>CM062804.1:79177388-81803206 GCA_031772625.1 Pinus tabuliformis | reverse complement strand
ATTGGTCCTTCTAATTCAAACCTAGTAGTTTTAACCATGATAATCCAATACACCTCGACTTCCATCTCAATTAGATTTCTGATCCAGGTTGTCATTCACAATAATAATATCCCATCATTCCATTCTGGACATGGGAGCCTCAACCAGTATTATGTCTTTGTCTTGTTGGAAAGCCATTGGTCCTCCCAATTAAGTCAATCACCAAACACACTGAAAGATTTTGATGGAAGAAGATACAAACCTTGTGGATTTTTGAATTCACTACAACTAGAACTAGGTGGCAAGACCGTATCCATAGAATTCAAAGTTATCCACAGACTGCTAGATTATAATCTTTCTATTGGGTCGTACATAGGTTTATGCCATGGTTGCAGTCGTTTTGACATTATTTTAGAATGATCGCTTTCCTCACAAAGGCAGTATCATATCCATTGATCAACTCACTTTATTTTCCACCAATTCTCAAGTTACTGGAAACATCCCTCTCGAGGGGGAACCCCTCACCCATATCAGCATGTCAGGGTTGCACTGCTTAAGGATTCCTCTCTCATGGGACCTTTTCGCTTCCTCCTCCACTTCCTGAAATTTACTTCAGTTTCCTATATCAATATGATATCTTCTTGTAATACTCCAGTTGATCAATGGATAGTACCAGATGAGTTCAATATCAACAGCTTTGGTGACGTAGGCCACTCAGCCACATTGAGCTCGACTATGAATCCATTTACTCAGCCTATGTGGCTCATTCAGATCCTCCTCTTTGATCAATTGGGTTGATAATTCCTTATATTATGGAGCATCCTGTGATCCTTTCTCTCATTGTGTTTTCTACTGATGAGAGCATTATGGAGATCATGATGTCGGACGATGTGTCACGGGACGATCATCACCATCGTTCCTCCTTGCCAAATTCCTTCAAGGATAATCTTATTGAACTCTATCAACCCAATATCGTTAAGTTGTCTATAAAATTTTCATTGAGATTTTTGAGGTCTAAAATGGCCTCCTAAGGAAATTATAAAATAATAGTGGAAATAATAAAATAAGATTAGATTACATCATCAAATTTTAGAGGGAAAAAAGAAAACTACTTTTTCAACTTGTATTTTCAACTTATCTCCCTATGGGTTTACTCAAATTTCGAGTGGGAACACTCGTTGGATGCATAATTTGATTCCTCATCCAAGGAGTACCCATGTTGCATACTTTTGATGGACCCTGCTACACAAAAAATGAGAAATACATGAAAAACATGATTGCAATCACGTCTTTTCATGTATTTCTCATTTTTCATGTATCAGGGTCCATCGAAAGTATGCAACATGGGTACTCCTTGGATGAGGATTAAATTATGCATCCAACGAGTGTTCTTGCTTGAAATCTGAGTAAAAACCATAGGGAGATAAGCTGAAAATACGAGTTGAAAAAGTAGTTTTTTTATTTTATTATTTTTAATCTTCTTACTTTTTTACCCCAAAAATGGTGAATCATCCCATGGTTGACAACATCATCTTGAATCCTATTGGTTCTTATAAAGTTTATTTGGTTGTACATTTTTCTTAGGAGGCCCATTTTAGATCTCAAAAGTTCTCTAATGATCCATTCATGGTGTTGATTCTGAGAAGAACTTGTCAAATATTGAAGAGACTATTCCTCTTGATATTTCAATCAAACTTGGCATTTTCGAGAATCTACATATCAGTGTGTCTTGCTCTCTTGATGAGATCAAGACCTATAAAGCCCTATTCTAGGAGTTTAGAGACGTTTTTGCCTGGTCTTATGAAGAGATGCCAGGTATCGATCTGAACATTGTTGTGCATGAAATTAAGATGTATCCTGATGCTAAACTAGTTCGACAACGCCTCCATCCAGTCCATCCCAAGAAGGTTGTTGCTATTAAAGTTGAAGTTGAGAAACTTCTACACACTGGTTTCATCTACCCAATACCTTTAATTGATTATATGTCTAACATTGTTATTGTCATGAAGAAACAGGGGACAATTTGTGTGTGCGTCGATTATCGAGACATTAATCGTGCTTGTCTAAAGGACAATTATCCCACCCCATTCATTGACCAGATTGTTGATGATTGTGCTAGTTGTGAGATATTTTCGTTTATGGATGGCTTCTTCGGCTGTAATCAAATCAACATTCTCCTGGAAGACCAACTTAAGGCTACATTTATTTGTCCCTGCAGCACATTTTCATATCAAAAGCTCCCTTTCAGATTAAATAATATTGGGTCTATGCTTCAAAGGGAAAAGAATTATGCCTTCCATGACATCAAACATATTGTGCAACCATATTTGGACAATTTTCCTGCTCCTCGACACATTGTTTTGATCACCTGATGCATCTAGGGCCATATTTTTTACGCTGTAGACATTATAATATTTGACTCAATCCACACAAGTGTGTGTTTTGTGTAAGTTCTGGTCAACTTCTCAGTTTTGTTGTATCAAAACATGGAATTCATATTGACCCATTAAAATTCCAAGCGATCATCGATCTTCCTGCTCCTTCTTCCCTCCTTCAGCTTCAATGAATCCAAGGGAAGGCTAACTTCCTTTGGAGGTTCATTCCCAAATATGTCAAACTGACCAAAGGATTTACTCGCTTGTTAAAGAAAGGGGTTCCCTTCCATTGGTACGATGCTACTCAAAGGCGTTTCATGCCTTGAAAGATGTCCTGATTCGGGAATCCTTATCATATCCCCCAAATTACCAACACGATTATTTCTTGTATTTTGCCACTACAGCTACTACCATCGCACTAGTATTGGTCTAGAAGGATGATGTAGGGATTGAACATCTTATTA
Organism: Pinus tabuliformis; assembly: GCA_031772625.1. Classification (NCBI taxonomy): domain Eukaryota; kingdom Viridiplantae; phylum Streptophyta; class Pinopsida; order Pinales; family Pinaceae; genus Pinus; species Pinus tabuliformis. The sequence continues at coordinate 81,800,388 of CM062804.1, read as the reverse complement.
TTACTTGAGTTGGAATCTCAATGATACCAAGGTCAAGTATACTCATGTTGAAAAGTTAGCTTTGGCGATTGTCAAAGTTTTCCAAAGGTTTCACCATTATATACTGCTCCACAAAGCTATGGTTGTTTCTGATTACAACCCTATGACGTAAATCTTAGCACGATAATTACTAAGGGGTAAGTACTGTAAGTATATTTTCATCCTACAGGAGCTCTATTTGGAATTTACCAAATCCAAGTCGAATAAATCCTTAGTTTTGTTGAGCTAAGTTTGTGACCTTCCCACTACTAAAACTAAAACGACATCTAGTGATTCAATTCTAGACAAGTCGTTGTTCCTGATATCATCATCTAACTTGTGTGTGGAGACATTATCATATATCTCCAGACCCAAAATTTTTGGTCTGATAAATCTCAATCTGAGTAGTGACGTATTCGATATCAAGCCAAAAACTATATTATAATCGGTGACACCCTTTATTGTCATGGTATCGATATGATTTTTCGAAGGTGCCTCACACATGAGGAGGTCGAGAAAGTCTTAAATGAATGCCATTCTGGGGCATGTGGTGTCATATGTCTGGTTATGCTACCGCACAGAAGATCCTGCGTGTTGGTTACTTTTGGCCTACCATATTTCACGATTGCATCCTCACTATCCAAAAGTGTCATGCATGCTAGATATACGATCGTAAGACCTGTGCTCTACCCACTCCTTTGCATATCGTTATTGTCGTTGATCATTTTTATGAAATGGGGCATTGATTTCATGACATGTAACCCTCACTCGGTCGGGGGGCATGGTTATATCATCGTAGCAGTTGATTATTTTACCAAGTGGACCAAGGCGATGCCTACATACAATAACATCGGCAAAAAAGTTTCTCTATTTTTCTTCAACCATGTCATCACATGGTTTTTGTTCCAATGAATATAGTTACGGACCATGGAAAACATTTTTGCAATCACATGATGTCTAAACTGACTGCCAAGTTGGGACTCTCCCATGAGAGTTCCACTCCCTACTACCCTCAGGTGAATGGGCAAGTTGAGGCAATCAATAAATTTCTCAAAATGATGCTTCAACATATGATAGGGGTCCATAAATTGGACTGGAATTTGATCCTTTATGCTGCCTTGTGGGCATATCGAACCTCTGTTAGGACTACTACCGGGTTCACACCATTCCAATTGGTTTATGGTCTGGAAGAAATCCTTCCAATTGAATGTGAAATTTTGTCTCTCAAACTTGTTTTCGAACTCCTCCCTGCCACTTCCGCGGAAGAGGAATGTCTCTTACATCTGACGTGCTTAGATGAAACCTAGTGTGATGCCATGATGGCTAATGAAGCCCATAAGAAATGTATCAAGGCATAATATGACAAGAGTGTCAAGCCTCATGTCTTCTTGGAAGGAGACCTTGTCTTGTTATACAATCAAGAGTCTGATAAATTAGGATTGGGGAAGTTCGAGCCAATGTGGCTAGGTATACATTTCCAAACATTTTCTTGCTGAGGGTCCTATGAGCTTGCTGATTTCGATGGAGTTCCATTGGCGCAACCTAAGAATGGATTGCACCTTAAAAAATACTATGCTTGAGTCTACTCTGCCACATCTTATCCAATTTGTACCCTAGATGCTACTATAGGAGGGGGGAAACCTGATGAAGACAACCTGATTGATAAAATCCTCTAGAATCAGCCCCCCAACACCATGTCTCTTAATGAGTTAGTAAAGAAAGTTGAAGATAACCCTTGGACTAATTTGTGCCTAGCTGACTCAAGTCCTACTCATGTCAAGATGATAGAATTTGGTCCAAATAAAACATTGAAAATCAACCCTTCCCTCTCTGCACATCAGGAAAAGGAGTTATGTGACATGCTAAGAGAGCATCTGGATGCCTTTGCCTGGAGTTATAAGGAAATTAAGGGAGTGCACCCTTCGGTGTGTACTCACCACATTTACATCAAGGAAGGCTGCAATTTAGTGCACCAACCTCAGAGGAGAATGAACCCAACCCTCAAAGACATAGTTAAAGAAGAATTGTAGAATTTGTTGGATGCAGGGTTCATTTACCCCATCTCAGATAGTGAGTGGGTGTCTCCTCTAGTTTTGGTCGCAAAGAAGAAAAGAAAATGGATGAGCTGTGTGGACTATAAAGAGTTAAACAAAGCCACCAAAAAATACCATTTCCCTCTACCTTTCATTGATCGAGTCTTAGATGGTCTTGCAGGAAAGGAGTTCTTATCTTCCCGAGATGGATTCAATGGTTACAATCAGATCCAGATCAGCCTAGGACCAAGATAAAACCACCTTCACTTGTCCTTGGGGTGCCTTTACTTATAGGGTCCTTCCTTTTGGATTATGTAATGCCCCTGCCACTTTTCAGAGGGAAATTCTGAGCATCCTTGCAAAGCTAGTCCATGACTATGTATAAATCTATATGGATGATTTCACTCCCTATGGGTGTGATTTCCTAAAGGCTCTACTCTCCATTGAGTTTGAGTACAACACTTTGAGAATGGAAGCACAGTTGGATTTGGATGTTACAAAGGCACAACAAGAGAGGCTTCTCCAGCTCAATGGTTTAGATGAATTTAGGATGTAGGCCCTCCTACACACAGAAGTCATTCAAGTACAAAGAAAGGTTTGGCATGAAAAAAACATCAAAGACAAAGTTTTTCAAGAAGGAGATTGGGCTCTGCTATATGACTCTAGGTTCAAGGACTTCAAGGGAAAATTGATGACCAGGTGGTTGGGCCCATATCTGATAGAAAGTGCCATGACAATGTGGTTGTGCAAATAAGGACCATTGATGAAGAAGGTATCCCCTTACTTGTCAATGGATACAGATTGAAAGCTTATAAAATACCTCTGTCAAGGGAAGAGTTCATCAATACCATCAGTAAGGAAGTGAATGTGCTTGGAAGTGTCTCAGCTTCCAGCTCACCAAATTCTTGAAGATTGTTTTTATTTTTGAAAAAATGAAAAAAGAAAAAAACAATAAGGGACCTAGGTGAAAACCTATATGAGGCACCTGAGGCCAACTTTTGGGTTGAAACCCTCCTTGAGGTAGCCCAAGAGTGAAAAAGGAAAATAAAAATATCCCTGGGTGAAAACCTCCCTTAAGGCGCCCAGGGTAGGCAAACAAGTTGAAAACCTCCTTTGAGGCGACCTGTGTGTCTTTCAAAAAAAAAGAAAAAAAAAAAAAAAAACAAAATGCCATGGTAGGGACCTCAAACCTACCCACTAATAAAATTTTGTGATTTTTGCAGGTTTTTAAAGGAAACAAAGGACTCAGAGTTCAAGGACAACAATCCAGCATCACCCCATTCTTCCTCCATTCACTTCATATCTCCCATGCCTACTATGTCTCCATCATCCATCCTCACTTCCAAGCATCAAAAACCAATTTTTATGTAGTTTTCTGACTTCTACAGGGTTTCCTATAGTTACTACAGGAGTTTCCTATAGTACTACAGGATGTCCTAAAACACTACAGGAATGAAATCTCGATTGGAAAATGATGATGCAGGCCTGTTCTAGGTTGAAAGAAGGGACCATACACCTCACCACCTCTCACCCAACACCAGCTCATGACCATACCAACCTCTGTGTCCATCAAAAACCACTCAGAAAAATGAAAAAATACAACAGAAAAAGAAAAAGAAAAAAAGAGAGTCCAAGGGTCATGCCATCATTGGCCTCACTCACCTACCACTCCATCTCCTCCATTTACATCCTTCCACTCCTACATCACCACCCATTCCTCCTCCAAGTAAAAAAAAAAAAAAAAATATGATGAAAAAAGGCAGCTACAGGATTTCTTGTAGTAACTACACAAAACCCTGTAGCAGCCTGTGTTATCACAACAACAATTTCTCCATGCATTATCCTTCACCATCCATGCAATTAAAGAGCTCCAACACCCCTACAGACATCATGACTCCTATCCAGAGCTCAACAACAACAGCAAAGACCAAGCACCTACACACAACAACAAAGAAGACAACCACATCAACAGGAAGAAATATATAGAAAAGTGACCAAGGAAAAGCACTTACTTGAACAAAAAGAAGCATAATAGAATCACCCTCCAGCATGCATCAACCAAGTGAAGGAAGGCACAAGTATGGCACCTCATCCAAATTCTTCCCTAAGTACGATATCATAAAAGTGTAGGAATATGAAAAAGTTTGATTTTATAAGCTGGAGGTGGCCAGTTAACTTGGCCACCCTCAGCTCGAAAACAAAAAGTGAACTCCTAGTCAGCATGCCACATTACAATGTCACATCAGGGAGAATGATTCGAAAAGATGTTCGAGTTAATTTGTGTGAGAGTGGGTGATGATTATGAAGGGAGGATGCATGGTAACTAATGGTGGGCCAACAGTCCCAAAGAGGAAATCTTGTACACTGTCAGCCAATACAGTGCTCCAAGGAATTGACCATAAATAGAAAACATTCCAAACTCTCATGCACCATTTGTTCATTTCAAGATTAGAGAAGACCGAGACCACCTTGGAGAGCCATCGAGAAAGAAAACTTGTCTCAGCCAACCCACAAGAAATAGCACTATAGGAACAACTACAAGAAATGTAGGGAGCTATAGGAAATATTGGAAATTCATAGATAACATTGAAAGGGGGTGCCTAGGGTGCAGTTGCTTGGCAATTATCCTCATCTGAAGCATCGTAGTGAAAGGTAGGTGGCCCATATCTCCTGCGTTATGAATTGATAGCTAGGAAAATTAAAAAATCTAAGTTTTTTTATGTGATTACAATGGGTCTGAGGTTTTAGACATAATTGTGTGAAATTTAAGTCGTGTGGATATAGAAAGAAATTGCAGCCATCAACCAGCATTCTAAACTCTCAGTCACCCTAGAAACACTAAGGCTATCCTACCAAACTCCCTACAACTAGAGAAGAGACATGACAAGAGGATTTAATAGAAGGGAACCCACAGAGACATCCAAGATACACCTCCATCCCCTTGTGGTAGAAATATTTAGAAGGCATAACTGGTTGGGATTCTTTGAGCTACTCAAAGGGTATGATGATGATGTAGCTCAATAATTTTCCATGGCACTTAACCCTCAGGCTAGAACTAGTGCTACTACTGTGGTAAGGGGACTATCAATTACAATTACTCCTGAGGTAATTAACAGAATCACTACACTTCCTCAAAGGATGCCATGGAGAAAGGAGGATAAGGTTGCAAGCACTTTTGCAAAGAAAAACTTCTTCTTAAGGGATGAAGAGCCAATTGAGGAAAAAAATGGGATAAGAATGGAAATCCTTCCCTATCCTTGGAATGAGGTGAGCTATCATATTCTCAAATATATTTCTTGTGAGGGGAGGCTCAATATAATCTATGGCTACCAATTTAGACTCCTCCATGAGTTGAGATTTGGAGAGGAGATACCCATTGACATAAGACTCAGTGTACCCTACTTCTTGCTACAATCAATAATAGACATGAGCCTAAAGGTCCAAGAGGGAAAACATCAGCAATTGGCACACCATGGACTTATTAAGCTAATACTAGAGGATGCCTTGAGCCAGCTAAGAATCCTATTCAATGGTCCACATTTAGAGACATGGACAGAGAGGCTGTGATTGAAATACAAGCCCTTGAATATGATAGGGACAATACCTCTAGTGGTGAAGAGGAGGCAGAAGAAGATGAAGAAGAACCAGAGGAGGAAGAGGAGGCAGAAATAGAGAAAACAGAGGAAGAAGAAGGAAAAGAAGAAGGAGAAGAGGAGAAAAGTGAAGAGGAAGAACAGAAGGAAGAAGCAAGCCCTGAGGAACATACCAAGGAAAGGGAGGAATCTCCAAGGTTGTCTCCTGAACCCACTGAGAAGGAGGCAGCTACTGCCTTGACTGCCCTAAGCACACCTATCAAATCAAAATGGAAAAGACAGAGGTAGACTCCCCTCTATTTCAAAACAAGGAGGAGCACCAAGATCAAACAAGGGAAACCAAAAACACCCACCAGGACTCCAATCATAATTGAGGACTCACCAAAAGAGAAAGAAAAGCTAGTTTCCATGGAAATAAAAGGTGAAGAGGGCACATCAAAACAAGCTTCCCCAAAGTCTCCCATCACCTATGTTAGGAGGCATGTCACTAGGTCAAAATCAACAAAGCAAGATAAGGCACCTTTGACCCCATTTCAGAAAGGAAAAAGCCTTCTACAAGATCCTCAGATAGTCCTACAGGAAACTCTGTCAGCACTATAGGAAACACAGAAAAAGCTACAGGGAGGACAGCAGGGACAGAGAGAAGGCAAGGAAGTAGCAACACAAGTGCAGGAGGGGGCAGCTTCTCCAAAGACATCTGAGGGAGAGTTCCAAGAGCTATAGGAGCCTAGCCCATAGCCCAATCTAAGCTCTTATTACAAATTCATTGAGGGAGGAAAAGTAATACCACAAAAATTTGTCATCCCTCTCTTCTTTGAGCTTGAGAAAGAGAGAGGGAGGACACATCATTGGATGCAAATTTCCAAATCAAAGAAGGTAGAGGATGTGGGCCATATGGAAGAGAAACTACTAGAGATGGGAAGAGAGTTGAGTAAGATAAGAGACAAGGAACAAATTATGAGATCTCAACTAGAGGCAGAAAACACATGGCTAAGGAGGTAGTTACAGGAAAAAGAGAGCCAATTTTCCACCATGGAAAGCCTCTCCATGGAGGCACTCCAGTGCAGGATGCCACCAAAATCATATGCCTTGTACCTAAAATATCAATGGCTGCAATTTCAGATCAAGGCACTAGCACAACAGGGGACTATGCCTTTCCAAGACTATAGCTAGTTCATTGAACTATGTGACAAGAGCATAAGGCCAAGATATCTTAATTCTACTTCCACAACATGGCCTTAATGTGTGGGACCCTAATGAAAAGTTGGGGACTTACAACTAGTAGCTCTTGCATCATGGATGAGTCATGAGGAGGCTAGGGCTAAGGAGCTGAAGAGGGTGCTGGAAAGAGAAGAAAGGGAACCCCTTTACATCATAGACAAATAGATAAATTTAATGGTTGTCATTAGCACCCACAACATCATCGTCAATGATCCCTAGCTTGCACCAAGATACCTAGCTACACAAGAGCAAGCAATCACATATTTTAAGAACACCTTGAGATTGCTAGGTAATGAAAGCCAGCAAGCATGCCAAAGGAGATGGAGCACCCTACCATACAACCTAAGGATTAGGGAGTATCATTCCCCTGAGAGGATGAGAGATGCACTAGAAAGGACCCTATTGTATAAGAATGCACTACAGAGACTCAAAATCAATTGGATTGGTTTGAAAATCAGTCCACCCTTGCTATTGGGTATGCTAGAAGGTAGAAAGGAGGAATAGGAAAGAAAGTAGTGGGAGGAAATAGAGAAACATGTAGGGTTTTATCCACAAGAGGAAACTCCATCAACAGAGGCATGGGATGTCAGAGAGGCCACAAGAGCTATGAAAGATATGGACATAGACTAAGTTGCTCAGAGGATGAGAAACACTTTCAGTAGGGGGTTGATGATGAGACTCATCAATAGGTAAATTATATGGGCCTTAATGCCACTCTCTAGCTTATTAAAATCAACTTTTCTCACATTTCTTTACATATTTTATTATATTTTTTTAGTGAGAAGGGTAAAGGCGAGATGTTATGTCATGTGGCCTAATGTGCATTAATTGCAGGATTTGGAGTAGTTTTGGGCTAATTTAAGTGCAGGAACTCAAAGTAGATGAGAAAGTGGGATTTTATGAGATTGGGTCTCTCCCCTTAACTCCTCAATCACTCAAAGATTCCTCTACCAGATCTCATCAGCTTGGAGTTACAAGTAGCCAAGCCAGTGATAGTTGAAGACAAGTCAATCTCGAGTTTGGAGCCAAGCCTCCCTAATTTTAAGGAAGTTGTTGGTAGCTTCAATTTTAGCCAAGTGGAAATTTCGAGCTAAGATCTTGTGACTGTTATTCTCATATTGTTTTGAAATTTTGTTGATAATGAAAAGGGTTTCTTTGATCTAGCACTGAGTTTACTTAGAGGGTTGGAGCTCTTGGGTTAGGGCCCAACCCTAGAATCAGAAGTTCCTCTTTTTGTATATGTATTCTTAGATTAGAATCATAGATTAGTTGTTGAAGTTATCTCTGCTTCTTGTTTTTGCATAATTTTGTTGACTGTCCATTCCAAACTATCATCCCCTCATCCTCTTCTCCCTCAGAAAATTAGAAAAGGAGAAGTAGATCAGTGTTATAGTAGTGAAAGAAAATACTTCAGAAAATCTTGTGACAGTGGCCTCATCCTCTTCTCCCTCATGGGATCATGGTTTGAGGGCCCCACTCTCGCAGCCCCAAAAAACAGATTTATCTTTTGGTTATTACATAGCTTAGGATTCCTTATTGAGTAGATCATTGTTGATGATTTGTTAGAAGCACCTACAATTGTCATTTTGGTTTCTTGAGTTTGTTGTAGATTAGAAATCATTCCATTCCATAGATTTAAGTCATTAGCCATCAATAAATCAGTTTCTCAAATTCAACTCATCTTTTCCACATTTACATAAAGTTGTGCATGAATGAAGAAAATAATATGTGTTTTTGCAGGAGTTTCTAATCTACAGGGAGGAACTCATTCCACCAGCCTCATCTAAGTCTTCTCAACCCCTCGCTTAATCCTACCAACGTCTAATTTAGATTTCTATTTTGTAGCCACCATGGACAACCACCTTGAGAAAATCCAACCATCCTGAAGAGTTGGGTTGATCCTTGGGTAGTGTGCACTGTCCCCATACCTTATTCCACCATCATACATATTCCCAACACCTTCTTTCACCTTCCATACCTTCCTACAACTTTTATCTAAGTTTATTGTAGTAAACCACGACATCCTATAGTAACTATAGGAAATCCTATAGCAAATACAGGAAACTCTGTAGCAGCCTATTTTAAAGGTTTTGGGTAGAAATGATGATCAGAGCCTAGGTAGGCCTTCAAATTGACCTCCATAAACATCAATTCCATTTTGGACCAGTTTTCCCATACCTTCCTCCCCTACAAAAGATCATCTTGTTTAGCTTAGAATTTACATTTCTAAATTGAAAGCCAAAAGACTATTTTCTGCAATATTTAGCTAGTGCATGCATACAACAATCATAGCAATGTTAGGATAATTTCCATTTCTACTTAGTCCAGATAGATAGATGATAGAATCCAAGGTTAATTTAGGTCTCTTCTACAAAGTAATGTGTGTTAATTATTATCTAGGTAATTTCTTGTCATTTCATAGCACTTTCTATTCAGCACTTTCATTTCCTTAAAATAGGAAGGCATTTACTTTTTGCATCAAAGATAGCTTTACATCCATCGTTAGTAATCAGACTCCTTCTAGTCAATAAAAGTCTGGTTTGAAAAACCCTAGTGGTCTATGGCCCCATTTGAGAAGTGATAAGAGTAGATTGTTGCATCTATTGTGCATATAGCACTGTCACCTCCAAGTTTGTATGAATACTAAGTTGATAAAGTAAAGTTGGTCACCCTAGGAGTTGCAGCATCCTTGTTACAATATTGGGGCTCATCACAAAGCATGAGAGTCACAAGTCCTTTGACTGTTTGGGAGATTTGGAAGAAAAAGGACTGAAGGAAAACATTGTTTGTAGATGACTAGTTAATAAATATTAATGATTGATAATTTAAGAGAGGAGCATCAAAGAAATCCAATCTCATAAACTAACATTATCAGACATGGAAGAAAACAATTATATAACAGAGAAAATACTGATAAGGAGAAGTAACACATGAATTTCCTACTAACTGCTCATTAAACACTGTGAATACATTCAAGATTTCTCAAATATATTTGGACTACAAGTGTTTTTCCAATAAAATCCAACCTCATTTACATATTCATAAACTGTTTATATAGTTCTTTACATAACAGTTTGAAAAATAATAGTCATCACATAATTACAGAAACAAAGATATTTTAAATATCTCTCAAGTTCATGTATGCAAAGATAAACTTAAAAATATTCTGTATTTCCTAGAATAACTATAGGAAAATATATTTGTATTTAGGCAAAAACAAATATATGTCAACTACCTCCCTTGAAAGTAGAACAGGTCCCTAAACTGTAGTTTAGCATTTCTTCTAACATAACAGGTCCCTCTGCAATAATCCATCAAAACTGCTCGCTTGTTTTTCTCGTTCTTCTTCAATTCTGCTGGAAAATATTTAGCCTTTAAAACTGGAAATTGTTTTATTAATGCTAATCCTCTTCCTTTAAATCTGGAGTGGTTGTAGTTGTTTTCACACAAGCTTGTTGACTGTCCATTCCAAACTACCATCCCCTCTTTTCTGTGATTCAATAGTTGCCGACTCATCCATCTGTTAACACTTTTGTAGGTTCTTATCGGAGAAGTTTCCACTTTATTGTTTCACTGATACTCTTCAACCCCTTGTGCTTGCTCCTTTGGCCTTTATTTTGTTATATAATCAGGCCAATGATTATCGAGTCACTGCCATCAGAGCCCCTTTATAACATAACTTACCGCTAAGTTGTGATTTTATCCTAGCTCCTTTTATTTTTTCCCTTCCTACATTTCTTCGCATAGGACCGAGGGTTATGACCATCAGCTTAAATTTGAGGTATTATGCATTTTATTCACTGTCAGGGTTGTTTTCCTTTGTTAAGTTCTTTAGCACCTTAGTTATTTAAGTCTTAACGACCATGCGCCAGCCCCTCTATCGGAACTTTTCAATTGGAGCTTTTTAAAGTGGCAAGTGTTACAAAGCGTCGATTTTCTCTGGACCTCTGATCACCAATTATGATGTCATCATTGCCACATGGCACCTCATGAGTGGTGACATGTGTCACCCTAATTTTCCCCCTTAGGACCCCTCAAAATGCCAAAATTTCCTGCCACGTGTCCTTCCATACTACCACATCATGTTGACGTCAAATGCCACGTAGCTTCATCGGAACCAATCATATTCTGCCATGCGTCCTGCTAGAGGAGAGAGAAAAGGCCCATCCTGCTTTGGTTTTGTGATGAATTTCTTTTTTAACCTATTTCGGCATTCCCCGATGGTTTAACACTATCAACGCTTTCCCGCATTTCTTAACACTATCAGCGCTTTCATATCACAACATTCTTAAGGTTGTCACCTTGAAAAACGCCGATATGCGATCATCGATGTGTTGATCGTTGATATGCTTCGATGCACCATGGACCTCCGACATGCAATATGCGATCGCCGACATATTGATCGCCTATGTGCCCTGGACCTCCAATATGCAATATGTGATATCTCTTAGACCTCTGATATGCCCTTTTCCCTTCCTTTTAAAGGCTTCAAACCCTTAAACTTCAACATGCCATATCTTTTGATCTAAAAGTCCTTTTTTGGACTTCCACATACCGTTGGAAATATTTTTCAGAGAAATTTCCAATGGAGAGGGTCAGATGTAGGTTTTGAATCCTTCTACTGCTTGGAAAATGTCTGAAAACATGTTTGCTTATTCACTAGGATTTCCACAAAATGTTTATATCATTGCTATCAAGAAATTTTCCTGTTTATTACAATTTGAAATACTCACACTACAATTGTTTATATTTTCCAAAAAGATTTAAAAATGCGAAAGTTTATTTTGGTAACACCTACAACGGATTGGGTTGAGTTACTAGTTCTTGGAGTCGTAGGTTCGAACAAATGCTATGGAGCCCATTGTGGGTTGAATTACTAGTTCCTGGAGACATGGTTGGAACAAACGCTCAAGATCGCTAGAAGGTTGTGGCTTGAGTTACTAGTCCCTGGAGCCACAATGGAACAAACGCTCGGGAGCCCTAGAAGGTCGTGGGTTGAGTTACTAGTTCCTGGAGCCCTATACATCTTGGGTAGAGACTGATCTGGTTGGTTTTAGTGATTTCTAGACTATAGACATGGAATCATTGTGATTGAGGGTTAAGGTGGTTTGGCCTCTAAAATCCCTAGTTGGTTTTATCTTGTTTATTCCATGAGATCCACACTCATGCTTAGATATGGTGTGGGGGTGATTGGCTGAAAGAGAGATTTGGTTTAGCCTTGATCCAGATCTCTTCAACTACTGAAATTAACCAGGATCTTTTACTTTTGTGATGTTAGCAAAATTTCATGTGAAATAGTATAAAACAACCACATGGGCATGCTTTAAGGAAGATGAAACATAACAATAGCCATCAAATTAAAAAACACAAAACACATTGATAATAGAGTTCACCCAGTGTGGGTTACGTCTCCAGGCCCTGTGTCAAGAGTGGGGAGGTTGCTTCATTGAGTGTTGCAAGATGTTGATGAATAAAAGATACATTCTTTATCATTACAAGGGTAAATTCCCTCAACCATAGTGGCATGCCTCTCCACGAGATGTTCTCACTATAGGAACTCTCACTCATATGGGTTCTCCTTCAGCATGACAAGCTAATAAATTATCACATGACATGGCATAAAAGTGTCCTTAAACATAATGGTAACAAGGATCTCAACAACAAAAACATGATCTCAGCAAATCAGAAGAAAAGCATGGCGTCACCGCATCATATACCTCCACTTTCAGGGAAGGATATAAAATTCAAAGCTCAGTTGATGAAATGAACTACATCGTTGAATTCATGGTGCGAAATTGTGTCAAACTGCTATACCCCTTTCTGACACCTTCAAATTCTGGACCCTTGGGAATCTCAAAGATTCCCTCAAAGATTCCTTCCTGAACATGGCCGAAAAATCCACTACTTGGTTGAATATTCTGAGCACACCATTGTGCTCCTTGCGAATCTTTGTGAAAAATGACTATAAAGTTAGCATCATTTTGTCACTGTCAAAAATCACCCTCCAAGGAATCTTTTAGATTCCTCTAAGATTCGGCATGAGAATATTTTGAGAATATACCCTCCTTGAAAAATGTACCCTCCCTGGGCTCCTAGTTCTGCACTCGGTTCTCAGCCTTCGCTTTGGCGCTCCTTCCTTTGTTGGTGAATGAGGGAAATGTGGTTTTTATATAATGATTCCAGCAGATATTTCAAAGCCAACCCTATTGGTCGATTGGTTGACAGTCAATTTTGGTAAGGCTGGTCGGGAGTTCCAACTCCACCGACCCCCATATCTTCGTGGCGTGTTGATTAAATATGGTGGGTTATTTATTTTTTATATGTTGTGGCAGTTACCGTAAACAGTGGACGGCATAACCATTTGTTTTAATATATAATGTTGCTCTAAACAAGGTTGGGTCGGTCCGCCAGGGCTGGCAAGCCCACCCCATTAATATATATATAATATATAATTAATGTTGTGGGTCATTGGGTCATTTATGGGGTGGCGGGATTGTTGGCCCGCCACCCATAAAATTTATTTTTTATTTTTATTTTTTATAATTGTATAGTTAAATTTTCCCACCAGAAAATAAGGGATATTAAACAAGTTAAAGAGGAATCATATTCACCATTTCGGTGGCCAGATTTCATGCGTCAAGACTCTGCCAAATTGTTTCCTCATTAGTGACTTCCACTTGGCCTAGTTTGACAAAAACTTTGACTGCGATTATCTTGAGAATACGAACTCAGATTTGAGTGTTGTTTGCGATATTGGAATCAGGACGAAGAGCACTACGATCTGGTCCTGGTTTCACTTCAATCTAAGGACTTTTATTTTTGAGTTATTTCAAGCCACTATTGAATTCTAAGCAAGTCTGGAGCCACCTAGATCAATCCTAATCTATGGTCGGGTGGTACATGGAAGTCCCTGACTTGGTTGGAATTTTCATATGTTAATAAGAGTTATTTTCCTATTGTGATTTATGAGCACTTGTATTGGTTATCATGTTGACATTATGGTTGATTTGCCATGGTTTCTATGTTGGTTATTTTTTGGTTATATATTGGTTTTATGATGTATTCTATCTATGGCTCTTGACATATTTTAATAAGTATTTGAATGGTTGATGAATGCATGGACTAACAAGTGTTATTGTAGCTAGCTAGAGAGGCTTAGAGCCTTCTTGGTGATTCTCAGATGAAGACTATCAGTTTATGATCAGATATGCATTCATGACCTGTAGCTTATATGTTTACCATATGTTTTACGAAATGTATATTATGGATTAGGCATGTATAGGTCAAGTTCTTTCTTGAGTGTGAATGGTTAGCATGTTATCTTCTTTCTATGCTTCTGGAAAGTTACAGGAAGTTATGGGCAGTGGTCTAGAGGCTATCCTAAAAAAGTGGCTTAGATCCCAAAATCGCATGCACAAAACTAGAGGATTTGGGTTATAACTGCATGGAGACAATCCTGTGAGTGTGGTTATAGGCTTCTAATCACATGGATGCAGTGTCAAATGTGCGATTATGGAGCTAGGTCAGGGGAAAAGGGTCCTAGCTTAGGGATTGATCACCTGGGTGGTTTTCCATCTCTTGAGTAATCTATAGTCCCTGTGGATGTCAATGTGTGTTCAGTTTGTAGGCACCACTTCCTTAACTAGAAATTGGAGGTTGGGTCATGTCATAGTGGCACTCGTCTCATATTTACCCCAGTGAGCTTGTGAATTTGGGTAAATGTGGGAGGAGACATTACAAATTGGTATCAGAGCTTCCAGGTTCATTGGAACCAATCATATTCCACCACGCGTCTCTCTAAAGGAGAGAGGAAAGGCCCATTTTGCTTTGGTTTTGCGATGAATTTATTTGTTAACCTATTTTGGCGTTCCCTGGCAGTTTAACACTATCATTACTTTCCCATATTTCTTAACATTGTTAGCTCTTTCATGTCATGACATTCTTAAGGTTTTCACCTTGAAAAATGTTGATATGCAATCGTCGATGTTCTGATCACTGATATGCTCCAATGTGTCATGGACCTCCAACATGCGATATGCGATCACCAATGTATTGATCGCCTATGTGCCCTAGACCTCACCGATTATCGATTATCGATTAGATAGGACCCGCTGATATGTCGATTCACCATGGACCTCCGATATGCGATATGTGATATATCCCAGACCTCTAATATGCTCTTTTCCCTTCCTTTCAAAGGCTTCAAACTCTTAAACTTCAACGGGCCATATATTTTGATCCAAAAGTCCATTTTTGTACTTCCACATACCATTGGAAATCGTTTTCGGAGAACTTTCAAATGGAGAGGGTCCGATGTAGGTTTTGAATCCTTCTATTGCTTGGAAAATGTCTAAAAGCCTGACTGCTTATTCACTAGGATATTCAAAAAATGTTTATAGAATTGTTATCAAGAAATTTTCCCTGTTTATTACAATTTGAAATACTCACACTACAACTGTCAACATTTTCCAAAAAAGATTTAAAAATGCAAAAATTTTATTGTGATAACACTTGCAACAGCTTGGGTTGAGTTACTAGTTCTTGGAGTCGGAGGTTGGAACAAATGCTATGGATCCAATTGTGGGTTGAGTTACTAGTTCCTGGATACGTGGTTGGAACAAACGCTTGGATTCCTGGAAGTTTATGAGTTCAGTTACTAGTCCCTGGAGTCACAATTGGAAAAAACACTCAGGAGCCCTAGAAGGTCATGGGTTGAGTTACTAGTTCCTGGAGCCCTGTACATCTTGGGTAGAGACTGATCTAGTTGGTGTTAGTGATTTTCAGACCATAAAGGTGGAATCACTGTGGTTGAGGGTTAAGGTGGTTTGGCCTTTGAAAGCCCTGGTTGGTTTTATCTTGGTTTATTCCATGAGATCCCACACTCATGCTTGGAATATGGTGTGGAGGTTATTGGCTGAAAGAGAGATTTGGTTTAGCCTTGATCCAGATCTCTTCAGCTATTGAAATTGACCAAGATCTTTTACTTCTGTGATGTTAGCAGAATTGCATGTGAAATAGTATAAAACAACCACATGGCATGCTTTAAGGAAGATGAAACATAACAATAGCCATCAAATTAAAGAACAAAAAATACATTGATAAACGGATTTCCCGAACAATGACCCTCCATGCGCTTTAAATAGAACTCATGGACCAATCGGGTGTCAAGCCACGGATCAAGTGTCGATAATACCGAGGTGAGAGTGAACCGTCGGATCACTACATATCGTGACCGTCGGATTGTAAGTTACAATATGTACAACGGTAAAGAAAGACACTTTACCTAACTCTATACCTAACTCTAAACTAGACCAAGTTGATCTTAACTATATCCTATGTGTCGGAATATCCTAACATCCCCCCTTAAGAACAACTTGGGATAGGATTGAAGGATTTACAAATATGACACAATAGGAGAAGGAAGGAGGCACTAGAGCCTATCCCCCTTAGTGACAACTTCCTGAACTCTAAGCATATATCGAAGTTTAGTGAACTTCGCCTCTGTGAGAGCCTTTGTGAAGATGTCTGCAATCTGATCATCTGTTGGACAATATTGTACTTCAAGAGCATGGTCATGAATGAGTTTTCTGATGAAGTGCATGTGTAGTTCGATGTGTTTGCTGCGCTGATGCTGGACTGGATCTTTGCATAGCTGAATGGCACTTTGATTATCACACCAAAGGGAGGTTGGATGCTGCTGCTCAAAGCCAAACTCTGATAGGATCTGACGAAGCCATAAGGCTTCCTTACTAGCTTCCACGGCACCACGATACTCTGCTTCTGCTGACGAAAGAGAAATGGCAGCCTGTTTCTT
Organism: Pinus tabuliformis; assembly: GCA_031772625.1. NCBI lineage: Eukaryota > Viridiplantae > Streptophyta > Pinopsida > Pinales > Pinaceae > Pinus > Pinus tabuliformis. The sequence goes on along the minus strand of CM062804.1, from coordinate 81,783,709 downwards.
ACAAGCCCATGTAATAGGTCCTGAACCAAGAGTGAAGACATAACCGGCAGTAGACTTCCGATCATCAGGGTCACCAGCCCAATCAGAATCAGTGAAACCAACTAACAGAGGAGCTGCTTTGGCACTGTAATGAATCCCAAACTGTATTGTACCTCGAACATAACGAAGTATTCTTTTGGCTGCTTTCCAGTGACTTTCACGGGGGTTTTGCATAAAACGAGCAACAAGGCCAACAGCAAAGGAAAGATCAGGACGAGTATGGGTTAAGTACAAGAGTTTTCCTACAAGTTGACGGTATAAGTAGCATCAACTTCAGGAGAAGAACAAGAGACTGAAAGTTTGACTCCAGACTGAAAGGGAGAAGGGGCTGGCTTACAGTCTTCCATGTGAAAATGACGAAGAATATCACAAGCATACTTGGACTAAGGAAGGGAAATACCCTCCTTGGATTGCAAGACTTGAAGACCGAGAAAATAGTGTAAGTGTCCTAAGTCTGTCATTTCAAATTTCTTTTTAAGGATAGACTTCACATGGTTTTTAAGGTTGGGATCACTACCAGTAAGGATAAGATCATCAACATAAAGAACAAGGATGATAAGAGAGTCACCCACTTTCTTGGTGTAGACAGTATTGTCAGAATGACACCTAGAAAAGCCAGATTCTAAAAGAAAGCTATCCATTTTGGCATACCAAGCCCGAGGAGCCTGCTTGAGACCATAAAGGGATTTCTTAAGTCGACACACAAGGCTTGAGTCTGTTTGTATGAAGCCAATGGGTTTTCCATATAGATTTCTTCCTGCAAGTCCCCATGCAAGAAGGCAGATTTAACATCCATTTGATGGACTTCCCATTTTAAAGAGGCAGCAAGGAAAGAACAAGGCGGATAGAGTTCATTTTGGCAACAGGGGCGAAGGTTTCAGTGTAGTCAATTCCTTCAACCTGTGAAAAGCCCTTAGCAACAAGACGAGCTTTATGTTTATCAATTTTTCCATCTGGTCCATACTTGGTTCTGTAAACCCATTTACATCTTACAAGTTTTCGTCCCGTTGGTAGAGGAACAAGATCCCATGTATCATTTGTCATCAATGACTGATATTCTTCATTCATAGCTGCTTCCCAATGTGGATGGCCTGAAGCTTCTGCAAAAGTGTCAGGATCATGATTTACTGGAGCTTGAGCCAGTAAAGAAGAGGCTCTTTCAAACTGAGAACGTGTACGTCGCTGATCTGTAGGATCACCGGCAAGATCACCTGCTGCATCTCGAGTAGCACGGACCCATCTTGGAAGTTGAGGATCCTGAGAAGGTGGGGAGGATTGTCATCCTCACTTTCATCATCTGAAGAAGAAATGTTTTCAAAAGTAGAAGAGATAGGAAGAGGTGGCACATCCGCCGGACTAGGCTCGCAGGCCGATTTATTTTCATCAAATTTTACATCTCTTCTAATGATAACATTTTTGGACTTAAATGGAATAAGTCTGTAACCTTTTACATCTTCAGAATATCCAACAAAAGTGCATTTCTCACTCTTAGGTTCTAAAGCTTTATGCTTTTCATCTGGAATATGGGCCCATGCTTCACTTCCAAACACACGAAAGTGACTTACATCTGGTTTAATGGAACTCCAAGCTTCTTCTGGAGTGATATTCTCTAGAACCTTAGTAGGAGTGCGATTGATTATATAATTTGCACAATTAATTGCTTCGGCCCAAAAACTAAGACTGAGTCCTTTAGATTGCAGCATACAATTAGCCATTTCCTTTAAGGTGCGATTTTTCCTTTCAGCTACACCATTTTGTTGTGGAGTGTATGGAACAGTATGTTGCATTTGAATTCCATTTTCAGTGCAAAAGTTGATGAATGTGTTTTTAACATATTCTCCACCATTATCAGTTCGTAGCTTAAGAATTTGATGTCCAGATTGTTTTTCAACAAAGGCTTTGAAGGCCAAAAAGTGTTAAATACTTCGCTCTTGAGTTTTAAGAAGTATACCCAAGTGCGTCTGGAGAAATCATCAATGAAGGTTAAGAAGTACTTGCAACCAGAGAATGAAGCAACAGGAAGAGGACCACATAAATCACTGTGCACAAGCTGTAAAGGGGCTGAGGCGTGCCAAGAGGCACGTTTGTCAAAACTGTCCCGATGATGTTTTCCGAGTACACATCCGGAACAAACACCATCTCTGCAAGATATCATAGGAAGACCTGTCACCATATTTTCTTTACATAGATGCTGAAGGGAGCGATAGTTTAAGTGACCAAATCGCTCATGCCAAAGTTTGCTCACTTCATCATTATGAGCAACAAATGCTGAGGGAAGATTTGATGACCCAAAGTTGTGAAACTTATACAACCTTGTGGAATCATCAGCAAGACCAGTAGCTAGAATCTGTTTAGGATCTTTTAGATCCTTGATTACAACATCATGAGGTGAAAATTCAACAATTTTGCCATCACCTGAATGAGTTATCTGATAGACAGATAGAAGGTTGGAGGATAAGGTTGGAACACATAATACATCATTAAACTGACCATTGTCTATATGAACAGTTCCAGTCCCTACAACACTAAGAGATCTATCATCACCAACATATATATATTTGGTGTTACAATCTTTTAAAGAAAGAAAACATGGCTTGGTTTTTGGCCATGTGATAAGAGGCTCCAGAATCAATGAGCCACTCATGAGAATGAGAAGAAGAAGAAGATACATTTAAAGCATAACCAGACTGAGATGATTGACAACGACATGCAGAAAGTGCCATTCCGGAAGTTGAAGTTGAAGTAGGCTCCACATGGATGTTATGTTTCTTCATTGCGGCTTCCAAGGCTTCCATCTTCTTAAAGCATTTAGATTCTAAGTGGCCATCTCGATTACAAAAGTTACAATGTCTGTCAGTCCTCTTCCATTTGTTTTTATTGGTCTTGTCATTTTGCTGAAATGATCTTTCATCTTGAGGCTGAGTTGGTTTAGGACCATTCCTTTGAGGATAAGACTTCTTAGGATTCTTTGAATTTGGTTGCTGCTGGGCGGCTAACGCTTTCGAGGAAGAGTTTCCAGATTAAGAAGACCAAGGTGTAAGAGTTTTTCTTGTTCTCTTATTAAGGAATCACAAAAGGAGTCAAAGGAAGGGGGTTTGTAGTCTTTGCCTTGACAAATGAAAGCTTCCTTGTAGAATGGAAAGTGGAAACAAATACAGAGTAGGCTGGTCCCAACTTAGTAAGGATGGAATAAATAAGGTTACCATCTTCTTTCTTAACTTTAACACCTTCCAAGAGATATCTAAGGGTCTTGAATTTGGACAAGAAATCTTCAATGCAAGAAAAATTATTAGGATCCAAAGTAAGCAACTCATTCTCAAGTTGATGGGCTCTAATTTCATTTTTAATCCCAAAAACTTTAGCAAGTTTTTCTAATGCTTCATGAGGAGTTTCAATTTCTGCAATGTGGAATCTAATCTAAGATCAGGAGAAACAGACATTCCTATCAAACCACGTGCTTGATCTTGTATATTTTCCCATTTTTCGGCCTTGTCTTCATCTTTGGGTTTCTTCTCTTGGTCTGTGGCTATTCTGAAGAGACCTTTACTTCTAAGTAAATCTCCATGTAGGCTACCCATTGGAAGTAGTTAGTGCTGTCAAGAATGACTTGGCATGGACTTTCATTTTTTTGAAAAAAAACCTGAAGCTGAAGATGCTAAAAGTAAGTGGTCCAATGGATAGATCTCGAAAAAATAGGCGGTTTTAAAAAAAACGGCTCTGAAAAAGGCTTCCGGATGAAGAAGTTATGGCTTTTTGAAAAAAAATTGTTGACGTTGCCGGCAAAGTGCGCGAATGTGCGGGAATGAAAAAATCCGCCCCCCAAAATGGAGACTTGAACCCAAGACCTCTACTCTCTTAAAAAGTCTTTGAACCAATTGATCTATACAAAATATTTGAGAGAGAGAGAGAGAGAGAGAGAGAGAGAGGAGGGGGGGGGGGGGGGGGGGGGGGGGCCTCGATTTGCGTGCTTGCCTTGGGAAGGCTCTTTTCCCCTACAAAACACAAACACAAAAACCCAACACGAATATGCAAAGAAAAACGAACCTTACGGCTCAAAGTTAGCTTTAGCCAAAAAACTAGAATTTTAAAAAAAATCTCAAAGTTAGCTTTTAACCGAAAAACTAAAATATTTTTCTCAATGTTTCTGATTTTCCAAGATCACACTAAGGTGCAGGGAAAAGAGCATACGCATGAGAAAAATCCTTTCTTTCTGTTTCTGATTTGCCAGATCGCACAGAGTCGCAGGGCAAAGAGCATACGCAGAAATGAAAGGTATAGATCCGGGAAAAAAAAAAAGGCTAAATAAACCGAAACCGAAATAAGCAGAGAGAAAATGACAGTAAACTGCAAAAAAAAACACTGTATACCTCCCGATCTGAAAAATGACGCAGCTAGGGCTACCGGAAACCTTTTCGCGTGAAACGAAAGGGGTTCCTCACTGAAACAGATGCTCCGAACGCAACAGAGCAGTCATCTCGGCCCCGAAAGCAGTCAGAAACAGCAGATCTAGGAAACGACAGCCGCATGCAGTTCTATCGGCTTCAGATTTGGATCACCAACGGACGCGGCCCTCAAATAGCTCTGATACCATGGACTTTCCATTTTTTGAAAAAAAAACCTAAAGCTGAAGATGCTAAAGTAAGTGGTCCAATGGATAGATCTCGAAAAAATAGGCGGTTTTAAAAAAAAAGGCTCTGAAAAAGGCTTCCGGATGAAGAAGTTATGGCTTTTTGAAAAAAAAATTGTTGACGTTGCCGGCAAAGTGCGCGAATGTGCGGGAATGAAAAAATCCGCCCCCACAAAATGGAGACTTGAACCCAAGACCTCTACTCTCTTAAAAAGTCTTTGAACCATTGATCTATACAAAATATTTGAGAGAGAGAGAGAGAGAGAGAGAGAGGGGGGGGGGGGGCCTCGATTTGCGTGCTTGCCTTGGGAAGGCTCTTTTCCCCTACAAAACACAAAACACAAACCCAACACGAATATGCAAAGAAAAACGAACCTTACGGCTCGAAGTTAGCTTTAGCCGAAAAACTAAATATTTTTCTCAATGTTTCTGATTTTCCAAGATCACACTAAGGTGCAGGGAAAAGAGCATACGCATGAGAAAAATCCTTTCTTTCTGTTTCTGATTTGCCCAGATCACACAGAGTCGCAGGGCAAAGAGCATACGCAGAAATGAAAGGTATAGATCCGGGAAAAAAAAAAAGGCTAAATAAACCGAAACCGAAATAAGCAGAGAGAAAATGACAGTAAACTGCAAAAACACTGTATACCTCCCGATCTGAAAAATGACGCAGCTAGGGCTACCGGAAACCTTTTCGCGTGAAACGAAAGGGGTTCCTCACTGAAACAGATGCTCCGAACGCAACAGAGCAGTCCTCTCGGCCCGAAAGCAGTCAGAAACAGCAGATCTAGGAAACGACAGCCGCATGCAGTTCTACCGGCTTCAGATTTGGATCACCAACGGACGCGGCCCTCAAATAGCTCTGATACCATGTAGGAATTTACAGGGTAAGTTCCTCAGAAAGAATACCAAAAGGACACCACTCACAACCAGATCTCAAATCAATACACCAGTATTTTTGACGTGGTTAAAACCCTCAGAGTGCAAGGAGGGAAACAGTCCACGGCCTATCCCAACGTGGGTACAGACAATTTATTAATCAAAGAATGAAAATTTACATAAGCTTCTCTCATGCACGGATTACCCGAACAATGACCCTCCATGCGCTTTAAATAGAACTCATGGACCAATCGGGTGTCAAGCCACGGATCAAGTGTCGATAATACCGAGGTGAGAGTGAACCGTCGGATCACTACATATCGTGACCGTCGGATTGTAAGTTACAATATGTACAACGGTAAAGAAAGACACTTTACCTAACTCTATACCTAACTCTAAACTAGACCAAGTTGATCTTAACTATATCCTATGTGTCGGAATATCCTAACAGGTTCCGGGCCCTGTGTCAAGAGTGGGGAGCTCACTTCATTGAATGCTGCAAGATGTTGATGAGTATATGGTGCACTCTCTGTCATTACAAGGATAAATTCCCTCAACCAGAGTGGCATGCCTCTCCATGAGATGTTATCCCTATAGGAACTATCACTCATATCGTTTCTCCTTCAGTATGACAAGCTAATAAATTATCACATGACGTGACGTACAAGTATCCTTAAACATAATGGTAACAAGGATCTCAACAACAAAAACATCATCTCAGAAAATCAAAAGAAAAACATGGCATCACTGCATCATATACATCCACTTTCAGGGATGGACATAAAATTCAAAGCTCAGTTGATGAAATGAACTACACTGTTGAATTCATGGCACAAAATTGTGTCAAACGACTATAAGCTTTGCCCCTTTCTGACGTCATCAAATTCTAGACCCTCAGGAATCTCGAAGATTCCCTCAAAGATTCCTTCATGAAGATGGATGAAAAATCCACTACTCGATTGAATATTATGAGCACGCCATTGTGCTCCTTGCGAAATTTTGTGAAAAATGACTATAAAGTTGGCATCATTCTATCACTGTCAAAAATCACCCTCCAAGGAATCTTTTAGATTCCTCTAAGATTTTGCATGAGAATATTTTGAGAATATACCCCTAGAATATACCCTCCTTTAAAAATGTGCCCTCCCTGGGCTCCTGGTCCTGCACTCGGTTCTCAGCCTTCGCTTTGGCACTCCTTCCTTTTTTGGTGAATGAGGGAAATGTGGTTTTTATATAATGATTTCGGCAGATATTTCAAAGCCAGCCCCGTTGGCGGATTGGTTGGCAGTCAAGTTTGGTAAGGGGTGATTGGGTGTTCCAATTCCACCAACCCCATATCTTCGTGACGTGTTGATTAAATATGGAGGGTTATTTATTTTTTATATATGGTGGCAGTTACCGTAAATGGTCGGCAACATAACCATTTGTTTTAATATATAATGTGGCTCTGATGAAGGTTGGGCGGGTCCGCTAAGGGTGACCTGCTCACCCCATTAAGATATATGTATGTATGTATATATATATATATATATATTAATTAATTAATGTTGCGGGCCGTTGGGTCATTTAGGGGATAGCAGGGTTGGTGGCCTGCCATCAATAAAATTTATTTTTATTTTTATTTTTTATAACTATATAGTTAAATATTTCCGCCAAAAAATAAGGGATATTAGACAAGTTAAAGAGGAGACAAATTCTCCTGTTCTGGTGGCCATATTTCGTGCATCGAGACTCTGCTAAATTGTTTCCTCATTAGTGACTTCCACTTGGCCTAGTTTGACGAAAACTTTGACCGCGAATATCTTAAGCATATGAACTCAGATTTGAGTGTTGTTTGCATTGTTGGAATCAGGACAACGAGCACTACGATCTGGTCCTAGTTTCACTTCAATCTAAGGACTTTTATTTTTGAGTTATCTCAAGCCAGTGTTGAATTCTAAGCATGTCTGGAGCCACCTAGATCAAGCCTAATATATGGTTGGGTGGTACAAGGAAGTCCCTGACTTGGTTGGAATTTTCATATGTTAATAAGAGTTATTTTCATATTGTGATTTATGAGCGTTTGTATTAGTTATCATCTTGACATTATGGTTGATTTTCCATGGTTTCTATGTTGTTTATATGATGTATTATATCTATGGCTCTTCACATGTTTTCATAAGTATTTCAATGGTTGATGAATGTATGGACTAACAAGTATTATTGTAGCTAGCTAGAGAGGGCTTAGAGTCTCCTTGATGATTCTTAGATGAAGGCTATGAGTTTATGATCAGATATGCATTCATGACGTGTAGCTTATATGTTTACCATATGTTTTATGAAATGTCTATCATGGATTAGGCATGTCTAAGTCAAGTTCTTGCTTGAGTTTGAATGGTTAGCATGTTATCATCTTTTCTATGCTTTTGGAAAGTTACAGGTAGTGGTCTAGAGGCTAGCCTAAAAATGTTTCTTAGATCCCAAAACCACATGCACAGAACTGGAGGACTTGGGTTATAACTACATGGAGATCATGTGAGTGTGGTTATAGGCTTCCAATGACATGGATGCAGTGTAAAATGCGTTGTTATGGAGCTAGGTCAAGGGAAAAGGATCCTAGCTCAGGGATTGATCACTTGGGATGGTTTTCCAACTCTTGAGTGATCTATAGTCCCTGTGGGATGTCATTATGTGTTCAGTTTGTAGGCCCCACTTCCTTAACTAGAAATTGGAGGTTGGGTAATGTCATAGTGGTACTCGTCTCATATTTACCCTGGCGAGCTTGTGAATTTGGGTAAATGTGGGAGGAGACATTACAAATTTGTATCAAAGCTTCCAAACACTTGGACTGGATGGGATAGATGTGGTTGTTATGCATGCATGTTAGTTGTCAATATGTTTGTTATGCATGCATTGTGATGGTCATTGTTACAGTCTTGTTTCATCATGATGATGTTGAGATGTTGATATGTTGATGTCATTATGTGTACATATATCGTGCTAGTCTCAATTGACTTTGCAGGTCAAATATCCTCCCCTGAACTTCATAAGGTATGATTTTGATTATGTCTATATTTGGTTTGTCTAACATGGCATGTTTGCAAGAAATAGAAGATTAGATATGATAAGAAAAATGGTGGATTATAGTTCATGTGACTCTTGTTATAGTTTAGCTAAGAAACAGGGAGATTATTATTCTCCTTTTATAGCAGATACACTAAGGATTATGAAGGCATAAATCAAAAGTTTCAAGGCAGATAATGACAGGATAATTGAGTCACGAGAAAGACTTGTCAGAGCTCAGGAAATACAAGTAGAGGTCAATGTAGTGATCCTTCAGAGCTTATCAGATTCAGAGACAAGGACAACCAAGAATCAGTCATGGACAGGAAGAAAGGACTAATGGGGCATATGGTAACAACTCTCGATTAGGATACAGGTTGAACAAAGATGATACAGCTAGAGGTGGAAGGTGGTTGGATAGACCTGACAAGAGAGGTAGTGTTTATGTGTTCTATTCTAGTTCTGGTTCAGAGAGACATCATGGTCATCACTACCATCATCCTTATAGGAGGAGTGAGAAGCAAGTACTTTCTAGATGAGGTCAAGAAAGCCAAGCCTCCTACATTTGATGGAGATATGAAGAAACCGAAAGATGCAAAATCACGTCTACTTGGGGATGAAGAAGTTATTTTAATTAAATGATTATATAGAGAATATGAAGGTCGAGATAGTTATTTTCAGTCTCAAGGGAAAAGCGGATATCTGGCGGGAATATGTGAAGCATGTCAGAGGCATCAATATAGAAGAGTTGAATTGGCATGAGTTTAAAAGAATCTTCAAAAATAAGTACTTGTCTGAGAGATATTACGATGGAAAGTCTAAGGATTGCTTAAGATGGGATCTATGACAAATGAAGAGTACACAACCAAGTTTTTGGAGTTGTTGAGATATGTGCCCTACCTCAAGGATGAGAAGGCAAAGGTTCAAAGGTTCATTAGTGGACTGTCATTAGCATTCAAGGATCGGATTGAGTATGATGAACCTCGATCATTGGAGGAAGTCATTGGAAAGTTGAATCATTTCTATGAGCAGTCTAAGTGTAAGTTTGAACTTAAGCGAGATTGGAAAGGCAATGATAAGACTAAAGGAAAGTGGGTTAAGAAGTGAGGAAAACCTCAGGATGCAAGTGACAAGGAGAATATAGTGTCGTACAAGAAGTTCAATGCAGTTGACAGAGGACATGGGTCTCAACTTAAGGAGAAGAACAAAGGTGATGGTAGGAAGCCTTTGTAGCATTGGACTTTTGGTGGAGCGATTTGCAGGAGAGGTTGTCCACAGCATCAGGGTGGCAGACCTTAGATTTATAGCGCTCGAGAGGCATAGAGAGTTGGGGATTTTGGACAAAGTATTCCTCAGATCTATGCAGCACTTGATAACATGCAGGAAGGCCATCAGGCATCCATTATTAAGATGGAAGGTAAGCTTTATGCTCGATTTGTTTCCATTTTTATTGATCTCGGATCTAATTATAGTTATGTTAGTCCTGACCTGGCGGATAAGTGTGGCTTGAATAAAGAAGTTCATGTAGAAACTTGGTTGGTGTAGTTGGATACAGGAACCAAGAAAATAGTTCATCATTGGGTGGTAGATTGTGCATTTGAGGTGAATGGTATGCCTACATAAACACATCTAAATGTTCTTCCTTTAGGTTCATGCAATATGCTTTTGGGAATGGATTGGTTGTACATTCATTGGACTAAGGTAGACTGATATGATAAGGCTATTGAGTTCCTAGATGATGATGGGGAAAGAAGAATCTTGCAGGGAAATATGAATCCTACATTAGTGCGAATGGTTACAGCTATGCAGGAAAAGAATAGTTGCAAAAAGGGATGTGTATTGTTTTCAATTCATATTTCTAGTGACAACGGGAAGGATGTTGAGGATGATGAAGTTTCTGAAGAGGTATCATGTTTTGCAGCAGTTTTAGGATGTGTTTTCAACAGATATTTCAGAGTTTCCTCCTCATAGAGAGGTGGATTTCTCCATTGAGTTGGTACCAGGAGCAACACTAACATCAAAGACATCTTACAGAATGAATACTCCAGAGTTGGTGGAATTAAAGTTGCAGCTTAAGGAAATTATTGATAAGGGATACATTAGGCCAAGTGTCTCACATTGGGTGCACCCTTAGTGCTTTTTGTGAAGAAGGATGGTACTCTCGAGTTGCATATTGATTACAAACAGTTGAACAAGGTGACTATCAAGAACAAGTATTCATTGTTGCGGATTGATGATTTGTTTGATTAGCTGGAGAATCAATGTTTTTGAACATTGATTTGAGATCAAGATATCATCAAGTGTGCATCAAAGAAGAAGATATTTACAAGACCGCATTTTGTACAGGTATGGGAATTATGAGTTTGTGGTGGTTCCATTTGGTCTTACTAATGTTCTAGCTACTTTCATGTGTTTAATGAACAGTGTGTTGTGTCCTTATCTGGAAAGTTTGTGATAGTATTCATTGATGACATATTGATATATTCTAAGAATGAGGAAGAGCATGCAGAGCACCTGGCAACAGTGTTAAGATTATTGAGAGAGCATCAGTTGTATGCCAAGCTCAACAAGTGCAGTTTCTTTCAGACTGAAGTTCATTACTTGGGGCATGTTGTTTCCAAGGAAGGTATAGTAGTGGACTCGGAAAAGATTAAAGCTATCATGGAGTGGCCAACTCCTAGGAATGTGGATGAGGTCAAATCATTCATGGGACTACTAGGTTATTATAGGAGGTTCATTAGGAACTTCTCACAGATTGTCTATCCAATTACATATTTGCAGGGAAAAGGAAATAAGTTTGAATGGACTGAGGAGTGTGCAAATAGTTTTGAGTAGTTGAAGCATTTTCTTACAAATTCTCTAGTCTTGAAGATTGCATATCCTGATAAGGAGTTCGTAGTATGTACAGATTCTTGCAAGAGAGGACTTGGTGGAGTCTTGATGCGGGAAGCAAAGGTGGTATGCTATGAGTCAAGGAAGTTGAATGAGCATGAGCAAAACTATGTGACTCACAATCTTGAGTTGACAGTTATCATTCATGCCTTGAAGATGTGGAGACATTATCTTCTTGGTAGGAGGTTCTCCTTGATGATTGATCATAGTGGGTTGAGGTACATTTTTACCCAACCTAATCTAAATGCCATGCAACCTAGATGGTTTGATATTCTTATTGAGTTTGAATTCGAGATCAGATACATTGAAGGCAAGGAGAACATGGTTGCAGATGCTCTTAGCAGAAGAGTGCAGGTGAATCACATTTCATCCATGAGTTCTTATGGGACGGATTTGTAGGAGAAGGTCTTGCATGCAAGGAAGCATAATGATAGGTATCGGCAACTGAAGCATGGGTTACAACAGTAGGGTTAAGGTGATAAGGATGAGGAGTATCACCTGACATAAGATGGCTTGGTTAGATTCAAGAACATGATTTATGTGCTAGATAACAGTGAGCTCAAGAACCTTATCTTGAGGAAGTTTCATGTCAAGCCATATTCAGGTCGCCTGTGATACCAGAAGACTTTGAAAGTAGTTAAGAATTTCTATCATTGGTTGAACCTGAAGAAATAGGTGGTTGAGTTTGTTTCTAGATGTTGGACTGTTAGTAGGTAAAAGCAAAGTCTAAGCATCCAACTGGTTTGTTACAACTGATTCTAATTCCAAAGTGGAAATGGGAGGTCATTTCCATGGACTTAATTACAGGTTTACTAAGGACATTGAGAATGAAGGATTCCATCATGGTTGTGGTTGATAGGAATAAGGTATCTCACTTCATTGCAATTAAGTCTACTAATTCATCTAGTGAGGTGGCTCATATCTTCGTCGAGGAGATAGTGATATTGCATGGTGTTCCTAAGAATATCATATCAGACATAGATGCCAATTTTACTTCAAGGTTTTGGAAGGAGTTGTTTGCAGGCTTGGGGACAAAACTAGTTTTCAGTGTAGCTTATCATCTATACACAGATGGATAGACAAAGACAATCAGCATGATTCTTGAGGACATGTTGAGGATCTATGCCATGCATCAGCAAAGGAAGTGGGAGGAGTATCTTCCAATACTGGAGTTTTCATATAAAATCGATATTAGGAGTCCTTGAGGATGAGTCCATTTGAGGCTCTTTACGGGTATAATTGTAATACTCCTATCAGTTGGAGTGATCCAATGAACAGGGTGTTGATTGTACTAGATATCTTGGCTGAGATGGAATAGGAGATGCAAGTTATCAAAAGGAATTTGAAGGCATCACAGGACAAGCAAAAGAGTTATGCATATCAACATAGAGAATTCAAGGAGTTTTAGGTTAGGGAGCATGTGTACTTGCGCATCAAGCCCAAGAGGAGCTCCTTGAGGATTGGATCATGTGCCAAGCTGGCACCTTGGTATTGTGGGCCTTTTGAGATCCTTGAGAGGATTGGACCAATGGCCTACAAACTTGCATTGCCTCCAACAATGAAAGTATGTGATTTTTTCCATGTTTCATTGCTTAAGAGATATGTCCATAATGTTGATCATTTTATCGATTGGTGTGCATTACAGGTGGATCCAGAGGGAGAGTTCTAGCCAAAACCTTAGTACATTTTGCAATGGAAACAGCTCATGCTCGAAACAGAGCAATCAAGGAGGTTAAAGTGTAGTGGAAGCACTTTGAGCCCGATGAAGCTACATGGGAGATGACTCATCAGATGTGGGCTTTGTATCCTTCTTTATTTGATACTTGAGTAGATGTGTTTGATATATATGTTTTGGTTTATGATTATATATGCATATGTGTATTGTATATACTAAAATTAGTTGTGTTATAAAGCACTAATAAGCAGTGTGTTGTAAATAATGCCTCAAGTTATGTTATAAAGCTCCAATAAGCAGTATGGTGTTCACAGTTTCAACAGTTTGGTATGATGTAAATGTTTTATAGATTTGGGTTATAAAGCTCCATGGGAAACATGTTTTGTTGGTTATAAACATCATTGAACACCGAGGACGATGTTCCCCCAAGGGGGAGGGGTTTGTAACATCCCCTGGTTTATTTCCCATGTAAATAAAATAAGACCAAGGTCATGGGACACATACTCCAAGCTGAACGTTGGAAAAAACACTTTAGTGGGCATCACTTGTGATTATCTTATGAAACTAGCTCACAAAATAGAAGAAAATATAGATCAACAGCTTAAAAATCGGCGTCTTTGAGGGGGCAACCTCCTTTACATTACACAAATGATTAATTCATGGATGATACAAATGACAAGATCTCCTTTCTATATATAGGAGTCTAAGGGGTCACCATATAATCAGAGCTCACATAAAAATAATATTGTAAGGGCACAACAATAAAAATAGTGGACTTCTATGGGGCACAATAATAACAATATGGGTACTACATGGGCACAACAATACAATAAGGGGGTCACACTAATAACAATAAGGGGATACACTAGTAGTATAGGGACCTAACATGCCCCTCTCCTTAAAAAAGTGTTGTCCTCAACGCTTGAGTAGTTTTGAATGCTTCTATATAAGATTCTCATCCTCCCATGTGAAATTTTTAGTGGGTAAGTTCTTCCACTTGATGAGATACTCTGAAATTGATCGATTTCATAGTTGTCAGACTCTTGTTTCTATGGCTACTTCAAGTTCCACTGTGATTTTTCCTTCCTCATCAAGTTCTGGTAATATTGTTCGAACAGGGAGCTTTTCACCTATAACCTTTTTTAAGCATGAAACATGGAAAACTAGGTGTACTCGAGAAGATGCAGAAAGCTCCATTTTATATGCCATAGTACAAATATTTTGCAACACCTTGTAAGGACCTTAGTACTTTGGTGATAATTTATTATCCTTATTAGCTTGATTGAGGTAAATTTTTTTATATGGTTGTAGCCATAAAAATGCCCAATCACCTACATCAAAACTTCTTTCGCTGTGATGTTGATCTACCTATTGTTTCATTTGATTCTGCACCAAAGTGAGGTTATCCTTTAAGAGTTGGAGAACTTGTTGTTGATGCTTGATGTGATATTCCATTTCTTTAACCTTATAATTTTCTCTTAAAGATGATGTGATGGATTGTGTATGATATCCATAGTGTCATAAATGGGGTCATTTTTATTGAAGTGTTATACCACCATTCAACCAAAGGTAACCACTTGACCCATTGTGTTTGTCTATCATATACAAATCAACGATATATATTCTTAAACATTTTTTCACTATCTTCGTGTCTCCATCTATCTTGAGAGTTTCTGGAGTGGCAATTCCTGCCAATGTAGTACAAGATATGGTCGGATTCATTTCTTCTTTCTCTGGGGTTGGTTCCTGGTGTATATCCTCTTCTTTTGACGTTTCTTGATCCTTTTCTTCCTCCTCTTCACAATCTATGTAAAATAATTTCTTCTCAACACACTTATGACCTTTAAACAATGTAAACTTTGAAACGGGAACTGATACTGTTACCCGTTTTGTAGAGATAGCAAAAAAGTGACCCGATTTTGAAAAGGGGTGATGCAGAACACATGTTTTTTTAGAGCATAGTTTTTGGCACTATAAAATTTTTTTATGTACATTGCATTTTAGAATGGTAGTGATTTTGATGTTGATTTAAAAAAGTGGTAATTCTACACCATGCCCTTTTTTTAAAAGGTTTTTTTTTTTTACTTTTAATTTTATAATGTATGAAATGTAAATAATTATTTTGTAAATTTAATAACTTTGGAAGTGGTCTTATTCTTCATATTTTCTTGTTTTTGTTTTTATTTTTATTTTTTTTGTAGTGAGGTTTTTATTGTTTTGCATATTTAAAGAAGAATGTCGATATTTTGCATTTTTTATATTCTACATATTTATATATCGTTAATTAAATTTTCAATCCACATGAAATAGTTGTCTCTAAAAAACATATATAAAAATATAATAAAAAAAATAAAAATAAAAAATAAAAATGTTAAAAAAAAATTATTTCATAAACCATAAAAGAATTTGGAAAAAATATATAAAAAAATATAAATATAAAATTAAGTAAGTAAAAAATAGAGAAATTAAAAAAAAAACAAAAAACAAAAACAAAAAAAAACTTAGCAAAAACTAGGGAAAAAAATAATAATAATAATTAAAAACACACTGATTTAAATATTAAAATAAATAAATAAAAGAAATTAAAAAACTAGTACAATTAATATTAAAAAAAAAAAAAACAAAACAAAACAAAAATTAACTCAAATTATTAAAAAAAACCAAAAAAATATGAAAATTATTTTTTTTAAAAGCAAAAAAATTTAATATTTTGTTTTTTTTTAACAATTTTTTTTATTAAAAAAATTTATTATTATTAACCCTTTTTTTTAAAACAAGTTTTGTTTCTTATTTTTTTTTTTTAAATCATTAAAAAAAATTAAATTTTTTTTAAACTAATTAAAATTTAAAATTTAAAATTTAAAAAGTTTAAAAAATTAATAATAATTTAAAATTTTAAAATATATAATTATTATTAAAAAAAATTATATGATTAAAAAATTTTAATTTAAAATTTTAAAATTTAATAATTATTATTTTAAAAAAATACGATTAAAAATTTTTAATTAAAATTTTAAAAATTCATACAATTATTATTAAAAAAAAAAATGAATTTCCCGCCCCCCGGCCGCCCGTGGTGGCGCGGCGGTGGGCGGAGGGACCTCTCGCAAGCCCTCCACCCACGCCGCGCCACCACGGGCGGCCGAGGGACGGGCGTCCAATTCCGGGTGTAAGATCTTCGTTCATGCCGGGTGCGGTTGGGCGAGCGGGCGAGTCGGGCCGCACGACGGTTTAATGAGGGCACGGGCACGAACGTGGGCACAGGCGAGCACGTGGGCGCGCGGGCGAAGGCACGGGCGGGCATGCGAGTCAGGCTGCACGCGGGCGGGCACGTGGGCGGGCGCGCGAGTTAGGCTGCACGCGGGTAGGGCGCGGGCGCGGACGAGCTGGCCTGCACGACGGTGCGACGTTTCAGTGAGTTGAATGCGACGAAAGCTGCGACGATTACGACACTTGGGAAAATGCAAAGGAATGAAATGGCACGATGGGGAGTTTATATCCTACATAGCGTGGAGATGTTGGGGGCTGGCCGACATGCTCCAGGACGCTTAGAAGGGGTGTTAAAACATGTTTATGTGGTCGGCCAAAGAGCCACCACACCCCCCTGCCATGCGTATATATTGGAGCGTGTAAAGTTCATTTGGCATCAAGCAATTCGATCAAGCTTCTTCACTCAAGGCGCAGAAAAGAGTGCGCACTAGAGACAAGAGGAAAAGTGCACTCCTCATGCGCTTAAGGTTGTCTTGTGCACAGGTTTAAGGTCGCACTTGGGATGAAACGAAGGTTGGGCAAGGTGTGCCCGTGACTTGGTGGAAGTGCAGATTTGTGTGAGACTTGAGGAGGGAGTCTTGGTGACTCGGGTGAGCACCCTCCCACAGTGCAAGGTGTGCACAAAGATTGTAAAAGGCTGTTTTGCCTCTATTGTAAAATTGGCTAAGTATAGACTTGGATTTTGCCAAGAATACTTGTGAAGCTTGTATTATTGAAGAAAGACTGATTAATATATATTGTTGGGTAGACTCATTGTTCAGGGAGTTGCCCCTCCCTTTATACTGTGCAATTGTTGTTCTCTTTTATAATTGCTGATGATAATGAATGAGTATGGGTGTTCATTAGTATAAAGGTTATGCATAATAATACTTGGTTGTGAAACACAAACTAAGTAAGAGAAAGTGAATTAGGCATAATCCATGAACATTAGTATTGGTGAAAAGAAAGTGTTCGGTGGTGCCGCACCTTGCCAAGAGCGGTTGGAAGACTACCGCAGGCCTGGGGGCGTGACAGGTGGTATCAGAGCTTCGGTTTGGAGCTGGTGAGCAGGGTTGCTCATTACAGTGAAGCAGGTACTTGCGGGTGAAGGAGACCGTTTCACACAAGTGGAACAAGGGTTGGTTCAGGTTGCAGGTGACTTGGTGAAGTTGTTGGATGGTCGAAACTAGATTGCAAAAGAAGAAGAAGCTATTGGAGATGGCAGCTGAATCTCAGGCTGGGTCTAGTCATGGACAAGATGCTACTCTAGCACTTATGGAAAAGATGTTGTTGAGGATGGAGGTTATGGAAACTTCCTGGGATAAGAAGATGGACTTGTTCGCTAAGGAGCAAGAGGCCAACTCAAAGATGAAGGAAGAGTTTGATGAACTCCGGACACAACATGAGTACACTGATCTTATGTGTACACAACTTGAAGTAAGGGTCAAGGAGGTTGAAGAAGCAAGGGACCAGGGTCTTGCAGAGATCGTGAACTTGAAGAAATCTCTTGACGAAGCCAGGGATGAGATCGCGGTGTTGAAGAAGGCCGTGAGGCATAACTCAGGTGGAGGAGTGCCTCATGTGAAAGTCAAGGAACCGGAATCTTATGATGGCACAAGGAATGCAAAAACTCTTGGCAACTTTCTATGGGACATGGAGCAATACTTGGAATGGTTGGGTCTATCTAATGATGAGACAAAGGTCAAGGTAGCTGCTCAGTTCTTAACAAAGGATGCTAAGATGTGGTGGCGAAGGAGGATGGACCAGATTGCCAATGGCAGTGCTGATGACATTACTTTGTGGGATGACCTGAAGAAAGATTTGCAGACCCATTTTAGTCCTCAAGATGAAACATGGGAAGCAAGGACTAAGATTAAGTACATAAAGCAAACCGCGAGCCTACAAGCATATCAGCGAGAGTTTGCAAGTGCAGCTCTGGAACTTCCTGACATGGCGAAGAGGGACAAGGTGTTCAACTTCATTATTGGGTTGAAGCCTTGGGCACGCAATGAAGTGAAGAGGTAGAAGATTAGGACACTTGAGGAGGCTTTTGCTACTGTTGACAAGTTGGTGGAGCATTATGATGATACTTCTTATGACAAGAAGAAGAAGACCGATAAACCAAAGGAAAATAAGAAGGATGATGCTTCGAAATCGGATGATAGTTCGAAGACAAAGAAAGCCTTGAAGTGTTGGATATGTGCTGGACGAACACGGTGAAGAGTTGTCCTTCTAGACCAAAGGTGGCTGCTATTGCACAATCTGATGTGAAGAATGAAGGTGCTTTTGTGGGGATGATGCAGATACTTGGTGCTTCTGCTACTACGGAGGTGGTATCTAGGAGGGATCCTGAGAGGAACAGATTAGAGTGTGTTCGAATGAAGGTTGGAGGTGCTGATGTACTCACTATGGTGGATAGTGGGGCTTCTCACAACTTCATGGGCGAAGATACTGCAAGAAGAATTGGGCTGAAATTTGTACCGGCAAAGGCACAAACGAAGACAGTGAATTCTCCTCCTATTGAAGTTCTTGGTATAGCCGAAAGGGTGGAAACTACACTTGGTGAACGGACAGGGAAGGTTGATTTCACTATAGTGCGGATTGATGATTATGAGGCTTTATTGGGGACGGAAATTCATGAAACAATTTGATGCCATGATTGTTCCACATTTGAAGAAGCTCTACATTTATGATGGAAGGGAAGATGTACCCATTAGTGTGCCAACCATGGGAGTGACAAGACCTGATTGTAAGTTGGGAGTGATGAAAATGGAGGATGAGAAGAGAATGGGAGACATGAGTAAGCGGTTGTCTACTATTGAGGCAAAGCTTACCGAGCAGTCATTGGTCATCAGGTCACTTTCACATAGCATCTTGGACTTGTCAAGAAGACTAGAGTTGGTTGAAGATGATGATGATGATGAGGAGGTGTATGTGAGGCCGGATGTCCAGAAGGAAGACCGGGTTGCTTATCTACAAAGGATGGAGATTGAGGATCCCGATAGGTGGATCGAATTGATTAGTGAGGGAGAGCCTTCATGTTCTACTCTCTCTACATATTCTTAGATGGATGAGGAGATGGGGCTCATTTTTAGCTGCTCATGGCAGTGAGTCCCTAAGCATGTTGAGCAGCTATGACTGATGGTGCAGGGATGGCTTGGCATCAAGCATCATGACATGTTGCAGATGAGATGGATGGAGTTTCCATGGACCTGAGCATGGATTTCACTTATGGAGATAGATTCTTGATGAGTCAAGAATGTGGCAGGTTGTTTTGAGAAACGACTGATGGTGATGGAAGAATGTGCATTCTTGTGGTTTGGGCATATGGTTGGATTAGCTACCCAACTAGCTTGAGTCATGAGGGGATCCAGTGTACAAGATGATGTTGCTATTGAGATGAGATGTTGGCACATGGTTGACATGTGTTAGCTCTTGTTGGAGTATCATGACAAAGGTTCACATGGTGACACATGATGAGGTCGACACAGGGTGTTGCACTGAAGATTGTGGCAAAGGAGTCAATGATCATGGAACAAGATGATATCTGATACATGACATACCGTTGAGGTGTATACCTTGGTATGGAGATCTTGGTGGCAGTTGGTCACTAAGGTGAGACATGATGGAGATGGAGTTCTACATATGTTGCAGGGATGTTTGCCGTATGTGGAGAAGTTGACATCATGGATAAGTGATGATCTTGGTGGATGGCTACCGAGATGGTATGTTGTCGAGGATGACAACGATTTCAGGTGGAGGAGGATGTAAGGTCTTCGTTCATGTCAGGCGCGGTTGGGCGAGCGGGCACGGTTGGGCGCGGGCAAGTCGGGCCGCACGACGGTTGAACGAGGGCGCGGGCACGAACGTGAACACAGGCGAGCGCGTGGGCGCGTGGGCGAAGGCATGGGCGGGCGGCGAGTCAGGCTGCGCGCGGGCGGGCACGCGAGTTAGGCTGCACGCGGGCAGGGCGCGGGTGCGGATGAGCTGGCCTACACGACGGTGCGACGTTTCAACGAGTTGAATGCGACGAAAGCTGCGACGGTTACGACACTTGGGAAAATGCAAAGGAATGAAATGGCACGATGGGGAGTTTATATCCTACAGAGCATGGAGATGTTGGGGGCTGGCTGACATGCTCCAGGATGCTTAAAAGGGTGTGTTAAAACGTGTTTATGTGGTCGTCCAAAGAGCCACCACACCCCCCTACCATGCGTATATATTGGAGCATGTAAAGTTCATTTGGCATCAAGCAATCTGATCAAGCTTCTTCACTCAAGGCGCAGAAAAAGAGTGCGCACTAGAGACAAAAGGAAAGCACACGACTCATGCGCTTGAAGTTGTCTTGTGCACAGGTTTAAGGTCGCACTTGGGGTGAAACGAAGGTTTGGCAAGGTGTGCCCGTGACTTGGTGGAAGTGCAGATTTGTGTGAGACTTGAGGAGGGAGTCTTGGTGACTTGGGTGAGCACCCTCCCACTGTGCAAGGTGTGCACAAAGATTGTAAAAGGTTGTTTTGCCTCTATTGTAAAATTGGCTAAGTATAGACTTGGATTTTGCCAAGAATACTTATAAGCCTGTATTATTGAAGAAAGACTGATTAATATATATTGTTGGGTAGACTCATTGTTCAGGGAGTTGCCCCTCCCTTTATACTGTGCAATTGTTGTTCTCTTTTATAATTGCTGATGATAATGAATGAGTATGGGTGTTCATTAGTATAAAGGTTATGCATAATAATACTTGGTTGTGAAACACAAACTAAGTAAGAGAAAGTGAATTAGGCGTAGTCCATGAACATTAATATTGGTGAAAAGAAAGTGTTCGGTGGTGCCGCACCTCGCCAAGAGCGGTTGGAAGACTACCGCAGGCCTGGGGGTGTGACGCCGGGAATCGGACACCCGCCCCCCAACCGCCTGTGGTGGCCCGGCGATGGGCGGAGGGACCTGCGCAAGTCCCTCTGCCCATCGCCGTGCCACCAAGGGCGGACGAGGGGCACTAATAACAGTAAGGGCACAACAATAACAATAGTGGGCTTCTATGGGGCACAATAATAATAATATGGGGACTACATGGGCACAACAATAAAATAAGGGGGTTGCACTAATAACAATAAGGAGCTACACTAGTAGTATAGGGACCTAACAAATTAATTAATTGTTATGGAAATTGGCAAAGGAAAAGAGGCAATAACTGGCATTTTATTTATGAAAATAAAGGAAATAGGAGAAAAGGAAGGTGAAGAGACACAATTTTTCATGCAAGGGAAATTAGGGGGGAAATGAAGGAAAATGATGAAAATATAGGCATCAATGATAAAAAGGCTTCAGAGAAATAGTTGTTATCTTTTTTATAGTTTTTTGGTGGAGTTCTAGTTCATTCTCTCACACTTTCATTTTCTCACACTCTTGCACACTTAGAGCATTCTTGGAGCATGCTCATAGTATTCTAGCATTCACTTGGATTGGAGAAAGAAAGAAAGGGAGCACAAGGGAGACAGTTGGATCAACAACTACAACTAGATTTCTTTGCAGGTAACAAGTTGCATGTGTGATTTCCTTGTTGATTTTTGGATGCATGGTATATGCATGTGATTCCTTGGTTATGTGTTATCATTGGCATGGAGATTTGCCTGGATTGACAATGGTTTCAGCCTTGCCTTTCCATTTCTTGGATATCCATGGTGTTGTGGGTTTTTTCCACTTTTTTTCTGATTGGTGCTTAGGTTCCTTATGGTTGTGGGTTGGAACAAACACTTTAGAAGCCCTATAACAGCTTAGGTTGATTTACTAGTTCCTAGAGTTGTAGGTTGGGACAAACTCTCTGTGGCCCTTAGTGGGTTGAATTACTGGTTCCTAGAGTCACGATTGGAAAAAAGGATTGAGAGCCCTGGAAGATCATGGGTTGAGTTACTAGCTCTTGGAGCCCTGGAAATCTAAGGTAGAGACCGATCTAGTTGGTGTTAATGATTTCTGAACTGTAGAGATGGAATCACTGTGGTTGAGGGTTGAGGTGGTTTGGCCTCTGGAAGCCTTGGTTGGCTTGTCTTGGTTTATTCCAAGAGAGCCCACATTCATGCTTGGAATATGGCACGAGGGTTATTGGCTAAAAGAGATATTTGGTTCAGCCCAATCTATAGTTGGGTGGTACATGGAAGTCCCTGACTTGGGCGACATTTTCATATGTTAATAAGAGTTATTTTTGTATTGTGATTTATGAGAACTTGTACTAGTTATCATGTTGAAATTATGGCTTATTTGTCATGGTTTCTATGCTGGTTATTTGTTGGTTATATGTTGGTAATATGATGCATTCTATCTATGTCTCTTGACATGTTTTGATAAGTAGTTGAATGGTTGATGAATCAATGGACTAACAAGTGTTATTGCAGCTAGCTAGAGAGGGATTAGAGCCTTCTTGGTGATTTTAAGATGAATACTATTAGTTATGATCATATATGCATTCATGACTTGTAGCTTATATGTCTACCATATGTTTTACGAAATGTCTATCATGGGATTAGGCATGTCTAAGTCAAGTTTTTTCTTGAGTTTGAACAATTAACATTGTTATCGTCTTTTCGATGCTTTTGGAAATTTACAGGCATTTTTGGAGGTCGGGTCATGTCATAGTGACACTCGTCTCATGTTTACCCTGGCGAGCTTGTGAATTTGGGTAAATGTGGGAGGAGGCATTACAGTCATTATTAAGCATACAAAAGTAGATACTCTATTTGATATTGGTTCCCAAGTTAATTTGATATCTGAGGCAATTTTCAAGAAGTTGGGATTAGAAATGACACCTCACAAGAAACCTTATCCTCTCAATTGGGTTTGTGATAATGCAAAGTTGCAAGTGACGAAGCAGTGTAAACATAGATTTTCTATCACTTCAAATTTTATTGACGAGGTTGAGTTAGATGTGGTTCCTCTTGATATTTGTGGAATTGTTTTGGGAAGCCCTTATTTGTATGACAGGAAAGCCATATTCTTTAGGCAGGAGAACAAATATCACCTCACTAAATATGGAGTTGAGTGTATTGTAAGAGTGCACAACATCAATACTAATTTATCACTTGTTAGTGATGGAAAATGAAGCAAATCTTTAATGTTGACAAGAATTTTGTACTTATGGTTGTGAAAGCAAAGGATATTGAATAATCTAATGCTTTTAAGGGTTTTTATTCGTCTCATAAGGATGAATTAGTTAAACTTATTTCTAACTATGATGAAATTTTTCCGGAACCTTAAGGATTACCTCCTAAGAGGGAGACACAACATGAAATTCCACTGCAAGAAGGTGCCCCTCTTCCTAATAAGTCCAAGAGTTTCTTGAGAAGGGATTCATTGGACCCAGTTCCTCTCCATGTGGATCACCTATTGTGATGGTACCAAAGAATGATGGTACATGGAGAATGTGTTTTGACTTTCATGGGTTAAATAAGATGATGGTAATGAATTGATACCCTCTTCCTCATATCAATGATTGGTTAACCAGTTGAAAGATGTGGATTACTTTACTAAGATAGACTTGTGGAGTGGTTATCATCAGATTCAGATTACAAAAGGTTATGTTTGGAAAATTTCTTTCAAAATAAAGCAAGGTTTTTTTGAATGGTTAGTGATGCCTTTGGGCTTCACAATGCCCCAACAACTTTCATGTGTGTGATGGATGGAAATTTTTAACTATTCATTGACGACTTTGTGATTGTCTATATAGATTGTATTCTGGTATTTAGTAGAACTTGGGATGAGAATTTCAAGCATGTTATCATGAAACAAGTATTTTAGTGGGAAGGCAAGCAACATAAGCCTTTGATACATTGGAAGAAAATATCAACGCCACACTAAATTTAGCATTTCCATATTTGCAACAGCAGTTTGAGATAGAGACTGATGCAAATGGATTGCATTCATCTATACAGAGTTATCCATTTGAAGTTTGTTTTGGGTACCTGCCAAAGTCTCCATTGGATTTGATTTTTGGGAAGAATGTTGATTCTAATGAATAAAGAGATGAAGATAAGGCCTGAAAATTCATACAAAAGATATAGATGGTGCATCAAGCAATGCATGAACAGTTGGAGAAGAGTCAAGCCCAATATAAGGCTAGGCATGATAAACATAGGATGGATCATCATTTCCAAGTTGGTGATCGAGTTTGGTTACACATCAACAAGGATAGGTTAACAAGGGAAGGTAAGAATCTCAAGCCAATCTGGTATGGCCCATTTACTATTTTGGAGAAGATTGGCAGTAATGCTTTCCAGTTAGATCTACCACCATATATGCAGATTTATTTAGTTGTGAATGTGGAGAATTTGAAATTGTATGAGCCATCGATGATCATAGATCAGGATGAGAGTGTTCAAGTTCCTTCCATTGATGATTTTTCTCTTGAGTATCTGGATAAGTTGCAAGAAGATGTCATTCTAGACAGGAAGACAAGGACTTCATGTCAAGGAGATGTGGAATATCTTTGAGTGGGTCTTAAGGGAATGAATCCAAGCAAGGCACAATGATCAAGATAGGGAAAGTGAGGGAGAAATACCCTCACCTATTTTCTGAGTAATTTACCTTTTGGTGGTCCAAAAGCTTCCTAGTGGGGAGGATTGATCCAGGAGGATCCAGAATGGCCTAAAATTCAAAGTCCCCAAAGTTTGATGGAAATAGTGCCAAATCGAAGAGCTCGATGAGACAATTCCAATACAATTGAATTGCATCGATCTAAGTCTGTATGAGAAAGTTATCACACTTTAAATTTTTCAGACCACAAGAAAAAAAGGTAAACCCTGCCATGGCACATGGTAGCCTCTTAGGGTGACATGTGACATGTCATACAAATGATGCTTGGAAGATGAAGGATGATGTGGTAATGATTTAATTGTGACACATGGAAGTACCAGTCTCAACACATGGAATTACATGGCTAATGACTGGGCATGTATGTGGTAGACAAGTGGACCAATTCGGTGATGACACATGGCCCAACTGAAGGACACCATGTGGCACCATCGAACATCAAAACATGGATTAGTCTGAAAGATTGGCATCAACGGGGTTTGAACCCGTAACCAATGGAAAATCAACCAAGCACTCCACTAATATACCACAACATGACCATTGGGATTGATAGGCGGCATACCTATATAAATTTTGTTATAACCACATACAAAATAAAAGATGGAAGTTGTGAGCCCAACCCCGCAACCTCCATGTGACCACCAACAAACTCCTAAGTGGTCAGCCAATTAAAACAATGAGCACGTGACATATGGTTTGGTGTAATATAATGCTCCAAGGATTTATATATATAGTATGGTATATAATGTGATGGATGGTTATGTTATATGCATTGGATTGGACTATGCAACAACGACCATACAAAAATGTCGTTGAGAATCAGGATATGGTTAGAACCAAAAGGTTTTTTTATATATAGTTGGTTATAACATATATTGTCACAGGTTCAACCATATCATATTGTTATTACAATAAAACATTAATATGCATATTTTTATAACATGCCAATGAATTAGGGCACAACCTACGTGGGTTCGACCCATGGGCTATAGACCCTCAAGCCTATAAATGTAAAAGAAATTACCAGTATGCCCAAGATTTGTGCTATGATATTATGGCCTAATGCTTGTCTTTTAAGGCCTTTTTTATACTTTTTATTGTGTGTAAAACACAATTTCAGCCTTTTTGAAGTGAAACAAATGGAGATATAGGTCGACAAGGGTTTGTAAAGGTCATTGTGTAGCTAGAAAATATATTGTAGAGTTGTTGCGTTGAAAGAAGGTTGAGCTCCTTTTATTTTGTAGTGTGTTTATCATTGTTTTTATGATACAACATAAATTTTGTTGCCCTTTTGGAGAGTTTAAAATGGAGATTTTTTGTGAGGGGTTCTTAGAGCCTTTTTGTAAAGTTGCGAGTAAAGAGAAAGTTGTGGAGATTAGGGAATTGACGTAATTGGAGTTATTTTTACATCATAATTGAAAAGGCCACTCCATTGGAAGTAGACGAAGATGTAGCCCACACTAGGTGAACTCCATTATCAATCTCATTTGTGTTTTGTTACGCTATATGCAGTTTTTTGTTTATGTTATCATATTTTTAATAAGCCTTTTTTAAAGCTTGGTATTTCGCATTCTATTTAAGCTCGATAAATCATAGGGTCACGATCAAAGATCCTCATAAACATGGGTGTGCAACCAACCAAGTTATGTAGGAGGCTTGGGAGCCAAAGGCTCCAACTTTGTAATGGCTTCAATTTGAGACTAGAGCGAGGGTATGGCCCTTTTTCCACATCCTATTACATTGTGCACCAATATTTATTATTCTCTTGGAACGACGACATGGAATCCATCGTAGTAAACACCATGTGTGTATCATGTTGCGGCCATAACTGAGGTCAGTTATACGAGTTTGAATCAAAATCAAAAGAACAAATTAGTGCCAAACCTCTTCATTGTTCTATGAAACCAAACAAAACTTCAAACAAATTGCTCCACCAATATTGAGTCTACCAATATGTCAATTAATCTCTTGTTGTTTGATTTGAGCAACTCAGGTGCATATATATAGTGTTCATGGTCCTGTGATTATGGAGCGCTAACCCAAGTGCCCATGGATTTGGCCTATTTAGCAGGGTTGATATCCATTAAAATTTGATCTATGTAACAAAGGGCCATGCCCCTCCCTTGCAACTTTGATCTAATGGATTCCATACAATGTTCCTTTTGACATACAACAATTCCATAAAATCGGGGATATTGACCTCAACACAATGCCATTCAATCATTGGTTCTTCTATATGACTGGGGTTGGTCCCACCATGTGACCACACACTTTTTGGCAATTTAATTCGACCTTTTCAACTTGAAACCTTGGTCTCATGTGACCAGGTCCCTAAGGGAACCTAGCCATTTGCATCATTTCATCATGCCACATGATAGCCCGTGAGGGGTACCACGTGCCACCCATTTCTAGCCTTTATACCAACCAAAACTTGCCATTTATCCTTGCCATGTGGTAGATTTTGGCGACATTGCATTAACATGTTGACATCAGTGAGTGATGTGTCATCTATGTTACAAATAGCCTATGATATTTTTCCATGTGTCAGTCGATCTGATCTTGCTACGTGTCGGTCTGAGGGAGGCCATGGTGTGGGTTAACCATCGTGCAAGTTATCATGTCATCTACCTTCTAGTTTCTTCATCCATTGGTTAGATGCGTCATATCTTGGAAATATGCACGATTTTTAACATTGTTAAATGTCATGCATGTTTTTGAAGATTAGTCATTGATTGTTTCAATGGACCATGGATCCACTTGAAAGGTGCACACTCTTTAATGTATTGATATTTTTGGTTTTTTCCCTATAGTTTGGGCCTCCAACTAGAGTTGATTTTCAAATGGCCATAACTTCTCATCCAGGAGAAGTTTTTCAAAGCAGGATATATCGTTGGAATGGTATCAATGAGATCAATGAAACCATGTAGTTTATAATATCATCAGGACATCATAACTACATCAAAATTCAAATAACTTCAAGGTACTTTATCTTCATGTGATGAGATCTTGTAAGAGATATAGTTTTCATACTACATAGGGTGTACTTCTACTTCCTTCGGCATCATGAACGATACTGCTATTGTCTCAAACATCCTCTTTGACATACATGACATCTTGTTGTCATTAATGGAAACACAACGTGAAAGATTTCCATTCACACTCACGAAGTTAAATAGAGTCCTCTCCTAATCCTATTTTGTGGTAGCCTTCCTCACAAAAGTTGCTCCCAAAACCTACAAAACTCCAACTTTCATTGCATTTTCTTCCTCCATATCATACACCTTATGATTTAACAAGCAATTCTTCACTAAATGTTCTTGTTAATACATCCAACATAAAAGGGGCTTCCTCTCCCTTGTAATACCTATCTTCGTTGATTCATCTTCCTTAGAAGGTTTGGCCCTCCCTTGGTCCATCTTCTTCTTGCCCTTATCACCACGACCACTTTATTGGTCTTTATTTTTGGATTTCACTTCGCTTCGAAAATACAAAAGTTTATTTGTTGCAGTGTGTTGTGGCAACAAAACTCCCCTTAATTTTCAAAAAATTATGGGGCCTTCCATATAAATTTTGTTAATGTCACATTTATATTGCTTTGGTTTACTTTATTTCGAGTGATTTTAATTTTCCTTGAATTTTGTTTTGATAGTTCCATTGCCTTGGTTTCTCCCACGACTTTCCAACAATATGTGGTTTTCCTTATTCTAACTTATGGTTCACAAATTATGACCTTTTAAAGCCTCCAGCATTTCCACTAATTTGGTTATACAACTGCAACCTCCTAACACCATTTCCATGTTGATATTTAGATAACCTTTCACAAGGGGAGTATATGTACATATAATTATAGAAATATTATCCTAGATTGATTAAATTTAACATATATATAAATATATGATTAAATTTATTATATTTATCATAGTAATTATATTTTTATAATTGTATAATAATTTACTCTATATAATAAAACTTCAATATGTATCAATGCATTAAACTTATATATAGATGTGGTATAAACATAAAAACCTATATAAAACAAAATAAGAACTAAAAGCAATATATTATATATGTGTTATACAATATATCATATTCCATTACTACTTTCATCAAAATATGGAGAGTATTTTATTTGCATTGAAAAGGTAAAATGATTTTATCACGCCTGGACTTACTTATATGTGTGTGTGTGTGTGTGTGTGTGTGGATGCATCGAAACAAATCCACTAATGAACAAGGTCTTTGAACCAAAATATGATGTTCTTGCCATAAATGACTTCTTAATAACCAAGGATGTGTGGATATGTTTCAATTGACAAACAGGCCTCGATCACTAATGCTCCAAGTCCTTCAAAACTGAGTTATGCCAATCTGCCAGTTGTCTCTAAATTCATGTCAATAGCTAAATTTAACGGAGTTGTTTTTAGTACGATTTTTAGACTTTTCGGTGTTGGGATCTGGTGGAAAAAAATTGAGGTGAAATCTTGATTTGTGTTATTTAAACTCATTTTTTTACTGTATATATGGATTCATCACCCTGAGAAACCCCTAGGGCAATTCGATTGTGCAGGGGTTACCCATCAAACTTGTGATTTCAATAAATTCCTACAGGACTTTTGTTAGGGTCCAACCCTAACCCCTTTATTTATTTAATAAACCCAATAGGGTCAAGTCATAGTCATAGTTAGTTAAAGAGTCAATAAATCCCGTATTAATAATTGTAAGTGGTTGACCCACATTTAAGAAAGAGACCACAATTAGTTACAAATGGGCCATTTTATTAGATATATGGTATTGAGAGAACCATGGTAATGAGCCATGGTATTGTATGTATGAATCCTATATAGAGGCTAGAGACTTCCCATTGAGAAATATCGAGTCTTATTTTGTAATCGAGCTCTTCTCTGCTAGAGGTTTCCCCCTCGAAGAGGCAAGTGAGCATTGCTTTCATCTCTGTATAATAAAATACTTGTTGTTTTTTTCATTTTGTTCTTTGTTCTAGGTTGTATTTCTTCGCATATTTGGTATTCTAAAATTTCTCCCAGGTCAAGAGCATAACAAGTGGTATCAGAGTGCTTTCCAGGGCTGGTGGTACCTCCATTTTTGGCAGAATTTTTTTTAGGCTAGAGACATGTTCCAGCGTCTTTAAGCCACGGGATCTATCGTTGAGCACAAAAACCTGCGGATTTGGGGAGGCATGCACGCATGAAATACAAGAGGTGGTCACGCTTGTTAGACTCCCTTGTAACCCCTGTGGGTACCCCTTCGAGTAGTAGCACATTAGAAAGAACCGCGCACAGACTGCCTTCAACATACCCTCTGGGTACATCATAAGCCCCCTAGGCTCACCTGAAACCTCGCCTTAGATAAGTCATTGGTCTTCTTGCTGCTACAGTACATAGAGAACAACACTTAGGGAGATTACTCATGTGTACGATAAGGTAGTCGGGTAGTACGGTTAAGGGTATGGTTGATCCTCCTTAGTTAGTGCCCTGAAAGATTGGGTCGAGTACTATTGTTGGACCCTTATGTATATTGCGATCTGTAGCACCTAACACTCCTTTGAGACCATAGTTCCCTCGACTCTCTGAAGATCACCCATTATCTTATTTTCCAGATCAGATCCACCAGTTGGGGTTCTATCGCCACAGTATGATTCAAATATAGCAGTTGGGGTTCTGTCACCACCGCAACAATCAAATCCACCAGTTGAGATTCTATGGGCACATTACCATTTAGATCTAGCAGTTGGGGTTTTGTCGTCGCTGCAATCCAACTCACATTCAGTGGTTGGGGTTTCACAGGCACATTTGACCATCTGTGCAGTGAGGCTTGTGGCTCCTATAGTCTGGGCCGATTTTCGCAAGACATTGGGCAGGATCGAGTTTTCTGGAATTTGGCCACTGTAGTATTGATCAGCGAGGAGGCATTCCCATGATGCTTACAAGAGACTTAGCCCATAAGATTCAGGATGACGAGCTGATTGCAATGGTACCATTCACTTGTCAACTTCAATTTTCGGGTAGTCCCAAATTTTTTCAAAGTGACGTCAAGTGACCAAGATCTATGTATGGTAGAAACCAAAGCTCAAGTCATGGCCAACGAGAAGATCGAGCGCCTTGAACAAAAGATGGAGTCTTTCCAGGAACAGTTGCAGAAATTCATGGCACAATTCAATATGAGCACGTCGGGGTTGCATCCGGAGGCACATGGTATTAATGAAGACCTTGAAGGAGAATCTAGCCATCATATTCACTTCCATGGAAATCACCAACATTCCCACCCTCGGCCACCCAAGCTGGACATGTATAAATTTGATGGCTCTAATCCAGTAGTATGGGTAGCACAAATGGAACAATATTTCATTCTGAATGATATCCAAGATGATCAAACTAAACTACATGTGGGATCCCTTTACTTGGACCAAGAGAGATGGAAATGGTGGCAGTGGCATCAGAAATTCTATACTGGGAACATTACTTGGCAAGTGTTCTCAAAAATCTCTTTGTGACCGCTTTAACAGAGAAGCTAATTTTTTGGATCATCTTACTAAGCTCTGACAGACAGGCACAGTAAAAGACTACATTGAAGCATTTGAGACATTGGCCATCCTTAGAGAAGGTCTAGGAGATGAATTCTACTTGGAATTTTTTATAAGTGGTCTCAAAGAAGCCATCCAATCCTATGTATGGATGCACCACCCACCTACATGGATAGATGCTTGCACAAAGGCTATCGAAGTGGAACATGCTTTAGCTTCCCAGTATCCTTGTCCAAATTTCATAGCCAAGGGACGCCCCACCTAGGCTCAGCGCCCTACCCAAACACTTAAGGTACAAAAGGTGTCTCCAGCAGAAATGGTTGAAAGAAGAAAACAAGGATTGTGCTACTACTGTGATGACAAATACTCCTCGGGCCATAAATGCAAAGAACCAAAATTATTTCAAATTGATGTTACTGATCACAGCTCATTTGAGGAAGCCCCACCCCTTGGGGGGCCAGAGGACGAAATTGAGGAAACCCAGCAAGACAATGAGCTCACAGCTACGCCAGAGGAACCAGTTATCTCGCTACATGCTTTGGCAAGAATTTCTAAGCCCCAAACTCTCAAAACCAGAGGCTTTATTAAACATCGCCCTATAGTAGTATTGATTGATAGTGGCAGCACTCATAAATTTATCGATCAGCGATTTGCTGAAACTGTTCTTTGTTTTGTAAGGGTAGTATCTAATTTCCAGGTC
Source organism: Pinus tabuliformis (assembly GCA_031772625.1). Classification (NCBI taxonomy): domain Eukaryota; kingdom Viridiplantae; phylum Streptophyta; class Pinopsida; order Pinales; family Pinaceae; genus Pinus; species Pinus tabuliformis. Next base: position 81,751,488 of record CM062804.1, on the reverse strand, counting down.
CTGATTGTTGATGGGGGGACAATGAAATGTGAAGGCCGCTGCGAAAATATTAAACTTTATATGGGAAACTACCACCTAAAGACCCACATGTTTGCAATTAACATGGGTGGTTGTGACATCGTCTTAGGTGTTGAATGGCTTCGCAAACTAGGCCTAATCACAATGGATTTCCAGGAGTTATTTATGAGCTTTAAGCAAAATGCATGCATACCCTCCGTGGAAGGCAGGTACTCCTTCTATCATCAGCTCGCATTGAATGGAAAAGTTGTTGAAAAAGGGCCATCATGGAGTTATCTCCCAGTTTAATGCCATCCAGGCCATAGAACCCACTACTCTTCATATTCATCTTGAGATGTAACAGGTCTTAAACCGCCACCAACCGGTATTTGACAAACCTAAAGAGCTTCCACCCTCTAGAGGGGAACATGATCATAGCATCACTTTGGTCCCAGGGGCCCAACCACCTAATGTGCACCCATATCGATATCCTTTTGCCCAAAAGAATGAAATTGAAAAAATCATCAAGGAACTCCTTGAAGCAAGTGTTATTCGTCCTAGCATCAGTGCTTATTCATCACCAATGGTCATGGTGCTCAAGAAATATGGGGAATGGCGCATGTGTCTGGACTTTCGGGCCCTCAACAAGCTAACTGTCAAAGACAAATTCCCTATCTTGGTTGTTGATGATCTACTTGATGAACTACATGGTGCTCAATTCTTTACTAAGCTAGATCTTCGCTCTAGCTATCACCAAATCCGCATGAAGGAAGTAGACATTCCCAAGACTAATTTCCACACTCATGAAGGCCATTATGAACTCTTGGTCATGCCATTTTGTCTCTGTAATGCTCCATCCACTTTTCAAAGCCTCATGAATAACCTGCTGAAACCATATCTCCGAGAATTTGTCCTCGTGTTCTTTGATGACATTCTCATCTACAGCCTAACCTGGGAAAAGCATCTGCATCATGTAGACCTGATCTTGCAACTGCTCCGGAATCACAAATTATTTGTCAAGTTGTCCAAGTGCTATTTTGGCATGGAAGAAGTTGAGTATTTGGGACACATTGTGGGTCGTGAAGGTGTCAAGGTTGATCCCAAAAAGATACAGGCAATGCAGGATTGGCCCCAACCAGAAACCTTGAAGAGTCTGAGGGGATTCTTGGGTATCACTAGCTACTATCGCAAATTTGTCCGCAACTATGGTCGCATTGCTAGACCCCTCACTAACCTTCTTAAGAAAAATTCATTCCCCTAGACTAATGTAGCACAACAGGCATTTTTGGCTCTCAAACAGGCCATGTGTTCCACTCCACTATTGGCACTACCCAACTTCACCAAATCTTTTGTTATTGATTGTGATGCTTCAAGTACTGGTATTGGTGTTGTCTTAATGCAAGAAGGTCAACCCTTGGCTTTCACCAACCAAAAATTGAGTGGGAAACATCTAGGACAATCTACCTATGAGAAAGAGATGATGGCCATCTTACATGCAGTAGATACCTGGCGACCATACTTATTGGGACAGCGTTTCCAAATTCACACAGACCATCAAAGCCTTAAATATTTTTTGGAGCAACGTCTATCATCTCCACAACAAAACAAATGGCTGGCTAAAATGTTAGGATATGATTATGAGATAATTTACAAGAAAGGATGTGACATTGTAGTAGCGGACGCTTTATTGTGCCAATTTGAGGATGAAAGCACCCTACTATCAATCTCTCTTCCCATACCAAATTGAATTTAAGAAGATTGCAAGGAATGGTTTTTACACTCCTCTCTCTCCCAACTCATTAATAACTTGAGAGTAGATCTTAATTCCTCAGTTGGCTACTCTTTGAAGGATGAGATTCTTCGCTACAAGGATTGAGTAGTGATATCTCCGACATCCACCCTCAAAACTCACATTTTGGCAGAATTGCACTCATCTCCCACTATCGGGCATGCAGGCTTTCAGAAGACTTATGCTCACACTCATCGTTCTTTATTTTGGATGGGCATGAAGAATGACATTCTTACCTTTGTAGCTAAATGTGATGTGTGTCAATGCCACAAAGGAGAAATAATCAAGTCACCAGGAACCTTACAACCATTGCCAATCCCTGCCTCCATCTGGACGGATGTTTCTATGGATTTCATTATTGGTCTACCAAAGTCAGGCAACAAATCAGTCATCATGGTGGTTGTGGACATACTTTCTAAATATGCTCATTTTTGCACTCTACCCCACCCATTTACCCCCACTTTGGTGGCTCAAGCTTTCATGGACCAGATCTTCAAACTGCATGGCATGCCAACTTCCATTGTGTCTGATCGTGACCCGACTTTCACGAGAAAATTTTGGCAAGAACTTTTCAAGCTACAAGGCACCCAACTCCAATTGATTATTGCTTATCATCCCCAAACTGATGGTCAAACTGAAGTAGTCAACAAATGTTTGGAGACATACCTAAGGTGCTTCACTTCAGAAAAACAACATCAATGGGTACAATGGCTACCTTTAGCTTAATGGTGGTATAATACTAACTATCATGAAGCCACCAAAATGACTCCATATAAAGTAGTGTATGGCCAACTCCCACCTTCACCTATTTCTTATATCCCTTGATGCTCTAAGGTGCAAGCAGTTGATCAACTCCTACAAAACCGTGCCGCCATGATAGCTTGTCTCAAAGAGAATCTCCATCAAGCTCAGAATCGAATGAAGCAACAGGTAGACCAGCATCGTTCAGAGCGCACATTTCAAGAAGGGGATCTGGTATTCCTGCAGCTACAACCATATAAGAAAACATCGCTCAAAGAAAAGGGTTGTTAGAAATTAGCTCCCAAATTATACGAACCTTATCAAATAATTCAGCACATTGGAGCAGTAGCCTACAAGCTAGCCTTACCACCAACTTCAAAAATCCATCCAGTCTTCCATGTGTCATGCCTCAAGAAAGTGGAGGGAACAATTGCAGAATTCAAACCAGTCTACCCGAATTGGATGAGGAAGGTTCACTCTGGCTCCAACCTGAACAGGTCCTCGATATTCGTGAAAGACATCTGTGTGGCCGCACGATCAAGGAAGTCCTCATCAAGTGGAAAGACACCTCTCCAGAAGATGCGACCTGGGAACCAGCCACTATTCTTCAGCAGTTTCTGCAACTTTAGCCTTGAGGACAAGGTTTCTTCTGATGGGGAGGGTATATTAGGGTCCAACCCTAACCCCTTTATTTATGTAATAAACCCAATAGGGTCGAGTCATAGTCATAGCTAGTTAAAGAGTCAATAAAGCCCGTATTAATAATTGTAAGTGGTTGACCCGCATTTAACAAAAGGACCACTTTTAGTTGCAAACAGTCAATTGTATTAGATATATGGTATTGAGAGAACCATGGTAATGAGCCATGGTATTGTATGTATGAATCCTATATAGAGGCTAGAGACTCCCCATTGAGAAATATCGAATCTTATTTTGTAATCGAGATCTGCGCTTCTGGAGGTTGCCCCCTTGAAGAGGCAAGTGAACATTGCTTTCATCTCTTAATAATAAAATACTTGTTGTTTTTCTCATTTTGTTCTGTGTTCAAGGTTGTATTTCTTCACATATTTGGTATTCTGGAATTTCTTGCAGGTCAAGAGCATAACAATTTTAGAGAAATTAAACCAGAAAACCCATTAGAAAAGCTTCCAAAAAATCTAATTAAACACAACTAAGAATTTTACATCATAACATATAAATCGAGTCATTATGGAAGCGCAAATTATCACTCAAGCCCGCTCCATGTTACATTGAGTCTCAATTCAACAAACTGTTACATTCAAATATCTATGAAGATTTTGGTGATCAGTTGTAATCATTTTGAATGATGTCTTTTTGGTTGTGTAGGTTAAACCTAACTTACCAAGTGTGGCCATATTGTCGATAAAAATTAGAAAATACGCCAGTTCGATTTGGTTTGGCTGAAAATTCGATAAATCAAATTCAGTACGGGCTTTGTGTATATAAAATTTTACCCAAGGGATTAATATTACAAACCTAAGGTATTAATAAATCAAACGAATTATTAATATTATAAATCATGGGATTAAAAACCCAAGGGATTAATATTATAAATCTAAGGGAATCATGTTTTTCATGTATTTCTCATTTTTCGTGTAGCAGGGTCCATCGAAAGTATGCAACATGGGTACTCATTGGATGATGAATTAAATTTTTCATCAAAGTGAGATGCAACTATAAGAGGAATATCTAGAGAGGAAAACACTAGGTGTAGTGAAGCTAGAGAATGGCCAAAAGTGTCAAGCAAAAATAATAATAATAATAATAATAATAATAATTAAGTATTAGGGGATTACACAGTGCATTATATTAGATATCATTTTTGGGATTCAATTGCGTTAAGTAAGTCATTAACGTATGACCATTTCCATGAGAGGTAGTCGTAACTGACTAATTTCTCATGATTTTTGAATTGTTCATTTAGCACTCATTACATCGGGTGATGCTCACAGGGGTGAAGAAGTGGGATTGAAACTAGTGAAATGAATCACATAGCGTCAATCATCACTTCCGGGGCTTGCACCCGGTAACCAGGACTTCCCGGGAGGTCACCCATCCCAGATCTCCTCTGGCTCAAGCGCGCTTAACTGTGGAGTTTTCCCCACAATCAAGCCCACTTAGCTTGCTACCCCATTTGCAAAACCTTAGCAAGTATTGAATGGTTCATGAGGCACAATACTTGCTAAGGTTTTGCAAATGGGGTAGCAAGCTAAGTGGGCTTGATTGGGGGAAAACTCCACAGTTAAGCGCGCTTGAGCCAGAGGAGATCTGGGATGGGTGACCTCCCGGGAAGTCCTGGTTACCGGGTGCAAGCCCCGGAAGTGATGATTGACGCTATGTGATTCATTTCACTAGTTTCAATCCCACTTCTTCACCCCTGTGAGCATCACCCAATGCAATGAGTGCTAAATGAACAATTCAAAAATCATGAGAAATTAGTCAGTTACGACTACCTCTCATGGAAAGGTCATACGTTAATGACTTACTTAACGCAGTTGAATCCCAAAAATGATATCTAATAATAATATTTTTTTGTATTAAAAAACTATTATAATAAATTGTAAATTTCATTTTAAAAATAATTATGATGAAATTTGGTAAAATTTTTAAGTTAATATAAAATTTAATATCTAAAAAATTAAAACAGAAATTTCTATATTAAAAAAATTACAATTATGATATAATTTAGTAAAGATTTTTGTTATTAAGAAATTAAAAATTTAAAAAATTATAAAACAAAAATTTCTATATTTAAAAATATAGTAAACAGTAAATTGTATATTAAAAAAATTGCAATTATGAAAAATAGTAAATTTGATATTAAAATACAGTAGAAAATAGTAAATTTGTAGTTGTTAAAAATAATAAATTTGTTGTTGTTAAAAATAATAAATTTGTTATAATAAATTTCCATTTATAAATATTTATAAAATATATAATCTCAATTTTTTTCATATTGAATTTTATATAGTGAGTGGTATTCTTTTTCAAAATTGGTAAGTATGTTTGTTATAAATATTTGTAATATCTAATTTTTTCCATATTGAATTTAATACACTTTTTTCCATATTGAATTTTATATAGTAGTATTCTTTTTCAAATTTGGTAAGTATGCTTCCTACACTCCAACGCTCTTCCCCACCCTTAACGAAATAGAAAACCATGAATTAAGGTTTGGGTGTGCTTCTCTCTTGCTATCTATTTTGGATTGAGTAGAATGTGCAACCTTCAACTGGGTAAACAACTATTTGAAAGTGTGCTATCAAGAGGATCGCTAAATCTACAACTCTTTGAAAGTGTGCTTTCGACAGGATCGCTAAATCTACGAAATGGAAAACCATGAATTAAGGTTTGGGTGTGCTTCTCTCCTGCATTGTATTTTGGATTGAGTAGAATGTGCAACCTTCAACTGGGTAAATAACTCTTTGAAAGTGTGCTATCAAGAGGATCGCTAAATCTACAACTCTTTGAAAGTGTGCTTTCAATAGGATCGCTAAAACTACAAGGAGAGATTTAGGTTGTTTCAATTATTATAATAATATTGTTATTTTTCATTTTTAAGAGTTATATTTAAATTTATGATTTGAGGTTGTTACTGTTTTCTAAAAATATATTGTTTTTTGGTTTTTTTTAATAGAATTATATAATATTAGATACATATATAATATTTTTAATTGTTTTAATTTATAAATAATTTTTCCATAAGATAAAAAGTAAATATATAGAAGAAAAAAATAAAATTTTAAAAAAAGCTTATTTTGTAAAATGTAGAATTTCAGGTAAGTTGTTTTTTTCCATATCCAATTGAATTCGAATTTAGTAACCATGGGTTAAACTACAAAGACGTTGTGTAATAAGTTGAAGTCGATTCAATCATGAAAAAAGAGAAACAACAAGCCTCCTTTCTAGATGCATTATTTTTCATGGATCATTTTAAGAGGTTCATGACATAAACTGTGAGTATAGGTCATGGGTTCACTAATGATGGATCAAAGCGGGGTTGGTGGGGGAAAACAATTTACTGACTTAGGAAAACATCCTAGAAGTAGGTTAAAACCTAGCCACATGACACTAACTCCAGATCGACCGATTCAATAAAGGACAGTATAATCACTCTAAAGTCTGGTACTAGAAAATGGTGGAAAGAAAGAAAAAAATTATTTTAATGTTTGCGAGGTTAAAGATAGTCTATGGGACAGATTGTTTCTTTATCTGGTTGATGTATTCGGCTATTTCCCTGTGAAGTATCACAATAAACGCTTCCAGATTCTCGACAAAACTCTCACTAAATAGATTATCCTAAGAGCTAGCTGCCAAAATATTTGCATAACTTCCCCTATTGTCTTTGAAAGCCTCGCATTCTAAAATGAAATGCTTTTCTATTTCCACTTTTCCGGAAGAACAAAAAATATGTACTCTTTCCTCCCACACTTTTCTTTTGGCCTTTCCAACATTTCACAAAACATAGTTAATGAAAATTAGAGAAATTTTAATTCTCCAAAAAAATTTGAAATAGTTTCACAAAAACTACCTATGCTAATTTTTTTTAACTATTATTTTAAATTTTTTTATTTTATTTTATTTTATTTCCATGATTGTTGTTATATTATACTAATTTAGTTTTAATTTAATAATTTGTTTGATTTCAAATTTTCCCACTATGATTTAAATTCGTTTTACTTTAGTGTAGTTATACTTTTTTTTTTATTCTTAGCTAATATTTTTTTAATGTTAAATTTAACATACAGCTTTTAGTTTAACTTATTAAATTTAATTCTTTTATTACTTTATTTTAGTGTAAAGTTAAGTTACAAATTAGTTTTAATTTGTTTATTAAATTTTATCATAATCATACTTTAGTTTAATTTAGTTTCAAATTTAGATTTTTACTTTTTTTAGTTTAATTTGATTTAGTTATTTACTGTAGTTTAAGTTTATAATAGATTTAGATGGATTAAAATAATATAGTTTAATTATTATTTTATTTAAAACACTTTTTACATTAAATTTTTAGTTTTTTTTCGTGTAATTTGATTTGTTTGTGTCTATAATTATATTAATTAATTTTAGTTATTTAAGTATGATTAGATTATTATTTTATTGAGTTTTGTTTTAAGTTTAATTGTTTTAAATTTAATTAGAGAAATCTTCTTAAATCATTTTTTATTAGATTAATAATCTTTTATAGTTGCAGATGGAGGATAGGAGATTTGGAGCTTAAAGATGTGGAAAGCAAAACAAACTCAAAGGATTATAAAAAGAACACTAATATTCATTGGAAGGGGTTCTAGATCCGGAGACTATAGGGGAAATTCAACACAGAGAGACTTTCAATTGCACTATTGTATGAGAGATTTTTTCTTTCTATAGAATAAGGAGAGGTTTGATCTATGAGAGGAGAGGAATTTTCACTTTTGAAAATCTCATTCTTAAATGAGGTTGAAGCTCGAAGGGCTGTACTGAAATGAAGCATTTGGAGCTAATAATAAGTTTGAATTCCATTGCACTATTGTATGATTTGCGGGTTTGTTGTTATCTCTATTGTTTGAATTTCATTTTGATTTATTTTTGTTAAAGATTAACATATAAATGTTTGATATTGGAACTATTGTTAATCTCATTTATTTTACGCTAAATGGAATTCGTGAAGCTATCTTTACAGGTTTTGTGTAATACACCTACCTTAGAAGTTTCGGTAAAACTCATATAATTATATGAGTAGAAAGATTATTATTGTTTCCACTAAGAACAGTTAGAAGCTAAAATTAGTTCTTGATAACTACTTTATTTCTATTATTCAAGGGGAAGAAATAAAAAACATTTTGGGGGAATTTACAATGAACATTGTCATTTGAGCCTGCAATAAGAAGAATATGGTGTTGCATTGGGTTATGTTGGAGTATGTGATGTTGGCGGAAGCACTGGCTTCTCTGTTACTGACAGTTCAATGACCGAAGACACTCAAATCATCTCTTGTCGAAGTTGTTTCATATCCCCTACAGTCACGCATCGTGCCCTTTGTTATTTTTCAACCACCCATTGTTATTCTTCAACCGCTAGATATGATAAGCTTGGAGCAATTTTTATGAGAGGGTGTGTTAAAGATATCCGACAGTTCCAGAGAAGTATAAGTATACATTTTATTTACATTGTATTTCTTGAAAAGAAAATATGCAATATGAATATTCTTGCACATAAAATCTAAGTAAATGTGTAGATTTTATTACCACCCTTTGTTATTCTTCAACTATTGGATATGATAAGCTTGGAGCAATTTTTATAAGAATGTGTGTTGATATCCGACAATTCTAGAGAATGATAAGTATTAGATATTTTAAAGAGAAACATGGATTTGTGTGCAGAAAAGAATAAGTATTATGTTAGATCCTAGAAAGTAAAACAAGTAATTACTTGCAATAAATGCACTAGCTTTCCTTTATAAAATGTTGTGTATGCAGCATGATTGTTCAGAGGTCTTTGTTTTAGCCGGATGTATACCCCAGGAAGTTTGTACACCCCTCCCACGGGGGGGTGCGGGGGGGGTCCGGGGGAGCCGATCCCCCCCGACTATTGGGTCCGGGGGCCAGCGATCCCTCGGCGGGGGCTCGGGGGCAATGCCCCCAAAGCTAAAAATAGATGTAAAATTGCCTTGTAAAAGTATAGTAATTTCTAGTCAATCTGTGCCATTCATTAGGCGGATGATCTGACGGTAGAACTTATGTTTAGTTTAGGTTTTTTTCCCTAGAATGCAACCCCTCTCTTTGTATGAGGGCATTGTATTTGAGGTTGTGTAATAGATGTGTATTCTCCGAGCAAGAAACAGAGAGGTGAGACTATGAGAGAAAACAGAGGATATTACAGCGGATCTGTTGTAGGTTGTGTTTCTTCATTTTGCTGGATAATAGAAAGGAAGGACTGGCTGTTCGGGGTGGACGTAGCCCAAACTGGGTGAACCACGTATATCTATGTCTCTCTTGTTTTATGCGTTTTCTGTGTTTATATTTCTGCAATATTTAATGTGTTCCATTGCTCCGTAATATATAATCTTCTAACATAAAATACATATATTTGCATGCAAGAAATAATGACTAACTCATTAGTTATGATTTAGGGCAACACATGTCTTTGTGCATACAATAGATTTTGTAATAGACCTATCTTGGGAAATATGTTTTTCGAAAAGGGACTTGCATTTTCTTGCACGATAATGATGTCTATCATGTTAGCCTTCCCTTAGAAGGGGGCATGTATTTTTATGTATTATAATAATATCTATTGTATTGGAAAGATTACTTAGTTACATGCACAAAGAAGAAGCTAAGGGGCTAGCTCTCTTTGAATAAGTTTTTATCTAATTACATGCACGAAAAACAAAGATAAGTTGCTAGTATCCTTTAAATGAAATGAATGGTTACAGTGGTTTCCTTTGGATATGAATGTGTGCTGGTGCGAGAATGATCATAGTAACGTGGTAATTATTTTGACATGCTTGATAATTATCTGTTTATACATGCACAATGTTGTTAGAAGAAGAATGTTGTGATATTTTATTTACATCTCATGTATGCACATGAATAGATGTTAAAAGATCACTTTTAAAGACTAATTGTTGATTGATTAATACTCTATCTAATCATGTTACCAAAGCTTGTTGACGACAACAATGATAGGAAATGATGGTGATTTGTGCCAAACACAAATTATGTTTAACATTGTGGCAGATAAGAAATAATGATCCATGCTGATGAGCACGAGCTGCATGATGGTCCACTGCTCGAACAATCATGCCACAAGGATATAGAGTGGTGATTTGTGGGTAAATGGTTTCATGATAATTCTAATAGCTTTAGCTAGGTACGTGATATTTTAATGATATTTCATTGTAATATTTCATAACAATAGATAAGGGATGGACTCCTTTATAATCCATTGAGTGAGGGGTGAACACCCTCACAAGCGTTTAATAATAAAATTAAGCATTTGCTGGTTTTCATCCTACGGGGTTTCCAGGGTATATTGGTGTTCAAGTATGTGATTGCCTAATGTGTCAGTTTGATGGTGTTGATTCCTTGCTTGATGTGATGTTCATAATGTAAAGCATGTGATTAATTAATCTAGTTAACAGAATCATGAAATGGATGCAAGGTTTATCATACAACTTATGTCAACAATGTTTGTTAATGGTTATGCAAATTACTATTCCTCTATTGAGAGTTACTCTATGTAATGATGAAAATTCTATTTAATGGTTAATGAGGAATCCAGAATAGTAATTTGTATAATTACCTGTGGGTAATTTGGATTAAAAAAAATTAACTCCATGTATTTTCATGCGAGGTTACCAGGGTATGTTACAAGTGGTATCAAAGCTAAAAGTTGCAGCACTGGCGTCTTTGGGGAATTTTTAAGTAGAAAAGAAATCGAAGTATGTTACTAGTGGGCATCAGTTCAGGTATGAGTCTAATAATCTATATATTGATATGTACAGTAGACTACTTTGACTTGAGATGCATGGTGCATGTTTATAACCACATTGAAGAGTAATAAGTAATAAGTTTGTTGCAAAATTGTATTCATGATATTTGAATTCTGATGAGGATAAAGAATAATAAAACCTCTATTACACCTATGAACAATCTTGAACACTCACTAGTGAAAGTGAAATTTGACTACCAACCTTTGCAATATGGAAATATTAATGATACATTCAATGAACATGACTAAAGTTACAATGCATGACTTTTAATGAGTGAATGCATGAATGTAAAATATGAGGAATTTCCTTGAATAAGACGATAGATTGTTTTTAAAAGGACATTGGAAGAACCTCATTTAAATAATGAGTCAAGTAGTGAGACTTGACTGTAATATGGTCGGTAGCTATGAATGGTTAGTGTTGCATGACTAACTAATAAAACCTATATGCATGAATTGAATTTGATTTAATCTTATTACAATTCGTGAATAAGTGATTATGGTAGTTACTTCGTGTGTTGGTCTGTTGGTAACAATGTACTATGGGAAATTGCAAATGTTTGAATTGTTACCTTAACTGTTATTGACATTTACACATTAATGAATATTTTCATATACTTTTATGCATGACAATATTGTAGACATGAAACTAAAATGATTTTGGAAGTGAATATTTATTTATGAGTAACGTTGTTGATGGGATTAAGCAGGGGTAGCTCAATGGAAACAAGAAACCCTGTCAAGTAAAATTTTGCAATGTGAATCGCAATCATAAATGAGAAAGTATAATGTTATATTATCTGCATGATTGTGTTACATGGAAAGTCAGAATGCATACAACATGTATGTCAATTATGTTTCATGTCAATCTAGATATTGTGGACCCATGTTGAGGGTTAAATATAAATTCACGGTGTACATTAATGTTTCCTTTGTTAATGATAATGTGCATATGGTTCATTATGTAAATTACTGTAGGAAATAGTGCTAAAAGAGAAATTTAACATGCTAGACAGTTGTGGATAGTTGTGAAAGGCCACGAGGCCTTAGGTTGATGGTGGTTGCCTGCCTGGAGGGGTTGATGGCACTTGCCTACTCGGATTTCCTCTCCCTAGAGATAAATGATCTCAGTAACGGAAAAGAGTTGGCCAACATGGTGAAGAGGGTAAAAATCCTGAGGTAACTCTGTTTATTTGGAGCCTGTTGGAGGAGGCCCAAAATTCTTCATAGACGGGAGGTTGGTAGGATGCTGCCAAGAGGAATCCTATATTGGACCCTTTGTGTTCATTGGAATTTTTGAGCTAGTTGCCCAGTGGAATTCCATACTGGACCTGGTATGGTCTTTGTCAAAGAACTGTCTGGATGTGAAATTGACTCGATCTAGTTCTGGAAACCAGTTCCCATTGATTGGGAGGAGCATTCTTTTTCCCATTGTGGTTCTCATAGTGGAACAAATTAAATAATCGATTATGTGTTGTGTTAAAATTGATTTCTCTATAAAATTGTGTAAACATGTTATGTCCATCTTGACAAGAAAGGAGACTAGTGCTCGTTAAGGAGTTATTGGCAATGGAGTTCCTTTATTGGATTACTAATTTTTTTAATGTGCTAGGATAGTATGCACTTGGTGCATTTATTTATAATTTAGATGATTAAAGAGCTAGGTGCTCTCTGAGTACTTTTAGAAGTACTTTTTCAATGTATTTAGAAGGAGCTAAGACAGTGTGCACGTGGTGCAGTGATTTATCAGTTTGATGATTAGAGTGTTGGTGCTCTCTAAGTACTTGTAGAAGTATTGTGATTGAAATATCACCTAACATTGCATAATTGATTGATAGTTAAAAGTATTTCATTTGATTGAAAATGTTGTGACTAATATGATTATGTTGTATTTGTTAGTCATATATTACAGGGTGCTTGTCATGGAGTGTGGATGGGTTTCCAAAACATTCTTAGAGAACTTACATAAATGTGACCATGACTTTCCAAAGTAATTGGTAAGTTGGTATAGAGATATTGATTTTATTTTTTGAAATAGAAAAATGGCTAAGTGAAGAAAGTAGAACTTACATATTTTGCAGTTATAAATGCTTATGACTATTGATTTTTCTTATATTATAACATTATTGTTTTTCTTTATTGGAATTTCTTGGAATGAAATCCTTCATTTAAAATGGAAAGAATCCCCTTTTTGGTGGTTTAGATTATTATATCATGAGTAAAAGTTAAAATTTCAGTGAGAGAAGAACATCGAGGACGATGTTCTCTTTAAGGGGGGCGTATGTAATGCACCTACCTTAGAAGTTTCGGTAAAACTCATTAATTTTTATTTTATTTTTTCCCTAGTGGTTAACGGACACTCGCGGTCACTGGGTGGCTGCTACATCCATGAAAATATCTGAGCTTGATCAAGGGTATCAAGCCCCATGGCCAATAGCTAGGCCTAACCTGAAGGGCTTCAGTGAGAATTGACCCTTTGACCTCCCGAACGGCGAGGCACTTATTTGACCAGTTGAGCTAACCCTTGGGGCTAAAACTCATATAATTATATGAGTAGAAAGATTATTATTGTTTCCACCAAGAATAGTTAGAAGCTAAAATTAGTTCTTGATAACCGATTTATTTTCATTATTTGAGGGGAAGAAATAAAAACCATTTTTGGGGAAGGAACGCGGGGGTCTCTTATTATGAACATTGTCATTTGAGCCTGCAAGAAGAAGAATATGGTGTTGCAGTGGGTTATGTTGGGGTATGTGATGTTGGCGGAGGCACTGGCTTCTCTGTTGCTGACAGTTCGATGACCGAAGACACTCAAATCATCTCTTGTCACAGTTGTTTCATCTCCCCTACAGTCAAGCATCGTGCCCTTTGTTATTCTTCAACCACCCTTTGTTATTCTTCAACCGCTGGATATGATAAGCTTGGAGTAATTTTTATGAGAGGGTGTGTTAAAGATATCCGACAGTTCCAGAGAAAGATAAGTATACATTTTATTTACATTCTATTTCTTGAAAAGAAAAGATGCAATATGAATATTCTTGCACACAAAATCTAAGTAAATGTGTAGATTTTATTACAAAGATTACATGTGAATATTGTGTGTTAAAAACTAAGTAGATTTGTCATTTTCTTGGAATGGAAGATAAGTGAATATGCTCCGAAATTTGTGCTTACACAAAACTCACACTATTTTTCTTAGTAAAGAAAATATATTACTACATGTAGATAAAGATTGTTAGTATATATTTTTCTTAGTAAAGAAAACATATTACTACATGTAGATAAAGATTGTTATCATATATTTGTAGCATTAAAAGATAAGTAACCTTGCTTGTCTTTATATAACATTGCATATGCATTTTATGTAAGAAAATATAGGATGCATGCTCTTTTCTTAAAAAGGGATTTCGTACTGGTGTATGAAATAATAACAAATCCAAGTTATTTTCTTGGAAGTGAATATAGATTAAAGAGGGTAATTTGTGAAATATTTTCATGGGTGGTGAAAAATAAAAGAGAAAAGTTAGTTAGATTATTTTCTTGGAAAGTGGGATTTTCTTTTGAAATGTGTAGTTTTAATAACTACTTTATGTGTTTATATGATATAAGTCTTTGTTGAAGAAAAGATAAGTAACTATGACCTTTTGGTTAATTAGAATAAATAAATCTTGTGGTGTTCTTGAAAAGAACACAATGGTTTTGTGCTTAGTCATGGTAAAAATATTTCCATGGTGTTGGTAAATATTAGTTATTTAATAAATCCATGGAAAATATTCCCATGGATTCTCATGTGTAAGAGAGTTCTTTTAAAGAAAAAAAGAATACTTAGTTATGAGGAAATATAATAACCTATGCATAGATCAAATGCACAGAGATAATATAAGTCATAGGAATCTTCTTTGGAAAGAATATGTTTTTCTTATGGGTGAAAGATAAGTCAATGGTGTTAATTCCTTTGCAAGAGTTTGCAAAAGTTACATGTTTTGGTGGGTAAAAAGATAAATGATTTGTGTGTTGTATATTGGATAGTTTGATTTAATTGCATGGTTTAATGCATAAAAGGTTAACATTATTATTATTTTAGTTCTTATGCCCAAAAGAAAGGTTGATTTTGATACTTTATTGAAAACAAATGCATGAGAAATTTGTTATGATACTTTCTTGAAAACAAATGTATGAGAACCTTATTAAGATAATTTCATGGAAACAAATACATAATAAATTTGTACATAAAAGATAGAAAAGCTATGCTGGGTTCTTGAAAATAACTATGTGAAAAGAACACATATGCAGAAGCATAGAAACAATAGTTGATTACATGCATGAAAATAGAACTATTGTGTTAGATATTTTAAAGAGAAACATGGATTTGTGTGCAGAAAAGAATAAGTATTATGTTAGATCCTGGAAAGTAAAACAAGTAATTACTTGCAATAAATGCACTAGCTTTCCTTTGTAAAATACATATATCGCATGCAAGAAATAATGACTAACACATTAGTTTTGTTTAGAGAAACACATGTCTTTGTGCATACGATAGATTTTATAAATAGATCTATCTTGGGAAAGATGTTTTTTGAAAAGGGACTTCCATTTTCTTGCACGATAATGATGTCTATCATGTTAGCCTTCCCTTAGAGGGGGCATGTATTTTTATGCATTATAATAATATCTATTGTATTGGAAAGATTACTTAGTTACATGCACAAAGAAGAAGCTAAGGGGCTAGCTCTCTTTGAATAAGTTTTAATCTAATTACATGCACGAAAAACAAAGATAAGTTGCTAGTATCCTGTTGTGGTAAAAACACAACACCCCCCATTATTGATGCGTCCACTTCGAATAATGGGGACCCTTTCTATAAAAATTTTGGCTAAGCACCTTTTGGATTTTTATTTTAGTTAATTGCCCTACGCTTTTGTTAATTTTTAGTTTTCTTTGGATTCTTGCTTTGATTGCTTTGTTAGAATCAATTTTATATAAGCTTCACATTGACGCTTGTTTGGTCTCATTTGGTCAACTGGTTTGAAAATGGCACTCCTTTGAAAGTCTCATCATTTATCTAGCCTGGGTTAAAAATGCATAAATGTACAATATCGCATTTTGTAAATAAATTAGTTCAATAATGCATTCAGTTTAAATATTAACTTGTAAAGAGCTTTACTAACATTTTTGATTATGCAGCCAAATAATTAAGCATCGGGACTTAAGATATTCACTCCAATTTTCCAATCAAATCTTAATCTCGAAAAACCAAACATTCAAGTGGCTGTAGTTTATTTTTTATTATTTTTCATTTATTTTCTAAGTAGCTGTAGTTTTATTTTTAGCTATAGTTTAAAAACTTATGTTCATAAAAACAAAACAAAAAATGAAAATTTAAGTTTAAAATTAAATTTTAAATTAATTAAATTAATTAATATATTATATAATTAATTTAATTAAATTAAAATTTAAAACAAACAAATTAAAAAAATATAAAAAATAAATAAAAGATCGCATCGGGAGTTCTATTCGGAACAATTTTTAAAGAACCCCGACAAGCCTATTAGCCACCCCCCGATGCGATATATCGCATCGGCATTTCGCATTATATTAAAAAGCCCAAACACCTCCTTCCCGATTTGCCGATGCGATGAAGCAAAAGACAATAACCGTTCGCATCGGGACTTATATGTATGCATGCGAAACAAGTTCGTTAACCCTTCATCCTCCCGATGCGAAGTGCCGAAAGACTTCGATAAGCCCTCTCCATGCCGATGCGATAAGTCAACATTGATTTTAGGCTCATGGGTTAATTCGATGGTTTTAGGAATGGTTTGCGAATCGTTAATGGTTTATATCGTTATGTTTTAAAGTTTTCATACGTATGAGTGAGGTTAGTATATTAGTTATGGTAATATGCTGTAGGTTAGTGTAGTTTATATATATGAGTGTAGGTTAGTGTAGTTTATATATGAGTGGAGTTAATACGTAGAGGAGGGTAATATATATTAAAAGTTAGTTTATATATTAATATGTATATATAATATATTATATTAATTAATAATATGTAATATATATTAGATTATTTAAATTAATATGTATTATTTAATTAATAAATTTTAAACTAATCATATTAATTAATTTATAACAGTTAATTAATTTGATTAATTTAAATTTAAATATCATTTAGATTAATATTAATTAGATTTCATTTGTTTATAAATAGTTAATTAGATATTAGTTAGTTAGATTAATGATTAACAATTAAATTAGAAACTAATTTAGGATTAGATTTTTAATTCAAATTCTGATTTTTAGCTCAGCAACAGAATTTCCAGATTTATATCAGATTTGACCCATCAACTTTGGAAGCTCATAAATTGAGTTCTACTTGGCCAAATGAGGCCCAGGACGGCTCATTGGAAAGAGAAAATCAAGGAGAACATTTTGAAGGAGGTTTCACCAACAGATTTGATCGTTTATTGGGCCAAAAATCAGGCAGAAGATCAGGCTCCGAATTTTGAAAACAAAATCAATTTTCTGAGTTATTGTTTTCAATTTCATTTGTCCAACGCCTCTTCTAATTGCAGATCCATTGGCCAATGATATCCTTTGCCAATCAAATCATTCCAAGCATCAATACAGAGCTTATATTTATTTTCAATTATTTATTTAAATAGAATTTGATTGAGTGTGATTTAATTGCCAGAAATGATATTTTTATTACATTTTAATTTATTTTGATTTCTTTTGCAGGAAAACAGTGGAAAAGATATGGAGAAAAGGATTTCAAGCAATGAGAATGCTCCAGCAATTGAAGATCAGAATTAGGAGCAATTAAAGTTATATTTGGCAGATTTCTCTTCAACAAACTCTCCTCTCCAAAAAATTCCTTCACAAATATTATAAATAACAGATTGCAGAATGTAAAAGGGGCTGCTCTCCTCTGCAATTTTAGACTTCTAAAAGCACTACTGTAATAGGAATTTAGAGTTGTAGGAGGGAGGAGTGAAAAATCTCAGATCTGGGGATTATTGAGGATTTTCCCTTTGTATATTGAATTATGCATGAGGAACAAAGCTTGCACTATTGTGGCTCTAGTTTTGAAGGCAGAAGTTCAAGCAATGTAAAGGGCTGTTGGAGACCAAGAACAGAGAAATGGATGCAATAAATTGGTATTTCTAATACTACTGTTTTAAATATCAGTTTCATTTTTATAGTGACAGGGATGTCTCATTTTATTCATGTTTGTGCACTATTGTCAATATGGGTAATTTGTCTCAATCTTGTTATTATGTATCTCTGTTTTTTATGGATTAATTTCTGATTTCTGAGTAACTATTTACTCAGAAATCTGTCTTATTAAAACTGATTTATTGAGTGGTAATATGTTGTGAACTATTTCCACATATTATTGTTTAGTTATTGGGTTTGCTGATTTGATAATCAATATCATTTATGTGAACTACTTCCTGAGTGTTGTTGGTTTATTATTTCAGTAAAAAGGTCTCAATAGGATGTGTTTTGATATCCATAATATCAGTTAATTGAACTACTTCATTAACTTGATATTAATTATAAACAAGACATATCTAAATCCCAATACTTTAACTATATTGCTCTTAGTTGGGTTAGATCTATATCTGCCTAATTAAGATAGGATTTAGATTAGTTTCTTTTGCTTGCATCATAGAATAATCTTGCATTTAGAGTAAATTCTACATTCTTTTAAGTCCTCTCCTCAAAAAGGAAAAACCTTAGTTGTGGCTTGGCTGAGCCCAAATCAGCTTAAGGGTCATTCTCTTGCCTGATCAGCAAGGAGAAGTGATCTGATGTCCCTGTCTATTGGTAGTTAAAGATACATTATAAACCAATAGCAATAGGGAGAAGGTAACTGGACCTAGATGAACAGTCGGAGCCACCACACCAAACGGAAAAGGAGCTGCTTTTAAGGTCCGGACCGGGTGGTTATCCCCCAATGTTGTTGCAGCGATTTTCGAGGCATCAACATTTTTGGCGCTAGAAGGAGGGCCTGAGATTTTTTGTCTATTGGAGTCTTTTCAATTTTAACATTTTGTTTATGGCTCCTCTTAAACTTCCAATATGGAGTTGTATCCATGGACGTGCATCCTCCAATACTCCACCCGAAGTGGTAAGACTCTTGTCTCAGGTAAAATTCAATGGTAAGAGGAATTCTTCTGCTTTTAACCATGTCTTTCAATTTATTCAAAATGTTTCAAATTACAATTTTCAAGGAATTGATGAAGGCATTTTATGCAGAATTTTTACTCTCACATTTGCGGCAAAAGCCAGAAACTGGTGCAAAACTCTTCCAGTTGCCTCAATCCATAGCTGGGATCAATTTGTTACAATTTTCATTTGTAAATTTGACGGCTACGATTATGAACAGGTATGTGAAGAAATTGAATATCTACGAAGGTTTAAAAATGAGTCTGTTAATGATTTTCATATTCGATTTCACTTGAATTGTTTAAGATTTAAGGACGAAGATAAACCTACGAAAGAAGAATCATTAGATTGGTTTAAATATATTAGTTCTCTTCCAACCATTCCCAATCCATATGAAATTGGTTCAAGCTTTGTTCCATCCCCTTCCAATACAAATGAGAATCCCAATTTGGATGTGCAAATAAATTGTGATAAAGTGGTTTCACAAAGCTTGGAAAATATTTCCATTCAAATGCAAGAAGACAACAATAGCAATTTTGGAGAAAAAGCCGCCTTGAAATCTGAAAGCTACTTTGAAGTAAATTCGGAAAATCAAATCGCAAATCAGCAAGTACAAGCAGCAATCAAAGCAAATAAAATGCAAACTGCTGTACAAATTTCTGAATTTCTCCATGATAAGCAAATGCCAAAATCAGAGCAGCAAAGCAGCGTTCTTCAAGAAAGCATATGCACGCAAAGGAATGATCTGCAATCTGAAATTTACAATGAGCATAATGCACAAGAGCTCTCAAACAGAGACAGTTTTAAATGCATTGTTTCAGGTTCACATTTTTCCCTTTATCCTGATATTTTCAATAATGGTAATATTTTTCCTCTTGATGATAATGATATTCCAGAAATTAAAGAGGCTGATCTAAATGAATTACCGTTAAATTTTTATCAAGATAAAGAAATAATAATTGATCATTCTTTTACCATTAATGAACATGAAATTCTTGTTCCTTCTTGTTTGGATATATTGGATGAAATTGAAGGGAATTCTAGAGAGTCTTGTGAGGTCATTTATGATGATTACTCTGATATTGAGGATGTTGATTTCAATTTTTCTCAAAAGAATCCTCATGATAAAATTCAAATAACATCTGAGAATGAGGAACACTTCAATTTAGGAATTATCCCAACTAATCCTCATTTTAGAGCAGCAAATTATCTTCATGATTTCACCATTCAAGAAAACATTCCAATTTATGATTCATATGAGGATCAAACTCCCATTCCCATTCATAATCATAATTCGTTTTCTAATTCACAAGTTGGAATTCAAAATTTTTCAAATTCCATAATTCTGGCCATTCCTTGTGAAAATGAAATTGTTTCAAAACGATTCCAATTGTGCTGTAACATTAGTTGTACAAATAGTGATTTCATTTTATTTTTGTTTCCTCAGCTATTTTGTTTAAACTTAGATTTATTTTCTGATTTCATTTTGCAAAATTTTCACACTCTTCGCTGGCATATTGAACACCTTATTATCAAACACTCAATTGATGCATTGTCCGATTGGGAAATCAAAGTTTCATATTATAATCATGAGCATCAAAGGGTATTAATATTCCAATTTATATCAATGCTAATGTTTCATCAAAAGCTTCTATCTTTTCAAAGGCAATGTCAACAAGAGAATGTATTTTTGCAATCTAGCCAGCAATTCAATTCAATTAATAAATTGCCATTTTATTTGAGAGGCTTCCATCCATTTTTCATTGATTCATTTGAAAATTGTTTGGAAATTTTTCCTTCAAGTAAAATTGTCAATAATTTAACATTTGTACATAACACTAACAAATTTTTTCAGGCCAAAGAATCTAAAAGCTCATCTTCACAATCTGGCCTGTTATCTCTTCCTTTGAACATTTCTCAATCCTTAATAGAAATCCATCCAGATTTCTATGATCCAATTGGTATTCAATTGGAAAGGAAATTTCATGAGAGAGAGATTTTAATTAAGTTACTAACAATAACTGTACATTCTGATTTCATATTTATTTTCCTTAGTTTAGTCAAATCTGTATTTTTATTACTAACATTTGAACTGTACATAAACGCGGGAATAAAAATGAGAAAATGGCTACACTGGAAATATGATTATACCTAGTCATTTTCATGTATATGGTTAGAATAGGAGTAGAATTAACTTAGTTAGTTTGTTTTATGTAGCTAATTTATTTTCAGCAATTCTGTAGATTAAAAAATAAAACAAAGCAATCAGCCTTCTCATACATGTTCAGTGGAAACATTTTTCCTTATCAGAAAATTTTAATTTTTGCTTTCCTTTTTGAAATTTCTTATAGTGATTTCTCTACTCTGCCTATTTTGAATAATGTCTTGATCAAAGTCAATTAAAATTGCACTTGGCATCGATTGCCTCAAGGCCACTTTTCTTCATTTCGGGATTTCCTTCCAAGATTTTCTTTTGAAATTTATATGGTAAGGATTTGAGGATATAAAAGCTTCATGATCCCATTATCTTATGAGATGTATGATTGACTATGATAAGCCTAATTCTAATTCAATCATTATCAGTCAATCTGACCTGTCACAGCAATCATATGAAGTTCATATTATATTCCTCGGAATTTGCCAAAAGCTGATCTTAAGGATGCCCATTTTGCCAAGTGCACACATTTAAATCTGTTTTGATATTTTTTTTAATTAAGTGGCTTAATCTCATTCTAATCTTTAGTTTATTATCTGATGCTGTAAAAACGCATCATGTCTATTTACTAAAGGCATTATTAAAAAGTCACTATAACAATACAGATTTTTCTCAAGATTAATTCGAAATGAGCAGAGGTAATAAATTGTTACTTCACTTCGAAAGGGAAGCATAGTTTCATATTTATTTCTGGTAAATTTTATATTCCACGAACATGAATGATTGATTTCATTTAGGCTGATTGCGCATTTAGATTTAAAATAAATAATGAGATGATTTTAATCAAAGGAAGAATTTGAAGATTTATCAGGTAAAATTTACAGACAAATTCCTTTCAGGTACGCATTTACAACTTTATTTTCATCCATTATTAGTTCTGTTTTTCTTAGCTTATTTTTTATTTATGTTCTGTTTTATTTGCAGGTTTTTATTTCTTTTCAAAATCTGAAGTAAGCAGCAAACTCATTTTAAATTTGCAAACAGGTTCAGGGAAATTCAATTATGATTCATTAGAGTTTAAGCATTTTTTAGCTTTGCTTTCATTCATTAGAAAACCCAATTGAAATTTCAAGAAATATCATAAGACCATTCACATCATAAGATTCTATCGGAAGAAGTTTTTAATATTTCTTTTGATAAATTGTTCATCAAAGACCTCCGATGTATTATCATACTCATATGCCATATTGCATTTCGCATATCGGAGCTTTCCAAGTGAAGTATTCTTCCATGAACATGAATCGCCTATCTCCGATAATCAACTTTACCGATATTACGATAAACACATAATTCTGGACCCGATATGAAATTCAAATCAAATTCATAAAATATCGCGTCCGTTCAATCGCAATAATGGTAGGAGTATAACTTTAAAGGAGGCCGATGTTTCGGATCCGATATGTTATCAAATTTTCAACATAAAATTATCGGGTCCACTCTTCATCACATATCGGCATATTGAGAATTGTTAAATCGTGCGCATAACATTGCCGATCGCGATCGCCGATTAGCCACGTCATTCATCGCATATCGGCATCGCAACAATCATATTGTGTTACATCGGGTGCTTAAGATTGCCGACCACTGATTTACGTCATCCATCGCATCGCCGATATCGTAATCGCTTCCTTGCAATTTTATTTATGGCCGATATCTCGGATCCGATATGTTATTAAAATCCCATCATAAAAAGTAATCGGGTCCGCTCTTCATTGCATATCGTCATCGGGTACCCAAAGTTTCTCGATTGCCGATTAGCTACGACATCCATCGCATCGTCGATAGTGCAATCATTTCATCACATTTTTATGCTCACGTCACTTCTCTGAATCTGCGATGTGCGTTTTGCGATACGGGAAGCACAATGTAAATATTTTCTAATCCCCGATATAATATTTCTTTAATGATGCGACCGCTTCATTTCATTGCACATGTTCTTATCGGCAATTTGCCATTGCAATCTCCGATGCAATAGCTTCCAATGCATGCCTTTGAGCCATTAACATTTAATCGATATATGGCATAGCAATAAAGGTGAAGTTCTGCAGATTAAATTTGAAGCATGGTGAAGAAACATGTTATGTGAATCATCCGATATGGCAATGTGTTATTTTAAAAGCGAGCTTGGGTAACCACTATGGTAAGAAAGCAGTTAATGACCAATTTGCAGCATATTCAAATTATTTCAATTTCTCATACATTTTAGTTTAAATATATAATTCCATAATTAAAAATGGAATTCAAGACCTCTCTATCTTCATATTTAAATTTTATTATCGTAGATTTGGTCTTGATTCCGAACTATTTATAAAATCATGGAATTTATATGAAACTTGTGATATTTTGAGAAACAGTCATTGCTACAAATTATCATTCTCATTTTTGATGCATTTGCTTTAATTTCAACTCCCTTGAACACTAGGCATTTCATTTTTACGTTTTACTGCTTGCTTTCGTGTAAATAAAATAAATAATGATTTTGGGTTACAAGATTTTGGTTAGTGTGACTTCTTCATGTTTTTAATGATAATTAAAATAAGGAGTCAGCTAGTTTGGAGAAATTGACACCTTTCAGGTAAGATCAAAAACAATTATCCAATGGTAAGATTCATGTGCCCACTTTCATTAATTCCCATTTCATCACTCTAGTTTCAATTTTTGTTTTTAAATTATGCTGATATGAAGCTTTGTTTTGCAGCTCTTCACAAAATTTTTCAATCTTCTGCCGAATCATATTTTCAAAGTCCATACTCTTCTCCTGGCTTTATTTCAATAAGCAGCGATAATCTTCATCGAAACAGCTACACCAGGAAGTTTCTGAACCTTTAATCTGTTTCTTTAAGCATTCCTTTTTAGAAAATGATTAAGTTGATGCTTGGAAACAAGAAGATTCATATCAGACAGAAAGTATTCATTGTGGCTGAATTTTACAATCATTGTTATCTTAAAGCCTAAAGCATTCACAACTCTGCAAGGTATGTTTTTCTAAATCTCGACATCAGAAGGAATGATTACACGGTTATTTTCTTTTTCTTCATATTGTTCGAGACATTGGTATAAACATTCTTGTTTGAGTTTATCTTGCGAGACTTGGATTTTCTTTTCCATTTTTAGAGATTTCTTGGTTTTGATTTTTGCTCGCTGATTTCTTTTCCCATTTTAGCATAAGAATTATTTTTCTTTGGTTTTCAGTTTTTGTTTTGGTGACTTTGCCATTATTCATATGGAAGGCCTACTTGTTACCTAACAATGGTCAGCATACATGGAGAAAAAATGTTAATAGTCACCTATTAGTTTTTCTTAAATCTCTTAGTAAAGTTTGATTTTCTTATTATTAAAGTAGACATACTTAAGGAAGAGATTACCAATCAAGAGAAGTTGGCAAAGTATCGTAAAATCTGAAAATTTCTTTTTCATCAAATTGTAATCATTTTGAGATTTCAAAATTTTATTAAGATCTTTCAGAATTCTATTATCAGTCAAGAAAAGTTAATTTTAACCAAGTAAGGACACTTTACAGCAAAGCACCTTTAACTCTGAAATTGTCATTCTTAGCTCTTAAGGAGTCAATGATTCTCCCTGTCCCAAAGAGTCTTATTTTTCTAGAGAATAATCCAGAAATATATTTAAACTTAAAAGATAAGAGGTCTCATCGCGAGCCTGCTTACCATGATCATAGGGGAAAATAGGCTGACATTACCAACACTGCTAAACAAACCAGGGTAATGGCTTATGATGCAAACAATTATAAGACAAGGGGTCTCATCACGAGCCAGCTTGTTCAGTCCAATTTTAACCAGTGAATGGCATTGTCAACTATCTGGCTACCATACTAGGACAATGGCTTTTAAGATTTAATAAAAAAAATAATAATAATAAATAAATAAATAATAATAATAAAAAAGTAATACATATATAGATGGATTTATCTCTAGATCAATAATTCTTAAACAGATGGGATTCTGAATCATTTATGATTAAAAGGTAACCCTGTCGAAACTATAGATGTTTGCTGGCAGCAGTGGCTCTACCTATGACAAAGGAGTATATTTTAAAAGCTAAGCTGTAAAGTGACCCCTGCTTTATCCCTTCAGCTAATTAATGACTGATATAGAGTTTCGAAATATTTTAATTTATGAGGAATTTTAAGAAAAATTACAGTTAGATGATTCTGGTTTTTATTCAGACTAATGAACTAAGTCAAGCATTTCAAGCATAATCTTCTCTTCTTTAATTATTTTTGCTTTAATTTTAGGAAAATCTCATTCATAAAAGAGATAACTGGTTCTTCTCCCGTGTGTCGCCAATTGTTGTGGTAAAAACACAACACCCCCCATTATTGATGCGTCCACTTCGAATAATGGGGACCCTTTCTATAAAAATTTTGGCTAAGCACCTTTTGGATTTTTATTTTAGTTAATTGCCCTACGCTTTTGTTAATTTTTAGTTTTCTTTGGATTCTTGCTTTGATTGCTTTGTTAGAATCAATTTTATATAAGCTTCACATTGACGCTTGTTTGGTCTCATTTGGTCAACTGGTTTGAAAATGGCACTCCTTTGAAAGTCTCATCATTTATCTAGCCTGGGTTAAAAATGCATAAATGTACAATATCGCATTTTGTAAATAAATTAGTTCAATAATGCATTCAGTTTAAATATTAACTTGTAAAGAGCTTTACTAACATTTTTGATTATGCAGCCAAATAATTAAGCATCGGGACTTAAGATATTCACTCCAATTTTCCAATCAAATCTTAATCTCGAAAAACCAAACATTCAAGTGGCTGTAGTTTATTTTTTATTATTTTTCATTTATTTTCTAAGTAGCTGTAGTTTTATTTTTAGCTATAGTTTAAAAACTTATGTTCATAAAAACAAAACAAAAAATGAAAATTTAAGTTTAAAATTAAATTTTAAATTAATTAAATTAATTAATATATTATATAATTAATTTAATTAAATTAAAATTTAAAACAAACAAATTAAAAAAATATAAAAAATAAATAAAAGATCGCATCGGGAGTTCTATTCGGAACAATTTTTAAAGAACCCCGACAAGCCTATTAGCCACCCCCCGATGCGATATATCGCATCGGCATTTCGCATTATATTAAAAAGCCCAAACACCTCCTTCCCGATTTGCCGATGCGATGAAGCAAAAGACAATAACCGTTCGCATCGGGACTTATATGTATGCATGCGAAACAAGTTCGTTAACCCTTCATCCTCCCGATGCGAAGTGCCGAAAGACTTCGATAAGCCCTCTCCATGCCGATGCGATAAGTCAACATTGATTTTAGGCTCATGGGTTAATTCGATGGTTTTAGGAATGGTTTGCGAATCGTTAATGGTTTATATCGTTATGTTTTAAAGTTTTCATACGTATGAGTGAGGTTAGTATATTAGTTATGGTAATATGCTGTAGGTTAGTGTAGTTTATATATATGAGTGTAGGTTAGTGTAGTTTATATATGAGTGGAGTTAATACGTAGAGGAGGGTAATATATATTAAAAGTTAGTTTATATATTAATATGTATATATAATATATTATATTAATTAATAATATGTAATATATATTAGATTATTTAAATTAATATGTATTATTTAATTAATAAATTTTAAACTAATCATATTAATTAATTTATAACAGTTAATTAATTTGATTAATTTAAATTTAAATATCATTTAGATTAATATTAATTAGATTTCATTTGTTTATAAATAGTTAATTAGATATTAGTTAGTTAGATTAATGATTAACAATTAAATTAGAAACTAATTTAGGATTAGATTTTTAATTCAAATTCTGATTTTTAGCTCAGCAACAGAATTTCCAGATTTATATCAGATTTGACCCATCAACTTTGGAAGCTCATAAATTGAGTTCTACTTGGCCAAATGAGGCCCAGGACGGCTCATTGGAAAGAGAAAATCAAGGAGAACATTTTGAAGGAGGTTTCACCAACAGATTTGATCGTTTATTGGGCCAAAAATCAGGCAGAAGATCAGGCTCCGAATTTTGAAAACAAAATCAATTTTCTGAGTTATTGTTTTCAATTTCATTTGTCCAACGCCTCTTCTAATTGCAGATCCATTGGCCAATGATATCCTTTGCCAATCAAATCATTCCAAGCATCAATACAGAGCTTATATTTATTTTCAATTATTTATTTAAATAGAATTTGATTGAGTGTGATTTAATTGCCAGAAATGATATTTTTATTACATTTTAATTTATTTTGATTTCTTTTGCAGGAAAACAGTGGAAAAGATATGGAGAAAAGGATTTCAAGCAATGAGAATGCTCCAGCAATTGAAGATCAGAATTAGGAGCAATTAAAGTTATATTTGGCAGATTTCTCTTCAACAAACTCTCCTCTCCAAAAAATTCCTTCACAAATATTATAAATAACAGATTGCAGAATGTAAAAGGGGCTGCTCTCCTCTGCAATTTTAGACTTCTAAAAGCACTACTGTAATAGGAATTTAGAGTTGTAGGAGGGAGGAGTGAAAAATCTCAGATCTGGGGATTATTGAGGATTTTCCCTTTGTATATTGAATTATGCATGAGGAACAAAGCTTGCACTATTGTGGCTCTAGTTTTGAAGGCAGAAGTTCAAGCAATGTAAAGGGCTGTTGGAGACCAAGAACAGAGAAATGGATGCAATAAATTGGTATTTCTAATACTACTGTTTTAAATATCAGTTTCATTTTTATAGTGACAGGGATGTCTCATTTTATTCATGTTTGTGCACTATTGTCAATATGGGTAATTTGTCTCAATCTTGTTATTATGTATCTCTGTTTTTTATGGATTAATTTCTGATTTCTGAGTAACTATT
Source organism: Pinus tabuliformis (assembly GCA_031772625.1). Classification (NCBI taxonomy): domain Eukaryota; kingdom Viridiplantae; phylum Streptophyta; class Pinopsida; order Pinales; family Pinaceae; genus Pinus; species Pinus tabuliformis. The sequence continues at coordinate 81,723,232 of CM062804.1, read as the reverse complement.
TACTCAGAAATCTGTCTTATTAAAACTGATTTATTGAGTGGTAATATGTTGTGAACTATTTCCACATATTATTGTTTAGTTATTGGGTTTGCTGATTTGATAATCAATATCATTTATGTGAACTACTTCCTGAGTGTTGTTGGTTTATTATTTCAGTAAAAAGGTCTCAATAGGATGTGTTTTGATATCCATAATATCAGTTAATTGAACTACTTCATTAACTTGATATTAATTATAAACAAGACATATCTAAATCCCAATACTTTAACTATCTTGCTCTTAGTTGGGTTAGATCTATATCTGCCTAATTAAGATAGGATTTAGATTAGTTTCTTTTGCTTGCATCATAGAATAATCTTGCATTTAGAGTAAATTCTACATTCTTTTAAGTCCTCTCCTCAAAAAGGAAAAACCTTAGTTGTGGCTTGGCTGAGCCCAAATCAGCTTAAGGGTCATTCTCTTGCCTGATCAGCAAGGAGAAGTGATCTGATGTCCCTGTCTATTGGTAGTTAAAGATACATTATAAACCAATAGCAATAGGGAGAAGGTAACTGGACCTAGATGAACAGTCGGAGCCACCACACCAAACGGAAAAGGAGCTGCTTTTAAGGTCCGGACCGGGTGGTTATCCCCCAATGTTGTTGCAGCGATTTTCGAGGCATCAACATTTTTGGCGCTAGAAGGAGGGCCTGAGATTTTTTGTCTATTGGAGTCTTTTCAATTTTAACATTTTGTTTATGGCTCCTCTTAAACTTCCAATATGGAGTTGTATCCATGGACGTGCATCCTCCAATACTCCACCCGAAGTGGTAAGACTCTTGTCTCAGGTAAAATTCAATGGTAAGAGGAATTCTTCTGCTTTTAACCATGTCTTTCAATTTATTCAAAATGTTTCAAATTACAATTTTCAAGGAATTGATGAAGGCATTTTATGCAGAATTTTTACTCTCACATTTGCGGCAAAAGCCAGAAACTGGTGCAAAACTCTTCCTGTTGCCTCAATCCATGGCTGGGATCAATTTGTTACAATTTTCATTTGTAAATTTGACGGCTACGATTATGAACGGGTATGTGAAGAAATTGAATATCTACGAAGGTTTAAAAATGAGTCTGTTAATGATTTTCATATTCGATTTCACTTGAATTGTTTAAGATTTAAGGACGAAGATAAACCTACGAAAGAAGAATCATTAGATTGGTTTAAATATATTAGTTCTCTTCCAACCATTCCCAATCCATATGAAATTGGTTCAAGCTTTGTTCCATCCCCTTCCAATACAAATGAGAATCCCAATTTGGATGTGCAAATAAATTGTGATAAAGTGGTTTCACAAAGCTTGGAAAATATTTCCATTCAAATGCAAGAAGACAACAATAGCAATTTTGGAGAAAAAGCCGCCTTGAAATCTGAAAGCTACTTTGAAGTAAATTCGGAAAATCAAATCGCAAATCAGCAAGTACAAGCAGCAATCAAAGCAAATAAAATGCAAACTGCTGTACAAATTTCTGAATTTCTCCATGATAAGCAAATGCCAAAATCAGAGCAGCAAAGCAGCGTTCTTCAAGAAAGCATATGCACGCAAAGGAATGATCTGCAATCTGAAATTTACAATGAGCATAATGCACAAGAGCTCTCAAACAGAGACAGTTTTAAATGCATTGTTTCAGGTTCACATTTTTCCCTTTATCCTGATATTTTCAATAATGGTAATATTTTTCCTCTTGATGATAATGATATTCCAGAAATTAAAGAGGCTGATCTAAATGAATTACCGTTAAATTTTTATCAAGATAAAGAAATAATAATTGATCATTCTTTTACCATTAATGAACATGAAATTCTTGTTCCTTCTTGTTTGGATATATTGGATGAAATTGAAGGGAATTCTAGAGAGTCTTGTGAGGTCATTTATGATGATTACTCTGATATTGAGGATGTTGATTTCAATTTTTCTCAAAAGAATCCTCATGATAAAATTCAAATAACATCTGAGAATGAGGAACACTTCAATTTAGGAATTATCCCAACTAATCCTCATTTTAGAGCAGCAAATTATCTTCATGATTTCACCATTCAAGAAAACATTCCAATTTATGATTCATATGAGGATCAAACTCCCATTCCCATTCATAATCATAATTCGTTTTCTAATTCACAAGTTGGAATTCAAAATTTTTCAAATTCCATAATTCTGGCCATTCCTTGTGAAAATGAAATTGTTTCAAAACGATTCCAATTGTGCTGTAACATTAGTTGTACAAATAGTGATTTCATTTTATTTTTGTTTCCTCAGCTATTTTGTTTAAACTTAGATTTATTTTCTGATTTCATTTTGCAAAATTTTCACACTCTTCGCTGGCATATTGAACACCTTATTATCAAACACTCAATTGATGCATTGTCCGATTGGGAAATCAAAGTTTCATATTATAATCATGAGCATCAAAGGGTATTAATATTCCAATTTATATCAATGCTAATGTTTCATCAAAAGCTTCTATCTTTTCAAAGGCAATGTCAACAAGAGAATGTATTTTTGCAATCTAGCCAGCAATTCAATTCAATTAATAAATTGCCATTTTATTTGAGAGGCTTCCATCCATTTTTCATTGATTCATTTGAAAATTGTTTGGAAATTTTTCCTTCAAGTAAAATTGTCAATAATTTAACATTTGTACATAACACTAACAAATTTTTTCAGGCCAAAGAATCTAAAAGCTCATCTTCACAATCTGGCCTGTTATCTCTTCCTTTGAACATTTATCAATCCTTAATAGAAATCCATCCAGATTTCTATGATCCAATTGGTATTCAATTGGAAAGGAAATTTCATGAGAGAGAGATTTTAATTAAGTTACTAACAATAACTGTACATTCTGATTTCATATTTATTTTTCTTAGTTTAGTCAAATCTGTATTTTTATTACTAACATTTGAACTGTACATAAACGCGGGAATAAAAATGAGAAAATGGCTACACTGGAAATATGATTATACCTAGTCATTTTCATGTATATGGTTAGAATAGGAGTAGAATTAACTTAGTTAGTTTGTTTTATGTAGCTAATTTATTTTCAGCAATTCTGTAGATTAAAAAATAAAACAAAGCAATCAGCCTTCTCATACATGTTCAGTGGAAACATTTTTCCTTATCAGAAAATTTTAATTTTTGCTTTCCTTTTTTAAATTTCTTATAGTGATTTCTCTACTCTGCCTATTTTGAATAATGTCTTGATCAAAGTCAATTAAAATTGCACTTGGCATCGATTGCCTCAAGGCCACTTTTCTTCATTTCGGGATTTCCTTCCAAGATTTTCTTTTGAAATTTATATGGTAAGGATTTGAGGATATAAAAGCTTCATGATCCCATTATCTTATGAGATGTATGATTGACTATGATAAGCCTAATTCTAATTCAATCATTATCAGTCAATCTGACCTGTCACAGCAATCATATGAAGTTCATATTATATTCCTCGGAATTTGCCAAAAGCTGATCTTAAGGATGCCCATTATGCCAAGTGCACACATTTAAATCTGTTTTGATATTTTTTTTAATTAAGTGGCTTAATCTCATTCTAATCTTTAGTTTATTATCTGATGCTGTAAAAACGCATCATGTCTATTTACTAAAGGCATTATTAAAAAGTCACTATAACAATACAGATTTTTCTCAAGATTAATTCGAAATGAGCAGAGGTAATAAATTGTTACTTCACTTCGAAAGGGAAGCATAGTTTCATATTTATTTCTGGTAAATTTTATATTCCACGAACATGAATGATTGATTTCATTTAGGCTGATTGCGCATTTAGATTTAAAATAAATAATGAGATGATTTTAATCAAAGGAAGAATTTGAAGATTTATCAGGTAAAATTTACAGACAAATTCCTTTCAGGTACGCATTTACAACTTTATTTTCATCCATTATTAGTTCTGTTTTTCTTAGCTTATTTTTTATTTATGTTCTGTTTTATTTGCAGGTTTTTATTTCTTTTCAAAATCTGAAGTAAGCAGCAAACTCATTTTAAATTTGCAAACAGGTTCAGGGAAATTCAATTATGATTCATTAGAGTTTAAGCATTTTTTAGCTTTGCTTTCATTCATTAGAAAACCCAATTGAAATTTCAAGAAATATCATAAGACCATTCACATCATAAGATTCTATCGGAAGAAGTTTTTAATATTTCTTTTGATAAATTGTTCATCAAAGACCTCCGATGTATTATCATACTCATATGCCATATTGCATTTCGCATATCGGAGCTTTCCAAGTGAAGTATTCTTCCATGAACATGAATCGCCTATCTCCGATAATCAACTTTACCGATATTACGATAAACACATAATTCTGGACCCGATATGAAATTCAAATCAAATTCATAAAATATCGCGTCCGTTCAATCGCAATAATGGTAGGAGTATAACTTTAAAGGAGGCCGATGTTTCGGATCCGATATGTTATCAAATTTTCAACATAAAATTATCGGGTCCACTCTTCATCACATATCGGCGTATTGAGAATTGTTAAATCGTGCGCATAACATTGCCGATCGCGATCGCCGATTAGCCACGTCATTCATCGCATATCGGCATCGCAACAATCATATTGTGTTACATCGGGTGCTTAAGATTGCCGACCACTGATTTACGTCATCCATCGCATCGCCGATATCGTAATCGCTTCCTTGCAATTTTATTTATGGCCGATATTTCGGATCCGATATGTTATTAAAATCCCATCATAAAAAGTAATCGGGTCCGCTCTTCATTGCATATCGTCATCGGGTACCCAAAGTTTCTCGATTGCCGATTAGCTACGACATCCATCGCATCGTCGATAGTGCAATCATTTCATCACATTTTTATGCTCACGTCACTTCTCTGAATCTGCGATGTGCGTTTTGCGATACGGGAAGCGCAATGTAAATATTTTCTAATCCCCGATATAATATTTCTTTAATGATGCGACCGCTTTATTTCATTGCACATGTTCTTATCGGCAATTTGCCATTGCAATCTCCGATGCAATAGCTTCCAATGCATGCCTTTGAGCTATTAACATTTAATCGATATATGGCATAGCAATAAAGGTGAAGTTCTGCAGATTAAATTTGAAGCATGGTGAAGAAACATGTTATGTGAATCATCCGATATGGCAATGTGTTATTTTAAAAGCGAGCTTGGGTAACCACTATGGTAAGAAAGCAGTTAATGACCAATTTGCAGCATATTCAAATTATTTCAATTTCTCATACATTTTAGTATAAATATATAATTCCATATTTAAAAATGGAATTCAAGACCTCTCTATCTTCATATTTAAATTTTATTATCGTAGATTTGGTCTTGATTCCGAACTATTTATAAAATCATGGAATTTATATGAAACTTGTGATATTTTGAGAAACAGTCATTGCTACAAATTATCATTCTCATTTTTGATGCATTTGCTTTAATTTCAACTCCCTTGAACACTAGGCATTTCATTTTTACGTTTTACTGCTTGCTTTCGTGTAAATAAAATAAATAATGATTTTGGGTTACAAGATTTTGGTTAGTGTGACTTCTTCATGTTTTTAATGATAATTAAAATAAGGAGTCAGCTAGTTTGGAGAAATTGACACCTTTCAGGTAAGATCAAAAACAATTATCCAATGGTAAGATTCATGTGCCCACTTTCATTAATTCCCATTTCATCACTCTAGTTTCAATTTTTGTTTTTAAATTATGCTGATATGAAGCTTTGTTTTGCAGCTCTTCACAAAATTTTTCAATCTTCTGCCGAATCATATTTTCAAAGTCCATACTCTTCTCCTGGCTTTATTTCAATAAGCAGCGATAATCTTCATCGAAACAGCTACACCAGGAAGTTTCTGAACCTTTAATCTGTTTCTTTAAGCATTCCTTTTTAGAAAATGATTAAGTTGATGCTTGGAAACAAGAAGATTCATATCAGACAGAAAGTATTCATTGTGGCTGAATTTTACAATCATTGTTATCTTAAAGCCTAAAGCATTCACAACTCTGCAAGGTATGTTTTTCTAAATCTCGACATCAGAAGGAATGATTACACGGTTATTTTCTTTTTCTTCATATTGTTCGAGACATTGGTATAAACATTCTTGTTTGAGTTTATCTTGCGAGACTTGGATTTTCTTTTCCATTTTTAGAGATTTCTTGGTTTTGATTTTTGCTCGCTGATTTCTTTTCCCATTTTAGCATAAGAATTATTTTTCTTTGGTTTTCAGTTTTTGTTTTGGTGACTTTGCCATTATTCATATGGAAGGCCTACTTGTTACCTAACAATGGTCAGCATACATGGAGAAAAATGTTAATAGTCACCTATTAGTTTTTCTTAAATCTCTTAGTAAAGTTTGATTTTCTTATTATTAAAGTAAACATACTTAAGGAAGAGATTACCAATCAAGAGAAGTTGGCAAAGTATCGTAAAATCTGAAAAATTTCTTTTTCATCAAATTGTAATCATTTTGAGATTTCAAAATTTTATTAAGATCTTTCAGAATTCTATTATCAGTCAAGAAAAGTTAATTTTAACCAAGTAAGGACACTTTACAGCAAAGCACCTTTAACTCTGAAATTGTCATTCTTAGCTCTTAAGGAGTCAATGATTCTCCCTGTCCCAAAGAGTCTTATTTTTCTAGAGAATAATCCAGAAATATATTTAAACTTAAAAGATAAGAGGTCTCATCGCGAGCCTGCTTACCATGATCATAGGGGAAAATAGGCTGACATTACCAACACTGCTAAACAAACCAGGGTAATGGCTTATGATGCAAACAATTATAAGACAAGGGGTCTCATCACGAGCCAGCTTGTTCAGTCCAATTTTAACTAGTGAATGGCATTGTCAACTATCTGGCTACCATACTAGGACAATGGCTTTTAAGATTTAATAAAAAAAATAATAATAATAAATAAATAAATAATAATAATAAAAAAGTAATACATATATAGATGGATTTATCTCTAGATCAATAATTCTTAAACAGATGGGATTCTGAATCATTTATGATTAAAAGGTAACCCTGTCGAAACTATAGATGTTTGCTGGCAGCAGTGGCTCTACCTATGACAAAGGAGTATATTTTAAAAGCTAAGCTGTAAAGTGACCCCTGCTTTATCCCTTCAGCTAATTAATGACTGATATAGAGTTTCGAAATATTTTAATTTATGAGGAATTTTAAGAAAAATTACAGTTAGATGATTCTGGTTTTTATTCAGACTAATGAACTAAGTCAAGCATTTCAAGCATAATCTTCTCTTCTTTAATTATTTTTGCTTTAATTTTAGGAAAATCTCATTCATAAAAGAGATAACTGGTTCTTCTCCCGTGTGTCGCCAATTGTTGTGGTAAAAACACAACACCCCCCATTATTGATGCGTCCACTTCGAATAATGGGGACCCTTTCTATAAAAATTTTGGCTAAGCACCTTTTGGATTTTTATTTTAGTTAATTGCCCTACGCTTTTGTTAATTTTTAGTTTTCTTTGGATTCTTGCTTTGATTGCTTTGTTAGAATCAATTTTATATAAGCTTCACATTGACGCTTGTTTGGTCTCATTTGGTCAACTGGTTTGAAAATGGCACTCCTTTGAAAGTCTCATCATTTATCTAGCCTGGGTTAAAAATGCATAAATGTACAATATCGCATTTTGTAAATAAATTAGTTCAATAATGCATTCAGTTTAAATATTAACTTGTAAAGAGCTTTACTAACATTTTTGATTATGCAGCCAAATAATTAAGCATCGGGACTTAAGATATTCACTCCAATTTTCCAATCAAATCTTAATCTCGAAAAACCAAACATTCAAGTGGCTGTAGTTTATTTTTTATTATTTTTCATTTATTTTCTAAGTAGCTGTAGTTTTATTTTTAGCTATAGTTTAAAAACTTATGTTCATAAAAACAAAACAAAAAATGAAAATTTAAGTTTAAAATTAAATTTTAAATTAATTAAATTAATTAATATATTATATAATTAATTTAATTAAATTAAAATTTAAAACAAACAAATTAAAAAAATATAAAAAATAAATAAAAGATCGCATCGGGAGTTCTATTCGGAACAATTTTTAAAGAACCCCGACAAGCCTATTAGCCACCCCCCGATGCGATATATCGCATCGGCATTTCGCATTATATTAAAAAGCCCAAACACCTCCTTCCCGATTTGCCGATGCGATGAAGCAAAAGACAATAACCGTTCGCATCGGGACTTATATGTATGCATGCGAAACAAGTTCGTTAACCCTTCATCCTCCCGATGCGAAGTGCCGAAAGACTTCGATAAGCCCTCTCCATGCCGATGCGATAAGTCAACATTGATTTTAGGCTCATGGGTTAATTCGATGGTTTTAGGAATGGTTTGCGAATCGTTAATGGTTTATATCGTTATGTTTTAAAGTTTTCATACGTATGAGTGAGGTTAGTATATTAGTTATGGTAATATGCTGTAGGTTAGTGTAGTTTATATATATGAGTGTAGGTTAGTGTAGTTTATATATGAGTGGAGTTAATACGTAGAGGAGGGTAATATATATTAAAAGTTAGTTTATATATTAATATGTATATATAATATATTATATTAATTAATAATATGTAATATATATTAGATTATTTAAATTAATATGTATTATTTAATTAATAAATTTTAAACTAATCATATTAATTAATTTATAACAGTTAATTAATTTGATTAATTTAAATTTAAATATCATTTAGATTAATATTAATTAGATTTCATTTGTTTATAAATAGTTAATTAGATATTAGTTAGTTAGATTAATGATTAACAATTAAATTAGAAACTAATTTAGGATTAGATTTTTAATTCAAATTCTGATTTTTAGCTCAGCAACAGAATTTCCAGATTTATATCAGATTTGACCCATCAACTTTGGAAGCTCATAAATTGAGTTCTACTTGGCCAAATGAGGCCCAGGACGGCTCATTGGAAAGAGAAAATCAAGGAGAACATTTTGAAGGAGGTTTCACCAACATATTTTATCGTTTATTGGGCCAAAAATCAGGCAGAAGATCAGGCTCCGAATTTTGAAAACAAAATCAATTTTCTGAGTTATTGTTTTCAATTTCATTTGTCCAAAGCCTCTTCTAATTGCAGATCCATTGGCCAATGATATCCTTTGCCAATCAAATCATTCCAAGCATCAATACAGAGCTTATATTTATTTTCAATTATTTATTTAAATAGAATTTGATTGGGTTTGATTTAATTGCCAGAAATGATATTTTTATTACATTTTAATTTATTTTGATTTCTTTTGCAGGAAAACAGTGGAAAAGATATGGAGAAAAGGATTTCAAGCAATGAGAATGCTCCAGCAATTGAAGATCAGAATTAGGAGCAATTAAAGTTATATTTGGCAGATTTCTCTTCAACAAACTCTCCTCTCCAAAAAATTCCTTCACAAATATTATAAATAACAGATTGCAGAATGTAAAAGGGGCTGCTCTCCTCTGCAATTTTAGACTTCTGAAAGCACTATTGTAATTGGAATTTAGAGTTGTAGGAGGGAGGAGTGAAAAATCTCAGATCTGGGGATTATTGAGGATTTTCCCTTTGTATATTGAATTATGCATGAGGAACAAAGCTTGCACTATTGTGGCTCTAGTTTTGAAGGCAGAAGTTCAAGCAATGTAAAGGGCTGTTGGAGACCAAGAACAGAGAAATGGATGCAATAAATTGGTATTTCTAATACTACTGTTTTAAATATCAGTTTCATTTTTATAGTGACAGGGATGTCTCATTTTATTCATGTTTGTGCACTATTGTCAATATGGGTAATTTGTCTCAATCTTGTTATTATGTATCTCTGTTTTTTATGGATTAATTTCTGATTTCTGAGTAACTATTTACTCAGAAATCTGTCTTATTAAAACTGATTTATTGAGTGGTAATATGTTGTGAACTATTTCCACATATTATTGTTTAGTTATTGGGTTTGCTGATTTGATAATCAATATCATTTATGTGAACTACTTCCTGAGTGTTGTTGGTTTATTATTTCAGTAAAAAGGTCTCAATAGGATGTGTTTTGATATCCATAATATCAGTTAATTGAACTACTTCATTAACTTGATATTAATTATAAACAAGACATATCTAAATCCCAATACTTTAACTATCTTGCTCTTAGTTGGGTTAGATCTATATCTGCCTAATTAAGATAGGATTTAGATTAGTTTCTTTTGCTTGCATCATAGAATAATCTTGCATTTAGAGTAAATTCTACATTCTTTTAAGTCCTCTCCTCAAAAAGGAAAAACCTTAGTTGTGGCTTGGCTGAGCCCAAATCAGCTTAAGGGTCATTCTCTTGCCTGATCAGCAAGGAGAAGTGATCTGATGTCCCTGTCTATTGGTAGTTAAAGATACATTATAAACCAATAGCAATAGGGAGAAGGTAACTGGACCTAGATGAACAGTCGGAGCCACCACACCAAACGGAAAAGGAGCTGCTTTTAAGGTCCGGACCGGGTGGTTATCCCCCAATGTTGTTGCAGCGATTTTCGAGGCATCAACATTTTTGGCGCTAGAAGGAGGGCCTGAGATTTTTTGTCTATTGGAGTCTTTTCAATTTTAACATTTTGTTTATGGCTCCTCTTAAACTTCCAATATGGAGTTGTATCCATGGACGTGCATCCTCCAATACTCCACCCGAAGTGGTAAGACTCTTGTCTCAGGTAAAATTCAATGGTAAGAGGAATTCTTCTGCTTTTAACCATGTCTTTCAATTTATTCAAAATGTTTCAAATTACAATTTTCAAGGAATTGATGAAGGCATTTTATGCAGAATTTTTACTCTCACATTTGCGGCAAAAGCCAGAAACTGGTGCAAAACTCTTCCAGTTGCCTCAATCCATAGCTGGGATCAATTTGTTACAATTTTCATTTGTAAATTTGACGGCTACGATTATGAACAGGTATGTGAAGAAATTGAATATCTACGAAGGTTTAAAAATGAGTCTGTTAATGATTTTCATATTCGATTTCACTTGAATTGTTTAAGATTTAAGGACGAAGATAAACCTACGAAAGAAGAATCATTAGATTGGTTTAAATATATTAGTTCTCTTCCAACCATTCCCAATCCATATGAAATTGGTTCAAGCTTTGTTCCATCCCCTTCCAATACAAATGAGAATCCCAATTTGGATGTGCAAATAAATTGTGATAAAGTGGTTTCACAAAGCTTGGAAAATATTTCCATTCAAATGCAAGAAGACAACAATAGCAATTTTGGAGAAAAAGCCGCCTTGAAATCTGAAAGCTACTTTGAAGTAAATTCGGAAAATCAAATCGCAAATCAGCAAGTACAAGCAGCAATCAAAGCAAATAAAATGCAAACTGCTGTACAAATTTCTGAATTTCTCCATGATAAGCAAATGCCAAAATCAGAGCAGCAAAGCAGCGTTCTTCAAGAAAGCATATGCACGCAAAGGAATGATCTGCAATCTGAAATTTACAATGAGCATAATGCACAAGAGCTCTCAAACAGAGACAGTTTTAAATGCATTGTTTCAGGTTCACATTTTTCCCTTTATCCTGATATTTTCAATAATGGTAATATTTTTCCTCTTGATGATAATGATATTCCAGAAATTAAAGAGGCTGATCTAAATGAATTACCGTTAAATTTTTATCAAGATAAAGAAATAATAATTGATCATTCTTTTACCATTAATGAACATGAAATTCTTGTTCCTTCTTGTTTGGATATATTGGATGAAATTGAAGGGAATTCTAGAGAGTCTTGTGAGGTCATTTATGATGATTACTCTGATATTGAGGATGTTGATTTCAATTTTTCTCAAAAGAATCCTCATGATAAAATTCAAATAACATCTGAGAATGAGGAACACTTCAATTTAGGAATTATCCCAACTAATCCTCATTTTAGAGCAGCAAATTATCTTCATGATTTCACCATTCAAGAAAACATTCCAATTTATGATTCATATGAGGATCAAACTCCCATTCCCATTCATAATCATAATTCGTTTTCTAATTCACAAGTTGGAATTCAAAATTTTTCAAATTCCATAATTCTGGCCATTCCTTGTGAAAATGAAATTGTTTCAAAACGATTCCAATTGTGCTGTAACATTAGTTGTACAAATAGTGATTTCATTTTATTTTTGTTTCCTCAGCTATTTTGTTTAAACTTAGATTTATTTTCTGATTTTATTTTGCAAAATTTTCACACTCTTCGCTGGCATATTGAACACCTTATTATCAAACACTCAATTGATGCATTGTCCGATTGGGAAATCGAAGTTTCATATTATAATCATGAGCATCAAAGGGTATTAATATTCCAATTTATATCAATGCTAATGTTTCATCAAAAGCTTCTATCTTTTCAAAGGCAATGTCAACAAGAGAATGTATTTTTGCAATCTAGCCAGCAATTCAATTCAATTAATAAATTGCCATTTTATTTGAGAGGCTTCCATCCATTTTTCATTGATTCATTTGAAAATTGTTTGGAAATTTTTCCTTCAAGTAAAATTGTCAATAATTTAACATTTGTACATAACACTAACAAATTTTTTCAGGCCAAAGAATCTAAAAGCTCATCTTCACAATCTGGCCTGTTATCTCTTCCTTTGAACATTTATCAATCCTTTGAAAAGATGGTGATTTGTGCCAAACACAAATTATGTTTAACATTGTGGCAGATAAGAACTAGTGATCCATGCTGATGAGTATGAGCTACAAGATGGTCCACTGATGGAACAATCATGCCACAAGGATATAGAGAGTGGTGATTTGTGGGTAAATGGTTTCATGACAATTGTAATAGCTTTTAGTTAGGTACGTGGTATTTTAATGATATTTCATTGTAATATTTTATAACAATGGATAAGGGATGGACTCCCTTATAAGCCATTGAGTGAGGGGTGAACACCCTCACGAGCGTTTAATAATAAAATTAAATGTTTGTTGGTTTTCACCCTACGGGGTTTCCAGGGTATATTGGTGTTCAATGATGTGATTGACTAATGTGTCAGTTTGATGATGTTGATTCCTTGCTTGATGTGATGTTCATAATGTAAAGCATGTGATTAATTAATCTGGTTAAGGGAATCATGAAATGGATGTAAGGTTCATCATACAACTTATGTTAATATACTACAACAATGTTTGTTAATGGTTATGCAAATTACTATTCCTCTATTGAGAGTTACTCTATGTAATGATGAAAATTCTATCTAATAGTTAATGAGGAATCCAGATTAGTAATTTGTATAATTACCCATGGGTAATTTGGATAAAAAAAATTAACTCCATGAATTTTCATGCGAGGTCACCGGGGTATGTTACATTTTGGTAAAATTGTATTGAGAATTAATTATTGAATTCAAAGAGACTTGATGGTAATTTACTAATAACTATTTATCATTAAATTGCAACCTTACTTTGCTCTAATTGTTATTATGTTTAAATGATTTCTTCTTGAGCAAAATAATAAATCTGATATCAAATTTGTTTATTAATAATTGGATTTAAATGTATGTTATGGATGTTTTAATAACTATTTATTGAAATCACTCCTTTGCATATTTGTTTCAATGACTTGAAAATCATATGACCTAGTTCTATGATTTGCAAGCTCATCTTAATCTTAGATTCAATCTCAGTCATTTTCCCCTTTTATTTACCTTGTTCTTGATTGAGAGGGGGATTAATCATTTTTTTAATCGAGATAATTTTAAGATTTATCTTTATTCTTCACATGTAGATGAAATTGCATTGTGCATATTACTTTAATTAGATTCATTCTTAAAAGTCTCATTTCCTAGGAGAAAACCCTAGCATGGCTTTGTTGAACCCTTGTTTCAGAAAAGGATTACCTTCTTCAAGCAGTTGCAAGAAGGTAATTCCTTCTCTCTTTTCTGCTAATAACAAAAAGTAATAAGATACATTAGCAGATAGAGAATTATGCATATACTTTTCTATATATAGATTAGTTTTAGGAAAAGGGTAACTAGACCCATTTTAACTAGCCGGAATCACCATCCCAAATAGAAAAGAGTTTGATTTAGGGCTATGACCGGGTGGTCTCCCTAATGTTGATGAGGTAAATTTTGGCCATCAACACAGTGATAGTCTTTGCAAGTGTCTACACATTTTATCTCCTCAACTTGGTTGTGCCCATGGTTGTAATCTATTAATGAAATGGTATAACTGATCTTCATCTGGCATCTCGTTGATCTCCAACATAAGGCCTAAAAACACTTTGATGTATGCCTAAATCCTTCTCATTTGCTTCAAATCCATAAGGTGATTCATCATGTTCCATGCTCGATTCCTTGGACCAGACTGCACATACAAAGCTATGTTCATCTATACCCATGTAGAAGTCTTCTCCGTGATATGTCCAAATGAAAAATCCTCCATTTGGGTCCTCCATCATAACTTGTTGTTCTTATTAGATACATTGTTGTAGCATTAACCATAGCTTCATATAAACACATGTTCATATGACCCAATGACTACTCCACATCCCAGTATAAATTCCTAAGCACTTTAGCACTCTTAGTCCTATCATATGATTCTGGTTCCTTGATCTTCACTCTCACCAAAGTATTGGACGATGCTTGTCCTAGTGCTTTCGTCAACACTGCAATAATTTTTGCTTGCTTTTAAGTTAGGTCTATGAGAGAAGTCAATTGATCCTCTAATTGTGTCAAAGAATCACCCCAAGCACCATATCAGACTTGATCCATTGTATGAGCATAAAATATCCCCCATTAGTCTTCATATCTCTTCTTATCTCATCGTACTCATTCTTGTTCCTTTGCACAACATCCATCATCTAGGTCATACATTATTTAATAGCAACAACTTATCTCTCAATCTAGAGTCTCTCTATTTTTTTGCCCCATTACCACCTGGATGTGAACCTACCATCCTACTAATGAATCCTGCACAATTGTCTCAGAAATAACCTTGCTATTAGACATTCACCTTGTCTCCACCAAAGTCTAATTGTCTTGCTATTTATGTAGAACATTGCACCAATATATACTTATGCGTCGATATGATCTTTGGTATCTGTTCTACTCTGATTCCACCTATCATGCCCCTAGAGACTTTGCATTGTTTTAGGCGCCCTGTGATCTCTAGTCTTGTTGCACTTGCATGTTTCACACTGATGGCTCAACCACTTCGGAAGTACTTCACCCAAGCTATGTCTCACAATACGATACTTGATTCTAATGCCTTAGTTAAATAATGTGGAAGAAATGATATTTAACTAAAACCCAAACAAGATTTTTCTTCACCAGTTGAACTACACATCTGAATACAACACAAGTCAGAGTGCCATGTGTCGTTCCACTCCCTGCACCAACCCCTCAGAACATACAACACACCCATACCACTAGTCAACCACACCCTCGGCCCATCCAAACATAAGAAATAGAGCTACAATATGATAAAACTAAGCCTATACTACCAACCACAACCTCAGCCCATCCCAACACAAGAAAAAAACTTGCAACATTGATGTTTGTCCCGTCCCACAATTTAGGCAAAGAGTGCACCATTTAATGCATCCCTTTTCCCAAAGAGAAGCCCAAAAAACTTACCTTTAGTTGTTGTCACTCACACTTGTCTCGTGCCTCCTTGCTTTGTGGTTTGGAGTGATGATGCATTGCGATGTATGGTGTGATGACTGATGTCCTCATCCCATTCAAGTTATATATTCCATGTTAGTTGGGATGCCAAGGGCCGCGACCCTTCGACATACCTCAGTTCGACCCCTTCCATGCAATCCCCCACCCACTTCATCTCATCAATCATTATGTGTGCCCATTCTGCTCCCAAGTAGTCGAGCTTGTCATGTCACCTCGGTGCACTCGTGCACCCACAACTCATCTGATATGCACTCGCCCATGGGAACCCCAATTTTCCACTAAACATTGCAACAAACGTCTCAAAAGCTACTATGGTGATGTCACCACAATCTCTATCTCGGTCATGGATGATATGCATGCACACTTTGCCCTGAGGGTCTAACAAATTACTTTATGATGATGACACAAGTTTTGACGATAAAAATATTTTGATTTTATAGATAAATTCATTTTAATTTGTTTTGATTATTTTAATTTTTTATATAAATTATTAAATAAATAATAAATCATTTTTATTTTTATTTTTAATTTTAATATTTTAATTAATTTTTATATTTAATTAATAATATTTAGTTTATGTAAAATATTTCTCATAAATTATAATGAAATTGGTGATATTGATAGCCCACTGGGGCAAGTCAATTGGAAATTGCCATGTTATGAAGTATTACGTAAAGCATGAGATTCAAAGTTCAAATCCCCCATGGGTCAAACCAAAAAAAAAATAATGATATGATATATTTGTTTGTAAGTTTGGTAGTGATGAGGCTACATCATGATCATGTCCAAGAATAAAACCCGAATAGGGCGGGGAATTGAACCAATGACTTAACATCTAGGAGTGCCTTAACAACACACCAAGACCCCATGGAATAGTGATATTGATATTAACATAATCAAATTACTATAATTAATGAATATTTGATAGTGTGTCATGTTTATTTGTTTGATAAATATTTTGATGATATATCATATTTATTTGTTTGGTCCAAAACATTTCATTAATAATGAATATTTTAAAACAAATGTGTATGAATTTTTATTCAATAAAAGTTTTATCTAATTCAAAATTATGAAGGGAATGAAATGATATACAGATTTATAACCAAAACACAGAGGTAAAATGAAACTTTATTTCTATTAATAAAAGGAAAATGTTGAAAATATATAAATGCATAATGGAAACAAACTAGCTCAAATGATGGTAGCTTATCTCTGAGAAGAGGCGTAATGGTTATGCACCTTTGTCAAATTGTGTTACAATGAGGCTCAGAGACCTTTCTATCATAAATAATCAATGATAAATCCTAAACATCCAAAAAGCTAACCCTAGAAGATGAAGCGCCAAAGACTTGTGGGCCCCGATGGGGTAAGTTGGAATGTCAACTTCCCAGGGTTGTAACTTTAGAATACGATCTATGTTTCACACACACAATAACTTGTTGGAAAGGTCTATTCGAGAAGTAAATTTATCCGACTGTCATTAAATTATATGATTGGTGTTGGCTTGTTTCCCTAAAAACTCCATGTAGGGCCTCAAGACAACTTTTGAAGTTTAAGACCTAAAAACTGTAGAAAACACTACCAAAATAGAAAACAATGTTGTTAGTCACTGGAATAGGTGGATGGTCACCAATATCCACCTAGATCATTATCATTATCAAAATTTATATAAATAATATATATAGCTTAAATTAAAATTGAATATTATAATTATAATAAAATAATATTTAATATTTAATATAATATTGTGTTTATATGGGGTGATTGACAAGGTTAAAGAGAGGGTGTGGAAACTCTTCCATCACTTCATGTAATTGATGAGGAAGCCATGGATACAACCCTTACCAATTGAGTTTAAACATGCATGCTCTCATTTCAACCTCCCTCCTGATGTCACACCACTCAATGCCAGTGATCACATAAGTTTTTTCAGTGTGAAGGTTCTGGATAATCACCTTACGAGGGATTTTATATCTTGAATTGGAAATTCTCTTATTTGATATATGGAAACTCTCTCTTGGATCCTCTATTCTTTATATTGTCTTGAATTGCTCTGCATTGTGATTTTGGTTCTTTCTCCTGGTTCTACAATTGTAGCATTTTTGTTTTGGGGGAAGTAAAAATCCCCCTAGCCTAGACTCCCCAATCATTTACTATTCTTGAAGTTTCTCTAATAAGCCTTTTGCCTCTTCAATTACCAACGGGAGCCAATGTGAGAAAACAATATACAAGGAGTTCCACCTCTCTTCATTCTATTGGCCACCTCTGTAGGTATACAATAATTTTCATCCTTGAAGTACTTCAATGGTTATTTCATGTTCAGCCTCGGCTCTCTTTTCTTCACAATTCTCAATATGAAGTTTTAGTTTTTAGTTTTTATAGTCTTAAGTTGGTTTCTTCATTCTACTTTCAGCCTCAAAGGGACTCTTTTCCTATTGCTATCTCAAGCAGTTGGTTTCTATTTCCTCTTTATTACTTCCTGGCAAAGTTCTCTTCTTACTTTCTATGCTGGTATCTCATCCCCCTCTCCTAGCTCCCTCACCGTTCTCTAGCCTCTCCTTTCAACTTGCTTACTCTAAGTGGCTTTCAATAATTGTGGTCTATTTCCTTAACCTTGGTTCTTCGGTTCATCATTTACTGTTTTAGCCTCCTTCATTACCTCTCCCATGCCTTTGTAGAAAGATTGCCCTCATTGAGGTGCCAATAGTCATGGTGCACATGGGGTCTCTAGGGCTTGACCACGTTTCCATTCTTCTGCTTGTCTTTACCACATGCAAACCTCACCCTAAATATAGTAAAAAATTCACATGGGTGAGGAAGAGGTGGTAATTAATCAAGAATCTCACTCAGACTCAGAGATCCTCACTTCGACGGTAGACTAGGTGTTGCACATTATTCACACCATAGGCCACCAAAACTAGTACCTGTACACAATGAACCTATATTAACAAACTAAGAACTTGTTTGGAAAAGTCCTCCTTTGAACATAATGAATCTAACCATGATATTTCCATCATGACATGGAAAGTAGATTAGACTGAATTGAGGATGCACTCATCAGAGCTAGGGGTCATGTCCCCCGGCATAGCAAACTCAGTCCCTATTAATGTCTTCAAAATTTCTTTCATGGTGTCTCTCAGTGGATTTGAGGATTTTTATTATGCTCTATTTTTCTTAGTCCCTTTTATTGTTCAAGGAAGTTATTTTTGCTATGTAAGGGGAAACACTAGCTAATCCATGGCCCTATTTTGTTCTCTACTATGTCCATATTTGTTAGATGCATTGGCATTATACTTAAATATAGTTTTTATGTTGTTATGATCAACTCTTTTTGGACTAAAGTTCTCCTATTTTGTCGTTGGTGTAGTTTCCCTTGCAGCAGACCACAACACCAAGATATTTAGTATTAGTTATGTTTTAGAGGTAAGAAAATATCTTTAACTTATTGTTGGGCCATTGATTTGTCATCATCCTCACTTGTCTTTTTCATTCATTAAGCCATTACTTCTAACCATCAATTGCACCATTTCACTTACTTGCCACCGTTTTTACCATAATTCTTCGTGATGTGCCTCTATATGTCTAAATGGTTAATTAACATTGTTTTCTTTTATTTTTAATAGATTAAGAAGAATTATGCATGGTTTACTAATGACAGTTTGGCCAATTGAAGTTTTTGCAGTTTAGTCAAGTTTCCGTAGCTATCTCCATGGTTGAGGTAATAGCACCACTCTAGAAGGAAAATAGACACTTGGACTTGGTTTCTAGAAGCTCCAATATGGATTTATGTTGGTCAAAGTCCACCCAGCTCACATGTGTGAACCTCCAGCAAGAGATCAAAGGAAATACGTAGTATTTTTGACCATTCAACTTCAAAAACGTTTTTTGAGAAAATTAAAATGAATTTCGAAAAACGAAAATATGGGTTTTTTTTCAAAATGGTCCCAATGAGCAATTTCCTCAAATTCATTATCGTTTGGGATATTTTTCAAGTTCTTTGGAGCCCTATTTTTCATATTACGTGGATAATCAGTTTTCCAATTCTCCATTCAATGCAGGATCACATACTACTAAATATTGTCCATCATTACCAGAGTTAAATGCAGTTTACCAAGGAGCAAATAAAACACTAGAACAATCCTATTATGTAGCTCCAAGAAGACCATGGCAAACTCATCAATCTGGTATGATGCAAGATCTTAATTCACACTATGCACAAGAAGCTCAAAGTAATTGGAAAACACCCTTGCCTTGGCAACCTTGGACATCTCAATCCCAACCTCAAAACCAACCTTGGAAACCTTGGCCATCTCAATCCCAACGTCAAAACTAATCTTGGCAACAAGGTTTGCAAGGGCCTCACAGAATAAATTCATTGTATCCTCAATCTTTTCATTACTATCCTTAATAGCAATCTTAATGTTATACATACCATTCACCTCCACCACAACATCAGTTTCACCCTCAATTGACCTCAATTCAACCTTTCTCATTACCAACCACACAAGCACCCCAAAGATCCATTCCCACTCAACTACCTGCACAACCATTTCAGATCCCCAATAATAAAATACCTCAATCCACTTACAATGTTGAGGTATTGCAAAATGATTCACCAACTACCATTGAAGAACAAAAACCAGAAGAAGAAGATTCAGATAAGGTCCAAGAATCATGGATTCCTGTTGAAGAAGAGAAGTTCCATGCATGTCTATCACCAGATTCTATGAATGGGGATCACATCTATAAAGACTTGCATGGCATGATAGCAGGAAGCCAAGGAAGACAGGATTACATTGAAGAAGAGAAGTTCCATGCTCGTTGAAGAAGAGAAGTTCCATGCATGTCTATCACCAAATTCTATGAATGGGGATCACATCTCTAAAGACTTGCATGGCATGATAGCAAGAAGCCAAGGAAGACAAGATTACATTGAATCTTGGTTGAAGACAGTCATCGGATCCCAGTACTCCATTCTTCAGTATCTTCTGACATCATCTCAATCAAGGTAGTTGGTCTCTCATATACTAGTACATATCAAAGAGTATCTTTCAAACCTGCATATGAGTTTATCTATCATCTTGTTACACACATGGTTCCATTGGAAGTATTCATATACTTGAACAGGATTTCTTTTCCAAGTAGAGTAGGACATATAAAAAATAAATAAATAAAATTAAAGAGAATAATGAGTCCTATTGTGAAAACTAGCTTGCTGGCGCAATTGGACATGAGATTTGCTTGAAAACCAAGCAAATGGCGAGCAATGTCACAATAAGTTCTGCAATTTCATGATGGTTTCAATCTTTTATTCTGGTTCTTCAAATCATTTTTGGTTCTATGCTCAAGTTGGTTGATGTGGGATTCCTTAAGGCCCACCTTCCAACAAATCTTGTCCCATCGAATTCAACACCTTATTTGGGATCAAGATCAGAGATTATTTGGAGTTCCTTGGAACTTGCATACATCAATGGCAATCCTCCTCGTTGACAACAATTGGAATATAACAATGTCTCTTGATTGTCAGATCTTGCAGGTGACTCGACTTCAACACATTCATTCGTCCCTGTCAAGATGCACTCAGGTACCTTGACACTCATTTACATTATCAATGAGTTGTCTCGCATTAGTTAACGATTTTCATCATTGTTCGGTAATCCAATGATTTCTTTCCATGCTCGACTTTGGCACATTCATTCGCATGGTAAGAATTGTACCAGGAACTTTGGTTTTGATGAAGACTATATGGTTTTATGTAATCAACAACAACTTGCAACAATGTATTTTATTAGTTTATTGTAGCAACATGTTCACATTTTTGACATTCAACAACAACATGATGGCACCACTACAACTCTTCTTTGTTCCATTTCATTTTCCGAGCAAATTACATTAATTTCAAGTCATCATGTATTATGTTTCATGGTTTCTACTTCAGCATACATCACACAGTCCAAATTGGCAAATTAGACTCAGAGAAAACAATTTCCAAAGGAAAACAGAGACAACTACAGAAAGTTGTAGTTTCTGTAGTTATTGCTGTAGCATCTTGTTCCAGACGCAGTTTTGGCACAGAGATTACAAGAAATTGGAGCAGAAATAAAAAATTCTAAGATACTGGGTTTTCTCATAGTATGATAAAATTGAGTAAGACATGGGTAGAATTCCAAAAACGAGAAATTTTCCAGGACATTTCAAGTGGGTTTCTAAGGCAGATTTTCATTTTTCACCATTATGTGCACATCAAGACATGATTTGGTATTTTTGCACAGCAACTCTTTTTCGTAACCAAAAGTGGATTCTGAAGGCATGTGGCGGTAAAAAAGGTCAAAATACATTGTTTCCATTTTGAAGCACTCAATTTCCCCCTAAAATGAGTTTGTGGCATATGTTTTTGTTGCAACATTGGGAAGCGTGAAGGGTGAAACAAGACATAAATTGATTTGATCATATCTTATAAAATGTGCATCCGTTGGTCCTAAAATTTTTATGGTAAATGAATTGAGGTAGGGTAAATAAATACACAAAATTCAAGAAATTCAAGTGTGTAGTTTTCAAGAAATTAACTGCTTTCACCTACAACCATTTCTAATTTTCTTGAGATCCGTGAACCCATTGGATGTGATGTTTTTTGGGAATATGAATAATATTAACAGTAACAACCTCGGAAAGTTTTAGGAGAATCTAATTTACCATATGAGAGAAATTGCAAAAACAAGTCTACTACATGAAAATGGTACATTTTTTGGAGCAGGGTCAACGTGATGGAGCAACGTACCTTAGCCAAATCAACACTAGATCAGCATTCAAATCATGTTCTCTTCTCCACCAATTTATTCAGAAGGTAAAATTGAGGTAAAAAATTGTATAATACTTTTTAATTTATTAAAAATTCAGGAAAATGTGATAAATAACCACTTCAATTACCATTCATGCAATCCATCTTCTCCATCATTGACCTAGCCCTCAACAACCTTTTTCATCATTGACTTAACCACTCAACCATATTTTCCATCATTGATCTATCCCTCATACCAAATTCATGCTCCATCCACAAGCTTTGTCATCAAGAAACAATGTGCAATATATTCAAAAGTCATCATGCAAATATTATGAGTATGAAATCTTGGCATGGCAGTGATCCATAGTAGAAGTCATCATGAATGTCTTACAGTCCTTGAGTTTGAAATCTAATATCAATCTACTAGCTTTTGGAAATTTGAATATGATGTGCTTAAGAGCTAGATTCAAGTCAGAATTTGAAGGGTTTGGAGCAAAA
Source organism: Pinus tabuliformis (assembly GCA_031772625.1). Classification (NCBI taxonomy): domain Eukaryota; kingdom Viridiplantae; phylum Streptophyta; class Pinopsida; order Pinales; family Pinaceae; genus Pinus; species Pinus tabuliformis. Next base: position 81,700,256 of record CM062804.1, on the reverse strand, counting down.
TCTAATTGATGATATGTGCTTATGAAATAATGAAGGCAGTGGTTGGTGGCCATCACTTTTGTGATATATGTTATGAAATATATCTCAATCACTAACATTATGACAATCTGATCCTACCTTCTCATATTATATGTTGAAGACAACAAATGTAAAAAAAATAGATGCTCTGTTTTCATTCCTATACTAGGCAAAATATGGAATTAGCTAAGGCATGTATAGCAATTTCAACTCACAAATATTTTAATAGCAAAAAGAGATCCACAAAGTGCTTTGTGGTCTGCACATTTGTATTAATTGCTGCACATTTTTTTCTTTCTATGAGTATGAGATCACAAGGATGCTACCTTGCAAGAATATATGCAACAAACAAGAACAAGATTTGAGTACAAAGTGAAAAAAATTGACAGCAGGTTCTTTTCATATCATAAAGCAAATGCAACAGGAGTTTAGCAACAACACAAAATGCTTTCTTTTCTTTACATATTCAACACATATTCATCAAGGCTCATGTAGATGATATTGATACCCTATTTCAGCATGCATAAAGAAGGATTTGAGGGACACCTCCAAAAGTATGGTAATAAACATGATTTACATTGCAAAGAATTGAGTTAAGCCTTGGATGTGGTATGTTGTTACTCCTTTTTACTAATGCAAATCAGTTTGACTCTGCTCCATGATTTCTCTTGAGTGGACATCTACCAAAATTTTATGGTTCCTCTTCTTCATATTTTTCACTTTCCTCTACTTCACCTACTTTGGGATGATGTCAATTGTTATTACTCCAAGTTACCACATTGCTTCAATCATTTCATCAACCTTTTATTCCTCTTGGAATCTTTTCTATGGGTTCATTATTCTTTGGTTGAAAATTCTTGTAGGGTGGAGATGATTTTATTGGTTCAACTCCATTTCTTGGACACTTTATGGTCTAATTGCAGCACAATTGGGTGACATGGATTCTAAGATGAATACAATAGAAGGAAAATACAAAAATAGTATATTTTGGGAGAAGCTACTTTGTATTAGATATAACTTCTTGGGAGTTGTATTTTCCATGGTGTGCATTCCTCTTTTATTTTTATTTTATGTTTCATTTTCCATTGAAACATTCAACTTTCATATTTAGGCATCAAAGAAAGGGGTGCTGGATATTAGCTTTATTCCATGGAGATGAGACTTGGTGTGGACTTTAGTAAAGTGTAAAGAAAACAAATCTTTATTTTATGGAAGCAATCAAGCAATTATCAAGGATTCATGCTCTCATGATGTTAGCAAGGAGAAAGGACAGGTAATATAAGAAGAAATTCATTGATAAGATCAACCAACATCTTTTAAAGTAGCACTCTCCAAGAATGAAATAGGACAACCTTGTGTGGATGAAGAAAAGAGGTATATGAGTTCATTTTTGGGGTTCAATTTGCAAGAGGACATGCAAAGATCTTAGTGTAGGGGAGATGTTGGGCTATTGATTTGGCATCACCCTCACTTGTCTTTGTCATTCATTAAGCCATTACTTCCAACCATCCATTGCACCATTTCACTTACTTGCCACCATTTTTACCACAATTATTCATGATGTGTCTCTATATGTCTAAGTGGTTAATTAACATAATTTTCCTTTATTTTTAATAGATTAAGAAGAATTATGCATGGTTTACTAATGATAGTTTGGCCAATTCAAGTTTATGTAGTTTAGTCAAGATTCTATAGCTATCTCCATGGTTGAGGTAGTAGCACCACTCTAGAAGGAAAATACGCACTTGGACATGGTTTCTAGAAGCTCCAATATGGATTTATATTGGTCAAAGTCCACCCATCTCACACGTGTGAACCTCTAGCAAGAAATCAAAAGAAATACGCAGCAGTTTTGACCAGTCAACTTCAAACGTGTTTTCTAAGCAAATGAAAATGAATTTTGGAAAATGAAAACATGGGGTTTTTTCATCATGAGCCCAATTAGGTTCTTTATGAGAGATTTCCTCAAAATTCATTACCCTTTGGGATATTTTCCAGGTTCTTTGGAGCCCTACTTTGTAGATTACATGGATAAATGGTTTTCCAATTCACCATTCAATGCACAGTCACCAAAAAGATTGGAACAAGTTGTTCTTTAGTAAATTCATGGTAGGGAGATCATTCTTATCATATCTGGGTAGATCTTTGATCCAAGTATCTATCAAATAAGATTGGATTTTATTTTCAAAATCGATCTCATGACCAAAACTCAAGCAAGAAAATTATGAGTTTGTTAATTGCCTCAAAACTCTATAAATTGTAGTCTCTTTGATGAGAGGAGGGATTTTAGGCCCCTATACTACTAGTGTAACCCCTTATTGTTATTAGTATAACCCACTTATTATATTGATGTACCCATGTAGTGCCCATATTATTACTATTGTGCCCCATAGAAGCCCACTATTGTTATTATTGTGCCCTTACATTATTATTGTTATGTCGGCTCTAATTATGTTATGACCCCTTAGACTCCTATATATAGAAAGGAGGTCTTTTCATTTATATCATCGAAGAATTATTCATTTATGTAATGTAAAGGAGGTTTCCCCCTCGAAGAGGCTGAATTCTAAGGCGTTGATCTATCTTTTCTTGAGCTGGTTTCATAACATTTGGTATCAGAGCTTTGGATTCTAGGGTTTCGCTGCTCCAAACAGGTCATCGTGGTATTTTTGCTATAACTTTTTTCTGTGATGTTTCAGAAGTTGCAAAAAAAACCCATTTGAGAAGAAATCGTGCTGAACCTTGAGTCCAAATTTCAGAGCTTTTCGTGCTATATTTGCGGAGATATGATCTGAGGAAGTTGGTCTTTTTGCAGACTCTTGAATTACATTCCAAACAGGTGACCTGGGGAAAATCGTCATAACTTTCTCTCTGGGGATCGGATTGAGATTTCGTAAGAAGGTGCAGAAAGAGGACGGACTGTAGTTTTTTGTATGCATTTTTCAAATCCAAAGGTCGAAACAGTTACACGTGGCACTTCATACAAGTTCGCTCTTCTGGAAAGGTCTATAATCAGGTCATCTTCGGAGATTATGCATAACTCTTCCTTAGAAAATCCAATTTGGATCAGACTTGTGGCATTGGAAAGAGGACACAGAGGGCTACTATAGGTCGCAATTTTAGAACTTAAAGATCCGAAAGTACAGAGTTACAGTCGTTTCAAGGTCGAGCTCCTAAAATCAAGAAAAAGCAAGATGAGGAAGTTTGATGGCAAGGATCCGGTAAATTGGATACTTCAGATGGAGCAATATTTTGATCTACATGGTGTACAACTGTTACAAAAGGTATGTATTACGTCTTCATATTTAGAACCAGATCAATTTTTATGGTACTAAGGGCTTTTTTCTCGTAAACAACTTGTTACGTGGTCAATTTTCACGGAGGAAATGATAGCACATTATGAGGATACAAAGAGCAACACCTTCTTTAGAGCAACAACACAACAATTGGAAAGAGTAAAAGGGCTTTGTGACATAGTGGAAAGCAAAATTATGGAAACCAAGTAGTGTACCCCTCACAACTATAAAGATGGAAGTGTTGTTTCTCCTAGCCTTCCACAACCTACAAAGGTTACACCACAACAATTGGAAGAAAAAAGAGAAAAAGGGCTTTGTTACAATTGCGATAGCAAATGCACTAAAGGTCATAAGTGTGCTGAGAAGAAATTATTTTACATAGAATATGAAGAGGAGGAAGAAAATGATCAAGAAACATCAAAAGAATAAGATATATGCCAGGACCCCACCCCAGAGAAAGAAGAAATGAATCAGACCATATCTTGTAAAGCATTGGCAAGAATTACCACTCCTCAAACTCTCAAGATAGAAGGACATATCAAGAAGAAAAAGGTGCAAGAAGTGAAAGATCACATCGAGAAAGAAGAAATGAATCCAACCATATCTTGTAATTCATTGTTCGAAATTACCACTCCTCAAACTATCAAGATAGAAGGACATATCAAGAAGTAAAATGTTCAAGAAGTGAACGATCACATCGAACATCAAGAAATGAATCCGACCATATCTTGTAAAGGATTGGAAGAAATTACCACTCCTCAAACTCTAGAGATAGAAGGACATATCAAGAAGAAAAAGGTTCAAGCAGTGAAAGATCACATCGAGCATCAACAACAAGTTCTCCAACTTTTAAAGGATAACGCCACTTCGATGCAAAATCAAACGAAACAACAGGTAGATCAACATCGTAGTGAAAAATGTTTTGATGTAGGTGATTGGGTATTTTTACTGCTACATCTCAAGCAAGCTATTTATGAGAAGGAAATGTTGGCAATACTACATGCACTTAAAAAATGGCGACCTTACTGAATGGGAAGACTCTTCAAGGATGAGGATGTGGAAGCATTGCTTTGCGCTATTTATATTATCCAAACAGATTGGATAAACGAAGCAAAGGATGAATGGAAGAAGGACGAAGAAGTATGGCCACTTATTCAAAAGTTGCAAAAGATCCCAATTCAAACAATATTGCTAGAAATTGAAGAGGAAGGAAAAATCATATTGGAACCTGCAGCAGTCATAGAAACAAGAACCCGACAGCTACGAAATCGATCAATTTCAGAGTATCTCATCAAGTGGAAGAACTTACCCGCTGAATATTCCACATGGGAGGACAAGAATTTTATACAGAAGCATCAAGAACTACTCAAGCGTTGAGGGCAATGCTTTTTGAAGGAGAGGGGCATGTTAGGCCCCTATACTACTAGTGTAACCCCTTATTGTTATTAGTATAACCCACTTATTATATTGATGTACCCATGTAGTGCCCATATTGTTACTATTGTGCCCCATAGAAGCCCACTATTGTTATTATTGTGCCCTTACATTATTATTGTTATGTCGGCTCTAATTATGTTATGACCCCTTAGACTCCTATATATAGAAAGGAGGTATTTTCATTTATATCATCAAAGAATTGTTCATTTATGTAATGTAAAGGAGGTTGCCCCCTCGAAGAGGCTGAATTCTAAGGCATTGATCTATATTTTCTATCTTTTCTTGAGCTTGTTTCATAACAAGGGATTAGATGTCAATGATGAAGAATAAGAACTCCATTTTTTTCATTGAATGTAATCTCTAATATGGTGCAACTCTAAATGAAATTGATGATTTAAATCAATTGATCTGAGTTCATAATTCCTCACACTCACCAAGAGGCCCCATTGTGGAGTTGTGAGATAGTATAGTTGTCATTTTAATTTCATTTTTTTTTCAGTATTTTTTTCAATTTAGTTTTCAATCTCTTTAGATGTTTTAATTCTCTTCATTCACTACTTTCTAGAATAATTTCCAATTACAAGTTTTGTAGAATAATTGCGCTTTAAATTTGATAGTTAGATTTCCTTTCATTGTTTAATAGAATAGATTTTAATTTATGTTCAGTAGAATAGATTTTAATTTCTTGTCCAATTAGAATAGATCTCGAAGTTTTCATAGTATAGTTTTCTTTAAAATTTCATTTAAATTTCAAAGTTTTGAGTTTGAATTCATTGGCCTTTTAAGACAGAACATGTGCATATGCTTATCAAAACTTAGTCATAAATAGGTTTAAATCCTCATGTGCAATTAGATTAGTTTCTTTGAATTGAAAGTAGATATCCTAGCACATATAGTGCATGTGTACTTCGCAAGATCACGTACCCGAATTGACATATAAATGCAAGTAATTTAAGAGTCAATTAAATTACCCAACACTGACAAAAAAATTCCAATATAGTAATTTGGTTTTTTAATTAGTAAATAAATATATAAATTAGATTTTTTTATAATATTGAATATTTAAAATAGAGAAGATATATATGATGGTGATGGTTGATCTCCATTAAAACCGATATGATATATTGTACCTTAATAATGTAAGAGATTACTCGAAATTCCTTATTGCATTTCTACACTTGAAAAGTATTAAGAGAAGTATTCCAATATCGCCATAGTTTTGCTGACTTAAAAGGTCAAGAAGGTTGGTAGTGTGACAAATATGTTGAAAATTAGATTGAATGTGAACATAAAATCAACAATCTAAGAGAAAATTATTTTCATCTTCAACCCTCTTAGTGTCGCAGTGGTGTCGCAAAGGTGAAAACTTTTTCATCCCATGGTGTTCTCGGAATGACCAATATTTAGTTTCACTATGAAGCTCATGAGAATTTGCTCTTATTTTACCAATGTTAATTTTCTTCTTAACATTAATAAGACAAAGAGATACTTTTGATTTTTGGGATTAGTTTGATCATCTCATTATAATATCTTAGTTCCAATTTTCCCTATAACTCTTTATCGCCTCACAATTTATCCTTAAATTTTGAAGTAATAATATTTTTAATATTATCCTCAATCCACAAAATTATTTCCTCCTTTATCCCTCAATGGTCAAGCCATGGCTGGGCATCCTTATGTCATCCCTGCTTGAGCCAAAGGTGGGGGTTTTGTCTAGAGTTAGAAGCAATTTTAGGAAACCATTTAGTTTCCATGTCTTTTATTGTTTTCTTATACATAAGATACCTAGTCATGGCCATGCTTTGAAAGGGGGAAAGACTTGATTCACAGGATGATAGGAGGAATATTTCCTTTTATCTTGAGACTGTAGGTTATAAACTGCTTTTGGATTTGTTTTATCTTCCTCCATGACTCTTTGGAGATATTGCAACCCTAGAGCTAACATCCATATAAAATAATAGTAGTTACGAGAGTCTCAAATAAGAGTTTCTTTCTATCCCATATCCAAATATATGTTGACTTACAAATGTTTCCATTCTCAATTTATCATTTTCTCAATGAATTGAACATCTGATGGATATCGATTCGAATATATTTGTATGAAGGAACATCCTTCAAGTAGTTGTTTTCATATATGAAGTATCATATGCGATCTTCTTGAATTTATTTATCATGACTTTAGTTTTTTAAGTATTGACAGTCATACCCATATTGGAACAAAAATCTTAGAGGATTCTTAGTTACATGACCAGATAGTAATGACTCCTCACCAAAAAAATAGTTATGGCTATACGAGTGAGCATGGGCCCAACACAACCTACATCTTCTAAACACTCTTCTAGCTTATAAATGTCTATGCCAAAAAATGGGTTGGGGATAAGGGACACTCTTACTTGCCTCTAATATTGCATTTAATTTTTTCTGACCAACCCTCAATGGTCCTAAACTTGGCAATAACATTCTCATATAGCCTCGTCGAAACAACCCTCAACTTGAGAGGAACCATTATCTCTTCCATCATCTTCCACATGTTTGTCTTAGGAACGATGTCAAATATTTTCCTAAAGTCAAGCAAACAACAAAATAGATCATTTTTATTATTGCGACATTGATCCTTAGAGTAAAAAGGTGCTTCATGGTTGAATGATATCTCCTAAACCTAGCTTGTCCTTTAGCTCTTTTACGATGGATTTCTAGTTATAATCTAATCTTCTTTTCCAAAATATTCTATACATCTTGGCCAAACAGTGGCTAATCATAATGATTATATAATTAGAGGGAATGTTGTTATCCTCGCTTTAAAAAATAGGCACAATAAGGATATACATCCAAGGATTAGGAAAACCTTGTTTCATTTCCAAATTAAAGAGCTTATGTATGTGACGGATGAGGATATTTCCTCCCATTTTAATAATTTCAGCTCGCCAACCTTTAACATCCTTAGATTTCTAATTAACAAGCTGCTTAACCCCAAACTCAATGTCTTCCAAAAAAAAGATAGCATCCTCTATATGGGCATTCAAAATGGTGTCTATGGAATTATGGGATTCATAAAGGTTTTTAAGGTACAAATTTCAGTTCTTTGAGGGAATCAAATTATTTTATTTAGTTTCAAGAATTAGGATTTTCCTCCAAAACTTTCTAGGATCAAATTTAGATAGTTGTACCAACTTATCTTAATTTTTACTTATATAGTATGTTTTCTTCCCTTTAATAAGAACTTTGTATGTATTTAGCTTATCAAGCTTTAAAAATTTGTTAGCAGTATCCATAAATGATTTTATAGCAATTTTATAATCCTTATCATACCAACAGTTGGTAGTTCTATTATTTATTTTATATGACACCTCGATAGAGAACTTGCTAATGGAAGCAAAGGGGGTTGCAGTAAAATTATGATAAAAAAATTCGATGTTATCCTTATAAGTTAGGAGGTATGAATCCTTATTTAAATCCTTTAAGAAGAGATACATTTTACTTTTGTCAAAAAGTAGGTGCCTTTGATTTGCACAATTCTCTTGCAGGTGGCTTTTGTTCACAGAAAATTATAAAGTTAAGGTGAATAGTCTATGATCGGAGACAAGCTCAAGGTCATTTAAGAGGTCAAAATTTACAATTTGATTGGAAATAGGGATATTGGATATCATATAATCCATGACACTACTACCAGGCCCATGAATACAAGTCATCTGGTTGGAATTTGGCCACTTGATTATGCCATTGCAAGTTATAATGTCCTGAGAACTACAGAGTTTGACTAACTTGGTAGAAAATAAACGTTTGATCAGTTTTTCAGAGTTTATTTTGTATTTAATAGTTAAAACAATGTCTTCATCTATCAAAATAGGATTAAGGTTGAAATCATTGCCTAGAGTAATAGCTTGGTTAGTTGCAGTTTTAACATTAAAGTCTCTTAACAAGAGGATATTACTTTCAATCCTCAAACTATGAATATCTTGTTCTAGGGTATTATAAGGAAATTTTTTATTGAGATTGTTTTTATTATAAAATGTAATACTATTAGGTGCAAAATAACAAAATTATGACATAAATATTCTCATTGTTAATGTCAGATATTCAATCCAATTGTATTGATTGAGAGGGTCTATCTTATGAAGTCGAATGTGAGGAAATAAATATTAGGGGATATATATTGGAGTGAATACATTAGTGGTGAACAAAAAATTCCTTTTTTGAACTAATAATAATAATAATTCAATATTAATGCCGTGTCTAAGTTAGACACCAAATTAATATATGATACCTCCTTGATTATGAGATAAGAGACCGAGCTTCACGCAAAAAATTGACTAGGTGCTTAGCATGAGTGGTAGGGATGGTGGTTTGTCATCTTATCCACCCAGGTTCAAGTCCCTGGAGACATGGCTTGTCATAGTAAGGTTGGAAGGATAGGCATCTCATTGGTGTCTCGAATCCCAACGCTAGTTCTCGTGGTCTTTGGACATCTCGGTCCTAGGTTGAACTATGAGTTTTTGATATATGTGGCTTGTGGGTTGTTGCATATATTTGGGGAGATTGTTAATTCCCTAAAAAACAAAAAACAAAAAACTTTTAAATTTTACAGATATGTCCATACTCTTATCCCTATAAATATTTTAAATGATTTAAAGTTTTAGTTTGATTTTTTTTTTGTTTTGATTTGTTTTTTTAAGGGTCTTATCATTTTTTTGTTATAATTATTTTATATTTAATTAGAATTTAAAAATAAAATTTGTATATTACAGTTCATATTGATTTGAGAGATGCAATTTTAATTTTGAATATAATCTTAATTACCTTTGAATTTAGTTTTAATTATTTTTACTTTTATATAAAATTTCGATGGATTTATTTATTTTTTAGATAATAATTGTTAATATTAATTAATAACAACTTTGTATTAGTTAAATATAATTATACAATTTTAAATCAATTGGGTTAAATGTTATTGGTGCAATCTAACTATTCTGTGATTTGATTTTTTTCATCAAAATTAGATGATACAATTTTTCATGAGATCATGGTTTTTTGTTATTTAAAATGTCTTTTTGAATGCATAAATGGATTCAACACTATGAGAAACCTCTGAAGCACTCAGATTATGCAGATTTCATCACTCAAACTTGTTGTTCCAAAAAATTCTTACTAGTTTTAGGGAAAAAATTATAGAAAATTATTCCCCAAAAAAAGAGCCAAAACATAGAAGATTTAGACTTGAACATTGTTATCTTCCCCACCGAGGGTCCTTATCCTGAAGTGATATTTTGAGCTCATATCGATTATATTGTTGTAATGACTTCATGCCTTTTTGTTGTGTTGATAAATGTATTTTCGTGTCCCTTAATATTAAATAGAAATGTAATGAGCTTTGTGGTAGGTTTGAAGCAACTATGCAACTTCTCCCTCCTCAAATAGTTCATCAAAATTAGTGGGCATTCAGTAAAATTTTTGGTGAATATTGTGAATGAGACCTTAACTAGGAGTGGATTTGTTTAATGTTATAGAAGAAAACTTAAACTAATGAAAACTTTAAATAACATCATCATAAATGAAAGGTTTTAAAAAATATTATGGTGAAGGTATGATATGAGTATCAATATTTAAATAGTTTGTGAAAGCCTATGTAAATGAACGAATGATGAATGGGGACATACATTGGTACATTGTTAATAGGTTGTTGAATGTTGGATGCTAAAATATCTTAATAATCACCCTTTTTTATGTTTAATTTATATATGTAACTACTTAATGTGAAATTTTATGTTGGAAAACTAGCATTTTTGGGGGGGCGAGGCAAAAGGGACATTACATATAAAAACTTATAGGTATCCCTTTATGTCATGCTATATGGTGTGTATCAATGTCATCAAAATCACTTAGAACTTTCATTTAGCCTCATTTATGTCCACTTATTGGTTTTCAAGTTAAACTGCATAGTACCGATTTGTTTGGAAGATGTAGTTTTACTATCCAATTAAGGGTTTCACTATAGATGAAAGGGCTTCATTGGGGATGGCCAATGTTTCATATCTACCTCAACTTATAATCTAGCATTGCCCTCTAGAATCTCTATAACCTATGCTTAATTTTCATGAATAAATTGTTGTTTTTAGTTGTCATAACTTATTTCCGTTGGATTTGGCACAAATTGACACTTTTTTATCTATCATTGTTAGCGCTAATTTTGTTGTGATAGTTTCAATCCATATGTGTTTTATCTTTCTAGATTTTCTTTTACTTGGGACATTTATCCTAATATTTATCAGTCACATGTCTAACTCATCAATTTTCACTAATCCTATGCTTTCTAGTTACCTCACTCATTGTTATAGGGCTCTATAGCCATCAAGGTGTTGATTTTGATCATTTGCATGATGGTGTTTGGTTTCCCCCACTCAACTATAATTTGACGGAATAAATGTGTATTAGTAACAATGAATTTATTGCTTTCATTGCAAATGCAAGAAAAATTCCCATTCAAGCTACAAAATAATCTCCAAATTGAGTAAGATAATAATACTTGAAGTAGTGATAGAAATGCTTCAAATGTATGTAACAATCAAGCCAAGATTGCCATAGCAAGATTTGCATTTGCAAGCAAGAGGAGCCCTTAAATTAAATACTTGATTTTCACCACCAAAAATATGTGTGACAACAAATTCTTGACCCTTTGGTTTTGTGTTATTCTCTTCTACTAGGCATAGCTTATGCATTCAAAATTGAATATGTCAATTCCCAACAACACCAACCTTAATTTTATGATTTTGACGTGAGGAAAGAAGAGCGTGAAAGTGAAGTGTTCATACATGAAGTAAGCATACCGCTTATGCACATTTTGAAGTATCATAATGAACAAGGATGACTAAGTCTTACATCTACAACCATTTACATATTTGGCAACATGCCACTTTAATGATGCAATTATATTTACGCAACTTTAAGTTCTAGAATGTTTAGGGATGGCTAAGTTTGACACCTATGACCACTTACACATTTAAGAATATATAAATCACAACCTCATTTATCAAATTCTCTCATCATATAGCTATTTTCACTTTATCCCAATAAACAATCATTTTAACAAGCTATTCATAAACCCTATTCAATAGATCATTTATTCATTATTGATAAATCATCAAAAAAATATCTCATATTTTCATACAACATAACCATCTCCATTCACTTAAACATCCCTTTTTCCACTTCAAAAATATGTTATATATTAAAATATTTTTTCTTGTTGCATCAAGAGGTGCTTTCCAACCCATTATGGTAGAGATGTTGTAATTTAATTTCATGTTTAACATTTTAACTCAGTTAAATTACATAAACCTAAAACTAAAAATAAAATAAAATCAAAATCAAAAAATTAATAATTCTAATTCAAATTAATTAATAATTAAACCAACCTAGGTCCATCTTAACTCCAGATCTACCAAGCGCTGAGAGGGATCAAATATTTTGAGATGCAAACCTCTTTTAGAGTGAAAATGGATTTGATCCCTCTCAACGCTCAGTAAAATCCAAAATTAAGATAGATCTAGGTTGATGAAATAACCTAAATCCAAAAATTTGTAATTGTGAAATAAAATATAAAGTTGCTTCCCAATAATTTGGCACAGTTTTAAAATCAACAATGACATGTGTTTTGACCATTGAATTCTAAGGTTGTTACATGTTCTGTTTCAGTTTCTACTGTTTATAACATTAACCATTTGAATTCTAAGGTTGTTACGTGTTTGTTTGAGTTTCTACTCATTATGATATTGAAATAAGGTCGCATAGCTAGTGTTTCCTGCTGCTTAGTCTAATTATTGAACTTTGAAAGGTATGAACTAGCTCACACATTTGCACAAGGGCTACAAAGTAGCTATTATAGCTTAAGTTTAAATATAGTTAAAAACGTTTCTTTAATAAAAATAATACATTTCTATTTCGCCCACTAGGTAGCTGAAGTGGTGATTACCTTGTTATGAAGTACTATGTAAACCATGAGATTCAAAGCTCTGTGGGCCAAACCAACAAAGAAAATAAATACTCTTAATTCATAAAACTCATTTATGTCATTACTTAAACACATCAATTAAGCAAGCAAGTGTTGGATTCCTTATATTGAAAATTTGCTCTTACTTTCTATTTGTATGAATTAATAACACATAGTACAATTATTATAATAGTGTTTTTAACAATGTTTTTAATTTACCAACTATTACATGTAACAACTGTGTTTTTAAACCAAGGCATCAGAGCATCAGAAAGAGGTAACACTCATTGAAAATGGACCGAGGGGTATAAAGAGAACCCATGTATGTAAGATCTCAGATCTAGATAAGGAAGTCCCGTTGCAGGAAGCTGGATATCAAATAGAAATAGTAACAGTAGACCTTAATCATGGGGCTTGGAAAAAAGTCCAGAAAAAGAAGGCAAAAAAGAGACAGTTAAGTGATTATTATCACAAATAGTCCCCGCAATTTTGTGTAATTTATTTTTCTTTTTCTTTTTCTTTTATGTACATCAGCCAATAAGTTGACATGATGGAATGCCTCATGGCATTTTAGAATGTAATTTTGTTCCTTGTTTACAGTTTCAATAAAATTACAAATTTTCCTCAGAAAAAATAAAAATAAAAAATAAAAAAATAAAAATAAAAAATAAATTATTAATATTATTAATAAAAAGAATAGGTTTTAAGTGCAACTTTTTGAAAAGTTTTCTAGTTTATTTTATGGTCTAATTTGTCTATGTCAGACCAGGAGGTAACTCCTCAATGCGAATTATGATATTCATTCAGGTTGGTCATTATTATATACATGAGGGAGAGACTATTCATTTCATCTCCCGGTGACTCTTCATCTTTTCTATTATTTATTTACATTAATTACAGTTGTTCACCCAATCCCTATGATTAGGTGTCAACAGTCCCCCCCTTAATCTGAAGGGATGTTGGTGAGTCCAAGCATCGTTTTGAATCTTTCAAGCTTTTCTCTTCCAAGCGCTTTGATGAAGATGTCTGCAATTTGCTCATTAGTGGAACAATGGCGGAGATGGATTGTTTTGGCCTCAACATGATGTCGAATAAAATGATATTTAGTATTGATGCGCTTCATTCGATCATGGAACTGTGGTTTCTTGGCCAACTTTATTGCCGAGGTATTATCAATCATGAGTGGAGTCGATTGTACTTGTTTTACCTGCAAATCTTCAATAATTTTCTTGAGCCACACAATTTCTTTTGTTGCCTCAGCTGCTGCCACATATTCTGCCTCTGTTGTGGAATCTGCTGGAACTAATTGTTTGCGTGATCTCGAAGAGACAGCTCCTGATCCAAGATTCATAGCATAACCTGAATTAGATACCCCAGTTTCTTTGTCTCCATCGAAGTTTGAATCAGAGTATCCAATCAAGATGAAGTCACCCACCTGTGTATACTTGATTCCAAAGTCTTGAGTTCCCTTCAAGTACCTTAGAACTCTTTTTGCAGCAGACCAATGTCCCTCACAAGGCTTTTGCATAAACTTGGAGAGGATTCCAACAGCAAACGAAATTTCTGGTCTGGTAGTATTTAGGTAGTTGAGACTTCCTACAAGCTGTCTATACTTTGTTGCATCCTCAAATTCTTTTCCTTCAATGGATGTGAGCTTTAAGTTTTGTTCCATTGGAGTAGTAAGAGGATTTCATTTTGTCATGCCAAACCTGTTCAATAGATCTCCAATGTACTTCTTTTGAGAAAGGAATATGGACTTCGGAAGTTGAGTTACTTCAATCCCAAGATAGTAATGAACATAGCCCAAACCAGTCATTTCAAAACCTTTCCTCAATTCCTTCTTTATGGATGCAATGTAGCTTTCATTGTTCCCTGTCATCAAAAGATCATCTACATATACAACAAGATATACAACTGTTTTTCCAACCTTCTTGACAAACAAAGTTGCATCATCAAGATCATAATGTTTGAAATTGAGTTTCAAAAGATGCTAAGTTAGTTTTTCATAACAAGCTCGCAGTGCTTGTTTGAGGCCATACAAGGATTTCACAAGTTTGCATACTTTATTTTCATGTCCTTTCATAGAAAATCCTTTAGGCTGGGACATAAAAACGTTCTCTTTTAGATCTCCATTCAAGAAAGCAGTTTTTACATCCATTTGATGGACTTTCCAACCGTTCTGAGTCGCTAGGGCAAAGAGTGTCTGGATGGTAGCCCATTTTGTTGTGGGGGAAAAAGTTTCCTCATAATCAACCCCTTCCTTCTGTGCAAAACCTTTTTCCACAAGCTTGGCTTTGTGCTTGTCAAGTGAGCCATCAGCTTTATACTTGTTCTTGTAGACGCACTTGCAGCGAATTGGTTTGGTTCCTAATGGAAGATAAACCAGCTTCTTTATTACGGCATCATACTCCTTTTGCATCACTTCTTTCCATTCATCATGAGAAGCAGCTTCTTTGAAGGAAGTTGGTTCAAAATTTGTAGACAAATTCAATTCACAATCATAAGAAACATCCATATCAACAAGTGAATCAGAGTCATCTACATCACCTCCATTTTACTAGTTTGAATTTCTAGTTCCTGTCTTTCCAACTTCATCGGGATGAACACTTTCAAGTGTCTTTGTTAGCCACTTTGGGGGACATTTCTTAGATGGTCCAGGCTGCTCCGTTGATTGAGTTGGAACTGAATCAAGATTGAGTCTCCCAATTCTATCAATCACATCACTTAAAGTATCATCCGTTGTTGGAGTTTCATGCAGGGAGAGAGTGCTTTAGAAGAAGATTCCACAGGTTGATCTAGTATAGGGATCCCCCTTTCAAGATGTGGAATCTGATTATCAGATTCTTGAAATGATTTTGCATTTGCGAATCTATCCAAGCGATCAAGTTGCCGCTCAACAACATTGTCAGTTTTGGATGATTCAAGAAAAATTACATCTCTAGATACAACAAACTTTTTATTGACTTCATCATAGAGACAGTATGCTTTGGATGTGTTTGAATACCCCAGGAAGATACACTTACAACTTCTTGCACCAAGTTTGTTTCTATGTACCTTTTGTATCAAGGCATAACAGGTGGAACCAAAGACCCTAAGATGCTTTACCGAAGGAATGTGCCCATACCACATTTCATAGGGAATCTTGTTTCTGATAGCATTAGATGGACATCTATTCTTTATATATACAACACATAGAACTGCATCAGCCCAAAACATCATTTTTACATTTTTGAAGAACAACATGGAGCATACCATATTTAAGATTGTCCTATTCATTCTTTTAGCTACACCATTCTGTTGGGGATTATAAGGCACAGTTGTTTGATGTTTGATCCCATGTTGGCGAAGATAGTTTTTAAATTCATTTGAAGTGTATTCTTTTCCATTATCAGTGCGAATAGAGCCAATATGAGATTGTGCATCATTTTCAATCCATGTATGAAAGTTCTTGAATGTTTGAAAAGCATCAGATTTGTTCTTGAATAAGTAAACCCAACACATTCTGGTGTAGTCATCAATAAATGTCATCATATATTTATTTCCATTTGCAGAAGGAATAGGCATTGGACCACATAAATCTGAATGAATGAGTTCAAGTTTTCTATGTGCTCTTGAATGTGAATCATGAAAACATTGTTTGCTATGCTTTCCTAGAATGCAAGCGTCACATTGCTTAAGTTTCATAGGAATTGTAGGCAAACCAGTAACACCATTTTTCTTCAACAAGCAGAGGTTGTCATAGTTCAAATGTCCAAATCTAGCATTACATAATAAACTTGATGGACGTGTACCTTCTTCATAATGAGAATTGTATGAGAAATGTTGTGCATGAGCAGAGGTACCCTGCAGCTTGAGAAGCCTTTCTTCTTCTATCCCCCTCATGACGAGTGGTCAGATGCTTTTCTCACCTCAAGCTTGCCATCAAACATATGAATGGAGTGACCTTATTGGCGGATGTGGACCAAGGATAGCAAGTTTCTTCTCAGTTGTGGGAGATATAGAACATGATGCAGAAGAAAGTCTGGAAGACCAGGAAATTTAAGCCTGATTGTGCCAAGCCCTGATGGCTTGAGTTTTGATTGGTCTGCAAAGTATACTGCTCCATCAACATTGTCAGTAAATTCTTCAAAAAAATATTTTCTATGAGTCATGTGGCAAGTTGCTCCTGAATCAAGCAACCAATCATTTTTCGAAGAAGCAAGTGAAGCATTAAATAAGTCTTCATTTACTCCAATATTACATTGTGCCACAACATAATGAGTGGATTCAGGTGCTTTACCTTTGTCTGTGTCATTAGTTTTACCTTTGGGTTGGTTTCTTTGCTACTCAATTTTGTCCCAAGGTAACTTGCATGTGGAGGCATCATGTGATCCATTTCTTTTGCAGCGTATGCAGTGCAAATCTGACTTTTCTCCTTGAGAGTGTCTGCCCCCCTTGCCTCTGAAATATTTTCCTCTTCCTCTTCGACCACCTCTTCCTCTGGAAGAATCTTAGGCAAGATTATTTTCTTTATGAGCAAGGCACACTGCCTCGTCAGAAGATTCAGGGGTTGTCTTCTTTCCAAAAGCTTTCTCTCTTTTAGCAAATTTTTTCACAAGAGAGTCAAAGGTAATATCTTTAAAATTTCCATTTTCTTGCAATGACTTGAGATAATTGGAGTAAGTAAGATAAAGTGCCTTGAGAAAAGCGATCAGAGGAACATCCAATTCAACCTTAGTGGATTTGATGTCATGCATTATAGATTTTACTTCGAATGCAAGAGAAAGAGGATCATTATTTTGTAATTCAAGAGTGAAGAGTTTAATCATGAGTTGAACAACTTCAAGTGCAGAGTGTGAGTCATAGAGTTCCTTCAGTTTTTTGTAAGGCTTCGAAAGCATTTGAAAATGGTGAAATATGGTGACTCACCTCTTCACTTGTTGATGCTGCAATCAATGCATAGGCCTTGCTATTTTTATTTTCCCAAATGGCGAACTCCTTGTCTGAGGTAGGTTGTTCTGGCTCTTTGTCTCCGTCTCCAACACACACTCCTTTCCACAACTCATTGAAATGAGGTTGTGTTTTACTTTCCTAGACCACTTAGGATAGTTCTCCTTGCCAGTGAGAACTACTCCCACAATAGATATGATTGAATGCATTGTAAAATCTGTGTACTGTGGAAAAAAATACTTCTGCTGCAAAATTTTACTCCTAAAAAAAAATTGATTCTAATATATGGAGAAAGAGGTATCACTGTACAAAATGTAATACCATACACTACAATATCATTCAGCGTAATAGCATTCACCATTCATCGACTCTAATATTCAATACACATATACAATGCAACAGCAACACAGCATTGTAGCAACAGCGATATATCAATCTTCACCTAATTTGAACCAAAAATACCATGCCAGAACACAGCATCACAGCAACAAGTACAATATGATATGTAAAAAAAATCAGATTTATTTATATGGAGGAACGAATTTGTATGGACAGGGAGCGGTGTATGGAGGATCGAATTTACTGATATCGCGAGTTAAGAGGGACAGCTACAGCTCTGATACCTTCGTATGGAAGCAGCGCAGCGTGGGAGGAGGGTGTGTTGTAGAAGGCAGCATTCAAGGCAGTGATATTCCACAACGACATTCACCACAGCGGCGTTTACCATTAACCAAAACTACCAGAATTCAACATTCACCAATCTGTTCAACGCACCACTCACTGTTGAATGCAGAGAACATAAAACGCATAGATAATTCAGCACTCTATCTGAACACACAAAGGGATAATTCAAAAAAATTCTAATGCACTGAGGGTAGATAGAGGATGTAGCCCAAAAATTTGGGACAGTATTACAGAGATTTTACAGATATTTGACAGAGATGACACTTTACAAAAATGCTAAACAGAGGTAGGAAGGAGTTACAAATTAAAGAGGGAAGCCAAAAATGGCGTTGGCTCTGATACCATGTCAGACCAGGAGGTAACTCCTCAATGCGAATAATGATATTCATTCAGGTTGGTCATTATTATATACATGAGGGAGAGACTGTTCATTTCATCTCCTGGTGACTCTTCATCTTTTCTATTATTTATTTACATTAATTACAGTTGTTCACCCAATCCCTATGATTAGGTGTCAACAGTCTAGAATCCAACAGGATTCATTGAAATCACAAGTTTGATGAGTGAACTCTTCACAATCGAATTGCCCTAAGGGTTTTTGAGGGTGTTGAATCCATTTATGCAGTCAAAAAACCATTTTAAACAACACAAATCAAGAATTAACCACAAATTATTTTGTCGTATTTAGGCCAGAAATCTACTGGAAACTCCAAAAAGTTGCACTTAAAGACTACTCCTAAATAAAATTATTATTTATTTATAATTTTATTATTAAATTTTGATATTTATATTAATATCAATATCAATATTATTAAATTTAATGTTAGTATTAATTTAAATTTAAATTAAATATAAATTAATTAATTATTGCTTAAATTGCCTAAAGATTGAATTTCCAATTTGATAATTAAAAGGAGAGATTATATTTAATATGTGCAAATTATACCCGATGGGGTGAGAAGCGGAGAGGATGGCGTTCCTAAGGGAACGCGTCGGAGTTCATGTTAGGCACGTGGCCTCAGGTGGGCGAGTTGGCCTCCCTAGCCTCGAATTACACCTTGAGTATGGGAGAGAGTAAATTTCGGCGTGTGAGGTTTCATGTCGCCTTGGGTCTCGAGGGTGGTGGTGAGCATCTAAATGTTATGGAGGGTGTCGGCGGTGTTCGTTGGGAATTATGCGTATGCGTGAGTATTGGTGTCTGTGGTGTGGGAACTATGGGAAGAAGCAGGAGTTGTAGAGGTTTCCCTATCCGGGTGAGGGGAAGATATTATCATCAGCATTTCCTCCCCTGCTTTCGGGTGCACGTCATTGTTAATTGCTGAATTGGGCTTCGTCACTGTGAGTGTGCAAGGAAAACAGGGTATGGTTGTCTTTTTTAGGTGGCATTATTCTATTTCTGTTTCAACTTGCATGGTTTCAGTCCGGGTTGGGTGGTAACTAGTTTTTCTAGAATGGGTGAGTAGCAGTGGTCCTCTTCAGTCCATTTATAGGTTTTTGTGTTGCTGGGTGGAGCCACTGGAACAACAATATTGGGCTATGGTAAGTGGGGCTCATGAGTGGTTGCTTCAAGGGAGGTGCATATTTTTGGCTCGTGGTGGGTGGTTGTTTTATGTACTGCGTTTTCTCGATGTTGTGGGCTATGGAGCTTTAGCGGGGCTGGTGGTGTCTCCTTCTGTGCAGACAGTTCAGGCAGTATTGTTCGAGTGGTCCTTTGTTCATTCTAGTGGAGTCAGGAAGCCAACCACACACCCTATTCCTCGATCAGGGTGTTCCTACGCCTAGGTGCAGCCCAATTTGGGCAATTTTAGCGCGGACACATCCAGGTCTAGGCTCAAGATGGTGAGTGGCAGCGGTGACCCGGTTCAGGCTGGTCGGAGTAGTGGTGGGTCAAGTCACGCGGCATCGGGGGTAGAGGAGATGGGCGGTTAGGGCGCTCTGGGTGAAAAGGGCCTAATTCTCAGGGTGGTAGGCGTGGGGGATCGACGTTGGGTCAAGGCAGACACACTTCGTCTGTCCAGTAGCGAGGGGGCTTGGTTCGCCGTGGTGTTTTTGTGTGGCGTGTGTCGGCGTGTCATGGTGGTCGTGGATAGCAACAAGCTTGTTGTGTTGAGCGATGTCAGGACCCTATTCATTCAATTCCGGAGCATCTGGAGACTTCGGAGCGAGTTTAACAGGAGGAGCATACTGAATTGATAACAACTTTGAATAAAATGCATTAATTCCAATGCCATGTCCGGGAGCGTGTAGTGGTGGTCTGGAGAGGCTATAATTTGTTATTGTATATGATTGAGACGTTGGAAGCCTGGATGGCCCATTTCGAGGAGCATGTCTAATGCTCCTTTTGTCCTTCGCCGCCTCCTAGAAAAGCCTCGGACAACCCACCCTCCATCACTTCTAATGACTAGTATGGATACAAGTGTTTTATATGTTTTGCCTGTTTACTGGTGCTTATGGCCTCTTAAGTTGTGGATTGTGTCTCTTTATGGTTTTTTGTTTCACATCCATCTACTTTCAGTGGTAGTCAACAAACTTGGTCAGGGTGAAACTACCTGCAGTTTTCTTCTGATGTACCTCTTTTTGGAACCATGAATAAAATATTGACCTACAAAAATAGATGTGAAAATTAACCTATTAAAATCATTTCATCAATTAACATGTATGATAGTCATAATTTAATTTAATTTTAGATTCCAATTTACAAAATTTTGTCGGAGATAAATCGTAAGATTTGAAATTTGTTAAGTGTAAAATTCTATATTTTATATTATAAAAGACATGTTGCCATTACATAATTTATTTTACACATCCCATGTAATCGAATATTATTGTAAAATGATATTATTATATAGATAATATTGAATATTACTTTCAAACCTTAGACATGAATGACGCATAACATGTTATAACTATAAGATTTAAACAACTAACACATTGTTTGTGTATGTTATGTTAATTACCTCGTGGAATATTTTGATGCATTTCAATTAATGTAACGCACATGTAATAGTTTTTTATCCACTACATTGTGTTGGTAAAGGGTCCCTAGGGTCAATTTTGGGTTAGTTTAATCAATTTTTGAGTAGAATTTTTTAAAGAATGTAAAGTCTCCGTGAAATGTGGAAGCGAAGCGCACAGATAAGTAAGAGTCAAAGGGGCTTTAGCCCCTTGTATGGGTAAGCGATAGGATGGTTTTGAGACTCACCCATAGGCCTCGAGCCATGGTATTGTAATAGAAAGGCTATAAATATTTGAGTCATAACGAGTCTAGAAAATAACTTTTGTAGAAGAACAAGTGTAAGGGAAAGTGATAAGGCAAGAAAGCTTTGTTTTCCTGTACTTAGGTGAAAGGGGAAGGCTCCTGCAGCTGAGTGCGCAGAGACCTTAGCAAGTCCACAACTGAGTGTGCAAGCCCCTGCAGCTGGGTGCACAGGGCAGAAGAGTGTAAATTGAATGCTCAATCTAATAAAGAATGATTTTGGACCAAATTTGTTGTATCTGTGCCTTGTTCTTATTTCTGTTTAAGCTTATGCATCTTCACTTAATGATCTGTTTTCTATGAAATAAAGTGTATTCTATGTGCGAACCTACTAAATCATTAATATCTATGCCTGAAATGAGTAATGGATTGTTTTCACGAAGATTGTAACTAGATCTGTTATGATAATTGTTCGAAACGAGTAGATCTATGCAAAGGAAAATCTAGGGTTATTATTTACTGAGTGAAAGTTGTGAATCTACTTATTTTAGGTATGATAATTACAATCACATACCTTCACGAAGACCTGGACATCAATAGAATAGAGTTGCAACAGCGGACAGAAGGAAGGTATAGATATGCCCAAAATTATATCTAAGCTATAAGGGTTTCAAAATACACATCACACGGTCTGTGGATGCAGAAACCTAGTTCTAGCATCCCCCAATACTGCTTCAGGTGAGACTGCAACCTGTGCTATGCAGGTTGTTGTCGAAAGGGCTAGTAGCTAGGGTTTTGTTGGTTGGCATGAATAACTCTGAACTTGGGTCAGGCCCTCTAAGAGATGGGTTATGTCGAATAAGTGGTTCCCTACGAAGAAAGAGATTGAGAAGTGGATTGACCAAAACATGCACGCGTTTGCGGCTCAAGAAAACAGAAGCCCTAAGTTGTCCAAAGAGCAGTGGTTGCAGAGATATGTGTACACAAACGAGACCGACATGTTCTTATGTTTCTTCACTGACAAACTACACGAGTGGTTGTCTAAATTGTCCGATAGTCAAGGGACCTGGAGGATTAACGAACCTATAGTGTGGACTCCAAAACTGGTGCAATGTCTGGAAGCATCAAAAAGCAATATCACACGGGTCGTAGATCATTGGATTGATCACACACTTGGAAGTTTTGTGACTGAATTCGCGATCGATAAAAATATCAGCTATAGCAAAGCGAAATGTAGGCTCTTCAAGGGACCGCGAGGTAAGTATTTGAAATCATTGAAAACTTGGACTAAATTGTTGTTATGTGAAAAACGGGTTATGTAGTTACCTTTATGTTTGGGGCTACGCGAAGTGGGAAATTATTTAGAAGAAACGAAGGATCGAGCTCAGAGTACAGTCCGCTCATTGAACCCCCTTCAAGTGACAATGAAGGGACAGTGTTGACTACACCACAAAGTGCAGTACAATTAATTAAGTAGGGTATCTTATGGATACCTCATCCGTCACCCCACCGCCACCTCCACCCCCACCTCATACGCCTACATCTTCACCTCTACCTCCACCTCCACTCCCACCATTCAAAATGGCGGATGCGATGAAGATGTCGATTTTTAAAGGGGTAGGGAGCGAAGACCTGGAATAGTTCTGGTTTGTTATAGGAGCTGTATGGACGGTACAGCAGATTACAGATGATAACATCAAAAAAGTGCAGTTGGTCACAACTTTACAAGATCGAGCATTGACATGGTACATTAAGTATTGCACTGATAACCCCAATGCGATGATGGCAGAGACCTAGCAAGCTCTGAACAAGGAGTTTAGGAAGCCTAAGTCAGAGGTGCAGTCAGTGACTGATGTTAAGGAAATTCGACAAAAGATAGATGAGACACCCTGGGATTTCAATCAAAGGTTGAAATGCCTGATCAGGCAGGCCAATATGGTAATTACAGATTCTCGGCATTGATATTGGTATATCGCCTCGCTTTTACCACATTTAAGATTTCCATTGTCACAGCAAAAGATAGCAACGAAAGCAGAAGCCTTAGAAATCGCAATGAGGCTGGACACTTCACCCATACAAGATACGAACCTTGGAGTGCAATAGATTCACTATCAGCTAGAAAGTCTGTACTCATAGTTGCAAAGCCTGAAGAAAGGAAAGGAAGCTCATTTTAATCAATGGAAAAAACCTGTGAGCAAATTTTGAAACCGACGTTTCGGACTAGCTAGGTGAGTCCATCATCAGGGTAATGAGATCTGCATTTTGAGAAGAGAGAGTCTAGCAATTGTGAACCTATTAATAGAAGGATAGAGAGGATAGAGAGATAACTTTGGGCATGTGAGGTCGGCTAGATTTTCATATATTTAAATATAAATTAATTAAACTAATTTTTAATTTTGTTTTAAATTTTATTTTATTTTACTTTAATTGATCAACTTAAACCTAAATTAAAAATAAAATTAATCTGACCTAAATTAAAGATAAAATTAAAAATTGATTTAACCTAAATTAATATAACCTAAACTAACTTGAATTAAATTAATTATAACCTAAATTGATTTAACCTAAATTAATTTAACCTAACATACTTTACTTTAACCTAAATTAAATTAATATGACCTAAATTAAATTAAATTACTTTAATTTTACCTTAAATAAAATAATTTGACCTAAATTAATTTTATTTAGGTTAAATTAATTTAACCTAAATTTTTTATTTTAATTTAAGTTAAATTAGTTAACCTAAATTAAAAATAAAATTCAAATTAATTTAACTTAAATTAATTTAAACTAAATTTTAAAATAAAATCAATTTAATTAATTAATTAATTAAATTAATTTTAAATTTAGTTTAGATTTTGTTTTAATTAGTTAATTAATTTATATATCTATCATATATATAAATATATATAATTTTTATTTTAATTAAATTGGATTACTTTAAGTTAAATTAATTAACCTAAATAAAAAATAAATTTCAAATTAATTTAACTTAAATTAAATTAATTTAAACTAAATTAAATTACTAGGACCTAAATTAAATTGAATTAATTTAACTAAGATAAAGCTAAATTAAAATTAAAATTAATTAAACTAGATTTAAAATGAAATCAATTTAATTAATTAATTAAATTAATTTTAAATTTAGTTTAGATTTTGTTTTAATTAGTTAATTAATTTATATATATATATATATATATATATATATATATATATATATATATATATATTTTTATTTTAATTTTAATTAAATTGGATTACTTTAAGTTAAATTAGCTAACCTAAATTAAAAATAAAATTCAAATTAATTTAACTTAGATTAAATTAATTTAAACTAATTAAATTATTATGACCTAAATTGAATTGAATTAATTTAACCTAAGATAAAGCTAAATTAAAATTAAAATTAATTTAAACTAAATTCAAAATAAAATCAAATTAATTAATTAATTAAATTAATTTTTAAATTTAGTTTAGATTTTGATTTAATTAGTTAATTAATGTATATATCTAAATATATATATATAATTTTTATTTTAATTAAATTGGATTACTTTACTTTATTTAGTAAGGGTTTCCAGGTACTACTCAGTTTCAGACCATCATCCCTATTCATATTATTGGAGGATTTTTCAATTTCAATTGCTTCCTTAATTCTTCTTTTTAAATAGTGGTCTTCCTTATGGATTAATTTAGCTTGTTCCATACATATATAGTGAGAGGAGGAACAGGCGTGCTCAGCTAGACCTGATTTATCAGACCTGTTTCTAGTAATATCACTAATGTGTTCTTTTAATCTTACTCCAAAAGATCTTCCTGTTTCACCTATATAAACTTTACCGCACGAACAGGGAATTGAATAAACGCCTTTGTGATTTTTAGGGTCAATTGCATCTTTAGCAGATTCAAGCATGTTTCTTATGGTGTTAGGGGGTGTGAAAGCTACCATGATGTTGTGCTTAGCGAGAACTTTGGCAATTTTATCAGTGATTCCTTTGATATAGGGAAGGGAGATTCTAGGTTTATCAAACGAATTTCTTTTAATTTGTTTACTGGTTAAGGAATCTTTAATTATTTTGTGAATGGTGTGGTATTGATAACCATTATTTACAAAAACTTTATGGAGATGGGTAAGTTCTTCATCTAGATGTTCAGGGTCGGAGATTCTAGAGGCTCTGGTGGTTAGGGTTTTGATGACACCCATTTTTTGCTTAGGATGGTGGTGGGAGTTTGCATGAAGATATATGTCGGTGTGGGTTTGCTTTCTGAAGACCTGGTGGCTTAGCTTTCCATCTTTCTTGGTGAGGAGGACATCTAAGAAGGGGAGCTGGTTGTCTTTCTCAATTTCAATGGTGAATTTTATGTGCTGAGAGAGGCTATTTATATGAGATAAGAATTCCATGAGCCTATCCAAACCATGGCTCCATTTAGCAAAAATATCATCTACAAATTGTTTCCATTCTTCAGGTGTAAAGGGGAAAGACTTAAGGGCCTTTTGCTCAAAGTGTTCCATGTAAAGGTGTGCGCTGAAGTCTGGTGCTTGAAATGCAAGGGCCATGGGCACGATAAGGAAAATTGCCTGGTTTACCAAAAATATCTTATTGGGGGAGGGCTTGTTCCCCTAAAACCAGAGAATACTGTTGGGCCAAGCACGGGAGCTGTGCCATGGTGCGCTATCTGTTAGGTTATAGGACAACACGCGACTGATAACTACCATTTACTACAGAAGTTTATTCAAACCCCTCAGCAGTGGTTTTGCAATTTCTGTAAATCAGTAGGCCATGCTGACCGCCATTGTAGGATTTATGAGTTGATGATGGATAGAACCATACCTACTGAATGCAGGCAGAAACTCAGCCTCAGGATCAAGGCGCACGAGCAGCATACGAAGGATTCCAAGGTCGAGGATGAGGAAGATGGGGTGGAGCTAGCCGAGGATGTGGGAAGATAATTTTCTACAACTGTGGCGAAGTGGGACATTTCATGTAAGATTGCCCCAACCCCACGCATCTGTCATGTCAGTATTACAGACAGTTCGATCATGTGATATAGGAATGTATGATCCTTTTGGCAAAGATGCAAGCAAATAATACGCAGCCCCAACAACCTACGCAAAACATCTAGATGATGAGAGAGGAGCCCCACGAAGAAGATCAGAGCATAAATATAGTAACAAAAAGTGGTATGGCCACTGGTGCAAATAAGGGCAAGCAGCTTGAGACTGATGGGTGGGTGCGCAAGGCTGCCAAGAAAGAGATAGACTTTGATCTTAACCGAGCTAAAGAGACCTTCATGGAAGAAAATAATAACTTCGTTGAGGCCTCCACCTCAGGAAGCCAGGAGAAAACACTAGAAACTAGTACGACACAAGAGGTAGATCTGTCGGTATTAGCTACTTTTCTAAAGACTTGTATGAAGTTTTTGTACGATAAGAAAGCAATAGAATGGATGCAAGTGCTAATCGACAAGTGTGCGAACAAAGAAAATACCCTGAATGAACAGCGCACAGTGAGAAAAATTGGTAAGCATAAGAAGTGGACAGGGCGTGAGATGAGGCTGACCGCGCAAATAGGAGAATATGAAATGGACCAGGTAATCTTGGATTTAGGATCCGATGCAAACGTCCTGCCTAAGAAAAACATGGGAGAGAAATGGGAGACCTATGCTACAATGGTCTCCTATTCAGCTTCGCATGGAAAATCAACATAAGATTATTCCGATGGGGCACTTGTATGGTGTCACAGTCGATATTGAAGGTGCGAGCACGCTGGCTGACTTTGAGATCATTGAAATAGTGGATGATAGTAACCCATACCCCACACTACTGGGAATTGACTGGGCTTTTGATATGGACATGGTAATCAACTTGAAGAAGTGGAAAATGACATTTGAAAGGAATTCGCTCAGGGTTATCGTACCACTAGACCCTGCGGAAGGAGCGTGCTATACTAAACATGTTCGCGAATTTGTGGAAGATGATGATGATCTTGATCAGATATACAAGATCACAACATGAAACAAAGATTCGATCAACTCTATGGCCAATGGACGAATTGCATGGGACAGGGATAGTTCCTACACCTCAGACTCATATGAAGAACTTGAACACTGACATAATCGGTTGCATGAATCATCTACGCTCCGATGTAATATGATGACCAAATCATTGAGGTGTGTTTCAACTAAGGTAAGGAAGCTTCCACATTATGATGGTTTGACTGACATGGATCTATTTTTAGGTGAATTTGAAAGGGAGGTACCTGAAGAACATCGCTTCCAAGCACTGGAATTGGCACTGCGCGCTACACCTGCCCATTGGTGGGGTACACACAAGGAAAGCTTCGCGGGATGGAAGGAATACAAAAGAATGATGAGATTAAGGTTTGGGTATGCTAATACTCAGATGACATAAAATTACAGTGGGAAGGATGATCTGCGCAATCATCTGGCACGATGGACTAAGGCGTGGGGAAAAGAGCCACAATTAGAATGGGTGCACATTTTTTGTCATACCTTAGATACAATCCCAATGAACTAGTATTTGGAAATGGAGTTGTGGCAACAATTCAAACAACAATACATGAAAACACTAGGGGACGTCTAGAAGGATATGCATGAGCTGAAGATTCAAAGGGGCAGGATTCAAGCAAGCGTAGGGAAAGCGAGCGGGGTGCAAACGAGCCTGGCATAAGGGAGCGAGAGTGTATTGGAGACAGAAAGGACTCTAGACCTCAGAGTCGTCTCCTTTCCAGAAGTATCAGTCCGCACAGAAATAGAGGAAGACCACGCTCTACTGGGCATGATCAAAGACATAGGGGTGAACTTAGTCATGCTGCCAACTCAGACCCTCCATGCACTTCATCAGGGAGTCTCAGACAAGATTCGAATCAGAGAGCAACGCGCACTTGCAGTAATCAGCGAGGTTAAGGTAAACAATGAGCATGTATTCGTTGAGAAATTTCAGGCCCTAAAAGAAAAGGCGGCGTTAGAAGCATGAAAACAGAGCCTGGAAACAACAATCACATAGGCGTGCAATTCAGTCCCAGTTACATATTCTGGCAGACGCCGCAGCTACAGCAAAGATCAGGAAATTAGTTACTGCAGTCCGAGAATCAAAATATGAGATAGGCATAGTCACATTTGACTTCCAAATGAAGATGGCAGAATTACAGCTAAAGCTACAGCCGACTACTCCGCCTGAGGTCAGGGAGCAGCATGGCGCAGCCATCAAGGAGCACATGGCTACTCTAGAGAATGCAGTCAAAGGCTATGACTTCCTTTTTAACCACGCCATGGAGTTATGGGACACTTTGTAGGAGGACCCAAACCTGTAGAGATTAATTACAAAAATCAGAGAGGCCCAACAAAAACATGATGATATTAGGGCGACTGCGCGCACATTTGCGCCTTTCCAACGCTTCACGCACCTACAGGAAGGGAAGCTAATACAGGCACAAGTTCAAGAATTGCAGCAAAAAGAATCAGTGTTAAAGGCTCGGCTTCAACCTTGGACAGAGGAGGCCAGCCAGATTTCTCAGACCATTCAGGAGAAGCTGAAAGCTCTGCAGTAGACTCATAGGACCATGCAACTTGTGGTAGAGGGACCAACTACAGAAAAGCTGGTCGAAGAGGTGAAGCAGGTTGTAGTACAAGGCATCGCAGAGCTGGAAGCATTGAAGCAGGATTTCAGTGAGCTCCGCCACAAAGTAGAGAAGCCAATTGAGTGACTCGAGGGCAAGTCACCATATTTGTGTTGGGGGCTTGTTGGGATAGGGTCCCTAGGGTCAATTTTGGGTTAGTTTAATCAATTTTTGAGTAGAATTTTGTAAATAATGTAAAGTCTCCACGAAATGTGGAAGCAGAGCGCACAAATAAGTAAGAGCCAAAGGGACTTTAGCCCCTTATATGGGTAAGTGATAGGATGGTTTTGAGACTCACCCATAGGTCGCGAGCCATGGTCTTGTAATAGAAATGCTATAAATATTTGAGTCATAGCGAGTCTAGAAAATAACTTTTGAAGAAGAACAAGTGTGAGGGAAAGTGATAAGGTAGGAAAGCTTTGTTTTCCTGTACTTAGGTGAAAGGGGAAGGCTCCTGTAGTTGAGTGCGTGAAGACCTTGTCAAGTCTGCAATTGAGTGCGCGGGCCCTTGCAGCTGGGTGTGCAGGGCAAAAGAGTCTGTAAATTGAATGTTGAATCTAATAAAGATTGATTTTAGATCGAATCTGTTGTAAATGTGCCTTGTTCTTATTTTTATTTAAGCTTATCCATCTTCGCTTAATGATCTGTTTTCTATGAAATAAAGTGTATTCTTTGCCCGAATCTACTAAATCATTAATATCTATGCCTAAAATTAATAATGGATTGTTTTCATGAAGATAGTAACTAGATATGTTATGATAATTGTTCGAAATGCGTAGATCTGCACAAGGGCATATCTAGGGTTGTTATTTACTAAGCAAAAGTTGTGAATCTGCTTCTTTTAGGTCTGATAAGTACAATTGCATACCTTCACAAAGACATGGACGTCAATAGAATAGAGTTGTAGCAGCGGACAGAAGGAAGGTATAGATCTACGCGGAAGCAGATATGAGCTATAAGGGTTTCATAATACACATCACACGGTCTCTGGATGGAAAAACCTGGTTCTAGCATCCCCCAATACTGCTTCGGGTGAGACTGCAACCTGCGTTATGCGGGTTGTTGTCGAAAGGGCCAACATCTAGTGTTTTGTTGGTTGGTGCGAATAACTGTGAACCTGGGTCAGGCCCCCTTAAGCCAACACATTGTACCAATATCTATTAATAACGCAGTCACCTTACCAATTATGCCAAATTGACATGCCAGAAAGCAGGACACACTAATTATTATGATGTGGGCTATAAATCAATCATTATTACAGAATAAGAGAAAACTAAAACGAACCAATCAAACGTTAAATAAATAAAATATATATATATATATATATATATATATATATATATATATATATATATCACAATGTAAACCTTATATTTTGCAATTAAGTTTTTTTGGTCAACACAAGTTTATTGATCGTCAATGCAATATCCATTGTGTTATACTGGCCAACGACAGGAATATTAATAATAATTTATGATAATTTAATATTTATTACTTTATAAATGATAATGACATGTTTTTACCATAAAAAAAAAAAAAAGTTGTTATGTGTTTATTTTAGTGTGCATTCTATATGACATTGAAATAATAATAAATTTTCAAATTTTATATTATTTTAAAGTGGTTTTAAATATCTATTTATTATTATGCTGTTTATTTTTTTGGTTGATTGAAAATTATATTGTTTTAAAATAATTTCATCTAAAATTACATATTATTTTTTGAGCTAATTCTTGTCACAATTTATCACAAAACAAACTAATATTGTTGATGATGGACAATAGTTTAGGTCTATCAAAATGTGAGAAACTATAATTGTTATATTGATATCAACTAAAGTAAATTGAACTACTAAAAATAAAAGACATAAGCCGAGAGGCTAAATATGACATCAAGTATATGATAAAGAGACTGGGACTCCTTCTTGGGCACTAGTACCCGCTAGTGTTGGAGGTTTCAAGCCACATTGGAGATGACCTTTTATGTGAGCTAGTTGAGCATCCAAACTAGTGAGACAAGAAAAATGGTAGCATTGAACTCATTGAATTTCATTTAGGAAGGAGATGATGTCATTGCAGTCTTCGTGTTTTCCTTCAAGACCCTACCCAAGAGTGTCTTCATTTGTTGATGGAGGGTAATGGAGTTCAGATATTAGTTCTATCTTCCCTCGGTATGTCTAGGGTTAGAAACTCAATTGGCTTCTTCAACTAGGATTTCAGAATCTAGGTAGACTTGGCAATCATTATTTTTGTTTTTCATAGGATCTTCTAACTAATCATTACTTCTTATGATTTCTTTAGTTACTCTTTTCGTGAATTCATTTTCATCAAAAATCAACTACACATAAGATATCAACAATAGAAACAAAATGCCAATAGGATCATAAAGAGACAACCAAACAAGAACAAAAACATTTACCTTAGGAAAACCCACATGGGGGGGAAATCCAACAATCTTTTCCTTAAAGAAATTGTTCAATTCAACAAGAGACATGCCTAGATATTCTAGTCAATCACAAGGTCAAACTAGCCATTAAAGTAGACTTGGTGAAACCTAGCCCAACTCCCTCCTAGTCAAGTTAAATATATACCCAAGAGACTCGGTTTGGTCTACTCTGCTAGGATCAAATTTCGATCTCCTTCTGCACCCAAAAATATTGTTCTTGCAGCTCTATTATGCCTCAAAAGTTTGGTCCTTTATGTCACACATGTGAGTTCACAGAAGGAGATTAGATCCACACGTGTGAGGGCTAATGAGAGAGAGAGAGAGAGAGAGAGAGAGAGAGCTTGATCTTCTTCTGATCAACTCCATCCTTCCTTATCTTTGTCTCCTTCACTTGATGAACAGAAAGATACTTGCTTGTGTGCTTCAAATGATGGAGGATGAGTGTCTTTAAATAATCTTATGGTTGGCCGAATGGTTTCCTCTTTTATTAGGGCCAACTTTCCTTGTTTGAAGCCAAAACTTCAATTTTTCAAAATTCAAATTTTCTCTTTTGAAAAGGACATGAAGAACATGCCTTAAAGTTTCTCTTTTGAAAATAACATGATTTATAATTATTATTACAAATACATCAAGGGATAAATATTAATTATGAAGACTGACCATAGCAACCAAATTAAACACTCCCTCTTAACTTTGGAGGTATTCATAATGACTATCTAGATGTTCTCATGTTGACAAATTTCTCTAAGGTTATTACAATTCATCATCGGCATCAACATCATTCAATTACCATAATCCTAGTCAACAACTCTAACTCATGGTAAATCAACATTATCAATTAGTTACCATAATTCTGGTCGATACTTCTGACCTATGGTGAATAATTACCATAATATTGGTTGGTACTCTTGACACATGGTGCATAATTGGCATCAACTAGTCACCATGATTATGGTTGGTGCCTTTGACCCATGGTATACTAACTAGTCCTGGTTCGCCATCATCTTGGTTAATCTCTTCGACTTGTGGTGAAACCCAAGGGACATGCTCAATCCATTTGAGTACTCTAGTCCCAAATCCAAAGGCCTCACTCTAGGCCATGATGCTAAATGGGCTCACATAACCTATTTGGAGAGTACACTGAGCCTGATGCTGAAAGGTACCCACTCAACTAAGTGATATTGGGCCTTTAGGACCATTATTCCTAATTATGGTCAACATACTTGACATAGGAAGAATGACTATCCTTTGTTGGACCAATCTCCCTAATTTTGGTCAACATGATTGACACAGGGAGAATGTCTGTCCATGATGTTATCATATCAATAGCATACCATTTTCCCTAATCTTGGTCAACTTGATCTAGGGAGAATTATTTTCCTTGATGCTATAATTTCATCACTCACTCTTACTAAGAGAGACATGCTCAATCACTCCAAGCTTGTCCTCGAAGTATACAGACTTCATGCTGGAACAAAGGCTTTGTTAGCTATCTTCTTAACTAAGGAATAGTACTGAAGCCACATTGCTCCCTTCTGTACCATGTCTTGGTACCATATCTCTTTGTGGTTTGACCAATCCTCATGGTCGTCACCTACACCTGATCAAGAAAATCCGGTAAGTAGCCTCTAAAGCCATACTACTTCTCAACTTGCCAACCAAGTTGCAATATACTCGACCTCTACAATACTAAATGTGACAGATGTGTACTTCATGCTCATCCAAGAAATTATAACAAAATCCAAACTAAAGAAACTTCTTGATGAACTCTTTCTATCTTTTGCACTCTCTACCCAATTAGAATCTGTGAATTTCTATAGTTGTACTTCACTGTTTGAGACACATCTCAAACCATAATTGGTTGTGCCATAACCAACTATACCATGTTGGTACTTCAACACATGTTGAGCTTCATACCTTGGCTCAACCATAAGTTGATCGACTACTTTCTAGTTCCCCTAACTAGGTTCTCTTTCTGAAACAACTTCTATTGTGGCAATCCTGGTTGCTCCCTCCACCATTGCTACTATCTAGCATATTAGCTATCTATCCTGACAATGTCAATGATAGTCCATCACTTCCCAATCAAAATATGTGAATTTATGCTGTTGTACTTCATTGTTTGACACATACCTCAAACCAAAACTAGTTGTGCCATAACCAACTGCATCTTTCTATCTTCTACACTCTTTTCCCAATCAGAATCTATGGATTTCTGCAATTGTACTTCACTATTTGATACATATCTCAAACCATAACTGGTTGTGCCATAACCAACTATACCATGCTAGTACTTCAACACATGTTGAGCTTCATACCTTGTCTCAACCATACATTGATCAGATACTTTTTGGTTCCCTTAATTGGGTGCTCTTTCTAAAAAAATTGCTGTGGAAATCTTTGTTGCTCCCTCTACCATTGCTTCCCTTTAGCATATCAAATATATAGCCTGACAATGTCAATGACATTCCATCATCCTGAACTCAGAGATCAACTTCCTCTGAAGCTAAAACAAGGTTGTTCGATTGCTCCCTTTGTTACAAAAGCAATTCTTTCTGCCACAATTGCTCCCTTTGACACATGATTCCTTCTACTTCCATCAAAGAAAAATCATATAGTATCAACCTTGATCCATTAATCTAAAAATACCAAGCCCAACATGTTTTCTTGTGATCGTATAAAGCCTTCTTCAATCATGAGACTCCTTCTCATGTACTTCAAAGCCCTAAGGTATCTCTATGTACACTTCCTCTTCCTAAATTACTCCATTGAGAAAAATGATCTCTGCATCCACGTAGAGTAATTTTCAAAGAAATGATAACATTTCTAGCAAAATTTTACTTGAAAAACATTGGTTGGTTTCCATGGGATATAATGGTATTGGTTGTTTTCCATGGGATATAATGGTATTGGTTGGTTTCCATGGGATATAATGGTATTGGTTGATTGACATGAGATTGACAATTATATTTGTCATGATCCTCTCCCTCTTTCCAGGAGAAACTTATATTTTCAACTCTCACTTTGTACTTGTCTATGTTGTCATTTTCTACATGCTAGATCTTATAGATCCATTTAGAAGTCATCACTGGCTTCCTTTGAAGACAATCAAGGTACACTACCTTCTCCCTCTGAGCTTTGATCTCATTTAGTACAACATCTCTCTTAACACAAATCCCTGATTTTGAGAGAGTCCTCTTGTCATAAGCTTTGCTTTGCTCTTCCACTACTTCCATCTATTGCCAGAGCCTTGAAAACCTTCAATATGTGCCTTCAATCCTCACTAGGAGGCCAAGGAAGAATGATTACAACTCAACAAAAGAAACAAAGACAAGAGGGTAACTAATAGTAAAACAATAATAATAATCATCAAGGAAGAGAGATATATAAAGTACATATCTTTGAGAATTATAGCAGATGTCAACTCCCTCTTGATCTTAACCTTCTTGCATCCATCTTGCAAATTTATATCGATCTTATCCTCATCAACAACATGATGTCATTCCTTCCTTGCATGAGCTAGGGTTTTTTCTTTCAATGGAAATGTTAATCTAGGTCCAGATCTAGGGTTCTATACACAAACCCTAGGATTTTTACATCCAAGACTTTTAGTCTTCTAGAATAAACCCTAGTATTACAAAACTCATTTTATACATTTTGCAACTCCAACATAATTTGTAATGTACAAGATATCTTTTCCATCTTTTAGCAAACAATCAAGCATATATCAAACTTAGGCAGATATTAAGAATCCCCAATAATTTTTTCTCTATAAATGTTGATATCCTTATGAAAAGAGCATACTTGTTCATTGCTTCAACATTACTTGCAATGATACTCTCACAAATATGTATGCTTAGTTGAACATTTATTTTGACTTTTACAACCCAAGAGTGTATCCTTTATTATAGCGGTAGTAATAATAAGGGTACATCAAGTTTTGCAAATGACTCATCTTACGTCAAAGGACTTTGAAAGAGGACTCGACCTCCTTGTCAGATCCAACTAACTTGCTTCATCAAATTGTGTTTT
Organism: Pinus tabuliformis; assembly: GCA_031772625.1. Taxonomy (NCBI): domain Eukaryota; kingdom Viridiplantae; phylum Streptophyta; class Pinopsida; order Pinales; family Pinaceae; genus Pinus; species Pinus tabuliformis. Next base: position 81,664,595 of record CM062804.1, on the reverse strand, counting down.
CTTCAAATGTATATTAGTGATAATGATCCTTTTCACTGCAAAGAATAGATTCCAGAGCTAATCATTCATATTTCATACTTGTAAAATATGTCTCATAGTTTAGTACTCAAATACCCTGGCATAATCAATATTAGCAGCAAATGTGATGCATCTTTTAAGGGCTTTTCTTAATAGTTCAAGGTCCAACAAACAACATTGATAATTCAAGAGTTTTCAAAACATCTTACTTTTGAACACATACAAAGCAATGTCTTCAAAGGATAGCATAAGGTTGTTATATTATACTTCAAATGTCTAGTATTGGCCTTATCTCGCTTTGAGCCATGACCCACACTTACAATGCAATCTTTTGAAATGAATTTCATGCTACATATATAACAATATTTGAGCATGATAGAATGTCATATATGAGTCTTATTACTGAAATTGTAGGTGGAGGGACTCCTTCAATAGTTAGCATAACTTCCCTTGATGGTTTCTTCAAGAATCCCTTGATGTATGGAAACAAATCAGACCTATTCCTATGATCTGACTAAGAAACATATCAGAGTCCTATCAACTTTGATAATGTCTTTTTAGCCAAGCATATTCAAGGATTCTTGGTGATCATTTCTTCTAACTGATGTTTGTAAGAGAGTTTCCATGATAAAACATTTGATCTCAATCTAAATCACTATAGGTAAATTGAGTTTTGATACATACCTTTTATTCCAAGCATTAAATCACAGGCCTTATACTCGTCTAACTCATCACTATAGGTGTATGCATGGAAACAGAGTCATGCTTGCTTGGTGGCCAGAATAGATCTTCAACACTTCAACTAAAGCATCAGTTCTTCTTCAAAGATAATATCAAACTTCCTTTTGATTGCTTCCTGAGACTTCTAAGCCTTAGTCATAGAGGCTTATATCTCTAGTACTATTCTGATTACATCATCATCTTCCACAACAAGTTCATGCTCAGACATTAATCAAATTTGTTTCTTGATTATACCACAAAAAGGAAACCAAAACATATTGTAATTTGGCATTTTCCATTAATTGAGACATTTCAAATTCTTTGAGGCCATGTTTGAGGCCTCTCAATTGTTAATGTTTGGAAAATGGCCATATTTGGATTATGTTAGGCCCGTGACCTCGTTTAAGGGTGGTTTAAGGTTCCTCGACCCCCTTTAAATAGGCCTTGAGGCCTTCTCGGTTCACTAAGATAATCCCTGAGGTCTTATCGACCTATCTTCAACAAAAATTAAGGGTTTTTACCCTCACCCCACGTATACAAATATGTTTTGGTCTTCATTCTCTTTCAGAATAGACTTTATTGATTTCCTTTTATCAATTTTCCATAATAGCTCTTTTAACTTCTTCACCTCCTTTCAGACCTTACTCAAATAGCCTTAACCCTGTGTACTTTCTAAAACTCGTACTGAGGTTGTATTTTTGCCTCTTCAAGACTTGAGAACCTTGGCCCTTTAGCAAATGGAATGAGGCTTAGAATTAGGGATTCGACCCTCTTCCTGTAGAAATTAAAACTTTGCATCCACAAACATATATTGCTTTATTACTAATTGATTATCCTTGGCACTAGATGATCTTCCTTTCATAGCAATTTCAGATCTTCAACTTGGTTTAGACTTAGTTTTGGAAATTACCTTAATGGTTGCTCTATAAGCCACACTCTGATACCATGTTGATTTTTCGTAGGATCTTCTAACTAATAAATACTTCTTATGATTTCTTTGGTTACTCTTTTCTTGTATTCATATTCATCATAAATAAATTACACATAAGATATAAACAATAGAAACAAAATGCCAATATGAACATAAAGAGACAACCAAACAAGAACACAAACATTTACCTTGGGAAAACCCACATGGGGGAAAAACCCAATAACTTTTTCCTTAGAGAAATTGTTCAGTTCAATAAGAGACACACCTAGATATTCTAGTCAATCACGATATCAAACTCAACAAAAAAATAGACATGGTCAAACTTGCTCCAAATCCCTCCTAATCAAGTCAAACATTTGCCCAAGAGACTCAGTTTGGTCTGCTCTACTAGGGCCAAATTTTGGCCTCCTTCTGCCCCCAAAAATCTTGGTCCTGAAACTCTGTTATGCCTCAAAATTTCGACCCTTTCTATCACATATGTGAGGTCACAAAAGGAGATCAGATCCACACGTACTAGGGCTAATGGAGAGAGAGATATAGCTACGTATTCTTCTTATCAACTTCACCCTTCCTTATCTTTGTATCCTTCACTTGATGAATAGAAAGATACTTGCTTGTGTGATTCAAATGATGGAGGATGAGTGTCTCTATATAGTCTTCAAGTTGGCCGAATGGGTGCCCCTTTGATTGGGGCCGACTTAACTAGGAGGAGTGATGATTTTGCTTGTTTGGAGCCAAAAGTTCAATTTTCAAAATTCAAATTCTCTCTTTTGAAAAGGGCATGTAGAACATCATGCCTTAAAATTTATCTTTTGACAATAGCATGAATAACATGATTTATATTTATTATTACAAATAAATCAAGGGATAAATATTAAATATGAAGGCCGACCATAGCTACAAAATTCAACACATTAGTGGTCAAGGCTTCAAGTTGACGAATTTCCTCTGGTATTTCTAAAGGAATGGAGGAGTGAAAAATAGTTGCTACAGTGTGTTTGTGATTGATATTGTTGCCAACCTTTAGTACCTCCTCCACCAGACCCTTGACAACAACAAAACCTTTGTTAGGGCATGTTGTGTTAGGTTACTAGAGACCAAAGTAAGGACAACCCCCAAAGAACAAAGAAACTAAGGATATTGTAAAATAGAAAACATAGTAAAAAGAATGCCCAATAAAGACTGAGCTACTAGAGGAGTCTAGAGTTGACTATTTTGAGATTAAGCAATAGATTGATGGAGAGGGAAGGATTTTGGGCAAGGTTTGACAACCACAAAAAACCAAGAATACCCAAACAAAGCACGCCACTGATGCACTCTGAAAACTATGCACCATCATACACCAAATGAAAGTGAAGAAATTGAAAGAGTTAAGGAAATGGAGAGATTGGACATCAAATGGATTACCCAACATTAGTTGGCCCGCCAAGCTTGAACCTACTTCAAAATGAGGACAAGACATTGCTTATCACCACCTTCCTCTACTCGAGCTTCCACTCTAGTTTCCATCAATGTCCCAAAGTTCACCTCCTCGGTTGTCGTTTTCCTACTCCTCTCACAGATGTTTGGCACCTAGTGCATGCACTGGAGGTAAAATTCCCCAAGGTCGGGAGCTCCTTGTACTACCATTTACATAGAGCCATTTCCATGGGAATAAGTTGTCTATTGAACCAAAGCTAAACCGAAAGACTTCCACACATCATTGGGCCACGACAATTGAGTTTGAGCTCCAAAAAGAATGTGACATGGGGAAATCGTCCCACCTACTGTGGAGGAATGTCACAGGCACACTAGATAAATATGGAGTCGATATTACCCAACAAATAATGCTTAGACAAAGAATAAGATACCATATTATTATGAAGGGAATGAATATATGCTAACATGTGTGAATGCACGGGTTTGGATGGCCATGCCACCCCACCCCCCCAAATGCAACGGAAGAAGGTAGGGTGGCAAGTTCCCCCCCTTCATTGATGCAAATTTCAATTCCAACACCTCGATCAAGCAATATTAAGTTTTACATTATTATTAAAATGAGTTATACATATTTAGACATTAGAGTTATAGAATTATTTAAAGTAGTTTAACTAGCAAAAGAACCATCATGAGTGACTCAAGTTCCCACTTGTGAATTGGGCGTAGTTTTATAACTGGGAAAATTAGTTGTGTAGTTTGCCTACTTAAGGGGTGATTGTTATCATTCTTTTGGAGTGGGATTTGCACTATCAAGAGGTACAATCAGCAAAAGCTATAAATTATTTTTTGGAAGGTTTGTGTGATTGCATGTTGTTTGAGTGTTAATTAAGATTTTATATTTTTTGTTATTTTGTAAAAAATTACAAAATTAAAATTTTATAAGGTTGATTGAACAATCACATATGTATTTTTTGACATTTTGAACAAATTTTAAAATCTAAAAAAATTCATAAATTTCTATTTCAAAATAAAGTGATTGCATTTTTGAAATGGTACATTAAAATTAATAGATTTCTATAAAGAAAATGTGACCAAAAAATATAAAAATATAAATGTTTTGCTTATTTTTAAAATAACACGTTTATGGTGATAGTTTGTGGAGAACCTATACTACACCACCTAACCTTCCAATTAAAATCACAATAAGGTAATCATATGAGACACATGCAAAACTATTTACACAATAATGACTACTAAATGAGCGTTGTCAAAATCCTCACCCTCTTTGAGAGAGAGCAAACCTCCAATACCAATTTAAAGGATTTTCCAAAACATAAAGAATATGAATGCGATGATCCCCATGATGAGTTTTCCCCTTTGTTTTAGCACAGTTTTTTATTTTTTCATTGGAGTTTATGAATTATTTCTCATTGAACCCCACTATTAAAAACTATTTACCTATCAAAATTTGACCCAAAGTCAATGGAATTATTGTTCTTTGAACATCTTACTCTAATAACTGCCAAGTAAGATGTAAGAGTGCAATCCAATGGAGATTAAACATAAAGAAATAAAAGTAAATTCCCACTAATTCATTAGCCCATCACAACACATCATTAATGCATCACATCAAATCTCGTAAAGTAATCCACACAAAAATAACATAGATGTTTTATTTTTTAGTTTTGTTTTGTTACATAGCAAATTAAGGAGTGAGTTATAATTAGGTGATATGTGACAAAACATTGAATAAGATTGTGATTGTTAGATTTTGCGCCATAGACTCAATGCGCGCACACATACACACAAGATATGGTAACAATTTCAAATTAACTAATCAACTTAAACACATTGATGTGCCTAACAAAAAATAAATTTTGCAAAGCAAAACTTATAAAACTAAAAATTAGATCATGCACAACAAACAAAAATTCTACCCAATCAATAGTTCTTCATTAAATTATTCTTAGAGCCTACTTGGACTCCCTTATTGGGATAATGACCCTCGAGGAAATTACAAATACAACAATTATCCTAGATCTAATCCAGTGGATCAAGCCCTAGATCCATGTTCGATTTGGCTAATTTGGATCTCCCTTGCTGCTTCGTGCTCTTTCCTCATGCTCAACACAACTGAGTATCCCACTCATAACAAACCTACAATATTACTCATGCAGATATCTTGATTACTTGAGAGAATATCTGTCTTAATGTCTTGTATCCCATGCACGTCTCTATGCTCTTGCATGGTTCTCTCGACCTTCCTGGCCCTCTCATTCCTCTTAGCCCTACCCACCACTCTTGGTCCTCTCATTCCTCTTAGCCCTACCCACCACTCTTGGCCCTCTCAACCCTACTCACCACTCTTGGACCTCTCATCCCTACTTGCCCCTCTCTGGTCTCAAAGGCTGGAGGCCTACTTAGCCTTCTCCTCCACAATATGCTATCTTATCGACCACCTTCCATAGGCCCCCTCAAACCTCAAGGGATCTAAGGCCTACTCAACCTTCTCCTCCATTGGATGCTCTCTTGTTGACCACCACAAGCCCTCGCGGCCCTCTAAGGTCTAAGGCCTACTCAGCCTTATTCTCCATAAGACTCTCCCTTTTTGTAGGTTTTAACCCTGTATAGAAATCACCTACAAACATATTCTTAAAACAAAAAAGTATGTTAGGATATTCTGACAGAGGAAATAATTAAGTATAACTCGGTCTAGTGTATAGTTAGGTAAAGTGTGTTTATTTAGTATGTACTTTTTGTAACTTACAATTCGACGGTCACGATATGTTCTAGACATGAAGTGATCTGACGGTTCATTCTCTCCTCAGTATTATTGATACTTGATCCATGGATTAACACCCAATTGGTCCATGATATCTATTTAAAGAGCATGGAGGGTCATTTGTCTGGTGACCGTTCATGAGATAAGCTTATGTAAATTTTCTTTCTTTTACATTAATAAATTTCCTGAAGTGGCCGCGTTGGCTCAAGCCGTGGATTTTTTCCCTCTTTGAGGGTTTTAACCACGTTAAGAATACTAGTGTACTGATTTGTGATTTGTTTGTGAGAGGTGTCCTTTGGTGTTCTATCTAAGGAACTTACCTTGTAAATTCCTATATGGTATCAGAGTCATTCGAGGGCTGCATCCGTTGGTGATCCAAATCTGAAGCTGGTACAAATGCATCTAACTGTCGTTTCCTAAATCTACTGTTTCTAACCACTTTCGGGCCGAGAGGACCACCCTATTATGTTAGGAGCATCTGTTCCAGTGAGGAACCCCTTTCGTTCCATGCGAAAAGGTTCCCGGTAGCCTTAGCTACGTCAATTTTAAGACCTGGAGGTATATAGTCTCTATTTGCAGTTATAGTTATATATCTCTTCGTCTATTCTATACTTCATTTCTGTGTATGCTCTTTGCCCTGCGAATTTGTGCGATCTGAGAAAACAAGAAACAAAAGGAAAGGATTTTTCTCATGCATATGCTCTTTTCCGCTACACCTTAGTGTGATCTTGAAAAATCAGAAACATTGAGGAAAATATATAGTTTCCGACCAAATCTGACTTTAAGCCATAAGGTTTAAATACTTTTGTTTGTTCGTTTGGTTTGTGTGGTTTTTTTTTGTTTTGTAGGAAAAAAAGGGTTTTTCAAGTAAGCACGCACCCCAGAGCTTCAGTGAAAAAAAAACAAACAAAGAAACAAAAACAAAAACAAACCAAAAAAACCTTCCTCTTTTCCAACAATTACCAATCTTTTAAACTAGAAACTATCTCACTTGGTCTAAAGTTACTTTATGAGAATAGAGGTCTTGGGTTCAAGTCTTCCTTTTTTTTGAGTTACTTTTTCAAAAAGCACATGTAACTTATGTTTCAAAGTTACTTTATGTAAAAGTATTTTCACCCATTATAAAAAGTGAGTCACTTTATCTTTTATTTAAGTTACAATTTAGTGGATAGTTCATAAATGTTTTAAAGTTACTTTATGTAAAAGTATTCTCACCCATTATAAAAAGTGAGTCACTTATAATTCTAAAGTCACTTTATCTTTTATTTTAAGTTACAACTTAGTGGATAGTTCATAAAGTACCATTGTAAAAGTGACTTTCACTTATTTATAAAAGTGGGTCACATAAAATAATTTTTTTAAAGGTGAATTAATTAGATTAAGTTTGGAAGGGGAGGGGGGCGGTTCAAATATAACATTATCATCAACTTCCCAACATTCACGTGGTTCATTGGCATCGTCAACGACGTTTCTTCAAAAAATAAAACTTATTCATTTGGAAGCCATTTTCAGAGCCGTTTTTTTTAATCGGCCTAATTTTTCGAGATATTTCCGTTGGAACTCTTAGTTTCAACATATACATTTTCAGTTTCTTTTAAAATGGAAAGTCCATGCCTAGTTATTCTTGACAGTACCAACTACTTCTAATGGCTATCCTACATGGTGGATTTACTTAAAAGTAAAGGTCTTTATAGAATAGCCTCAGGCCAAGAGTCTAAACCTCAAGATGAAGATAAGCAAGCCAAATGGGAAAATAAGAAAGATCAAGCACGTGGGTTGATAAGGATGTCTATTTCTTTAAACCTTAGATTCCATATCGTAGAAAATGATACCCCCGATGAAGCAATGAAGAAGTTCAATACTGTTTTTGGAATTAAAAATGAAATTAGAGTCCATCAACTCAAAAACGAGTTTCTTACTTTGGACCCCAATAATTTTTATTCCATTGAATATGTTTTGTCCAAGTTCAAGACCCTTAGACTTCTCTTGGAGGGTGTTAAGGTTAAGAAGGAAGATGGTAACCTTATCTATTCCATTCTTACTAAATTATGACCAACCTACTCTGTGTTTGTTTCCACCTTCCATTTCACTAGAGAAGCCTTTATTTTTCAAGGACAATGCTACAAGTCCCCCTCTTTTGATGCCTTTTGCCATTCTTTAATAAGAAAACAAGAAAAAGTCCTACATCTTAGTCTTCTTAATACTAGAAACTCTTCTAAGAAAGGCTTAGCAGCCCAACATCAACCAAGTTCAAAGAATCCTAAGAAGCAGCATCCTAAAAAGAATGGTCCTAAACCGAACAAGGGTCCTAAGCTATTTCAATCTCAAAATGAAAAATCAACTCAACAAAATGATAAGGCAACTAAAAACATAGAGAAGAAGACTAACAAACATTGCAACTTTTGTAATCGTGATCACCACTTAGAATCCAAATGCTTTAAGAAGATGGAAGCCTTGTAAGCAACAATGAAGAAGCATAACATCAATTTGGAGCACTCTTCAACTTCAACTCCATCTTCAGGAATAACACTTTCTACATGTGGTTGTCAAGCATCTCGGTCTGGTTATGCACTAAATGTATCTTTTTCTTCTCATTCTCATGAGTGGCTCATTGATTTTGAAGCTTCTTATCACATGGCCAAAAACAAAGCCATGTTTTCTTCTTTAAATGATTGTAACACCAAAAATATATATGTTGGTGATGATAGATCTCTTAGTGTTGTAGGGACTGGAACTATTCAACTAGACAATGGTCAATTTAATGATGTATTATGTGTTCCTACCTTATCCTGCAACCTTCTATTTGTATATCAGATAACTCATTCAGGTGAAGATAAAACCGTTGAATTTTCACCTCATGATGCTGTAATTAAGGACCTAAGAGATCCTAGACATATTTTAGCTACTGGCATTGGTGATGATTCTACAAGGTTGTATAAGTTTAACAAATTTGGGTCATCAAATCTTCCCTCGATATTTGTTGCTCATAATGATGAAGTGAGCAAACTTTGGCATGAGCGATTTGGTCACTTAAACTATCGTTCCCTTAAAAATCTATGTAAAGAAAATATGGTGACAGGTCTTCCTATGGTATCTTGCAAAGATGGTATTTGTTCTGGATGTGTACTCGAAAAAAATCATCGGGATAGTTTTGAAAAACGTGCCTCTTGGCACGCCTCAGCCCCCTTACAACTTGTGCATAGTGATTTATGTGTTCCATGTCAAGAGATAAAAGGGTGTCTTTTTAACTCCCAATTATCTCCACATTAATTGTCAACCCAGGGACGACTTTTTATTTCAAGAGTGTACTCAGTCTGAGGCGGCTATTTACTCAAGAGTAATGTTTTGTAGTATAGTGCTTAAAATCCAAAAGTAAATGAAAGCTAGAAATAAAATCTACTTAGAATAGCAAGAAACTCAAATGCTCTGCAATTAAATCATTCACTCAAACAACTATCAATCGAGGATACAGTAGCAATAACTCATTCCTCTAGAGATTGATGCAATTGAAAAGGCACTAAAAAGAAAGATCATCAAACTGGGAACTAGACAGCATATGTCAAAGTTCACTACAGTCTCAGACCTTCTGCACACCAAAGCAAAGATAATGCGAATAACAAGAAATGGAACAACAATTAAGAAATGGAACATCATCTACTTCTATAAATAGGATTGAACAGCAAAACTCTATCCTTGTTTAACTGATATAAATTAAATCAAGCATAAATAAGATCCACAATCTGAGAACTTAGCCAGCGATAGCCAATGTCCTTTACAGTTGTTGATCTCACACAACACTAAATAACCAATTGGAAAGTGCAAAGAATTAAATCAATCGTATTACTGCAACTTAATGAAAATGAGACAATTGTGCTAACTAGAAGAACGCTGAAAGGCAAGCTTAAATAATTGCAGAAAGTAAATGAACAACAGTGCTAAGTATTAGAAATGAGCAGCCAAACTTATATAACTGTAATGAACAGAAAACTGTTAAATTACTGGAATGATCAGCGCAGCTTTGAAGATGAAATGAACAGCACAACAACATGCTGGCGAAGAGCAGTGATCTCTGTTAAGAAGAAAATGAACAGCAACGCAATTTAAGTATAGTATATAAAACAGATCAATTCATTCAGTCTGGAAATACCAAGCAGTAAAGTAACATAATTATGATAAATACAAATAAAATCAAACCATCACAGGGTAAATATCATGAAATAATGGTACAGGAACGGCAAGTGAATCCAGCGGGGTTGGGCCCTTAACCACCAGTGATCACTGCCGATAGTGCTTCAGAAGATGCGAAGGAATAATAACTCTGCTTATATATTAATCATCAAATCAAACAACATTACAGTGAGTTGTGTCTTCTCAGCAACGAGAGTCTGCAAATAAAATTACAGTTCAGAATAATACTTGTTCCATCTCCCTCTCCCCTTATCCTATCCTATTCCACCATGAGTAATCCATCATCACTCTTGAATCTCTAATTCTGAGTCCTCAATTCCCCATTATTTTTCCATCATTTTTCCCCCTCCATCTCTGATCTCTGTTTTCATTTAAATAGAGAGAGATCAGAGAGGAGTTACAATAAAGATAAGTACAACATGATTTCTATTACAAAATTGGTTTGCTTCTAACCAATTGATCAACAAGAGCAAGGCGAATTTGGCTTTGTAGCTGAGATTTGGAGGACGGCCGCAACAACAAATCTGAGAAAATCGTGCTCAAAGAACCCTGCGTTTCTCTCAGTACTAGTCGAATTTGGGAAAACTGTTTTTAATAAAGTTAATTTGGTCTGTTCTAGACAAAACCCATGTTCCGGATTTTCCAGATTCTTCTTCATTTGCTCAAAATCTCAACCGCAAAATTGTCACTTCTTATTCCAGCGAATTTCTGAGTTGGCACTTTTAGTGATCAAATATTCAATCTGAAAATTATCTTGGAGGCTAAAAATGGTGAATAATGTTACAACCAATTTATTAAAACTATCATTGATAAAATCATGCATAATCATCAATTTATTAGAAATAAAGGAGAATAAATAGTATTCATTCATCAGAGCATAAATCATTATAAATTGGATTTATATAATAAATTATAATAAATGACATGATAAAGAAGAGTAAAAATGGATAAAATAAGTGTTTAAAAAGTGGTCGTATTCACGGCCCAACACACCCCCACACCGAATATATTGCATGTCCTCATGCAACAAAAATTGAATATATTGCATGTCCTCATGCAACCCAAAGACAAAACCCATGTGTTAACCAAGCAATAAAAAATTTATTCATCCCAACTCATGAAATGGATAGAACAAATGAATTCTTCCTTAATTAATGAATATTCAAACTTAGCGATTTTGATGAAGGCATAACAATGAAGTTGCAGCAAAATATGATATAAGTGACAGCAACCTTCATTAGCCATTTTCCCAAAAACTACAAACCAGCTTTTGTTGAAATGTTGCAAGTAAATTTATAATATATGAATGTCTCTATGATCCAAAAATCAGATCGTTTTGATGCACAGATCATGAGATATAAACAAAATGGCTGTAGGTGAGAGTGCATGATTTCCGAAATTTTATGAACCAATATTACTTGAAATTGTCTGGGTTTGTATTAATGATACGTCTGTGTTTTCCAAAAATCACAAGAATTGAGTTCATAGTTTTAAAAATATTATGAAAATCAATTTCTGCACTGTGTAAAAATGAAATTGTATGCCTTAAATGAGAAAGAAAATAGAAAACATCCATCGTGCGTAGAAATTCCTCCCCCTCTCTGAAAAATTAGCATGCCCTCATGCGATGCTAGAAAACAAATAGAGGTGGTTGCTACTATCTGTTGAATTCTATGCTTGGTGTAAAACAACATGGAAGAAGGGAGGTGTTGAGAATGAATAAGAATAACAATGGATGATAAATATTATGAATGACATGGTCATAAGAAATAAATAAATGAAAACAACACTCCCCCAAACTGAAAGATGATACGCCGCTGAAAAATGGGAAGTGGTAAAAATGTGAAATGAAGGATGATAAATAATGCTCAAAATGGAATTTTATGAAATTCTCCTAAATTCGTAATAAATCAGAAAATTATGCTATTTTACCTCAAGTTTTACCTCCAAAAAGAAAAATGTGGAATGACATATATGGACTGGCATTTGTTGAAGCTGATGTAGGCAGAGTTGATGCTAAAAGTGATGCAAAAGGTTCAATCCAGGCAAGCACATCATGTCGGAAGAATTGTTCACATTCGCGAGCCTCTTCTGTGAATTGCAATAGTGTGGTCATGATGTGAATAGAGTTCCCCCCATACTTGTTGTTCTCCTGTAAACAAATCACACTTGTGCATACAATGTTCTTGAATCCATAGTGTTAGTTTTGAATAGCAACAGATAAGATGCATGCAAAAATTTCAATCAGGAAAACTATGTATACATGCAATACTAATATGTTGTTAAATCAACAAGTTATGGCAGAGTGGAGTAATCATATCGCATGCTATCCCATAATGCATACATTCCCCACTCCAATTGGAAAAGGGATTCCATGACCATAAAGCGTATGAAAGGTGTTATGCTGACGGCAAGGCAAGGGAATGAACAATACAACAGTAAATGAAGCAGAGTACACATATCAATGATAGGACAACGAGAGTTATGGTTATAATGAGAGTAGAGTGTGTAAAGATAGTTATGAATAAGAAATAGGACGCTTTGGATTGATGATAAGTTATGAAAAAGAGAAAAATGACAGCAATATGCCAAAAAGATGCTTTAATGACGGTATTCTAGCTGAAAATGATGTGATTGATCTAAAAACAATTTCTCGTGCATAAAGGTTCAAAATAGGGAAAAAAATTAAGGGAATAACTTCTCCGATAAAAAGAAAAAAATAAGAAAAGGGTATTATAGTGATAATTGACGATAAAATATAACTTCAATACCATAAGCAGAGCCTCTGCTACCAGCAGGCGTCCATAGCCTCAGCAGGGTTGCTTTTCAACCCATATGAGCCAGGATCCTCAATTTATAAATGGAGAGTTACAGTGTTGTTCTACAGAAGAGATCAGTGTGCTGGCGTGGTAACCAGATAATCACACTGTCATTCACTAGGATGTAGCAAAAGTGATCAGGCCGGCTCGTGATGAGACCTCATGTTCCAAGGATAATTTGGCTATCCAATGGATCATAACCCTGGTGTGGTGGCCATAATGGGAATGTCACTTTGTTACAGCCTTATGAACATGGTAGGTTGGCTCGTAATGAGACCCCCTATCCTCCATCTGCGAACAAAATTTTGTTGTTATTACACATTTTTATGATAAAAAGAAGGAGGCTTAGTACTCCTTAAGAGTAGGGATGGTGGAAGAAGTTGAACATGTCAATAGAAAAAAATACCCATAATCTCATTTATTACAGACAGAGAAGATTATAACCAGGAAGGGTGGAACCAGCATGGTATTAAGATGATCAATCAATATCATGTACAGTAGAAAACAATGCAGTAAAGTAGTATAATTGTGTCCATTTTGAAAATAAGTTATCATCAAGGAGTTGTCCTGTTAAAGATCATAACGTGAATGATATTAACTCGCTTCAATAGAATCCATAATTCTCGTCCTCATAAAAATAGTGTACTTCATGCCATGAAAGAGAATCAGTCAAATGTGGTTGAGATGAATTAGGAATAATCCCACAAGAGGAAGAAAATGGTTGCTCTCAAAAATACTCCCAAAGTGTTGTTTCTTTGAAGGAACAGCAAAAACACCCAAAAAGTGGTGTTCCGTGCAGGGAACAGCAAAGGAAATGCACACCAAAAAACAAGAATACACATAAAAAAGTGTGAAAATGCAAATGTCGTTCCTTTGGAAAAAGGAACAGCAAAAACTAAAAGTGTCGTTCCTTTAGAAAAGGAACAGCAAAAATGAAAAGTGTCGTTCCTTTGGAAAAGGAATAGCAAAAACGCAAGTGCCGTTCCTTTGGAAAAGGAACAAAAAAAATGAAAAGTGTCGTTCCTTTAGAAAAAGAACAGCAAAAACGCAATTGACGTTCCTTTGGAAAAGGAACAGCAAAAATGAAAAGTGTCGTTCCTTTGGAAAAGGAACATCAAAAACACAAGTGTCGTTCATTTGGAAAAGGAACAACAAAAATGAAAAGTGTTGTTCCTTGGGAAAAGGAATAGCAAAAATACAAGTGTCGTTCCTTTGGAAAAGGAACAGCAAAATGAACCGCGAAAAAGGAACAGCAAAATGAACCGTGGAAAAGGAACGGCAAAATGAACCATGGAAAAGGAACAACAAAATGAACCATGAAAAATGAATAGCAAAATGAAAGTGAAAAAGGAACGGCTGACACAAAAGGTGTTGTTCTTTTGAAAAAAGAACAGCAAAACGAAAATGTTATCCCTTTGGAAAAGGAACAGCAGAAACAACAAAAGTTCCCGCAAATGTTGTCCCTTCAGAAAAGGAACAGCAAAATGCACAAGCATAAAATGCAAGCACGCAAATAATGAATTCGTTGTTCACTGTATTGATGTTGAGGATGAGTTACAGTTTGAATGAAGCAACCCCTGAAACACAAAATATAAGAGAAATTAGAAAAGAAACAACATTTTATTTAAAAATAATATGTAAATAAATAAATTAAGTTACAACAGCTATGATATTATGTAAAAAAATGATCTCTTTGAAAAATGTTTTGGCAACAAAGACATGACATGAATCTTCAAAATCAATTCTTCATTTCTTCTATTATGAATCCGTTGGGTAATGAGTTGAATGAAATTCCCTTGTTTCATTAAGATTTCTTTCAAGAATCACTTGTCCATAAATTGACCTTATTTTTCTCTTAGGATCTGCAAAAAAATGAGTATCTACCTGCAATAAAACATTAAATCATGGAGAAAGAGCGGTGTGCAGGCTCCCCTGCTCCAAGAACTATGAAAAAAACTAACAAGTAGTTACTCTGTAGAACAAATCCATGGAGAAAATAACAAAGTAAAATTTATTTGTTACCTGCGGGAGAGCAGTGGCCAATCATGCTAACCTGCAGTGTTTTAATCACAACTTCTTTGTTTTTCGTCCAAATTGAGTGATTCCAAAGCCAAATGAGATCTAATTCAAAGTTTAATATCCAATAGCAACAGGTTTTAAAAATTCAATGATATGATATGTCACTTTTAGTTAGAAAACCTGCATAACAGAGTCATTTTCGATTACCCAGCTTAGACCAACAGTTGATATTTCAAGCATAAATTTTTCGTTTCATGTCGGATTCAAATGATTCAAATTGGAAATGAAATTAGATTAATTTATTTATTTCCAATCGAAACAAGTTTTGAAGACAAGAAGAATTGATAGGTCAAATACTGTAAGGAACAACCGGAAAGACATAGTTTTAAGGGTGCTGATTTACGATAGAAAGTCAGTATTTTGATCATAACTTCCCCATACAATATCAAAAATGAGTGATTCCAATTGCGTTGTAAAGGGTTTTAAAAATTCATTCATTTAGGCCTCCAAAAACCGACCGTCCCAACTTTGTTCCTGAGCTGCCCGCTAGACACCCTGTCAATGTTTTGGTTCTAACTTTTTCGTTTCAAATCCAAATTGAGTGATTAAAATTGTGTTGGAAAGTAGAATTCAAGGGCTAATTAGAATAGAAATAGGTTTTAAAAATATTCCCTTTTGGTCCCTCAAAATATGACTGTCCCGACTGTTTTCTAGAAAGTTCATCAAGCCCGCAAGCCAAAAAAATGATATTCAAGCATTTTTTTCAAATTTGTGATAAAAATGAAAATGAGTGTTTGTAGAACTTATTATTTCCATTATGATTCATCTACATACACAAATGATTTTAAAAAAATGATCACCAATGTTGATTTCGATAGCGTGTTGCAACAAAAGACAACAAGTTTTACATAAAAAAACAAAATGCATTTATTTATTCCCTTATTTATTTTATTTTCTACACTCACCTATTTTGATTTAAAAAATGAATATGACTATGTATATGAGTACTTCCAGTGGAACCATTTTAAAAATAGGGCTTCATGTATGCACATACCCAAATTTGAAAAATGCATATTAATGAATATTAGGGTATGAGAAGCCAACTTCCCTTGAAAAGATGGTATCAAAAATTGTTGAAGCATAGAGTGATGTTGCAAAAAAATGATGGAGTGAAACCAATCTTCAATGTATCTGTTACTTTCTTGATTTCCCATAGCCATCATATCATGAAGTTCTTGAGCTTTTAAAATGACTTGTTGATGCATACTAAAAGAAACCTCATTTTCTTCCATAGCTTCTACAATTTTTGAATTTGAAACATTCTGAATCTCATTGTAAGTTTTCTCTAATGGCGCATGTGAGATAGAATGGGTGGGAAGGGTGGGTAAATTTTGCAGTTCAACATTGTAAGCATGTTGTACTGGTTTATTATGGTGAGGGTGTGGAATTAGTTGAGCAGGAAATTGTGTAAGGAATGGAGCATTGTGATGATGTGGTTGGTTGGGTTGAGTGGATAGTTTTGATGGGCAAGCAAGATGTTGTGGAAGAGCTGGTAAAGAATATGGAGAATATGTTTGTGCTACAAGATGAGGGAGATTAGTCACGCAATCATAAGGTGAACCATTCCCAACTGGTAGACAAGATTGGTGGTTATATTGAAATTGACATGGTTGCCCTAACACATTAGTATTCCATAATGGATTATGCAAGTAAGAGAATGAAGAGGAAGTGTTTTGAACCATACCTATTGACCTTGTTGCAGCTTCCCCATCTCTTTGATATGCCACTTCCAAATTAGATAAGGAAGAACAACCATCTATGGTATGCTCCTTTTGGTCCTGAGTGAAAAACACTTCATCAAATTCTTGATTTTTATGAACCTGCAAAAGATCCAATTTTGCATTTGGAGAGCTAATAAAATCAACTTTAAAATTTTCAAATAAAGCATTGATTTCAGCTCTTATGTCTCCTATTCTTGTAGCAAATTTGGAAAACAAAGAACAAACATCTCTAGGATTCTTACCAGCCTTGGAGATTCCTCTTGAATACCTTATGCACAACTCACAAACATCATCATATGATAACTGAAAAACATCACCTTTTCCTATCAGATTTAAGAGTTCTAAAAATTTATCTTTGATTCCTTTAAGGAGGAGTGTTTTTAAGATCTCTTTCTCCAAATGCTTATATTTTGATTTTTGAATGTTATAATGAAATCAATCTACATATTCCTCCAAGCTTTCATATTCCCCTTGTATCATATTGAAAATATCTTCATCGGCCTTGCAATAGTCTTGGTACTTCTTCAAGAATATGTTCTTCATGTCCTCCCATGTTTGGATGCAGTTTCCACCTAGGCTCATGAATCATCAGAGAGATGCTCCTTTTAGAGTAAGAAGAAACACTTTCAACCTTTGATCGTTAGTGTAATAATCATATCCTCTACAAAGTATCTCAAACTCAAATAAAAATGTATCTGGATCTTCATTTGCTAAACCATGAAAATTTGGTAGAGAAGATGGGGGAATTACGTGCATTTGTGCTACTCCTCCTAGATCTTTAATAGGAAATTCAAAAGTAGAAATGTGAGTCATTTCTTACCATAGTAAAAGATGTTCTTCATGTGTTTATTCGAGACTCCTTCTTCAAATGTTCCTGTCAATTAGTTAGTGAAATGGGTGGTGCTTACATCACCACTTGAGTGAAATCATGAGATTTGTTTTTCAAAATTTCTATTTTTTTTTTTAGTCATTCACACAAAAATTCAAACATCTATTTCTACTCTAAGTTCTTTAACAGTCCTGTTGGAAAGTAGGCGGGGGAGCAGGGCTTTTACATGCTCCTATACGCAGGTTCTTACCTTTCGTTTTTAATACCCAATTCTTTTCCTAACAGGCACTCATCAGATGCACACTACTCTTTAAAAATGGCTACACTCTCCCCGGCAACAGCGCCAAAATGTCGAGCGATAAAAAGGTGTCTTTTTAACTCCCAATTATCTCCACATTAATTGTCAACCCAGGGACAACTTTTTATTTCAAGAGTGTACTCAGTCTGAGGCGGATATTTACTCAAGAGTAATGTTTTGCAGTATAGTGCTTAAAATCCAAAAGTAAATGAAAACTGGAAATAAAATCTACTTAGAACAGCAAGAAACTCAAATGCTCTGCAATTAAATCATTTACTCAAACAACTATCAATCGAGGATACAGTAGCAATAACTCATTCCTCTAGAGATTGATGTAATTGAAAAGGCACTAAAAAGAAAGATCATCAAACTGGGAACTAGACAGCATATGTCAAAGTTCACTACAGTCTCAGACCTTCTGCACACCAAAGCAAAGATAATGCGAATAACAAGAAATGGAACAACAATTAAGAAATGGAACATCATCTACTTCTATAAATAGGATTGAACAGCAAAACTCTATCCTCGTTTAACTGATATAAATTAAATCAAGCATAAATAAGATCCATAATCTGAGAACTTAGGCAGTGATAGCCAATGTCCTTTACAGTTGTTGATCTCACACACAACACTAAATAACCAATTGGAAAGTGCAAAGAATTAAATTAATCGTATTACTGCAACTTAATGAAAATGAGACAATTGTGCTAACTAGAAGAATGCTGAAAGGCAAGCTTAAATAATTGTAGAAAGTAAATGAACAACAGTGCTAAGTATTAGAAATGAGCAGCCAAACTTATATAACTGTAATGAACAGAAATTTGTTAAATTACTGGAATGATCAGTGCAGCTTTGAAGATGAAATGAACAGCACAACAACACGCTGGCGAAGAGCAGTGATCTCTGTTAAGAAGAAAATGAACAACAACGCAATTTAAGTATAGTATATAAAACAGATCAATTCATTCAGTCTGGAAATACCAAGCAGCAAAGTAACATAATTACGATAAATACAAATAAAATCAAACCATCACACGGTAAAGATCATGAAATAATGGTACAGGAACGTCAAGTGAATCCACCAGGGTTGGGCCCTTAACCACCAGTGATCACTGCCGATAGTGCTTCAGAAGATGCGAAGGAATAATAACTCTGCTTATATATTAATCATCAAATCAAACAACATTACAGTGAGTTGTGTCTTCTCAGCAATGAGAGTCTGCAAATAAAATTACAGTTCAGAATAATACTTGTTCCATCTCCCTCTCCCCTTATCCTATCCTATTCCATCATGAGTAATCCATCATCACTCTTGAATCTCTAATTCTGAGTCGTCAATTCCCCATTATTTTTCCATCATTTTCCTCCTCCATCTCTGATCTCTGTTTTCATTTAAATAGAGAGAGATCAGAGAGGATTTACAATAAAGATAAGTAAAACATGATTTCTATTACAAAATTGGTTTGCTTCTAACCAATTGATCAACAAGAGCAAGGTGAATTTGGCTTTGCAGCTGAGATTTGGAGGACGGTCGCAACAACAAATCTGAGAAAATCGTGCTCAAAGAACCCTGCGTTTCTCTCAGTACAAGTCGAATTTGGGAAAACCGTTCTTTACAAAAGTTAATTTGGTCCGTTCTGGACAAAACCCATGTTCCAGATTTTCCAGATTCTTCTTCATTTGCTCAAAATCTCAACCGAAAAACTGTCACTTCTTATTCCAGCGAATTTCTGAGTTGGCACTTTTAATGATCAAATCTTCAATCTGGAAATTATCTTGGAGGCTAAAAATGGTGAATAATGTTACAACCAATTTATTAAAACTATCATTGATAAAATCATGCATAATCATCAATTTATTAGAAATAAAGGAGAATAAATAATATTCATTCATAAGAGCATAAATCATTATAAATTGGATTTATATAGTAAATTATAATAAATGACATGATAAAGAAGAGCAAAAATGGATAAAATAAGTGTTTAAAAAGTGGTCGTATTCATGGCCCAACAGTCCACTTCCAGTTGTTTCATTCTCTCGTTACAAGTATTTCTTAACTTTCATTGGTGATTTCTCCATACGCACTTGGGTATACTTCTTAAAACTCAAAAGTGAAGTCTTTAACATGTTCTTGGCCTTTAAGGCCTTTGTTGAGAAGCAATCCGGACATCAAATTCTTAAGCTAAGATCTAATAATTGCGGAGAAAATTTCAACAACAAATTCATCAACTTTTGCACTGAGCATGGAATTCAATTGCAACATATTGTTCCATATACTCCACAACAAAATGGTGTAGCTGAAAGGAAGAATCACACCTTAAAGGAAATGGCTAATTATATGCTTCAATCTAAAGAACTTAGTCTTAATTTTTGGGCATAAGTAATTAAGTATGCAAATTACATAGCAAATCGCACTCCTACTAAGTTTTTAAAGAATATCACTCCAGAAGAAGCATGGAGCTCAATTAAACCAGATATAAGTCACTTTCGTGTTTTTGGAAGTGAAGCATGGGTCCATGTTCCAGATGAAAAACATAAAGCCTTAGAACCTAAGAGTGAAAAATGTATTTTTGTTGGATATTCTGAAGATGTCAAAGGATATAGACTTCTTAAACCTAAATCCAAAAATATAATCATTAGAAGAGATGTAAAGTTTGATGAAAATATACCGGCTTACGAGCCTAGTTCGGTGGTTGTGCCACCTCTCTCTATCTCTTCTACTTTTGAAAATATTATTTCTTTAGATGATGACAACAAGGATGACAATCCCCCCCCACCTTCTCAAGATCCTCCTCCAACTCCTTAACTTCCAAAATGGGTCCGCGCTACTCGGGATGCAGCACGTGCTCTTGCAGGTGATCCTACAGATCAACATCATACACGTTCTCAGTTCGATAAAGCCTCTTTTTTATTGGCTCAAGCTTCAGTGAATTATGATCCTGACACCTTTGCAGAAGCTTCAGGACATCTAGATTGGGACGCAACTATGAATGAAGAATACCTTTCATTATTGGCAAATGATACATGGAACCTTGTTCCTGTACCAAAGGGACGAAAACTTATTATATGCAAATGGGTTTACAGAACCAAGTTTGGACTAGATGAAAAAGTTGATAAACATAAAGCTCATTTTGTTGCTAAGGGTTTTTCACAAGTTGAAGGCATTGACTATACTGAAACCTTCTATCCTATTGCCAAAATGAACTCTATCCGCCTTATTCTTTCCCTTGCTGTCTCTTTCAAATGGGAAGTCCATCAGATGGATGTTAAATCCGCCTTCTCGCATGGGGAATTGCATGAAGAAATCTATATCGAATAACCTCTTAGATTTATACAAAAAGACCCTAGCCTTGTATGTCATCTTAAGAAATTCCTTTATGGTCTCAAGCAAGCCACTCGGGCTTGGTATGCCAAAATTGATAACTTTCTTTTAGATACAAGCTTTTTTAGGTGTCATTACAACAATACTGTCTATACCAAGAAAGTGGGTAAGTCCCTTATCATTCTTGTTCTTTATGTTGATGATCTTATCCTTACTGGTAGTGATCCCAAACTTATAAACCATGTAAAGTCTAGCCTTAAAAAGAAGTTTGAAATGGCATACTTAGGACACTTGCAATATTTTCTTGGTCTTCAAGTATTGCAATCCAAAGAAGGTATTTCCCTTTCCCGTTCCAAGTATGCATGTGATCTTCTATGCCACTTTCACATGGAAGGCTATAAGGCAGCCCCTTCTCCCTTTCAGTCTGGAGTCAAACTTTCAGTCACTTGTACTTCCCATGAGTTAATGCTACCTTATATAGTTAGCTTGTTGGAAAACTTTTGTATCTGACACATACCCGTCCTGACCTTTCCTTTGTTGTTTGCCTTGTTTCTCATTTTATGCACAAACCACATGAAATTCATTGGAAAGCAACTAAAAGAATACTTCGTTATGTTAGAGGTACAATGCAGTTTGGGATTCATTACAGTGCAGAAGCATCTCCTCTATTGGTTGGTTTCACTGATTATGATTGGGCTGGTGACCTTGATGATCGGAATTCTACTGCAGGTTATGTCTTCACTCTTGGTTCTAGACTTATTACATGGGGTTGCAAGAAACAAATTGTCATTTCTCTTTCTTCAACAGAAGCAGAGTATCGCGGTGTCGTTGAAGCTAGTAAGGAATCCCTATGGCTTCGTCAGATCCTGTGAGAGTTTGGTTTTCAGTAACAACATCCGACAACACTTTGGTGTGATAATCAAAGTGCCATTCAACTATGCAAAGATCCAGTCCAACATCAACGCAGAAAACACATTGAACTACAAATGCACTTCATCAGAAAGCTCATTCATGACCATGTTCTTGCAGTGCAATATTGTTCAACCGATGATCAAGTTGCAGAAATCTTTATGAAGACTCTCATCGAAGCGAAGTTTACTAAACTTCAATTTATGGTTGGAGTTAAGGAAGTTGTTACTTAGGGGGGATATGCTCTAATGCCTCCCTTCTCCTATTGTGTCATCTTTGTACATCCTTCAAAATTATCCCAAGTTGTTCTTAAGAGGAGATGTTAGGATATTCCAACACGGGAAATAATTAAGTATAACTTGGTCTAATGTATAGTTAGGTAAAGTGTGTTTCTTTAGTATGTACTTTTTGTAACTTACAATCCAACGGTCACGATATGTTCTAGACATGAAGTGATCCTATGGTTCATTCTCTCCTCGTTATTACTGATACTTGATTCGTGGCTTAACACCTAATTGATCCATGATCTCTATTTAAAGAGCATGGAGGGTCATTTGTTTGGTGACTATTCATGAGAGAAGCTTATGTAAATTTTCTTTCTTTTACATTAATAAATTGCCTGAAGTGGCTGCGTTGGCTCAGGCCATGGATTGTTTCCCTCTTTGAGGGTTTAACCACGTCAAGAATACTAGTGTACTAATCTGTGATCTATTTGTGAGCGGTGTCCTTTGGTGTTCTATCTAAGGAACTTACCCTGTAAATTCCAACAAAATATACAATGGTGATAACATAAAATATACACAAAGATTTTCTCCTGGAACCCAAACCAGGAAAACCAGATTGATTTTTCATTATATTCCTTTCATTGTTACAATACATTATATACATGTTGAAGCATTCATAAACCCCAATCCATTAACCCTGGATTAGAACATAACAATAATTCCCTTGACTGGATTTACTAAATACCATGGGAAAAAACCAACATGCTCAAAACCATGCGTGAAAAACATGCACAAAACCATGGGTAGGTATGCTCACCATCCTTGGGTCTTCCCAACTATTATTGGGTCTGTATAAAAAAAATCACGAGGCGCTGCCCCAGACCCTGTGAAAAGGGTCTACATTCCCCCTGCAACCCCCTTGTTGTGCTCGACGCAACGTAACAACACAAAAATCTAGTTGTGGAAAGAATATAACACATACCCAACACTTTCCAACCACCTTCCACAAGACCTCTCGACCCTCCAAGGGTATAAGGCCTACTCGACCTTCTCCTCCACAAGATGCTCCCTTGCTAACCACCTTCCATAGGCCCTATCGGCCCTTAAGGGGTCTAAGGCCTACTCGGTCTCCTCCTCCATAAGATGCTCAATTTATAACCACTTTCCACAAGCCCTCTCGGCCCTCAAGGGGTTTGAGGCCTACTCAGCCTTCTCTTCCACAAGATGTTATCTTGCCAACCACCTTCCATAAGCCCTCAAGGAGTTTAAGGCATACTTGGCCTTCTCCTCCATAATATGCTCTCTTGCCGACCACCTTCCTTAGGCCCTCTTAGCCCTCCAGAGATCTTAGGCTTACCACAAGATGAATCACTCACCCATGTACTTATACTTTTTGAAAGGGTGCAATATCATGTGTCATCATAATAACATGGGTCAATGGTTGTAGGACCCCATCACTTAGCCCACTTGCCCCACACATGAGAATACTCCTGATGCTACCCAAAACATTAACAGTTATGCCAGTCAAACTAAGACTAGATGTTATGTATAAACACTGATTATATTGTTTTAAAATTTATCCTACACCAAACATGCTTTGGCTAACAAATGAAAACAATGTAAACTACCTTGTATGTATAAACAACGGGACCTGTGCAAGAAAGAAGAGTTTCCACGACTCCTATGTACAATTTCAAGTGTGAAGGAGATTTCATCTGTTATTTTTGTATTTTCTTATTCCTAAAGCATAGTATTTCACGATGTTCAACTGATTATATTTCATGGAGAAGATATTTTTAATGAAATCTTTCATAAACTTTTCATGAGAGGCACAAAGTTTGCATTCTAGAGACTTGTGTATGTGATAGTTGCTAATGACTCCAAAAACAACATGGTCTCACGTTCAAACCTCACGGGAGGGGTTGAGGATGGAAGACACTTTGGGAGAATTAAAACGATCCCAATGTGTTTCCAAACTCAATTGAGCCTAGGCTTAGTTGATTAAAGATCTTTCCTTCAGTGGTGTTAAACAAAATTGCTTAAAGAGCGTGAAAATACCATAAATGCAACATCATGAAGAAGAAACACAAAATTAAGACACTATAGATAATGCACCAAATTTTGTTAATGGAGTTCACTCACAATGTGTGAGCTATGTCTCCAAGCCCAACTTCAAAGTCCAAAGGCCTTTATATTATCTCAGCAAAATAATGGGAAGCACATGGAAAAATACATGGCAATACCTCACTTCTAGGAGTGACCTGAAATTATGTTACTCAGATCCCAATTTTAATTGCACCAATAGATTCCTTGTAAATTTCGTGAAAAATGAGTATAAAATTGACCATGTTCTGTAACTTTCACCTATGGGCCCCTTAGGGAATCTTCAAGACGCCATAACAGTCAAAATATTTCCTAGAATATACTCTAGGAATCTACCTCGAAAAGTGCATCCACCCAGCACAGTTCCACTCAACCCTTTGTGGCTTGACCTCCACCTCCATCTCCCTCCATGTCGATCGAATGTGATTTAAATATGTTTTCTTGGGAAGAGAAACCAACGTCCACGTTGTGGTGCATTGGTTGGCATGTTTAATATAGGGCGTTGGTTGGGCGAAGGTTTGGGGCTCAAGCCTGCGGGCCTCCCCCATTTGCATCCATTATGTTGTTTAATTTAAATGGGTCGCCATATGGTTATAACCATATATATGGGGTTATATATATTAATATATATAGGTTTTACCCGCCACGTAAATAAAACCATTCGAACATTGACCAACTTGTCCATTTGTTCAAGCTTGCTTAATGGGTTGATTGGGCCCTTGTGGGATGCTAGTTAGGTGCCACGTGACCCCATTTCATTGGGCCATGTGGTGCCTTCACATTGACCCACGTGTGTGCCCAATCACCCTTGCTCTGCCACATCGTATGCTTAGTAATTCGCCATGTCATGCCACATGGAGCGTCTGTTGAGTGACACATGGCACCTGTTGAGGGTGCCACGTGGCACTGTTAGTGCCAAATATTTGCCTATTTACACAAAACTTCAGATGAGAAAAACTTTGTCACATGAACTTAGATACAAGTTCCATTCATGTCGTTGGAATCATCTCGACGAGATCTACGACTTGGTGTTGATTTTTCTGAGATTTAAGGACTTCAAATTTTGAGCCTTTTTGGATCCTCCTAGATCATCAATGTAGTCAAAACAATAACACAAAAATGTTAGGTTTTTTTAATTAAATCCACAAAGTTTTATAAAGAGAATTAAATTTGATTTTGTTTGTTTGTTTGATAAGATATGTGAGTCCTTAGATGATTGCATGTTTAACCTTTGGCTTGAGAAACCACGACCCAGGGGCATCTAAGCCGTCAAAACCACCTAGGGATCACACCTCGCCTAGGCCATACCATCCCTTAACATGGCTATATTTTTGCCCACAGAGTTCCAAACTAATGACCTTCACATAATAGAGTGCCTTAATAGTATACCCCATCACCATTTATTCTATGCCTCGTGGGCTAAATTAAAATTTATTTTTAATTCAATAATTAATCTGAATAATAGGTTTTATTTACAATAATAATATCGATTATTTTAATAGAACTAACTAAGGTTGACTTTAAACTTAATTCAACAAAACAATTATTAATTAATAAAGCATTAAATGTTTTAATAGGGGGTGGCAAGAGGGGGAGGGGTACTTTATGGCCTCGAGGAGGAAAAAGTGTTCAAATATTCATGGGGTCTATTATGAGACCAGCGCACAAAAAGATAGAAAAGATAGATCAACGCCTTAGAATTCAGCCTCTTTGAGGGGGAAACCTCCTTTACATTACATAAATGAACAATTCTTCGATGATTCAAATGACATTACCTCCTTTCTATATATAGGAGTCTAAGGGGTCATAATATAATCAGAGCCGACATAACAATAATAATGTAAGGGCACAAAAATAACAATAGTGGGCTTCTATGGGGCACAATAGTAACAATATGGGGACTTCATGGTTACAACAATATAATAAGGGGGTTGTACTAATAACAATAAGGGGTTACACTAGTAGTATAGGGGCCTAACATGCCCCTCTCCTTCAAAAGTGTTGTCCTCAATGCTTGAGTATTTCTTGATGTTTCTGTATAAAATTCTTGTCCTCCCATGTAGAACCTTTAGCGGGTAAGTTCTTCTACTTGATGAGATATTCCAAAATTGGTCGATTTCGTAGCTGTCGGGTTCTTGTTTCTGTGACTGTTCCAGGTTCCAATATGATTTGTCCTTCCTCTTCAAGTTTTGGCAATATTGTTTGAACTGGGATATTCTGCAAGTTTTGAATGAGTGGCCACACTTCTTTGTCCTTCTTCCATTCATTCCTTGCTTCGTTTATCCAATCTGGTTGGATAATAGAAATAACACAAAAAAATGCTTCCACATCCTCATCCTTTCTTGAGAGTGCATCTGCAACAAAATTTTGCTTCCCTTTTCTATAGATGATGTCAAAGTCATAACCCAACATATTTGTGACCCATTTTTTCTGTTCTTCTAAAGATAATAGTTGTTCTAAAAAGTATTTAAGACTATCATGATCCATTTTTACCTTGAAGTGTCTTCCCATTCGGTAAGGTCGCCATTTCTTAAGTGCATGTAGTATTGCCAACATTTCCTTCTCATAAATAGCTTGCTTGAGATGTGGTCGTAAAATTACCTAATCACCTACATCAAAACATTTTTCACTGCGATGTTGATCTACCTGTTGTTTCATTCGATTTTGCACCAAAGTGGCGTTATCCTTTAAAAGTTGGAGAACTTGTTGTTGATGCTCGATGTGATATTTCACTGCTTGAACCTTTTTCTTCTTGATATGTCCTTCTATGTTTAGAGTTTTAGGAGTGGTAATTTCTTCCAAGGCTTTACAAGATATGGTCGGATTCATTTCTTGATGCTCGATGTGATTTTTCACTTTTTGAACATTTTTCTTCTTGATATGTCCTTCTATCTTGATAGTTTGAGGAGTGGTAATTCTGGCCAATGCATTACAAGATAGGGTTGGATTCATTTCTTCTTTCTCGATGTGACCTTTCACTTCTTGAACCTTTTTCTTCTTGATATGTACTTCTATCTTAATAGTTTGAGGAGTAGTAATTCTTTCCAATGCTTTACAAGATATGGTCGGATTCATTTCTTCTTTCTCTGGGGTTGTTTCCTGGTGTATATACTCTTCTTTTGACATTTCTTGATCCTTTTCTTCCTCCTCTCCACAATTAGTGTAAAATAATTTCTTCTCAGCACACTTATGACCTTTAATTTATTTGTTATCACAATTGTAACAAAGCCCTTTTTCTCTTTTTTCTTCCAATTGTTGTGGTGTAACCCTTATAGGTTGTGGAAGGATAGAAGAAACAACTGTGCCATCTTTATAGTTGTGAGGGGTAGACTTCCTTGTTGCCATAATTTCACTTTCAATTTTTCTTGCCAACTCGAATGCCTCCTCCAATGAATCAGGTTCCCAAAAACAAACCTCATGTTGAACGTTATCCTTTAAAGTCCCTATGAAGACATCAATCCTTTGCTTCTCTGGAATATAATTTACCCTTCTATTCAATTTTTGAAAGTCCTTAATGTTCTCTTCCATTGAACCCTTTTGTTTGATATTTATCAATTAGCTAAAAAAATAGTTTCTCTTTGTATCCTCATAATGTGCTATCATTTCCTCCGTGAAAATTGACCACGTAACAAGTGGTTTACGAGAACAAGGCCTTTTATACCATAAAAATTGATCTAGTTCTAAATATGAAGATGCAATACGTACCTTTTTTAATAGTTGCACCTCATGTAGATCGAAATATTTCTCCATCTATAGTATCCAACTTACCAAATCCATACCATCAAACTTCCTCATCTCGCTTTTTCTTGATTTCAGGAGCTCGATCTTGAAATGACTGTAACTCTGTAATTTCGGATCTTCCAATTCTAAAATCGTGACCTGTAGTAGCCCTCTACGTCCTCTTTCCAATGCCACTAGTCTAATCCAAATTGGATTCTCCAAGGAAGAGTTATGCCAAATCTCCCACAGTGACCTGATTATAGACCTTTCCAGAAGAGCGAAATTGTATGAAGTGCCACGTGTCACTATTTTGACCTTAGTATCTGAAAAATATACACAGGAAACTACACTCCATCCTCTTTCTGTAACTTTTTACGAAATTTCAGTCTGATGCTCAGAGAGACAGTTATGAAGATTTTCCCAAGGTGGCCTGTTTGGAATGTAATTCGGGGGTCTACAAAAACCCTAACTTCCTTAGACTATATCTCCAAAAATATAGCGAGACAGGATTTGAAATTCAAAGAGAAGGTTCAGACCGATTTCTTCTCAAATGGGTTTTTTCTTAGCTTCTGAAACTTTGTAGCGAAATAGTTATAGAGAAAATCCCACGGTGACTTGTTTTAGCTTAAATTCTAGAGCATGCAAAAACCCTAACTTCCTCAGATCATATCTCTGCAAATATAGCTCGAAAAGCTCTGAAATTCGGACTTGTGGTTTAGCACGATTTTTTCTCAAATGGGTTTTTTTTAGCATCTGAAATGGCGCAGAAGAGAAGTTATAGCGAAAATGCCATGATGACTCGTTTGGAGCAGCGAAACCCTAGAATCCACAGCTCTGATACCAAATGTTATGAGACCAGCTCACAAAAAGATAGAAAAGATAGATCAACGCCTTAGAATTCAGCCTCTTTGAGGGGGCAACCTCCTTTACATTACATAAATGAACAATTCTTCGATGATTCAAATGACATTACCTCCTTTCTATATATAGGAGTCTAAGGGGTCATAATATAATCAGATCCGACATAACAATAATAATGTAAGGGCACAATAATAACAATAGTGGGCTTCTATGGGGCACAATAGTAACAATATGGGGACTACATGGGTACAACAATATAATAAGGGGGTTGTACTGATAACAATAAGGGGTTACACTAATAGTATAGGGGCCTAACAGGGTCTTAGTTATATGACAAATATTCAAGCAGAGATATATGATCTCTACCGAGGATTTTTGTTAGCCAAAGAAAATTAGGTGGACACACTTCTGGTTATGAGAGATTCTCTCCTAATCCTACATCATCTAATCAAAGGCTCCCTTGTAAAGAAGAAATCTATGAAAAACATAAAAAAGAATCAAGAAAATTGTGGAAGATATCCCATCCAATACATATTTTCATCCTAAGAGACTTAAAGAGAAGTAGACAAGTATGCTAACAAGGGGTGTAAATTGGAGATAAGTGAATTAAAAATTAATGACCAAACCAGACTTGCTATAATTCCCCAATGACGGATGAAGTCTATTAAAAAAATCCCTAGTAGCATGATGTGCTGTAAATTTTGTGTTTTGTTGGATAGTTTTCTAAGGTATTCACTTACAAAAACCCTCTTTTTGTTGCTCAGATATATTCTCCCTAAAAAAATCATGTATTCATATTAAAAAGGAGAAAACAATTGATTTTTTGTTATGAATTAGCTATGCAATACTTTATGCATTTGTTGTGAATCACGTGCAAAATTATATATTACGAATACTCTTTGCAAATTTTTTTTATTTATTTTTTTTTTAAATTTAATCCATATATATATAAATTATAAATAGATTAGACTTCACAATATGTTACATTTATTAAAAATTATATATTTTATATAGATGTAAAGTATTTATTATATTTTCTATGATTTCAAAAGTTTTTTTAATAATATAAATTTAACTTATTTAAAACAAAAATATTATAAATAAATATTTTTATTTATTTTTAAAAAATTAAATTAAATTTTATTTTAAAATTCACTGTTATAAAATAAAATATAAATAAATACATAAATAAAAATAAAATATATACATTATTTCGTTAATAGAAGTTTAGATTTACGATAAATGGGTAGACTCTTAAGAACTCTTTATTAGTTTAAATTTTGCATAGATATTAATCTTAAAAAAAAAGAAAACATTTTAAAATTAAAATTCTCTAATAATGAAATGGTTTTTGGATTTAAGACTTCTGTGGTTTATATCTTTTGAAATTACCAGAGAATCCACAGTAAAAACCATTTTTCCGTCAATGTTTCAAATCCCAACTGGGATCCATCATCAGGACTACTTGAATGAAGTAGTCCTGATGATGGATCCCAGTTGGGATTTGAAACATTGACAGAAATATGGTTTTTACTGTGGATTCTCCGGTAATTTCAAAAGAAATGTCTTTTGTTTATCATTTCACTAAAGTAAGTATTTTTACTCATTTACTTTATATTTTCATAGGTTTGCCAAGTAAGCTACACCTTAGAAGCAAATACTTTCATAAAATTATTACTTTCCATTGAAGAAGTTGAATTTAACTATACCTCAAAAAAAAATTTCTCTTTTTTGTAAACCAACAGTGTCTTACTGTTTTGATCTGCTGCTAGGGAAACTAGACCAATGGCAAAAAAATAGAGCTATAGTCCAAAACATAACACAAAAACAACACTTGTTATACAAGTCTTTGTTAAATTTATGAGAGATTCTTCGGCGTAAATCACATAAAATTTGATTTGTCGACGCGTTTCGAACCAACCAGTGTGGTTCATCGTCAGGACAAGTTGAAGAATCAGATCAAGCTTTGCATATTAAATAGTCAGAGCAGAACAACAAACGGCTATATAACAACTAAATTTGACCAGGAGACGTTAGATGGATAGGATTAAGGGCATGACCTATATTTCAATAATTAAGTCAATTTAAAAAAGTTAATTAGTTATACTCTTATTTAAAGGGACTATATAAAATTAATTAATTAATTTAAATTAGTAGTTAGTTGAAAAGTGAATAAATGAATTAATTTAGATTAATAGTTAGTTAACAAGTTATTGAATGTACATAGTTATATATATATATATATATTATTAAAGATAAAGGGAATTATTTTATAAATTAATTATAAAATAAAATATCATAAAAATTAATTTAAATAGATTATTACAAAGTTAGTTATAGATAAATAAAGGGAGTAATTAATTAAAAATAAATAAATAAAAATAATTTAAATCCTAAAATTTTTTCATAATATCTATCAATAACTTCTAAATTAAAATAAATAAATAAGAATAATTTAACCCCTAAAATTTTTCCATAATATCTATCAATAACTTCTAAAATAATTTATTTATTTATTTATTATTATTATCGTATTTTTATTATTTTTTTTAAACTATCATAATACCCTAGATTGATATCAGGTTATTATTAGAGTTATGAAAGGATTAATATAATAGTGTTATCATAATACTCCTAAATATCCTATATACATATCTTATAATAGATAAGAAAACCTTGAAGAGCGACTTAAGAGGAGAGGGCCGGGACTCAAAATCACAACCAAGACTAAAGGCCCAAAAGAGAAGGATATGGGAAAAAAAGGAGGGAGGGGAGGAAAGGAAGAAAACGACTAGGAGGAGAGGGTTGGGATCCAGCAACTGTTGATCTTCCATCCGTCTTCTTTATTGAGATTGTTCGGTCTTTTCTCAATCTCAAGGGCTTCCCTAAATTTGCAGTGATGGAATTGCGAAACCTTAGCGATAACACTCACCTCCTCTATGCAAACATGATGCTTGGTACTCTCTGCATGCTCAGCTAAAGCAGAAGACTTGGTTCTCCTATGCTTGAGGTCAGCTACATGCTCACTAATCCTTTGATTGATGGAGCGACCAGTCTCACCAATATAGGGTGTCCCACAGGAACAAGGAATAATATAAACCCCTTTCATGTCCTTAGGGTCGATAGGATCCTTCACAGACCTGAGGGATTTACGAATGGTGTTGAGGGGTCTAAAATTCGAGGGCATATTATGCTTCTTAAGAATCCTAGCAATCTTATCAGTGGTCCCCTGCACATACGGAAGATGGACACCTGGGACCTGCTCTTTTGGTTCTCTTTTAGCTAATGAATTTTTGGCAGCTTTGAGGAAAGATTTCTGACCCAGGTACTTGCTATAACCATTCTCAACAAAGACATTAAGGAGGTGGGATTTCTCTTTCTCAAAGCTTTTTTCATCAGATATCCTAAGGGCTAGAGTAGCCAGGGTGTTGGGAACACCCAACTTCTGAGCCGGGAAATGCTGGGAGTTGGCATGAAGACACTGCTCCATATGTGTTTTCTTTCAAAACACTTGGTGGGAGAGGGAACCATCACTATTATTAGAAATAAGAATATCAAGGAACGGGAGGCAACCATCAACTTCTTGTTCTTTGGTGAACTTAATGGCAGACGATTGACTGTTGAGATGATCGAAGAAGAGATCCAATTCCTCTTGGCCATGAGACTAGATGACATTAGTGTCATCTACATTTCTTTTCCAAAGCTTCGGCATGAGGCGAGCTGAGTTTAGAGCCTTGGATTCAAAATCTTCCATAAAAAGATTAGAAGTTATTGATAGATATTATGGAAAAATTTTAGGGGTTAAATTATTCTTATTTATTTATTTTAATTTAGAAGTTATTGATAGATATTATGAAAAAAATTTAGGGGTTAAATTTTTTTTATTTTTTATTTTTTTAATTAATTAGTCCCTTTATTTATCTATAACTAACTTTGTAATAATCTATTTAAATTAATTTTTATGATATTTTATTTTATAATTAATTTATAAAATAATTCCCCTTATCTTTAATATATATATAAATAACTATGTACATTCAATCACTTTTTAACTAACTATTAATTTAAATTAATTCATTTATTCACTTTTCAACTAACTACTAATTTAAATTAATTTATTTATTTTATATAGTCCCTTTAAATAAGAATATAACTAATTAACTTTTTTAAATTAACTTAATTATTAAAATATAGGTCATGCCCTTAATCCTGTCCATCTAACGTCTCCTGGTCAAATTTAGCTGTTATATAGCCATTTGTTGTTTTGCTCTGACTATTTAATATGCAAAGCTTGATCTGATTCTTCAACTTGTCCTGACGATGAACCACACTAGTTGGTTCGAAACGCGTCGACAAATGAAATTTTATGTGATTTACGCCGAAAATATCTCATAAATTTGATATGGATCACAGAAGCCTCAATTCAACAAGTCTTTGTTAAGTTTGCTAGATTCAACAATACTAATCATATAAATAAAACCATGCTTAACATAAACATCCAAGTATATATAATACTAGCAAGAGAAGACATATTATCCCATAGATGGGAGGTCATACTTATGGGGACTATGAAAACAAATTAGGAGGATGTGGACATGTCAATGGGATCTCTTGGAGTCTTAGGTGAAGTTGGACACCTTCCCAGGCTTAGAATGGTCTCTATCTGGGCAAGATGCAAAACCATATCACGATGCTCGAGTCCTAAGTCCTGATGTTCCATCTGTAATTTATCTAACTACATTAAAATCTCTCGTTTTGCACTTTGTCGGGGAGGGACTTGATATTCCAATAGAGTTCTATAGTGCAAAGGTATTGTTTTAGGCATCCATGGGTGTGCCACGAATTAGGGACCCAATCTGCCATAGATGCCAAAAATTGACATCTGAAAATTCTTCTTTATTGACATGGACTTCAGTTATAACCGTTTCAATTTCATTTTGAATTTTAGCAAGGGTTTGGGAGCGATATCTTTTGACTGCATTTTGAACTTGAAGGCAAGCTCTAGCGCTCCCTACCTCAACAAATTCTAACCCTCTGTATTGGCACGCTGTGAAGGAGCGAAATATTCAAGGAGAAGCGAAGGTAGCAAGAGGAGAGGAGCATAGTGTGATTATGGTATCAAAGAGGAAGTCATGGAAGGGAGCACTCATGAGAGGGAATATATGGGAATTCAATGAAGGGAGGGGTCTATGGGGACCAAAGGTTGTTGCTACAATCAATAGCATTACGGGGAAAGATGTACAAGGAGGGGGCTAACATCTAAGATGAATTTCTTAGCTTAGAAAGGTGGTGGCAATAGCTAGAAAACACATCATGCAGTCTAAACAATTACAGACAAACAATACAAGAACATTCACCCTCCACTAAGAAAAAGTGAATACATAGGCAACACTCACTGAGTAAAACATTGCACTAGGAAACGATTGCCCACCTGCACATAGAAGCTACAGAAGGAAGTCTAGTTGGAGTATAGCCTCCACTACCACTTCCATATGTTGCTTGCAATACAAACTGCTCTCTACCTAGTGTGAGAAATTTGAATTGGTGTCACCACTAACCTACAAAGACACACTTGGCTTCAAGCAGAGGAATATTAGACGAGCTTTATAAACTCTATGGGGGAAGCCAGGTCAGGAGGACCTGAGCACGATAATGGAGGAAGTGGAATGAAAACCGTGGATATATCCCACTTACCTTTGAGAAGGTTCCCACCTACACCAGCTATGAGCAATGAATGCGCCATCATATTGGAATTGATGTGGGGCATCATGAACTATGTGATAGATTAAATGGAGGGCAATGTGACCAAGCCTCCCCCCTTGCATGAGCAGGTTGATGGCAATGGATCCAACCCCCTCGCTCATTACATGTGTCCAAAGTTTAGCTCATATTTTCCATCCAATTCAAAGCAATTATTAATATGTTTAAGTAAAGAATAACAATTTTAAAAATAAAGACTTTTAAGTAGTCAACATTACAAACTATGATGCTTTTAAGCTGAGCTATCTTGTAATTACAATTTTCTTAAACAATTATTTTTATTATTAATATTGGGGGGATTTATTTTGTATCGTTATTCATTTGTTAGTTAAAGTTATTATTATTTTTATTTTTTCAGAAACATAAATAATAAACAATAAACAACTTTACATTTTATTTCATTTAATATTATTTTATGTTTCTTATTTTTATTTTTTAATAGTACTTGTGAAATTGTATTCAGTAGAATTTTATAAGTGTAGTAGTATATAAAAACTTTCTATCTTGTCAAAATTTTGAGGGAGGTAGGTCTAATGCACATGCTATTAAAGTGCCTAAGGAGAACATAGTTAAGTTAGTTTGCCAAATACTTAGAATAGTTAATTTTTGACATGTATATATCCTCATGAATTGAGTACATAATAATAAACAAAAGCAATATATGATTAATTTGGTTTTTAGGTACAACTTCTTGTGACAATTGGTTCAGATTTTACAAAGCTTTCTTCTTCTTCTTCCTTACCTCTGTTAAAGTAGGTTGAGTGTTTATTGGTTTGTTCAGACCTGGAGTATCTTGTGAAAGAATTATTCTTACTCTTGAGCTTCAACTTCATTAGCCAGATCTACGCAACTTTCTGTTGTCTAAGGGCCTAACTTATCATGGGATTCATGGCCCAAGTCCTATGGGATCATATCTACTCCCAACGTACTTTGAGAGACTTGATCTTGTTGCTTTTCTCGAGAAAATAGAGTTATTTGAGGCAGAGGAGGAATTGGAGGAGATTTATCTAATAGAACTAACTGGTGATCCTTAGTGGAACCTACCCACCAATTCGATTTTCACTGCTTATTTGACCCAATTAGAGAATGAGCATTTGTATGGTCTATATTAAAAGAAACCCTATAGTGCAAGGAGACACACTCATGATCTAATTTTTGAGTCCAGGAAAAATATTTGCTATTCAAATTATGTTTAGTTGGGAACCCAAGGCTAAGATTCATTTCCACACATACTTTGCCATATGTAGCAAATCTTCTCTGTTGACTTTCATGTGAGACAAAGAAGAACCTACCAAAAGCGGATCTAGTGGCTTGAAGAGAGGGCAAACCCCATAGATGCAATGACAGATTTGGAAGCCATACCCAAACATGAGTACAAGACAAGACTTCTGACAATGGATCGAAGGAGGGAGACCAAGGTTTCAAGCACAACCAACATTGCCATACAACCATGGAATTGAGTTAAAGATCAAATCCATATCTTCAACATTGCCAAACTTAGTGACAAAAAAACCCTTTGCACAAGGATGGATAAAAACTTCTTCCTTGATCATTGGCAACTAATTTTTTGCTATCCAGGCTTGAAGATTGAAAAACCATGGCCAAAACCCAAAGAAAAGGGAAACTAGACTACCAAATATGAGGAAATCTGCTTCCTCATCACCCTCTATGCCAATGGGACTGTAAATAGAGGGAGATTCACAAATTGGAATAGAATAATAATGGACAGAACATTGCTAAAGCACGACATTCTTAAAAGAAATAGCTCTAGGAAAGCCAACAATTGAATTAGAAGTTGACAAATTGCAAGGAGAAACGAGGCTAGGCACCATCACTGAACTTGAAAGTGAACAAGACGTTTAGTAAGGCACACACGCGACTAAAAATAAACCCTAGCAACTTAAAACAACTTGCACCTGTTGATTTGAGTTAGCATCAGATATTATCTAGCCACGAAAATTGGTGGAGAGGCTAAGGCAAATGACATCTCCAATACCCAGAAAGGGTTTGT
Source organism: Pinus tabuliformis (assembly GCA_031772625.1). Lineage (NCBI taxonomy): Eukaryota > Viridiplantae > Streptophyta > Pinopsida > Pinales > Pinaceae > Pinus > Pinus tabuliformis. The sequence goes on along the minus strand of CM062804.1, from coordinate 81,627,881 downwards.
GCAGATTCTAAACAGTTTGGGAGATACTAAAATAATTAATATTTTTAATGGAGTCCCTAAGTCTAAACTTAGGGAAAATAAAATATTAATGTGAATTAATATAAAATTGTGTTAGAATGGTCCAAAAGTCATGGATCAAGCCAAATCTAATCTTAGCCATTGATTAGGGACTTAATCTCGGTCGTTGATTTGTCAACGAGAAAAGTATAAGAGGAGGCTTGAGGGTCACTTGGAGAACACACAAAGAGATCAAGATTTCGACTTTCTAAGGCTGGGTTTGCTGAGAAAGTTGAGAGAGTGATCAGAGTTGCAGCTAAGGGGCAGTGAATACAAAAGCAGAGAGGTAGAGATAGCACCGGGAGGATCAACGCAATAGCCAGAGAGAGGGACCCAGAACCAGCCAAGGGTTCACGCAAAGCCAGCCAGGGCTCACGTAGAGGCAGCAAGGAACTACGCAGTGCCTCAGAGGGCCAGCCTGAGTGACACAGAGGGCCAGAGAACTGACGCAGTGCCTCTAGAGGCTGACGCAAGCCAAGCCATAGTGACGTTGGGCTAACGCTGGGCTAGAGAGAGCTGACACAGTCCCTAGAGGCTTACGCTGGGCTTTCGTGGGGCAGATTGGAGCTGTGGAGCTACCCAAGTGTTTATCCGAGGTTTCAGCCGGAATATCTGCTTCCGAGTACAGAGGTACTACTGCTGAGATTTTTCTCTATTGGGTGAGCCAGATTTGGCACCCAGGTTGTATTCTGAAACTGCTTAATAAATCAAACCCTCAGATAGTTGCACCAGTTTCCCCGCATTGGGTTTTTCCGGGGACATTAGTCCAAAAACAATGGTGTCACTTGTGTGCTTGTTTCTGTTTCCTTTAATTGATGATCTGTAATGTCTTGAGCATGCACTTGTATTTATTTCCAGTATTTACATGGTAAATAACTTGTTAATTAACATAACAAGTAGGTAGGAATAAATCAGTGAAGTACATGAAGGGTTTCTAACAGATAGACTTAGAAACTTCAACATGGTATCAAAGCGAGGTTGCAGATCACAGGAGAACTGAGGACATCAGCCGAGCAGAGTAGAAATAACAGAAAACAGTTGTCCCAAGTGACAGAAGTTGTTCCTAGCAGAGAAGCAGCAAGGAAGGGGGGACGCAGTGCCTGCATCATCAAGTTCGATCCAAGAAGAGGCATCGCAGAGGCTGAGGGAGGCAAAGACAGGCTTACACAAAGGCTAGGAGGGCTAATACAGTTGGCTGAGGAAGCTGATTTTCCAATGACGGGATTGTGCAGAGCCTAGGAGCTCTCACCTTCAGTTTGCTGGGGTTTAGGAGGCTGTGGGTAGGTTGCAAAGTGGAGATGGTGGGGTACTGTAGTTAGAAAAATACCTAATAGGGCAAGGCCAAGGAGGAGGGAGTTGCTACCGAGGATTTCTAGTCGGGAAATCCGGATCAATGGTGGAGTTGCACTAATGATCGGAGTGGGGGCATCTCGACATTGGCAGAAGGGTTTCTAGGAGGAAAATCGAGGCTCAGAGGGAGTCACACCAAGAAATTCCAGGAGGGAAGTAGAGGAGCAGTGAGATGGCAGTGAACGGGTTAAGAGACCAGGACAGACTGGACGGAGCCTCAAACTTCCTATGCTAGAATCCTATCCATTCTAGACAGGAATTGTGTCAAGAACTTTTCCTTGAGGGCGATAGCTATCCCAGTTGACCCAACTAATAACGACAAGTACGAGGAGGCAATGGCGAGGGCCAAGAGCATCATTCTTGACAGGGTCAAGGACCATGTAGTACCACATATTGCCGAAAATGACACGACAAATGAGATGTGGGAGGCCCTAAAGAAATTGTACCAGCATACTTCTGTGCAAAGAAGGATGTTACTAGAAAATCAACTCCAATCATACCAAATGCAGAAGGGAGAACAGATTGACCCCTTTCCTGGTCGATTGAAGGAGATCTGGGATCAACTGACTTCAATAGGGGCCACACCGGATCAAGAATTGATGGTGAGAACAACCTTGAACGCAGTTTTAGAAGACTGGGAGGTGTTTGTACAGAGCATATTGGGCAGGGTGACCCTTCCAGATTGGGAGGAAATGTGGGTTGCTCTTCGCCAAGAAGAGATTAGAAGGCTGAGCAAGGCGGGAAGCAACGACAAGGGGATCAGAATCAAGAAGGAGGAGGAGGTGGATGTTGCCCTAGCATATAAGGGAAAGCAGGAAAAATGAAAGAAGAAGGACCTCTCCAAGGTCAAATGCTTCCACTGTGGGGAGCTGGGTCATTATGCGACCCTGTTAAAATTGGCAACTAGGGCCAAACTCCATGTGGGTCATCTTATTTATGGCAGCTAATATTTTTCTTGGATCCCTCTCATTGAGAGGTGTAGGATTGATCTAAAGATCATCCGATTCCGATAAGTATTTATGAAGATATGAATTTATTTTGATTATGGACAAATTGTCAAGTTGGCTAGCAACTTATGTAGGCTCAGAAGCCCAACAGTCATGTCTATTCAACCTCTACGTTTTAGTATAAATAGAAGAGGACTTGAAGTCATTTGTCACACACACACTCACTCTTGTGATCTCACTTCATCCTGTTTTGGGTTTGATGAAGATGAGAGCTAGAGGGAATGCCCTAGGGTATACGCTGCCCTAGATCTAAATGCAGTCATGGGAGAATAATCTCTACGTTGCTCAAAAAGCCAGAAAAGCCAAAAATGACAGAAAAGCCAGAAATACTGGAAAAGCCGGAAATGCCGGAAAAGCTGGAACTGCCAAAACTGCCGGAAAATCCGGAATTTCCGGAAAATCCGGCCGGAACTGCCGGAACTGCTAGAAAAGATGGAAAAGCTGGAAATGCCAGAATTACCAGAAAGCCGAAACTGCCAGAAAATCCGAAACTGTCGGAAAAGCCGGAATTGTCGGAAAAGCTAGAACTGCCAGAAAAGCCAAAAAATCCAGAAAAGCGGAAACTGTCGGAAACGCCAGAAAAGCTGGAACTGCCAAAAAAAGCCGAAAAAGCCGGAACTGCCTGAACTACCGGAAAAGACTGAACTGATGGAAAAGCTGGAAAAGCTGGAAAAGCAGGAACTTCTAGAAATGCCGGGAATGTCGGAAAAACCAGAAATGTCGGAAAAGCCGGAACTGCCAGAAAAGTCGGAAAAGTCAGAAATGTCGGAACTGCCAGATCTGCCAGAAAAGCCGGAACTGCCAGGACTATCGGAACTGCCGGGAACAACCGAAACTGCCGGAACTGCCGGGAACAGCCGGAACTGCCAAAACTGCCGGGAACTGCCGAAACAACCAGAGCATCTGTCTCCGAAGGAGAGCAGCATGCAAGGGACAACTAACTAACATTGGGACAATTGTATGGTACTTAGCAGCAAATACACCAAGTATGCAATGTTACAGCTAGCATGCAACAACAAGCATGTTAAAGACAACAAGCATGCTAGGGATAACAAGCAAGCAAGATGCAACCAACACATAGGTCAGGATGGCAACATGGTGCAACAATGGCGCATAATGCAGTACAATGATGGGTACAGTCATGATTAATGAAGCGTGATGAGATGCAGCATAGTGATGATGGGTGCAACATGGTGTAGCGTAGTGAGGTGAAACATGATGACAAAATGCAGCACAACGATAGGTGAAGGAGTCACCTTAGAGAATTAGTTGAAGCAGCATGTCTTCAACTGATCTCATGTATCATCTTCTTAGAGATGATCTATGCTCTTATCTAGATAAGTCAAAGTGTTGACTTCTGTTGTAAATGTACTATCTCTCTCTCTCTCTCTCTCTCTGCTGAACTATTGAAGAACATATAAGAAGAATTGATCAAGGGTTTCCCCACATTGGGGTTTGTCCCTAGATAGTGCCACATCTTGTGTCCTCTTGTCTTGGCTTGTCTTCTGCGATTTATGTTTATGTTCTATCTGCAGTTTACTTTAATGCTGATGTGATTGCTAATCTGGAAAGTATATTGAGCTAACTATGAAAATTGAAATAAATTGATCTAAGCATAGAACATACCTAAAATTAACATGGTATCGGAGCTGAGGTGAAGACAATGCCCAAGCAAGAGTGAAAGAGCAATCACCGAAGACAGTTGGGAAAGGACAAAAGGATCAGTGGATTCCTCATCCCTCTTCAAATTCACCGAGGGTGAAGTCGAAGCAGAGAATATTATCAGAATGGTGCAGCGGAATATGGCCTACCTAAAGATCACATCATAGGAAGACCGAATCTCAGGGTGGAAGGAAAGGCAGATAACTAGTTCGGCCATTATGCGAAGGAGTGTCTGAATGGTAGGGACACATCACTTGATGATGATAACAATCATTCCAGGGACATCTTCAATGATCAAATGAATGACAGGTAATGCAGGTCATCAAGGAAATGGCCGACTCTTCATAGAAAGCAAGGAACCCCAGGTATGAAGAATCAAATGTTGTTTTTGATAAGATAAAGAAGCGTTATCTTGTATTGGCCGTCTCCTTCAGATTCTTTGGGAATCTAGCTTATAGATTGTAGTGCTTCAAGGCACTTCATCGGATAGATTGGTGCACTCTCTAATTTGGTAGAGATGGAAGCAATCGTGGGATTATACTTGGAGCCGATGCCACCTATCCCGGAAAGGGTGTAGGGAATGTTAACTCTCAATTGAATAAGGGTAACTCAATTCATTTACAAAATCTCTTTTATGTACCTAATCGCAAGAAGAACCTGGTGTCCATTTCAGCAATGGAAGTCAAAGGTTCCAAGGTGGCACTCTTCGATGGAAAGGTACATGTTTGAAAATAGAATTTTCGAAGATGTTTTTGAGTTCAGGGTTGTATCAAGTTGCAGGAATTCCACTGGGGACCATGTCCATTGACACATAGCACCAAAGGTCTGTGAGTCAGATGGTGACAGGGATGCCTGAATTCAAAAAGAGCATGAAAGTACATGTCTGAGATGTACCAAAGGAAAATCTTACAAGGGGACCATTCCCCTCATGTAGCAGGTCCACAGGTTTGGAACAACCCGAGGAGTTTGAGATTCATGATCGGGAATCTCATGTATACAGGTGGAAGAAAGCCCTCTATGGCTTGAAGCAAAACTCCTCGGGCATAGTATGAGAGGATTGATAGCTGTCAGATGAAGCTGAGATTCACTAGGAGTGAAACCGATCCAAACCATTACCCGAAGGTTGTGGATGATAGACCTCTCATACCGGCACCTTATGAGGACGACCTATTTCTGACAGGTGCAGACCCTCTCATTTGCAGAAGTAAGAGGGAGTTGGATTCCGAATGTGGAATGATAAATTACAAGCTTGTGACTACCTCGAGGATATTAACTTTCAGAAGTTATATGGTAGTGATGTCGGACCAGATTTGGGAAATGCCTCTGAGTTTCATAAACTCATTTGCGTTGATGTTCTTGGTGAACTTCCGCTCGGACATATGTTTTGCAGTTAGCATGGTGAGCTCATATTTGGTTGAGTCTCACTGGATTGGTTCCAAGAATCTTTTGAGATATCTTCGGGGCACAATCTCTCATGGATTGAGATACACTACCAGAAATATGAAACTGCATGATTATTCGAATGCTGAGTGGGCAGGCAGTGTGGAGGATCACTAGAGCACTTCTCAGTGTTGGTTCTCTTTGGATTCTGCTTCGATACCATGAATGAGCAGGAAGAAGAAGTTGGTTGCTATAAGCACCGCCGAGACCGAATACATAGCTACGAGTATGATCTTGTGTGAAGTTGCATGGTTGCAGAATCTCTTAAGTGAGTTGTTTGTACACATGATGAATACCACTGTGATTCTCTGTGACAACCAGAGGGGGGATTCAATTATTGAGGAATCCCATATTCAATGATTGCTCTAGTAGATAGACATCAGATATTGCCTTATTTGCGATATGGTAAGTCGATGAGTGAGGAGGCTCCATCGCATTGAGACTGATGTACAGGTTGTAGACATTTTTTCAAAGCCCCAGGGAAAGGTCAAATCTGTGACTTTCCCGAACGACTTGGAGTCATTGAGAGACCTTCTTATAAGGGTCCTGCATGTTGCATGCATTGAACTCTGGGAGCTCTGGGGGGCTTGGGGTACTTACTGGAGCAACATACGACCACAAGGCGACTCACCCTCCCTTGGTGGTGCGCTATGGAACAAGATGATTCGTTCTCCTGTGGGCCATGATGATTCGTTCTCTGTGGCGACTGTGGAACAGGATGATTCGTTCTCTTGTGGGCCAGGATGATTCGTTCTCTGTGGCAACTATGGAACAGGATGATTCTTTCTCTTGTGGGCCAGGATGATTCGCTCTCCGTGGCGAATGTGGAACAAAATGATTCATTCTCCTGTGGTCCAGGATGATTCGTTCTCCGTGGCGACTATGGGCCAGGATGATTTGTTCTCCATGGCATCCACTGACAGGATGATTTGTTCTCCTGTCGAGGCATCCTACCCATGCAGTCTGAGACTCATGGGAAGTACCTCTCATCTGATCAATGAGTAGGGAAATGAGGATAGGGACCATAGTAGTTTGATCGATGGACGCATCGTTGTATCTACCGTACTCCCTATGCTAGGATGACCTCCATTGACCTGGGATCAATATAAGTGGTTTGAGACACTCTCTTGTGATATTGATCTGGGATCAACAAAACTGACTTCGGGTTAGTAAGAGTGATGTGACACACTCTCTTCAGATGAAACTGACTTCAGGTCAGTAGAGAATGGTATGAGACATTCTCAATCAATTCTTCTTCTTCATGGTTCAGCAGAGCAAAGCAGAGCTCAACAGAGCAGAGCAAAGCAGAGCTCAGCAGAGCATAGCTCAGTAGATCAGAGCAGAGCAAAGCAGTGCAGGGCATTGACGGCAGAGATAGTATAGTCAAACATATGGATCTACGGATGGAGTTCTCCCTAGTTGAGAGGGAGTGTTAAAATTGGAAACTAGGGCCAAACTCCATGTGGGTCATCTTATTTATGGTAGCTGATATTTTTCTTGGATCCCTCTCATCTAGAGGTGTAGGATTGATCCAAAGATCATCCAATTCCGATAAGTATTTATGAAGATATGAACTTATTTTGATTATGGACAAATTGTCAAGTCGGCCAGCAACTTATGTAGGCTCAGAAGCCCAATAATCATGCCTATTCAACCTCCATGTTTTAGTATAAATAAAAGAGGACTTGAAGTCATTTGTCACACACACACTCACTCTTGTGATCTCACTTCATCCTATTTTGGGTTTGATGAAGATGAGAGCTAGAGGTAGTGCCCTAGGGTATACGCTGCCTTAGATCTAAATGCAGTCATGGGAGAATAAGCTATACATTGCTCAAAAAGCCGGAAAAGCTGGAAACGCCAGAAAAGCCGGAAATGTCAGAAAAGCCGGAACTACCAGAACTGTTGAAAAAGCCAGAAAAGCCGGAAAAGCTGGAAAAGTTGGAACTGTCGGAAAAGCCAAAACTGCCAAAAAGTCGGAACTGCGAGAAAATCCGGAACTGCCGGAAAAGCTGGAATTACCGGAAAAGCCAGAACTGCCGGAAAAGTCGGAAAAGCCGAAACTGTCGAAAAAGCTGGAAAAGCCGGAAAAGCCGGAAATGTTGGAAAAGTCGGAACTGCCAAAAAAGCCGGAAAATTCGAAATTGCCGGAAAAGCTGGAACTGCCTGAACTACCGGAAAAGACTGAACTGCCAGAAAAGCCGAAATTGCCAGAGATGCTGGAAAATCCAGAAATGCCGGAAAATCCGGAACTGCCAGAAAAGCCGAAAGAGCCGGAAAAGCTGGAAATGCCAGAACTGCCAAAAAATTTGGAACTATTGGAAAAGCTGGAACTGCCACTGCTAGAACTGCTAGGAACAACTGGAACTGCTAGAACTGCCGGGGACTGTCGAAACAGTTGGAGCATCTGTCTCCGAAGGAGAGCAACATGCAAGGGACAACTAACTAACATTGGGACAGTTGTATGGTACTTAGCAACAAATACACCAAGCATGCAATGTTACAGCTAGCATGCAAGGGACAACTAGCATGCAACAACAAGCATGCTATGGACAACAAGCATGCTAGGGATAACATACAAGCAAGGTGCAGCCAACACATAGGTCAAGATGGCAACATGGTGCAACAATGGCACGTAATGCAGTATAGTGATGGGTATAGTCATGATTAATAAGCGTGATGAGATGCAGCATAGTGATGATGGGTGCAACATGGTACAACATGGTGAGGTGCAACATGATGACGAAATGTAGCACAACGATAAGTGAAGGAGTCACCTTGGAGAATTAGTTGAAGTAGCATGTCTTCAACTGATCTCATGTATCATCTTCTTAGAGATGATCTATGCTCTTATCTAGATAAGTCAAAGTGTTGACTTCTGTTGTAAATGTACTATCTCTCTCTCTCTCTGCTGAATTATTGAAGAAAATATAAGAAGAATTGATCAAGGGTTTCCCCATATTGGGGTTTGTCCCTAGCTAGCGCCATATCTTGTGTCCTTTTGTCTTGGCTTGTCTTTTGCGATTTATGTTTATGTTCTATCTGCAGTTTACTTTAATGCTGATGTGATTGCTAATCTGGAAAGGATATTGAGCTAACTGTGAAAATTGAAATAAATTGCTCTAAGCATAGAACATACCTAAAATTAACAGACCCAGTTTCCAAGGAAGAAGAACAAGGGAGAGGCCTCCGAGACTAAGGCTGTGCTAGTAAGGGCAGAGAAGGAAGTGGAGACAGACGATGACTGTGCCATGAGTGCACACGCACACCACTTGAGCGGAAGTGGGGAGACATCGAGCTGAAGTCAGACAGACTACAGTTGATGAGGGGCAGGATCTTTGAGGTACCCAGCCTCTTGGATTAGACCTTGCTACGGGAGTCCCGAAGAGGAGTAGCAGTACTGGCGAATGTCAGTAGAGATGGATGTAGATGGAGCGACAGAGGGTGCTACAATGCAGGATTCCCAAGACAGCGTGAGGCAGTGATGCGAGAAGCACGGGAGTGTTGCACCAGTGCAAGATGGCATAGAGAGGTGTGCAATGGTGTGAGATGCATGGAATAGTTGCAGCAACACAGAGGTTAGAGAGGGAGCACTTGTTAGTGACAGAGGGAGCTTCAGCATCATGGGTGTCTCTAGCCTGACGGAGATGACAGAATTGAGAGATCAGTTACTTACTTCTCAGTAACTGAGTTTCAGTGCAACAGTTAGTAGTGGTAGTGCTATGGGCAGCACGATGCAGCATGATGAGAGGGGTTGCAGTGCAGATGCAACTGTGGCAGTGGCAGGGCCGTGGGCAGCAACACAGATGTAGAGGGAGCTATCATACAGATGTAGCGGTGGAAGTGCCATAGCCATGGGTAGCAGTAGAAGATGCAACAGTGCAGAGGATGTTGGGTAGCAGGCCTAGCATCAATACAGGGACCGATGCCGGAAGATCAGGGTGATGCTCAGTGAGGAGTATTACTAGAGCACAGTCCTCGCTAAGAGGGAGTGTTGATTTGGGGTAGCATCGGGTGTGCTCTAGCTATGAAAATTGGTGGAGAGGCTAAGGCACGTGAGATATCCAATACCCATAAAGAGTTTGGGCAGATTCTAAACAGTTTGGGAGATATTAAAATAATTAATATTTTTAATGGAGTCCATAAGTCTAAACTTAGGGAAAATAAAATATTAATGTGAATTAATATAAAATTGTGTTAGAATGGTCCAAAAGTCATGGATCAAGCCAAATCTAATCTTAGTCGTTGATTAGGGACTTAATCTCAGTCGTTGATTTGTCAACGAGAAAAGTATAAGAGGGGGCTTGAGGGTCACTTGGAGAACACACCAAGAGATCAAGATTTCGACTTTCTGGGGTTGGGTTTGCTGAGAAAGTTGAGAGAGTGATCAGAGTTGTAGCTGAGAGGCAATGAATACAGAAGCAGAGAAGCAGAGATAGCACCAAGAGGATCAATGCAGTAGCCGGAGAGAGGGACACAGAACCAACCAAGGGTTCACACAAAGCCAGCCGGGGCTCACATAGAGGCAGCTAGGAGTTGCGCAGTGCCTCAGAGGGCTAGCGTGAGTGACGCAAAGGGCCAGAGGACTGACGCAGTGCCTCCAGAGGCTGACGCAGGCCAAGCTAGAGTGACGTTGGGCTAACGCTGGGCCAGAGAGAGCTGACGTAGTCCCTAGAGGTTGACGCTGGGGTTTCGTGGGGCAGATTGGAGTTGTGGAGCTGCCAGAGTGTTTATCCAGGGTTTCAGCCAGAATATCTGCTTCCGAGTAGAGAGGTACTACTGCCGAGATTTTTCTTTGTTGGGTGAGCCGGATTTGGCACCTAGATTGTATTTTGAAACTGCTTAATAAATCAAACCCTCAGATAGCTGCACCGGTTTTCCCGCATTGGGTTTTTCCGGGGACATTAGTCCAAAAACAATGGTGTCACTTGTGTGCTTGTTTGTGTTTCCTTCAGTTGATGATCTGTAATGTGTTGAGCATGCACTTGTATTTATTTCTAGTATTTACATGGTAAATAACTTTCTAATTAATAGAACAAGTAGATAGGAATAAATTAGTAAAGTACATGAAAAGCTTCTAACAGTTAAACTTAAAAACTTCAACAACACTTATTTACTTAACATATCTTATTTTAACTAATAAACAAAAAATACACATGTTTACTTAACATATCTTATTTTAACTAGTAAACAAAAAAATACCCCTATTTACTTAATATATCTTATTTTAACTAATAAACAAAAAAATATAAAATATAAAAATTATATTAAAAATCATAAAAATTTTAATCGAGCAATAAAATATACACATTTCAAAAAAATTCTTAATTTATACATTAAAAAATTATAAAAAAATTCTTTAATTTATACATTAAAAATTTATAATTTGAAGTAGAACTAAATGATAACTCTACTTTTTATATATATATAATTAAACTATTTTATTTAAAAAAATACATTAATTTAAAGTTGAAGTTAGCTGTAGCTTTATTTAAAAATACATAAAAACATATTAATTTGAAATTGAACTAAATTGTAACTTTATTTTATTTTTAAAAAAATCATTGACTTTATGGATTCGAAATAGATGCCATGAACACGATTCAATAATGATACAGTGTGATGTACATTTTTAAATAGATAGCATTAATTTAATTTAATTATGTTTAGGTTTAGGTTGGATTATGTTTATTTTTAATGTAGACTATGCTTAATTTAGATTAGTTATATTAGGTTTAAATTGTAATTTAATTTAATTTTATATTTTTGTATTTGAAAAAATTAATAATTATGTTAGTATTATATTTGTGTGGGGTTGATTCCCATAATTATTATTTATAATTTCTAACCATGTATTTATATCTTTTTCAAAACATAATATTTAATTTACACGGCCAGTTTGCTACACAGTAGAAACTTTTAATATTAAATAAAAAATTGATTTACTGAATAACAATAAAATATTACTATTAAATTTATAATAAATTTAATAAAAACATCATTTTATATAGTGTCATTTTTGGGGTTGATTCTAATAATTATCATTTATAATTTCTAAACATGTATTTATGTCTTTTTCAAAACATAATATTTAATTTACACAGCCAATTTGCTACACAGTACAAACTTTTAATATTAAATAAAAAATTAATTTATTGATTTATAGTAAATTTAATGGAAAAATAATTTTATATAATGCGATTTATCTCAATTTATTTAAATATAAATTAAATAGAGATTAAACCTCATACATATCGAGTAGTATACATATTATGGGGCTCGAGTGGTATATATATCATGGGGCTCGAGTATGTTTTAAAATTATTTAAAAATTTATTTTCCTTATGTAAAGAAATAGGATAAAGTTTCAAGAACTATAAAGAAATAGGATAAAGTTTCAAGAACTATAAATATGTGGTATGAGTGAAAATTTATTTTCAAGAATTATTAAGAAACGAGTGAAAACTTATTTTAAATTTTTCTTAAATTAATGACAAGCCAATGAGCATTAAGAAGAAAGAAAGAAAAATTACTATATTGAAGTGTTGAATTTTACTCGTAATTATCGACCAAAAGCATACATAGAGGCCAATATTTCTTGGGGAGCTAAAATTCTTATTGCTCAGTTAAGGACTAATTCTCATCAACTCCGTTGTGAAACAGGATGTTGGAAAAGGCGAAAGGAAGTGTGGGAGGAAAGGGGATGCATTTTTTGTTCTTCCGGAAAAGTGGAAACAGAGAAACATTTCGTTTTAGAATGTGAGGTCTTCAAAGACAACAGGGAAAGTTATGAAGATATGCTGACAGCTAGCTCTTGAGATAATCTGTTTAGCAAAGGGTTTGTCGAGACACTAGGAGCATTTATTGTGAAGCTTCACAAAAAAAATCAAATGGAGATGAAGAAACACTCTATTCTAAAGACTATTTTTAACATCGTAAACGTTAAAATAATTTCTTTATTTCTTAAAAAATTAATGATAAATCAACTTACATTAAAAAAAATTCACAACTGTCCCACATCTAATTTAACAACTAAATTATAACAAATTGCATCCTAAAAAAGTATACATCTCATAAATACACACATTTTATATCCTGCTATTGTGGAAAATCGACGCGTCTTCCACTCTGACCTTTGACCAAGTTTTTCTGGAAAAAATATGTCACGATGATTAATGATTCCAACTAAGTTGTTTCAAGTGTTTTTCAACTACGGAGAATTGAAGAACCAATTTGGCAATTCTGAAGTACCAATTGAACAGTTCGTATACGGATTCCATTCCAATGGAGGCACGCATTGCTGTCCCTCGAAGAAAGCTGGGCACCCAAGGCTTGGAGGTAGGCCAAATACACAAATCCAATTTTGGATTCAGTCATGAACTGTACAGCAAACTATTCCTTATAAATGCTGCAGTTGTTTTACACTTTGGTGTTTTTTTTTATCTACAATTATGTGTTCACTCAGAGCAGTTTAGGATTTGAAATCCTTTTCCCTGTTTTTGATTTGATTTCTTTTGGGTAAAGAAAAGGGGAACTTGCACGTGAGTGCATGATGTGCTGGTGGGGCGGTAGGCTTTCGCACCCCAGCCTTCCTGTCGGTGCCATGCGCTGCTGCTGCAGTATTTGATTAATGATCACGTATGTGTTCCGATGTGTTCTGATGTTGACGTATTCTGCATGTATTCTGCGTGTTCCGATGTTGACGTATTCTGCTTGTTTCGGCGATATTGTATGATGAAATCTGCTTGCTTCGGCGATATATAATGTATTGTGATTGTTCAGCGGGGATTGCTCCCCCACTGAAAAAAAAAAGAAAAGGGGAACTTGCATTAACACATTTACTATTTACATAACTGCTTTACATAACTGCGAGATTAGAGGCCTCTCCTGTGCGTCAACGTCTGATAGCTGATCCAGTCTATCATCCTAGCAGTGAGGGTCATAACTACTTCTTTTGATGCTTCTTAGCTATCATCTTCTACCAGTGGCAGGGCCTAAATTAGCGTCAATCACAGATAAACACTTGATATCACTTTCACAGGACGCTTTATACAAAATTCTAGCATACAGTGGGTGAGGTTGTCGTTCAGCGGTGAAGGTAGTGGTGTCTTAGGATACCCGCCAAGGTTTAATTTCTCCTGGGGCAAGGACAAATGGTTGGGCCACTGCAAGTCGTAGGCGGTTTTGACAGAAGATTACTCTGCAGTGAAGACTTAGTGGATGCCAGTGAAAACGGCCAGCTGTCTTGTGGTGCCTGACGTATTTGAACGAATTGTAAAGCTTCCGCAATTTAAACTTTTCATAGAAGCACTGCAAATCTATCAAATAAGCTTTGATAAAGCACATTATAGAGTTAACCTAATTGTAAAGCTTCCGCAATTAAAACTTTTCATAGAAGCACTGCAAATCTATCAAATAAGCTTTGATAAAGCACATTATAGAGTTAACCTCAGGACCCGACGGTATTCTTCAAGGAGACTCTTCTCATCTCCCTCTTTGCTGTTGTCATTCTTCTTTGTTTCACATCCATTTCCAGTTGTTTCTCTCATTTTTATTCCTATTCTCTGTAGCATGAAATCCTGAGTAATAAGGATCACTTCCATCTGCTTCTCCAACTTGTTTAGTAGCAGTTCATTGGTTTCAATGTCTTGTCCTTTACCGCAAGGACCTCTTTGACGTGATCAATAATGTCTTCAGCTAATTTATAGTCTGCATCTACAAATTGGTTATAACCCATTCCTGAGCCATCCCTGCATCTTCAAAACATGCTGTTTTAACAATTGCCTGGATCGATTAAGAATAATATCGATTCTTCCCACCAGGGAACTAAATGTCAAATTCATTCTCTCTGTGACGGGACATTTAAAAAAATGGCCAGAGAATTAAATTCTTGATTCTTTAAGAACAAATTTGGGAAGAGTTCCGAACCTAATTCATTCTGTTCTTTCATTTGCTATTGCAGTTTTATAACATTCTTATAAATGGACTTTTTGTCTACAGATGACCTGGTTCTAATGTGATATGTTTACAACGAAGCAACAAAGACAATACTTCAGAAAAGAAGAAAGAAAAGTGCAAGAAGAGAATTGCCGAAATATATACACTGTACACTATATTTTACTAGGAGATATATAAAGAAGTAAAAAATTGGTATGTGGAGAATTTTTAATAAAGAGTTTACTGAGACATTTACATTCAGTAGTTGAGGTGGTAGGTGAAATGTACAATAAATTTATAATACACTATTGACTAAGTCTTAACAATCAGGTAGCTAAGTCTTAGCAATCTCGGGTAGATAAGATAATGATATAATATTATTAATGTCCAACGAATGATCATGATAAGTATGTCAATGAAACCAAAGAGTACATCCAGTTTGAATACAAAGTGGGAGCGTCATAGCTTAGTTGCCGTCCTTCCTTCTCTACATCTCAGTGTTGCTTTGTCATATCGGCCCCCTCCGTTACTCATATTCTAGCCCAAGACAAGCTTTTGGGCTAGAATTTTATGGGAGACAGTCAACAAGCTAATGGGACACCACCCACCCACCAAATCTTGTTTAACGCATTTAGGAGAGTTTTATGAGACCAGCATTAACCAATGCCCCCATAACACCGCCTTTGGTAGCTTCTTGGCACATTTTCAAACAAGCAGAGCACTCAACAGCTTGAGTTGGAAGATTGTCGGACTGCAATTGCAAGTGTTTGGTCTTTGGTCCCCACCCAATTAGGGAGTTTGGCTGGATCTCTTCAGCCTTTTTTGTTAACTTTAGAAGCATGTTATTCATTCTTTTTTTTCCAAGTTACAAAGCCAGGGAAAGCCTTGGAGGGTAAACCCTAAAATTTCCAGGGCACAAGGCTGGTCAACAGCAAGGCTTGAAGCCATTACAACAAAATATTCATTATGAGATCGACATGTCATTTATGGGAATTACGTCTAGGTAGGAAGGATAACAAGCATTCCTCCCGTTATCACTCATAAATTTTCCCTTGGCTGTAAAGGAAAAACCCCTAAGGTAACTCTTTCAAACCAACCTTAGGGCCAAAGGCTAGCCCCTTCAACCTGGAGAGGGCTCCTTTACAATTCAACTACCTAGTGTCACCTCAGCTGTTGGTTGTGTCTCTAGTATAGTGGTTAGATCATGAGTTCAGTAGGGTTTTGGAAATGATGGTAAGGCAGAGAAAGTGTATCCTTGGGCATGGAGTTATAGAAATCGTAAATCAATCAGCGATCACTAGGATGTTGGATGTAGTGACAGAGGCTAAGAGCAGGATAGTTGATATATCCTTAGACAACCTTGCTATTCAGAGTGGTAGGAGAAATTAACAAAAATCTGTTTAAAACAGAGCATCTGCTAGAAGAATTTTGTTCAATTTAGACAAGAAAGGTGATAATTGGATGGTAAAGACAGAGCGTGAAATGAAGCATGAATTCCACCTTTAATACCTTCATCCAAGCATAAAGAAGAAAACATTTAATGAAAATAACAGAGGTAAACACATTCACCAAGAAACGGACTGGGACATATTGACACATGAATTCTCAACTTTGAAACACTACGTTCTTTTGATCACTAGTCACCTATGATTAACCAACATAAACAAAGCACATACACATATTACAATTCTTTCTCCAATTCCGAACCCTTGGTTTTCTTTCATTATCAGATTTATAGAGTACGTACAAAACCATAACCATGTTTTTAGAAAGGCCTTAATTACAAAGTCTCAAAATAGCTAAGTAAATCTCTAATTAAAACTAAATACATTACATTGCTCAATTATAAAACAAAATGATAATATTTTGTATCTGGGAAATATGTTGTTGTTGAAGACCTGGCTGAAGCTAAGGATCAAAACTGACTACTGATATTCTGCCCAGATTTTATGAAAACCTTGCTTCATCATCATGCTTGGTATAGCAATTTCTTCCTTGAAATTTGGTCCTGATCCACAAAAATAGGAATCTGGTACGTAAATCCTTCCTCTAGGGTTGTATTTCCTCCAAACTGTTCCTTGTTGCCCTAAAAAATAGTTGTTTCCCGAGCGCTGATGGATTAACTGACATGCTTCATATCGGGAGAAAAACTGGGAACCACTGACGGATTAAAAGTCAACGCTGTCTCAAAATAGAGTTAAATTTGCGCTGACAATCTAACTGTCAATGCTCATCCAAAATGAAGCGAAAATAGCGCTAATGGATTAACTGTCTGTGCTCCATCAAAATGCTCCCAAAAGACTGTTGACAAAACAAAAAACCGCACTGCAAATGCTTCACTTGAGTTTGCTAGCTGTCTCTAACAAAATATCAACTTCACTCTATCTCCTTTTCCTAGTCTTCTTGGCCTTAACAACAGGCTCTTTGCTTTGACCTTTAGGCTTCCTAGAGCTTGCAAGCTTCTCTTTGCTTATGACTAGATCTCTCCGAGGTGTGTCATCTACCTTAATGACTTGTTGTGCCAGGCTAGGGTTTTGTTTGAGCTTGAATTTCAACCTCAATTTGTTAATTGGTCTAGTGTGAAGCTTTCTTCCCCCATAGATATCAGCTAGGGTGGGCTCCTTAACAGTCTCTATTTCCTTTGTCTCAAGATGATCTTGCCTTGTTTCAACTGGTTGTGGTTCAACAACTTCTGTATGTTCAAGAGATGGAAAATGAGGAGGGGACAAGCTTTTCTTTCCCAAAAGTCTCCTACTTCTTCTTGTGTGAACCTTTTTCATTTCAGGAACTAGAGGAGGAGGTT
This sequence comes from Pinus tabuliformis, assembly GCA_031772625.1. Classification (NCBI taxonomy): domain Eukaryota; kingdom Viridiplantae; phylum Streptophyta; class Pinopsida; order Pinales; family Pinaceae; genus Pinus; species Pinus tabuliformis. The sequence goes on along the minus strand of CM062804.1, from coordinate 81,610,625 downwards.
CTGGCATCACGTTTTTCCTCTGACTTCTAGTTTGGACAGATGAAGTCCCCTGTTCTAAGGTCTGGGGCAGTTCAACCGACTTCTTACTTCTTTTCCTTTTGTTGATGGCCTTAATTTTAGGTGAGATAGACTCTAGAAAACCCCCCCCCTCCCCACACCCCCCCCCCAAAAAAAAAAAAAATGCTCCCATGTTCTGCTAACCTTCCTTAAATGGTTTTCAATTAATAACTTGATTAGGTTCTTATGATAAAAGGAGTGGGATGATACATCAAGTTTGGCCCTCACTTTTGCTAACATCTTTTTGAGACTCATAAGTAAAAAGAAAGGAATGTTCATTCTCACCTATCCAGCAATGTGAGCAAGAAAACAGAAATGGTACATATTGTGTCTATTGAAGCACCCTTCACAGGTGAAATAAGAGTGAGTGATCCTAAGGAGTAGGTGCCATTCATCCTTCAGCCAAGATCTCTGCACCTCCAAACACCCCTATTTGTCCTTATACTCGTCTTTTAAGAAGAATGGAATGTCAATTCTAGCCAAAGTGCGGTTTTTAATCTAGCGTTCTCCATCAACAGGGAGGCCTGTAGCCTCTGTGATCACTTCCTCTGTGATCGGAAAGGAAATGTCTCCAATTCTGACCCCCTGGCCATCAAACCCTTCAGCAAAGGCTCAAGCAACCCCATCATGATAGCCACTGCACCTGAAAAACTCATCCCAGCGAGCCTGCCGAAATTGTTCTTGACTATTTGGATATGCTTTGAGGAGTTCAAGCCCCCAGGGTTCCCCCCTATACAACTTGAAGTTTTTCCCCATAACTGTCACCATCCAGAACCATAGGCATTGGAAGCGAGAGTTGTGAAAATTCCAAAACATTGGAATCCTATTGCAACAACTGGAAATTATTATCCTAATTGTTATTTTAATTTAACAATTTATTTACTGTTTCCTACAATAAATGCTGAATAAATTACACTGCAATCTACACAAATAAAACTACGGAAGAATAAATGCTAGCACACACACATAAAATAACACAATTAATTTTGGACAAAAGTCCCCGGAAAAACCCAATTTAGGAAAACTGGTGCAACAACTGAGGGTTTTAATATTAAGCAGCAGTGAAATAATCTGAGTACAACTGGATGCCGGAATTGGCAATCCTACAGAGAAATACTGGCAAGAAAAATCTAGTGAGGAAATTTCCTCACTCCACAGGCAAATTCGAGGACTGACCTAAGCTCCAGGTGAGTTGTCCAAATTGGCTCTATGCAGCTATTGTGTCACGCTAGCACAATCCCTTCTGCACTCAGTTCGATCCAGCTTCTCCTCAAGCCGTCTGGTCTGTTGCTGTCTGGGAAAATGTCTCTCCTAGCCTCTAGAACCTCTGTCCAAATTCTGGCACTGAAATTCGTCTTTCCCCAACAGAATCGAAACTGCCTCTAGAGGCTACTGCGTTGCCCCAGCATTAGCCCCTCTGTGGCTCTTCTGCCTCTCTACAAATGCACTCACTGGATTTGGAATCCTTCCTCCGGCTTCACTGTCTCTGCCCCTCTCTCACTGCTTCAATCTCACTGGCTCTCTCTCTGACAACTGACTGCTGCTACTCAAGAAATCGATTTGCTTATGAAATCGAACTGCTCAAGTGTCTTCTCCAAGTGCCCATTGACTTCTTCTTATAATCTTCTGTTGGGACTCCAACGACCAAGATTAAATCTTAATCGATGGCTAGGATTAACTTGAAGTCGATCCGTGTGAGTTTCTAAATCATTCACGCCTTAACTTAATTAGTTTTTATTAATTAATCGTATTCCCTACGTTTAGACTTAGGAAATATTTAAAAACTGGTTAATAATCTAATTAAGTCATTTCTAGGCGGAATTTCCAGAAACGATTTCTAGGTTTTGGAGATCTCATGTATTCTAGCCTCTCCACCAAATTTCGTGGCTAGAACACATCTAATACAAAAACTAACACTCCCTCTTAGCGAGGAATGTTTTCTAGTGCTCTACTGCACATCTTGTAGCAGCACCCTGTCTCTGCATCATCTCCTGTCCTGCTGCTGATGTCTGGCCATGCTGCACACCAACCACTGTGCAACTCTGATATACACTGCATTGACCCTGCTGAACTGTTGCCAACACTGCATCTACACTGCAACTCCCTCTCATCTGTTGTTGCTGCAACTGCAACAACTGCAACTAAGAAGCATCCTAAATACTGAATCAACTGTGATCAATATGATGCATCTGTCTCCTGAGTCTCTGACTGCTACTAGCACCTGCACTGTCATTGAGGAGTCTGTGTTGCTGTTGACTCTGCACTATGCCAATTGCACTGTTGCCAATTTTGCACTGCACTCCCCAGCGTCTGACAACTACTAGTCTTTGCAACTGTCACTCTAGCATCTACTGCTATTGATCCATCCTGCTACTGAATACTATGGGCCCTCGTAGCAAGGTGTTGATCCATGAGGTGGACTCCTCAAGGATCCTGCCCATCTGTAGCACTTTGGGGCTACAACACCAAGTCTCTCCACCTCACTCCTGGAGGTATGTCAACAAACATGGCGAAGTCTTCCTCCAGCTTGGAGGAAAGCCTATCGATCTCTGTTGAAGCTACCTGCTGGTCCTACTTCTCCTCCTTGTCCTTCTTCCTGAGAGGACACTGGGTACTGTAGTGACCAAGTTCACCACATCTGAAGCACTTGACTTTTGACATGTCCTTCTTCTTCCTTCTCTACTCCCCCTGTCCCTGACAGGGACCCTTAGATGCGAGGGCCATATTCTCCTCCTCCTTCACCTGCTTCAAACCGCTGCTGTTGCCACTGATGGAGCTCTTCAATAGAGCTCGTCTCAAATCCTCCTGCTTTAAATCGACCCACATCCTATCTCACCTTGGCAAGGTATATTTTCTTAAAATACTTTGGACGAACACCTGCCACTCCTCTGAGACACTGTTTAGTGCCACTCACACTAGCTCTGTGGGTTGAGGCACCCCCAACAGCTGACAACTAGTCCTGGACCTCCTGAATCTTGGTGAGGAAGGGGTCTATGCCTTCCCCCTTCTGCATCCTGATGCATCTCAGCTTCTCCTCTAAGTACATCTTCCGTTGCTTGGAAGTACCTTGGTATAGCGTGGAGTGAGTCTCCCACATCTCTTTGGCCGTTCCCTTGGCCGCTATATGTGAGACAATATTATCCCGGACTCTATCTAGATCAACCTCTTCGCCCATGCCATCTCCTTTCTGTACTCCTTTAGTTGATTTGCATCCATGGGAATTGCTACCACTGCATCAATATATGTCTTCCGGATATATTCATCAAGAAGGAAGGACATCCTTGCCTTCCAGATGACATAGTTGGAAGTCCCATCCAACCTGTCCTGATTACGAAGCCCAACAATGGCCATCTCAACAAATGTCGAAAACCTCCTCTTCCCTTCTGCTCAGTTGCTGCTCAACTATTCACACTCCCTTCTAGAGTGAGAAAATTTGCTCACAATGACTGCTGATCTGCAAGGAAAATCGAACTTCTTGAGACTAGAAGTTCCCTGAGGAAAATTTTCCCTTAGTGTGTGTTCTTCTTCCTTCCACTCGACGCTAGCTCTGCTCTAGCAAACCGCTACAATACTACTGTGTCCAGTTAGAGATCTGCTTGGCGAAAAAACTGAGCTGCTCCCTTTGCCTCTGGAATCACTTGATCCGGAGAGATTGAATTTTTCTGTCCCTCACTTAGAAAAAATCGAATCTCCTCAAGTAACTCGGCCCCTTGGCAAAGTGACTACGCTACCCCTAGGAGTTTCGATCTGCTACCCACACTCAATAGTGAAACTCCTTCTTTCTTCGCCTTTGAGCTCTCTGGTTGATCAACTGCCCTCTGATACCATGTGAAAATTCAAAAATGCTGGAATCCTACTGCAGCAACTAGAAATTATTCTCCTAATTGTTATTTTAATATAACAATTTATTTACTGTTTCCTACAACAAATACTAAAAAACTTGCACTACAACCTACACAAATAAAACTACGGAAGAATAAACGTTGGAAGAAATGCTAGCGCACACATAAAATAACATAATTATTTTTGGACAAAAGTCCCCAGAAAAACCCAATTTGGGAAAATCGGTGCAACAACTGAGGGTTTTAATATTAAGCAACAGTGAAATAATCTGAGTACAACTGCATGCCGAAACTGGCAATCCTACAGAGAAATACTGGCAAGAAAAATCTAATGAGGAAATTTCCTCACTCCACAGGCAAATCCGGGCTCTGAACTCAGCTCTAGGTGAGCCGTCCAAACTGGCTCTGCATAGCTACTATATCACACTAGCGCAATCCTTTTTGCACTCAGTTCGATCTAGCTTCTCCTCAAGCCGTCTGGTTTGCTGCTGTCTGGGAAAATGTCTCTCCTAGCCTCTGGAACCTCTGTCCAGCTTCTGGCATTGAAACTCGTCTTTCCCTAGCAGAATCAAAACTGCCTCTAGAGGCTACTGCGCTGCCCCAGCGTCAACCTCTCTGTGGCTTTTCTACCTCTCTGCAGATACACTCACCGGATCTGGAATCCTTCCTCTGGCTTCATTGTCTCTTCCCCTCTCTCACTGCTTTGATCTCACTGGCTCTCTCTCTAGCAACTGACTGCTGCCACTCAGGAAATCGATCTGCTCATGAAATCGAACTGCGCAAGTGTCTTCTCCAAGTGCCTATTGACTTCTTATAATCCTACGTTGGGACTACAACGACCAAGATTAAATCTTAATCGATGGCTAGGATTAACTTGAAGTCGATCCGTGTGAGTTTCTAGATCATTCACACCTTGACTTAATTAATTCTGATTAATTAACCATATTCCCTAAGTTTAGACTTAGGAAATATTTAAAAATTGGTTAATAATCTAATTAAGTCATTTCTAGGTGGAATTTCCAGAAACGATTTCTGGGTTTTGGAGATCTCATGTATTCTAGCCTTTCCACCAAATTTCATGGCTAGAACACATTCGATGCTACAAAAACTAACAAGAGCGGAATGTGATCATGAAAATGGAGGAAACCTAACTAATCATTCACCTTGGAGGATAACACAACAAAACAGATTAACCCTGCACAGTTCCTTTCATAAAAACTTGGGATTAAACGTGATGGTTGCTAATTTTTCAGATTGTTCTATGTTGTTTCAATTACTTCAGCCTAATTCAATTCTTCATTTAGCACTGCATCGAACTATTAACAATGTTTCCAATCATAAACAATAATTGAAGATAGAACAATATATGCAATAACAAAGAAGAAAATAGCACAACCACAAGAAACACCATATTGGTCAAAGACTAGGGAAAAACCCTACTAGGGGGAAAACCCTTTCAAACCTTCTTCTTATTAGATTGTCATAAAATGTTTCAGCATAGAGTACAATGAGTCCAATACATAATCATCCAACAAAGATTTACCCAATACAAATTATAAGTAGACTTCCAGAATCATTGTACAACAGAGAGAAACCTTCCAGCCTTCAGACAACTACGGTCAACTGTCAAACCCTAACTTAGAACCCCAGTCGCACTCATCAGGTTATTCTGTGAGCGATTGTGACTTCCTGGTCGCTCCCTGAGACACTGTGAGCGAGCGACTATGACTTTTTGGTCGCTCTCTAAAGCACTATAAGCGAGCGACTGTGGTAAGATCTGCCCAGAACTATCTCAGAGCCTCAGTGACACCCTTCACGATGTTATGCGAGTAACTGTGGCTTCCCAGTCGCTCTCTGAAATGCTGCGAGCATGCGACTACAGTCAAATTTGATTTGTGGCAAGCGTGCGACCGGAAAATGGAAACCCTAAACACATGTGGGCCTCAAACCTGTAATTTTGGACCTTGCGCGAGCTTCCTTCGTTAGACCTGTGCCAACCAAATAAACGAAGAAGAGATGATGCTTCATGATGATGATCAAATGAGCTTGACGTCTCTTGTATTTATAGGCTTCCATGGACCAGGGTCCATTTGATGTTGAGCGTGACCTGTCCCAATGTACATGAGTGGGTACATAAATTCAAAAACCAATCTTTGCTTGTCCAAATGAGGTGATCTTTAGGTCGATTTTGGTCCTCTCTAAAAGAGGAGTTCAATGCAAACATCATCTCCGTCATATGAGCTGGCCAAGGTGGAATTTGACCCTAGTTGCATAAATTAACACTCCCTCTCAACTAGGAAGAATTCCACCTGCTAATATATGTCCGTTGATCGTCATATCATCCTATCACCCTGTTGTCATGTCGTGTCCATCTCTGCTCAACTCTTGGGATCCAAGTGAATAACTTTGCAGGGATATCGTTGGTGGAAGCCATATGGCTCCCCAAGGTTTAACAAATTTGGGAACTAGAATGGTAATGTTCTTAGCCTGCCTCTTGGTGACCTGTTCATTTGGAGCACTAAAAGAATGATAGTGTTTGGTTAGGATGTGGGGGGGCTAGCATGGAAGATGTAAGATCAAAGTTAGAGGGCCTCTCCCATATATGATGCCAAGCATCGCTGGTCTAGGTGTTGAAAGAATGTGGAGAGGGAGTTATAAGACTCCCGAAACAAATAATATTACCCTTTGCATATCTCATAATATGGGAGATTTGATTACGAAATGCTTCTGTCTTGCTCTTGGGCATTTGGTAGTGTTGAAGTGTGTAGCCCGGGAGGTATTCCACAAAACCCTAGGAGGTGGGTTTGTGTGAGTTTACTCACAAATGGGTTTGTGGGCAAAGAAGCCAAGAGAAGGGGTTTTATGTGAAAAATTGGAAACCCGATTCCTATTGTAGCATCTATAAATAATTCTCCTAATTGTTAAATTAATTTTAACAATTTATTTACTGTGTGCTACAACAAATACTTAATCAATCACACTGCAATATACACAAATAAATTGCGGAAGAAATAAACATTGGAAGAAATACTTGCACACACATAAAATAGCACATTTATTTTTGGACCAATGTCCCCGGAAAAACCCAACTCAGGAAAACCGACGCAGCAACTGAGGGTTTTATTATTATGCAGCAGTGAAATAATCTAAGTGCAACTGGATGCTGAAACGGGAAATCCTACAGAGAAATACTGGCAAAAATCTGGACATGAATTTTCCTAACCCCACAAGAATTTCTTGGCACAACTTGCCTTTAGAATTTCGGCCTTCTGAAGAACTATGTCAGCCTCTGCACTGCTCTGCGTAGCTGGATGGACAACTTGCCTTTAGCTGAATTCTGATGAAGTTGTTCTACCTTCTGCTAACCAAAAAGACGCTTCTCCGGTACTCTGGGATTCCTTCCCGGCCTCTGGAACTGAAAATGTTAGTCCCTCCCAGCAAATTGACTTTGCCTCTAGAGGCTACTGCGCAACTTTGCATCAGCCTCTCTGTGGCTCCTCTGCCTCTCTGCAAATGCGCTCACTGGATTTGGAATCCTTCCTCCGGCTTCACTGCCCCTGCCCCTCTCTCACTGCTTCAATCTCACTGGCTCTCTCTCTGGCAACTCACTGTTGCTACTCTGGAAATCTATCTGCCAAGAAATCGAACCGCTGAAGTGTTTTCTCCAAGCCCCATCGACAACTTCTTATAATCCTCTGTTGCGACTTCAACGGCAAAGATTAGATCTTAATCGATGGATAGGATTAACTTGAAGTCGATCCGTGTATGTTTCTAGAACATTCACACCATAACTTAATTAATTCTGATTAATTAGTCATATTCCCTAAGTTTAGACTTAGGAAATATTTAAAAACTGATTAGTAATCTAATTATGTCATTTCTATGTGGAATTTCCAGAAACGATTTATGGGTTTTGGAGACCTCATGTATTCTAACCTGTCCACAAAATTTCAAGGCTAGATCACATCCGATGCTACAAAAAATAACACTCCCTCTTAGCGAGGAATGTGTTCTAGTGCTGCTGCCCCCTGTAGCAACACCCCGTCTGTGCCTCATCTCCTATCACGCTGCTGATGTCTGGCTGCTACTGCCCACCAACTGCTACGCAACTATGATATTTGCTGCATCTATGCTGCTGCTGACCCTGCTGAACAACTTCTAACACTGCATCTGCACTGCAACTCCCTCTTCATCTGTTGTTGCTGCGACTGAAAAGCATCCTAAATACTAAAGCAATTGTGATTAGTATGATGCATCTGTTACCTGAGTCTTTGATTGTTGTTAGTATCTGCGCCGTCATTGAGGTATCTGTGCTGTTGCTGACTCTGCACTGTGCCACCTGCACTGCTGCCAACTATGCACTGCGCTCCTCAACATCTGACTACTACTAGACTCTTCATCTGTCACTCTAGCATCTGACTGCATCAATTGTCACTGATCCATCCTGCTACAAAATACTGTGGGCCCCGTAGCAAGGTATTGATTCAAGAGGTGGACCTCTTCAAGAATACTGCCTAACTGGCACACTGGAGTCTCATACTCCTCCTCTTGGATCTGGTGCCCCACCATCTCCTTTTGAGCCTAGTCCCTGGCTGGGACTCTTCTTTTCTCTGCAACTCGCACTAGACAACTCGTACTTCCTCTGGCATCTGCCTTCTGCAACTAGAAGTCGATCTGTTGCCTAGACATGCATTCTGGCTAACTCGCACGTCCTCCTCTGGCAATCTCGTACGACCATCTCTGCAAAGCTACAAAATCTGCGAAACTCAAAAGCTGGGAAAAACAAACCTCGAAAATCTCCCTCTTCCCTTTCTGCTTAGCTGCTGCTACTCGGTCGTCGCTCGAGCTGCTGTCACTCGGCCGCTACTGCTACTCGGTCACTGCTGCTACTCGGACGTCACTTAAGTTGCTATCACTCGACTACTGCTGCTACTCGGTCACTACTACTACTCGGTCACTATCGATTTGCAAGGGAATTTGAACTTCTTGAGACTTGAAGTTCCTTGAGGAAAATTTTCCCTCTCAGTGTGTGCTCTTCTTCCGCCCGACGCTAGTTCTGCTCTAGCAACTGCTGCAAAAATGTTGCGTCCAGCTAGAGATCTGCTCTGCGAAAAATACTGCCTGCTCTCTCTGCTGTTGCAAATCCTTGATCTGGAGAGATCGAATTTTCCTCTCTCAGAAAAATCAATTTCTCCTCAAGAATTCGTCCTCTTGGCCAAGGTGATTGCGCTGCCTCTAGGGTTTCGAACTGCTGCCCCTCAATGAACAACGAAACTCCTTCTTCGCTACTGAGCACTCCGGCTGCTTATCTGCTCTCTGATACCATGTGAAAAATCGGAAACCCGATTCCTATTGCAACAACTAGAAATAATTCTCCTAATTGTTAAATTAATTTTAACAATTTATTTACTGTGTGCTACAACAAATATTGAATCAATCACACTGCAACCTACACAAATAAACCGTGGAAGAAATAAACACTGGAAGAAATACTAGCACACACATAAAATAACACAGTTATTTTTGGACCAATGTCCCCAGAAAAACCCAACTTGGGAAAACCGGTGCAACAATTGAGGGTTTTATTATTATGCAACAGTGAAATAATCTGAGTACAACTGGATGCCAAAAATTGGCAATCCTACGGAGAAATACTGGCAAAAATCTGGAGAGTAATTTTCCTCACACCACAGGTAATTTCCTGGCACAACTTGCCTTCAGAATTTCGGCCTTCTAAGGCATTGCGTCAGCCCCTGCGCTGCTCTGCATAGCTGGCTAGACGACTTGCCTTCAACTGAATTCTGATGAAGTTATTCTGCCTTATGTTGACTAGAGAGACGCTTCTCTGACACTCTGGGACTCCTTCCCGGCCTCTGGAATTGAAAACGTCAGTCTCTCCCAGAAAATTGACTTTGCCTCAAGAGGCTACCATGCAGCTCTGCGTCAGCCTCTCTGCAAATACACTCACTGAATCTGGAATCCTTCTTCCTACTTCAATGTCCCTACCCCTCTCATTGCTTCGATCTCACTGGATCTCTCTCTGGCAATTGACTGCTGCTACTCTATCGATCTGCCAAGAAATCAAACTGCTGAAGTGTTTTCTCCAAGCCCCTTCGACTTCTTATAATCCTTTGTTGAGACTTCAACGACCAAGATTAGATCTTAATCGATGGCTAGGATTAAATTGAAGTCGATCCGTGTGTGTTTCTAGAACATTCACACCATAACTTAATTAATTATGATTAATTAGTCATATTCCCTAATTTTAGACTTAGGAAATATTTAAAAATTGACTAATAATCTAATTAAGTCATTTCTAGGTGGAATTTCCAAAAACAATTTTTGGGTTTTGGAGATCTCATATATTCTAGCCTCTCCACAAAATTTCAAGGCTAGAACACATATGATGGTACAAAAACTAACATTTTAGACCCAAGAAGGGGTTTAAACTTTAAAATTCTAAAAAGAAAATTAAAAAGAAAAATTAAATTCCTAAGTCTAAGAGGATCAAAACCCCTAAGATCTAGAGGGTTCCAAAGAGGCTTAGGGAGATCTATTTAAGGAGGCCTTAGGACAAGGTTATTATTCAAGCAAGAGGGAGTTCGTTTGATCAAGGAAAGAGACCAAGATGTTGCCCTAAGGAGCCCAAGCTAGGAGGTCGATTAGGGCTGCATAGAAGGGTCATATCTGATCCATAAGTGGAACATCCTCAAGAGGCATCGAAGAAGATTGTCCTTCCTCAAGAAGCTGCAACAATAAGGGAAGAACTGATCCAATTTTGCCAAGGTCCTGGAGAAGGATAATCAAATTTGTGGTCGTCAAAACCTAGGAATGGCAGATCTAATAAGTGTCGAAGTTCATGCTCTATGGAGGAGAAAGATTGCAGATCTAGGCCGAGACCCTAACCAGCCAGAAAAGGAGGTCGTAAGGCTTGTGGTTTGCAAGAATAAGGGTTGATTCACCTTAGGTTATAGTGCAGAGGAAGGAAGGTATATTAGGCCAAGTTAAGGGTAGTTATAGGACTAATTGAGGTAGTCGTAGACCCTAGATTGCAGGCCGAAGGATTTGCTGTAGTTACAGTGAGAGGCAGAGCATGTGTGAGGCTGTGGAATAACTACAAAAATCAAATGACGTGGAGGAGGTTTGTTGGTTGGAAGAATTGATCCTAAGTATTTAGGACAACAATGTTTATGAGCCAAAGAAATGAGTCTCGGATTTGAGATCGGTCCTAATGTTTAGGACATAAATTGTTTAAGCCCTAGTTAGGGCTTCCTCCCAAGGAAAAACTACTTTAGGATTGGATATGTCCAGAAGAACTAACACTTGCTTAGATTTGTCATCAATGCAGAGGGCCGATGTAATATTCCTAGTGGAAATTTTACAGTGATAACAAAGACATGCAAAAATAAATAACACAAAAAATTTCAGAAATGCATACACAAACCAGAAATTTTTGTAAATCCCCAAACTGACCAAATTTTATTAATTTTATCTGTTGTGATACAAATGAGTTGGAGAAAGTGCACCTGGGCTTGCACAAGGCAAGCTACAAGCACCGGGTGATGAGTACAAAAAAGCCCAATAGCTGCAATAACCAGCTCCTCCAGAAAACTGCGCTGTTGCTCCAATAAGCACTGTTGCCTGACTTCACCCCCTGACTTGCCTACTCTAGAGTGCCCAAAAAATTCTAGGAATTTGGATTGTGATCCTTGCCCAAAACCCAGAAAAACGTAGAGAGGGTTTCCCTTAGTTCCAACCTTCAAAAATTGACCCTTCACAGCTTGGCCCTCCTCCAAATACGAATTTTGTTGCTGTGACTGATCGTGTCAATCTCTGCACTCCCAACTCCAACAATCCTCCTCAAATGACCCTCCAAATAATCTCCCAGCTTCCTAGCTCCAAAATCCTGGGGATAATGCTGCCCCAACAAATCTCAGTCCAATGACTGCGCAATCATGGGATGACCCTCTTGTCTATAGCTACCCTCTACACTCCTAAAAATGGTGAAAGGATGCTCCTGTAGCTTCTCCAGACAATTTCCCTACAACCCTGCTCTACAAATAACTAGTGAATTCTTCCTCCGCACAGTGGTGGCTCCTGGACTACATGTTATGTGTAATCACCCACCTATAACTATAAATAAAATACGAGTATTAGCATACATACGAGACCTCCATATGATAGCTACGTATGTATGGACCGACATGTATCTCACTATATATAAGCTAGTTACTACAGGAGGAGATATAAATTAAGGTAATGCATTAACACCTCACCAGAATATCATATATATATGATAAATCTTTAAACTAATAGAAAATGTTAATTTTAATTTACAAATTAAAATTTAAAATTAATAAAATAATAATATAAATTAATTAAAATTATAAATTAAATAAATCAAATTAATTCATTAAAAAAAATAAATAAACTTTATCAAATCAAATCTCCATATCCGAATAAAATCAACAAAATTAAATAAGATTTGGTTTTATAAAATTACACGTATCAAAATAATGACACGGAGATGGGAGGAAGGCGGTGGACGGGGAACTAAAAGGAGGAAGGAAATCTTGAGAGGGGGAGAAAAGAAAACAGGGATGAACTTGAACACAGAGATACAGACACTCTTGAGTTTTGAGTTTTGATTGTACTGTAGTTTTTGGGCACGAGGGATCAAATTGCTTCGATTGGAAAGCATTATGAGACTGTGTACCCAGGTTGTACCCAGTTCGGCAGGGTGGTTTTGGCCGTTTTGGTAACGCAGCCAGAACAAAAATTGCAGCCAGGACAAAATTACAGCAGAACAATTATAGTAGAGCTTCACAACAAAGCAGACAAGTTGGTTTTCATTAGTTAAATTATTTAAATTCTGTGTTAAATTACATATTCTGATTTTTGAATTTAAGGTTCTTACATTATGCTCCAGAAATGTGTACGACTTGCAACGGATGCTTCTTTCGGTCTCGGTGGTGAAGGAAAGCCTTCCTTGGGTACCACTCGAAGTCCACTGAAGAAAGGTTGAGCTTCTCTTCTTAGGAAGCTCTTGTGCTAAACAACACAATGTTGGCTCAGCTGAACAACTAAGGCAAATTCAATTTTCAAATAGACAAAAGACACCTATTGATCCCTCATTCCTTCCTTTTATAATTGCTAGCCATGCATTCCTTATGGGTCCCTCCACCAATTCGATTTTCCTCAAGGAATTCGAATTCCTTCTTCCCCAAGTGTGTACTTCATGTGGGCCCCATATTCCACTAGAGCCACAATTTTTACCTTTTCCTCCTAAGTCCCAATGCCGGAATTGCGTCCTCTCCCAAGACTCATCTCTAATGCTGAAAATCAAAATTGGGGATATTACAGTCCTCCCTGCCAAAAATTGCTTGTCCTCAAGCAATTCTTGAACAAGCATCCTCTCTAGCTATTGGTCCCCACTGTCACTGCAAAATATGCCAGGGTCCCAGATGCGCCATTGAATTGTCCTTGACCTCTGCATTGTCTTGTCATGAAGGAATCCTGCAATACCAGGATCCCAAGCCATCCTGTCCAACATGAAGCTCCCCTTGCTCCACTCACTATCCTGCCAGGTATAAGTACCAGAAGCCCTCTGCATACCATCAATGAGTAGGGAATCATGATAATGTGGCACTATGTACAACTCCTCATGAAGCTGCCCTACCAAGTAGTCCCTCTCATACACTCCAAGAGTAAACTCTTGAAGATACCACCCAATCCCTATGGAGATAAAGTTTCGCTCACATGAGCTTCTCTAGATATCATCCTGCTGACTGACCTGCCATGCCAATGAAGTCACCCACGCCATCAATGACTCGCTAAAGCCCAATGGAAGATCTGAATGATCTCCCCCTATAATAACCATCTCATCCCTAAAGGTCATTGAGCTGCGAAGTACTGTGATGCTCGGGTCCTCTGCTGGTCTCAAAAGGGTGCCACCATGTTGACGTTGCGCCACTTTGATTAGGACATGGTTCCCATCGTGCACAGGCTATATCCTCCTCTCCTGGGACCTGATGGCGAAAAATCTGTGAAGGCCAAGCTCATCCTGCCTAGGCATCTCCAAGATTCCAATGCCTACCCATCCACTGCCAATCTCGGTCCTGAGCAACAATAGGGTAAATCTGCCTCGCCATACCACATCGTGAAGTTTGTGATCCTGCCTCCAGAAAGTGCACCCCGATACCACCTGGAGTCTAAACATCTGCCTGTAGACGAGGTCTACCATCCACTGCACCTCATGCTCATATAATGCCTCAGACTGTCTCACTAAAAGTTCATCATGCAGCTCCCTTGCAATCACCTCCCCAAGTGTGAGCCCAGGGGTGGAACATATGCTACCTCGACAGTAAACCACGCCATCCCTAAGCCTGTATATGGCGGCTCGTGCCCTCGCCAAATGTCTCAACTGGAGAGTCTCCCTCTTGCCCATGACACACCGTGTTTCATTCAACTGCCTAGGGTGAGCCTCCCATGTTGTAACAATCCAAACGATCCAACTATATTAGGACCCTTTCGACGTTGCACGAGAGCCATTACTTTACGTTCGGCTAACACTAAGAAGGCTACTCCTAGTAGAAGTGGTATGATTATTCCAGGTATTTCAGCTAGAATAGCAATGTACGTTTCCGATTTCCTATTAACTCATGATCGGGGTCGCCCCGATCATGTCATGATATTTCTCTCATGATTGGGCCAATCATGATAAGGATGGGACCTATTCTCGAGGAGCAGCTCCCTGTTGCCTGTACTGAGAGTATCAAAGGGAAGCAACCAAACGCTCTGCGACTGTAAGAAATACTGGAGAGTGAAGGGTGGGTAGGTCCCCAAGGCTATGATCAAGAATTTGTTGGGATACTGAAGAGTAATCCTATGGATGTTCCTCTCTCCGCCTCAGATCTGTAGATAACCCAATTGAAGACTTGTCTCTGCTGAACATGTCGTCCCCAAATACTCAACAACGTCCTCATCCATCCAAGGTGAGATGCTCCTAATGGTACATCTCATGTTCCTACACATAAGTCTCCTTGGAGGCAATGCTCCGAGAGCCCATGGTGCCGCACCAGATGCAACTGCATACCACCAAGTATCTTTGTACCCAATGTGATGTGAGCTTCTCCTCCTACTCCACAAGCAATCCAACACACTACGATACACCACAATGCACCTCCATGTCCACCTGCCAACCACTGCTCAACGCTAGATGCTCCTACACATCCCTGGACGTCATGGCCTAAAGCTATGATAGTGCACTTTGGCTTGCATCTCACTGGCATCATCACATCCAATGTCACATCGCTATGTCCTTTGGTGAATGGATCTCCATAACCTCGGGTAAGTGGACCTCCCCTCCTGATCCTCCCTGAGAGATATAACATGTGGATCTCCCTAAGTACCTGTGGGGGTGTCCCTAAGGTGCTGCTCCTCAGTGACCAGTGTGCCCCATACATCCATGGGAAATCCTCCTCTCCATACAAGGAACTATCTGGTGGCCTGTCGATGCCACCTCCTCTGACAACCTCCTGCCAAGGTACACCGATCATCCTATGCCCCCACACACAACCAACATGCCAATAAAACTCATGGAGTCTGCCTGCTCCTTTGTCAGCTCAACCTGTCATGGGTGTTGTCCAAAACTCTAGTGAGAATATGAAAATAGGGGTGAGTCCAATCACTGGATCCACCATCCTGCTACTACCCTGACTAAACCAATCCATGGAGTGGTGGGGAGTCCCACCTGGGTCCCAATGATGATCCAACCCTTGAGCCCCTCTGGAAAACCATGACTCCTGCTAAACTATGCTCTCGACCATGGATGTATCCAAAAACCTAGTCAGCCTTATCAAGTACCAACTCAATACCTCGTGCCACCCAACCCCATGAGAGGGATCAAATGCAAGAGTCCCCAAGTACATAGCAAGTCCATCATGCGAGTGTTGCGCCCTACGTAACTCATGTCGCCTCGTCTCACTAGCCCGATCATCATATACAACTTGTCTAGGTAACCCAACCAATCTCCCTCCAACATGCAGAGGTAACCTAGCAATACTGCAGGCCCCATCTACGTAAGCCTGAAGAGGGCTAGTGACTGGAAGTACTGCAGCTGGGCTAGTGACTGGAAGTACTGCAGCTCTGCTGGCTGCCTAGGCATCTATCTGCTCCTCGTCGATGGCAGGTCCAACAAATGATTGCCCATCCTCCTCTACCATGGGCATAACAAGAGTCCCGAGTTGTCCCTCCACAAGTAGCTCATCAAGCATAACATCCTCATCTAGCTCACACTCCTCAAGGTGCTCTCCATGTTGTTGTAGGTAGCTGTCGTCTGAGAACTCTATCATGGCTCTGGGTACCTTTGTGCCTATCAACACCTCACTAATGGATGTGTCTCCCCGCACCTCCCTAATCTGCTGTGGGTTGCCATCACCTGAAAATTTGGACATGGTCCTAGACACCTCATCAATGGATACCTCAGCAATGGATGGCACCTCATCAACGACAGACACCACATCATCAGATGGCTCTATAGGTGTATGATCCACTCTCTTCATCAAGGTGTCAACTGGTGCTATCAGAGAGGTCTCCAATAATGGTGACTCATGTGCCATACTGGGTACATCAATGTGCCCCTCACCATCCTGCGTGTCCTCCTGCTCAACCTCCTCCTCGAGCTTCTGACATCTAAAGCCCGGTCTCCACCAGCAGAAATGCCTCATGGTCTCATCCTCTAACTGCCCACCTCTACATGATGGTCCAACCCCTGAACTATACTTCTCCTTCTCCTGTTCATCCAAGGAATGAGGCATGGTAGGATGGTTAGACTGACCATACGTGTGGGTGTTGTACTGTTGGGATGCACGTGTATGTACTTGGCTTCTGTGTTGGTTATGTACCATTCGTTGCATCCCCTCTAGAATCTGTTGGTTTTGCCTCACCAATTGCTGGCTCTGTCTCATCAACTGCTCCATGATCTTGCTAGCCCCCTCCCACAACGGACCAAGATCATGCTCTGATACCATTGTAATATTCCTAGTGGAAATTTTACAATGATAACAAAGACATGCAAAAATAAATAACACGGAGAATTTCAAAAATGCATACACATAAACCATAAATTTATGCAAATCCCCAATCTGGCCAAATTTTATTAATAATATCTACTGTGGTACAAATGAGTTGGAGAAAGTGCACTTGGGCTTGCACAAGGCAAGCTACAAGCACCAAGTGATGAGTACAAGAAAGCCCAACGACTACAATAATCAGCTCCTCCAGAAAATTGTGCTGCTGCTCCAAAACTGCACTGCTTCCTGATTTCGCCCCCTGATTTTCCCACTCTAGAGTGCCCAAAAAATTCTAGGAATTTGGGATTGTGATCCTTGCCCAATGATGGGCCTCTAAATTAGACATAAATTAAGGCCCATGCCTCTAATTTAAAACATAAATTAAGGCCTATGACCATCCTTCAGCACATTAAACCTCTCTTTTTGCATTAGATAATTTATTTTTAACTTTAATATATTCATTATGAAGGTTTATGAATAGTTGAATATTTGTGCCTAATATTATTTATTTTTTGTGGAATATTATGAGAATATTGGGTAGATTATGAAGAGTTGGAGGAGGAGATAATTTACGGACTTGTTCCCTACTATTGGAGGATCAATAATAATAATAAGTCAACAAGATATTATGGAATTATGACACAAATTTTGGAACTCGAATGATTAAGAAAATCTAGGAATGTGTTCCACTAATCAAGGGAGCAGATCCACTAATCAAGTGATTTCGGCGGGGAAAGCTTCCTCCATCCATGGGGAATGATTCTTAATCATTTTGTATAAGTACCAAGTCAAATTTGCCTCTAGGGAATGATTGAGAAAATTTAGGAATGTGTTCCCTACCATTTAATGCAAATTCCTAGTATTGTGGACTAGATCCACTAACCAAGGGATTTTGGTGGGGAAAGCTTCCTCCATTCATGGGGAATGATTCCTAATCATTTTGTATAAGTACTAAGTCGAATTTTCTTCGAGGGAGGAGTTTTTCATTAGTGTTATTTTGGAGAGAGCTTGTATTTTTGCAGCTCCATTGTATTTTCTTGCAGGGATGTAATTCTATTGATGAAAATTGTTGGACACCTAATCCTCAAGTGGGTTAGTGTGGAAGTCGAATGGACAAAAGGAGTCCAAGAGACCTTGGGATGTGGAACCCAACGGTCAGATATTGTACTATAAATGTAAATCAGTTGTTAATAAAAATCGTACTCTCCTGATTATCTTTCATATCTCTCTTGCTGTCCATGTGTGTTTAACATGGTATCAGAGCGGGCGATTGCTGGTCCTGCTCCAATTTGAGCCACTTGTTTTGTGGTCTCTATATATATTTCAGTTCTGCGTTACCTGACCTCTGCCTCTGCCTTATTCTCCTCAGACCTAAAATAACCTATCTCTGCCAGCACTGCACATCTGTCCATACTGTCATTTCCTGTTTTAGCGCTGAAGCTGATACGCCACCATCGATGAAGGTCCAACTCCTTGTATGCGTTGGTAAATGTGATACCTGCGTTCTGTCTGCCACACCTGCGCTGCCCTGACATATTCTATTTATGATTCTGCGCACTCTTCAGTTGAATACGCTCAAACTCCATAAACGTTTCATATTCTGTGACCACTGACAACTATGACTGTGCATAAACGTTTCTGTCCATAACGCGCTGGTCCGACCTGCCGGATTGATGAGCAGCTGCCCCCGCCTGTTTGTCAGTCGCACCATTATTGAACGCTGTTTTGACAAACCCTGAACATTTGAACGCCTGAATGATCCACGCAGTGCCTGTACGCCTGAATGACCTGCTCCACAGCGAATTATAGTTTGTAGGAGAAGATATATGTCTGCTCTGGGAAGTGGAGATACATTTAACAGGTGAAGGTGACTTTACCCGTAAAGGAGAAGGCGACCTGTCTCTCGCAAGTGATTGCCCCAGAGAAGATTTCCAAGGTAAATCAAACATCCTGCCAGGACAATCCCCTGTCTGGTCTTTACGACGGGAGGAAGCCACCCTTCTTCCTTCAGACATGTTCTGTATCGTAACAGGTGACACTGATCTCGACTTTGAAAGAGACGGAGAGCATCTATTTGACTCGGGACTTCTATTCATTTCGATCTTCATAGGTAGGTATTGAACAGGAGCTTGAACTTGATGATTGCCATTGCTTTCAGTCTTCTCTGGCTCTTCTTTATAAGGCTAATAATCATATTCAACTCCCTCGTCAGCCTTATTCAGATCGAGATTAGCTGATCTTCGTCCATAGCCTTCTTGTTTTAAATTGCTAGTTCAAAGATCTCCACTTTTTTCGTGATTGTTTCTTCAAGGGATTAATGCAGAGAAGAAAGTTGAACAGTGAACACTATCCAAACAACAGAACTTCGCTCAAACCATATCTCTGTTCTTATTTTCAGGCAAGAATAAGTAGCGAAACCTTAAATCAAATGGTTTCCATTTGAATGCGTATAAACGTTGTTTTAACGCCATCCCATTAAACTGCGGTATTAACGCTGTCCATAACTGTTGATGCCTTCGTCTACGCTTTACTTTTCAATCATGATGCCACTAAATCTGGGGTTTCAGCTTCAACAACCAACAGAGTTGTGTGGACTTTTTGCAGCCAATTGTCAAGCTTATCCCTTAAGGATTTGATCTGGGGTATTCCCAACACTCTAGGCTGTACCCAAGATACATGCACAGTCGCATCAACTTGGTCAATAACCCCTTCAATTAAATGAACAGAAAGGCTTTTCATGAGGAGATACTCAACATCTTCAATTGATAATTTGGTTCGGTCTGCAATGATACTCAGTGGGACTGTTCTATCTTCTGAAGGACGACTAAATATGATCTCCATCAAGCATAGGATATTAATCTTTTCCAGCAACTTTTTCTCATTCTCTACAAGCGCCGGTTGTGCATTGAGAGCATCCCTATGAACATGACATAGTTCTTGATACCGAGCTAAGTCACCAGCATTAAAAGCTTGTAAAATATAATATAGCCACTCTACACTCGTACCCAGAAGACTCTTCACAATTGGATGTGCCAACAGTTCTCCAAAGTTGTATATGTTATCTCCAAGTAATGCAGCAAGAGACAAGTCAAATGCTAAATCCAGCTTGAACGGTTCCGAAAGAGACTCTACAGTAGTATAAGCCAGAAACAGAAGAGCACTTTTATAAAACTCAGCAAATTCTTGTCTCGACTTATGATACTGAGATGAGACCCAATGGTAGCTTGCATAAACAGAAGGATCAATATCAGTCATACTGTCCAGTCTTCTCGATTACTCCCTCTAAGTAGCTGATAGCAGCTTCCCTTTCTGTGTACTGACGAGAAACAATAACAGCAAAATGTGCAAGCTTAAGCAGATTGATCTTCGTCTCAAAATCTGTTATAAAATTGTGATATAGTTGGATAAGCGCATCACCAGCCTGAAAAACTGCGAGGGCTACGAACTGTTCGAGCTTGAGAAAAGTGGCAAGATCAGAGAATATTGATTCGTACCCCAGTCCTGTCTATGACAGTGTTATAATTGTTGAAGTTTTGTTAGCCATCATTTCTGATTCAAAAGGGAAGGAGTATTTGAAGGATCCAAGCAAGTTTGCAGTTGCTGCTGCCCCAGTTGTGGAACTATATTTAAAACTCATTATAGTTTTTGTTCCTTGATTCATTTGCTGCACATTTACAAAGGATTTTTTTGTGTCTTTGTACTATGAGTGGGTGTTACTTTTACTCATTGGGTCATAGTTGTAATCAGTCTTTTAAAGGGGTGTAATTTTGACAATGAAGAATATGCCTCGAATTACTGAAATATTAGAGTTCTTAAAAACTCTGATATATTCCTCTAATCATGAAACATTCCAAATCAGCAAAGGCTCTCTCTCAGAAATTCAGACATGTCTACAATATGCACAAGAGAAAATTGATTTTTTGCAGCTTGAAACACAGCTACAACAAGAAGAATTAAAACAAAAGTGTCATCATTCTGAACATGTTTCTGTTCAGAACATTGAGACTGCAACCCATCAGAAGCAAGTCAATAATGTTACAGTTGGTTCAGATTTAGTTCCCAATAAAGCAGCAATTGTACATGCAGATGCAGAAACTCAGTCTGCACTTCCCAAGCCCATCATCAGACCTTGGGAACAGCTTGTCCACAACAAGCACAGAACCGGTCTTGGATATGACAAGGACTTGTGCTTTCATATTCCAGACTACACCAAGCCCATTCAGTTTCAGAGTGCTGGATTCATTCATGACAGTTCACCTGCTCTTCATGACAGTTCAGCTTCAGCTGTTCCAGACCCTGCCCCTCTTCCACAGCAGCAACAACAACAACAACAACAGATTGTAAAATGCCAACACTGTGACCGAGTTGGCCATCTGAAAGATCACTGTTTTGATCTTCATCCATGTAAGCACTGTCATAAAACCAGTCATTCTTCACACAGATGCTTCAGAAACAAACGTCTTGCAAGAACAAAGATTCATCTTGGATGGATCGCTTCTTGGCAATGGGCATCAACAGCCAAGAAGATATTCCAAACACATGTCAGAACTTGTTCCAGAGTATTGAACAGTCTTGCAGTTGAGTTTTCTCCATCATCTCACCTTGTATCTGACAAGGGGGGAAATGATGGTCATCTACAAGCTTCAAAGTCACATCAAGCGACCCTGAGCCACAACCTGCCACACCAGTTTCAGAGTTGTAGCCAGAGACAAAGATGCCTGAACATGCCTTCAGTTGGCAATCTGGGACACTTCCTCTAGCAGAAGACTTCAGCTTCTTGCCAGTTTCAGAAGAATTCCAGGAACAAAATTGAGAACACTTCCTCTAGCAGAAGACACCAGCTTCTTGCCAGCTTTGGAAGAGTTCCAGGAATTGCATTAAGCATTCCAGAGTTGTTGGTCATCCTTAAACCATCACAGATTGAGACTTCCCTTTTCAGGTTGAAGTTTTACCTTTTATGCGGGGTGAGACCTCCCTTTCATGGTTGAAGGTTTCCCTCTTTAAAACAATAGGATCACTTCCTCTAGCAGAAAACTTCAGTTTCTTGCCAGTTTTGGAAGAGTTCCGGGAACTGCACTAAGCGTTCCAGTGTTGGTGGTCATCCTTAAACCACCGCCCTTTATACCAACATTTCATAGAGCACATTCAGCCTAGTGCTGCCATGCATATTTGCACATTTTGTATTACAGCTCTCTTCTTGGACTCATACATAACCCTTCGGATTAAGGGGGGGAATGTTGGACACCTAATCCTCAAGTGGGTTAGTGTGGAAGTCGAATGGACAAAAGGAGTCCAAGAGACCTTGGGATGTGGAACCCAACGGTCAGATATTGTACTATAAATGTAAATCAATTGTTAATAGA
This sequence comes from Pinus tabuliformis, assembly GCA_031772625.1. NCBI lineage: Eukaryota > Viridiplantae > Streptophyta > Pinopsida > Pinales > Pinaceae > Pinus > Pinus tabuliformis. The sequence goes on along the minus strand of CM062804.1, from coordinate 81,588,290 downwards.
AATCGTACTCTCCTGATTATCTTTCATATCTCTCTTGCTGTCCATGTGTGTTTAACAAAAATAATGAGGATTGGTGTCATGTTCAGCTTCTAAATATTGTTCTCCTCCATAGGTCTCTGAGTTTCATTGGGCTTGGCCATCCAGGAACCTCAGAGCCCTTTTTATCATTTTCTTTCATTCTTTTCATTGCTCATTCACATGCATCTCTAGTTTTTATTTCTTTTTATTTCTGCATTTAGTGTTAATGATTTCTTGTTGTAGGATTGAGTTAAATGGTTGATGTAAGTTCCTTTGCAGGATCACAAGCATTATTTTATCCTTGGAAAAGCTTTGGAAGCTCATAATAATCATTGAGTTGCTTGGATTAGTCTTTTTATTCCCAAATCTAGATTGCTGGACCTCCTTTTTAGTGAAGAACAATAAATTTCTGCTATTTTTTAGAGCATGCTAACGAGATTCAATCGAATTAATTCCACTTACATCAGATCAAAAAAACATTCTAGTTCATAACAAAAATTACCCCATTGCATTTGCACTTGATTTGGTTAGGCATTTCTTAGATTTACTAGCTCACTAGTTCTCAAATTTCTAGATTTTCAACTAGTAATGTTTTTTTTTTTTTGTTTTTTTGCATGGGTTAACATAGGTCTTTTTGAGTGATTCCACTTGGAATAGGGACCTAAGACATCCTAGTTAATAACAAAATTTGTCCCATCCAATTTGGATTTGATTTGCTTGGTCATTAAACCCTCACCAATTTCATCATTTCACAAAGAAATTTCTCCAAGCTTTTTGAGCGAATCCATCCATCTCCCAACTTTGGTTTTGAGTTCTAAGTGATCCTAGGAATTTTCCACTCCATTCCACCCATCACACACTTTTCCTAGGCCTCCCATCACCTCCAACACCTCACATTTTGCTCTCGGCTGTATCTTGTAGGTTTCCTGTAATTCCTACAGGATCATCCTGTAGGTTTCTAGTACATCTTGTAGGTTTTCCTGAAATGGCTTGTTTTGAGGCCGAATTGATGGAAAACCTCTAGGAAGTCACCAAAAGCCTCCCAAGGGTCTTCGACACCATCCAACCATCTCCTAACCCTTCCATCCAATCTCCGACATCCTTAATTCACCTTCCACATCACCAAAAGACATTAGTTTGCATACTTGATTTTGCGTGAAAAAAACAAAAAGACAAAAACAGATTTATTTCAGTCCCTCTACTTGCACATTAATGATGTTTGATGCTCCTTACTCCCATTCTTGGATAGTAGCATTTGGTTCATGATAATTTAGCATTATAACTTATTGCAAAGCATAGTTTCTTGACAGTTAACTAGGACATGGTGTGATTTAGCATTGAATTTCCATCTCTTTTCTTGTACTTTCTTTCTTGCAATAGGTTAAGGTACCATTTCAAACATTTCATTTTTTGCAATTCGTTTAGGATTTGACTTCAACACATGCACTTCATTACATCATAACAGCAAAGGAAGGACACATTGTATGCCGCACATATAGTGCCAACACCTCTTAAGTTTGTATGAACCCTGGGTTAATAATTAAAGTCGGTAGCCTTGGGAGTTGCAGCATTCTTGTTGCAATACCGAGGCTCATCACTTTTTGGCGTTGTTGCCGGAGAGGTGTCAAAGTATGCATTGTTTTCTTCCCTAGTTCATTCATTTCTTTTTACATTTTGCAAAAAAAAAGAAAGTTGCATTAGGCATATTTAATTTCAAAAATAGAAAATTGCATTGCATTATAGTTTTCATTCAATCGTAAAAACAAAAACAAAATTTCTCCAACACCAACCCACCCCCCCATTTGATCACGTGGTGCAGTACGAGCCACATGACCATTCGCTTTTGTAGGTAGAAGAAGAATATGACAAGGAATGTAGAGGAAATGGATGGTGATGATGACAATGAGGAAGATCCTCTCGGATTTCCCATTCAAGATACTGATGGTAGTGTGCACATGAAGAACATCCCACCCTCTTTTCTTCTAAAATTTCATGGTCTAAGGTCAGAGGATCCGGAAACCTTTCTCTTTGAATTTGAAATTGTTTGTAGATCTTATGGTTACTTATTAAAAACTCAAAAATTGAGATTGTTTCTAGCAACATTGAAGGATAGAGCTCTTAAATGGTTCATGAGTTTAGGGACTAATTCAATAAGATCATGGAATGATATGCAAAAGATATTTTTAGAAAAATATAAAAATCATGATCTTAAGGAAGAAATCTTTAGAATGAATCAAAGAGAAGATGAGAGCCTTGAGGATCTAGTAGAGAGGTTCATGTATAATGTTAAGAGGGCAAAACTCCATCATTTAGGATCCGACACACTAAAAACTCTCTTACTTAGAACAATTAGGGATGAATGGATTGATCTCCTTAATCTCATGAGTAGAGGTGATGTATATCAATTATCATTTGAGGAAATTTGTGAAACATGCAAACACATATCAAGAGGAAAAGCAAGAGTAGGTAAATCAACATCAAGATCAGTAAGTCAAGCTAAACTTGGAAATTTGTTTGATGATTTTAAAACAAAAATTCTTAGCAATCTAACAAAACAAGTAGAAATGTTAAGAATACAAGACGAAGGAAAAGAAAATGTTGATATTTGTGTTGCAGAATCACATGATGTTAAATATTGTCCATCATTACCAAGGTTGAAAGAAGTTTACCAAGAGGGAAAATGAGCAAGTCAATTGCCAATGCAGCTATGTTATGTAGCTCCAAGAGAACCATGGCAGCCTATTCAACCTGATATGATGCAAGAGCCTAATTCACAATTTCAAGGTTATGCATATCCACCTCAAAGTAATTGGAACACACCTTTTCCTTGGCAACATTGGCCATCTCAACCCCAAAACCAATCTTGGCAACAAGGTTGGCAAGGAACTTATGGGAGCCATCCACAATATCCTCAGTATTTTCCTCAATATCCTCCATACCAAACTCCATGTTATCCTTACCATTCACCTCCACCACAACCACAACCCCATTCACATCTATCTCAAATATTCACTCCCACTCAACTACTTGTACCGCCATTCCCAAACCCATACATTGAAGTAGCTCAGCTCACTTACAATGTTGAGGTACAACACTTCCAAACATCTCCTCTTGAGATCAATGGTATTCACCATAGCTCAGGAAGAGTATTGCAAAAAAGATATCATCTTGATATCATTGAAGGACCACATCCAAAAGAAGAAGATTCAAATAAGAAGACCACAGAACCATGGGCTGCGATTGATGAAGAGCAGACATCAAAATCAGAGATCGAGAGAACTCCCTCATGGTTACCATCAAATCCTCCATGTATTCAAGAGAACAATCAACAAAAAGAGGAAGATTTGAAGGTCATGGTAGAAGAAGACATGAAGAATGATCCAAATCAGCAAAGTGGACCAGGGGCATCACAACTATATTGATCTGTGGTTCCAGATAGTCATTAAGTTGTAACAATACCCTCTTCTTCAATTGTACTTGATATCATCAAAGTCAAATCATTTGATCTCTCAAATTCAGGTAAATGTAAAAGCATACATCTCAAGTCTACACATCAGTTTTTTTGTCATCTTTATGTGTACTGGCTCCATTGGAAGTATTCTTATACTTGAAAGTGATTTCATTTTTCAAGTAAGGTAGGGTAAAAAAAAAATGAAAAAGGAGAAAAAATAAAAATCTCAGGTGAAAACCTCCTTTGAGGTGCCTCAAATTGGCTCATTGATTGAAAACCTCCATGAGGCGGTTAATGGGTTGGGAAAAAAAAGGAGAAAAAAGAAAAGATTCTAGGTGAAAACCTCCTTTGAGGCGCCTAGGCAGACCTACTAGTTGAAAACCTCATTGAGGCAGCTAGTAGGCCTAGAAGAACAAAAGAGAAAAAAAAAAGAAATCCTTGCTCTATGCATCTCTTTGATAAATGCATGTACTCTCCAACATCTGCAAGCAACAAGAACAAGTTGGTCAAGCTTAGTCAAAGGAAGTCAAATTTTGACTTTCTCCTCCTTTGCTCAAATGCTCCAGCAAGGCCAAGGCCATGTCAATCCATCACCCTCATCTATTTTCACCATTCACCCATCATTCTCAAGCTTCTACCATTCAGTTTGCTTGTTGTCCTAAAAAACTACAGGATGCTCTGTTTTACTACAGGATACAAAAATACATAAAGCAAAAATTTGTTTTTGCCATAACTTGAAAACCATGCATCCATTTGCCAAGCTGTTTCAGGGGGAGATGCATATGGATGATGGTAACATGCTCAAGCAGTTTCAGCAAATTCCAGTGCACGGTTTCTAAGAAATTGGCCTCCATCACCTTCAACCATTTTTGCATTTTTTCAATATCCGTGCATCCATTTAAAAGGTTGTTTCATGGGGAGATGCATATGGATGATGGTAACATGCCCAAGCAATTTCAGCAAATTCTAGTGCACGGTTTCCAAGAAATCGGCCTCCATCACCTTCAACCATTTTTAGTTTTTCTCGAGATCCATGCATCCATTGACCAAATTTTTTCTATGGGGAGGTGCATAATGATGATGGCAACATGCTCAAAAAGTTTCAGCTCAATCCAATCTACCGTTTGGGAGATATGGACAAAACAAGTCGCTGTCTTGTAAACCTACAGGATACAGAACAACACCTACAGGATTGGCAGTGAATAGATTTAAAGGAGATCCAGAGGTCAAAGAAGCTCCTCCAGGGCTTAGTAGCAGCATCAAGATCATCAACATCACCATCCAACACCTACACATCAACATCAACTCAGCAGCAACATGCATGTCTCTCCAACAACTATCAGGTAGGTACAGGTATGCAATATTCTTGACCTCTTCTCTTGAGCATATTATAGTTAGAATTTGTTGTCAATGCATGAGAGATGAGGTTTTATAAGCTAAAGATTGGTCAACAATCTCAGCAACCTTCAATTGCAACTCACTCCTTCACTCATGCAATGTTGAAAAGTCAAATTATGAAGGGTGATTATTTCAAGGAATGAGGACAGTAGTTAAAAGAAGAAATTTTTGCAAAGCCAAGGTCACCAAAGCACTCTGAACCCTCCATCCACTTCATATTCACTATTTATTCATCATTCATCCATCCCATTTCATTTTTGAAGAAAAAACAAAGAGAGCATCCTCTCCATTTTCATGAAATTTCCATTTGTAGGTCAGCAAGAAGGACGATCAAAGAGAAAAGGAGGATCACAAAGAGACCCTTGTCACTCACATTTTTATTTTACCACTCATTACCATTGATTCCTCCACCATTTATGTCATTTTTTCCACTCCTTTACTTCAGTTTACAAAGGGACTGTGTTTTCTACAGGATGATCCTGTAGGCATTATAGTGACCAGAAATTCTACAGGAGGCAGTCCTAAGGCAAATAAATGATGGAACAAGGTAGGGGAATGTTGATAAGGGTGTGGAAGACCTTTCCAAACTGAAAAAACAATCAAAACCATCTTGAATAAGGGGAAGAAGTTAAACTAATGGTCTCAAGAAACAAGGATTTTTCTTTGCACAAATATGTTTTTTGGCTTGTCCTTGCAGAGCTTACAGCCAAGATTCTTAATGCACAAGAAAGAGGCCACTAGGGCCATGGATGAGGCTAAAATGAGGTCACTAAGTTGCTCAGAGGATGAGCAACACTTTCAGCAAGGGGGTATGATGTGCCTCTAAATTAGACATAAATTAAGGCCCATGCCTCTAATTTAAAACATAAATTAAGGCCCATGACCATCCTTCAACACATTAAACCTCTCTTTTTTTATTAGATAATTTATTTTTAACTTTATATTCATTAGGAAGGTTTATGAATAATTGAATATTTGTGCCTAATATTATTTATTTTTTGTGGAATATTATGAGAATATTGGGTAGATTATGAAGAGTTGGAGGAGGAGATAATTTAGGGACTTATTCCCCACTACTGGAGGATCAATAATAAATAATAAGTCAACAAGATATTATGGAATTATGACACAAATTGTGGAACTCGAATGATTAAGAAAATCTAGGAATGTGTTCCACTAATTAAGGGAGCAGATACACCAATCAAGGGAGCAGATCCACTAATCAAGGGATTTCGGTGGGGAAAGCTTCCTCCATCCATGGGGAATGATTCTTAATCATTTTGTATAAGTACCAAGTCAAATTTTCCTCTAGGGAATGATTGAGAAAATCTAGGAATGTGTTCCCTACCATTTAATGCAAATTCCTAGTATTGGGGACTAGATCCACTAATCAAGGGATTTTGGTGGGGAATGCTTCCTCCATTCATGGGGAATGATTCCTAATCATTTTGTATAAGTACTAAGTCGAATTTAACTCTAGGGAGGAGTTTTTCATTAGTGTTATTGTGGAGAGAGCTTGTATTTTTGCAGCTCCATTGTATTTTCTTGCAGGGATGTAATTCTATTGATGAAAATAATGAAGATTGGTGTCATGTTCAACTTCTAAATATTGTTCTCCTCCATAGGTCTATGAGTTTCCTTGGGCTTGGCCATCCCAGGTACCTCCTCTTGCCTTGCACTCTTGACTGATGCTGATGCCCTCTCTTCTTTTCTCACCTGCAACTCTCCCTCTGCTTCGATTTTCTCTTGCTGAACTTCGACTAGTGAGAAAATCGATCTTACTCGGGTTACTAAGTATCTGCCTCTGGTGTGTTCTCCAAGTGCCCATCAAGCCTCCTCTTATAATCCTCTCGTTGATCAATCAACGACCCAAATTAGATCCTAATCAATGGCTAGGATCATATTGACTTGATCTTCGCCTTCTTCTAGAAGTTTCACCCATAGTTTAGATTAATACCCATTAATTATTTTAATTTCCTAAGTTTAGACTTAGGGTTCCATTAAAAATAATTAATTATTTTAATAAAACTATCTCCGGGTGGAATTTCCCAAAACAATTTCTGGGTATTGGAGAATGCATGTGTCTAAGCCTCCCTGCAAAATTTGAGACTTAGAACACATCCGATGCTACCAGAAATCAACACTCCCTCTTAGCGAGGAATGTGCTCTAGTAATGCAACCTGCTGAAGCATCACCCTGTTCTATAACATCTCCCTCTGCGCTTGTTGATGTCTGACATCCTGCCCACCAACTACTGCGCAAATGCTGCATCTATACTGCTGCTGACCTTGCCATTGTCAACATTGCATCTGTATTGCAACTCCCTCTGCCACGATAACTGAGAAATCACTTGTTTCTGCTATTGAAACAGATTCTCTACCATACCCATCTACTCTCTTAACTGAATGAACTTAGCTCTTCCTAGAGCCTTTGTGAGTATGTTTGCTACCTGATCTCTTGTGGGGACATACTATCGCTGCATTGCCCCACGTTGAACACAGTCTTTGATAAAGTGACATCTAATATCAATATGTTTCGACCGATCATGAAATATTGGATTCTCGAAGAGTTTGATACAACTTTGATTATCACAGTAAACCCTGGTCGCTTCCATCCTTTTTCTGAACAAGCTCACAAGCAATTTTCTAAGCCATATAGCTTCGCACGTAGCTGTGTTGGCTGCCATATATTTTGCTTCTGCTGAGCTCAGAGCTATCGACTTCTGCTTCTTGTTGCACCAAGATATCATCCCTGATCCAACACTGAAGCAGTACCCCGAGGTACTTTTTCGGTCTACTGAACTACCTGCCCAATCTGCATCTGTGAACCCATTCAATCTGACGTCCTCCCCTTGGGAGTATTTCAACCCATATTCGACTATTCCATGCACATACCTGAGAATGTGTCTAGCTACCGCCCAATGCACCCTTTTTGGTTCCACCATGAATTGACTAAGAGTGTTGACAACAAAGCAAATGTTTGGCCTAGTGTTGACCAAATACATGAGCGACCCAATGAGCTGTCTGTACAAGGTGGGGTCCACTTCCTTGTCTCCTGATGCATCTATTTTCTTCCAGTTGGTGATCATGGGAGTAGCCATGGGTCAACAATCCTGCATTTTGAATCTCTTCAGAATCTCTGTAGCATATCTTCCTTGCCTAAGGAAGATCTCCCCATTCTTCTGCCAAACTTCCAACCCTAGAAAATAATGCATCAACCCCATGTCCTTCATGTCGAATTCAGCTTCAAGATTCTTCTTGCAATCCTGTATGAGCTTGGATGACCTTGTTAAAAACAAGTCATCCACATATAATACCAGAATAAGTGGCTCATTCTCTACCATTAAGTAGTAGAGATTGGGATCAACATCACTTTTGACAAATCCCAACTGCTGCAAGTAACTATCAATCCGACCATACCATGCTCTGGGTGCTTGCTTGAGCCCATATAGGGCTTTCTTTAATCTGCAAACATGAGTTCTCTTTTCATGAGTTTTGAAGCCTTCAGGCTGTTCTATATACACCTCTTCTATCACCCTGTTCAAGAATGTTGTCTTGACATCCATTTGGTGAATCTCCCATCCCATTTGGACTACTAGGGATATAACGGATCTAATAGAGGTGTATCGAGCAACTGGGGTGAAAGTCTCTTCATAGTCTATTCCTTCTTTCTGAGCGTACCCCTTTACCACAAACCTAGCTTTGTAATTCTCTATACTGCCATCTGCAGCATACTTGATCTTGTAGATCCATCTTGATCCTACAACTGATCTATCATTTGGTCTAGGTACTTGTGATGCAAACTAGTTCCCTCTGCAGACAGAGGCAACCCCTCTAGCCCTAGAGTGGGTCTAGTCACAGCAAAGACAATACCAAAGCAAATTTCCTTAGATGGTTGATGTCATGAAGGCCTATTGTCAAATCCTCGCTTGATGAAGTCCCCGTTGTGTTGTTCCAACTCTCGTTCTTCTAATCACTTCTGTACTTGAAAACAACATACAAAGAACAACAACGAACATAATAGAATACGACAAAAACGATCTATTTAAAGGGTTAAGGAGCTTCAAGCTATCAATATGCAATTCGACATTAGATATAGGAAATAAACCTTTGATTTGTATTAACATAAACTGAAGTAAAACTTACAACCATGCCTTGACGTCGTAAGTCTCCTTGAAGGGTCCTGTCAGCATGTCTCCACAGGCATTCACTCATGAAGTGTCTCCCAAGAGGATGAATAACTCTCTCTCCTACCCAAAAAGCAAAATTACGATGCTAGGACACTCATACAATCAAGCGAACTCCACTCAAAACCATCCCAGGCTAAGTTACATAAGAGGCTACTTCCAAACTCTAGCAAAACTCTCGACCTCTAACTCCACTCCAAACTATCTCTGAACTCTTGAACTTTGAAGCTTTTTTTCAACTATCTGAAGCTAGCTAATCTCAGCCATGGAGGAGGTATTTATAGGAGGAGGAGCTTCCATAAGAGATGGGAGAAAGAGCTTATCCCTTTGAGAGGTTTCACAAAAGGTGGAACAACCATCCAAAAGGAGAGAGGCGAGCTCATTTGATCCAACAACTGACCCTAGGACCGCCCATGAAGTTGTTACACTTCGAAGCTTCGACAGTTTGTTTTAAAAACTCGCCAAAAGTAACTCGTCGCGAGTGTAACACAGAGACAGAGTGACGACTTCGCTAGGGCTAGTTCAATCTTGGCCATCTTCGTGGGTGGAACAACTGCTGACTCGTGATGACCCAAAAACATACGTAAAAAAAGGGTCTGCTCCAGGAGTAATGAACTGAGGTATTCTTGTTGAGATGACAAGGAAGACATTGACACATAATTTGCAACATGACACAAGGTAGATGTCAATAACACGGACCGACAGTGTCTGAGATCAGGGAATGCGGGGTCGGTGACAGATTACTGTGTAACAGTACTACTTCCCAGACATCATTCATCATGATAGAGTTGTATTCTTCTACCATGGCATCCACCCTAACTTGGTGTTGAATGGATTCCTGAAAGCTAGAGGGTTCTTCAACTTGAGATGCCAATGCCTGGTATCTGTCAGGTTGTCTACGCTGCCTTTTCTTGGTTCTAGGAGCTCCAACAAACTCCTTTGCGTCCCTCAGTGTCTATTGTACTTCTCTGTTGGTTCTACCACTGGTGGTGGGAGGCTCAATCAACTCCTCCTCCTGATCTTGTTGTTCCATCTGCTAGGAACTATCTAGATTTCCTCCTTCTAAGAAAATATTGGTATTGGTCACTGTACTCGATCCAGGTGTCTGTCCTCCTACTTGTCTTCCTTGCTGCCCCTACTGCTCCTAGACTAGTGGAACATCTCTTGACTGATCTTCTACTGGCATCTCTCGAGATTTCCTGAAGGCTCTATCCTCCATGAACTTTGCATCCTGTCTCACTACAATCTTCTTGCTGCTAGGAATGTAGATTCTGTATGCCTTTGAGGTCTCACTATATCCTATGAGATACCCCTTTTCTGCAGTTTGATCCAGTTTACTGTGCTTCTCATCTGGAATGTGACAATATGCCATGCTTTCGAATATCCTGAGGTGACTGACTTTCAGCGTCTTCCTTGTGAAGACTCCTTTGAGCATTTTCTTCCCCAATGCTCTATGAGGAGTTCTATTCTGGATATACACCATTGTGTTGCAAGCTTCTGCCCATAGAAACTTAAGTAGATCCTGATCATACAACATAGCTTTGGCAGCGCCAACAATAGTTCTAGTTTTCCACTCTGCTACTCCATTCTGCTCCGGATTATATGGAGTTGTCCACTCTCTTTTGATTCCCTCATTTGCGCAGAAATCTGTGAAGTCTCTGTCCGTATATTCTCCACCATTATTTGAATGAAATACCTTTATCTTTTTCCCTGTCATATTTTCAACGAGAGCCTTAAACTCTCTAAATCGATCAAAGGCCTCATCCTTGGTTTTTAAGAAATAGATCTGGGTTTTTCTAGAGTGATCATCAATAAAAGTGAAAAAGTATTCGCCACCACTAAGAGATCTTGTTGACATTGGACCATAGATATCTGAGTGTATCAATCCCAATACACATTCTGCTCTATTGTTACTTATGGAAAAAGCTGGTTTAGCGTACTTCCCTGTAATTAAGTGTTGTCATGTTTAGGGTAGATTGGACCTTGGTAGTCAAAGCGTTGACACCAAGCCCTAGTTTGTATTCTTCTATTAGTGTGATTGTATGAGGGCCATAATCCCTGGAACGTGAGCCCTAGACTGTTGTATTATAGTTTGTTAATATAACAAAGAAGGGTTTCAAAAAGTAAAAAATTGTCATGTTCACTAGTTGATTCACTGATATATGTAGTGTTGTTTGGGGTGGCATCAGATGTGTTCTAGCCATGAAAATTGGTGGGGAGGCTAAAGCACATGAGATCTCCAAGACCTAGAAATGGTTTGGACAGATTGTACCCGGTTTGGGAGATATTAAAATAATTAATATTTTTAATGAAGTTCTTAAGTCTAAACTTAGGAAAAGTAAAATATTAATGGGTGTTAATATAAAACTGGGTTGGAAGGTTCCAAAAGTCATGGATCAAGCCAAATCTAATGTTACTCATTGATTATAGATTTAATCTCGGTCGTTGATGGACCAATAAGAAAAGTATAAGAAGAGGCTTGAGGGTCAGTTGGAGAAAACACCAGAGTGATCAGTCATTCATTTTGCTAGAGCGGGGTTGTTAAGCAAAGTTGAATCAGTGATCAACAACGAGGGGCAGTGAGTATGAGGCAGAGAGGTAGGGACAATACTGGGAGACCAACACAGAAGTAGAGATAGAGAGAGCAACAGCCAGTCCAAGCTACGCAAAGCCCTGGGGACTGCGTCATCCACGTAGAGGGTCCCAGAGGTTGCGCAGTGCCTCAGAGGGCTGATACAAAGGGTCCTGGGGCTGACGTAGGTCAGTAGGAGGTTGACGCAGGGCAGCAGGAGGTTGACGTAGGTCAGCAGGAGGCTGACACAGTGGCTAGAAGGGCCAGCGTTGAGCTTCAGTTGTGCAGGAGAGGCTTTTGTGGGACAGGTTTTCTGAATACCTGTTTTCGAATATAGAGGTATTGCTGCCATATAATTTTCTCTGTCGGGTGAGCCGGTTAGGCACACAGTTGTACTTAGAAAGACTACATAATAATATAACCCTCAGAATAGCTGCACCGGTTTTCCTGCATTGAGTTTTTCTGGAGACATTCGTCCAAAAATAACGCTGTCACTTATGTGCTTATTTTCTTTCAGTTTTTGATCTGTAGATGTTGTGATTGTATTGTGTTTATTTCGGTATTTAAATGTATTAAATAAATTGTTTGAATTTAGACAAGTAGAAGAAATAAACCAGAAAAATACATATTAATTTTCTAACGGATAGACTTAGAAAAGTCAACATGGTATCAGAGCATGGTTGTAAATCATAGAAAAATTGAAGGCATCAGATAAGCAGATTCAGTTGTCTCGAGTGACAGAGCTGATCCTTGCAGAAAGCGACAAAGGAAGGAGTGATGCAGAGGGATTGCGTCATCAGTTTGGGCCAGAGAGAGGCCAGCGCAGAGGCTGAGGAAGGTAGAATTAGGGTCACGTAGAGGCCAGGAGGGCTGACGCAGTTGGCTGAGGGCGATGATTTGCCGGTGTCGGGATTGCGCAAAGCTAAGAGGCTCAATCCTTCAGTTGCTGGGGCATAGGACGCTGTGGGTAGTTTGCGTAGCAAAGCTGGTGAGGTACTGTGGTCAGAACAGTACCTAATAGGGCAAGACCAAGGTAGAGGGAATTGCTGCCGAGGTGGATTTCTAGCCAACGAATCCGGATCAATGTTGCAGTTGCACAGACAATTGGAGAGGGGCAATTTGACGTTGGCAGAAGGATTTCCAGGAGAGAAATCGAGACTCAAAGGGAGTCGAGAAGAGAACTTCCAGATGGGAAGTTGAGAGACTCAGCAGGAGTTGGATAGAGTACTTCAAGGCGGGAAGTAGAGAGACTTGGAGGAGTCGACAAAGAAGAGCAGAGAGATGGCCGTGAATGGGCTAAGGGATCAAGATAGGCTAGACGGAGCATCCAACTTTGTGGTCTGGAAGGCCAGGATCCTGTCCATTCTAGACAAATATCGCATCAAGGCCTTCGCCTTGAAAGTAGTGGCGATCCCAGTTGACCTGGCTGAAAATGAGAAGTACGAGGAGGCAATGGCCAGGGCGAAGTGCATCATCCTTGATGGGGTCAAGGATCATGTGGTCCAACATATTGCCGAGAAGGAAACAACAAATGAGATGTGGGAAACCCTGAAGAAATTGTACCAGCATACTTTCGTGCAGAGGAAGATGTTACTTGAGAATCAGCTACGGTCATACCAGATGCAAAAGGGGGAGCAGATAGATCACTTCCTTGGTCGATTAAAGGAGATCTGGGACCAGCTAACTTCCATAGGAGCCACACCTGATGAGGAGATGGTCATGAGGACCACACTTAACGCAATCTCCAAGGAGTGGGAAACATTTGTCCCGAGCATACTGGGCAGGGTGAGTCTTCCAGATTGGGAAGAACTGTGGGCGGCTCTTCGCCAAGAGGAGATCAGGCGGTTGAGCAAGGTGGGGAGTAGCGGGAAAGTGGTCAGGATCAAGAAGGAAGAGGAAGAGGATGCGGCTCTGGCATCTGCGGGAAAGCAAGAGAAGAAGAAGAAGAAGGACCTCTCCATGGTCAAGTGCTTCCATTGTGTGGAACTGGGTCATTTTGCGAACCAGTGTCTTAGGAAGAAGAGTAAGGGAGAGGCTTCGGACCCGAAGGTAGCACCAACAAAGGCGGAGAAGGAGGTAGAGGAGGATGACGATTGTGCCATGAGTGCTCATATGCCACTTGAGAAGAAGTGGGGAGACATCGAGCTGTATTCAAGAAGACTACAGGTGATGAGGGGCAGGATCCTTGAGGTACCCAACCTCTTGGATTATACCTTGCTACGGGAGCCCCGAAGAGGAGTAGCAGGATTGGCGGATGTCGGTAGAGACGGATGCGGATGAAGCGGCAGAGAGTGCTACAGTGCAGGAGTCCCCGGGCAGCGCAAGGCTAGCAAGCTGCAACAGTGCGAGAAGCACGAGAGTGTTGCACTAGTGCAGGATGGCACAGAGAGGTGTGCAATAGTGCAAGATGCAGGGAGTTGTTGCAGTAGCGTAGAGGTCAGTAGAGGGAGCACTTGTTAGCAGCAGAGGGAGCTTCAACATCAGGAGTGTTTCTAGCTTGACAGGGATGTCAGAAGTTGGGTGGATCAGTTACTTCTCAGTAACTGAGTTGCAGTGCAGTAGCAGTATGTAGTAGCACGATGCAGCATGATGAGAGGGGGTTGCAGTGCAGATGCAGTGCTGGGAGGATGGACCAACAATAACACATACAAAGGGAGCTGCCATACGGATGCAACAGTGGTAGTGGCAGTGGCAGGGCCATGGGCAGCAGTACAGGATGCAACAGTGCAGAGGATGTTGGGTAGCAGGACTAGCATCAACACAAGTACCGGTGCCAGATAATCAGTGTGATGCTGAGTGAGGAGTATTACTAGGGCACAGTCCTCGCTAAGAGGGAGTGTTGATTTGGGGTAGCATCGAATGTGCTCTAGCCATGAAAATTGGTGGAGAGGCTAAAGCACATGAGATCTCCAAGACCCAGAAATGGTTTGCACAGATTGTACCCGGTTTGGGAGATATTAAAATAATTAATATTTTTAATGGAGTTCCTAAGTCTAAACTTAGGAAAAATAAAATATTAATGGGTATTAATATAAAACTGGGTTAGAAGGTTCCAAAAGTCATGGATCAAGCCAAATCTAATCTTAGTCGTTGATTAGAGATTTAATCTCGGTCGTTGATGGACCAATGAGAAAAGTATAAGAAGAGGCTTGAGGGTCAATTGGAGAACACACCAGAGTGATCAGTCATTCATTTTGCTAGAGCGGGGTTGCTAAGCAAAGTTGAATTAGTGATCAGTAACGAGGGGCACTGAGTATGAGGCAGAGAGGTAGGGACAATACTGGGAGACCAGCGCAGAAGTAGAGAGAACGAGAGCAACAGCCAGTCCAGGGTATGCAGAGCCCAAAGGGACTGCGTCATCCATGCAGAAGGTAGAGGGAGTGATGCAGAGGGTCCCAGAGGCTGTGCAGTGCCTTAGAGGGCTGACACAGAGGGTCCTAGGGCTGACACAATGGCCAGAAGGGCCAACGCTGAGCTTCAGTTGTGTCGAAGAGGGTTTCGTGGCATAGGTTTTCTAAATACACGTTTTCGAATATAGAGGTGTTGCTACCATATAATTTTCTCTGTCGCGTGAGCCGGTTAGGCACCTAGTTGTACTCAGAAAGACTGCATAATAATCTAACCCTCAAAATAGCTGCACTGGTTTTCCTGCATTGGGTTTTTCTAGGGACAGTTGTCCAAAAATAACGGTGTCACTTGTGTGCTTGTTTTCTTTAAGTTGTTGATTTGTAGATGTTGTGACTGTATTGTGTTTATTTCGTTATTTAAATGTATTAAATAACTTGTTCGAATTTAGACAATTAGAAGAAATAAACCAACAGAATACAGATTAATTTTCTAACAGATAGACTTAGAAAATTCAACATGTAGATTTTGCTATGCAAAGTAGTCTTGTTGTGGCATTTGAGTTGGTTGTGTCAGGGCTTGTAAGACCCAAACCTGGATTTTCATATGCCATGGAAAATTCAACAGGTATCAGAGCTACTTTGAAGGGCCAGTGGATCAAAGTGTGCACATGGAAGCGTGTGATCCAGTGGAGATCGTATAGATTCAGAGGGAACAACCTTATGGAAGTTCGAGATCTTGAGGTTCTGATGAGGTAGAGACATCACAGAGACATTGATCCATTCTAAAGGGTATGTTGTAGTGATGGATGCCATGTGGGCTAGTGTCACTAGAGACTTCCAAGCAGTGGAAGTATCTCCCTCACTAAGAGGGAGTGTTGAAGTCTGCAGCTCGGGAGGTATTCCACACAAACCCTAGGAGGTGGGTTTGTGTGAGTTTGTGGGAAAAGAATCCGAGAGAAGGGGTTTTAGACTCAAGGAGTTTAAAATTCTAAAAAGAAAATTAAAAAGAAAAATTAAATTCCTAAGTCTAAGAGGATCAAAACCCCTAAGATCTAGAGTGTTCCAAACAGGCTTATGGAGATCTATTTAAGGACGCTTTAGGACAAGGCTTTTCGTTAAGCAAGAGGGAGTTCGTTTGATCAGGAAAGAGGCCAAGATGTAGCCGTTGTTTGCTGCCTCACACACACACCTAAGTTAGTGAGAAAAGCCCTTAACCCCACTAGGTGTGGTTGGTGGCAAATTGAAGGGATCGGTCTGTCATCTATTTCCAACTTTCTTCCATTTAAGCTCTCTTGTAGGCAAGCTAAGGGTGGTGGTCCCCTAAATGGAAAGCTAAGTAAAAAGTGATGTTAGGTTTCTAGGAGATGTTATGGTCAATTTGGAATATTTGAGATTATGAGCAAATATGATGAGCAATATGAAATGAAATATACTTCAATAACTATCAACACATAAATAAAAGATGAGCATGTAAAACCAATGCCTTCAATATTGCTTCAAAATAAATAACACTTGCTCAAAAATGAAAATGAAACATAAGTAATCCTGTTAATCAAATAGACGTTAGAATAAGTTGATATCACTTGCAAGATATAAAATTGCTTTCAAAGAAATGCTTTCAAAGTATAACCATTCACGATTCTAAAGCATGTAAAGAAGCAATGTAAAATAACTTGCAATATGAAATAAACTTAAAGCTTTACTTGCAAAATGAAAGATATATTACTTGACCAAAGGAAATAGTTTCAAACAATAGATTCAATGAGTGCTCATCATAAGAAGTACATGATAAATTGCAAGTAAAATACTTGGAAAGTAAAGTGAATTAATATGAAATGCACTTAACTAAAGTTAGATGCAATTATCTTGGTTAATTTTAGGCTAAATGCCTACTCTAAGTGAGAGATATTCCTTTTGAACTCTTGCCAAAGGGTAAAAATTGGGGTGACTGTAAGAAAGAGGGGTTGATGACACGATGGTGTTGTTAATAATACCCTTCCTTTGAGTCTTACTAGCTAGCATGTGCTTTTGTTCCTACAAGGGGACAAGCCACCTTCATAACTGCAGGGTCACACACTCTTTACCTTACTTTGTACCAATTGGAAGAATTTTCTGAGAAAGTCTTTTCCCTATGATGTTTATCAAGCAAGCTATTGCTTGGAGGTTAATTGAGTTAAAATGAAAACTATGATAAAATGCCTAAATGCTATGCAAGTAAGTTTTCCCAAGAGAGATTTGCAATGCTTCAATATAATGGAAATGAGATGGTGCTCAAAGTAAATTGCAAATGTTACCTCAATTGGAAAAGGAAATTAGCTTGAAAATGAATTAAAGTGATGCAAGTAAGTTTTCTTTACAAAAGAGGAATTGCCTCAAGTAAATGAAAGTGTTCACAATGATATAACTTCAAAATTGTTCAAGACACATAAACATAAGCTTCATAAGCAAATGAAATTGTAAATTGCTCCAAGTAAATGCCACAAACCATAAACTTATAGCAATGGGAAATGAGATGAAGCTAAAGAAAAGTGAAGGTTTGCTTGTAAATTATGCTTGGAAAATAAGTGAGCAAGATAACAAATGAGCCTATAATGCGACAATTGTATCTCAAAGAAAGCAAATTGTTAAGCAACTAAATTAAACTTGTCACATAACTCCAAATATTTGCATGTAAAAAATGAGTTGCTCTAAAGCAAAATATCAACTTGTACTTCAAAGTAAGAATGAAATGCAAAACATCAAGTGAAACTTGTAGCAAAATTTAACTTAGAAATTGAAATGTGATGGCAAGGTTGTGTTAATTTTAAAACATTCAAAATGAGCTAAAAAGGAAGGTTAGAAAAGATGCAAAATTAATCCACTCACACAAAATCCTCCTAAAAGAGTAGAAATGATGCCTTGGGTAAAACCCAGGTTCCCACAAAAAAGATCTTTTATTATGATATTACAATGGATTTAAAGTCTTTTAGAGGATTTCCCAAAAGATGAAGGTAAATAGTACAAGCTTTGGAGCTAGAAATAGCTATAATTCCCTCCAACATTAGCAACCTCAAGGGCCAATGAAGACTTTTTAAAATCTGAAAATTACAATCTCCACAAAGGCGCACGACCTATCCTTATTTGCAGCTCTTTCTAGTGTCCACGACCTCTTTGAAATAAAGCTTGAATGCTTGAGAGGTCCTACAAGAAAACTAGTTAGAGTTCAATAATCTTTCCTCAAGGCACTTGTGTCAAAACTTAGATTATGGGCTGCAAAACTATGACAAAATTAGTGTAAAATAGCATGTAAGTATGATAGAAATTAAAATACAAAACCAAATCAAGTGATGGGAGTGAACCCCATCACTTGTATATTTTGGGAAATGCTCTTAAATAACTAAATAAATCAATGAAAGCACAAATTTTTAAAAAGATTTAAATTAAGAATCATTTGCTTATGTACAAGCTATGTCAAAGAAAATCCCTGCAAGAAAATCATTTCGTAAGATAAACTATCAAATTAAAAAAATCAATGAGATCTCCTTGGAGAATGTGTCAAGAGTGGGTTGGTCTCTCCAAAGAGTTCCCCTCTCGCTTGATATTTGATCCAACAAAATTCTCCTCTACAAAACTTCAATCCAACATTAGTCCCATATAGATTTAACAAATGCAATGATAAGAAAACTCTAGAAATTTATTGGAAAATAGCTAGAGATTTTTACACCTAGAGCATACTCCTAAATCAATTGCCAATGCAAGATAGCTTTACATTAACACATCTACAAGAGCATATGGAAATAACATAAATTAAAAGCATAAGCAAAGGAAATTATACCAATAGTGAGCCAATCATCATACTCCAATGGAACAACACTCATGAATGAACCCCAAAGTCTTTTATTGCAATTGAGAACAAGTGTACATAAGAGCAGAGTTTTCCCAAGCACAATAGCTCTATTATATAGAAGTTTGGGAGCCAATCCCAAGGAAAATGATGACAATCACAAGATAAATTAGCAACAATCCCAATGCCTCTACATGCAAATTCAAATTTCCCAAGTGGCCATTCGATTTCCTCTAGAGAGGCCCACACAATCCTTGAGGAGGAGAACTTGTTGAGGTGGAGAGGACATGTGTATGTGAGAGTGGAGTGGTAGGAGACCACTCTCCACTCATCTCTTGTGGAACTCCAAGTCAAAGCCCACCAATGGGTGAGTTACCTCCTTAACTCGACTTATCCTCCTAAAAAAATGTGATTTGCTTTTGTGAAACTCGTGGTCCCCTCAAGGAAATTTGATTTCCCTTTTTTGTCACATGTTTCTCCTTGATTCTTGGTCCACATCACTTTATAACTTGGCTTCAACTCCTTGATGATTTTCCACCTCATTTCCACATCATTTAGCATGTGTGGATATTTATTTTCTCTAATTTATTTAATTGTTGGCTCAATTTATTGCCACATTTTCCACTAAACTTAGGAAAAGTGGGTTTTGAGGGTCTAGAATTTATTTTTACCCCTCAAAATGTGTCATAGTAGAAAGCTGAGGGTGAGAGGTGTAATTTTGAGCACACATACCCCATACAAATTCTCTAGACATCACTTATTAGACCTAATCAAATTTCATGAAATTTTACGAGTGATTTAGTATGGTAATACACAATGAATCTAGACACTACGTCACCTTCAAGCCATACTTTGGCTTTAGGATTATGCTTGGAGGAAAAAATTCAATTAATTATTAAGTGCCTTTAAGGATATAATAATTAACCAAGTCAAAAAACTTCCCAGAGTAAAATCACTTGATGACAAGGTCCCAAGTTACTTAGACCTTTTACATGACTCAACTTCATCATACTAGCATCACTTTAGATCATCCCCGCAGGGTTTGAGGAATCCGAGTACAACAAAAGAAGAAGAGAAGAAGAAGTAGAGTTGAAAAACTCTGGTGATATGACGATCTCGATGGTTCATGAAACCTCTGATACATCCTTGGGCGTGGAGTCTTAAAAAAAAATCTTTGGGTACACTTCAGTGGTCAACAGCCCTAAGGAGCCCAAGCTAGGAGGCCGAGTAGGGCTGCATAGAAGGGCCAAATCCAATCCATAAGTGCAACATCCTCAAGAGGCATCGAAGAAGATTGTCCTTCCTCAGGAAGTTGCAACAATAAGGGAAGGTTTGATCCATTGTCAAGGTCGTGGAGAAGGATAATTTGGTTTGTGGCAGTCAAAACCTAGGAATGGCATAACTAATAAGTGTCGGAGTTCATGCTCTATGGAGGAGAAAGGTTACAGATCTAGGTCGAGACCTTAACCAGCCAGGAAAGGAGGCCGTAAGGCCGATGGTTTGTAGAAATAAGGGCCGATTCACCTCAAGTTATAGCGTAGAGGAAGGAGGGCCTATTAGTCCAGGTTAAGGGCTGCTATAGGAATAATTGAGGTAGCCATAGACCCTAGATTGCAGGCCAAAGGATTTGCTGTAGTTACAGTGAGAGCTGAGCATGTGTTAGGCTATGGAATAACTACAAAAATCAAATGACGGGGAGGAGGCTTGCTAGTTGGAGGAGCTGATCCTAAGTATTTAGGACAACAATGTTTATGAGCCAAAGAAATGAGTCTCAGATTTGAGATTGGTCCTAAGGTTTAGGACATAAATTGTTTAAGCCCTAGTTAGGGCTTCCTCCTAGGGAAACACTGCTTCAGGATTGGATTTGTCCAGAAGAACTAACATGCTTAGATTTGTCATGAATGCAGAGGGTCGAGACCCTAGTTGTGGAGTTGACACAAGTGTTTACCCTTGCATGTGAGTTGCATACCTGTGTGTAAATGTGCAGGGTTTCTAGGTGTCAACAGATCCCAAAGAAGGTCAAGGATACCCTAGCTCACGCTCAGATGGACGAGTGGAGTGGACAAAAGTAGAAGCATTTGTTGGCGTGGAAGAATGAAGGTTAAGGAGATTTGTTCAAGGTTTGGAGCAATAGTATATTGGAACCCAAGAACAGTGATGAGGAGACAACTTAATCATTGTTAGAGGGCAGATCTAAAGAGACCTAGATGAGGGCAGATCTATGAGTTTCAAATTTGTGTAATTGAGGAGCATATTGCAAAACAAAGGGAAACAATACAGGAAGCCCTAGATCTATGTGATTTGAGGGTCAAATCACAAATATGAGGGAAGATCTACAAGCCCTAGATAAGTGTAGTTCTGGTGGCCCTAGATCAATCAAGGAGATGACTGAGGATGGGCAGATCTGAAGCATAAGAAACAATGCAGGATTGGTATCCAGATTGGATAGATGTATGGCAGCCTAAGTATAGGATGGAGGACTTTTAGAAGATTGACCATTGTGCCCTAAGTGCAGGACCTATAAAGGAGCATATGCCCGCTAGTAGTGGTAGAGAAGTTGAGCTCAGGGACTACAACCAAGAGAGTCAGATTGATAGCCCTAGTTCACTGTTGAGAAGGACTTCTACAGTGGAAAATGGGTAGCCTCTGTGCCCTTGACTTGTCTTCATTATAGCAACAGGGGAAGGCAGAAGCGGGTAACCCAAGAGTTGTTCACAAATAGAGTTGTGAATAACTACAAAAGTCCCTAAGTGTTGTAGACCTTGAAGGACAAAGGAGCAACTAGAGGGCATATTGACCTAGTCGAGTTCAGTGACCTAAAGGGGCAGAGTTCATTGATAGAGGTAGACTGAGGAGCTATAGGATGTGTTCAGGACACGTGGACTGAAAGGGCTGTGTCTGGCCACCATCAACAAGTAGGTCAAGTGATGTCTTGTTCGGGGTATATTGGACCTTGGTAGTAAAAGGGTTGACACCAAGCCCTAGTTTGTGTTCTTGTATCAGTGTGATTGCATGAGGGTCATGATCCCTGGTACGAGAGCCCTAGATTGTTGTATTATAATTTGTTACTATAACAAAGAAGGGTTTGAAAAAATTAAAAATTGTCATGTGCACTAGTTGATTCACTGATATGTGTAGATTCCGCTATGCAAAGTAGTCTTTTTGTGGCATTTGAGTTGGTTGTGTCAGAGATTGTAAGACCCAAACCTAGATTCTCATATGCTGTGGAAAACTCAATAGGTATAGCCTGCATTATTTTTCCTTTCATGCAATCTAGTGTTTAGCTTCCACTTGAAGTTGATATGAGCCCACCTGGAATTGACCTAAGGGGATCTTGAGCTCTCGCATTTAATATCGAAGCATGTAAGAGGATTGAACAATGAGGTTTTCCATAGCTCTGTGAAGTGCTCTTCATAGAAGGTCATCTTGGGCTTCAACCCTCTTATAGGGGCAATCCAATTGATTTATATGTAGTGCCTATATTTGAAAACATTTGAATAGGGGAAGGTGGTCCATTGATATCCTACTTGGCTTTAGGAAAAGAGATACATTTGAGAACTAGTAGTGTACTCTCCTCAAGGGGGTGGAGAACCGAGCAATGGCCTCTGATCAGTAATGATGGATACGTTCCGTACTGGTTGTTGAGCAAAACAACTGATTATGTTTTAGCTAATCGAATGTGCTTTGATGACGTGGTATTGATATAGAGTCTTGCAAAGGGGTAATCTTTGAGCTAATTACAAACTTTCCATTTCAATATATGGATATTTTTGAGTTCCAAAGGAGCAATCCATGTACTTGTTTTGCAAGAAATATAAACATCATTCTTTAATATGATAGAAGGTACAGAAACGTGCCAATTGAGCCTTAGTTCACAAGTGAGTTTGACCAGGTACTGAGTTGTCCACCAAGACTCCATAGTCAATGTGCTTTTCCTCACTTCAATGGCATGTAAAAAAGGGATGAGGCCAAGTGCAAGTTCTGGGCAATTTTGGCGGAATAGATACCCTCATACCTTGTACTTGAGTTGGAGGAAGTCTAGCTTATGCAATGCATCTCCCGACGTTGAATGCTTCTTAAAGCAACTTTCAAAAAAAGGTGAAGAATCACAAATTTTATAGACTTAATCTTTTTAGTAGGAGAAGTCGCTTGGAAACATTTGACTAGGTAGGAATAGGGAAGTTCTTTTAAATATAAATATTTTGCATCCCACCCAAAACATTTGTTTTCGTGTGACAATCTCGATCTTACATCAATATCCAAATTTAAATTTGAAAGTGGTCAATCGAGGAATTTTGAAAAATTCAAGCAAGGAAAACAACTTTATGTCTGCAAGTAGTGATCTCCATCCCAAGAATTACTCTATTGGGGATACTCTTTCAGGTTTTTTTAATTTATAAAATTTGTATGATACATATTGGTGGGGATTTCTAGCTTTCCTTGATGAAGGTATATATTTAAAAGGATGTTGCAAAAATGCTTTTTTTTTTTTTTTGATCGGTTGGGAAAAAAAGGTTTTACTTACATATAATCACTAGAAAGGTGCTGCTGTAGTACAAGCCAAAAATTTGTAGGTCTTTCGTAAACTTTGTCATTCCTACCAATGTAGAAAAAAATTTAATCATAGACCAAAATAGGGGGCATTCCACTGTCTAGATACCCTTACTGGGAGTGGTTTGGTATCGATACATGCATTACATAATTGGTAGCTTTTAAATATGTGAAGAGTTATGTTGTTTTGATAAAACTAAGTGAAAGATATGGGCTGCCAACAACAAAGAGACATTTAGACTACTTTGACAAAATCAAAACACAAACATATGTTGTCAAGCTTTTGAGTGGCCACTAGAGTGTTTCAAATTCACACCATCCTCAATTCAACAAAGCTATTAGTTCTCTCAAGACATTGACTTTCATAATGAAGATATCCCCTTGAATTTTCCCAATGGTTGATCCATTGATCCTTTGGTCCGCTTCAATAGGTTTCCACCCTAGGGACAACGATGTCATTGGTCGTTAAAGGCATCTTTGCAGCTCCAATGTGTTGGCATTTCTATTCATCAATTCCTCCCTTTTAGGTACTTTCTTGATGCTCCAGGTCACTTCCTACCTTCCAAGCTAGATTTGAACAAGGTGACTATTATCACAAAATCTAGCACCTTGGTGCAAAGCCTTTTACAAGGGGCCAAGACAAGCATAACATGGAAGTGTTACCACTGTCACCTAGGCAAGCATTTATCTCTCTTTATTGAAGGACAGATCCAACACAAGGGAGAATTCCATAGTAACTTCGAGTAATCCTTAGGCAAGAGATATTCAAGTATAAGGCCTCCTATGTTGGCTACTCACAAGACGACCACTAAGACAAGATGTTCAAGGTGAGAACCAGGTGGGTCATTCAAAGCAATTTCCAGATTTGATTGTGAGGAGTTTCCAAGACAATTTATGATATTTAGCAAGTTAAAATAGGTCAAGAGGGTACCCCAAACACTATCAAAAGAAGAAAATTCTATGGCCGGTGTAAAACTTGTGTAAAATATGACAATCTTTAGCAATATATGAAGTTATGAACGCAGCAAAAAAAATCGCTCTTTTCACAAGTAAAAAATCAATGAAAACTAGGGATGAAAATACAAGTTAAACTAGGGTTTTAGTAACCAACTATTTTTGAAATGTAAATAGCACATAACAGCCGTAAGATGCAAGACATCAAGCCCGAAAGGGCTGAGAATTAAATCAGCAATGCAATGAATGATGAAAAGATCTATTTCTATCCATGCAAATGCTTCACAATCCCTAGACATCCAGCCTAACTATGGCTGAAAATTAAGCTATAGCTGTGACAAAACCTAATCTAACCCTAAAAATAAAGTAAAAGATAAAATTGATTTTAATAAATGACTAGTGGGAGAGACTAGTGCCTACTATTTTTTTGGGCTTGTGAAGTCAAATCAAGGACTCTCTTGAAGAAGGTAAAGCATGGATTTAGGGTGATAACTAAGGTTTTCCACTACTAACCTTAGAAGATCCTCCTAAATGGTGATAACTAAGGTTGTCCACTACTAACTCTAGAAAATCCTCATATGAATTTTACAAGCTCTTAAGACAAAATTAAGGGAATGTTCTCCACTAGAACTCTTCCTAGGGTTTATAAGATAGGATCTATTGAAAAATAATACAAACAAAATGCACCCCCACCACTAGGTAAGCACATTTGCACTTAATACATTCATAAAATAAGTTCACAAGACTTAAAAAGAACACTTTCTATGTAAATCATTTCTCATCCCTAAACGCTAGCCATGACTCATTCATCAAAATTGAAAAAATAATACATAATTCATCTCTCCAAGAGGTTGCATAATGTGAAAATTCCAGAACCGGAATCCCTACTGCAACAACTGATGATATTACTCCTATTTGTTAAATTCCTTTAAACAAATTATTTGCAGTTTCCTACGACAAATATCGTAATACATACATTGCAGCCTTCACTTAATTAATTTGTATGTGGAAACAAGAGACTGAGCAAGAAAGAAAATACAACACCATAGACACCATTATTTTTGGATAATGTCCCCGGAAAAACCCAATGTGGTAAACCCAGTGCAGCAGCTCTGAGGGTTTATTATTATTAAGCAGTAGCAAATTCTGAATAGATCTCCGAATATGTCGAGGGTTATTCAGTTATAGAGAGAAATATTGGCAGAAAGATTTGTGAGATTACCTCACACAATCACTGAGAAAATCCCCGGCTGATCTGGTCATTGGATGAGGTGCCTCTGGCGGGCCCTACGCTGCCTCTGCATAGTCCTCACGCAGTCCCTGCGTCAACCTCTCTAGGCATTACAACACCTAGCCTATAGATCGATTTGCTACCCAGAGTCTGTTCTCAGCCTCCCGGTCTCACACCCCATCTTCCAGCTTTTGAAACTGACTCTGCCCAGCAAAATATCACTCTCTCTAACCCTCTGCGCTGCCTCCACGTGGCCATGCATCAACCTCTGCGTGAGCGCTGCTGGATCACTCTCTGCCTCTCTCTGCTGATGATTCTCCGACTAAGAAAATCTCTCTCTCTCTCCGGATGCTATCCCTGCCCCTCAACTGCAAGAAATCTACTCAATTAGAGTTTCCTCCTGAGAACTTCTCACTTCAGAAATTCGATCTCTTGATCTCTCGGTGTGTTTTCCAAATGACCCTCAAGCTTCTTTAAATAATCTTCTTGTTGACATTCAACAACCCAAATTAAAAGCTAATCAATGGCTAAGATCATTTTAGCTTGATCCTCGTCTTCTTCTAGAAGTTATACCCACAATTAGATTAATACCCATTAATATTTTTAATTTCCTAAGTTTAGACTTAGAGTCCCATTAAAAAAATATTAATTATTTTAATAAAATTGTCTCTGGGTGGAATTTCCCAAAATGCTTTCTGGATTCTTTGGAATACATGTGCCCAAGCCTCCTTGCAAAATTTGAGGTCTAGAGCACATCTGATGCTACCCCAAATCAACACTCCCTCTTAGCGAGGAATGTGCGCTAACAATATACTGCCACTGCATACTGCTCTGACTCTGAAGCATCGTCCTCTGTGCTGCTGATGTCTGACATGTTGTCCA
Source organism: Pinus tabuliformis (assembly GCA_031772625.1). NCBI lineage: Eukaryota > Viridiplantae > Streptophyta > Pinopsida > Pinales > Pinaceae > Pinus > Pinus tabuliformis. Next base: position 81,561,877 of record CM062804.1, on the reverse strand, counting down.
CCAACTACTGCGCTGCTGCGATAACTGTACTGTTGTTGACACTGCCACTGTCAACACTGCATCCGTACTATAGCTCCCTCTCAAGTGCTGCATATGTGCTGCTGTTAGCACTGCCACTGCCAACTGCTACTGCACTGCAAATTGTTGCTGCTACTCCATCAACAATCCAAAATTGCTGAACTAACTGTGTTCAGTATGATACCACGTGAGTACTGGAGCCTGACTGCTGCTAGTCTCTGCACTGACCCTTTGAATATACTGTGCTGTTGCTGATCTCTGCTCTGTGCCACCTGCATTGCTGTCAACTCTGCTCTGCATTGCTCAGACTCTAGCACTCCTAGCCACTGCAACTGTCTCTGCGACACTCCTTGGCACCATCTAACACTAGTCCATCCTGCTACCACAAAACTGGGCTCTCGTAGCAAGGTATTGATCCAAGAGGTGGACTCCTCAAGGATCTTGCCCATCTGTAGCTCTTTCGAACTACAGTTCTAGATCAGCCCACCTCCCTCCTGAAGGTATCTCGGCTGTCATGGCGAACTCCTCTTCGATCTTCGCGGACGTAGCCTTCAGATCGTGTTTTTCATCCTTGTCCTTCTTCTTAAGAGGACACTGAGTAGTGTAGTGACCCATCTCACCACTCCTGAAACACTTGATCTTCGAGATGTCCTTCTTACGTCTTCACTGCTCCTGTTGTCCCTTTGATGCAAGGGCTGCATTATCCTCCTCCTGCTTGGGCTTCGGCCCACTGCTGTTGTTGCTTCCATCAAGTTTGACCTTGACTAAGTCTCTCCTCAACTCTTCTTGTTTTAGAGTTGCCCACATCTCATCCCAATTTGGCAATGCTGCTCTGCCCAGGATACTCTGGACAAAGACTTGCCACTCATCTGAGACAAAATTGAGGGACAATCTAACCAACTCTGAACCTTGAGGTGTATGCCGAGCAGCAGACAACTCATCATGGGTTTCCTTCAGCTTCGTGAGGAATGGATCCACATGCTCTCCCTTCTGCGTCTGAGCAGATCTCAGCTTCTGCTCCAAGTACATCTTCCGCTGCTTGGAAGATCCCTGATATTACGTGGCCAAGGCATCCCACATCTCCTTAGCAGTCCCTCTACTAGCGACATGACACACCACGTGATACTTTACCCCATCAAGGATCATCCTTTTGGCCTTCGCCATTTCTGATCTGTACTTCTTCAGTGGATCTGCATCTGTAGGCACAACCACCACGCTATCGACATATGCCTTGAGGGCATGCTACTCTAGAAGGAATGACATTCTTGCCTAACAAATGACATAGTTGGATGCTCGGTCCAACTTGTCCTGATCCCTCAAGCCATTGGTTTCCATTTCTGCCAAAATAGAAAATCGAATGACCTCCTCTATCCTCTGTGTTGCTGTTGGGCTAGCCTATGCACTCCCTGCTAGAGCGAGTAAAATTGTTGCCCCTTGTTGCTGCTCAGCTCTAGAGAATTTGAATTCCTTGGCCAGGAATTCTCTGAGGAAGAAATTCCCTTCGTCGTGCTTCTTCTCTTTCTTATGACGATCTTCTGCCCAACAAACTGCCTGTAGAAAAATCTGCGTCCCACTAGCTCTCCTTACGCTGAGGCCTCAACACTACTCCCTCTGCCCCAACAAAAATTCGAACTGGAAGCCCTTCTCTCCATCAACTCACTCGGAGAGAGACTGCCTCGAAATTTCAGCCCTCCGACTAAGAACTGCGCAAACCCTCTGGGGTTTCGAACTGATGCCTCCTGCAACTTTTTCGAACTCCCTCTTCTGCTCAACATTGGATCTCCTGGCAATGCTTTTCTTGTTCCACCTGCAGCGCTGATACCATGTGAAAATTCCAGAACCGGAATCCCTATTGCAGCAACTCATGATATTACTCCTATTTGTTAAATTCCTTTAAACAAATTACTTGCAGTTTCCTACGACAAATATCGTAATGCATACCCTGTAGCCTTCACTTAATTAATTTAGATGCGGAAACAAGAGACTGAGCAAGAAAGAAAATACAACACAATAGACACCGTTATTTTTGGACAAATGTTCTCGGAAAAACCCAATGCAGGAAAACCAATGCAGTAACTCTGAGGGTTTATTGTTATTAAGCAATAGCAAATTTTGAATAGATCTCTGAATACCTCAAGGGTTATTCAGTTACAGAGAGAAATATTGGCAGAAAGATTTGTGAGATTACCTCACACAATCGTTGAGAAAAATCCCGGCTGATCCGGTCACTGGATGAGGTGCCTCTGGCAGGCCCTACACTGCCTTTGTGTAGTCTTCATGCAGTCCTTGCGTCAACCTCTCTAAGCACTTTGTCACCCAGCCTGTTGATCTATTTGTTGCCCGTAGTCTCTGCGCTCAGCCTCCTGGTCTCACACCCTGACTTCCAACTTCTGAAACTGACTTTGCCAAGCAAAATCTCGGATTCTCTCTCACCGTCTGCCCTGCCTCTCCGTGGCCCTACATTGGCCTCTGCGTGAGAGCTGCTAGATCACTCTCTGCCTCTCTTTGTTGATGATTCTTCGGCTGCGAAAATCTCTCTCTCTCCGGATGCTATCCCTGCCCCTCAACTACAAGAAATCTACTCTATTAGAATTTCCTCCTGAGAACTTCTCACTTCAGAAATTCGATGTCTTGATCTCTCGATGTGTTTTCCAAATAACCCTCAAGCTTCCTTAAATAATCTTCTTGTTGACATTCAACGAAACAGATTAAAAGATAATCAATGGCTAAGATCATTTGAGCTTGATCCTCGTCTTCTGTTAGAAGTTGTACCCACAATTAGATTAATACCCATTAATATTTTTAATTTCCTAAGTTTAGACTTAGGGTGTCATTAAAAAAATATTAATTATTTTAATAAAATTGTATCTGGGTGGAATTTCCCAAAACGTTTTCTGGGTTTTTTGGAATACATGTGCCCAAGCCTCCCCGCAAAATTTCAGGCGTAGAGCACATCCGATGCTATCCAAAATCAACTCATAAGTCATTCATCTAGAGCTAAGATAAAAATATAATGGTAGACAAATATTGGTGTGTGTTAACAAGTAGCAACAATCCAAATGAGGTGAGTGCTCCCCCTATTTATATGAGGAAACGAAATGCTCTACCTCTACAAGAGCTAATATCCACTAAAATCCCCTAAACCACTTACAATCCATGATACAAGATAAATAGGTCTAAGGTTGATCCCCTAATATGCCTCTACAATGAAGAAAGGATGCTCAATCATCAAGTCATCCTCAATAAATGTACATAAACATCATAGGTGTGAGGAGAGCAATCAAATGAGGGTGGCATCTCCTCCAAAATAGGGTAATGATGCTCCAAAAGTCATTTCCATCCCACCAAAATATGCAACGTCTCAACAAAAGGTCATGTCTCATCATAAGGAGATGGCACATCATCATCTATCATGCTAATGTGGCTCAAGTAAGTATTGAGTCATCATAAAGGTGCAACGTCCCATCATGAATGCAATGTCCAAGCTCCAAGGTACAACATCCAAGGTCCAATGGGTGATAAAGTGTGTCAAGAGAAATACCAAGTCATCAAGCAGCCCAATTCTCATCATTAAAGAGGAACATCCATCATAAATGCCATGGCATCTTCAATTCCCTCAAAAGGAAATGTACATCCTCCGTGAAGTATGGAAAAAGTATTGCCACTATCCTCCAAAGGAACATGTCTAAGCACACATCATCATCAAGCATGGACTCAAAGAATCGAGTGAGACCAATCAACATGTGTACAAGAGGTGTTGTAACATAAAAAGTGAGTCATGTTTAACGTAAATACCATTTAAGTAGGTCACATTAGGTATCATCTTCAAATATCACACTTGCTGGGACTTTATGCAATTTTCCAAGTTTATGTATGGGAGGACTGTTACCCACCACCTGTGGGTAGTATGTATAGGATTTTTTTTTTCTCCTAGATGGTCCTCAACCGGAAGCCAACAACCCATTGCAGCCACCAGATGGCTCGATGTGCAATTACCTTTGCCACCTGAGCCAACCATGTGGTCCCTCGCCCATTTGTTATGATCGTATGTTTGAAGGTGGGCCTCCCAACCATGAAGGTATGGATTTTCATTGGTATAGTTGAGTAATCTTCCTTACTTATCATGGACACTTTGGGCATGGATTGGTTGGGGGATTCGATGGAAAGAGTGGGCTAGGTTTGTACTCTTGTCTCCTTCGCTCGATTTGGTGGTTACCCTTGTATCCTAGTCCCATGGGATCTCCTTTACTAGCCATTAGCTTTAGGGTTGGCACTACATGGGAAATCTTGATTTTGGTTGTGTGGTCCCACTTCTCGACACCATATACATCACTCCTGCTCATTCTAGCCCCATTCATCATTTTCCCCATCCGAGTCCACATGTGTCCACTGGGTCCACATATGGTTAGCCTCCCCCTCCCCTTGTCCACACCTTGGGTCAGGCCTGGAACAATGTCCCAGAGGTTGATGTAGCTAAAAAAAAAATAGAAAGCATAATTTGGCCACTCTCAACAGGAAATGTACCACAGAGTACAAAAGATGGTTGGGACATACAAATTTAGCACGTGGGCAAAAGCTAAACATTAGCTCTACCCCTTATTTATGGCCATCACCCTAGTTTCTATGGGCCCTAGATGAGCCCCCTCCACATTAAGGAACCCATGATTGTCCCAACGACTCGCGGGAAATGAAATGGACTACCTTAAAAGGGTGTACCTACTACTATATCCTACACATCATGTTCTCATCCCTTGAAGCCCCAAGCAGTTATGAAGAAAAATCAATCAAAGACAAAAGGCATATGAAGAAGGGTGGAAAAACAAAGGCCGGGGTAACTCATGTACCACGATTTGCTCCCTCCTACACTCATATACCCAAGTGTGGGTTTCCCTCATCATAGTTACCCTTGTACCATGACATTGGCCTAGAGCATTCCCTTGATCTCCACCCCGTTCCATGACTATATCACTTGCCACCTACCACCTGATGGATGTACCATGGACATGTCACCCCCTTTAAAGGTTGAAACCACCTAATAGGGTCTTTGGTTAACCCCCTTATTAAGCTTGGAGACACTTGTACATGCCAAAGCCCACCATGGAAGCTCATGCCACCATGAAGTGCCCCACTGATTCCATGACTTGTAAGCTCTTTTACTTCATTATTCTAATGATTTGTTGTATTGGAGGGCAAGGGGACACATTGGATCTTATGCAAGATTGTAGTTGGGTCTCCATTTGGGGCTTGGTCTCCCTATACGAGGTCCTAGCCCTCCAGAGGGCCACATTGGCGCTTGTAGGGTGAGCGTTGAGAGCCATGGACGTCCACCATAATAGAGAGTACCTCATGGATCCCCAACAACACTCATTGACTGCTCGTGTTCCACCTTTTTGGATGAGGATGATGCACTTGGTTCACCATGCCCAACCAGCTCCACACTTGCACCATACACTTGGCAGATGTTCCAGCGTCCAAATGAAGATGTGTCTCATTGCAGAGGGCTTATGTCATCATCCTAGCCTTTACAGATGGTTTACATGCATTATCTATCCACTTGGAGACCCATGAGGATGTCCTAGTGCCCCCACACCCACTTGGGAGCACCATAGTGACTTGCTTGGAAAACAAGGGGCCAACCCCTTGTCCACTATGTTTGGAGTCCATTCCCTCACCATGGCACACTTTGGACTTCATTAGGCCTTCTCAATGGCCCAATGACTCATCATATTCATTATTTTTCCCTCTTGAGAGGCTATTCTTTGTATTATTGAGCTATCTTGGTGGGCTTGTCACCAAGTCATGTCATTATTATGTATTATTTTATTATTTGGGGCTAAATTAGGCTAATTAGGAAAATCGAATCCCATTTTGAGTTGTATAAATAGATGAGAGGTGATTCATTTCTCTCATCATCACTTGGATTGGATTGGTATCTCTTAAGAGATTTTCGCACTTTTTGCTGGGTAAACTTTTGGAGCTTTCTTGATGCACTATGATGTTTGGATTTTCGCTATTGTCTTTGAAGATTCTTTCTAATGCAAAGTTGATGAATGGATATACTCTCTCGCTCATGTAAGTCGAATTTCGATGCTATTCTTATTATTTTACTGCTTTATTGCATGTTATGGTTATCATTATTCTTGTATGGGTTAAAGTAAATGCAAAATTCTTTTGGGAACCTTGAATAAGTGATTTAATGCATGTGTTGTACTTGAAGAGAGTGGGTGAATGTTCCCAGGGGAACCTAATAGGTTTTAAGCCTCGAAACTTCATTTCTTTGGCAAATTTGAAGTATAAATCCCTATTGACCTAGTTGCTGCCCTTGGAGAGGCTAGCAAAGATCAATTAGGGCTCCTTAGCTCACGAAAATTCTCGATCCATGTGTATCTTGACTCCATTAAGCCCAAGCAATAAAGCATTGATCCTCGTATCCCTTTGGTGGTCAAATTTACCACTCTTTTCTTCTCTTTTCCAAATTTTAGGCCTAACCCTAGAGGGTCACCTAGGGCATCAAGCGAAATCTTTTATAGCCATCCAAACACCTTGAAAATTGGTCCACAATTGTGTTGGGGTCTTCTCAAGGGGTCCTCCAAATTTGAGCACAATCCGACGGTGGAATCCCAAGATATCGCAAGCCCTAGCTCGAGGACCATTTTTCTCCCTAGGCTGATATGGGTTAGTTTCCTCAGTTGGATCACTGTATTCAAATTTCAAAAGAAAATTAGTCCTTTGATCCTATTCTCTCCCCTAATTAGGTCAAGCCCCTCCTTGAGTGATCAACTCCACACTCTTGACCTAGTTTGGGTCCACTTGGCTTCTTTGTGGTCCCACAAATCTACAACTCAAATTCCACAAGGATTACTTGGAAGCCATTCCTTCATTAGGATCCTTGAGTCTAGGAACCTTCTTGTCAAAGCATATTCCTTAAACCTAAACTCAAGAATCCCCTTAGCCCTTCCTAGAGAGCCCATCACCTTGCTTCTCAAGCAAGTAAGCCATTTATTTGAGCCTCTCTTGTGAATAGGCCTTAGGAATTACTCTATCCAATTCCATTCACAGATCCATCCTTCCTAGTGATTCCCTTTATACCGGTCTCCTCCCATCGGTGAAAGTCTGTAATGAGGAGGGAGCCTTAGCTGAGGTGACAGTGGGCTAGGAGCCCTTGACCTAGTGGTTGCTCTATAGGATCCTCTCCTAGGACCCTTGCTAGTTTGAGCGGTAACAAGAACTATCATAAAACCCTATTGGGTGTGCTAATACCCAAGAATCATAGTATTTCCCAAGAAAACATTTGAGGTGTAAGTGTAAATGACTATGTTATGACCTAGGGTTTACTTCATAGGAATGGGGTCATTGACATGCAATGCCATGTTTAATGGTCATCTCCATTGGCACCTTTGTAGATCGAGTGCTTCATGCATTGATTTACACTTTCCTCAGCACTATGTATTTCCACCCCTTTATTAGCCTTATTTTATATTCTTTGTTTTTGCTTTGTAAGGCCCCTTTTGATGTATATGCATTTCATTGCATAAGGGTCGAGATAATTTCAATTGAGTCCTTTCTTTAGTTACGCATCCATTGCATTAGGACTTCTAGTGATGGGCCTTATAGTTAGGGGGTGTTACCTACTCATATGCACATGGAAGGGAATGCAGACTTCATTGCCCAATGGAGGAGGCACTCCTAAAATATTTGAAGATCAGAAGTCTAGCAAGGTATCTATGCCCCTTTTTCTCTCTCTACTTGTTAGTTTTTGGTAGCATTGGATGTGCTCTAGCCATGAAAATTGGTGGAGAGGCTAAAGCACACGAGTTCTAAAGAACCCAAAAACTGTTTGGTGAAATTCCACCCAAATTGTATTTTATTAAAATAATTAATATTTTTAATGGGGTACCTAAGTCTAAACATAGGAAAATTAAAGTATTAATGGGTATTAATTAAAATATGGGTGAGAATGTTCTAGAAAGCAGATCAAGTCAAGATTTAATCTTAGCTATTGATTAGAGACTTAATCTCGGTCGTTGAAGTCTCAACGAGAAAAGTATAAGAAGGAGGCTTGGGGTTCATTTGAAAATACATAGAGAGTTGATTAGTCAATTCGATATTCATAGGGCAAGGTTTGCTAAGGAATTCGAACAAGTGATCAAGCAGTGAGGATCAAAGGCAGTACTGGAAGGAAGTGATTTCCAGTTCCAGTGAATATACTTCAGAGAAGACAATGAAGGATTAAAGAGCCAGCACAGTGCCAAGGAGGGACAACGCAACAACTGGAGGAGGTTGATGCAGAGGCTGACACATAATTGTTGGGGGATAGCATAGATCAGTGCTAGGAATCACTGTGGGTGATTGGTAGGAGAAATCTCGATTTCTCAGTAGCAAAAGCAACAACAACTAGGGTGATGCAGTCAGAGGGAGTCTCCACGCAGAAGCCACGCAGTGACTACATAGGCTCACTCGGAGACTGCACAATGGGTCAGCCAGGCGCTGGGGCCAGTGTAAAAACTCCAAATTTATTGTGAGAAAATTCTCACTATTTATCTATCAGTTATCTTCTCTGAGTGGATTGCCATTTTCTCTGGGGCATCCAGATTGTATTAAGAAATTTACTGCCAATAATAGAAACCCTCAGATCTATTGCACCGGTTTTCCTGCATTAAGTTTTTCCGGGGACAATTGTCCAAAAACAAGTGTGTCAATGTGATTGTTCATATGCTGGTGTTTCTCTTGCCTATTTAATTTTCAGTTCTTAATTTGTGAAGTCTGCAGCTGAATTTATTTTGATATTTACTGAAGCATTGCTAAATAACTTATTATTGTAAATAAGTAGGAGAAATAAATCAATCATTGTAGCGAAATCTTCATACTACTTCTATCAAATCCCATGCCTCAGTGGGGGAGTTGTAATAAATGAATGCTAGCACGATGAACTTTTGTAATAGGCTTAGGTGATTTGGAACCCTACTAATAAGTGAATCCACTCTAGAGCGTTTTTTTTCACTTGAATAATTATTTTCGCTCTTCAACGATAAATAACTAGTCAAGTTTTTTCACTCAATACCTCCAAAAATGGAGTGCGGCTTAATAAATGGGCCTTGGGTCCATCCTGATGTCTAGGGTGAATGTATATTACCATGCTAGGTCATATGCAGAGTCTCGCAAAATTTGATTAAGCTTTTCAAGGATTTTTTTTAATTAATAAAAATTTCTTGCGGAACAAGATTTTTAATTAATTTCTTGTGTAATGATGTAAATAAGTGGGACTATGATATGTTGGTGGCATGTGAGACCTCGAAATTCATGCTCAGAACGCCAACATTATCCCAAGGCCCACTCTGGGGGGTCAAAAATGAATATTTCCCCTTGAAAATCCACTCTCTAATAAAAGTGGGAAAAAGAACAAAAAAATACAAAAAATCAATAAGTGGTGGACACATTAAATATGTTTCCAAGTCAAAAGGTCTTAGCAAAATGACATGGCATCAAAGTGAAGTCAAAAGTTCGGTTCAAAGATGAGTAGGAAGGCCACTAGATGAGATGGAAAGCCACCTTGGCAAGCCGAGTTGCTCTTGAATGAGGGCCCATTTGACTACTAGTTAAGGGAGGACATACTACCCAGTTAGCAAGTCGACTTACCAGTTGAAGATTGCCATGGATTTGGAGGATCAACTATTAGTTATTGCATGGATTAGAAGGAAGAGTTTTATGGGAGTTAAACTCCCCTTTATCTCCACCCAACCTTACACTTGTTACATTGCCAATCCATGTTACATTTATCATTATCGATAATTTATCACCGAGGGTCCAAAATTTTAATTATTGGTAACATTCGAGAAAACTTTAGAAATTATCAGGGAACTTTAAAAAATACAAAAATAATCATTTTTTTTCAATTTGTTAACTTTTAAAACAACATCAACATCAAACAAACACATTGCTACATAAATATGAAAATAAAATCAATATATAAGATGTATAAGATGTTAACGGATGGTAGATACATGAGATATCGATATTGAAATATGATATTTGTCCTGAGTCATAAGATCTAATAGAATGATACGAAATCATATCAAAACAAAAATAAATGTATCTCATGAGATGAATCATGGCAATGAAAACAATGGCTTTCCCCTTGTTTGCTTGATGGAAAATGGTCAATTCATCCTCAACAATGTTATCAGAACTAGACCAAAAGATTGGTTAACCAAAAAATACATAAAATATTCAAATTTGAAAAGAAAATATAATTCATGTACATCCATATGAATCCAAATTATTATACACAAATATGCAAAATTTCTCATGTAAATAACAAAGGTGCATATAACCAAAATATCACACGAGTGCAATCCATCTCGGAATTGAAATAGATCGATAGAGAGAGACTCTAAATGGCTTTTGATATCCAAATAAAATCATGCTACAACAAATAGCTACATAACATTAAAATCATTGACAATATTGGGATCATATTCATCAAGATCACCCACTAAACATTAAATTAAGATAGAAAAAGCTTAACATCCTAATCAATAATTTTGCTTGAGTGAAGTGTACATTTTTACTAGGGTCATGAAGCAAGAGTTCAATAGTCAACGCCACCAACATCGAGGTACATAGAGGGCTTGGTGATCTTGATCAAATGTTAGTTCCATACGCTCATACATCACATAATCTAGTAGAACCATTGCAATCCCACCAATCCTAAAATCATAAAGACTGTGAAGTCTGCGGAATTTTGAGTGGGATCTAAAATTCTACTTTCTCTATATGAAATCCAATGAGGTTGAAACCACTCCGAAATATCTGGAGTCAATTAATGGTAATGTTAAAAATTTAATTAAAAGGATGAAAGTGAAAGATAAAGGAAAATGTCACTTTTACTTTAAGAATTTAATATAACAATTAACCATTAGGGTATGTATCTCATGAGATGAATCTTGGGAAATTAAAACAATAGATTTATCCTTTTCTTGATGGAAATAGGAAGAGTATCCTCACAACTCAATCCCCTAAGTTACTTTTAAAAAGTTATGGTTAAAAAAAATGGTAATAAGTTCAAATTGACAAACAGGGTGATAATTTTGAAATTATCATGATAGATTAAAAACAGGGAAATTATCGTGATAAGTTATGGTGATAATATCGGCAAGGTACAGTTTGGCAATAATTTAGTGATAATTCCGATATTATTGCGATATGTGCAACACTGCTCAATATGCAATCTGCCCACAGTTCAATTCATAATTTTTAATCTGACTAGATTTTTATTGCATTGCACAATAGTTTGACAAAGGTCTTCGCATTACAATAATGCAGCTTGCAGCAACAATCTTCCTACAACAATTCATTTGACCTCCTCCCTGAAGTTAACTCTCGGTTTCCCACAATTGTGTGCAAAACTAGACACATGTTGGAAATAAAAAAGAAAAGTTCTGCATGGCCAACCTTTGCATGTATGTACAAAAGGAGGTTCACTACGACACTTGTGCACGAGACAAAGCGGTAACAATCTGTAAAACTAGAAGGAAGCAATCCACATGCTAGCCAATAAAGAATTCGAGAGATACCTCAATCCATAAAAGGTGTGTTTAAAGTGCTATTAACACATATTATAGGTATAGTTTGAATATTTTATCACTCTTTAAAAATTGGTCATTTATTATTGTTGTGGTTAAAATAAAAGAGAAAAGAAAAGAAAAGAAAGATGATATTATCAAAAGATGTTGCCCATACTACAAGGAAAATAGTTGAAAGCTCAAAAACTTCAATTTGTAAAAGTACTCTAGGCCAATGCTTTTGTTTGTGAGAAAGCTTTTGTAAAAGGGTACAAGTATATGGTTGCAAACATTAAAAAGGTCCAAGTGCTTAATTTAACATTTGTTCAAAAAGCTATAAAAGCTTAATCATAGTATTGTGAAATTGAAAGAGCAAGTTCAAAATTGTAGACATGTACTAGACTGCCCTGAAATTGAATAATGGGATTTAATGAGGTCTTTGAGTCATCAATACCAATCATTGTAAACATCACACTTTAGGGTGCACTGTCATTAGTACCTAACACCCTAAGGTGACATAATAATCAAGCAAGCGAGTACAAGAAAGCGGGTCAAGTGAAAAATGGGTAAAGGAGAAAAGTCTCTGTAAAACTCATCTCAGGAAATTAAAGATTTGCAAGAGTGAAACCATGAATTGCACAATAGAGTTAAAATACTTGAGTGAAAATTATAGCAAAACCAAACCATAATTGATCTAATGGCTAACACATTAGAATTTGCGAAAGATCTTCAAAGAGAAATAGTTATGAAGGACGAATTACTTGATGCACTTCAGACTAAATTAAGAGAAAAAAAGGATCAGATTGATGATATGATTTATGCAACATCTATAATGAATATTGATGAAATTTTTGATATAGAAGATCTAATACAAAAGGCCAATGCATCTTGTGATACAAATAAATTCATCTAGACAACTGATGCAAGTTGAGGCACAAAAGAGCTAATAAAGCAAAGTGATGCAACATGTCATACCAAGAACCTTATTCAAAATTTTGATGCAACTTGTGATATAGATGACCTAATAACAAAAGCTTATGTAACTTGTGATATAATACAGGTGATTGATGCTCAATGTAATATAGATGACTTGATGGAACAAATGAATGAAGCACAAAATAATAGCAACAATAGTAGCAAAAGAAATTGTGAAGAAGACAAAGAAGAAGAAAATGGTCTTTCCAGGATGGTTGTCAGACCTTGGGAAGAACAAAAATCAGAATGGATTGGGATATACTAAAGAAAATAGCTTTCACATTCCATATTTCTCCAAATCAGTTTAGTTTGTGAATGCATAATTTCTTGATGAAGTTAATAATATTGATTAAAAATGTCAGCTCTGTTAGAGAAACGGTCACATGGAGAGTCAATGTTTTGACCTCTGTCATGTCCCCATTTTTATTTTCCTCTATATTACTGCGAAGATGGGTTTCCAATGTATATGATGGCCAGGCCATAGGAGCAGGATTACATCATAAGGGGTCCCGGGGAAATTTTGGGGAGTTTTTACGGGATCTGATGGGATTTTCTTAACATATTCTAACATCCACACAACTTGCCTTCTGTTCTGTTGCATTTTGACAACTTTCGGAAAATGAGATTATTATTGAACCTGACTTAATTAATTTCTCTTGAGGTAGCATTCCAGGAGAAATATTTGATGGAATACCTCACTGCAATAGCTCGTTGGAACTAGAATGAGAATATCTACAAGATGGGATGCTTAGAAGTGACTTCCAGTGGCCGGATAGAGTATGGTGGGAGATTTACCATTTTCCCTGATTAAAAATGACTTTAATTAGTCATTTAATTAAGGAAAAATGATTAATTGGAGGAAAAAGGCCAAAAGTGACTTAAGTGAAATAAAAATAAATTAAAGGTTCAGTTAAGATAAAGTCAATGGAGGAGCTTCTAGAATAATAATAAAATAAGATGCTTCTAGAGGCTTGGAGATCTATCCATCAGATCTATAAAAGAGGAGGAGATCATTTGGAGACATCTTGGCCTTGAGTATTTGTCTTTGTTGTGGATTGGAGAATTCAATTCTCTACAATAGTAGCTCTAGGACAAAAACCCTCGGGTGATTCAGCAAGAGTGGGCAAGTACCCAACTTTCCCCTTGGTGAATTCATCCAAGAATTCACATGTTGTGCTTAGCAGTTCAGTTATTTTGATGGCTCGATTCAGTGTTGTAGCAGATATCTTTTGAGGCCATTACCTCAACCATTTCCAGTTTTTGTACCAACATTTTCTATATTAATAAAATAAGGTTGAGTTCTATTGCATGTGCATTCTGTCAATTTTTAGTTGCAGTTCATATTTTCTTGTTTTTCGATTAATGTTATGGTTTCAATTTGTGAAATGTGTTTGTGAAATTAACGACATAAATTTTGAAGCAAATTTTCTGCAAAAAATTTATTTTGGACATTACAGTGGTATTAGCATTGGTTTTCTTTCCAGCCTGAGGGTTTTACTGTAGATCAATTTCAGAGGAAGATCAAGGGTTTATTATTTTGTAGGCATGATTAGATCTGAAAAGTCTGCATGTCAAGGGCTCGACAAATTTTCTCATCGAATGTGCGATAAAATTTCCGACAAATTGTTGTAGGCACATTGATCATTTGACAAATTTAAATGAAAAATGTTATTCAAAGGAGCCAACTCATATTATTTATGTTAAAGTGGGAGCCGAAATTCATTCTTGATGGGTTGAGTATTACTTCTTTTGAAGCATCACAAATTAAAAATTGCAAGGCTCCGTCAAAATTAAGGAGCCAAGATTTAATTCTTTCAAAGGGGCCAAAACTTTATTGAAAGCATATTTATTATCATAGGTTAATTCTACAAAGTCAAGGGGCTGACTCTTTATTTTATTATGTGAAAGACGACCATAATAAAGCAAGCCCAAATTAATTAAAAACTTGACGACAAAAATTTCAGTTGGATCAAATAGCAGCGAAATTCATTGATAGAGCTGCTTTCTAATTATCTGGGCGGAGGCACGTGTTGGATCATTGGGTTTGTAGTTGCGGTCAGGTTTGTCTTTTATTGCAAGAATCGAGTGCAAATTAGGAGGGCCGAGCACAGGAGCTGGAAAGCCAATTGTTTCCTTGTACCTGGCATAAAATATATAAACCACATTTCTCTTCAAAGATCGAGGGTATTTTCTTTTCAAATGCCTGCTCTACCTAATTTTTCCAGAATTCTATCATTCAATAGAGGCAAGAGCTTCCTCTTTGCTAGGGTTGTGTAAAAGCTATTTTATTGCGTGTTTATTTACTAGCCGGTCGTATCAATATATTACTGGAGTCTCTTCATCGTATAAGGGGACGACTTGTTGAGTTTATTGTTGGAGAAAGAGGCTGAACTACCTCTATGTGTATCTCTGAGGAATCAGGATTAATTTGAGCCCCATTTCTGGTATGAGAAGAACCAAGGCTGAAATCAGTCCCTTGCTGATTGTACGTGACAGCTTTGCTATTTCTTTCTACTGCGCAGGAGCTGTGGGGACCACCAAGGCCAGAAATTCTTCAAGGCTATGTTTGTCTCTAGATCGCGGGTTTCAGAGCCCAAACCATCGCAAGTTATTTTCAATAATAAGTCAAGTCATATTAAGGAGAGAGTACTAGTAGTATTGCACAATATAAAGAGGCTAAAATTGTAGACATATACAACATTGTATTAGTGCATGTATCCCCAGGGACCATGCTATCCTCTTGTAGCTAATTGAACAATTCGAGTTTTGTCCTGGCATTGAAGATTTCAGATCAATGCTGCCAGGAAAGAGGCCTAAATTCTAGGCTTATTCGAAGGTTAAAAATCATATGCTGAAGTAACATTGAGCAGAGTTGTTACCATTCCAGTGCCTTGATAATAGGACGAAATCAATCCATTGATAACCAGATCCATTAACCAAAGTGTCTTCCTAAAGATTATAATTTTGGTTATTACAGATTGTTACCTTCAGAGAAGGTCGTGTTCACCTGAAAAAGATTTATCAATCCTCTAAAGACCACCT
Source organism: Pinus tabuliformis (assembly GCA_031772625.1). Taxonomy (NCBI): domain Eukaryota; kingdom Viridiplantae; phylum Streptophyta; class Pinopsida; order Pinales; family Pinaceae; genus Pinus; species Pinus tabuliformis. Next base: position 81,546,281 of record CM062804.1, on the reverse strand, counting down.
TGTGGGAGCGTAAATCTAATGTAATAAGTATTTATGGGCACTCCACTGTACATTCCAGCTAAGTCTCCATGCAACTCCAAGTTCCTTCTTGTGACATTTACATTATCAAACCATTATATGATTGCATCTTCTTGTTTGTAGTCTGTAGCAATTATTTGTGAAAAGATGATATGATATTTCATACTTGTGCATTGTATAACTATGCTCAAAACATTCAACAAGAAAACAATACCCACAGTAGTGAGCCTTACACATGTTTGAAGAACTCTCACTGAAGATATCCACTGAAACTCAAAAAATAGTGGCCTCATTATCATAGTGTACTTGCCCTCATTAAACTAAACCATGGAGTGGCTCACAACACTCATGAATGAATTGAGAAGATTGAACAACACATAAATTAGTTCCTTGAACCACCATGCATCATTGGACATGTTGTACATTTTTTGATAAAGTTATAAGGAAGTATATATACCAAAAAATTTCAGAGGATCGGATCATCAATTGTCAGTTTATTGAGTCTTTGTAAACCCATTCTACAAATATATAATGTAAATGATGCTAGTAAGATCATATATGTATGTAACAACTTAGGTAAGCCTACTATTTTGGCGAAAATTTCATCCTAGGAAGTTTTTTGTCTTACTAATTCATCTGTGTTTCTAAATACAGATAGTTGACAGAGTTTTTTCTTCTAACCTCACCCCAAAGCTAGAGTGGAATTCTTCATCAAAGTCTTAGGTGAGTCCTAGTGTTTTAGTAGAGTCTTATGTAAAAGTGATTTAAGAATAATTTAAGCTAATTGGCTAAATTATTTTATTATAAATCACTTGGTCTAATAGATCATATTGTGTCGCAAAATTGGGTAAATTATTTGAGGGTCTATACCAAATAAATTGGTGTTCCCCCTTTGAGGGTTGAAAATGTAATATCTTATGTAAAAAATATTTTGGTGCATGGTACCTCATACTTAGACACCATGGCTAAAATATTAGAGGGTGAAAAAATTATTAATCCCTTCAAGTGTTAACAAACTAAATTTTCTGGCAAAAATAAATTAAAATCCTAAGCCAAAAATTTAATTAATTAGAGTCAAAATTAAAGTCTTAGAGAAATTAAATTTTCCATGGGGAAAAATTTGTGGTTATCAAAGAAAATTAATTTTTGGAGGCCCCCCATTAAGGGAATATTAAAAATTTTAAGAAAAATTGGACCCTTGGACCTTGGTGGTTAAGTCAAAGTCAAATTTTCAATTAAATTAGCTCAAAATAATTAATTTTGAGCTAATAAAAAATGGGTTAAACAAGAAATTCGAAAAATTCCTCAATTTTTTTTCAACGGTGGAGATTAAAAGATGATTAAATATCTTTCGACGACCGAGATTATTTTGATGAGGATCAAGCCAACTAGCCATTATTTTTCCACTTGGAGGATTTATCTATAAATTAGGAGTCATTTGTGTCTCAATCCATCTGATGTTTCGCTAAGAAAATTCTGTAGAAAAGCTAATGTAATGCTACTGTCCCGCTGGGAACGTTTTTTGAATCATAATAAAGACTTTGGGGTGTAGTTCATGGTGTTTATTGTCTACTGATTTGTGGTATGTGCTGGGTACGAGCATTCCTATATTGTGCTTAAAATTTTTAAAGTTTGTTTATTCATTAGATGGGGATAAGATCATTCTATTGGTATATTTTGAGTTTATCTTAGGTGATCTGATTCTCCATATATCTAATAAGCTTTCTTGAAGAAAATATATAGTGTTTGCAGGTTCCTCATTCCTTGGGCTCCAAGTTCACAAACTTTGGACGTAGGCTGACCTTGTCTGGACTTAAAACATTTTTATGGTTTATCTAACTTCGCTAAGGCTATAACTTGCATTTATTTTCCAAAGTATACTTAAGCATTTATCAAAAAATCTCTAAAAAAATTATTTCTCAAAGTTCCTTTTAAAAAGCATTAATTATTTTTTCTAATTGGGATTTTGGGTATTTGTAAATTTATTTGTGCAGGTAAAATCAAGTGAGAAGAACTGGATTAGAGCTAGATCTAGGCCCTTGAGGGTAAGATCTAGTTTCCAATTTTTTTGCAGTGCCAGCTACTAAAAAAAATTTGAAGTAAATTGCAGATCTGAAGAAAAAAAAAATTGGAGCAAGGGTTTCCATGTTTTAGGGCCCCCAGGCCCAAATTTGCCTCCTCTAGGGCTAACGTTAGCCTCAAATCCTCTTGCGTTAGCCTTTGAGGGACTGTGTTAGCCATTTTCAGCCTTCCAAGCGCTGGCCGTAAGCCCTAAGGGCATCGCCCCCCTTCGTTTGCCCTTGCGTTTGAGATTCTAGGGCCTTTTAGGCCCAATTATGAGGCCTGTTGACCCTGCCGCATACACCTACCTACAAGTTAGTGAGGAAAGCATTCAACCCCACAAGATGTGGTTGGTGGCAGGGAACTCAGAGAAGGGGCTGGCACACTAATCCTGACTCTCTCTGTTTGAGCTACTCCTAGGTTAGCTAAGGGGGTGGTCCCTAATGAAAAGTTAAGTTAAAAAAGATGCAAGATTCTAGGAGAACTGTTAGAGTTAAATAGATTATTTCTTTAAGATTTATAAGAAACACTGATATGAACAATAACCATAAGTACATAAGATAAACATCAAATACATAAACAACCAGTGCCTTCAAAGTATTGCTCTTTAAGAAATGAAATTGTATTTTGCTTCAAATGAAATAAAATGATTTCAAATGGAAAGCCAAAATAACCCTGAAAAGTGAAACACTAAATTGTAAATAAGAATTGTTAGCACAAGATATGTAAGATACAAAATGCTTTTGAGATAATCAACTTTATAAATCAAAACATGTGAAACATATCTTGCCAAAACCCAAAAAATAGTAATTAACTTGGAAATGTAAAAAAAAAGGAAGTGTTAAACCAAGACATCAATATGAAATTAGACATGAAGCATGAAAATAAAGCACTTGTTTGAAATGATTACAATAGTTGCTTTTGGAATAGACTTTGCATATGAAAACTCAAACCATCAAGAGACAAGTAAAGTAAATGTAATGGAAAGTGATCTTGGTTAATTTTATTAATTATCTCTACAACAAGATTACAATTTAACCCTTGAATCCTCAGACTTCACCCTTGCCCAAAGATATGGATCTCACAGTGAGGAGTCAATACAGGAGTAGAGGATCCCTAAGATGTCTACTTCAACCAACTTATGTTGGAGGTAAAATTTTAATGAGGCTTGAGGTTTTCCTACACTAAAATGCCTAGATGAAATGCAAATTGTGTTAATTCCCCAAATTAAAATAATGATACATGCAAAAGAGATTGATTTGCAATGATTGAAAATGAAATAGTGTTCAACATAAGGTGCAATTATAACTTCAATTGGAGGAATAAAATTAGCTTACAAGTGTTGCATGTGTTTCATCAATGAATTAAAATGATACAAGTAATTAGCTTGAAAGTAAAATTTGTTTCAAATAGACAATGACAATAAATTGCTCCAATAGTCAAGAAAACAATGTAGCTTAAAATTGAAGCATGTATTCAAGTGCTCATGTAACAATTTACGAAGGTAAATGGAAACAAATCAAAGTTTGTTAAGAATATAAAAATGCTTGCGTATAAAGGATGAATTGTCCAAAATAAAGTGTAAGCTTGTAGCTTCAAGCAACAATGAGATAGAGAATGCAAAGCTCAAATGAAATTGTAACAAACTTTAACTTAATGAAATGTGATAGTGAGGTTATGTTAATTCCCAATTAAAGCATGCAAGTGAATGAAGTATGAAAACTCAAACCATGCAAATGTCAATCCACCCAAGAGAAACCTCCCTCTAAATGGGGAGATAGGATACCATTGGAGAAATCCCAAGCTCCCACAAAAAAATTAGATCTTTTATTAATATTACAAGGAGAAGAGGGCCCTTCCAAGTTCTCAACTAAATTTCAAGGAGAGTCCTCACAATAATTGCTTGAAATTTGGACACTAGACCTCCTTTCTTGAGAAAGTAGTGACAAGATCTCACAAAACTTATGCAAGGGAAACAAGGTGTGAGTTTCTTCCAAATGCCCATGGCTTAGAGAGGAAAATGGGCAGCTCTCTAGTGAACTCAACTTGGCTAAAATAAGCCTCAAAAGGTCTCATGACATCCTTTGAAATCAAACCCCCAACATTTGCCAAAGGTCCTGCAAACACTTGTTAGATGTTGCGGGAGGTTTCTCTTCAAAATCTGCCACACAAGAGTTAGCAAACAATCAAAACAATGACTGCAAAATAAGTTAAATATTAGTGAGAAAAACAACAAGTTAAAATGTTTATGTACAATTATAATTTACAAAAGGGTAAGCTAAAGAGTGAGAGTAAACTCTTGTCTTTGTTTAGCCATCTTCAAGCTCTTAGATAACAAATGAAAGAAATGAAGTACAATTTTTTAAAAAGAGATTTAAATTTAGAAGCGCTTGGCTTGTGTACAAGCTATGTGCCAAAACCCCTGTAAAACCACTTTGTAAGATAAGGCTATGAAGACTCAAAGAAAAAATGAGAGCTCCTTTAAGAATGTATTAAGAGTGGGTTGGTCCCTCCAAAGACTTCTCCTCATGGTTGATTTTGTGATCTCAACAAGATGTTCCCTCTACAAAACTTCAATCAAGAATTAGTTCCATATAGATTTAGCAATAAACAATGATAAGAAACTCTAGAGATTTATTTAAAACCAATTATAGCATTCTATACCTAGAACACACTTCTAAATCAAATGTCAATACAAGATAGCTCTATATTAACAAATCTACAAGAGCATATTAAAACAAATTAGATCAAAGCATGAGTAAAACGAATTATACTAATGATCAAGAATTCATCGTGCTCCCAAAGGAGGAACACCTCATGAATGAAACCCCAAAGTCTTTATTGATATTTTTGAAACTGTACAAGGCACCAGCACTTCCGCAAGCACAATAGCTAGTAAGAATATGATACAAATGAGAGCCCATGGCTCTATTATATAGAGAGTTGGGAGCAAATCCCAATGAAGAATGACAATGACAAATGGCATGAGGTGACAATCCCAAAGAGAAATTCGAATTTGTTGAATGGAGTTCCCTCTACAAAACTTCAATCAAGAATTAGTTCCATATAGATTTAGCAATAAACAATGATAAGAAACTCTAGAGATTTATTTAAAACCAATTATAGCATTCTATACCTAGAACACACTTCTAAATCAAATGTCAATACAAGATAGCTCTATATTAACAAATCTACAAGAGCATATTAAAACAAATTAGATCAAAGCATGAGTAAAACGAATTATACTAATGATCAAGAATTCATCGTGCTCCCAAAGGAGGAACACCTCATGAATGAAACCCCAAAGTCTTTATTGATATTTTTGAAACTGTACAAGGCACCAGCACTTCCGCAAGCACAATAGCTAGTAAGAATATGATACAAATGAGAGCCCATGGCTCTATTATATAGAGAGTTGGGAGCAAATCCCAATGAAGAATGACAATGACAAATGGCATGAGGTGACAATCCCAAAGAGAAATTCGAATTTGTTGAATGGAGTTCCAATGCCAAGTGTAAAAATCAAATTGTGGCAAGTGGACATCATTTTTTTCTTCCCTTATGGGCCAAATTCGAATTTTATGATAGAATGACAAATGTATATGGGTGGTAACCCATGTGGGGATGATTTTCCACAAAAATATCCACCAAATATTCTCCCAAATCCTCCCAGATATGCATTGACTTCACAAATTCGAATTTCCAAGTAAGCAACTCTCTCATTTAATTCCAGAAATTTGATTTTATTTGAACACGTACTTTTCTTGATTTTAGGTGTCCACATCACCTTGGGACTTCACTTTAACTGCCCCATAATTTTCCACCTCATTTCCACAACATTTAACATGTGCGGATATTTATTTTTCTCCATTTATTTAATTTATGGCTTAATTAATTGCTAGATTTCCCACTAAACTTAGGAAAAGTGGGTTTTGATGGTCCAAAACAAATTATTAACCCCTCATAGTGTGTCATAGTAGAAAGTTGAGGGCAAAAGGTGTAATTTTTATTACTCATATCCCATACAAATTCTCTAGACTACACTTATTACAATTTAAATACAATTTTTTTAGCAATTTCCGCAGTGCGGAAAATCTGAAAATTAAAAAATGGCTATCTAGACCTAACCAAATTCCATGAAATTTTTTGTGTTATCTAGTATGGTAATATACATCGACTCTAGACACTAAGATGTGTTAGGGGCTCAACCTTCAAACCGTCACTTTGGCTTTGGGGTAAAAAGTGAGTGAAAAAACCTAGAAAATTATTCGCCTCTAAAAAATAAGGGATAATTAACCAGATTAAAAAAAAACTCCAAGGTGTACTCGTTCGCTGATCGAGTCCCAATATCCTAGGCCTGTTATAGATTCAAAACTCATCATTACTGGTATCACTCGATGTTTTAAAACTTCGACTCCGACTCGGAAACGACTGAGGGTCGACTCTGACTCGGCCGGTTTGATTTCAATGATTCCATCGTTGTAAAAAATACATTAAATATTTTTTTTATAAAAACATAATTTTAAAGATTTTCATTTATGTTTCCAAACACAAAGTTTTAGAATATAGAGAGAAGACAACATATGATCAAAGTAGGCTCATGAATATATCCATTATATCAAAATGGCACCTCGTGCACTGTCCAATACAAAGTTCATACTTAGCCACCAATGCCAGGATTCTTTCTGCCTCAGCCTAAGGACAATCACTAGACTACAACAACAATAATACCAATTCTCTGCCCCTAATGAAGTGTCAAAACCCTTGATTTAATTCTGGTCAAGCTCTAGAACAATCAGAGGTAAATATGTATTTATTAGTCCATTGCCAGAATGTTTGCCTTTTTAAAAACATTGTATGGCTCAATGCATTGTTTCAGTTTTCTAATTCATGCCACTAGGATAACCATACTTCGGCCTTGTAATTTTCAAAACTTTCTCACAGTGATAGATTACTTTAGGGCTATAAATATGCAATAAACAACAACCCAACCATTGATATGTAGGAGGCGGAACAACTTTTGACAAATGTGCTTCAGGATTTTTGTCAAAGAGCCCAGCCGGCCGAGTTGTTACCGAGTCGGCCGAGTCATTACCGAGTCGACCGAGTTGTTACCAAGTTGACCGAGTCAATGATTGGCTCGATAACAACCCGGCCAGCCGTTCCGTTTTGGTCACTGAGCCGACCCGACCAGGCATTAGCTTGGTCTGACTTGGCCGAGTCGGAGTTGACTCGGTAGTTTTTTAAACAATGGTATCACTTATTACAATTCCCCGCATGGTGTGGAATCTCAGTACAAGAAAGATGATGAGAAAATAGAAGTATAGTTAAAAAATTCTATTGACTGATGATATCTGATGGTACAAGTGTCCTCTAGATCATCCTTGGGCATGGAGTCTTCATATAATCATCAGGTGCCACTCTAGTGGCCAACATTTGGCTCCATATGGGGATGCATGCTAGAGATGAAGTGATAGTGTGAAAGAACCTGGAATTTGCATCCACCGACAAAAGACGTATATTAGCAGTATCCATTCAAAATATCATCAAATGAAATAAAGTACAGAAACGAAGACATGAAAATTTATTCTAAGAGCATAAATGACAATTTATTCATGAAATAAAACTAGTTAAACAAAAATGACACGGGATAAGGTTAGAAATGTGATACAAAAATATGCCCCATGGCATCAGATATTTTCTTTGTAGTTCATGCTGAGAACCTGCTTACTTTCAAGCAGATCCATGGGCTGCTTTTCTGATGTGCCCTGTCCAATTCTGAATATTTGAGGACTTTGATTAATCCCAACACTGTTGTACATGGCCATCAGATTTACCAAATCCTTTCCGCTTGTTTCTTTTCTTCTTAATAGATTGTGATGTTGATGTTGAGTTGATCAAAGTAGACCTTTCTGCCCGATCTTGAAGATGCCCTGATGGAAGATTCGAAGTATCCAAGACTTCTTTGACTTGCCTTTGTCCATTCTGCTTCTTCTCTGGCATGGGTGATGGATCAATCTCATAATTATAAATTTGATTCCCCTCAGTTTCCTTGATATCCAAGTCTCCATCAATTAGCCATTTTTCAATGGAGTAAATGACCTCCTCATAATGAGATGAATATTGCTTGAGTGGATCAGGAGGTTTATGATTTGTTTCTTTGTTATTTTCCCATTCGTCATTTAACCTAAGTTGGAATTTTTGTACCTGTAATCTTTCCATTTCCTCCAGCCTATTCTGAAAAGTGATCTAATTAGCCTTCATAATACTTATTTCCTTGGCATGATTTGTTTCCATGGTGTTGATTAATTGCACTTGTTTTTCTTCCATGGCGACCAACCTATTTTGAAGAGTGGCCATTTGATTAAAATGATTGACTTCCATGGCCTTTATTGCTTGTGCATGATTTACCTTCATGGTCTTAATGAGTTGAACTTGGTAGAGTTGCATATCCTTAATCATTTGAGTCAACCCCTTGATGAGATCCTTATTATTCTCATTTGCTTTCGCTTTGATTTTTTTTTCATCTCCATATTTTTCTTCAAAGGAGTCCATGATTGATTTTAGAGAATCAAAATTGTTAGCAGGTAATTCTATGAACCAATCCATTGCATTTCTATCTAATGAAAAGATGAAAAGTCTCATTTTAACATCCTCATGATTAATATCATGGCACCATTTGTTCACACAAAGGTGGAAATTCCTAAGGTGAGTTTCAGTACTGATGGCATTGTTACCTAGAAAACTAGGCAACTCTTCAATAGCCTTAATGGCTTCATCCGAAATGAAATTTGGATAGCTTGAAATGTTAGTAAAATCAAAAGGGGCGAACAAATCATTCATGATGTCATGCCCACTTGACCCTGAAAGAGCAAATGGATACCAGAGAGAGGCTCTTGTCCAAGATTAGCAAGAAATCTACAAGAAGCAAGCTTAAGTAGAAATCCTTGTAGAAAATGAAATAAGTGGAGTCGCCACTTGAATAGGAATCTAACTCTAAAAATCAAAAATGCAAAAACCGAAATTTAGTCGTATTTCTCAGGTACAAAAAGACTTGTCCCTGGCAACGACGCCAAAGATGTTGACCCTGCCGCATACACCTACCTACAAGGTGTGGTTGGTGGTAGGGTACTCAGAGAAGGGGCTGTCACACTAATCCCGACTCTCTCTGTTTGAGCTATCTCCTAGGTTAGCTAAGGGGGGTGGTCCCTAATGAAAATTTGAGTTTAAAAAGATGTGAGTTTCTAGGAGAATTGTTAGAGTTAATTAGATTATTTTTTAAAGATTTACAAGAAAAACTGATATGAGAAATAACCATAAATACATAAGATAAGCATGAAAGACATAAACAACCAATGCCTTCAAAGTATTGCTCTTTAAGAAATAAAATTGTATCTTACATAAAAGTTAAAATGAAATAAAATGCTTTCAAATGGAAAGCCAAAATAACCTTGAAAAGTGAAACACTAAATTGTAAATAAGAATTGTTAGCACAAGATATGTAAGATACAAAATGCTTTTGAGATAATGAACTTTATAAATCAAAACATGTGAAACATATCTTGCCAAAACCCAAAAATTAGTAACTAACTTGGAAATGTAAAAGAAAGGAAGTGCTAAACCAAGATGTCAATATGCAATTAGACTTGAAGATGAAAATAAAGCACTTGTTTGAAATGATTACAATAGTTGCTTTTGGAATAGGCTTTGCATATGAAAACTCAAACCATCAAGAGACAAGTACAGTAAATGTAATGGAAAGTGCTCTTGGTTAATTTTATTAATTATCTCTACAACAAGATTACTATTTAACTTTTGAATCCTCAGACCTCACCCTCGCCCAAAGATATGGATCTCACAGTGAGGAGTCAATAGAGAGGTAGAGGATCCCTAAGATGTCTACTTCAACCAACTTATGTTGGAGGTAAAATTTTAATTAGGCTTGGGGCCTTCCTACACTAAAATGCATAAATGAAATGCAAATTGTGTTAATTCCTCAAATTAAAATAATGATACATGCAAAATGCTTCAAAGAGATTGTTTGCAATTCTTGAAAATGAAACAATGTTACATAAGTTGCAATTATAACTTCAATTGGAGGAATAAAATTAGCTTACAAGTGTTGCATGTGTTTCATCAATGAATTAAAATGATACAAGTAATTTGCTTGAAAGTAAAATATGTTTCAAATAGACAATGGCAATAAATTGCTCCAATATTCAAGATAACAATGTAGCATAAAATTGAAGCATGTATTCAAGTGCTCATGAAACAATTTACGAAGGTAAATGGAAACGAATCAAAGTTTGTTAAGAATATAAAATGCTTGCATGTAAAGGATGAATTGCCCAAAGTAAAGTGTAAGCTTGTAGCTTCAAGCAACAATGAGATAGAGAATGCAAAGCTCAAATGAAATTGTAACAAACTTTAACTTAATGAAATGTGATAGTGAGGTTGTGTTAATTCCCAATTAAAGCATGCATGTAAGTGAATGAAGTATGAAAGCTTAAACCATGCAAATGTCAATCCACCCAAGAGAAACCTCCCTCTAAATGGGGAGATAGGATACCATGGGAGAAATCCCAAGCTCCCACAAACAAATTAGATCTTTTATTAATATTACAATGAGAAGAGGGCCCTTCAAAGTCCTCAACTAAACTTCAAGGAGAGTCCTCACAATAATTGCTTGAAACTTGGACACTAGACCTCCTTTCTTGAGAAAGTAGTGACAAGATCTCACAAAACTTATGCAAGGGAAACAAGGTGTGAGTTTCCTCCAAATGCCCATGACTTAGAGAGGAAAATGGGTAGCCCTCTAGTGAACTCGACTTGGCCAAAATAAGTCTCAAAAGGGCTCATGACATCCTCTGAAATAGAACCCCCAACATTTGTCAAAGGTCTTGCAAACACTTGTTAGATGTTGCGGGAGGTTGCTATTCATAATCTGCCACACAAGAGTTAGCAAATAATCTAAACAATGACTGCAAAATAAGTTAAGTATTAGTGAAAAAATCAACAAGATAAAATGTATATGTACAATTATAATTTACAAAAGGCTAAGTTAAAAAGTGAGAATAAATTCTCGTCTTTGCTTAGCCATCTTCAAGCTCTTAGATAGCAAATGAAAGAAATGAAGTACAATGTTTTTTCAAAAGAGATTTAAATTTAGAAGTGCTCAGCTTGTGTACAAGCTATGTTCCAAAACCCCTGCAAAACCACTTTGTAAGATAAGACTATGAAGGCTCAAAGAAAAAATGACAGCTCTTTTAAGAATGTATCAAGAGTGGGTTGGTCTCTCCAAAGACTTCCCCTCACGGTTGATTTTGTGATCTCAACAAGATGTTCCCTCTACAAAACTTCAATCAAGAATTAGCTCCATATAGATTTAGCAATAAACAATGATAAGAAGCTCTAGAGATTTATTTAAAACCAATTAGAGCATTCTATACCTAGAACACACTTCTAAATCAAATGTCAATACAAGATAGCTCTACATTAACAAATCGACAAGAGCATATGGAATCAAATTAGATCAAAGCATGAGTAAAAAGAATTATACCAATAATTAGCAATTCATCACACTCCCAAAGGAGGAACACCTCATGAATGAAACCCTAAAGTCTTTATTGATATTTTTGAAAGTGTACAAGGCACCAACACTTCCGCAAGTACAATAGCTAGTAAGAATATGATACAAATGAGAGCCCATGGATCTATTATATAGAGAGTTGGGAGAAAATCCCAATGAAGAATGACAATGACAAATGGCCTGAGGTGACAATCCCAAAGAGAAATTCGAATTTGTTGAATGGAGCTCCAATGCCAAGTGTAAAAATCGATTTCTGGCAAGTGGAAATCATTTTCTTCTTTCCTTATGTGCCAAATTCAAATTTTATGATAGAATGACAAGTTTATATGGGTGGTAACCCATGTGGGGACAATTTCCCACAAAAATATCCACCAAATATTCTCCCAAATCCCTCCCAGATGTGCATTAATTTCGCAAATTCGAATTTCCAAGTAAACAACTTTCTCATTTAATGCCAGAAATTCGATTTTATTTGAGCACATGTCATTTCCTTAATTTTAGGAGTCCACATCACCTTGAGACTTCACTTTAACTCCCCCGTAATTTTCCACTTTATTTCCACAACATTTAGCCTGTGTGGATATTTATTTTTCTCCATTTATTTAATTTATGGCTTAATTAATTGCTAGATTTCCCACTAAATTTAGGAAAAGTGGGTTTTGAGGGTCCAAATCACATTATTAACCCCTAAAAGTTTTTCATAGTAGAAAGTTGAGGGTGAGAGGTGTAATTTTGATTACTCATACCCCATACAACTTCTCTAGACTACACTTATTAGAATTTAAATACAATTTTATTAGAAATTTCCGCAGTGCAGAAAGTCTAAAAAATTAAAAATGACTACGTAGACCTAACCAAATTCCGCGAAATTTTTTGTATGATCTAGTATGGTAATATACATCGACTCTAGGCACTAAGATGTGTTAGGGGCTCAACTTTCAAACCGTTACCCTGGCTTTGGGGTAAAAAGTGAGTGAAAAAACCCAGAAAATTATACGTCTCCGAAAAAGAAGGGATAATTAACCGGATTAAAAAAAACACTCCAAGGTGTACTTGTTTGCTGATCGAGTCCCAACATCCTAGGCCTGTTATAGACTCAAAACTCATCATTACTAGCATCACTTATTAATATTTCCCGCAGGGTGTGGAATCTGGGTACAAGAAAGATGATGAGAAAATAGAAGTAGAGTTAAAAAACTCTGTTGACTGATGATATCTGATGGTACAAGTGTCCTCTGGATCATCCTTGGGCATGGAGTCTTCATATAATCATCAGGTGCTACTCTAGTGGTCAACAAGGCCTAGAGGCCTCAACCTCCACTCGTCGGTCCTCCTTTCCTCTCCTTCCTCCTCCGCTAGCCTCCTATCCCCCACGGCTCCCTCCGTCCTCCCTTTTCAACCCTTATCCTCCCTCCTTTCACCCTCTTCTTCCAAGCCGCAACCCTCCAAGGGACTGCAGCTCTCCTTTTCAGCATTGCCTTGCCCCAACCCTCGACCTCCTCTTTGCCTAGGTCATGGCCCTTGTGGGACCCACGACAACCCTGTAGGGCTCTTTCCCTAAGTCGTTTTGCCTTTCAAGGCCTCATCCCTCCAGCACTGACACTTCTAGCCCTCTATCTTCCCAACGCTAGCCCTACTAGGCCTGGTGTTGCCCTCTCTTGGCCCTAATTTTCCCTCTCTTCCATATTTGTGGGTAGGTTTGAATTTGGGACTGAAGCTTGGTGTGTTTTGTAAGAGAAAATTGCTCAAAGTTGGTGTCTTCAGGTGCCAAAGTGCTTTAGAAAATTTTTGGCAACTTGGGCAAGTGTGCTACAAGGCCTTGGGCCTAGGGTTTGCTCTCTAAACCCTCACTTTATCATTGTTTTGGTTCAGCTATCATAATTATTTAATAACAATGAATCCCCTAAAAATCACATCTAAGTGGTCTAAACACATTGATAATCTTAGAGTAAAAGTTTGCTAGTGTTTTGGCTACTCGGACAATAAATATCTAGCCTAGATCTACTTGTTTGGTTGTTCGAATATCTCTGCATAACTAAATATATCAGATCTGATAATTTCTGAATAACACATCTTAAGAAGCCCTAAAAACTCATAATTGCTCATTGATAAATTTGTTTGAGCATCTAGAAAGTTATGGGCACATTTTGGCATAAGTTAATGCACTGATAGTTCACTGTTTACATATTTTTCTCACTGTTGTAATAAGTGATTTCAGATCTGATATATGCATTGAATAGTGCATCTTAAGTGGGCTAAAATTCACAGCTTTACATTGGCAAGTCATTAGGATACTTATTGGTCATTTTCAAATCTATATGCTTGATAATCTCTTGGGGTGAAGTGACATATTTACTGCTGTCCTAAAAGTTAAATATTTGCTCATTGGAACACAAGTTGCATCAGATCTAGCTTTGTTCATGTTCTATAGATTATAGTTGCTCTTGTCTCATTGTCTTATAGCAATTTGGCTAACAAATTTGTTGTTTGAGTTGATCCATAAGTTCCAAGTTCACATCTAATAAGCACTCTCTAAAGCACTCTATTCTTAAATTGGGCATCTTTATATCTTGTGTTCTAAGTCATATTGTGTAATTGATTAACAAGTAACATTGTGATCTAAGGCATTAAGGAATCTATTTGATTATCTTGGCATCTAAGACTTGATCTAACATCTCTTAATAAGTGGCGTTATCTAAAGAGCATAATCTTGTCATAAGATTGTTGATAATTATCATTAAATTATCTTGTATCTTGTGTTGATGATCTTTGGCTAATTGTTAAGTGGATTATCATCCTTAGTTGAATATCCTGTGGATTGGTTAACATTGGCACTAAGTTATTGGCACTTTCTTGGTTGTAAGAGTGTATATAACTTATGGATAAGTACTCTTGTCTTTCAAGATTCATCATAACTTAAAGTACTCAACCAAATCTTAAACTGAGAATCTCACTCATAATCATTGCATTAGCATTCTAGGCTTAGCTTGCACTAATAATTTATCTCCAAGCATAAGCTTGGTTGATAGATTCCTAGGACAACCCTTTCTCATCTAGCTTGAGGGATTCAACCCCTTTTTAGTGGTTAACATAGTGACCTTGCAGTTGTCAAAGCCACAGTCTTTGCAGCACCAGAGGCACTGGGTGGTTGGAACACAAGGGGAGGTATCATTAATCAAGCCTTTGTTTGCATCCCGTTGGCTTCTATTCCACAACATACTCTATAGACTGGTCTCAAAACAATTAAGAGAGAGGTTCTATTTAGACTAGGCATATAATCTAAAAGTAACCAAGATCCTTGCATTACACCTAGATCTTAGGATTTGCATAGTGCTGTCGCACAGATTGTCACGACAACACTCAGACCGGGGGCTGTCACCCTGATCCCCGATCTCTCCATTTAAGCCTGTCTCCCGCGGCTAAGGGGGGCAGACCCTATAGGAAAAGGGATGACCAACCGTGAATCGGTTGGTTTGGGAGACACGAAAAGAAAACAGCACTAAATTGATTTTATTGAGTTAACAGACCAGTGCCTTGTGGAGTTAATGTTTAAACGATTAATTATCAGATGCTGCAGAAATATAAACCATGTAGAGTAATCATTTATCATCAAATAACTCAAACAAAGATTTATTTTTTATTAAATGCGAGAAAATGCTTAAATGATATTCCAACAATTCAAAACTTCGAAAGATAAAGTTCGATACAATACCACAAAATTTTAAACGCTAACCAGATATCACACTCATGATCATTGAAGCATACTAAATCGCATCAAAGTGATGAACATTAATTCCACATCAAAATTTTTATCTCAGAAGGAAAAAATAAAACGTGATAAGTCCCCGAGCCAAGACTGAATTTGGCAAAATATTTCCAAAATATTTTTTATGTTTTTCAGACAAAAATTTAAACTAAATGCAACTTAAAAATCTAAATCTACACTTTAAAAGAAAAGAAAACTCCCTTTTTATAATTTTTTATTGATTTTAAAATTTAATTTTTTTTATGTTTTTTCTTTAAAACTTTACACTTAAAACCTAAAAATAAAATCCTATATAATCTGTTCTAACACTAAACTAAAAAAATTAAATCTAAATCTAAAGTAAAAATCTATTAAAAACAAAAATGAGCCCCTTTTTTTATATATATTTTTTGTTCAAAAGAAAATAAACTAAAACTAAACGATATCTAACCTAGACTAAGTGAGATCAACATTCAAAGAAATATATACAAAACCGATTTATATGAAATACCTAACACGTGAATATATATGAAATCAAACGCAAATGAACACCTACGCATATATCTCTTCGCATATTATGTTTACCTCACACGAAAAAAATTTGAAATCGGAGTTTCGTTTGCTGCTGCACCTGGAATGTTCGATAGCAGACGGCGGAAGACTCACGTGGGCGGCTAGCAGGAACAAGCTTGACGGCGCGTGAAATGAATGAAGTATGGCGGAGAGCTTTGCGTATGGTGTATTGCTGCATGTTTAATGTGTAATGTGTGCAGGTGCGTGGAGCTGAAGGGAGTATGGTGAGGAGGCAGCACGCAGATTTATGGATTAGGGAGCTGCGTGGGTGCCCAAGATAGGGGTTGCATAAATGGTTTTGGTTTGAGGGACGCAGATGAGTGTGGCAGCGGGAGGATGGAGGACTGTAAGTAGAGATTCCGATAGCGTGAGATAGATAGCATGAGGGGTGTTTTAAAAAAAACAACGCTGCAAATAAACCAAGAATTTGATGTATGCTGTAGGAATGACTGCGTGTAGGTGAAGATAGAGGTTTGCTGGCAGATTCAGCACATTTGTAGAACAACAATTGATGATGGCGTACAGAGAGGAGGGTGAGGGGTATAGTAAACACTGCAAGGACACTTGAAATTTTTCAGAGACTTTAAAAAAATTTCTTCAGATCTGAGACAAACACCTCTGCAAAAGCTATTTTCTGGGGCCAGATCTGGCTTTACATAAAATAAATTTTTATCAAACCTGCAACTTGCAATGGGAAAACAAGCACCCGGAGAATATATGCAAATATTAAAACTAAAACCCTGCAAACTGGTCCAAAATTACAAAATTATAGCTCTACAACAACCAAATTTGTCAGTTATCATCAATAATATTTTCAGAACTTCATATTTGCTATGAAATGCTTTAGAAATCTCCCATGAAAATCAGAAAACAAACTTAAATAATAAACCCAGGATCGAAACTGGCTGGGCTCTGCAAGAGAGTACTTGCGGGAGTTGGCTGGTTCAGCCGAGAACTTCCCCAAACGCCCACTGGTCTTCTTCAATAGGGGTTTCCTGCACAGCTCACTTCAACCATCAATAAGGAGAGAAAAAACAGTACTAGATCTCAAAAAGCAATGGAGATACCTGCCATTACTTCAAAAATTCTAATACCATTCAAACCCTAGCAAGTGAACAAGATACCTGTGCTCAACAATACTCTTTAATAAGCTGTTATTAATGGCTAAGAATTAAAATATGCAGAAAATAAAATGCTCACAGCACTTCCAGAGAGTAACACCAGCAAGATTTCAACCCCAAAGTCTTTCTTTATTAGCACCAGAAAAGTTTACAAGAGAGTTTCTTCAGCACAAGACTCCAAGATCGAATGATCTCAAATGACCCCTAGCACCCTATTTAAAGGAAAAATTCCCACCAGCGAGTTCGAGTGATCCATGTCAAAATGATCTCGATTGTCGATGAGGATCAAGATATCTCTTAATCTCATCCGTCGAATTTTAATGCATTAAAAAATTGAAATACTGCATTTATTTATTCAAAATATTATTATTTTATTGTTTCTAGGTTTTTTATTATTTTATTATTATTTTTTTAATTTAATTTAATTTTATTATTATTATTTTTTTAACTTTTTTAATTTTTATTTATTTATTTTTTAAATGGATCCTTGAATTTAGCCTTTGGAAAAATCACCTAGGACCTAGGACTTAGGACTTATGAGGGGATTAAAACATTTCTTAACCCTCAAGACACTTTACATCATGACTTTTACAACTTTACATCCCAAGGTGGAAAACCCATTTGACATAGACCCTCATAAACCACCGAGTTCTGCGACACAACTATAATCTAGCAGATTAACACACTAGGATTCTCCTAAGATTCTAATGACAAAATCCATTCCGGCTTTGGGGTTAGGCTGAAGGAAAACTCTGCCAATCATGGATCGGTGAGACGAAAAACCTTCCGGAACTTAGATTATCACTTGGAAAATT
Organism: Pinus tabuliformis; assembly: GCA_031772625.1. NCBI lineage: Eukaryota > Viridiplantae > Streptophyta > Pinopsida > Pinales > Pinaceae > Pinus > Pinus tabuliformis. Next base: position 81,528,359 of record CM062804.1, on the reverse strand, counting down.
AGGTTCACCTAGGCAATTTACATACATGACTCATATCTGCTAAGATTATTTACTATTTATACATGCAGACTGGGTTTACAACATAATATGATCAAGTCGATGATGACTGTCGAATGGCACGGACACGTCGATCAAGCGCTATCCCTTTTTCCGAAGAAAAGGGGGTGTACTGCTATGGGTAGTTGACCCATAGTGGTCAACATCTGGCTCTACTTGGGGACACATTGCTGCATTGTAGGAATGTGAGAATCCATAATCTGCATCCACGCAACACACAACAGAAATAAGTAGCATCCATTCAAAAATCATCATATAACATTTAAGCACATAAAAGATAGAAGCTCTTTAACTATCTAGTAACATGAAAAGTAAATCTAATCCTAAAACAAAAATGAAATGCTGAAATGACAAGGAGTAGGGATAGAAATACAATACAAAGGATGCCCTATGGCATCAGATATCATTTTTGAAGAACAGCTTGAGCATTTGGCCATTTGCAGGTAGATCAAGTGGTTCGCCATCCAATCTGCTCAAGTGGAATGAGTTTGGTCCAGCTATGTCTCGAATGATGTACGGTCCCAGCCACAAACTGTTGAACTTCTTATGTTTTCCTAGTTTCTCATTCTTACGATCCCAAAGAAGTACCATATCTCCCACCTGCAAAGATCTAGATCGAGAGAATTTATCAAATATTTTCTTAATGTTAGATTGATTTTTACATATAGCATCAAAAGTTGTCCTACGAGCTTCATCTAACTCCACAATCTGATCTATTCTATTCTGAACAACATGCTTATTAGTAGAAAAATTTTGAAGGAGCTGATAAGCTGGCAATTTCAGGTGCACAGGTAAGGTTACATCCAAGCCGTAAACTAATTCAAAGGGGGATTTACCAGTATCTTTCTTCTTAGTGATTCTATCTGCCCATAAAGCATACTTGATTTTGCTATCCCATGATTTCTTATTATCTCCTACTATCTTCTTGATAATGGTTATGAGATTCTTGTTACTTGATTCAGCCAGACCATTACCCTGAGGATAGTAATTTGACGAATGAGATAAGACAATGCCATACTTGAAACAAAAAGATGAAAACTCTAAGGAACTAAAAGCTTTGGCATTATCAGTAGTGATCTTAGCAGGGACACCAAATCTAGTAATGATGTTATTTTCAATGAAATCCGTAATAACCTTTTCAGTGGCATTCTTAGCAGGAATGGCTTCAACCCATTTAGTGAAATAATCCATAGCAGTCAAAATCCATGAGTAGCCATTGCTATAATTTTCATGGAACTTCCCTATGAAGTCCAGACCCCAATGCTAAAAAGGTGCCTCTACAATGACAGGTTGTAGGGGCAAGGCAGCAAGCTTCTGTTTCCCAGTGAATAGTTGACAGGCTTGACAAGCTCTAACAAACTTGTGCACATCAGAAAAAATTGAAGGCCAATAATAGCCAGCTCTCAGGATTTTGTGGGCGGTAGTTCTAGCAACATAATGACCACCACAAAATCCTGAATGAAACTCAGAGATCAATTCCTTGGATTCAACGTCATCAACACACCTAAGCACTATGCCCTCAGGATTTCTCCATCCAAGGCAATACTTAGTGGCTTTTAGTCTAAGAGCCCTTCTCTTATGAGCAACTAAATGGTTAGGACATGCAAGATTCATTAAGTAATAAACTATGTCCTTGTACCACTCATGCTCTGCTAATCTTTGCAATTCCGGCGAAGATAGATCGCTAAGACAAAACAAACCAAGAGTCTTTTCGTTACCTTCAGTTAACATTTGAGCCAAACCTTGGCCTTTGACCAGCTTGGTGGGTCTGATTTCTAAATCATATTCTTGTATTTTAGTAACCCACCTAGCACGAGTCCCTAAGCAATCGGTTTGAGTTAATATATCTTTAACAGCAGAATGTGGGACGAAAGCAATGATTTTAGAATAACCCACATAAGTTTTGAAATGCTTAAGAGACTTGACCAAGGCATAAGCTTGCTTTTCCATGGTATTGTACTTCAATTCGGAATTTTGAAGCGCTCTGCTCATGAAAGCGATAGGCTGCTCATGACCATCTTTATTTTTTTTGTAACAGGACACCAGCAATGGTATCTTCGAAAGCGAAAGAAAAAATCATGAAATCCTTGGAATAATCGGGACTAACTAAGACAGGAGCTCTTGCAATAGCGCATTTGATTTCTTGAAAAGCCTTTTTGCTGTCTTCTTGCCAAACAAATTTTGCATCTTTCTTTAGAAGACTTTGAATAGGCTTAGCTATTTCTGCGTAATTTGGAATAAACCTTCTAATAAAATTTGTCTTTCCAAGGAAACACTGAAGGGATTTAATATTATGAGGGAGAGGAATCTTTTGGATTGCTTCAATTCTTTCAGGATCAATCTTGATTACTTCCTTAGAAATGATATGGCCAAGTAATTTCCCTTCCGTTACTCCAAAAACAGACTTAGCTGGATTCAAAGAAATCCCATATTCTCTACATCTATCGAAAACCTGCCTAAGATGATTTACATGACTGATACCATCTTTAGAAAAAATAGTAAGATCATCTTGATAAATTTCAATAAATTTCCCGATCAACCCTTTGAAGGCATAATCCATAGCCCTTTGGAAAGTAGCCCCAGCGTTTGTTAATCCAAACGGCATTCTAATGTACTCAAAGGTACCCCATGGTGTGGTGAATGTGGTTTTATGACGATCTTCCTTCTTAACCCAAACCTGATTGTACCCAGAAAAACCATCTAGCAGCGACATCATTCCAGAACCGGTTACTCTTTGCAACAAAGTCTCCATGTTTGGCAAAGGGTAATTATCTTTCTTGCATGCTAGATTAAGGTTTCGAAAATCGACACACAGCCTTATCGTACCATTCATTTTCCTAACAATCACCAAATTCGAACACCATGTCGAATGCCTTGTTTGAGCGATAATCCTTGCTGCAAGCATTTTCGCAAGTTCTTTCTGAACTAAAGGGGCTAATTTAGGATTAATTTGCCTAAGCTTCTGGCGAAAGGGTTTAGCATTTTCATCTTTTAAGGGGATAGTATGCTCCATGACATCTTCCCTATAGCCTTTTAATTCATCATAAGAAAAAGCTAAAACATCTCGATATTCGCGAAGTAAATCAGTTAACTTTTTTCTTTCCTCCACACTAGTACCTCTACCAATTTTAACGATCTTTGGGTTTTCAGAAGTACCAATGTTTATCTCGAGATATTAGCCTGGGTCCATCTTATTTTCTTCTCTCAGCTTCGTGGCATCATGCCGATCAAAATGTTGCTCTAAGGCAACCACATTCCTAGGAGTAGGATTTATGATATGCTCATGATTTAAAGATCCATCCTCCTCAGAAACTATCCGGAAATCCTCAAACTCATCCAAACTATTAAGAAAACGAATGACTTGCTTTTCATCATTGAAGACCTGCCAATGCTTTGAGTTATCTGGAACAGATGGTCTAAATATTACTTCCATTTTGATCTTATCATTAATTAGCTCATCAGATAACTGGAAAGTAGTAGCAGCTACGGCAAGTTCATCTGCCAAACTATTTTGTTCTCTTGGGATAGCTTTGAGGTCAAGAGCATCAAAGTGCTCCATAGTATCCCACACAGCATTTCGATAATTCCTTAGTCTTTGATTTCTGCATGTGAATTTATTTTTAAGCTGCATGATAACTAAATCAGAATCCCCCTTAATGCTAAGCAATTTAACCTTCAAAGATTTTGCCAACTCAAGCCCCAAAAATATAGCCTCATATTTAGCGACATTGTTGGTTGCTTCAAATTCTAATCGATAGGCAAACTTGAAAATGTGATCAAGGGGAGATTTAAGCACTATTCCAGCACCTTTACCATGCCTAGACGATGCACCATCGAAGTACATATACCAAACTTTACCCTTGAGATCCTTAATCTTATCATTGGGAGGAATTATAAAATTAGACATGATGGCATAGTTCCCAATGTCAGATTGCTCTTTGATTATTTCGTTGTGAGGTCTCTTAGGATTTTCGACATGAAATTTTCTTTCGGGCTCTCTATTTAGTCTTACAAAACCATCACCCCTAGGAGAAGGAATCATAGCATATGACCAATTCATTTGAATACTTCCTCCTAGATCAGAGGCCCACTTTCTGGATAACAGCATACCCCAGGCATCAGGCACATCCACAACAACAATATCCATGACAATCATGATGTCTGGGTAAACTGATAGATGAACTTGCAAATCTATGATTAAACCATGCACTTCGATTTTCTTAGAATCCATGGCGCATATGTTATAGTAGGGTCTAGAAACTCTTAAGTTAAGCTGTTCCATGACCCTTTTAGTCCTTACACAAGCTGATGCACCAGAATCCAACATGCAATTATTCAATTTATATCCGTTAACTTACAAGGTGATGAAGAAAGGCTGGTGATCTTTGTTATCAGCATCTAAGCTTTGCAGATATATGGGAGCATCGTGATAGTCAACTTCCCGAGTCTTTTGTTGAGAAGTATTTACTTGAGGACCTTGAATAGCTTTTAGTAACTTGTCTCTTTGGGAAGGGATTTTAGCAATCTCGGAGACAGGAACCCAGATTTTTGCATTGTTAAACCAACTTCCCAAATCGACATCTAATCCAGGGTTCATACCAAGGTTAAAGGTTCGAGGGGGAATTTGATTCCCGCTTTGATCTTTATTCCTTCTCTGGTATGTCAAACCTTTATCTCTAGCAATTTCCAAGATTTGCTCGGGAGAGGGTTTTTCACCATATAAACTAGCCAAAATGTCATCTTCATTTTCAAGGTTATTTATACTAAAAGCTGATGAAGGATTCATAACGTCACGACTCTTTTCCTTGACCTCTGTCCAATCATCCATAGACAAAGGAAACTTGCTACCCACTACATTTATTTGATCACCTGTCCCAAATATTCCATTATCTAAAATTCTTCTAACGATGGGACAAGTGGCCTCTTCATGAAGAGCATCGCAAACCCGACAGTAAGGAGGAGCATTATCAACCAAATTAGTTAGCGGATTAGGAGGTCTCTGCTCACTAGATTGACCCTTCTTTTGCCAATTATTATTTCTATTATTATTATTTCGAGGCTGAAAATTTTGCGTTTGCGTTCTTTCCATTTGGATCAATCTATTCTGCAAAGTAGCTATCTCCTTATTATGATTGATTTCCATGGTTTCGATCTTTTGGAGCAATTTGAGAACAAGTTCGCTTTCAGGTTCTTGAACTGCTTTTCTTTTAGGTTCCTTTAGTTCGTAACAGCCCTATCGAAACCTGGGATCTCAGACTTCCTAGATGCTGCCTTGTCCTTTTCAAGCTCTATAGCCAAGGCTTGGAAATCTCTATAATCATTAAGCTTAGCACGCCTTAATTCATACGATGGTTCAGGACTAAAGGCATCAATGTAAAAATCTTGGAGAGATTTATCTGTAGGTTTATAGTCTTGAGGTAATTCTCTAATAATACCATTAAACCTTTTATTAAATTCTTCAACAGTTTCATTCTCTCTCTTTTTTATTATGCTAATAGCTTTTACAAGGTGTCTTCCCTCTCTCTTATCTCCATATTTTTCTTTAAAGGCATTAATGATCGATTCTAAGGAATCAAATGAATTCTGAGGTTTTTCAGTAAACCATTCATGAGCATCACCTCCCAAGGTTAAAATGAAAAGAGTCATTCTAACATCTTCATGATCGAAATCAGGAGACCTCGTGTACTTAGCCATCCATATACTAAAATCCCTCAGATGCGAATTTGCACTAATCGCATTATCTCCTTGAAAGCTAGGCAACTTATCTATCCCAACTATTGGAAGAGCATTGGGATACCCTGGAATGTTAGAAAAATTGCAAGGGGCATGCATACCCATGGTGCTGTGCCTAACTTGACTAGTAAAAAGCAAATGGATATCAGAGAGGGCTTCTTGTCCAAGGTTAACAAGAAGTGTACAAGAAGAAAGTTTGTGTAATCGTACCCTGAGGACCTTTTCAGGATCAGAAGTAGGATTGCACAGATTGCTTGGATGTCTTCTAGTATACACTCTTGAAGATAATATATGAAGTGGAGTCGCCACCTGAACAAGAAGTGAAACATGGAAAAGCTCGAAATGAAAGAACCAAGGACAGAAAAACTCTATCCCCTGCAACGACGCCAAAAAATGTTGTCGCACAGATTGTCATGACAACGCTCAGACCGGGGGCTGTCACTCTGATCCCCGATCTCTCCGTTTAAGCCTGTCTCCCGCGGCTAAGGGGGGCAGACCCTATAGGAAAAAGGATGACCAATAGTGAATCGGTTGGTTTGGGAGACACGAAAAGAAAATAGCACTAAATTGATTTTATTGAGTTAACAAACCAGTGCCTTGTGGAGTTAATGTTTAAACGATTAATTATCAGATGCTGCAGGAATATAAACCATGTAGAGTAATCATTTATCATCAAATAACTCAAACAAAGATTTATTTTTTATTAAATGCGAGAAAATGCTTAAATGATACTCCAGCAATTCAAAACTTCGAAAGATAAAGTTCGATATACAACCACGAAATTTTAAACGCTAACCAGATATCACACTCATGATCATTCAAGCATACTAAATCACATCAAAATGATGAACATTAATTCCACATCAAAATTTTTATCTCAGCAGGAAAAAATAAAACGTGATAAGTCCCAGAGCCAAGACTGAATCTGGCAAAATATTTCCAAAATATTTTTTATGTTTTTTCAAACAAAAATTTAAAACAAAAATTTAAACTAAATGCAACTTAAAAATCTAAATCTACACTTTAAAAGAAAAGAAAACTCCCTTTTTATATATTTTTTTTTTAAATTTTGATTGATTTTAAAATTTAAATTTTTTTATGTTTTTTCTTTAAAACTTTACACTTAAAACCTAAAAATAAAATCCTATATAATCTGTTCTAACACTAAACTAAAAAAATTAAATCTAAATCTAAAGTAAAAATCTATTAAAAATAAAAATGAGCCCCTTTTTTTTATATATATTTTTCATTCAAAAGAAAATAAACTAAAACTAAATGATATCTAACCTAGACTAAGTGAGATCAGCATTCAAAGAAATATATACAAAACCGATTTATATGAAATACCTAACACGTGAATATATATGAAATCAAATGCAAATGAACACCTACGCATATATCTCTTCGCATATTATGTTTACCTCACACGAAAAAAAATTTGAAATCAGAGTTTCATTTGCTGCTGCACCTGGAATGTTCGATAGCAGACGGCGGAAGACTCACGTGGGCGGCTAGCAGGAACAAGCTTGACGGCGCGTGAAATGAATGAAGTATGGCGGAGAGCTTTGCGTATGGTGTATTGCTGCAGGTTTAATGTGTAATGTGTGTAGGTGCGTGGAGCTGAAGGGCGTATGGTGAGGAGGCAGCACACAGATTTACGGATTAGGGAGCTGCGTGGGTGCCCAAGATAGGGGCTATGTAAATGGTTTTGGTTTGAGGGACGCAGATGAGTGTGGCAGCGGGAGGATGGAGGACTGTAAGCAGAGATTCCGGTAGCGTGAGGGGTGTTTTAAAAAAACAACGCTGCAAATAAACCAGGAATTTGATGTATGCTGTAGGAATGACTACGTGTAGGTGAAGACAGAGGTTTCCTGGCAGATTCGGCACGTTTGTAGAACAGCAACTGATGATGGCGTACAGAGAGGAGGGTGAGGGGTATAGTAAACACTGCAAGGACACTTGAAATTTTTCAGAGACTTTAAAAAAATTTCTTCAGATCTGAGACAAACACCTCTGCAAAAGCTATTTTCTGGGGCCAGATCTGGCTTTACATAAAATAAATTTTTATCAGACCTGCAACCTGCAATGGGAAAACAAGCACCTGGAGAATACATGCAAATATTAAAACTAAAACCCTGCAAACTGGTCCAAAATTACAAAATTATAGCTCTACAACAGCCAAATTTGTCAGTTATCATCAATAATATTTTCAGAACTTCAGATTTGCTATGAAATGCTTTAGAAATCTCCCATGCAAATCAGAAAACAAACTTAAATAATAAACCCAGGATCGAAACTGGCTGGGCTCTGCAAGAGAGTGCTTGCGGGAGTTGGCTGGTTCAGCCAAGAACTTCCCCAAACGCCCACTGGTCTTCTTCAATAGGGGTTTCCTGCACAGCTCACTTCAACCATCAATAAGGAGAGAAAAAACAGTACTAGATCTCAAAAAGCAATGGAGATACCTGCCATTACTTCAGAAATTCTAATACCATTCAAACCCTAGCAAGTGAACAAGATACCTGTGCTCAACAATACTCTTTAATAAGCTATTACTAATGGCTAAGAATTAAAATATGCAGAAAATAAAATGCTCACAGCACTTCCAGAGAGTAACACCAGCAAGATTTCAACCCCAAAGTCTTTCTTTATTAGCACCAGAAAAAGTTTACAAGAGAGTTTCTTCAGCACAGGACTCCAAGATCGAATGATCTCAAATGACCCCTAGCACCCTATTTAAAGGAAAAATTCCCAGCAGCTAGTTCGAGTGATCCATGTCAAAATGATCTCGACCGTCGATGAGGATCAAGATATCTCTTAATCTCATCCGTCGAATTTTAATGCATTAAAAAATTGAAATACTGCATTTATTTATTCGAAATATTATTATTTTATTATTTCTAGGTTTTTTATTATTTTATTAATATTTTTTAATTATTATTATTATTATTTTTTTAACTTTTTTAATTTTTTAATTTTTTAATTTTTAAATGGATCCTCGAACTTAGCCTTTGGAAAAATCACCTAAGACCTAGGACTTAGGACTTATGAGGGGATTAAAACGTTTCTTAACCCTCAAGACACTTTACATCATGACTTTTACAACTTTACATCCCAAGGGGGAAAACCCATTTGACATAAACCCTCATAAACGATCCAATTCTGCGACACAACTATAATCTAGCAGATTAACACACTAGGATTTTCCTAAGATTCTAATGACAAAATCCATTCCGGCTTTGGGGTTAGGCTGAAGGAAAACTCTGCCGATCATGGATCGGTGAGACGAAAAACCTTCCGGAACGTAGATTATCACTTAGAAAATTAGGTCCACCTAGGCAATTTACATACATGACTCATATCTGCTAAGATTATTTACAATTTATACATGCAGACTGGGTTTACAACATAATATGATCAAGTTGATGATGACTGTCGAATGGCACGGACACGTTGATCAAGTGCTATCCCTTTTTGCGAAGAAAAGGGGGTGTACTGCTATGGGTAGTTGACCCGTAGTGGTCAACACATAGCATATAGGTTAGTCAATCATTGGAGCATTGGTTATCCATTTGATTACTTGGTCTTAATTTGTAATAAGCAAGAATTTTGACTCCATAAGGCACTGTGCTCATTTCTAAATATAATTAAATCCTTGATTCTTGCCAAATTTAACCAAGTAGTTAGGCCACTCAACTGTGTCTTCCGGACAAGTTGGTTCCCAACTTGTGTCTCGTCATCTTTATTCCATAGGGACTACCCCCTATAGCCTGTTGTTGGGAGACAACTAGAACAGAGTGGGTGGGGATCAAAGTGATAGCCCCCGCCTTGAGCGATTTTCGTGGCGCCTGTACAATTTGAGCAACAACAGGACCATAAACCCAAACAAGACAACAAACCTTTATCAAGAGGGGTCTATTCCATTCTTCAAAAAGAACAGCCAAAGGATCTGCAAAACTAGCTGGAGATTGATTGGATGCAAAATCTTTGCACTTGAGACCAATTTAAAACACATGAGGGTCATAGGAAAAGTTCTTTTCAAACTAGATGAACTGATTTGAAAATGGGGCACTTAGGCTTCTTGTCTAGCTTATATGAACCTCTCCCACTTCCAAAGCTTGAATACTCCCAAGTCTTATTAATTAACCAATGCGGAATTGATAATATGCTTGACAATATAGTGTATGCTTATGTTTGTTTTTAACAGATTATATGCTTTAAAAATCCACTGTTTGTGCTGGTATGTAAATGTGCTTAAACTAATGTATAAATACATGTAACAGAAAATAAAGCAACAATAAACAATCACACAGAAACAACAATTTAATTAGGAGTTCACCCACAACTCTTGGGCTACATCTCCGTGAGCTCTAGTCAACTCAACTAGGCTCTCTGGGTCTTTTTTACAAGCTCTTGGCTTAACTCTTGTTGTTTTACACAGAAACAGTAGGTTCAGACACCATGTTATTCCCTGGCTTTTGAAGCTCTAGCTCTTGGCTCTGGCTCTTGGCTCTTGGTTCTGGCTCTTTGGCTCTGATTCTGGCTCTTCGGCTCTGGCTCTATCTCTTTGGCTCTGACTCTATCTCTTCGACTCTGGCTCTGGCTCTGGCTTCTTTCTACCCTCTCTCAGTTTACAGCCCTCTTGGCTTTTCACTTGGCTTCCAAGTGACTCCCTTGGTTGCCTTTTTGCTTCTGTGTTGCCTCCTTCGCCTTAGCTTCCTGCTTTGGCTTCACTGTCAGCAACAAAGCCCAATAACAACCTCAGCAACCAACAACCTCCCTGTCTTTGTCGTTCTGTGGCTTTTAAGCCAAATCGGCGCTATTGGTTCATTTTCCCTTTCGGGCTCTCTGTCTTCCTGTTTTGGTCCGCTCAAATCCCTTCTTTGAGCGTTAGCAATCATTGCTAAACACCCTCAGGGAGGGATGCCACCTATTTTGTAATGGATGAGTGCATCAAGCTTGTGAAATCCCTGAAACGGACGCTTTCTGTTAACACAGAGAAATGCCTTCAAACTATGAAAATCCGCCAAAACACAATCTTTTCAGACTTCAAAAGTCCTTAAATCCGGTCTATACTCCTATTGGGTCCACCGACAAGTCGCAAATGGCCTGTCCCTTTGTATTTTAGAAATACATTAAAATATGGAAAAATCCCGAAAAAATGGCTTTATCGGACTTGAAATAATATATAGTATCGGCTATAATGTTATCGGGTTCGATCAATCGCATCGCATATATGTATCTGTATATAGCTCGCTTTGTTGTGTAGCTCCGATGCGATATTGCGATGCGACTTGTCGCAATCGCATATCGCATAAGCCCGAGGCCTTTCCATATAGTATGGTCTATGTCAACGCCGATTGCGATCCGCCGATATCGGCAATCGCGGTATCGCATTGGCCTAGTCCCATCGCATGTTATGCCTCCAATTGCCCCCACCTGTCACCACCAATGCGATATGCTGATCGGATCTGGACCATTGATCGGCCAGATCCGACAGCTCCTGTGCAGATTTGGTTTAAGCCTCCGACAGGCCTTATTTCCACCATTTCTTCAGATTTTTGGGTCTCGATAGCGTTATCCGATAAGTCTAAAACTTCTCCTTTTGCGATGGTTTTGACCTTTTAGGAGATTTTGAAGACTTGAAGATTTAGAGGGTTATCTAGGATCCATTTTTGGATCACGCCTTCCCACTAAGAGAACTTTTGGTCTCCAAAAGACTGATATACTGATCTGAATAGTAAATGAGAGTGACTCACCCTCTTCTTTCAGCCTCCCTACACTTGCCTTTGCATAGTGCCTCTGAACCAATAGTTTCTGACCACTTCCCTTCTTGGATGGGCTGGTCTTCTTGGGAAGAACTGTCTTCCTCCTTGCCTTCCTGCAGAACTTCTGCTGAACTGGTCATAGAAGGTGGTTTGAACTTCTTTGCCTTGATCATTGATCCAAGGTGGCTCAAACAAATGTGAAGTACATCTGCTCCACAAAACTTTCATTTGTACCTGTTTGAAAAGCTGCCAACAACAACTGTTAACAACAACAGGCATACAGACACAACTGGATGGACTAAACTCCTGCTTCAACAAAAGAAACAGATTTCACATCTTGTGAACACCTCCATGTCTTACATCGGTATACAAATGATGGACTAGACAACAAGCCCACAAAACATGCCTTTAAAACAAATGACTCTTCCAGTCAAGCATGTAGAAAGGACCATTAGGACTCTTTTTCAAAAGATGAAACACTTCATCATTATCTCCATTTGGAGACCAAGTTAACTTTTTCCAAGTCAACATGGCATCACATGCAAGTCAAAGCAATCAACCCTGCAAGTTAATTACACATGTTCAAAAACAAGGAAATCATCAACATCCCTATGTTCATGCATCCCATGCTCATGTATGCATTTCATCCTTCAACTTTCACTTAAGCACACTGTACTTTCGACGCTAAAATGAAATATAATGTAGATGCATCAATAGACATGCAATCTTAATTGGATAAGAACTCTAACCGTTCCTTACCAATCCCTTCCAAAGGTACTACCTTTGTCTGCACATCAACATCATCATGTGAATCATTCTGAGACACATCATTCATGGAATCTTCACTTCCATTTCTGCCATTTTCTCTTTCCACTTTCTTTAGCTTTTGTGGAAGCATTGCTGGATTCAAAGTCCAACATTTTGCAGCAAGATGTCCTTGCTTATGGCAATAAGTGCACTGCATGTGCATCCTCTTGACAACATGATTTGCCTTGTCCAATGGTCCTTTGGCTTTTTGCTTCCTTTTCTTCAAAAGTTTCCTCTGTGTGGCCATTCTCTTCCAACATCTAGAAACATGATGGTTATCCAAACCACAAAAGGAACATGCAATTCTTTTTCCATACATATGTGGAAATTTATCATGCTTTGCACTATCAAAAGGAATGTGTTTAGAACCAGATTTATACCTTTGTCTTTCACCTTTATTGCCTTGATGCAGAGGTGAAGCAAATGAAGAAGTGGCTCCCTTTGGAACACCATCAATCTCTTCAAGGCTGTTGGAGTCTCCCCAACTCTCTGGTTCAAGTGTGTGCTTCTAAACACCTGCATCTTGCAAATGATGTTTCAAACTATTGCATTCTTCTTGAACACAATCTTCACACTCTGTAATGCAACCCCTTCTTGGAGCCGTTTCAATGGCCTTCATGGCAGCCTTGGAACTTTCTCCATAAGACTGTCCATAGCCAAGACCCAAATACTTAGGCCTTTCTTCAACCATTATTGGTTCAACAATACCTTGTGCATGCTTGCCCAAGCCCTTTCTTTCATAGTCCATCTTGGACATTAGCTTGGAACCTATGCCTTTGGTATGTTTTTCAAAAGAACCAATATAAGAATTCTCAAAAGAATTTGAAGACAAACTGGAATGGTTTACCTCTTCTTCAAGCTGATACTTGACCAAGGCTTCTTGGGCAACAAAGAGCCGTGTCTCCAACTCATGCATCCTTTTCAGGTTCATATTTGCAATATGAAGTTGCCTCTCCATTTCTTGCAATTTGTTAAAAAGCAACTGCTTCTCTTCCTCGACGGAATTCAACTGCTCTCTAAGTCTGCTGCTCTTCCTTCCATCCTCATACATTTCTCTCACCATATCCATCATGGTGGACAAATCTTGCTTCATGTCTTCATCAAAGAGTCTTGTGATGAAGAAAGAAGAATTCGAGGACTCACTTGTAGAAGTTGTCATTATGCCAATGACTTCTTCTTTCTTCTTGTCCTTGCTGGACCAAGCTTTCTATAGCTTTCTCTTCACCTCTGCAAACTTAGAAAATAGTCAATCTGCAACAAGCATACATCAATCAGACAATCAATCCTTGACTGCCCAAACACCTTTTAGACAAGCAATCTTTGCTCTGTCAATCAAGCATGCTAATATAACCTTTTTTGAAGGTGTGGTTAATCAATCTTAAGCTCTGATACCACCTGATCTGAAAATGGGGCACTTAGGCTTCTTGTCTAACTTCCGAAGCTTGAATACTCCCAAGTCTTATTGATTAACCAATGCGGAATTGATAATATGCTTGACAATATAGTGTATGCTTATGTTTGTTTTTAACGGATTATATGCTTTAAAAATCTGTTGTTTGTGCTAGTAAGTAAATGTGCTTAAACTAATGTATACATGTAACAGAAAATAAAGCAGCATTAAAGAATCACACAGAAACAACAATTTAATTAGGATTTCACCCACAACTCTTGGGCTACATCTCCGTGAGCTCTAGTCAACTCAACTAGGCACTCTAGGATTATGGTATAAGTGTTTTTTACAAGCTCTTGGCTTAACTCCTGCTGTTTTACACAGAAACAGCGAGTTCAGACACCATGTTATTCCCTGGCTCTTGAAGCTCTGGCTGTTGGCTCTGGTTGTTGGCTCTTGGCTCTTGGTTCTAGCTCTTTGGCTCTGACTCTGGCTCTTCGCTTTGGTTCTGGCTCTTCGGCTCTGGCTTCTTTCAACCCTCTCTCAGTTTACAGCCCTCTTGGCTTTTCACTTGGCTTCCAAGTGACTCCCTTGGCTGCCTTTTTGCTTCTGCGCTACCTCCTTCGTCTTAGCTTCCTGCTTTGGCTTCACTGTCAGCAACAAAGCCCAACAACAACCTCAACAACCAACAACCTCCCTGCCTCTGTTGTTCTATGGCTTTTAAGCCAAATCGGCGCTGTTGGTTCATTTTCCCTTTCAGGCTCTCTATCTCCCTGTTTTGATCCGCTCAAATCCCTTCTCTGAGCGTTAGCAATCATTGCTAAACGCTCTCAGGGAGGGATGCCACCTATTCTGTAACGGATGAGTGCATTGGGCTTGTGAAATCCCTGAAACGACCACTTTCTGTTAACACAAAGAAATGCCTTCACACTGTGAAAATCCGCCAAAACACAGTCTTTTCGGACTTCAAAAGTCCTTAAATCCGGTCTATACTCCTATTGGGTCCGCCCACAAGTCGTTGTTCGCAAGTCGCAAATGGCCTGTCCCTTTGTATTTTAGAAATACATTAAAATATGGAAAAATCTCGAAAAAATGGCTTTATCGAACTTTAAATAATATATACTATCGACTATAATGTTATCGGGTCTGATCAATCGCATCGCATATATGTATATGTATATAGGCCGCTCCATTGCGTAGCTCCAATGCGATATTGCGATGCGACTTATCGCAATCGCATATTGCATAAGCCCGAGGCCTTTCCATATAGTATGGTCTATGCCAACGCCGATTGCGATTCGCCGATATCGACGATCGCGGTATCGCATCAGCCCGGTCCCATCGCATGTTATGCCTCCGATTGCCTTCGCCTGTCATCGCCGATGCGATATGCCGATCGGATTTGGACCGTTGATCGGCTAGATTTGACAACTCCTGTGTAGATTTGGTTCAAGCCTCCGATAGGCCTTATTTCCACCATTTCTTCAGATTTTTGGGTCCCGATAGCGTTATCCAATAAGTCTAAAACTTCTCCTTTTGCGATAGTTTTGACCTTTTAGGAGATTTTGAAGACTTGAAGATTTAGAGGGTTATCCAGGATCCATTTTTGGATCATGCACTGGATAAACTCTTTTTTGAAGTGAACCAGTGAGAAGGGAATAAACTAATTTGGGCTCTAAAATTAACTATGCTTGCTCTCATACAACACAAGTTCTTGGAGGAACCTTGTGAAGAAGTTAGGCTTTTAGTTGCATCTTGTCTCAGTAACATCATGAGACTAGCCACACCTATACCTCCTTACAATGATGATGTTATGAGGAGATTTTTTAGACTGATAGTAGAGACTTTTTAGGATTTGAATAACAGTGAGCGCCCTACCTTTGGGAAAATGCTAGAGATTCTAGAAGTCATGGCCTTGGTTAGATCTTATGACCTCATGTTTGAGTTGGAGTGTAATGACTTGATCCTGTAGATGTTCCAATGCTTCTTCAACATTAGGAAACATCATCCTGACACGGTCATAACACACATGCAGTCCATTTTGTCCTCATGTATGGGAGGCCATGATGCCATTTGTAGGAGGCTGCAGTCTAAATTGTTGGCCATTTGGAGGGAGGAACAGTTGTTTTCACTTGCTACTTATAAACTAGCCAAAAGGTTGGTTGAGTAGAACATTCGGTTGTTCAGGAGACGGTTGACCCAGGAGGAGTTGCAGTGGATTTGTGGTGACCAACTATGCCACAAGAATGAGCTAAGGAGGAAGGGTCTTTGCTTCATTTGCAAGGAACCTTGGTGACCTAACCACTCATGCATGGGTGACATCAAGGAGATGACAGCGGTAGATCAGGAGGAGATTCCTTCTAACTTTCAGGATGAGGATTCTTCTTTGGATGAGTCCATGGGTTCATACGAGGATGCCTCTGAGGAGCATGAGTAGTCATGTGGGGTTGTTAACAGCAGGCCAAATTTATATTCCGGTGTGTATAGTGAGTGGTCAGTGGACCCTATGGGAAACATTCAGGGTGATGAGTCACCAATGACAACTAAACATAAGCAGCATATGATGGAGCATGAGTCAACTGAGGAGGATGATATGCACAATATGCATGATGAGCTTTTTGTGGAGAGCGAGTTGGAGGTTCAAGTTGAGCCCATGATAGAGGAGGATGAACAACCATCTTTTGGACCAACCATTGATTAGGAGTAGACAGATGCACATACATCCAACAGGGTTGTAGTACTAGTAGACACTTGTTGTCAGGAGGTGCCAGAGTCTGATAGGATAGTTTTGTAGGAGGTTAGTAGACCGGAGGAGCATGGAGTTTCTGGACAGATGAGAGAGGATCTTTCGGAGATGGTGGTGCATCCATCTTTGGGCCTACCCATTGATGAGGTGCAGATAGGTGCAGTGGTAGCCAACAGAGCTGCAGTGTTTCCAGGCAACATCCCTCTTCAGGAGTCCATAGATAGGGCGTGCAACACAGTTTAGCCATTAGTCTTCTTGTGGAGTGGGGCATGTCTTCTTGGACAATTTTGTTGATTGACCAGATAGAGTAGCATGAGTTGAGTGTGGACCAACACCAACATAGTAGACTTGTTCCTTACATCGATGCCCATGCCTTGGATTGGTGGGATATCATGAGTTGGTATCCTATTGATGGAGTATCATTCTTAGTCAGGGGCACAGTGCACCAGGAGCCCTTAGATGAAAGGGTTACTACATGTTTCAGTGGGTAATGGGATGTGGACCGATAGTTCATCAGTATTCAGGTAGCACTAGCCCAACATCAGTAGAGTGGGGTTGACCTAGACTTATGCGAGAGGTTGGATTGGAGAGAGGTGATGAGTTGGTATTCTACTTGTGGAGCAACATCTATGGTCAGATACAGAGCACAAACTTAGCTATGGGACTTGGATGATGGTTGGCTATGGTGGCATTGGGATCCAGGTAGATCTACTAGTAGCAGGTTGAGTCAGAGATGGGCTCGGAGATGGGCTCGGGATCCAAGTATTGAGGGATCTTGTCATGTTTGGATTGCTTGGAAGCATGACGTGGACTAGTGGTTCGTATGGGATTCTAGTATTAGTTTGCAAATGCCTCTACAATGGATAGGTGAAGATTTCTTGAGAGCAAGTAATCTTGGGGCAAGAGGATTTGTCATGTCCCCATTTTTATTTTCCTCTATATTATAGCCAGGATGGGTTTCCAAGTTATATGATGGCTAGGCTACAGGAGCAAGATTACATCATCAGGGGTCCTGGGGGAGTTTTGAGGAGTTTTTACAGGATCCGATGGCATTCGCTTGGAATATTCTACCATCTCTACAACCTGCCTTTCGTTCCGTTGCATTCCAACAACTTTCAGAAAACAGGGTTATTATTGAGCTTGACTTAATTAATTTCACTTGAGATAGCATTCCTGGAGAAATATTTGATGGAATACCTCAATGTAATAGCTCGTTGGAACCAGAATGAGAAGATCTACATGATGGGATGTTGAGAAGTGACTTTCTGTGGCCGGAGAGATTATGGTGGGAGATTTACCATTTTCCCTGATTAAAAATGGCTTTAATTAGTCATTTATGTTAGTTTTTGTAGCATCAAAGGTGTTCTACTCTCAAAATTTTGTGGAGAGGCTAAAACACAGGAGTACTCCATAGCCCAAAAACCATTTATGGAAATTCCACCTAAAAGTGTCTCAATTATATTATTAGCCCATTTTTAAATACTTCCTAAGTCTAAACTTAGCAAAAGAGGTTAATTAATCAATATTAATTGAGAAAGGTGTGAACCATCAAAAAACTCACATGGATCGCTCCATATATGATCTCAACCATTGATTATGATTTAATCTTGGCCATTGGAGTTCCAACTGGAAGATTATAAGAGGAGGTCAATGGCTAGATGGAGAACACACACTTGTGACACACTTGAGATCGATTTCCTTGGGCAATTCGATTTTCCAGAAAGTAGGAGAAGTTGCCGGAAGAGTTCGAGCCAGGGAAGGGAAGAAGAGACAAAGAGGGGCAGGGACAGTGAGTTTGAAGGAAGAGATTCTAGTTTCAGAGAGTAGCTTGCAGAGAGGCAGAAATAGCCATAGAGAGGCTGATGCAGGGGTTGCACAGAAGTCTCTAGAGGCAATTCGATTTTGCTGGAGAGAAGTTGAGTTTCAGTTCCAGAGGTCGGGAATATTTTCCAGAGTGTCAGAGAGATAGTTTCTCAATCAGCAGCAGACATGATGGCTTGAGGAGTAGTTTCAGGAAGAGTGTGGAAGGGACTGCACTAGGGTGATGTAGGCCTGCGCAAAAGCTATTTTGATGGCTCACTTGGAGCTGGCAGTTAGAGCCCAGATTGCTTGTGGGGTGAGGAAAATTCCTCACTAGATTTTTGCTAGTATTTTTCTCTGTAGGATTGCCAGATTTCGACATCCAGTTGTAGTTAGATTTATCTCACTGCTGCTTAATAATAAAAAACCTCAATTGTTGCACCGATTTTCCCAAGTTGGGCTTTTCCAGCGACTTTTGTCCAAAAATAATGGTGTCAAATTTTTTGTGTGTCTGCTAGTTTTTCTCAGATTCCAGTTTATCTTCTGCATAATTTAATTTGGTGAAAATTGCAGTTGTGAATTATTCGTTGTTTGTGTGGGAAAATAAACTGTTAATTAATTTATAGTTAGAAGAATAATTTCTAGTTGCTGCAATAGTTGAAATTTTCACATGGTATCAGAGCGATTTTGATTAGACAGGGAAGCTTAGAAGCGGAAGCAGAAATTTATTGTTCAGAGGGAGTAGCAGGATGAACTTCTGCGGGCTACGCAGAGCCTAAGCTAGGTAGTATGAATTGTTGGGAAGTTTGATTTTTCAGTGCAGGTTGGCAAAAAAATTCAGCTTTCCAGTTCGAGTGATTCTAGCAGGCAAAAGGGCAGTTTTAGCTCATATTTTCATTGAGTGGATTCCTTGTTTGGGTGAAAAAGGGTTTTGCAGCAGAATAAGCGTCGGGTGGAGGAATTTCTCTCATAGGGTTTTTGTTGTTCAATGGTTGTCATTGATGTCAACCCAAGCAGCACCAGCGGCTACCCCGATCTTGCAAGGGCATTTTGACTTGACAATTTACTCTATTTTGAGTCAAGGATCTTCTAGATGGATTCTACTTGTCGAGATGTTTCCGTTGATATATGGCACGCTAAGTAATTCTTCACAGTTTGAGAGATATTCATGTTTGAAGTTTGTAACCCCAGTTAGTGGGCTAAAAACCTATGGGGTTGCGACATGGCACTCATAATTGGTTGAGGTCATTGAATAGTCAATAATTAATAATAAAATAATTTGATCCTAAAATCCCTCCAACGTTCACTTGTTGAGGACCCTGTCAACTCAAGAAATTCATATAAATAATGACCTTCATATCCTTCTCTGGTAGGGATTTTGTGGCTTCAAACAAGTCATCATGGAATTTTCGCTATAACTTTTTTTTTGCGAAGCTTCAGAAGTTGAAATTAAAACCCATTTGAGCTGAAATCTTGATGAACCTTGTGACCAAATTTTAGATCTTGGTTCGCTATATTTTCGGAGATATGATTTGAGGAAGTTAGGGTTTTTGCAGGCTCCCGAATTCCATGTCAAACAGGTGACGTTGGGAAAATCGTCATAACTTTCTCTCTGAGCATTGGATTCAAATTTCGTAAATAGTCACAGAAAGAGGACGGACTTTGCTTTGTTGAGTATCGTTTTCAGGGCCGAAGGTCGCAACAGTGACACATGTCACTTCGTACAAGTTCGCTCTACTGAACCGGTCTATAATCAGGTCATCACGAGAGATTGGGCATAGCACTTTCTTGAAGAATCCAATATTGATCAGACCTGTGGGTTTGGAAAGAGGATGCAGAGGGCTACCACAGGACGAAAATTCAGGCCCTGGAGATCCGAAATTACATAGATACAATAGATTTAATATCGAGCTCCTAGAAGGCAAGAAAAAGCATGCATTCAAGGATCACTGCAGTAAGGACCACACATCAACAGCCAAGGGTAGGTCTCCTACAGCAAGGTATGTATGATTAGTGTTTACATTTGAATTTTGAGTATCATCTCTGACATATGCTTTTGCAGGACAAAGTAAGTATATACAGGGTCTCGGTTATATCTTTATGTCTCTATATGTCATGGTTAGTTTTTCGGATGTCCTATTCTTGATACTACACATTTGATGCTACACCAAGTCTGCTAAATGTGTATGATATTGTAAGTTCATGTTACGTGTCTTGTCATATTTGATAGAATGGTCTCTGTTGTTGTACTTAGAACTTGGTCCATCACAAGTCTAGGGTCTATCATTAGTTTTTATTGTATATATGTTTAGGTTAGTTTTGGATATAGTCTTTCATAGATTCCAGGCCTATATCAAGAGTGGGAGTCTTTGTCTACTGCTGCAACAAGTCAACAACAAAAATGACAAGCACACTTTAGGTACGCGTTGTAATTTTAATTTTAATTTATTCATTAATATGCACTTACATGTGTTTTGCAGGCAGAGGTAAGTTGAAGGGTATTTTGTTTTGTTTTGGGATTGGTTTCGCCAAGCAAATTTTGCATGTAGGTAGAAGAAGATTCAAGTACAACTTCAAGCAAGAATTCAAGAGTAGAAGTATCAAATCAAAGGAAGCATTTTAGCGGGACATCCTTTGAAGACATGACAGCCATCCATATATTGTGAAGAAGTGTCAAGGCCAAGAGTCATCATTGTAAAGTTGTAAAAGAGTCATTTGTAAAAGTGTCATCATTGGAAGAGTCATTATTGTAAAAGAGTCAATCTGCCTAGAGTCGAAAAGGCATTATTGGGAGGTATAGGAGTCTCTGTTGGGATGATGTCATGGTTGGGTTGTAGGTCATAGTGTGATTGGGTGTTCGGTCAAAACCATTGTAAATCATACTATATCGTGGATCATTGTCCTTGGTACAGGAGTCCACACTTTTGTATTTAATTTTTGTCTTTATAGGGTGGTAGGGAGGTGCTAGGCAGGTGTATGAAGTCACCTACATGTTGGGGCTTGTGAACACTTCAGGGTGGTAGGGTGGTGCTAGGGCGAGTTGTGGCTCGCTAGGGTGTTGTGGCATCCATTCAGTTGATTACTGAAGAAACCACGGCGTTGGAGCGTCCTTCCAGTGGGAGCTGGAGAAGAATGCTTTTCTAGAATTCTAGGAATTTGTTGCTTTCATTTCAGTTGGGGCCGAAGATTAAAGAATTTATTAGAAAAATGTTCGGTGGTTTTTGACCCGGAGGGGGTTTTCCACCTAAAATTCTTGTGCCTATTGTGTTCTTTTATTTACTGTTATTAGTGCATAAACATTAATAATAATTGAAGATTAACTAATTCTCTGAAAAGGTTTAAAAGTGCTAATTGCTAAGGATTACTAATTCACCCCCACAGTGTTTCCAATAGTTTCTAGCCTAGAAATCTGATTTTTCCCATTGCAGTTGGCAGTAGCTGCGAGCAGATTTTCTCACTCTAGAAGGGAGTGCAAATGGCAGATTCAATAGCCAAGCAAAGGAAGAGGGAGATTTTCAACTAGAACCAGAGATGGCCACAACTGGGCTTAGAGATTAGGATAGGTTGGAAGGAGCCTCCAACTTTGTCATCTGGAAGGCTAGGGTGTCCTTCCTAGTGGATAAATATGGCATGAAAGCCTATGTAGATAATGTAGTGGCAGTACCTCAGGATGCAGATCAGGTGAAGGAATAGAGGAAAGAGATGGCGAAGGCGAAGTGAATGATCTCAGATGGAGTCTGGGTCCATATGTTGATTTTGGGTAGCATCGAATGTGCTCTAGCTCCGAAATTTTGTGGAAGGGCTAGAACACATGAGATCTCCAAGACCCAAAAATCGTTTGGTGAAATTCCACTCGGATTGTGTTTTATTAAAATAATTAATATTTTTAATGGGGTTCCTAAGTCTAAACTTAGGAAAACAAAAATATTAATGGGTATTAATAAAAATATGGGTGAGAAGCTTCTAAGAGATGAGGATCAAGTCTGTTTTAATCTTAGTTGTTGATTAGGGACTTAAGCTTGACCGTTGATTCATCAATAGGAAAAGTATAAGAGGAGGCTTGAGGGTCAGTTGGAGACATACCAAGTTGATCATTCAGTTTGATTTTTCTGGGGCGTGGTTTGCTGAGAAAATCGAACAAGTGATCTGAGTTGCAGTGAGAGGGCCAGAAGCAGAGATTTGGAAGTTCCGAGCCAAAGAGTACGTAGCAGAGAGGCAGCCTGAGCATCAGTAGAGGCAACGCAGAGACCTATGTTGCCCAAGAGGGGCTCGTGTAGAGCTGACGCAGTCTAGAGGGGATCTTGCAGTGGCAATGCAAAGTATTCGTCAGTAGTCCGAGATTTTGCTGGAGAAGCAAGGTTCCGAGCCAGGAGGGCTGAACAATAGTCTTCATCCAGCAAATCGATCCAACAAAAAGGGTAACGCGGTCTTCTAGAGGCAAGACTCTGGCCCACGCAGTGATTGCGCAGGGACTTCGTAGTGTTTGCCGGGAGGGTCAGATCACTTGTTGGATTAGTTGTGACTTGGGGAACGAGGTAAACCCTTGAATGTATTTCTTGTTGCCATGATTTCTCTGTAAGGTTAGCCAGTGTGAGAGGCAACTTCTTGTACTCAGGTTCTGCGTCCTTAAAAATACAAACCCTCTATCTGTTGCATCAATTTTCTCGCATTGGGTTTTTCCAGGGACGTGCTGTCCAAAAATAACGGTGTCCCTTGTATGCTTGTCTCATCTATTGTTTCAGTTTATGATCTGTATGTCAGTGTAGTCTGCAGTAGTGTTTACATCGTTGTTTATCTAATTAAATAACTTGTTGAATGAAATAAAAAGTAGGAGATGTTAAACTAATAACTGCAGTAGGATTTCTGTTTGTGAAGATTCAGAATTTTTCACACCATATAGTCTTGCATATATCTGGCAAGAACACTACCAAGGAGTTGTAGGATGTTCTTGACCAACTATATCAGAATACTTATGAGAAGTGAAAGATGTTCCTACAGGAGTAGCTGAGAAACATTGGGATGTAAAAGGGTAAACGCATAGATCACTTCCTCACCAAGATTCAGGAACTCCATGATCAACTTGCAGCTGTTGGGGAGGCGCCTCAACCTACAGAGCTTGTACATTTGGCACTCAACAGTGTTTGAGATGAGTGGCAAGTGTTTGTCCAAAGCATCTTGGGCAGAGATACATTGCCT
Source organism: Pinus tabuliformis (assembly GCA_031772625.1). Lineage (NCBI taxonomy): Eukaryota > Viridiplantae > Streptophyta > Pinopsida > Pinales > Pinaceae > Pinus > Pinus tabuliformis. The sequence goes on along the minus strand of CM062804.1, from coordinate 81,504,865 downwards.
AGATGGGACAAGATGTGGTCAGACCTGTAGGAGGAGGAGATGAGGCGAGCTCTAGTAAAGAGCACCATCAATGGAAGTAGCAGCAAAGGATCAAAGGGTGAGAAGGCAGAGGTGAATGTGGCCCTTGCATCAAAGGGTCCCAGTCAGGGACAAGAGAAGAAGAAGAAAAAGGACCTATCTAAGGTCAAGTGCTTCAGGTGTGGCGAGTTTGGCCACTATAGTACTCAGTGTCCTCTCAGGAAGAAGGACAAGTAGGAGAAGTAGGACTAGGCGGCAATGTTCGCAGAGATTGGCAAGTTGTCCTCTAGGCTGGAGGAAGATTTCGCTATGTTTGCAGCTATACCTCCAGGAGTGAGGTGGGGCGATATGGAGTTATAGTCCCAGAGTTACGCAGATTTGGGTAGGGTCCATTGAGGTGTCCTCCTCATGGATCATTACCTTGCTACGGGGGCCACAGTATTCAATAGCAGGATGGATCAGTGTCAGTTGATGCAGTTAGATTCTAGAGTGACTATTGCAGGTTAGTTGCAGTCAGGTGTTGAGGAGTGCATAGTAGGAGGCTCAGTAATAGAATTAGCAACAACGCAGATTCCCTAATGGCAATAGCAGCAGTGGGACGAAGCAGGTAAAGGAAGACGAGGACATGGCCCTTGCATCAAAGGGGCAGCAGGAGCAGCGCAGAAGAAAGAAGGATATTTCGAAGATAAAGTGCTTGAGGTGTGGCGAGCTAGGCCACTACGTCCCTCAGTGTCCTCTCAGAAAGAAGGACAAAGAGGAGAAGTAGGATCAGCACGCTGCATCCACTGAGATCGACAGGCTATCTTTCAGACTGGAGGAGGAGTTTTCATGATTGTCGAGATGCCTCCAGGGGTGAGGTGGGGCGATCTGGAGTTGTAGCCCCAAAGAGCTACAAGATGGACAGGATCCTTGAGGAGTCCACCTCTTGGATCAAGACCTTGCTATGGGAGCCCATAGTCAGCAGTAGCAGGATGGACTAGTGGCAGTTGGTGCAGTTAGGTGCCAGAGTGATAGATGCAGTAGCTAGTAGCGGTCTGAGACTGAGCAGCACAAAGCAGAGTTGGCAGCAGTGCAGTTGCCACAAAGCAGAGTCAGTAGCAACGCAAAGGCTTCAATGACAGCGTAGAGGCTAGCAATAGTCAGAACTCGGACGATAGATGCATCATACTGACTACAGTTGGTTCAGTATTGTGGATGCTTTTCTGTTGCAGTTGTTGCAGTTGCAACAACAATAGATGGGATGGGTTACAGTTGCAGATGCAGTGTTGGAAGCAGTTCAGCAGGGCCGACAACAGCGCAGATGCAACTCATATCATAGTTGTGCAGTAGTTGGTGGGCAGTAGAGCCAAACATCAGTAGCGCAACAGGAGATGGTGCAGAGATGGAGTGATGCTTCAATGGGTCGCAGCACTAGAGCACATTCCTCGCTAAGAGGGAGTGTTGATTTCTGTACCATCGGATGTGCTCTTGCCTCGAGATTTTGCAGAGAAGCTAAGATACATGCATTCTCCAATACCTAGAAATCATTTGGGAAAATTCCACCTTGAGATGATTTAATTAAAATAATTAACTTTTTAAAATGGTTCCCTAAATCTAAACTTAGGAAATCTGGTCAATTAAAAGGTATTAATTAAATCAGGTGTGAATATTCTAGAAGAAGATGAGGATCAACTCCCAGTTAATCTTGACCCTTGATTATGTTTTAATCTTAGCCGTTGGTACTCCAACAAGAGATTATATGGAGTTCGATGGGCACTTGGAGAACACAATTGTGCAGTTTGATTTTGCTGGGAAGTCGATTTCCTGAGTAGCAGCCTTGAGTTGCCAGAAGTGACATAGTAAAGTCGAAGCAGTGAGAGGGGCAAGGATAGTAGACCGGAGGGGAGTTTTCTAGATTGGGGGAGTGCAAGGCAGAGAAGACAGAGAGAGGTTTAGAGAGGTAGTGCAGAGCTTGAGAGGGAGTTCGAGATTCAGCTGGGAAAGTTGAATTCTAGAGCTAGAAGCTGGGGTGTGAGACCGGAAGGCCAGAGGATCAAAGTTCCAGCCAACAGGAGATCAAAGGAGGAGGTGACGTAGAGCCTAGAGACTATAACGCAGATCTGCATAGGCTGACGCAGAGGCAGCGTGGGGCCAACCATCCAGAGCTTGGATCAAATTCGGATTGCCAGTGACAGTGTGAGATTTTTATCATTATCTCCTTGTTAGTATTTCTCTGTATCAGATTGCCAGTTTGGGCATCAAACGATTTTTACTCAGATTACTACTGCATAATAAATAAAACCCTCAACTGCTTCATCAATTTTCCCACATTGGGTTTTTTCGCGGACATTTGTCCAAAAACAACAGTGTATATGTGTGCGTTTATTTCTCTCCAGTGCAGTATTTAGTTTTCGCAGTAATTTATTTTGTGTAGGCTGCAGTGTATGTATTTCAATATTTGCAGTAGAAAATTGCAAGTTTTGTTCAAGTACTTTAATAAATAGGAGAAATATCATCAATTTGCTACAGTGGGATTCGGGGTCACTGAATTTTCACACAAACATCAACACCATGCACTATGAAGATGAACTAAAAAGACCAATCATGAGTGTCTATCCAGGGGGAACTAGGATGCACTTTTACACTTCATCCCACATGGCCATATAGGGCTACACATTGCACACATTTGAGCTTACAAATGGCGTAGTCCAAAAATTTTGGGATACCTTTGTTGAAAGAGGGGTAACAAGTCCTATTAGGAAGCTATTATTAAGCGCCAACCTACCTTGAGGGCTCCCACAATTGAGCCAAAAGCAACGTTGAACGAAGCGGGGACGTTTTTTGGAAGTAGGGACGCGGAAGCATCATTTCCCAAAAATATAGGAAGCAAAGCATCTTGGAAGCGTCTACTATACATATTTATATTTTTTTACATTTATATTGAAAAAACATCCAAAATACCAAATTAGTTGTAGAAGACATGAAAACATGCATATTTTTACATAAATCAAGATAGATATGGCATCCATTGTACATCAATGATTAATTATTCCAGCATCAACCATCTAGAATCTAGATTCCTCTTCTCTTGTCTAGCCTTTGCCTCTACTTCAATTCTATAGGGATATTAGTCAACATTGCCTAATTTTGATCAAACAGCTTAATCCAAGCCTTATAATATGGTAGAGAAAGCTTAACATGCCTGATCAATGATTTTGACTTGAGTGAAGGGTACATAATTGCTAAGGCCATGACAAAGGAGTTCAACAATCAACAACACCAACACTGGGGTACATATAGGGCTTGGTGCTCTTGATTAAATGCCAATCACATGCCCTCATACATGATATAATCCAATGAAATGCCACAATCCCATTGATCCTGAAAACTGTTAAGTCTGCTGAATTTTGAATGGGATATGAAATTCTATTTTCTCCATATGAAGTCTGATGAGGTTGGAACCACTCTCAAGCATCCTAAGTCATTTCATGGTAATGTTAAAAATTTAAGTAAAAGGATGGAAATGAAAGATAAAGGAGAATGTCACTTTTATTTTAAGAATTTAACATTACCATTAGGGAGCATCTAGGGAGCATCAAGGGGCACCTTGGGAGTATTCGGAAAGTGTAGTTCCTCACATAACTGTGTGAAATTTCCAAAACAAAAAACAAAGAAAGCCCCGCGGATATGTGTGAACCGTCCACCTTCTCTCGGATCCGCTCGCGATCCATGGTGGATACGCACCTAAACCTCCACAGATCCACATCCAATCCTTTCCGGATCCGCGGATTGGGCAGCAGGAACCGCGGATCAAGCCCCCACAGATCCAATTCTCCAGCAATTGCCAAAAAAAAGCAGATCCGATTTTCGGATCCGTGGTTCCGCCAAAGGATCAGTGGTGGATCTGTACGGGGTGCGGTTCTGCATCCAAATCATTGGGGGGGGGGGACTGTTCTTGCAACACTGGCCAAAAGTACTATGGGTGAGAACTCATCCTGCATGAATCTGACCAAAAGTCCTCTGGGTGAGGCCATGGTTTTTGACAAGGGATTCCCAAAGAATTTCAAGCATGGTAGGATGCCAAATTTGTGCCCATTCTGAGGATGTACCTCAAAATTGATGCCTTGTGTTGAAAAAAGTCTTCATCTAGCTTAATGCTCCTGTTTGGAGCTAACACAAGGTACCTGGTTGATGTGTGGTGATTGCCATGATAAATACGTTCCTGCTAAATAACCTTCAAAATATATTCTTGTTCATGAGCTGAGTGTTATAGACCTTTGTTTACTGTTTAGAACACCCATGGCCATGCCTGGGATCTGCAAAATAAATAATGCCCTTTCTGTCTATGATTATTATATATGCTAAGCAAATATGATGCTATATGTATATGTATGTATACAAATATGTGTTTATGCACATACAGGCAAATATGTGGACATGTATATACACATGTTTATGTATATGGCAATATGCATATATATCATTCTTTAGTCCACATTTCTCTACAGCTTCATGAGTAATTTTTATTTGAACTATGACTGTACCATTGCCGTACTTAATGAATCTTTTTGTCTCTGTATGCCATTCCTTTTTTTTGGTATTTTAAATATTTTAGGATTTCTGAGAAATGGGTTATCATTGCAATGACAAAAGCTTTTTACATTTCCTAATCTTTGAGGAAAGAAACAGGATGGCTTAAATAAAAGACTGTGTATGTAAATGTAAGACCTGGCATGTTTATGTAAGATCATTTATACGGTTTGTTACAGCTTTTATTTCCCTTAATTCTCAACCATTATCACCTACTTCTTTTGATTTATTCTCTCCCTTCGTCTTCTGTCATCAATCTACTCCTTTGAGTCGTTCTTTGGCTTGTGATGTGCAAGGTTTCAGCATTAGGCCTAGGATGTTCAGGACTTTCAGGGGCGTATGGTTTCCATGCTTCAGAGGAAGATGCAACTTCTCTTTTCCAACATGCTTTCAGCAATGGGGTCACATTTTTTGATACAGCAGATATCTATGGTAGACATACAAATGAAATTTTAGTCGGGAAGGTAAACTTTTAGGTTTTTATCCTATCTATACTTCTTTGCTTCCTTGCCATCATTCATGAACAAAGTTAACACCCATTTGTAATTATTGTTGTGCAGGCTCTGAAATGCTTACCCAGAGAGAGAATTCAGCTTGCAACAAAGTTTGGAATGTATGAAAATAATGAAGGCAAGGTTGCAATATGCGGCACTGCAGATTATGTTAGGAAAGCCTGTGAAGATAGTCTCCAACGTTTGGGGATGGATTACATCGACTTATACTACCAACACCGGGTAGACAAAAGAGTTCCAATTGAGGAAACGGTAATCCTTTTTTGCTTTCTTAGTGTCTATGCTTCCATCTGATGAAGTGGTATTTGTTATTAGTGTCAAATGAACTAGTTTTTGCTAGTTTAATTGCAGACATGTGGCATCACTTCCACCTACAGTATCTTTTATGGTTCAATGCCACAGTTAGATATGCTTGGTTATGGACAACCAGGGCTTCGGCCTTCTTGGAAACTCAGCTGATTGTAGTTCCTTTTTCTGTGCATTAAACATGGGCGAGTGAAATTAACAAGACTGATGTTAAAAGCTGATAGAGACTATTCAACAGTTGAATTTGCATGCTCTCATTTCCTTCATCTTGTTCTTCTCAAGTAAAATTGTTCCCTTTTCTAAAAACTAAAGAGTTCTCAAATTGTCATGGATGAATAGGTCGGAGAAATGAAGAAACTTGTTGAAGAAGGGAAAATAAAGTACATTGGACTCTGTGAGGCTAGTGTAGATACACTGCAAAGAGCTCATGCAGTGCACCCTATCACTGCAGTGCAGTATGAATGGTCCTTGTGGGCCAGGGATATTGAAAATGAAATAATTCCTACATGCAGGTATGCAGTGGTTACAAATATGATTTTACTCTTACTGTGAGAAATTGTAAACTCTCATATGTAATTTATCTATTTTTATTGACTTTCTTAGCATACTGAAAAATAAAGCCTGAGTTTTGGGAGTAAGACTTTCGTAGTGTACTGAAAAATGAAGCCTGGGTGTAGGGAGTAAACTATGTAAATAAACACACAAAACATCCAAGTCTAAGTCACCTTGTCCATGTTCGTGTTTGAATACAGTGATCATGAAGTTCAGAACAACATTGCCTGTGTAAAGAAGTTTGTAAAATTCACCCTTCTCCAGTAATGCAAAACATTTGCTTCACTTCTGTGCAGGAGATTATGCAAATTTTATGAGATGCTGGCATAATCTGGTCCTTGGCATATGTCATTTTGTGGCCAAATTCGGCATATAAAATCTAATATAATCTAATCTAGATTAGATGTCTGAGGCCCAATCCTGGTGAAATGAGATCTAGTCCTGCAATGGCAAGTCTACAATTATATTCACCAAATCTGACAACTTTAATTGCCAGTCCTTAAAATTTGAACATTTTCAATAAATATTGGCAAACATGGTGTAATGTCCCCAATTTTTGCATTACCTTGTGATGAGACTAGGAGAGATTTCTAGAGCTTATGTCAGCCAGGTCACAGGAGTTGGATTGCAGCAATGGTGGGCCTGGAGGCTTTTGAGGAGTTTTATGGGATCCGATTGGGATTGAATACCATTTTTCATCATCAGAATCAGTTCTGCACAGTTTGATCTTGGTTTCTCTGCATTCCAACGATTTCCATAAAACGGAGTTATGAACGGGCACATTTTAATTAATTACACTTAAGGTGTTGTTTTAGGCTGATTACTTGGAGAAACACCTTAGTGTAATAGCTCGTTGGAATCAGGACGAAAAGATCTACAAGACAAGATGATGAAATGGGGTTGTGGGAGGCCGGTGTGATCATGGCGTCAATTTAAGCATTTTTTAGAGATAGAAGTGACTTTAATTTATAATAAAAAGTCACTTATTAAATAAAAGGAGAAAAATAGTTTTTATCTAATGGGTAAATAAAAAAGGGTAAAAGCCACTTAGAGAAAAGGAGGAAAATGCACTAAGTGGCTTATTAATAAAATAATAAAAGGAGACTTCTAGAAGATTCGACGAAAGCTTATAAAAAGGGAGAGAAGGCCATTTCTAAAGAATTCCAGGTTATTATTATTTTCTTATGATTGAGTGGGGCTCAGGTGAGTCTAGCTCAAGGGTTTTAGGCAAATCTCTCCAATTGGTTTCGAAGGATATCCATCGCGACACTAAATAGTATTCAGTTGATTTCGGTGGACTTCGAGTGCCACCCTGGTTGGCTTGCGGTGAAATCACTCAGATTTCTCATTTGTACTTCATTGCAGATGATTTTGGAGCAGATCTTCAGGGGTTGTCACACACACACACACATATATATTTGCTGTAGACAAATTGGATATATTTGCCGCAGACAAATTGGATGGGGAGTCAATATTTCTTCAGGGGTCAAGGTGTTGTAACCCTTCAGAGATTTTGCAACTGAAGTAGAGGCTAAGTTCATTGATCTATTGATGTTGAGTTCAGTTATCCATTCCACAACCGAGCTCCTTTTCATTCTCTTGGGCTGAGTTGCATTTGAGGAGGTTGAGTTTGCTTGTCGGAAGTCCAAAGTGCCAAGGAGGTTGAATTACGAATCATTGAGGCCGAATCTATCTGGGTGGAAGTGTCGAATTCATCTCCACATTGAGGATCAAATTAGTACTTGATTTGCAATAATTTCAAGGGTTTGAATTCATTGTGAAGCAGGCCAAATTCGCCCATCTTGGAGGTCTTGTATCCTTTGCCTTGGAGGCTGAGAGTTGTTCCTTGTTAACTTACCCTTTTGGGAAACAAGACCGATTTGCATACGAGGTTGATTTGCCTAGCCTTGGTGGATGATCTATTGCTCATATTTTTGGAAGGGCTGAGAGCATTATTGCGAGGACAATTGCATTCTTGGGAAGGAGATGAGGTCCAACATTTGGGAGGTTGAATTTACATTAATTAATGGTTATACTTATATCTATTGTTCTAAGGGAGGCCAAATTGCCATTTCTTCAGCAGGTAGAGCTTGCAGGCTGAGTACACTCTTTCTTTGGAGGTCGATATGATTTCCTTGTAGGCCAAATCAACAAGATCATTACCCTTGACTTGTAAGCTGAATTTGTATTTATTGGAACACTGATTTGCTCTTCTAAGAAGCCTAATTCTTTAGCATACTTTAGAAGGGCCAAGTTCATTATTAGTGGTTGAGTTGTTCATTTTCTGGAGGTCAAATCTGCCCTCTTCAGATTAGAGATCTCTATCATGTTTTGTAATACCCCCTATCCCATAAGATTGCTAGAAGAATAGCCTTGAGCGCATTTTGTCTCTTGGGCAAAGAGGCAAAGGATTGGGGATCAATTTTGGCGTTTTGGGACTTAGGAGATGTGGGTGGAGTGGGGCCTGTTACCGCACAAACTAGCAAGGGTCCTAGGAGGGGATCCTAGAGCAACTACTAGGTCAAGGGGCAACAATGGAGCAATAGACCACTGTCACCTTAGCTAAGGCTCCCTGCTCTTTACAGACTTTCACCGATGGGAGGAGTATCAGTATGAGAGGAATCACAAGGATGAATAGGTCAATGATGAGATGAGGAGTGATTCATAAAGCCTATTCGCAAGAGGGGCTCAAGTAATTGGCTTGCTTGCATTGAAAGTAAGGTGATTGGCTCTCTAAGAAGGGCTATGAGGATACCTAGACCTAGTGTTGGAGGATATGCTTTGACAACGGGCTTCCTAGGCTTAAGGATATTTGTAAAGAAATGGATTATATGTAATCCTTGTGGAGTTTGAGTTGTAGAGTTGTGGGACCACAAAGAACCCAAGTGGACCCAAACTAGGTTAAGGGTACGGAGTTGATCAACCAAGGAGAGGCTTGACCTAAGTAGGGAAGAGAATAGGATCAAAAGACTAAATTTCTTTGATATTTTGAGTGCAAACATCCCAATGAGGATTCCACCTAGGGCTTGCTATATCTCGGGATTCCACAGTCGAATTTGCTTGACACTTGGAGGACCTCTAGAGATAACCCCAGCACAGTAGTGGACCAAAAATTGAGGTGTTTCGATGGCTACAATAAAATTTGTTGGATGCCCTAGTTGATCCTCCAGGGTTAGGCCTAGAATTTGGAAAAGTGAGATAGAGAAGTAAATTTGACCACCAAAGGGATACGAGGATCAATGCCTTATTGCTTGGGCCTAATGGAGTCAAGATACACATAGATTGAGAATTTTTGTGAGCTAAGGAGCCCTAATTGATCTTCGCTAGCCTCTCCAAGGGCAACAACTAGGTCAATAGGGATTTATACTTCAAATTTGTGAAGGAGACAAAGTTTCAAGGTCTTCAACCTAAGAGGTGCCTCTAGGAACATTCACCCAATCCCTCAAAGCTCAACGCATGCATTTAATCACTTGTTCAAGGTCCCAAAAGAATTTCGCATTACATTAACCCATACAAGAACAATGATAACAAGATACATGCATTTGACAAGTAAGATAACAAGAATAACATCAAAATTTCGACTTACATGAGAGAGAGAGAGAGTATATCCATTCATCAATTTCGCATTAGAAAGAAGCTCCAAAGACAATAGTCAAAATCCAATTATCATAGTGCATCAAGAAAGCTCCAAAAGTTATCTCAGCATAAAGTGTGAAAATCTCTCAAGAGATACTAATCCAATCCAAGTCATGATGAGAGATTAGAATGAGCCTCTCTCATATTTATACAACTCTAAAGGGGATTCGGTTTGCCTAATTGGCCTAATTTAGCCCTAAATAATAAAATAATACATAATAATGACATGATTTGGTGGCAAGCCCACCAAGATAGCTCAATAATACAAAGAATAGCTTCTCAAGAGGGAAAAATAATGAATATGAGGAGTCGTTTGGCCATTGAGGAGGCCTAATGCAGTCCAGACTCCAAATGTGTCGAGTTGAGTGAAAAGGCTCCAAACATAGTGGACAAGTGGTTGGCCCTGTTGCACAATTTTTGTCAAAGTTCCAAGGAAGCGGAAGTACCAATTTTCTCAATAAGTTCGGATCATCTATCAGCAGTTTATGTGTCATTGTAAACCCATTCTGCAAGTTATGTAATGTAAATGATGCTAGTAAGACTGTGAATGTATGTAACAACCTAGGTAAGCCTATTATTTTGGCGAGAGTTTCATCCTAGGAGGTTTTTCGTCTCATTGATTCATTTGTGTTTCTAAACACAGATGGTCGACAAAGTTTTTTCCTCCAACCTCACCCCAAAGCTAGGGTGGAATTATTTGTCAAAGTCTTAGGTGAGTCCTAGTGTTTTAGTCGAGTCTTATGTAAAAGTGATTTGGGAATTGTTAGAGTCAGTGTTTGAATACTGCCATCAGTGATCAAAACTCTTGTTTTTATATCATATTAGGGTCCCATTCTAAAATTTTTGTCATTCCTCCTAGGTCCTCATTCAAAAATTTACTCACTGATGGTAGCCTAGTAAAAAAGCCTCACTCTTCCTCAAAAATTAATACTTGTTGGCCCACCTTCATGTCTTATTGAGAATACATCAATCATAAAAGCTCATTCCATCATATCTTTATATCAATCAAGTCAACATGGAGTCTGGTCATTCAAGGTCCCATTAGGTCACTAGGTTTCATTTTCCAAGGTTCAATAATACTCCATTTCACTGTATAAGGCCAACAAAAAAGTATGAGAGTAAGCAAAATAATATCCCTTTTTCATTTAAAGAGGATTTGCAAACATGTAACTATGGTTGCCCAAGTTCTAATTTTCATTTCAAGTATGAGTTTTATTTCAGATTGTAATTTTATTCCAAAACATAGAGATGTAATATTATTTTTTTAATTTATGTAATTTTATGTTCACTATATGTAATAAGTATTGATCCTAAGCTGCCAACTCAAACTCTATATGCCAACTTCATCAATGCAAAGTCAAATGTAAAGAGTGCCAAACTCCAGCATCATCAATCTGCAAAGAAGAAAATCAAAGTGTAAAGGGTAATTAGCAAAGCTTTCAAGGGTGAATTAAAACATTAGAAAGTGGGTTTTAAAGTAAAAAAAATCAAATTCACTCAAGTATAAAGGCCTTCTTAGCATCAAACTCAACTTCATTTGCCTCCTACCATCGATTGAGCAAACCCCAAGACAACATTTCTCACGATTCTGGGCGAAATTGAAAAAACAGAGTAGGCGCTACGCACTTCCTTCAAGCGCTACGCACTTCCTTCTAGCGCTGCGCACTTCCTTCTGGCGCTACGCACTTCCTTCTGGCGCTGCGCACTTCCTTCTGGCGCTACGCGCTTGCCAGAGAAAAGGCACACTTCCTTGTGGGGCTGCTCACTTGTCCAGGAAAGCCAAAATCGCCTCTAAAGCTCCACCAACCTTGTATTTGACCTCCAGCAAGTGAGTAATTGATAATATAGCATTCTCCTTCTTCCTATAGTCATACCTATGGTGTTTTGAATTTTTTTTTTTAAATTTGGTGTTTTTCTCATATCAAAACCCTAGTATCTCCCTCAAAACCACCATTTCACTCTCAATTCCCAAATTTCACTCCCCAATGCTTTCATACCCCTCCTCCATTACATAAATCCCTGAACCCACACCTTCAATTTCCCTTCCTCATTCCTTACTCCTGAAAACCACATTCCAACAACATTATACCTCCCTAGGGTTTTGACATTAAAACACCATGGCATAAGAGGAAAACAGACCATAGAGTGAGGGAGAAGAAACAAAGGTGAAGAGACCACACAAAGGGGCAGAGTACTCAAATTTGAGCCAACAGATATCAGGGAACTCTTGGCATCTCCTATGGCTGTGACATCTTTCAAATATCTTGGTTGTTATGAATTTTGTGAGCCAATTCAAAATGTCCAACACCATGCTATGTTGACCAGGCTCTTCATATATAAACTCCATGACAACCAAGTTACTCTAGTTGGTGTCACTTTTACTTTATCCACTGCCATTATATCAGCTGCCACCGGGATCCTAGATGTTGGGGAGAAATGGTTCAAGCAAGGTGAGTTGGAGAAACATTACTATGAGCCTTTCATAAAACCAAGGTACATAAATGAGAGAAAGAGCTATTTTCCTTTTTCTCACCTCCTGGACAGATATGCCCCAATGATGAAGATTATCATGAAATACTTTTCATGTGAAGGTAGATTTTCTAGACTTTATTCCTATCACATCCGACTCTTAATGCATTTCACTAGGGTAAAAATGCTCAACATACCCTACTACCTTTTTCGGAGCATTGATAAGATGGCATATATTGTCCAAAAAAGAGAGTATGAACATCAAATGAAGAGTCTTTTTCATCATTCCCTCATCAAAATCATAGTCCTCTATCATCTCAATGAGCTGAACATTGCATGGAGTACGTTCATAGCCAATCCCATATTCACTGATCCATCTATTCAGAAAGTTCAATATGTGCCTTCATCATCTCATCCTTCCACATCCATTCCTCCATCTCAGCCCATATATCATTCATCATCATTAGATCAGTCTCCTTCACCATCACCTCCACCATCACCATTTCATGATCATATTGAGTCACCTAGCAGAGATGAGATCAGTGAGCCAGAGCAGATTGAGTAGGTTGAGGTCATCAAGCCTAAAAGGGCAGATTTGGGCACATTGGCACACACTTATCAGAGAGGCCATATGTAGGTGTTTGCCCCACAGATTGTGGGAGAGGCCTTGCCTTCTTCACCAACAAAGCAGGTACACAAAGGCAAAGAGAAGATGACAGAGACATAGATTCAGCATGAGGAGGAGGACCTCCATGAGACACAATAGGATTTTGACTTGGTTGACCTAGGTGAGCATGATGACAATGAGGACACTAGCATTGTCATCAAGGAAAAAGATGCACTCATCAGGGAGCTCTAGATCAACTTAGAAAGGTCAAAATACATTATTTCATATTATGAGCAAGAAAATCAACAACTTCAAGCCAAACATGATGTCATGGAAATTCAACTCATCAAGGCAAAAAGGGAAGCAATGAAGGCCAAGGCATTGCTTGATGAGGCCTATGACAGGTATGGTGAACCTGAAGAAGAGCAAGAACCAAAAAGTAGACCTAGGACTAGAGGGCTGAAAAGAGCTCTAGAACTAGAGAAACAAAAGGAGGTTGAGCTTGCAAATCAGGTCACATGGAATGAGTAGTTTGTCATCTTGATTAATGAGAACTGGGAGCATTGGCTTGACAAGGTCAACCAACATTTAGAAAAGCTCCTAGACAAGGCCAATCAGCAAAATGACATTCAGAGGAAGATGGCAAAACACTATGCCAACAAAGAAAGAAATGCAAGGGCAAAGCTCAAGGCAGCAAAGGCAAAAATTGAAGCCCTAACTCACCAAGAAGAGAAAAAGAAGCTTGATATACTTGCAGAGGCTTCACTCCAAGCCTAGCCACACCAACATCAGCCACTTCACCAATTTTGAAATCATCTTGGCTCATTTTTGCATTTTTGTCTTTTCTGTGTATTTTTGGACAATTTTATATCAGCAGCATAGTCAAACGCATAGCGCCCTAGGCGCTACGCACTTTTTTGGGGCACTTTTTGAGCAAATGGAGACCACCACTGGATGCATAATGACAAATAAATCTAAGAAAACCATGTTTCCAGCCTTAGTTTGCAAAACTAGCAAGTGAAAAGGGAAAAAAACAAGCAAAAAATCATGTTTCTGCCTCAATTTTGGCCTAGGCGCTGTGCACAGACCAGTCTTGGGAGAATCAACTTTTGGCAGATTTGGAAACTAGACAGGAGAAGCTTTCCAATGAGCTATCTTGAGCTCAATTTGGACACAGGGAAGGCAGTCAAAAGTGGCATGCAAAGTGGAGGGCGCACTTGACACTGTGAGGGCGCACTTGACAAAAAGATGGCACACTTGACCATTTGCCTGATTTTTCACTGTTTTTCTCCAGATTTGATTTTCATCCTTGGAAATCAACTTTTTACTGATGTAATTGATGTTGTAAATGTAATAATGATGTGGATAAGTTACCTAGGGGTAAATACATTAGGTAAATAGACTTCATCAAGTCAAATGAATCAGTTTCAATGTAATTAGGGAGGAGTCACTTAGAGCTCCCTACACTCTAGGTATTAGTTTAGATTTTTGTGGATCTCTTCCTCAACTCAGGGATTCGACCCCTGAGGATGAGAGAAGGTTGTTTTGATGTCTACATCTTCCCTTTCTTCACTCTTTTCAGAGGTTGGACTCAGTTGAATATTTTACTAGTGATCAGAGACACTATTGTATTAGATTTTGGCCAGTTTTCATAGATGAGTTGCAACTATTTCTTTGGGATACATGTGGTATGGATGTTTAGCATTATTTCTTATTTGTTATCATTTGTATGAATGTTTTGTAAGTTCATGAACCATTTCATGTCTGTTATATGGTAATTTTCAAGTTGATAGGCAGAATACATGTGTGCTCATGCTCTGTTTTGGGAAAGTTATCATAATTTGTCCGTCTTTCTTCGGTTTAGGAAGAATACATCTCCTATGCTCTTCCTAACTCCTCATCCGTCTTAAATCATCTCACCAAATCACCTTTTAAGTGCTAAGCCTCCTTCCTACCTTGCCCCTTTGAATGTCTGCAATCATGTCTGATTTTCCCTGACCTAGCCTCTTTGAACTAATACCTTCATCCAGCCATCACCTAATCAAATCAAATCAAAACAACTCTCTGCACTTTATACCTAGCCTAAAACCCTAATCCATCCAACCCTCTTCGCTGTGATTCTTTGGAGAGAGCCCTCTCCGACCTAGTAGAGCTAGCTACCAAGCCAAAAGATTGGTATGTGGTTACCTCAGCTGAACTCTTCCTCAACCTTGGAGATCCGAAGGAGTGATAACATGAATAATTTAAGCTAATTGGCTAAATTATTTTATTACAAATCACTTGATATACTAGATCATACTGTGTCATAAATTGGGTATGTAATTTGAGGGTCTAAGCCGAACGAGTATTCTCTCTTTGAGGGTTGAATTGTAAAAAAGTCTTATGTAAAAAATATTTTAATGCATGGTTCCTCATACTTAGACACTATGGTTAAAATATTGGAGGGTGGAAAAAATAATTAATCCCCTCAAGTGTCAATTAATTAAATTTTCTAGTAAAATTAAATTAAAATCCTAAGTCAGAAATTTAATTAATTAGAGTCAAATTAAAATGTCTTAGGAAAATTAAATCCCCCAAGTGAAAAATTCGTGGGTCTTAAAAGAATTAATTTTTGAAGGTCCTCCACCAAGGGAATATTGGATATTTCAAGAAAGATTCGACCCTTGGACCTTGGTGGTTAAGTCAAAGTCAAATTTTTGAGGAAAATAGCTTAAAATGATTAATTTTGAGCTAATAAAAATTGAATTAAAAGATAAATTCGAAAATTCCTCAAATAAAAATTCAACGGCTAAGATTAAAAGATGATCAAGTATTTTTCGACGGTCTAGATTATTTTGACAAGGATCAAGCAAACTAGTCATTATTTTTCCACTTGGAAGATTTATCTATAAATTAGAGACATTTGTGTCTCTAGCGATCTAATTTTTGGCTAAAAACTTGTTGCTGAAGCATTTGTGTAAACTATTGTCCCGTTGGGAACTTTTATATCTATTATAGTAAAGACTTTGGGGTGCAGTTCGAGTTGTCCATGTTCATTGATTAGTCGTATGTACTGACTACGGGCTTTCCTATGTTGTGTTGATGAATGGTGAGATCTGTTTTTTCATTAGATGGAGATACAATCATTCTATTGATAGTTTTGGGCTAATCTTAGATGATTTGATTCACCATATGATTAACATATTTTTTGTTGAAATTTCAAAGTCTGACACGTCAGAAATTCTTACTGCATTATCTGGTTTATTTCATCTACTCGTTTATTCCTTAACAAGTATTTATCCATGTAAATACTGAAAATAAACACAAATGCACTCTCAAGTTTCAACTCATACAGATCATCAACTGAAATAATAGACAAACACACAAGGGACACCGTTATTTTTGGACAATCGTCCCCGTAAAAACCCAATGTGGAAAAATCAATGCAGCAGTTCTGAGGGTTTTATTATTAAGCAGCTTTCTTGAGTACAACTAGGGTGCCAAACTGGTTCACTCAGCATAGATTTCTACACAGCAGTAATACCTCTTCTTGAAAGCAGATATTTAGCTTCTCAACACTAGTCTGCCCCACGAAAATCCTTCCGGCGCTTCTCCAAGGCTCTACATTAGCCCTACTAGCCTTTGCGTAGCTATGGAACCTTCTGTGTCAGCCTTCTGTCTCTTTGCGTCAGCTCTCTGGCCTTCTGCGTCACCCACCCAGGCCCCTTAGCCTTTGCGTAGTCTCTAGCTGCCTATGTGTGGTTCTTGATACCTCTGCGTAGCCTCCTCAATCACTTCGCTGGCCCTCTGGCACTATCTCTACCTCTCTGCTATGTACTCACTGCCCCTCGCTGCAACTCAAATCACTTGTTCGAATTTTCTCAGCAAACCCCGCTCCAGAAAATTGAACTAACTGATCAATCTTGGTGTATCTCCAACTGACCCTCAAGCCTCCTCTTATACTTTTCTTGTTGAGTCTTCAACGGTTGAGATTAAGTCTCTAATCAATGGCTAAGATTAGATTTGGCTTGATCCATGTCATTTAGAACCTTCTCACCCAGTTTTATATTAATACCCATTAATATTTTAATTTTCCTAAGTTTAGACTTGGGAACTCCATTAAAAATATTAATTATTTTAATATCTCTCTAACTGGGTGGAATTTCCCCAAACCATTTCTGGGTCTTGGAGATCTCATGTGCTTTAGCCTCTCCACCAATTTTCATGGCCAGAGCACATCTGATGCTACCACAAATCAACACTCCCTCTTAGCGAGGAATGTGCTCTAGTAATACTCCACCACTGAACATTACATTGATCCTTCCGCACCGGTACTTGTGCTAATGCTTGGCATGCTGCCCAACATCCACTACATTGTTTCCCATGGCTCTGTCACTGCCACTGCTACATCTGTACTGCAACTCCCTCTCAATATGTTGCATCATGCTGCCCATAGCACTACCATTGCTAACTGCTGCACTGCAACTCAGTTACTGAGAAGTAAGTAACTGATCAACCCAACTCTGACATCCTTGTCAGTCTGGAAGCCCCCTGATGCTGAAGCTACTTCTGCTGCTATCCTGTGCTCCCTCTACTGCCTCTATGCTACTGCAAACACCTTTGTGCCTCTCGCACTGCAGCAACTACCTCTGTTCATCTCGCATTGTTGCAAACACCTTTGTGCCTCTCGCACTGCTGCAACCCCCACTGTGCTGCTATAGACCCCAACACTCTAGCACTTCCTTGTCGCTCCATCCGCATCTTGCTTCTACCGACATCCGTCATCCTGCTACTATCATTCGGGGCTCCCATAGCCGGATATGATCCAAGAGTTTGGGTACCTCAAGGATCCTGCCCCTCATCTTCTGTAGTCCTCTTGACTACAACTCGATGTCTCCCCACCTCTTCTCTAGAGGTGCATGAGCACTCATGGCATAGTCGTCATCAGTGTCGGCTTCTTTCTTTGCCTTAGTAGGAGCTGCCTTGGAGTCAGAAGCCTTTTCCTTATTCTTCTTCTTGGGACACTGGGTTGCATAATGACCCAACTCCCTACAATGGAAGCACTTTACCTTGGAGATGTCCTTCTTCTTCCTCTTCCCCTGTCATTCCGTAGATGCCAGAGCCGCATCCTCTTCCTCCTCTTTCTTGATTCGACCTCCTTTGCTGCTACTTCCCGCCTTGGTCAACCGTTTGATCTCTTCTTGGCGAAGAGCTGCCCACATCTCTTCCCATCCTGGAAGATCAGCTCTGCCCAAAATGCTTTGGACAAATGTCTCCCAATCCTTGGAGACTGCATTCAGGGCAGTCCTCACCATGAACTCCTGATCCAGTGTGGCCCCTATGGAAGTAAGTTGGTCCCGAATCTCTTGCAACCTACTGAGGTATAGATCTATCTGCTCCCCCTTCTGCATCTGATACGACCGTAATTGATTCTCCAACAACATCTTCCTCTGCATGGAAGTGCCCTGATACAATGTCGTCAAGGTATCCCACATCTCCTTTGTCGTGTTCTTCAAACAATATGTGGTACTACATGATCCTTGACCCCATCAAGGATTATGAACTTTGCCTTCGCCATTGTATCCTCATACCTTTCATTATTAGCTGGGCTGACTGGGATAGCCACGGTTCTCAAGGCGAAGCCGTTGATGCGATTTCTATCCAGAACAGACAAGGATCCTGACCTTCCAGATGACAAAGTTGGAGGCCCCGTCCAACCTGTCTTGATCTCTCAGTTCGTTCATTGTCATCTCCACTCCTCTTCTAGACTCCCTTTGAGTCTCGACTTCCCTCTTGGAAGTTCTCTTCCTCTAACTGTTGATCCGGTCCTCTCCGATCCTCTTTGCAACTGCAACTTAGATCTGGATTTCTTAGCTCGAAATCCGTCAAGGCAGCGACTCCCTCTACCTTCATTCTGTCCCATTAGGTACTGTTATGTTTCGACAGCAACAACAACCCACCAACTTCCTAATCCACAATATGCCCACAGCTCCCTAGGGCCCAGCAACTGAAGAAACTGAGCCTCTTAGCTCTGTGCAATCCCCGCAAGGCTGAATCGCTCTTCTGGCCAACTGTGTCAAGCCTACCTGGTTGAGTAGGATGACGTGGCTCTTCGTGAGCCTCTTCTGCCTCTCTCTACCTCTACGCTGCCCTCTCTCTGGCTCGAAATGATGACGTCGACCCTCTGCGTCACTCCCTCTCTGCTGCTTTCTGCTTAGGAGCAACTCTGTCTCTCGGGACAACTACTACTGCTGCAAATATTTCTGATTATGCTGGCGCCTTTAGTCCTCCTATGATTTGCAATGCTCTGATACCATGTTGAAATTTCTAAGTCTCACACGTCAGAAATTCCTACTGCATTACATGGTTTATTTGACCTACTTGTTTATTCCTTAACAAGTTATTTATCCATATAAATACTGAAAATAAACACAAATGCAGTCTCAACTCATATATAGATCACCAACTGAAATAATAGACACACATAAGGGACACTGTTATTTTTGGACAATCGTCCCCAGAAAAGCCCAATGCGGGAAAACCGATGCAACAGTTCTGAGGGCTTTATTATTAAGCAGCTTTCTTGAGTACAACTAGGGTGCCAAACTGGCTCACCTAGCAGAGATTTCTGCACAGCAGTAATACCTCTTCTTGGAAGCATATATTCAACTTCTCAGCACTAGTCTGCCCCACAAAAATCCTTCCGGAACTTCTCCAAGGCTCTGTGTCAGCCCTACAGGTCCCTCAGCCTCTGCGCAGTCTCTAACTACCTCTGCGTAGATCTGGAACCCTCTGTGTCAGCCTTCTACCTCTCCGCGTCAGCTCTCTGCCCTTCTGTGTCACCCATGCAGGCCCCTCAGCCTCTGCGCAGTCTCTAGCTGCCTCTGCGTAGCCTCCTCAATCACTGCGTTGGCCCTCTGACACTATCTCTGCCTCTCTTCTATGTACTCATTGCCCCTCGCAGCAACTCAGATCACTTGTTCGAATTTTCTCAGCAAACCCCACTCCAGAAAATCAAATTAACAGATCAATCTTGGTGTATCTCCAACTGACCCCCAAGCCTCCTCTTATACTTTTCCTGTTGAGTCTTCAACTACCGAGATTAAGTCTCTAATCAACGGCTAATATTAGATTTGGTTTGATCCATGTCATTTAGAACCTTCTCACTCAATTTTATATTAATACCCATTAATATTTTAATTTTCCTAAGTTTAGACTTAGGAATTCCATTAAAAATATTAATTATTTTAATATCTTTCTAATCGGGTGGAATTTCCCCAAACCATTTCTGGGTCTTGGAGATCTCATGTGCTTTAGCCTCTCCACCAATTTTCATGGCTAGAGCACATCTAATGCTACCACAAATCAACATTTTGTTGAGATAAATACATAGTGTTTGCAGGTACTTCTGTCCTTGGTCTCCATGTTCACAAACTATGGGCATGGATCAATTTTGCTTGGATCCTAAATATTTATGTGGCCGATTTAATCTTTGCTAGGCTATAGTGTGCATGGGGTTTCTAAAGTATTTTTAGCTATTTATCAAAGAAAATATATATAAAAAAAATATTTTTCAAAACCCTTGTATATTTGTAAATTTTGTGAATAATTCTGTAAATTAAATTTGTAAAGTATTTTGCTAATTTGGGCTTTGGGGTTTTAAGATTTTGTATATATTTTGGGGTTTGGGTGTTTTATTTCCATTTTGCAGGTGAAGTCAAGAGAAGAAGCCGAAGTGGAGCTAGATCTAGGCCTTTGAGGGTAAGATCTAGTCTCTAGAATTTTTTGCATGGCTAGCCATTGAAAAATTTGCAGCAAATTTCAAATCTGAAGGAAGAAAATTTTTCTGAAGCCTGGTTTTCGAGTTTTAGGTCTCCCGGGCCTAGATCTGGCCTCCCCAAGGCCAACATCCCCTTCCTCAGCCTCTGCGTCAATTTAAGGCCCCTCTGAGTCAACTTTTTAGCCTTGTTTAGGGTTGGCCGTAAGCCCTAGGGGCGTCGGCCTTCCGCTCTTGGCCCTGCGCTAGGGTTTCTATGCCATTTTTGGCCAAGCTGTGACCTCAGGAAGCCTCAACCTCCTCCTTCTACCCTAAATGACTGCCTTTGGGCTAGTCGCGGGCTTTTCAAGCCCTAATTTGCCCTCTAAACGTAGTCATCCAACCTTGTAGGCCCTTATCCCTCCAACATTGAGTTTTCTAGTTCTTCTTCCTCATTTTCCCTTTCCTCAACCTTATAGCCCCCTTAGCCCTCAACGCTATCCCTATTAGGCCTAGTGTTGGCCCTCCTTGATCCTAATCTGCCCTAAATTCATCTTTGATTTTTCTAGATTGAATACTTGGTGGTTTTGCAGGTTTTTGGCCCCAAAAGGTCTATTTTTCAGGTGGCAACTTGATCCCAAAGTTTCAGCAAATTTTGGCCAAGGGATCTTCAAGGCCTAGGGTTTGCTTTCTAAACCCCATTTCTCACTGTTTTGTTACTGCTGTAATTTTCAGTTTATAACGTGATATCATAAGCCCTAAATCACATTTAAATTGGTCAAAATAACTTAAAATTGCAAAATTTGAGTTTTCCTAAATTTTGGCCACTTGAGCATTCATCATCTATCCTAGATCTGATTTTTTGCTTACTGGAATTTACTGCATAACTGAGTATATGAGATCTTAAATTTTCTGAATATCACATCTAAAAGGGCTCAAAATGTTAAGTTTTCAGTTTTGGCAAAATTTTCCAAGTTTTGTGCATGTTTTGGCAAGTTGTTGTA
Organism: Pinus tabuliformis; assembly: GCA_031772625.1. NCBI lineage: Eukaryota > Viridiplantae > Streptophyta > Pinopsida > Pinales > Pinaceae > Pinus > Pinus tabuliformis. Next base: position 81,483,457 of record CM062804.1, on the reverse strand, counting down.
GCATATAGTTCACTGTATTCATATTTTCCTACTGTTGTAATAATTAGATCATATCTGGAATTTTTTTGAACACTGCATCTTAAGGTGGGCTTAAAATCACTATTTTACTTTGGCAAGTTGTTGGGCATCTCAGTGATCATATCTGGTCACTATTGGCTTGTTATCTTTTGGATCTAAGGTGTTTTCCTTATTGCTGTCATAATGGTCACTTATTGCTCATAAAAGGATCATTGGAACATAAAGTGCATAAGTATTTTCATTTTATGGTTATTTTTTCCCAGCATTTATATCGAGAAAGTGGCTAACATTATGTTTTCCTTGTGAGTTTATGTGCTATAAGAATTCATATTTCACACCTAATAAGCTCACTTACTAAAGCACTTGAATCATAAATCATCTTGGTATTAAGAATCTCTTGGGCATATTAATACCTTGTGGACCTAATCGAACATCTCTTGATAATTGGCATTGAATAATAAGATAAAAAATAATCTTGTTGGGAATCATCCTTGGTAAGTTGTGATTGACATCTTGTAATCATTTAAGTTGCTCTAAGTTTTTGTAATTGTTAAGCATCTTGTGGATTGATCTATTGTTGAACACTCGCACTTGTATCTTTAAGCACCTATATTGTTTTAATATTGTTATTTAATCATTGTTAAGTACTCTTGCTACAAGATAATTCACATTAAGTACTTAAATAACATAAACTAATCTTAACTCAAGATAATTTCACTCATAATCATTGCACAAGCATCCTAGGACTTAGTTTGCATTAATAACTTACCTCCAAGCATAAGCTTGGTTGATAGACTCCTAGGGCAACCCTTTTCCAATTAGCTTGAGGGATTCAACCCTTCTTAGTGGTTAACACAGTGACCTTGCAGTCGTCAAAGCCACAGTCTCTGCAGCGCCAGAGGCACTGGGTGGTTGGAACACGGTGGGGGGTATCGTTAATTAGGCCACTGCCTGCTTCTCATTGGCTTCCATCTCACAACCTACTCTGAAGACTGTTTCTCAAAACAGTTAAGGGAGAGGTTCAACTTAGACTAGGCATTTAATCTAAAATTAACCAACATCCTTGCATCACACCTAGTTCTTAGGACTTGCATCTCATATAGGTTAGTCTATCATATTAAGCAGCAGGTGTCCATCCAGTTACTTGGCATTAATTTACATTAAGCAAGAATTGTCACTCCATAAGGAATTGGTCTCATATTTAAAATCTAATCTAATCATTAATCTTGTTAAATTTAACCAAGTAGCTAGGCCACTCATCCGTGTCTCCCAAACAAGTTGGTTTCCAACTTGTTTTCCTTCACCTCATTTCCATAAGGACTACCCCCCCATAGCCTATTGTTGGGAGAGAACTAGAACGGTGTGGGCAGGGATTAGAGTGACAACCCCCGCCCTGAATGGTTGTCTCGGTGCTAGTACAATCTGAGTGACAATAGGTCCCTTGTTTTCCAAGCAAGTCACATGTGGTGCTCCCAAGTGGGTGTGGGGTAACAATGACATCCTCATGGGTCTCCAAGTGGATCGATAATGCATGTAAACAATCTATAATGGCTAGGATGATGACATAATCCCTCATTTTGTCTCTTGCAGTGAAACATATCTTCATCCGGACCCTGGAACATTTGCCAAGTGTATGGTACATGTGTGGAGTCGGTTGGGCATGGTGATCCAAGTGCATCATCCTCATCCAAAAGGTGGAACACGAGCAATCCCTGAATGGTGTTGGGGATCCATGAAGTACTCTTTACTATTATGGAGGCCCATGGATCTCAACGCTCACCCTACAAGTGCCAATGTGGCCCTCTGGAGGGCTTGGACCCCATATAGGGAGACCAAACTCTAAATGGAGACCACCTGCTCTGCATAAGATCCAATGCGTCCTCTTCTCCTTCAATACAACAAATCATTAGAATAATCAAGTAAAAGTGTTTACAAATCATGGAACCAAGTGGGCACCTCATGGTGGCCTGTCCTTCCATAGTGGGCTTTGGCATGTACATGTGTCTCCAAGTTCAATAAGGGGGTTAACCAAGGACCCTATTGGGTGGTTTCAGCCGGTGAAGGGGGGGACATGTTCATGGTACATCCATCAAATGGAAGGTGGCATGTGATATAATGATGGAACAAAGTGGGGATCAGGGGAAGGATCCAGGCCACATGTCATGGTACAAGGGTAGCTATGATGAGGAAAGCCCACTCTTGGGTATATGAGTGTAGGAGGGAGAAAATCGTGGTACATGAGTTATCCCAACCTTTGTTTTTCCACCATACTTCATATGCCTTTTTCATTTGATTGATTTTTTTCATAACTGCTCGGGGCTCCAAGGGATGAGAGCATGATGTGTAGAATATAGTAGTAGATACCCCTTTTTAAGGTGGGGCAGCTCATTGCCCACTAGGGTTTGGGACAATCATGGGTTCCTTAATGTGGAGGGGGCTCATCTAGGGCCCATAGGAACTAGGATGATGGCCATGAATGAGGGGTAGAGCTCATATTTGGCTTTTGCCCACGTGCTAAATTTGCATGTCCCGACCATATTTTGCATTTTGTGGTACATTTCTTGTTGAGAGTGTCCAAATTATGCTTTTTCTTTTCTTTTTAGTTGCATCAACCCCCGGGGCATCATTCCAGGACCGAGCCAAAGTGTGGACAAGGGGAGGGAGAGGCTAACCCTATGTGGACCCAAAGGGGAAAAGTGATGAATGGGGTCAAAATGAGCAAAGGGGAAAAGTGATGAATGGGGTCAAAATGAGCAAAGGGGAGTGATGTATATGGTGTCGAGAAACAAGACCACGCTACCAAAATTGGGATTTCCAATGTAGTGCCAGCCCTAAAGCTAGTGACCAGTAAAGGAGATCCCACAAGACTAGGATGTAAGGCTAACTGCCAAATTAGGCAGAGAAGACAAGAGTACAAACGTAGCCCACTCTTTCTACTAAATTCCCCCCACCAATCCATGCCCAAAAGGGTCCATGATTGTGAAAATTTCGCTGCAGTGATTGATTTGTTTCTCTAATAAGTTATTCAACAATGCTTCAGTAAATATCAAAATAAATTCAGCTGCAAACTTCACAAATTAAGAACTTAAAATTAAATAGGCAAGTGAAACACCAACATATAAACAATCACATTGACACTTGTTTTTGGACAATCGTCCCTGGAAAAACGCAATGCGGGAAAACCATGCAACAAATATGAGGGTTTCTATTATTGGCAGTAAATTTCTGAATACAATCTGGATGCCCCAGAGAAAATGGCAATCCACTCAGAGAAGATAACTGATAGATAAATAGTGAGAATTTTCTCACATTGAATCTGGAGATTCTACACTGGCCCCAGCTCCTGGATGACCCACTGCGCAGTCTCTGCGTGAGCCTACACAGTCACTGTGTGGCTTCTGTGTGGAGACTCCCTCTGACTGCGTCACCCTAGCTGCTGCTGAGAAATCAAGATTTCTCCTGCCAATCACCCACAATGATTCTTGGCACTGATCCCTGCTATCCCCCAACAGTTCTGCGTCAACCTTCTCCAATTGCTGCGCTGTCCCTCCTTGGCACTGCACTGGCTCTTTGATCCTTCACCGTCTTCTCTGAAGTATATTCACTGGAACTGGAAATCACTTTCTTCCAATACTGCCTTTGATCCTCACTGCTTGATCACTTGTTCAAATTCCTTAGCAAACCCCGCCCTAGGAATATCGAACTTGCTGATCAACTCTTTGTGTGTTTACAAATGAACCCCAAGCCTCCTTATACTTTTCTCGTTGAGACTTCAACGACCGAGATGAAGTCTCTAGTCAAAGGCTAAGATTAAATATTGACTTAATCTGCCTTCTAAATCATTCTCACCTATATTTTGTTTAATACCCATTAATACTTTAATTTTCCTAAGTTTAGACTTAGGAACCCCATTAAAAATATTAATTATTTTAATAAAATATAATCCGGGTGGAATTTCACCAAATAGTTTCTGGGTTCTTTAGAGCTCATGTGCCTTAGCCTCTCCACCAATTTTCATGGCTAGAGCACATCAGATGCTACCAAAAACTAACACTCCCTCTTAGCGAGAAAAGTTCTCTAGCAAGAATGTCCAACTACATGCTGCTCTGTTTCTGAAGCATCTCCTTTTCTGCACTGTTGCTACCACCAACACTGTGCTACTGCTTTTACTGTATTGTTGTCCATGACACTGCCACTGTTGCATCTGTACTATATAGATCCCTGTCAAATGCTGCATCACGCTATTGAAAGGGATTTTCCATCATACCCATCTGCTCCTGAAATTGAACAAACTTTGATCTTCCTAGAGCCTTGGTGAGTACATCTGCTACCTAATTTCCTGTGGGAGTATACTCCAATTGTACCACCCCACGTTGAACATAGTCCCTGATAAAGTGACACCGAATATCAATGTGTTTGGAGCGATCATGAAACACTGTATTTTCTGAGAGGTTGATACAACTCTGATTATCACAAACGATTTTTGTCGCTTCCATCCTTTTCCTGGATAGATTTACAAGCAATTTCCTGAGCCATATAACTTCACATGTTGCTTTGCTAGCTTCCATATACTCAGCTTCAATCGAGCTCAGTGCTACAGAGTTTTGCTTCTTACTGCACCAGGTGGTCATCCCAGATCCAATACTGAAGCAATACCCAATGGTACTTTTCCTGTCTACTGAACTTCCTGCCCAATCTGCATCAGAGAATCCACTCAATTCGATATTATCGCCCTTGGTGTATCTTAATCCAAAATTGATTGTTCCCCACACATACTTGAGAATGTGCTTTATTGCTACCCAGTGCGCCCTTTTTGGTTCCACCATGAACTGACTAAGGGTGTTGACAACATAACATATGTCTGGCTTGGTGTTGACCAGATACACAAGCGACCCAATGAGCTGTCTGTATAAGGTGGGGTCCACTTCCTTGTCTCTGGAAGCATCTATTTTCTTCCAATTGGTAATCATAGGCATAGCCATAGGTCGACAATCCTGCATTCTGAATCTTTTCAGAATTTCTAATGCATATCTACCTTGGTCAACGAAGATCTCACCATCCTACTGCCAAACTTCCAATCCTAGAAAGTAGTGCATTAGCCCCAAATCCTTCATGTCAAATTCTGTTTCCAAGTTCTTCTTGCAATCCTCTACGAGTCTGGATGATCCTGTCAAAAATAGATCATCCATATATAACACTAGAATTAGCGGCTCACCTTCTACCAACAGATAATAAATATTGGGATCAACATCTCTCTTGATGAATCCCAACTATTGTAAGTAGCTGTCAATTCGACCATACCAAGCTCTAGGTGCTTGTTTCAACCCATACGAGGCTTTCTTCAATCTACACACATGAGTTCTCTTTTCATGTGTTTTGAAAGTTTCTGGCTATTCGATATATACCTATTTTTCTATCACCCCATTGAAGAATGTTGTCTTGACATCCATTTGGTGAATCTCCCATCCCATCTGTGTTGCAAGGGATATAATGGATTTGATAAAGGTATACAAAGTTATTAGGGAAAAAGTCTCTTCATAGTCTATTCCTTCCTTTTGAGTATATCCTTTTGCTACGAACCTAGACTTATACTTGTTTACGCTGCCATCTTTAGTATACTTGATCTTGTAGATCCATCGCGAACCCACAACTTATTTGTTATTTGGTCTTGGTACAATTTCCCAGACATCATTTGTCAAATTGGAACTGTACTCTTATACGATGGCATCCACCCATACATGGTGTTGTACGACTTCATGAAAACTAGGAGCTCCAATGAATTCTTCTGCGTCCCTCAAAGTCTGTCGTACCTCTCGGCTAGTTCTTCCACTTCCATCTGTTCCTCTTCCTGTTGTTGCACCTGCTGCAACACTCCTGGCTCCTCTTCTCTTGAGGAGATGCTAGTATTGGTTATAGTGCTTGAACCAGATCGCTGTCTTCCTGCTAGATCTGATCCCTGTTGCTGGATCAGAGGAACATCCTCAGCCTGTTCTTCAAAAGGCATCTCTCGAGAATTCCTGAAAGCTCTGTCTTCCATGAACTTTACATCCCGCCTCACTACAATCTTCCTACTACTCGGAATGTAGATTCGGTACGCCTTTGAAGTCTCACTGTAACCCACGAGATATCCAACTTCGATAGTCTACTCTAACTTGCTCTGATTTTCTTATGGAATATGACAATAAGCCACACTTCCAAATATCCTGAGGTGACTCACTTTTGGCTTCTTTTCTATGAAAACACCCTCTGCCATCTTCTTTCCTAAAACCCCGTGAGGATTCCTGTTCTGAATGTATACAACCATGCTGCATGCTTCTGCCCATAAAAGCTTGGGTGGATTTTGATTATATAACATTGCCCTTGCCGCTCCAACAATAGTTTTGTTCTTCCTTGTTGCGACTCCATTCTGCTCTAGATTATAAGGTGTTGTCCATTCTCTTCTGATCCCTTCCCTTGCGCAGAAATCTGTGAAGTTTTTATCTGTCGCTGAGCACATTATTTTGATCTTCCTTCCTGTCAGGTTTTCCACTAGAGCCTTAAACTCCTTAAACCAATCAAAGACCTCATCCTTGGTTCTTAAGAAATAAATCCAAGTTTTCCTGGAATGGTCATCTATGAAGGTGACAAAATACTCAACACCACTGATAGCTCTTGTAGACATTGGACCACAGATGTCTGAGTGTATTAAACCCAATACACTCTTAGCTCTATTGTTGCTTCTGGAATAAGCTGCTTTGGCATACTTGCCTAGGACGCAGCCTCTGCATGTATCATCATGCTTGGTAGTAAGCACTGGAACCCCCGTAACAGTTTCCTTGGGCATCCTTAACGCCCCATGATGTAAGTTCCCCATCCTTCTATGCCACAATTCATTTAAGTCTTTTTCTCACTGGCGTTATTGCTTATCAATGCCATAGGAGACTCGAGCTGCAACTTGTATAACTTGTTGTTTCGAGTTCTAATCTGGGCCCTCTTTTTCCACTTAGGATGCTTGACATATACTTTGTTACCGATGAAGTACACATTATATCCTTTATCTTGTAATTGAGATACAAAAATCAAATTCATTCCCATACCTAGCACATGTAGTACATTAGTGGCCCGAAGACTATCTCCTGTTGTTGCCTGAAATGTAACAGTTCCCTTTCCTATTGGGGTGCATTTCACCCTGTTACCCATTGTGATTTGGAAGTTCATATGTTCCTCCTAATAGCTCGAGAAATATTCTTGTTCCCCAGTCATATGAGCTGAAGCCCCACTATCAATGTACCAATCCTCGACTGATGTAGAACTCGATAAGAAAGCAAATTCCTCTTCCATCTTGGAAGCTAATTCAGAAATATTCTAATCCCTACTATTCTCCACGCTCTTTTTCTCTACTACCATCTTGCCTGAACCATGCTCCGATACCATGTGAAAATTTCGTTGCAGTGATTGATTTATTTCTCCTACTTATTTACAATAATAAGTTATTCACCAATGCTTCAATAAATATCAAAATAAATTCAGCTGCAGACTTCACAAATTAAGAACTGGAAATTAAATAGGCAAGAGAAACACCAGCATATAAACAGTCACATTGACACACTTTTTTTTGGACAATCATCTCTGGAAAAACCCAATGCGGAAAAACTGGTGCAACAGATCTGAGAGTGTCTATTATTGGCAGTGAATTTCGGAATACAATTTGGATGCCCCAGAGAAAATGGCAATCCACTCAGAGAGGATAACTGATAGATAAATAGTGAGAATTTTATCACATTGAATCTGGAGATTCTACACTGGCCCCAACTCCTGGATGAACCACTACGCAGTATCTGCATGAGCCTACACAGTCACTGTGTGGCTTTTGTGTGGAGACTCCCTTTGACTGCGTCACCCTAGCTGTTGTAATTATGCTACTGAGAAATCGATATTTCTCCTGCCAATCACCCACAGTGATTCCTGACATTGATCCCTGCTATCCCCCAACAGTTCTACGTCACCCTCTGCGTCAACCTTCTCCAGTTGTTGTGTTGTCCCTCCTTGGCACTGTGATGGCTCTTTGATCCTTCACTGTCTTCTCTGAAGTATATTCACTGGAACTGGAAATCACTTCCTTCCAGTGTTGCCTCTGATCCTCACTGCTTGATCACTTGTTCGAATTCCTTAGCAAACCCTGCCCTAGGAATATCGAACTGACTGATCAACTCTGTGTGTGTTTACAAATGAACCCCAAGCCTCCTTCTTATACTTTTCTCGTTGAGACTTCAACAACCGAGATTAAGTCTCTAATCAACGGCTAAGGCTAAATCTTGACTTGATCCGCTTTCTAGATCATTCTCACCCATATTTTGATTAATACCCATTAATACCTTAATTTTCCTAAGTTTAGACTTAGGAACCCCATTAAAAATATTAATTGTTTTAATAAAATAGAATCTGGGTGGAATTTCACCAAACAATTTCTGGGTTCTTAGAGCTCATGTGCCTTAGCCTCTCCACCAATTTTCATGGCTAGAGCACATCCGAAGCTAACAAAAACTAACAATGATAAGTAAGCAAAATAACTTAACTACACCAATGAAAAGCCATACCTTTGGGGTCGGGAGGCCCACCTTCAAACATTCGATCATAATAGATGGGTGAGGCACCACATGGTTGGCTCGGATGGTGGGGATAATGGCACATTGAGCTATCTGGTGGCTACAAGGGGCTGCTAGCTACCGACTAAGGACCATCTAGGAGAAAATTTTCTCGTATGCATACTACCCACAGGTAGTGGGCAACATGTGCCATACTTAAATTGTGGGCCACATGGGAGCAATTCACATGCCTAGTGGGGCAGTGACATTTTGGAGGGAAAGTGGGGGCCACCAAGGACGGCACATGGGCCCATGAGTATATAGAGGCAAAAAAAGGGCACTCCTCATTATGTTTCTCTATTACACTTTAGAATTTAACATCTTTTGGAGTTGTGCAGTGTAAGGGTTAGAGTGTTGTTGAACACAAGGGTTTCAGGCAAAATCCAAGTTTGTTTCGGAGAACCTTGAGTGTCTCCTTACGTAGAAAATTTGAGGAGTCCATCATAGGACTTCACTTGAGCATACCATTTAGCCTTTTGGAGTAGTGCACATTCTTGGGCGTAGGAGGGACGTCGACTTGGCCAATGCACAAGCTGTAGATGAGATTAGGAGTCAAACTTAGAGGGGATGTTCTCTCGTTGGAGAAGTGGGATTTTGTTGATAAATTGTAGTGGTGTTTGGGGGCTATTTCTGAGGGCCGAATTCGTCATTTCTTGGCAGTGCGTGGGCCTCATTGGAGGAAGCCTGTGCAGGCATATGTGCTAGGCAGATTGAGAGCTTCTTGGGCCAAGGGATTAGTGCATTTTGAGGGTAAATTTCAGATCATTTGTGAGTTCTTCAGTCACGGAATTGAGGGTTAATTCTAAAAATAGATTTTGGCAGTGGTGCGCACTAGTTGGCAAGTGGGGCCATTCGTATCTGTTGGAGGGATTCTTCACTACTTGGGTTCAAACTTCAGACCAAACCCTTTCTGGGTTTTTGGAGAAGATTCCATGGCTGCAATTTCAAGGTGATCCGGGCAATATTCAGATCAAAAATCACCATTCTAGTAGCTAGCCCGCAATAGTTTATTTATAGGGTCATCTACATCAACCATTTTGAGATCTTCATCACGTGGGACAACAACATATTCTTGGTATTTGCTCAGCTTTCTTAGCAAGCCCAAGTTCCATTGTTTCTTTTCATTTTATGTACTCAAATTCATGATTTAATAAAATGGCTCATATGTTATATTGACTTCATTTGTGTGTTGAATTTGTGATTGTATTTACTTCATTTTAGTTGCTACTCCAAGTTCATTTTTGGTGTCTACTATTAATTTTTCCATTATGAAATTACAGTGGTATCAGAGCATGTTCTTGGCCAGCAGTGGGAGCAAGAACAGGTGATGCCACCTCTCTTCAGTGTAGTGGTATTTTGTAGAGGCAGGATCCAAGGTAGAAGAGGACAAGGTAGAGGTTGGGGTCCTAATACCTTTTCTGATACTGAGGTAGACCACGCAAGGAAGCGTGATAATTGGGACAAGGAGACCATAGATGGTGGGAAAGGACCTAAACAAGGGGGATAGGAGCCAATGTTGGCTGAAATAGCAAGGCAACAAAAGCTTACGATGGATATATTGTCGGAGTTGGTTAGTGCTCATATATAGAATCAGAGAAAACAAGATAATAATAGGGAAGGCAGATCTCGATCTAGTGAGGGGGGCCACATGCATGCACACACAAATCTCCAGTGCGCCCCACATATAACTGGCCATTCCAACCCGACCCACTATGCCCCAATTTGTGGATGGGCCCTCAAGAGAACTAGATTCATTTGCAGCCTTGATGAGGTCATTTGCAAATGGGATTGAGGAGTATGATGCATTAGACCCAAGGATTAAGATGGCCCTAACCTTTGGAGAGTTTTTCCACTTGAAGGAGAAACATAGACCCGAAGCTGGGACACCATATAGGGGAGGTCAGCAAAACCAATACTTGCAGAGGACAGTGGGAAAGATAACACTTCCCAACTTTGATGGATCAGCTAGGAGTTTTGCTAGAGCATGGGTGTAGAAGCTGGACACTTATTTCCAGCTAAACCCCATGAGGGAGATAGACACTATTAAGTTTGCCACCTTACATCTGGATGGAGATGCACAAGAGTGGTGGTACCATGGGTTGATCACTCTGGGGCACACTGCCATTACTTCCTACACAGAGTTCACACAAAGGCTCATAGAGAGGTTTGACAGGAAGGACCCAAAGCTACATTTCAGGGAGTTGGCGTAGCTAAGACAAATGGGTAGTGCAAAGGCGTACATTTCAGAATTCTCGAGGTTAGCCATGATGGTGTCAGATATCTCAGAGGCGAGATTGATCATGTTGTTCATTGAGGGGCTGGTAGAGCGATTGCATGGATGGGTGAGGGTTTACAAGCCCACCACTTTGCAGGATGAGATTAACAGGACTATGGAGATGCTGGACGCAGTCCCTAAGACCAGATTCCCTACCAGACCCACCTTTCCTCAGAAGGGTAAGGACACCAGGCCTCCTCACAAGGAGTAGATAGGACGTGGACAGTTGGATAATGAGACTTGGAGGGATCTCCAGAGGAGGAAACTGTGCTTCACGTGTTAGAAGACTTGGTCTCCTAGGCACAAGTGTTCTAAGGGCAAAGCCTGATATATTGAGGTGTTTTCCGATAGCGAACCTGAGGAGGAGGGTGAACAGGAGCCGACAGGAGAGGAGGAACACCAGGACATAGGAGAGGAGCCACATCATCAGGGTGCCAAAGGGGGCATCATTGCTTCAATTACAGAGATTCCTAGACACCATACCTTGTCGATCAAGGGCACTATTTTGGGACAGAGAGTGACTATTCTGGTTGATGTTGGGGCAACCCACAACTTTATAGACTCTCAACTGGTAGATAGGAGGGGGTTAGACACATAACATTTTGAGGGATTTTCAGTTTTGATTCCAGGGAACTAGACCATGGAGTGTAAAGTTGACAATGGGGAATTACACGGTCACCGATGACTTCTTTGTGGTGAACGTGCCAAAAACCAACGTGGTGTTGGGCATGCACTGGCTATATTCGATTGGGCACTATAATACAGGTTACCGAGCGATGGAGATGGAGTTCATGGGGCGCGATGGGAAGAAGGTGGTGTTGAGGGGCATGCACTCCTACCCACCTAAGATAGTGACAACCAACAGGATGGAGGCAGATCGACGAGGAGGAGATATGGCATGGGTAGTGGAGTGCAAGATTTCAGAGACAGGGATAGGGGCTTGGACACGACAACATCATCCAAACATCTTAGCAGCCTTGCAAAGACATCAAGCATTTTTTGGAGACATTCCTCTAGTCCATCCCCCAGATAGAGGGTTTGAGCATACTATTGAGCTAGAGGAGGGGATTCAGGTAGTCATTACCACCTCCTACAGACATCCCAAGGCAAACTAGGATGAGATAGAGAGAGCCATTTAGGAGTTGTTAGCCTTGGGCCACATCAGGGTAAGTTCCATTCCTTTTGCTTCTTTCATGGTGTTGGTGAATAAGAAGGATGGGACTTTCCACATGTGCATTGATTACCAAGTTCTCAACAAGAGGGCATTAAAGAATAGGTACCCCATCCCAAGGATAGTTGAGTTGATGGATGAATTGAGGGGAGCCAAGTATTTCTTCAAAATAGACTTATGCTCAGGGTACTGTTGACGATGTTGGAAATTCGTCGACCAAGGGGGTCTCCCCAATGAAAAGTCCCAATTAGACTTCGTACTGTTTGGTGTGGGAGCCCTTCCGGAAGTAAGGCTCAGCTGCCATATGTTCTTAGAGATTTTCCTTGGCTACGATGGTCAACACAAGAGATTAATGTACATGTATTTTCGAATGAACAAGTGAGTATGCCTTGTGGAATGTTCAGTTGCAGAATGTATCAAGGTTCTTCTACCAGAGGGGAAATAAGAGTGAGCCTTTAAAAGAAGAGTAATAGTACTAATCTAGTAAGACACACAAGTATATACATATGAATGAATCATTGATCAACTAGCGAAGTAATTCACATAGAAGCAACGATTGTTAAAACAGATACAACACACCTTCAGCAAGATAAGTACCAAAGCCACTGAAATAGGCTCCCTCTTAATCCAATCTTGAGGGATACCTACAAATTTATCAAAATAATTCAAAAATGTTCTAACAAGACATGTTAGACCTACAAACTCTAGAAATCAAAACATAAAAGAAAACAATACAAAACTAAGAAGGATATGTAAGAGAGGACTTAGTAGTATAAGTCCTTGACTTCCGATTCCTCCGTCTTGTTCTTCTTAGGTGGAGCTTCATCGGTAATATTTGTTTGTTCCTTATCTCTCTTCTTATTTCTTGGATTCTGAAGACATTGATTCTTGTAATGACCCATCTTATGACAATTGTAACATTCAATCTTGGATAGGTCAACTTTCTTCTTTGGTCCTTTGAACTTCTTGAAGGTTCCTTTTTTTTGTGATGAGTAGAATAGGCATTAGATGTATTTTCTTCTTCATCTTCCTTCTTGTTGTTTACTAATGATATTTGGGCTTCTTCTTGACTGCAAGCATTCCACATTTGTTCAAATGTTGGAGTATCCTTCCAACTGTTAATTCCTGATGCAAAAACACTCCAAGATTTTGGTAGTCCTAGAAGATCAGTGATTACGAGCTCTTTTTCTGGTACAACTTCATCTATTGCTTGGAGTTCATCTCTGATTCTAAATATCCTTATAAAGTAGGATGATACAATATCGTCTTTTGTCATCTTAATAGTCCTTAATTCATTCTCGAGGCTTGCTATTTGACCAATGTTCATGATAATGAATAATTTGGAGAGAGCCTCATACATTTCTTGAGCAGAATCTATGTTGGAAATGTATGGAATTAGGTTGTCCTTTACTCCATTTACTATTAGGTTCATTGCCAAGATTTCGGTTTCTCTGAACTTCTCATTCTCTGTTTCATCAATAGGCTTCTTGACTTTTTCTTTAACAAGATTCAAAACTTTGTGCTTTTCGAGGATAAAATATATCCTCTTTTTCCGTGCCTTGTAGTTGGAGGCTCCTTCTAGTTTGTTTTCTTCCTTCACTGAATTTGACATAGTTGTTGTAGACAATAGGCTTCTCTTCTTATAAAATCTTTTCCCTTAATGACTTTTGTTTGATCCCCTTTTCTTCAACAGATATTTAGTCTGCCTTTTTCCTTCTTCTTCACCTTAGCTTTGATACCATGTGATGTTCCTTTTTCTAGTGTTCCTCATGGCATGGTTAGGATGGACTTTTAGGGTTGGAGGCAGACATGTCACAGGTGCAGGTTTACTTCATTAGCGGGCCTAGGGGCTTTTGGAGATGTTTCATGGGGTTTTGAGGAGTTTATATGGGATTCAATGACATTTGCTTGGCGTATTCCATTATCTGCACAACTTGTATTTCATTTCGTTGCATTTTGACAACTTAAAAAAAACAGGTTTGTTATTGGCGTAACTCATTTAATTATGCTTAAGGTGGCATTCTAAGAGGAATACTTGATGGAACACGTTAATGTAATAGCTCGTTGGAACCGGAACGAGAAGATCTACAGGATGGAATGGTTAGAAGTGATTTTCAATGACCTGAGGAGGCGTGGTGGCCGATTTACCCTTTCCCACATTAAAACGAATATTTTAATTGAAATAAAAAGAGGGAAAAAAGGCTCAATCATTAAAATAATAATAAAATGGGAGGTTCTAGAGGGGTCCATCTGATCTATAAAAGAGGAGGAGGAGGCCATTAGAGGACATCTTGGATTTGTGTTTTCTTCTTGTGGAGAGGTTTGAGAACATGGTTCTCTACTTCAGCAGTAGCCCAAAGACGGAAACCCTCAGGTGTGCTAGTGGGTGTTGGATGAAAACCCAACACTCTTGAGGAGATTTCACTTAGAAATCTCACAATGCTTCATTGGAGTTTTGGAGAGAGCAGTTTTGCAGTAGCAGGTTGCAGCAATCTTCTCACTGGGCCATCTACATCATTGCCAGAGTCATTCATCAGTTGGGTCAGAGATCTTTTTCTGGGTTTTGCTCCACTTGCTTGGCAAGCTCAGGTTCCACTATTCCTTCATGTTGATGTACTCTTTTCAATGGATTAATAAAATGGCTCAGTGATTTTATTGGCATCTATTTGTGTATCAATTCACTGGCTACGTGTTTATTTGCTATTACTTCGCTATTCGAGTTCATTTCTGGTATCTACTGTTAAATTTCCCATTAGGGACATTACAGTGGTATCAGAGTTGGTTTTCCTACCAGCCTGAGGGTTTTACTGTAGATCAACTTCAAGGGAAAATCGGAAGTTTATTATTTTTGCAGTCATTATGGGGTCTGGAAAAGTTGCATGTCAAGTGTTTGACAAGATGCTCGGCAAATTGTCGTCCCATGAGCAAATTTTTTGATGCATAATAAATTATTCAACCAATTGAGTCCAATGTTTATGCTGAGAACTTGAAAATCAATCAAATTTAAGGGGTCCAATCTTTTTTATAAAGCCAATGTTTATTGGTTTTATGTGAAGTGGCTGAATTTAATTTTTTTAGAAGTCGTGAGCCAAATTTTATTACAATCAAATGGCTAAATAATAAAAGGGCCAAGGTTTACTTTTAATTTTAGTAGAACGATCAAGGGTCGTGAGCAAAATTTTGTGGCATATTATTGCGAGTGGGGGTTGAATTCTTATAATAATAATATATAAAAAAGGGGACGACTCATTTTGGGGAAATCGGTGGAGCAAAGTTGATTTCTAACCAAGCAGCGATTAATTTTAATATGGCTTCCGACAAACTCCTTGGAGCAGTGTTTGCGTATTAATTAACAGGGCGAAATTTTGGAGTTTGGAGTTTGGCGTTTGGCCGAATGCTTCTTCCAAATCTTTCCGGCTGAGTTTCATCCTTTGGGACGAAGTCGCAGAGCAATAGGAGGACAAGATAGATACATTTAGAGGGATGAACTACCTTAATCTCGTAAAAGGCAAATTAATTGGAAACCCAATTGCATTAAATCATTTGAGCTTGAACTTGTTATTTGAACATTTCGGGAGACATTTGTGAGCAAAGTTTCAGATCAATTATTGCCAGGGTCGAGTATATCTTCTTCACATGAAAGATTATAATATTTTTTTGCTGACTCTGAGGGAATCATTTTATTGGAGACTGAGATTATAAATTTGGCAGTGTCATTACCATATCTGATCTAGTCTCAAAAGGCTAAATCCTTTGGGCCCTATTTACACTTAATTCTCAGGGGATCGATTCTCTGTTGGTGGGTCGAATTTCTTATTCATAAGACTATCCCATATATTCCTTTGCTTCTAAGCATATTGACAGTGATTTGGGCAGAAATTTGATAGGGGTATGATCTCTAATAATTATATATTTTGTAAGGGCCAAATTTGTGCATCATAAAGGAGGGTCGAGTTTCAATTTTTATGACTAATAAACTTGTAGAGGAAGATCGAATGCACTGAACATCTGATTGTATTTTCCACAATTCGATTCACCACTGGGACCGTGTTGGAAAATGTAACTAGGTTTGTTCTTCATTTATTGTATTTGAGTCAACATGTAATGTACTTGTCAAAAGAATAAAGAAAATAATTTAATTATTATTATTATTATTGTGACTTATTAAAGCATGGGTTTCATGCTTGGGTCACCATGTTTTAGTTCAAAGTCCCCATTGACGACTTCTAGGATTTATTCTGAGTCAATAGAGTCATTGTACTTTTAAAGAGACCCTTCTTGGGCTTTTAAATCATGTAAAAAGGTTAAGTATTGAGTCAAATATAATTTATGTATCCTCCACACCAAGTCGGCCTAAGGACACTTATTCGACCACACATGGAGCCTATAAATACAAGCAAGTCAAAGTCATTTGGAGCCTCACAACTCAAGCTAGTTCGATATCTCTAAGGAAGCTAGGAAGTGCGAAGTCTAAAGCCGAGAAGCCAAAGGAAGTGCGAGTTTGGGGAAGTCTAAGGAGAAGAAGAAAATCGAACTTTTGGTGTCTCTCTCTGTTTCATGCCCTAGATTGGGAGATCGAAGTCTTCCAAGTTTCACTGATGCCGAAAGCTGCTGCCTAGTCGAAGTTGTTGGAAAGAGGTCGAAGATCTAGGAGGCTAACTTGGTGTGGAGGGAAGGTCTGGTCTTTGTCTAGGGTGAAGAGTCTCAAAGAATACTATTGAAAGGAAGAATTTTCTTGACTGGGTTTTCCCCTCAAGGGGGGTTTTGCCCTGGCATAGTGCCTACATCTTGTGTCTCTTGTTTTGTGATTTTCATACACACATAATATGGTAATTGCTTGATGAAAGATAAGATAATAAAGAAGTAAAAGAATCCAACACACTCACAAGTAATTATCAAGAAAGGAGAATCAAAACCTAATATAACTGCTTTGATTTTCCAACAGGCCACACTTTCATGCTGTAGTAGACTTCTTCTCAGAGGGGCTGAGTGGAATTTGTTTGGAAAATTTCGGTGCTTGTAGCCGAGAAGCCACTTGTCTGTCTCAATATTAGAGTCTTTCTTCTAAACTTGTAGTAGATATGTTGAAAGGGACAGGTTGGTAATAAGCCTGAAGCGGCCTTTCTGGAAAGGATGAATTAGTTTCCAAACTCTCTTAAATCAAGTTTTGTCAATGCATGTTCCAGAAGTTAAATTACAATTTTTTTTTTGAAAGGTCGAGTTGTTGGCTTCAACAAGGCACATGATTTATTAAAAAGGCTCAAGTTTGGAGCATGCTTCCTGAATACTGTTGGAGGCCCAAGAGTATTTGCTGGAGCAAGATTTCCAGGCACTACCAGTGAATTAATGGGAACGATTGCATAATTTTGTGTGAGTGAGCTACCAGGGCTGTTAGAGTTACACCCACTATACATTCTTCAAGCAAGGGATCGAATTCAGTCACTGAGTGATTATTTTCCAGATCTGAAGCATCATTTTTGTAGCAGGTCAGCACTTTGAAGGTTGTAGCAGAGTACAAGATCAAAAGTGAAAGGCCATTCACCACCACTACTGAAGATGTACTGAAGGCAATCTTGCGTGTACAAACTAGGTTCCACTATTGTGCACCTTTCAGTTTGTTATCCATATATAGTAGTCAGTAGTTCAAATTACTTATGAATGCAATTTGTTATCTTAGTAGCTGGCCTGAAGTCTTGTTACAAGTGTGTCATTGTTCAAGCAACAAATAAAATCTACATATACAACAGTTTGTCATGAAACTATTTGTCAAAATACCTCACTGAGAAATTCAACAAACTCAAAAATTAGTGGCTTCATTATCACAGATATTCTTGTCATCATTGAGCCAAAACATGGATCAAACCTTTATAAACTCCCTTAATAAACCAGCAACAGCAAACAACAAACCCTTCTCAAAGGGGGTCTATGCCATTCTTCAGAGAGAACAACCAAAGGATGTGCAAAAGGGGCAGGAAATAAGGCACAAAATATTTGCACTTGGGACAAATTTGAAGCACATGAGGGTCACATGGAAAGTCCTTTTCAAACTAGATGCACTCCTTCCCAAAGTGAACCAGTTTGAAGGGAAGAAACTAATTTGGGCTCTAAAACCAGCTATGCTTGCTCTCATACAACACAAGTTTTTGGGGGGAGTTTGTGAAGGGGTCAGAGTTCCAGTCGCATCTTGTCTCAGTAACTTTATGAGGTTGACCGCACCTATACCTCCTTACAACGATGATGTTATGAGGAGAGTTTTAAGATTGATAGTAGATACCTTATAGGACTTGGATAACACTGCAGGTCTTACCTTTGGGAAAGCTTCGAATTTTGGAAGATATGGCCAAACTCTAAACCTATGACATCATGTTTGATCTAGAGTGTGATGACCTGATTCTTCAAATGTTCCAATCCTTTTTCAGCATTAAGAAACATCATCCAGACATAGTTAAAGCACAGATGCAGTCCATCATGTGTTCAGTTATGGGAGATTCTGATGTCATCTGCAAGAAATTACAGTCTAATTTGTTGGCCATTTGGAGAGAGGAACAGATGGTCTCGTTCGCTGCTTATGAGCTCACCGGAAGGTTGGTTGAGCAGAATATTGGATTGCTCCGAAGAAAATTGACCAGGGAGGAGCTGCTCAGGATTGGTGGACCATGTAGAAGGAATGAGTTAAGGAGGAAGGGTCTTTGCTTCACCTGCAAGGAACCTTGGGGACTTGACCACTCATGCAGGATTGACACGGAGGAGATGGTAGAGGTAGATCAGGAGGAGGTTCCCTCTGACTTTCCGGCTGAGGATTCTTCTTTTTTAGTTGAGTCTGTGCATTCTTATGGGGGTGTCTCTGAGGAGCACAAGTAGTCATGTGGAGTAGATGACAATAGCCCAGATATACATCCATGTACGGTAGGAAATAGGGGAGCAGATGAATGACTAATGTTTCAGCATAAAGAGCACATAGAGGAACATGAGTTAGATGATACACACAGTGTGTTGGACGAGCCATTTTTGAAGGGTCAGCTAGTAGCTCATGTTGAGCCCATGATGGAGGATGAGCAGACACCCATGGGGCCAACCCTTAGTGAGGAGCAAGAAGATGTGCAGGCAACTACCAAGGAGGTAACATTTGCAACTATTGGTCGTCAGGAGGCGTTGGGACCTGACAGGAAAATTTTGCAAGTGACGAGTGGACTGGTGGGGCATGGAGTTTCTAGTCAGATGAGGGAGGCCCTTTTAGAGACAGTCGTGCATCCATCTTTGGGTCTACCCACTGACGAGGTGTAGGTCGATGCAGTGGCAGCTAGCGAAGTTGCAGTGTTTCCTGGTAGCAGCCCTCTCCAGGAGTACATTGACAGAGTGTGTAGCATGGGTTACCCACTTATAGGGAGGGAGGCAAGCATTCCTAGACATATCTGGTTGATTGGTTGGGCAAAGCTGCATGAGTTGAGCATGGTGCAACTTAGTGGAATTGTACGTTGTATAGGTGCACGGGCATCTGATCCTTCCCAGGGGATGGATTGGCAGGAGATCATGAGTTGATAACTTGTTGGTGGCACAATATTCTCAGTTTGGGCCTTAGGGTAGCAAGAGCCAGGGAGTATTGATGCTTGTTCTTGGTGACATTGGGATCCAGGAGGATTTGTTGATGCCAGTGAGAGGATGGTCTAGGATCCTGGCATTAAGGGGTCCGTTCATGGTGTGTTGACAAAGAGGCATACCATCACCCAGTGGTTTGTATGGGATCCGGGCATTGGGTCTCAGTTGCATTGGGCCATCAGATTAATCTATAGGTTTGGATTGCTTGAGGGTAAGCTATCTTGGGCAGGAGGATTTGTGATGTTCATTATTCTGGTGTTCCTCATGGCATGGTTAGGAAGGACTTTCAGGGTTGGAGGCAGACAGGTCTTTCGACTCTGCCGCCTACACCTACCTACAAGTCAGTGAGAAAAGACTTCAACCCCACAAGGTGTGGTTGGTGGCAGGGAACTCAGAGAAGGGGCTGTCACACTAATCCCGACTCTCTCTGTTTGAGCTATCTCCTAGGTTAGCTAAGGGGGGTGGTCCCTAATGAAAAGTTAAGTTAAAATATGTGAGTTTCTAGGAGAGTGTTATAGTGAAAATGGATTACTTTTAAGGATTTATGGGCAAATATGAAGTGAGCAACTTGAAATAACAATGCCAATCATTAATATGATTAAAAACCATAAAACCAATGCCTTATAAGGAATTTGCTTAACAATTTAAATATATATTTGCTCAAAGTAAAATGCAATGCTCTCAAAAGAGAAAACAAAGTAACCCTGAAATGTAAATAAGAATTGTTAGCACAAGATATGTAAGATACAAAATGCTTTTGAGATAATCAACTTTGTAAATCAAAACATGCGAAACATATCTTGCCAAAACCCAAAAATTAGTAATTAACTTGGAAATGTAAAAGAAATGAAGTGCTAAACCAAGACATCAATATGCAATTAGTCTTGAAACATGAAAAAAAACACTTGTTTGAAATGGTTACAATACCTGCTTTTGGAATATTGCATATGAAAACTCAAACCATCAAGAGATAAGTAAAGTAAATGTAATGGAAAGTGTTCTTGGTTAATTTTATTAATTAACTCTACAACAAGATTAAAATTTAACTCTTCAATCCTTAGATCTCACCCTTGCCCAATGATATGGATTTCACAGTGAGGAGTCCATAGATGAGTAGAGGATCCCTAAGATGTCTACTTCAACCAACTTATGTTGGAGGTAAAATTTTAATGAGGCTTGGGGCCTTCCTACACTAAAATACCTAGATGAAATGCAAATTGTGTTATTTCCAAAATTAAAATAATGATACATGCAAATGCTTCAAAGAGATTGATTCGCAATGCTTGAAAATAAAATAGTATTCAATATAAGTTGCAATTATAACTTCAATTGGAGGAATAAAATTAGCTTACAAGTGTTGCATGTGTTTCTTCAATGAATTAAAATGATGCAAGTAATTTTCTTGAAAGTAAAATTTGTTTCAAATAGACAATGACAATAAATTGCTCCAATATTCGGATAACAATGTAGCATAACATTGAAGCATGTATTCAAGTGCTCATGAAACAATTTACCAAGGTAAATGGAAACGAATCAAAGTTTGTTACGAATATAAAATGCTTGCATGTAAAGGATGAATTGCCCAAAGTAAAGTGTAAGCATGTAGCTCCAAGCAACAATGAGAAAGAAAATGAAAAGCTCAAATGAAATTGTAACAAACTTTAACTTAATGAAATGTGATAGTGAGGTTGTGTTAATTCCAAATTAAAGCATGCATGTAAGTGAATGAAGTATGAAAGCTTAAACCATGCAAATGTCAATCCACCCAAGAGAAGCCTACCTCTAAATGGGGAGATAGGATACCATGGGAGAAATCTCAAACTGCCACAAGCAAGTTAGATCTTTTATTAATATTACAATGAGAAGAGGGCCCTTCAAAGTTCTCAATTATACTTCAAGGAGAGTCCTCACAATAATTGCTTGAAACTTGGACACTATACCTCTTTTCTTGAGAAAGTAGTGACAAGATCTCACGAAACTTATGCAAGGGAAACAAGGTGTGAGTTTCCTCCAAATGCCCACGGCTTAGAGAGGAAAATGGGCTGCCCGTAGTGAACTCAACTTGGCCAAACTAAGCCTCAAAAGGGCTCACGACATCCTTGGAAATCGAACCCCCAACACTTGCCAAAGGTCCTGCAAACACTTGTTAGATGTTGCGGGAAGTTGCTCTTCAAAATATGCCATACAAGAGTTAGCAAACAATCCAAACAATGGTTGCAAAATATGTTAAGTATTAATGGAAAAATCAGCAAGATAAAATGTATATGTACAATTATTATTTACAAAAGGCTAAGCTAAAGAGTGAGAGTAAAGTCTCATCTTTGCTTAGCCATCTTCAAGCTCTTAGATAGCAAATGAAAGAAATGAAGTACAATGTTTTTTTTTTAAAAGAGATTTAAATTTAGAAGTTCTCGACTTGTGTACAAGCTATGTGCTGAAATCCTTGCAAAACCACTTTGTAAGGTAAAACTATGAAGGTTCAAAAGAACAAATGAGAGCTCCTTTAAGAATGTATCAAGAGTGGGTTGGTTTCTCTAAAGACTTTTCCTCACGCTTGATTTTATAATCCAAACAAGATGTTCCCTCTACAAAACTTCAATCAAGAATTAGTTCCATATAGATTTAGCAATAAACAATGATAAGAAACTCTAGAGATTTATTTAAAACCAACTAGAGCATTCTATACCTAGAGCATACTTCTAAATCAAATGTCAATGCAAAATAGTTTTACATTAACAAATCTACAAAAGCATATGGAAGCAAATTAGATCAAAGCATGAATAAGAGGAATTATAGCAATGCTCAATAATTCATCACACTCGAAAAGGAGGAACACCTCATGAATGAAACCCCAAAGTCTTTATTGATATTTCAAAAAGTGTACAAGGCAGCAACGCTTCGGCAAGCACAATAGCTAGTAACAATCTTATAAAATGTGAGAGCCCATGGCTCTATTATATAGAGATTTGGGAGCAAATCCCAATGAAAAATGACAATGACAAATGGCATTGGAGCCAATCCCAATGTAGAAGTGATTAAACAAGTGGCATGAGGTGACAATCCCAAAGAGAAATTCGAATTTGTTGAATGGAGCTCCAATGCTAAGTGTAAAAATCGAATTCTGGCAAGTGGACATCATTTTCTTTTGCCCTTACGTACCAAATTCGAATTTTATGGTGAAATGATAAGTGTCTATGGGTGGTAACCCATGTGGGGACAATTTCCCACAAAAATCTCCACCAAATATTCTCCCAAATCCTCCCAAATGTGCATTAACTTCACAAATTCGAATTTCCAAGCAGTTTTTTCATTTAATGCCAGAAATTTGATTTTATTTGAGCACGTCCTTTCCTTGATTTTAGGAGTCCACATCACCTTGGGACTTCACTTTAACTCCCCCATAATTTTCCACCTAATTTCCACAACATTTAGCATGTGTGGATATTTATTTTTCTCCATTTATTTAATTTCCGGCTTAGTTAATTGCCAGATTTCCCACTAAACTTAGAAAAAGTGGGTTTTGAGGGTCCAAAAGACATTATTAACCATGCAAAATGTGTCATAGTAGGAAGTTGAGGGTGAGGCGTAATTTTGATTACTCATACTCCATACAACTTTTTTAGGCTACACTTATTACAATTTAAATACAATTTTATTTGCAAATTTAAATACAATTTTATTTGCAATTTTTGACCTGCGGGAAATCTAAAAAATTAAAAAATGACTACCTAGACCTAACCAAATTCCACGAAATTTTTTGTGTGATCTAGTATGGTAATATACATTGACTCTAGACACTAAGATGTGTCAGGGGCTCAATCTTCAAACCGTCACCCCGGCTTTGGGGTAAAACGTGAGTGGAAAAACCTAGAAAATTATCTGCCTTTGAAAAAGAAGGGATAATTAACGAGATAAAAAACACTCCAAGGTGTACTCGTTTGTTGATCGAGTCCCAACATCCTAGGCTTGTAACAGACTCAAAACTCATCATTACTAGTATCACTTATTACAATTCCTTGTAGGGTGTGGAATCTGGGTACAAGAAAGATGATGAGAAGATAGAAGTAAAAAACTTTGTTGGCTGATGATATCTGATGGTACAAGTGTCCTCTGGATCATCCTTGGGCATGGAGTCTTCATATAATCAACAGGTGCCACTCCAGTGGTCAACATTTGGCTCCATATGAGGATGCATGCTAGATATGAAGTGATAGTGTGCAAAAACCTGGAATCTGCATCCACCGACAAAAGACATATATCAGCAATATCCATTCAAAATATCATCAAATGAAATAAAGTACAGAAACGAAGAAATGAAAATTTATTCTAAGAGCATAAATGACAATTTATTTATGAAATAAAACTACTTAAACAAAAATGACATGAGATAAGGTTAGAAATATGATACAAAAAGGTGCCCCATGGCATCAGATGTCTTCGACAAAATCCATCTCGAGAACGTGCCTACTCACAGGCAAGTTCATAGGTTCTTTCTTTGATGTGCCTTGCCCAATTTTGACTATCTTGGGACTATGACTTGCCCCAATATTAACATTTTTGTGGCCATCAGATATACCAAACCTCTTCCTTTTTCTTTTTTGACTATTGATGTGTTGAGGCTTGATCCTGCTCAAAACTAGTGGTTCATTTTTTATATCTTTTTTTTTTGCTTTTTTCTTTTCTTCTTGGTTAGTTGCGATGGTGATGATGATGCATTTATTGCCAATCCTATTGCTTTGTCTTGAAAATGCTCTAATGGAAGATTTGAAGTACCCAAGATTTTTGAGCTATGCCTAATCTCATCGTTTTGAATCTGTTCTGTTAAGGGGGGAAGGAAATTTGTCAACATTGCATCACTCCCTGTCTGGCATGATCTATAGATAATCTCATTGTTGGGTTCCTTGAATCTTCAACATGATATCTTTTCTCTAACTCTCGATCAAGTCTGACAAAGGTATTATTAGGCATGGGGATGGTGGCATATGATAAGTCCATTTGAAGGCTGCCACCTAGATCTAATGCCCATTTTCTTGATAGGAGCATTCCCCATGAATCTGGAACATCTATCACAACAATATCCATAGTCATTATTCTATTTGTGTATGCAGCTAGGCAAACCTGTAAATCTTTAATTATCCCACACACTTTAATTCTTTTAGAATCCATTGGACATATGTTGTGATAGGGCTAGAAACCCTTAAATTCAGTTGCTCCATGACTTTCTTGGTCATGACATTTGATGAAGCCCCTGAATCAAGCATGCAATTATGTAAAAGACAATCATTCACTACCAAAGAAACATAAAATGGTAGATGATCTTCATTCCCCACATAACAGTTCATACTTTTCAATACAATTTCCTCATCTTCTGGTTCGTCACTAGGCTTTTCTTCCCTTTGAGTAACTTCAATGGCACTTAGTAACTTGGCCCTTTGAGATGGTATCTTTAAAAGTTCTTCCATTGAAATAGAAACATTTGCATTATTCAACCAATTGCCTAAGTCAAAATTCAATTCTGAAGTAGGAGGAGAAAAATTTCTGTGATTATTCTGGTCTTGGATATCCCTTCTCTGATAAGTCATCCCTTTGTGTTTTGCCATAGCAAGAATCTGTCCAGATGTAGGTTTTTCCCCAAAAATCTTAGTGACCTCGTCAAAATTTGCAATCATATTGTAAACCCCAAGATTATTAGGCATATGGTCAATCTCTTGATTTCTCTCAATGGTGTATATCTGATCCTCCATGGAGAACATATTGATTTGACCAGTTGTCCCTACATGTTCATCTCCTAACATGCCACCTTCCATGATTCTCTTCACATATGGGCATGTGGCTTCTTCATGGAACTGATTACATGGCCTACAAAAAGGGCGAATCTGATCTACCATGTTGGTGGATTCCAATGGATTTGGAGGCCTATGCTCCTGTTGAGGGTCTTTATTCTTTTGCCATCTATCATTTGGCCTAGGTTGGAATCTTTGCACTTGTGATCTCTCCATGGCCACCAACCTATTTTGCATGGCTTGCATTTCTTTAAGGTGATTTGCTTCCATGCTCTTGATGAGTTGAGTTAATTCTTTAATAGAATCATGTGTAGTCTCTTCCTTGGCCTTGCCTTTGGAATCATTTGATTTTGATGGCCTTTTACTGAAACCAGGAATTTCAGATTTTCCTGATTGCTTTCGAGTCCTTTCTATCTTCAAGGCTTCAGATTGAGCTACACTTAGATTCGTAGGCTCCTTCTTCCTCAACTCATAGGCAGTGTCAACCCCAAAAGCATCTAGATATGAGCATAAAAGAAATTCATCAGGAGGTTTAACAGTAGCAGGCATGCTTTTTACTAATTCATTGAATCTCTTGTTAAACTCCTCCATGGTCTCATTCTCATTTTTCTTGATGTTGCTAATAGCATTGATCAAATGCCTATTTTCCTTCTTCTCTCCAAACTTATATAAAAATGTAGTCAGAATGGCTTGTAAAGAGTTATATGAGTTAGCAGGTTGCTCAGTGAGCCAATCAAGAGCATCCTCTTCTAAAGATAAAACAAAAAGCCTCATCGTCACATCCTCATAATTAGCAATGTTACAGCATTTAAAGATACAAACATTAAAGTTTTTCACATGTGATGTAGCACTAATGGCATTGTTACCATGAAAGGAAGACAACTTTTCAATAGCCTTGTCAGGGATATTGTGAGGATAGCCATTTATGTTAGTGAAGTCACAAGGAGCAAAAAGATTATTCAAGATGCTAGGCTCTACTTGTTCTTGAAAAAGCAAATGAATATCAGAAATAGCCTCTAGCCCAAGACTAGCAAGAGCTCTACTATGAGAAAGTCTATTCAACCTCTCTCTAAAAACCCTTTCAGGATCAGGAGAGGGGCTAACTAGACCACTTGAATATTTCCTAGTAGAGACTCTTGCAAAATTTGGATTGAGTAGAGTCGCCACTTGAGCGAGAATCTAAATCTAAAGTTCAAAAATGCTAAAACCAAAAGGTTAGTCGATTTCCCAGGTACAAGAAAGCTTGTCCCCGGTAGCGGCACCAAAGATGTCGCCCCTGCTGCCTACACCTACCTACAAGTCAGTGAGAAAAGCTTTCAACCCCACAAGGTGTGGTTGGTGGTAGGGAACTCAGATAAGGGTTTGTCACACTAATCCCGACTCTCTCCATTTGAGCTCTTAGCTAAGGGGCGTGGTCCCTAATGAAAAGTTAAGTTAAAAGATGTGAGTTTCTAGGAGAGTGTTATAGTGAAAAATGGATTATTTTTAAGGATTTATGGGCAAATATGAAGTGAGCAACTTGAAATAACAATGCCAATCATTAATATGATTAAAAACCATAAAACCAGTGCCTTATAAGGAATTTGCTCAACAATTTAAAGATATATTTGCTCAAAGTAAAATGCAATGCTCTCAAAAGAGAAAACAAAGTAACCCTGAAATGTAAATAAGAATTGTTAACACAAGATATGTAAGATACAAAATGCTTTTGAGATAATCAACTTTATAAATCAAAACATGTGAAACATATCTTGCCAAAACCCAAAAATTAATAATTAACTTGGAAATGTAAAAGAAAGGAAGTGCTAAACCAAGACATCAATATGCAATTAGACTTGAAACATGAAAAGAAAACACTTGTTTGAAATGATTACAATACTTGCTTTTGGAATACTGCATATGAAAACTCAAACCATCAAGAGACAAGTAAAGTAAATGTAATGGAAAGTGCTCTTGGTTAATTTTATTAATTAGCTCTACAACAAGATTACAATTTAACTCTTCAATCCTCAGACCTCACCCTCGCCCAAAGATATGGATCTCACAGTGAGGAGTCAATAAAGAAGTAGAGGATCCCTAAGATGTCTACTTCAACCAACTTATGTTGGAGGTAAAATTTTAATGAGACTTGGGGCCTTTCTACACTAAAATACCTAAATGAAATGCAAATTGTGTTAATTCTCCAAATTAAAATAATGATACATGCAAATGCTTCAAAGAGATTGATTTGCAATGCTTGAATATGAAATAGTATTCAATATAAGCTGCAATTATAACTTCAATTGGAGGAATAAAATTAATTTACAAGTGTTGCATGTGTTTCATCAATGAATTAAAATGATACAAGTAATTTGCTTGAAAGTAAAATTTGTTTCAAATAGACAATGACAATAAATTGCTCCAATATCCAGATAACAATGTAGCATAACATTGAAGCATGTATTCAAGTGCTCATGAAACAATTTACCAAGGTAAATGGAAACGAATCAAAGTTTGTTACGAATATAAAACGCTTGCATGTAAAGGATGAATTGCCCAAAGTGAAGTGTAAGCTTGTAGCTCCAAGCAACAATGAGAAAGAAAATGCAAAGCTCAAATGAAATTGTAACAAACTTTAACTTAGTGAAATGTGATAGTGAGGTTGTGTTAACTCCCAATTAAAGCATGCATGTAAGTGAATGAAGTATGAAAGCTTAAACCATGCAAATGTCAATCCACCCAAGAGAAGCCTCCCTCTAAATGGGGAGATAGGATACCATGGGAGAAATCCCAAGCTCCCACAAACAAGTCAGATCTTTTATTAATATTACAATGATATGAGGGCCCTTCAAAGTTCTCAACTATATTTCAAGGAGAGTCCTCACAATAATTGCTTGAAACTTGGACACTAGACCTCTTTTCTTGAGAAAGTAGTGACAAGATCTCACAAAACTTATGCAAGGGAAACAAGGTGTGAGTTTCCTCCAAATGCCCACGGCTTAGAGAGGAAATAGGCAGCTCTGTAGTGAACTCAACTTGGCCAAACTAAGCCTCAAAAGGGCTCACGACATCCTTGGAAATCGAACCCCCAACACTTGCCAAAGGTCCTGCAAACACTTGTTAGATGTTGCGGGAAGTTGCTCTTCAAAATCTGCCATACAAGAGTTAGCAAACAATCCAAACAATGGCTGCAAAATAAGTTAAGTATTAATGGAAAAATCAGCAAGATAAAATGTATATGTACAATTGTAATTTACAAAAGGCTAAGCTAAAGAGTGAGAGTAAACTCTCGTCTTTGCTTAGCCATCTTCAAGCTCTTAGATAGCAAATGAAAGAAATGAAGTACAATGTTTTTTTTAAGAGAGATTTAAATTTAGAAGTTCTCGGCTTATGTACAAGCTATGTGCCGAAATCCCTGCAAAACCACTTTGTAAGATAAGACTATGAAGGTTCAATGAATAAATGAGACCTCCTTTAAGAATGTATCATGAGTGGGTTGGTCTCTCCAAAGACTTCCCCTCACGTTTGATTCTGTAATTCCAACAAGATGTTCCCTCTACAAAACTTCAATCAAGAATTAGTTCCATATAGATTTAGCAATAAACAATGATAAGAAACTCAAGAGATTTATTTAAAACCAACTAGAGCATTCTATACTTAGAGCATACTTTTAAATCAAATGTCAATGTAAGATAGCTCTACATTAACAAATCTACAAAAGCATATGGAAGCAAATTAGATCAAAGCATGAATACGAGGAATTATACCAATGCGCAACAATTCATCACACTCGAAAAGGAGGAACACCTCATGAATGAAACCCCAAAGTCTTTATTGATATTTCCGAAAGTGTACAAGGCAGTAGCGCTTCCGTAAGCACAATAGCTAGTAACAATCTTATACAATTTGAAAGCCCATGGCTTTATTATATAGAGAGTTGGGAGCAAATCCCAATGAAGAATGATAATGACAAATGGCATTGGAGCCAATCCCAATGTAGAAGTGATTAAACAAGTGGCATGAGGTGACAATCCAAAAGAGAAATTCGAATTTGTTGAATGGAGCTCCAATGCTAAGTGTAAAAATCGAATTTTGGCAAGTGGACATCATTTTCTTCTTCTTTTGTGTGCCAAATTCAAAGTTTATGGTGGAATGACAAGTGTATATGGGTGGTAACCCATGTGGGGACAATTTCCCACAAAAATTTCCACCAAATATTCTCCCAAATCCTCTCAAATGTGCATTAACTTCACAAATTCGAATTTCCAAGCAGTTTTTTCATTTAATGCTAGAAATTTTATTTTATTTGAGCACATGTCCTTTCCTTGATTTTAGGAGTCCACATCACCTTGGGATTTCACTTTAACTCCCCTATAATTTTCCACCTCATTTCCACAACATTTAGCATGTGTGGATATTTATTTTTCTCCATTTATTTAATTTCTGGCTTAATTAATTGCCAGATTTCCCACTAAACTTAGGAAAAGTGAGTTTTGAGGGTCCAAAACACATTATTAACCCTTTAAAGCGTGTCATAGTAGAAAGTTGAGGGTAAGAGGTGTAATTTTGATTACTCATATCCCATACAACTTCTCTAAGCTACACTTATTACAATTTAAATACAATTTTATTTGCAATTTTTGACCTGTGGGAAATCTAAAAAATAAAAAAATGACTACCTAGACCTAACCAAATTCCACGAAATTTTTTGTGTGATCTAGTATGGTAATATACATCGACTCTAGACACTAAGATGTTTCAGGGGCTCAATCTTCAAACTGTCACCCCGGCTTTGGGGTAAAACGTGAGTGAAAAAACCTATAAAATTATCCGCCTCTGAATTATAAGGGATAATTAACTAGATAAAAAAACACTTCAAGGTGTACTCATTTTCTGATTGAGTCCCAACATCGTAGGCCTGTTACAGATTCAAAACTCATCATTACTAGTATCACTTATTACAATTCCCCATAGGGTGTGGAATCTGGGTACAAGAAAGATGATGAGAAGATAGAAGTAGAGTTAAAAAACTCTGTTGACTGACGATATCTAATGGTACAAGTGTCCTCTGGATCATCCTTGGGCATGGAGCCTTCATATAATCATTAGGTGCCACTCCAGTGGTCAACAAGGTCACAGCTACAGGTTTACTTGATCAACGGGCCCAAGGTCTTTTGGAGATGTTTCATGGGGTTTTGAGGAGTTTCTATGGGATCTGATGACATTCGCTTGGCGTATTCCATCATTTGCACAACTTGTCTTTTGTTCCGTCACATTCTGACAACTTTCAAAAAACAAGGTTATTATTGGCCTAACTCAGTTAATTATGCTTAAGGTGGCGTTGCGAGAGGAATACTTGACGGAACACTTTAATGTAATAGCTCGTTGAAACCGAAATGAGAAGATCTATAGGATGGAATGGTTAGAGGTGATTTTCATTGACCCGAGGAAGCATGGTGGTCAATTTACCCTTTTCCCACATTAAAAAGAATATTTTAATTGAAATAAAAAGAGGGAAAATGTGCTCAATGATTAAAATAATAATAAAATGGGAGGTTCTAGAGGGTTTCATCAGATCTACAAAAGTGGAGGAGGCCATTAGAGGACATCTTAGATTTGTGTTTTCTTCTTGTGGAGAGGTTTAAGAACTTGGTTCTCTATTTCAGTAGTGTGAAAATTCGTAATCCTGAATCCTATTGTAGCAACTGGAAATTATTATCCTAATTGTTAATTAAATTTAACAATTTATTTATTGTTTCCTACAACAAATATTGAATAACTCACACTGCAATCTACACAAATAAAATTGCGAAAGAATAAACGTTGGAAGAAATTCTAGCACACACACATAAAATGACACAGATATTTTTGGACCAATGTCCCCGGAAAAACCTAACTTGAGAAAACTGGTGCAGCATTGAGGGTTTTATTTTATTATGCAGCAGTGAAAGCTGAGTACATCTATGGAAGCTCAACTAGCAATCCAAACAGCAAGAAAATCTGAGTAAAATAGTGAAGGGAATTACTATTGAAACTTGTAAGTATTACCCGTTAGAAATTTTATTTGTATTCTCTGGTTTACTTCGACTATTTGTTTAATTACTACCAAGTTATTTAACCATATAAACACTGAAATAAACACAATACAATCTCAACCATCTATAGATCAACAACTGAAAGAAATAAACAAACACACAAGTAACACCGTTATTTTTGGACAATCGTCCCTGGAAAAACCCAACTTGGGAAAACCAGTGTAGTAGTTCTGAGGGTTTTATTATTAAGCAGCTTTTCTAAGCACACTGGGTGCCAAACTGGTTCATTAGACAGAGATAAAAAAATTTGGCAGTATACCTCTCTTCGGAAGCAAATATTCGAAAAGTCTGCCCCACGAAACCCTCTCCAGCACAATCTGAAGCACTACATCAGCCCTTGTAGCCTTTGCGTCAGCTTAAAACCCTATGCGTCAGCCCTCTGAGGCTCTGTGCAGCTGATGTAAGGAGATTTTGGGGTAAGGCAAAATCCCTTTCATATCAATTTTTTGATCCTGAGGCTTGTGGGTTATGGCCCACAAACCTATCGGAAGCGTTTATTTGAGGCCTTAAGCCTTTAAACCCGGGACCATTCAACTATCGGGATACATAGGATTACACGGGAAAACCCTGCTTCGAACACAAAAGCCGGACTTCAAATACTATAAACCTACATTCATAAATCGTCGAGTCCGCTCCTCCAATCCTTTCCACAGCACTGCGTCGTCCTTTGCATTCTCCGATCGCCGATCAAATAACTTGCATGACAATCGTGCATCGTTGATCTAACACACTTGATCTGACGGCTGTCAGAGATTTCGGGTGGACAAATAGCACGGAGAGTATCCGCCCGAAAAAGCGGTTTTCTCTCTCCACTCTCGTGCTATGTGTCAATCGATAAGTGGAATCGGGTGACTACCCTCTAATACCACTTGACCACTTCTACCTCGCCCGAAATACCACTTTGTCTCGAGAAATCACCTCTTCTTTGATTATCTTCCGCGCTCTTCCACCATGCGATGACCGTTAGATTTAAACGGTCGATTGTTCTCATTCTTTGTCGCTTACACCGTTGATCTTCTGCTTATTGATGGATCTCTGTGCTTAACACGGATTTGCCACACTCCGTTTAACACACGACATTCATATATCGATTCATTCACTTAATAGTGGATCGCCATCGATCCTTGCAGTGATTGATGGTCAATCAACAATCTCGCAACACAGGACTAACTCTATATATGAAATACACACAGGCTATCTATACAGTAATACACAGGTGCACAATTCAACACTGAAACACACTTTTATATTATACATGGCATAGTTACATTCTAAGGCATTTCAGCCTTAGAAACAAGCTCACCTTTCGGTTACATTTTGGTCACTCTGTTCTCACAAATTTCTATCTGTCACTCTGTATCTCACTCCCCTATTGAACACGCAGGTTCATCATATATATATATATATATATATATATATATATATATATATATATATATATATATATATATATATATATATAAGGGAACATTGGATCGGATCACTGTGAAGGATTCGATCACATCCTTTCCTCAAATCTCTCAACTAATCTCTCTATATGCATACATATGGTAGATTACATTTAATTAAGTCCATCAAACTAGCTCTATTTTAACAGAAATGTCCCCTGTTTAGCTCCGATGGTCCACGTCCTCCTTGCTCCGCTTTGGATTCCTCGTTTGATTAAGAGTGTCGGATGCTCCTGCATCAGACTCCCGAGGCACAAAAATTTATGACCTCCTGGTCATATGCTTCTCCTTATCCTTAGCAATTCTACCCACTTCTCAATGGAACTGCCTTCATGATCTTCTGTGAGCTGCAACCAACCTCTGTAGTAACAATCTTCTCTACTACACGATACCTCACCAAGCTTTCTCCTCTGAGATTTAGTCTTTTGGCATCCTTCTGGTTCTCTCCTCTAAAACCAATTGAGCACTCCTCGCTCTAGGTTGCTGCAAGTCTCCTCACCTCCTGCTGCTGCTATCTGTATGACAGTAAGACCATAAACTCTCCATACTTTAAACAATTGTACCTCCTTCTCCTGCTTGCAAACTCTTCCTCCTCGCAGGAAATCTTCTTCCCTTTCCTTGCTCTGATACCACTTGATGAAAGGAGATTTTGGGGTAAGGCAAAATCCCTTTCATATCAATTTTTCGATCTTGAGGCCTGTGGGTTATGGCTCACAAACCTATCGGAAGCGTTTATTTGAGGCCTTAAGCCTTTAAACCCGGGACCATTCAACTATCGGGATACACAAGATTACACGAGAAAACCCCGCTCCGAACACATAAGCCGGAATTCAAATACTCTAAACTTGCATTCATAAATCATCGGGTCCACTCCTCCAATCCTTTCCACAGCGCTGTGTCGTCCT
This sequence comes from Pinus tabuliformis, assembly GCA_031772625.1. Lineage (NCBI taxonomy): Eukaryota > Viridiplantae > Streptophyta > Pinopsida > Pinales > Pinaceae > Pinus > Pinus tabuliformis. The sequence continues at coordinate 81,449,563 of CM062804.1, read as the reverse complement.
TCGCATTCTCCGATCGCTAATCAAACAACTTGCACAACAATCCTCCACCGTTGATCTAACATACTTGATCCGACGACTGTCAGAGATTTCAGGTGGACAAATAGCATGGAGAGTACCCGCCCAAAAAAACGATTTTCTCTCTCCACCCTCGTGCTACGTGTCAATCGATAAGTGGAATTGGGTGACTACCCTCTAATACCACTTACCACTTCTACCTCACCCGAAATACCACTTTGTCTCGAGAAACCACTTCTTCGTTGATTATCTTCCGCACTCTTCCACCATGCGATGAGCGTTAGATTTAAATGATCGATGGTTCTCGTTCTTTGTCACCTACGCCATTGACCTTCTGCTTATAGATGGATCTCTACACTTAACACGGATCTGCCACACTCCATTTAACACACGACATTCATATATCGATTCATTCACTTAATAATGGATTGCCATCGATCTTTACAGTGATTGATGCTCGATCAACAATCTCGCAACGTAGGACTAACTCTATATATGAAATACACACAGGCTATCTATACAGTAATACACAGGTGCACAATTCAACACTGAAACACACTTTTATATTATACACGGCATAGTTACATTCTAAGGCATTTCAGCCTTAGAAACAAGCTCACCTTTCGGTTACATTTTGGTCACTCTGTTCTCACAAATTTCTATCTATCACTCTGTATCTCACTCCCCTATTGAACACGCAGGTCCATCATATATATATATATATATAAGGGAACATTGGATCGGATCACTGTGAAGGATCCAATCACATCCTTTCCCCAAATCTCTCAACTAATCTCTCTATATGCATACATATGGCAGATTACATTTAATTAAGTTCATCAAACTAGCTCTATTTTAACAGAAATGTCCCTTGTTTAGCTTTGATGGTCCACGTCCTCCTTGCTCCACTTTGGATTCGTCATTTGATTAAGAGTGTCGGATGCTCCTACATCAACAACCTCTCTGGCTCTCTGCGTCACTCCTGCAGCCTCTGCGTGGATGACGCAAGCCCTTATGGCCTCTGTGCAGTCACTGCTGGTCTCTGCGTGGCTCCTTCTGCCTATGTGTCTGCCTCTCTGCCTCTGCACCAGTCTTCCGACACTATCTCTGCCTCTTTGCCTCGTACTCACTGCCCCATGCTGCAACTTTGATCACTGATTCGATTTCTCTTAGCAAACCTCGCTCTAGAAAATCGAATGACTGATCACTCTGGTGTATGTCCAACTGACCCTCAAGCCTTCTCTTATACTTTTTCTGTTGAGTCTTCAACGGCCGAGATTACATCTCTAATCAACGGTTAAGATTAGATTTGGCTTGATCCATGTCCTTTAGAACCTTTTAACCCAGTTTTATATTAATATACATTATTAATATCTCCTTCATCGAGCAGAATTTCCTCAAACCATTTATGGGTCTTGGAGATCTCATGTGCTATAGACTCTCCACTAATTTTCATGGCTAGAGCACATCCGATACTCCAAATCAACACTCTCTCTTAGCGAGGATTGTGCTCTTGTAATACTCCACACTGAGCATCACCCTAATTATATGGCATTGGTACCTGTGCTGATGCTAGGCCTCCCCACCCAACACCCTCTGCACTGCTGCATCTTGTACTACTGCCCATAGCTCTGCGACTGCCACTGCTACATCTATACGACAACTCCCTTTGCATCCGTGCTGTTGTTGGCCCTTTTTCCCAACATTGCATCTGCACTGCATTTCTCTCTCATCATGCTGCATCGTGCTACTGCTGCTGCACTGCAACTCAGTTACTGAGAAGTAAGTAACTGATCCACCCAACTACTGACATCCCTGTCAGGCTAGAAACCCTCCCGATGCTGAAGCTCTCTCTGTCGCTATCCTGTGCTCCCTCTACTGCATCTGCGCTGTCACAACAACTTTGTGCCTCTCGCACCATTGCAAACCTCTCTATGCCATCCTGCACTGCTGCAACCTCCTCTGTGCCTCTCGCACTGCTGCAACCCTCTCTGCGTTGCCAGGGACTACTGCACTCTAGCACTCTCTGCCGCTTCATCCGCATCCACTTCTACCGACATCCACCATCCTACTACTCTAACTTTGGGACTCCCGTAGCCAGGTATAATCCAAGAGTTTGGGTACCTCAAGGATCCTGCCCCTCATTGCCTGTAGTTTTCTTGATTACAGTTTGATGTCTCCCCACCTCTTCTCTAGAGGTTCATGAGAACTCATGGCACAATCGTCATCCCCCTCTACCTCCTTTTCCACCTTCGTTGGCGCTGCCTTGGAGTCAGATGCCTCTCCCTTATTCTTCTTCCTCGAACACTGGTTCGCATAATGCCCCATTTCCCCACAGTTGAAGCACTTTATCTTGGAGAGGTCATTTTTCTTGCTCTTCCCCTGTGTCCCCGCAAATGCCAAAGTTGCATCCTCTTCCTCCTCTTTCTTTACTCGGGCTCCTTTACTGCTACTTCCCGTCTTGGTCAACCGTCTGATCTCTTCTTGGCGAAGAGTTGCCCACAATTCTTCCCATCCTCGAAGATTCACTCTGCCCAAAATGCTTTGGACGAACGTCTCCCACTCCTCGGAGACTACGTTTAGGGCGGTCCTCACCATCAACTCCTAATCCGGCGTGGCCCCTATGGAAGTCAGTTGGTCCCGGATCTCATGCAACCTACTAAGGAAGTGATCTACCTTCTCCCCCTTCTACATTTGGTACGATCGCAGCTGATTCTCCAGTAGCATTTTCCTTTGCACGAAAGTGCCTTGATACAATGTCTTTAAGGTATCTCACATTTCCTTTGCCGCCTCCTTCTTAGCAATATGTTGGACCACAAGATCCTTGACCCCATCAAGGATTATGCATTTCGCCTTGGCCAGCGCATCCTCATACCTTTCATTGTCAGCTGGGTTGACTGGGATAGCCACGGTTCTCAAGGTGAAGGCCTTGATGCGATGTCTATCTGGAACGGACAGGATCCTGGCCTTCTAGAAGGCAAAGTTGGACGCTCCATCTAGCCTGTCCTGATCTCTCAGTCCATTCATGGCCATCTCTTTGCTATTCTTTTTGATTCCTTTGAGTCTCTACTTCCCTCCTGGAAGTTCTCTCTTCGACTCCCTCTGAGTCGCTACTTCCCTCCTGGAAGTTCTCATCTAGACTCCCTCTGAGTCTCGATTTCCTTCTTGGAAATCTACCTGCCAAACGTCGAATAACACCTCTTCAATCTCCTATGCACCTGCAACACTGATCTAGATTTCTTGGCTAGAAATCTGCCTAGGTAGGGACTCCTTCTACCTTGGTTTTGCCCCGTTGGGTACTGTTCTGTCTTGGCAGCAACAACACCCCACCAGCTTCACTCCCCGCAATCTGCCCACAGCTTCCTATGCCCCAGCAACTAAAGAACTGAGCCTCTATGCTTTGCACAATCCCGACACTAGCTGAATTGCTCCAATAGCCATCTATGTCACTCCTACTCGGCTGAAAAGGATGACGTGGCTCTTCGTGAGCCTCTTTTGCCTCTCACTGCTTCTGCGCTGGCCCCTTCTCTGGCTCAAACTGATGATGTAAGCCCTCTGCATCAACCCTTCTCTGTTGCTTTTTGCCTAGGAACAACTTCTGTCACTCGGGATAGTTGTTTCTACTGCAAATTCTCTGATTTAGTTGGCGCCTTCAGCTCTCCTGTGATCTACAATGCTTTGATACCATGTTGAAATTTCTAAGTATTACCGGTTAGAAATTTTATCTGTATTCTCTGGTTTATTTTGCCTACTTGTTTAATTACTAATAAGTTATTTAACCATATAAATACTGAAATAAACACAATACAGTCTCAACCATCTACAGATCAATAGCTGAAAGAAATAGACAAACACACAAGTGACACCGTTATTTTTGGACAATCGTCCCCGGAAAAACCCAACTTGGGAAAACCAGTGCAGCAGTTTTGAGGGTTTTATTATTAAGCAACTTTTCTGAATACACTGGGTGCCAAACTGACTCACCCAGCAGAGAAACAAATCTGGCAGTAATACCTCTCTTAAGGAAGTAGATATTCGGAAAGTCTGCCCCATGAAACCCTCTCCAACACAATCTGAAGCACTGCGTGAGCCCTCCTGGCCTCTGCGTTAGCTTGAAACCCTCTACATCAGCCCTCTAAGGCTCTGCGTAGCCTCTCTGGCTCTTTGCGTCACTCCTGCAGCCTCTGCGTGGATGACGCAGGCCCTTCTGGCCTTTGCGCAGTCACTGCTGGCCTCTGCGTAGCTACTTCTACCTTTGCGTATGCCTCCCTGCTTCTACGCTAGTCTTCCGGCACTATCTCTGCATCTCTGCCTTGTACTCACTGCCCCTCACTGCAACTTTGATCACTGATTCAATTTCTCTTAGCAAACCTCGCTCTAGAAAATCGAATGACTGATCACTCTGGTGTATCTCCAACTGACCCTCAAGCCTCCTCTTATACTTTTTTTTGTTGAGTCTTTAAGGAACGAGATTACATCTCTAATCAACTACTAAGATGAGATTTGGCTTGATCCATGTCTTTTAGAGCCTTCTAACCCAGTTTTATATTAATACCCATGAATATTTTTATTTTCCTAAGTTTAGACTTAGGAACCCATTAAAAATATTAATTATTTTAATATGTCTTTCACCGGGCGGAATTTCCCCAAACCATTTCTGGGTCTTGGAGATCTCATGTGCTATAGCCTCTCTACCAATTTTCATGCCTAGAGCACATCCGATGCTACCCCAAATCAACAATTACCCTTCTCCCACAAGCAATATCTGGCTCAACGATCCCTATCAAGCCTCGGCCTCCTGGAGCTTTACGTCAGCCTCTGCGCTGCTCTGCATAGCTCGTTGGACGACTTGCTTCGAACTGGGCTCTGATTAAGTTGTTCTGCCTCTGGATGCTGAGAAAATTGTCTCTCTGGCCCTCTGGGATTCCTTCCCGGCCTATGGAATTGAGAACAAATTTTCTTCTCTCCAAATCAAACTGCCTGACTGAAGCAATTGCGCTGCCCCTTAGTGCTGCCTCTCTGGGATAATTCAGCTCACTTGTCGCTGCCTCTCCAGATTTGGAAAATATTTCCTCCGATCACTATCGCTTCCCTTCACTCACTGCTTCGATCTCACTGGCTCTCTCTCCGACAACTGACTGTTGCTACTTTGGAAATCGATTTGCTCATGAAATCGAACTGCTCGAGTGTCTTCTCCAAGTGCCCATTGACTTCTTCTTATAATCCTTTGTTGGGACTCCAATGGCCAAGATTAAATTTTAATTGATGGCTAGGATTAACTTCAAATCAATCCGTGTGAATTTCTAGAACATTCACACCTTGACTTAATTAACACTGATTAATTAGCCATATTCCCTAAGTTTAGACTTAGGAAATATTTAAAAACTGACTAATAATTTAATTAAGTAATTTTTAGGCAGAATTTCCAAAAATGATTTCTGGGTTTTAGAGATCTCATGTATTCTAGCCTCTCCACAAAATTTCGTGGATAGAACACATCCGATGATACAAAAACTAACACTCCCTCTTAGCGAGGAATGTGTTCTAGAATTCTAGTGCTCTACCGCACCCTGTCTCTGTATCATCTCCTGTCATGCTTCTGATGTCTAGCTGTTGCTATCCACCAACCACTGCGCAACTCTGATATCCGTTGCATCTTTACTGCTGCTAACACTGTCGTACTGTTGCCAACACTGGAACGCCCTCTCATTTGTTGTTGTTGTAACTGCAACTACTACAACTGAGAAGCATCCCAAATATTGAATCAAATGTGATCAGCATGATGCATCTGTCTCCCGACTCCCGAGTCATGACTGCTACGAGCTCTGCTGTGTCTACTAAAGACTCTACGCTGCTACTGACTCTGCACTATGCTAACTGCACTACTGCTGCTAGTCTGCAACTGTCACTCGGCCTTTAACTGCATCTACTGCCACTGATCCATCCTGCTACTGAAAATCTATGGGCCCCCGTAGCAAGGTATTGATCCAAGAGGTGGACCTCCTCAAGGAACATGCCCATTTGTAGCACTTTGGGGCTACAACACCAAATCTCCCCACCTCACTCCTGGAGGTTTGTCAGCAAACATGGCGAAGTCTTCCTCTAGCCTGGAGGAAAGCCTATTGATCTCTGGCATCTGCTAATGTTGCCTACTAGTCCTGCTTCTCCTCCTTGTCCTTCTTCCTGAGAGGACACTGGGTACTGTAGTGACCGAGCTCACCACATCTGAAGCACTTGACCTTCGACAAGTCCTTTTTCTTCTTTTGTTGTTCTCTTTGCCCCTGACTGGAACCCTTGTTAATTTGAGGTAGCATTGGATGTGCTCTAGCCGTGAAAATTGGTGGAGAGGCTAAAGCACATGGGATCTCCAAGACCCAGAAATGGTTTGGGCAGATTCTAACCGGTTTGGGAGATATTAAAATAATTAATATTTTTAATGGAGTTCCTAAGTCTAAACTTAGAAAAAATAAAATAATAATGGGTATTAATATAAAACTAGATTAGAAGGTTCTAAATGACATGGATCAAACCAAATTTAATCTTTGTTGTTGATTAGAGATGTAATCTCGGCCGTTGAACTACCCATAGGAAAAGTATAAGAGGAGGCTTGAGGGTCAGTTGGAGAATACACTAGAGTGATTAGTCATTCAATTTACTAGAGCAGAGTTTTCTAAGTAAAGTCGAATCAGTGATCAGTTTGCAGCGAGGGGCAGTGAGTATTGGACAGAGAGGCAGGGATAGTGGTCGAGAGACCAGCGCAGAGGCAAAGAGGCAGACGCAAAAGCCAGAAGAGGCCATGCAAAGGCTGGGACAGCGCAAAGGCTAGAGGGCCCGTGTCATCCATGCAGAGGGCAGCAGGAGTGACGCAGATGGCTGTAGAGGTTGCGTAGTGCTCAGAGGGCTGATGCAAAAGGTTCTGAGGCTGATGCAGAGGCCAGGAGGGTTGGCGCAGTGCTTCAGTGGTGCTGGAGAGGGTTTCGTGGGGCAGGTTTTCTGAATACTTGCTTCCGAATAGAGAGGTATTACTGTTGGTTATTTTCTCTGTTGGGTGAGCCAATTTGGCACCCAATTGTACTCAAGGATAGACTGCATAATAAAATAAATCCTCAGAATTGTTGCACCGGTTTTCTCGCTTTGGGTTTTTCCGGGGACGAGTTGTCCAAAAATAATGGTGTCACTTGTGTGTTTGCTATTTCTTTCAGCTGTTGACCTGTAAATGGTTGAGACTGTATTGTGTTTATTTCGATGTTTATATGTTCAAGTAACTTGTTCGTAATTAACAAGTAGGAGAAATAAACCAGAATGATACAGATAAAATTTCTAACGGATAGACTTAGAAATTTCAACATGGTATCAGAGCATGGTTGCAGATCACATGAGAGTTGAAGGAATCAACTGAAGCAAAGCATTTGCAGCATAAACAGATGTCTCAAGTGACAAAAGTTGTTCCTTGTAGAAAGCGACAGAAGAAGGGTTGACATAGAGGGACTGCGTCATCAATCCAAGCAAAGAGAGGCCAGCGTCGAGGGTGAGGAGGGCAGAACAAGGCTCACGCAGAGACCAGGAGGGTTGACGTAGTTGGCTGAGGGAGCATTTTTGCTAGTGCCAGGATTGCGTAGAGCCTAGAGGCTCAGTCCTTCAGTTGTTGGGGCATAGGAAGCTGTGGGCAGTTTGAGGGAGTGAAGCTGGTGGGGTATTGTGGGCAGAACAATACCTAATAGGGTAAGACCAAGGTAGAGGGAGTCGCTACCAAGGCAGATTTCTAGCCAAGGAATCCGGATCAGTGCTGCAGGTGCATAGGAGATCGGAGAGGTGCGACTCGACAGTTGGCAGGTGGATTTCCAAGAGGGAAATCGAGATTTAGAGGGAGTCTAGCGGAGAACTTCCAGACGGGAAGTAGCGACTCAAAGGGAGCCGAAGAGAGAACTTCTAGAGGAAAGTAGAGACTCGGAGGAGTCGTCAGGAAGAGAAAAGAGATGGCCATGAATGGATTGAGGGATCAGGACACGCTGGACGGGGCGTCCAAGTTTGTGGTTTGGAAGGCCAGGATCCTGTCCATTCTAGATAGACATTGCATCAAGGCCTTTGCCTTGAGAACAGTGACTATACCAGTTGACCCGACTGATAATAAGAAGTACGAGGAGGCAATGGCCAAGGCGAAATGCATCATCCTTGATGGGGTCAAGGATCATGTGGTCCAACATATTGCCGAGAAGGAGACATCAAAGGAAATATGGGACACCTTGAAGTTGTACCAACATACTTCCATGCAGAGGAAGATGTTACTTGAGAATCAGCTGCGGTCATACCAGATGCAGAAGGGGGAGTAGATAGATCAGTTCCTCAGGAGATTGAAGGAGATCTGGGACCAACTGACTTCCATAGGGGCCATGCCTGATGAAGAGATGTTGGTGAGGACCGCTCTAAACACAATCTCTGAGGAGTGGGAGACATTTGTCCAGAGCATTCTGGGTAGGGTGAATCTTCCAGATTGGGAAGAATTGTGGGCGGCTCTTCGCCAAGAAGAGATCAGATGGCTGAGCAAGATGGGTAGTAGCAACAAAGGAGTTTGGATTAAGAAGGAGGAGGAAGAGGATGCGGCTCTGGCATCTGTGGGGAAGCAGGAGAAGAGGAAGAAAAAGGACCTCTCTAAGGTTAAGTGCTTCAACTGTGGGGAACTGGGTCATTATGCGAACTAGTGTTCGAGGAAGAAGAACAAGGGAAAGGCGTCTGACTCCGAGGCAGCGCTAGCGAAGGTGGAAAAGGAGGTAGAGGAGGATGACAATTGTGCCATGAGTGCTCATGTACCTCTAGAGAAGAGGTGGGGAGACATCGAGCTGTAGTCAGGAGGACTACAGGCGATGAGGGGCAGGATCCTTGAGGTACCCAAACTCTTGGATTATACCTTGCTACAGGAGCCTCGAAGAGAGAGTAGCAGGACTAGCAGATGTCAGTAGAAACAGATGTGGATGAAGTGGCAGAGAGTGCTACAGCGCAGGAGTCCCGGGCAACGCAGAGCTAGCAGGCTGCAGTAGTGTGAGAGGTACAAAGGAGGTTGCAACAATGCAGGATGACACAGAGAGGTTTGCAGCAGTGCGAGATGCAAGGAGTTGTTGCAGTAGTGCAGAGGCAGTAGAGAGAGCTCTTGTTAACGACAGGGAGAGCTTCAACATCGAGAGTGTTTCTAGCCTGACAGGGATGTCAGTAGTTGGGTGGATCAGTTGCTTCTTAGTAACTGAGTTGCAGTGTAGTAGCACGATGCAGCGTGATGAGAGGGGGTTGCAGTGTAGATGCAGCGTTGGGAGAAAGGACCAGCAGTAGCACAGATACAGAGGGAGCTGCCATACAGATGCAGCAGTGGTAGTGGCAGAGACATGGGAAACAGTACAAGATGCAGCAGTGCAGAGGATGTTGGGTGGGGAGGCATAGCATTAGCACAGTTACCGGTGCCGTATAATCAGAGTTATGCTCAGTGTGGAGTATTACTAGAGCACAGTCCTCGCTAAGAGGGAGTGTTGATTTGAGGTAGGCATCATATGTGCTCTAACCATGAAAATTGGTGGAGAGGATAAAGCACATGAGATCTTCAAGACCCAGAAATGGTTTTGGCAGATTTTAACCTGTTTGGGAGATATTAAAATAATTAATATTTTTAATGGAGTTCCTAAGTTTAAACTTAGGAAAAATAAAATATTAATGGGTATTAATATAAAACTGGGTTAGAATGTTCTAAATGACATGGATCAAGCCAAATCTAATCTTTAGCCGTTGATTAGAGATGTAATCTCGGTCGTTGAAGGACCAACAAGAAAAGTATAAGAGGAGGCTTGAGGGTTAGTTGGAGAATACACTAGAGTGATTAGTCATTCGATTTACTAGAGCAGGGTTTGCTAAGTAAAGTCGAATCAGTGATCAGTTTGCAGCGAGGGACAGTGAGTACTGGATAGAGAGGCAGGGATAGTGCTGGGAGACTAGCACAGAGGTAGAGAGGCAGATGCTGAAGCTAGAGCAGGCCACGCAGAGGCTAGCTGGGATAGCGTAGAGACCAGAGGGCTTGCGTCATCCACGCAGAGGGCATCAACAGTGCTGCAGAGGCCTGTAGAGGCTGCGTAGTGCCTCAGAGGGCTGACGCAGAAGGTTTCGAGGCTAACGCAGAGGCCAGGAGGGCTGACACAGTGCTTCAGTGGTGCTGGAGAGGGTTTTGTGCGATAGATTTTCTAAATACTTGCTTCTGAATAGAGAGGTATTACTGTCGGTTATTTTCTTTGTCGGGTGAGCCAGTTTGGCACCCATTTATACTCAAGGATAGACTACATAATAAATAAACCCTCAGAATTGCTGCACCGGTTTTCCCACATTGGGTTTTTCTGGGGATGAGTTGTCCAAAAATAATGGTGTCGCTTGTGTGTTTGCTATTTCTTTCAGCTGTTGATATTTAGATGGTTGAGACTGTATTGTGTTTATTTCGATGTTTATATGTTCAAATAACTTGTTTGTAATTAACAAGTAGGAGAAATAAACCAGAATGATACAAATAAAATTTCTAACGGATAGACTTAGAAATTTCAACGACCCTTAGATGCGAGGGCCACATTCTCCTCCTCCTTCACCTGCTTCGATCTTCTACTGTTGCCACTGATGGAGCTCTTTAGAAGAGCTCGCCTCAACCAGTGTTATCAGAACCGAACCGGTTCCGGCAAAACCGATCGGTTTGACTGGTTTGGAGGCAAAACCAGTCCGAACTAGCCCTTTGAACCGGAAATGACCAATTTGGCACCGAACCGGTTCCGCCAACCTGTGGGTCCCACTGCCGCACTCCCAGGTAGTAAACAAAAAGTTTTTTTTTGGTTTTTTTAATAGTTTTCCTAATTTATAAACCTAATATAGCCCCCCCTAAAGCTATTTAAACACCCCCACCCCCTCTATTCTACTCACACTATTCATTCGATTCTCTTGCATTTCTTGAGCTAAGTTCGGTGAGGAGAACATGGAGAGTTTTTTGCAAGGTTGTTTTGAAGGAGATTTTTTGTAGATTTGAAGAGATGATTGGAGTCTTCGAGAGCTGTTGGGTTGGAAGATTTTTGAGCTACTTCAAAGATTTATTTTTTCTCATAGATTTTTGGGTTTTCTTCAGTGGTTTTTGTTGTTGGTGGAATTTTTTATTTTATTTTTTTGGGGCTGCTACATAGCTGATTTTGGAGCTGATTTTCTCCAAAATATTTAGAGGGTAAATCAAGGAAATTTCTGCCATTTTTTCCTCTAAAAATCAGCAATTTTTTTCTCATAAAAATTAAAAACCCCATTGTTTTTATGCAGATTTGTAGGGGCTACTCTAGAGCTGATTTTAGAAGAGTTTGGAGCTGATTTTAGAAGAGTTTGGAGTTGATTTTCTTTAGAAAATTAAGAGGGAAATACAATGTATTTTTTCAACCATTATGTTCTATTTTTCTTCAAAAAACTAATTTTCCCTTCTCATAAAATTTTAAAACCCCAGTTTTTTTATGTAGAATTCAGAATTTCAGATTTCTTCTGTTTTTCTCAAAAATTATTGTAATTTAAAGGGTTATTTTGAGATATTTCATTGACAAATTTTTGAAGAAGATTTTGACGCTAATTGAAGAGTTTATTTTCAGCTTGGTTGGAGTTACTTCTCTTTTCAAAATTTATTGATTTTCTCCAGGTATTTCATTGTTTTTACTCTTTTATTTTTCTCTAAAAAAAATGTCATAAAAATTTAAAATTCTAAAAAACATAGAGTTTTCTATGCAGATTTTACTATTCTTCTCCATGGCCCCCAAAAATAAGAATGATCCAGCTTGGGTTCACTGCCATTTAAATGAACAAGGGGTAAAAGTTTGCAACTATTGTAGGAAAAAAGTTAAGGGTGGGGGGATCCATAGAATCAAAGAACACCTAGCACATTGGAGAAAGCAAGTAAACCCTTGTGAAAATGTTTCTGATGATCTCAAAGCAGAGATGCAAAATTTAATTGAATCCTACAATGAAGAAAAGGGGAAAAGCAAAAGTCTTAAAAAAAGATATAGCCAAAAGTCAAAAGGATGATGCATGTTTGGTGACTCTGATTTTGAAGCATATGTGCCCAGTTTTGAAGAATCCTCTAGTTTCCCTTCTAAAGTTGGAGAGGGTAGTTCAAGTGGTTTAAACTTGAAGAGGACAACAACTTGTAAAATGATTGACTCCTTCTTTGTACCTCGCACCACCCTTGGTTCTCAACCAACACTTGATGCTAAATGGAAGAAAATAGAGGAGGTTGCATATGAATGCATTGCTAGATGGTGGTATGATGCAGACATACCTTTTAATGCTACTAATTTTGCATATTATCAGCCCATGATTGATGCTATAGCTTCATGTGGAGATGGCTTCAAAGACCTTAGCTTTCATGATATCAGGGGGTCACTTTTACAAAATGAGGTCCAAAGAATAGAAGAGTACCTTACAGAGTTCAAGCAATCATGGACCAAAATAGGATGCACAATTATGTCTGATGGATGGACTGATGGTAGATCTCACAATATTCTAAATTTCTTATTTGCTTGTCTAAAAGGTACTATGTTTATCAAATCTGTTGATGCATCTGATCAGGTGAAGGAAGTAGGGGCTGAAAATGGTGTACAAGTTATCACAGATAATGCCTCTAACTATGTTGCAATGAGAAAGATGTTGGAGGAAAAACACCCCACCATTTGGTGGTCTCCATGTGCAGCCCATTGTTTGGACCTCATGCTTGAGGATATTGGCAAAATTGAGTGGTTGAAGAAGTGTGTGGAAGATGCAAAATCCATAACCAAGTACATCTACAACCACTCATGGGTTTTGAACCTTATGAGAAAGCACACAGGGGGTAAAGAGCTTGTTCGATCAACCATCACACGATTTGCAACCAACTTCCTTTCGTTGCAATCCCTTGTTCAACAAAAAACAAACTTGAGGAAGATGTTTTCATGTGATAAATGGAATTCATCTCAGTGAAGCAAAAAGGCAAAACGGAAACAGATGGTTGACCAAGCATTTGACAAAAGATTTTGGTCAAAGGCAGAGGAGATTATGTTATTTAGTGAGCCTCTGTCAGAGTTTTGTGGATGGTGGATAGCGATAAATCTGCTATGGGTTTTGTTTATGAGGCCATGGATTAGGCCAAGAAACAAATAAAAGTAACATATGGGGATAAAAGACAAAAGTACATTCCTCTATGGAGAATCATTGATGAAAGATGGAACAAACAACTCCATAGACCTTTACATGCAGCCGGCTACTACTTAAATCCAAGGTATGTAATTTTGGATTTTAATTCTCATTGCTTATAAGTTATAAGCTAAGTCACCTGACACGGGGATTCGGGACACGTAGGATTCGAGATTCGTGGTGTCGGATTCAGACACGTTGACCCCACGAAATAAGACACGTAGGATTCGTTATATATTACTTTATATATATATATATATTTAATATATATCTATATATATATATATTAAAAATTAGATATTTCTTACACAAATTTTAATTAATGATACAAATTTATTGATTTCAAACATAGATCTTCATCTATAGCTATTAGCATGCATAGTACATAGAAAATTCAAATAAATGTCAGTGGTACTAGTCACATAAATGATAAATCTATTAAAAATTTAAATCATGATTCATAATTCATAACTGAAAGACAACTTACAACTACAAGATAGTAAGATAAACACACTGACAACTGTAGTTTTCTCATTAAGTCATCAAATCAAAATGTGTTACATAGGTAGTGCTAGTGCAATGCTAATGGCAAATAGAAATAGAAAATATAAAACAACTATAGGTATACAAGCCTCAAGGCATCAATCAGCATCAGAATCAGCATCACTGTCCTCATCATCATGGTCCCCATTGCTCTCCTCTACATCCATCCTCGCCTGTACATCTCGCCTCTACATCTGCTGGTGTGGAGGATGACCCCTCTAAGTCATCAAATCTAACAGGCTCTAGCACTGGATAATTGAGATCAATGTTGGCCAATGCCAACTCAACATTGGTGTCCAGACCCATATCATCAGGAACAGTGTTACTTGGGAGCGGGAGCGAAAGCGGGGAGTGGGAGCGACATTTTCAAAAGCTCCTGGTTTGATGCTCTTGATTAAATACGAGTTCCATACCCTAATACATGACAAAATTCAATGGAAACATTGCAATCTCCCAATCCTAAAATCGTGAAAAACTGATAAGTCTGCTGGATTTTGAATGAAATCTAAAATTCTACTTTCTCCATATGAAATCCAATGAGGCCGGAACCACTCTCAAACATCATGAGTCATTTCATGGTAATGTTAAAAATTTAAGTAAAAGAATGAAAATGAAGATTAAGGAGAATGTCACTTTTACTTTAAGAATTTAACATTACCATGAATAGCATATCAATACTAGGGCCTAGACTTGATCATGAAGCTGCGAAAACGCTTGCCAAATGAAAATATGCGTGGCTGTAATGACCAAATGCGGCCTTTTCATACCCGTGTAGGTCACTTTTTGAGCCTAGCGAGTCCTGGAAAACAGGACATGATTCCCAAAATCGTGACACGCAGATGAAAATCGGGACACGACCTCGGATTCGACGAGTTAGGAAGGGACACGATGTGTCATTGGATTTGGACACAAATCAGGGCAGAATCGCGTTGGACACGCTGGATTCAGGGTGCGAGGGGCCTCTAGGACAAATCCGGTTATCTAGGTTATAAGTTTTAACTTTTGCTTTTTAGCTTTTAGTTTTGTTTACTTGATGAATATGTTTTTGTTTTCTGAATTTTGAAGGTACCATTACGCTACAAATTTTTAAGCCAATGGGGAGGTTTTAGGGGGATTGTATAAATGCATTAAGTGCATGGTCCCAGATTCCAAGACTCAAGATCAAATTCATAACAAGCTCTTGAATTTTAGTGAGAGTCTTGGTACCTTTGGAATTTTTATGGCTATAAGAAATAGAGCAAAGAGTCCCCCAGGTAAAAACTGTTAAAATTTGCAAATTCTTATATTAATAATTTACTCATTTGATTTCAACTTTCAAATTCATTTGCTAATACTTTTTTTCCTTCCACTCTTTTTGCAGCCTATTGGTGGCAACAATTTGGTAGTGAATGCCCTCAATTGCAAAAATTTGCAATTAGAATTTTGAGTTAGACATGTAGTGCTTCAGGGTGTGAGCGGAATTGGAGTGTGTTTGAGCGTATACACACTAAGAAGAGGAACTGTTTGGAGCAAAAGCAGTTGAATGACATGGTTTTTGTTCAGTACAACCTTAGGTTGAGGCACAATCAATTGTTGAATAAAACCCCTGAAACAAGCAACATTGTCTTGGGTGACTTTGATCCAACATCAAAATGGGTTGTGGAGAGTCAACCAACAACATTTGACAATGAAGACCTTTCTTGGTTGGACTTGGACCCACCTCCACAAGATGCAGAGGAAGATATATTAGAAGCACCAGTAGCAACTTCAGGGCCAAGGGAATCAAGCCGTAATCCCATTGTAGACTTGGATGCTACTCATTCTTTAGATGAGGATGAGGAGGATGATGATTATGATGATGATTGATGATTTGATCATTGATTTGCTATAGTTGTAGCTTGTAGCATTGTAGGATGTAGTATAATACTATGATCTAGCATGTTATTTTGGACTATAAAGGCCTTTTAGAGTCCGCTTCTTGATGTTTGTAACATTTTTGGTTCAGTGATGTTTTGCACTAAGTGTTATTTTGGTTATATGCATATTATTACTTGCTATATAAATGATAACTTTTGCATATTTGTGTATAAATGTTTTGGATTCATATGGATGTACATGAATATATCTCTTTTCTCTAAAATATGAATATTTTATGTGTTTTGGGTAAACCTTTTTTTTCCGGTTTTGAGCGGTTCTCAGTCCACAAGGTTTTTCAGTTCAATGACTGGTTTGGTTCCAATAACATTGGCCTCAACTCCTCTTCTTGCAAATCAGCCCACATCTTGTCCCACCTTGGCAAGGTATCTCTGCCCAAAATACTTTGGACGAATACTTGACACTCCTTGGAGACACTGTTTAGTGCCAATCACACTAGCTCTGTGGGTTGAGGCATTGCCCCAACAACTGACAACTAGTCTCAGACCTCCTAAATCTTGGTGAGGAAGGGGTCTATGCCTTCCACTTCTGCATCTAGATGAGCCTTAGCTTCTCCTCTAAGTACATCTTTCGCTGCTCGAAAGTTCCCTGGTACAATGTGGAAAGCGTATCCCACATATTTTTGGTTGTTCCCTTGGCTGCTATGTGTGATACAACATGATCCTAGACACCATCTAGGATCAATCTCTTTGCCCGCGCCATCTCCTTTTTGTACTCCTTCAAATGATCTGCATCCTGGGGTACTACTACCACTACATCAATATATGGCTTTAGGCCATATTCATCCAGAAGGAAGGACATAGTTGCCTTCCAAATGACATAGTTGGAAGCTCCATCCAGCCTGTTATGATTACGAAGTCCAACAGTGGCCATCTCAACAAATGTTGAAATCTCCTTTTCCCTTCTGATCAGTTGCTACTCAGCTATTCACACTTGCTTTTGGAGTGAGAAACTTTGCTCACAACGAATATTGATCTGCAAGGGAAATCGAACTTCTTGAGACTAGAAGTTCCCTGAGAAAAAATTTCCCTCAATGTGTGCTCTTCTTCCACTCGACGCTAGCCCTGCTCTAGCAAATTGCTGCAAAAACTATTGCATCCAGCTAGAGATCTGCTCTGCATAAATACTGGGTTGTTCCCTCTGCCTCTGCAATCCCTTGATCTAGAGAGATCGAATTTTTCTGTCCCTCTCTCGGAAAAATCAAATCTCCTCAAAAAATTCAGCCTCTAGCAAAGTGACTGCGTTGCCCTTTGGGGTTTCAATCTGTTGCCCACACAAAATAGTGAAACTGCTTCTTTCTTCGCTACCGAGCTCTTCGGCTGATCATCTGCACTCTGATAACATGTGAAAATTAGTAATCCTGAATCCTATTGCAACAACTAGAAATTATTCTCCTATTTGTTGATTAAATTTAACAATTTAGTTACTATTTCCTACAACAAATATTGAGTAACTCACACTGCAATCTACACAAATAAAATTGCAGAAGAATAAACGCTGGAAGAAATGCTAGCACACACACATAAAATGACATAGTGATTTTTAGACCAATGTCCCTGGAAAAACCCAACTTGGGAAAACCGATGCAACAGCGAGGGTTTTATTTTATTATGCAGCAGTGAAATCTGAGTACATCTATGGAAGCCCAACTGGAAATCCAAACAGTAAGAAAATTAGAGCAAAATACTGAAGGGAACTAGCCTTCTCCCACACACAATCTTTGGCTCAACTGTGCCTATCAAAACTCGGCCTCCTGGAGCTATGCGTTAGCTTCTGTGCTGCTCTCCGTAGCTCGCTAGATGGCTTGCTTCGGACTGTGCTCCGATGAAGTTGTTTTGCCTCTGGATGCTAAGAAAATCGTATCTCCGGCCCTCTGGGACTCCTTCTCGACCTATAGCACTAAGAATGAATTTTCTTCTCTCCAAATTGAACTACCTGACTGAAGCAACTGCGCTGCCTCTCTGGGATAATTCGGCTCACTTGTTGCTGCCTCTCCGGATTGGATCAATGTCTCTGCCCCTCCCTCACTGCTCTGATCTCACTGGCTCTCTCTCCGGCAACTAACTTTTGCTACTATGGAAATCGATATGCTAATGAAATCGAACTGCTCGAGTGTCTTCTCCAAGTGCCCATCGAAATCTTCTTATAATCCTCTGTTGGGACTCCAAAGGCCAAGATTAAATCTTAATCGATGGCTAAGATTAACTTGAAGTCTATTCCTGTGAGTTTCTAGAACATTCACACCTTGACTTAATTAATATTGAATAATTAGCCATATTTCCTAAGTTTAGACTTTGGAAATATTTAAAAAATTGACTAATAATCTAATTAAGTCATTTCTAGGTGGAATTTCCAGAAATGATTACTGGGTTTTGGAGATCTCATCGATTCTATTCTCTCCACAAAATTCTGTGGCTAGAACACATCTGATGCTACAAAAACTAACAAGTAGTAGCCCCAAGACGGAAACCCTCAAGTGTGCTAGTGGGTGTTGGACAAAAACCCAACACTCTTGAGGAGATTTCACTCAGAAATCTCACAATGCTTCATTGGAGTTTTGGAGAGAGCATTTTTGCAGTAGCAGGTTGCAACAATCTTCTCACCGGGCCATCTACATCATTGTTCAGAGTCATTCATTAGTTGGGTCAAAGATCTTTTTCTAGATTTTTTCTTTACTTGCTTGGCAAGCTCAAGTTCCATTATTCCTTCATGTTGATGTACTCTTTTCAATAGATTAATAAAATGGCTCAGTGATTCATTGGCATATATTTGTGTATCAATTCATTGGTTGCGTGTTTATTTGCTATTTTTTTGTTGTTTGAGTTCATTTCTGGTATCTACTGTTAAATTTCCCATTAGGGATATTACATACCATTTTAGAAAATCAGAAAGGCAGAAACATTTTCTTATGTTGATAATTACTTGTGATATTATTATGTTCTTCTTAACTTCTTCATGTTTTTTGTTTATTTGCTTCTCATAAAGTAATCAAACATGAAGATTAGGAACACCAGAAGTAGGCACTCAGCTGGGCTAAAACCCCTTTGTAGGGGAAAACCCAGTCAAAACTCTTCCTTCAGTAAATTCAAATTGAGATAGACCAAGACCCAAGACCGAAATGTGAAAATTCCTAATCCTCAAGGAACCCTTACTGCAACAAATCTGAATCTACTGCACCTACTTGATTTTAATTACATTCATCAAGTTGTTCTTCTGAATACTGAAGCAAATTACTTCTGCAACCTACACTACTTAAATTTGATTTGCATGAAACAAGGAAACTAAGCAAAGAATAAGATACATAGGACACAGTATTTTTGGATAAAATAGTCCCCGGAAAAACCCAATGCGGGAAAACCAGTGCAACAATTCTCAGGGCTTTATTATTATGCAATAGAAAAATCTGAATACATCACTGTATATAGTTATTCAGTTATAGAGAGAAATATTGGTAGAAGCCTTGTGATTTTACATTACACAATCACTGAGGAAAGTCCTAGTTGTTCCGGTTACTGATTGAGTTGCCCCTGGCAGGCACTGCGTTGCCTCTATGTTGTCCCAGCGTTAACCCTTGCAGGAACTATGTCAACTAGCTTGGAATTCAATCAAAAGCCCAGAGTCTCTGCTCTCAGCCTCCCTGTCTCACACTCCGGCTTCCGGCTGCTGAAACTGACAATTGCTCTGATTTTCAACTTCCCCTCTGTCTCTGCATCACTTTTGCGTGGCCTAGCGCTAGCCTCTACATCAAGGCCTCTAGATCACTTACTGCCTATCTCTACTGATGTGTCTCTGCCTGAGAATCTCTCTCTTCAGAAGCTGCTATTCCTGCCCTTCAAATACAAGATCTCCCCAATCGATTTTCCTCCTGAGAACTTATCACCTCAGAAAATCAAATCTCTCTGTGTGCTTCTAAATGAGCCCCAAGCCTCCTTCTTATTCTTTTCCTTTTGAGACTTCAACAGCTGAGATTAAGTCTCTAACCAATGGCTAAGATTAAAACATGACTTGATCCGCCTTCTAGATTATTCCACCCATATTTTGATTAATACCTATTAATATTTTAATTTTCCTAAGTTTAGACTTAGGAACTCCATTAAAAATATTTATTATTTTAATAAAATACAATCCGGGTGGAATTTCACCAAACGGTATATGGGTTCTTTAGAACTCATGTGCCTTAGCCTCTCCACCAATTTTCAAGGCTAGAGCGCTTCTAAAGCTACCAAAAACTAACACTCCCTATTAGCGAGGAAAGTGCTCTAGCCACAATGTCCAACTGCATGTTGCTCTGTCTTTGAAGCACCTCCTTTCTGCATTGTTGCTGCCACCAACATTGTGGTGGTGCTGCTACTGTACTGCTGGCCATGACACTACCACTGCCACTGTTGCATCTGTACTACAACTCCCTCTCAAATGTTGCATCTGCTATGCTGCTAGCACTGCCACTACTAACACTGCATTCGTACTGCAACTCAGTAGCTAAGAGAAGCAACTAAAAAACATCCAAAATTGACTGAACTTAACTGTGTTCAGCATAATACCATGAATGTTGGAATCTGACTCCTCTAGTCTCTGACCCTTTGAATTTTCTGCGCTGCTACTGACTTCTACGCTGTGTCATCTGTACTATTGCCAACCTTGCTCTGCACTGATCAACTCCTAGTCTCAAGTTATTGTATCTATCCTCCAAACAATCCACTGCATCATCTGACACTAAGTCGATGTCGCTACTGCTGAATCTCGGGCTCCCATAGCAAGGAATTGATCCAAGAGGTGGACTCCTCAAGGATCCTGCCCACATGTAGTCCTCCCGACTACAACTCAATATCGCCCCATCTCCCTCCTGGAGATGCGTGGGCACTCATGGAAAATTCATCTTCGTCAATCTTTGCTAAAGCAACCTTAGGATCATGTTTCTTATCCTTATCCTTTTTCCTCAAAGGACATTGGGATGCATAGTGGCCCATCTCGCCACAACTGAAACATTTCACCTTCGAAATGTCCTTCCGCTTATGCTTTTGTTGTCCCTTTGATGTTAGAGTTGCGTTCTCCTCCTCCTCCTTGGTCTTTGTGCCACTCCCACTGCTGCCATTGAGGTTGACCTTTACTAGGTCCCTCCTTAATTCCCCCTGTTGAAGGGCTGCGCACATCTCCTCCCATGAAGGTAGTTTTTCCCTGCCCAATATACTTTGGACAAAGACTTGCCATTCATCCGAGACTCCATTCAAGGCTATCCTCACCATCGTAGTTGACTGAGGAGTGGACCCCACTACAGCAAGCTGGTCTCTGGTGTCCTGAAGACGTTGAAGATAGGAGTTGACTCCTTCTCCCTTCTGCATCAATGTCTGCTGCAACTTCTGTTCTAGGTACATCTTTCGCTGTTTGGAAGAGCCTTCATACAGAGAAGACAAGGCTTCCCACATCTCTCGGGTTGTATCCTTGCCTTGCAAGTGTGAGATCACTTGATCTCGAACTCCATCGAGAATGAACCTCTTCACCTTCCCCTGCTCGGCCTTGTACCTCTTCTTTTGATCATTGCCAGCAGGAACAACGACAACACTCTTGACGTAGGCTTCAAGATCATACTCCTCCAGAAAAGCTAAGATTCTAGTTTTTCAAATGACATAGTTGGAAGCACCTTCCAACCTGTCTTGATCTCTTAGCCCATGCGATGCCATCTCACCCAACTGTTGAACTGACTCCTCTAGTCACTGTTCAACTGCTCAACAAGTGAGAAATTCGAACTTTATGGCGAAAATCGAACAAGTGATCTAAGTTGCAGTGAGAGGGGCTAAAGCAGAGATTTGGATCGGAAAGGAGTTTCGAGCCAATGAGTACCAGGCAGAGAGGCAACAATAACATCAGAGAAGCAGCGCAGGGCCTACGCAGCCCAGGAAGGGGCTCACGCAGCACTGATGCAAGCCAAGAGGGTCTCTTACAGTGGCACTGCAATATATTTGTCAGAAGTTCGAGATTTTGCTGGAGAAGCGAGGTTCTGAGCCGAAAGAGCTGAACAACAGTCTTCCTCCAGCAAATCGATCCAGCAAAAGGGGTGACGCAGTCTCCTAGAGGCAAGACGCTGGCCCAGGCAGTGATTGTGCTGGGATTTCACAATGTTTGTCGAAGTCAAGCCTCTCAGTGGATCAGTTGTGACTTGGAGAATGAGTAAACCCTCGTATGTATTTCTTGTTGGCGATATTTCTCTGCAAGGTTAGTCGGTGTGAGAGGCAATCTGTTCTACTCAGATTCTGCTTGCTTAATAATACAAACCCTCTATCTGCTACACCGGTTTTCCCGCATTGGGTTTTTCCGGGGACGTGTTGTCCAAAAATAACAGTGCCGCTTGTGTGTTTGTCTCATATATTGTTTCAGTTTATGATCTGTATGTCAGTGTAGTCTGCAGTAGTGTTTTTCATCACTGTTTATAAATTAAATAACTTGTTGAATGTAATAAAAAGTAGGAGATGCTAAACCAGTGATTGCAGTAGAATTTCTATGTCTAGATTCAGAAATTTTCACATGGTATCAAAGCATTACAGATCGTAGGACACTGAAGCCATCAGTCGGGAGATCCAGCAAAACTGCTGCAGAGAAGCAACTGGCCTGAGTGACAGCCTTGTTTCAAAGCCAGAGGAGCAGTTGAAGGAGTGACATAGAGCCAGAGGAGTGACACAGAGGTTCACGCAGCGCCTGCATCAGCATTCTGAGCCAGTGGAGGGTGACGCAGTACTTGAGAGGAGCTCATGCAGTGACTGTGTCAGCTCTCTGGGCCAGTGCAAAGTCTGAGAGGCTCAAGTCAGTCAGTTATCGGGGCAGGAGAAGTATTGCAGATTCGATCTGTGGTGCTGGTGGGACGCTATTGCTGTTGGTGCAAAACAGTGTCTGAGGAGACAAAGTCGAGGTAGAGGGAGTCACTATCTTAGTAGATTTCTTGCCAAAGAAATCTAGATCCAGGTTGCTGAGCAGCAGCAAAGGAGGACTGAAGAGGAGTGATCTGACATTTTGGCGGGAGGATTTACCTGAAGGAAATCAGGACGCAGAGGGAGTCTAGAAAGAACTTGTTCCTTAGAGGATTTCTAGCGCCAAAGAAATCCATATCCGTGTCTTGCTGGGGCAGCAGTAAGAGAGGGAGAAGAGAACTTGTTCTACACTTGTTTGAGCAAAGATGGAAGTCAATGGACTAAGGGATCAGGACAGATTGGATGGAGCATCCAACTTTGTCATCTGGAAGGCCAGGATCCTGGCAGTCTTGGACAAGAATCGCATCAAGGATTATGCCTTGAAAGTGGTTGTTGTACCGGTTGATGCTGATCCTCTCAAGAAATATGAGGAGGCTCAAGCGAAGGCGAAGTGCATGATCCTGGACGGGGTCAAGGATCATGTGATCCCACATATTGCTGAAAAGGAAACAACAAGGGAAATGTGGGAGGCCTTGACCACCTTGTATGAGGGAACTTCCGTCCAACGGAAGATGTTGCTTGAGAACCAGCTGAGACAATATCAGATGCAGAAGGGAGAAGAAATCGATCCCTTCCTTCTCAGGTTGCAAGGGATTCGAGATTAGCTGACTTTTGTGGGGTCTACACCAGATCCTGAGTTCATGGTCAGGACTGCCCTGAATGCAGTCACTGAAGACTGGGAGACCTTTGCCCACAGCAGCTTGGGCAGGGCTTCTCTCCCTAGTTGGGAGGAGAAGTGGGCAACTCTTCGACAAGAAGAGATCAAGTGGTTAACTAAGGCAGGTAGTAGCGGTAAAGGAGTCAGAGTCAACAAGGAGGAAGATGAGGATGTAGCTCTTGCATCAACGGGACAATTGGGGCAGCAAAAGAGGAAAAAGCAAGACATAACCAAAGTCAGATGCTTCAAGTGTGGGGAACTGGGACATTTCGCCACTCAGTGCACTCAGAAGAAGGGCAAGGAAGAGAAGTTTGACTTGAAGGCTGCTACAGCAAAAGCTGACAAGGAGGATGATGACGAGGATTGTGCCATGAGTGCTCATGCACTTTTGGAGGAGGTGGGGCGACATAGAGTTGTAGTCGGGAGGACAACACAAGGGGCAGGATCCTTGAGGTTCCCAAACTCTTGGATCACATACGTCTACGGGAGCCCTTAATGACAGTAGCAGAATGACGGGAGTCAGTTGGTGCAAGGGGTGATGGAGCAACAATGGCAGAGCTAGAGTGCCAGAGTCTGAAGCAGCGCAGCAGAGGTTGTAGCAGTGTTGGAGGCACATAGCAGATTGCATTTGTGCAGTAATAGCAGAGGGTCAACACAGATTAGCAACAAAGGTAGCTTCAGCATCACAGGGTATCCAGATTGACCAACATGTCATCTTTTGGGTGACTCTTTTCAGTTGCTTACTTCTCAGCAACTGAGTTGCAGTGCAACAATTAGCAATGGCATATTGAGAGGGAGTTGTAGTACAGATGTAGCAGTGACAGTGGCAGTCTCATGGGCAGCAGTATAGGATGCAGCAATGCAGTGGATGAAGGGCAGTAGGCCAAGCATCAACAACAAAGAGGACCAATGCTGTAGATCAGTGTAATGCTTCAATTCAGAAGTATTGCTAGAACACATTCCTCACTAAGAGGGAGTGTTGATTTTGGGTAGCATTGGATGTGCTCTAGCTCGGAAATTTTGTGGAGGGGCTAGAATACATAAGATCTCGAAGACCCAAAAATTGTTTAGAGAAATTCCACCCAGATTGTGAGTTATTAAAATAATTAATATTTTTAATGGGTTCCTAAGTCTAAACATAGGAAAATAAAAATATTATTGGGTGAGAAGCTTCTAAGAGGTGAGGATCAATTGTGTTTTAATCTTAGCCATTAATTAGGGACTTAATCTTGGAGATACACCAAGTTGATTAGTCAGTTCGATTTTTCTGGGGCGAGGTTTGCTGAGAAAATCGAACAAGTGATCTGAGTTGCAGTGAGAGGCCCTAAAGTAGAGATTTGGATCGAAAAGGAGTTCTGAACCAAAGAGTACCAGGCAGAGAGGTAAAAATAGCATCAAAGAGGTAGCGTAGAGGCCTACATAGCCCAGGAAGGGGCTCACGCAGTGCTAACGCAAGCCAAGAGGGTCTCTTGCAGTGGCAGTGCAGTATATTCATCAGAAGTTTGTGATTTTGCCAAAGAAGCGAGGTTCTAAGACGAAAGCGTTGAACAACAGTCTTCCTCCAACAAATCGATCTAGCAGAAGGGGTGACGCAGTCTCCTAGAGACAAGACGCTGACCTAGGCAGTGATTGCGCTGGGATTTCGCAGTGTTTGTCGAGGTCAAGCCACTTAGTGGATTAGTTGTGACTTGGAGAACAAGGTAAACTCTCGTATGTATTTATTGTTGCCGATATTTCTTTGAAAGGTTAGCCGGTGTGAGAGGCAACCTGTTGTACTCAGATTCTGCTTGCTTAATAATACAAAACCTCTATCTGTTGCACCGGTTTTCCCACATTGGGTTTTTCTTGGGACGTGTTGTCCAAAAATAACAGTGTCCCTTCTGTGTTTGTCTCATATATTGTTTCAGTTTATGATCTATATGTCAGTGTAGTTTGCAGTAGTGTTTTTCATCACTGTTTATAAATTAAATAACTTGTTGAATGTAATAACAAGTAGGAGATGCTAAACCAATGACTGCAGTAGGATTTTTGTGTCTAGATTCAGAAATTTTCATAGAGACTTCAACGGTCGAGATTAAGTCTCTAATCAAGGGCTAAGATTAAAACATGACTTGATTCGCCTTCTAGATCATTCTCACCCATATTTTCATTAATACCCATTAATATTTTAATTTTCCTATGTTTAAACTTAGGAACCCCATTAAAAATATTAATTATTTTAATAAGATACAATCCGGGTGGAATTTCACCAAACAGTTTATGGGTTCTTTAGAACTCATGTGCCTTAGTCTCTCCACCATTTTTCAAGGTTAGAGCACTTCCGTAGCTACCAAAAACTAACACAAAATGTAATAACCATAATAAAACTGAAATGCGGAAACAGTAAAAATTAAAAGCAGGTACCTACTTGGACTACTATCTGATCTGGTGTAGTTGATGATGCTGCCACTACTCTGCTCCAATTATCGGGAGACCAATTCCACCCAGCCAGACTGAGCAGAGCCTGGTTGCTCAATCCAGTAAGCTTCTCACAGGAGCTCACTGTCCCCCGTGCCCAGAACCTCAGAATGCCTAAAGCTCTTCCAATGGTCAATTGTCTTCCTCTGGTTTGCCCTCCGTTCTCTCCTGATTTTCTCCTCCTGCTTTTCCTGCGTTCTTTCCCCCCGTGTCCGGCTCAGATCAACGGTTTTATAATTGCGGGCTTGGCAGTGGCCGCCCTCCCGCCTGCGGCCACCGCTCTTCCTCCTCCCGACACGCCTTCGCATGCATTTCAGACCCGCAGATATTATCAATCTGATCCTTTTTTATTATACATGTATTTTGTTATATAGCCAGGTTTGGTTTATGCATCCCCTTTTATATAAGGTCTTACTTTTATTTTTATTATAAAGTTTAATTCTATTTTTATTATAAAGTTTAATTTATATTTAATTTAATATGAAGTTTATCATATCTGTTTTAATATAAAGTCTAGAACTTTAGTTAAATATTTATAGATGGGTTGTTACATACATTCCCCCTTCAGAAAACTTCGTCCCGAAGTTAGAGTTTTTATCTTATCTGATTACTTATGATAGTAATTAGTACCCCCTTCTTAGATTTTAAAATTTTTATTTTAATATCAAGAGACTATAAAATTTAGAGTTTTAGGTTTATGATTTTAATGGATAAGTCTTACCCTACCCAGGTTCCCAAGCTATTCTAAAATCATCCTATCCTTCCTAATCTCTTCCGCTCCCATCCTATCCATCCTCTACTGGAGTACGCCATGGCGTCAGTTTTACTGACCTAACCATTCATAAACTCTAAGGTGACAGCGTCGGTTATACCGACCTGATTCCCAGTAGGCATCTGGCAGTCATCATCACACGTCTAGGGGAGCGTGATTCACACAGTCCTCCCATGACTCCAGGGTTCGGAGGATAAACGGTGGGCAACACCTCCACCCCTCCCAGTAGAACTTAGGGCTAACACCCTATCATAGAATCACTTGGAGCTTTAATTGTTCTGAGGTTCTGTCATCACGTGGTCATCCCGATAACTGTTTATTACCTGCAATCATACACTTATCCATGCATTCGTAAAATGTGCATCAGCATATTCAAAATAACTCATGTATTATTCACCTAGGAGGCTATAGTACAACATATTTTGCGAGATTCCATGCATGTCTTTTGACTTTTATCTAGAATGTATTCACTTCTTGATTTCTATCCCATTGATCATATTGACATGTATAAATAAATCAGATTTACAATACCTTAATTTCTATCAGAAGTAAATCATTCAACTGTCTTAACTTTACTTTGACAACTATAATTTAGTAAAACGAACCACATATATCGTTTTGGTATCCACGTACCAGCAGAAGTTAAACATATATTGTGTCACAAAATTTCACGTTTATCTATAATCATTCAAAATGTTTCTGAGTCTCTGATTGCAGCGAAGTAAATATATACTAAACATAGTTTAAAGTTCTTCAAAATTGACATAGCTTAGGGTATCTTTGACATATGTCCTCTGTATTTTCCCAAGTTGCTGATCCAGGACTATACTTGTCCCATTGGACCTTAACTTGGTCCACCAGGCGGTTCCTCAGCTATCGAACCCTACGTTCCAGTATACGTAACGGACTCCCTCGTTCGATACCTGCAATTCCTTCCATTGAAGGTTATGAGATAGATCAGCTATATAATGCCTTAATACAGAAACATGAAATACATTATGAATTCTATGCAGGTGAGGTGGCAAGGCAAGACGATAGGAAACAGGTCCAACTCTTTCCACGACTTTAAATGGTCCAATAAATCGGGGTGACAACTTTGTTCCTTTTCCGAATTGAATAGTACTTTTATTCGGTTTGATGCGGATGAAACCCTGATCCCCTACTTCATACCTCCTATCAGTTCTGTGGGCATCAGCATAACTCTTTTGCCTATCCTGTGCTTCCTTTAATCGTTGTCTAATTGTCTTACCTGCGCTTCCATTTCATGGATTAATTCTGGTCCTATCATCACTCGATCTTCTAACCTGTCCCAACTTAACGGTGTTCTGCAAGGTCTGCCATATAAAGCTTCAAATGGAGGTATCCCAATCGAACTGTGGTAACTGTTGTTGTATGCGAATTCGACTAAGGGTAAATACTTTTCCCAGTGTGATTGCTGATCCATAACATACATTCGCAACATGTCTTCAAGTACTTGATTTACTCTTTCAGTTTGCCCATCAGTCTCAGGATGGTAAGAAGTGCTTAAATTTCGCTGAATACCTAAGGCTGTCTGCATGCAAGTCCAGAATCTGGAAGTGAATCACAAATCTCTATCGGATATAATCTTCTTAGGTACTCTATGAAATCTGATAACTTCATTTATGAATACTCGAGCTACGTCAGCAACATCGTAAGTATCTCTTACGGGAATGAAATGGGCGCTTTTTGTTAATTTATCCACCACTACCAAAATGGCATTGTGTCTTTGAGAAGTAAGCGGTAGTCCAGTGATAAAATTGGTCTCCCATTTAGACATAGGAATGTCGTGGGGTTGTAAGAGGCCCGCTGGGTGACAATGATCTGCCTTTACTTGCTGACATTCCAAACATTTTGCAACAAATTGAGTGATATCATGCTTCATGCCTGACCAAAAGAAGAGTTTCTTGGTATCCGCATACATTTTCCCTACTCCAGGATGAGCATAATATACTGCTCTGTGGGCTTCCCCAAGGATGGTATCTCGAAGATCTTTATCATCAGGAATATACATCCTTCCATGGAATTGTAAGATCCCATCGTTTTCTAATTCATATCCCTCAAATTTAGATTCTTTTGCCCTATTACCTTCAAGACTTGCTCTTACCTTTAAATACCAGTTGTCTTTTATAAGATGATCCAGTACTCGTTGTCTTAAGTCTACTTTAATGGGTATGAGAGAAAATATCCGAGGTCTTCTGCTTAAAGCATCTACTACTACATTTTCTTTTCCCTTAATATATGATATTTCGAAGTCATATTCACTTAGGAATTCACTCCATCGCCTTTGCCTGGCATTTAAGTCTCTTTGGGTGAACAAATATTGTAGACTTTGATGGTCGCTTTTAAGTGTAAAACTTCGTCCCACTAGATAGTGTCTCCAAATCTTTAAAGCTAGCACTATAACGGCTAATTCTAAATCGTGAGTAGCATAGAGTTCTTCATGAGGTTTTAACTTTCTAGAAGCATATGCTATCACTCCTCTATCCTGCATCAACATTGCACCCAGCCCTTGTTTGGATGCATCAGTACATACCGTAAAATCTTTGTCCATATCAGGGACTCTTAGGATTGGTGCACTGGTGAGTAGTCTTTTGAGTTCAGAGAATGCTTTATTACATTCCTCGGTCCATTCGTACTTGACACCTTTACGCTGAAGGGTTGTAATTGGCTTTGCGATTTTGGAGAATCCCTCCACAAATCTTCGGTAATAACCGGCTAAACCCATAAAGCTTCATATCTCATGTGCATTTTTCGGTATTGGCCAATCCATGATCGCTTTTACCTTCTCAGGATCTACTGAAATCCCTTCACATGATATGATGTGACCCAAATAATGAATCCTTTCCTGAAAGAATGAACACTTGGATAGTTTTCCATACAATTGACGTTCTCTAAGGCAGGACAATGCTATCCGCAAATGATCTTCATGCTCTTTCTCATTCTTGGAATAGATGAGAATATCATCTAAAAAGACTTGCACAAATTGATCAAGATATTCACGGAAAACACTGTTCATAAGATTCATGAATACGGCTGGCGCATTTGTTAATCCAAATGGTACCACAGTAAATTCATAATGTCCAAAACGTGTCCGGAATGCAGTCTTAGAAATATCATTTTCAGAAATCCTTAGCTGATGATATCCTGATCGAAGATCAATTTTTGAAAAGACAGCAGCTCCTTTCATTTGATCGAAAAGATCATCGATTCGAGGCATAGGGTATTGATTCTTTACTGTAGCTCGATTCAAGTCTCGATAATCTATGCATAATCTTAAAGATCCATCTTTCTTCTTCACAAAAATTACAGGAGTGCCCCAAGGTGATGTACTGGGCCAAATATGCCCTATATTCAGTAGTTCCTTTAATTGAATTTGTAATTCCTGAAGTTCTGGAGCTGTCATTCTATAAGGCGTTTTAGAGATCGGTTGGGTACTTGGTTTTAATTCAATAGTGAGATCCAGCTCTCTTACTGGGGGTAATTCAGGTAGTTCTTTTGGAAATACATCCGGGAATTCGGCTAACACCGGATATTGTCCTAAGGATGGTCCTTTTCCTTCGCTTACTTCTTGAATTACATAAGCCTGACAACCTTTCCTTAAACAACGCTTCATCTGCATTGCTGAAATGTAGCGTAAAGATACTTCCCTCTTGATTCCTTGAATTCGGATTACTTCTCCTTCATCATTCATGCCTAGAATTCTTTTCCCATAACAGTCTACCCAAGCTTGGTGAGCTTCCAGCCAATCCATAGCTATGATAAGATCATACGTTCCTAAGGCTATGACATAAACTTTCAGTTTAGTCGTACAGACCCCTAGATCGATTTTACATTGATCCACACTCAAGCTCACGGTTTGGAGTTCTCCTGAGGCCATTTCCACTTGATGGAAATCATTTTGTCTACGCACTGCCAACCCACATTTGTTTAATGCATATGACGAAATGAAACTATCTGTGGCACCAATATCAAATAAGATTTTGAGTTTTATACCATTGATAATACCTGAAGATTCCACTACAGTGGATTGATGTGCTGCTTGGTCGTTGCTGACTACTGCATGAATTCTATGATTACCTCGATTGTTTGATATCGGTTCCTTTCCAGTCCTATGCAATATATTCGACGAAGCTTCTGGGCATTCACGTTGAAAATGCGGTCCCCCACATTCCCAACAATTAAGCTGCGTTGATCCTCTTGAATTAGGACATGAATTTCTAGAGAACGAGCTTCGTCCTCTCATGTTGATTCCTCTCAAATTCCTTCCTCTACTGGCAGTCCCTCGAGATGTCCATGGACTGGTGTTTGACGATTCCGCGGCTATAGTGTTTACTGCCATGGGAGCTCTTGTCCCTACATTTCTTGGGGTAAACCTGTTATCATAAGGTGGCCTCGAGCTACCTCCTCTGAAGAAGTTTCGGGGAGTCTTTCCTGGAAATCCTGATTGGAAAGGCCCTGCTGGCCCCATATCTTTTTTGATTCCAAGGTGCTCTTTTGCATAACGACCACATTCGACTGCCTCGGCTACTGATGATGGTTTCCACATGCTTGCTAAGGCTCTGATGCGAGGATTTAACCCAAATATGAAGCGTTAAGCTTGACGTTCATTATAATCTAAGTAGTGAATGTATTTTACAACCTCCATAAACTTTATCTCATACTCTTCCACAGTTTTATTTCCCTGAATTAATGTATGAAAGGCTCTGGCTTGCTGTTGTTGAAAGTATGGAGGTAAATACTTTACGCGAAACCTTTCCTCAAATAGTTCCCAAGGGACATTATCCGATGTAAGGTGTAGCTGCTTCTTCAGATTTCCCCACCAAATCAAGGCACTTTCCTTTAATTGAAACACTGCAATTTTTGTTTTTTCCGAAGAAGAATATTCTATTAACCTAAAGCATCTGTTCATTCCTTCTAACCATGCTTCAGCGCGTTCACCTGCTCGACCTCCTGAGAATTCTGGGAGTCTAATTTTCTGAAGCTCCCTAGAAATGTCTTCTTTAGATCTTCTGGGCTCAAAATTGTTTGGTTCCGCTGAACTGGTGGCTACATGTTGAAATTCCTCTTTGGTTTTAGCCTTAGTTGATTCTTTTAATGTCTCCAAGAAGGCTTCCAAAGAGTTCATTATCACAGTCAACTCTGGCGTTGGGGCGATTGATGCTGATGATGGTCTTGGTGGTGACGATGGTGATGGGGATGATGATGGCGACGGTGGCGGCATTAATGGTGGTGATGCTGCCCGATCACGTCGTCGTCGCTCATACGTCCTTACCATTGTAATGGTTCCTGGACACATAATAAAATTCTATAAAAATTTGAGGTAGACAACCGTATTTAACACATAATTTTCTTTTGCAACTTCACATTCATAAACGGGTATAGTTTTGCTATTTTTATCCGCTACGTGGATCTTACTGGTACCGAGGTCAAGGAGGGTGGTCTCGCGACCTCCTTGTCCTAATGCAGGGTATTCTATCCTAATATGAATAACGCAGAAGTGTATGGTTATTAGTTCCTAAGGTAAAACATCTAAAGTTTATTTACCAAATAACATCCACAATTGAAAAATGTTAAATGTCTTGTTACGATGTACATCGGTAACATACCCGTCATACCTCAATCTAGCTATTACATTTAAAGAAGGTCATACATATTTATATTTTTGAATATATTAGTTAGATATGGATTAAATCTATAATAAAAAGAAGGGTCGTTCTGGTTCCATATCAGTTCGACCTTTAGCCTAAAAATTTAACATAGACATGTCATGATTAAAATCTAGAAGAGATACAGATGCTTTAAAAAGTAGTTTTTATAAATTGCACATAACACTTTAATGGTTGATGCAAATTGCCTGCAATTGGATTCATAGAAAACTTTGTGCTATCATAAGTTCAGATTTCACAATATTGGGCAGAAAACTTACATAGATATCATCTGAGAAAGTTTAGTGTGCAGACTAGGCCCCTAAGGAGGATAAGTAAACATAATTCAACTTAAATCTAGCATAAAATTCGACTGGTATCCAAATAAGGTGATTAAAGATTTTTAGAAGAGAGCATAAACAAGAAAGATCTATGAGAAATTTGGACCACTTCAAATACTCTTTTCATGGATGAATTATCAACAGGGCTGGACAGTTCTACTACCTATCAGATAGTAAAAACCCTGCATCAGATTATCCATCTCATGGATGCCATAATTCTCATGTCTCTGTTGCAAAATTTGAAATATCTTCAATTGTCCTCACAACTGGGTATACCAACACCTTCTACAAGATGATAGATAGGGCAACGATACAGTTTTGTCTTTTCAGGCAGTAATCCATGAGCTCACACAAATACTATAGTAGTACAGCTAGGATGCCAAGACTATAATTTAAAATATGCTGACCACTGTCCATCATTTTGCCATCGTTGCTAATTTACTCAGGGTTATTTAATAATATAAATTTGTCCTTTCTGTACTCATGGACAAATGAAGGATTGCATATCAATTACTGATAGGTTGTTGCAGTTATTAGTTACCACCATTAGGCTATATTAACAATGCTGCAGGAGAGATATACAGAGTTACCTAAACTTTTAGTCTTGATGTGGAACTCAGAATCTGATTTGAATTACAATTTTGAATTTGTAATATAATTGATGCAGGCTTATTGAAGACAGAGACATTCTTTCATTCCTTAAGACACGACAGAGGTTTATGATGGCCCTTCAGTCATATGGATAAATTTACAACTATAAGACGACTTGGCTCCATCTCAACTTATTTGGTTCCAACAGAACTCGAGATTTTGGGCAGCACTGTACCCAACTGATTCTGAGTGAAGGTATATGATTCAGAAATGCTCAAAGACATACATTGCCATAAGGCCTCTGTTCCTTACTATGCGATGATTATGTCAGTACATGGCTAAAGAAACATGATGTTACACATGCTGAGATGACAATTAGTACAATCAAAACTGTGAGCAATCGTGCTATATTGCTGTTATAATAATGCCGAGACATGTGAATACTGATTTCATACATGGCATAGTGATGTGATCAATATAAGAGAGTTGAATGTCAATGCTAAACCAAGGTCCTGCATTTGTGCAAGTGTGATATAGTCATAAGGATACTATAGTGCGAGTCATAGTCTTGTAGAGTGTGTGAGGTCCAATGTCTACACTTACAGTGCACTGATCTATGGACTTTGCAGGGAAGGCAGACTGGAAGAGGCTGAAATGTTCATTGGTGAAATGAAGGAGAAAGGTTTACAACCCAACCAAGTAACATACACATCATTGATGGATGGCAACGTCAAATCAGGCAGGGTGGATCATGCTTTTGATCTATTTAAGTAAGATGATAAATGAAGGATGCCAACCTAATTATCGAACTTATTGAGTGCTTATGAATGGTATAGTTCAAGAAAACAAGATACAGAAGGAACACTTGATTACTGATGAGGATGCAGTGGGTAGTTCAGATCCTGATAACTTAGATGGAATTCTTGACCTGGATGGAATGCCACTTGAAATAAGCAGTGGTCTCGCATTTAAGCTTCTTGCCAAAATGATGGAGAAGCATTGACAGCCTACTGTAGATACTTATAGTGCCTTAATTGCAGGATTATGCAAGGCAGGCAGACTCCTTGAGGCAGAGCAGCTGATAAAAATATGTTAGCGAGAGAGCTCTGTCCCAATGAAGCAATTTATGCAGCTCTTATTAATGGGTGCTTTAAACAGGGAAATTATATCTATTCTCTGGAGTTTTTTTGGATAGAATGGTTGAAAAATGGTTATGAACCACAACCATATATGTAAATTTAACCTGTTTTTAGATCAAATATATACCGTGAATGTCCAAATAGAATGACCATGTGCAAGAGTAAAGGCTTCAATGTGAATTTAATTAAATTATGGAACGTTTCGTAGAATCAAGAGGAGACCACTGTCCGAGGATTTAGCGGTCATGCTTCTTGATAGTAAAAGCATTTGAATTATGTAAGAACCCAGAAATTAATTTCTGAGGCTTCAACATTCGAAGGCTCCAACATCTAACTTCCATTATCATCGAACAGGTCAACTCTCAAAGACTTCAACATAGCTCAGAAATTAGTGAGACAGTGGGTCGATATTGCATACAGAAGTGTGTCTCTACCCTGGAATGGATGTCTACCCATCGGAAATGACTTAGAGACCCTCTCGGTCTTCCCCAGATCAGCTGCTACAAGCATAAAAAATGATTTTGGCTGTTGTTTAAGATGAATATTAGCGACGAACAGTTTAGATGAATATCAACCTAAAGTGTGTGTGTCTGGGTGGTGTAGTTGGTTATCACGATAGTCTCACACACTAAAGACCCCCAGTTCGAACCCAAGCTCAGGTGCCATAGAAAAATACTGTCATGATGACCTGAGTGCCTTTAAAATTTGTATTAGCGTAAGAGAGGACGTGTGAGTTCTACTTTTCCCTCAATAGGGTAACTCTGTCCCTTTGCTTAAAGGCTTGAGCTGGGCTTCAAGCTCCTTCGAAAAATGACATCGCTGTTCTTGAGATTTTCTTACGGATTAATCTTACTGGATTAAATTTACATCGGAGATTAAAAATAAATTAAATAGAAAACTTCATGTCTGAGCCCAGTTTCGAACTGGGGAAACAACATGTCTGAGCCCGGATTTGGACAAGAATCTTGAATATTCTGTACAGCATGTCTGAGCTCATTAGAAGGCATCCAAAAATTATTGCAAATCCGGGCAACCGTGAATAGGTTTGAGCTACCATAATCCCTAAACTTCGAAGTATCAAAGGCATACGAATTTCCTGAAGGTGCAGTAGACATGTTTTGGGACAAATTATGAGGTTAAAGAAATCCATTTCATTCTCCATATACCAAAGAACAACGAATTGTGGGCCTGTAAGGTCGAAAAAGGTTTGAACAACCCTCTGATACCATCTGTAATAACCATAATAAAACTGAAATGCGGAAACAGTAAAAATTAAAAGCAGGTACCTACCTGGACTACTATCTGATCTGGTGTAGTTGATGATGCTGCCACTGCTCTGCTCCAATTATCAGGAGACCAATTCCACCCAGCCAGACTGAGCAGAGCTTGGCTGCTCAATCCAGTAAGCTTCTCACAGGAGCTCACTATCCCCCGTGCCCAGAACCTCAGAATGCCTAAAGCTCTTCCAATGGTCAATTGTCTTCCTCTAGTTTGCCCTCCGTTCTCTCCTGATTTTCTCCTCTTGCTTTTCCTGCATTCTTTCCCCCCCGTGTCTGGCTCAAATCAGCGGTTTTATAATTGCGGGCTTGGCGCTGGCCGCCCTCCCGCCTACGGCCACCGCTCTTCCTCCTCCCGACACGCCTTCGCATGCATTTCAGACCCGCAGATATTATCAATCTAATCCTTTTTTATTATACCTCTGTTTTGTTATATAGCCAAGTTTGGTTTATGTGTCCCCTTTTATATAAGGTCTTACTTTTAATAAAGTTTAATTCTATTTTTATTATAAAGTTTAATTTATATTTATTATAAAGTTTAATTTATATTTAATTTAATATGAAGTTTATCATATCTGTTTTAATATAAAGTCTAGAACTTTAGTTAAATATTTATAGATGGGTTGTTACACAAAATACCTTCCTCCTCCACCAAGTCAGCCCTCAAACTGTTCTTCTAACCTTCAAAGATCGACTGCAACAATACTGCATCAACACTGCTTCAACTCTGCATCAAGGACAGATTTTTGACCCTACTGCATCAGAATTTCGGCCCAGCATCAAGAGTCAGTTTCAACCCTCCTGCAACTTTAGTTCCTTTGCACGTGTGAGATAAGATAGAGAAAATTTCCACTTCCTTAGCTAGATAACGACCTCCTTCTCCTTTTCTAGCCCTTTCCTTCTACCTTCTTGAATTTCACAATTTTTCTGCTTCCAGCTACTGCAATTCGAACTTGTGTGAGATATATTTCCAAATGAGTCGAGTTGCTCCAATATATAGTGAGTTTGTGACGTCGAATTCCCTTGTTGAGGCCAACTTGTCCTTTCTTGAGGCCGACTTGGTGGAGGAAGCCTAATTGACCTATTTTACATTAAAATAAAATTTTCACTTGACAAATAAGCCCAAGAAGGGTCTTTTACATTACGACATGGACAAGGATACTTGACATAAACCCTAGAAGCCTTCAATGGAGGCTTGACCTATAAACAATTGACCCAAGCATATGAAACCCATGCTTTAATAAGTCAATTTCTTTAGTAATAAAATTTCTTTTTCTTTGTTTTGACAAATACAATACATCATGACTCAAGTACATTATGAAGACCGGCACTAGTTACATTCTTCAATATAATTCAAGACTACTACAATACTATCAATATCAATCCATTTGAGGACAACTTTGTCACTTAAAAGGAGACATCTAGGGTAAATTCTCTCACTTCTCTCTTGTTGGTCTGAGGCAAGCATTAATTCTCCTTGTTGGGCCATACCCTAGAGGTTTCTTGTTACCCATCCATGTGGATGAACCATAAAAGAAAATTGTTCTCCTGATGTTTCAACTTGCCAACTAGAAACCCTATGATGATCTATAGATAGCTAACCTCAAATGCCTCTCATCCATTCTCTGGTCAATGCTTTCTTCATCTAGTTTCCTCATCCGATGAAGGTGGGTCATCAAATATGACATACATTGACCATATTGTACTCAAATGATTTCATTTAATGTTTAAGGGAATTCTAGTATGGATCACAGGTTGAATTGGATGATAGACCGATTTTGACCATACAATCGTTCTTTTGCTTCAGCTTGGTGTTTATTACTTGCCCCTAGCCTAGTGTGGCCTTCCTTGAGGCCTTTCTTTCACTATCTAGAAGGGGCATAAATTGGAGGCTTCGATTGATGTTGCCTGTCCATGTTAATCCATACTTGACATCTTCCATCTTCTCCATGTATCCACATCCCATCTTTGAGTTGATTGCTATCTGTCACCAGTGTTTGTTCCTTGTTTTCCTCATCCCTGAGTAGGGGCTTGGAAACTTGGTTGATGTAGTATAGCGAAAAGAAAAAGAATGGGACATAATGTTAAAATGCAAAAGAGTGGCAGGGATAATGGAAAGTGTAACTAACAACTCTCAACTATCTTAGTGATGATTTATTAAAGTCTCAAACATGAAACAATTTATTAAAGATGAAAACATTAGATTAATGAGTTTAAAGTAAAATTGCTCATGTACATGGTACAAAATTGTGTTGCATGGGTACCCGCACCCGGGGGTGGGGTTCTCGAACCCGTCCCGGGTTCCCGCACCCAAGTACCGGATTCGGGTACGGGTTCTTCCCAGACGAACCCAAAAGAACCGGGTTCTTCCATGAAGAACCAGGTTCTTCAAAAAAAAAATTTGGGTTCTTTTCCTTTAACGGGTTCTTGGGTTCTTCGGGTGCTTGGGTTCTTGGGTTCTTCGGGTTCTTTGGGTTGGGTTCTTTGGGTTCTTCATAAAAAAAAACTATATTAAAAATTTAATTTTCAAATAATTTTTTTTTATTGAAATTTAAAAAATAACTTATAACAAAGGTAAAACTTATAACAAAACCTAAAAAACCCTAAATCAATTCTTGTAAATCAATTTGGAATGAAACATTCTTCCACGGTCCTTACCATCAAAACCTGTGTTGCACGGGTACCCGCACCCGGTTTTTTAAGTTTTTTACAAGTCTTGTTTTTTAAGAATTCTTGTAAATCAATTTGGAATGAAACATTCATTCCTGAGCCAAATAACCATCAAATTATAAACTGTAAATGCACACATACAGGTTCAGACATTTTCGGTCAAATAGAAAGTAGGATTGAGACCAGCCATAAGCTGTAATCAGCTGACGCTGTTAAATGGCGAAGGGCTATTTTGGACAATGGCTAAATTAAGTATCAAAATCTGCCAATTTCTCACAACATTCTGATAACATCATGTTAAGATTAAAACTAGGAAAATATGCCTAAATCATATATGGTCTCTACAGGCTTGTACACCAAGTAATCTCTAAAAACTGCGAAGATGTTTTATGTTTAGATAATTAATATTCAGGCAGAGCTTCGCACTCAAAGACAAACTATCCCTCAAGCCATCAGATGGATGCTGTGCATTTTATTGGGAAACAAAGACTGATAAGCGTGTTTTGTGGAAGGGTAATGCTGCCACTGTTTTTGGGATTGATTTACCACAGAGCACACCATGCATGGGGCAGGTGGATGATTAGACATCAAGAAAATTCTAGACCACTATCAGGTTGAGAAGAATCTCCTATGAAAAAATTGTGTTTTTATATGGGGGAGACTAAACATTCAAAGAAAAATTACAAGCTCAAGCTCCAAACAGAATGAGCAATTTCAATAAGGAGAGAAGTTGTCTTGAAATTAGAGCAGGAGGTAGAAATGCTAACACTCGGTTGTGTAGGAGGAAGGGTCTGTACGACCACAGCCTGATTCATTGATAGGCATCCTTGCAAATGAACCTAAGCTGCATAGTTATTTTAAAGCCTGTGTGTGACAAAATCTGTCCCAAGTTTCACCAAAATAGCTGAGTCTAGCATTTATCCTAGTATGTATTTTGAATTTTCAGTGTTAGTAGTAGCCTTGAGCTCTCTCACATAGCTGTCACAGTGTCATGGTTACATGGAAAAGATTCAAAAGAACAGTTTTTTGGTGATAAATTTTGAAATTTCAATGTCAATGTTGAATGTTCAATGATGTGCATGTTTAAATGATTATCATTAAAGTTTTCTTGTTTAAAGTTGAAAAAATATACAAATTCAAATTTCATATATATTATTAATTATAAATTTATAATTTATAAAATTTAATTATTAAAATTTAATATTATTATATTACCCAACGAACCCACGCACCCTGTTTCCAAAATGCCATGCCATCCCCGTCCCCGCACCTATTTAGGACCTTATTTAACATAAGTGGCCTTGCACAAAATATCGAATGCCAAAACACCAAAGCATTATTGCAAAACTATGAGCTTGTATACAAAATAGCTCATAAACATAGATTTATTTACATACCAAAAAATGTTGTTTTTAGAAACATGTAGGATAAGTTATAGCATCTAGTAAAGAGATCACAAGGGCAGAGATTGTTTTAATGATTTTCATATCTATGAAATTGAAAACACATGATTGACAGAAGTAAAATTTACACTGGAGTTTATTTGAAAAAGAGACTACTAATCTTGGCCTTTGAATATTTGTCTTGTATTAGAGAAATTACAAACGTCATAAATCGCTCTTCAAGATACAGTTTCTTGGGATTAATCCAATAGGGTCTCACATAATATAAATGTTTAAGTTTGTTAATGTCATAAGACTTTCTGAGATGGAACTCATGGCGTTTCTTCATAAACTTTAAGCCAATCACTTTATGGCAAGGACACAACTAAAACCACAGAGAAAGGAGGATGTATTAAAAAATGCTTGACTGGTATTTCTATTCATTTTTTACCTTCAACATTCCTTGTAAATGTAAAACTCATTTTTTATGATACCAAAATTTAATGACCTAACCAAAATTAAATCATTTAACAGCTGCAATTTAAGCAGAAATTAATCAATTAGATCCACATATAGCTACCTGGCTTCTATGTTTGAAGTCGATCTCCAGCTGTTGTAGCACCAACTTTTCTTTTGTTACCAAAATGACCAAAACCTCCCTGCCATACTGGGCACAATCTCGGTACCCTGCTCCAAATTAATTCAAAATGGAAGCACTCTGGCCCCCGTGCCCAAAACTTCAAGAATAATTGAGCTCATTTTTTTTTTTGAAATTCTGTCTGAAATTTCCATTGTTTCTGTAAATCTCCAAACTCCTTCCAGTGTGTTTTACTAGTGTTGTGCATGTGATACATGCATATGTAGCTATCATATGCATGTCTTGTATGTATGCTAATATTTCCATGCTCTTGATAACTCGAGGTGGGTCGTTACAGTAAATAGCAGATTTGTGCTTGGAACTGTTAAGAAGTCAATGGTGGCTCGAGGATCAAGGGAAGGAGGATATGAACAACTGGTTGATTATCAATCCTCATGGATTTCCTTTTGACTTATGCTGTTTTGGTAATAGTGATCTTAGTTTTATCTAAGCAAATGGATGCTTCATCATCACAATTTCAAAATGCACACACGTCTACTTACAGGACTCTTTTCCTGGCTTTTCACTTCCACTATTGTTCTTGTGAATTATCAACATACTAGGGTAAGAATTGTTTCATGACATCTTTAAGTTATTCAGTATATTTAGATTTATTTATAAAGAAACACAATGACTTGTGGCTTGCTTTGAGTTTCTAATATATTAAAGACTTCCACTTTCTTTTGTAAAAGACTGCAGTGAGAAACTTGGAAATTTTAATTTGAATGCACAAAATTTATTTCCTAGATTGTATTATGACAGTGTGAAACAATAGCTGAGAGGCTTTTCATCTTATGTCTATCTAGGAAGCTAGGCATTGGAATAGTGCCTTATAGTCCACTGGGTCGTGGTTTTTTCTCTGGAAAAGCTTTGAGAGAGATGAATTACAACAACACACGATGGGTATGTCCACATCTGCTTTTATATATTATTCTACTCCCCATATTGGTGCATTTTTCAGTTGACACTCCTTAGTTTTGAAACAGTTTTCTCATGCTGGTTCACAATCAGGTACTGTAATATATTGACTTAGTATATCTGTTCAGTTCCGTTGTATAAAATGGCCAACCAGATTCGAATCCTCATGAGTAAGAAATTAGACCATCTGCTCAAAAGTTTTACAGCACATATGTGATGTACTTAAATAATGTGATATAGATTTACTGATGTGATTACCCTATTCTTAATCCATTCCCGCATTAACATATGAGGCAGATGATGTTTTATAGCATTATCCTCATGAATCATACCCATTCACGTTCACACATTCTGAATAACTCTTATTCAACCCACTTTTGTGAGGAGAAACTACAGCAAATACCAACTTGCCTGCACATTAGAGGTGGGGGATTAGCAATCCATACTTCAACAATATATTAAATTATCTGAATCTTAAATTGTATAGCTCTTAACCATGGTTTTTATATTCAACCTAACTATAACTTTAATACATGCCTGTGGTCTTCAAATGTGCATCCTTGCTACTACAATAGTTTTAACTTTTAGCTCACAGGTGTTTCATAGTGTTATAGAATTGATTTTTTTCCATGTGCAATTGTATTATTTTTCCTCGTGTACGAAACCAAAATCAAATTAGAAGTAAAGGAGAAATATAGGTGAGATCAGCATGGTAAACTCTACAATGCTGAGATCACCCATCTGATTAGTGGTATGGGTTGAAAAAGTTGTATAGGAAAAATTACGAGAAATGCCTCCACTAAGCCTAAGAACTCAATCTAAGAGTTCGTGGTCTCCCCACTCTTGTGGCCCCATCGTGTTAGTTTATGTAGCTCGGACAAGTGTTCTAGTCTTAGGGGGTATCAATGAGGCTAAGAGCACAAGAGGATAAATTATCTCTATGCCCAATTTATTTTTTTCTAAGGGAAAATGTCTTAATTAGATTATTAACTGTTTTTAATTATTTTACTAAGTTTAACTTAGGGAAAATCATTAATTAATCAATATTAATTGAGACAAGTCGATTTCTCTCTAGTGACTTGTAGAAAAGTGATTTGATGGAATCAAGATGATCTTAACCATCAGTCGGGATTAGATCTTGGTCATTGATTGCTCAATGAGAAATTATAAGAGGATATTGATAGGCATCTTAGAGACATACATAGATAGCGAATGAGCAAGGGCGCAGTGATAACATGGGTTGACACCAGCAAAGGGTTTCAAAAGTGATTGAGGAGATATTTGCCTGAGAGATTTCTTCACAATGATCTCCAGCTTCTCAGAGATAAAGGGAGGTCAAATTATTTTTCAAAGGGCCGATTTTCTCCAGTGGTGCGAATTTCCAGAAGGAGGTTGATTTGCCAGAGAGGTCGATTTGTAGGAGGAAAGTTGAGTTTTCCATAGGAGATTGATTTGCTAGTGGAGGCTGAGATATTTCTCTAGGAGTGTGAGTTGTTAGTGGAGGCCGCTTTTTCTCCAAGCCGCATATGTGGGCCAAGTTGAGACCATACAGGAGGGCCAATTTCATTTTAAGAGGTTGAATTGCTTCTAGGAGGTCAAATTAGCTTGCATAAGTGAAGAAAATAATATGCCAGAGCTTTGCCATTTTGCCTGTGGTTTATTAATTGGTGAAATTCGCAGTTGTGTTTTTATTCAGTATTTGTAGTAAATTAATTTGTTGGGACAAATAATCATTAAAAGGATAGGAGAATAATAACCAAATTAACTGCAATAGAATTTTCACATGGTATCAAAGCATATTTGAGGCGCAAGGTACAAGAGAGAAGACCAAGGGTTTATAAAAAAAGCCCAATTCGATTTGTTCCATAATTACTTGGGGTTTGCTTATTTTCCAAGGGTTCCTGAAAAATGGCTTTAGTTGGTTTACAGGATTAGGACAGATTAAATGTATTATCGCTCAAATTGTACAAGCACCGTGACAACAACTCAGGGCAGGGGCTGTCACTCTAATCCCCGCCCACTCAGTTCTAGTTGTCTCCCAACAACAGGCTATGGGGGGCAATCCCTATGGAAATGAGATGATAGAAAACAAGTTGGGGACCAACTTTCGTGGGAGACACAGTTGAGTGGCCTACCTACTTGGTAGAATTTAGCAAGATTAAGGATTCGATTAGATTTAGAATTGAGACCAGCGCTTTATGGAGTCAAAATTTATTGCTTGTTACAAATTAAACCCTAGTAACTGGATGGACAATTGTTGCTTAGATGATTAGCTAACCTATATGAAATGCAAGTCTTGAAATTTAAGTGTGATGCAACGATCTTGGTAAATTTTAGATTATATGCCTAATCTATATAAAACCTTCCCTTAACTGTTTTGAAGCTAGGCTCCA
Organism: Pinus tabuliformis; assembly: GCA_031772625.1. Classification (NCBI taxonomy): domain Eukaryota; kingdom Viridiplantae; phylum Streptophyta; class Pinopsida; order Pinales; family Pinaceae; genus Pinus; species Pinus tabuliformis. Next base: position 81,406,025 of record CM062804.1, on the reverse strand, counting down.
AGGTAGGTTGTGGGAAGAAGGCCAACAGGAAGCAAGCAAAGGCTTGATTAACGATACCTTCTGTTAGACTCCTATCACCCGATGCCTCTGTTGCTACAGATACTGTGGCTTTGACGATTGCAAGGTCATCGTGTTAACCACCGAAGAGTTGCTAAGCCCCTCAAGCTAGATGAGAAGGGTGGCCCTAGGTTTTTATCAACCAAGCTTATACTTGGAGGTAAGTTTATTAAGTGCAAGGCTAGTCCTAGAATGCTTATGTAGTGATTATGAGTGAGTTTCTTAGTTTAAGATTGTTTATATGATTTAAGTACTTAATGTTGATTAATTTATGGCAAGAGTACTTAGCAATGTATTGAAAAACAATCCTAAACAAGAACAATTGCTCAATGATACAAGTGTCTCTATTCAACAATTAGCCAATGAGATGCCAATAACCACTACCTGAGATAATTAAAGATCTTCCAAGATGCTTCAATAAGATAGATGCCAATGATGATTCCACAAACAAATTATCTTATATGTGAGTGATATAAGTGCAAAATTTGGAAATTCTTATAACTTAAAACAAGACAAGTAAATGTTAGATTTCCAATAACCAAAATCAACAGTAACACTTCAGAATTTTCAGTGCTTATTAGTCTTATGACAGTAGTAAGAAAATCACTTTAAATTCAAGAGACAAGCATATAGTAATTGGATATGATCACTGAGATGCCCAACAACTTGCCAAAGTAAAACTTTGATTTTTAGTCCACTTAAGATGCAATATTCAGAGTTGTATTATATCTGAAATAAATTGTTACAGCAGTAAGTAAAATAGACAATCAACGAGCTATTGGTGCTACAAAACAAGTGCGAAATCATGTCCAAAGCTTATTAAGTGCTGAAACAAATCTTTCCAATGAGCAATTATGGTTTTCAGGGTTGCTTAAGATTTGTATTCAGAAATTACAGATCTGATATATTTAGTAATGCAGAAATATTTCAGCTCTTAAAACAGCTAGATCTATGCTTAATAATCAATGCTCAATTTGTCAAAATTTAGAACGATTTTTTCCAAAATGAAAAATTAGTTTTTTGAGTCCTTTAAGATGTGATATTCAGAAAGTATCAGATCTAATATACTCAGTTATGCTGTGATTTCCAGAAAGCAAATAAGTAGATCTAGGCTAGATATGCAAAGCCCAAGTGGCCAAAAATTTAGGAAAATTTTATTTTGCAAATTTAAAATATTTTGACCAATTAAATGTATTTTTAGGGCACTTATATCACTGTTATGAAGATGTTATTATAGTTATAACAAAACAGAGATAAAATGAGGGTTTAGAGAGTAAATCCTAAGCGCAAGGCCTTGTTGATTACTTGTCCAACTTTGCCAAAATTTCTTCAATGATCTTATAACCTAAAAATACCAACTTAGGGCTAAATTTTCTGCAAAATACACCAAGCTTCAGTCCCAAATTTTTTTAGAAATAGATGAAGGACAAACTAAGGCCAGATGAAGGCAAAAGACAAAGGAAAGAGGCCAAAGAGATTAATGTTGAGGCTAAAGAGAGGAGAAGATGAGTCAAAAGGGAGGCCGAAAGGCAAGAAGGAGGAACGACAAGGAAAAGCCCTAAAGGGGTTGTGGCTAGGCCTTAAGGGGCTCAGAAACCCACGAAAAGCCCTTTCAGGCTACTATCTAGGGTAAAGAAGGGGGGATGAGGCCTCCTAGGCCCACGTTCAGGTGTAAAAAGGGCTAAAACACCTAACGGAGGGTCGAAAAGAGGTCTGTAATATTCCTAATTAGCCATGGCTAATTGGAATATTCGATTTTGTCCAGATTTTTGCCTTCTATAGTTATTTGTAAATAAAAAAGTGAGGAAGAGGGACATAACTCATTTTTAGAATAAAAAGTCACTTCCTAGTAGCACAACGTTGTGACTTAAAGGGGAGCCAAGGGGGCCAAAGGGGGACGCAGAAATGGAGCCCACGCAGACACATCGAGGGACTGCGCAGGAGGGAAGACATATGTGGCAAGAGGGGAATCACGCTGGAAGAGGTGAGCCTTGGGATTGAGAGAGGCAAAGGCTATAAATGAGAGAGGAGCCCCTTATTTTGATCATTCTGTGATGAGCATTTGTGATAGTCATTTCGACTTAGAGCACGCTAGTTGTTTAGCTAGTCTGCAGCACTGTTTAGTGCATTGAGTGTCTCCGTTTGGAGATCTCACCCTTAGCCCCGGGGGACTTCGAGTGCCTGCTCGGGCAAGGTATTCCCATTGGCATTTCAGCAGTAGTTTCATCAGCCTTTTTGCAGCAGTAGTGGCAACGTTTTGGAGGACTGCGCAGCACTGAGAGGAGGACGCAGTTCTTTCTGGCAGGAGTCTGGGTTGAGGATTTGCAGGAGGTTTTGTGCTGAGAGGTAGAGCAGGGGATCAGCCCTTGCATATTGGGGAGTTTTGGCAGGGGTTTCAGGCAGGTTTCTGGAGTATCTCATTCAGTGGCAGCGCAAAGCAGTGAGGAACTACGCAGAACCCCAAGGGGGTGATTTTCAGGGGTCGGCCATTCCACGAGAGCTTTCTGGGTTTTTCTGGGTTTCTCGAGTAGAGTTGATTCTAGAGTTTCAGCTTTTTCTGAGGAGGGGAGCAGCCCCAAATCCTCGTTTGATTTCTAGTAGCAGCAGTAGCACAACAGTTTCCCAGCAGCTTGGACGCAGATCAGAGAGGGGCCATTCCTTGCTATTCTGAGTGTATTTCTTCACTTGCCTAGTGCAAGTAGAGGTTCCATTTTCCTGATCACCTCCTGTACTCATTTTATTGCTCAGTATAATAAAATGGCTTAGCATTCTCTCTACATTTTTTGTGCATCTGCTTATGGTTTATTTGATATATATTGTATCATTGTTATTTGTATCTCTTTGAGCATTCTCTGCTATTATACCACTTGCGTGTTTTATTTATACTCTTAGACAGAGTCTGGAAAGGGCCAGGTAGCCTCCGGATCTCGTCCTCTTTTTAGAGGTGACATATCTGGTAAATGCCCTCCCAGTCCATCTCTGGTTGGAGTTTGCTTGTGTTTGGGGTGTATTCCTGATAAGGGATATTACAGTGGTATCAGAGCATAGATCTGGCTCAGCCTGTGGAGCTAGCAATCTATGACACCGGGGGAAAAACCTTATATCTGTTACAGAGGTTGGAGATTCAGAGACACTGGGCGTAGGTTGGAGAATACCTACGGAGAGGGAGACTGTGTTCCAGTGGTGGACGCAGAATAGGAGGAGCCTGTGGTGGACGCTGAGCAGGAGGCTCCAATGGCAGATGATGATGGGAAGAGATTTGCAGATATTCTCCTCAAATCGGTGTAGGATCTGTCGAGGCAGATTGAGGTGATGGGGTAGAGATTCATGGCAGTAGAGGCCAGACACTGTGAGAGCCCACGAGTTTTCCAGGTTGGTGAGGGATCAGGCGCATCCCATCATTTGCCAGAGTAGCGTGATACTGCACAGCAAGTGGTCTCACATGCCCCTACACGCTCTACCATGCCCACTTTCTTAAGAGTAGACACAGGGGCTGTAGCCCAGCAAGAGGCAGAGCCTGGACATATGGGTGAATATTTTACAGAGTACCAGGCCTATGGGCAGGAGTTCAGGGAAGCCCTCTCATTCAGAGATTTTGTTCAGCTCGAGTGGGATAGTAGACCCCGCGACCATCACAGAGGGTACCGGCATTATCATGATGGTGACACCCACCGTGCAGCGAGTAGATTTCACTTGCCTATGTTTGATGGTTCATCAAACAGTTCAGCAAAGTCTTGGGTGGAGAAGCTGAACATTTATTTCCAGCTTAACTAGATGTCGGAGACAGAGGCCATCAAGGTGGCAACATTGAATTTGGATGGTGAGGCCCAGGATTGGTGGTTTCATGGGATGGTTACACTTGAGCACTCTACAGTGACAACATATGCTGAGTTTACCAGGAGATTGATGGAGTGCTTTGATCGGAGGGATCCAGAGCAGCATTTTGTTGAGCTAACGAGGCTCAAACAGACAGGGAGCCCAGAGATCTACATCGCAGATTTCTTGAGAGTCTCCGTGATGTTGCTAGACCTATCCACGGTACGGAGCGTCTATATGTATGTTGAGGGGTTAGCAGAGCCACTTCGGGGTCTAGTCCAATCCACTAGACCAGCCACACTCCAGGATGCTATCAGCAAGACCCGGGACTTACAGGATGTCTTACCCAGGATCTGGACACCTTACCCCCAGAGACAGACTTTCCAGTCTAAGGGGAAGGATGTGAGGATTCCACCTCCAAAGGGGAATCCAGGACGAGTACAGCTTGATGATGATGCCAGGAGGGAGCTGAAGAAGAAGCAGTTGTGCTTCACATGTCAGGAGCCGTGGGCACCAGGACATAGATGTGCTGCTGGCAAAGCACATTTTATTGAGGTCTTCTCTGAGAGCAGTGGAGAAGAGGATGACGAGGATGATGGGGAGGCAGGAGATAGCCATGCCGTACAGGGACCTTTACCACCTCCACCACCAGTAGCGGGAGGTGCATCATTTGCACCCATCGGAGGGGCCCTTGCAGCATTGCGAGGAGTTCCCAAGTATCTAATGCTATGCGTACGAGGGACAGTGCGTGGCCAACGGGTATCGGTTTTGGTCGACAGTGGGGCGACCCACAACTTCATCGATGCATAGATGGTTGAGCGGAGAGGTATACAGACAGAGAGCTTCAATGGGTTTTCAGTCTTGGTCCCAAGAGATCAAACCATGATGTGTGCTCGCTATGTTCCAGAGCTTTCAGTGATGATGGGCACCTACACTTTGACTGACCACTTTTTTGTGGTCGATATTCTGGACACCAACATGATATTGGGTGTTCAGTGGCTTATCACTCTAGGGAAGGTCACGACAGATTGGAAGACCCTAGAGATGGAGTGGGATGATGAGAAGACAGGGAGGCATGAGAAGATACGGGGACAGCACACATATCTGCCTCAGACTATTTCGGCTCATCGGATGGAGGCAGTCTTCCGAAAGGGAGACATAGAGTGGGCAGTGGAGCTGCGTGCATCAGAGGCAGGGTCTACAGGGCAGACGGTACATCCAGAGATATAGTCTATCCTTGATCGGTATGCCATAGTGTTTGGGGAGATTCCACCAGGGCAGCCATCGGATCGGGGGTTTGAGCACACCATCGAGCTAGAGCAGGGCATACAGGTAGTGATCACCACTCCCTATAGGCACCCCAAGGCCTATCAGGATGAGATTGAGAGGGCTATCCAGGAGTTGCTGGCTCTTGGGCACATTTGACCGAGCACGAGTCCTTTTGCTTCTTCTGTGGTGTTGGTGAAGAAGAAGGACGGTACGTTGAGGATGTGCATTGACTACAGGGCCCTGAACAAGAAGACCCTGAAGAACAGATACCCCATACCCAGGATCGATGAGTTGATGGACGAGTTGAGAGGGGCACGTTTCTTCTCAAAGATTGATTTGAGATCGGGGTACCATCAGATTCGCGTGAGGGAGCAGGACATTCCCAAGACTACCTTCAGGTGTCACTATGGGCACTTTGAGTTCTTGGTGATGCCTTTTGGGCTAACCAACATACCAACTACATTTCAGTCCTGCATGAATCACATCTTCCGTAGTCACTTGAGGAAGTTTGTGTTGGTATTCTTCGATGATATTCTCATTTACAGTAGGACTTGGGAGGAGCATCTCCAGCGCATTGAGACAGTATTGTGTATCTTACAGGAGCAGCAATTCTATGCCAAACTCTCCAAGTGTGAGTTTGGGTTGACGGAGATGTTATATCTGGGACACATCATAGGGGTGGACGGAGTGAGAGTCCACGAGGAGAAGATCAGGGCCATCAGAGAATGGTCGAAGCCGAGAAACGTGACGGAACTTCGAGGATTCATTGGCATTTGTACTTACTAATGGAAGTTCGTCAAAGGTTTCTCACAGCTTGCTGCACCCCTGATAGATTTGACGAGGAAGGGGGCATTCAGTTGGTCGGACACAGCGCAGCGAGCCTTTGACCAGCTCAAGGAGGTTATGAGCAGCTGCCCAATGCTTGCATTGCCAGATTTTACGCAGCCATTTATTTTGGAGTGTGATGCGTCAGGAGAGGGGATTGGCACAGTATTGATGCAGGGAGGTCACCCTATAGCCTTTGAGAGCCGGAAGCTCCTTCCGCACGAGAGGTTGTATTCTATATACGACAAGGAAATGCTGGCCATCATGCATGCATTGGCTAAGTACCGGCAGTATTTGGTGGGTAACCGGTTCGGGAAGAGCACTGATCACAACAGCCTCAAGTTCTTTTTGGAGTAGAAGTAGCTATAGGAGAGGCAGCAGAAGTGGATCAGTAAGATCCAAGCATATGACTTTGACATTGAGTATGTCAAGGGTAAGAACAATGTGGTAGCAGATGCCCTTTCTCATAGACCAGCCACGTTGTCTCTTATGAGCTTGGATACAAACTGGAGGGCTCGACTCTTAGTAGAGTACTTCAAGGACAGGTTTGCATGTGAGATTCTGGATGGGCAGGTGGCAGATGACAGGTACAGGGTGATCGATGAGATCATCTATTTTAGGGATCAGTTCTTCTTGACTTAGGGGTCTCAGCTCAAGGAGAAGATACTCCAGGCATCACATGACTCACCATTGGCAGGCCATCAGGGGTTTACCGAAACCTACAGGGCCATTAGATAGAGGTTCTCATGGAAGGGCCTCAAGGAGGACGTACTCCAGCATATCAGGGAGTGCAATGTTTTCCAGAGGAACAAGGGGGAGATGAGCCATCCTGCGGGATTATTGCAGCCTCTTCCCATTCCAGAGGGGAAATGGGAGAGTATTTCGATGGACTTCATCACAGGATTGCCCATGGCACAGGGCAAGGATTGTATCTTTGTTGTCGTTGATTGACTGACAAAGTATGCACATTTTTTTGCCATATCCGCACACTATACAGCAACACAGGTGGCCGAGCTGTTCTTCAGGGAGATCTTTAGGCTACATGGTCTTCCTAAGACCATCGTTAGTGATAGGGACAGCCGTTTCATGGGCGGGTTTTGGCAAGAGCTTTTCCAGTTGGTGGGGACGGAATTGACACTGAGTACCAGTTATCACCCACAGACGGATGGGCAGACAGAGATAGTTAACAAGTAGTTGGAGGGCTACTTGCGTAACTATGTCAGTGGGCAAGAGCGAGCATGGCTGAAGTGGCTGCATCTAGGGGAGTACTACTACAATACTTCACATCACATTTCCATTGGTATGTCACCATTCTATGCCTTGTAAGGGTATCATCCTTTATCTTTTGTTGACGTGATGTTTGGTGATAGCAGGGCTCCTAGAGCCAAGATTTGGATCCAAGCGAGTCAGGATATCCTCCGAGCTCTCAAGGACAACATGGCTACAGTGCAGAATCAGCAGAAGCTGTATGCCGATAAGGGTCGAGTGGAGAGACAGTTCGAGGTAGGAGACATGGTCTACCTACGATTACAGCCATACTGACAGTCGTCATTGAAGCAGAAGGGGGCTGAGAAGCTGAAGACCCGCTTTTATGGGCCATACAGGGTGATACGCAGGATTGGACAGGTTGCATATGAGTTGGAGCTGCCCCAAAGCAGCAAGATTCATAACATTTTTCATGTATCATGCCTGAAAAAGGCATTGGGGCAGCAGGTGACGGTGACAGATGAGCTACCACCCATTGATGATGAGGGGCATTTGGTGTTGCAGTCGGAGGCTATCATTGATACCAGGGAGAGGCAGCTGCGGAGCAGGACGGTCCGGGAGTTCTTGGTGAGGTGGAAGAATTTGCCGGATGAGGATACCACTTGGGAGAGTGAGAAGATCTTATAGCATCTATCCCTTCAGTTGCTAAGGACAAGCAACTTTTTGCCGGGGGAGACTGTAATTTTCCTAATTAGCCATAGCTAATTGGAATATTCGATTTTGTCCAGATTTTTGCCTTCTATAGTTATTTGTAAATAAAAAAGTGAGGAAGGGGGACATAACTCACTTTTAGAATAAAAAGTCACTTCCTAGTAGCACAATGTTGTGACTTAAAGGGGAGCCAAGGGGGCTAAAAGGGGACGCAGAAATGGAGCCCACGCAGACACATGGAGGGACTACGCAGGAGGGAAGACACATGTGGCAAGAGGGGAATCACGCAGGAGGAGGTGAGCCTTGGGATTGAGAGAGGAAAAGGCTATAAATGAGAGAGGAGCCCCTCATTTTGATCATTCTGTGATGACCATTTGTGATAGTCATTTTGACTTAGAGCACACTAGCTATTTAGTTAGTCTACAACATTGTTTAGTGCGTTGAGTGTCTCCGTTCGGAGATCTCACCCTTAGCCCCGGGGGACTTCGAGTGCCTGCTCGGGCAAGGTATTCCCATTGGCATTTCAGCAGTAATTTCATCAGCCTTTTTGCAGCAGTAGTGGCAGCGTTTTGGAGGACTGCGTAGCACTGAGAGGAGGACGTAGTTCTTTTTGGCAGGAGTCGGGGTTGAGGATTTGCAGGAGGTTTTGTGCTGAGAGGTAGAGGAGGGGATCAGCCCTTGCATATTGGGGAGTTTTGACAGGGGTTTCAGGTAGGTTTCTAGAGTATCTCATTCAATGGTAGCGCAGATCAGTGAGGAACTGTGCAGAACCCCAGGGGGTCATTTTCAGGGGTCAGCCATTCAACGAGAGCTTTCTGGGTTTTTCTGGGTTTCTCGAGTAGAGTTCGATTCCAAAGTTTCAGCTTTTTCTGAGGAGGGGAGCAGCCCCAAATCCTCGTTTTATTTCTAGTAGCAGCGGCAGCACAACAGTTTCCCAGCAGCTTGGACGCAGATCAGAGAGGGGCCATTCCTTGCTATTCTGAGTGTATTTCTTCACTTGCCTAGTGCAAGTAGAGGTGCCATCTTCCTGATCACCTCCTGTACTCATTTTATTGCTCAATATAATAAAATGGCTTAGCATTCTCTCTGCATTTCTTGTGCATTTGCTTATGGTTTATTTGATATATATCGTATCATTGTTATTTGTATCTCTTTGAGCATTCTCTGCTATTATACCACTTGCGTGTTTTATTTATACTCTTAGACAGAGTTTGGAAAGGGCCAGGTAGCCTCCGGATCTCGTCCTCTTTTCAGAGGCGACATATCTGGTAAATGCCCTCCCAGTCCATCTCTGGTTGGAGTTTGCTTGTGCTTGGGGTGCATTCCCGATAAGGGATATTACAAGGTCGATGCCTCCAAAGGCTGACGTTGGCCTCTAGGAGGCCTAAAAAGTTGACGCATGAGGCTAAAGAAGTTGACGTTGGCCTTAGAGAGGCCGGATCTGGGCCTGGGAGGGCTGAAAAATGCAACTTCAACTTCAGAAAAATTTATTTCCTTCGGATCTGAAATTTTGCTCAATTTCTTCAATGGTTGACCCTGCAAAAAAATTTAGAGACTAGATCTTACCCTCAAGGGCCTAGATCTAGCTCTATTCCAACTTTCTCCACTTGATCTCACCTACACAAATAGATTTACAAATACCCAAAACCCCAATATATACAAAAAATCGTAAAACCCCAATTAGCTAAAATAATATACAAAATGATTTTACAAATTTATTTACAAATATACAAGGGCTTTAAAATAAAATTTGAGAAATATTTGTTTTTTTGAGTTTTTCTTTGATAAATGACTAATAATACTTTGAAAAATTAATGCACACTATAGCCTTAGCGAAGTTAAATCAACCATATAAATATTTGGAGTCCAAACAAGGTCAGTTCATGCCCACAGTTTGTGAACTTGGAGACCAAGGACTGGGGAACTTGCAAACACTATATATTTTTCTCAAGAAAAATTGTTAGACATGGAAAATCAAATCATCTAAGATAAACCCATAATCTATCAATAGAATGACTTTACCCCATCTAATGAAAAACAAATTTTAAAATTAATAAGAATAATATAGGAAAGCCCGTACGCAACGCATACCACAAATCAATGAACATTGAACACCATGAACTACACCCCAAAGTCTTTATTATGATTCAAATAAACATTCCTAGCAGGACTGTATTGTTACATCCATTCTTCTGCAACAATTTCTTAGTAAAAAATTAGATGGCTTTGACACACAGATGGCTCTCTATATATAGATAAATCCTCCAAGTGGAAAAATAATGGCTAGTTGGCTTGATCCTCGTCAAAATAATCTTGGTCGTTGATAAATCCTTGATGATCTTTTAATCTTAGCTATTGAAAATATTTATTTTGAGGAATTTTCGAATTTCTCATTAAATCCATTTTTTATTAGCTCAAAATTAATTATTTTGAGCTAATTTCCTCAAAAAATTGACTTTGACTTAACCACCAAGGTCCAAGGGTCCAATTTTTCTTGAAATTTCCAATATTTCCTTGGTGGGGGACCTCCAAAAATTAATTCCTTTGAGACCCACGAATTTTTCCACTTGGAGAATTTAATTTCTCTAAACATTTAATTTTGACACTAATTAATTAAATTTCTGGCCTAGGATTTTTATTCATTTTTTTTAGAAAATTTAATTAATTGACACTTGAGGGGATTAAATATTTTTTCCACCCTCTAGTTTTTTAGCGATGGTGTCTAAGTATGAGGGTCCATCCACTAAAATATTTTTACATAATATTTTTACAAATTCAACCCTCAAAGGGGGAATATCCATTCGGTTTAGACCCTCAAATTACATAGCCAATTCTGCGATACAACATGATCTAGTAAACCAAGTGATTTGTAATAAAATAATTTAGCGAATTAGCTTAAATTATTCCCAAATCCCTTTACATAAGATTCGACTAGAACATTAGAACTTACCTAAGATTTTGATAAAGAATTTCACCCTAGCTTTGGGGTGAGGTTGGAAGAAAAAGCTCTGCCGAGTATCTGTGTTTAGAAACACGAATAAATTAGTGAGATGAAAAAACTTCTAGGATGAAACTCTCACCAAAATAATAGGCTTACCTAGGTTGTTACATACACACACGGTCTTACTACCATCATTTACATCATATATTTGCAGAATGGGTTTACAATGACTCAATAAACAACTAATTGATGATTCGATCCTTTTGAAAAAATTGGTACATCTGCTTCTTTGTAACTTTGACAAAAAGTGTGCAACAAGAGGGAGCATCTAACTTTGGAATATGGAAATCCAAAATACTATTGATCTTGGAGGAGAATGGTCTCAAGGAATATGTGACTAATGTTGTAGCCATGCTGACAGATGCAACACAAATTCTCGCTAGCAAGAAGGTGTTAATTTTCCACTGCTTTGTGTTATTTCAATTACTTTAGCCCAATTCAATCCTTCAACAAGAAATCTTTTCTAATAACAATTAGTTCTTCCAATATTCAACAATAATTTAAGATAGAATAGTAAATGCAATGACAGTAGGAGACAATCAACACATCAACAAGAGACACCAATTTGATCAAAGACCAGGGAAAAACCCCACAAGGGGGAAAACCCTTTGAAATTCTTCTTTTATTAGATTGTCATAAAATGTTCAGGAGAGAGTAAAATAATCCAATTCATCAACAACAATGTCATAGTCAAATCTTTGACCATACAACAAAACCAATATCCAAAGTCCAATAGATGAGCCCAAAAGTCAAATCTGGTCAAACTGTCAAATTTGCAATTCTGGTCAAAGTCAACAACAATCAAAGATACCTATGCACTTTTTGTTCCTCATGCGTACTTTCTATGAGACCTTCTTACTTCCCGTGACAACTTTACACTTCCTATTCAACCTTTGCACTTCTTGTTCAACCTACGCACTTCTTGTGCCAGCTTCGCACTTCTTGTTTAACCTTCGCATTTCCTGTGATAGCTTCACACTTCTTGTTCAACCTTCGCACTTCTTGTGACAACTTCACACTTCCTATTCAAACTTCGCACTTCCTGTGACAGCTTCGCACTTCCTGTGACAACTTTGTACTTCTTGTTCAACCTTCGATTTCAGATAGAACGAACCTCCAAAAGAAGAAGAAATGATATGCGATGATGATGTCCAAATGACTTTGAGGTCACTTGTATTTATATGAAACTTTGGAAGGGAAATTTGACTTTAGGCCTGTTGTCGCTCAAATTGTACACCAGAATGCGACAACGCTCAGGGTAGGGGTTGTCACTCTAATCCCTGCCCTCTCTATTTAAGTTGTATCCTAACTGTAGACAAAGGGGGGTAGTCCCTATGGACAAGATGATGAACAACCTCAATGAAGGGAGAAAACAAACTAGAAGGAGCATGGAACTATAGGGCCTACAAAAAGAGGATAGACCTCATTCTTGAAAAGAACAAAGTTTTGGATCTCATTAAAGGAAAAGTCAAGAAGCCTACTAATGAATCAAGTGATGCAAAGAAAGAAAAGTTTAGAGAAATTGAAATCGTGGCTATGAACCTAATAGTGGATGGAGTTAAGGATAACCTAATTCCATACATATCCAACATAAATTCCGCTCAAGAAATGTATGAGGCTCTCTCCAAGTTATTCACAATCAAAAACATTGGTCAAATAGAAAGCCTCAAGAATGAACTAAGAATTGTTAAGATGACAAATGTGTTGAAAAGTGTAACTAGGTTCAGTCTTCATAATGACATGTGCAATTTTGTTCTATGTAATTGATTAAAAGAATAAAAATAAAATTATTATTATAATACTTGACTCATGGGTTTCATGAGCAAGGAATTTTATTTTAGTGATGGCTCCCATTGTGAGCCTTTAGGATTTGTCATCTAGTCATAAAAGTTAATTTGAGTCTATGTCATGTATGAAGGACTCTTCTTGGGCATGTTATATATTTATACAAGTCCTTAAATAAGTTAGAAAGCCCTCCAAGACCAAGACAAAGTCACCTTCTTCAAATCAACTTCAAAAGAATAATATAAATCTCTCAAATAGACATGTCGGCTCACTATCATGTCATGTCGGCTTATTTTGATGGGAAACAACTATAAATAGGGTTGTTCGTATTCATTTCAGAGGAGATTTTCAGAGATTCGGTCACCATACATGTAGGAACCAACACTATTTTTTTTTTAATCAAAATAAAAATACAACCAAAAGAGAATAGCATTGGAAATTCAAATTTATTAAGCACTATTTAACACATCCCTGAATTTCACTTCATTGAACATATCATCTAATTAACATATGTTTAACTAAAGCCATAATGAAGTCATACAAAAGAATATTATAACAACATAGGTACCGTTCACTAGAAGACGAGATTCAAACTTGACTTGCCGCTACTTGTCTTCTTTTGTTGTCGGTCGCCTCCGAGTGTGAATGTCGACGTGCTTAATCCGAATGTAGTGACCCATCGGTTGACCTCCCATCCTACTCTTTGGGTACTCTCCTTCCCTGTAGACCCCTGAGCTGCAATGGGGTTGTAAAACAAAGGAATGTATTAGCTAGTAGAGGAGAGCACTCCTTGGCTCAAGAGTCCCCTCTCTAAAGTCCTCTACCTAACCAAACTCACTATAGCTCGTAGTCACTATGACATGGTCTCATACATCCAACAGTAGGGTAAAAAAAAGTCCCTTATGTTACACTTGGCCTTTCATGCATAATTATTTATTTTTGATAATCTAATAGTTTGATTATTCACTGTTAAATTATGATATGTTCTATGCTTAGAGCAGTTTACTTCTTTTCTTCTTACTAATATACATTAAGTAAAGTGCAGATAGAATATTAAACGATCGACAGAAAACAAGCCAAGACAAGAGACACAAGATGTGGCGGCTAGCTAGGGACAAACCCCAATGCGGGGAAACCCTTTGATCAAATCTTTTTATCTTCAATAGTTCAGCAGAGAGAAATAGTACAAAATCAGAATTCTGTAATTTTATATCAGCAGCAGCAAACCCTAAATCAGCGAAGTCAAACATAGTCAAATGAGATGAAATTGACCTCCAATATCTTTGGTCAATTTCCCTGTCAACTAGTCTTCTAACAACTTGAAGAATCAGCCCTTAAACAGCCCCAAACACATAGTCAAACTGCAGTTGATTGAAGTCAACCTGCTGCCCCAAACTAGGGCAATCAACGCTGGTCAAAACTGAGGTCAGATTGCCTTGATTATTGTGCCAAAAAATGTGGCATGCCTAGGAGAAGCATCCACACCAAAACCGCACTCTTCTAAGGTCAACGCTTGGTCAATGCTGGTCAAAGAGACCTTCAACAGCTTGTGCGTCCTCCTTGCCCTGTTGCATCCTCCTTCTTCCCACGTGTGAGCTGCTCCTTGTGTAACCCAAAGCTAAGGAGAGAGAAAGAAGAAATGAGTGAGATTAGATGATGATAAAATGAATCAACCTCACTTGTATTTATATGATTCATTGGGCATGTGTGCCACACATTTAACTGCTGGCCGACCTTGACAATTTGTCAAGTAAATATAAATAAATTCATATCTCCATAAATACTTGTCGGAATCGGATGTTTTTTAGATCAATCCTACACCTCTCGACAAGAGGAATTTAGGAAAAATATCAGCTACCATAAATGAGATGACCCACATGGAGTTTGGCCCTAGTTGCCAATTTTAACACTTCCTCTCAACTAGGGAGAACTCCATCTGCTAATCTGTTTGACCGTTTGTATTGTCCCAGCCATCAAATGCACTACCTTGCGCTACTGGCTTTGCTCTACTGAACTATTGAAGAAGAAGAAATGACCGATGATACATCATACCATCCTCCACTGACCTGAAATCAATCTCAGAGTGTATCATACCACTCTCACTAATCCCAGATCAGTATCATTGATCCCAGATCAATGGAGGTCATCCTAGCATAGGGAGTACGATAGATACAACGATGCGTTCATTGATAGTACTACTAATGGTCCCTAACCCCATTTCCCTACTCATTGATCAAATGAGAGGTACTTCCCATGAGTCCCAGACTACATGGGTAGGATGCCTCGACAGGAGAACTATTCATCCTGTCCACAGGAGAACGAATCATCCTGTCCAATAGTCATCACAGGAGAACTAATCATCTTGATCCACAGGAGAACAATCATCTTGTCCCACAGTCGCCACGAGAGAACTAATCATCCTAGCCCATAGGAGAACTAATCATCCTGTCCCACAGTCGCCATGGGAGAACTAATCATCCTGTCCCACAGTCGCCATGGGAGAACTAATCATCCTGGCCCACAGGAGAACTAATCATCCTGGCCCACAGGAGAACTAATCATCCAGTCCCACAGTCGCCACGGGGTGTCACAGGGGAAGGTTGAACCTTTCACCCTGTACATAGTGCACCATCAAGGGATGGTGAGTTGCCCTGTGGTCGCATGTTGCTCCAAGAAGTACCTCGTGCCCCCTTGGAGCTCCCAGAGCTCAATATATGCATCATACACGACCCTCATAAGAGGGTTTCTCAACGACACCAAGTCGTTCTCGGAAAGTCAGGAATTTGACCTTCCCAGGGGCTTCGTCAAAATGTCGGCGACCTGTTCATTTGTATCAATATGTTGGAGCCTTATTGCTTCCCATTGTACCATATCCTTGATATAGTGGTACCTGATATCGATGTGCTTGGAGCGATCATGAAATACGGGATTCTCTGATAAATGAATCCTGCTCTGGTTGTCACACAGGATCACGGTAGTATCCAATGTGAATCCAAACAGCTCACTGAAGAGCTTTCGCAACTAGACCACCTCACAAGAGGCCATACTAGCAGCAATGTACTCTGCCTCGATGGTGCTCAAAGCCACCAACTTCTGCTTCCTGCTCATCCAGGATATCGAGGCAGATCCCAAAGAGAAACAACACCTGAAAGTGCTCTTTCGGTCCACCACACTGCCTGCCCAATCAACATCGGTATATCCAAGCAGTCTCACATCTCCGGCAATGTATCTCAACCCATTTGTGATTGTGCCACGAAGATATCTCAACAAATTCTTGGCACCAACCCAATGTGTGTGGTGAGACTCAACCATATGTTGACTCAACATGTTGACTGCAAAGCATATATCCGGACGGGAGTTCACCAAGAACATCAATGCTCTGACGAGTTGACGATACTCGGTAGCATTTCGTAAAACAGGTCCGGCAGCACTACCGCTTAACTTCTTGAAGTCAATCTCCATTGGAGTAGTCACGAGCTTGCAGTCCACCATACCGATTCTCTCCAATATTTTCACCACGTATTTCCTTGAGATAGGAAAATCTCCCCTGGTTTCTGCCAGACTTCCAGTCCTAGGAAATAGTGCATCAGTCCTAGGTCTTTCATCTCGAACTCGGAAGCCAACTCCCTCTTACATTTGAGAATGAGAGGGTCTGCACCTATTAGAAAGAGGTCGTCAACGTACAACACCAGTATGAGAGGTTTGTCATCTTCAACCTTAAAGTAAAGGTTAGGATCGGCTTCACTCCTAGTGAATCCCATCTTCATCAGGTAGCTATCGATCCTCTCATACCACACTCGGGGTGCCTGCTTCAGCCCATAGAGGGCTTTCTTCAACCTGCACACGTGAGATTCCCGATCATGAATCTCAAATCCTTCAGGTTGTTCCACATAGACTTCCTCTTTGATCGAACCATGCAAGAATGCAGTCTTGACATCCATCTGATGTAGGTTCCATCCTTGCGAAGTAGCAAGGGATATGATCAAGCAGATGGTGGTATATTGGGCAACAGGTGCAAATATCTCATCATAGTCTATACCTTCCTTCTGAGAGAAGCCACGAATGACAAAACGAGCCTTATACTTTTCAGCACTTCCATCAACTGCATGCTTTATCTTGTAAAGCCATTTCGAAGTGACAACTGCTTTGTCCTGGGGTCTGGGGACCACATCCCAGACATCGTTTTTCATGATGGACTCATATTCCTCAGTCATAGCATCCTTCCATACTTGATGCTTGACAACTTTTGCAAATGATGAAGGCTCATTTTGGATGATCGTGCTCATGATGGTCAAGTATCCCTGATACCTGGTCGGCTTCTTACTTTCTCGGAAAGTCCCTCTGGGTGCAATGTGTCCTTCAGCATCATCCAGTGTCCCCCTAAGCCATGAAGGCCTCTTCCTAGAAGAGGAAGGCTCTTGCGGAGGGGGATCAATAGGATCCATAGGTTCTTCCACATCGGGCATTGTCTCATCTTCCTTTTCCTTCGGTTCCCTGGTGTCAGCTTCTTTAGATCCCCTTTGAGTAGGAAGATTGTCAACTTTGCTAAGAGCCATATCTTTGTCAAAGGTGACATCATGGCTAATCTCGATTTCCCTTTGACCAGCCACATAGATTCTATAGCCTTTATTATTTTCGCTATAGCCCACAAAGATTCCTTTCTTTCCAGATGCACCTAATTTATTCATTTTCTCCTTCGACACATGAAAATATACAGGACTTCCAAAAATTCTAAAATGAGATACATAAGGTTTCTTACCAGTGAACATCTATTTGAGAGTCTTGGAACCCAATGCTTGGTGAGGGCATCAGTTTTGCATATATACGACGGTATTCGCAGCTTCAGCCCATAGAAACTTTAGAAGTCTTTGATCATGGAGCATAGCACGGACGACTTCCACAATCGTATGATTCTTCCTTTCCACCACACCATTCTGCTCAAGAGTATATGGTGTTGTAGTCTCCCTCTTAATGCCAACCTCTTTGCAAAAGTCATGGAACTCATTGGATTCATACTTAGTCCCATTATCAGTCCTTAAGATCTTAATTTTCTTTTCGGTTTGATTCTTGATCAAGGCTTTGAAGTGATGAAACCAAGTGAACACTTCATCCTTCTTTTTCAAGAAGTATATCCAAGTCTTGCGAGAATAGTCATCTGTAAAAGTGAGGTAATATAAATATCCTCGAAGGAGTTCACAAGTATCATACCAGATATGTCTGAGTGAACCAACTGCAATATATCGGAGGTCTTGCTTTGGCTTAAGGGGAATGGTCCCCTTTTGAGCTTCCCTTCAGCACATCCAAGACATACACCTTCTTGCTCTACTCGGAACTCAGGCATCTCTGTCACCATTTGTCTTGCATTGGGTAGAGCTTTATAATGAAGGTGAGCAAACCTCCGATGCCATAGTTCAGACTGAGTGATGTGTCACAAGACATGACACCCAGCGGACTTCCTCCGACCTGATATAATGAATCGACTCGAAACCTGAGTGTGAAAGCTTCTTTAAAATTCTTTTTCCATAGACGTACCTTGCCATCGATGGTCACCTTGTAGCCTGTCTTCCATTGTCAAAACAGACACCAGGTTCTTTTTAAGAGCAGGTACATATAGGACTTCTTGCAAATGAATTGTATTACCCTGATTCAATTTAAGAGTGACATTCCCTATGCCTTTCATGGCATATTTTGCATTGTGCCCAAGAACGATTTCCAGGTTGGTCTCCTTCTGTATCAAATTAGAGAGAGCTTCTTTGTAACTAGTGAAGTGCCTTGAGGCACCACTATCAGTAAGCCAATTTCCCAGCGAGTTCGGGGGAGCAGTGGTAGAGAGGGCTGCTGGTAGACAATATTCATCTTGCTTATTGTTAACAACATTATATTCGTACCTAGAGTTTCTTGCCTTCTTTAAGGGTTTTCCTCTTCCTTGATTTCTGACATTTCTTTTACCTCTTCCATTAGACCTGCCATTCCTTTGATTTTCTTGAGAGTGATTATGATCATCGTCATGGTGTGAGTCCCTTTTATCAGGGCACTCCCTCACATAGTGGCCCATTTTGTTGCAATTGTAACGTCGTCCTTTTCTTCCACCCTTCAGTCCAACCTTTCCTTTGGATTTAGCCCTAGAATTGTTTCTTCTTTTAGCATGAGAAGAAAAGGTAGAGGGATTGCCTTTAAGTGCGGGCATTTCTTGCTCTTCCATCCTTGTTTCTTCTTGAATACATCTCGCCATTAATTCCTCAAATCCTGGGATGACATTATTGTTGAGAAGAGTAGTCCTGAATATATACCATTCAGGTGGCAGTCCACCAAGAGTTGTGATAATCATTTCCCTGTCAGGAACCACTTCCCCGATAGATAGGAGATCATTCTTGATCTCGATGGTCCTTATGAAATATGCTTGCATACTCTCATCTTTGCCCTTTTAATTTCCTTCAGCTTATTTCTAAGGAACAAAACTTTCTTTGCATCCTTAACTTTAAATAAACTCAACTGTCTATCGTAGATTTCCTTGGAGGTGGTCATCTCAGAAACATAGGCCACTAGGCGCTTGTTGATAGAGTCCCAGATGATCTTCTTTGCTTTGACTTTTCCCTTGGTCCATTTTCTTCTAGCAGCAGCAGATGCATTTGATGGAGGCGCAACAATATTGCCTCTCACGTGGTCCAACACTTCCTGATCTTCTAAAGTCAGATCGAGAGACATCTTCCATCAGTGATAGTCAGACTTCTCACGGAGCTTGTCTTCGGCGGGGAAGAGTCTTGAAGACCCCATGTAATTTTTAGGATAGCCTTGCCAACCTTTAGTGATTGCTCTTGCTCTTGCTCTTGCTTGGGCTTTGTCTTCATTTCAGCTCTGATACCATGTTAAATTATGGTATGTTCTATGCTTAGAGCAGTTTACTTATTTTCTTCTTATTAATATACATTAAGTAAAGTGCAAATAAGACATTAAATGATCAACAGAAAACAAGCCAAGACAAGAGACACAAGATGTGGCGGCTAGCCAGGGACAAACCCCAATGTGGGGAAACCCTTTGATCAAATCTTTTTATCTTCAATAGTTCAACAGAGAGAAATAGTACAAAATCATAATTCTGTAATTTTATATCAGCTGCAGCAAACCCTAAATCAGCGAAGTCAAACTTAGTCAAACGAGATGAAATTAACCTCCAATATGCTTGGTCAATTTCTCAATCAACTAGTCTTCGAACAGCCTGGAGAATCAACCCTTAAACAGCCCCAAACACACAGTCAAATTGCAGTTAACTGAAGTCAACCTGCTACCCCAAACTAGGGCAGTGAACGCTAGTCAAACCTGAGGTCACATTTCCTCGATTTTCATGCCAAAAAATGCGGCCTGCCTAGGAGAAGCAGCCACACCAAAACCACACTCTTCTAAGGTCAATGCTTGGTCAACGCTGGTCAAAGAGACCTTCAGCAGCTTCTGTGTCCTTGCCCTACTGCATCCTCCTTCTTCCCACGTGTGAGCTGCTCCTTGTGTAACCCAAAGCTAAGGAGAGAGAGAGAAGAAATGAGTGAGATGAGATGATGATAAAATGAATCAAACTCACTTGTATTTATATGATTCACTAGGCATGTGTGCCACACATTTAACTGCTGGCTAACCTTGACAATTTTTCAAGTAAATATAAATAAATTCATATCTCCATAAATACTTGTCAGAATCAGATGATCTTTAGATCAATCCTACACCTCTCAACAATAGGAATCTAGGAAAAATATCATCTTCCATAAATGAGATGACCCATATGGATTTTGGCCCTAGTTGCCAATTTTAACATTCACCCACCCATGTTTCACTCTCTCATCAAGGATCTTCAAAATTATTTACTTAAATTTTAATTTAAAAATAATATTTTTCCTCACCTCAACAAGATTCGTATTTCTTCTCCTAGTTGTCTCTTGATCTCCCTTTTTACTCCTTAATTTGTGTTCATTACTAAAGTCAATTGATAAGTCAAGATTTGATCCCCTATCTACTCCCTAATTTAACTCAAGTTATCTCTTAGATGGATATCCTTATGTTGGTTGTTGCCACATGGAGGTTCTTTATATTTCTCTAAATTTTAATTTATTAATCTTATTTTAATTCACCATCCTCTTCTGTTAATTAGGTTTAGCTATTTTAGGATTAATATTTATCCTTACATTTATGTCCTCTTTCCCCTTTTTACCTAATTAAACTACATTATCTATCTAATATTTTCCAACATGGGAAGGGTAGATTTTTTAAGGTATAATATTTTATTTCTTCCTATGATCCTCTTAACCCAAGTTTTATTCTTGATTTAATTACCTCGGTTTCTAACATCATTTACCCTTGATGTGAATTTACTTGGTTTTCATATCTTGATTATATTTATTAATTTATTTATTTTTAATGATTCCAAGGGTGCCAAGTTTGGTCGTGCCCTTCAAAAACTTCCCTTGAAGTTCCAAGGGTGTCACGCCTAACAGTTTATTTGTGATGCCAAGGGTGCCAAGTTGGTCGTGCCCTTCAAGAAATTCCCTTGAAGTTCCAAGGGTGCCACACCTAACAGTTTATTTGTGATGCCAAGGGTGCCAAGTTGGTCATGCCCTTCAAGAAATTCCCTTGAAGTTCCAAGGGTGCCATGCCACTTGCCCTTCAAGCATTCAGTGGCTACGAGGGGAAAGTATAGGTGCAACGACAGAGACCACTATCATCTCTTATGTTTCCTGCTATAGTGAGACTAATGGTGTCAGGGATCAAGGAATCCGCCTTGATGCACGCCCCCAATAAAATCCTCATGAGCGACCCAAATTTGGGACCTGCCCTCATGACATCATGATCTTCAAGGTGAAGGTGTTTCAACCTTTTCAGCCCAAGTCACAGCAGGAGTGCTAGTGGGTGAGATCAGGGACACTGTCCCACCCCTCCCATGCAGTTCCATCCAATTGTACAACCCCATCACCCATATGTGAGTCATTCGGCCAAGCAACTAATCTGTGCCTGCAACCACTAACATATCATCAAAATATAGATAAACATATATAGCAGGTTTCAAAATTGACTTAGAATTTCAAAGATAAAATAATATAAATTTTCATCAAACTAGGTGTCGTCAACTCGTCATATGCGAGTGCCTCTGGTGGTTTCCTGCCATACTCAATAATCATCAGTAACAAGGTTTCTCAGTGTTAGTCATTGTCCTAATAGCATCATCAACATCACCTAGTCATTCGCATCATTGTTCATTGTGAACCAGAACTAATGCAAGTAGGTAACATAGGGGACACATCCATCATGGCTATCATCATCATAACATCAATGGAAACATACATATCCATCAAAAGCTATCAACATCATAACATCAATAGGAAACATACCTATCCATCAAAGCTATCATCGTCATGATATCAATAGAGAGCATACATATCTTTTACTGCTATCATCATCATAAATTCAATAGAGACCAAACATAACCATTTATGCTACAATCATCATAATATCAATAGAGGACATGCATAACCATTAATGCTACAATCATCATAATACCAATAGATAACATACATAACCATTAATGCTATCTTCATCATGATATCAATGGAGAACATACAAAAACATCACAACCACTAATAATAGAGTCATGTGTCCAAATCCTCAACTTGAGGTCCTCAAAGAATAAAGTGTGGACCTGAGGGCTAACTAAATATTAATGTCATATCACTGTTAGTCGACTAGAGAGGGGCACTACATACACCCCCTCTTAATAATAGACTTGGTCTTGAAGTCCTTGGAATAGGTAAGGAAAACAGTGATGCATTTCCTCAGCGTCCTCCCAAGTAGCTGAACTGGGACTATATTTGTCCCACTGGACCTTAACTTGGTCCACTAATCATCGTTTAAGCTGCAAGGTTTGCTGGTCTAGTATGCGAACTAGTTCTGCCATTACTGTTCCCTCGTCCGAAACCTACAAATGACCAAAGTCAGTAACATGCAAAGGATCTGAAATATAATGACGCAAAACAGAAATATGAAACACATCATGCATACGTGCTACAGATGGAGGTAAGGCAAGCCTATATGCCACCGGCCCTTTCCTTTCTAAGATTTCAAAAGGTTCCACAAACCGTGGAGACAATTTTTCTCCCTTTCCAAATCTTATAGAGCTTTCTTTTTTTGGGGCCTTACTCTCAGGAACACCCTATCTCCCACTTCATAACTTTGGTCTACTCGATGAGCATTAGCATAGCTCTTTTGTCGATCTTGTGCTTCTTTTAGCCTTCCTCTAATCATAGTCATTTGTTCTTCCATCTCTTGCACCACTTCTGGTCCTATTAATACTCTGTCTTCTAGTTGGTCCCAACTAAGAGATGTTCTGTAAGGTCTTTCGTATAAGAACTCAAATGGCACCATCTTGATGGAACTCTGATAACTATTATTGTAAGAAAATTCCACGAGGGGTAAAGAATCCTCCCATCTCTTTTGTTGGTCCATCACATACATCCGAACACCCTATTTCCCACTTCATAACTTCGGTCTACTCGATGAGCATCAGCATAGCTCTTTTGTCAATCTTGTGTTTCTTTTAGCCTTCCTCTAATCATAGTCACTTGTTCTTCCATCTCTTGCACCACTTCTGGTCCTATTAATACTCGGTCCTCTAGTCAGTCCCAACTGAGAGGTGTTCTGTAAGGTCTTCCATATAAGAACTCAAATGGTGCCATCTTGATGGAACTCTGGTAACTATTTTTGTAAGCAAATTCCACGAGGGGTAAAAACTCCTCCCATCTCTTTTGTTGGTCCACCACATACATCCGAAGCATGTCTTTGAGGATTTGATTAGTCCTCTCTGTCTGCCCATCTGTCTCAGGGTGATAAGCAGTGCTAAAGTTCAACTAGTTTCCCAAGGCCTCTTGGAAACAGGCCCGAAACCTTCCTATAAACACTGCTCCCCTATCAAATATGATCTTCCTAGGCACTCCATGCAATCTCATAATCTCATTAATAAAAACTCTGGCTATTTCTGATGCCTTATATGTAGTTTTAACTAGTATGAAATGGGCGCTCTTGGTCAACATGTCCACTACAAATACGGAATCATGTCTTCTTGAGGTCATTGGTAGTCCCACCATGAAGTCCATTGATATAACTTCCCATTTAGATTTTGGTATCTCATGGGGTTGCAATAATCCTACTGCATTTCTGTGTTCAGCATTTACTCGTTTACACTCTAGGCATCTTGCTACCAAGTTCACGATGTTCTTCTTCATCCCTTTCCAAAAGAAGAGCGGTTTTAGGTTCGCACTCATCTTCTTAACACCAGGGTGTGCCATGTACTATGCGATGTGCTTCATTCAAGATTAGCTAGCATATATATTCATTCGGTGGTATATATATCCTTCCCCGAAATCGTAGTAGCCCATCATTATCAAGGGAGTATTCTTCATATTTTGGGACCCTCATTTCATCCTCCCTCAAATTGTTTCTAACCTCCTGATACTAGGTGTCTTTAAATTGTAAATCAAGCAGTTTCTCCCTCAAAATTGTCTTTACTGGAAATATCCGAGGCCTCCTACTTAAAGCATCAACCACCATATTTACCATTCCTTTTATGTAAGTGATATCAAAATCATATTCACTAATTAGCTTAGACGATCATCTTTGTCTTGCATTTAAGTGGTCTTGAGTGAATATGTGTTGTAGCCCACAATGGTCAGTCTTAATATCAAACTTCCTTCTTAGAAGGTAGTGTCTCCAAATCTTTAGTGCATGAACAATTGCCGCCATTTCTAGATCATGGGTTGCATAGTTTTCTTCATGGTTTCTAAGTTTCCTTGATGCATAAGCTATTACTCTTCCTTCTTGCATCAACACACAACCCAACCCTTCCTTGGAGGCATCAGTGCAAACCAAAAATTCTTGTTCCATATCCGGCACCTTCAAAATTGGTGTTGTCGTTAATAACACCTTTAACCTTTGGAATGCCTCTTCGCATTTTTCAATCCAAATGAATTTCTTGTTCCTTCTTTGGAGCTCGGTAATTGGGCTTGCTATCTTCGAAAACCCTTTGACAAATCTACAATAATACCCCGCCATGCCCATGAAACTTCGTATTTCATGAACATTGGTTGGTGTTGGCCATTCCATGATGGCTTCGATCTTTACCGGGTCTACTGCAATACCATCCCTAGAGATAATGTGCCCAAGATAATGAATCTTGGTTTGGTAAAAGGAACACTTTGACAACTTCCCATATAGTTGGTTTTCTCTAAGACATTGTAGAACCATCCTCAAGTGTTCGTCATGCTCTTCTGAGGTCTTTGAGTAGATCAAAATGTCATCGATAAAGACTTGTACAAACTTGTCTAAGTAATCCCGAAATGTTCTGTTCATCAAACTCATGAAAACACCCGGGGCATTTGTAAATCCAAAGGGTAAAACTACAAATTCATAATGCCCAAATCTTGTCTTAAAGGTTGTTTCGGGACATCTTCTTACTTGATTCTGAACTGATGATATCCCGAGCTCATATCTATCTTTGAAAACATAGTTGCCCCCATCATTTGATCAAACAAGTCATCTATCTTTGGCAAGGGGAATTGATTTTTTTTATCGTCACTTTGTTCAACTGGCAGTAGTCAATGCACAGTCGCCAAGATCCATCCTTCTTCTTAACGAAAATCACAGGGGCTCCCCACAGAGATATGCTAGGTCGTATGAACCCCAAGTTCAACAATTCATTTAATTGGATTTGCAATTCCTTTAGCTCTGGAGCCGACATACGATAGGGTGCCTTTGCAATAGGCTCAGTGCCTGGTTTAAGGTCAATGGTGAAATCAATTTCCCTTTTTGGGGGTGGCCTGGGTAGTTAAGTTGGGTCGACACTTTGTTTAATCAAATAATGTTGCAAATATTAATCCAAGAAACTTAATCTTAAGATAAGAGAACTATCTTAGACCTTATCATTTTGTTGAGATCACATTTCATATTAGGAAGCTAACTAGCTGGCAAGAATCTCTCAACCAGTTAGGCCTTAACAACCTCTTAACAAATAAAAACATACTCCTTCGTGTAGAGCCTAGAACTCTAACAATAATGACCAGTGTACTCATCATACACATAGATAACTAGTAGTTACATATTCTATCAATTTCAAAGTCAAAATACTTCACATATATAATTTACCTTCATTTAACTTTATATCTTTAAAATAAATCTAAATTTTTATCAGTTTAAAAATATTCAATAATTATTCTTTAGAGGTTCTATCTCTACCATTACTTATTAATTACAATTAAATTCTAAAATTATATTTCAGAATAAACACTAAACCAGTTTCAAAATGGACCATAACCATAGTTTCCATAATTCTCCCTTTAATGTTTTATTTTTCTTACCTAATATTCTATGATAAACTTGTAAACTCTTTTTCGACTCTTTCTGTGTTTGACAATACTACGTTTTCCATTTTTCTTATCAATACATCATTTGAATTGGAAACTTGGTTATTCCAGGGTTTAAGTCTCATGGATACGGTAGCCATCCTCGGTTTCTCTTTTACTCTTACATCTTTAATCCAACTTCATTTCCTCATGCAAAGATAATTATTTTAAGAGAACTTCATTTTTAAAAAATAAGATGATCCTTTCAACAACACGTCGCCATAGATGGTGAAGCCTCTCACCAGAACTTCTAACAACATGGTTTTAAACAACACTCCCTATTACAAGAAATATGCAAATTCAAAATGTCAAAAGAAATAAGTTGATAAGTAAAAATGTAAGGAAAGTACAAAATTGCACATACCTGCAACTGCAACATTTTTTTTATTTCAATTTCCAAAGTAAGGCATAGTGGCTTATCCGTTGTGGCGTAGATCTTGTCTAGCAATACGCCGTGCCAATTCCCCGACTTGATTTTGCATTATAATTTTTGAACTACGCTGGTGTAATACTGGTGGCAATCTTAAATGCCTTCCTACATTTAAAATTTTAATATTGCTTTGAGATTCCACATCGTTGCTGAAGTCTAGAAGGCATTTTTGACAGAGACTTTCGATGCAGTCCCGAACGTCATTATGATAACCTAATCCCTCTAATACTCGAACTGCTAGTTCCACGTCTTCTCCCATGAAGAAACAACCCACCTCCAAAAGCATCTCCTGTTGTTCCATCTCCATAGCTTTGTAACTCCATTTTAGTGCATTAATTACAGTGTCTGCTTCCATGAGTGGCTGTCCTTGAGAGAATTTTTCCAACTACCACTTCCAATACGTTTGGTCAAGTTTGCCAGCAAGCTGTTCCCCAAAAACTTTTAAGCATAGAGGCAATCCCCCGCAAATTTTCAAAAACCCCTCTACCGATTCTTCGTATCCTTCAAATGGATTTGATTGATGGAAAGCATGACGGCAGAACAGTTCTCGGGCATGGTTCTATCTCAATGGCTTTACATCATACAACATTATTTTTAAATGAGCACCTCAGTATATCTTTATCACAAGATGTTATGAAGATCAGACTACCAGCCTCTACCGCATTCATATCCAATAAACATTTTATTTTCTCGTTGTCATCCAGTTAAATTATGGTGCATTAAGGCAATCTAACCATATACATTGACAATCTGGAATGGTTATCTATTATTTCTTATCCCAATCAAATTTCATCAGGAGATCTTTTTCCACCACACAAGGCAACACTCAGGTCCCTAACACATTAGACCGTACAGATAGCGCCAACTTCCAACATGACACAATGACCATATGAATAGCGTCGTTTTTGTTTTAATATAATGCAAACTTTGGCCTACATAAATATTAAGGTTTCACTAAAGCTTTACAAAATCAACAGACCTATTCACCGTGGCCCGGGCCCAAACCGTAATGTGTCAACAAATTCAATGCCTTGACTTAGCTCTTTGAAATAACTTTGAGATCCGGTCTATATAAAAATGTTGTTATTTTGTTTGCGGAATTAATATCAGATATAATTTTCTATTGTGCAAACGAGAAATTAGTGACATTTGCGTCAATTTTTTGGATTTCACCTTGTCTCTGATTCGATCAATAAGGTTTATAATCAATTGCTTTGTTGTTGAAGGTTTCATTCTCGACGGGTCTGCGTTAGAATATAGTTTGCATCCAATTCTTGTTACCCTTGTGATTGGCATATCTATGCTCCATGTTGTATAGATTTTGCCACAATTACAGTTTTAATTCCAAAAAACCAACTTTTTGTCGCAGGGATTCTGTGGTGCATACCTAATTGGGAAAACATCATTGTTGGGGTTCAATACCTTTTTAGGGAAATTTCTCCTGAGTTGCTAGGGCTACATCACTACATTGAGAACAAATCTTGGGCATTGGAGGAAAATACTGTGACAAACATCAATTCGACTGCAGAAAATGTTCAAATCAATCTTGATGTGTGACAACACTATTGCACTGCAAAAAGAATCTCCACCGGACCTTATCAAGTGGGTGTATCCTGATTGGGATAATTGAGGCAATCCACATCTTAAGTGCCAAAACACCAAGAAATTTGAATCTTCAATCCAATCAATTTATGTCAAATAATTACACTCAGATCTCGAAAATCTCGCCCAAATCTCAGATGCAAAGCATTGTTGGCATAATTAATTAATAATTATAGATTTCTGAGGGTGAAATTGATTCAATTTATTTTCTATCTGCAAGATTTTCATTGCACGATTTTTGATTTGCCCAATAAGTTGATGCCATGAGATAAGAAGCAACTATCGTCAGTTGGAAATGAAATCTATTAGTTTTCCATACACAATATGCATGGCATCAAAACGATCCATTTAAGAGTCCGAACGATGTGGGATTTGAGAGAAAAGAATGCAGGAATGAAATTCGACCACACGAGAGTAGCACGAGTGGTTTCCAATGGAAAAGTGACAATGTGATGAAATCGAGGCGCCTTCGGAAATCTTAAAGGAGTAATTTCAATCCAAAATTAGAATGAAAGGACAGAATTTGACCTCAACAGAACCCAAAATTATCGCTTGGAGGTGAATTCCTAGCATGAGAGATCAAGCTTTGGAGGCGACTCTCATACTTTTTAAGGAGAGCGTTTCTAGAATTTTATACATTTGTTAATTGATCTCAGGTTCATATGCACAACACATTGGCAAAATCGATACATGCCACTGATTTGGCTTTACGCAGGGTGGATTAACGCTGCTTTGTCCTCTTATTAGCATCCCTTGGAATTTTTGAATCAATTTTTTTGTAGCATCATGAAGGCATAGACCAACTATTGTAATGATTGGAATGTCAACATGGCTGAGGATTGTCTATATTAAACTATAAATGAAAATGGGGAAATTCCAGGGGCTCAGACTCTAGAGTCATCGTTTTGCTGAATGACGTGTTTGGATTCATTTGAGAAACATGTGTCGCAATGAATGAAACGTCGACATGAGTGATTGTTCGTATGAAAAATGAAAAACAATTAAAGAAAATGGGAAGATTGACAGTGACTCGGATTCCTCCTCGTTTTGAGACTTTGTCTACTTACAGTTGCAAGGAAAATGGTACTGGCAGGTACATGATGGGATCAATTGGACAGCAGAGAACGTTTGGGGAAACAACACCATGCCTACCTGTTTGAATCGAAAAGATAAGAAATCTAATCCATCTGTTAACTACATCAAAGCAGAGGCAGTAGAAGAGGGAGTTGGGGTAGATCGGAAAGGCGGCACAAATTTGAAAAGTTTGAACAAATTTGATGGTTCTCATGATGGAGATGGGATCCACTGTTTTAATAGTAATGGTAATGGTGGACTTCTTTCTTTACAAAAAAGGAAGCCAAGTGCTGCAAGAGAAAGCGAGAGCATCGTTGGAGGAGTAACAGTGAGTGGAACGTGAAATCAATGGAGGAGACAGAAGCATACAGTGTAGTAGATATTTAACAAAACTAGTCATGCATGCATGGGCCCATAGGTCTTAAGTGTTCAACATAGCTCTGATACCAAGTGTAGGAACCAACCCTATATTTTTTTTTTTGTTTTTTTTTTTAAATCAAAATAAAAATACAACCAGAAGAGAATAGCATTGGGAATTCAAATTTATTAAGCACTATTTAACACATCCCTGAATTTCACTTCATTGAACATATCATCTAATTTACATATATTTAACTAAAGCCATAATGAAGTCATACAAAAGAATATTATAACAACGTAGGTATCGTTCACCAAAATACGAGATTCAAACTTGACTTGCCGCTATTTGTCTTCCTTTGTTGTTAGTTGCCTCCGAGTGTGAATGTTGATGTGCTTGATCCGAATGCAGTGACCCACCGGTTGACCTCCCAGTCTACTCCTTGGGTACTCCCCTTCCCCACGGACCCCTGAGCTGCAATGCAGTTGTACAATGGAGGAATGTATTAGCTGGTAGAAGAGAGCACTCCTTGGCTCAAGAATCCCCTCTCTAAAGTCCTCTACCTCACCAAACTCGCTATAGCTCGTAGTCACTACTCTGACATGGTCTCATCCATCCATCCAACAATAGGGTAAAAAAAGTTCCTTCTCCCATGGCTTGCCCATTCTTTTATAGGAATCCTCATAGGTGACACTTGGCCTTTCATGCATAATTAATTATTTTTGATAATCCAATAATTTGATTATTCACCCACCCATGTGTCACTCTCTCATCAAGGATCTCCAAAATTATTTACTTAAATTTTAGTTTAAAAATAATATTTTTCTTACCTCAACAACATTCCTATTTCATATCCTAGTTGTCTCTTGATCCCCCTTTTTACTCCTTAATTTGTGTTCATTACTAAAGTCAATTGATAAGTCAAGATTTGATCCCCTATCTACTCCTAATTTAACTCAAGTTATTTCTTAGATGGATATTCTTATGTTGGTTGTTGCCACATGGAGGTTCTCTATATTTCTCTAAAATTTAATTTATTAATCTTATTTTAGTTCACCATCCTATTCTCTTAATTAGGTTTAACTATTTTAGGATTAATATTTGTCCTTACATTTATGTCCCTCTTTCCCCTTTTTACCTAATTAAACTACATTATCTATCTAATGTTTTCCAACATGGGAAGGGTAGATTTTTTAAGGAATAATATTTTATTTCTTCCTATGATCCTCTTAACCCAAGTTTTATTCTCGATTTAATTACCTCGGTTTCTAACATCACTTACCCTTGATGTGAATTTACTTGGTTTTCATATCTTGATTATGTTTATTAATTTATTTATTTTTAATGATTCCAAGGGTGCCAAGTTTGGTCGTGCCCTTCAAGAAATTTCCTTGAAGTTCCAAGGGTGTCACACCTAACAGTTTATTTGTGATGCCAAGGGTGCCAAGTTGGTTGTGCCCTTCAAGAAATTCCCTTGAAGTTCCAAGGGTGCCACACCTAACAGTTTATTTGTGATGCCAAGGTGCCAAGTTGGTTGTGCCCTTCAAGAAATTCCCTTGAAGTTCCTAGGGTGCCATGCCACTTTTCCTTCAAGAATTCAGTGGCTACGAGGGGAAAGTATAGGTGCAATGACAGAGATCACTATCATCTCTTATGTTTCCTGCTATAGTGAGACTAATGGTGTCAGGGATCAAGGAATCCGCCTTGATGCACGGCCCCTAGTAAAATCCTCACGAGTGACCCAAATTTGGGACCTGCCCTCATGACATCATGATCTTCAAGGCGAAGGTGTTTCAACCTTTCCAACCCAAGTCACGGTGGGAGTGCTAGTGGGTGAGATTAGGGACACTGCCCCACCCCTCTTATGCAGTTCCATCCAATTGTACAACCCCATCACCCATATGTGAGTCATTCGTCTAAGCAACTAATTTGTGCCTACAACCACTAACATATCATCAGAATATAGATAAACATATATAGCAGGTTCGAAATTGACTTAGAATTTCAAAGATAAAATAATATAAATTTTCATCAAACCAGGTGTCTTCAACTCGTCATATGCAAGTGCCTCTGGTGATTTCCTGCCATACTCAATAATCATTAGTAACAAGGTTTCTCAGTGTTAGTCATTGTCCTAATAACATCATCAACTTCACCTAGTCATTCACATCATTGTTCATTGTTCATGTCTATCATCATCATAACATCAATGGAAACATACATATCCATCAAAAGCTATCAACATCGTAACATCAATAGAAAACATACCTATCCATCAAAGCTATCATCATCATGATATCAATAGAGAGCATACATATCCTTTAGTGCTATCATCATCATAAATTCAATAGAGACCAAACATAACCATTTATGCTACAATCATCATAATATCAACAGAGGACATGCATAACCATTAATGCTACAATCATCATAATACCAATAGATAACATACATAACCATTAATGCTATCTTCATCATAATATCAATGGAGAACATACATAAACATCACAACCACTAATAATAGAGTCATATGTCCGGATCCTCAACCTGAGGTCCTCAAAGAAAAAAGTGTGGGCCTTAGGGCTAACTAAATATTAATGTCATATCACTGTCAGTCGACTAGAGAGGGGCACTACAATACAGTCTGAAGTGCGAAGTACAACGAGGAAGCCTAATGACCAACGAAGTAACAAAAGGGAAGAGCGAAGTTCTTAAGGGTATTTTGGGACTGTTTTAAGGGCAGAAAACCTCTATATAAGAAGTTTGTTGCAACAGCGAAGGAGAAGTTTGTTGTAGCAGTAAAGGCTGAAGGTAAGTTTGTTGCAGTAGTGAAGGAGAAGTTTATTGCAGCAATAAAGACCAAAGGTAAGTTTGTTGCAGCAGTAAAGGCCGAAGGTAAGTATGTTGCAGAAGTAAAGGTCAAGGAGAAGTTTGTTGCAATAGTGGAAGTCGACGTGCAGTCCTCCTAAGGAGCCCAAGTTCAAGAAGGACTAGTCAAGAAGGCCGAAGATCTAAATAAGAAGAAAGCTAAGGTTGAAGAAGAAGCCAAGAAGGAAGAAGAAGTTGAAGGTTGACTATCATTGACTAAGGATCTTGTGTCTTGGTCTTGGAGTGGCACTTAGGTCAAGGGTCTTGATCTTGCTATTCGTCAATTGGAATCTCTATAAGAAGAATAATTTGTTCGGTTTCTCCTCTCAAGTGGGAGAGGTTTTGGCCTTGGCTAATAGCCTATATTCTGTGTCTCTTGTTTCTTTATGGTTTATGCATTGGTAGTTGTTTGATGAAGAAGAACACTAATAACCTAAGTAAAAGAAGATCCTAATCTAAAGAAGTAAAAAGCATTCACAAGTGTTACTAATAGAGGAGAAATCATTTAATTGATATGCCCTAGATTTCTCAACATGGTTTTAGAGCTAAGGTGACGAAGTCAAAGAAGGGCATCTCATCAAGGGACACTCAAGGATCAAATCTCAAGGAAGGCATCAAAGCAAAGATCATCTTGAATTCAAAGGAAGCATCATAACCCTAGATCAAAGAAGTCTACAAAGTAGTATTGGGATCATCATCAAGAGGGAGAAGGACAAAACCCTACATCTACTCAAGTTAAAGTGTTTTGAAGACTATTCATCCAAAGGAAGCTAGATCAAAAGGCGGTGTCATCTCACTCTCTGTGGGATCAAGGATTATTCTTGAAGAAAACTACCTTCATCAAGGAGAAGTTTTCTATCCTCTATATTATCATCAACAACAAGGAAGCAACGAGAAGAAGGAGCATCCTATCAAGTAAGTATATTTATGTCCACATCTGAATCTATCAAAATGTCTTTTTGCAAGGAAAGCAACAAATTGGTTGGGGCTTCAAACTATCTTGCATGGAAGCGAAGGACAAATCTAAATCTCATTGAAAACGAGGTTATGGAACATGTCAAAGGTTCTATCACTAAACTAAGAAAGGAAGATGCTCAAGCTCTTGCCAAGTATATGAAAGGGGAAGTTAGGGCTCAAAGGTTTATCATAGAATCCATCAAGGATCCCCTCATCCTATATGTATATAAACTCAAATCTTCAAAAGAAATCTATGACAAACTAGTAGAGTTGTATTCTGTAAGCACTACTGGAGAAGTCATCTCATTAAGGCAAGAAATCTACAAGCTAAAAATGTTAAGGGAAGATGGAATAGCCTCATACTTTAAGAGGATATCTGAGATCTGGGATCAACTACAAGATCTAGGAGAAGTCATTTCTAATAGAAAAATGACTACAGCCATATTAAATGCACTACCAGAAGAGTGGGATAACTTTACTTCAAGTATTTATGGGAAGAAAGAAACTACTCCATTCCATGATGTATGGTCACTATGCAAGATTGAAGAATCTAGATTAAAGGCCAAATCCAATGTGGAAGTAGGTGAGTAAAATCAAGCTTATGCTGCAATGACAAAAAGAAAGGGCAATTTGGAAAGTTTGGTCCTTGAAAAGAAAAAAGAAACATGCCTAAAATACAATGCTATGGGTGTCAAGAATTTGGACACTATAGGAGAGATTTTTCTAAGCTCAAGAAGGACAATAACAAAAGAGGAAGAGAAGAAGCCCACATCACCAAGGAAGTGGAGGAAGCTGAAAAGAAGAAATCCAAGGAGGAAGTAATAGATCTCCACTATTGAGATAGTCTTCCTCACATAAGTTCTTTTCAAATTCCTAAGTCTTCTAAGATATGGCTATCATGATTCACTAAGTAAAATAATGGGATGCATCAAGGCATCATGGAAGCATTGAAAGCAAGAGCTCAGGACATCATCATAGAAAAGCATGAAAGATAGTTAGAATCTATGGAAGTCAAGTATATAGCTCTTGGGAATCTCATTGAAAACACAAGTGGCAAGGTCATCTAGTACAAGTTTCATCATACATCTGTCAAATGGAAACATCTACTAATGGGGATACTTTAGATCCTCAAGATTCTCTAATGGAATCTTCATTGAAAGGTTCACCGATCATGAGGGGAAGCAAGTGTTTCATCAAGAATTTCAAATTTGTGGAATTCATGGGATGATGGTATGATGACATAAAAGTGAAGCAGATCAAGGGATTGAAGCTCTTTCAATCAAGGAAGTTGCTGCAAGAAGTCTGGATGACCCAAAGGAAAATGAAGTATGTATGCTTATATTTAATATAAAAGAGTCATGTCATATGGTTGCAGGTAACATGGATCAATGCTCTATCTTGAGAGCATAATCAAAAGGAAGGATCTCCTCCCTCGAAGGAATGCAGGAATGCATGGGTCACACATTCACTAGATGAAATCAACATAATATGTCCTCATATGAAGTATGAGGTGGTTGACAACAATTGAGGAACTCTGATTGGAAGCTCCTGGGAATGAGATGTGTGATGAAAGGAAGGAAGAGATCGTGGAATATGCAACCATGGTAAAGGCAATCAACATCCAAAAGACCAAGAAGATTTGACTAGATATCTCCATGAAAGATATGAAGACTCTAATGGACTCTGAAAAAGAAAGAGACCTTTGACAATATATATTTGTTGATTTTGGGTAACATCGGATGTGCTCTAGCCTTGGAAATTGGTGGAGAGGCTAAAGCACATGAGATCTCCAAGACCCATAAATCGTTTGGAGAAATTCCACCTGGATGAGGAGTTATTAAAATAATTAATATTTTTAATGGGTTCCTAAGTCTAAACTTAGGAAAATAAAAATATTAATGTGTATTGATAAAATATGGGTGAGAAAGTTCTAAGTGACGAGGATCAAGCTAGTTCTGATCTTAGCCGTTGATTAGGTATTTAATCTAGGCCGTTGATTTGTCAATAGGGAAAATATAAGAGGAGGCTTGAGGGTCAGTTGGAGATACACCAAGTGAGATCAACCAGTTTGATTTTCTGGGGCGAGGTTTGCTGAGGAAATCGAGAAAGTGATCAATTACAGTGAGGGGAATTTCGGCAGGAGGTCGAAGAATACACAACAGAGAGGCAGCGCAGTGCCGGAAGAGACAATGCAAGCCCTAGAAGGGCTGACGCAGAGGCCGTAGGAGCTGACTCAGAGGACACAGAGGATCGTAGAGGCAGACGCAGAAGTCGTAGAGGGATTCAAAGGCAGC
This sequence comes from Pinus tabuliformis, assembly GCA_031772625.1. Taxonomy (NCBI): domain Eukaryota; kingdom Viridiplantae; phylum Streptophyta; class Pinopsida; order Pinales; family Pinaceae; genus Pinus; species Pinus tabuliformis. The sequence goes on along the minus strand of CM062804.1, from coordinate 81,370,342 downwards.
ACTGGGGAGATTTTGTGGGGCAGACTAGGAGCAGATCAACATATTCTGAGCCGGGATAGGGTGACGCAGCTCCTGGAGGAGTGACCCAGTGCTTGAACAGTGCTTGGAGCAGCTTTTGTTGTTCGGCATATGGAACAACCGGAGTCACTGTGGGGTTTGATCATTCGGTTGTTGATTTGCCAGAATATATGTCTCTGGATAGAGGTACTACTGCCGAGGATATTCTCTGTTGGGTGAGCCATTTCTGGCACCCTAGTTGTATTCACAAAATCTGCTTAATAATATAAACACTCTATATGTTGCACCAGTTTTCCTGAATTGGGTTTTTCTGGGGACGATTGTCCAAAAATAATGGTGTCCCTTGTGTTATTGTCTCTGTTTATTTCAGTGCATGATCTGTATATTTGTGAAGGTTGCAATAGTGTTTACTTCGATGTTTATGCAATTAAATAACTTGTTAATGTAAAGAACAAGTAGGAGATTGTAAACCAGTAATTGCAGTAGGGGTTTCTGATGTGTTAGATTCGGGAATTTTCACAATATCTTTGTGAGATGTGTCGATATGTATGTAGGATGTTGATGCAAATTAGTAGATGTCATGATGAAAGACCATCACAAAGGTAATGTTGATTTTTAATGTTCATTCCTTTATTTTTATTTTGATAGGTTTATGCAGGGCTACCAAGGGAAGATCTATGGATGTCTTCCACCACAGATGCACATGTAGTAGGATGAAAGATCCTTAAGTAAACATGGCATGAAGATAGCAGCATGGCATGAAGGAAGGCCAGATATGGACTGATGGATCACTTTTCGATGATGGCATGGCTAACTCATGGATGAAAGTGATGGATGGTCGGTGCCCTATGTAGAAGTCCCTAACATGAAGACTCCTAGATAACAAAAAGAAGTTCATGACATTGTGAAGAGGAGTTCTTCAAGTAGTTGGTTGTCCCATCATCTCCACCTAAGGAGCTGTTGTAGGTCCCTAATTAAGAGGGAGCCTGGAAACAAGTTTCTTACTTGGAAGAAACTTGGAAATTCCTAAGCCAAGAGGGAGCTTAGGTACATTCCTTCTATATGAATGAGTACATTACTACATTCCTTTATTGGAATAAATATGTCCTCCCTAATTAAGAGGGAGAGATAGACACATCATTCTTGTCTTCACTTGGGAAGACAGAATGGAGGATTGGGTAAACATCTGGCATCTGATGCTCTTTGAGGATGTATTAGGGCATCCAAGATAAGAGTAGTCGTTGAGGACCGATATTCTTTGAGGATTGGGAATCCAAGATAAGAATAGTCTTGGTGGAACACACCCTGAGAACCCGAGTGGGGTATGTTCCGAGAGAGATAATGATGAGGGTGTTTATACAACATTGGTCTCACCAGCATTGTGCTTAGATATCGTGGAGATATAGAGTTGTTAGTCAAGACCTTGCTATGTGAGAATGCAAGTTGATATGATACTAAACAGATGGGTTACCAATCTGACTCTTCTTATGAGAAATTCTTTAGATTGAGAATGACCAAGTACCATTATCAATACCTCCCTAGTTAAGAGGGAGTGTTGAAAAGTGTAACTAGGTTCGGTCTTCATAATGACATGTGTAATTGTTATTTTATGTAATTGATGAAAAGAAGAAAAAAAAAACTATTATTGTAATACTTATTTCATGGGTTTCATGAGCAAGGAATTTTAATTTAGTGATGGCTCCCATTGTGAGCCTTTAGGATTTGTCATCTAGTCATAAAAGTCAATTTGAATCTATGTCATGTATGAAGAACACTTCTTGGGCATGTTATATTTATATAAGTCCTTAAATAAGTTAGAAAGCCCCCCAAGACCTAGACAAAGTCACCTCCTTCAAGTCAGCTTCAAAAGAATAATATAAATCTCTCAAATAGACATGTCGGCTCACTATCATGTCATGTCGGCTTATTTTTATGAGAAACAACTATAAATAGGGTTGTTCGTATTCATTTCAGAGCAAATTTTCAAAGATTTCGTCACCATACAGTCTGAAGTGCGAAGTATAGTGAGGAAGCCTAAATACCAACAAAGTAACAAAAGAGAAGAGCGAAGTTCTTAAGGGTATTTTGGGACTGTTTTAAGGGTAGAAAACATTTATACAAGAAGTTTGTTGCAGCAGTGAAGGAGATATTTGTTGCAGTAGTAAAGGTTGAAGGTAAGTTTGTTGCAGCAATGAAGGAGAAGTCTATTTCAGTAAAAGACCAAAGGTAAGTCTGTCACAGCTGTGAAGGAGAAATTTTTTGCAGCAGTAAAGGCCGAAGGTAAATTTGTTGCATAAGTAAAGGTCAAGGAGAAGTTTGTTGCAGCAGTGGAAGTCGAAGTGCAGCCCTCCTAAGGAGCCAAAGTGGAAGAAGGATTAGTCAAGAAGGTTGAAGGTCTAAAGCAGAAGAAAGCCAAGGTTGAAGAAAAGCCATGAAGGAAGAAGGAGCTGAAGGTTTAGTGTCATTGACTAAGGATCTTGTGTCTTGGTCTTGGAGTGGCAAATAGGTTAAGGGTCTTGGTCTTGGTATTCGTCAATTGGAATCTCTATAACAAGAAGAATTTGTTCGGGTTTTCCCCTCAAGTGGGAGGGGTTTTGGCCCTAGCTGATAGCCTATATTTTGTGTCTCTTCTCTCTTTATGGTTTATGCATTGGTAGTTATTTGACGAAGAAGAACACTAATAACCTAAATAAAAGAAGATCCTCATCTAAAGAAGTAAAAAACATTCACAAGCAGTTACTAATAGAAGAGAAATCACTTAATTGTTATGCCCTAGATTTCTCAACAAAATGATGATATTGTTTCATCATACTTTATAAGGATATCTAGAATCAGAGATAAACTCCAAGCAATAGATGAAGTTATCCCAGAAAAGGAGCTCGTAATTACTTCTTGGACTACCAAAATCTTGGAGTGTCTTTCCAACATTTGAACAAATGTTGAATGCATGTAGTCAAGAAGAAGCCATAATATTGTTAGTAAACAACAAGAAGGAGGAAGAAGAAAACACCTCGAATGCCTATTCTACTCATCACAAGAAGAAGGGAACCTTCAAGTGTAGGGACCACCCCTAATTTTTTTTTTTCAATGCTAAAAATACAACCATAAGAAAAATAGCATTGGGAATCCAAATATTATAAATAATTATATAAAACTTTCCTGAATTTCACTTCATTGAACATATCATCTAATTACATGTTATTAACTAAAACCATAATGAAATCATACAAAAGAATATTATAACAACATAGGTATCATTCACCAGGAGACGAGATTCAAACTTGACTTGCCGCTGTTTGCCCTCCTTTGTTGTCGGTCGCCTCCAAGTGTGAATGTCAACGTGCTTAATCCGAATGTAATGACCCACCGGTTGACCTCCCAGCCTACTCCTTGGGTACTCTCCTTCCCTGTGGACCCCCGAGCTGCAATGGGGTTGTACAATGGAAGAATGTATTAGCTGGTAGAGGAGAGCACTCCTTGGCTCAAGAGTCCCCTCTCTAAAGTCCTCTACCTCACCAAACTCACTATAGCTCGTAGTCACTACTCTGACATAGTCTCATCCATCCAACAATAGGGTAAAAAAAAGTCCCTTCTTCCATGGCTTGCCCCTTCTCTTGGCATTTCATGCACAATTAATTATTTTTGATAATTCAATAGTTTGATTATTCACCCACCCATGTGTCACTCTCTCATCAAGGATCTCCAAAATTATTTACTTATATTTTAAATTAAAACTAATATTTTTCCTCACCTCAACAAGATTCCTATTTATTCTCCTGGTTGTCTCTTGATCCCCCTTTTTACTCCTTAATTTGTGTTCATTACTAAAGTCAATTGAGAAGTCAAGGTTTAATCCCCTATCTACTCCCTAATTTAACTCAAGTTATCTCTTAAATGGATATTCTTATGTTGGTTGTTTCCACATGGAGGTTCTCTAAATTTCTCTAAAATTTAATTTATTAATCTTATTTTAATTCACCATCTTCTTCTGTTAATTAGGTTTAACTATTTTAGAATTAATATTTATCCTTACATTTATGTCCCTCTTTCCCCTTTTTACCTAATTAAACTACATTATCTACCTAATATTTTCCAACATGGGAAAGGTAGAGTTTTTAAGATAAAATATTTTATTTCTTCCTATGATCCTCTTAACCCAAGTTTTATTCTTGATTTAATTACCTCAGTTTCTAACATCATTTACCCTTGATGTGAATTTACTTGGTTTTCATATCTTGATTATATTTATTAATTTATTTATTTTTAATGATTCCAAGGGTGCCAAGTTTGGTCGTGCCCTTCAAGAACTTCCCTTGAAGTTCCAACGGTGTCACGCCTAACAGTTTATTTTTTATGCCAAGGGTGCCAAGTTGGTTGTGCCCTTCAAGAAATTCCCTTGAAGTTCCAAGGGTGCCGCGCCACTTGCCCTTCAAGCATTCAGTGGCTATGAGGGGAAAGTATAGGTGCAACGACAGAGACCACTATCATCTCTTATGTTGCCTGCTATAGTGAGACTAATGATATCAGGGATCAACGAATCCGCCTTGATGTGCGCCCCCCGGTAAAATCCTCATGAGCGACCCAACTTTGGGGCTTGCCCTCATGACATCGTGATCTCCAAGGCAAAGGTGTTTCAACCTTTCCAGCCCAAGTCATGGCGGGAGTGCTAGTGGGTGAGATCAGGGACACTGCCCCACCCCTCCCATGCAGTTCCATCCAATTGTACAACCCCATCAACCATATGTGAGTCATTTGGCCAAGCAACAAATTTGTGCCTGCAACCACTAGCATACCATCAGAATATAGATAAACATATATAGCAAGTTTCAAAATTGACTTTGAATTTCAAAGATAAAATAATGTAAGTTTTCATCAAACAAGGTGTCGTCAACTCGTCATATGCGAGTATCTTTGGTGGTTTCCTGCCATACTCAATAATCATCAGTAACAAGGTTTCTGAGTGTTAGCCATTGTCATAATAACATCATTAACATCACCTAGTCATTCGCATCATTGTTCATTGTGAACCAGAACTAATGCAAGTAGGTAACATAGGGGACACATCCATCATGGCTATCATCATCAAACATCAATGGAAACATGCATATCCATCAAAGCTATCAACATCATAACATCAATAGAAAACATACCTATCCATCAAAGCTATCATCATCATGATATCAATAGAGAGCATACATATCCTTTACTGCTATCATCATCATAGATTCAATAGAGACCAAACATAACTAGTTATGCTACAATCATCATAGTATCAATGGAGAACATGCATAACCATTAATGCTACAGTCATCATAGTACCAAGAGAGAACATGCATAACCATTAATGCTAGAATCATCATAATACTAATAGATAACATACATAAACATCACAACCACTAATAATAGAGTCATGTGTCCGGATCCTCAACCTGAGGTCCTCAAAGAATAAAGTGTGGGCCTTAGGGCTAAATAACTGTTAATGTCATATCATTGTTAGTCGGCTAGAGCGGGGCACTACATGAAAGGACCAAATAAGAAAGTGGACCTATCCAATATTGAATGTTACAACTGTCACAAGATGGGTCACTACAAAAGCCATTGTCTAGAGAATCCAAGAAATAAGAAGAGAGTGAGGGAATATGCAAATGTTGCTAATGAATATTTAGCTAAGAAGAACAAGACCGAAGAATCAGAAGTCAAGGACTTATACAACTAACTCCTTTCTCTCACATAGCCCTCTCAGTCTTTTATTTTTGTTTTGAATTGTTTTCCTTTATGTTTTGATTTCTAGAGTTTATGGGTCTAACATGTCTTGTTAGAACATTTTTCATTTTTATAAGGTTGTAGGTAACCCTCAAAAGGATTGGGTTACGAAGGAGCCTCAACCATTTTACCAAAAGATAAGTATTTTATTCTTGATTTCATCTTTTCATGTTTGGTTTCCTCCTTACATCAAGATTTGTTTGTATTGTATACTAATAACCTTTCTCTTTATATTTTCCTTCGATAGCAAAGCTTGTTGATTGCTCAAGGGTTATGGAGGAGACTTCAAAGGATAGACTTGAAGCATGAAAGAAGTTCTATTGAAGCCTGCCAAGATTTGATGTTCTATAGGTTTGTTAAGGAACAACTCAAAGGGATGCCTTTAACTATAAAATTTGTTGTAAAGTTCTCTTCATAAAAGGTATGTTCATTCTATTTTAAATTTTCTTTACATTACTAACATTGTTATGTCTAGGGTTTTGAATCACAAAGATTCTTTTTAGGGTGATTAATCATTAGATTGAATCTACCCTCATTATATTATCATTCTTGTGGAACCCTAAAATTGTTCACTGTAAAACCCTAACCTAAGGGTATGTTGATGCTAATATTGAAACCCTAGTCTACTTAGGGTTGTTGATGAAATCTAGAATTCCTATTCTTTTGATGTTTTGGAATTGTTATACAAACCCTAGTCCTTTAGAGTTTGTTGTTAATATCTAAGTCATGTTTTGAAACTCTAGATATTTAGAGTTTGGTAATTTAGTGTTTATGGACTAAACACATAATATCTATAGCAAGGTCATATGAATGAATCCCTAGGTATTTGTTCATCTCTTTGATTGAAACCCTAGCCTAATCAAAATTGTTATATGTCTAACTCTGATGTATTGATATTGGTGTGTATTGCTAGTGCATGAAATCCTAGATATGTATTTGCAAGTATGTTGACCTAATTATTGATGCTCATAGATTGTGAATTCTAGGGTTTGTAACAAAGCCCTAGTAATTGATATTCTAGGATATGATAATATTGTTTTCCAATATGATTTAGTTTTGATGATAAAATCTAGGGTTTGCAAACAAACCCTAGTAGTGTCTAACATTGTTGAAACCTTAGATGCATGATAGGATTGTTATTAATTGCTAATATCTAAAGGCTTTGTGTCACAAAGGTGGAATCTAGGGTTTGCAAGAGTAAAAGTTTGTTATCTTGATTAAGTTGCTTTAAGTCTTAATAATATGATCTAGGGTTTATGACAATAATCCTAGCAAAAGATTGAAGTATGTTTCTCTTGCTAATTATGAACCTAACTAGGTTTAGGTATCAGATGTCTAAAGTTTGAATGTTTTAATGCTTCCATTATAATGACTTGATTTTTGGTTAACTTCATACTTCTGTATATTTGTATTTGGTTGTACTTGCTATTGAAGGATTTGCAGGTACACAATCTTCAAGATGATAAAGATGTTCATATAAGCATGATGAAGGAAGATGACCTTGATACCATAAGAAAGAATGAAAGCCATAGAAGGTTCTCTGATGTTATAGAAGAAGAAAGTAGTTAATCTCCCTAAGTTAAGAGGGAGCATGGTTCGAAGAAAAGAGTACATCTCCCCAATTGAAAGGGAGGGTATATTATGATGGATACCTTGTAAAAGGAATCAGAGAATGAATAGATTTGCAATATAATTGAAAGTAGAAGAAAGCTTCCAACAATTTTCATATGGTTAACTTGATGATATGGTTAAATTGATGATAATATAAGCAGCCTCCGAATGAATGAGGACCTCGAAGGTTTGTTTTTACTTGTTTGTATATTTGAAAGTTTATTGTTGATTGGGGTTTCTGTATGTACGGGTAAATCTCTCCATGAAGAAGCATGAACACTTGGGAAGCATGCTTGGACAAATGGATATATCTAATTTATTAGGGAGAGATGAAACATCTAATGTCGGATGCTGGGGAGGACATCTGGCCGACCCATGTGTGTTTGATGTTTAGATCCTGAAGACGGAGGGTGGCATTGGTCTTAGAGCTCTAACCTTGGATACGCACCTAGATCCCTGGGTTGATGGTTAGTTAGTAAGCCTTATGGTACCTAGACTGGCTGAAAGCTTTAGTTCATCTTAGTCCCACCCGGATAGGTTACCCTAGTTAGGAATCTAGTTTGCAGCACTGAGTGTGCTAGAACTCTTCGTAGTTCATTTTGGATATCTTTTATGTAGCTCTATAGATATAGGTAATTATGAATACCTCCCTAGTTAAGAGGGAGTGTTGAAGAATGTAACTAGTGTCGGTCTTCATAATTGTATTTGAGTCATGATGTATTATATTTATCAAAAGAAAGAAAAAGAAATTTTATTATTAAATAAATTGACTTATTAAAGCATGGGTTTCATGCTTGGGTCAATTGTTTTTAGGTCATAGCCTCCATTGCAGGCTTCTAGGGTTTATGTCAAGTGTCCTTGTCCATGTCATATTGTAAAGAACCCTTCTTGGGATTTATTTGTCAAAGAAGAAATTTATTTTATTGTATTTTAGGTCTTCTAGGCCTCCTCCACCAAGTTGGCCTCAACAGGGGAATTCGACCTCACAAGAAGCCTATATATTGGAGCAACTCGACCTCATTTGTCACTCATCTCACACAAGTTCGAATTGCAATAGTTGGGAGCAGAAAAATTGTGAAGTTCAAGAAGGAAGTTGGAATCGAAGATTTTAGGTCTCTCTCTCATGTGCAATGAAATTTTGAAGCTGCATCAAAGTTGTGAAGTTGAATCAAGGTCGAAGCTGTGAAGTTGCATCAAGGCCGAAGGTGTGAAGCTGCTAGGCTAGAGCTATTAAAGTTGCTAGATCGAAACTGCAATCCTAAAGTTAATTTGAAGTTCTAAAGCTGGGGGTCGAAATTTTGGGTTGAAGCTGCATTTGAGAAGCTAGCACATGGTAACTTTGAAGAGATCATCTATCAGGGGGTTCCCCCCTAAGATAGGATTGCTAGGGTATTGAAGGTAATTTCAACACTTGAATTTAAAGGGTCCAATCGTTGATTGGAAGGATTAGGTCAACCAATATAAGCTCAAAAAGAGTCCCCAAACACGCAAAAACAAGCAATTACAGGGTGGTCTTGAAAAGTGAAACTTGGAAAAACAATTTAAAGGATTTTAAAAGAAAAAATTATGATGGAGAATAGAAGATCCGTGACAGTGCTTTAGCTTGCCAATATATTTTTGGGGCATATGGAGTCAAGAATCAACACACTTGGGATGGAAATGGGATATATGTCAGTTCAAAGACCAAGGGAGACATTATCGGTGTCCCTTATAGGTTTGACGTAGGCGTCCTACAATCTTCGAATATAAATAAGGGAGGGAGCCTTCACATAGGTCACCTCAAAAGAGCTTGATGAAAATCTTGTCCAAGGAAGATAATGAAATAAAAATACCAGCAATTACTTTGGTGAATACTTAATAACCCCACAAACTTGAAAAAAATAAAGCAAGATAGCTTACTCAATTTAGCATGCATCCATCAAAGTTCAAGAACAATCATCTAAGAAAAAAGAACCACCCACATCAACAAGTCCTCTCCAAGAGGTTTCTCAACTCAACCATGCATAGCCAATTTATAAGAAAATAAAATTGTAGAAATTTTAAACTTTCTAAGGGATTTCTCCCCCAATCCAATCATGAGAAAATGAGAGAAAGTGCATCTCTATTTATAGGGGAGATGCTCAACTTTCTTTATATAAAAATATTAATTTCCTAAACTAAGAGCCCCTAATCTAGCCTATGGAGGGGAAAAAGGCCCTCTTCACTAATGTATTATTCTAAAACACAAAAAGAAGGGGTTGATTAAGCCACATGTACAATTTTACATCAAAAACCTCTCAAAAGAGGGTGAACCTTCATCATAGAAGGGTTTTTTCTCATATCATCCAAAGGCCCTTCAACAATGTAGCCTTCTACAAGTAACCTTCCAAGCATATGGGAACATGGATCTTCAAATTGACAATTCAGCCCCAAAATCTCATCAGATAGGTCTCCTCCACCAAGCACAAGTAAACAACATCCCAATCTTTCCTTATGTGTGGATGTAAGGGCATCATAATGGGCATTTATGCATTCAAAAGGTAGGAAGGTTATCATATTATGCAAGGTTGGAACTCCCTTAGATATGGGTCCGTTCTGAATATGGCAATATCAAGTCAACCCTAATATAATAACTGATTGAAATGAAATCACGGGTCGACGCTCCATGAAAGAGATTTTTGCACACACACACACACATATAGTCAATTCTCAATTGGGTTTATGTAGGGTGGTTGGGAGGTGTTACCACTCAAACTAGCAGGAGACCTAAAGGGGAATCCTAAAGGGGCAACTGCTAAACCAAGCGCAACGATGGAGACTTAACCCACTATCACCTCAGCTAAGGCTCCCTACTCTTTACGGACTTTTATCGATGGGAGGAGACCCGGTGTATAGAGAGTCACTTGTGAAGGATAGATCAACAATGGATATGAAGTGACCTCAATAATCCTTTCCTACAAGGGAATCGACAGTGGGGCTTGCTTGCTTCTTAAGCAAGGTACAAGGTTTTCTAGGAGAAGGAAGTGAGGATTTAAGGGCGACGTTAAAGGAGTGTGACTTGTGAAGGAGCCCCCCAATCCTTAAAATCCTTGCAAAACTTGGATTCTTGAGTTGTCTTTGAAGAATTGACTTTGATGAGAAATGGGACCAAGTGGACCCAGCTTAGGTTAAGAGGAGGGAGTTTAGCAACCAATGATGATTTTAGCCTAAACAAGGAGGGGAAGAGGATCAAAGAAAGAATTTATACTTAAAGATGCCAAAATGATCCAATGAGGAGCTAGCCTAGGGAAACCTAGGGCAAAGTTTGATCTCAGGGCTAGGGATTGGGATATCTCACAATCCCACCATCAGAATTTCTTCAAATTTGGAGGAGACCTTAAGGACACACCAACACAAGAGAGGCCAAGAGATAGAACTTTTTGTATGCGTATTTTGTTGGGAAAATGATGCCCTACGTGACTCAGCGTGGCTAGACCTAGAGAGAAAGAGGAAAAGGTGAAGAAAAATGGTTTTAGGGTGATCACCTTATGGTGGACCAGTGCCTAATTCCTTTGGGGATAGGAGTCAAGATGAATAATGAGAATGGGTTTCATTTCTAACTCAAGGAGGCTCTAAGGACATCTTTGTTTGGCATTAGGGAAGAAAAGAAAGTGACCTTAAAGCATTTATACTTCATTTCTAAATGAAGATGGCTTATCAAGATGAATTTGATCTCTAGGAAAATTCCTTCAACATACATGGTCCATACGTAGAGATATGCTATATAGAAACATAATTCCACAATTTAACAGTAAATGCATGCAGCAATTAGCACTAAAATAGCGAAAATCCCATTATCAATGCATGTAACAAAGTAAAAGAAAATAGCATTAAGTTTGTACTTACATGTAAGAGAATATATCCAACCATCAATAGATTTGCCAATCAAGCTGCTCCAAGACAAGAAAATGTAATCCAAACATCAAAATTCATAATAGCGAAAATCTCAAGAGAGAGAATGATCCAATCCAAGTGATGATTCAAAATGAATTCACATCACTTCTATTTATACACTTCTTAGGAGTTCAAATTACCTAATTAGGCCTACATTAGCCCCTAAAATGAAATCAAGTGCAAAATAACTAACGTTTGGTAACAATCCCGCCAAACTAGCTCAAAAACAAAATAATAAGCCTCTCAAGAGGTCAAATGATGAATAATACATGTTGTTGGGCCCTTCAAGAGGCCTAATGAAGTCCATAAGTGCCATACTAATGAATAGGACTCTCAAAAGTGATGGACAAGGGGGTGACCCCTTGTTCTTCAAACAATAAACCTATGGTGCTCCCAGTGGGAGTAGGGGCATCCAAATAACGTCATGGGTCTCCAAGTAGATCGAAGATGCCTGCGACATCTGTAAGGGCTCCGATGATAATATGAGTGATGCCACATCAGCATACATGTCCCGGGTCATCTGCCAAGTGCATGGTACAACTATGGGGTCAATTGGGCACGATGAACGAGATGCATCTTCCTCAACCAATAGTTGAACCTCGATCAATCTCTAACCATCTCTGGGGTGTGAAAATTTATGAATCTATACAAACAGAAATCCTACTGCAGTCACTGGTTTATCATTTCCTACTTGTTATTTCATTCAACAAGTTATTTAATTATAAACAATGATGAAAAACACTAATGCAAACTACATTGACATACAAATCATAAATTGAAACAAAAAATGACACAAACACACAAGGGACACCATTATTTTTGGAAAACACGTCCCAGGAAAAACCCAATGCGGGAAAACCGGTGCAGCAAATAGAGGGTTTATATTATTAAGCAAGTAGAATCTGAGTACAACAGGTTGCCTCTCACACCGGCTAACCTTTCAGATAAATCTTGGTAGCAAGAAATACATACAAGGGTTTACCTCGTTCTCCAAGTCACAACTAATCCACTGAGTGGCCTGACTCTGGCAAACACTGCGAAATCCTAGTGCAATCCCTGCTTGGGCTAGCGTCTTGCCTCTAGGAGACTGCATCACCCCTTCTGCTAGATCGATTTGCTGGAGGAAGATTGGTGTTCAGCCCTCCCAACTCAGAACCTTGCTTCTCTAGCAAAATCTCGAACTTTTGACGAATATCTTGCATTGCCACTGCAAGAGACCCTCTTGGCCTACGTCAGCACTGCATGAGCCCTTCCTAGGCTGCATAGTCCTCTGTGCTGCCTCGTTGTCTGGTACTCTTTGGCTCAGAACTCCTTTCCAATCCAAATCTCTGCTTCTGCCCCTCACTGCAACTTAGATCACTAGTTTGATTTTCTCGACAAACCACACACCAAAAAAATTGAACCGATTTGATCACTTGGTGTACCTTCAACTGATCCTCAAACCTCCGCTTATACTTTTCCTGTTGATGAATCAATGATCGAGATTAAGTCCCTAATCAACAGCTAAGATTAAAAAAGACTTGATCCTCACCTCTTAGAAGCTTCTCACCTATATTTTTATTAATACCCATTAATATTTTTATTTTCCTAAGTTTAGATTTAGGAACCCCATTAAAAATACTAATTATTCTAATACTTCACAATCTGAGTGGAATTTCTCCAAACGGTTTCTGGGTCTTGGAGATCTTATGTATTCTAGCCCCTCCACAAAATTTCGGAGCTAGAGCACATCCGATGCTACCCAAAATCAACATGGGGATCCATGGAGTGTTGTTTACTGTTGTGGAGGCCCATGGCTCTCTACACACACCCTACATGTGCAATGTAGCCCTTTGAAGAGTTAGGACCCCATATGGGGAGACCAAACTCAAAATGGAAACCATTTGCAATCCTGCATAAGATCCAATGTGTCCCCTAGCCTTCTAGCACAAGTCATTAAATTAATCGAAGCTCCAAAGGGGGTTAACTAAGTACCTTACTGGGTGGTTTCTACCTCTAGAGGGGATAGTATGTCCAAGGTACACCCTTCAAATAGTGGTGGCATGTGACAAAGAGGTGAATGGAATAGGGAATGAAGAGGGGCAATCCTGAGCCACATATCAGGGCACAAGGGTAGCTAGAAAAAAGGGAAGCCCACACCTGGGTTTATAGTGTATAAGAGGGAGCAATTGTGGTACATGAGGTGCCTCGACCTTGATTTTTCCACCCTTCTTTATATGCCTTTTGCCTCTTATGATTTTAATTTGATGAACTGCTTAGGGCTCAAAGGATAAGAACATGGTGTGTAAGATATAGCAGTGAGTACCCCAGTTAAGGTAGGGCGGTTCATTGCCCACCAGGGGTTGGAACAATCATGGGTTCCTGAATTATAAAGGAGGCTCATCTAGGGCCTATGGAACCAAGGTGATGGCCATGTATATGGGGTAGAGCTCATGTATTGGCTTTTTCCCATGTGCTAAATGTATTTGTCCCAACCATCTTTTGCATCTTGTGGTACATTTTCCTGTTGAATGTGGTCATTTATGCTTTTACTTTTTCTTTTTAGCTGCTTCAACCTCCGGGGCATCGTTCCAAGCCTGACCCAAGGTGGGGGCAAGGGAAAGGGGAGGCTAACCCTATGTGGACCCAATGAGGAAATGTGGACCCAGGTGGGAAAGATGATGAATGGGGTTAAAATAAATGGAAGGGGAGTGATATATGTGGATGAGGGAGCGGGACCACGCAACCAAAATCGGGGTTTCCCATGTAGTACCACCCTAAAACCAAATGGTCAATAAAGGAGATCCCACGGGATTAAGATCTAAGGGTAACATCCAAACGAAGTCTAGGGGACAGAAGCACAAGCCTAGCCCACTCTTTCCGTTGAATCCCCCCATTAGTCCATGCCCAGAAGTGTCCATGATAAGTAAGATCAATACTCAATTACCAAATGACAAGACATACCTTTAGGTTCGAAATGCCCACCTTCAAACCTACGATCAAGACAGATGGGTGAGGGACCATATGGTTGGCTCAAGGTAACATCTGGCTCCAACTGGGATGTGATCTCTCAAAGAAGTGAGCGAAGCTACTCGAACGGGACGTCACGAGAACTCCAGCAATCTCTTGGTCACCACAGACTTGTTACCTGCACATATCAACGACTAAACCCACGGGGCAGCATGTTTTTCACGGTGTCTTATGATCACCCATGCTTGATATCAGGCCATAAAATCAACAAGTAATAGAATATGCAAGTTCTAATCTAAATGCAGCTAATCTACCATGAGAAACATCATATGACATTAGTTCTAATGCAAAAACCATCATGCAATGCATCGTACTCTAACATGCATATAGTACAGTATTAAGTGCATTCAAGGAAATACTCCTTTAAGAGTTGTCCGTTCACAGGAAGGGGAACAAATTCTCCTTCTTTAGTTTCTAAGTGATATGAATTTATCCCTGCTATGTCAACTATCTTGAACGGACCCACCCATAAGTTATCCCATTTTTTGTGCATACCAGGCTTCTCTTTTCTTTTATCCCATAAGAGCACAAGGTCCCCAAGTTTGAATGTTTTGGTATGTGTGTGTTTGTCAAAAGAAGTCTTCATCTTATTATGATTACGGGCAAGTTGATCAAGAGATTTCCTTCTATTTTCATCGCTCTCAATGATTTGATCAATACGAGATTGTATGGTGCCTTGTTGTTCAGTAAAAGCCTTCAGACACTCAAGAGTGGGGCAATTGGAGTTGCATAGGAAATTTGGTCTCAGACCTATATACTAACTGGAATGGGTTGAATCCAGTAGAAGCCTTTATTGTGGTTCGGTCAACCCAGAGGGCATATTTGATCTTGCTATCTCGGTCCCTCTTATGGTCACCTATGGTTTTCTTGATAATTCTTATAAGGTTCTTGTTGCTTGATTCAACTTGGCCATTTCCCTAAGGATAATAATTAGAGGAATGTAACAATATTATACCATATTTGTTACACAGGGATGTTGTTGGAGTTTCTAAGTCTAACAATTAGAAACCCTCCATGCACTTTACTGATTTATTCCTACCTACTTGTTCTGTTAATTAACAAGTTATTTACCATGTAAATACTGAAAATAAATACAAGTGCATGCTCAACACATTATAGATCATCAACTGAAGGAAACAAAAACAAGCACACCAATGACATCGTTATTGTTGGACTAATGTCCCCGAAAAAACCCAATGCGAGAAAACCAGTGCAGCTTTTTGAGGGTTTTATTATTAAGCAGTTCTTTTCTGAGTACACTGGGTGCCAAACTAGCTAACCCGAAAGAGATAAAAAAATCTAGTAGCAATACCTCTCTTCGGAAACAGGTATTCAGAAAGCCTGCGCCATGAAATCCCTCTCCAGCACAATCTAAAGCTCAGCGTTAGCCCTGCTGGCCTCTACGTCAGCCTGAAACCCTTTGCGTCAGCCTACTGAGGCTCTACACAACCTCTCTGGCTCTCTGTGTCACTCCTGCAGCCTCTGCATGGATGACGCAGGCCCTTCTGGCTCTATGTGGCTCCCTCTGGCTCTGGCTCTGCCCCTCTCTGCTTCTGCGTTGGTCTCTCGGCACTGTCGCTGCCTCTCTGCCTCGTACTCACTGCCCCTCGCTGCGACTGATCACTAATTCTATCTCTCTTAGCAAACCCTACTCTAGAGAATAGAATGATTGATCACTTTGGTGTATTCTCCAAGAGACCCTCAAGCCTCCTCTTGTACTTTTCTCATTGACATATCAATGGCCGAGATTAAGTCCCTAATCGATGACTAAGATTAGATCTGGTTTGATCCATGTCTTTTGGACCTTTCTAACACAGTTTTATATTAATTCACATTAATATTTTAATTTACCTAAGTTTAGACTTAGGGACTCCATTAAAAATATTAATTATTTTAATATCTCCCTAACTGTTTAGAATCTTCCCAAACCCTTTCTGGATATTGGATCTCATGTGCCCTAACCTCTCCACCAAATTTCGTGGCTAGAGCACATTCGATGCTACCCCAAATCAACACTCCCGCTTAGCGAAGACTGTGCTCTAGCAATACTCCTTACTGAGTATCACCCTGATCATCTGGCATTGGTCCCTATGCTGATGCTAGGCCTGCTGCCCATCATCCTCTGCACTGCGGCATCCTGTACTATTGCCCATAGCTCTGCCACTGTCGTTGTTGCGTCTGCATTGCATCTGCTCTCATCATGCTGCATCGTGTTGCCCATAGCACTACCACTGCTAATTGTTATACTGCAACTCAGTTACTGAGAAGTAAGTAACTGATCTCCCAATTTTGACCTCTCTATCAGGCTAGAGTACTCCTGATGCTGAAGCTCCCTCTGCCGCTGACAAGTGCTCCCTCTCTGACCTTTGCATTGTTGCAACAACTCCATGCATCTCGCATCGTTGCACACCTCTCTGTGCCATTCTGCACTGGTGCAACACTCCTGTACCTCTCGCACTATTGTAGCCTGCTAGCCTAGCGCTGTCTTGGGAATTTTTCATTATAGCTCTCTGTTGCTTCATCCGCATCCGTCTCTACCCACATCGCCAGTCTTGCTACTCCTCTTCGGGGCTCCCATAGCATGGTCTAATCCAAGAGGCTGGGTACCTCAAGGATCTTGCTCCTCATCGCCTATAGCCCGTCTGACTACAGCTCGATGTCTCCCCACTTCCGCTCAAGTGGCATGTGTGCACTCATGGCACAGTCATCGTCTATCTCCACTTCTCTGCCCTTGCTGGTGCTGCCTTGGTCTCAGAGGCCTCACCCTTGTTCTTCTTCCTTGGACACTAGGTCGCATAATGACCCAGCTCCCCACAGTGGAAGCATTTGAACTTGGAGAGGTTCTTCTTCTTCTATTTCTCTTGCTTTCCCTCAGATGCTAGGGCAACATCCTTCTCCTCCTCCTTCTTGACTCTGATCCCCTTGCCGTTGCTCCTTGTCTTGCTTAGCCTTTTGATCTCTTCTTGGCAAAGAGCCGCCCACATTTCCTCCCAATGTGGAAGGGTCGCTCTGCCTAGTATACTCTGGACAAATACCTCCCAGTCTTTTGAGACAGCGTTCAGGGTTGTTCTCATCATCAATTCCTGATCCGGCATGGCCCCTATGGAAGTCCGCTGATCCCGGATCTCATTCAGTCGACCGAGGAAGGTGTCGATCAGTTCTCCCTTCTTCATCTGGTATGACCACAACAGATTTTCTAGTAACATCCTTCTCTGCATAGAAGTATGTTGGTACAATTCCTTTAGGGCTTCCCACATCTCATTTGCCGTTTCCTTCTCAGCAATGTGTGGTACTACATGGTCCTTGACCGCATCAAGGATGATGCTCTTGGCCCTCGCCATTGCCTCCTTTTACTTATCGTTATTAGCTGGGTCAACTGGGATTGCTATCGTCCTCAAGGCGAAGTGCTTGACATGATTTCTGTCAAGTACGGATAAGATTCTGGCCTTCCAGACTGCGAAGTTTGAGGCTCCTTCCAGTCTATCCTGGTCTCTTACTCTGTGTAGTGCCATGCTACTCTTCTACTTCCCTCTTGGAAGTTCTCGATGTGACTCCCTTTGAGCCTTTATTTCCCTCCTGGAAACCCTTCTGCCAATGTCGAGATGCCCCCTACTCTGATCATCTGTGCAACTGCACCATTGATCCGGATTTCTTGGCTAGAAACCCTCAATAGCAACTCCCTCCTCCTTGGCCTTGCCCTGTTAGGTACTATTCTGACTACAACACCCCACTAGCTCCAGTCTGCAACTTACCTACAGCCTCCTAAACCCCAGCAACCTAAAGGTGAGAGCTCCTAGGCTCTGCGTAGTCCCGACACCGACAAACTAGCTCCCTCAGCCAACTGCGTCAGCCCTCCTGGCCTCTGCGTGGCTCTGCATGAGCCTGTCTTTGCCTCCTTCAGCCTCTGCGCAACCTCTTCTTGGCTCGAACTTGATGATGCAGGCACTGCGTCACCCCTTCCTTGCTGCTTTGCTGCTAGGAACAACTTCTGTCACTCGGGACAACTGTTTTCTGTTGTTGTTGCTCTGCTCTGTTGATGTCCTCAGTTCTCCTGTGATCTGCAACCATGCTCTAATACCATGTTGGAGTTTCTAAGTCTAACAGTTAGAAACCCTCCATGCACTTTACTGATTTATTCCTACCTACTTGTTCTATTAATTAACAAGTTATTTACCATGTAAATACTGAAAATAAATACAAGTGCATGCTCAACACATTATAGATCATCAACTAAAGGAAACAGAAACAAGCACACCAATGACACCGTTATTTTTGTACTAATGTCCCCGGAAAACCCAATGCGGGAAAACCGGTGCAACTATCTGAGGGTTTTATTATTAAGCAGTTCTTTTCTGAGTACACTAGGTGCCAAACTAGCTAACCCAACAGAGATAAAAAATCTGGCAGCAATACCTCTCTTTGGAAACAGGTATTCGGAAACCCTGCTCCATGAAATCCCTCTCCAGCACAATCTAAAGCTCAGCGTCAGCCCTAAAACCCTCTGTGTCAGCCTACTGAGGCTCTGCACAGCCTCTCTGCCTCTCTGCGTCACTCTTGCAGCCTCTACGTGGATTATGCAAGCCCTTCTAGCTCTATGCAGTCTCTGCTGCCTCTGCGTGGCTCCCTCTGGCTCTGTGTCTGCCTCTCTCTGCTTTTGCGCTGGTCTCTCGGCACTATCCCTGCCTCTCTACCTCGTCCTCACTACCCCTCACTGCAACTGATCACTAGTTCTATCTCTCTTAGCAAACCTTGCTCTAGAGAATAGAATGACTAATCACTCTGGTGTTTTCTCCAAGTGACCCTCAAGCCTCCTCTTATACTTTTCTCATTCAACGACCGAGATTAAGTCCCTAATCGATAACTAAGATTAGATCTGGCTTGATCCATGTCTTTTGGACCATTCTAACATAGTTTTATATTAATTCACATTAATATTTTAATTTCCCTAATTTTAGACTTAAAGACTCCATTAAAAATATTAATTATTTTAATATTTACCTAACTGTTTAGAATTTTCCCAAACCCTTTCTGGGTATTGGAGATCTCATGTGCCCTAAACTTTCCACCAAATGGCTAGAGCACATCCGATGCTACCCCAAATCAACAGATGTGAGGGCCATAGAGTCAAAAGCCTTAGCATTGTCAGTCACGATTTTTACGGAGGTCCCGAACCTAGTGATAATTTTGTCCTCAAGGAAATCCATAACCACTTGATTAGTTGCTTTCTTGGTTGGTATGGCTTCTACCCATTTAGTGAAATAGTCAGTCGCCATGAGAATCCACTTATGCCCATGACTAGAGTTATATTTGAACTCACCGATGAAATCCAAACCCCGTTGTCGGAAAGGGGCATCCACCACTACATTTTCCAAGGGTATGGCAGCCAAATGCTTCTTTCCAACGAAGAATTGGTTGGGCTGGCATTGTTTTATAAATTTCAAGGTATCATCAAAGATAGTGGGCCAATAGTAACTTACCCTCAAGATTTTGTGAGTGGTAGTTTGGGTAGCGTAATGTCCCCCGCAAAACCAAGCATGAAACTCTTTTAATAGATTCTCAGATTCCTCCTTATTGAAACATCTGAGGATTACCCCATCAAGGCTCATCCGTCCAAGTCCATCTTAGGTTAGGCAGAACTTGGATGCCTTCAATATTAGGGCTCTTCTTTTGCGGTAAGTTAGGTGAGGCCGGGCAAACAGGTTGTGTAGGTAATAGGCAATGTATTTGTACTATTCGTCTTCTTCAAGTTCGATGGTAGTGGCGCAAAGTTGCTCTTCCTCTCCTTCTCTAATGGCCTCGTTGTTGTTTTCAATCATCATTTTGATGAGGCCTTGTCCCTCGATGATTTTCTTTGGGCGAATGTGTTAGGTTGTATTCCTATATTTTGGACACACATTTTACCTAGATCCAAGACAATCAGATTGAGACAACAAATCTTTGCCAGCGGGATACCGGACATAAGCATATATCTTGTCGTACTCGACATAGGCCCTAAAATACTCGATGGACTTAACAAGAGCATATGCTTGTTTTTCAGTGATCGTGTACCTGGTCTCAATGTCACGCAATAGTTTGCTCTTAAAGGCTATGGGCCTCACGTTTCCCTCATCATCCTTTTGCATAAGTATCCCAACTTTTGTCACATAGAATGTCTAGGCACCGCGACAATAGCTCAGATCAGAAAAATAAATTTACGTAGGTTGTTACATACATTTGTCTTACTAAGATCATTTACATTACAAAATGCAGAATGGGTTTACAAAACTCCAGTGTACATATGGCTGATAATGATGAATCTGTGGATCATCTAAATGGCACGAACACTCGAACATGATGGATCCCTTTTGCGAAAAAAGGGGTGTACTGCTATGGGGTCGTTGACACAGAGTGGTCAACATCTGGCTCTACTTGGGGACACGTTGCTTCATCGGAGGAATGTGAGAATTCATAATCTGCATCCAAGCAACATACAAGATTACCGTCCATCCAAACTTCATCATATAACATTAAGCACATGAAAATAGAAGCTCTTCATTTATTAACTATTCTAATAACATGAAAATATAAATTTATTCTAACTACAAAGTAAAAATGTTGAAATAATAGGGTGTAACGTTAGAGATACGATACAAAAGATGCCTTGTGGCATCAGATGTGTTCAATATAGTTCATACTGAGCATTTCCCTGCTTTCAGGCAAATCTATGGGTTGTTTTTTTAGATGTGCCCTGTCCAATCTTGCATACGGTAGGACTTTGTCTTATCCGAAAATCGAGTTGCTCGTGGCCATCAGATGCATAAAATTGTTTCCTTATTCTTTTTCTTTTTCGCTTCAGGCTTTTCTTTGTGACAAACTGTATCACTGATGATGTGGAACATTCTGCTTGAGAACTTTTAGACGAAGTATTTAAGATATTTGTGGCATGCCTCTCTTCATTTTGAATCTGTTCTGTGATAAATGATGGATCAGTTGCACAAGTGTTATGAGTTATAACTTGATCCTTTTCAATTTCTTCTCTGATCATGTCATCCTCAGCTAAATCTTCGTTAATAGGGTCAACCACTTTCTCAAGGTATTCACAACAAGACGGGACCTGCTTTAATGGCTTGGTAGAGTTATGATCTGTTGAAATTTCCTTGATTTTCTGCCATCTATCATCTGGATCAGACTAAAACTTTTGTACCTGTGATTTCCTTTCTTCCAACCCCTTATGTATGGAACTCATTTCTCTAGCATGCTTTACTATTAATTTCTCTTGATTGAGCTTAGTTTTCACGAATCTGTCTTGCAGAGTGATATGATTGGCCTCCATAGTTTTCATTTCCTGAGTGTGCTTTGCCTCCATTGGAATCATATGATTTTGAATAATGGACATCTGATTAGAATGATTAACTTCCATTATCTTTAATCTGTTTTGAATGATATCCATTTCTTCCATATTTATAACACATGGTGCTTGTTTTTTCTCTATGGCCAATAATCTATTCTAAAGAGATATTTGACCAACTTCCATGTCCTTTATAATTTTATCATTCTTCGCTTTCATGCCCATGAATCAATTTTGCATATAGTTTACCTATTTCTTATGATTTGCTTGCATGGTAGCTAATTGATTGTTGTGTTCAAATTCCATGATGGCCATTTCTTCTTCATGTCTTTCTTCCATAGCTGTGATTTGATTGGAGTGATTGAATTCCATGATCGTTATCTTTTCCTATAAGGCTAATAACTTGTTCTGTACATAATCAATTTCCCTAGCATGATTAACCTCTGTATTCTTGATTACTTGAGCTTGATTTAACTGTATGTCTTTAACCATTTGAATCAATTCCTTAACAAGATGCTTATTGTTGTCAACACTAATTTGAGAACTTGTTTCTGCTTCTCCACTATCATGGATTTGTCTTGCAATGGTACAAGTGGATTCATCATGAGAATTGTCTTGAAACCTTCTGTTGATAGTTGAGTTCTTTACAAGATCACTTTCACTCTTTTGCATAGTATTAGGGGCACAAGGCGAGTCACCTTGTTTCATATATCTATCCTTAAAAGCATTGATGATGTATTGTAAAGAAGCGAAAGAATCCTTAGGAGAATTACGAAACCAATCCATAGCATCACCTTCTAAGGAAAAGGAAAAGAGACGTATTTTGACATCTTCACGATTATATTGTGAAGGAAGACAATATCTGGTTATTATATGAGTAACCTTGCGGAGATGCTTCCAGCAGTGGCTGAATGACCACCCGAGAACAAAGGAAATTTATGAAAGGCCTCTTCCGGAATATCATGAAGAGTATCATCCATGATGACCTACTTAAAGTGCAGAAAGGGAATAACCAAAGGGATGCTAGAGAGATAGATCTTTGCTCAAGAATTTAATGAAAATGATCCACAAGAAGCGAGCTTCTAGCAGAAATTCTTGAAAGAAATGAAAGAAATGGAGTCGCCACTTGAGCATGAATCTAGCCTTCAAATTCCAAAGGCAGAAACCGAAAGGTTAGTCGAGAGAAGCAGATGGATATTAGGGAGGGTTTCTTGTCTGGGAGTAAATGGATGAATAAGCGGAGTCGCCACCCAAACAGGAAATCAACTAAAATGTCCAGGTGCTAAAGGTGCAGATGAAAGGATTAGTGAGATGACGAAAGATATGGTGATGAAAAGATGAGGAGATGAAATGGTGCCAGAAAATGTGGCATTGATGGGACAAAAAGTGATAAGAGATTGAAAAGATGAATGAGATGAATGTCATAAAGCCAAGGTCCAATAAATTGGTCCTTGGAAACAACACCAAGAAATGTTGGCGTTGCTGACTTGAATGAAAGATAGAAAGATGAAAGAAGAAAAAAAAATGAAAAAATGATGTCGTGAATCTGACAACAAGATAAACTTGATGCCTCGGTAACAACACCAAAAAGTTGTGCCACTTTGACAGGCTAATGAATGGCGAAATAAAGTAGAAGATTAGAAAAATGTCGTGAGGATCAAGACAGAAAAACTCTATCCCTACCAACGACACCAAAAAATGTTGTCGCACAGAATGTCTAAGCACCGTGACAACCGCTCAGATCGAGGGTTGTCACATTGATCCCCAATCTCTCCGTTTGAGTTGTCTCCCAATAGTAGAGTAAGGGGGGTAGACCCTATGGAAATGGAATGAGGAAAGATTAGTTGGGAACCAACCAATCTGGGAGACACAGTTAAGCAACCAATACTTGTTTTAGATTGTGCAAGATTTTGAAGGATTCAATTAGATTTGAGAAAAATGATATCAGTGCCTTGTGGAGTCCACTGTCTTGCGAAGGAAATAAAGTCAAGTAATGGACGGGAAACTGGTGTTGAATGATTTGACTACCTTATATGCAAATGCAAAACTTAAAGCTATGTGAAATGCAGGGACTTGGTTAATTTTAGTTAAATGCCTTTTTAAGTTTGATCCCTTAATGTTTTTGTTGACCAAGCTTACGCTTAGAAGTAAAATTTTAATGTGCAAATACTAGCGTAGTATGCAAATGCAAAGTGAAATGATGTGATGGAGAAAGGAGGGCCTAAAATATGAGTTATTTCTGAAAAATGTCTTGAGTGTTTTTTAAATTAAAGGCTTAAAAAAATTATCTTAATGTGAAAGCAAATACTTATACCAACAATGTAAAACAATAGGAAACCAATATAAAATGCTAGAAATAAAACACTTTAAATTCAGAAATTCATTTGCATGAGGTGCTCAATCAAAGATCATTAGATGCATAAGTAAAACTAGATTAGTCCTGCTTGCATGAGCATGTAAAAACAAATGTACTTCAGAAATTAAACTAAGTGCTTAAAACTCATATTACATCAATAAAATATCAGTTTAGTAATCTGCTCTTAAAACAAATGTCAATGCCAGCAATATATTTTAAACCAGGGGTCCTATTACCATGTAATATTCATATTTTTTCTATGTATAACAACAGAAACTTCAAATGACAAACTGCTAACTAATAATTCAGAAAATTTCTGAGTTTTACTATTTTTGATCTAGTGATGTATTTGATCTAAAAAAACTCATAAATAAATTACTGAAAAGTAGTGAAACAATGTTCAAAAATTTGTTAATTAGCATGCAAAAGGTTACTGAAGATAACTTCTATTTCTGAAATGTACAACAGTCAAAGATGTAAATTAAATTTGCTGCTAAACTTCAGTTAATTGAAAATCTATGCCAGTGTTAGCCTTGCTTTCAATCAGATAAATGAAATGAGGAAAGGTTTAGAAGATGTGCACCAGTCAGCCCTTAGGGGCTTGAAGACACTTGGAGACAAGCTGCCCAAGTCACTGAAGATCTTCAACTTAGAAATTTTTTGAGAAAATTTTGTTAAAAAATTGTTAAAGTTTTTTGGGAAATTTTTAGGAAAAATTAGTGAGAAAATTTTGGTGGAGGGAAGGCTTGAGGGTGGAATGCCTTGAGGCTGAGAGATGGAGCTGAGAGGAGGAGGTCGTAAGGAAGCGAGGGAGAGATGGAGGAAGGAGGGGTTGTCGTGAGGGTCGAGGGTGAGGGAGATAGGCAGGCCGAGAAGGGAGTAAGGGAAAGGGAATGAGGGCCGAGAGGTGAGGGAGAGAAGGGGAGATAAGGAGGGAGGCCAAGAGGATGGAGGGATAAGGGAGGCCGAGAGCAGGCCGAGAGGAGAAGAGGAGATCTGAGAAGGGAGTAGGCTGAGAGGACAATTGGGGAGGTCGAGAAGTAAGTGAGGGAGGCCGAAAAAAGAAGGCTGGCATAGAGAAGAAATGAGGCCGAGAAGGAGCTGGAGATGGCCAACACAGGGCCTACAGGCCCTTTAAAAAAAATTGCCCACAATCCTCTTGAAATTTCTCTTCAACCTGCAAACAAAATGGAGATGCCCTCTGGGGCCTAGATCTGTCTCCAAAATCCACAAAAATCACCTGCAATCTTTGGATCTGTCCCTACACAAACAAAAGATAGAAAACCCCAAAGCATGTATATACAAAAATATGAAATACCCAAAACCCCAATGAAAAAAAAATAAAAAAAATTGATATTTACAAATCTACAATAATATTCTATAGATCTAGCATATTTGCAAATCAAAGCCCTCTATTAGCTAGATATAAACAATTTTGCACAAATTTATAAATAAACTTGAAATTTTAAAAAGGCACAAGCCCAAGAAAAATCTTGCAAATAAAATATTTTGTAAGATGACTTCAGAAATAAAAAAACACTAGGATCTTTAGATTCTGTAAATTGAGAGTCAGTTGATCCAGCTGAGGACTTCCCCAAACGCCCAAATCCTGAATGATAACTTCTGAACACTTAGACCTGATTGTTAGATTAATAGAGATTAAAAAATGATCATAAAATCATCAAGAAATAGAGATACCTGCTACTTCTATCAAATCAAAATGATATTTTAAAAACCCAGAAATCTGTGCAAGATACCTGTACACAAATCAATCCTCAAAGGCTATTATCCAACAAATACAAATAAAAATGGCAAAGTATTAAGAACAATATTACCACATAAATCTGAAAGAGGAACACCACGGTCTGAAACCCTAAAGTCTTTGCGTTTTATTAACCAGAAAAAAGTTACAAGAGTTTTCTTAGAGCAAGTACACGATTCAGAAATCAGATCCAAATAATGGAGAGAGACCTCTAATTTATAGATAAATTCTCCAACGGCTAGTTGGCTTGATCCCTATCAAAGCAATCTCAACCGTTAATGAAGATCAAATGACCTTTTAATCATCAACATTGAAATAAAGTTATTTTTTGAGGAAATTCGAATTTCACTTTTAATTTCCTTTTAATTTACTCAAAAATTATTATTTTGAGTTAATTGCCCAAAAATTGGACTTTGATTTAACTACTATAGCCCAAGGGTCCAAAATATCTTGAAATTTTCAATATTCCCTTGGCCACGAACCTCCAAAAATTAAAAACTTTAAAACCCACGAATTTTAAATGTTGGAGAATTTAATTTTTCCTAGGACCTAAATTAATTAAATTTATGGTTTTAGTATTTTAATTTATTTTAGCCAGAAAATTTAATTAATTGACTCATGAGGGGATTATTAATTTTTCCAACTCTCTAATACTTTAGCATTATAGCTAAAATATTATTTACATGAAATATTACATTTCTAACCCATGAAGGGGAAACACCCGTTTGTTATTTACCCATTTCTGCGACAAAATATGATCTAGAACACTAAGTGACTTGTAATAAAATAATCTAACCAAATAGCTAGAATTATTCCCAAATCACTTTTACGGAGACTCGATGAATAACACTGGGACTCATTTAAGATCTTGACGACAAAATCCACCCTAGCTTTGTGGTGAGGCGGGAGGGGAAAACTCTGCCAATCATCCATGTTTAGACACACACATGAATCAGTGAGACAAAAAACCTCCTAGGATGGAAATCATCATTAGAAAAATAAATTTACCTAGGTTGTTACAGACATTTGTCTAACTATGATCATTTACATTACAAAATGCAAAATGGGTTTACAAAACTCCAGTGTACATATGGCTGATAATGATGAATCTGTGGATCATCTGAATGGCACAGACACTCGAACACGATGAATCCCTTTTGCAAACAAAAGGGGTGTACTACTATGGGATCGTTGACACAGAGTGGTCAACACCAGCAATAGTGTCTTTAGAGGCAAAGGAATAAATGATAAAATCCTTAGTGTAATCAGGGCTAACCAAAATGGGGGCAAAAGCAATCCTTTCTTTGATTTCTTGGAAGGCTTTATTTGTGGCCCGATTCCATGTGTATGGAGTATCCTTTTTTAGGAAATCATTTATGGGTTTGGCAATTTCTGCAAAGTTTGGTATGAATCTTCTTACAAAATTGATTTTTCCAAAGAACGACCTTAAGGCATCTTGATTTTTGGGAGAAGGAATATCCCTAATGGCTTGGATTCTCTCGGGGTTGATGTTAATCCCTTCTTTGGAAAACACATGTCTGAGCAACTTACCTTTGTCAACACCGAAGATTGACTTCTTCGGATTGAGGGATATGTTGTATTGTCTACATTTCTCGAATACCTTCCTTAGATGTTTGCAATGGTCTTTATTTTCTTTGGAGGCAACAATTATATCATCTTGATAAATTTCCATGATCTTCCCGATGAGGTCCCTAAAAGCGAAATCCATAGCCCTTTGAAAAGTAGATTCAGCATTAAGCAGACCAAAAGGCATTCTAAGATACGTATACGTTCCCCATGGTGCAGTGAAAGCGGTTTTTAGGCAATCCTCCTCTTTTACAATGACTTGGTTGTATCCTAAGAAACCATCCAGAAATGACATAGTTTGAGACCCAATTATTCTTTGCAGGAGGTTCTCCATATTGGGCAAAGGGTAATTGTCTTTTAAGCATCCGCGATTGAGGTCCCTAAAGTCAATGCACATCCTGATGTTACCGGTCTTTTTGCGAGTGATCACAAGGTTGGAGATCCAAGATGAGTGTCATATGGTGGTAATGATCCCTGCATCAACCATTTTTTGGAGTTCTTCCTTGACGAGGGGGGCAATCTTAGGATTTATTCACCTTAATTTTTGCTTGGCGGGCTTCACCCCTTCTTTGAGAGGAATATTGTGTTGAATGATTTCGGGGCTATATGTTTTTAAGTCGTAATAATACCAAGCAAAAATGTCCTTGAATTCTCTCAACAATCTCTCGAGTTCATCCCCTTCTTCTTTGGATAGGTTCCTCCCAATCTTAACGATTTGGGGAGAAGTCTCAGATCCTAGGTTTAGGTCTAGTGTGTCATGTGATTCTTGATTGTCATGCTTGGTAATGCTAACATCATTTCTATCGAAATGTTGTTCATTGATCAGATCCTTATCTCTTCTATGAGGATATTCATGGTCTCGAAGGAAATTGATTATGTCTTTATCGTCCTCAAAAAAGGGGCCAATGATCCTCATAATCAAGGACAAAGGGTCTATGAATTGTGTCAGTTATACATTTCCCCTTTTTTGCTACATCATGAGGGATGATTGTAGAAGTAGATGCGGCTACAACTAGAGTATTGGCCATGTCATTTAAGGATCGGTCCAATGCTTGGAAAGATAGATCATTGAACCCCTTGAGCATGTGAAGGATTCTCTCCTTGTAAGGTTTCAACTTTTCATCTTTTGTGTCAAAGGTACCCCTAATTTGTGAGATAACTAGGTCAGAATCCCTTATTATGAGCAATTGTTGAATTCTTCTTGACTTGGCTGCTTCAAGACCTAATAGTAGGGCCTCTTATTCAACAATATTGTTGGTACAGGTGAATTGGAGTCTTATGGAAAACAATAAATATTCTTCAGATGGGGAGATGATTAATATGCTTGCTCCTACCCCAGATTTAGAATGTGCCCCATCGAAGTACATTACCCATAATCCATGACAGGAGGAGAGCTAACACGTTCATTCTTGAAGAGCCTCCATTCTCCAATCTTATCATTTTCTTCTTCTAAGTCATTCTCAGTTTCGTGAGAGGATGCAATCATAGGGGTGGAAAATTCATGTCTAGGCATCGATACATAGGAATTTTCCTTCCAAGGGAGATATATGATAGAGCCATCTTCACTAATGGATAGGTCTAGATCTTCAATCAATTTCCTAGACACAATCATGCCCTGTGCAAGGGTCATTTCTACTATAACTATGTTGATGCATAATTATTTTATATGTACGAAAAAAGGCTTTTACCTGCTCCACTATTCCACATACTTCAATCTTATCACAGTTTAGGATCACCTTAGCAAGACATTTCCTTGAAAGCTTGAGTCCTAGCTTCCTCATGATGCTTGAGGACATGATGTTGATAGGGTTGCCAGAGTTTAGGATGCAATTTCTCAAGGTGTGGCCATTTACTCCAAAGGCAATATAGAAGGGATCACTCATGTTCAAGGCTAACCTCAGCGAGAGTTTTAGGGAGAGATCAGTGGGCTTCTTCTTGTGGCGCTTCCTTGTTTTTGCTTCATCTTTAGGTAATGTGTCCTCTTATTTTTGGGAAAGATCCTTCATCATCGGATGAGTTATCTCCCTCAACTTGTAAAATGTTGATGGAGTTTTGCCTCGTGGCTTGATCTAGGTCAATCACCATGTTTTGGGCTTGGAAGAGATTATCAGGCTCCTCGTTTCTAGCATCAAAGGCCAATTTCCCTGTGAAAGCGTTGAGGTAAACAGCGAAGGTTACCTCTTTCGGAGTGATTAAAGTTCTGGGAAATGGTATGAATAATGGTATTGAACCTGTGGTTGAATTCAACAATGGATTCATTGTTCCTTTTTTCAGCAGACAGGAGACCTTTGTATAGTTGAACCACATCCTTCTTATGGTACCACCCCCTTTCAAATGTTTGGATGAATCCTTCCCATGAAGAGATGGATGATGGAGGAAGGGAAAGATACCACACATGGGCTTTTCCTATTAAGGTTTTGGCAAAGGCAATCATACGATTAAACTCGTTGTAAGATTCACCACATGTTAGGTATTCGAATTTCAAAAGATGCTCTTGGGGATCTTCGTCTCCACTAAATGTGGGTCTATCAGGATCCTCAGGTAAAGAGCTAAATAGGGCCCCAATCATGTTTGAAAGGTTGAGAGGCATAAAGAACTTGTGCTTTTGTTTCAATCTATTAATCCTTTTATCAAAGAATGGAATATGGGACACTTCATCCTTGCTACGATGATAAGTTAAGGTTTGGGGGTCTTCCATCCTAAGTGTTGGAAAATCAAAGATATTATATTAGAATTTGATTCCCCTGTCTTGATAATTACTTGTGACTGTGTTGGCTTCTTTCACTTCTTTATTATCTTATCTTTCATCAAGCAATTACCATATTATATGTGTATGAAGATCACAAAACAAGAGACACAAGATATAGGCACATGCCAGGGCAAAACCCCTCCTCGAGGGGAAAACCCAGTCAAGATAATTATTCCTTTCAATAGTATTCTTTGAGACTCTTTACCCTAGAACAAGACCAAACTTTCCCTCCACACCATGTCAGCCTCCTAGATCTTCGAACCCTTCCAGCGACTTCGACTAGGTAGCAGCTTCCAGCAACAGCGAAATCTTAGGAGACTTCGATCTCCCAACCCAGACCACGAAACAGAGAGAGGCACCAAAAGTTCGATTTTCTTCTCTTCTAAAGACTTTCCCAAACTCACACTTCTTTCCTCCTCCCGACAACAGAGTTCGCACTTCTCCAGCTCTTCTTGAGATATCGAACTTGCTTGAGAGTGAGTGGTTCAAATGACTTCGACCTCCTTGAATATATAGGCTTCTTGTGGGTTGAATGGGGGTCCTTAGGCTGACTTGATCTCCCTTAGGCCGACATGATGTGGAGGGTACATAATTCATATTTGACTTGATACAAAACCTTTTTACATGATTCGAAAGCCCAAGAAGGGTCTCTTCGAATGTACAATGACTCTATAAACTCAATATTAATCCTAGGAGTCCACAATGGGGACTTTGACTAATATAATGATGACCCAAGCATGAAACCCATGCTTTAATAGGTCATTGTTATAATAATAAAAATTATTTTCTTTATTCTTTTGACAAGTACATTACATAATGACTCAAGTACATTATTGAAGACTGAACATAGTTACATTTTCTAACACTCCCTCTTAACTAGGGAGGTATTCATAATGTACATATACAATGGAAGATCTCAAACTATATGAAAACATGAAGAACTTTCAGGCACGCAATGCCATGGACTAGATTCCTGACTAGGGCAATCTATCTAGCTAGTCACTCAACAATTTAGGCACCGCAATGCCACGGACTAGATTCTTGACTAAGGCAATCTATTCAAGTGGGACTAAGGTGGACTCAAGCTTTTAGCCCCTCCAGGTACCATTAGGCTTACTTGAACCCAAACATACAGGTGTGTATCCAAAGCAAAGCTCAATGACCAACACCACCTTTTCAATTCCAATATCCAGACATCAACACAGAGTGTCGGCCTGTTGTTTCCCCAGGCAATGCTTCACTCGCAAAGCCAAAACAAATCTCTTCCATTTCCTTATCATCAATACAATCACCAATATCTACCAAACCCAACAGGTTCCTTAGATATTCAAACTTCTTATTAGGAAGAGCCTTTGTCAATATGTCTGCAACATGTTCATCTGTCAGAACATACTCTAACTTCATGATCCCATCCTGCATCAAGTTCCTAATTAATTGGAACTTGTTATTGATATGTTTCGTCCTCAAATGAAACACAGGATCTCCAAACATCTTGACACAACTTTGATTATCACAATTAATCACAGTAGGACCCAAAGACTTCTCAAACAAATCTGTTAGAAGCTTCCTTAACCAAACAACCTCTTTTCCTACTTCACATGCAACCACATATTTTGCCTCGGCACTACTCAGTGCAACGGGACCTTGCTTCCTACTAATCCATGAGATCATAGCATCTCTCAGACTAAAGCATCCTCCAGTGGTGCTCCTTCCATCGGTTTGACTACCACCCCAATCAGAGTTTGTGAAGCCAAATAACTTGAATTCCTTACTATCATACTTTAGACAGTGATGTATAGTGCCATGAAGATACCTCAATATATGTTTGGAAGCTATCCAGTGATCATGACGAGGCTCCAACTGAAACTAAGTAAGAATGTTCACTGCAAAACATATATTTGGCCTAGTATTTACTAGATACATTAGGGAACCCACCAACTGTCAATATGAGGTAGGATCCACAAGACTAGAGTTGGATCTCCTCAACTTCTTGAGGTTAGTGATCATAGGAGTAGTCTTCGGCTTGGAATCCAGCATCCCAAATTTTTGCAATAACTTGATGATGTACTTTCCTTGCCCCAAATATATCTCCCCAGGTCTTTGCCATACTTCTAGACCTAGGTAGTAGTGCATCAGTCCTAGATCCTTCATCTCAAATTCAGCTGCCAACATCTTCTTGCATTCTTGAATTCTTCATTCTACACCAATGATGAATAGATCATCCACATATAGTAGAATAATGACGGGCTCATTATTCACGACCTTGATATATAGATTCGAATCAGCAGTACTCTTCACGAACCCAATTCTAAGTAGATATGCATCCATTCTTGCATACCATGCCCTCGGTGCTTTCTTCAAACCATATAGGGCCTTCTTGAGTCTGCAAACATGAGAGTCCCTGCTATTCACTTCAAATCCTTCAGGTTGTTCGATGTACACTTCCTCATCAATGGTCCCATTTAGAAATGTGGTCTTAACATCCATTTGATGGATATTCCACCCCATTGTAGCAGCCAATGAAACCAACAATCTAATGGTAGTGTACCTTGTTGTAGGTGCAAAGGTTTCTTCATAGTCAATTCCTTCCTTTAGAGAGATACACCTTGCAACAAATCTCACTTTGTACTTGTCTATACTTCCATCAACAACATGTTTGATCTTATAGATCCACTTCGATGTGACAACCAATTTGTCACTAGGTCTAGGAACGATTTCCCAAACCCCATTCTTCATGATGGATTGATATTCTTCCTGCATAGCTTTCTTCCAAACCTCTTCATTCTCAGCTTCCTTGAATTGAGATGGTTCGGCTTCGATCAACTTTGTCATATGTGCATAACCAGAATAACTCTTCAGTTTCTTACTTTCCCTGGAGGACCTTTTCGCAACTTCATGTCCTTCAACATCTTTTAATGTAGCTTTCAACCAATTTGGCCTCTTCCTTGTGGTTGGGATAACCACCGATTGAATAGGCTCACTTGGTCCTTCTTCTTCAACATTTGTAGTAGAGTTCTCATGATGAACTTCTTCTTCTTCAAATACGGGAACTTCTTCGTCATCAGAATCAATAGGAATATCCTTTGATTTCTTGTAAGCTTGATTCTCATCTAATATGACATCCCTGCTTACTTCAATGTGTCTTCCTTCCTTAATGTAAATTCTATATGCTTTTGAGGAAAGACTATAACCAACGAATATTTGCTTGATACTCATCGAGTCCAACTTCTTTTGCTTGTCCTTCGGAACATGATGTATGTTGGACTTCCAAAGATACAAAGATGATCCACACTCGGCTTCTTCCCCGTGAATACTTCCTCGGGTGTAGTATTATCAAGACTCCTATGAGGACTTCTATTTTGAATGTACACGACAACCATTGTTGCTTCACCCCATAAGAACTTCGGTAGATCTTGATGAAGGAGCATAGTTCGAATACCTTCTTCAATTGACCTATTCTTCCTTTCGGCCAATCCATTTGTTCAGGATAGTAGGGAACAATGAGCTCCCTCTTAATACCTACATCCTTACAATATGCAATTAACTCTTTAGAAGTGTATTCCCCACCATTGTCAGACCTCAGAGTCTTTATCTTTCTTTCGGTTAGGGTTTCCACTTCAACCCTAAACTCCTTGAACTTATCAAATACTTCATCTTTAGTTTTGAGTAGGTAGAGCCATGTCTTCCTCGAATGATCATCAATGAATGTTACATAGTAAAGATGACCTCCAAGTGATTTGTCAGACATGGGCCTACACACATTGGAATGGATGAGGTCTAATATTTCTTTAGACCTAGTTTCACTATTATGAAATGGCTTTCTAGTATGCTTCCCTAAAGAGCATCCCTTGCACACACCTTCATGATCCAACTTCATATTAGGAATACCATGAACCAGTTGACTAAGAGTAGGGATGACCCTATAATGAAGATGACCATACCTTCGATGCCATAGTTCAATGGGACTCAAAGCTTGACGAGATGGAGTGATAACCTAGTAAAGACTTCCTTCACGAACTCTAATAACCCTAGCTTTGTCAATACTAGAGTCCTTTCCCCAAACCAATATTTTTCCATCAACAAAAGCAATTTTTTCCCCTTTATCTGCTAAATAAGTAATAGAAAGTAAATTCTTTTTCGAACCTGGAACATAGAAGATGTTGTTGAGATGCATCTTCGATCCATTATCCAACTTCAATAATGTTGATCCCAAGCCTCTAACAGCATAGCTTTTGTTGTCACCCAATTCCACTGCATGAGACGATGGCTCCTTTGATAGTGTGTGAAGTTGCTTGCTTTCCCCTATCATGTGCCTCGATGCTCCACTATCAATGATCCATGCATTGTCATCAGTAAGAGAACCTATAAGGGCAGCCAAGAATCCTTGACTCTTAACTTTGTTGAATAAGTAGTAGATGATCTTCTTGATCCATCTTCCAGCAGTGTTGTAACCCAATCTTATGTAGTTCACCATAGATGGAGAATCCATGCCAACAGAGTGATCTTCAACTTCTCTTGACCTTAGCTCAGAAACCATGTTGGAAAATCAAAGATATTATATTAGAGTTTGATTCTCCTGTCTTGATAATTACTTGTGAGTGTGTTGGCTTCTTTTACTTCATTATTATCTTATCTTTCATCAAGCAATTACCATAGTATATGTGTATGAAGATCACAAAACAAGAGACACAAGATATAGGCACATGCCAGGGCAAAATCCCTCCTCGAGGGGAAAACCCAGTCAAGATAATTCTTCCTTTCAATAGTATTCTTTGAGACTCTTTACCCTAGACCAAGACCAGACTTTCTCTCCACACCATGTTAGCCTCCCAGATCTTCAACCCCTTCCAGCAACTTCGATTAGGCAGCAGCTTCTGGCAACAACGAAATCTTAGGAGACTTCGATCTCCCAACCCAGACCACGAAACAGAGAGAGAGGCACCAAAAGTTTGATTTTCTTCTTCTCTAAAGACTTCCCCAAACTCACACTTCTTTCCTCCTCTCGGCAACAGACTTCACACTTCTCCAACTCTTCTTGAGATATCAAACTTGCTTGAGAGTGAGTGGTTCAAATGACTTCGACCTCCTTGAATATATAGGCTTCTTGTGGGTGGAATGGGGATCCTTAGGCCGACTTTATCTCCTTTAGGCCGACATGATGTGGAGGGTATATAATTCATATTTGACTTTATACAAAACCTTTTTACATGATTCGAAAGCCCAAGAAGGGCCTCTTCAAATATACAATGACTCTATAAACTCAATATTAATCCTAGGAGTCCACAATGGGGATTTTGACTAATATAATGATGACCCAAGCATGAAACCCATGCTTT
Organism: Pinus tabuliformis; assembly: GCA_031772625.1. Lineage (NCBI taxonomy): Eukaryota > Viridiplantae > Streptophyta > Pinopsida > Pinales > Pinaceae > Pinus > Pinus tabuliformis. Next base: position 81,334,912 of record CM062804.1, on the reverse strand, counting down.
AATAAATCATTGTTACAATAATAAAAATTCTTTTCTTTATTCTTTAGACAAGTACATTACATAATGACTCAAGTACATTATTGAAGACTGAACATAGTTACATTTTCTAACACTAACATGGGTATTGTGGAGTCGCCAGAGGAAATTTAATGAATGTTGTTAATGAATTTATTCCTTAATGATTCACTAGGGAGGCAGACCTACTTCCTCCTCGGCAATGGTGCCAGAAATGTTACCACTCAAACGAGCAGGGGACCTAAAGGGGAAACTGCTAGATCAAGGGCAATGATGGAGACTTAACCCACTGTCACCTCAACTAAGGCTCCCTACTCTTTACGAACTTTCACTGATGGGAGGAGACACAGTGTATAAAGTCACTTGTGAAGGATAGATCAACAATGAATATGAAGTGACCTTAATGATCCTTTCCTAGCAGGGAATCAAGAGTGGGGCTTGCTTGCTTCTTAAGCAAGGTACAAGGCTTTCTAGGAGAAGCAATTGAGGATTTAAGGGTAAGGTTAAAGGAGTGTGATCTGTGAAGGAGCTCCCCAATCCCTAAAATCCTTGCAAAACTCGGATTCCCAAGTTGTCTTTGAAGAATTGACTTTAATGAGAAATGGGACCATATTGGACCAAGTGGACCCAGCTTAGGTTAAGAGGAGGGAGTTGAGCAACCAATGATGATTTTAGCCTAAACAAGGAGGGGAAGAGGATCAAAGAAATAATTTCCACTTAAAGATGCCAAAACAATCCTATGAGGTGCTAGCCGAGGGAAACCTAGGGCAAAGTTTGATCTCAGGGCTAGGGCTTGGGATATCTCACAATCCCACCATCGGAATTTCTTAAAATTTGGAGGAGACCTTGAGGACACACCAGCGCAAGAGAGGCTAGGAGATCGAACTTTTTCTATGGGTATTTTGTCAGGAAAATGATGCCCTAGGTGACCCAACATGGCTAGACCTAGAGAGAAGGAGGAAAAGGTGAAGAAAAATGGTTTTAGGGTGATCACCTTATGGTGGACCAATGCCTAATTCCTTTGGGGATATGGAGTCAAGATGAATAATGAGAATGAATTTCGTTTCTAACTCAAGGAGGCTCTAAGGACAACTTGGATTGGCATTAGGGCAAAAAATAAAGTGACCTTAAAGCGTGTATACTTCGTTTGCAAATCAAGATGGCTTATCAAGATTAATTTGATCTCTAGGAAAATGCGGACATCCCTCTCTTTAGTGGCCTTGCACCATTGATGTATTTGTGGCCCGTGGCTTTCTCTAGCATTGAGTGTCGGCCAGTGACAACTCCTCTTTGGAGTTTGATTCTTGACCCCCCTTGACTTTCTTTCAACATACATGGCCCATACATAAAGATATGCTATATAGAAACATAATTCCACAATTTAGCAGTAAATGCATGCAACGATTAGCCCTAAAATAGTGAAAATCTCATTATCAATGCATGTGACAAAGTAAAAGAAAATAGCATTAAGGTTGTATTTACATGTAAAAGAATATATCCAACCATCAATAGATTTTAAAATCAAGAAGCTCCAAGACAAGAAAATGTAATCCAAACATCAAAATTTATCCATACTCCAATTCCAAGAAGGAATAGCGAAAATATCAAGAGAGAGAATGATCCAATCCAAGTGATGATTCACATTGAATTCGCATCACTCCTATTTATACACTTCTTAGGAGTTTGAATTACCTAATTAGGCCTACATTAGCCCCTAAAATGAAATAAAGTGCAAAATAACTAACTTTTGGTGACAAGCCCACCAAACTAGCTCAAAAACAAAATAATAAGCCTCTCAAGAGGTCAAATGATGAATAATACATGTCATTGGGCCCTCCAAGAGGCTTGATGAAGTCCATAAGTGCCATACTGATGAATAGGACTCTCAAAAGTGATGGACAAGGGGGTGGCCCCTTGTTCTCCAAACAATAAACTTGTGGTGCTCCCAGTGGGTGTGGGGGCATCCAAATAACCTCATGGGTCTCCAAGTAGATCGAAGATGCCTGCAGACCATCTGTAAGGGCTCAGATGATAATATGAGTGATGCCACTTATCTTATCTTGATAGTTACTTGTGATCATCTTTGAATTCTTATTATCTTATTTTATCTTCTTATCATCAACCAACTACCAAAACATAAGTACATGAAGATCAAAACAACAAAGACACAAGATGTAGGCTCTTAGTCCGGGCTAAAACCCCTCTTCTAGTGGAAGACCCAAAAACTTCTCTTCTCTTTCTTTAGAACCAAGTCAAGTGAGATAACCAAGACCTTTGACCAGACCAAAATACCTCCTCCAATCCACCAAGTCAGCCTCCCAAGATGATTAGTCAAACTTCAATAGTCAACTCTAGTCAAATTGCTTAAATCCTACAACAAACTTAGATTTCAGCTTTCCTGCTTCAAAATTTTGTCTCTACTGCAGTCCTGCAACTTCGGCACTCCTACAACAACCCAGAAACTCGCACGTGTGGCAGAAAAGAGAGAATTTTGGTTTCCTTTTGCTTGACGAGTGTCTCCCTCGCTAGGGTTATTTCCTTCTTTTCTAGGTATTTCACACTTCTTTCTTCCTCCTGCAACTGCAAATCAAACTTGCTTTATTGGATATCGAAATGAGGTCGAGTAGCACTGCTATTATAGTCATTCTGTGAGGTCGAATTCCTCCAGCGAGGCCAACTTGACTGGAGGGCAAGCTGACTTGGTGGAGTGACAAATGACTCTTTTTACATAAAACTATTTTTCTTCTTTGACATACTGAGCTCAATAAGGGAGGGACTAGGACAAAATGACATGGACAATGACATAAACCAAGAAAGCATTCAATGGGTGCTTTGACCTAGAAATAAAATAAATAAAGCATTAAACCCATGCTGATGAATAATTTTTCTTTTATAATAATTTTTTTTCTTTCTTTTTGAAAAATACATTACATTATGACTCAAATACAATTATGAAGAAAGATACCAGTTACATTTCTCAACAATGGCTTCATGCCTTCTTGTCTGAGTCTTTTGAGGTTAAAACCAGTGATCTGCAATCATGATTTAAAACCCTTCTATTCATGAACATTCCATGATTATATTCTGCCAATCACAACAATCCTTCCATAAGCTATATCAGTCTTAGGGACCTGCTGTAAAAGTCAGCTCTGCTTCCTAAAACCAGCCAGAGTGTACAGCAAATTGTTCTCTTTCTTCTTGCAGAGCTTCTCAATATTTTATTATTTTGACCTCTTCACATGCTAAATAAGGTTCAAGGATGGGGCACTTCCCCTACAAAGTATATATGCTCCAAAATGGATTATAAAACTCCTCCGGCTTTCAATTTCTAACTATTTCTGATGAAGACTCAGCTGCTGAAATGCCCTATCTACTAGAGGCATGCTTAATTCATGAGCTGGTTGAATGAAACTCCAGTGGCAATATTATGCACCAACTTGGGCATACATGTAAATCAATTGATATGCTTATCAGCTGCGGAATGATCTCCCAAGCACAGTGGATCTGCAACATAAGTTTCCTATTGGACATTGTACGCTCCAGGAATCCTTTTTTATGAAAGTTCTCTTGGATAACCATGCTAGCCCAAAACGCCGAATACTGGCTCGTTGAGTAAAAATATGAAAACCAGCGTTTGATGGTTCCTCATGACAAGATAATGAAAGCATATTGAATCCAAATTGACAGTAGTACCCAGATATGAGGCCATCCGATGATAAGATCACGGAAGTGCTTTGAAGTATCACATAAAAGAAAATATTCTGTGAATGACACAAGAGATGCCCTTGGCACAGAAACTGTTAACAGAAACTCAGTATATGATGGCTTTGGTGTATTGTAGCGGCTGTGTGGCACTTTGGCTATGATTGTCGAACCATAGTCATTTGGCAAGAAACTGAATATGATTTTGATGATGAGCCCAATCAGTGTTTGTCTGCTCTTGAATCACAACTTTTTCTCGAGTCTTGAAATTTAGGCCTTGTGCCCCTTCTTCAAGAAACCCAAGAACTTGTCTCAATCCCTCATCTGCACGTCCTTGTTAAAAGTTAAAACCAAGGAGTAATATGACCCTAACACTGTACGTTGTATTTCATATCCTGGGAGTAAATTTCTCTGATTTTCCTTTGATTTGATTAGATAGAACTGGATTAAATTGTGTTGATGCGAGGGAAGAAACTAAGGACCAGACAGCCTGGACTAGGAATTCATTCTTCTCTCAACAGGTGGATTATATATATAGACATTCATACACCTTCCAACCCTAGCTTGTCCAACTTATTTGAGTCGCATTTATTCTAATTATTAGAATGGGGATTTGTAGGGATTTTCTAAGCCTGCAACGACTGTATCTATTCTTATGATTGCTTAAGCTAGCTACGATGTAGTATTAATATATGTCTAATTTATGTTTTCTCACTTCAATTTTTGCTATTTTATTTAAGGCTAGGTTGTGCTTTTAGTTGGATCAACCCAAAATCAAACTATATGTACTTTTCTTTTTGACGTTGGCTTATGATATTTCAAAAAATTGCTTCTGTGCACAATGATTGCATATACTATGACGTGTGCAATATTAAGCATTTACCGAGCAAAAGGATTAAACTCGAAGAAAAAATCATTTTCATATCAAGTGGAAATTTGAAAACGTTGATGGGACCCCATTACTAGTCCAAGAGGTTGATGGGACCCCTTCAATCTTTATTTAAAAACAGAGGCCCCGTTAGAAGTGACCAAGGTCCAAAATACTTAAATCGAAGGAATTTACTTATGAGATCCTGTAGCTTTAACCCATTTTGCATTGCGCAAATGCGGGATTATTTATTGCCTCCCCCATAATCATGCACAATCAATGTAGTTGCACTGACACTGGAATTATTAGTTGTAACTGACATGGGATATATCTTTTCATGTTTACAGAGTAACAACCCAAGGTTTCAACCAGAGAACTTAAAGAAGAATGAAATTCTGTTTGATCGAGTCGCAAGTCTTGCAAAGAAGCATAACTGCACACCCGCACAGTTAGCTTTGGCATGGGTTCTCCGTCAAGGGGATGATGTTGTTCCTATTCCAGGTACATGGAACCAACATATGAACTACAAAAGATAACTCTGATTTCATAACTACATTCTCCAGACAAATTCATACAATTCATTAATTTCGTACAGGAACAACCAAAACGGGGAATTTCGATGATAATATGGGGTCATTGAGCATAATTTTTTCTGATCGGGATCTAGAAGAGATTACAAATGCAGTTCCAGAAGAAGCAATTGCAGGTCCAAGATGCAGTGAGCATGAAGTTCCGGAATCATGGAAGTTTGCTACTACACCTCCACTAAGGAAAGTATAAGTTTTGAAAAAATTTGCGCCTCTGGAGTATATGGAAATGGAGGAACTTAATAATTTTTGAGAACTTTCACCTATCCTTTAACTATGTGTTATCAACAGTTTTAGCTCTTCTGCCATCTAATGCTGGACAGTTGTTTTGCTGAAGGTCAATATGCTGTTTTTATTGTTTTGGCAGTTTGGCATGGTCAGTTTTTTGTATAGGCTTCTTTCGCCTTTCTCATGTGCCTCTCTAAGATTATCCTTGAGAAAATGATAGTCTTATCATGTGTTATCTATCCTTTTCTTCTCTTCAGATTCATCTGTTTCTTCCTAGAGACAGCCTACTTTCCCTATGTGTTGCTCATCAGGCTTTTTGCTGTGTATATTGCTTCAATATAATATAAAAGCTTTTCTTTCTGGTAAAGAAACCCTTTTTAACTTCCGAATTATTATTTCAAGGGACTAGATCGTGGTTCTTATAATATGGGTTTGTGTTGTGTGTACAAGCGATGTGTCAGTTCCATGTTAGCAAGAAACTCATCTTCGTGTGTACAAGGGATAGGTCAGTTCCATTTTAAGCAAGAAATTAAGCAGCTGAACCAGGAATTATACATTTCTTTGATCAACCTTTATCAACAATACATCATTAAAACATTTTAACTATAAGAATTAATTTTACTGAATATTTAACTATTTTATTTATGATTATATGAACCTTTTTTATTTGTTATTGATATTTTTTTAATTGTTGTATCATGTTAATGGAAAGGGATGATACATTTCTTTCCTATTTAAAATTTGAAAGCACCTATCCAACCAGGGTTTTTTCCCTTTTTTTTTACTTTTAATATATTTAAATATTTTTGTTTTTTTTATATTGTCAATTATTATATTTCTTTCTATTTATATAAAATTACCCAAGAGTGTAAATTAGTTTGTTTGAATGTGGTTTACCGCTTCAAATCTGATGGGATATGTTGGGATAGGTTGATGGGATATGTTGGGATAGGTTGAGGATAGAAACCATATGTGAAAGATAATTAAACCTATGCTTCAAATCTGATGGGGATATGTTGGGATAGGTTGAGGATAGAAACCATATGCGAAAGAAAAGATAATTAAGCCGAGCACAATCTTGATAACAGGATTCTTTTGTTGGGCAGATCATTCTTCCATCCAACATTGGAGCTGGCCTTGGTCTAGGCTTCGTTAACCTGGAAAAAGAAAAAAAATGATATAAATTATTTTACTTAACTTGAAAATTGAAATATTTTTAGTTATTTATATTTTTTTAAATGGCATATATCAATTTCATGTTGGACACGTCTTCTTTATAATAGGCTATAGAAAATGCCTTTGTGCACAATCAATGTGAAAGTGTACAAGTCTAATAACATGTTAAATATATCATTTGCAACAATAAATTATTTCCCTATTAAAAAACATTGATGAGAATTATTTAGCTTTATGTATTTTTTTATTGTCAATTTATAACTGTGAAACTGTCATTAAAAAGAACAAACAGAATATAAGAACTGGAGTGAGCAAAACTTCACTATATGTTCCAATTTAATATATTATGAAAATTTTATCATGTAAAACATTTCCTAATTGCAATATATTTTTTGGATATGAACAAAGCTTAACAACTATATTACAATTATGACTCACCATAGCAATCTAAATACTATTACATTCTTATTAAGATAATTGGTCAAAGCTCAATTCACATTTGAAAAGGAAAGACATTATATAAACATCGTAAATCTTCCCAAACATAATTTCATCAATGAAATTGCATTTAAATGTTCAATTCACATTTGAAAAGGAAAGACATTATATAAACATGGTAAATCTTCCCAAACATAATTTCATCGATGAAATTGCATTTAAATGTTCAATTCACATTTGACAAGGAAAGACATTATATAAACATGGTAAATCTTCCCAAACATAATCTCATTGATGAAATTGCATTTAAATGTTTAAATGTGAAAAGAGTATGTTAATTCATTCAAGAAACCATCCCTTACATAATATAATTTCATGATATAAATATATGTTTCCAAAACTCTAACCAAGGGACTTATTTGTCATTTTGTCTATGTTCTCTTTTTAGTCCATGCTACCCTCCATCTTGACACTACATTAATACAACAATTAGTTTTGACACTACATTAAGACAACAATTAGTTATATATATATAATATATAATGGGATAGTGGGTTCATGTTTTTTTTGTTGTTTCTTGTTTTTGGTAACATGGCTATAATAAAAACCATTCAAATGTTCATTTGTTTTCAAAAAAAACATTTTATCCGATATTGATACTAATGATAAGGAAGATTAAGAGAATTGGAAGAGACCTCTATAAATTATCAACTATAGATTAAGAGAATTGGAAGACATTCGAGAAATTAGAAAAGTGTTTTACCTAGGAAACTTAGGGAACCCCTCATTATGTTTTTCCTCCCCTCACCCCCACAATCTCTTTTACTCCATTTAATGATGGGAAAAAATTTAATGTATCATTACTTTGGCATTCATTCCAAAACATTTAGTAGTTGGGGGTCAATTTTGGCATACAATCATCTACGGGAGATAATATAAGTATATTAATGTTCCAAAAATGACTAAAAATAGGTTAATGGGATTAAAATAATATATCAAGGAGATGGAGGGGAAATCCTCCTACTTCACACAACAAGAAGGTGTAATAATTGTAGGAGGGGATTCAAAAGGAAGGGTGGTAGTTAGCTTTAACACCTTTAATCTTTCTCCCTTTACATTTTGTTATCATGAAGATTTCAACATGGTAGATTATGGCATGAGAGTGTGCCTCCAAATTAGAGCCTTTGATGCAACAACAAATGAGAATAAGGTAACCCTTTCAACACTAGTAAGTGGTAAAGGAATTTATGAACCAATAAGGCCATGATCCCACTTCATAAGATAGGGATTTTCAAACACCAATGAGGAATTGAGCATAAATGAGAAAACATATATGTTCTTTCTGGATTTGTTCAAAGACTCAAGGACAAAGAAGACTAGAGTTAATACAAGAGAGCTATGATTTGTTCCTACCAAATTCAAGGAACAAATTATGGTCCTTATGGAAAGGCTCATATGTAACATACCCAAATCCCCTTATACTTGCAAGGATGGGGTGCATGATAACAACTCAATTATACTACTAATGCAAACTTATGCAAAATATAATGAATTTGGTGATTATTAGTTTATCTAAAACCACATGATTAGCATGCATAGACTTTTGAATGCAAGGTCCATTACACATATACATAAATGTAAGTAGACCATAATACAATTTGACATACTATCTTTTCATAGGTATTCATTGCCAACAAATGACTCGTAATAAAAACAAATAACAAAAATGAATGGTCACAACCAAAATACATGCCAACTACGTGCAAATGATGAACATTCTACCAAAATAAGCTCTCCATTAAAGAGGTCGCCCCCAAGGTAGGGATATGGATCCAAAAGGGAAAAATTATGTGACTTCACTCTGATATCTCTCACTCGGTCCAATTCCCAAACTTTACAGATAAGGAATTAACATTTTTACAGCTTTCTAGCTACAACAATTCTACTCAGTCAGCATCTCTTCTCCTTCAAAACTAAAACAAAAATATGTATGCCTCTCGCATAACATCCTTCATCCCATGTCACCTCATTAAGATTGCAATGGGCCTATTGGACCTTTACCTATTCAATGGATTTTTTCAAAGCAAAGTAACCTCTCTATCAAGGATTAAAAAAGGTTGCCTCTAGAACTCTTCTTCTAGTTCCACCTAGATCAAAGCGTAATCAATGACATGATCATGATCATGATCATGTACATACTTCTTTAACGATGTTTTAATAAATAAATTGTGAACTTTTATGTTAATCGGCAATGTAAGCATAAATTTAGCTAGTCCATTTCTATCTAGGATTTCAAATGGTCTATAGTATCTTGAATCAAGCTTAGTACCACTTCCAAGCTATAGTGAGATTTTCTTTGTTCCTAGTCTTAGAAACATATGCTCCCCAACTTTAAATTCTCTATGTACTCTATCATTATCTGCATAATTTTTCTACCTATCCTATGCTTCTTTCAAATTTTGATTGATTTTTGCAATCTACTCATCCACTTCCTTGAGAAATACTAGCCCAAGAGTAACTCTATCAACTAAGTTATCCAACTTACTAGGGTTTTGCATATTCTACTATATAAAGCTTCAAATAGAATCATCTTCAAAGAGGTATGTTGTCCATTGTTATATGCAATCTCTATTGAACATAAATCATCTTCCCACTTGGATGACTTGTCCATCATATACAGCCACAAGTTATCTTGATTAAACCTCTTTGTTTTCACATGAGTCTATGGATGGTATGTTGTACTAAAATTTAGATTTATGCCAAAACCCTTGATTAATCCCTTCCAAAAGTTCAAAGTGAATGTAGGATCTTTGTTTGAAACATGGGCCTTGAGTATCCCATGCAATTTGACAACTTTCATGTTGTTTTTTTTATATGTGCTACCTTTTGTGTTGTTTTAATTGAAATGAAATGAGCAGAATTTTTCAACTTGTCGACCACTACAATGATGGAGTCATGTTTCCTTGTTAGTTTTAGTAAATTAGTGATAAAATCAATATTTACCAACTCCTAAGTCCATTTTGGCAATGGAAATCATTATAGTAAACCTATTGGATGTCCATGCTCAGTGTTTATTCCTTGTCATTTCATGCATCTTGCTATGTGTTCTACATCATCTCTTTTCTTTATTTTCCAAAAATATTATTTCCTTACCCACTACAATTGTCTTTTGGTACCTAGGATGTCAAGAATATGGAACACTGTGCATATTATTGGGTATTAAGTTTCCTTAATTAACAAGAATTAGGAGCATAATCTATATATTAATGCCAAAAAATATAGAATCATCCCACACCCTATCCCTTTCATGCCCCACTCCCCCCACTCCCATTTCATCCCTTGTCATTTCCCCATGCCACTCCTATGGAAGACTAGCAACATGGTTGGTGGGGAGGGTAGGTTGGAATGTCTCACTCTTCCATACGAACAACATGAGGAATGGGGGTGAAGCAATGTTGTGGTTAAATTTAAAGAAGAGGGTGGAACACATTTCTCCAGAAGAGAAATGTGGGGAAGGGAGAGGGAGGGACAACAATGTCGCAGGGAAGGAGGGAGGTTCTTGGCACCACCCACCACACCCACCTTCCCATTAAAATGATTGATGGTATCGTTGAATTGGGGGGTGGGGTTTCTTGGAACCACACACCCCACAACCCATCCCCCTGCCCGCATCTCCCACCAAAATGATTGATGGCATCATTGAAGGGGGAGGGGAAGGGGAAACACACCATTTTCTATGGGTAATTTGGCGAAAGGCTAAGGGAGGTAGGGGGAGTAGATAGGGAGGGAGGGAAATGGGGATTGACATGAAGGGATGAAGGGTTTGGGTTTGGGGAGGGTAATCTAATGTCAAGGGAGAGAAGGAAACAAGGTGTAACAGCGTTTGGTTGATTTTCCATGTAAATAAAATAAGATTAAGGTCATGGGACATGTATTCCAAGTTGAATGGTGGACAAACATTATAGTGGGCATCACTTGTGGTTAATTAATGGCTATAGAAATTGGCAAAGGCAAGAGTCAATAATTGGAATTTAATTATGAAAATAAAGGAAAATAGGAGAAAAGGAAGGTGAAGAGACACAAATTTGCATGCAAGAGAAATTAAAGGGAAAATGAAGAAAAATGAGACATCAATGATATAAAGGCATCAGAGAATCAATTCATAGCTTTTGGCTTAGATTTTGTCAGTTCAATTTTGGTCCTCTTCTTTCATTCTCTCTCGCATACACTCTTGCACGCTTAGAGTATTCTTGGAGCATTCTAGCAATCACTTGGATTATAGAAAAAATAAAATGAAAGCAAGGAAGTGTAAGGAAACAATTGGATCAACAACTATAGTAGGCTTACTTTGTAGGTAACAGGTTGCATGTGTGATATCCTTGTTGATTTTTGGATGCATGTTATATGCATGTGGTTAATTGGTTATGAGTTGTGATTGGCATGGAGATTTGTCTGGATTGACAATGGTATTGGCCTTGCCTTTCCATTTCCTAGCTAACCAAGGTGTAGTGGGTTCCCCATTTGGTTTTCTGATTGCTTTTTTGGTTTCCTATGGTTATGGGTTGGAACAAACACGTTGCATCCATGAAACAGCTTGGGTTCCTTGGAGGTTGTGGGTCGAGTTACTAGTCCCTAAAACTTATGGGTTGGTAAAAACACTATGAATCCCTAGAAAAGCTCGGGTTCCCTAGAGATTGTGGGTTTAGTCACTGGTTCCTGGAGCGCTAGACAACTTGGATAGAGACCAATGTGGTTGATGTTAGTGATATCTGAACCGTAGAGGTGAAATCACTATGGTTGAGGGTTGAGGTGGTTTGGCCTCTGGAAGCCCTGGTTGGTTTATTTTGGTTTAACCCTTATGATCTCACATTCATGCTTGGAATATGGCACGAGGGTGATTGCCTAAAAGAGAGATTTAGTTCAACCTAATCTATGGTTGGGTGGTACGTGGAAGTCCCTGACTTGGATGCCATTTTCATATGTTAATCTGAGTTATTTTCCTATTGTGATCTATGAGCACTTGTATTGATTATTATGGTGATCTTATGGATGATTCGTCATTGTTTCTATTATGATTATATGTTGGTTATATGCATGTTTTTATGATGTGCTCTAGCTATGACTCTTGTTCATGATTTGATAAGTTATTGGATGATTGATGAATGCATGGGCTAACAAGTGTTATTGCGGCTAGTTAGAGAGGGCATAGAGGCTTCTTAGTGATTCTCAAATGAAGTTCAGAAGTTTATGAACAAATATGAATTCATGACCTATAGCTTATATGTTTACTATATATTTGACGAAATGTCTATCTGGTATTAGGCATGTCTAGGTCAAAATGTTTCTCAAGTTTTGATTGTTTAACATTGTTATCATCATTGTCATTATCTGAAAAGTTGCAGGTAGTTCTAGGCAGTGGTATGGAGGCTAGCCTAAAAAAGTGGCATAGATCTTTCGACCACATGTAATGAATTGAGGAATTTGGGTCATAACCGCTGGCAGTTAGGCTTATGTGTGCGGTTATAGCCTCCCAACCACATGCATTCAATGTTATGGATGTGGTTGGGGAATTTCTCTTGTGAAAAAAAGTTCCAGCTCAAGGATTGATCACCTGGGGTGGTTTGCAAGCTCTTGAGTGGTTTGTAGTCCTTGAGGGATGGCTCTAAGTTGTGGTTAGTTGACCCCAGTTCCATAATTGAAACTTGGAGGTCAGGCCATATCATAGTGACACTCAACTCATGTTTACCCTTGGGAGCTTGTAAAAGTGGGTAAATGTGGGAGGAGGCATTACAAGGTGGTATCAGAGCTTTCAGGTTCAAACGCTTGGACTGGATGGGCTAAATGCATATGGTTATGCATGCATGTCAGTTGTTTATGTGTTCATCATGCATGCATGTAGGTTACTTCTTATTATGATCATGATATTTATGTATGAGTTGATATGCTTGTGAAGATTATATCGTGCTAATATGGACTGATTTTTGTAGATGTGATAGCCTCCCCTGAACTTCACTAAGGTATGATTTTGATTATGTTTATATTTGGTTTATTTAACATGACATGTTTGCAGGAGATTCAAAGATCAGATATGAAGAGCAAAATGGTGGACTATAGTTCACATGAATCCCCTTACAGGCTTGATGTGAATTTAATGGGATGGGGCTAGTCAGTTGAGCAGCAAGGAGAAGAGTACTTTCCTGATATAGCAGATACACTGAGAAGTTTGAAGGCAGAAATTAGAATGTTAATCTAGGTTGTCATTAATGTCAATATGGCAGTGGCCGAGATGGCAAATATTCTAGAAGATGCTAGAGGATGACTTGCTCAATCATGTATAAGACAAGGAGTGTCAATCATGCCCGTAATGATCTAGAAGCCCTTGATGACCTTGGTGACATATGTGGACCACACTTGATGAACATGATTGGAAGACTACCTTGGAAACTATGACATATCATTGCATCACCAAGACTACACGGTGATGATGAAAACTACATGCTGCATATGATGTTATTGATGACATTTATGAGCCTATGAGCTTTGATGAAGAAGCCTAACAAAATGAAGCCATCCATGAAGAAGAAGCCCATCCATGAAGAATATAATTGTCCTCCATTTAAATATTTTTCTCCACCTTAGAGGTAGAATCTCACCATGAGGCATACACCATCTTGAAGAGCATAATTTTACCTTTCCAATGAGCTATTACTTGGCCAAAATCTCCAAATAATGAGAGAGAACGAGATTTTACAAGGTTAAATAAGGTCTCTGCCTAGTAAGACGAAGCATCCTTAGCTAAATCACGTTGGCTCATCTATTAGACATGTCCATTTGATTTTCATACACAAGAATGTATATATATATATATATATATGAGTGTCCTTGACCTCATTACAACCAAGGAACTCGAACTTGATAAGACAGTGAAGAAATAACGAGTTCACATCTTGTGAACTATACTTTGAGGAGTATACTCTTGTGGAGACTGCAGTTAAGAAGTTCATCATTGCGGACTATGTTAGGGTGGTTGGAAGAGATAGTTTCTAAGAAAATTCAGTGCAGTAACAACCATAGTTCCAGACCTCCTCTCCAGTTGCGGATAGGGTTGTATTATGTTGATCTGGGTTGGTTTACCTTGCGGACTAGGCAGGGTCACATGCTATTGATTGCAAGGCTGATTGCATGGACTAGGCCTAGGACTGTTGGATAATATTGCCGACTAAACAAGCCTTCCTTGCTACGGATAAGTTCCTTCCTAGCCGCAAACAGAACTGGGTTATCTTTTGCACACTTTAGACCTGTGTAAATCATTTATTGTAGACCTCTTCTTTTGTGGATCTGAGACTCCTGATGTAGACCTTTAGTGGCACCATTGCAGATTGGTTAACTTGTGGCAAAAGACCTCAATTTATGGAACCTGTCATAATCTTATTGACTATGGGTTGTACCTTGTGGACTGTGTATTGTTCTTTTTTTGATGCAGATTGTGTATGGGTTCAAGTTGTGACTGTGGTAAACACATTTGTTAATGAAGCCTTGAAGATTGAAATCTCCCCATAGCAACAACAGTAAACTCTAACACAGTGAAGTCAAGCAATCTTGAACTAAAGATAGCATAGTGAGCAGTGAAGGAGGATTGCCTTTAGACAGTGAAGCATTTCGTGTAAGTTCTATCTACATTCTTTATTAAAACACAGGATTGGTGTCCTTGGAGTTGGTGCTCCAAAACTCAAGGTCAGTGCCTTGGACGAGATAGGGTCGAAGCCCTAGAGGTCGGAGCCTCATCAAAGACCAAGTTGGTGCTTGGCAATAATTGTCATACATTGTACTTATTCTTGTATACTCAATAAAATTATTATTATACATTTCTCTAATTAAGTTGTGAAAAACCTAACTGGTAATAATAACAATTGAAAGAAAATATTGATTCACCCCCCTCTCAGTATTTCCAACAATTGGTATGAGAGCCAACTTCTTAATAATCAACCTAATAGCTGGAAGAAGGATTCTTGGTCATAATGAAAAATGTCAGGAAGGCTTCCTTTGTTCGATGGCACAAATTTTAGTTTTTGGAAAAAAAGAATGTCCTACTACTTAATGTGCCTTGGATCTAAAGTTTGGCATTCTGTTTTAAATGGGTACATTGCTCCTTCCACTCTTCCAACTGATCAAGACGAAAGGAAATCTTACATTGCAAATGTCAAAGCTTTAAATTCCATCACTAGTAGAATCACCGACTCTGAATTTACAAAAGTCATGAATTGTGACTCGGCCAAAGAAGTATGGGACAAGATGATTGCGTTATATGATGGGGATTCTAAAGTTAAAAAGGCAAAGCTTCAAACTAATAGAAGACAATTTGAAAATCTTAAAATGGATGACGAAGAAGATATTACATCGTACCTTTTCCGTGTGACTGAAGTTGTCAACTCCCTTAAAGGGTTAGGAGAAAAAGTTGAAGAAAGTATAGTTGTTCAAAAAATTTTGAGATCTCTTCCTGACAGATTTGACTCCAAAGTGAGTGGTATAGAAGAAATGAAGGATCTAGACACCCTCAAGATGGATGTACTTCATGGAATTCTCATTGCCTATGAAACGATGAACGATATCTCAAATTCCAAAGAAGTAGTATTCAAAGCCTCAAAATCAACAAGAGGAAGAAAAGGATGGAATACCAGTAGTGATGACTCCAATGTTGAAATTGAATTAGCACAATTTATATGAAGACTCAAGAAAGGATCCAAGCTAAAAGGTAAGTACCCTCTTATTTGTTTCAATTGTGGAAGAATAGGTCATTATGCTGCAAAATGTCCTCGTAAACATGATAGTGATGATGAGGAAGATTCTAAAAGGATGGTATACAAAAAGAAAGGGTTTAATAAGAAGAATTTCTTCTCTAAGAAAGATGAGTCTGATGAAGATGAATTTGTAATCATCAAGAAGAAATCAACCAAAAATTTCTCTCATCACAAAGGAGGTAATGATGAATCAGATGAAGAAAATGACTATGTTGGAAGCCAAGAAGTATTGTTCATGACATTCACAAATGATGATGATTCAAGACTAGAAGGAAATATAAAGGAATTGTTAATAAGTGCCATTGAAGAAAATGACAAAATAGAAAATATCATTTCTCTCAAGGTAGAAAAGGAGGAAGGAAGACCTCTTGAAAAATAAGCTAAAAGAAAAGGAAGAAATCTGTGAAAATTGTGAAGCTGAAATAGTATCTCTAAGGAAGGAATTGGAGCAAGTCAAAAAGAGTTGGCAAAGCTCTCAAACACTTGACAATATCCTTAATTCTCAAAAATCTCAATATGACAAATCTGAGATTGGTTTTAAAGGAGAATCATCAAGTACTAAGAATAATGCAAGAAGTTATGTCAACATACTTTTAGCAATCCAAAAGAAGAAAAGTCATCTCATCCAAGGCCCATATCAAATCCAAAAAATGAAGAAAGTGTAACTCCAAGGAAGAATGTTGATTCAATTCATGGCTATTACAACAGGTACCAAACTATCTTTTTTGGGTATTATTACTGTTATTGAAAAAAAATTGGTCATCAAGCTAAACATTGCATGCCTCATAAGAATGAAACACCAAGATTGAAGGATCAAACAAATAAATCATGTGGTCGCAAAGGGCAAGGACAAATCAAGACCTGTAACTCCTTTGATTCTTTGACCAAGTTTGATCCAATTTTCTCCTTGTGTAATGATTATGGACATAGCGAACAAAATTGTCCACTGAAAAGAAGAGAAGCTAGAAGGGAGAATCTCAATACAGATAAATGTGGCCTAGTTCTATGTGCTCATAGTGATGAAAACCATTGGTTTGTGGACAGTGGATGCTCAAGACATATGATAGGTGACAAAAAGAAGTTTGTCTCATTGAACAATAAGGATGGAAGTGTATCCTTTGGAAGTGGATCTGCTAAAATCACTAGAAAAGGGACCATTGCCCTTGTTAATGGAAAAGGAAAGGCTAAAAATTTTTTGCTGGTAGAAGGACTCAAACACAATCTCTTGAGTGTTAGCCAAATTTGTGACTAGGGACATAATGTTGTCTTTAGCACCAAAGATTGTGAAATAAGAAATTCATCCTCAGGAGAACTTGTGGCTAAAGGAGTAAGAACACCAAATAATGTTTACATCTTGAGCAAAATCCACAAAGATAAATGTTATTTGAGTCAAACAGATGAAAGTTGGTTATGGCACAAGCAATTGGGGCATATAAGTTTCGATAACTTGATCAATATTAGCAAAATTAATGCAGTAAGGGATATTCCAAAGATGTTCAAACCAGATCAAGTTGTGTGTGGCCCATGTCAACATGGTAAGAAAACTAGAACCAGCCACAAGACTAAGGAGTTCTCAACATCAAAACCTTTGGAGATCATTCATGCAGATTTATGTGGGCCAACTAGAACTCCAGTGCTCCAAGGTGAAAGGTACTTTGCTTTATTTGTTGATGACTATACTAGAATGATGTGGGTATATTTCATAAAATATAAATCTGAGGCATTTGAATGTTTTAAGAATCTTAAAGCTCTTGTAGAAAATGAAAAGGATTCTAAGATTAATGTCTTAGAACGGATAGAGGGGGAGAATTCACATCAAAAAAATTTGATGAATTTTGTAAAGTACAGGGAATCAAAAGAGAATTGTTTGTTTCTTGAACACCCAAACACAATGGGGTAGTTGGAAGAAGAAACTGAACTATTCAAGAAATGGAAAGGACAATGTTACTAGTAGTCGACTTACAGCCAAAATTTTGGAGAGAAGTAGTTGAGACAACAGTTTATACCTTCAATTGAACCCAACTAAGACCAAATAATGAGAAAACTCCTTATGAATTATGGAAAGGAAGACCTGCTTCAGTAAAATACTTCAGGATTTTTGGAAGCAAATGCTTTATAAAGATCAATGATGACTCACTAGGAAAATTTGATTCTCGGCTTGATGAAGGAATATTCCTTGGATATTCTACTAGGTGCAAAATTTACAAATGCTACAATAATCAACTACAGAAAATAGTGGAAAGCATTGATGTGAATATTGATGAAGCCCTTCTAGAAAAGATAATTGAATATCATGAAGTTGATGCCTCATTGAAGAAAACAAAGAACTTGAAAAAGTGGAAAAAGATCAAGAAAAACAAAAGGAAAAAGAACCATCTCAAACTCCTTCAAAATTGAAATTCCTCCAAAAACATCACCCGACAGAGCAGATTATTGGCAATGTAGATGAGGGGATACAAACCCGAGGAAGGATGACAAGTACACTAAGGAGAAATGGTGTTGGTCTCATATCTATGATAGAACCAGAAGCTTTTACTCAAGCAAGGATCCTCATTGGGTGGAAGCCATGGAAGAAGAAATGTCTCAAATCGAGAAGAATGAGACCTGGGAGCTGGTACCTCATCCAAAGGATAAAAATATAATTGGAACCGAGTGGGTGTTCAAAAACAAAATGAATGAAGATGGACAAATCATCAGAAATAAGACAAGGCTTGTTTGTAAAGGTTATTCACAAATTGAAGGAATCGACGTTGAAGAAACCTTTACACCGGTAGCTCGTATGGAAGCTATAAGGATGTTCTTGACATTTGCTTGCTCAAAAGGATTCAAAGTCTATCAAATGGACGTAAAATCAACATTTATGAATGGAGAACTCAAGGAAGAAGTCTACATGGAGCAACCAGAAGGGTTTGATCTAGCAAAAGGAAAAGACTTTGCTTGTAAGTTGAAAAAGGAATTATATGGGTTGAAACAAGTTCCTAGAGCTTGATACGCAAGATTGGATCACTATATACAAGGCTTTAAAAGAGGGTGGCAGGAAGCAATATCTACATGAAGATGGATGGGGATAAGTTACTAGTCACTCTTGTCTATGTTGATGATCTAATTTTTTCTAGCAATAATGATGAGATGAGCCATGAGTTTGCTCAAAATATGTCAAAAGAGTTTTAAATTTCGATGATGGGTGAATTATCTTACTTCCTTGGACTACAAGTATCTCAAACCACAGCATGCATGTTCATATCTCAAGAAAAATATCTTAAATACATGCTTAAAAGATATGGGATGGAAGATTGTGCACCTATGAGCACACCAATGACCACAGACTGCAAATTGAGCAAAGATGATGAATCCCCCTCGGTAGATGCAACTCTTTATAGGTCAATAATTGGATCTCTCCTATACTTAACTTCTACAAGACCCGACATTATGCAAGTAGTAGGAATGGTAGGAATATTTCAATCAGCTCCTAAGCAATCCCATTTGTGTAAAAGGAATTCTCAGATACTTGAAAGGAACTCCTTACTTTGGTCTTTGGTATCCCAAAAGAACAACTCTTACAATGACAGCTTACACTGATGTTGATTGGGATGGAAGTGTGGATGATCGAAAAAGCATCAGTGGAAATGCATTCTTCATGGGATATTGTCTAGTATCTTGGCTCAGCAAAAAACAATCATCTATATCTCTTTCCAGAGCTGAAGCCGAATGTATAGCTGTTGTGGATTGTTGTACACAGATACTATGGATGAAGGAAGCTTTGAAGGATGTCAACATAGAAACCAAACAACCAATTACCATCTATTATGACAACACTAGTGCCATCAATCTCTCAAAGAATCCAGTCATGCACTCAAAGACCAAACATATACCAATCAAATATCATTTTCTCTGTGAACAGGTGGTTGAAAAAAACATCAAGTTGGAATATATCAATACTAAGGAGAAGATTGCAGATATTTGCACCAAAACCCTTCCTCGAGAAGCATTTGAACATCTTCACCAAAAGATGGTGGTTATTGCTCTAGTATCAGACTAAGCAAATTCTTAAGATGTCGCATGACAGGGGGGAGCAGTTGGATAGGGGGAGTTCTTGTGCACCCGTTTTCCATTGATGTCAAAGGGGGAGAGAATGTTTGAAAGGGAAAGAATATTTCCATCAATGACAAAGGGGGAGATTGTTAATCTAGGTTGTCATTGATGTCAATATGGCAATAACCGGGATGGAAAATATTCTGGAAGATGCCAGCGGATGACTTGCTCAATTATGTATAAGACAAGAAGTGTCAATCATGCCCTTGATGATCTAGAAGCCCTTGATGACCTTGATGACATATGTGGACCACACTTGATGAACAT
Source organism: Pinus tabuliformis (assembly GCA_031772625.1). NCBI lineage: Eukaryota > Viridiplantae > Streptophyta > Pinopsida > Pinales > Pinaceae > Pinus > Pinus tabuliformis. The sequence continues at coordinate 81,314,741 of CM062804.1, read as the reverse complement.
GATTGGAAGACTACCTTGGAACCTATGACATATCACTGCATCACTAAGACTACACGATGATGATGAAAGACTACATGTTGCATATGATGTTATTTATGACATTTATGAGCCTATGAGCTTTGATGAAGAAGCCTAACAAAATGAAGCCATCCATGAAGAATATAATTGTCCTCCATTTAAATATTTTTCTCGACCTTAGAGGCATAATCTCGCCATGAGGCCTACACCATCTTGAAGAGCATAATTTTACCTTTCCAATGAGCTATTACTTGGCCAAAATCTCCAAATAATGAGAGAGAATGATATTTTACAAGGTTAAATAAGGTCTCTGCCTAGTAAGACGACCCATTCTTAGCTAAAAAATGTTGCAGAACTTTAGTGGCATAGTTGCAGATTGGTTAACTTGTGGCAAAAGACCTCAACTTTTGGAACCTGTCATAATCTTATTGACAACGGGTTGTACCTTGTGGATTGTGTATTGTTCTTTTTTTGATGCAGATTGTGTGTGGGTTCAAGATGTGACTGTGGTAAACACATTTTTTAATGAATCCTTGAAGATTGAAATATCCCCATAACAACAGTAGTAAACTCTAACACAGTGAAGTCAAGCAATCTTGAACTAAAGATAGCATAGTGAGCAGTGAAGGAGGATTGCCTTTAGACAATGAAGCATTTCATGTAAGTTCTATCTACATTCTTTATTAAAACACAGGATTGGTGTCCTTGGAATTTTTTCTCCAAAACTCAAGGTCAGTGCCTTGGACGAGATAGGGTCGAAGCCCTAGAGGTCAAAGCTTCATCAGAGACCAAGTTGGTGCTTGGCAATCATTGTCATACATTATACTTGTTATTTTATACTCAATAAAATTATTCTTGTACATTTCTTTGATTAAATTGTGAAGAATCTAACTGGTAATAATAACAATTGAAAGAAAATACAGCTTCACCCCCCTCTCAGTATTTCCAACATAGAAGTTGTAAGACAGATAATAGCAGGTTGATTGAGGCACAAAAAAGGCTTGCCAGAGCTCAAGAAAAGAAAGCAAAGGTTAATGCAGTTATCCTTGAGAGCCTTTTAGATTTGCAGAAGCAGGGACAACTGAGGATTAGTCATGGACAAGAGGAAAAGACTAATGCGGTATATGGTAGTAGGCCTCAATCAGGATACAGGTTGGATAGAGATGATACAGTCATAGGTGGAAAATATTTGGATACACTTGACTGGTAGGCTAACCCTCATGGATTTTATTCTAGTTTTGGTTCTTAGAGACATTATTGTCACTATTGCCAACATCCTTATAGGAGAAATGAGAAACAATATTTGTATGAGGAGTTCAAGAAATCCAAGTCTCCTACTTTTGATGGGCGAATGAGGAGATTGGAAGATGCAGAAGCATGGTTTCTTGGGATGGAGAAGTTCTTCAGATTGCATGATTTTTCAGAGAATATGAAAGCCAAGACAGTGATCTTCAGTCTCAAGGGAAAAGCATATATCTGGTGGAAAGATGTGAAGCGTGTCAGAGGCATCAGGGTAAAGGAGCTTAATTGGCATGAGTTCAAAAGACTCTTTAGGAAGAAGTACTTTTCTGAGAAATACTATGATGGAAAGGTCGGGGATTCTGTAAGTTGAATATGGGTTCCATGATAGATGAAGAGCATACGACTAAGTGTCTAGAGCCATTGAGGTATGTTCCCTACCTCAAGGATGAGAAGACAAAGGTCCAAAGGTTCATTAATGGGTTGCCTTTAGCATTTAAAGATCGAATTGAGTATGATGAGTGTCAGTCATTGAAGGAAGTCATCAGGAAGCTAAAGCATTGTTATGAGCAGTCAAAGCGCAAGTCTGAGCCTAAGCGGGATTGGAAAGGTAATGAGAAGATTAAAGGAAAGTGGGCTAAGAAGCGAGTAAGACCTCAAGATGCATGTGATAAGGAGAATGTAGCGTCATACAAGAATTTCAATGTAGTTGATAGAGGACTTGGATTTCAACCCGAGGAGCAGAATAAGGTGATGGTAGGAAGCCCTTGAGGTGTTGGACTTCTGGTGGAGAGCATCATTGGAATGAGTTCCCATCGCACCAGGGTGGCGGACCTCAGATTTATAGTGCTTTGAAGGCATAGATAGTTGGAGATGTTGGGTAGAGTATTCCTCAACTTTATGCAATAGTGGATACCAGGCAGGTTGATCATCAAGCATCCATTATTGAGATGGAAGGTAAGCTTTTTGGTCAAGTTGTTTCCATTTTGATTGATCATGGATTTAACTATAGTTATATTATTCCTGACATGGTGGATAAGTGTTGCTTGAAAAAAGAAGCAAATGCAAAATCTTGGTTGGTACAGTTGGCTAGAGGGTCCAAGAGATGAGTTCATCATTGGGTGAGATCTTGTGCATTTGAGTTGAATGGTATGCCTACATTAGCACATCTAAATGTGCTTCCGTTGGGATCATACAATATGTTTTTGGGCATGGATTGGTTGTGCATTCATAGGACCAAGGTGGAGTGTTATGATAAGTTTATTGAGTGGTTGGATGATGATGGAGAAAGGAGAATCTTACAGGGAAAGAAGAAGCCTACATCAATGAGAATGGTTACAATTATGCAGGCAAAGTGTAGTTGTCGAAAGGGATGTGTATTGTTTATAGTTCATATTTCAAGTGACAAAGAGAAGGATCTTGAGGATGATGAATTCATGAAGAGGTATAATGTTTTGTAGTAGTTTCTGGATGTGTTTCCTGCAAATATTTCATAGTTGCCTCCTAATAGAGAGGTGTAATTTTCTATTGAGTTGATGTCGGGAGCAACACTAATATCTAAGGACCCTATAGGATGAGTACTCTAGAGTTGGTGGAATTGAAGTTGTAGCTTAAGGAGATGTTTGATAAATGATGCATAAGGCCAAGTGTGTCGCCTTGGAGTTCACCAATATTGTTTGTAAAAAAGGACAATATTCTCAAGTTGTGCGTTGATTACAGGCAGTTGAATAAAATGACTATGAAAATTTCTTAATATAAATCCAACTGCAGTGACTGATATTATTTCTTCTACTTTTTAAGTCGGAAATAAGTTATTCACAGTGTTTCTACAGTAAACATTGAAATAAATTCTACTGCAGCCTTCACAATTAAAATATTACGGAAAGTAAATGCAAGGAAAAATACTAGCACAAGTCTAATCACAATGACAGTTATTTTTGGATAATTGTCCCCAGAAAAACCCAATGTGGGAAAACTTGTGCAGCAGATGAGGGTTTCTTTATTGATCTTCAGAAAAAATCTCATGTACAAGATACAACCAACAAAATAGAAGAGGAATTTCTATGAGAAATTTTATAGACAATATTCTCACGCTTCTCAACGAGATTCTGACTCTGGAGAGGACCTGTTCCCCCCTCTGCGTCTCACTGCATCAGCCTTCTGTGTCACTGTGTCATCTTTTACATAGGGACTCTACAATCCCAATTTCACAACCTTTGCGATGTCCCTCCTCCGCTTTGTGTCTTCCTTCTGCTCCTGCACTCCTAAATGATGTTGATACCCTCTCTCCTTCTCACCTGCAACTCTCCCTCTAATCCGATTTCCTCTTGCCGAACTTCAACCAGTGAGAAAATCGATCTTACATGGCTAACCGAGTACCTGCCTAATGTGTCTTCCAAATGCCCATCGAAGTCCTTCTAATGATCCTCCAGTTGAGTAATCAATAGTCCAGATTAGATTCTAATCAATGGCTTAGATCATATTGACTTGATCCTCATCTTCTTCTAGAAGTTTCACCCACAGTGTAATTAATACCCTTTAACTATTTTAATTTCCTAAGTTTAGACTTAGGCACCCATTAAAAATAATTAATTATTTTAATAAAATTGTCTCCGGATGGAATTTCCCAAAACAATGTCTAGGTATTGTGGAATACATGTGTCCTAGCCTCCCTGCAAATTTTGAGGCTTAGAGCACATTTGATGCTACCATAAATCAACACTCCCTCTTAGCGAGGAATGTTCTCTAGCAATGCAATTTGCTGAAGCATCACCCTGACTTTGTAACATCTCCTTCTGTGTTGCTGATGTCTCACATCGTTTCCCACCAACTACTACACAAATGTTGCATTTGTACTGGTATTGGCCCTGCTACTAGCAACACTGCATCTGTACTACAACTCCCTCTCATTTTCTGCCACTTCAACTGAGAAACCTCATGTTCCTGCTACTGAAACGGATTCTCTACCATACCCATATGTTCCTTGAATTGGACGAACTTAGCTCTTCCTAGAGCTTTTGTGAGTACGCATGCTACATAATTTCCTGTGGAGACATACTGCAACTGTACTGCCCCACGTTGAACACAGTCTCTGATAAAGTGACATTTGATATCAATCTGTTTCGACCGATCATGAAATACTAGATTCTTAGAGAGTTTAATACAACTCTAATTATCGCAGAAAATATTGCTCGCTTCCATCCTCTTCATGAACAAACACACAAGCAATTTTCTAAGCCATATTGCTTCGCACGTAGTTGTGTTGGCCTCCATATATTATGATTTTGTTGAGCTCAGAGCTACGAACTTATGCTTCCTGTTGCACCAAGATATCATTCCCGATCCAACCTTGAAGCAATACCCAGAGGTACTTTTCCAATCTACTCAACTACCTGCCCAATCTGCATCTGTGAATCCATTCAATCTGATGTCATCTCCTTGGGTGTATTTCAAACCTATTAATTTTAGGCAACAATGGTATGTTTAATGCTTTAGAGAAATTTTACTTCAATTTCTTTATTAGCCTAGTATCAATATTTATATTAGCAATCACATCAACATGATAGTAAAATGCAAATAGAACATAAACATAAACAGTAGAAAACAAGCCAAGACAAGAGGACACAAGATGTGGCACCAGCGAGGGACAAACCCCAATGTGGGGAAACCCTTGATCAAATCTTCTTTTAGTCTTCAATAGTTCAACAGATAGAGATAGTACAATTTAAAAATCTGATAATTTATAACAACAGCAAAAGATCCCTAACCAGAAAAGTCAACGTTGGTCAGTAGGTAAGATTTGACCCTCAGCAAATCGGTCAACTTCAATCAACTTCAGCATCCAAACAGCAAGATAAAACAACCCTCAAAACAGTCAAATTCATCCCAGTCAATGTCTTGTCAAACAACCCACCTGCGGTTAGCCCTAGCTGCAATCAACGTTGGTCAAAAGTCAACGTTTAGCCTCGATTTATGTGCCCAAAAATGTGGCCTACCCAAACAGAGATAGCCCTCACAAAGACACAGTCAAAGGAGGTCAACACATGATGGTCAATGCTTGGTCAAATTGTCTAGAATTTCACTCTCCTGAAATTTCGACCTCCTAAAATTTCGCTCTCCTGAAATTTCGAACGTGGAGAGAGAGAGGCCCAGAATTCCGTACCCAATCAATGAGGAGAGAGAGTGAGAAGTGTGAAGATGAGTGTTTCCAAATGAGGCTAAGTCACCTTCTATTTATATGCAACATTGAGGATGAATAGACGTGACCATTCGGCTTCTGAGCCTACATGATTTTGTTGGTCAACCTTGACAATTTGACCATAATCAAAATAAATTCATAACTTCATTTGTACATGTCAAAATCAGATGATCTTTAGATCAATCCTACACCTCACGGAGAGAGGAATCCAAGAAAAATATCAATTGTCATAAATAAAATGACCCATGTGGAGTTTGGCCCTAGTTTCCAATTTTAACACTCCCTCTCAACTAGAGAGAAGTCCATTTGTTAATCCATCTGTCAATTTGTACTATCTTTGCCATCAATGCACTACTCTGCTCTGATGGACTATGAAGAAGAAGAAGTGACTGAGAATGTATCATGCCATTCTCTACTGACCCGAAGTCAATCCCAATCAGAGGAGAGTGTGCCATACCACTCTTACTAACCCAAAGTCAATTCCAATCAAAAGAGAGTGTCTCATACCACTCTTATTGACCTGAAGTCAGTTCCAATTGATCCCTGATCAATATCGGTCATCCTCTCATAGGGAGTACGGTAGTACATAATGCATCCATCAGTAGTACTATGGCCCCTATCCTCATTTCCCTACTCATTGGCCAGATGGGAGGTACTTCCCATGAGTCCCAGATTGCATGGGTAGGATGTCTCGGCAAGAGAAGGATGAACCACTCATCTTGCCTACATGTCACCAAGGCGTATTGCAGGGGAACACTGAACCACTCACCCTATGGTTGCTCATCGCTCCAAGAAGTACCCCAAGCTCCACAGAGCTCCTAGAGCTCAATGTCCATCTCATACAGGACCCTCATAAGAGGGTCTCTCCACGACTCCAAGTCGTTCTCAGAAGGCCAAGAACTTGACCTTCCCCAGGGGCTTTGTCAGAATATTGGTGACCTGCTCATTAGTCCTGTTAGACTCCGTCTTATGTCAGTGTGAGATTGATTCTTCTTCAAAACCCTGTTTTGAAGAAGAAATCATTAAATGTGTTTTTTAGAATATGTATCAAACTCTCCAGCTCTTCAAAAGGCAGCAGCTTCCTCAGCTCCTATCTCTACAAAAGCACAAACAGAAGAAAACAAAAACATCATCAGCAATCAGAGGCAAAGTCGGGTTCAATGAAGATACGGTTTTCAAGGTGTCAAGAAGCTAATGCTGACCAAGTTCGTCTGGTTTCTTATTGGCTTTGTCTGAAAATGACTGGACCGACGAGATTTTGAGACTCTTAGAAAAGGTAGAAATTACAGAAATTTCATCTCTGGTGTGTTTGACAAACATTTTTAAATGCTTTGGGAGGAGCACACTGCAGGAGGCAGCCGAAAACTGTATTCTGGCATTTAAAACTGAGGGTGTTAAGCTCCACAAGTTGTCAGATTTCATATGTGAGTTTGCTCTAAGCCTTACAAACATGGAGCTTAAGAAGATCATATTGATTTTCAAGAGTATGCATGAAAAGCTTGAAGTAGAGCCTTCCTCCTCATCATACAGCACACTTATTGAGTATTGTTGCGAGACATTTGAGGTTCACATTGCTCTTGATTTGTTTGAAGAAATGTGCAAAGCTGGTCTACAAATTTCTGCTAAGACTTTCCATCCATTCATGCAAGCAAGTGAAAAGAGAAATGAATTGGATCTGGTGCTCCCAATCTACAAAATGATGCGCAACTATGATGTCAAGCCAACTGGGGAGACGTTCAAATACATGATCAATTCTGTTGTGAAGATGAAGAATTTTGAAGCTGCATACAATCTGTTGGATGAAATGAGAGAGCTGGATATGCGGCCAACAACACAACTATATAATGCCATTATGGCAGGATATTTCAGAGAGAATAACGTTTGCAGGGCATTGGCAGTTCTCAAACAGATGAAGAATGCAAATGTAAAAGCAGATGCAGATACATACTCTTACTTGATACATCATGCTAAAAGTGAGGGGGAGGCCGTAAAGTACTATGAAGAACTTAAAAGATCGGGTATCCCATCATCAAAATATGTATATATGGCACTTATCCATGTCTTTGTGAACTTCGGCAATTTCCTTAAAGCAAAGGAGATAGTCGAGGATAAAAGAAAACATGAAAAGTACTTAACTGAGATTAAAAGTAATGACGTTCCCGAGGCAAAAGCGATGAGGTCCCTTATTGAGCCTCTTGGGAAGCAAGGTAAATTCACTGAAATGTTTCAGTTGCTTCATGAGTACAAAGATAAGGAGGATTGGTGCTACGCTTGTAGTTTATCAGTGCTCTCCTGCATTAAGCATAAACAGCTTAGCTCTGCCATTGACCTCCTCAAGCAGCTGAAAGAGATGGACAGATCTCTTGTGGACATTGTTTGTGACCAGATCTTTTACCTTATATGTGCAACCAATATGGATCACATGTCTTGCGCAGCCTTCTATGTCTTTGTCATGGAACATTGCTTGAGTCTCAGGATAAATTTCATTCGGGCAACATTACCTCTACTCTAGCAGACAGGTTGAGTGGTTTGTCATCACAATTGCCTAAAACAAAAGAACTGGACAAGACATCATTGCGGGCTTTTCCAAATCTGTTGAAGTTTGTTGCAAGTAAGATCTTAGAATATTCCAGAGATAGTGTTGCAGTTCTGCGATCCATGGGGGACGCTATGCATTTATGGAATATATGGTTGCAGGCGAAGTTAGCATAGGTTTCAAAACAGTCTCTAGTGGTCGGTTCTGGAAATCTTGTGACCGATCCTCGGTCAATTGCGTTGCATTATTTGAGGTCTAGAAAAGGATTTTTGTTCGATGTTTTTGTTATCCTCCCTTTGCCTCAGATGGTCCTCTGGGTTGCAGCCTCAACACTTATCATGGAAGGAAAGATAATCACAGTCATGACTGTTTTCCTGATTATGTTTCTATTTCAGTGTTTACCCAAGGTCTATCATTCAATCTGTATATTACGATAAGTGCAGCATGTGTCTGGTTATATTTTTGGTACAATCTGGTGGGGATTTTCCTTGAATATACTTGCTTACTTCGTCGCTGCTCATGCTGCTGGCGCTTGTTGGTACTTGCTTGGGATTCAGCGGTCTGCAAAATGTCTGCAAGACCAATGTGAAGCTATTGGAAGTTGTGATTTCCATATACTGGGCTGCAACAAGCCCATATATTATGGGTCATCGATGATGAAAGACACAGGAAGAGCAGCGTGGACCATGAATGACACTGTGCATTCGATCTGCGTAAACAACAACGGGATTTTCAACTATGGAGCTTATAAATGGGTTGTGCCTTTGGTTACTAACACAAATCGCATTGAGAAAGTATTATTCCCGATCTTTTGGGGTCTAATGACACTAAGAATATTTGGAGTTACTATGGTGGTAGTCGCGCTCAGTTTGTTTCAATTTACACAGTGCCAAGGTGTGTGCGTATTGTTCTGGACAGAGTGCGGCAGAATTGTTGCAAGTGTTACCAGATGAGTCCTGTGCTTGGCCCGAAGATGGAGCAGCGCCCCTTCTCTGCACAGCTCGAAACCAAGAAGTTCACTTTCAATGTGATGGCAAACAGATGATGAGCTTCAATCATGAGGAGCCTGAGACAGACAGGATTTTGTTCCATGATTTCCGCCAAAGATTGTTGGGATCTTTTGGAGATTTTGTGGGATTGCGGGTGATGTGGCTCTTAGAAGGTGGATTGTGAGCTATTGAATGCAACCATGCAAACCGCTCTCAGTACAGTTGTCACCATGAGCTGAATCAACAGAATGTTAGTTTAAAGGTTGTTTTATTAAAATGGAAAATGCAACGTGGCAAACTGAAAATAAGTCAAGACTATCTATCACAGCCAAAGAATGCGATTTGATTTAAGATTTCAATCCTGATCTTATGGAGATCTGCGCTCCAGTTTTATCTCTTAATTAGCCAATTATCAGAAGATTTAGAGGAACACTGTTTTATGTTTAGAATAGATGAAACTCCCTTTCCTAATTTTTGTAATTGCAAGTGAAACAATGCCCAGGTTTTTGGGTTGATCTGTTTTCTCTTACAATAGTCTTATTTAATGTATAAAGATAGTCATTTGTAAGAGTTAGTGGGGAGAGAGAATTCTGAGTGCTGAGAGGTGTGTGTAACAGAGCTTCATTGTACAGTTTTTGACAGAGATTTTTAATGAAATTACACAGCTCTGACTTCTGAGATTCCTGTGGTATGAAAGTTAGCATAAGTTTTTCTTCTGTTTCATATGTAAACTGTTATGTTTCATTTCACTTCATGATCATTTCTAATTGAACAAATGAAGTGTTAAGGTAGAATTCATCATTTGTATGCTCTGCCTTTAAGTTTGTTCAATATTCAATGTTTTCTTCTGTTTGACAAGGATTCATCTTCTATGCCCTTGTCAGCTCCTCAGCAGTCTTGCCATCCCATTTAATCTCAATTTGATGTTAAATTTCTTGCCTACCTTGCCTCAGTCGATAATCTGTGTTTTTTATTATATTTCTCTGTTCAAGCTATTACTTTGCCCATGCAGCCCAGAAAAACCCCCTCATTTGATTAAAAACCCCTTTTTCTATCTATCCATTTACTAGCCTAAAATCAGTTTCTTTTAAAGTCATCTCAGCCCCTTTTAGAAAAACTTTTTGCTGAGATAGACCGGAGAGAGCCCTCTCTTGCCCCGTAGGGCTAGCTACGAGGCTGAGTGGTTTGATGTTGCCTTGAGGTTTACCTTTCTCAGCCTGAGGTGAAATTTCAAGCGCTAACAAGTCCCAATGTGATGGAGCCTTATTTCTCCTCGTTGTACCATATCCCAGATAAAGTGGTACCTGATGTCTATATGCTTGGAGCGATCATGAAAGACAGGATTCTATGATAATCAAATCCCATTCTGGTTGTTGTAGAGGATCACGATGGTATCCAGTACATGTCCAAATAGCTCACTGAAGATATTCCTCAACCAGATCGCTTCATAGGAGGCCATACTAGCAGCTATGTATTTGGCCTCGGTGGTGCTCAAGGAAACCGATTTATGCTTCCTACTCATCCAGGATATCGAAGCAGAACCCAAAGAAAAATAGCATCTAGAAGTGCTCTTGCGATCCACCACACTTCTAGCCCAATCAGCATCAGAATAACCATGCAGCCTCACATCTCTGGCATTGTATCTCAATCCATGAGTGATTGTGCCCCGAAGATATCTCAGAAAATTCTTGGCACCAATCCAATGTATATGATGAGGCTCAACCATATATTGGCTCAATGTGTTAACTGCAAAACATATGTCTGGATGGGAGTTCACCAAGAACATCAGTGCTCCTATGAGTTGATGATTCTCAGAAGCATTTCCCAATTCAGGTCCAACAACACTACCACATAACTTCTTAAAGTTAAGTTCCAACGAAGTAGTCATAGGCTTGCAGTCCACCATCCCAAATCTTTCCAATATCTTCACAACATATTTTCCCTGAAAAAGGAAAATTTCAGATGGTTTTTGCCATACCTCCAACCCTAGGAAATAGTGCATCAATCCTCGGTCCTTCATCTCAAATTCAGAATCCAACTCCCTCTTACATTTGTGAATGAGAGGGTCTGCACTTCCATCAGCGCCATGCTTGATTTTGTAGAGCCACTTAGAGGTGACAACTGATTTGTCCTGGGGTCTAGGGACCACATCCCAGACATCATTCTTCATAATTGACTCGTATTCTTAATTCATAGCATCTTTCCATACTTTATGCTTCATGGCTTCTTCGAATGATGAAGGCTCATTTTGAATGATAGTGCTCATGGTGGTCAAATATCCTTGATACTTGTTCGGCTTCTTGCTTTCAGGGAAAGTCTCCCTTGGTGCAATGTGTCTCTCAGCATCTTCGAGAGTCTCCCTAATCCATGAGGGTCTTTTTTTTGAGGATGAGGGCTCATGAGGGGAGGATCAATATGATCCATAGATTCATCAACATCAGGCATTGTTTCGTCTTCTTTTTCACCCTTATTTCCTGTGTCAACTTCTTTGTCCTTTCTCAGGATAGGAAGGTTGTTGATCTTCCTGAGGGCCATATCTTTGTTGAAGGTGAAATCATGACTTATCTAAACTTCCTTTTGACCAGCAACATAAATTCTATATCCCTTAGAATTTTCACTATAGCCCACAAAGATTCCTTTCTTCCCAGATGCACCCAATTTGCTTCTTTTCTCTTTCACCACATGAAAATATACGAGACTTCCAAAAATTCTAAAATGAGAGACATTGGGTTTCTTACCAGTGAACATTTCTTCAGGAGTCTTGGAGTCCAATGCTTGATGACGTCATCGGTTTTGAACATACACGCCAGTATTTGCAGCTTCAGCCCATAGAAACTTCGGAATGCCTTGATCATGAAGCATGGCACAGACAGCTTCTACAATAGAGTGATTCTTTCTTTCAGCCACACTATTCAGCCCGTGAGTGTATGGCATTGTAGTCTCCCTCTTAATGCCAAATTCTCTGCAATAATCTTGGAATTCATTGCATTCGTGCTCAGTCCCATTATCAGTCCTCAATATCTTGATTTTCTTCTCGAAATGGTTTTCGATCAAGGCTTTGAAGTGTCGGAACCAGGTGAACACTTCATCCTTCTTCTTCAAGAAGTAGATCCAAGTCTTGCGAGAATAATCATATGTAAATGTGAGATAATATAAGTATCCTCCCAAAGAGTTTATGGGCATCATACCATATATGTCGGAATGGATCAATTGCAATATATCTATGGGCTTGCTATTACTTGAGGGGATTGGTCACATTGTAAGTTTTCCTTCGGCACATCCCGGACATACACCTTCATGCTCTACTTTGAACTTGGGCATACCTATCACCATATGTCTCACATCGAGTATGGCCTTATAATGAATATGGGAAAACCTCTGGTGCCATAGTTCAGATTCTATAGATGTGTCACAAGACATGGCTCCCAATGGACTTCCTCCAACTTGATACAAAGTGTCAAGCCTGAACCCAAGAGTAAAAGCATCTTTAAAATTTATTTTCCAAACCCATACCTTTCCATTAATGAATGCCACCTTGAATCCTTTGTCCTCCATGGCTGAAATGGACATCGAATTCTTCTTGAGATCAAGTACATATAGTACTTCTTGCAAATGAATAGTGTTACCTTGATTCAATTGAAGGGTAACATTCCCTACTCCCTTCATGGGATAGGTGGCGTCGTCTCCAAGTTTGTCTCCTTTTCTATCAGATTAGAGAGGGCTTCCTTGTATCCGGTGAAGTGCTTGAGGCACCACTATCAATCAGCCAATTTACCAAAGTGTCTAGAGGAGAGGCAATGGAGAGGGACGATATAAGATAGTACTATTTTTGCTTATTGTTAACAACATTTGATTCTTCATACCTGGAGTTCCTTGATTTCTTGGAGGGTCGACCCTTTCCTTGATGTCCCACATTCCTTTTTCCTTTCCATTGGACTTATCATTCCTTTGATCATTGTTGTTGAAGTTGCCCCTGGAATGATTGTGATCATCATCATGCGATGTGTCCCTTCTATTTGGACACTCCCTTGCATAGTGGCCAAACTTATTGCAAACAAAGCACCTACCCTTCCTTCCTCCCTTTGATCTAGGATTTCCATGGAAATGACCTTTAGACCCTGCATTATTCCTCCTTTTGGCATGAGCGGAGAATGCAGTGGGGTTGCTTCTATTAGAAGGCATTTCTTTCTCCACCATTCTTGTTTCTTTTTTAATGCATCTTGACATTAGTTCTTCAAAACCTAGAATTCGATCATTGTTGAGGACGGTGGTTTTAAATACATACCACTCAGGTGGGAGTCCTCCAAGGGTGGTGAGAGTAAGTTCCTTGTCAGGAATGACTTCTTCAATCGAGAGTAGATCATTCTTGATCTCAGTAATCCTCCAAAAATAGGATAGAATATTCTCATCCTTGCCCTTCTTAATATCCTTCAACTTATTCTTGAAAAATAGAATTTGATTAGTGTTACTAACCTTGAACATGCCAACCAACATGTCGTAGATCTCCTTGGAGGTCTTCAATTCAGAGATGTAGGCCACCAGATGCTTGTCAATGGAATCCCAAATAATCTTATTTGCTTTGACTTCAACCCTATTTTACTTGGTCTTTGCAGCAGCCGGTGCATTTGAAGGAGGTTCAGGGATTTTACCTTGCACATAATCTATCACTCCTTTTTCTTCCAAGGTCAAATCAAGAGACATCTTCCATACATGATAGTCAGATTTATCATGGAGCTTTTCTTCAGCCGAGAAGTAGGATGAGGAACCCATTGAACCCTTTTTCCTTGTCCAACTGTCTTTGGTGATTGCTCTTTCACTCTTGCTTGGGCTTTATCTTCACCTCAGCTCTAATACCATGTTAATTTTAGACAACAATGATATGTTCTATGCTTTAGAGAAATTTTAGTTCAATTTCTTTACTAGCCTAGTATCAATATTCAGATTAGAAATCACATCAACATGATAGTAAAATGAAGATAGAACATAAACGTAAACAGTAGAAGACAAGCCAAGACAAGAGGACACAAGATGTGGCACCAGCTAGGGACAAACCCCAATGTGGGGAAACCGTTGATCAATTCTTCTTTTAGTCTTCAATAGTTCAGCAGAGAGAGGTAGTACAATTTACAAATCTAATAATTTATAACAACAGCAAAAGAGCCCTAACCAGAAAAGTCAACGTTGGTCAACAGGGCAAATTTGACCCTTAGCAAATTGGTCAAATTCAGTCAACTTCAGCATCTAAACAGAAAGATAAAACAACCCTCAAAATAGTCAAATGCAGCCCAGTCAAAGTCTAGTCAAACAGCCCACCTGCGGTCAGCCCTAGCTGTAGTCAAAGCTAGTCAACAGTCAACGTTTATCCTTGATTTTTGAACCCATAAATGAGGCTTGCCAAATCGAAGATAGCCCTCACAAAAACGCAGTCAAAGGAGGTCAACACACGCTGGTCAATGCTTGGTCAAACTGTCCAGAAATTCAGTCTCCTGAAACTTCACTCTCCAGAAATCTCGGCCTCCTGAAATTGCGCTCTCTTGAAATTTCGACCTCCTGAAATTTCGAACATGGAGAGAGAGAAGCCCAGAAATTTGTACCCAATCAATGAGGAGAAAGAGAGAGAAGTGTGAAGATGTGTGTGCCCAAATGAGGCTAAGTCACCTTCTATTTATATGCAACGTTGAGGATGAATAGACGTGATTGTTGGGCTTCTGAGCCTACATGAGTTTGTTGGTCGACCTTGATAATTTGACCATAATCAGAATAAATGCATAACTTCATTTGTACATGTCAGAATCAGTTGATCTTTAGATCAATCCTACACCTCTCGGAGAGAGGAATCCAAGAAAAATATCAGTTGTCATAAATAAGATAACCCATGTGGATTTTGGCCCTAGTTTCCAATTTTAACAAAACCATATCCGACTGTTCCACACACATATCTAGGAATGTGCCTAGTTGCTGCCCAATGCACCCTTTTCGGTTCCACCATGAACTGACTAAGGGTGTTGACAGTGAAGAAAATGTCTGGCCTAGTGTTGACTAGATACATGATCGACCCAATGAGCTATTTGTACAAGGTGGGGTGCACCTCCTTGTCTCTTATGCATCTATTTTCTTCCAGTTGGTGATTATAGGCGTAGCCATGAGTCAACAATCTTGCATTCTGAATCTCTTCAAAATATCTATAGCATATCTTCCTTGCCCAAGGAATATCTCCCCATTCTTCTATAACACTTCCAACCCTAGAAAATAATGCATCAACCCCATATCCTTCATGTCGAATCCTGCTTCAAAATTCTTCTTGCGGTCTTGTATGAACCTAGATGACCTAGTTAGAAACAAGTCATCCACGTATAATACTAGAATAAGTGGCTCATTCTCCACCATTAGATATTAGAGATTGGGATTAGCATCACTCTTTATGAATCCCAACTGCTACAAGTAACTACCAATCCAACCATACCATGTTTTGGGTGTCTGCTTGAGCCCATATAAAGATTTCTTTAACATGCATACATGAGTTCTATTTTCATGAGTTTCAAAGCCTTCGAGTTGTTCTATATACACCTCTTCTTTTATAACCTCGTTCAAGAATGTTGTTTTGACATCCATCTGGTGAATCTTCTATCCCATTTGAGTTGTTAGGAATATAACATATCTGATAGAGGTATATCTAACTACTGGGGCGAAGGTCTCTTCATAGCCTATTCCTTCCTTGTGTCTATATCCCTTTGCCAAGAACCTAGCCTTGTACTTCTCTATACTACCATATGTTTCATGCTTGATCTTGTAGATCCACCTTGATCCTACAACTGATCTATCCTCTGTTCTAGGTACCACTTCCCAGACATCATTTGTCATGATAGACTTATACTCTTCTTGCGGTCTTGTATGAACCTAGATGACCTAGTTAGAAACAAGTCATCCACATATAATACTAGAATAAGTGGTTCATTCTCCACCATTAGATATTAGAGATTGGGATTAGCATCACTCTTTGCGAATCCCAACTGCTACAAGTAACTACCAATCCAACCATACCATGTTTTGGGTGTCTGCTTGAGCCCATATAGAGATTTCTTTAACATGCATACATGAGTTCTATTTTCATGAGTTTCAAAGCCTTCAGGTTGTTCTATATACACTCTTCTTTTATAACCTCGTTCAAGAATGTTGTTTTGACATCCATCTGGTGAATCTTCTGTCCCATTTGAGTTGTTAGGAATATAACATATTTGATAGAGGTATATCTAACTACTGGGGCGAAGGTCTCTTCATAGCCTATTCCTTCCTTGTGTCTATATCCCTTTGCCACGAACCTAGCCTTTTACTTCTCTATACTACCATATGTTTCATGCTTGATCTTGTAGATCCACCTTGATCCTACAACTGATCTATCCTCTGGTCTAGGTACCACTTCCCAGACATCATTTGTCATGATAGACTTATACTCTTCTACCGTGGCATTCACCCAAACTTGGTGTTGTACAGCTTCCTGAAAACTGGAGGGTTCTTCAACCTGTGCAACCAAGGCTTGGTATCTGTCAGGTTGTCTACGTTGCCTCTTCTCGGTTCTAAGATCTCCGACAAACTCCTCTGCATCCCTCAGTGTTTGTTGTACTTCCCTGTTGGTTCTACCATTGGTGGTGGGAGGCTCAATCAAGTCCCCCCTCCAGTTCATGTTGTTCCATCAACTGAAAACTGCCTGGATTTCCTATTTCCGAGGAATTACTAGTGCTAGTCATTGTGCTTGATCCAGGTGCCATCCTCCTGCTTTTCCTCCTTGTTGCCCCTGCTGTTGTTGGACTAATGGAACATCCACTTACTGAATTCCTGTTGGCATCTCTCGAGATTTCCTGAAAGCTTTATCCTCCATGAACTTTGCATCTTGTCTTACTACAATCTTCCTACTGCTAGGAATGTAGAATCTGTATTCCTTCGAGGTCTCACTATATCTTATGAGGTACCCCTTTTCTGCAGTCTGATCCAGTTTACTATGCTTCATTTGGAATGTGATAATATGCCACACTTTTGAATATCCTGAGATGACTCACCTTCGGCTTCTTCCCTGTGAAGAAACCTTCAGGCGTTTTCTTCCCTCAATGCTTTGTGAGGAGTTCTATCCTAGATATACACTATTGTGTTGCAAGCCTCTACCCATAAGAATCTAGGCAAGTCTTGGTCATAAAACATATCTTTTGCTGCCTCGACGATAGTTTTATTTTTTGAATCAGAGACCGGAGAATCCACAGTATGAACATTTTTACACCAATGTTTCAAATCCCAAGTGGGATCCATCATCAGGGTTGAAGAATGATAATAAAAGAAGAGCAGATCAGGGAAATAAATACTAATGAGGAAGGAAATTTCAAGGAGGAACACACTGTCGGCTAGAATCTTTTTAATTTTTATTATTTCGCTCTACTACTCCATTATGCTCTGGATTATATGGAGTCGTCCATTCTCTTTTGATGCCCTCCTTTGCACAGAAATCTATGTAGTCTTTGTTCATGTACGCAACACCTTTATCTTTTTTCTTGTCATGTTCTCTACGAGAGCCTTAAACTCTTTGAACCGATCAAAGACCTCATCCTTGGTCTTTAAGAAATAGATCCAGGTATTTTTAGAATGATCATCAATAAAGGTGACGAAGTATTCGCCACCACTAAGAGCTCTTGTAGACATAGGGCCACAAATATCTAAGTGTATCAATCCCAATATGCCTTTCGCTTTGTTGTTACTTCTGGAAAAAATTGTTTTAACGTACTTCCCTAGTACGCATCCTCTTCATACACCATCATGCTCAGTACTAAGGACTAGAACTCCTAGAACAGTATCTCTAAGCATCCTTAGTGCTCCATGGTGCAAGTGTCCCATTCGCCTATGCCATAGTTCATTTAGTTCCTTTTCACCATTATGATTGATTCCTATCAATTCCATTCGAGACTCGAGTTGCAACCTTTACAGTTTGTTGCTTCGATCTCTAATTTGTCTCTTCTTCTTCCAGCTTGGATGTTTGACGTATACTTTCCTTCCAATGAAGTATACATCGTATCCCTTGTCCTGTAACTGGGACATTGAAATCAAATTCATTCCTAACCCGAGCACATGCAAAACATTAGTGGCTCGGATGTTGGTTCCTTCTTATGTTTGAAATGTTATGGTGCCTCTCCCTACTTGAGTACACTTCGTTATGTTTATCATGGTAATTTGGAAGTCCATTTACTCTTCTTGATAGCTCGAGAAATGTTCTCGTACTCCAGTTAAATGGGTTGAAGCCCCGTTATCAATATACCAAAAATCTGTTGACGCTGAACTTGAAAAGCATGTGAATTCTTCTTCCAATTTGGAAGATAATTCAAAGACATCTTGATTTTCCATCCTTCTTTGTGCTATTTTTCCTATCGATTTCTAACGCTTTTCTGCCCCAGCAACTGCTGCAGGAAAACTCTGTCACACTAGAAAACTCCTCTTCACTAAAGCTTTTGCACTGCTCCCTCTATCATTGGCAAACTTCACTCTCTGTCGACTCTCTCATAGAGATATTTTCCCACAAAAATTTCGCCCTCCTAGACTGCACTGCATAATTCTTCTGGGGATTCGATTTTCTGCCTATGCAACAATTTCGAATTCCCTCCTTCTCTTCAACGTTGGCTCTTCCAGTCTTCACTCCTTCTTAACTCAACTCTGATACCATGTGAAAATTTCTTGATAGAAATCCAACTGCAGTGACTAATATTATTTCTTCTACTTATTAAGTCATAAATAAGTTATTCACGGTGTTTCTATAGAAAACATCGAAATAAATTCTATTGCAACCTTCACAATTAAAATAATGCGGAAAGTAAATGCAAGGAAAAATACTAGCACAAGTATAATCACAATGACACATCTATTTTTGAACAATTGTCCTTGGAAAAACCCAATGTGACAAAACCGGTGCAGCAGATGAGGGTTTCTTTACTGATCTTTAGCGAAAATCTCATGTACAAGATACAACCAGTAGAATAGAAGAGAAATTTCTGTGAGAAATTTTATAGACAATATTCTCATGTTTCTCAGCGAGATTCTAACTCTGGAGAGGACTTGTTGCTCCCTCTGCGTCTCACTGTGTCAGCGTCTTCGTAGGTACTGCGCAGTCCCAGCATCACAGCCTTTGTGTTGTCCCCCCTCTGCTCTGTGTCTTCCTTCTTCTCCTGCACTCCTTATTGATGTTGATACCCTCTCTCCTTCTCACCTGCAACTCTCCCTATAATCTGATTTCCTCTTGTCGAACTACGACAAGTGAGAAAATCGATCTTACTTGGGTATCTGAGTACCAGTCTATTGTGTCCTCCAAATGCCCATTGAAGTCCTCCAGTTGAGTAATCAATGGCCCAGATTAGATTCTAATCAATGGCTCATATCATATTGACTTGATCCTCGTCTTCTTCCAAAAGTTTCACCCACAGTTTAATTAATACCCTTTAATTATTTTAATTTCTTAAGTTTAGACTTAGGCACCGATTAAAAATAGTTATTTATTTTAATAAAATTGTCTCTAGATGGAATTTCCCAAAACGATGTCTGGGTATTGTGGAATACATGTGTCCTAGCCTCCCTACAAATTTTGAGGCTTAGAGCACATCTGATGCTACCATAAATCAACAGTGACTATCAAGAACAGGTATCCATTGTCGTGGATTGACGATTTTTTTTATCAGCTGAAGTGAGAAGCATTATTTTCAAAGATTGATCTAAGATCAAGATATCATCAAGTGTGCATCAAAGAAGAAGACATTCACAAGACTGCATTCCATACGAGGTATGGACATTATGAGTTTGTGGTGGTTCCTTTTGGTTTTACCAATGCTCCATCCACTTTCATGTGTTTGATGAACAGTGCGTTGCGTCCTTACTTGGACAAGTTTGTGATAGTCTTTATTGATGATATATCGATATACTCCAAGAATGAGGAAGAGCATTGAGATCACCTGGTAGCAATGTTGATATTATTGATAGAGCATTGGTTGTATGCCAATCTTAGCAAGTGCAGTTTCTTTCAGTCTCAAATTCATTACTTGGGATATGTTATTTCCAAGGAGGGGATATCAATGAACCCGAAAAAGATTAAAGTTATCATGAAGTGGCCAACTCCTAGGAATGTGGATGAGGTCAAATCATTTATGGGACTAACAGGTTATTATAGGTGGTTCATCAGGAACTTATCATGGATTGGTTATCTTATTACATCTTTTCAGAGGAAAGGGAAGGAGTTTGAATGGGCTGAGGAGTGTGCATCTGGTTTACCGTAGTTTAAGTGTTTTATTACAAATGCTTCAATTTTGAAGATTACAGATCCTGATAATGAGTTTGTGGTTTGTACAGATGCTTACAAGGAAGGACTTGGTGGAGTCTTGATGTAGGAAGGGGTGGTGGTATGCTATGAGTCAATGAAGTTGAATGAGCACGAGTGGAGCTATGTGACTCATGATCTTGACTTAGAAACTATCATCCATGCATTAAAGATTTGGAGACATCATCTTCTTGGCAGGAGGTTCGTCTTTATGAGTGATCACAGTGGGTTGAGGTACTTGTTTGCCCAACCTAATCTGAATGTTAGGAAATCTAGATGGTTGGCTACCCTTAGTGAGTTTCACTTTGAGATCAGGTACATCAAGGGAAAGGAAAACAGACTCACAAATTTTCTCAATAGGAGAGTGCAGGTGAATCATATTTTAGTTGTGAGCTCCTATGGGATAGATTTATAGGAGTGGATCTTGCATGCAGGGAAGCATGATGAGAGGTAGTAGCAGTTGAAGCACAGGTTGCAGCAACAGGGTGAAGGTGATAGAGATGAGGAGTATCACCTCACGATAGATGGCTTGGTGAGATTCAAGAACAAGATTTATGTGTCAAATAGCAGTGAGCTCAAGAAGCTTATCTTGAGGGAGTTTCATGTCAAGTTGTATTTAGGCCACCCAAGATATAAAAAAACTTTGACAATAGTCAAGAAGTTCTATCATTGGCCGAACTTGAAGAAAGAAGTGGTTGAATTTGTTGCGAGATGTTTGAACTGTCAGCAAGTGAAAGCAAAGTGTAAGCATCCAGTTGGTTTGTTACAGCCTATTCTGATTCCATAATGGAAATGGGAGGTCATTTCCATGGACTTCATTATAGGTTTGTTGAGGACATTGAAGCAGCATGATTCCATCATGGTTGTGGTTGATAGGTTGAGTAAGGTAGCTCACTTCGTTGCAATGAAGTCTATGAATTTAGCTAGTGAGGTAGATCAGATCTTCATCAAGGAGATAGTGAGATTACATGGTGTTCCCAAGAATATCATATCAGATAGAGATGCCAAGTTTAGCTCCAAGTTTTGGAAGGAGTTGTTTGCAGGCTTGGGGACAGAGTTAGCATTCAACACAGCTTATCATCAGTAGACAGATGGACAGACAAAGAGGGTGAACAAGATTCTTAAGGATATGTTGAGGATCTATGTCATGCATTAGCAAAGGAAGTGGGAGGAGTATCTTCCATTGGTATAGTTTTCATATAAAAATGGGTACCAAGAATCCTTGAGGATGAGTCCATTTGAGGCTCTTTATGGGTGGAGTTATAATACTTCTATCAATTGGAGTGATCTAGTTAAAAGGGTGTTGATTAGACTGGATATGTTGGTTGAGATGGAGTGGGAGATGCAGATTACTAGAAGGAATTTAAAGGCAACACAGAACATGCAGATGTGTACTTGCACATCAAGCCAATAGGAGCTCCATGATGATTATATCATGTGCCAAGTTTGCATGTCGGTATTGTGGTCATTTTGAGATCCTTGAGAGGATTGGTCTAGTGGCCTACAGGCTTGCATTGTTGCCAACAATGAAAGTCTGTGATGTTTTCCATGTTTCATTGCTTAAGAGATATGTTCAGGATGTTGATCATGTGATTGATTGGTTTGTATTTCACGTGGAACAGATGGAGAATTCTAGCTAGAACCTCAGTGCACTTTGCAGCAGAAATAGCTCATGCTCCAAAACCGAGCAATAGAGCAGGTTAAAGTGTAGTGGAAGCACTTTGGGCCCGATGAAGCTACATGGGAGATGGTTGATCAGATGCGGGCTTTGTATCCTTATTTATTTGTTGGTTGAGCATATGTGTTTGGTTTATGTGTTTTGGTTTATATTTATATATGCATATGTGTATTGTAAATACTACAATGAGTTGTGTTATAAAGCTCCAATAAGAAGTATGTTGTCTACAATGAATTGTGTTATAAAGCTCCAATAAGAAGTATGATGTAAATACTGCATCAAGTTGTGTTATAAAGCTCTAATAAGAAGTATGGTGTTCATGGTTTCAGTAGTTTGGTATGATGTAAATGTTGCATCGAGTTGTGTTATAAAGCTCCATGGGAAACATGTTTTGTTGGTTATAAGTGTCATTGAACACTGAGGATGGTGTTCCCCCAGGGGGAGGGGTCTGTAACATACCCTTGCTAATTTTCCATGTAAATTAAATAAGACCAAGGTCATGGGGCACGTATTCCAAGCTGAATGGTGAGCAAACATTATAGTGGGAATCACTTGTGGTTAATTAATGGCTATGGAAATTGGAAAAGGAAAGAGGCAATAATTGGCATTTAATTATGAAAATAAAGGAAAATATGAGAAAATGAAGGTGAAGAGACACAAATTTTCATGCAAGTGAAATCAAAGGAAAAATGAAGAAAAAGGAGACACCAATGATAAAAAGGCATCAAAGAATCAGTTCAAAACTTTTCGCTTAGCTTTTGTCAGTTCAGTTTTGGTTCTCTCCTTTCATTCTCTATCTCATACACTCTTACACACCTAGAGTATTCTTGGAGAATTCTAGCAATCACTTGGATTGGAGAAAGAAAGAAAAGGAAAGCAAGGAAGTGCAAGGAGATAGTTGAATCAATAGCTACAACAGACTTACTTTGCAGATAACAGGTTGCATATGTGATCTCCTTGTTGTTTTTTGGATGCATGGTATATGCATGTGGTTCCTTGGTTATGTGTTGTCATTTGCATGAAGATTTGACTTGATTGACAGTGGTCTTAGCCTTGCCTTGCCATTTCTTGGCTAGCCATGGTGTAGTGGGTTCCCCATTTGGTTTTCTAATTGGTTCTTCAGTTCTTAAGGTTGTGGGTTGGAACAAATGCTCTAGAGCCTTGAAACAACTTGGGTTCCTTGAAGGTTGTGGGTTGAGTTATTAGTCCCTGGAGACTATTGTTAATTTTTCATAGGACTACCTTGTTCTTTGCTTTGATAATTGCATTTCTTCATTAATACATTAATCTCACCCCATATCATCATTACATTATCCATATCTTCACCATAATTCATCAGCATATGCAATTATATAGGAATAATGGCATCATCATCAATGCAGCAAAACAATATAAGAAAAGCATGCACACACATAAAGACACTAGGATTGGTCCAAGACTAGAGCAAAACCCACTATGGGGAAAGCCCTTGCAAATCTTCTGCTTTGTAGATCGTCATCAAATGATTTAGCGAAAGAGAGTACAATGATCCATAACTGTATATATGCAACAAAACAACTATGATATCCATGAAACAGATCTAATCATGCTTATAATCAAAACCCTCGTTCTAATGGCTATAATGTGTTGTCACTAACTGTAGTCAATTGTTGGATATTGTTGTCACTGTGTTGAACACTGTTGCACTGTGTTGAACACTGTTGTCACTGAGCAGAATCTTCGGAATACTGAAATCTCATCTTTGAGTCCTGGACCTAGGGAGGAGGAATTGTGTGAGCGTCTATAACAATCATGGACGCTCTCTATGTATTGTATACCAGTGTCTATGGTAGCTTGGACACTCCCTAAACCATCCTATGTGTGTGTCTGGGGACCAACTCACTCGATCTTCTTCAAACCCCCAGACACTCCCTTCCAATTATTGTGCATGCGTCCGAGACGGCTTGGACACTCCCAAGACCACTTTGTGCAAGAGTCTAGGAACCAACACCTCTAGATATGCCTCAGAAACCCTAGACGCTCCCATAGGCTTCTATGCCAATGTCTAGGGATCTTTGGACGTTGTCTTCACCACGTTGTGCTAGCATCCAGGGACTAAAATGTCTAGTTTTGTGCTAGCATCCAGGAATCAAAAAACCCTAGATCAGTGTGAGCTTCATCCCTGAGATTTCGGACCCTTGCGCGAACTTTCCTCCGACAAACCTATGTGAACCAAGACAATAAGAGAAGAGAAGATGGCTTGATCAATGTGTCCAAATGAGCTTGAGGTCTCTTCTATTTATAGGCTTTCATGAGGGTCCACTTGGGGTTGAGGCCGACCTATCCAATTTAACATGTGCTTAGGGCCGACCTAAGGCAATATACATGAGTGAATAAACAAATTCAAAAATCAACTTTCTCTTTTCCAAATAAGGTGATCTTTAGGTCGATTTTGGTCCTCTCAAAAAGATGAATCTAATGCAATCATCATCTCAGTCATTTGAGCTGTCTAAGGTGGAATTTGACCGCAGTTGAAAAAATTAACACTCCATATCAACTAGGGAGAATTTCACCTGCCAATATTTGTCCATCGATCAATATGCCATTCTGGTATCTTCATGTATCATCATCGATCATGTTTGTCATGTAGTCATCATGTCATGACCACCTCAAGTATCTCATCATCAAAAATCATCAATGTACATCTCAATCTATCTCTTTCTTATTCATGCTTATCTCTTAATTGTTCTTTCTCGTATGTTGAACATTCTTGAATCTAGAAGAAGAAGAATTTGTTACCGAAGGGGATATTAAGCTACCACCCTCTATCCATCATGTTTCTACCCAGAATCTCTACCAACGGGCTACTACCTAAAATATCATCATCAATCATCATTGGTGAGCATATCATCAAGGAGCACATCTCAACATGTAACCACATCGGAGCAATGTTCCACCAAGAATCCAGTGCGGGGAGACGCATATGGGGGACGTGTGGGAGTACCCTTAAATTTTAGGGAAATTTTGGGGGTGCGAGGGGACGTCGGGGTACATAATTTTAAATTACACACACACACACACACACACATATATATATATAAAATTCAAGTTCATATTCATTGTTCAATAATGAAAGCATAAATATTAAATAGACTAATAGTAATATGGATACCAATACATTGAAAATTGAAATTTGATTCAAACATAAAATTTAAATTCATAACTGAATTAAATAATGACATTCATTGATCCATCCTCATAATTGATTTTGATACATATATCACTCATATGACATACTCATTATTCATCCATACCATTAGATTCAATAAAAAAATTCATTAATGAAATATTTAAATACATTGATCCATATCATTCATCATTCATCATTCTAGAATCTAAATTGAAATAAAAACATACTAGTATATTACTATATACTATATATTAGATATTAAAGTTTTGAGGGGGAACGCCCAGACGCACCCCTTTTGGGGAGTCTCGTCCCCCACACTGGGGAAACGCACCCCCTTGTCTCTCCCCAAGACTCCCAAAAAGGGTGTGTGGGGAGCGCATCCCCAGTAGACTCCCCATCCCGGTGCGTGGGGTGCGAGAGGTGCGTGCACTCAACCCTGAGGGATGCATCCCTGTGGAACACTGCATCAAGGAGCACATCTCAACCTGAAATCTCATGGGGGAACTATACATCTACAACCCCGTAGCGAGTAATAGGATATCCAAACACACAGGGGAGCACATCTCGACCCTGGGATCTCATCAGGGAGCTCAATCTCAACCTAGAATTGCATAGGGTTATATCAACCCATCTTATTGCATATTGATATTTCCATCGGTGACCCTGAATAGACATGTGGCAGAACACATGCATCATAATCAACTTGGATTTTACACTCTCAACTCATTGGCCAAACGAGGAGTGATATTCCATACAAGCCCTGCTTGTGGTTATGATGCCAACTGGGGTGTACTCTGCAAAGACTAGACAGGGGAGCAACATTTTTTGACCCTATGAAGATAGGGGAGTAGCATCTACACCCCAATGGGTAACATATAGGGCTCATACCCTATTTTCGAGAGTTCCCTCAACCCCAGGAGCCCCCCATCTCAATTCCTCACCATGGGAGCTCAGACAAGGAGGAAGAGTTAGCTCAATGTCCTCAATCAGTGTTGCTCTCATCATACTCAAATCTAGTATCAGTTTGTTTCAATAGCAATTGTTTCCTATTCATATAGGACATCAAATAAAATATCATGTCAGAACATAAATAATCATATAAATCACAAAAAGATACCATAATCATCCTCCTTCTCAAGGAGGTGCCAACCACAAGCATGAGCTTGTTTCAAACAACTGCATTGTCTCAATATATGAGAGTATCTCAGTCCCAACTAAAAATATGGGACTTTCTGCCAATCGGATCACAATGTATCTATACCATATCTCTATCAACAACAATACATCCATGCAGTCACATATCATAGGAGAAATATCTTAGCCTCAAAAATAGAATATCTCATGCAAATATTTCAAAGGATGCTTGGTGGCAACTCTATGTGAATGAAGTGGCTCACTCATGAATTTATTCAAGTTCTATGCACATCATATCTATATCTATATATATATATATATATATATATATATATATATATATATATATATATATATATATATATATATATATATATATATATATATATATGGATGTTCAAAATGGAACATCAATGCTTCAATCAACAGTCGGATGCCATGTCAAGTTCAACAACATCTTTGAACTTCAAATTAGAGTATCCAAGGATTTGCATTTTCATTATTCAAAAACATTTTCAATAGCTTTGCAATATAGAATTTCTTTTCCAAATTCCAGAAATCGATTCATCATGCCATGATATATCATTTCGAGCTTCAGAAGTTATCTCCTTCTGATTTAGATCATCATAGGCTCATCACCTGTCAAGGGTAAACGATCAGGATATAAAACCATAATCAAAATCAAAGCCATACCTTGGAACTCATCATCATGACTTCATCAGATAATTGTCAAATACAGACATATTTGGATCAGGGAGCTTGCTTCATTCAATGCTCTAAGCATAATGCCTTGCATAAATCAATGTTGTACCATCACATCAGCAAAGTCAGCTCATCAAAGTTTAGAAGTTAGATCACAACCATTATCAAAGTCATCAACATCACAGTATCAATTCTTTCATCCAGGAGATAGGGAGAGCTCATATCAAGTCGTGACTTCATTTATTATCATGCCAACAAGTTGTCATCAACCATGCATTATCAATATGAACTTTATCAAGTCATTCTCATAATCATAATACAAGTCATTTCTATCACTAGGTGCAAATGCATACACCAAGGATGAGTCATGCAGGTTCCAATTTCATGTTGAATCACAACTATCAGTTCCTCAACCATTATGCTAAGCACGAGGAGGCCAATACAAAATCATTTTTTTCCGAATACCCACATAAGTCATTATGCCTACATAGCATAGACATCACGGAAAATCAACAACAGTCAATCAGATCATTAGTCATCAGAACAAGTCCAATCTATTATCATAGAGAGATCTATAGTCAAATCATATCTCAATCATCAATTCAAAGTTATTGCCAAGCATCACGACAACACATTGTTCATCTGTATCAATCATCCAAATCATGCCAACCTCTTGTAGTACAAACATAGTGACATATATATATATATATGTGTGTGTGTGTGTGTGTGTGTGTGTGTGTGTGTGTGTCCCGGTCACCTGCAAACATAAGTCCAAATTGCGTGTTCATGTTATGGAAAATGTCAAGTTTTCATGTTCATGTTATGGAAAACATTCAATCTCTTCCTACTTCTAGATCTTGTTATCTGCAACATATCTATGGAATTGACATCTTCCAGGTGACCATTCGATTTCATGCACAATACTTCATTTTTACGTGATCATCAATTTAACCCAACAACTTCATAAATCATATTACAGTGGCAGAATATGTCAGTGACACATTAATTAGGAGTTTAGACAGCTTTAGAAAGCTTCAGATGATGGTTGACTGTAGTCAAACCCCTGGACGCTTCCTTCAAGTTAGCATGGGAGCGTTTTTAGCTACCTTGACGCTCCCTGCGCCTTAGCATGTGTGCCTCTAGGGACAAAATCTCTCTGTTTTGTGCCTACGTATGGAACAGAAGCCCTAACTTTTGTACAATCCTCATATCTGCGATTTCTTGCAGATCAATACTGTCAGGTGCACATAAATCGTATTTCAACAGTACATAATGCAAATAGTAGTTTGAGAAGAGATTCTCCCTCTGACTGGGGATCTACTTCATTCATGTCAATGACCCGTCTCTACTAGAGTCATGCAACAACAAATATGTTAAATCATCAACATATATCTATCACGGCTATGACATCAATCTTTCATCAAAGGTTAGACTCAAAGTAGCTTATCATATCTCAAAGATTATGAGCACTTTCTATCAAGTCACTTCATCAAGTTAGGACATTTAGTTTAACCATATGTCATCGAAACAAGACCACAGGTAGTAAGAGATCTAGAATATCAATCTCATAGTTATACCTCTAACATCAAGGTTACCATGCTTATCATGATCAATGAGATCAATTTAGATCATTCAATAAATCTTTACCAAAACAACAAGAGTGTCAATCTCTCTTTCAATATGCTTTCATCATGCTTATCACAAGAATTATCAACAAACTCACCTATATGAGTCAATGAGCTATCTTTTTATATGACATCCATCATGGCAAGCATCAAGAGTATCATTTACTAAAGTCAAAGTGCTAGCCTTCTTTATAGGATCAAGATGTCCAACGGATGGATGTTAGCCAAACACCAAGTGTATCAATGTATCAATATTAGATAGCCTCATAGAATTCAAGAATATCAAAATGTTCAACACAAGGGGCATCATTTCATCATAGGAAACATAGATCCAAGTCACTTTCATATGCATGTATGAGAAATTAAAGAAAGATACATTCTCATCATATCTCAGGGCTTACCCATCCATCAATGTTATTGTTGAAATACAACATACCATGCATACCTTGTGGTATTCAAATACCTGTGCACCTTCTCATAGGCAGCTTGTAGTGCTTGTCACCTTTTCATCAAGTACCTCTTTACCTCTTTCTAGATCTAGCTTTTCTTTCTTGCATCTCAAATGATCCTCAAGAAGGATCTACTCATCACATCTCATCAAGGAGGTTAGAAACATCCATATACTCAAATACATATGCAAGAAGTATAAGAAATAAACATAATCATCAGATCCATAGGTCTAAACAAAAGTAAGAGGCATCATAAGTCAAGAAATACTTATCTTCAATGAGAGGTGATCTTCTCCCTCTTGAACCAATCTTCAAGAGACATCAATGTCCATGGTCCATATACCAATGTTGCCTTTAGTTATCCAACCAGGCCTACTAGGGATTATCCCATCTAGGGCTTCATCAAATATTTTTCAAGTGCTTGAGAATCTTCACATTGACTAGCTAGGTTCCATATTTCATATTGTTTCCAAAAACTAGGGTTTTCTTTCCAACCCTAACCTTATAGAATCCATCAACCCCTAATAATCAAGTTGCCTAGGGTTTTCTTCAAACCCTAGAATTCTTTTAGGTCTCCACCATCCACTTCTTGCTTCCATCAAAGGTGTCATCATCGGGGTGATCTCCATGGCTTTTATTCAACCCAGCTCTGATACCATGTTAATTTTTCATAGATCTACATTGTTCTTTGCTTTGATAATTGCATTTCTTCATTAATACATTAAATTCACCCCATATCATCATTACATTATCCATATCTACACCATTATTCATCATCATATGCAATTATATAGAAAGAACAACATCATCATCAATGCAATGAAACATAAAGGAACAATAGAAGAAAAGCATGCACACACATAGAGAAAACATGATTGGTCCGAGACCAAGGCAAAACCCACTATGGGGAAAACCCTTTCAAATCTTCTTCTTCTTAGATTGTCATCAAATGATTCAACAAAAGAGAGTACAATGATCCATAAATTTATCTATGCAACAAAAAAACTATGATATCCATGAAACAGATGTAATCATGCTTATA
The DNA here is from genome assembly GCA_031772625.1 of Pinus tabuliformis. Lineage (NCBI taxonomy): Eukaryota > Viridiplantae > Streptophyta > Pinopsida > Pinales > Pinaceae > Pinus > Pinus tabuliformis. Next base: position 81,284,627 of record CM062804.1, on the reverse strand, counting down.
ATAAAAGCCCTCATTCTAATGGTTATAATGTGTTTTCATTGACAATAGTCAATTGTTGGATATTGTTGTCACTGTGTTGAAAATTGTTGAACATTTTTGTCACTGAGCGGAATCTTTAGAATACTAAAATCTCATCTTTGAGTCCTAGACGCATGAAGGAGTTGTGTGAGCGTCTATAAAAATCCTGGACGCTCTCTGTGAACTCTATGCCAACATCTATGGTAGCCCAGACATTCCCTAGACCATTATGTGCGTGCATCTGGGGACCAACTCACCAGATATGCTCCAAACCCCCAGATTCTCCCTTCCAATTACTGTGCATGCGTTTGAGATATCCTAGATGCTCTCAGGACCATTATCTGTAAACGTTTGGGGACCGACACCTCCAGATCTGCCTCTGAAACCCTGGACGCTCCCATAGGCTTATGTGCTAACGTATAGGGCTCTTTGGACGTTGTCTTGGCCACTGTGTGCCAGCATCCAAGGACTAAAATTCCCAATTATGTGCCAACGTCTAGGAATCAGAAAACCCTACATCAGTGTGAGCTTCATCCCTGAGATTTCAGACCCTTGCGCGAACTTTCCTCTGACAAACCTGTGTGAACCAAGACAATAAGAGAAGAGAATATGGATAGATCAATGTGTCCAAATGAGCTTGAGGTCTATTCTATTTATAGGCTTTCATGAGGGTCCACTTGGGGTTGAGGCCAACCTATCCAATTTAACATGTGCTTAGGTCCGACCTAGCCCAATATACATGAGTGAATAAATAAATTCAAAAATCAACCTTCGCTTGTCCAAATAAGGTGATCTTTTGGTCGATTTTGGTCCTCTCAAAAAGAGGAATCTAATGCAATCATCATCTCGGTCATTTGAGTTGTCCAAGGTCTAATTTGACTGCAGTTGCAAAAATTAACATGTATGGGTTGGGACAAATGCTCTAAAGACTTGGAACGTCTTGGGTTCCATGGAGGTTGTGGATATAGTTACTAGTTCCCGAAGTCCTAGACATCTTGGATATATACCAATATGGTTGATGTTAGTGATTTTTGGACCGTAGAGGTGAAATTACTATGGTTGAGGGTTGAGATGGTTTGGCCTCTGGAAGCCCTAGTTGGTTTATTTTGGTTTAACCCTTATGATACCACATTCATGCTTGGAATATGGTGCGTGGGTGATTGGCTAAAAGAGAGATTTGGTTCAGCGCAATCTATGGTTGGGTGGTGCGTGCAATTCCCTGACTTGGTTGGCATTTTCATATGTTAATATGAGTTATTTTCCTATTGTGATCTATGAGCACTTGTATTGATTATTATGGTGATCTTATGGTTGATTCTTCATAATTTTTATTATGGTTATATGTTGGTTATATGCATGGTTTTATGATGTTATCTAGCGATGAATTTTGTTTATGATTTGATAAGTTACTAGATGGTTGTTGAATGTGTGGCCTAACAAATGTTATTGCAACTAGATAGAGAGGGCATAGAGCCTTCTTGGTGAATTTCATATGAACTTTAGAAGTTTATTATTCAAATATGCATTCATGGCCTGTAGATTATATGTTTACTATATGTTTGAGAAATGTCTTGTTATGAAACCAGCTCACAAAAATATAGAAAAGATAGATCAACGACTTAGAAATTAGCCTTTTCGATGGAGAAACCTCCTTTACATTACACAAATGAACAATTCTTGCATGATACAAATGACAAGACCTCCTTTCTATATATAGGAGTCTAAGGGGTCATAATATAATCAGAGTTGACATAATAATAATAATGTAAGGGCACAACAATAACAATAGTGGGCTTCTATGGGGCACCATAATAACAATATGGGGACTACATGGGCACAAAAATATAATAATGGGGTTGCACTAATAACAATAAGGGTTACACTAGTAGTATAGGGACCTAACATGCCCCTCTACTTCAAAAAAGGTTGTCATCAACGCTGGAGTAGTTATGGATGCTTCCATATAAAATTCTCATCCTCCTATGTGGAATATTCCACGGGTAAGTTCTTCCACTTGATGAGATACTCTGAAATTGATTGATTTCGTAGCTATCGATTTCTTGTTTCTATGACTTCTTTATGTTCCCATATGATTTTTCCTTCCTCGTCAAATTCTGGCAATATTATTTGAACTAGGATCTTCTGCAACTTTTTAATGAGTGGCCACACTTCTTCATCATTCTTCCATTCATCCTTTGCTTCATTTATACAATCTGGTTGGATAATAGAAATAGCACAAAACAATGCTTCCACATCCTCATCCTTTCTCGAGAGTACATTTGCAACAACATTTTGCTTCCCCTTATTGTAGATGATTTCAAAGTCATGACCCAACATATTTGTGACCCATTTTTTTTGTTCTTATGAAGATAATCTTTGTTCTAAAATGAATTTAAGGCTATCATGATCCATTTTTACCTTGAAGTGTCTTCCCATTAGGTAAGGTCACCATTTCTTAAGTGCATGTAGTATTGCCAACATTTCCTTCTCATAAATAGCTTGCTTGAGGGACATTTGTTTGTATGGATGTAGCCGTAAAAATAACCAATCGCCTCTATCAAAACTTCTTTCACTACGATGTTGATCTGCCTGTTGTTTCATTCGATTCTGCACCAAAGTGGCGTTATCCTTTAAAAGTTGGAGAACTTGTTGTTGATGCTCGATGTGATCTTTCACTGCTTGAACCTTTTTCTTCTTAATATGTTCTTCTATCTTGAGAGTTTGAGGAATGGTAATTTCTTCCAATTCATTACAAGATATGGTCAGATTCATTTCTTGATGCTCGATGTGATCTTTCACTTCTTGAACATTTTTCTTCTTGATATGTCCTTCTATCTTGAGAGTTTGAGGAGTGGTAATTCTTGCCAATGTTTCACAAGATATGGTCGGATTCATTTATTCTTTCTCTGGGGTTGGTTCCTAGTGTATATCCTCTTCTTTTGATGTTTCTTTATTATTTTCTTCCTCCTCTTCACAATCTATGTAAAATAATTTCTTCTCAGCACACTTATGACCTTTAGTGTATTTGCTATCACAACTGTAACAAAGCCCTTTTTATCTTTTTTCTTCCAATTGTTGTGGTGTAAACCTTGTAGGTTGTGGAAGGCTAGGATAAAAATCACTTCCATATTTATAACTGAGTGGTAGGATTCATTGTTTCCATAATTCCAGTGTCAATTTTTCTTGCCAACCTGAATGCCTTCTCCAATGAATCAGGTTCCCAAAGACGAACCTCATGTTGAATGTTATCCTTTAAATTCCCTATGAAGACATCAATCATTTCCTTCTCTAGAATATAATTTACCCTTATATTCAATTTTTGGAAGTCCTCAATGTGCTCTGCCATTGAACCCTTTTGTTTGAGATTTATCAATTGGCTAAATAAGGTGTTGCTATTTGTATCCTCATAATGTGTTATCATTTCCTCCCTGAAAATTGACCAGGGGACAAGTGGTTTACGAGAATAAAGCCCTTTATACTATACAAACTAATTTGGTTCTAAATATAAGGATGCAATATGCACCTTTTGTAATAGTTGTACCTCATGTAGAACAAAATATTGCTCCATCTGTAGTATCCAATTTACCAAATCCTTGCCATCAAAATTCCTCATATCGTTTTCTCTTTATTTTAGGAGTTCAATCTTGAAACGATTGTAACTCTATAATTTCAGATCTCCAAGTTTTGAAATTGCGTCCTGTAGTAGCCCTCTATGTCTTCTTTCCAATGCCACTGGTCTTATCGAAATTGGATTCTCCAAGAAAGAGTTATGCCCAAGCTCCCAAGATGACCTTATTATATACTTTTTCAGTAGATCGAAATTGTACGAAGTGCCACGTGTCACTTTTTCAACCTTCAAACCTGAAACTGATACACAGAAAACTACAGTTCATCCCCTTTTCGTAGCTTCTTACTAAATTTCAATCTGATGCTCAAAGAGAAAGTTATAACGATTTTCCCTAGGTCGCCTGTTTGGGATGTAATTCAAGAGTTTGCAGAAACCCTAAATGTCTTGGACTGTATCTCTGAACATATAGTGAAACAGGATTTGAAATTTGGGCCCAAGATTCATCACAATTTCAGCTCAAATGGGTTTTAATTTCAGAGTTTGAACCTTCATAGAAAAAAAAATTATAGCGACAATGTCAAGATGACCTATTTGAGATGGAATTCTGGAGCTTGCAAAAACCCTAACTTCCTCAGATCATATCTCCGAAAATATAGTGATACAAGATCTGAAATTGGGAACTGAGGTTCAGAACGATTTCGTCTCAAATGGGTTTTTGTTTTAGCTTCTGAAACGTCGTAGAACAAACGTTATATCAAAAATTCCACGATGACCTATTTGGAGCAGTGAAACCCTAGAATCCAAAGTTCTGATACCAAATGTTATGAAACCAGCTCATAAAAAGATAGAAAAGATAGATCAATGACTTAGAAAGCAGCCTCTGCGAGGGGGAAACCTCCTTTACATTACACAAATGAAAAATTCTTGCATGATACAAATGACAAGACCTCCTTTCTATATATAGGAGTCTAAGGGGTCATAATATAATCAGAGTCGACATAACAATAATAATGTAAGGGCACAACAATAACAATAGTGGGCTTCTATGGGGCACCATAATAACAATATGGGGACTACATGGGCACAAAAATATAATAAGGGGGTTGTACTAATAACAATAAAAGGTTACACTAGTAGTATAGGGACATAACATATCTATCTGGTATTAAGCATGTCTAGGTCAAGATCTTGTTCAATTTTTTATTGTTTAGCATTCTTATCATCATTGTCATGATTCTGGAAAGTTGCAAGTAGTTCTAAGCAGTTCTCTAGAGGCTAGCCTAAAAAAGTGGCATAGATCTCATGATCGCATGCACTGAACTGAGCAATTTGGGTCATAACCACTGGCAGCCAAGCCTATATGTGTGGTTATTTCCTCCCAAACGCATGCATGCATTGTGATGGGTGTGGTTGGGGAGTTTCTCTTGTGAAAAAGAGTTTCAGCTTAGGGATTGATCACATGGGGTGGTATGCAGGCTCCTGAGGGATGATTGTAATTTATTGGTTAGTTGGCCCCACTTCCATAACTAAAACTTGGAGGTCGGGTCATATCATAGTGACACTCAGCTCATATTTACCTTGGAGAGCTTTTAAAAGTGGGTAAATGTGGGAGGAGGCATTACACAAGGGGGATACTAAGAGGATTGTGGGGGCAACTCTAGGGCAAGGTATGAAGGGCGGTGAAGGTATGGAAGGGATGAGGGGTGGTAGGGGGGAATGGTGGTCGAATCTAGAGGAAGGAGGACGATAGAGGGATAAATGGGATCAAGTGGTTGGGAAATGGGGTGGTAATGATCCCCAAAATAACCCCTCATATTGTCAGCCACCAAAATTAGCAGTGACATGGTTGAATGAGAAACAAGGGGACAACTAGCAAAGAAGGTATGGGAGGCAGCAAAAGGAAGAGAAAGAGAGATGATTACAAGAATCACCACCCCTCATTATTGCCCCCAATTTTCCTACCTCTCCATCTCGATGATTACGTGCATCTCCACACCTCCCCCAAAAAAATCCACCTTTTTCCTTCTTTCATCTATTTAGGTTATGTTTCTCTACTCCATATTCTAACATTTTTCTAATTTTACCTTACCTTTTTTATAAATATTATTTTATTAATTTCCTTATTTAAATTAGCCACTAAAAATTATTTGACTTTTCAATTGGCTATTTAATGTAACTAAATTTTCTTTGTATTATTTGTAAATATTTTAAATATTTTATGTATTATTTCTTTATTCTTTAATTTTATATTAAGACTACTTTCAATTCTTTGTTTAGCTAGTTTATATTTTCTACTCCTTATTTTAACCCTTTTATAAAAATTTTAAATGGAAATAGTTATTTAATCACCTGTGTTATTAATTTAACCCTTAATAAAATATTTTATTATTTTATAAACCATTTATTTTATCTAGTTACATATGTCATTATATTATTTTATAATCCATTTCTTTTATCTAATTACATATTTCATTAATTTATCAATTTTACCATGTGTCACTCTTTATTTTCTTGTGTTATAACTAATAGAATAGAGACCGACCCATGAGCAGAGCATATTCAATTTCACTGGATGAATAGTGAACAGGTCATTTGATTCTCTTTAATAACTTTCTCAACATATAATTCCTTTTTTCTTGTATTTGCTCCTCATCTAGGTTTTTTTGATCCATTAATGATGGATAGAGTGTCCATTCAAAATATTAAGAAATTTCAAAAATTCAACATAGTTTAGTTTCAAATGATTTGCCACAATCAAGATATTTCAACTTGGAATTGAGGAAAGAATGATTTCCTATGTTTCATGTATCCTATATCAAGAAAAAAAATGTTTTCTTTGGTATTAATTTGATTTGTCAATAAGACATCAAATTGTGATGGGAAATGGATTCTTAAAATCTAGTCATAAAAGCATGGATTAAAAAAAGTGATGATAGGTTATGAGGATGGAAAACTTTTTATGATAAAAGCATTAGAGAAATTTTGAGGTCAAAAATAGGCCTCAAAACAAAAATGTACAACAAAAATCAAATTTATAAGAACCAATAGGATTCAATATGATGATGTCAATGTGGGTGATGATTCACCATTTTTGGAGTAAAAAGATAAACTATTTTTTCAACTCGTATTTTAAACTTATCTCCCTACGATTTTACTTGAATTTCGAATGGGAGCACTCGTTGGATATGGAATTTAATTTTTCATCCAATGAGTACCCATGTTGCATACTTCAATGGACCCTACTAGACGAAAAATGTGAAATACATGAAAAATTGTGATTGAAAACACATTTTTTCATATATTTCACATTTTTCGTGTAGTAGGGTCCATCGAAATCATGCAACATGGGTACTCCTTGGATGAAAAATTAAATTCCACATCCAACGAGTGCTCCCACTAAAAAATGAGTAAAATCGCAGGGAGATAATTTGAAAATATGAATTGAAAAAGTAGTTTTTTCCTTTTTCTCTCCAAAACTTGATGAAGTAAGTTAATATTGTTTTATTATTTTCACTATTATTTTATAATATTCCTTAAGAGCCCCATTTTAGACCTCAAAATTTCTCTAATAGGTGCAATCATTCCAAGAATGAAGGAATTTTTTGCATTGATTGAGACTATTATTACATCCATCAGATTATTGCATGTTTGTTTTGGACATTTAAATATTGATAGTCTCATTCAATTTCAACAAGAAGGAATGCCGACATGATTACCTCCATTTAAGAAATAAAATACAAGGTGTAAAGTTTTCATTTATGAAAAATAGAAGTTGTTATCATTTCCACAAGTACTTGGAGAGAAGCTAGGAGATTTATAGCTTGTTTATAGTGACATTTGTAGACTTTTCGAAAGTTCATTGTTGTAGTTGTGACAAACACCCTCCAAAATTTTGCATACACCCGAATTTTGGAGCCTACTGTGGATCTTGCAATTAGTCATTCCATAGTCACTTCTTGGTCAGTTGATGCTTTTTTAGCTCCCTTCTTGGATCAGAAGTGTCAAAGTCACTTGCTCACACATGCTCAGTATGCAACAAGTTCATAAGCGCATTGTTTTACGCAAGCTTGAACAAGCATAGCACATCCATCAATACTATGCATGTGTCATGTCTAAACCATGTCAATATTTAGTGCACACTGACATCAACAGTTTCTCACTTCTAGTTGCATTTGTACTTCTATTTTGGTGAGTTTTGCAAATTATCACTTTCGTGCACCTTTGTTTTCGCGAGTGTCATTTTCATGTTTTTAGTTGTCACTTTCGCTTGCTTTCCCTTTAATTAGTTTCTTTCTCATGTCATCTTCACCCTAGTATGTGTTGTTTTCATCAACGTTCGCATATCGCAAGCGTTATTCGCACTTTTATTCTCATATAGCAAGTGTCGTCTTTTGGCATGGAAGTTGTCGCTTATCGTAAAGTAGAGTTTTGGTTTGTTTCAAGGGGAAATTTTCATGATATTGAGTTGTTCTTATCATGTAGACATGTCATGCATTCATTTCCAAAGTTTCACGCACTGTCGCACAAGTGTCGTCATTGTCGTCGCAAACTATATCTTTAGTGTTGCACTTGGAATGGGTTGTTAGAATGTTGTTGCATTGAGGAAAGTATGTTGTTCATGTGTTCTGAGTTTTTTGAGTTGTGTCATCAAGTGAACTAAGTGTGTGATCATGTTCAAGTCTTGATTTTATTCAACTTCCTCTCACTGATCCAACACTTAGTCAAAATTGGAAAAACTCCTGACTGGGCCACTCAGCATCATCCAGCCCTCTTGAACTACACATGATGTAGTCTCAGTCCTCCAACAACAACCTTGTCTCTTCGCATTGTATAATGTGCAGTCTCTGCCTCCCATAACTGTGCATTTCGCAACCTCAGGGCTCAAGCCCAACCCTTGAGTCCCAGAACTGCGCAATATTTCTCTCCAGCCAACCCAGCGTTGCGGATTGTGTAGCCTCAGTCTTGAGCTCCTCAACTACAAAATCACCTGGCCTCCAGTCCTTCCAGTACTGCACATTTCATAATTTCAGTTCTCAAGCCCGAGCCTTGGCCTCCAAAACTACACAATTTATTCCTCCATCCTGGCTCCAAATGCGCATTTTGCAGTCTCTAAGCTCAAGCCCAACCCTTGAGCTCCTAAGTTGCACAATTTTGCAATCACCACGTCCACTCTACCTTCCAGAACCATGCATTCGGCTGAAACAATCCAAAATCCATCATCCCATCTTAATGAGTTCCAAAATTGTGCATTCTTCTTACCCAGTCCAGCGTGAACTGCGCATTGCACAGTCTCAAGGCTCAAGCTTCACCCCTGATTGCATGAGTTGCGCAATTGTGCAGTCACTGAGTCTCTTCCTTAGCCTACTCAGTTAGTTGATCAACATGCATCATAATGAATCCATACAGGTCAGGATAGTTTTAGGTAGAGGAGGATTGACTTGTTGTAGGGTTTTATGAACCCAACGTTTCGGACTACCAAGTGAGTCCATCATCAGGGGAGGATGCGTCAATAGATATTCTTAAGATCTTAATGATGTATCCAAGAGCTATAATTAGGGTATATATATAAGTTATTAAACAAAAGAAATAAGAAAATAGGTCGGCTCTTATCTTTTTATTTAATTAATTAATTAAATTATTTATTATTATTTTTAATTAATTAATTCAAGGGGATAACTTAATCGAATAATTTTATTATTTATAGAATTAATTATTATGTTTATTAATTCTATTTTAAATAATTGGTTCAATTGATTCATTAATTTGTTTTAATAATAAATTAATTTGTTTGATTAATCAAATTAATTATGTATTCTTTATTAATATGTTTATTCATTTATTTACATTATTAATTTATTAATTTGATTAATTAATTCATTAATTAATAAGTTTACAGGGATAAATTAATTACTTATTTTTCTATTTCTTGAATTAATTATTAGGTTTAATTTTATGAAAAATTAAATTTTTTTTGATTGATTAATTACTATGTTTTACTAATTAACTAATTTTTGATAGTTAATTAAACGAATAGATTAGTTAACAAATTTATTATTTATTATTTTTTTTAATAAGTTTATTAATTTAATTTAATGTACTTATTTCTTTGTTTAATTATTTATTTGATTAATTTGTTTTATTTGCTTAATTAATTAATTTAGTTATATTTATATTTTTTATTTTAATATTTTATTTATTTATTTTTTATTTTTTTTGGTTTTAGTGAGTTATTTATCTATAATTTCTAGAGTTTATTTATTATTATTATTATTTTATTTTATTTTTTGAAGTTTTGAGTAATTACACCTATATGCATTCTATTAGTTTTTTTTTAATGATATCAAATGATTATATGTGAAGAAATCTATTACTAATTTATGTTTATGATTGTTAATTAAATCTATTGTTTTAAGGAGGATATTACATAATTGATGATTTTATTATTTGTTTATTTTTATTTTTATTTATTTTTATAAGTTTTTTAAGGGAACATAGTTAATTATTGGCTTTTAAGGTTTCAAGTAACGGTTTCCAGGTGTTGCTTAGTTTTAATCCATCATCCCGGTTCAGGTTATTCTTCCTTTTTTCTATTTCAATGGCTTCCTTGATTTTCCTTTTGAGATAGTGGTCTTCTTTTCTAACCAATTTGACATCTTCTATGCAGATGTAATGAGAGGAAGAGTGAACATGTTCAGCTAAGGCTGATTTAGAGGTCCTTTCTCTTCTTAAGTCAGCAGTGTGTTCTTTAATTCTAATATTAAGAGACCTACCCGTTTCGCCTATGTATTCCTTACCGCATGAGCAAGGAATCACATAAACACCTTTTGGAAGTTTAGGGTTTATGGGATCCTTGATAGAGTTGAATAATTTTCTAATGGTATTAGCAGGGGTGAATGCTACATTAATGTTATGTTTATTAAGAATTTTAGAGATTTTATCAATGGTGCCTTTTATGTATGGAAGGGAGACTTGAGGAGTGGATAAATTTTGATTTTTAATATAATTGTTAATCTTGTTTAGGGATAGGTGCATAGCTTTCTTGATGGTATTTCTATTGTAGCCATTTAGTTCAAACACCTTGTGAAGATGGTTAAGCTCATCATTTAGATGGTCCGCATCAGATATTCTGGCCACCGTAGTAGTTAAGGTCCTAATGATGCCAATCTTCTGTTTAGGGTGGTGATGGGAATTTGCATGAAGATATCTTTCTGTATGGGTTTTCTTTCTGTAGACTTGGAAACCAAGAGACCCATCTCTTTTAGTTAGAAGGATATCGAGAAAGGGAAGTTGGTTGTTGTTTTCAATTTCAATAGTGAATTTTATATGGTCAGAGAGGCTATTTAAGTGATTGAGGAATAGGTCAAGTTTTTCTTTTCCATGACTCCACTTGGCAAATATGTCGTCAACAAACCTTTTCCATTCTTCAGGGGTGTATGGAAATGACCTAAGAGCTTTCTATTCAAAGTGCTCCATAAAGATGTTGGCAATTATGGGGGATAGAGGAGAGCCCATAGCCACACCATGAGTTTGTTCATAAATTTTACCTTTGAAGCTGAAGTAAGAGGATTTCAAGCATAGTTCCAGAAGATCCACAGTTTCTTTATCAATGATGTTTCCAATGATCTCAATGGCTTCATCAATAGGAATCATGGTATAAAGGGGTAAAATATCAAAGCTAATCATAAGGTCTTCATCTTTCATTTCAATCTTCCTCTCATTACATCTACATAGAAGACGCAAAACTGGTTAGAAAAGAAGACCGCTATCTCAAAAGGAAAATCAAGGAAGCCATTGAAATAGAAAAAAGGAAGAATAACCTGAACCGGGACGATGGATTAAAACTAAGCAACACCTGGAAACCGTTACTTGAAACCTTAAAAGCCAATAATTAACTATGTTCCCTTAAAAAAAAAAAAAAAATCATCAATTATGTAATATCCTCCTTAAAACAATAGATTTAATTAACAATCATAAACATAAATTAGTAATAGATTTCTTCACATATAATCATTTGATATCATTAAAAAAATCACTAATAGAATGCATATAGGTGTAATTACTCAAAACTTCAAAAATAATAATAATAATAATAATAAATAAACTCTAGAAATTATAGATAAATAACTCACTAAAACCAAAAAAATAAAAAATAAATAAATAAAAAATAAAAATAAAAATAAAAATAAATTAATTAATTAATTAATTAAGCAAATAAAACAAATTAATCAAATAAATAAATAATTAATTAAACAAAGAAATAAGTACATTAAATTAAATTAATAAACTTATTAAAAATAATAATAAATAATAAATTTGTTAACTAATCTATTCGTTTAATTAGCTATCAAAAATTAGTTAATTAGTAAAGCATAGTAATTAATCAATCAAAAAAAATTCATAAAAGTATTAAACCTAATAATTAATTCAAGAAATAAAAAAATAAGTAATTAATTTATCCCTGTAAACTTATTAATTAATGAATTAATTAATCAAATTAATAAATTAATAATGTAAATAAATGAATAAACATATTAATAAAGAATACATAATTAAATTAATTAATTTGATTAATCAAACAAATTAATTTATTATTAAAACAAATTAATTTATTATTAAAACAAATTAATGAATCAATTGAACCAATTATTTAAAATAGAATTAATAAACATAATAATTAATTCTATAAATAATAAAATTATTCGATTAAGTCATCCCCTTGAATAAATTAATTAATTAATTAAAAATAATAATAATAATAATAAATAATTTGATTAATTAATTAAATAAAAAAATAAGAGCCGACCTATTTTCTTATTTCTTTTGTTTAATAACATATATATATATATACCCTAATTATAGCTCTTGGATACATCATTAAGATCTTAAGAATATCTATTGACGCATCCTCCCCTGATGATGGACTCACTTGGTAGTCTGAAACGTTGGGTTCATAAAACTCTACAACAGGTCATTCCTCCTTTACCTAAAACATGCATCCTCTTAGACTAGGGGTTTATCAAACTGATGTTGTATTTTCATGAGTGGATTGTAGATGCAGGTACTCTATCATGCTATGGAAATATGATGAAGAAGGAGATGGAGAAGGAGGACATGCTAGAATACACATATGGCTCTAAAGAGATAAGATGATCAGCAGGTGATAAGATGAAGGAACACTAGATTACAAGAGAATACCAAAGTTCAAGACCGCTTGAAAACTCCATCTGATACACAACCCTTTGGATGGTGGATATGAAGAACAAAGCATATGTTTCATGAAGATGGATCATAACACATCTATTGTTGAAAACAAAGAAGCAACAAGAATGGCTCAACATTTCCATGTCATCAAGAAGTCCTTTTCAATGGTGTCATGCCATGTCATGTCATGAGTCGGCATATGCCACATCATTCTTGTGGATTATGTAATTCCTTATCTGAAAATGTATTGTAAAGTGGAAGTCCAAAGGATATGTATTGAAGATGAAGAGTCATGTAAAGTTGAAAGGTCATAGGAAGTCAAACAGTAATGAGGGTAGTCAAAGAGTTACAAGGGAGGTGAAGCATCACCCCATTGGTTATATATACACCCTCATTGTATGAGCAAAGGATTTTTCACCTTGGATCCTCCCGCGAGGCATTAGAGAGACAAGCTATTTCTTTTAGGGAGCAAGGAGTGGCTCTAATGCTCCACTATTGGGGCTAGTGGTGTTTTTTGTATACAAGTGTCTTGTGACTTTTACTTAATACTTGAAGCATGATGGCTGACATGTTTTCATGCATGGATTGTGAATATTTGTAAAACTGTTCCGTGAATATTTATGATTCGTGTATGCTTTCACCTGTACTAAAGTATTTGAACTATTTCAGTTATTTTAGGTCTTATGTAATTAAGAAGTGTTGTAATGGTTACTATAATTATTGCATCCTTATGGACTATTCCGCTGGATGTTAGACGAATATTTTTTGTTTATAATGGTTGTAACGATTGTCGCATATTTGTGGACTATTCCACTGGATGTTAGACAGATATATTTTGTGTGTGTCTCTCTCTACTGGGGTGGTACTATTACCTCTCTCTTAGAGGCTCACTTTCTTTTCCCTCTGGGGTAGAAGAATCTTAAAACACACACAACTGAACACTCACTAGGCAGACTCACTTTTTAATCCGAGATTACATGTGCATAACTCTCTTGTGTTGAACTTTGTAGCCAAGGAAAAACTATAAGATATATGGCAATCAGGTTGATATCTCGGATGGGGCTCCTATTCCAAATGGTGTGAGGTCTAATTGGGACTTCACATCGGGGATACCCCCTTGATTGATGGATTTCCAGTACCATAAAAAAAATGATGCTAGAAGGAGGGCCAGTTGACAAGTTGTGTCGTTGAGTCTGTTTTGAATCTCTTATCATAAATCCCTCATCCTCAAATCATACTCCCGGGGTGTTTTTCCAACCTATACCCTGGTAAATTTTTAATCCCCGATGAGCCTCTTTATCACTTATCTCAATTGAAGTTTAATGGTGAGGATGGAACATCCACAACCTAGAACATTTCTAATTTCTTAAATTTTGTGAACAATACGAAATCAATGATGAAGATTTTTCTTGTGTGATTTTCTTCCTCACCCTTGAATGTCATGTTAGTCGATGATTTCATACCTTACCATTTGCTTCCATCCATTCCTTTCATCATTTCCTCAAGTGGCTTTATCAAGCCTTTGATAGGTGTGATTATCGATATGTTCTTAAAAGAATCAATCAGCTAAGAATGAAGCCTAATGAATCAGTTGAGGATTTCTCTAATCGATTCCTTCACCTTTGTTATGAATTTCCTAATGATGACACAAATTGGGAGTTCTTTAAGAAAAAAATTGAGCATTTGGTTCACATCTCTCTACATGGTGAATCTAAACCTCCTGATGTTTCTACCTCCCCGTCTCTTCAAATCATGAGACACCTTGTAGGTATAATTTATGAAACTAAATTAGAACATATATTTAATTATCAACCCAGATTAGTAAACTTAGAAACATGCCAAAATATATGGATCTTAGATCTAATTAACTTAGGAAGCCATTGTTTAGGATTTGAAAAGTTGAATGCATGTTGGAATCTTAAAGATAGCAAGACAACTATTCTAAAAAGAAAGTAAAGAAAACATTCATATTTACTCTATGAAAGCATATAAATGATTGGTCAATGAGACTAGTCTATTTTAGAAGATGGAGAAGAGGCTCTTTTCTAAGAGTCTTGGGAGGCTCTTTTCTAAGAGTCCTAGTTGTCCTTCCACAATCTTTCTATAATAACATTTCCAAACATCTAAGAAAGCATGAGAGAATGTAAACTATAAAAGCACATAAATTTAGTCTAGAAAAGCATATGATAAAGTGAATCTTGTTCCAGTTCAGTCCTAGCTCATGGAGAAGAGGCTCTTTTCTAAGAGTCTAGTTGTCCTTACACATTCAAGCTAATTACTAAAAGGAAATAAATCTTCACTTAAAACATGGCCATAAAATGAACTCATACTGAAAACATCTGCAAATATTTACAGCGAATAAATATCATGAACATAAAGAATTAAACTAGCATATGCACAATTATGAACATTACTCTACAACAAAGTGTACTTAGCTCAAAATGGGGGCCCTCCAACTTTTCCTGATACACCCTTAAAACAATCAGCTACAATGCTTCATTCAAATCATATAGTATGCACAAGAAATTGATAGAGCAAGTTTCAGTCTTCAATTATCTTCAAAAACTAACAATCTCCAAAATCTTCAAGGGCATTTCTAACTATGAAAGAGTTTTTTAAATAGGCCAAATCATAACAAGAAAAGCTAAAAAAGATTTAACAACTAATAATTATCTTAATCCACCTCACAAGGTCGAATTCATCAGTTAGTTACACAAAATATGGGTGAATCCATAAAATCATAAAATTGCCCATTTTTCAGGGGCTTTTCTGAGCGACTGGTCAAGTTTGACCAACGTTGACCGAAACTAATCTAGCTGATTTGATTTGGTCCAAAAGGTGTTTTTCCATCTGTGGTTCCAATATTTTCCAGATATGTCTTCGGTTTGAGCCCAAATTTCCTACAACCATGGCTTTAAACGAGCCATTACGAGCTTTTCTGATTCTGCCTAAAATTAACTTTAATGCTCAATTTTTACTCAAACACTTAAAAATCAAAAGACATAATTTAGTTACCTTGGTATGCATTAGAAGGTATAAAATATGATTAAAATGATTAAAAAATGGATGATAAGGATGGAAAAAGTGATGTAATAGGTGTGCTAAAAAGAGTCAAAATCAAGATCCAACACACCTCTAATTTTAGAGGAGGAATCTACGATTCCTTTTGTTTCTCGTCCTCCTCCCTTTTCAGTTCCAATGTGGGTGCCTCCTTGCGATGATAATAAATTTGGGAGATATGCTAATCAAATTCCTAATCCATCTTCTCATTCTTCTTCCGCTTTTCATGACTCATATTCAATGGAGGAAATACCATAATGGCTCATGAAACCCATTGTGAAGACTAACTCCCCCATTTTGCAAGATGATTTTACTATTCATAACCCCAGTCTCGAATCTGATCTGGATTTTGTGATACTTTATCGTCTACATGTCATGACTCTTTGTACCGTGATCAACTCGATCAATCGACTCCACTAGCTAGTTTTCCACACTCTCTTGATTTGTGATTTGTTGGTTCAAATTGCGATCAAATACAAGGTAATCACATTACACGGGTAGAGGAGGAGGAAGGTGAAGATGATTTCAATCTTTCTTCTCCTTTTCAAAATCCTCCATGTGAAGATGATGCACTTCCATTCTTGGATGATTTTCAATCTTCTAATCTCAGTAGTGAATCAAATGCAATCAATTCTTTCAATCAATATGTAGCCTTGGGAAACAATCATTCCGATGGTGATAATTTTGTTAATGTAAGTGATGACGAATGCCCAATTGCACCAGTTGATATTTCGGCTTCTCGAGAAGATTTTAATTTAGATCTAGAATCAGATTCAGACAAAGAAGAAGCTTTTATCAAAACTTCATCTTCGTCTCACTATCCCTTGTGATCTCTTGTTTGCAATGCATCTACTTGTGATGGAGATACTCCATGCTCTTCAAGTTCTTCATCCGATGAGTTAAATTTTCAATCAGCACAAGGTGGTGAGATTATCCATGATGAAAATGAAAACAATCAAATCATTGAGTACTCTTTCCATCCCTCATCATCTCTTCTCTTGCATGAAGACAACTCTTCAAATCAGCTTGCTCATGAAATTTCTCCAATTCATACATCTTCATATTTGCGATCAGAAGAATCTTTCAACTTGAGTAATCTGGTTGTTGAAGTTGAGAAATCTGTTCAAATTAGTGACAGAGATGGCTGCCATCCGGTGAGCAGTGGTCTTATTGAAACCAATGGTAGTAGTTATCATCACACCATGCATTATTTGTTTCAATCTTCAAAATGTGATTTTACAATCTTTAAAACTTTCGGGGCTTATCAAGAAGTCGAGGCACTTCAACTTCCGTTGATGGATATGTCAGGATCTCGTGATTCTGGTAAGCCCCTCGAACTAAGTCAGATCTAGTCGCTCTCGCACAATCATTCTCTTTGAATGGTTTCACTCAATGTAAATATCTTTTTGAAATATGTTTGGTATCTCGGATGTAATATTTCAAACTTTCGAGATTTGGTTTTTGATCGGATTCAAGAATCTTCTTCAGTTGATCCATCTTCATGCAAATCTCTCGCATCAAAATTGGGTTTGGAATGTGTATCTCTCATAGATTCATGGAATTTTGAATTTGATCATTTCAAAGACTATCTTTGGCCAAAGGAATCATGCCTATAATATTCATCTCTTAATAGTCAGCTCTTGGTTTTTCTTGCGAATGTTGTATTCCAAACATTTCCCTTCATCACACCTGAAATCCTCTTGAGTGATAATGAATGAACGAGTTATCATGCGAATCAAATTCTTCTATGTTCCTTATGTCCTGACTGGTCTCATGTGTTTTTGGTGTTGGAATTTCTTTTTAATTCTTTCTATGATTACAATGCTTGTACATTTCTCTCTAGTTACAAGAAAATGTGTGTCACATTCAGCATGCAAGGAAGTTGGTTCTATTGTTTAGATCATTCGCAGAGCTGCTCAAATTTATTTATCTTTGTTAATGAAAAGTTGGGAATCTGATGCTTTAATCATCCCATCTGATCATGATTCTGTCTCTGATGACTATCATTTAGCTTATCATTTTCCCATCAGCACATCCAATGAAAATTGTCTTACACCCTTCGATCTTTATGGTTTAACATCACACTATTTGGGTACTTGTCAAGTAGTTGAGGCACTTCCGGACTTATTGATGGTTATGTTAGGACCTCACTATCTTAGCATGCTTGCTGAATATGATCAGATATATTTTCCTTCATAAGATTCTCATCGTAATCTCATGCCTCTAATTGAAAATTCATATCTTCAAATATTTCAGGGTTTTCAAGAGGATTATCATGAATTTTATGATCCAATTGTTGAATGGTTGGAACAATCTTACCTCGCAAGCTCTGTCGCAAATAACAAGTTTCAATATTTCCTTGCGCTTGTTAAGCAGTTCGATGTAGATGGAGACACATTCGCGCTAAGCTTCCGAGGTTTCTTGAATGATGGTTCTCGTCAAAAGGGTAAGAATGAAAATTGGTTAAAAGTAGTAGCTATGACATATCTTTCTACTGACGGGAAATACCTTCAGTTTTTTGTGCAAGTTATACAAGCTCTTATCTTTTCCATTGCACATTGGTTTATATTTGACTTAATCGATCACATCTTTGTGATTGCAGGTCGAGAACAATTATGATGGCTACATTGGAAATTCCATTATACATTACCCTAATCTTCTAGCTGGTTAGGTTAGGAGTAGATCCAGTTGCATTTTAGTTTACTTGCACATTCATTTTGCTTTCGTTTCTTGTAGTTTGTCTTGTGTTTTTTGGTTTTGGTTTCACATCATGTTTTGCTTTAGCCACTTTCTGTCTTGTCTTCTGGTTTTGTTTCCTTGTTGTGTTTTGTCTTTCCTTTCATTTTGTGAGAACTTGCATGAAGATGACCTATTGGCTCAAAATGGAATGTGGCAAAATAGAAAAGGACTTTGTGACACTGCAACATTTGGCTAACTCACTTCCCTTATTCCTTGTCTTGGTTACATATTTTGGTCGATGATGTTCCAACGGAAAATATGATCCTTGCATTAAGAAAGCCTTATGTCAAATAATGACCTCCATGTCTATTCTAGAAACCTCATGCCTACACTTAGGTTTTTATGTTTTAATGTTTTCGGGATGATCCAATCAAATAGAGAAAGACAAGTGGAAAATATAAATGAGCAAACCAATATCAAAGGTCTTATATATGCTTCTCTGAAGGGACAACCTCTCATGCTCTCAATATGTCGAGGTCCCTCTTCTGCCCTTGAAATAAATAAGTGTTGATGCACATTCTTGTATAAAATAATAACTAAAGGTGAAAGAAGAGAAAGTCTTCCTGCACAGAGAGCTGAAGCAAGAAACTCCATCGGGGTACTGTTCAGGCTCATTGGCAACAGAGCAATGTTTGTGTTCCTGATGTGACTCTATCAGGGTACTGTCTAGGCCTGTTGGCAATGGACCAACACCATAGGTGAAAATATACACTCTGAAAATCTAAAGATCATGAACTTCACTTTAACTGAGTAAAGGAATGAAGGGTACTATGTTTATGCATGGGGTAAGTGGGGAAGCCATGGTAATCTCAACGATGAATCAATACTTCCTGAAGAACTAGACCCTGCACAAAAGAATTGACCAAGGCAGAGAAGTTGGAGTTCTACCAGTATGTTGCCAAGTGTTGTCACGATGAAAAACACCCTCCAAAATTTCGTGTACACTCTAATTTTGGAGCCTACTGAGGATCTTTCGATTGGTCATTTTGTAGTCACTTCTTGGTTAGTTGATGCTTTTTGAGCTCCCTTCTTGGATTAGAAGTGTCGAAGTCACTTGCTCCCACATGCTTAGTCCGCAACAAATTCATGAGCGCATTTTTTTACGTAGCTTGAACAAGCATAGCACGGTCCATCAAGACTGTAAATGTGTGATTTCCAATCCATGTCAATAGTCAACATGCACTGACATCAACGGTTTCTCAATTCTAGCTACATTTTCACTTATACTTGGTGAGTTTTGGAAATTGTTGCTTTCATGCACCTTTGTTTTCCCGAGTGTCATTTTCGTGTTTTCGATTGTCGCTTTCACTTGATTTCCATTTAATTAGTGTTGTTCGTGTGTTATCTTTTCCCGTACATGTGTTGTTTTCACCATCATTCGCATAGCCCAAGTGTCATTCGCACTTTTATTTTCATATAGAAAGTATCGTCTTTTGGCATGGGAGTTGTCGCTTATCATAAATCGAAGTTTTGGTTTGTTTCAAGGGGAAATCTGCATGATAATGAGTTGTTCTTATCAAGTAGACATGCCCTGCACTCATTTCCAAAGTTTCATGCATTGTTGCACAAGTGTCGTTATTGTCATTGCAAACTGTATCTTTAGTGTCGCACTTGGAATGTGTTGTCACAATGTTGTTGCATTGAGGGAAGCATGTTGTTCATGTGTTATGAGTGTTTCAGGTTGTGTCATCAAGTGAACTAAGTGTGTGATAATGTTCAAGTATTTCTTTTATTCAACTTCCTCTCATTGATCAAACACTTAGTCAAAATTGGAAAAAACTCCCAACTTGGCCAGTCAACTTCATCCATCCCTCATAAATTGCACACTTTGCAGTCTCAAACCTCAAGCAACAACCTTGTCTCTTGGAATTGTGCAATGCGCAGTCTCTTCCTCCCATAACTGCACATTTCGCAACCTCAGTGCTCAAGAGTAGCCCCTGAGTCCCACTATTGTGCAATCTTTCTCTCTAACCAACCAAACATTGCGCATTATGCAGCCTCAATCTGGAGCTCCTGAACTATG
The DNA here is from genome assembly GCA_031772625.1 of Pinus tabuliformis. Taxonomy (NCBI): domain Eukaryota; kingdom Viridiplantae; phylum Streptophyta; class Pinopsida; order Pinales; family Pinaceae; genus Pinus; species Pinus tabuliformis. Next base: position 81,264,018 of record CM062804.1, on the reverse strand, counting down.
CACCTTCACAATCACCTAGCCTCTTGTCCTTCCAGTATTGCACATTTCGCGATTTCAGTGCTCAAGCTCGGGCCTCGGACTCCAAAATTGTCAAATTCAGCCCTCAAGTCTAGCCCCAACTGTGCATTACGTAGTCTTTGAGCTCAATCTTAGATCTTGAGCTCCAGAGTTACAGAATTTTGCAATCACCAAGTCTACTCTGCCTTCCATAACTGCACAATTGACTAAAACAATGCAAAACCCCTCATCTTGGCTCACTAAGTCCCAAAATTGTGCAATCTTCCTGCCTAGTCCAGCCTGAAATGCACATTGCGCAGTCTCAAGGCTCAAGCTTCACCCCTCACTACTTGAGTTTCACAATTGCGCAGTCACTGAGTCTCTTCCTCGGCCTGCTCAATTAGTGGATCAACATGCATCATCTGAGACTAGGGGTTTAAGGGATTGATGTTGTATTTTCATGAGTGGATCGTAGATGCAAGGACTCTATCATGTTATGGAAATATGATAAATAAGGAGATGGAGAAGGAGGACATGCTAGAAGACACATATGGAGTTGAAGAGATAAGATTATCATCAAGCGACAAGATGAAGGAACACTAGCTTACAACAGAAGACCAAAGTTCAAGACCGCTTGATTACTCCATCTGATTCACAACCCTTTGGACTGTGGATATGAAGAACAAAGCATATATTTCATGAAGATGAAGGATTGCACATCTATTTTTGAAGACAAAGGAGCAACAAGAATGGCTCGACATTGCCATGTCATTAAGAAGTCCTTGTTAGTAGTGTCATGTCATGAGTCATCATATGTCACATCATTCTTGTGGATTATGTAATTTCTTATTCAAAAATGTATTGTAAAGTGGAATTCCAAAGGACATGTACAGAAGATGAAGATTCATGTAAAGTTGAAAATTCATAGGAAGCAAGCAGTCATGAGGGTAGTCAAAGAGTTACAAGGGAGGTGAAGCATCACCCCATTGGTTATATATACAGCCTCATTGTCTGAGCAAAGTACTTTTCAGCTTGGCTCCTCCCGCAAAGTATTAGAGAGACATGCTAGTTCTTTTGGGGAGTAAGGAGTGGCTCCAACGCTCCACTATTGGGGCTAGTGGTGTTCGTTGTATACATGTGTCTTTCGACTTTTACTTAATACTTGAAGCCTGATGGCTAACACATTTTCATGCATGGATTGTGAGTATTTGTAAGACTATTCTGTGAATATTTGTCAGACTATTCTATGAATATCTATGATTCATGTTTTTTTTCACTTGTACTAAAGTAGTTGAACTATTTCGGTTATTTTAGTTCTTGTCTAATTGAGAATGTGTTGTAATGGTTGCTATAATTGTCGCATCCATGTGGACTATTCCACTAGATGTTAGACATATCTTTCTTGTTTATAATGTTTGTAATGAACGTCGCATCTTTGTGGACTATTCCAATGGATGTTAGATGGATATCTTCTGTGTGTCTCTCTCTACTAGGGTGGCACTATTACCTCGCTCATAGAGGCTCACTTTCCTTTCCCTCTGCAGTAGAAGAATTTTGACACACATACAACCAAACACTCACCATGCATACTCACTTGCTAATCTGAGGTTACCTGTGCATAACTCTGTTGTACTTAACTTTGTCGCCAAGGCAAACCTATAAGAATATATGGCATTCGGGCTGATATCCTGGATGGGGCTCCTATTCCAAATGGTGTGAGGTCTAATTGGGACTTCACATCAGGGAGACCCCCTTGGTTGATGGATTTCCAACACCGTCAACATTCACTTAAGGGAGATGATTATTTTTTACTTCTCATCGCTGACTTTAGTAGGATGGTTTCAATGTATTTTGGTGAAGGAAAAATTAGATGAATATAAAAGTTAAAAAAAAAAAAAAATCAAATGGTTCAAACTGCAACTAAAGAAAAAATTGCCACTTTTTGCAATGGTAATGGAGCAACATTTACTTCTAAAGAATTCTAAGCATATTGCAAGGAAAAATAAATTAGGAGATAATTAACTCCTACATTTTGTGACAAAATAGCGTGACTAAAAAGATAAATAAAACATTGATGGTAAGGAAGTAATCAAGGTTTTTCCTTAGGATTTTTAACTATGAAAATAGCTAAGTGGAGTACTATTCTTGCTTTGGCTATCAAAATGGATGGAAAGTGCACCAAATGCAAGTAAAAAGTGTATTTCTCAATGGTGATTTGTAAAAGGAGGTATACATGACTCAACCTCTAAATCAAAATTCTAAGTCAGGAAAACAAAGTGTGTGAATTGGTTAAGGAATTATATGGATTGAAACAAGCTCTAAGAGCTTGGTATGCTAAAATGGGTGGATATCTTCAAAAAAATTATTCTTTAAGGAGTGAATTGAATGATACTTTATATGTCTAAATTCAAGGAAATTACTTAGTCATTTTGGTAAGGTATGTTGATTATTTTCTTCTGACAATAAATAATGAATAGAATATATTTTAGTTAAAAGATGAGCTTAAAATAGGTTTTGAAATTATTAATTTAGGGTTATTTCTCAATCTAATTATGTGTCAACGTTTGAAGTGGGGGAACATGTTAATAGTACAAAATATAGGCAATTGATTGGAAGTTTAATCTATTTGACAAACCCTTTTTTGAAAAATGTGTAACTAGGTTCGGTCTTCATAAAGATGAAATGTACTTTTGATTCTTGTAACGTGTAAAATGAAAGAAAATTATTATTATTATTTTTGGAGCATGGGTTTCATGCTCAAGGTCTTTTATTTTATAGGTCAAGAACCCATTGAGTGCTTCTAGGGTTTGTCCTAGGTTAATAAGTCAAAAGAGTCATTGTCATAAGTTGAAGACCCCATCGAGCACATTGTAACTTGTAAAGAAAATTATTTTTGTCTTAAACATTGTCCAGGTACCCTCCAAGACCAAGTTAGCTTGGAAGTTGGAAAGTTGGCCTAAGTCGACCTAAGAGGAAGAGCCACGTCCACCTTGAAGAGCCTATATATAGGAGGGAAATCACCTTCCTTGAGACACATTCACTCATCTCTCATTCTAGGGAAGAAGAAGGAAGAAGAAGGTAGTGAAGAAGGAAGAGGATGAAGAAGATATTTGTTGGGACATTTCTCTCTCACACGTCCTAAGGAGGACTAGGGTTTTTGCAGAAAATCTAGGGTTTCTATCTACAAGTTCGATCTTGGAGAAAAGAAGGAAAGTAATTCAAGCGAAGGTCGCCAAGGGTCATCCTCAAGCACCAAAAATGAGGGAAAGGCAAGTGAGGGTTAAAGGAAAGCTCATAAGGCGGATCGAAGTTCACATGTGTGGCAGCAGCAACTATTGGGGGCTGAAATTCCAATGTTCTATGGGGTTGCATCCCCCCACTTGGGGGTCGAGTTTCCTAGCTCCCTCGCGCTTCGGGGACTTGGGGACAAGAGGGGGACGTTTCCCCACACTCCCAAAAGATAGGGTATGCGAGGAAACTTGAAAGGGGTTGTTTCCTCCATTTTTGGGGTCGCTTCCTAGGAAAAAGGGGTCTTAAGGGGTCTTGAGGGGTCGTTTCCCTAGAAAATATTTGCAATTATTTTATGAAACAAAAAAATTGTAATTTTTAATATTTGTTGACCGACTGGGAAGGGTTTACGTTATGTGCATTTCACATTTCATTTTCTGTTTGCTCCTTCGTTGAACTGAACACTACTACCATCGCCAAGCAACCTTTTGTCTACTCCTTCATTGAATGGAACGCTATCACTGATATATCAAACTTGAATTTTATATTATTCAGTATTCAATGTTCATAGTTGGAAGTGGAACATCAATATGGTTTAAAGTTTAAAGTTTATAACTTTAAACATTTATAGTTTTATAATTTATTTTGATTGTGCATTGCTAGTAAGTTAGTAGACTAGTAGTTACACTGTACAGTTACAAACCTACATGTATGATGTATGGTTATAATTTATATGATAATGATATCAATGATCATGCTTTTCATTTTAAATTTGTTTTAGTTATATGATTCATCGATTTATATATTATATTTATAAGTTTTTAAGACCCAAACGTCCCTCCACGTTTCTTAAAAATTGGTGGGGAGCTTTTGCATAGGCCGCTCCTGTGTATCCCCGCTCCCTCGCCTCCTCATCCCAGAAACTTGGTGGAACATTGCGAAATTCCAGATCTACAGAGGAGGCCGAAATTCTACAGCTAGAGGTTGAATAGGTGCTACTGGAAGATATTTGATTGGGTTTGACGGGATCATGGTTAGCACATCATCTGGAGAGGTTTGTCTTGGTATTGGAGGGTATTGGAGTCAATCTTAAGGTCTTGGAATTTGTCAATTGAAGAATCTACAAGGAAGAGAAGGGATTTGTGGGTCTTCCTCTCAAGTGGAGAGGTTTTGGCCTTGGCTTGCAACCTATATTTTGTGTTCTTGTTCTTATTTTTTTTGGTAGTTGTTTGATGGTACACACATATAATAATAAGTAGCAAAGCTAATAAGTAAAAATACATCACAAGCAATTACCAAGCAAAGAGAAATCATTGTAATCATTACCCTATAGATTTCTCAACATGGTATCAAAGCTAAGGTTGGTTAAGGGCATTATGAAGATCTCTACTACATTGAGGAAGCTTTTCAAGAAGTGTTAAAAGGTAGCAAGCCATCTCAAGAAAGGCATCAAGGAAGCATGGAATATTTTATTCACTACAAAGAAGGAAGTAACCAAGATAAAGGATGAAGGACTCTTCTCATCACTCACTGGCACATTCCAAGGAGAGAAAAGGTTGGTAATCGATAGTGGTGCATATAGACACGTGATTGGTCATCATAAAAAAAATGAAGACATTATCAAAGGGAAAATATTCTTACTCAGTGGAACTTGGATATAATAAGAGCTATCATGTAAGAGGAATTGGACCAACCTCTATAGAGCTGGAAAATGGAAGAACCATTCATCTCAACAACATCCTATTTGTTCCAGGTTTGCATAAGAACTAACTTTCTATTTCAATTTTAGAATATAAGGGTGATAGTGTAGATTTCATTTATGGAAGAGTTGTAGTATGGAGTAATGATCCGAGTTGACTCAACTCCCGGATTTAACCAAGATCTTTTACTTTCGTGATGTTGTTAGAATTGCATTTAAAATAGCATAAAGGAACATATATGCATGTTGTAAAGAAGAAGGAACATGACAATCATCAGCAACATAAAACACAAGACATTGATAACGAAGTTCATCCAGGAGGGACTACGTCTTTGGGCCCCGATGTCAAGATGGTGTAGGTCGTTGCATTAAGTGCTGGAAAGAGTGATGATGTACATAGGTGGTGACGTCGCTATCATACAAGGAAAATTCCCTCAAGCAGGAGTGGCTCCACAAGATGTTCCGCTACAGGAACTCTCATGCACAAAAGACTCCTATCAATATGACATAAACTCATGCATGATCATAATGAGCATCCTGCCACATGGTATCAAAGGGATCTCAATGCAAACATGCATGGTGACACATGAGTAACCCGTCAACATGACAACAAATGGATCTCAAACAAAACATGACAAATCATGACAACAAGTACATCCCACAGATGATTCCGTGACACATCAAGCAAGAATCACGAAACAAGTAAGAAAACAAGATCCCACATCAAACATCAAACAGGGATCTGTGCAGCGCAATGCATCTCATAGAAAAAAGAAGTACATGAACACACTGCATAGACCTCACATCCTGGGGAAATCTGAAGAAAAGGATGTCAAATTGCTAAAGTTGGTTGTACCATCAATATCGCGGCGTCAGATCTCATGGAAATGGTTTCTCACCCATGAATGCTGACACCTGCACTCCACTTTGAAAAGTGGCCTAAAAATGAAATGATCAAATGGAAAATATGAATGCACCATTAGATTTGTGGCGACAAATAGTGCAAATTTCTGAATTCTGACAAAGTAAGAATCTAGGGCTAAAAGAATCTTTTAGATTCTCCCTAGATTCCTCAAAGATTCCCTCCTCCAGGTCATCTGAAGATCTGCTGCTCAGATCAAAATTCTGTCTACACCATCAGGTTCCTTCTAAAATTCTGAGAAAAATGATTGTGAAGTTGGTTTCATTCTGACTCTAGCGAATTTCAGCCTCCAAGGAATCTAGAAGATTCCCTCAAGATTCTCGAAGACTCTCCTCTGCTAAGAATCTGAAAATCTGTTTCTCAAAAGGAAAATCTGACCTTGCCATAGTGTTCCCTGCGAAAATCTAAGAAAATTGACTATAAACTTGGTTACACTGATAAAAAAAAATTACCTCATAGGGAATCTTAAGATTCCTTAAAGATTTTACGTGAGAATCTTCTGGGAATCTGCCTCAATTTCCGTGCCCAGGGTGGGCCCCCTCTGCGCTTCCACAACTCCATTTCATCATTCTGTCGTTCGATGCCCTTGTTCTTTGTTCCCCCCTCTATGCTTTGTGGAAATGAGCTTAAGTATATTTTTGTAGGCGAAATATTCAAGGAAATGGTCATTGCGCTGTTGATTTAAAGCCCCACTTGGGCACACAAGACCCGAGTTCAATCCTAACTTCGGAACAATTATCTTTTAATGTGTTTGGAAACCTTAATATAGCATTAACCTTAATGCGTGGGTTTGTTACATACCAACCTTAATAGTTGGTATAACCACTTTGTACCAAATTATGTAACCATATGACATTTTTTTGAATTAACCAAAAATCAAAACATTTTTGTTATATGGTGTTATTTTTAATATATGGTTTGTAAACCATATTTTATAACCATATTATGTTTTGATTTTTGTTATATGGTGTTATTTTTAATATATGGTTTGTAAACCATATTTTATATAGTTTTTTGTTTGTTTGTTTTATATGAGATATTTTAATATTATATTTTTTTGTCTTTTGCAGGAGTAAGGACAAATGCTAGTGCACCATGTGTTGATGTTTTAGTGGCCATTAAGTCACCACATAAAATTAGTGGGTCCCACCTTCTGATTGGGATGCCATGTGACACACTGTGGGCCCCGTTTTTTTCCCTTGTCATGTCAAACTTTGAAGAGCTCTATCTTTCGCATACGAGCTCGGTTTGACGAACTGTTCGCACCACCACGATAACAACGATGATATCTTCAACATGAACCTAGTTTGAGCAAATACAAACAATTTGATTTTTGACCCTTTTTGAGTCCTCTTGGACTTCTGCATGTGTCTGGAGCCACCTAGATCAATCCTCCCCCCTGAGGAGCTTTTGGTCCTCCAAAAGCATGAAAATTAATCTGCAACTTCTTTGTACCTTGTCTGCATCACAAGCATCCTGGAAAGGTCTCGCTTCCATCTCCTTCACCTTTTCTCTTCGGAGCCTTAAGCAATGATTCGACACCTACAACCTCTGCAACATGTAGTACATTTTTTTTGCAAATTACATGCTTGACTTTCATGACCAACTAATGACCCAATCATCTATACTTGCCACGAGTTTATAACACATACTCAGTGGTCAAGTTCACATGGAAATGGAAACAATACCCCAGCTACGAAAATAAGGCCAACATATCATTGTTGCTTCAACAAGTGATGGAAAACACATCATCACTGCAACACATGATTTACAAAAATAAAGCCAACACTATTTTTGCTTTGACAAGTGATGGAAACAAAACATCACTTTCAGAGTGTAAAACGCAACACAAAATAAGACCAGACATCATTGTTGCTTAACAAGTGATGGAACACACATCATCACTTTTACATCTTAAAATGCAACAAATGATTTACAAAATCACGACCATGAGAATCTAACATATCTAGAAACTGTTTTTCACTTATCACTATGAATGGGTCACCACCCTATGGTGGTTTTACTTGTCGAACAATTGTTTCACCTGGTTCATGCACCGTCGCTTTGTCTTTAAGGCGCTGCTCTGGATGGAGCCTCCAACATGTGGCCCTTTGATGGCCACCTTTGTTGCAATGACTGCAATACATCTTTATTTTTTGTTGAGAGGGTCGTTCATGCCTCCTCCTTTTGTGTGCTGCTATTCTTTTCCAACACTTAGAAAATGTATGGTTATGTAATTTACAAAAGGTACATTTTTTTTGATGCCTTAATTTATGTCCATCTTTAACAACATCATTATAGTCGAAATGAATATTCGAATATCAAGACGGGTTATACCTTTCCTTGTTGTCTCTAGTGTAAGGATGGCGATGAGAGTTTGCCTCAGCTCTTTCCCTGCAATGGGCACTACCATGGGATGATGGGGATGTGTTCCCATCATTATCTTTCCTTGACTATTTTGACAATGTCGCGGAAGAATCTGACACCTTCGAGCATTTTCCTTTGATGTATCCCAAGCTTGCAAATCGAGGTCTAGGCACAACCTCCAATGGTTGAGTTATGCCTTGGTTATTAAAATCAAGTTCTTCTTCCTCCTCGTGCCTCGTCCTGGTAAGGAGCCTCATGTTTGTCCCTGTAATTGGGATCTCCAAATATCTAACAGAAATCATACTATGTGAAGACAAAACTGAAATGGAATCAACATATTTTACCTTCCCTGTTGAGTTGGAAAGAACTAATGAGGGCTTCTCATCATCTATTGTTGTTGGTTCACTAGTTGTCTCGACGCATTCCCCAACTTCCTTTCTGACATACCCAAGTCTTGCCTAATGGAGTAATTCCTCTACTTTGATGGGGTTGACAATGCCTTGGCCATTAATGCCCAAGCCTTTTCCTTCATACCCCATTTTATTCAACGGTTTGGAGCCAATTCCTGTGATGTGATTTTCAAAAAAAGCGAAATCATCATCAGGACACATACATGAATTTAGAGAACTATTGTTTACCTCACATGGGTCACGCTGCAAATTTTCCAAGGCCTCGTCCTTAGCTTGCATTTATTGTAGCAAACTTCGTTTTTCCTCTTTCTCTTCATGTAAAAGCATCTTCAATTCAGTGTTCTCTGTTTGAAGATTCTGGTTTTTGTGCTTTAGTTCTTCTAGGGCCTCTTCTGTGGCTCGCAACTAAAGCTACAATCGCTCCTTTTCCTTTGTCTCTTTTTGTAGAGCTTCATACATTATTTCCACCCTCTGGGAAATTTTGAGCATGGTCCTGTACATCGCTTTTTCATCCTCTGTCACTGCATGTTCCGTTGTTCACGCTTGCAATTCACATCCACACAAAGACCACTCTGATACCAAACTTGATCCGAGTTGACTCAACTCCCGAATTTAACCAAGATATTTTACTTTCGTGATGTTGTTAGAATTGCATTTAAAATAGCATAAAGTAACAGATATTCATGTTGTAAAGAAGAAGGAACATGACAATTATCAACAACATAAAACACAATACGTTGATAACAGAGTTCATCTAGGAGGGACTACGTCTCCAGGCCCTGGTGTCAAGATGGTGTAGGCCACTGAATTAAGTGCTAGAAAGAGTGATGATGTACATAGGTGGTGACGTCGTTATCATACAAGTAAAATTCCCTCACGCAAGAGTGGCTCCACGAGATGTTCTGCTACAGGAACTCTCACACACAAAAGAATCTTATCAATAGGACATAAAATCATGCATGATGATAATGAGAATCCCACCACATGGTATCAAAGGGATCTCAATGCAAACATACACAACGACACATGAGTATCCCGTCAACATGATGACAAAGGGATCTCAAACAAAACATGACGAATCATGACAACAAGTACATATCACAGATGATTCCACGTCACATCAAGAAGGAATCATGAAACAGGTAAGAAAACAAGATCCCACATCAAACATCAAACAGGGATCTGTGCAACACAATGCATATCATAGCAAAAAGAAGTACATGAACGCACTGCATATACCTCACATCCTGGGGCCATCTGAAGAAAAGGATGTCAAACTGCTGAAGCTAGTCGTACCATCAATCTCGTGGCGTCAGATCTCATGGAAATGGTTGCTCACTCATGAATGCTGACATAGGAGGTTGATGAATAGGAGGTGGTAGTTTGGAATTAGACTACGGGTTAACTTTGTAACCAATCAGCTGCGCGCAAATAGATTTTGTACATGGATTTTCCCCCCTGAGGGTCTCGCTTATCTAGCCAATCACTGTTGGTCCATCTTTGACTTCTTCTTTTATCAAGCGCCCCAATCTACGTCGTTGATCTCACTTCTCCAGATCCAACGGATATCGTGTCGTCCGCTCACCAACTAAGCCAGACGATCTCCACCGTCAATGTGACCCGTCCAATCAAACAGTTGTCGCGCAATCTCACGTGGATTCTTGCTCGATCGATATCAAGTCGAGAATGCACGAGAAAAGTTGTTTTTTCTGCTATGTGTCGACCGCCAAGGGTAATCGCGTGAATTTTAGAAATATCGCTTCTAGCCTTTAGGACACGCGAGATGCCACTTCCCGCTTATGGAATACTACCACATGCTTAATTCACAGATATGAATGAGTTTCTGCACCAGGATTAACACGCAACGCCACACTTAATCAGCTATCCAATAATGTAGGAATTACAGAGTCTTGGCCCTCTCAGCTCGATTACAACAGTTTGTCTGACCTCTGTTTCAATCTCAAACCCTATCTCTATCAAACCTCTCGCTTACTCACTCTATTCTCAATCATCTCATCTAATCCCTCTGTCATTACATTCTTTTTCCTTTTATGAATCAAATCCCATCCTAATTTTATTGACAACTAGATCCCTATCTTTATCAATCTAACAATTAAATCCCTATTCTCAAGCTCTGATACACACCTATACTAACAACTTATCTCTTAGTCTAAAAATAATACAATATTCTAATTATTACAATAATTGAGATAAAGATTAATTCGAGAGATCCAACCCTCTCTACTAAAACTGATTTTGACCACTCAGGTCAATGAAATTCATCTCATGTTAGCCACAACATGTGAACATACAATCACATTGCTGGCTAAGTTTGGATGCTCCTGCATCAGACTCCCGGGGAAGAAAAGAATCATCCATCATAGTTTCAGGGTTTACTCCATACTTCTGCAACTCTATTGTTGTCAACCAACTGGCATCCTCTATTGGTTGTCCTTTCCATTTGAATAGATACTTAAAATAAACCTACCCTCTGGTTCTTTTGGATACTTTTTTCTCCAAAACAGCTTCCACCTCTTTCTTAATTGTCTTTGGCATTTGTTCTTCCCAATGTATAGCATGTTTTTCATCTTCTGCAAGCTCCTTCTATAACTCTGTCTTTGTCTCTTTATATGGATACAAATCTGCAACATTGAAAATAGGTGATATTCCAATCCCTCCTGGCAACTCAATTTCATAAGCATTAGTTGAAAACTTCCTCACAATTCTGCATGGCCATATCTTTTTCATCTTTATTTTATTGTAAGTCCCAACAAGAAATCTTTCTTTTCTCAAGTATACCATCACTAGATCTCCCACTTGGAATTATTTTTCTCTTCTCTTCATATCAGCTCTCTGTTTGTATTTGCCACTGCTTTCCTGAAATCTGTCTTTGACATCTTCTTGTAGCCTTTGCATCTGCTCTGCAAACTCTTCAGCTTTTGCACTTCTTGTCTCCTATTTACCCAAATTTCTGAGTTCATACACATCTCTTGGATTCATTCCAAAAACAATCTGAAATGGACTCACCCCAGTACTTCGTTTTGGAGTGTCATTATAAGCAAACTCAGCTTGAGAATGTGCTAAATCCCACTGCTTAGGATTGTTGTACACTAAACTTCTCAATATGTTTCCCAAGCTTCCATTTACCACTTCGGTCTATCCATCTATTTGAGGATGGTATGCTGAACTGAAACTAAGGCTAGCACCTAGTTTCTTCCAAAGAGTTCTCCAAAAATGTCCAACAAACTTTGTATACTTACATGAAATCCATGTAACCTTACAACTTCTGAAAAAAACAGATTAGCAATATGTGTTGCATCACTAGTCTTTTTACATGCAATGAAATGTGCCATCTTGGAAAATATATCTACCACAACATAAATGGAATCATTCCCTCTTTGAATTCTAGGTAATCCCAAAACAAAATCCATACTAACCGCATCCCATTGTCGGTCTGGTATTGGCAATGGCTAGTACAATCATGTATTTTGGCTTCTCCCCTTAGCATGCTGACAGATTCTACACTTCTCAAAAAATTTCTTAACATCACTTTGCATCTTTGGCCAATAGTAAAAAGCATTTACCTAAGCAAAGGTTTTTTCTTGTCCAAAGTGACTAGATAATCCTCCACTGTGTTTCTCCTTGATTATGTTTTCCCTCATAGAACATTTGGGAATGCACAATATGTTACCTTTAAACAATGAACCTCCTTGGATAAAATAATCTAACCACTGGCTTCTATTATGAACTGTTGGGTTTTGTACAACTACATAGATATCTTTGAATTCTGCATCATCTTTATATATATCAACCATTTCTTCAAATCCTACAACACCAACTCTTAATTCTTGTACAATGAAATTTACCCTACTCAAAGCATGAGCGACTTTGTTCAACTTACCACTTGTATTTTTTATCACAAAATTGAAACTCTGTAAAAAATCTACCCACTTGGCATGTCTCTGGTTCAATTTTGCTAGTTGTTTATCAACTGTAATGTATGATTATCAGAATACAATACAAACTCTGGTAGCAAATAATGTCTCCATTTTTTTAAAGCTTGCACAATAGCATAAAATTCTTTATCATAAGAAGAATACTTCTTCTTAGCTTCATTTAGTTTCTCACTAAAGTAGGCTATTGGTCTCTATTTCTGACTCAAAACTGCTCCAATTACAACTCCACTAGCATCAGTTTCAACTTGAAATACTTTTCCAAGATTAGGTAAAGCTAAAATTGGTTTCTCTATAATTTTATTCTTCAGTAACTTAAAATTTCGGTTTGTTGCTTCTGTCCACTTGAGTGGTTGATTAGTCTCTTTGATTGTTTCAATAATTGATGCACAAATCTGATTAAAACTTCTGATAAATTTTCTATAAAAACTTGCAAGACCATGAAAGCTTCTTACCTCAGATATGTTTCTTGGAGTAGGCCAGTTCCAAATTGCTTGGACTTTCTCTAGATCCATTTTGAAACCTTCTTTTGAAACTACAAATCCCAAATAGACTAATTCTTCTTTCATGAAACTACATTTCTTCATATTTATCAGCAGTTTCTCTTTCTGCAGAGTTCTTAAAACCAACTTAAGATGCTCCAGATGTTCTTCTTTTCTTCTATTGAAAACTAGAATATCATCAAGATAAACAATGACAAACTTTCCTACATATTCCTTCAAGACTTCATTCATTAATATCATGAATGTGCTATGTGCTTTAGTGAGTCCAAAAGGCATCACTAACCACTCATACAACCCACCATTTGTTTTAAATGCAGTCTTCCATTCATCTCCTTCTCTAATCCTTAGTTGATGATATCCACTCTTCAGATCTATTTTAGAAAAATACTCTGACCCACTTAAACAATCCATCAAATCATCCATGTGTAGTAAAGGAAACCTATAGCTGATAGTAATCTTGTTTATGGCTCTGGAATCTGTACACATACACCATTCACCCCCTTTCTTTGGATTGAGTATTGTTGGTACAACACATGGACTAAGACTCTCTCTGATTAATCCCTTATCCATCAGTTCCTGTACTTGTCTTCCAACTTCTGCATTTTCTTGAGGAGTTAACCTGTATGCTGCTTTGCTTGGAAAACTTGCTCTAGGTATTAGATCAATATGATGACTAATACTCCTCATTGGTGGTAATGCATTTGGAAACTCATCCACAATAATATCAAAAAAATCATTCAATAGAGTTTTGATTTCTTCAGATAAATCATCTAAGTTTGTGGAAGTTAAAATTACCTTAGGTCTCCTTATGACAACAAAATGCATCTATTCATCCTTCTTGACTTCTTGCAGCAATTCTTTCCCACTCATCAGCATAATATTATTTCCAGGTGCTTCTTTGTCTGCTTCATCCTTCAATGGTAGCAGTGTGTGTTTATTTCCATCCTTCTCTAGAGTGTAAGTATTTCTTCTCCCATCATGAATAGATTTCTGATCAAACTGCCAAAGTCTTCCCAACAACACATGGCATACATCCATTGGCATTACATCACATAATATCACATCCTTATAAGTACCAATATGTATCTCTACCTTGCATTGTTTTGTCAAAATAAGCTGATGTCCTTTTTGCAACCACGATACTTTGTAAGGAGTAGGGTGTACTATTTTCATGAATCCTGACTTGTCCACCATTTTTGTAGAAAGAAGGTTATCAATGTTTCCACTATCAATTATCACTTTACAACATTTTCCTTTCAACTTGCATGTAGTTCTAAATAAACTCTTTCTCTGAGCTGGTTCTCCTACCTCTTTCTTTGCCTTAAGCAATACCCTTTTCAACAACAAAGATTCTCCTTCTTCGGGTGATTCTTCCTTGTTTGTAATTTGAGGTTTTTCTTCCTTTGCCTCAGCCACATTCACATTTCTCTGATTTGTTACTTTATTATGAGGACAATCCCATGATCCATGTCCCCATTCTCCACATGTGTAACACCGAATTTCTCTTCCTTGGCCTCTTCCTCTAGGTGCAAATCTTCCTCTACTAAATTCTCCTCTTTGTGGTGGTCTATTACTTGAACTTCCTGCTTCACCATGATGGTGCTGAAATCTTGGTCTGGTAGTTCCTCTACCTCTTGCTGAACTTTTCCCTCTGTTCCTCTGATTTTGCTTCCTCAACATCTTCTCTCCTTCCTTCAAAGTTGTTCGATAGACATCTTCAATTGTCTTCAGACTCAGCAAGTTGATTTCATCCTGTATGTCATATCTCACCCCATTTATGTATTTGGATACCTTTTCTACATCATCCTCTGCATGTCTTTCTCTAATGCTCAGCATATAAAACTCTTCTGTGTATTCTTTGACAGTCATTCATTTTTGCCTCAAATTTTGTAATTGTCTGAAAATATTTAACTAATAATCTTTTGGCATAAATTTGGCTTTCAATTTACTTACCATTTTATCCCATTGTTTGATCTTGGACTTTCCTTTTCTTGCTCTGGATGTTTGTAGTTCATCCCACCAGATAGTGCGTCAAACAGTGCAAATTTCTAAATTCTGACAAAGTGAGAATCTAGGGCTAAAAGAATCTTTTAGATTCTCCCTAGATTCCTCAAAGATTCCATCCTCCAGGTCATCTGAAGATCTGCTGCTCAGATCAAAATTCTGTCTACACCATCAGGTTCCTTCTAAAATTCTGAGAAAAATGATTATGAAGTTGGTTTCATTCTGACTCTAGCGAATTTCAGCCTCCAAGGAATCTAGAAGATTCCCTTAAGATTCTCGAAGATTATCCTCTGCTAAGAATCTGAAAACTGTTGCTCAAAAGGAAAATCTGACCTTGCCATAGTGTTCCCTACGAAAATCTAAGAAAATTGACTATAAACTTGGTTACACTGATAAAAAAAAATTACCTCATAGGGAATCTTAAGATTCCTTAAAGATTTTACGTGAGAATCTTCTGGGAATCTGCCTCAATTTCCATGCCCAGGGTGGGCCCCCTCTGCGCTTCCACAACTCCGTTTCGTCACTCTGTCATTCAATGCCCTTGTTCTTTGTTCCCCCCTCTACGCTCTGTGGAAATGAGCTTAAGTATATTTTTGTAGGCGAAATATTCAAGGAAATGGCCGTTGCGCTGCTGATTTAAAGCCTCACTCGGGCACACAAGACCCGCGTTCAATCCTAACTTCAGAACAGTCATCTTTTAATGTGTTTGGAAACCTTAATATAGCATTAACCTTAATGTGTGGGTTTGTTACATACCAACCTTAATAGTTGGTATAACCACTTTGTACCAAATTATGTAACCATACGACATTTTTTTGAATTAACCAAAAATCAAAACATTTTTGTTATATGGTGTTATTTTTAATATATGGTCTGTAAACCATATTTTATAACCATATTATGTTTTGATTTTTGTTATATGGTGTTATTTTTAATATATGGTTTGTAAACCATATTTTATATAGTTTTTTGTTTGTTTGTTTTATATGAGATATTTTAATATTATATTTTTTTGTCTTTTGCAGGAGTAAGGACAAATGCTAGTGCACCATGTGTTGATGTTTTCGTGGCCATTAAGTCACCACATAAACTTAGTGGGTCCCACCTTCTGATTGGGATGCCATGTGACACACTGTGGGCCCCGTTTTTTTCCCTTGTCATGTCAAACTTTGAAGAGCTCTATCTTTCGCATACGAGCTCGGTTTGAGGAACCGTTTGCACCACCACGATCACAACGATGATATCTTCAACATGAACCTAGTTTGAGCACAATACAAACAATTTTATTTTTGACCCTTTTTTAGTCCTCTTGGACTTCTGCATGTGTCTGGAGCCACCTAGATCAATCCTCCCCCCTGAGGAGCTTTTGGTCCTCCAAAAGCATGAAAATTAATTTGCAACTTCTTTGTACCTTATCTGCATCACAAGCATCCTGGAAAGGTCTCGCTTCCATCTCCTTCACCTTTGCTCTTCGGAGCCTTAAGCAATGATTCGACACCTACAACCTCTGCAACATGTAGTACATTTTTTTTGCAAATTACATGCTTGACTTTCATGACCAACTAATGACCCAATCATCTATACTTGCCACGAGTTTATAACACATACTCAGTGGTCAAGTTCACATTGAAATGGAAACAATACCCCAGCTACGAAAATAAGGCCAACATATCATTGTTGCTTCAACAAGTGATGGAAAACACATCATCACTGCAACACATGATTTACAAAAATAAAGCCAACACTATTTTTGCTTTGACAAGTGATGGAAACAAAACATCACTTTCAGAGTGTAAAACGCAACACAAAATAAGACCAAACATCATTGTTGCTTAACAAGTGATGGAACACACATCATCACTTTTACATCTTAAAATGCAACAAATGATTTACAAAATCACGACCATGAGAATCTAACATATCTAGAAACTGTTTTTCACTTATCACTGTGAATGGGTCACCCCCCTGTGGTGGTTTTACTTGTCGAACAATTGTTTCACCTGGTTCATGCACCGTCGCTTTGTCTTTAAGGCGCTGCTCTGGATGGAGCCTCCAACATGTGGCCCTTTGATGGCCACCTTTGTTGCAATGGCTGCAATACATCTTCTTCCTCCAGATCTACTTAACATGCTTCTTTATTTTTTGTTGAGAGGGTCGTTCATGCCTCCTCCTTTTGTGTGCTGCTATTGTTTTCCAACACTTAGAAAATGTATGGTTATGTAATTTACAAAAGGTACATGTTTTTTGATGCCTTAATTTATGTCCATATTTAACAACATCATTATAGTCGAAATGAATATTCGAATATCAAGACGGGTTATACCTTTCCTTGTTGTCTCTAGTGTAAGGATGGCGATGAGAGTTTGCCTCAGCTCTTTCCCTGCAATGGGCACTACCATGGGATGATGGGGATGTGTTCCCATCATTATCTTTCCTTGACTATTTTGACGATGTCTCGGAAGAATCTGACACCTTCGAGCATTCTCCTTTGATGTATCCCAAGCTTGCAAATCGAGGTCTATGCACAACCTCCAATGGTTGAGTTATGCCTTGGTTATTAAAATCAAGTTCTTCTTCCTCCTCGTGCCTCGTCCTGGTAAGGAGCCTCATGTTTGTCCCTATAATTGGGATCTCCAAATCTCTAACAGAAATCATACTATGTGAAGACAAAACTGAAATGGAATCAACATATTTTACCTTCCCTATTGAGTTGGAAAGAACTAATGAGGGATTCTCATCATCTGTTGTTGTTGGTTCACTAGTTGTCTCGACGCATTCCCCAACTTCCTTTCTGACATACCCAAGTCTTGCCTGAAGGAGTAATTCCTCTACTTTGATGGGGTTGACAATGCCTTGGCCTTTAATGCCCAAGCCTTTTCCTTCATACCCCATTTTATTCAACGGTTTGGAGCCAATTCCTGTGATATGATTTTCAAAAACAGCAAAATCATCATCAGGACACATACATGAATTTAGAGAACTATTGTTTACCTCACATGGGTCACGCTGCAGATTTTCCAAGACCTCATCCTTAGCTTGCATTTGTTGTAGCAAACTTCGTTTTTCCTCTTTCTCTTCATGTAAAAGCATCTTCAATTCAGTGTTCTCTGTTTGAAGATTCTGGTTTTTGTGCTTTAGTTCTTCCAGGGCCTCTTCCGTGGCTCGCAACTAAAGATACAATCGCTCCTTTTCCTTTGTCTCTTTTTGTAGAGCTTCATACATTATTTCCACCCTCTGGGAAATTTTTAGCATGGTCCTGTACATCGCTTTTTCATCCTTTGTCGCTGCATGTTCCATTGTTCACGCTTGCAATTCACATCCACACAAAGACCACTCTGATACCAAACTTGATCCGAGTTGACTCAACTCCCGAATTTAACCAAGATATTTTACTTTCGTGATGTTGTTAGAATTGCATTTAAAATATCATAAAGTAACAGATATTCATGTTGTAAAGAAGAAGGAACATGACAATTATCAACAACATAAAACACAATACGTTGATAACAGAGTTTGTCTAGGAGGGACTACGTCTCCAGGCCCTGGTGTCAAGATGGTGTAGGCCACTGAATTAAGTGTTGGAAAGAGTGATGATGTACATAGGTGGTGACGTCGTTATCACACAAGTAAAATTCCCTCACGCAAGAGTGGCTCCACGAGATGTTCCACTACAGGAACTCTCACACACAAAAGAATCCTATCAATAGGACATAAAATCATGCATGATGATAATGAGAATCCCACCACATGGTATCAAAGGGATCTCAATGCAAACATACACAATGGCACATGAGTATCCCGTCAACATGATGACAAAGGGATCTCAAACAAAACATGACGAATCATGACAACAAGTACATACCACAGATGATTCCACGTCACATCAAGCAGGAATCATGAAATAGGTAAGAAAACAAGATCCCACATCAAACATCAAACAAGGATCTGTGCAACACAATGCATATCATAGCAAAAAGAAGTACATGAACACACTACATATACCTCACATCCTGGGGCCATCTGAAGAAAAGGATGTCAAACTGCTGAAGCTAGTCATACCATCAATCTCGTAGTGTCAGATCTCATGGAAATGGTTGCTCACTCATGAATGCTGACATAGGAGGTTGATGAATAGGAGGTGGCAGTTTGGAATTAGACTACGGGTTAACTTTGTAACCAATCAGCTGCGCGCAAATAGATTTTGTACATGGATTTTCCCCCCTGAGGGTCTCGCTTATCTGGCCAATCACTGTTGGTCCCTCTTTGACTTCTTCTTTTATCAAGCGCCTCAATCTACGCCGTTGATCTCACTTCTCCAGATCCAACGGATATCGTGTCGTCTACTCACCAACTAAGTCGGACGATCTCCACCGTCGATGTGACTCCTCCAATCAAACAGTTGTCACGCAATCTCACGTGGATTCTTGCTCGATCGATATCAAGTCGAGAGTGCACGAGAAGAGTGGTTTTTTCTACTACGTGTCGACCGCTAAGGGTAATCGCGTGAATTTTAGAAATATCGCTTTCAGCCTTTAGGGCACGCGAGATGCCACTTCCCGCTTATGGAATACTACCACATGCTTAATTCACACTTTTAATAAAGACGCTTAAGGAAAGTATAACGCTTAAGCTCAATATTAATCATTAACACTAATCGGCTATTATTTATAAATAAAGTGTTTAAATAGAGAAAAATACCCGATTAGGGTACAGAACGCCAATACACAGATATGAATGAGTTTCTGCACCAGGATTAACACACAACGCCACACTTAATCAACTATCCAATAATATAGGAATTACAGAGTCTTGGCCCTCTCGGCTCGATTACAACAGTTTGTCTGACCTTTGTTTCAATCTCAAACCCTATCTCTATCACACCTCTCGCTTACTCACTCTATTCTCAATCATCTCATCTAATCCCTCTGTCATTACATTCTTTTTCCTTTTATGAATCAAATCCCATCCTAACTGTATTGACAACTAGATCCCTATCTTTATCAATCTAACAATTAAATCCCTATTCTCAAGCTCTGATACACACCTATACTAACAACTTATCTCTTAATCTAAAAATAATACAATATTCTAATTATTACAATAATTGAGATAAAGATTAATTCGAGAGATCCAACCCTCTCTACTAAAACTGAATTTGACCACTCAGGTCAATAAAATTCATTTCATGTTAGCCACAACATGTGAACATACAATCACATTGCTGGCTAAGTTTGGATGCTCCTGCATCAGACTCCCGAGGAAGAAAAGAATCATCCATCATAGTTTCAGGGTTTACTCCATACTTCTACAACTCTGTTGTTGTCAACCAACTGGCATCCTCTATTGGTTGTCCTTTCCATTTGAATAGATACTTAAAATAAACCTGCCCTCTGGTTCTTTTGGATACTCTTTTCTCCAAGACAGCTTCCACCTCTTTCTTAATTGTCTTTGTCATTTGTTCTTCCCGATGTATAGTATGTTTTTCATCTTCTGCAAGCTCCTTCTATAACTCTGTCTCTGTCTCTTTATATGGATACAAATCTGCAACAATGAAGATAGGTGATATTCCAATCCCTCCTGGCAACTCAATTTCATAAGCATTAGTTGAAAACTTCCTCACAATTCTGCATGGCCATATCTTTTTCATCTTTATTTTATTGTAAGCCCCAACAAGAAATCTTTCTTTTCTCAAGTATACCATCACTAGATCTCCCACTTGGAATTCTTTTTCTCTTCTCTTCATATCAGCTCTCTGTTTGTATTTGCCACTGCTTTCCTGAAATCTGTCTTTGACATCTTCTTGTAGCCTTTGCATCTGCTCTGCAAACTCTTCAGCTTTTGCACTTCTTGTCTCCTATCTACCCAAATTTTTGACTTCATACACATGTCTTGGATTCATTCCAAAAACAATCTGAAATGGACTCACCCCAGTACTTCGTTTTGGAGTGTCATTATAAGCAAACTCAGCTTGAGAATGTGCTAAATCCCACTGCTTAGGATTGTTATACACTGAACTTCTCAATATGTTTCCCAAGCTTCCGTTTACCACTTCGGTCTGTCCATCTATTTGAGGATGGTATGCTGAACTAAAACTAAGGCTAGCACCTAGTTTCTTCCAAAGAGTTCTCCAAAAATGTCCAACAAACTTTGTATACTTACATGCAATCCATGTAACCTTACAACTTCTGAAAAAAACAAATTAGCAATATGTGTTGCATCACTAGTCTTTTTACATGCAATGAAATGTGCCATCTTGGAAAATATATCTACCACAACATAAATGGAATCATTCCCTCTTTGAATTCTAGGTAATCCCAAAACAAAATCCATACTAACCGCATCCCATGGTCGGTCTGGTATTGGCAATGGCTAGTACAATCATGTATTTTGGCTTCTCCCCTTAGCATGCTGACAGATTCTACACTTCTCAACAAATTTCTTAACATCAGTTTGCATCTTTGCCCAATAGTAAAAAGCATTTACCTAAGCAAAGGTTTTGTCTTGTCCAAAGTGACTAGATAATCCTCCACTGTGTTTCTCCTTGATTATGTTTTCCCTCATAGAACATTTGGGAATGCACAATATGTTACCTTTAAACAATGAACCTCCTTGGATAAAATAATCTAACCACTGGCTTCTATTATGAACTGCTGGGTTTTGTACAACTGCATAGATATCTTTGAATTCTGCATCATCTTTATACATATCAACCATTTCTTCAAATCCTACAACACCAACTCTTAATTCTTGTACAATGAAATTTACCCTACTCAAAGCATGAGCGACTTTGTTCAACTTACCACTTGTATTTTTTATCACAAAATTGAAACTCTGTAAAAAATCTACCCACTTGGCATGTCTCTGGTTCAATTTCGCTGGTTATTTATCAACTGTAATGTATGATTATCAGAATACAATACAAACTCCTTTGGTAGCAAATAATGTCTCCATTTTTTAAAGCTTGCACAATAGCATAAAATTCTTTATCATAAGAAGAATACTTCTTCTTAGCTTCATTTAGTTTCTCACTAAAGTAGGCTATTGGTCTCTATTTCTGACTCAAAACTGCTCCAATTGCAACTCCACTAGCATCAGTTTCAACTTGAAATACTTTTCCAAAATTAGGTAAAGCTAAAATTGGTTTCTCTATAATTTTATTCTTCAGTAACTTAAAATTTCGGTTTGTTTCTTCTGTCCACTTGAGTGGTTGATTAGTCTCTTTGATTGTTTCAATAATTGATGCACAAATCTGATTAAAACTTCTGATAAATTTTCTATAAAAACTTGCAAGACCATGAAAGCTTCTTACCTCAGATATGTTTCTTGGAGTAGGCCAGTTCCAAATTGCTTGGACTTTCTCTAGATCCATTTTGAAACCTTCTTTAGAAACTACAAATCCCAAATAGACTAGTTATTCTTTCATGAAACTAAATTTCTTCAGATTTATCAGCAGTTTCTCTTTCTGCAGAGTTCTTAAAACCAACTTAAGATGCTCCAGATGTTCTTCTTTGCTTCTACTGAAAACTAGAATATCATCAAGATAAACAATGACAAACTTTCCTACATATTCCTTCAAGACTTCATTCATTAATATCATGAATGTGCTAGGTGCATTAGTGAGTCCAAAAGGCATCACTAACCACTCATACAACCCACCATTTGTTTTAAATGCAGTCTTCCATTCATCTCCTTCTCTAATCCTTAGTTGATGATATCCACTCTTCAGATCTATTTTAGAAAAATACTCTGACCCACTTAAGCAATCCATCAAATCATCCATGTGTGGTAAAGGAAACCTATACCTGATAGTAATCTTGTTTATGGCTCTGGAATTTGTACACATACGCCATTCACCCCCTTTCTTTGGATTGAGTATTGTTGGTACAACACATGGACTAAGACTCTCTCTGATTAATCCCTTATCCATCAATTCCTGTACTTGTCTTCCAACTTCTGCATTTTCTTGAGGAGTTAACCTGTATGCTGCTTTTCTTGGAAAACTTGCTCTAGGTATTAGATCAATATGATGACTAATACTCCTCATTGGTGGTAATGCATTTGGAAACTCATCCACAATAATATCAAAAAAATCATTCAATAGAGTTTTGATTTCTTCAGATAAATCATCTAAGTTTGTGGAAGTTAAAATTACCTTAAGTCTCCTTATGACAACAAAATGCATCTATTCATCCTTCTTGACTTCTTGCAGCAATTCTTTCCCACTCATCAGCATAATATTGTTTCTAGGTGCTTCTTTGTCTGCTTCATCCTTCAATGGTAGCAGTGTGTGTTTATTTCCATCCTTCTCCAGAGTGTAAGTATTTCTTCTCCCATCATGAATAGATTTCCGATCAAACTGCCAAAGTCTTCCCAACAACACATGGCATACATCCATTGGCATTACATCACATAATATCACATCCTTATAAGTACCAATATGTATCTCTACCTTGCATTGTTTTGTCACAATAAGCTGATGTCCTTTTTGCAACCACGATACTTTGTAAGGAGTAGGGTGTACTATTTTCACGAATCCTGACTTGTCCACCATTTTTGTAGAAAGAAGGTTATCAATGTTTCCACTATCAATTATCACTTTACAACATTTTCCTTTCAACTTGCATGTAGTTCTGAATAAACTCTTTCTCTGAGCTGGTTCTCCTACCTCTTTCTTTGCCTTAAGCAATACCCTTTTCAACAACAAAGATTCTCCTTCTTCGGGTGATTCTTCCTTGTTTGTAATTTGAGGTTTTTCTTCCTTTGCCTCAGCCACATTCACATTTCTCTGATTTGTTACTTTATTATGAGGACAATCCCATGATCCATGTCCCCATTCTCCACATGTGTAACACCGAATTTCTCTTCCTTGGCCTCTTCCTCTAGGTGCAAATCTTCCTCTACTAAATTCTCCTCTCTGTGGTGGTCTATTACTTGAACTTCCTGCTTCACCATGATGGTGCTGAAATCTTGGTCTGGTAGTTCCTCTACCTCTTGCTGAACTTTTCCCTCTATTCCTCTGATTTTGCTTCCTCAACATCTTCTCTCCTTCCTTCAAAGTTGTTCGATAGACATCTTCAATTGTCTTCAGACTCAGCAAGTTGATTTCATCTTGTATGTCATATCTCAGCCCATTTATGTATTTGGCTACCTTTTCTACATCATCCTCTGCATGTCTTTCTCTAATGCTCAGCATATAAAACTCTTCTGTGTATTCTTTGACAGTCATTCATTTTTGCCTCAAATTTTGTAATTGCCTGAAAATATTTAACTAATAATCTTTTGGCATAAATTTGGCTTTCAATTTACTTACCATTTTATCCCATTGTTTGATCTTGGACTTTCCTTTTCTTGCTCTGGATGTTTGTAGTTCATCCCACCAGATATTTGCATGACCCTTCAATCTGGTAACTGAAAATTTCACTTTCTTTTTATCATCAACCTCCTCATAGTCGAAATACTTGTCTAATGCACTGATCCAGTCCATCAATTCTTCTACATTGAGATTCCTGTCATACAAAGGTATTTCCACCTTTGGTCTTCCACTTTCTTTGGCCAATATCTTGAGAACTTTGGCAGATTCACTTTCATCCTCTTCTTCTTCCTCAAAAGATTCTTCTACAACACTGACATCTCCTTCATCGGGTGCTCTCCTCTAACCAGTGTCCATTGTCTCCATCCTTGTACGCAGATTTCGGATCATCCAGCAAAACTGCATTCGCTACAGGTCTTCCCCAACCTATGCCTCCTTCTCTCCTAGGTGGCATGTTTACTATAGCAAAACTTAATATTTGTGCTCTGATACCAAAAATGACCCAGGAGGTTAACGAAAATGGGAGGTGGTAGTCTGGAATTAGACTACTGGTTAACTTTATAACCAATCAATTGTGTGCAAACAAATGATGTACTTGGCTTTCCCCCCTGAGGGTCCCGCTTATGTGGCCAATCACTGTCGGTCCCTCGTTGATTTCTTCTTTTATCAAGCGCCTCAATCTGCGTCGTTGATTTCACTTCTCCAAATCCAACGGATATCGCGTCGTCCACTCACCAACTAACCCGGACAATCTCCACCGTCGATGTGACCCATCCAACCGAACGGCTATCGCACAATCTCGCATGGATTCTTGCTCGATTGATATCAAGTCGAGAGCGCGCGAGAAAAGTGGTTTTTGTCTGCTACATGTCGACTGCTAAGGGTAATCGAGTGAATTTTAGAAATATCGCTTCCAGCCTTTAGGGCACGTGAGATACCACTTCCCGCTTATGGAATACTACCACGTGCTTAATTCACACTTTTAATAAAGACACTTAAGGAAAGTTTAATGCTTAAGCTCAATATTAATCATTAACACTAATCGACTATAATTTATAAATAAAGTGTTTAAATAGAGAAAAATACTCAATTAGGGTCCAGAATGTTGATACAAAGATACAAATGAATTTCTACACCATGATTAACACGCAACACCACACTTAATCAATTATCCAATAATATAGGAATTACAGAGTCTTGGCCCTCTCGGCTCAATTACAACAGTTTTTCTAACCTTTGTTTCAATCTCAAACCCTATCTCTATCACACCTCTCGCTTACTCACTCTATTCTCGATCATCTCATCTAATCCCTCTGTCATTACATTCTTTTTCCTTTTATGAATCAAATCCCATCCTAACTGTATTGACAACTCAATCCCTATCTTTATCAATCTAACAATTAAATCCCTATTCTCAAGCTCTAATATACACCTATACTAACAACTTATCTCTTAGTCTAAAAATAATGTAATATTCTAATTATTACAATAATTGAGAGAAAGATTAATTCGAGAGATCCAAACCTCTCTACTAAAACTGATTTTGACCACTTAGGTCAATGAAATTCATCTCATGTTAGCCACAACATGTGAACATACAATCACATCACTAGCTAAGTCTGAATGCTCCTGCATCAAATGCTGACACCTGCACTCCACTTTGAAAAGTCGTTGAAAAATGAAATGATCAAATGGAAAATTTGAATGCACCATCAGATTTGTGGCATCGAATAGTCTAAAATTGACTATCAAATTTCTAAATTCTAACAAAGTGAGAATATGGGGCTAAAAGAATATTTTAGATTCCCCCTAGATTCTTCAAAGATTCCCTCTTCTGGATCATCTGAAGATCTGCTACTCAGATCAAAATTCTGTCTACGCCATCAGGTTCCTTGCAAAATTCTGAGAAAAATGAGTATGAAGTTGGCTGCATTCTGACTCTGGAAAATTTCAGCCTCCAAAGAATCTGGGAGATTCCCTCAAGATTCTCCTCTATTGAGAATCTAAAAATATGCTGCTCAAAAGGCGTTCCGACCTCACCATAACATTTCCTACAAAAATCTGAGAAAATTGACTGTAAACTTGATTACATTCTGATAAAAAGAATTTTTACCTCACAGAGAATCTTAAGATTCCTTCAAGATTCTGCATGAAAATATTCCCTGAAATATTCCGGAAATCTGCCTCAATTTCTATGGCTAGGGTGGGCCCCCTCTACACCACCACAACTCCATTTTGTTGCTCTGTCATTTGGTGCCCCTCCCCTTTACGCTCTGTGGAAATGAGCTTAAGTATATTTTTGTGGGTGGAATATTCAAAAAAAGGGTCGCTGGGCCGTTGGTTTGAAGCCCCACTTGCCACACAAGACCCGCGTTCGATCCTAACTTTGGCACATTTATCTTTTAACGGGTTTGGAAACCTTAATGCGTGGGTTTGTTACATACCAACCTTAATGGTTGGTTTAACCACTTTGTACCAAATTATGTAACCATGCCACATTTTTTTGAATTAACCAAAAATCAAAACATTTTTGTTATATGGTGTTATTTTTAATATATGGTTTGTAAACCATATTTTATAACCATGTTATGTTTTGATTTTTATTATATGGTGTTATTTTTAATATAAGGTTTGTAAACCATATTTTATATAGTTTTTTTTGTTTGTTTTATATGAGATATTTTAATATTATATTTTTTTTTGTCTTTTCTAAGAGAGGATAAATGCTAGCGCACCATGTGTTGATGTTTTAGTGGCCATTAAGTCGCCACATAAACTTAGTGGGTCCCACCTGTTGATTGGGATGCCATATGGCCCACTGTGGGCCCCGTTTTTTTCCCTTGTCATGTCAAACTTTGAAGAGCTCTATCTTTTGCATACGAGCTCGGTTTGACGAACTGCTCACACCACCACAATCACAACGACGAGATATTCAACATGAACCTAATTCGAGCACAATCCAAACACTTTGATTTTTTACCCTTTCTGAGCCCTCTTAGACTTCTACATGTGTTTGGAGCCACCTGGATCAAGTAATAACTCAAGCATAGAGAATGCTAGAGTAATTGGTATTCGTGAAGGAAGACTTTACAAGTTGATATCTCCTCTTGCACAAGCTTTGGTTCACATTGAAATCAACCCATTGGAACTTTGGCATAGAAGATTTAGCCATCTTCATTTCAAAATCCTTCCAACTCTAAGTTCTATAGTAGGAATCCCCGAATTGAAAGAAGATCATGAAGGAGTATGCAAAATATGTGCATTGGGTAAGAATACCAAGAGATCATTTGGAAGCAGTGTGTCACAGTCAAAAGAAATCTTGGATATTATTCATTCTGATGTATGTGGTCCTATGGCTCCTAAGTCACTTGTTGGTCATCTATATTATGTCACATTTATAGATGATCATTCAAGGAAAACTTGGGTTTACTTGATGAAATCGAAGGATGAAGTATTTACAAAATTTCAAGAATTCAAAGCTGAAGTTAAGAACCTTACAACAAGGAAAATCAAGATACTAAAGTTTGATAATGGAGGAGAGTATACATCTAAGGAAATTATAGCTTTATGTAAGGAGTCTAGGATTATGAGGGAGATGATAGTCCCATACAATACTGAACAAAACGGAGTTGTGCAAAAAAATATCCGAACTATTGAAGACAATGTAAAAGCAATGTTACATGATCAAGATCTACAAAAATTTATGTGGGGAGAATCCACTAAGATAGTAGTATATATTAAAAATTGAAGGCCCCACAAGTCACTAGATAACAGAACTCTGGAAGAAGTATTCGCTGGGAAGAAACCAATAGTAGATCATCTTTGAATCTTTGGTTGTCTTGTATATATTCATATACCGAAGGAAAAAAGAAAGAAGTTGGATCCATAAGGCATGAGAGGAACATTTTTTGGCTACAAAAACTCCTCTAGGGCCTATAGAATCTACATAAAAGGACATCGTATAGAAGTCAATCGAGATGTCATATTTGATGAAAGTATTGCATTCAAGAAATCAAAGGAACATCCCATGGACTCTGATGATGAAGAACTTTTAATATTTGAAGAAGAAGTTAACAGGGAAGAAGAAGAATCTCTCCATTAATATGAAGGTCCCAGTGAACCTATTCAACCTATGGTCATCCTCGAATCAAGAAAGAGACCTAATTGGTTGAAATCAACACTACTTGATGCAGAAGTTCATGGAGCAACTTAAGGCACATTCAGGGAAAGAAAAAATCCCAAATGATATTCTGGGTATGCAACCTACATGAAAAAACTAATAGAAGCAAAGTCATCCTCCTTCGAAGAAGTTGGAAATCATCAAGAATGGAAGGATACCATGAATGAAGAATATCAATCGATAATGAAGAATGGGGTTTGGGAGATCATGCATAGACCCAAAGACAAATTTGTGGTAACTGCCAAATGGGTCTATAAGATCAAACATGCAGCAGATGGAAGTATTGACAAGTAGAAGGCAATATTTGTAGCTAGGGGTTTCTCTCAACTTGAAGGCATTGACTATGAAGAGACATTTGCTCTGACAGCAAGGTGTACAACTATACATCTCTTTGGCAGCATTGATGGGATGGAACATCCACCATATGGATGTCAAGACTTCATTTTTGAATGGCACAATTGATGAGGAAGTCTATATAGAACAACCCTTTGGATTTGAAGTTAAAGACAGAAAGGCATATGTTTGTAGATTGAAAAATTCGTTATATGGCCTCAAACAAACACCAAGCGCATGGTATGCTAGGATGGATGCATACCTTCATAGATTAGGCTTCACAAAGAGTTTTTTTGATCTGAACCTTTATATTGAGGTTGTGAAGGGTGAACCAGTAATAATTCTTTTGTATGTAGATGATCTTCTAGTGATAGGTGTAGAAGGTCAAATTGAAGAATGTAAGAAGCAACTAGCAGCAGAATTTGACATGAAGGATCTAGGGTTGATGCATTACTATTTGTGACTAAAAGTGACCTAATGAGATTTATCTGGGTCAAGGGAAGTATGTGATAAAGATGTTGAATAGGTTTGACATGATGGATTGCAAACCAATGACAAATCTGATGATCACAAACTTGAAAAGGATAAGGAGTTCACAATCAATTCCGGTGGATCCTTCCAAGTATAGACAACCGATTGGCTCACTGATGTACTTGGTGAATGCTCAACCAGACATATGATTTGCAGTAAATGTTCTCAGTCAATTCCAAGTGGAGTTGAAGCATGATCATTGGATAGTCGCAGAACATATTCTGAGATATCTGCGAGGAACCATCCGCTATTGCGTAAAGTACGATAGGAGGAATGACGTCCACCTAATTAGATATTCAGATTCAGACCGGTGAGGTAGTGAGCAAGATGGAAGGAGCACTACAAGAGGATATTTCAGTTTAGGATCCTCCATGGTCTCATGGATGAGCAGAAAGAAAGATACAGTCACTTTGAGTAGTGCTGAGGCATAATACATTACATCCTGTGAAGTAAGAAAAGAAGTGTTATGGTTGAGGAAGTTGTTATCTGACCTATTTGAAGGACCAATGAACCCTATAGTGATACATTGTGATAACACCAATTGTATACGATTGTCTGAAGACCCAGTGTTTCATGTAAAGACAAAGAATATCAACAAAAATTATCACTACATTCGAAAGCTAGTACAAGATGGTGTGTTGCAGCTACAATATATCTCCACTGATGAGCAGGTAGTTGACATATTGACAAAATCCATTCCTAATAAGAAGCTTGTGTATTTGAGAGACAAGCTTGGTTGGGTTGATGTATCCTCCCTAGTTGAGAGGGAGAGATAAGCACGTCATACTTGTCTTTACTTCGGAGAACATAATGGAGGATTGGGTAATCATCTTCCATTTGATACTCTTTGAGGATGAGGTAGGGAATCCAAGAAAAGAGTAGTCGTGGACCGATATTCTTTAAGGACTGGCTACCCAAGATAAGAATAGTCAAAAGAAGGTCATACTCTATGAACACCCGGGTGGAGTATGTACCTTGAGAGACAATGATGATGGTGTCTATAAATCACTTGTCTTGCCAACATTGTGCTATGATCTTGTGGAGAGATAGAGTTGTTAGTCAAGGCCTTTCTATGTGACAATGTTGGTTGGTATGATGCTAAACATATGGGTTACCAATCTGACTCTTCTTATGAGATCTCTTCAGATTGAGAAAGATCATGTAGCATTTATGAATACCTCCCTAGTTAAGATGGAGTGTTGAAAAAATGTGTAACTAGGTTCGGTCTTCATAAAGATGAAATGTACTTTTGATTCTTGTAAAGTGTAAAATGAAAGAAAATTATTATTGTTATTTTTGCATCATGGGTTTCATGCTCAAGGTCTTTTATTTTATAGGTTAAGCACCCATTGAGTGCTTCTAAGGTTTGTCCTAGGTCAAGAAGTCAAAAGAGTCAATGTCATAAGTTGAATACCCCATCGGACACACTGTAACTTGTAAAGAAAATTATTTTTGTCTTAAAAAGTGTCCAGATACCCTCCAAGACCAAGGCGTCCTGGCATCTATCAATTCAGCCTAAAACGAAGAGCCATGTCCACCTTGAAGAGCCTATATATAGGAGGGAACTCATCCTCCTTGAGACACATTCACTCATCTCTCATTCTAGCAAATAAGAAGGAAGAAGAAGGAAACGAAGAAGGAAGAGGACGAAGGTATTTGTTTGGGATATTTCTCTCTCCCACATGCTAAGGAGGACTAGGGTTTCTATCTATAAGTTCGATCTTGGAGAAAAAAGGCAAGTAGTTTAAGCGAAGGTCACCAAGGGTCATCCTCAAGCTCCAGAAGTTAGGGAAAGGCAAGCAAGAGTCAAAGGAACATTCAGAAGGTAGATCAAATCTCACACGTGTGGCAGCAACAACTGCTCAGGGTCAAAATTTCAGATCTGCAGTGGAGGCCAAAATTCTACAGCTGGAGGTTGAAGAATTGCTACTGGAATAGATTTTATTGGTGTTGACTAGATCAAGGTTAGCACATCATATGGAGAGGTTAGTCTTGGTCTTGGAGGGTATTGGAGTTAGTTTTAAGGTCTTGGAATTCTTCAATTGAAGAATGAATCTATAAATAAAAGAAGAGAATTTGTGGGTCTTCCTCTCAAGTGGAGAGGTTTTGGCCTTGGCTTGCAGACAATATTTTGTGTTCTTGTTCTTCTATTTTTTGGTAGTTGTTTGATGATACACACATATAATAATAAGTACCAAAGCTAATAAGTAAAAAAACATCACAAGCAGTTATCAAGTAAAGAGAAATCACTGTAATCATTGCGCTATATACTTCTCAACACCATTATCTAAACTATCATTTGCATTCAACATCATTTATATGTATATGCAATAACCCAAATAAATTCATTGGAATATAACTAACAAGGTGTTTGATATATTCAAGAAACAAAGGATTTTGGGAGAGTACAAAAGGAACAAACATTTAAAATTTGTTGGATACCTCAAATACATATTTTGTCATAGACACTGATGAAAGGGATTCTACTTGATAATATTTAATGAATATGGGATGTGTTGTAGTATCATCTAGTTATAAGAGTCAATTCAGGTTATCTCATGTGGTTGGGCAAAATGATTATTATCCTCCCCACCCAGATTCAAGTCTCCACTAGTGACATATTAAGCTTTGGTGCCTTGATGAATATTGTTGTAATGGATTAGAGCCTAAGAAAATCACTCTTAAATGAGTATAACCATGGGTTGGATTGGTAGCGGTGACTTTAGTCTTTCCTTTGGGCTAAGACGAAGGTCAATTTCTTTCATTAAAAAAATTATCGAGTTGTAAAAAACAAGGAACAATTGCAAATTCAACAATGGAGGTAAAATAAATTTCATCTTAGGAAGCAATTTGTGAAATGGTGTATTTTAAAGGAATTTTACAAGATCTTAGGGTTACTCATAATGAATTTACTTGATTATTGAGCCACAATCTAGCAGCAATAAAATTAGCCATAAATCCAATTTTCCATTCAAAAAAAACATGTTGGTATTAAGTACCACTACATCAAAACTATTATCATAAAAGGAATCATCAAATTGAAATATTGTAACAAAAAAAGGACTTTATATATCTTCACCAAATCACTTAGAAGAATTGAATTCACTAAATTCATAACTAAACTTGATGCTTTCTCAAAAAAACTTTTTGATCAAAGGGGGATTGTTAGTAATAATGATTCTAAAGTTAAAAATAGAACACTAATTTATAGTTTAGAGAATAAATTATTTATCGTAAATGGACATTTACCATAATCACATGATCATGTGATTAGTTATCCACAATAGTTTTAGAACTTGTTTTTATAGTTAAGGAGTTATTTATACTCGCTTCCATCAAATGTGAGGCAATTTTGGCCCTTGGCCCTTACAAATACTCTAATATATTTCCTTTTCTTAGACTAATAATTTTGTGTGTTAGGACATTGTTTCAACCATCATTAAGGATGGGAAAATATTCAACTATGGTATCATATTATAATGTCCATTAGCTTAGATGATTATTGGGCAACGCTAAATATCAAAATATAGATGTAGATCAGTTGAGCCCAAGGATAAGCCTAAGATTGCAACAATTCATGCAAGGATCAACACTAGTACACAATAGTGGAAACAAAGTAATTTTATTAAATAGATATCAAGGAGTGTTTTACAATTTTTCTAGGATTTAATATTGGGCACTTGTCAGAGTTGAGAGGCCTATCCCCTTTTCACCTTACATATTCCTCTCCAATGTATCCCCTCCACCAACTAACTCCTCTCAACACAAAAGCTTTGCCTTTTAAGGTTGATCATTGGTAGTTGTTTCAGCTTATCCTATCTATTCTCCTTCAACTTCAATGCTTCAACTCCTACATTTTCATGTGCATAAGGGCTCCTTCAGTCATGGTTACACGCCTATCTAGTGACCAAGCACATTCATTCGAAGAGGGGCCTCGAAATCCAACAGTCAGAATTATATCAATGGCCCTTGACTCATCAAGTACTAATGCATTCATAACTTGATTATCTCCCCTTGTGCCTAATGGTCCCTGATTGGGAAATGGCTTCAATGCTTCGGATTTATTCTCTGAAAATCAATGGTTCTTGACCATTGTGGGGCCCTTCATTGTTCTAAAACGTGCCAGTTCAAGTTTGTGCTAGTTTCAAGTATGCGCCAATTTTATGTTTTTCTTCTTGGTCTGAAAATGTATGTTCCTATGTCTTCGTGACTAAGCTATTGCAAACCAACCCCAAACCCAACTAAATCATTTTTATTATTAAGCGATTACAAGACTTGGAAGGTTGAAAACTTTGCCCCATTTATTTCCATCAAAATTCGTAATATGAAAAAACACAATATTCACAACACCAAAACTCAACTTAGAAAGAAAATATATATAGGTGATGAGGATTGCACATTCACCCAAGGTGCTCTTTCATCAGACACCCTAGGTAGGAGAAATATTTCATGAGATTGAACTCATGAACATTTGGGCTAGTCTAGAACTGAGATTCCATACTTAGCTAGTTCATTTGTCTTCAACCAAGAGGCCTCCTCAATTGGTTTTCCTTTCCATCGAACTAGATACTCCATATATTTTTTCCCACGTGTGGCCTTTACAACTCTAAAATCAATGATTGTATCCACTTCTTCAGATGGCTTCTCAGGTAGCTTATCAACCCATGTTGGTTCGTGAGAGGCAGTTGTTGGTAGCGGTGTTTGTGCATTGTCCTTTCCTTTGTAATACTTACACAAATCGCTAACGTATAAGATAGGGAAGATATCAATATTTTCTGGAAGGTCAACTTCATAGGAATTTTTTGAAAACTTCTTTGAGATCCTGCAAGGACCTATATTCCTCCATTTTAGCTTGTTATAGGTTCCCTGAGGAAACCTTTATTTCCTCAAATGAACTTATACCAATTCACCAATTTAAAATTCTTATTCTTTCCTATGCAAATTAGCATAGTCATTATATTTTGCAGTACTATTTTCCAAAATTCTCCCTCACTTCTTTGTGCAAATCTTGGATGTATTATGCAAAATCTTTAGCCACTACAATTTTCCTCACTAAATTTTCACTATCCCTGAGTTTATCTATGCCCTTAGAGCTGAAACCATACACAACATTGAATGGACTCTTTCCCATGATCCTATTAACCAAGTTATTGTAGGCAAACTTTTCTTGATGTAATGTCAAGTCCCACTGCTTTGGTCTACTACCAATAAAGCATCCCAACGCATTGCCCAAACTTTTATTGACAACTTCAGTTTGACCATCAGTATGTGGATGGTATGTTGAATTGAAACCCAAATGGGTGACCAACTTCTTCCACAATGTGCGCTAAAAATGGCCTGCAAACTTTGTATCCCTATCTGAGACTATGCTTTTAGGAAATCCATAAAACCGAACTATTGCCTTGAAAAATAAATTGGCCATCACTAGTTTTTTACATGGAATGAAATGAGCCATTTTCGAAAATATGTCAACAAAAACAAAGAATTATCACCTCATTGAGTTTGAGGTAGCCCCAAAAATAATTCCATAATAATGTTTTCACACAGCCTTTCTAGTATCAACAATGGACTATACTTTCCGGTATTTTGCTTCACTCCCTTTGCATGTTGACATATTCTACATCTTTGCACTATCTTCTTCACATATACACTCATCTAAGGCCAATAGTAACTCTCATTCAGCAGAGCTATTGTTTTATCACTTCCAAAAGGTCAACCCAATCCACTACTATGTTTTTATTTGATCAAATTCTCCCTCATGGAGCCTCGAGGTATACGTAAATTTTTCCCTTGAACAGTGAATTGTCTTGAATGAAATACTATAGCTATGGAGTTCGATTTACTCCCATTGGAAAACCAAGACCATTCAAGCACTCCTTATCCTTAGTTAGATGGGCAGCGTTTGGGCATAGTTTCAGCATAGGAATGTAGGTAAGAAATAACCAACCATTTGGGGATAGAAGGGACTTGATTTATAGGAAGGGAGAAGGAGTTAGGGATCCACAAAAGAGGGAGGAAGGTCCACATCTCAAGGGGAAGATCCCTAAAGGTAGGATTAAGGACTCAAAATTGGAGAACTCAACCATATCTCTATCCAACAACATCCAGCTCGTTGTTCTCGAAGGTTCTAGCAGGCAAAGCGTCTCCTCCACTTTAGGAAAGACTTCTAGAAGAGGTTCAGCCCAGGTTTTCATATCAAAATTCACGCTAGTAGTGCTAGGTCAACATGCTTCAACAAGCAATTAGCACAGGCTAGAGGTAGTGAAAAGCACAATGATCCTGAAAACTAGGGTTTCGGGCAAATTTCTTCAGAATTCTTTCAGGGAAGCTCTTCTTCTCTTCTTCAGGGAGGTTTTTGTATCTGTTTCATGGTGAGTACACTGACAAATTTCGTCATTTTA
Organism: Pinus tabuliformis; assembly: GCA_031772625.1. Lineage (NCBI taxonomy): Eukaryota > Viridiplantae > Streptophyta > Pinopsida > Pinales > Pinaceae > Pinus > Pinus tabuliformis. The sequence goes on along the minus strand of CM062804.1, from coordinate 81,228,180 downwards.
ACGCTTCAGGATATGGGATGGGAAGTGTGACAAAATATTGTGTAACAGATACCCCCTAAAGCGGGAAGGCAGAACAGGGAGTGATGGGTGAAATGATTTAAAATTCAAGGCAAGGACCCACAGAAACATTGTCAGGAGACCTGCAAATCAAGCATAATACAATATACATATCTGACATCTCTTATATAAATATGCCTAATGATACATCTCTAAATAGGCATCTAACAATGCATGAATCTACGACATGGACGCAGCCATCTGAATAGAAGGGATCATGTGTATGGATCCACGGCATGGACGCAACCATCTGAATAGAAAGGATCATATATATGTACCAATGGTATGGTCGCAGCCATCCATATAGAGGGAATCATGTGTATAATCATGAATAGCTCATAACTCCACGCAACTTGTATTTATCAGATGAAACCCAGGGTCTTCACCTCTATCTTGATCCAAACAATGTGCGAATTATACCATGTGAATAGATGTGTTGGGGTTGAACATGATAGAAAACAAGCTAATTACCGGTCAATGATGTAAATTGTTAACAGGCGAGAGAGAAACCAACAATAATGACAATGGCTCTCAAGGTACAATAGCACAATCCATAAGTTTTAATAATGAAGTTGAAGTCGAACACTCGCAGAACCATTTGATCGAAGACCAATGACGTAAACCTATCATCGAATGCAAAGAACGTGTCATTGAGGCATGCAAGATCCAAGGTACTAGAAGGGAGTTTCTAGATCATCTTCCTGGATAATGAGTTGAAGTCGGCAGGAAGTGATCCGTCAAAGGAGGACCATAATGTATCCCATATCATCGACATGAAACAAAATATGTAGTAGAATAGGTAAGTTTGATTCAGGATTGTGGAAGAAAGGTCAAACAATGTATAAGCGATAAAAAACTGCATATGGGACTTCTCTTGAACATATCGGCGACACGACTCCAGAGTTTGGCAGCATTTGACTCAACATAGGATCAGAGGTCATGATGATAATGCAGTATAATCAGATGAGAGGAAAAATGGATTCCCAAAACCCAGGAAGGCAAGTGATGAAGTGAGGATAACCCAAACCCAACACGAGCAACAGATAAGTGTCATGTTCAAGAGTGACATGTTGCCTTTACACAAAATACAAGAGGTGTTCACTTTCATTTTTCCCCACTATTTCTAGTGAGTACCCCATTATTTTTTATCGCAAGCTTGAAGAGGATAGAATATGCTTGTCGTATAAGTTCATCCTTCGGATGAATCCATCCTAGTAAGTTTAACGAGTCCTAGGAAGGAGAAATTTGGTCTCGTCATGGTGACAAGTCTTGTGTCATTTAAGTTTTACGAGTCTGACGGAGGGGTAACTTGACATATTTTTCATGTTTAGAGAGTTTGAAAAAGAGGCAAAAAAAAAACTCCATAGGTTGCTCTTCATAAATAGTCTCTTGAATCCAAAAAGGTAGAAAATAATATCCAAGAGAACCTCTTAGCCATGTGTGACTAAAGTATTCCTTTTTCGTACAATATCTTATCTCAGTCTAGAAAAGGGTTAAACTTATATTGAGTAGACGTCATTTCATTTACTTTAAAGAGTTCGAAACGACAAGCACTCAGCAATCTTTTCATATTTCAAGAGTCAAAAAAGAGCTTAAAGATGACTCCAGGGGGTTCCTTTTTCATTTATTTTTGACGAGTCCAAAAAAAGTGATAAAAAAAAGCTTGTTAATTCAAGCAAAATTAATCACCGTCACAATTTATCCATGACCTATTGCTGCACAAGTGAACGCACATTACTGACTTTCGAGAAAAAATATTAAAATATAAGCTAAATGTGCCTAAATGGTAAAAATATGTCAAAAAACTTATAAAAACTCAAAAAGTAAAAACAGTTTTACCATTTCACATTTGGTGATTTGGAGAGCACTTTTTACCCCCATTTTTCCCAATCTTTGGCTGAGGAGTGCGACCAATCCAGGACACCGTTCTTCAATATGTTTATTGCAAGTAAAATATCTATCCTTTATCTTCATTTTGGATATGTTTTTAGTTGTTTTCATCCATAGTATAGGCAATAAGGAGGGCTTGGAAAAACTTTGTGTCGAGGGCGATCAGCGCAGGTTTTACCCATTGAACCCACGTTGCTCACCTGTATTCAATTGTGCCATCACACCGGAAGCATGGAAAAATATGGAAATAGATGCACTGGCACAAAGTAATAATTTTCTTGGAAAATCCTCCATGTTCAATGATTTTTCTAGAATTTGTTTCCATAGATGCTCATGAAAACTTGGTTTATGGATGTTTCGCAGGATAATCAATGAAGAATGGTGATCAAATAGAAGGAGCGAGGACATGAAGCAGAAGATCATCAAGCATCCCAAGACCCAAATTCCATAGCGGCCCTTCGGGCGTGTGGGTTACTGAAATTCTTCTGTATTCCTGGGATTAGGTGCCCGGTTGAATTGCTACAACATTTGGTCGGTTGGTGGGATGTAGACCGCCAATTGTTCATGATTGGGAACCAGCAACTTGAGATCGATATCTCAAACATATATTTCATTACGGGCTTGTCTAGGAGGGGACAATGGATTCAGTTGCCTGGTTCTCATACTGGAGGGGTGAGTACAAATATTGATCCAGGTTCAGGTGTGACAAAGGACCCTTCCAATACCTTTTACTTTGGTGATGTGTTAAACTACATTTTTAAAAGAACATAATTGAATACATGTGCATGTTGTAAAGAAGAAGGAACATGACAATCATTAGCAACATAAAATAACAAGACGTTGATAACGGAGTTCATCCAAGAGGGACTACATCTCCGGGCCCCGGTGTCAAGATGGTGTAGGCCGTTGCATTAAGTATTGTCAAAAGTGATGATGTACATAAGAGGTGACATTGTTATCATACAAGGAAAATGCCCTCACGCAGGAATGGCTCCAAGATATGTTCCGCTACAGGAACTCTCAATCAAAAAGGACTCCTATCAGTATGACTTAAACTCATGCATGATGATCATAAGCATCCCGCCAACATGGCATAAAAGGGATCTCAATGCAAACATGCATGGCGATACATGAGCATCCCATCAAGATAATGACAAAGGGATCTCAAACAAAACATGATGAATCATGACAACAAGTACATCCCACAAATGATTCTGCATCACATCAAGCAAGAATCATGAAAACAAGTAAGAAACAAGATCCTACATCAAACATCAAATAGGGATCTATACAGCACAATACATAGCAAAAGAAGTACATGAAGACATTGCATATACCTCACAACCAGGGGCCATTTGAAGAAAAGGATATCAAGCTACTGAAGTTGTTCGTACCATCGATCTCATGGTGTCGGATCTCATGGACATGACTGCTCGCACATGAATGCTGACACTTGCACTCCACTTAGAAAAGTTGCCGAAAAATGAAATGATCAAATGGAAAATCTAAACGCACCATCAAATGTGTGGCATCAAACAGTGCAAAATTGACTGTCAAATTTCTGAATTCTGAGAAAGTGGAAATCCGGGGCTTAAGGAATCTCTTAGATTGCCCTTAGATTCCTAAAATATTCCTTCCTCTGGGTCCTATGCAAATCGGCAGATCAGATCAGGTAACTGACTACGCCAACGGGTTTGTGTCGCCGAGAGGTGTAAGATTGACATAAAATTTGTCCAATTTGGACACTGAAAAAATTTCACCCTCCTGGAAATTTCGCTCAATCATGGTTCCACCTACAATAAATTAATTAAAAAAATTGTGTCTCGGTTTCCGTGCCCGCTCCTGGATCCTCCATGCCTGGGCACACTAATGAAATGACGGATTAATATAAAATTTTCGGACGGAGGTATCAATGAATCCATTTGGCAGATTGGTAAGGAAAACGAATTATGAGGAGGTCGAGTGGTCAAACCTCGACCCGTCCATATTAATCCCCAAAGAGTTTTTAATATACCGCATGTGTGCTTTGTTGGGGGTTGGGTCCGCATTGGGTGGCTCACCCCATAACTTCCGCAACATTTTCTATTTGGCGTATTGAATTGTTGTATGATGGTTCCATGTATTAATCGGTTGGCGCATGATTTTTTAGTGTTTGGTGGTTGGTTCGTTCATGGCGTCGCTTGGTGGGGGCCATCCCACGTGGGTTGGGCGGGTTCAATCCCCATTGGCCTCACATTAATGTTATGTATGGCATATGGTGAGGTGTGGGGTGGTCGGGGTGGTGGCCCACCAACTCCTTTAGATATCTATATATATATATATATATATATATATATATATATATATATATATATATATATATATATATATATATATATATATATATATATATATATATATATATCTAATTTTAATCATAATAAGGCCTTTTAGAAAATTTCAAAATTTGACCAAAGGAGTCAAATTAAACAGACCACAAATTCGCCCAAAACCCAGGTTGGCCGGAATCCGGTGGTCAGGTTTTTTCCAAAATGTTGCCTCCTTAAGCTTGCCTAGTTAGCAAAAGTCAACCAAAACTTTGACTAGCTCGTTCTCCCTCATACGAGCTCGAATTGACGAACCGTTCATATCACAACGGACAGGACGATGAGATCTACACTTTGGTCTTGGTTCGAAAGAATTCTGATCACTTTGATTTTTGAGCTTCCATCAGCCCTCTTTGTCCTATGTGTGTCCCTGGAGCCACATGGATCAATCCTCTCCACTAAGGAGCTTTTGGTCCTCCAAAAGCATGAAAAATAATCAGCAATTTCTCTGTCTTGTCTGCACCACATGCATCCTGAAAGGTCACACTTCCATCTCCTTCACCTTTGTTCTTCGGAGCCTTAAACGATGAGCCGACACCTGCAACATGTAGTACATTGTTTTGTGACGAACTAATGACCCAGCCATCCCACACTTGCCATGAGTTATAACACATACTCGGTGGTCAAGTTTACATCAATGTGGAAACAATAGCCCAGCTACAAAAACAAGGCCAATATATCATTGTTGCTTCAACAAGTGATGGAAAAACACATCATCATTGCAACACATGATTTACAAACATAAGGCCAAACACCATTTTTTCTTTGACAAGTGATGGAAACACGACGTCACTTTCACAGTTTATCATGCAACTCAAAATAAGACCTAACATCATTGTTGCTTAATAACTGATGGAAAACACATCATCACTTTTACATTTTAAAATGCAACAAATGATTTACAAAAGCACGACCATGACAACCTAACATATCTAGAAACCATTTTTCACTTATCAATGTGAAGGAGTCGCCTCTTTGTGGCGCATTCAATGGTCGAACAACTACTTCACCTGGTTCATGCAACGACACTTTGTCTTTAAGGCGCTGCTCTGGATGGAGCCTCCAACAAGTGGCTCTTTGATGGCCATTTTTGTCGCAATTACTGCAATACATCTTCTTTCTCTAGATCTATTTAACATGTTTCTTTACCTGCTGTTGAGAGGATCTTTCACGCCTCATCTTTTTGTGTGCTGCCATTCTTTTCCAAAACTTATAAAATGTATGGTTATGTAATCCTCAAACGGTACATGTTTTTCGATGCCATGTTTTATGTTCATCATTAACAACATGATTACAATCAAAATGAATATTCGAATGTTGAGAGTGTTTATACCTTTCCCTACTATCTCTGGTGTAAGTATGGCAATGAGAGCTTGCCTCAGCTCTTTCCCTGCAACGGGCACTGCCATGGGATGATGGGTATGTGTTCTCATCATTCGCTTTCTTCGACAATTTCGATGATGTCTTGGAAGAATCTAACACCTTTGAGCATTCTTCCTCGGTGTATCTCAAGCCTGCAAATTGAGGTCTCTACACAACCTCCAATGGTTGAGTTATGCCTTGGTTATTAACACCAAGTTCTTTTTCCCCTTTGTGCCTTGTCCTGTTAAAGAGCCTCATGTTTGTCCCGGTAATTGGGATCTCCACATCTCCAACAGAAATCATACTATGTGAAGATGAAACTGAAAGGAAATCAACATCTTTTACATCCGCTGTCGATTTGGAAAGAATTGATGAGGGTTTCTCATCATCCGTTGTTGGTGGTTCACTAGCTGTCTCAGCGCATTCCACGACTTCCTTTCTGACAAACCCAAGCCCTGCCTAACGAGGTAATTCTTCTACTTTTATGGGATTGACAATGCCTTGGCCATTAATGCATAAGCCTTTTCCTTCATATCCCATTTTCTTTAACATTTTGGAGCCAATTCTTGTGGCATTATTTTCAAAAACAGTGAAATCATCATCAAGACACATACATGAATTCAGAGAATCACATTTTACCTCACATGGGTCATGTTGTAGCTTTTCCAAGGCCTCATCCTTTGCTTGCAGTTGTCATAGCAAACTATTTTTCTCCTCTTTCTATTCATGTAGAAGCATCTTCAATTCAGCGTTATCTGTTTGAAGACTTTGCTTGTTATGCTTCAGTTCCTCCAGGGTCTCTTCCATGGCTTGCAACTGAAGCTGCAATCACTCCTTTTCCTCTATCTCTTTCTATAGAGTTTCATACATTATTTCTACTCTTTGGGAAATTTTGAGAATAGTTTTGTACATCGCTTTTTCATCCTCTGTCGTTGTACGTTCCATTGTTCACGCTGCAATTCACATCCACACAAAGACTGCTATGATACCACTTGATCTGGGTCCGGATGTAACAAAGGACCCTTCCAAGACCTTTTACTTTGGTGATGTGTTAAATTGCATTTTTAAAAGAACATAACTGAATACATGTGCATGTTGTAAATAAGAAGGAACATTACAATCATCAACAACATAAAATAAAAAGATGTTGATAACGGAGTTCGTCTAGGAGGGACTACATCTCCGGGCCCCAGTGTCAAGATGTTGTAGGCCGCTGCATTAAGTGCTGTAAAAATTGATGATGTACGTAAGAGGTGACGTCGCTATCATACAAGGAAAATGCCCTCACGCAAGAGTGGCTCCAAGAGATGTTCCGCTACAGGAACTCTCAGTCAAAAAGGACTCCTATCAGTATGACTTAAACTCATGCATGATGATCATGAACATCCTGCCAACATGGCTTAAAAGGGATCTCAATGTAAACATGCATGGTGACACATGAGTATCCCATCAACATAACGACAAAGGGATCTCAAACAAAACATGATGAATCATGACAACAAGTACATCCCACAAATGATTCTGCATCACATCAAGGAGGAATGATGAAAACAAGTAAGAAACAAGATCCTACATCAAACATCAAATAGGGATCTGTACAGCACAATACATAGCAAAAGAAGTACACGAACACACTACATATACCTCACATCCAGGGGTCATATGAAGAAAAGGATGTCAAGCTGCTGAAGTTGTTCATACCATCGATCTCACGGCGTCAGATCTCATGGAAATGACTGCTCGCACATGAATGTTGACACCTACACTCCACTTAGAAAAGTGGCCAAAAAATGAAATGATAAAATGGAAAAACTGAACACACCATCAAATTTGTGGCGTCGAATAGTGCAAAATCGACTGTCAAATTTCTGAATTCTGAGAAAGTGAAAATATGGGGCTTACAGAATCTTTTAGATTCCCCCTATATTCCTCAAAGATTCCCTCCTCCGGGTCCTTTGCAAATCCGCAGCTCAGATCAGGAAACTGACTATGCCATCGGGTTCGTGTCGCCGAGAGGTGTAAGATCGACATAAAATTTGTCCAATTTGGACACTGCAAAAATTTCACCCTCCTAGAAATTTCGCTCAATCATGGTTCCCCCTGCAATAAATTAATTAAAAAAATTGCTTCTCGGTTTCCGTGCCCACTCCTAGTTCCTCCATGCCTGGGCACATTAATGAAATGACAGGTTAATATAAAATTTTCGGGCGGAGGTATCAATGAATCTGTTTGGAAGATTGGTAAGGCAAACGAATTATGAGGAGGAGGTTGGGTGGTCAAAACCGAACCCCTCCATATTAATCCCCAAACAGTTTTTAATAAACCACGTGTGTAATTTGTTGGAGTTCAGGTCTGCATTGGGCAGCTCGCCCCATAACTTCCGCAACATTTTCCGTTTGGCGTATTGAATGGTTGTATGATGGTTGGATGTATTAATTAGTTGGCGCATGATTTTTTAGTGTTTAGTGGATGGTTCGTTCATGGGGCCACCCGGTGCGGGCCGACCCACGTGGGCCGGGCAGGTTCAATCCCTGTCGGCCTCACATTAATGTTATGTATGACGTATGGTGAGGTGCTGGGTGGTGGGGGTCGTGGCCCACCACCTCCTTTATATATATATATTTTTTAAATTTTTAATCATAATAAAGCCTTTTTGAAAATTTCAAAATTTGACCGAAGGAGTCAAATTAAACAGGCCATAAATTTCCCCGAAATCTGGCCCGAGTTGGCCGAAATCCTGTGGCTAGATTTTTTCCAAAATGTTGCCTCCTTAAGCCTGCCTAGTCAGCAAAAGTCAACCAAAACTTTGATTGGCTCATTCTCCCTCATACGAGCTCGGATTGACGAACTGTTCACATCGCCGCGATCAGGACGATGAGATCTATGCTTTGGTCTTGGTTCGAAAGCATTCCGATCACTTTGATTTTCGAGCTTCCATCAGCCCTCTTTGTCCTGTGTGTGTCCCTGGAGCCACATGGATCAATCCTCCCCACTGAGGAGTTTTTGGTCCTCCAAAAGCATGAAAAATAATCTGCAACTTCTCTGTACCTTGTCTGCACCACAAGCGTCCTAAAAGGTCTCGCTTCCATCTCCTTCACCTTTGTTCTTCGGAGCCTTAAGCGATGAGCCAACACCTGCAACCTCTGCAACCTATAGTACATTATTTTTCAAATTACATGCTTGACTTTCATGACCAACTAATGACCCAAGAATCCCACACTTGCCACGAGTTTATAACACATACTCGGTGGTCAAGTTTACATCAAAATGGAAACAATACCCTAGCTACGAAAACAAGGCCAATATATCATTGTTGCTTCAACAAGTGATGGCAAAACACATCATCACTGCAACACATAATTTACAAACATAAGGCCAAACACCATTTTTGCTTTGACAAGTGATGGAAACATGACATCACTTTCATAGTTTATCATGCAACTCTAAATAAGACCTGACATCATTATTGCTAAAAAAAGTGATGGAAAACACATCATCACTTTTACATTTTAAAATGCAACAAATGATTTACAAAATCAAGACCATGACAAGCTAACATATCTAGAAACCATTTTTTACTTATCAATGTGAATGGGTCGCCTCCCTGTGGCGCATTCGATGGTCGAACAACTGCTTCACCTGGTTCATGCACTGACACTTTGTCTTTAAGGCGCTGCTCTGGATGGAGCCTCCAACAAGTGGCTCTTTGATGGCCATTTCTGTCGCAATGACTGCAATACATCTTCTTTCTCTAGCTCTATTTATCATGTTTCTTTACCTATTGTTGAGAGGGTATTTCACGCCTCATCTTTTTGTGTGCTACCATTCTTTTCCAACACTTAGAAAATGTATGGTTATGTAATCCACAAAAGGTACATGTTTTTCACTACCATGTTTTACGTTCATCATTAACAACATGATTATAATTGAAATGAACATTCGAATTTCGAGAGTTTTTATACCTTTCCCTACTGTCTCTAGTATAAGTATGGCGATGATAGCTTGCCTCAGCTCTTTTCCTGCAATGGGCACTGCCATGGCATGATGGGGATGTGTTCCCATCATTCTCTTTCTTCGACGATTTTGATGATGTCTTGGAATAATCTGACACCTTCGAGCATTCTTCCTCGGTGTATCTCAAGCCTGCAAATTAAGGTCTCTACAAAACCTCCAATGGTTGAGTTATGCCTTGGTTATTAACACCAAGTTCATTTTCCTCCTTGTGCCTCGTCTTGGTAAGGAGCCTCATGTTTCTCCCAGTAATTTGGATCTCCACATATCCAACAGAAATCAACTATGTGAAGATGAAACCGAAAGGAAATCAACATCTTTTACCTCCTCTGTCGATTTGGAAAGAACTGATGAGTATTTTCATCATCCATTGTTGGTGGTTCGCTAGCTGTCTTGGCGCATTCCGCAAATTCCTTTCTAACATACCCAAGTCCTGCCTGACAGGGTGATTCTTCTACTTTGATGGGATTTACAATGCCTTGGCCATTAATGCCCAAGCCTTCTCCTTCATATCCCATTTTCTTGAACATTTTGGAGCCAATTCTTGTGGTATGATTTTCAAAAATAGCGAAATCATCATCAAGACACATAGATGAATTCAGAGAATCACATTTTACCTCACATGGGTCACGCTGCAGCTTTTCCAATGCCTCATCCTTTGCTTGCAGTTGTCGTAGCAAACTATGTTTCTCCTCTTTCTCTTCATGTAGAATCATCTTCAATTCGGCGTTATCTGTTTGAAGACTTTGGTTGTTATGCTTCAGATCCTCCAGGGTCTCTTCCATGGCTTGCAACTGAAGCTGCAATCACTCATTTTCCTTTGTCTCTTTCTGTAGAGTTTCACACATTATTTCTACCCTTTGGGAAATTTTGAGCATGGTTTCGTACATCACTTTTCCATCCTCTGTCGCTGCATGTTCCATTGTTCACGTTGCAATTCACATCCACGCAAAGACCGCTCTGATACCACTTGATCCGGGTCTGTGTGTGACAAAGGACCCTTCCAAGACCTTTTACTTTGGTGATGTGTTAAATTTCATTTTTAAAAGAACATAACTGAATACATGTGCATGTTGTAAAGAAGAAGGAACATGAAAATCATCAGCAACATAAAATAACAAGACGTTGATAACGGAGTTCTTCTAGGAGGGACTACGTCTCTGGGCCCTGGTGTAAAGATGGTGTAGGCCGCTACATTAAGTGTTGTCAAAGGTGATGATGTACATAAGAGGTGACGTCGCTATCATACAAGGAAAATTCCCTCACTGAGGAGTGGCTCCAAGAGATTTTTTGCTACAGGAACTCTCGGTCAAAAAGGACTCTTATCAGTATGACTTAAACTCATGCACGATGATCATGAGCATCCCGCCAACATGTCATAAAAGGGATCTCAATGAAAACATGCATGGCGACACATGAGTATCCCATCAACATAACGACAAAGGGATCTCAAACAAAACATGACGAATCATGACAAAAAGTACATCCCACAAATGATTCTTCATCACATCAAGTAGGAATCATGAAAACAAGTAAGAAACAAGATCCTACATCAAACACCAAACAGGGATTTGTACAGGACAATACATAGCAAAAGAAGTACATGATCACACTGCATATACCTCACATCCAGGGGCCATCTGAAGAAAAGGATGCCAAGTTGTTGAAGTTGTTCATACCATCAATCTCACAGCATTAGATCTCATGGAAATGACTGCTTGCACATGAATGCTAACACCTGCACTGCACTTAGAAAAGTGGCTGAAAAATGAAATGAGCAAATGGAAAATCTAAATGCACCATCCGATTTGTGGCGTCGAATAGTGAAAAATTGACTGTCAAATTTCTGAATTCTGAGAAAGTGGAAATCTGGGGCTTAACGAATCTTTTAGATTCCCCCTAGATTCCCTCCTGCGGGTCCTCTGCAAATCGGCAGCTCAGATCAGGAAACTAACTGCGCCATCAGGTTCGTGTTGCCGAGAGGTGTAATATCGACATAAAATTTTTCCAATTTGGACACTGTGAAAATTTCACCCTCCTGAAAATTTTGCTCAATCACGGTTCCACCTGCAATAAATTAATTAAAAAACTGCATCTCGGTTTCCATGCCCACTCCTGGTTCCTCCATTCCTGGGCACACTAATGAAATGACGGGTTAATATAAAAATTTTGAGTAGACGTATCAATGAATCCATTTGGAATTTTGGTAAGGCAAATGAATTATGAGGAGGAGGCCGGGTGGTCAAACCCCGACCCCTCCATATTAATCCCCAAACAGTTTTTAATAAACTACATGTGTACTTTGTTGGGGGTTGGGTCCGCATTGGGTGGCCTGCCCCATAACTTCCACAACATTTTCCATTTGGCGTATTGAATGGTTGTCTGATGGTTCGATGAATTAATTCGTTGGTGCATGATTTTTTAGTGTTTGGTGGTTGGTTCATTCATGGGGCCGCCCGTTGGGGGTTGGCCCACGTGGGCCGGGTGGGTTTAATCCCCTCCGGCCTCACATTAATGTTATGTATGGTGTATGGTGAGGTGTGGGGTGGTGGGGGTGGTGGCCCACCACCTCCTATATATATATATATATATATATATATATATATATATATATATATATATATATATAAGTTTTAATCATAATAAGGCATTTTCGAAAATTTCAAAATTTGAATAAAGGAGTCAAATTAAACAGGCCACAAATTTGCCTGAAATCTGGCCCAGGTTGGCTGGAATCCGCTAGCCAGATTTCATCCAAAATTTTGCCTCCTTAAGCCTGTGCAATCAACAAAATTCAACCAAAACTTTGACTGGCTCATTCTCCCTCATACGAGCTTGGATTGACGAATTGTTTGCACTGTTGCAATCAGGACGATGACATCTATGATTTGGTCTTGGTTTGAAAGCATTCTGATCACTTCAATTTTCAAGCTTCCATCAGCTCTCTTTGTCCTGTGTGTGTCCTTGGAGCCACCTGGATCAAATAAATATGTTGATTACAAGACATTTCCCGGGCTCCTAGAAAACCAAGAGTGGGAAGATAGACATAAAGACCATCACCAATCTCCCGCTAAGAACAATTCTCCATACCATGGCCTAAATAGCTAGGGCTCATGATTTGCATGAAGCAACAAAGTCCCATTTCCAGTATGCCATTGATTTTCTAAGTCCCACAGTTTTCAACTGGTGTGAAGGATTGTTGGTTAACATGAAGGACCAACTTACAAAATGCAAGACAGGGAAGCTGAAACAATTCAGCTATGGATCTATCTTGGTGACATTCTTCTTGGAATGTGTACCATTGTTTAGATATCAGTGGATAGAAGTGGATGCCCCAGCACCCAGGGATCCACGATTACTGAGATGGGGTGAGTTGATGCCTCGACATGGGGGTGGTTAGCAAATGTCATTTCCTCCAGCATTTTTTGGGTGGCTGCAACAGCAGCTAATCATGGTGGATGATTTGGCGTACACTGGCATCGATTTCTAGGGAGATCCCGACCGTTCACTTCCACCTGGTACTGTTGGAAATACTAAGAAGGAGGGTGAATCAGTATTTCTTTTCAATTATTACTTTTACCAGTTAGATCATGTATATTTAGAACACAAAATGAACAATAAGAATAAATGATTTTATTAATTACTTCTTTACAATAAATCAAGTACAATACATGTAGGGCTCCAACCCTAGATGAATACACTGATATTCAATATCCCAGGCTCCAACCTATACTTTCCAAGCACCGACTTGGACTTCCAAGGCTCCAACCTTTTCAATTTTGAGGCACCAACCTCAAGGTCTCCAACCCAATATCTAGTTCAGGCTCCGACCTGGTTTCTTGAGGACTCTGATCCTCTAGGGCTCTGACCCTATCCTCCAAGGCACCAACCTTTTCTTTTCTAGGCTCCAACCTCTTGGGATCCAACCCTTACTTTACTTTGTCAAGATGTATTTGGTTATACTTCACGACTCCCAATGTCTTCTTCAATGAGCCTTGTCAATCTTCGATTAGTCTTCACTTTGGTCTCCACATTGCATCATCAATGACAACCTTGTTCTTCATATGAAGGTGTCTCCATTGTTCTTCATGATACCCAGGAAAATATCTCCAAAGTCACCTCATGGTTACTTCAATGCATCATAGTCTCCAATAATATCTCCAAGATCAACTAAATCTCCTCAACAAGATGCCTTCAAATGGCCACAAGACAAATCTTCAAAGGCTTCTTCAATATGCTTACACACCACTCTTAGAGTGTTCTTTAACAAACTATCAAAACTTGTAGTGTCCTTCAATTATGCTTCATTAAAGGATTAACCTTCAATCAGGACTCAAGTATGCTTCACATAAGCTCCAAGATCTAATCTTCTATAAATCCACCTTCAAAAGGTCTTCAATGTACTACAAAGGGGTACCTCAGGACTGTTTCATGTTGAAATTTCTAATTCTTACCCGTCAGAAATTCCTACTGCATTATCTGGTTTATCTCACCTACTTGTTTATTCCTTAACAAGTTATTCAACCATATAAATACTGAAAATAAACATAAATGTAGTATCAACTCATGTATAGATCATCAACTGAAATAATAGACAAACACACAAGGGACACTGTCATTTTTGGACAATCGTCCCTGGAAAAACACAACTTGGGAAAATCGTGCAGCAGTTCTGAGGGTTTTATTATTAAGTAGCTTTCTTGAGTACAACTAGGGTGCCAAACTGGCTCACCCAATAGATATTTCTCCACAACAATAATACCTCTTCTTGGAAGCAGATATTCGACTTCTCAGCACTAGTTCGCCCCACGAAAAAACTTTCAGCGCTTATCCAAGGCTCTGCGTCAACCCTGCTAGCCTCTGTGGAGCTCTGGAACCCCTTACGTCAACCTTCTACCTCTTTGCGTCAGCTCTCTAGCCTTTTGCGTCAGCCACGCAGGCTCCTCAGCCTTTGCGTAGTCTCTGGCTACCTCTGTGTGTCTCCTGTTGTATCTACGTAGCCTCCTCAATCACTGTGTTGGCCCTCTGGCACTATCTCTACCCCTCTGTTATGTACTCACTACCCCTCACTGCAACTTAGATCACTTGTTCGAATTTTCTCAGCAAACCCCGCTCCAGAAAATCGAACTGACTGATAAATCTTGGTGTATCTCCAACTGACCCTCAAGCCTTCTCTTATACTTTTCTTGTTGAGTCTTCAATGGCTGAGATTAAGTCTAATCAACGGCTAAGATTGGATTTGGCTTGATCCATGTCGTTTAGAACATTCTCACCCAATTTTATATTAATACCCATTAATATTTTAATTTTCCTAAGTTTAGACTTAAAAACCCCATTAAAAATATTAATTATTTTAATATCTTTCTAACTAGGTGGAATTTCCCCAAACCATTTCTAGTTCTTGGAGATCTCATGTGCTTTAGCCTCTCCACCAATTTGCATGGTTAGAGCACATCCGATGCTACCACAAATCAACACTCCCTCTTAGCGAGGAATGTGCTCTAGTAATGCTCCACTACTAAACATCACACTGATCCTCCTACACCGGTACCTGTGTTGATGTTGGGCCTGCTGCCCTACATCCACTGCATTGTTGCCTCCTGTACTGCTGCCCTACATCCACTGCATTGTTGCCTCCTATACTGCTGCCCATGACTATGCCACTATCACTGTTACATCTGTACTGCAGCTCCCTCTGCATCTGTGTCGTTGTTGGTCCTTCCTCCCAACACTTCATCTACACTGCGACTCTCTCTTAAATGCTACATCATGCTGCCCATAACACTGCCACTTCTAATTGTTGCACTGCAACTCAGTTACCGAGAAGTAAGTAACTGATCTACCCAAATATTGACATCCTTGTCAGTCTGAAAGCCTCCTGATGTTGAATCTATCTCTGTTGCTATCCTGTGCTCTATCTGCTGCAAACACCTTTGTGCCTCTCGCACTGTTGCAGCCTCCTATGTGCCTCTTTGCACTACTGCAACCACCTTTGTGCCTCTCGCACTGTTGTAACCCCCATTACGTTGCTACAGACCTCTGCACTCTAGCACTCCCTTGTCACTCCATCTGTATCTTTCTTCTACCGACATTCGTCATCTTGCTACTGTCATTCGGGGCTCCCGTAGTCAAATAAGATCCAAGAGTTTGGGCACCTCAAGGATCCTACCCCCCATCTTCTGTAGTCCTCCTAACTATAGCTCGATGTCTCACCACCTCTTCTCTAGAGGTGCATGAGCACTCATGGCACAGTCGTCATCAATCTCGACTTCTTTCTCCGCCTTAGCTGGAGTTGCCTTGGAGTCAGAAGCCTCTCCCTTATTCTTCTTCCTAGGACACTGGGTTGCATAATGACCTAGACCCCACAATGGAAGCACTTTACCTTGGAGATGTCCTTCTCCTTCACCTTTCTTTATTTTCCGGCAGATGCCAGAGCCGCATCCTCTTCCTCCTCTTTCTTGATTCAACCTCCTTTGTTGCTACTTCTTGCCTTGGTCAACCGTCTGATATCTTCTTGGCGAAGAGCTACCCACATCTCTTCCCATCCTGGAAGATCAACTACCCAAAATTCTTTGGACAAATGTCTCCCAATCCTCGGAGTCTGCATTTAGGGTGGTACTCAACGTGAAATCCTAATCCGGTGTGGCCCCTATGGAAGTAACTTGGTCCCATATCTCTTGCAACCTGTTGAGGTATAGATCTATTTTCTCCCCCTTCTACATCTGATATGACCACAATTGATTCTCCAACAACATTTTCCTCTGCACGGAAGTTCCCTAAAACAATGTTGTCAAGGTATCCCACATCTCCTTTTCCGTGTTCTTCTCAGCAATATGCGGTACTACATGATCCTTGACCCCATCAAGGATTATGCACTTTGCCTTTGCCATTACATCCTCATACCTTTCATTATCAGCTAGGTTGACTGGGATGGCCACGGTTCTCAAGGCGAATCCCTTGATGCGATGTCTATCCAGAACAGATAACATCCTGGCCTTCCAGATGACAAAGTTGGAGGCCCTGTCCAACCTGTCATGATCCCTCAGTCCGTTCATTACCATCTCCACTCCTCCTTCTGGACTCCCTCTGAGATTCAACTTCCCTCCTATAAATATCCCTCTAAGACTTGATTTTCCTGCTGGAAATCTTCTTACCAACTGTTGACCCACTCCTCTTTGATCCTCTTTCCAATTGCAACTTCGATCTGGATTTCTTGGCTAGAAATTCGTCAAGGCAACGACTCCCTCTACCTTAGTTCTATCCCATTAGGTATTTTTCTTCTTCAACAACAATAGGACCCCACCAGCTTCCTAATCCACAATCTTCCCACAGCTCCCTATGCCCCAGCAACTTAAGAAACTGAGCCTTCCAGTTCTGCACAATCCCGACAAGGTTGAATCGCTCCTTTGGCCAACTGCGTCAAGCCTACCTGACTGAGTAGGATGATGTGGCTCTTCGTGAGCCTCTTCTGCCTCTCTCTGCCTCTGCGCTGGCCCTCTCTCTGGCTCAAAATGATGATCAGGCCCTTTGCGTCACTCCTTCTCTGCTACTTTCTGCTTAAGAGAAGCTCTGTCTCTCGAGATAGCTGCCACTGTTGCAAATACTTTTGATTAAGCTGATGCCTTAAGTCTTCCATGTTGAAATTTCTAAGTCTTACCCATCAGAAATTCCTATTGAATTATCTGGTTTATTTCACCTACTTGTTTATTCCTTAACAAGTTATTTAACCGTATAAATATTGAAAATAAACACAAATGCAGTCTCAACTCATAAACAGATCATCAACTGAAATAATAGACAAACACACAAGGGACACCGTTATTTTTGGACAATCATCCCCGGAAAAACCCAACTTGGGAAAACCGGTGCAGCAATTCTGAGGGTTTTATGATTAAGCAGCTTTCTTGAGAACAACTAGGGTGCGAAACAAGCTCACCCAACAGATATTTCTCCATGGCAGTAATACTTCTTCTCGAAAGCAGATATTTGGCTTCTTAACACTAGTCTGCCCCACGAAAAATCTTTTGGCACTTATCCAAGGCTCTGTGTCAGCCCTGCTAGCCTCTACGTAGCTCTGGAACCCCCTACGTCATCCCTCTGCCCCTTTGCGTCAGCTCTCTGGCCTTCTACGTCACCCACGCAGGCCCCTCAACCTTTGTGCAGTCTCTGGATGCCTCTATGTGGCTCTTGTTGTCTCTACGTAGCCTCCTCAATCACTGCACTGGCCCTATGGCACTATCTCTACCTCTCTATTATGTACTCACTGCCCCTTGCTGCAACTCAGATCACTTGTTCGAATTTTCTCAGCAAACTCGGCTCCAAAAAATCAAACTAACTGATCAATCTTGGTGTATCTCCAACTGACCCTCAAGCCTCCTCTTATACTTTTCTTGTTGAGTCTTCAATGGCCGATATTAAGTCTCTAATCAATAGCTAAGATTAGATTTGGTTTGATCCATGTCATTTAGAACATTCTCACCCAGTTTTATATAAATACCCATTAATATTTTAATTTTCCTAAGTTTAGACTTAGGAACCCCATTAAAAATATCAATTATTTTAATATCTCTCTAACTGGGTGGAATTTCCCTAAACCATTTTTGGGTCTTGGAGATCTTGTGCGCTTTAGCCTCTCCACCAATTTTTATTGCTAGAGCACATCTGATGCTACCACAAATCAACATTTCAAAAAGACTTTCAATTACTACTACAATTGGTCCAAAACTAGCTTCTAAGAGCCTTAAAAGGTGCTCCACAAATACCATTAATAAACTACTATAAAGATCTCTCCCAAACTGCCTTTTAAGTTTGAGAAACACTACTTCAATATGGTATTAAGGTCTGCTCTTTAGTTATGCAGAAAAATGTTCCAAGGTGAGACTAATCATAGGTGGCTACCATAGCTTGTTTCACTAGTAATAGTCTTCTGTAATTGACGACCGAGCTTCTTTAAGAGATTTTTCTCACAGTCGAGCACTTAACAAACCTGTAGATCCTAGTCTTCACAAAATATTTTCCAACAAATTCTCCATGGTGTAATTGTTTGAGATTTGCACTAGTCTATAGACCACAGGTCTAAAATATCATAAACATAACTGCAATTTGAGTTTAGGTGAGGTCTATGTCTTGTCACAGGTGGTTGTCCGAGATTTTAATGCATTCACAAGTCTTTGTTGTAGTGAGCTTCCAAAAAAAAAGTTATGTCCACAATTTTGTGATCCGATCTATATATTTTTAGCTTTGAATGTCAACTCAACAAAAAGGTCATCCCAAATAGTATACTATTATTTCTTCTCAGCCTTCTCTACAATTTGGTGCTCCTTATTTGAAATGCTCACCAAAATTGTTGAGAAGAAATGCAATCCGAACTGTATATATAGTGTTTTTTGCAAGCCAAAGAGAAAAGACATGTCACTGTATGGAGGCCAATTTGAAAGACAAGGTGCAGGTCGACTCACTATCAAAAATAAATTTTTTAACTTGAAAATTCAATATCTCACAAACTATTTGGAATTTTGGGGAAAGTAAGGGCTCATTGGAAAGAGGAAAAAATCCTCTTTAAGATGGTCTAGGTCCCATGTTGAAAGATTTCCTCCAAGTTTCCCAATTTTATTTTTATTTGAAACTGTCCTCAAATTTTGTGCATAAAATGTTTGGGACAATATAACTTCTCCATTGTTTGGATTCTTCATCATCATAGGATCATGTAGGAGTGCAGTATCCATGTCATCATGTATCCAACAATATCATTATATACTAGTGCAGTGATATGTTATAGTGCAACATCATTAGGAAAGTTCCAAAGTAGTCTTCCAACCATGTCATCAAGACCATTATCAAGTGTGGTCATTCAAGAGTATGACATCATCACATGTATGACTTCATCAAGTATAGTCCTCCACATCAAAGACTTGTATATTGGCACTTAAGGTCTAGATCATCAATCAAGGCACATGATTGACACTTGGCAACATCATAGTTAGTTCAAGGACTTCATTAGTGGCTTGACATATTAATAGCTTGACATCTTCATTGATGGCATCTTTATCAAACAAGAGTTTGTTGAACATGTACCTCATCATCATCTGGAACCAGGCATCTCAAGAATACTTGCCATCTCGGCCAATGCCATATTAACATCAATGACAACCTTGATTAACAATCTCCCCCTTTTTCATTGATGGAAATATTCTTGCCCTTCCAACGTTGTCTCCCCCTTTGACATCAATGGCAAATGGGTTGCCCAAGTACTCCCCCTGTCAAGCTGCTTCTTTTCTTTATCAATAGTAGTTTTTCATAGGTATGTTACTCCCCTAAGCCTTTTCATGCCTTCATGGAAATGGATGATGTAGATGAACAATCAAATCCCCCTGCCTGCATAACCTCTGTTAGATCTTCTTTTTGCTTTAGACAAGAAATATTGCATCCTTGTGATCAAGTGGAAGACATCTTCAACAATGGTCCATCGGGTGAGTAAAGGATCATGTTCTTCAAATGGAGATGATCTTTCAAGATTGTCCATGTGTGACTCATCAAAGGTTTCATAGCGCCCTTTCACGGATAGCTTCTGCAAGAATGATCACAAGCTCCCCCTAACTATATGCATGGTCTCCCTTTTGGCAAAGTCTCATCATCAAACACTTGGGATATCACATCTTGATGTCTTCATCAAATCAACAACATATGTCATTGGATAGAGTGTCCAAGAGACTTTCAGATCCAATTTGCTTCTTTCTCCATATTTGTGTAACTTTCTTTTTTGGCTTGGTTGTAATGATTCTAGCTTGTGTAGGGACCCAAGTCAAGTTACAATGATGTGCCATATGTCCAATGTTATGGAAATTAAAGCACTCCATCTTATTTATGAATGAGTAATCATGACTTCTTCCTTCAAAATTGCTTCTAGGAGATTGATGGGCACCATTATCTTTGTCTTTGTGATATGTCCTACAATATTTTGCCATGTGCCCAAAGTTTGTTCAAGAATAGCAATAACCAATAAATATATTTTGGTACCTGGAAGGTGAAGATTTCCTTGATGTACTTCTGGAGTATTTTTGCCTTGGGATTATTTGATGATATTCATTTCCTTTTGTACTTTTGACACCATCTGCAAGTTTCCTTGGAGTAGGATTTCTTCCATTGTTGTCTTGACTCTTCTCCTTGCCTTAACTAGGAGCATAAACATTTCTTCCAGGGTTCCTCACATCCTTCTTGTTTTAAGCATTAGGGTTTGCATCATTCTTGCTTGAGGATTCACCTACATAGCCAAGACCTGATTTATCAAGGGGAGACCTTTTATGACTTAGGATGTCATCTAGGGTTTGAGAACTTTCCAAGTTCTTATTCAGCAAGTCAAATTCCTTTTTAAGAAAGACAATTTCTTCCTTCATTTTCTTTCATTCTTCATCCCTCTTTGATAGAATGCTCTCCATTTCTTCCTTCATCTTGGTTGCTTGTTAAGTTATGGTATGTTCTATGCTTATAACAGTTTACTTCTTTTTCTTATTATATTCCACCGATTAGCAATCACATGTACATAAAGTAAAGTGCAGATAGAACATTAAACTATCGACAGAAAACAAGCCAAGACAAGAGACACAAGATGTGGCGGCTAGCCAGGGACAAACCCCACAATGTGTGGGGAAACCCTTTGATCAAATCTTCTTTTATCTTCAATAATTCAGCAGAGAGAAATAGTACAATAAATCTGATTCATATCAGCAGTAGCAAACCCTAGATCAACAGCATCATCATTAGCAGCTTCATTATCAAACTAGGGCAGACGATATCTCACAAACCGACCATCGGATTGACTTCATTCCACCACCAAAAGTTTCGACTTCCAGAGGAGGTTCAGATGAACCTACAGCATAGTTCAGATGAGGAGATCTTCTAGGCCACGCAAGTCAATCTTTACTTCTGCAGTTGCAGCTTCAGTTTCAGCAGTTTCCGGCTTCAAACTAGGGCAGTTGATATCTTGCAAACCGTTCGTCGGATTGACTTCATTCCACCACCAAAAGTTGCGGCTTTCAAAGGAGATTCAGATGAACCTACAGCGTAGTTCCAAAGAGGAGATATTCTAGGCCATGCAAGTCAATCTTTACTTTTGCAGTTGCAGCTTCAGTTTCAGCGGTTTCCGGCTTCAAACTAGGGCAGTGGATATCTTGCAAACCGTTCGTTGGATTGACTTCATTCCACCACCAAAAGTTGCGGCTTTCAAAAGAGATTTAGATGAACCTATAGCACAGTTCCAAAGAGGAGATATTCTAGTCCACGCAAGTCAATCTTTACTTCTGCAGTTGCAGCTTCAGTTTCAGCAGTTTCCGGCTTCAAACTAGGGCAGTCGATATCTTGCAAACCGTTCATCGGATTGACTTCATTCCACCACCAAAAGTTGCGGCTTTCAAAGGAGATTCAGATGAACCTACAGCGCAGTTCCAAAGAGGAGATCTTCAAGGCCACACAAGTCAATCTTTACTTCTGCAGTTGCAGCTTCAGTTTCAGCAGTTTCCGGCTTCAATTGTGTGAGAGAGAGAGACCCATTTCAGCGCAGTAGAGAAGAGACTCATATCTACGCAGTAGAGAGAGAGAGATGTGATGAGATGAGTGAATCTAAATGAGGAAAAGTCCTATTATATTTATACACAACGTTGGTGGGTGAATAGATGCGATTGTTGGGCTTCTGAGCCTACATGAGTTGTAGGTCGGCTTGATAATAATTCCATAATCAAAATAAATTCATATCTCCATGAATACTTATCGGAATTGGATGATATTTATATCAATCCTACACCTCTCGACGAGAGGAATCTAATAAAAATATTATCAGCCATGAATAAGATGAGCCACATGAAGTTTTTCCCTGGTTGCCAATTTTAACACTCCCTCTCAACCATGGAGAACTTCATCTGCAATCTATCTATCGGTCGTTATTATTCATCCAACAAATGCACTGCCCTGTACAGCCTGACCCTTGCCCTGCTCTGCTCTATTCTGCCTGTTCTGCTTTGTCTTGTTCTGCCTGCACTGATCTGTACTGTTTTGCTCTGTTCTGCTCTGCTCTTGCATTGTTCTGTTCTGATCTGCTTTTGTCCGAATTATGAAGAAGAAGAAATGATCGAGGATGTATCATACTGACTCAAAGTCAGTCTCAGAGTATGTACCACTGGTCCCAGACCAGTCTCAACCAACCCAAAGTCAGCGTCATAGTGAGTACAACTCCAATGGTCCCAGACCAATATCATCCTCCACTGACTCAAAGTCAGTCTCAGAGTATGTACCACTAATCCCAGACCAGTCTCAATCGACCCGAAGTCAGCGTCATAGTATGGTACAACTCCTACCACTAGTCCCAGACCAGTGTCATTGATCCCAGATCAATGGAGGTCATCCTAGCGTAGGGAGTACGGTAGTTACAACGATGCGTCCATCGGTACTACTATGGTCCCTAACTTCATTTCCCTGCTCATTGATCAGATGAGAGGTACTTCCCATGAGTCCCAGACTACATGGGTAGGATGCCTTGACAGGAGAACTAATCAATCCTGTCCTCACAGGAGAACACATCAATCCTGCTACAATTGCCATGGAGAACACATCAATCCAGGCCTCACAGGAGAACACATCAATCCTGCTACAATTGCCATGGAGAACACATCAATCTAGGCCTCACAGGAGAACACATCAATCCTGCTACAATCACCGTGGAGAACACATCAATCTAGGCTGCCATGGAGAACACATCAATCCAGGCCTCACAGGAGAACTAATCATCCTGCTACACAGGAGAGCGAATCATCCTGTTCCACAAGAGAGCGAATCATCTTGTCCCAAAAGAGAGTGAATCATCTTGTTCCAGTGTGCACCACCAGGGGAGGGTGAGTCACCCTGTGGTCATATGTTGCTCCAGTAGGAACCGCAAGCCCTTAGAGCTCCCAGAGCTCAATGTATGCAACATGCAGGACCCTTGTACAAAGGTTTCTTGCCGACTCCAAGTCATTTTGGAAAATCACAGATTAGATCTTTCCTCGGGGCTTTGACAAGGTGTATCAACCTGTACATCATCTTAATGTGATGGAGCTTCCTTGCTCATCAACTTACCATATCCCAGATGATGTCTATCTGCTACAGCAATTGACGAATACGGGATTCCTCAATAATCGAATCCCATCTCTGGTTGTTACAAAGAATCACAGTGGTATCCAATGTAAATCCAAACAGCTCACTGAAGAGCTTTCGCAACCAGACTGCCTCACACGAGGTTATGCTAGCAACAATATATCCTGCTTCAGCGGTGCTCAAAGCTACTGACTTCTGCTTCCTGCTCATCCAGGATACCGAAGAAGATCCCAAGGTGAAACAATACCCGGAAGTGCTCTTACGGTCCACCACACTGCCTGCCCAATCAACATCAGTATATCCAAGTAGTCTCACATCTCCAGCAGTGTATCTTAATCCATGAGAGATTGTGTCCTGAAGACATCTCAGAAGATTCTTGGCATCAATCCAATGAGGCTCAACCAAATATGAGCTCACAATGCTAACTGCAAAACATATGTTCGGACGGAGGTTCACCAAGAACATCAATGCGAATGAGTTTTTGAAACTCAGAGGCATTTCCCAAGTTTGGTCCGACATCACTACCATATAACTTCTAAAAGTTAAGATCCTCGAGGTAGTCACAGGCTTGCAGTCCATCATACCGAATCTTTCCAATATATTTACCACATATTTTCCTTGAGATAGGAAAATTTCCCTTGGCTTCTGCCACACTTCAAGTCCTTGGTCCTTCATTTCAAATTCAAAAGCCATCTCCCTCTAACATTTGTGAATGAGAGGGTTTGCACCTGTTAGAAATAGGTCATCCACATACAACACAAGTATGAGAGGCTTGTCATCTTCAACCTTAAAGTAAAGGTTAGGATCAGCTTCACTCCTAGTGAATCCCAACTCCATCAAGTAGCTATCGATCCTCTCATACCATGCTCGGGGTGCTTGCTTCAGCCCATAGAGAGCCTTCTTCAACCTGCATACATGAGATTTTCAATCATAAATCTCAAATCCTTCAGGTTGCTCCACATAGACCTCTTCTTTGATAAAACCATGCAAGAACTCAGTCTTAACATCCATCTGATGTAGGTTCCATCCTTGTGAAGCCACATGGGCTAAGATCAAGTGCATGGTCGTATATCTGGCAACAGGTGCAAATATCATAGTCTATACCTCCCTTCTGGGATAAACCACGAGCAACAATATGAACCTTATACTTTTCCATACTTCTATTTGCTGCATGCTTTATCTTGTAAAGCCATTTTGAAGTAACAATTGTCTTGTCCAGGGTCTGGGAACTACTTCCCAGACATCATTCTCCATAATAGACTCATATTCTATGGTCATAGCATCCTTCCATAGTTAATGCTTGATGACATCTGAGAATGATGAAGGTTCATTTTGTATGATCGTGCTCATGATGGTCAGGTATCCCTGATACCTGTTAAGTTTCTTACTTTGATGGAAGGTTCCTCACGGTGCAGCATGTCCTTCAACATCATCAAGTATCCCCCTAAGCCATGAAGGCCTCTTCCTAGAAGAGGAAGGCTCATGTGATAGAGGATCAATCGGATCCATGGGTTCTTCTACATCAGGCATTGATTCATCATCCTTTTCTTTCGGTTCCCTGGTGTCAGCTTCTTAAGAGCTACTCAAAGTCAGTAGATTGTCCACCTTGCTTAGAGCCATATCTTTGTCAAAGGTGACATCATGACTAATCACGACTTCCCTTTGACCGGTGGTGAACATTTCTTCAGGAGTTTAGGAACCCAATGCTTGATGAGGGCATCAATTTTGTACATATACGATGGTGATTGTAGTTTCAGCCCATAGAAACTTTGGAAGTCTTTGATCATGTAGCATGGCCCGGACAACTTCCATCATCGTGTGGTTCTTCCTTCCTGCCACACCATTCTGCTCAAGAGTATGTGGTGCAGTAGTCTCCCTCTTAATGCCAGCCTCAGATATGCCTGAGTGAACCAACTGTAATACATCGGAGGTCTTGCTTTGGATTGAGGGGAACGGTTCCCTTTTGAGCTTTCCTTCGACACATCCCTGACATACACCTTCTTTCTCTACTTGGAATTCGGGCATCCCTGTCACCATTTGTTTTACACCAAGTAGAGCTTTGTAATGAAGGTGGGCAAACCTCTGATGCCAAAGTTCGGACTGAAGAGTTGTGTCACAAGACATGACACCTAGCGGACTTCCATCGACCTAATATGATGAATCAACACTAAACCCAAGAGTAAAGGAATTTCCATATACATACCTTGCCATTGCTTAAGGTTACCTTGTAGCCTTTGACTTCCATTGCCGAGATGGACACTAGGTTCTTTTTGAGGTCAGGTGCATTTAATACATCCTGGACTTTCTAGCCTTCTTGAATGGTTGTCCTCTTCCTCGATCCCCAGCTCTCCTCTTACCTTTTCTGTTGAATTTGTCATTCCTTTGATTTGCCATTAGAGGGATTTTGATCATTGTCCTAGTGTGAGTCCTTTCTATCATGGCATTCCCTTGCATAGTGACCTGCTTTATCGCAGATGTAACATCATCCTTTTCTTCCACCCTTAGGTCCAGCCTTTCCTTTTGATTTAGACCCAGAATTATTTCTTTTCTTAGCATGAGAATAAAAAGCAGCAGGAGGACCTTTAGGCAAGGACATTTCCTGCTCTTCTACCCTTGTTTGTTCTTGAATGCATCTAGCCATTAATTCCTCGAAACTAGGAATGACATTATTGTTCAGAAGAGTAGTCCTGAACACATACCATTCAGATGGTAATCCTCCGAGAGTTGTGAGTACCATTTCTCTGTCAGTAATGGTTTCCCCAATAGATAGGAGATCGTTCTTGATCTCGGTGATTCTTAAGAAGTATGCTTGCATACTTTCATCTTTACCCTTGTTGATTTCCCTCAACTTATTCCTAAGAAACAAAACTTGATTTGCATCATTAACTTTAAATAAACTCACCAGTCTGTCGTAGATTTCCTTGGAGGTGTCTAGATCAGAGATGTAGGCCACCAAGCGCTTGTCGATAGAGTCCCGGATGATCTTCTTTGTTTTGACTTCTCCATTTTCCATTTGTTCCAGGCAGCAGCAGATGCATTTGATGAAGGCTCAACAATATTGCCTCTTACATGGTCCAGCACTCCTTGATCTTCAAGGGTTAGATCGATAGACATCTTCCATCCGTGATAGTCAGCTTTCTCACAGAGCTTGTCTTCGGCAGGAAAGAGTGTTGAGGACCCCATAGTTCTTTTAGGATAGCCTTGCCAATCTTCTCTTCAATGATTGCTCTTGCTCTTGCTCGGGCTTTGTCTTCACCTCAGCTCCGATACCATGTTAAGTTATGGTATGTTCTATGCTTATAACAATTTACTTCTTTTTCTTATTATATTCCACCGATTAGCAATCACATGTACATAAAGTAAAGTGCAGATAGAACATTAAACGATCGACAGAAAATAAGCCAAGACAAGAGACACAAGATGTGGCGGCTAGCCAGGGACAAACCCCACAATGTGTGGGGAAACCCTTTGATCAAATCTTCTTTTATCTTCAATAACTCAGCAGAGAGAAATAGTACAATAAATCTGATTCATATCAGCAGTAGCAAACCCTAGATCAGCAGCATCAGCATTAGCGACTTCATTATCAAACTAGGGCAGACGATATCTCACAAACCGACCATCGGATTGACTTCATTCCACCACCAAAAGTTTTGGCTTCCAGAGGAGGTTCAGATGAACCTACAGCGTAGTTCAGATGAGGAGATCTTCTAGGCCACGCAAGTCAATCTTTACTTCTGCAGTTGCAGCTTCAGTTTCAGCAGTTTCCGGCTTCAAACTAGGGCAGTCGATATCTTGCAAACCGTTCGTCGGATTGACTTCATTCCACCACCAAAAGTTGCAGCTTTCAAAGGAGATTCAAATGAACCTACAGCACAGTTCCAAAGAGTAGATCTTCTAGGCCATGCAAGTCAATCTTTACTTTTGCAGTTGCAGCTTCAGTTTCAGCAGTTTCCGGCTTCAAACTAGGGCAGTCGATATCTTGCAAACCGTTCGTCGGATTGACTTCATTCCACCACCAAAAGTTGTGGCTTTCAAAGGAGATTCAGATGAACCTACAGTGCAGTTCCAAAGAGGATATCTTCTAGGCCACGCAAGTAAATCTTTACTTCTACAGTTGCAGCTTCAGTTTCAGCAGTTTCCGACTTCAAACTAGGGCAGTCGATATCTTGCAAACCGTTCGTCGGATTGACTTCATTCCACCACCAAAAGTTGTGGCTTTCAAAGGAGATTCAGATGAACCTACAGCGTAGTTCCAAAGAGGAGATCTTCTAGGCCACGCAAGTCAATCTTTACTTCTGCAGTTGCAGCTTCAGTTTCAGCAGTTTCCGGCTTCAATTGTGTGAGAGAGAGAGAACCATTTCAGCGCAGTAGAGAAGAGACTCATATCTGCACAGTAGAGAGAGAGAGATGTGATGAGATGAGTGAGTCTAAATGAGGAAAAGTCCTCTTATATTTATACAAAACGTTGGTGGGTGAATAGATGCGACTGTTGGGCTTCTGAGCCTACATGAGTTGTAGGTCGGCTTGATAATAATTCCATAATCAAAATAAATTCATATCTCCATGAATACTTATCAGAATTGGATAATATTTATATCAATCCTACACCTATCGACAAGAGGAATCTAATAAAAATATTATCAGCCATGAATAAGATGACCCACATGAATTTTTGCCCTGGTTGCCAATTTTAACATTGCTTCATATGATTGAGCCTTAAGAGAAGTGATTTATAATCTTAACTTGGTGATGTCATCATCCTTTTCTTCTATTTGGCATATCATAGTGTTTCTCTCCTTTTCTGCTTCATCAACTTGTCCTTCTATGAATTCCAAAGCTTCCATCACCTTCTCAACTCCTTGTGCTTCTTTTATTGCTTCTTCTAGTTGAGATCTAAGGGAGGAGACCTCTTCCTTGTATTGACCAATCTCTACTTCAAGTTTTTTCAAGTTCTTGAGTCTTTGTTCAAGGTGGCTTGACAAAATTTCTTACCTTTTCTTTGTCTTATCCAATTGATTTTTCATGGATATGACATCTTCATGATGCTTTTTTTTGTTTTGATGAAATTCCTCCTTAAGTTTGGTGAGATCCTCATCTCTTTCTTGTACTTGAAGCTTGAAAAGGTCAACTTCCTTCCTTGTCTTATCCTGGTCTCCATCTTGTGATTTCTTCTTAAGTTCCCCATTTTCCTTTTTCAAATTGTTAATCTCTTCCATGGCAGCTATAAGTTTAGTTAGGAGATCTTCTTCAAAGCCTTCTTTGCTTTCTTCTTCTTCTAGTTCTTCTTTGGCCTTGATGTCATCATTCTTATTTCAGCTTCATTGATGGGTTCTACATTTCCTTCTTGACTTCCATCATCTTCATGACTAGAGGTCATGGTCAATGCTTCTTTTGAGTGAAGGTCATGAAGTTTGTCCCATATATATTTTGTTGACGAACATTTTTCCAAATTGGCCTTTATTGAATTTTGTAGCCCATTCAAAATTGTCTTCATTGCTCTTGTATTGTACTAATTGGATTCATCGTCCATCGTGCTATCAGTAATAATTGATTCCCATATTCCAACGCCTTGATCCATTAAGAAATTTCTCATTCTTACCTTCCATACATCAAAGTTTCCATTGAACACTGGAACTTTCTCAATTTGATTGTCTTCGGTTTCAAGGGTTGAGGAAGAGATATCTTTAGGAGGATTGGAGGTTTTCTTCCTTGGATTTTCCATTTGTGTTTTAAGGACCAACATTCAAGTTGTTAGGCTTTGAGTGAAGGTACTCGCTATGATTCCAATTGTTGGAAATACTGGAGGGGGGGGGGGGGGAGGTTGAATCAATATTTCTTTTCAATTGTTACTTATACCAGTTAGATCACGTATATTTAGAACACAAAATGAACAATAAGAATAAATGATTTTATTAATTTCTTATTTACAATAAATCAAGTACAATATATATAGAGCTCCATGTTAGAAAATTATATATTACGGAGCATGGAACACATAAAATATTGCAGAAATATAAACACAGAAAATGCACAAAACAAGAGAGACACAGATATACATGGTTCACCCAGTTTGGGCTTCGTCCACCCCGAACAGCCAATCCTTCCTTTCTATTATCCAGCAAAATGAAGAGACACAACCTACAGCAAATCCGCTGTAATATCCTCTGTTTTCTCTCACAGTCTCACCTCTCTGTTTCTCGCTCACACAATACACAACTATTTCACAGCCTCAAATACAATACCCTCATACAAATAGAGGGGTTTCCTTCTAGGGCAAAAAACCCTAAACTAAACATAAGTTCTACCGTCAGATCATCCGCCTAATGAACGGCCCAGATTGACTAGAAATTACTATACTTTTACAAGGCAATTTTACATTTATTTTTGGCTTCGGGGGCGCTGCCCCCGAGCCCCTACCGGGGGACCGCTGGCCCCCGGACCCCCGCGGGGGGGACAAGTCCCCCCCGCACCCCCCCGCGTGGAGGGGTGTACAAAGTTTCCTGGGGTATACATCCGGCTGAAACAAAGACCTCTGAACAATCATGCTCCACACACAACAATCTCCCACTTGGAGAATGATTGTAGCAACTCCATCGCTGCTTCATTTGCTGGACAATGACTCCTCTTTGGACCTGGCTGCTTCTCATCTTTATCGTCATCCTTGAAGACCAATTGAAACTGAGCATGTTCTCAGTTTCTCCCTGGTTACAACTTTTTTTAGCATATCTGCAGGATTCTGGCTAGTGTGTATCTTTTCCAGCTTCAACTCTCCATCTTCCAACACTGATCGTATGAAATGATACTTGAGTTGTATGTGTTTAGTCCTGGAATGAAATGCTGAGTTCTTTGCAAGATGAATGGCACTTTGGCTATCACTGTATAACGTGTCCATATCATGCTCCTTACCCAACTCACCCATAAACCTTTGTAACCAAATCATTTCTTTACTAGCCTCTGTAGCAGCAACATACTCTACTTCTGTTGTTGAAAGTGCAACAACACTTTGGATTTTTGAAACCCAACTGACAGTTGTTCCTCCAACAGTAAATACATATCCTGTAGTGCTCCTCCTGTTATCTCTGTCACCTGCCATATCTGCATCAACATATCCTTGTAGGGAGATGTTTGAACCACCAAAGCATAATGCTTGATCTGTGGTGCCTTTCAAATATCTGAGAATCCATTTCACTGCCATCCAATGTTCCTTTCCTGGATTGTTCATGTACCTGCTTACAACTCCCACTGCATGTGCAATATCAGGCCTTGTGCAGATCATTGCATACATTAAGCTTCCAACCACTGATGCATATGGAACTTTAGACATATAATCCATGTCTTCTTGGGTCTTTGGGCACATTTCCTTACTAAGTTTGAAATGGCTAGCAAAAGGTGTACTAACTGGTTTTGCATTGTGCATATTAAATCTTTTCAACACCTTTTGTATGTACTCATTCTGAGACAATGTTAATTTGCGATTTTTCCTGTCTCTAGTGATTCTCATACCAAGGATTTGTTTTGCAGCTCCCAAATCCTTCATTTCAAATGAATTTGCCAATTTTCTTTTGAGTACATTTATTTCCTGCATGTTAGATCCTGCAACAAGCATGTCATCCACATACAATAGCAATATAATATAGCTGCCATCAGTTTGCTTTTTCAGATAAACACAATGATCAGAGTGACATCTAGTATAACCTTGTTCAGACATAAACTTGTCAAATTTTAGATACTACTGCCTTGGAGCCTGTTTTAAGCCATACAAGCTCTTCTTCAACCTGCACACTAGTTTCTCCTTCCCTTTCACCTCATATCCTTGTGGCTACTGCATATATATCTCTTCCTCCAAATCCCCATGGAGAAAGGTTGTCTTTACATCTAACTGCTCAAGATGCAAATCTTCAGCTACTACAAGACTTAAAATAGTTCTGATTGAAGTCATTTTAACAACAGGAGAAAATATTTCATCAAAATCAATACCTTTCTTCTGTGCAAACCCCTTCACCACAAGTCTAGCTTTATACCTCTGTTTTCCTCCATCTTCTTCCTTCAGCCTGTAAACCCATTTATTCTTCAATGTAGTTTTTCCTGCAGGCAACCTGACTAAATCCCAAGTCTGGTTATGCATTAAGGAGTCCATCTCTTCTTCCATGGCTACCTCCCACTTCTTCCTGCTTTCAACCTGCATTGCTTCTTCATAACATTCGGGTTCACCAGAATCAGTCAATAATAAATAATATAATGAAGGAGAGTATCGTTCAGGGGGTCTACTTATCCTGGTAGATCTTCTAACACCACTTTCAGGTATTTGGGGTGTCTGTTGTTGTTGTGGTGGTTGCTGTTGTTGTGGTTGTTGATTATTATTATTTTCAGGCACCTTTCCCTTTTCAGTGATTTCATCAAGAACTACGTATTCCTTGTTTTCCTTTTCCTGTTTCTTTTCCTGCAACTGATTCTTATACAAGACCTTTTCATTGAATATTACATCTTTGCTCCTAATGATTTTGTGATTTTCGTAATCATATAAGCGATAACCAAAATCATTAAAACCATATCCAATAAAGGTACATTTCTTTGACTTTGCCTCAAGCTTTGTTCTATTTTCTTTATCAATATGGACAAAGGCCTCACAACCAAAAGGCCTTAAAAAGGAGTAGTTTACCTTTTTACCTATCCATGCTTCCTCCGAAACACCACCATCCAAGGAACTTGAAGGCCCTCTGTTTATTAGATAAACAGCAGTATCTACAACATCTGCCCAAAACTGTAAATGCAATCCTGCATGAAATCTCATGCACCTTGCACGCTCCATGATTGTTCTGTTCATCCTTTCTGACACACCATTTTCTTGTGGTGTTCTTGGAACTATCTTCTCTCTGCGAATTCCATGCTCTGAACAATACCTATCAAACTCTTTGCTGCAATATTCATCTCCATTGTCTGATCTAAGACACTTCAATTTCTTTCCTGTCTCAATCTCAACCAAAGATTTCCATTTCTTGAAAGTATCAAATACATCAGATTTATTCTTAATACAATAAATCCAATTTTTTCTAGTTGCATCATCAATAAAAGTAACATAATAACGAGAGCCACCGAGAGATGATACCTGAGAAGGTCCCCATACATCTGTATGCACAAGCTCTAATTTTTCATTCTTCTTTTCTTTCCCAACTCTGAGAAATCTGACTCTCTTCTGTTTTCCATAAATGCAATTCTCACAGAAGTCCAAATCAACATTCTTCAAACCTGGCAACAAATTCCTTGAGTGAAGAATCTTCATCCCCTTTTCACTCATGTGTCCGAGCCTATGATGCCATAATGCTGCATCTGCTCCTTTGGAAGTTAAAGCATTAACAGAGTTAGAAATACCATTGCATAAATACAATGTACCAACCTTTTTGCCTTTTGCTATTACCAGGGCTCCTTTGGTGACCTTCCAAGCTTTATCTGTGAAAGTTGTCACACAACCTTCACCGCCTAACTGCCCTGTTGAAATCAAATTTTTCTTTAGATCTGGAACATGCCTTACCTCCTTTAATAGCCATTGGTTTCCATTCTGCTGTTTTACAAGAACCTTACCCATTCCAACGATTTTACAGGGTTTATCATCACCCAGACGAACTTGTCCAAAATCTCCTTGAACATAGTCATGAAAGTATTTCTTATCAGGTGTGGCATGGAATGAAGCCCCTGAATCTACCACCCAAGAATCAGTAATATTTTCGAAAGAAAGAATCAAAGCATCTTGTAACACCTCACCTGTCACATTTGCTTCATGGTTGTTTTCTTGCTGTGCATCTCCTTCTTTTCCCTTCCGAGATCTACAGTCTTTCTTTAGGTGTCCTTTCTTTCCACATTTCCATCACACTATCCCTGATCTGGACTTGGATCTACCTTTCCTTGATTTACTGCGATATCCTGAGCTCTTTCCTCTTTCCATTTTTCTTCCTCTAGACTCTGCACTCAAAGCATTTCCCGATGTCTCACCGGAGCTTTTCCGTCGCATTTCCTCGCTAAGGATAGCACCGACAACATCATCAAACTTTAAAGTACTAGATCCAGAAACGGAGTTACTAATGGCCATTACCAAACCATTCCAACTTTCTGGTAATGAGCACAAGAATAACAGAGCTCTAACTTCATATCAAAGTTTACCCCTACATAACTTAACTGACTTGTAACTATATTGAAATCATTTAAATGGTTTGCAACAGATCCACCTTCCAACATATTCATATTAAATAATCGTTTCATAAGAAATACCTTGTTTGAGGCCGATGGTTTTTCATATAGTTTCGACAACGTCTGCATCAAACCCTTTGTCGTCGTTTCCTTCAAAATGTTGAAGGTGACTGACGCAGCAAGGCACAACCGTATTGTTCCGAGTGCCTTTCTATCGAGAAGGTTCCATTCTTCGTCTTTCATACCCGTCGGCATCTTTGTTTTTCCGCCCAATGGTAGGTATAGATCTTTCTGATACGGATAATCTTCCATCTGCATCTTCCACAGCGAGAAGTTTTGGCCGTTAAATGTCTCGACCCTAAACTTACCATCTTCCGCCATTGCTCCCACTCGAACCAGGAACCCTTCTTTCCTGCGAGTTTATCAGCCAAATAGACCTTCGGCTCTGATACCAGTTGTTAGAAAATTATATATTACGAAGCAATGGAACACATAAAATATTGCAAAAATATAAACATAGAAAACGCACAAAACAAGAGAGACACAGATACACGTGGTTCACCCAGTTTGGGCTACGTCCACCCCGAACAGCCAGTCCTTCCTTTCTATTATCCAGCAAAATGAAGAGACACAACCTACAGCAAATCCGCTGTAATATCCTCTGTTTTCTCTCACAGTCTCACCTCTCTGTTTCTCGCTCACACAATACACAACTATTTCACAGCCTCAAATACAATACCCTCATACAAATAGAGTGGTTGCCTTCTAGGGCAAAAAACCCTAAACTAAACATAAGTTCTACCGTCAGATCATCCGCCTAATGAACGGCCCAGATTGACTAGAAATTACTATACTTTTACAAGGAAATTTTACATTTATTTTTGGCTTCGGGGACGCTGGCCTCCGGACCCCCCAGCCGGGGGGGATGGGCCCCCCCGCACCCCCCCGCGTGGAGGGGTGTACAAAACTTCCTGGGGTATACATCCGGCTGAAACAAAGACCTCTAAACAATCATGCTCCACACACAACACTCCAACCCTAGATGAAGACATCGATCTTCAACCTCCCAGGCTCCAACTTGTATTTTCCAAGCACCGACTTGGACTTCCAAGGCTCCAACCTTGTCAATTTTGAGGCAAAAACCTCAAGGGCTCCAACCCTATATCTGGTTCAGGCTCATAACTAGTTTCTTGAGGACTCCTATCCTCTAAGGCTCCAGCCTCCAACCCTATCCTCCAAGGCACCAACCTTGTCTTTTCGAGGCTCCAACATCTTGGGCTCCAACCCTCACTTTACTTTGTCAATATGTATTTGGTTTTACTTCACAGCTCCCAATGTCTTCTTCAACGAGCCTTGTCAATCTTCGCTTAGTCTTCACTTTGGTCTCCACGTTACATCATCAATGACAACCTTGTTCTTCACATGAAGGTGTATCCACTATTCTTCATGATACCCAAACAAATAGCTCCAAAGTCACCCCATGGTTGCTTCAATGCATCATAGTCTCCAATAATATCTCCAATATCAGCTAAAGGTTCTCAACAAGATGTCTTCAAATGGCTACAAGACAAATATACAAAGGCTTCTTCAATATTCTTACACACCACTCTTAGATTGTTCTTTAAAAGGCTATCAAAACTTGCAGTGTGTCCTTCAATTATGCTTCAATATAGGATTAACCTTCAATAAAGACTCAAGTTTGCTTCACACAAGCTCCAAGATTTGATCTGTTATAAATCCACCTTCAAAAGGTCTTCAATGTGCTACAAAGGGGTAAATCAGGACTATTTCAAAAAGACTTTCAATTGTTGCTACAGCTGGTCCAAAACTGTCTTCTAACAGCCTTAAAAGATGCTCCACAAATACCTTCAATAAACTACTATAAAGATCTCTCCCAAACTGCCTTTTAAGTTTGAGAAACACTGCTTCAATATGGTGTTAAGGTATGCTCTTTAGTTATGCAAAAAATTGTTCCAAGGTGAGACTAATCACAGGTGGCTCCCACAACTTGTTGCACTAGTAACAGTCTTCTGCAATTGAAGACTGGGCTTCTTTAAGAGATTGTTCTCACAGTCCGAGCACTTAACAAACTTGCAGATCCTAGTCTTCACAAAATATTGTCCAACCACTTCTCCACGGTGTAATTGTTTTCAGATCTACACTAGTCTATAGACCACAAGTCCGAAATATCATAGATATAACTGCAATGCAAGTTTAGGTGAGGTCTATGTCTTGTCATAGGTGGTTGTCCAAGATTTTAATGCATTCACAAGTATCTATTGTAGTGATCTTCCAAAAAAATAGTTATTTCCACAATTATGTGATCCAAGCTATATATCTTTAGCTTTGAATGTCAACTCAACAAAAAGATCAGCCCAAATAGTAGACTATTATGTCTTCTTGGCCTTCTATAAAATTCTGTGCTCCTTCTCTGAAATGATCACCGAAATTGTTGAGGAGAAATGCAGTCTGAACTGTATATATAGTGTTTTTTGCAAGCCAAAGTGAAGAGACACATCACTGTATGGAGGCCGACTTGAAAGACAAGGTGCAGATCGGCTCACTGTCAAAAATATATTTTTTAACTTGAAAATTCAATATCTCACAAACTATTTGGAATTTCAAGGCAAGTAAGGGCTCATTGGAAAGAGGAAAAAATCCTCTTCAAGATGGTATAGGTCCCATGTTGAAATATTGTCTCCAAGTCACCCAATTTTATTTTTCTTTGAAATTGTCCTCAAATTTTGTGCAGTATCCATGTCATCATGTATCCAACAATATCATTATATACTAGTGCAGTGATATGTTATAGTGCAACATCATTAGGAAAGTTCCAAAGTAGTCTTCCAACCATGTCTTCAAGACTATTATCAAGTGTGGTCATTCAAGAGTATGACATCATCATGTGTATGAATTCATCAATTATAGTCCTCCACATCAAAGACTTGTATATTGGCACTTAAGGTCTAGATCATCAATCAAGGCACATGATTGACACTTGGCAACATCATAGTTAGTTCAAGGACTTCATTAGTGTCTTGACATCTTCATTGATGGCATCTTTATCAAACAAGAGTTTTTTGAACATGTACCTCATCATCATCTAGAACCAGGCATCTCAAGAATACTTACCATCTTGGCCAATGCCATATTGACATCAATGACAACCTTTATTAACAGGTACACGGTGGACTGATGCAAGTAAAAAACTATTTTTTAAAAAGTTTTTGATGTTTTTGCTTCATGTGTACTGAGATTTGAAACTTGTGATTTTTGCATATGTTGGACTAGAGAGACCTTCATGGGTTTCTCCAATAGCCAGGTGAGTGGCATGACAGATAGAGGATGCTCCCTATGAGGAGGGAGTTGACCCGATCATAGAGATGGAGTGCAACATGGAAGCCTTGACAAGAGGCATTCTAGAATACGCGTCTATTGATGTGATGCCACTGCAATATCAGAGGCATATTGTAGGGGTGTCCGCCAGACTATGTCGATTTCAAATCCGAGTCATCAAAGTTGTTTCGTGCTACCATGAGCACCACGTTAGTAGATAGTCATCTCTACTTTTCATTTTTCTGCACTTATGTGGGCTCGAGAAGCCACATGTCTCAAAACATGGATTTTTATGTAACAGGCATTTTGCAAACATATATATATATATATATATATATATAGATATATATATATATATATATATATATATATATATATATATATATATATATATATATATATATATATATACATGTTTCCCTTGATACTTATCTAATGTTTCTATTATATGATGGTTTTTGTTTTACAATTGATGCAAATGTCTATCTAGAACATAATTAGCCAATGTATTTATTAATGTGTTCAAACGTCTCAGAATATGTTGATAAGTGATATAATCAAAGTCTCGTTCCAAGAGACGAACTCGCAAATTCATTCTCAAAATTTGAGGGTTTCTGACTGAATATTGTCTATAAAGTATTAGTACAATGAGTTGCGAATCGATATTAACGACTAACTCTCTAATGCCAAGAGCAATGGCTTTTGACAAAAGCTCAATAACCGCACTGTATTCGGAAATGTTATTAGTGGTATGACCTAAACATATTCCTTGTAAATTCACTAACTCACAATTAGGTTCATAGATTTCCCATGCGGCGGAATATAGATTCTGTGTACTACGACAAGCACCATCAGCGAAACTGGCATAAAGGTTTGATGACATCTGCAAACCAAGTAGAAAACACGGTAAGAAGAGGAAAACACGTTTGCAAAAGTAAACAAACCCACCAAAACCAACTGCACACTAATGTACAAGGTATTTATGCGAAATCGAGGCACATAAATTTTTAGATGGAGCCCATTTCAGGACTTGGGTAATCGATCAAAAGAGAGTAAAACCGTAGTTTTACCATTGGCATGACATGTAAGCATCAACTCGGCCAATTAGTGGAATGATACACAATAATGATAATGTCCCCATGCCCCTTGGGCGAGTGAGGGTTACGAGTCAGAAAATCAATGCCCCATTGCGGAAATGGGTGAACAGTAAAGACTCGGTGAGAAAGTCTCATGAAGGAGGATGCAAAAATATTAAGCTCATCACGAGAAAAATATGCCCCCGAATGAAATTTTTTGACAATCCCAGGTTAGACTGAGATGTCGTTGGGAATGGTTGCCAAAATGTTACCCATGCTTCCTTCAGACAACACTTCGTGAACCAAAATGGGTGTCTCAAGCGGATGAGTCAGTACACTGGAAACAAAGGATTTCTAGAAAGGAAGAAATCTCACCAAGGCTTGGGAGAAACGAGGAATGATGATGGGCATCATTCCATGGAGTGCCCTCGAGAGACATAACTTCTGTGATACTTTCTTTAGTTGGAAATGACTCATTCAAAGGATCTGGAGAATCCCAAGAACCGAGCCATGGAGATTGCGAATATGTGTCTAGACTCATACTGAAATGATCATGAATTTCAAAAGTAGTTGCAGAAGCCGAAATGACAGCCTGATATGCTTGCTCAATGGGGCTAAGTGGCATAACATCGCCAAAATTGTCAATCTGATCAGGACAAGGAACGACCTAAGGATCATGACGAATTGAGACCATGTTAATCAAAGTGACGTTCGGAGGCGGAAGGGAAAATTTTCCCATAAGGGAAGAGTCTTTGAAAAGACCCGCCCCAACACTCTCATAAGGGATATTGGTATTCCCAACATATGGCACATTTCCATTTGAGGAGTTGGAAGAGAAAAAGGTGAGTTGATCGATAGTGACTATTTTACCTTGATGAGGAAAACGGAGCACATGAAATAGGGTAGAAACCACACAAAGCATTGCATGGGTCCAGCTACGACCAAGTAGAAGATTGTAATTCAAATTGGCATCGACAACTTCTACTTCCAAGTTAATAGTTTTTCCTTCCAATTGAATTGGAAAGTCATTGAGAATACCATATGGACGGGAACCTCTACCATCAAAAGCTTCCAATGTATTAGGGGATTGGTTGAGAGGTGGAGAGCCAATAGATTTCCAACATGAAAGGGACATGATGCAAGTAGAAGCATGCTCATCAATAACAGTCCAATGAATAGTCTTCCCTTTGATAACAACTTGTATAAGAAAGGAAATTTGATGCAGGAGACGAGGAATATGGTTTTCGAGATCAAAAGTAATCAGGTTTAAATCTGTAGGATAAATCCCTCCTATGGAGGATAGTAATGCTTTCCTTTGCGATGGACAAGTCTAAAGGACTTCGAAAGTGGACATCACCAAAGGCACTTGAGCTAAGTCTTCCACAATGTTATAATGTTGAGCATCTCGCGCATTCAGATTATAC
Source organism: Pinus tabuliformis (assembly GCA_031772625.1). NCBI lineage: Eukaryota > Viridiplantae > Streptophyta > Pinopsida > Pinales > Pinaceae > Pinus > Pinus tabuliformis. Next base: position 81,188,352 of record CM062804.1, on the reverse strand, counting down.
GTTGACTTCTAAAGAACACCTTTGGGAGGTGGTCGGATAATGGAATCATTACTAGGTCGTTCAATATGAAGAGGAACAGAATTGGGCAGAGTGGAATTATAAGACGTATTAGTGGCATCATTTTCCACAATTGGTTTAGTAGGAGTCTGATAATCTTTCGATCGAGTAGCAACAGAGACAGGTGTCGTGCCACTCATAAAAACTTGAGAGCCTCCAGATGTAGAGGACTGAGGTTGATCTACCAATTGAGTCTAATGTGATGGAAAGGGTTATTTCAACGCGGCTGGTGTCCCTGGGGTACCTTTTATAAGACGACTAACCTCGGCACGATGGGGACAATCCTTGGTATAATGATCTTCGTCACATATAAGACAAGAATGTTTCAGCTTGTATTTGGATGTATCATCAGCGAACGGTTTAGGAGAATCATGTTTAGGGGTATCATATTTAGCCTTACCTATACCCTTCTTTTTTTCTTTCGAGGATTTGCCTGTTGTGGTAGATTGTACAACATTCACCTCAGAAGTTTTACCAGGATTTTTGGAAGTATTCAAAGGAGGAGAAGGTGCAATAGTAGGAACAAGTTTATGCTTTGTAGAAGCCGAAGAAGAATTACTAGAAGGTTGAGATACTAACCCAATAATACCATCAACAGGTGGTGTCTCCGTAGTTTGAGAAGATGTCAGATCAGTTGAAGGTCGTAGGGCATCAGGTAAGAGATCATAGAGCGTGTCAAATTGCGAATATACCAAATCCAGATACTGAGCAAGGGCGATGGTTTGTTCTTTAGTTACACATCCACCCATACCTATGTCTTTGGCGATTTTATTAACGAATAACTTAGTAAACCATTAGGTTAAAAATTCATCAGGGATATCGAACTTAATAAGATGACATCGACGTCTCCATTCATGGATGTGATCAGAGATGTGAGTAGTAGTCATATGTTTCAAAGACGTTAGGAGATGGGTCCCAGTTTCATATCGAACTGGTAGTTGAAAGTGAGTGAGAAAATCCATATCCAAGGTATTGAAATCTTGAAAGGCACCTCGAGGTAACTCGATGTACCATTTGGCAGCAACACCCGTTAGAGTGCACTGGAAAAGACGCAATCGAATGGAATCGTCGACCCAAGAGTTGGATGAACACCATAAATGGTAATTCATGGCATGAGCTTGAGGGTCTTCTCTGGACTTCCCTTCAAATTTTGGACAATCACCAGGAATTTTGGTAGGAACTGGAGGCTAATATGGTGAATGGAGTATTGGGTCGTTTGTAAGCCTCGACACATCCGGTAACTCCAATGTAGCTAAAAATGGAAATTGAGGATTAAAAGGCATGAAAGGCCTTTGATAAGGTCCATATTGAGGATTCCAACCTTGTTGGTACTGATTTTTCCCCCATAGTGGCGGATTTTGAACATAGGGATTTTGATACTGCCCCCACTAGGAGGAATTTTGACCATACAAAGGTTGAGTCTGTCCCCATTGAGGTGGGTTCTGACCAGGATAGGTTTGATATTGACCCGACACAGGCCGTTGAGAACCATAAGGAGGATAGGTAGCCTGTGAGGAGTATTGAGCATAGGGTTGTTGATGCAACGGTTGACCTTGTTGATGCAACAGTTGACCTTGTTTATGCAACAGTTGTTGATAAAACCCTTGTTGCACATAAGGTCCTTGTTGTTGATAGGTTCCTTGTGGATATTCATAGGCTCCTTGTTGATATTGATAGGTTCCTTGTTGTTGATAGGTTCCTTATGGATACTGATAGGCTCCTTGCTGATATTGATAGGTTCCTTATTGTTGATATAAGCCTTGTCGCAAAGTATTACCAGCTCCTAAAGGATAAGTTCTAGAAGCAGACTGAAACTGACCAGATGACCCAAATGAGGGATTAGGACCAAGCTGCATTCGGGATCCTGCCTGTCGATTAGAGGTTGGTTTTGAGGTTGCTATGAACCATAAGGAGGGTATGGATATTGGTAACGTATTTAAGTCGAAAGAGGTTGCTAATAAGGAATTTTACCATATCCAAATGGAATGGAGGTTCCACTAGGATAAGGAATACTACCAACAGTTTGAATTTCTCCTATAACGTGAAATTGGGATCCAGAACTCACATAAGTTCCACCAGAAACAGGAGGTACATATGGAGGAGGTGGTTGCCCCCTAGGCGGTGGGATAGACAACATCAAATATTGCCCACTCAATGGAGGAGGTGTAACCATTCTAGCAGTCAAAAGAGGAGTTGAAGAACCTATAGGTACATTAACTACCTCAATCGTGACTGTAGGTTGGGAAGAAACAGAACAAGAATTTGTGAAGCCACGTTCGAAACAAATGGGTTAGTGGTAGGCGTAACACTAGATGACCATATCAGATGGTGATAAAGCGAAGATGCGCTTGGAGTACCCAAAACCAAATGACCAAGAGAGGTATAATTCGGAGGAAGTAAGGGTTCACTGCTTTCAGGGGGTGGAGTCGTCCCACTCCCCATATAAGGAGAGGGCACATATGGAAAGCCTTCAAGTGGAAAGGGATATTTAGAACCATCACCAATACTAGGAGTATGGGTGGTTGAGACTTCTGGAGGAGGATCTCAAGGAGACATTGGCATAGATGGAATCTCACCTTCTGATGCCATGGGTGGAAACAGTTGATGAGGAGGAACCCGCGACGTACTAGGAGAACGTTCCAAAGGTACATTAGGATTATCAAACGGACTATATGGCGTTGAGGAGATATCACCAAAGGATCTGATTCGTAAAGCGAATTCGGTGGAAACAACAAGAACTGTTAAGGAACCTCAGGACTTTCTAGTTCAGATTCCTAAGATGACGAAAATGACTCTGGAGGTGGAGGATGAGAAGTAAGGGGTTGAATTCTTGACACAAGTCCAAACTCAAAACCTTGATCCTCAAGTGACTCTGGAATCTCAAGATGGACTCCTTCTGATAACCATTCAATATCGATTGTGAAGGGGGTATGTGAGGTGAACTTGGTAGTTCTCACATGATCACCTTTTCTCAAAATCAAAGGGAGCGGAGGTTATTTATTTGAGATTTAATTAAAATTTACAATTAATATGGAATAATGAGGCCAAGGAGAACTGCATGGGTAGGACATGTTATCGTGGGCAGTAAATTTTAGAACGTTAAAACAAAAAATAAATCAAAAAAGGTAATCTAGGAAAAAAGGTTTACCAAGTATCCATGAACTGTTATATACACCTTGGCAGAACCAAGGACTTAACATACAACAACCAATCTCCTCAAATGTTGTGTTCTGTTCATCGCGTATACAAGGCAGCTGACTCGGTTACCTATAGCTAAAGGATAGAAACCTAATGGGGTCTCCCAATATATACGAGAGGGTATGGGGAGCACAAGTATGTGTTAGTATTGTCTAATGCATAACCGTTTTATGAGAGCGTTCTCATATACTTGCCATACGTGGAGCGCCTCCGATATACTCGAAAGTACTAGAGAACGATCCTATATACTTCTGTACATGGAACGGAATATCACTCTCGGATACAATGCGGCAGATAACGATAGTTGCTAGGTTTATAGACATTAGAACACGTCTCTAGCCTAGACCTCTAAATGTTTTCGTTAAGTTCCAAATGCTCCTTATGTTAATTGTGTAAATTTTAATGTTTATCTTGAATTATGTTTTAGTTTTGGGGCTCACAACAATGTCACCTAAACGCCTAAGATGCAGCTATATGAAAAAAAAAAAACAAAACAAAACTTTCCATTTCGATGAAAGTTATACTAATCAAGGGAAGAAGTTGCAAACAATAATGCATGAAACAAAATGCCTTTTACTAACTTTCACTTTTGCTTTCCAAATGTAATTCCAGAAAGTAAAAATGATTTTAACTTTTCACTATCCTAAATCAAACTTTTCAAGAGTAAAATGATTTTCACTTTTACTAAGATGCACTTATATGAATGATGTTTTTCTTTTGATTTTAAATTATCTAATGCAACTAATGCATCAACCAAAGCAAAATAAAATTTGATTCAAATGCACCTACATGAAAATATTTTCACTTTTCCTTTTGAACAAATGATGACACACTTCTTTCAACTTGAGAATCAAACAATGTGATCTATGCCTGATTATAAACCAAAAACAACTTTTCAATGCAAATAACCTAATGCAACTTGAAAAACAATTTTTGAAAAACAAGCTAAAACAAATGCAAAATGATGTTTTTCAATGATTTCCATAGAAAAAAAAAAACACTTAATCAATCAGCAAAACCAGTATCCAAATGAAACAAACAAGCAGAAAGCGATGACCAATTGACTAGAAACCCTAAAACTCAATCATATTTTCACTCCTAATACTTCAAAGCCAATGAGACAAATTTCGCAAATTAATGAGACAACCAGACAAAACACTGACAAATCCAAGCACAGAGGATAGGGAAAGACCTCAGAGGTCAAGACACGCTAGACCCTATGATAGAAACCCTAAAATTCTCAACTTTTAGGGATCAGCACAACTATTACAGCCAAACCCGTACTAACAGGGGTCTCAGCGGAAATGTTATTAAGGAAAACGTGCTAGATGAGAAAGATTGAGAAAAATAAAAATAATTTCAAAGGGAAGTCCAAACTTAACACTCTAAAGTACTGATCACTCAAAGTGCTAACCTATACAAAATCAAAATGGTTGATAATTCAACGATTGGCCAAACTGATTCAAAAAACCAAACACAAGAAAGAGGTTCAAAGGGTTATAGGCTCCCTAGTGGAGTCACCATTTTGTTGTGAAGACAATCCCTTCTACAGACAGAAGCGATATCTCTAGTCCTATGAGAGAATCTAGCAACAAATCATACAAACTAGTGCAGGCTTTCCTAGTTTATGTTGAAAAATGCAAAGTGAGATAGATAAACCTACCTCACTCTAATGCTAAGCGCTCAACCTTTGATGATGATCTTGATCCCTTAGCTTCCAGGCTCGCTCCTTGCTATTCCTTGCGTCTGAATACCTACCAAACAAATCAAAAGACAACAAGAGATACAAGAGCATACATAGTATAATTCAAACATAAACTACATGATAGATCAAGGAGCATCATGTTAAATGAATAACGATTTATACACTTATGGAAAGTAAACACCATATGTATTTATTAATGAATCAAAAATGGAAGAATACAACAATCACCTTGATGTTGGAGACCTCCTTTGTAGTGGATTTCCAAGTCCAAGCCAAGACCATTCAAGCACTCCTTCTCCTTAGTCAGATGGGCAACATTTAGGCATAGTTTCAACATAGGAATGTAGGTAAGCAATGACCAACCATTTGGGGATAGAATGGGCTGGATTTATAGGAAGGGAGAAGAAGTTAAGGATCCACAAAAGGGGGAGGAAGGTCCACATTTAAAGGGGAAGATCCCTAAAGGTAGGATCAAGGACTAAAAATGGGAGAACTTGACCATATCTCTATCCAATAACATTTAGCTTGTTGTTCTCGAAGGTTATAGCAGACAAAGCTTCTCCTCCACTTTAGGAAAGGCTGTCAGAAGAGGTTCAATGCGGGTTTTCATATCAAAAGCCACGCTAGAAGCACTAGGTCAACATGTTTCAACAAGCCATCAGCATGGGCTAGCAGTAGTGCAAAGCATGATGATCCTGAAAACTAAGGTTTCAGGGAAATTTCTCCAGAATTCTTTCAGGGCAGCTCTTCTTCTCTTCTTCAGGGAGGTTTCTATATGTGTTTCATGGTGATTACACTGACATCTTTCGTCATTTTGATGCTTCAGGATATGGGAGGGGAAGTGTGACAAAATACTATATAACGTGCTTCCATTTCTTGAGTGCTTACTCAATTGCATAAAATTCTTGGTCATATACAGAATACTTCCTTTTTGTCTCATTCAAATTTTTGTTGAAGTATGTGATTGGTCTACCCTCATGACTGAGAACTCCTCCTATGGTTATTTATCTTGCATCATAATTTACCTAGAAAACTTTCCCAAAATCCGGCAATGCCAACACTCGTTGTTTTGTCACTTTACTCTTTAACAACTGAAAATTATTTTATGCTTATGTTTTCCATTTAAATTATTTCCTCACACCCTTCATAGTTTCTTTTATGAGGGCACAAATTCCACTGAAATTTTTTATGAGTTTATGATAAAAACTCATCAATCCATAAACTATGAGATTCAAACATATTCCTGGGTGACAGCCAATCAATAATGGCCCACACCATCTTAGGGTCCATTTTCAACTTTCCTTCCTAAACTACAAATCCCAAATAAACTAATTCCCTCTTCATGAAGGTGCACCTTTTCAAATTTACTATCATCTTTTCCTCCTTCAATCGTTGCAATATAGCCTTGACATGTTCTAAATGTTCTTCCTTTGTCTTACCAAAAATTAAAATTTCATCTAGATATACTATGACAAAGTTACCGAGATAGGGCTTTAATACTTGTTTCATCAATCTCATGAATACACTAGGTGCATGTGTTAATCCAAATTTCATAACTAGCCACTCATACAATCCATCCTTCATTTTGAATGTTGTTTTCCACTCATCCCCTTCACACATTCTTATTTGATGGTACCCTCTCTTTAAGTCAATCTTGGTGAAATACTTTGCTCCAGTCAAGAAATCCATTAAGTCATCCATTTAAGCAATGGAAACTTATATTTGATAGTAATCTTGCTAATTTCTTGGGAGTCTATACACATTCTCCACTCACCCCCTCACTTTGGTGTCAATACGATTGGTACAGTGCAAGGACTAAGGTTCTCTTGAATCAGTCCCTTTTCCAATAGCTCTTGTACCTGTCGATTTATTTCCTCATTATCCTAAGACGTCATCATATATGGTGCCTTATTTTGCAAACTTGAGCCTGGAACCAAATCCATGCAATAATCAGTTTCCCTTATTCCTGACTGTCCATCTGGCACTTCCTTCATCATTATCTCAGCATATTCATCTATCAATTTTTAAAATTTAATGGGTATACTTTCCTCCTTTTTTGTCATCATAGGTTGTGCTTGCTGGGAAACCATAGCATAACAAATCTCAGCTTTCTTTAGATCCTTCAAGAATCTCTTCCCTGAAATCAGACACACTCTCGAAGCACCCTATATAACCTCATCATTATTATTCACTGGATTCACAATAAACTCTTGACCATCCTTCTTGATGATGTAAGTGTTATTTTTTCCATCATGTACAACATATCGATCATATTTCGGCAGCCTACCCAGCAGAATGTGACATGCATCCATCAGCATTACATCACAAAGTACTTCATCTTTATAATTACCAATTTGGAAATTGACCAAACATTATTCTCTTACCACCATTTGATGCTCCTTTTGCAACCAAGATACTTTATAAGGGTTGGGGTGTTTTAACCTTTTCAATTTCAATTTCTTCACCATTTCTTCGAATATAATATTGTCAATGCTACCGCTATCTACAATCACCTTGCAACACTTTCCACCTGACTTACATCTAGTTATAAACAAATTACTTCTCTAAATTGGTTCAAATTCGGCCTCCTCTGGATTTAATAAAATCCTTCTCAACATCAAGGATTCGCCATTCTCTAGGTCCTCCCCATGCTTTGACGATCCTGTGGATTTATCCTTAGCTTGGGTCATGTGATTTTTTTCCTCCTTTCCTTTACCTCCACCTTGAATTTGTGGGCATTCAAAAGCTCTATGCCCAACGTCCCCACACCAGTAACACGTTCCAGTGAAACCTCAACCTCTTCCTCCTCCAAAATTGCATCGTCCTTTAATGGACTCACCTCTCCCATGAGAATTTTCCTGCTTCATGAGTGGAAGAAATCATCTGATAGGTATCGGCTTCATCTTCCTTGGTAGAGTTTCCTCTTCCACCATTACTTTGTCCTCTAGCTCATGCATTTCTTCCTCTTCCTCAATTATTAGTTTGTTGCTTCCGATTCAATTTCTCTTTAGCCTTCAAAGAACATTGATAGGCCTTCTCTACACTATGAAATCTGAAAAAACTTACTTCATCTTGAATTTGTATATGCAATCCATTCAAATACCTTGAAATTTTCTCTATTCCATCTTTAGTGTGGCCTACTTATATACTTAGTCTCTAGAATTTCTCTATGTATTCCTTAACATTGACTTCTATTTACTTCAAATTATGCAATATTCGAAACAAGTTGGTGTGATGATCAGCTGGAAAAAACTTTGCCTTCAACCTTGTGACCATTCTATCCCATGGTTTTATCTTCTCCTTACCTCTTTGTTGTCTATCAGCCTACATGTGATCCTATCACAAGGACATGTGATTAACTTTTTACATGCATATTTCACCTTTTTGTCTTCTTCTATATATTTAAAATCGAATTATTTCTCCATCTCAGGGGTCCATTCTATAAACTCATATGTAAGTTACCATTATAGGTTGGAGGATCAAATTGAGGTCTGGCGTTTACTCTTGTTATCACTCGAATGAACCTTTCATCCCTCTTGTCAATTTCAGGTTGATTTCTTCCTTTTGTTCCTTCAATGTGTTCTTATTCTTCATCACTACTATCTTCAACATGGACACCCTTACACTGTGTTGTCTCAACATCTTCAAGCTTGGTTATTATCACTCTCAACATTTCCATCATAGTGGGGTCTACTTCTCTCTGTGCCCCTCCTATTCTACCACATCCACATTGTGTCATTGTACATAAGTTCTCTACAATGCAGGTATTCTCTCTTCTCCTCTTACACACTACAAATCTCCTAAGAACTTTGTATCTTATAATCCTCTTAATTCTCAAACCTACTCTAATGCCACTCAGATCAATCAAGATCTGGGATAAGCCCAAGGTCGCAGCAATTCACACAAGGATCAACAAGAGTACACAACAGTGGAAACAAAGTAATTTAATTAAATATATCTCAAGGAGTGATTTGCAGTTCTTGCAGGATTTAATCTTGGGCACTTGGTACAGCTGAGAGGCCCAACCCTCATTCACCTTGCATATTCCTCTCTGGTGCATCTCCTCCATCTACTAACTCCTCTCAACACAAAATATTTGCCTTTTAAGGTTTATCACTAGTGATCGTTTTGAATTCTCCTATCTATTATCCTTCAACTACAATGCTCTAGTCCCCCTTCAACTGCAACGCTTCAACTCCTGTGTTGTAATGTGCATAAAGGCCTCCTTGAGTCATGGTTACATGCCTACCTAGTGACCAGGTGCGTTCATTCGAAGAGAAGCCTCCAAATCTGACGGTCACGATTGGCATTCAATAATAATATCAATGGCCCTTGACTCATCGGGTACTAATGCATTCATGACTTGATCAACTCTCCTTAGGCTCGATGGTTCCTGATTGGGTGATGGATTCAATGGTCTGAATTTATTCTCGGAAAATTAACGGTTCTTGACCATTATGGGGCCCTTCATGGTTACAAGTCACATCAGTTCAAGTCTGCACTAGTTTCGATTTTGCACTAGTTTTATGCTTTTATTCTTAGTCTGACGATGTATGTTTCGGTCTTTGTGACCAGGTTGTTGCAAACCAACCCTAAACCCAACTAAATCACTTTTATTATTAAGTTGTTGGGAGACCTAGAAGGCTAAGGACTTTGCTCCATTTATTTCAATTGGAATTTGTAATCTGAAAAGCCACAATATTCACAACACCAAAACTCAACTCAGAAAGAAAGTATATATAGGTGATGAGGATTTCACATTCACCCAAGGTGCTCCCATTAATATGTTAAACCTAAATTCTCTTTGGCCTTGTATCTCATGGATATTATATGTGCTTTGAATGAATTTCATGGATGAATTAGAGTTGGAATTTAGAATCCTATCCAACTCGTGTGTATCACTAAATTATGTGGGAGCATAAATATATGTCCACTATGCACAAATTTGTAATCATGATTTTGCTCCTCTTTATGAGCTTTTCTTTTTTAAAAGGTGTATGATACTATCTGAGTAAGCTATGTAGGTGTTGCAACAAATCAATGAATGGTATTTTGATAAATAGTCCACTTATATAAGGATTTATGGAGCAATTAAGGCTCCTCATACTCTACTAGCTATGTACCTAACAAATTGGTTATCATATAAATGGCCCACCAAACAACACACCATGGATTCAATTCCTTCTTTACATAAAAACAAAATATATTGTGCCCTCCATATCCCCTTTACATTGGTGTGCATGAGTTAACAAACTGCACTTGGGAAAGAATGGAAAGGGAAAATATGGTGGACTACTTATTTGACGAGGAAATGTTTCAAATGTATGATTTATTTGGTGTGTTGGAAAATCATTGTACCTATGTAGGCTTTGATTTTGCTTACACTATTGAAAAGAATAATGTTGAAGAGGCAAAGAGAAGATCTCTAACCTTTGGAGAGGTACAAATATAAATCCAACAAAAGGGAAAAGAGGAGGAAGAGAAGATTAGGAAATACAAAGTCAAAACAAACAAACAAACAAGCAACAAAGATTCAACAATTATCAAAAAGTGACTAGTTGAAAAGGAAGAAAGAAATAAAATGGCAGGAACATATGTTGAAGTTGAGACAAAAATAAAAGAGGAAGAAGAAAAAGATAAGAAATACGAAGAAGGAAATTCATGGAGAAATGTTGGCAGTGAAACGTACGCAAAACATATACCCATTAGATAGTGTCATCTATTGTAAGGATAATGGAAAAGCCATTGTCCTCTCCCATAGATCCTAGCTTTCAGCAATTTGTGTAATAAGATATTTTGTCTAATGAGGTAGCCTGATTAGAGTTTTTCACTTTAAAAGTAAAGAATAATAATTAATTAATTTTAATATCATGTCCAAGTTGGATATCAAATTGTATAAGACCCCCTTGCTTATGGGACAAGGTACTAGCCTCCATGCAACAATTTTAATTGTTAAACTCTATAGAGGTGTACATACTCTACCCCCCTCCAGATTTTAACCTATGATCTCTTAGGAGGAAATGCATGTTTTTGACCATTAGAACCACTCAATATGTGAGGCAAATTCACAAAGGAAGGAATTGCAATGTAGATAAAGACATGGTAGAAACCACTAACACCATACTCACAGAAGTAAACAAGACAAGCCCAATATTATGCTTTTGTTGAATCAGTAATTTTTTAATATATTCAATCCAAATAATGTAAAAAATAAGCTTGATGGATGTGGAAAAAAAAAGTATAACTCCTAGAAAATAAAGTTTGATGTTGTAAGGTAAATAAGGGGAGCACCATTGAATTCATAAATTGTGTTATGGAAATACAAGATGAGTTACATTTAGCACATATGAAACATTATAAGAGGCCCTAGGGTCTTCAAATTCAATTTGTGAGCTACTTTATTTGACCAGCAAAGTGGACAATCATACATCAATTTAAGAGAGATCAAATAGGGTGCTTTAACATTGGGAAAAAAGCAATGGGATTATACATATGCTCCTTTGGATTATCCCAAGATGAATGATGGAGATATCTTGTGAAATGATTTAAGTCTTATAGATTGGAAATTTTCATGCTCAAATTTAGACACGAAGGCTCATGACACCTTCAACTAATGCTAGAAGATATGGCAAGTTTATAGGAAAATAACCTAGAAATGTAACTTACCTTTACTTGCGAAATAAAACACTTTTTTACCACCAAAATAAGTGATTGCAACTTTGGAGGATGGTAAAAGAATGGAGAGGCATGCAATCAAACATGCTTTTGGCACCAACAAGATAAAGTTGAAGGAATATTTCACTACTCCTTGAAGATAAATAAGCTGCATAAATTCCAGGGCATGGACAGAGTTGTACTTGATGTGACTTTGTGTGGGACATTATTTGAGCAACAAATTAGTAATGTCTCAAGATGTCCAAACTTTACATGAAATATGGGCTTAGCTAAATGATAGAATAAACGAAAGGGGAAAAACTTTCAGTAGTTAAATGAAATGTGAGAAGTCATTCAATCAAATCAAATCATCTTCCCTTTGACTCCCATTTTATATAAATACAATACGTGCTAATGCGATGTGAATTTTGCTTGGGATTGTAAACTTATTTCTTGTTAGTTAAGAAGCTTATTGGCCATACTTAATTGGAGAATGACTCACTTGTATGTATTAGCTTAGACTATTCTCTATTATTCATAATTTTTGGAATCATTATATGACTATATATTATTTTTGTAGACTTCCTTCTCATGTTTATTCTATCTATTCTTATTTTCATTTATTAATAGTGTTTACATACAGAATGTAGAATTGTAGATTTCTATTTAATAGCAGGTTCAATTCTACTTATGGTTTGTTGTTCAAAATTTATGCAATTGATAACGCGGTAAATTAATTTATGTATGATGATTGCATCTATTTCTTTTTGTTCCCATATGTTAATAGTTAAACCAAATGGTGTTATTTTAGTAAAGGCACGTCTAATCAATTATGTAAAATTGTTACAACAATGTTTTTTATTCATTCATTTAGCATTTTTTTCCTAAGGAAGATACCATTTATATGAAAAACCATTAAGTGTACTACCTAAAATATGTTAAAATATCTTTTTGGACCCCATAAGAAAATATCTTTTGGACCCCATAAGATTAATAAGAAACATTCGTACATTTGCTAAAATATCTTCAAGAGCCCCATAAGATTGGTAAGAAACATCTATACATTTTAATAGTTTCTAGAGTTTGGATATCTTCATTGGACCTTAGAATCCAACATAACATCGACAAAAAAATAGATTTCAATTGTTTTTCATGAAAACATTAGATTGGAATAGCAAAATAAGAAAGTCACCTTACTTAGAAAGATGCATAAAAAATTGCAGGAAAGTATTGTAACTTTTATTCAAGAGAAAGAATCATAATGTAATAAAAAGATGAAGTCATATTGTCAATCAATCCCATCTCAAAAGTGTTTCAACTTTTATTCAAGAGAAAGAATCATAATGTAATCAAAAATATGAAGTCATATTGTTAATCAATCTCATCTCAAAAGTGTTTCATGACTAGATATACATGTTACAATTGTTTATTTGATGTATATATTGTGTATATAAATGAAGGATTCCAAGCCATAGATTTCCCAAGACATAAGTAAGAGGATCAATCATTTCTAGAAAAAATAAATATTTTTTTAGGATATTTACTTCCAATTTTGTCCAAATTGTAAAATATATAACTAATATTATACTTAAAAAATAAATAAGATCAATTGGACAGACATAGTCAAAGCTTCATTATGTTGAATGGTGTTTCCATTGATGACAACGTTAGTCTTTGAACACTCTTAATATACGTCAATGGACTGCATTAATTGGAAACTCCAATGAACAAGAAGCCCTTGAAGGAAGAGAAGGAAGCCCAATTGTTTAGAAGCCCTTTTGGTGTGATGATTATCTCATGCATTTGATGAGGTATTTGGATGAGAAGATCAATGTGATTGCAAGAAAGATCAGCATCACTTTGTAGTCCTAGTCATGTTGATTCCAACGGCAAGTGGCACGCCACATAACTCCTCACAATTGAGGAGATATGTTCCTTCAAAGATGATGCCCCAATTGTGTGGTTAGGAAGCCCAAAATCAATGACAAAAATGCAACCTTATAATTGGGTCAAAATCTAACATTTATATTTTAGAAAATTTTGATTAAATTGAGTGGGTCTTGGGTTGGATTAGCATCCTTCAAATTAAGGAATATTATTTGTCAAATTGGCTTCAAAAGGAGGATTTAGTCAGCCCCTAAAATGAATTTTAATTATGGAAATCAAGTCGTCTTAGTCAAAAATTGATTTTAATTGGGCATGAAATAAGTCTGACTCCATGACTTTTAGGGCTAGTCATCTTCCCTTACATCCCCCTCCTTCCTTTATATATTACATCATTTGGCTCCCTTCAAGAGGTATCTATCCCTCATGAGTTACATAATGTAATTGCACTGAAATTTGTTCTGAAGCCTAGGAAATCACGAAGATATGTTGGAGGTCAAGTTTCTGTGGGTTAAGAGCTTCATATTTTTATCTTTCTTGTGAAGGTTTTTCATTGGACAGAGATCATTGGTCTTAGGAAAATTTCAACCCTCTAAGGCCTCTATTTCAGCCAATTCTAAGCATAAATTTTGTCCCTCTGAGGCCTCTATTTTTGGCCTCTTCTAAAGCACAATTTTGGCCTCCTCCTAAGGCATACTTCAGCGCACTTGAAGCTTTTCCAAGGCTCTATCATGACCAAATTTGATGAGACCTTATGAGATTTATTTGACATCCTTTGAGGTGGTTTAAAGGCCAGGTTTGAGGCCTATCTTTCGGCCTTCCTGAGGTGTACTTCACATATTTCTAAGGCCACTCAAAAGTATTTCTCTGAGGCTTTTTAGTTCCCTCTTGAAGATATTTATGAACCTAATCCAAGCTTTGAAGAGAGGCAATATTTTGTTGGTCAAGCCTAGTTCCTGAGGCAATCTGATTGTTTGTTTAAGGAGATGATTTGGAGATTTTCTGAAGCTGAGTCTAAGCTAATATAATTACCATGTAAAGGTTGAATTTGTCTATCTATATCAACCCAAAGCTACCCTTGTTTAGCCCACAGACCAAGGTCGGATAGGGGTCGAGTTTTTCCCTGTATAGGTCACAAAGGAAGAGACATATTAAAGATGTAATTTGGACTCATTATAATCATGTAAAAGGGTGGTTCCAGGCTACAATTTTTGGGCAACATCCAGACCTGTTTTGGCCAATTCAAGGTCATGTTGAAAGTAGAACCTATTCTAAGACTTGTTCATTCAGTTGAGTGTGAATATTATACAAGCTTGATTTCAGATTCATTAAGGACTGACAAGAGAGCATATTAGGTCACTGTTAAGCAACACTCTTTTGGCAGAATCAAAAATCTAATGAAAATTTCTATAGTAGCATTGATGAGCTAAGAGACAGCAGTGTGATCACACTATACCATAATTGATTTGACCTTTTGACAGGCTAGTAACATGATCCTATTATATTGCCTGATGATTGAGACTGAATCAAGATAATTGTTGTGCCTAATGTCTTATCCAACTATTGCTTGAAGAAATGTGAATAGTGTTAGTTTTGCTTCTTGCAATCCATTGTTTAGAGTTAGTTAACAAATTTCTAACAATCACCTAATAGTAGGTTGAGTACATCTTCTAATTAAATACTAGAATTGGTTCTCTGTTGATGTTATGTTTTGGTATATATATTGATCAAAGAAAGTGGGAACTCTACTGATAAGACATGCAAATATTATTCGTTAGTTTTCAAAGTAGTGTTGATGTTATGTATGTAGGGCTTATGTTAATGAGGGGTTTGTATTGCAAAGAATAGATTTATTATTGACATTTAGTACAATGATTGTATCTCATAGACTTGTGGTGTTGAGCAACGAATTTATACCAGACTATTCATTGATCACTAACCTATGTTGATAGGGTTTGCATGTTCAGTAGAAGTAGAGCGGAGTTTATAAGGTTTTCAAATATATGCTTATGATAAAGAATGTTATTTTTCCCTGTTGTTTCTAGGGTTTGATAGATTCATATATATGCCTTAAGCAGAATGGTTGAGATAGGGTTTGTTTTGGAAAAATTTATTTATGCATGGTTTGCTAGTGATAGTATGATGTTGAGTTGTTGAGCTAAAAGAGTTGGTATTGATGTTGATGACCTTGTGCAAGTATTACAGATTGATAGAGACGACAGATTGTTTTGATATTATTTATATTGATTCTGAGAAGAGATGGATCCAGTCTAAAATTCTATGAAACGTGGTCCACTGTGGTGAATTTAAGGTCGGGGCCTTCAGTGCAAGTGGAGGCTTGTTGAGAAGGGTGGAGAGATGGTGCAAGGCATAGATTCAGTCTCCTTTAGGTTGGAGCCTGAAAACACTTTAGGGCGGCAGGGTGGTGCTAGGGCAAGTTGGAGCTTGTAGGGTGTTGGAGCATCCTTCCAATTGGAGATGGTAAAACCACGGACTTGGAGCTTCCCTCAAGTTGGAGCTTATAAATTAGAGGGTTGGACTCTCCTTCAATTATAACTAGAGAATCTTGGAAGTTGGAACTTCTTGTTGCTGCAATCTTTAAACTTGTATTAAAATTGTTCGGTGTTTTTTCTCCCAGAATGGTTTCCACCTAAAAATCTCTTGTGTATTGTCTTTGATGTTGTGCATTATTGAATGGTGTTGTTAATTGTTTAATGTTTACATTATATAATTAAAATTGTTAAAAAGTGCCCAATATTGATTCACCACCCTTCTCGATATTGGTGAATATTCCAACACATTCTATCAAAATAAGAGAGCAATTCGAAAAGCACTTGTTATTAGAAGCCCAAATTCTGAAAATATTTTTCATTTTTCTCTTTTCTTCATAAAACACAATTGTAGCGGTATTGTTGCAAAAGATAAAGGAATTATTTGAATAGCATATCACACTCTTCAATAGAGCATTGTGTGACGCTGAACTAGAATATAACATAATGGAGAAACAAGCTTTTGCTTTAGTCAAGGTTTTGAAAACATTTCATGATTATGTTTTGCATTCAAAGGTAATTGCTTGTGTTCCTACAATATCAGACTATCATGGGAGAAGAGGAAAATGGATTGCAACAATCCAAAAGGTAAAATGTAGAATTTTTTCTTCAAGTGATTTAGTATTGAAATGAGAAGAATGGAAAGAAGACCCTAGAAAACATGGAGAGTTTATTAATATTTGGATAGGGTTTTCTATTGTGTAATCTATTGAAGGTCAAAAATATTTTTCAATATGCTATTACAAACGAAAAGTCTTAGATGGATATTTTTTGAAACATTTTCTTGTTTACTAAGTTTTCACACACACAGACATCATTGTAAATATCTATTTTTTTTCCTTTTTTGCATATTTTCATTTCAAATTGTTTAAATAAGCATACTTCTATTCTGAGTTTGTTTAGAATTCTTTGATATCCTCACTTATTTTTATGTGTATTCCTATTTCTTGAATGTTTTAAGTTGACTAATCTATTATATAAAAAATAATTACTAATAAACAATTTGGAAGAATTTAATGAAGCTCAATTTGCAGATATAGTTAATTACATAAGAGATAGTTAGGGGAAACAAGAGTGGGTCGGACATTGATGAACCCAAATTGAACAAAGAACTTTGATTTTTTGTGGGGACAAGGACATAGAACTAATAATCAAGTTGAATGTTTTGTTCTATTCATAAGGCTTCAATTAACTAACTCCAAGCATATTACAAAATTATTGGTTCTAGGAGGCTCTACGTTATAATCAAAGCTATGCAAGATTACAAATCATTCACCCATATGATCATGGACCTAAACTGTGTTAAGATTCACCAAGAACTAGGAAATTTTGAAGAGATAAAAAAATTTCGTATACTCCTAAAACAAAGTGAATGTGTTGATACGTTGGAAAAAGAAAAACCCTTCATCTCTCAAGAAAATGTGATCACTTTTTGGGAACCTTGAGTTCTAAGTTCCTAAACCAACCTTTGTCATAAAATTCTCTTCCAAAAATTGGTTTCTTTCTCCCCTTTAATTAGAATTGTTAACTACTCTTAGCTTCTACAAGACATCTATCATTTCACATCATGAACTACTTCCATGACATATTGTAGCTTGTACTTACCTCAATATCATATCCCCTCCTCCCTTTATTTCCCCATATTTCAACATATTTACACCTGCTAGGATAATCTTTGTGTGTGTGGAAAACAGGGTTCTTTGAATTTATTTCTCCCATATCCATCCATTTTTTCTCAACTCATTTTTTTGTGTTAATGCCTTGGAATATCCCATGTTTGATGACTGGATTGAATCACCTCAACCTCACTTTTTTCATAAAATTGCATCATCCAATTATACTCAAAACATATCTCTTTATAATTCTTTCTTTTTTGAACTCTCTCATTCTAGACATTTTGTTCCTTTGTGTTTTAGGGTTCTTCATTTCTTGGTTACCCTTGCAGCTAGAATAGAGATTAAATACCTTCAAGTCTCATGTTTCTCCTTGATATCCTAGTTCTCCTCTTTCCATTTCACTGTTAAGTGGTGTAGAGCTTCTCCCCTCCCCAACTCCAATTTTTGTGTTGGACATCTAAAATTGGAATTTGAGGTCAGGTACAGGGCAGAACTAAAACAGTTGTGGCGTCTAATAGGAACCCAGAATAAAGCTCATGACTAGGAAATTATCCTCATCTTCAACACTTTGTCAGCCTATCGAGCAAAATTAGCCAGCTTGAAGAATGAAATGAATGTGTCTGAACACAAAATTGAAGTTTTGGCCCCTTATCTTTCATATCAAAAGTAGTCTTCCAATTGCTCTCTTATTCTCACTAGAGAGGGTAGAGTCAATAAAGTGTTAGAGAATTATATATTACAGAGCAATGGAACACATAAAATATTTCAGAAATATAAACACAGAAAGCGCATAAAACAAGAAAGACACAGATATACGTGGTTCACCCAGTTTGGGCTACGTCCACGGAGAAACAGCCAGTCCTTCATTTTATATTATCCAGCAAACTGAAGAGATACAACCTATAGCAGATCCGTTGTAATTCCCTCTTCGCTCTCAATCTCCTCTCTCTTCCTCACTTAGAATACAGATATATATAGACACAATACAATTCCCTCATATATAGCGAGGGATTTCCTTCTAGTGCAAAAAACCCTAAATTAAACATAACTTATACTATCAGATCTCTGCCTAATGAACGGCCCAGATTGACTACGAAATTACAACATTTTACAAGGCACTTTTACATCTATTCTTAGCTTCGGGGGTGTCGTCCCCGATCCCCCCGCCAGGGGGGGCTCCCAAAGGTCGCAGCCACCCCCCCTGCAACGAATATTTTACGGGTGGCATTGCCGCCCCATTACGAACTGGGGTCCAATGCAGCGATACCTTTGAATACAAAAGACAATCAGGCTCCACACCCAACAATCTCCCACTTGGAGACTGATTATAGCAACTCCACCGCTGCTTCATTTGTTGGACAATGACTCCACTTTGGACCTGGCTATTTCTCATCTTCTTCATCATACTTGAAGACCAATTGAAACTAAGAAAATTCTTAGTTTCTCCCTGGTTAGAACTTTTGTTAACATATCTGCAAGATTCTGGCTAGTGTGTATCTTTTCTAGCTTCAACTGTCCATCTTCCAACGCTGACCGTATGAAATGGTACTTGAGCTGTATGTGTTTAGTCTTGGAATGAAATGCAGAGTTCTTTGAAAGATGTATGGCACTTTGGCTGTCATTGTATAACTTTCCCAACTCCTGCTTCTTACCCAATTCATCCATAAACCTTTGTAACCAAATCATTTCTTTACAAGCCTCTATAGCAACAACATACTCTGCTTCTGTTGTTGAGAGTGCAACAACACTTTGCAGTTTTGAGACCCAACTGACAGTTGTTCCACCTACAATAAACACATACCCTGTTTTGCTTCTCCTGTTATCTCTATCACCCGCCATATTTGCATCAACATATCCCTGTAGAGCAATGTTTGAACCACCAAAGCATAATTCTTGATTTGTGGTACCTCTCAAATACCTAAGAATCCACTTCACCGCCATCCAATGTTCTTTTCCTGGATTGTTCATGTACCTGCTTACAACTCCCACTACATGTGCAATATCAGGCCTTGTGCAAACCATTGCATACATTAAGCTTCCAGCTGCCGATGCATATGGAACTTTAGACATATGAGCCATTTCTTCCTGAGTCTTGGGACACTCCTCCTTAATTTTAAATGGCTAGCCAAAGGTATACTAACTGGTTTTGCATTCTGCATATTAAACCTTTTCAACACCTTTTCTATGTACTCACTTTGAGACAATGTTAATTTGTGATTCTTCCTGTCTCTAGTTATTCTCATACCAAGGATTTGTTTTGCAGCACCCAAATCCTTCATTCCAAATGAGTTTGCCAATTTTCTTTTGAGCGCATTTATTTCCTGCATGTTAGAACCTGCAACAAGTATGTCATCTACATACAATAACAATATAATATAGTTTCCATCATTTTGTCTTTTGAGATAAACACAATGATCAAAGTGACACCTAGTATAACTTTGTTCAAACATAAACCTATCAAATTTTAGATACCACTGCCTTGGAGCCTGTTTTAAGCCATACAAGCTCTTCTTCAACCTGCACACTAGTTTCTCCTTCCCTTTTACCTCATATCCTTGTGGTTGTTGCATATATATCTCTTCCTCCAAATCCCATGGAGAAAGGTTGTCTTTACATCTAACTGCTCAAGATGCAAATCTTCAGCTGCTACTAGACTTAAAATAGTTCTGATTGAAGTCATTTTAACAACAGGAGAAAATATCTCATCAAAGTCTATACCCTTTTTCTGTGCAAACCCTTTCACCACAAGTCTAGCTTTATACCTTTTTCTACCTCCATCTTCTTCCTTCAACTTGTAAACCCATTTATTCTGCAATGTTGTTTTACCTGCAGGCAACCTGACTAAGTCCCAAGTCTGGTTATGTGCTAAGGAGTCCATCTCTTCTTTCATGGCTTGCTCCCACTTCTTCATGGTTTCTACCTGCACTGCTTCTTCATAACATTCAGGTTCACCAGAATCAGTCAACAACACATAATATAATGAAAAAGAGTATCGTTCAGGGGTCTACTTATCCTGGTAGATCTTTTAACACCACTTTCAAGTGTTTGAGGTGCTTTTTGCTGTTGTGGTTGTTGTTTTGGCTGTTGATCATTATGATTTTCAAGCACCATCACTTTTTCTGTGATCTCGTCAAGCACTGTGTATTCTCTATTTTCTTTTTCCTGTTTCATTTCCTGCAGCTGATCCTATACAAAACCTTTTCATTGAATATGACATCTTTGCTCCTAAAGATTTTGTGTTTTTCATAATCATAAAAGTGATAACCAAAATCATTAACACCATATCCAATAAAGGTACATCTCTTTGATTTTGCCTCAAGCTTTGTTCTATTTTCTTTATTAATGTGGACAAAGGCTTCACAACCAAAAGTATTTAAAAAAGAGTAGTTTACATTTTTACCTGTCCATGCCTCCTCTAGAATACCACCATCCAAGGAGCTTGAAGGCCCTCTATTTATTAGATAAACAACAGTATCTACAGCATCTACCCAAAATTGTAAAGGCAATCTTGCATGCAATCTCATACGCCTTGCATGCTCCATGATTGTCCTGTTCATCCTTTCTGACACACCATTTTCTTGTGGTGTTCCTGGAACTGTCTTCTCTCTACGAATTCCATTCTCTGAACAGTACCTATCAAACTCTTTGCTACAATATTCACCTCCATTGTCTGATCTGAGACACTTCAACCTTTTTCCTGTCTCATTTTCAACCAAAGCTTTCCATTTCTTGAAAGTATCAAATACATCAGATTTATTTTGAATACAATAAATCCAGATTTTTCTGGTTGCATCATCAATAAAAGTAACATAATAACGAGAGCCACCAAGAGATGATACCTGAGCACGTCCCCATACATCTGTATGCACAAGCTCTAATTTTTCGCTCTTCTTTTATTTCCCAACTCTAAGGAATCTGACTCTCTTTTATTTTCCATAAACACAATTCTCACAGAATTTTAAATCAACATGCTTCAAACCTGGCAACAAATTTCTTGAGTGAAGAATCTGCATCCCCTTCTCACTCATGTGCCCGAGCCTATGATGCCATAATGTCGTATCTTCTCCTGTAGAGGCTAAAGCATTAACAGAATTAGAAATACCATTGCATAAATACAATGTACCAACCTTTCCTCCTTTCGCTATTACCAGGGATCATTTAGTGACCTTCCAGGTTTTATCTATGAAAGTAGTTACGCAACCATCACCTCCCAACTGCCCTATTGAAATCAGATTTTTCTTCAGATCTGGAGCATGCCTTACCTCCTTCAATAGCCACTGATTTTCATTTTGTTATTTTATGAAAACTGTACCCATTCCAATGATTTTACAGGGTTTATCATCACCCAATCGAACCTATCCAAAATCTCCTTGAACATAATCATAAAAATGTTTCCTATCAGGTATGGCATGGAATGAGGCCCCTGAATCTACCAACCAGGCATCAATAATATTTTCTAATGAAAGAATCAAAGCATCTTGCAATACATCACCTGTTACATTCGCTTCATGATTATTGTCTTGCTGTGCGTCTCCTTCTTTTCCCTTTCGAGACTTGCAGTCTTTCTTCAAGTGTCCTTTCTTCCCATATTTTCAGCAGACTATCCCCAATCTGGACTTGGATCTGACTTTTCTTAACTTACTGCGATATCTAGGGCTCTTTCCTCTTTCCATTTTTCTTCCCCTAGTCTCTACAGTCAAAGCATTACTTGATGTCTCACCGGAGCGTTTTCGTCGCATTTCCTCGCTAAGGATTGCACCAACAACATCATCAAACTTTAAAGTACTAGATCCAGAGACAGAGTTACTAATGGCCATAACTAAACCATTCCAACTTTCTAGCAATGAGCACAGAAATAACAAAGCCCTAACTTCATCATCAAAAGTTACCCCTACAAAACTTAATTGACTGGTAACTGTATTAAACTCATTTAAATGATTAGCAACAGATCCACCTTTTGACATATTCATATTAAATAAACGTTTCATAAGGAATACCTTATTTGAGGCCAAGAGTTTTTCATATAGTTTGGCCAATGTCGACATTAAACCCTCTGTTGTCGTTTCATTTGAAATATTAAACACTACCGATGCCGCTAGGCACAACCGTATTGTTCCAAGTGCTTTTTTGTCGAGAATATCCCATTCTGTGTCCGTCATACTCGTCGGCTTCTTTGCCTTTCTGCTCAATGGTTGGTACAGATCTCTCTGGTACAAACAATCTTCCATCTACATCTTCCATAGCTGGTAGTTTTGGTCGTTAAATTTTTCGACCCTAAACCTACCATCTTCCTCCATTGCTCCCACTCGAACCAGGAACCCTTCTCCGAGTTTATCAGCCAAAAAAACCTTCGACTTCGATACCAGTTGTTAGAGAATTATATATTACAGAGCAATGGAAAACATAAAATATTGCAAAAATATAAACACAGAAAACACATAAAGTAAGAGAGACACAGATATACGTGATTCACCCAGTTTAGGCTACGTCCACGGAGAAACAACCAGTCCTTCTTTTTATATTATCCAGCAAACTGAAGAGATACAACCTATAGTAGATCTGCTGTAATTCCCTCTTCACTCTCAATCTCCTCTCTCTTCCTCACTCAGATATATATATATATATATATATATATATATACGCAATACAATTCCCTCATATATAGCGAGGGATTGCCTTCTAGGGCAAAAACCCTAAATTAAAGATAAATTCTACCGTCAGATCTCTGCCTGATGAACGGCCCATATTGACTATGAAATTACAACATTTTACAAGGAAATTTTACATCTATTCTTAGCTTTGGGGGCGCTGCTCCCGATCCCCCCGCCAGGGGGGGCTCCCAAAGGTCGTAGCCGGCCCCCCTGCAGCGAATATTTTAGGGCGGCGTTGTCGCCCCATTACGAACTGGGGTCCAATGCGGTAATACCTTTGAATACAAAAGATAATCAGGCTCCACACCCAACATCAAGGGCACCTTAATCATAAGCAGGATCAACTATTCACTAAGAAACACAAAAGACAACAACCCCATGGGAATTTGGACTTGAATCTATAACAATTGTATCCTCTTATATGTTTTGTAAGACACTTCTTCTTCAATGCTATTATGTATGGATCTATACAAGTTTTTCTTAAATGGCAATGCCTTCCATACCTTTTTGTGTATAAGGAAGGCAAAATGCTACAGTGAAGTATTATATCAAAATGTTATGAATCTTTGTACTACTTATTTTCTACACTTGTTTACAGTTTTTTATTAATACAAATCCCATTCGTTCTCATAAATAATAATAATAATAATAATATAAGAGATAGTTGCACATATATTTACTCTCTTCTTTTGTATAGTATTATATAACTTTTAAAGGAAATTATATCAATTTCCCAATGAAATTACAAAGCATGCATGGTAAAGATATCTCTTTTTTAAATAATGGATAAATTTTATATTATCAAAAATTTGTTTTTGTCATGACACATGGTTCTCCGTATATCAAAATTTCATATTTAACAAAGGTTAACCAAATTCTAAGATTTGGATACTAAGATTTGAATCATCCAGGGAAAAATATTGTTTAAAAAAACTATTTAACCTATTATAAAACTTGTAGATGTAGATTTTAAGGTATGTCCTAACAAAAAGAAACACTTAAACATTATAAAATCATGAGGAATTTAAGGGCATGGGTACATTCTTGTCTTGAATCGGATTGGGTGTCCAATTTTCATTCATCCAAGGAAGCAGTAAACGAGTCCTAGAGAGCATGTAAAACTAACAAGATGTATTAGGGCTAAATGATGTAGCTTGTGACCTTCACCAATGAATTTTTTAGGGTGGAATTTACAGCATCCAACATCGAGAGAATGGTTTGCTTTAATTGGGACTCTTGTTTCCAATTACATAGCTCTAAGATGTGTGTACCAACTTCCAAATTGAAGGCATCTATAGTCCTATTAGGCTCTTCACACTGGGATATAAGCTACACTTTCCATCTTTGTGGCTAGGACTTCACTAGTCACATTGTTGTTTGACTCAACTAAATCCTTATTACACTTCTCAATTCCTTCATTTCTTTGACCTCCTTGGCTATGCCACAATAGGCAAAGCATCATCGACAATGTGTTATAATGGGAACAGGGATAAGAGGGCTATATTCAAACTAAAGAACATTATCCAAATCTAAAAGGGTCCCATACAGAAAAGAAAGTGGAGGAAGAATGAGGCATCACTTTCTACCTATGGACACCCAATGGTTCCTCCCACAACAGGAGTGTAATGAATGAGCCATATTATCCAACACGTGATAAGCCTTCCCACATTAGAGACTAAGAGAAGAGTGTATTGAAGGATCACAATTTTAAAATCAAATAAATACTAAATTTTAGGGGCCACCATAGATGTCATGAAAGGGGAGCATTAAAAAAAATCCATGAAAATTCCATAACAATGTAGGAAATATGTGGGAATTAGCATTTTGTGTTATCTTTATCATAATTATCATGGGATTAGACTTAGATAAGACCTATCTTCTTTCTCTTGTCGAATCCATACAACACTTTTGTAGGTTGAGAACCATAGGTTTGGCATAGATTTGTCTCATTGATTTAGAGTCTACTTCACTTGGTAAAATGAAACTTCTTGGAAGATTTGTTTGGGGAAATTCCTTGTGTTGAATGATTTTGATACCATTGAGTAAAGGGGTGTTGTCTCTACTTAATGGCTCAAATAATCATTGTCGAGTATTCGGTTATGGTTATCTTAGAGTAGGTATGTTATAAATATATTTGATTCTTCTTTATTTCTAAAATGTTTTCTATTTTCTCAACATATTAATCCTTCTAATAATTAAATTTGATATAAAATAAATAAATATATGTAATTTATATTACACTAGATTTTTTTAATGTAATTTGTATTATTTTTCTCCACAAAAGAAAAATCATGTAATTTTATCGATATAAGCATAATCAAATGTGTCACTTATGATAGTGTCATCTACAATTGCGTCAACCCATTCCACAATTATGACAGCAAAATAGTGTCTCAATCCCCCCCATCATTCTCACCATCAACACTAGCAAGCCTTAATATCCTTTCTCTTGCTCAAAACCAAGATCTCCAATGTCTATCCTTATTATTGTACCACTACATTTGTATTATTTTACTTTTAGTTACATTGATTACATTAGCTAGACCTAGACCCATAGTTACACTTTCCTCTTTTCACTTTTTTTTTTGCTTTCAATATTGATACATGAGATGCATTTGCACTTCCACATTCTATTCACATTTCATGTAATGTTTAGTCACACTTGCATTATGTGATACATCATTAGAGTTCTTGCATGAAATCTTATCACTAATAAGTTGGATTCCACCATCTCATTTAACCACATGGTCGCATGCCAAAAGACTTATTACAATGTGATAAACTTTTCATGTATTTATTTTAACCTTCCAAACCACCCCTTATTGTCTTTGCTAAAAATAAAGGAACATAACATTTTAAAATAGAGAGGCATTCATCAATGTACATGTATACAGTTAGAAGTTCATTAGAGAAAATTTAATTAAAAAAATGGGTTTCTTGATCAAATTATAAAATAATGTGTTATATGCCACATCACATCAACATATAAGTTAGGTTAATTTAGAATAATAATATGAGAGTTTACATAATAATAAAAAGTATGATATGTGCATAAACATAATAAATGATAATATATCATATAATAAATAATTACTAATAATATATAATAATCAAAGTAAAATTAATAATGCTCAAAGGGCATAGAGTAGTCGTTGACAAGTTGTTATGTTAAGGCACTCTATGGTGAAAAGGTTATTGGTTCAAAAAAAATTGGCACAAATCCAACCATGAGTACAACTTCGTGTGGCCCAAGCCGGAGGTGGTCCCCATGTGATTTTGATGACTTAGATGCCCCTCGGTTGTGGTTTCTCAGACCACTGAATCTTAGTTTCACCAATTTGCATGGAAAACAATTTTATTTATATAGAAAACAAAATTACATACTGCATATACCAGATGGTGTTTTTGTCACTATTTGTTGCATATATGTAGATGCATAAGTCCAATCGCCTAAAATGGGGATGAAAATTGTATCCTCTAACCAAAAATTATGCATTTTACATCTCAACGAAAATGTCTCATCTACATAAAAGTATCCAAAAGTCCAAAAAAACCAAAATCAAGAGTGAAAAATATAGCAATGATGATGGTCAAAATGGTTTTTTCAATCAGTCTCAAGGACTGAGAAGAAATTATTGTTATTGGCATTCTTCATTCTATGATTTTAAATGTGCCTCGATCCATATCAAGTCCAACTTTTGACAGGGATTCGCAATGTGATTCATGTGCCTTTAAATATGTTCAAAAGTAATCTAAGTGAGTTATTTGTTGGAAGAAGGGTGTTATTTCTAATTCTTGCAGTTCCCTTCATCCAATGTATCACTCTTTGAGATCCCCCATAAATATGTATCGAAATGATCCCCTAAGAAATGGTGACTTGTAGAAGTAGTTTTAAGGAAAATAATTCAGCGTAATTTTTTGAGTTTCCCCAATGTTGGTAGCAAGGGAAAGAGTAACATGGTTTTGATAAGTGAAGTATTTTAACTTGCCCTCCCAAGGAGGGGGATCCTTGTGCTACGCCATTAAAGAAATCCCATAGGGAGTCGTTTTGAATTTATGTTTATGGATGAGAAACTAAAGGGAAGGAGGAATTTTTCTTGCTCATATTGTTTGCAATAGCCAGACTATGAATGGTTATTAGGATCATAAATGTTTGTCTTCGAAGGAGGCTTGGTTTCTCTCTAGCCAAATACTCGAAGATGCTATTAGAGGAATGGCTATGTGTTAAATTTTATAATGGGATGACATCCGTCGAGAGAGAAAATCTTCAATAAAGCGACCATCCCAGATATATGTATTTCCTTCATACTAATGAATATCTTTCTAGAGGACATGTGTGAAGGGGAATTTTATGAATGAGTGTTCCATTGTTTTGGAGTCCATATAGAAGAGAATGTACATACCTAAACCATGGAAGGATCATCTTTTTAGATTGTCCCATGTGGCAATTTTGTTCCTGAAGAGAAAACACATAAAGGGTTTTGTTTTAGGAAGATAATTTAACTTCGAGAGTTTTTCCCCCACCATGAAGCCCATTGTTCCCAGTTTCCATTGCCATGAACAGATTTCCAAAATTTAGAGAGTATATTCCATGTGAACTTGGGACCCGTGTTAGAATATTATCAATTTCCAAGAGGGAGATGTGACAATTTTATAGCTTCGATGTATTGGGTCCAAGCATCTACAAAGTCACCATCAAGGAAGAGATCTTCACAAGATAACTAATATTTTCCTCTTACATGGTTAAAAACGGAGATTTTTATTCAGGGATATGATTCCTTAATCATTCAATTTTTGTATCAATGGATAGGCTATGGTTTTGTTGGAATCCTATCCAAGGATCCAAACTTATTTGGATCTAGGATCCATTTCCAACCCTCCAAGTGAGATTATTGACAATGAGTAGAAAAGTTGATATCATATCCTTCCAGATGATGGAGCCATTTTTTACCAACTTATGATGGGATCTTAACCAATCCATCAAATAAAGGGGCCTTGTGTATTTTTATATGTGACCTATTCCCAAAAATTGGTGTCTTGAATAAGTTTCCATACCCCTTTTTCAACTAGGAATTTAGAGAACTAGAGAAGGTTTTTAATTCCCCATCCACCAAGGGATGAACTTGAACTTGCATGGAACATTGGGCATCATCATTCATGGTTTCTCATCTCATAACCATTATAGGAATACTCTACTCAAAAATATCTTTCTATCGGTATATAGCTCTCCTCGTAATTCCTCACGATTGTAAGTTATTCAAGATTGAAGTTAGTAGCCCCAATTAGTGGGAGAAAACCCCATGGGGTTGTGGCATGGAATTTATCATTGATTTTGGTCATTGAATAGTCAATAATTAATAATTTTTTAAGCTCCTAAAATCCATCCAACATTCTCTATAGAATCCCCTCTCAACTCTATAAAAATAAATCTCATATATCCTCCAAAAGTAGTGATTGTGACATTTTCGCTATAACTTTACTTCTGCTAAGTCTTAGATGCTGAAATTAAAACCCATTTGAGCCGAAATCTTGTGAACATCGTGACTGAATTTCAGATCTTGGTTCACTATATTTTCGGATATATGATCTATGGAAGTTAGGGTTTTTGCAGGCTCCCGAATTTCATCTCAAAGAGGTGACCTTTGGAAAATCGTCATAACTCTCTCTCTCTGAGAAGAGGATTGGAATTTTGTAAAAATTGGCAGATAGTGCATGGACTTTAGTTTTCTGTGTAACAATTTTAGAGACCAAGGAGGAAACAGTGACACGTGGCATGCCATACAAGTTCGGTCTACTAAATTAATCCATAATTAGGTCATTGTGAGAGATTGGGCATAACTTTGCCTTGAAGAATCCAAATTGGGTCAGACATGCGGCATTGGAAAGAAGACTTAGAGGGCTACTATAGGACTGAAGATCACATATTGGGGTTCTAAAATCACAGAGATACATCAGATTCAATATCGTGCTCCTAGAAGGGGAAAAAACTAGATCAAGTGCTGTCAAGGGGTGCAAAGGACCAGACTTTCTAGGGCAGCAAAGAGCAAGGTGCAGAAAAATGATGCAGCAGAGGTAAGCTCCAGGTAAGTGTCTTATGTATATGCATGTTCATCTCTTAATTTCATTAGTTTCTTTGTACAAGTGTCTATCTACCAAGAGTTGAAGAGGCAATCTCGGGAGGTCTAGGATCATCACTAGGTGGTTGTGTCATAGTTGGGGTTATGGTCTAGTGTGTCTTCTTCTTCTACATCATTCTATATCATTGTAAAGTGGGCCATTTTCCCTGGTATCGAAGCCCATTCTTCTTTTATTCTTCTATAGGGATGGTGCTAGGTTGGTGCATGAATTCACCAACAGGTTCAAGCCTGTGAAAACTTCAGGGTGGTAGGGTGGTGCTAGGGTGAATTGTAGCTCATGGGGTGTTGGGGAATCCATTGAGTTGACTACTGAAGAATCTCAGGCGTTGGAGCATCCATCTAGTGGGAGCTGGAGAAGAATTTTTTTCTAGATTCCAGGAAGTTGGAGCTTTCTTTTCAATTGGAGTTGAAGATTAAAGAATTATTAGAAAAGCGTTCAGGTGGTTTTTGTCCCGGAGGGAATTTCCACCTTAAAAACTGTGTGCAATTGTGTTCCTTTTGTTTGCTGCTATAATTATACAAACACTGATAATAATTGAAGATTAACTAATGCTCTGAAAGGTTAATAATAATACTAATTGAAAGGAATAATGGTTCGCCCTGCAACAACACCCCCCGCCCCTCTCAGTATTACCAACATCCATACCCCTTTTTCAACTAGGAATTTAGAGAACTAGATAAGGTTTTTAATTCCCCATCCACCAAGGGATTTTAGTATGGAAATTTTATTTCATGTAGTAAGAGCAGAGGATTTTTCCACTCATGGCCAACCCACAAAAACTAAGAGAAAAGTTGATGAATTTTTTGAAGGATCCCAATGGGGATGTAGGTTGAGACCCTATACACCGAAATGGCTTCTATAATTGATTTTTATAGACCGACTTACCCACCCTCGAGAACCATTTGTTGCATCAGACTCGAATATTCTTTTCTACCTTCTCTAATAACCAGTTCCAATATGATTTTGTATAGTGGTCAGGCTTTAGTATGACTCCCAAATATTTTAAGTCCTAATTTAATTCCACCAGCTGGGTGGAAAAAAGATCCGCAGTTGTTTTTTATATTGCATTCAATCCCCACCAATAAAGAGAGGATTTTAGGCAATTTATTGCAATGCTTCTAGCCTCTTAGAAAATATTTAATATTAGCTTCATGTGTTGAAAATGAACCATATTATCATCAGAGAAGATGAAAATATCATCCACAAAAAGTAGGTGAGTCAATGAGTAATCCTGAGTAATGTGAATGCCTTTGAAACAAGCTTTTTGTTTTGCATCCATTATGAGTCTACTAAAGCCTTCTATTACCAGCAAAAAGTGAAGAGGGGATAAAGGGCATGCCTACCAAAGACCTCTCTCCACATTGAAGGAAGAGGAGGTTGCCCCATTTATTAAAGATCTAGAGAAGAGGTTTTGATACAATTTAGAAGCCATGAAACAAATGTGTGGTATACAACAAAGTGGAGTAAGAGAACCCTAATATACAGCCAACTAACCCTATCGAATGCCTTTGAGAGGTCCACTTTATACTGAATTTACTTTTGGCACTTTGTATGTATAGAGTGTAAACCTTATTGGGTGAGGCTTATTACATTTGAAACCCAACCAAAAAACCAATTATTTAGGAGATATGTGTTCCAAGAGGATGTTCCTCAGATAGAGGGCTATGATTTTGGAAATGATCTTGTATATGGTATTACATAAGGAGATTGGTCAAAAGAGATCAACGGTGTTAGGGTTATTTGCTTTTAGAATCAAGGCAAGGAAGGTTGTGTTAAGAGAAGTAAGTATTTGGCCAAATGATCTAGAAAACTCAATTACCCTTCGAAGACCTCCTCCCAAGAAATCAAAGCATTCCTAGTAAAACTCAATAGGGAGGTCGTCTAGCCTAGGGCTATTCCCTTTTGAAATCTATGAAGAAGATGTTCAAGTTCAAGTTTTGTGATGTTTTCCATAATATTTTCATTTTCCTCATGACTGACAAAAATGGGGAAAAGCCCAACCACTCTCAAGATTTTATTTATTGTTGCTCTATTAAAAAAATACATCCTACAGAGGATATGTCCTGGAAGGAGGCAATGATTCCATTATGACACTTTATCTCCCAAATATTTTTTATCGACTTCCAATAATTTGTAATTCTATCAAAATAGTTTGTGTTTTCATCTCTCATCTATAGCCACATAGCTCCACTCCTTTACCTTGTCCAAAAGGATTTTACTCCTTTTTTCTTCTAGATCTTTAATATGGTCCCTTTGGTCTATTATGTTTGGTGAACTGGAGTCAACAACAAGGAATAACTTAAATTTTGCCTCAATGTCTTCTTGGGATTGTGTATCCCTTTCTTGTTTTTCCCATTTGGTGATGGTTGCTTTAGAGGATTTTAGGTTCCTTTGGAACTAATTCAAAGGGGATTTCATCGAGACTAGAGAGAAAGGATGCCATGATTGTTGATGATATTGAGCAGTGAGGCGTATTGAAACCAATGGGGGTTCAATTTAAACCGAAGAGGGATGTTTGGGGGAAAAAGGATCAAATTCAAGGATAATGGGATAGTGATCAGAATCGCCACCCATCGTAACCTGCTAACATTGTTTGGAAAAATATTGAAAGGGGGGGGGGTGTTGTTGAATTAGTATTTTAAAAACTCACTTAAACCTTCCAATTTATTATTCATATTTATGTATGTTACTACCATTAAGAAAACTAGTGTATGTATGCAACTATGATAAAGGAAAATCACGTATATCCATTTAACTAACTTTTCATATATTTCGTCATTTTTTCTACTTTAACCAATGTATCATTACTTCATTAGCCTTTAATGAAACAACAACCATGAGTAGTAAGAACAAAATAAACGATCACACATAAGAAACACATCGACGCACAAAGACACTGGTACTTTTAGGTGGAAACCCAATGTGGGAGAAAACCATCGATGTCGTTGTCTCTGTCTTGACCTTTTATTATGAAGGAAAACATATTGCAATGTTGTATTGGTGAAGACTCATACCAGTACGCAAGCGCCCACTTGCAGAAGGCTACAACCTTCTCTTGTTCTCCAACACCCACTAGAAGGAAGCTCCAACCCCCTGATCAGATTTACCAGCTACCACTGGAAGGAAGCTCATTGAAGGCTCCAACCCTCAATGCATCTGTGGACCACATTTCATAATATTTCATATTAGAGCTTGACCCACAACATTAAACCTATAGGGCACTTTTCATCATATTTTCAAACTGGACCCACTACCATCATTTAAGCCCAATAAAAAATAACAATTTTCAAACCAATCACTGTATCGAATCACTCAATCATTGAACCAACTAAATCATCAAATAAATCATTGAATCTTAATCAATCAATACAATTAGATCAAACTAAAATAGGATATATCATATCAATGAACATCTACTCATCAATAAGCCAAACATTGTTACCCATCACAGAAACCAATTATTGCTATTGCAAACCCTGATCAACCATATGTTTGAATATATACGCTATTGTTTTGAGTCATACCCGCGTATGTACATGCTTCTCCTTAAGAGGACTTGCGTACATATATTAAAATACTAAACAACTAAGTCTAAATAATTGTCACATTGATCAATCACTGAATCAAACACTGAACCCATCACATATCAGTGAACCAAATACAGATCTGTTGGGACTCAGAATTGACCTATTTTTGACCTCATCTTTTTGCCGTATTATTATCCTTTTGCAGTCATAAGTTGAAAGCTTTTATTTTATAATGACATAATGACCCCAAGGTACGAAGTAACCTCCCGCATATCTATGTTTAATTGTTCATTGCATATTCGTGAATATCTTTATATTTATCCTTGGAAACGCTGACTAAACTGTCAAGTAATTGCCTTAAGCTTGCAGGAATTATAATGTATAGTTGCTGTAACACCAGAAACAGCAACTACGCAGTTGCTGTAACACCAGAAACAGCAACTACGCAGTTGTTGCAACACCAGAAGCAGCAACTCCGTAGTTGCTACAGTCAGCAACAGCAATCACCTAAAGCAAGCTATTTTGTAACAGATGCGAATAACAGATGGCAACTATTTAAAGAACCCTGACGTGGCATAATCAAGTGGAGGTCTAAAGCAAGAAGAACACAGTCAGCATGGCCTAAATCAGGAACAGCATGGGGAAATGGCAAAGGAACGTGAAGATCCCGAGAAGACGGTCGAAGTCAGTTACCAGCTGTGTAACAGCCAGAACTCAAGAAGGAACATATTATCATACTGTTGTAACAGCGTTTTGAATTGCTTATTTTTGATAAGATGGGTTAACTGAATGGGCTGTAATACTTTATTGTAATAGATGTCTCCTCTATAAAGAGGAGACATCTACATGAAAAGGGGATGAGTGAGTGTCTATGGTCAGTCTGTAAGAAGAGATCTTGAGAACATCAGCAAGTCTGAACTTTATTGTATTCAAATCTTTTTGGCAGATGAATATAAAACTGTTTTGAGCACTTAATCCAGTCTTCGTTTTCCTGGGGAATCTTGTGAGAGGGACTGGGCCCACCTTCCTCACAAGATTCACCCATTTACTTTCTTGTCAAGTGTGTAAGTGTGCAATCGTTTCTTTCTGGTACTCTGCTTGGATTTTATAGCATTACCTCTGGTATTCTCTGTTTTGCTAGTACTCTGTTTCATTAATCACTTGAGTTTGTTTCTCACCGGTGAATGAGAGTGCAATGTGCATTAGTAATCTGATTACAGAGGCAGGTGTTGAACGTCCCCATCTGGAGGATAGGGTCCTGATCCTCTGCCAACAGAGCATCCATCATTTCGCTTTCCAGATTTGTAGTTTTAATTAATTGCTTTTATTTTAACAAGTACTGTAATGACGTAGCTTAAGAATTACGTATACTACAGCTTTTCAATGCTTTTAGACTTTAAGTACATACAGTACGCAGTAGCCTTTGGAATAAAAAGACTTTCCCTGGTTGACAATTAATGTGGTACTTGAATGTTTAATTCATAAACAATTCAACTAGCCAACATTTTGGCGCCGTTGCCGGGGAAGGCAACTAAAGAATTCTAAAAGCATTAATGGTTTCTTTGTGAAAATAACAGGTGTATGAGAGGACGCAAGAAACCTAATTTTACAGGCGGCAAGGGAGGAAGGAAGACTTACATCGACGAAATCATCTCTAAGGCCGAAACATCACAGAGGACGAGTTCCCGGAGACCTCAGATCCAATACTCCTCACAAACAGACCAACAGACGGAGGAAGTAATAGGACCTGAAAGGAAGCTGGAAGCACCAGAATACACTGAGGAACCGGTAGAAGAACCTGAAGAAACAGAAGACACAGAAGATAAAGCAAGTGATTCAGGAAAAAGACCAATGGAGGATAACAGAACAGAAGGGAGAGGGGAAAACTCGCTCTCTACCCTGGAATTCCCTATTGGGGAGCTCCCGAGGGGAACAACCCCCATGAAAAACATCCCACTCTCGGCATTACCTAATTTTCATGGGTTATCCTCCGAAGACCCGGACGAATTCCTCTTTGAATTCGACATACTGTGTAGAAGCTATGATTACATAAGCCCTAATTAGAAGCTGAAATTGTTTCCAGCAACACTAAAAGGGAATGCGTTGAGGTGGTTTATGAGCTTAGGAACTCAGGCAATCACCTCCTGGGACCAGATGAAAGAGGGATTTCTGGCCAAGTATCAATACTACTGCCAGACAAGAGAAAGGAAGGAAGAATTGTTTAAAATGGTCCAGAAAGAGGACGAGAATTTGGAAGATTTCGTGGAAAGATTACAGTATAATCTGCAGCGGTCTGATCATCCTAATATGAGTAAAGATATTTTGAAGACCATACTGCTGAAAGGGGTAAGAGATGACTGCCTGGACGTGTTGAACATGCTTGGGAAAGGGGACATTTCCAAAGAACCCTTTGATGAAATTATTAACCTCTGCATGAGGTGTTCAAGGGGAGCGGCAGGTAGACCAAAAAGCAGAGATAATGTGTATTCAAGAGTTCAGAAGTCAGCCAGTGGAGGAGCAACAAGAGCTGAGATAGGTAACTTATTAGAAGAATTTAAAACTGAAATTCTAAGTTCTTTTGCTTCACAAATTGATGCTCTGCAGGTTAAGAAGAAACGGGCAGAAGCAGAAGCTGCTCTGGCAATTTTTTGTTCAAAATGCAGAGAAAAACATCCACTCAGAGAATGCCCACTGGATAAGATACCTATATGCACAATCTGCGAGAAGGATCATGAAACACAGCAATGCCCCTCTCTGCCTGGAATCAAAGCAGCACTGCAGACAACTGAAGAAGAAGCTGAAGCAGTGTACCTGATGACACAGAGGAGGCAATGGCCGCAAAGACAAGGTATGAGCTCTAATACAACATTCAATCGTTGGAATAATAATCCTCCTTTTTACCCACCCATGAATCAAATGCAGTACCCACCCTTCAATTCAATGAACTTTCCACTTATGCAGCAACCAAATCTTCCTTTTCCTGACCCTACTATATGGAATCCTTGGGCTCCCCAGCAACCATACTTTAATCAATGGAATCCAAACTGGGCAGCCCAACAGATACCTTTTCCTCAACAACAACAATCCCTTTCCTTACCATCTAATAATCCTCCGAATAACCAGGCAATGAGACCACAGCTGCCTGTACAACCTAACCCCAATCCAAATAATAATAAAGCCCTGCAAGTTATTGACATTCAAAATCAGCCTATCTCTCCCCTGCAATGTAATGATATTCACCTCCGCTCAGGGAGAATAGTCGAACCTATTATAGATGATATCACGGACTCTGACAAAGAAGAGGCTAGAAAAGAGAAACCAGCTAACCATAGTGCTGAAATAGCAGAATCAGCACCTAACAATAATGATCAAACAATAGATCCGCCATTCCCTGAAAGGCTGACTCTCACTAAAACACCTGAACAACCTACCTTCAAACTTTTAGGAGAGCTTCAGAACTTGTATGTCAAAATCCCATTATTGCAAGCACTAAGGGATGTTCCTATATATGCTAGAACTATTAGAGACATTTGTATAAAAAAACCTGGAATGAAGGCTAAAGATCCCCTCACAGTTCATGTGATGGGGGAATTAACTGCCTTAACGACTGAAAAAGATTATCCTGTAAAGTATGGTGACCCTGGTCACCCTACAGTAACAGTCCAGGTCGGAAAAACCTTTATCTCTAAAGTCTTAGTAGACTTAGGAGCTGCGATAAATATCATGACACTCGAAACAGCTCAATTGCTCCAGCTAAAAAACTTTATCAGGGAAACTCCAACTATCTTAGAATTAGCTGACCGTTCTACGATTAAACCTGAAGGGGTCATTGAAGACCTTATAATCTCTGTAGAATCCTGGAACTACCCGGTTGACTTTGTGGTGTTACAAACTAAAACAAAGTTGGGGGGTCATCCGTTGATTCTAGGGAGACCTTGGTTGGCTACAGCAGATGCTTTCATCAGCTGTAGATCTGGATCAATGACCATCTCCAATGGACAAGAAACTAAACAGCTAACCCTCTATCCTCATGCCACTCCCATGATTAATAGTGACAATTCTGTATGGGTAGACTATGAGGATGAGGAAACCCAACCGATATTAACTATTGGACAAGCTTTGACTTTTAAAGACTCCACCGAAGATGAACTAATTAGCAGTTTTATTTCTGAACCCTCTTCGGTTAATCCAGAAACATTTAACCACTTCGCTGCAATCCTAGAACCTGAATCCCAGCAGAATATGAAAGATGAAAACTTATGCCAGACAGCATTAGGCAACCCTTCCAAGAGCACAACAGTTGAAATTGAACCTGGTAAAACGCTGAATATAAATCCTGATTTGACTGATGATGAAAAACAGAAATTAATAAAGTTACTCCAAGCAAATAAAGAGGCATTTGCATGGGACTACACAGACATGAAAGGGATCTCCCCTGAATTATGTACTCACCGTATTTATATTAAGGAGGGATCGCGGCCAGTCTGTCAACCCCAGCGAAGAATGAACCCTAACCTTAGGGAAATTGTGAAGGAGGAACTCCAAAAACTTTTAAATGCAAGATTTATATATCCAATATCTGACAGTGAGTGGGTTTCTCCACTCGTAATTGTACCAAAGAAGAATGGGAAATGGCGAGTATGTGTAGACTATAGATCATTAAATAAAGCAACCCAGAAAGATCATTTCCCTTTACCTTTTATTGATCAAGTATTGGATAATTTAGCAGGTAAGAAATTATTCTCATTCTTGGATGGGTTTAGTGGATACAACCAAATTAGGATTGCACCCCAGGATCAGGACAAAACCACATTTACCAGCCCATGGGGAACCTTTGCTTACAGAGTACTTCCATTTGGGTTGTGTAACGCTCCAGCGACATTCCAAAGAGCGGTGATAGGAATCTTTTCTGATATGTTAAATGATTCATTAGAGATATTCATGGACGACTTTACTCCTTATGGAGTGACCTTTGAAGATGCTCTGCAAAACCTTGAAAAAGTACTTAAGCGGTGCATAGAAGCACACCTTGCTTTAAGCACTGAAAAGTGCCATATGATGATGAATCAGGGTATTGTATTAGGTCATTTCATTTCATTTTTAGGAATTCAAGTCGACCCAGCTAAGATTCAGGTGATTCAGAACCTTCCTATCCCCAAAACACAAACTGAGGTGAGAAGTTTTCTAGGACATGCCGGATATTACAGAAGATTTATTAAGGATTTTTCTAAAATAGCTTCTCCTCTGTTTGTATTATTAATGAAAAACGTTGAATTCAAGTGGACTGATGACTGTGAGAATGCATTCAATAAACTTAAGCATCAGTTGTCCGCAGCTCCTATTTTGAGAGGACCTGATTGGGCATTACCCTTTCATATTTCCTCTGATGCCTCAGATACGGCAATTGGAGCTGTCCTGGGTCAGGAAGAAAATAATCTCCCCTATGCTATCTATTTCATCAGCAAAAACATGACACCAGCTGAGCTAAATTATACAGTAACTGAGAAAGAATTTTTAGCAGTTATTTATGCTATTAATAAATTTCGGCATTATATTACTGGCTATACTACCTTTGTGCATACCGACCACTCGGCCATCAAGTATTTAATGAATAAATCAATTACAAATGCTCGAGTCACCAGGTGGTTATTACTATTACAGGAATTTGATATCACAATTGTAGATAGGCCAGGAAAAGAAAATGTAGTTGCTGATTTTCTTTCTCATTTAAAAACTGATGAAAATGTTCCAGTAGATGATTCTTTTCCTGATGAGTATCTATTTGCAGTATCTGCTCACTCACCTTGGTATGCAGACATTGCCAATTATCTAGTTGCAGGAAAATTACCATCACACCTATCACACAGGGAAAGAAGGAAGATCATCCAGCAAAGTGCTAGGTACAGCTGGATAAGCGGGTGTCTGTTCCATACAGGAATAGATCAAGAAATCAGGAGATGCGTTGGGGAAGACGAGATTTATGATGTATTGAAAGCTTGTCACGATGGCCCTTGTGGGGGACATTTTGCAGATAAAAGAACAGCTCACAAGGTACTTAGAATGGGTTATTACTGGCCATCACTCTTTAAAGATGCTAGAAAATATGTGAAGGCTTGTGACAGCTATCAAAGAATGGGCCAGCCCAACCATAGGGATGAAATGCCACTCAATCCCCAGGTAACTCTCGAACCCTTTGAGAAATGGGCATTAGATTTCGTAGGTCCCATTAATCCTCCATCTTATCAAAGAGTTTATATTTTAGTATGCACAGATTACATGACTAAATGGGTAGAGGCCAAATCACTCATTAAAGCTAATGAAGAAGCAGTACTAACATTCTTATTTGAGGAAATCTTTGTTAGATTTGGACTACCCAGAGAATTAGTCACTGATGGAGGACCTCCTTTCAATTCTCATGGTTTCAAAGATACGCTCCAAAAATATCATATCAAGCATAAGATGACCACACCATACCACCCCCAAGCAAATGGGCAGGTGGAAAGTACCAACAAGGTCATAGAAGCTATCTTAACAAAAACGATAAAGGAGAATAGAAGGGACTGGTTTCAGCGCTTGCCCGAGGCTCTTTGGGCCTACAGAACCACTTGGAGAAACACAACAGGATTTTCACCCTATGAATTAGTTTTTGGAAAGAATGTTATTTTTCCTGTAGAGTTTGAAATTAAAACCTTAAGAACTGCCTTAGCTGTTAACCTTGACTTAACTGATGCACAGACAGCCAGGTTGCAGTAGTTGCAGGAACTGGATGAGAAAAGACTGGATGCCGTCCATCAAACAACTATGATACAGCAACAAAGGAGCAGATGGCATGACAGAACCATCAAGCAAAAGCAGTTCCAAAAAGGTAACTGGGCTCTACTTTATGATTCACGTTTCGAGAACTTTCAAGGGAAGCTGAGAACAAAATGGTTAGGGACGTATGAAGTGGATACTGTTTTCCCAAATGGAACGGTTAGACTTTTAACAATTGATGGAAGCAGAACACCACTGTTAGTGAATGGCTACCGACTTCGGTTATATCAGCGGCCGGTTTCCAAAGAGGACTTTAAAGCCACTTGCATGGCAATAAAACAGTATTCTTTTCCAGGGGAACTTGCTGTCCCTCAAAGCACTTGAATTTCTATTATTTATGTAATTTTTAGGATTAGACATTTTTTTTTTTAGAAACTAATAAATCCTGCCAAGGATTGCGATATTACATTTCAGTATTTTGCAGGTGTTAGCATTGGGAAATGGCTGAGAACAAAAGTCTCAAAAGGAATTACTGTGTGGACACCACCTCCTGTTGCTGCAACACCACTTTCCGTTGCTGCAACACCACTTCCCGTTGCTGCAACACCACTTCCCGTTGCTGCAACACCATTCCCCGTTGCTGCAACACCACCCCCGTTGCTGCAACACCACCCCTGTTGCTGCAACACCATTTCTCGTTGCCGCAACACTATCCTTGTTGCTGCAACACCATCCCTGTTGCTGCAACACTAGTTCCATTACTCCAGTACATTCCCCGTTTTCACAAACATCTTTCCCCAATCCCTGTTGCCCCAACAGTAATTTTCTGTTGCTGCAACACCAGTCCCGGTGCCACGATATTGCTTCCCGGTCACGAAATATCCTTCCCAGCAAAATTCCCTCACGAGCAAATCCTGATAAAATATACCACCTCTCGTGATGATTACAGCACCTTACTATCACTTCTCGTCATTACCATTACAAATCACCCATATTCTCGTGCTTTCAGATCCGCGGTAATTATTATAATTTGACAGAAGACAAGAAAAGACTTTTTGACGCAGCGATCAAAAAGGTAAAGTACGAAGGTACGCACGTTTATGAATGAGCATTAAATAATAGATAATGCGGAAAAAGGTTGATAGGTCCATCAAATGATTGCATTCCCAATCATATCATTTACACGTAGGAAGGGGGGGGATTACCAAAGCAATTCTCATAATGACAAACCACGCCAACCACCGCCACCCTTAATTCTCCTGGTCGTATGTAAAAGCCACGGCATGTTACCATTTGCGATGTATACTCTGAGTTGAAATCGGTAGCTCGGCTCTGAATTCTGAAGATTCACCGAGACAACAGCCATGGGAGGAACCCTCATTACTCATGAACCTGGCACGACAGCAGTCCTGGAACTCTTTCCGGAAATTTACCAAATTTTCTTGCAAGCTGGATGGATAGAGTATTTCAGGAGACTTCCGGACTTTGACGAGCAGCAAGTCTTGGAATTCGCATGCAATTTGACACAAGGATTCTCTGTCGTCCAAGGAATTCAAGTTCCAGTCACGGAAGAAATCATAGCTGAAGTCACCGGACTACCAGCCAATGGCACACGGTGGTTCAGCAGAAAGCACCTGATTCTGAATGCACAGCAAGACTTTCTCTGACCGGGCGAGGAAGTAGAAACCAAGGGCAGAGGTGTAGCACTGCGATCGTTACCTCAACCATGGCCAAAAGTCGCTGAATTCATCAAGCAATATCTGACGTGCGAAGGTCGTTACCAGGTAATTTACCAGCACGACTTCGTCCTGTTAAATCACTTAAGAAATGGTCAATTATTGAACATGCCATATTATTTGCTGGGTTGTCTCAAAAATATGTCACGATATGCTATGAAAGCGAAGCATCCAGTTCTCTCCCTAAAACATCATCGCTTAGCCCAATTGCTGATTAACAGAGCTCTCGCTCTAAACATCCCTCCACCCCCCATTAATCCCCATCTGGAGGAAGGAATTCCACAACCTGAGCATGAAGGTCCTCATCAAGAAGAGGAAACTCTTCGTCAAGCTGAGGACACACCTCAGCAAGACCAAGAGCTTCCTCAGCAAACGGACGACATGCCTGAACAAATCCCTTTGGAAAACCCTCAGCAAACAGAGCATATTCCCGAACAACCCCAGCAAACACCCCTGCATGTTACTGAGAATGAACAAGCAGCAGCGGAATTAACCACATCTCCCAAAAGAACCAATCCTTCTGCTCCCATACTCAGTATTTCTACTGATGATTCCGACGATAATATCCCAATTACTCAGCTTAAACGAAAAATGCAGCAGGAAAAGAAAACCCCAGCAAAAAGAAGAAGAACTAGGGTTTCAACCAAAGCACCTACTACCCCGACTACTGTCCCTACCTTAAAAGCCAGCAGGAAGAGAAAAACGCCTCAATTCCCTGCTTCTCTACCAAAACGAAAATCGGTAGTAGTTGAATCCCCTAATTCCTCCAGTTCACCACCCATCGCTTTAAGAACCCGCACTCCAGCCACTCCTCGAAACTCCTCTCCCTCACCCACAGAGGCTGAGATGCAGAGCGTTCATAGCTTCATGACATCATATCTTAAGACAGTTGATACACAAGAACCAGCTGCCGACACCCAGAGTGATAGTGACCAAGTGGCTGCAACACATGAAACAGCCACTACCTCAGGTGATACACAAGAACCACTTGTGGGTAATACTGATCAAATTGACGAAGAACAACCTCTGCCTCCACTGGAATCTACTGTACCACAGGATCAGCCTACTATACCCGCCCTACAAGAAGAAATTGAGTTTCTGAAATCTCAGATTCAGGACTATCAGGAAGAGATAATAAGGGTCAGGAAGCATATCAGAAAGAATTCAGCCTGCATGTTTTAGCAAGAGTAGCGTCTGCAGCAGAGAAAAGTAAAGATAACGAATATATGTGTACAAATTGTGGTGAAATTTATACTCAGGCAGGATATAAGGTAGTACAAGAACTAAGGGAGGAAGCCTCCGCTGCTGTAGATGAAACAAAGGAGCCTGCTGATACAGAAATAGAAATCCCACAATCCTCTGCTGAGATAGAAAAACCTGTTGACACACAAGAACCAACAGGTCCTTTAGAAGAAATGCAGGCAGACAAACCTGTTGACACACAAGAACCAACAGGTCCTTTAGAAGAAGTGCAGACAGAGAGACCTGTTGCTACACAAGAACCAACAGGATCTTCAGAGGAAGTGCAGACAGAGAGACCTGTTGTTACACAAGAACCAACAGGATCTTCACAAGAAGTGCAGACAGACAGACCTGTTGCTACACAAGAACCAACAGGCTCTCTAGAGAAGATGCAGGACCAAGATCAAGGACTTACTGACACACAAGAACCAGTAAGTTCACCTGAAACTGCACAAGATCAAGGACTCACTGACACACAAGAACCAGTAAGTTCACCTGAAACTGCACAAGACCAAGAGCTTACTAACACACAAGAACCAGTAAGTTCTTCAGAGACTGCACAGGAACAAACAGAGGAGCTTGCTGACACTATGCAGGAAGAAAAGAAAGAGGAGAACAAGGATTCACCCCGGCCTACCCAATCAGCTATGCAAGAAGAAGCTACACAAGAACCAGGAAATGAAGAAGGAAACACTGAAAGTGTTATGGAACGAGAAGAAGACATAGAAGAAAATGAGGAAAAAGGTACAGACTCACCCCGGCTTACCCAGATTATTATGGAAGAAGAAATAGTTTCAGGAGAAAATGAAGAAAAACTGGACTCACCTAGCCCTATTCAAGTTGCCAAGGAGCTAGAAGAAGAAGAAAAAGATACAGACTCATCACGGCCTACCCAGATTATTATGGAGGAAGAACAAATAGTTTCAGAAGGGAATAAAGAAGAATTGAATTCGCCCAGCCTCAGTCAAACTACCAAGGAGCAAGGAGAAGTTGAAGAAAAAGGGACAGATTCACCCCGGTCCACCAAAATCACCTTGGAGCAAAATGGATTAGTACAACAGGAGGAAGAAACTCTAGTCAGAGATGAAGAGAGAGATGTTGGATCATCCCAGCCCACTCCAACAGAGCAGATGATCCTGGTGGATGCCTGTATCCAAACAGAGCTCCCCACTGTTAGTGATGCATGTATAGAAACAAAGGGTTTTCAGGAATTAAAAGGTAAGTGGTGGAGAGAATATCAGCAGTCTCAAGGCAAAGCATTCGAACAACAAAAGGGGACCTGGTTTGATCATGCTTATAAGAACTGGGAAGCACTGGAACAGTGTAGGGCCCAGTATAGAGAAATCAAGGAACTGAAAGACAGAATGTCCCAGATGTTTGAATTATGTCAAAGAATGCTTGCCACAAGGAAACCCTCTTCTAACTATGCTACATTTTTGAGGGAAAGACTTGCATTTATACAGCTGAAGGCTGTCAAAGAGGGGAGGTCTCATCAAGTAGTCACAGCAGAGCAGTTTATGCAGACCTTTGCAGTGGCATCCAAAAACGATCAAAACCTGCTATGTGAACTATACCTCCATAATGAGGCCGTGTCTGAAGAAAGGAACATGAACATGATACCTGTAGTTGGTGACATACAACTGAGAGCCTTCATCTCCTTTTTGGCTAATCAACTTACCTGGCAGAATGCCTTTGTTTCAGCCCACCATAACGAACAGAATTGTCTTCTGTGGATTCGAGCTGAACCACAGAACGCTGCCACTTTCATTTCACAACACTTAAAAATGGTAAGCGACCATGATATGAAGGATCATGTCAGGAAACTGCAAACAGAGGTCCTAACAGACTATCAGCATTATGTAAAAACCAAAGAATCCTTGGCTGTTAAAGCAAATAAACTGTTTTGGGAAAACTGCCCCGCAGAGAGGCAGGAATATCACCCGTATAACCCATCAAATCTGCAGGTAGCACTTTCAAGGGTACCTCAGTATGTTGAATGCATGCAGCGTTGTGCTGAAAATTGGATGGGTTATAAATTTAAATTCCCACTTTTATGGTTGTCTGGTGATCAGTATAAGGGCCAGTTTGGAC
The DNA here is from genome assembly GCA_031772625.1 of Pinus tabuliformis. Classification (NCBI taxonomy): domain Eukaryota; kingdom Viridiplantae; phylum Streptophyta; class Pinopsida; order Pinales; family Pinaceae; genus Pinus; species Pinus tabuliformis. The sequence goes on along the minus strand of CM062804.1, from coordinate 81,143,551 downwards.
TTTCTAACAGAGAAGAAGCGGCAGCATGGAAGCATATACAAACTGTTTGTGGTTTCAGAAAGAAGTTTGATGTTACTCCCTACAGCTATTGTCTTAGTAATCTGCATTGTTCGTCCCAGTTCTCCGACTCAGACTCAGAGTAGCCATTGCATGGGGACATGCAATCTCTTCAGTTGGGGGGGATGTTGGGACTCAGAATTGACCTATTTTTGACCTTATCTTTTTGCCGTATTATTATCCTTTTGCAGTCATAAGTTGAAAGCTTTTATTTTATAATGACATAATGACCCCAAGGTACGAAGTAACCTCCCGCATATCTATGTTTAATTTTCATTGCATATTCGTGAATATCTTTATATTTATCCTTGGAAACGCTGACTAAACTGTTAAGTAATTGCCTTAAGCTTGCAGGAATTATAATGTATAGTTGTTGTAACACCAGAAACAGCAACTACGCAGTTGCTGTAACACCAGAAACAGCAATTACGCAGTTGTTGCAACACCAGAAGCAGCAACTCCGTAGTTGCTACAGTCAGCAACAGCAATCACCTAAAGCAAGCTATTTTGTAACAGTCGCGAATAACAGATGGCAACTATTTAAAGAACCCTGACGTGGCATAATCAAGCGGAGGTCTAAAGCAAGAAGAACACAGTCAGCATGGCCTAAATCAGGAACAGCATGGGGAAATGGCAAAGGAACGTGAAGATCCCGAGAAGACGGTCAGTTACCAGCTGTGTAACAGCCAGAACTCAAGAAGGAACATATTATCATACTGTTGTAACAGCGTTCTGAATTGCTTATTTTTTATAAGATGGGTTAACTGAATGGGCTGTAATACTTTATTGTAATAGATGTCTCCTCTATAAAGAGGAGACATCTACATGAAAAGGGGATGAGTGAGTGTCTATGGTCAGTCTGTAAGAAGAGATCTTGAGAACATCAGCAAGTCTGAACTTTATTGTATTCAAATCTTTTTGGCAGATGAATATAAAACTATTTTGAGCACTTAATCCAGTCTTCATTTTCCTGGGGAATCTTGTGAGAGGGACTGGGCCCACCTTCCTCACAAGATTCACCCATTTACTTTCTTGTCAAGTGTGTAAGTGTGCAATCGTTTCTTTCTGGTACTCTGCTTGGATTTTATAGCATTACCTCTGGTATTCTCTGTTTTGCTAGTACTCTGTTTCATTAATCACTTGAGTTTGTTTCTCACCGGTGAATGAGAGTGCAGTGTGCATTAGTAATCTGATTACAGAGGCAGGTGCTGAACGTCCCCATCTGGAGGATAGGGTCCTGATCCTCTGCCAACAGAGCATCCATCATTTCGCTTTCCAGATTTGTAGTTTTAATTAATTGCTTTTATTTTAACAAGTACTGTAATGACGTAGCTTAAAAATTACGTATACTACAGCTTTTCAATGCTTTTAGACTTTAAGTACATACAGTACGCAGTAGCCTTTGGAATAAAAAGACTTTCCCTGGTTGACAATTAATGTGGTACTTGAATGTTTAATTCATAAACAATTCAACTAGCCAACAAGATCATCACATAGTAGCATCATCTCTAGTCAACATATCATTCCATAAACAATTCAACCTAACTAGAACTGTCAAACACAGATTATCATAAGAGAGAATTCATCGACAAACAGGAGCAAACATAACAGAACTGATCAAACATCAATAACAACGAATACTTCAAAATCCTAGCAGATGTACATGACTCTTATAAAACACTTCCGCGTATGTACGCGCTTATCATTCACCACACCTGCGTACAGATTTGTCCATACTGCAGAATATATATTAGGGGATTTTTGAGGTCTAAAATGGGCCTCCTAAGGAAATTAGAAAATAATAGTGGATATAATAAAATAAAATTAGATTACATCATCAAATTTTAGAGCGAAAAATAAAAAATTAAAAAATATATTTGTATTTTAAACTTATTTCCCTATGGTTTTACTGAAATTTCAAACAGCAACACTCATTGGATGCAGAATTTGATTCTTCATCCAAGGTATATCCATGTTGCATACTTTCAATGGACCCTACTACATGAAAAATGAGAAATACATGAAAATTTTGATTGCAATCACGTTTTTTCATGTATTTCTCATTTTTCGTGTAGCAAGGTCCATTAAAAGTATGCAACATGGGTACTCCTTGGATGAGGAATTAAATTTTACATCCAACGAGTACCCCCGCTCAAAATTTGAGTAACACATTAGGGAGATAAGTTGAAAATAAGAGTTGAAAAAACAGTTTTAATATTTTATTATTTTTTAGTCTTTTTACTTTTTTACTCCAAAAATGGTGAATCGTCCCCCATGGTTGACATCATCATCTTGAATCCTATTGGTTCTTATACAGTTTATTTTGGTTGTACATTTTACTTAGGAGGCCCATTTTAGACCTCAAAATTCCCTTAATGTACGTGACTAGTCAGAAGAAGATTCACATATCTACGTGACTTCTCAATGGAAAACCAGCATACATATCCGTAATCATTGAATCATAAGCTCGTTGCACAACACATAATTTGTCAAACCCAAAACTTGGCATACAAATTGTTATAGACACACATCATAATATCATGATCATAGATCTATCAAACCCTAAACAGATTATCCAATATGTAGTCATTTCAAATCTATTAGATCTGATCCATCTCCATGCTCCCTGGTGCACACCTATTTCAGATCAAGTTATTCATAAATAATCCATCACATGCACATACTAACACTTTGATCTTCATCTCCTTATATAGCTTAATTCTTAGCCAATACCTTAGTCCAATCCCATAGTAATGTCAATGGTATTCTATGATGGGCTCAAATATATGTTGTTGCGTTCATTACTATGGGTCAATACCATGGTAAAGACCCCTTATATTCATAATACCATAGTGTAGAAATTGTACGTGACTTCTCTTCATCATACTTGTGTATGTACGCGGCTTATCTTCACAGGACCCGCGTATACTTTCCTAAACTTCACCTTTATCATATTTTTGTCTTTGAACTAATATTCCTTTTTCCATCTCACATGTAGCATCTACATAACCATCATGTTGACATATTTATCAAGTAGGTTTCCATCAAGGATAACATTGTAGGTTTTAACCCCATACAGAAATTACTTGCATACGAATTCTAAAACACATAAATAAACAATGCGAGAGCATAACACATAAAACACATATACATAGATATTTTCCCCTGGATCCCAAAACCGGGACTACCAGCTTGATTTTTCATTATGTTCCTTTCAATGTTATAATACATGTTTATACATGTTGAAGCATCCAATACCATGGACCGAAAACCATCACATCCAAAACCATGGACTAAAAACCGTCGCGTCCAAAAACATGTGTGAAATCATGCACAAAACCATAGGTGGGTCCGCCTAACCTAACATAGGTTCCAAAACCAAAATTTTCCGGGGCACTGCCCCAGACCCCATAGAGTGGGGTTACTGCACCCCTCAAACCCCTTGTGACCCCCCCCCCCCCCCCCCCGGCCGCTACGCAATCGGCGCAACGAAGAGGGGGGCTCCACCCCCCCACTAACCCCCCGATTAAGTACGTGGGCTAGTCATGGAAAGAATATAACACAACCCAACATTCTCCCACTTGTTGTTTTCTTTCCACAGGGGGCCACAAGAGAGCTTAGTCATTTATCTAGCCCTGCAACACCCATTGTTTCTCTACACTAATAGAACTTCTCAAAGCTCACAGATTTTGTCAATGCATCTGTAATATTCTTCAAACTGTCCACCTTTACCAGCAACACCTTTTTTTATTCTATCATATCCCTCACAAAGTGATACTGAACATCAATGTGCTTTGTCTTTGAATGATATGCAGGGTTCTTTGCCAAGAAAATTGCACTTTAGCTGTCACAATCTATCTTTATAGCTCTGTTATAGATCTGATCTGAAAATATAAGATAATGCAAATATACCCAAGAAATAACAAGATAGAAATAGATAAAAACGCTTCACTTTATTAATCAAACCCTTAAGGTAGGACAACACCATACATTCACTCCTTAAGGAAGGAGAACACTCCACAAACCATATGCATGTTCATACAATAATCCTTCACATCTCTCAATGTGGAGTCTCTAGCCTCTATATAGGCCTCATACATGCAATACCATGGGTCATTACTATGGTTCGCTCAATACCATCTATCTAATACCATGGGCTTATTACATTATTGCTAACTACTTGTGGTCCCTTGCATGATATGGGTTAACCACCTTATTTATTATTATTTCCCATCCCATTATTATTCCATTGGGTACCTCCCTTTGTACCCCATATTATCCCCCCTAGGTATACTACATTCCACCCCCCTTAACATGTTTCATCCTTGAAACATGGGAAGAACACAAATAATAAGATCTACTCAAAAGAGTAGTCCACTGGTACCATGCACGTGCATCTAGCCATCCAAGAGAAAGGTGAACCCTCGATCCAGCTGGTGCCTCGCTCGCTTGAGATGGAAGTTGACCGTGGCGGCTCTTCTGTGTTGATGTGTAGTAGGTGGATCGTCGCTCCTCTCTATCTATCATGTGGGGGTTGTTTTCCTTGTGGCTAATTCATTGTCATCTTGTTGGTTGTTTTCTTGCGGGGTGATATGGGTAATGATATGCTGAAGTTTTAACCAACAGTGGAGCCTAAGTGGTATCTGGTACATGTTGTGGTGTCTGTTGTTGTTTCTAATATTCCAATATTACTTCAACCACTAAGTCCTCATCTAATGTATCAGTACCTGTAACCTTTTTTGCTTCAACCTCTGTTTGTGTTTGATTGTCGATCATCAAAGGCTCATCATCTGATGTGTAAGTGTCATTAGAGCTTTGTGCTTCTGCCTCCATAGTCTATGCTTGGGTCTTAATGAAAATATCCTGCAATGTAATTTTCTTCTTTTTATACCAGAGCTTCAGGAATTTCTTTTGCACATTAATATTGACAATACCCACAGATTCCATCCAAGGATATCCTAAAACAACATCCATGTTATCCATATCTGAAGTGTAAAAATCACAATGCAACACATACTTATCTATCGAAAGCTTCAAATCTTTATAACCTTGCACATCCTCATCATTAACCTGTGTGTTTTCAATGTGTTTTGCTGGCACTTGCAATTTTTTTGCCAAATTGACATTTATGAGATTTTTCTTGCAACTAGGATTTATAGATACAATGATATTTTCCTTCTGAATCAATCCATGAACCTGCAATAAGGATATACCAGTAGGAGATAATCCCACATGTTTCTCCTTATCTTGTTTTCTAGCATGAGACCATTTTTCTATAAGAAGTTCTTCTAGTTTTTCATGAGGAAGTCGCACCACTGAATTGTCAAGTGAGTGCCACCATTTAGCAACCTCATCTTTTAGATTAAATAGCAGGCGACTTGTCCAAAATTGTTTGCGTCGAGATTTGTGATATTCTATAAATTCTTCAATAGTAGGACCCTTATCATTCCCTGTAAAAAATTCCTTGCTAGAAGCCATGAAGTTTTGGAAAAAATTCACTTACTTGGCTAAACGCTGAAATGGCCACAATTCCGTCAATATTGCTCAGAATCCCTATTATGACCTATTTTCAGAAATGGAACAACCATTTTGCATCTTCCCATGTGATATAAAATCGATCTAGGCACTGGAATTTCAAATCCGCGCTGCAACTGTCCCGCTGTGAAAAAAAAAGAAGAAGAAGAAGAAGCTGATTTTAAATCAGTGATATCTCCCTCATTCGGACTCCGATTTGACTGATTTTTTTTTTTGAACTTGGGTATTTTTCACAAGCAATCCAGATCTGCAATTAGATTCTGCATATTTTTCACCAGAACATACAAATCTACTCCAAAAACTTGCCATCCCAAAAAATGTCTACAACCCTACTGAAAAAAGATTTGATTTTAAATCAGTGGTATCTCCCTCATCCGGACTCTGATTCGGCTAATTGTTTTTTTCAAATTGGGTATTTTTCGCAAAAAACTCAGATCTACAATTAGATTTTGTAGATTTTTCACCAAAACATATAGATCTAATCTACAAACTCGTCGCCCCAAACAAAATTCCTGCCAAAAAAAAAAAATCTTCACTTTGCCCAAGAAAGTGCTATGATTCCACTTGTTATAAATCTAATCTGAAAATATAAGACAATGCAAATATACCCAAGAAATAACAAAATAGAAATAGATAGAAATGTTTCACTTTATTAATCAAACCCTTAAGGTAGGGAAACACCATACATTCACTCCTTAAGGAAGGAGAACACTCCACAAGCCATATGCATGTTCATACAATAATTCCTCACATCTCTCAATGTGGAGTCTCGAGCCTCTATATAGGCCTCATACATACAATACCATGGGTCATTACTATGGTTCCCTCAATACCATCTATCTAATACCATGGGCTTATTACATTATTGCTAATTACTTGTGGTCCTTTACATGATATGGGTTAACCACCTTATTTATTACTATTTCTCATCCCATTATTATTCCATTGGGTACCTCCCTTTGTACCCCATATTATCCCCCCTAGGTATACTACAGGCTCCCTATACTAACCCCATACTTGAACACAATCTCTGCAACCAAACTGCTTCCTTGCTTACATGACTGGTTGCCATGTATTCTGCCTCTGTAGTTGATAGTGCCACTATAGATTGTTTCTTACTCATCCAACTGACTGCACCTCCAAATAAGTTAAACACATACCCACTTGTAGATCTTCTCTAATCCAGATCCCCAGCCCAGTCTGCATCAACAAAGCCACGAATATCTAACACTCTATCCAATCCTGGTCTTCCTTGGTAGCACAAACCATAATCACTAGTGCCACGCAAATACCTGAAAACCCACTTCACTGTTGTCCAATGCTCCTTTCCTAGTTTTGACATAAACCTGCTCAATACTCCCACTGCATGTGCAATGTCTGGTCTAGTATAGACCATTGCATACATCAGGCTACCGACTGCACTTGCATATGGAACACGGGACATGTCCTCTTCCTCTTCTTGTGCCTTGGGACACTGTTCGACAAATAACTTTACACCTACAGGAATAGGAACCTTCACTGGTTTACTATCTTGCATATTAAATCTCTGCAATATTGTCTCGACATACTTCCTCTGGTTTAACCAGAGCTTCCTCTTTGCCCGATCTCTTTTAATTTCCATGCCCAAAATATAGTTTACAGCACCAAGATCTTTCATGTCGAATTTGGAGGAAAATTGGGTCTTCAAATCCTTGATAATTTCTTTGTCATTTCCAACCAGCAACATATCATCCACATACAAGACCAAATAAATAACACGGTCACCAGTTAATTTAAAATACATACAGTGATCTACATTGGTTCTGGTGAAGCCGATTCCCCGTATAAATGTATCAAATTTCGGATACCACATCCTTGGTGATTGTTTTAACCCACACAGAGACTTCTTTAACTTGCATACCAGTTCCTTCTTACCCTTCACCACAAAGCCTTCAGGTTGCTTCATGTAAATTTCCTCTTTCAGATCCCCGTGAAGAAATGTTGTCTTCACATCTATCTGTTCTACCTCAAAATCAAAAGCAGCAACAACAGATAAAAATAATCTAATAGAAGTTACCTTGCCAACAGGAGAAAAAATATCACCAAAATCTATTCCCGGCACCTGGGAATAACCTTTTGCTACCAACCGAGCTTTGTATTTCTCCACCTTTCCTTCTACATTTGTCTTCTTCTTGAACACCCATTTGTTGCCAATGGGTTTCCTTCTAACCGGCAACTCCACTAGATCCCAAGCCTCATTTTTGTGCAAAGATGCCATTTCATCAACCCTGGCCTATTTCTAGAGTTTTCCATCCTCTGAATCTACTTCTTCCTTCACAGTTCTGGGATCATCATCAGTAATAGATAAAGAAAAAATTGAACAGAAAGCAGATGGACTATACCTTTTTGGGTGTCTTCTTTCTCGAACTGATCTTCTCACACCTGGAGTTTGTGGCTCTTCATCTTCTAATTTCTCATCTGTTGTAGAGTCTGATTCTTCCTCTTTTAGCTCAAACTTTATCTTCTCAGATTCCTTTCGTTGGACTTCATGTTTATTAACATCTTTCACCTCTCTGAACACCACATCTTGGCTGTATATAACCTTCCTTGTTACTGGGTTCCAAAGCTTATAACCCTTTAAACCATCCTTATACCCAATAAAGATGCACTTTTTAGATTTACTATCCAACTTGATTCGTTTCTCCATTGGAACATGTACATATGCATCACATCCAAATACCCTCATATGTGAAAGAGAGGGTTTCTTACCAGTCCATACCTCTTGTGGAGTTTTAACCTCCAACGTTGATGAAGGTGATCTGTTGACCAGATAACATGCTGTCTCCACCGCCTCTGCCCAGAATTCCTGTCCTAACCCCGCACCACTGAACATGCTTCTTGCCCTTTCCTTCAACATCTTGTTCATTCTTTCTGCAACTCCATTTTGCTGAGGTGTATATGGAGTAGTCTTCTACCGTGTTATACCACACTTCTTACAGAATTCTTCAAATTCCTTACTGTAAAACTCTCCACCGTTATCTTTCCTCAGCACCTTTATCTTCTTCTCTATCTGGTTTTCCACCAAAGCCTTGAATTCTTTAAAGCTGTTAAAGACTTCAGATTTCTTCTTAAGGAAATATATCCATGTATTCCTTGAGAAGTCAGCTATAAATGATACATAGTACACAAACTTACACAGTGATGGAACCTTCATAGGTCCAAACACATCACTATGCACAAGCTCTAATATATGTTTCACCCTCTTACCACCAGAAGGGAAACACACCTGATTTTGCTTCCCATATACACAATTTTCACATGAATCAAAATCCAGAGGGTTATTACTCATACCTTCTACCATACCTTTACCATGAAGTATTCGAAGGCCCTTCTCTCCAATATGTCCAAGCCTTTGATGCCACAGCATGGCCTTCTCTCCAGAGACCACTAGATTTTTTGCTCCACTTACAGGAACCACAAAACTGTTGCACCCATCAAAAACTGTGCTACCTTGCAGCTTGTAGAGAGTTCCAATCCGAACTCCCCGCATCAATACTAGTGCTCCCCGAACCATCTTGCAAGTATCCTTCTCAAACACTGTTTTTACACCAGCATCATCCAACTTGCTTACAAAAATCAAATTTTTGGCCAATGCAGGAATATGCAGAACATCCAAAAGTGTTCTAACCCTTCCACCTTGCAACTTCCACTTTACTTTTCCACGACCAACGATTCTAGCCTTCCTATCATCCCCTAAGAAGACATCACCACCATCGTGTTTCTCATACTCACAGAACCACTCTCTATGGGGACTGAAGTGAAAGGATGCACCTGAATCAATCAACCATGCCTCATGATCTACATGTGTACTTGAAGAAGCTAAGTACACATCCCCACCTTCATCTGAGGTGGTTTTCGCCTCTGCAGAAGGAGCATCATTAGATACCTTTCCTTTATCAGGAGCTTTAGATTTACAATCCCTTTTGTAGTGCCCTTGCTTTCCGCATTTCCAGCACACCACCTTTACAGGTTTTCCTGGAGATTTAGATCTCCCACTCGATGACTTATTTTTGTTTCTGTTCTGGGACCGTCCTCGTACAGACAAGGCATCACCATTCTGGCTCTCCATATTTTTCTATCTCATCTCCTCCATCAGCAAGGATGAGACTATTTCATCAAACTACAAGGCAGTTGCATTGCTACCTATTGCAATAACCAGACTATCCCACGAATCTAGTAGAGAACACAACAAATTGATGCACTTATCTTCATCTGAAATTTTAATATCAACAGATGCTGACTGACTTACCACAGTATTAAATGCATTTAGATGCTCTGTCACTGAGTCTCCATCTTTCATCCTCATGTTATACATCTTTTTCCATAGGAACAGTTTATTCACCAGAGACTTAGATTGGTATAAAGTCCCTAACTTGTCCCACAAAGCCTTCGTCGTTGCTTCCCCTGATACATTCAGCAATATTGAATCTCAGACACACAATTGTATTGTGCTCTTTGCCTTTCGATCCAACTTCTTCCATTCTTCATCGGACATTCTCGTTGGTTTGATACCCGGATCTACCGCAATCCACTGATCTTTATCCACCAATAGATCCTCCATCTTGAGTTTCCACAACTCAAAACTCTGACCATTAAATTTCTCGATCTCTATCTTTCCATTGCTCGCCATCTTCTTTCACCACCAGAATCGATCTCGCAGATCTCCCACTGAACAAGGTTTACCACAAGCCTGAGCGAAACCCCTTAGCAACAAAGGCATCCCCTTGAAGCCAAAACAGCTCTGATACCAAATGTAGGTTTTAACCCCATACAAAAATTACCTGCATACGAATTCTAAAACACATAAAATAAACAATGTGAGAGCATAACACATTAAACACATATACACTGAGATTTTCCCCTGGATCCTAAAACCGAGACTACCAGCTTGATTTTTTCATTATTTTCATTTCAATGTTATAATACATATTTATACATGCTGAAACATCCAATACCATGGACCAAAAACCATCGCGTCCAAAACCATCGTGTCCAAAAACATGTGCAAAAATCATGCACGAAACCATAGGTGGGTCCGCCCAACCTAACATAAGTTCCAAAACCAAAATTTCTGGGGTGTTGCCCCGGACCCCATAGAGTGGGGTTACCTGCACCCCTCAAACCCCCTATGACCCCCCCGCTACACAGTCGGCGCAATGAAAGGGGGGCTCCATCCTCCCTCCAACCCCCCGGTTAACTACGTGGGCTAGTCGTGGAAAGAATATAACACAACCCAACAAACAATTGTTCAGTCTCTCTGTCACTTTGCATAACCAGCATGTTGACATATTTATCAAGTAGGTTGTCATCAAAGGCAACAGATTAGTCATAATGCCAACAATCTCCCCCTTTGGACTTGATGGCAACCATTTTGGTGTTTGGTCACCACTACCTATAGATACCTGTAAACACATTTGTATATATACCAAGCTTCTCTCCAAGCATTCTTCTCCAGACACCAAGCTACTCTCTCCCTTTGACATCAAGCGCAAAGGGTTGACCAATGCTGAATGAAGTCTTCTTTCTCACTTTATAGAGAGGATCATTATAGGTTTGATATGTTGAATATGAACACTAACCATGCTCCCCCTGAGCATATGTTGAATCTTTTGGAATATTTTCAATGAAGTACATGATTCTATGACTTAACCAAGTATGACATTTCCTATCACCAAAGAGTCATGCTTACATCAATCACCCAACACAGTGTAGTTAAATATTTGATTCAATATTACATCAAATGCCCAAAATGGGATTACATACATAATTGAGTTAACCCCAATATTCCAAACATGACTAATTATTACAATTATTACATCATGGGTCTTTACATGACCTTTACATCAAGAGACAAATATGACATTTATGACCAAAACCAAAGACAAGGACCTCAACCATGCGGTAGCAAGACCATAATAGTCATCATAGGATCTTGCAACATAGATAGTAGTAATATGAATAGCAACATGCACATCCTCATCATCAATATGAAAGATAAGACAATGTAGCTTCAATATCATCAACTTGTGACCAAGTATGCAGCATTACCAAATTGTAGCAACAACATAAGATTGTTCCGTAGAGATCTATTATCAACTCATCCCCTTGACCTCATCAAGGTCAACTTGATCTTTCCCTTTGTAGGAGGAGCCTCAATCCACGTACATCAAAGACATATAGATATTTTGTAGCACAACAACATATATTTTCATGCATCATAAAGTAAGATAGGGCAATGTAACATCAACCTTCAACATCTACAATATGTGACTAAATACACAATGTTTTCGAGCATCACCCAAAAATTGTAGTAGTAATATATCAATAACCATCCTCTTATCTTCATGTATCCTACCTTTTCCTCATAGGCAGCAATACCATTCTCTTGGATCATGATGTCATCATATGCATCTATCAAATATAAGGAGAACCTTCAACATCAATCAAGTGTATCAAGAAGAATCATCACACCATAGGCAACTCAAGTGATCATCCATAAGATTCCTATCTACAATTTATTGATATCCCATGACATAGAGATAGCAATATGTAAGAATTCATCATCATCAACCAATCATAGCATGAGATTGTACAATCAAGCTCTGTTAGTATCCCATCTCCTTGATCTCATATCATCAATATCAACATGATTTCAAGCAACATACCATGTGTAACATATCATGTACATGCATCATTACCAGGTGTGCAAGAAAAGAGAATCATAAATCTGATCAGCAGCATTATAACAACTATGCAGCTCAAGCAACATGTAGGTATCATCCATAACTTCACCATATGCACCTTGTGCATCATATAAGACATAATGACAGCAGCATATAAATGTCAACCAATAGTGAGTGAGTCATTAACCATAGCATGCACATCCTCTTCATCAAGTGTATTATGTAGAATCAACTTTACTAAGTGCAACTTAAGCAGTATATCAAAACTTCAGCAACATATGTGTCTTTAGCAACATCACCAATGATATATATTTTTTATGAACACCATTATGCAACTAGGAATGCTCAAGAAATCATAATGCCAACAATGCACTATTAGAAGCATAGAAATGCTCTCCATGAACCTGTGCCAACTATTCAATGTTAGGTTTGACCATATCCATCTTTATTAATCAGTAAAACCATCAAAAGAACCAAAGAAAATATTCATATTGTAACAACTCATAACCATCATAAGACAATACCACTTCTAAGTAGTATATGAGCATCAATAGACTGTAACCAACCATTTTCAAAACCAGAAAGTCAAATAATGACTAATTGAAACATATCAGAACTTCTCCCTGAGTCTATCCCATTGTTTCTTCATCTCAGATAAACATACATGATTGTTTAGATCAAAACTTGCGTATATACGGGACTATCCTTCATAAGATCCGTGCACAAGTAAAATGTTGAGTCTTTATAACCACATCTCCCCCTGAGCCTGTATTGTATGTTCCTATTCACTGTTACTACATCAGGTGCATTTGTCAGTAATATAAGAAACATGAACAACATGGGAATCATCATCAAAGTATACATATGTATAGCTCCTTGTGAGATCATATATCACTAATTCTGAGGATCTGATAATCATCACCTGCTTTTTATGAGGTCATGTACCTCACATCACTTTTGTAGTCAATGTACTGCAATAGAGACCATATTATTTTATTCTAAGTCTGAATAAGAGGAACTATCCTCCTCGTTTCGTCGAGAACTTATCCCTTTAAACACGTATACTATGTCTATATTTTATATCCTCTTGTTATGACCTTGCATTTGGTTGATTAAAACACAATTACTTTTCCTTTATCCGCCATTTGACCTACACTAAGAATATTTTGCTTTAGCCCTTAAATTAATAAAGTATCAACTGCTCTTCTATGTTTACTAATTATGACTCTCCCTGTTCCCAGAACTATTGTTGGAGCATTATTTCCAAGAATAACCTTACCATCTTGGTTTTTCCTGAGAGAATATGTATTACTCTTATCTCCAATCATGTGATGAGAGTATTCGTTGTCAGTACCATTAATCTTCATCTTCAAACGAGAAGAGAGCTAGACCACACCTTATATGTTCTTCTTCTTTCTGCTTATTATGTGAAATATTGGAGGATTCATCATTTTCAAGTCCATCAATATTACTTAAAATCTTTCGGTAGAAATCACATAACAACCATTTAGCTGATGCGCTTGGAACCAACCAATGTGGTTCATCATCAAGACCAGAAAAGATTATGTTCTATCAATATTCTTATCTGATTACTTGTCATGTTGTCTATGAAGACTCATCGATTTGTTACTGCATTCTTTTTCTATATGCCCAAACTTGTTCCAAGCATAACATCTTATTTGACAAGAAAAGAGGGCAGAGGAATCATAATATTTATGTTTCATATTCCTTTTATTGCAATTAATAGCTTTGTGACCAAATATGTTGCAAGTAAAACAATATACGTTGAAGAAATTTGAGTACCTGGGAGTTGATGTACTTTTTGTGAGATGACTCCTTGCTTGAAACAATATGCTTCTGCAACTGGTTGCAAAATGTACATAAAAATGACATATAAAGCATTCAACATTATTGATCAGATGAGAGAATCGATTAGCACTTATATAGTTATGAGCAAATGATTTGCTTTGAAAATTTACTTTCCTTGTTTGTTGATCAAGTTGACTTCTTATCTCTTTATTGAGCACTTCAGGTTTTGCATTGTTACCCTTTATATTCCTTGCACTAGCTTGTGAACTAAATTCTCTTTTAATAGTTTCATGAAAACCAAGACCAGATTTAATGGAATGATACCTTTGAAAACTAAGAATGTTATCCAAAATCTTAGTACTATCTTGAAATCTCAAATGTTTATCATTTTCTTCTAGTTTCCCTTTTAGAATGTTTACCTCAACCTCCATTCTTTGGTATTGCTTTTCCTTTTCAAGATACTGCTTTCTCATTCTTTCTTCAACCTTTCTTCCTTCTTCCATTTTCTTTTTTAAGTTGATAAAATTTCTTCCTTCAGACCATTTTCTTGTTCTTCAAAAACCTGAATTTGTTCTTCATTTTGCTTGTTTGACTTCTCAAGATTTGCTTTTAGAGAGACAATCTTTGCTTCAAGGCCTTTACAATATTGTTTAGATTCAACTGCAGTATTTACTGATTTATTATTATCCCTGTTATCATATCTCTTAAACTTATCTTTAAGATTAATAATCTTTTTCAAAGCAAGATCAAGTTTTCTTCTAAGATTAAAAATTTCTTCTAACCTGTCTTCTTCTGAATCAATAACTCTATTATGTTCATCTTTTGAAATAGTGTTAGAAATAAGATTACCTGATAGTTCTATTGATGAACAACCTTGCTTTGGTTTTTCTTCATGGGTTGCATTTAGCTTATCCCATACTTCATTTGCAGTTGCATAATGCATAACCTTATTTAATGTTGAATTAGGTGTACTATTAATGATGTCACTTAATGTCTTACTATTCTTTTGCACTTCTTCATATGATGGAGGAATTTTGGTGAAGTCATTGCATACTAAATACCAAACATCAAGGTTCATTAGATTAGACTTCATATTTTATTTCCATTGTTGATAATTATCATTGCTTAGCATATGTACACCTTCATTGTCCATTGTTTCTAACTTGCCTTGTTCTTCTGCTTCTAGGGCCATCATTTTTTAATCTGTTTTCTCTTTAGAATGCTTACTTTCACTTTTACCCATGAGTGCAAGTTCAGTTGATTCACTGTCATCTTCACTATCATCATTATTACAATTAGAAAAAAAACCCATACTTGATAATTCATTACTGTCTTATTCATTCTTGATCAACAGAAAGTGTTGAGAAACCTAGGGCATTCAAAGTTAACAATTTATCTGCTTGATAATTTCTTGTGATGCATTTTTACTTCTTATCTTATAGTCTTTTTTTCATTAGCTTATTAATGTGTTCTTTCATCAAGACAAATACCAAAAATTCATAATAAAATACAAGTGACACAGTATGTAGGCTTCTCCATCCACGACCAAAACCTCTCGCTTCTTGAGAGGAAAACCCGATCAAAATTCTTCTTCTAGATCTTCAATTGCTAAGTACCAAGACCTTGACACAGACCCTTGACTCCGTATCCTCTCAAGAACCTTGTCACCAACCTTGATGCTATGCCTCTTCCTTCTCCTTTCTTCTTGATCTAGAACTGCTCCTTCTCGGCTTCTTCTAGAGAAACTCGGTCTCTATCTCTTCCATTGCTTCTTCACAACCTCCCTAGAGAATCTCGATCTCTAGGTCTTATCTAGTGAATCTCGGCCTCTACTTTGATTACACAGAAGATTCCTTCTTCGCTGCCCCAAAATATCCCTTTTTCGCTGCCCCAGAAGATCCTTCTTTGTTGCCCAAGAATATCCTTCTTCGCTACCCTAGAATATCTTTCTTCGCTGCCCCAGAAGATCCTTCTTCGTTGCCCTAGAATAGTGACTTTGGTAACCCTAGAGAGAAACCCTTTCACTAGCTCTTCTTTGCACTTCTTCTATACCGTACTTCACACTTCTCTTAGACGGAAATCAGATCGAACTTCTTGCTTATAATGGAGGTTGAGTTCCTCTATTTATACATCTCTTAACTGCATCTTTAGGTTGACTTCACACCTAGAGGTAGGCCGACTTGTTCTAGCAGTTTCTTCAACATTTGTAGGTCGACTTGTTCTAGCAGTTTCTTCAACATTTGTAGGCTTACTTGAAGAGGTTAGGTGACAAATTCTTGGAGGATACTTTTACATAGACAATATGACCTTTTACAAAGTGTAACATGACTTCATTACATGACAATGACTTTCACTTTTTGCGACTAGATAATAAAAAGATCCTAAAGACTGTCAATGGGAGTCTTAACTCAGAAACAAAATCCCTTGCTCATGAAACCCATGAAGCAAGTCAATATAATAATTTCATTTTTCATATTTACATCTCATTACATAAAATCATAATTACATGTCATTATGAAGACCGAATCTAGTTACACTTTTCAACAGAAAGTGGGGTGCTCCAAAAACTGAGTATTTGTTGACATTTGTAATTGTTACTGCGTCTAATATATAGTTTTTCTGACTCCTTCCTTCAAGCTACCTTCTTCTTTCTCATCATCCTTGATCCACTCCAAGCGGTTAAGCTTCAACTAAAGTGACCTACTTTGATACCAATTGTTGGGAAAAATACTGAAAGGGGTGGGGGTGAATTAGTATTTTAAATACTCACTTAAAACTTTCAATTTCTTATTCAAATTTTTGTACGCTACTGTCATTAAGTAAACCAACGTATGTACGCGACTATGATGAAGGAAAACCGTGTATATCTAGTTAACTAACTTTTCATATATTTCATCACTTGTTCTACTTTAACCAGTGTATCATTATTTCAATAACCTTTAATTAAACTGTAACCATGAGCAGTAATAACATAATAAACCATCACACATAAGCAACACATAACATGAGGGCACCAAGATTTTTAGGTGGAAACCCAATGTGGGAGAAAACCACCACTATTTTCGTCTCTGTCTTCATATTTTATTATAAAGGAAAACATCTTACAATCTTGTATTGGCGCAGACTCATACCAGTATGCATGCATCCACCCGCAGAAGGCTACAACCTTCTCTCATTCTCCAGCACCCACTGGAAGGGAGCTCCAACCCCCAGATCTCGTTTATCGGCACCCACTGGAAGGGAGCTCCAACCCCCAGATCTCGTTTATCGGCACCCACTGGAAGGGAGCGCCAACCCCCTAATCAGATTTATCAGCTACCATTGGAAGGAATCTTTATCTCCCTTACTGAAGACTCCAACCCTCAGCACCTCTATGGACCACGTTTCATAATATTTCATATTGGATCCACCTAACTCACAACATCAAACCTACAGGTCACTTTTCATCATATTTTCAAACTGAACCCACTACCATCATTTAAGTCTAATACCAAATAACAATTTTGAAACCAATCACTGAATCATTGAACCAACTAAATAATCAAGGCAATCATTGAATCTTAATCAATCAATACAATTAGATCAAACTAAACTAGGATAGATCATATAAATAAACATCTACTCATCAATAAGCCAAACGTTGCTACCCATCATAGAAACCAACTATTGCTACTAAAAACCCTGATCAACCATATGTCAAAATATATACGCTATTGTTTTGAGTCATACCCGCGTATGTACGCGCTTCTACTTAAGAGAACATGCGTACATATCTTAAAATACTGAACAACTGAGTCTAAATCATTGTTACAGTGAATCACATACTGAACCCATCACAGATCACTGAAACAAATACAGACCATCACACAGTAGCATCATCTCTAGTCAACATATCAATCCATAAACAGTTCAACCCAACCAGAACTTTCAAACAAGGATTATCATAAGAGAGAATTCCTCGACGGGAAGGAGCAAACAAAACAGAACTAATCAAACATCATTAACAACTCACACTGCAAAACCCTAGCATATGTACGCAACTCTCATAAAGAACTTCTGTATATGCATGTGTTTATCATTCACCTCACCTACATATAGATCTTTCCATACTGCAGAATATATACGTGTTAATTTTAGGAAACAATGGTATGTTCTATGTTTTAAAGCAATTTTACTTCAATTTCTTTATGAGCCCAATATCAATTTCAGTTTAGCAATCACATAAACATGTAAGCAAAATGCTCATAGAACATAAACATAAACAATAGAAGACAAGAGGACACAAGATGAGGCCCCATCCAGGTACAAACCCCAATGTGGGGAAACCCTTGATCAAATCTTCTTTTAGTCCTCAATATTTTAGCAAAGAGAGATAGTACAATTTACAAATTCTGATAATTTATAACAGCAGCAAAAGAGCCCTAACCAGAAAATTCAACGTTGGTCAACAGGGCAAATTTCTTCCTCAATTCAGCTCAGTCAAAACCCAATCAACTTCAGCCTCCAATAGCAATTCTAATCGGCGCAAAACAGTCTGAAAAAATTCCAATCAAAATTGGTCAACAAAAGTCAACCTTGTGGCCAACCCTAGTGCAGTCAACGTTGGCCAAACAAGACGTCAGATTGCCTCGATTCTTGTGCCCATATTTGTGGCCTGCTAGGATAGAATTCCTCCACCCAAAATTGCACCAAAAACAAGTCAACGCTTGGTCAACTCAATCAAAACAACCTCTGAAATTTTCAATGAAACCTGGTCAACGTCGAAACAGAAAAACCCTTCCTTCCCTTCGCACATGTGGAGAGCAGCGTTTGATTTTCACACCCAATCCAAGAAGGAGAGAGAAGATGAGTGAGAGAAGAGTGTCCAAATGAGGAGGAGGCATCATGTGTTTATAGGAAAACGTTGAGGATGAATAGACGTGATTGTTGGGCTTCTGAGCCTACATGAGTTTGATGGTCGACCTTGACAATTTGACCATAATCAAAATAAATTCATAACTTCAGTTGTACATGTCAGAATCGGATGATCTTTAGATCAAGCCTACACCTCTCCGAGAGATGAATCTAATAAAAATATCAGTTGTCATAAATAAGATGACCCATGTGGAGTTTTGCCCTAGTTTCTAATTATAACACTCCCTCTCAACTAGGGATAACTCCACCTGCTAATCCATCTGCCAATTTGTACCATCTCTTCCATCCATGCACTGCTTTGTTCTTCTCTGTTGAACTATGAAGAAGAATAAGTGATAGAGAATGTATCATACCATTGTCTATTGACCCGAAGTTAGTCCCAATCAAAAGAGAGTGTCTCATACCACTCTTACTGACCCGAAGTCAGTTCCCACTGATCCTAGATCAATATTAGACATCCTAGCATAGGGAGTACAGTAGTACATGATGCGTCCATCCGTAGTATTATGGTCCCTATCCTCATTTCCCTACTCATTGGTCAGATGACAGGTACTTCCCATGAGTCCCGGACTATATGGGTAGGATGTCTCGACAGGAAATATAAACCACTCGTCCTGCTCACATGTCACCCAAGGGTATCACATGGGAAGGATGAACCACTCACCTAGTACACAAAAAACCACTAGGGGAAGGTTGAAACACTCATCCTATGGTTTCTCACCGCTCCAAGTACCCCAAGCCCCTGAGAGCTCCCAGAGCTCAAAATCCATCTCATACAGGACCTTCATAAGAGGATCTCTCCACGAATCCAAGTCGTTCTTGGAAGGCCAAGAATTTGACCTTCCCCAGGGGCCTTGTCAAAATATCGGCAACCTGCTCATCAGTCCCAATGTGATGGAGCCTTATTTCTCCTCGTTGTACCATATCCAAGATAAAGTGGTACCTGACATCTCTATGATTGGAGCAATCATGAAACAGAGGATTCTTTGATAATTGGATCCCACTCTGGTTATTGTAGAAGATCACGGTGGTATCCATCACATGTCCAAACAACTCACTAAGAGCTTCCTCAACCAAACACCTTCACAATAGGCCATACTAATAGCTATGTATTCGACCTCGACGGTGCTCAAGGCAACCGATTTCTGCTTCCTACTCATCCAGGATATCAAAGCAAAACCCAAAGAAAAACAGAATCCATAAGTGCTCTTGTGATCTACCACATTGCCAACCCAATCAGCATTAGAATAACCATGCAGCCCAACATTTCTGGCAGTGTATCTCAGTCCATAAGTGATTGTGCCCTGAAGATATCTCAGAAGATTCTTGGGAGCAACGCAATGTATATGATGAGGCTTAACCATGTATTGGCTCAATTTGTTAACTGAAAAACATATGTCCGGACGGAGTTCACCAATAACATCAGTGCTCCTATGAGTTGACAATACTCAAAATCATTTCCCAATTCAGGTCTAGCAGCACTACCACATAACTTATTAAAGTTAAGTTCCATCGGGTAGTCACGGGCTTGCAGTCCATCATCCCAAATCTTTCCAATATCTTCACAACGTATTTTCCTTGAGAGAGGAAAATTTCACCTAGCTTTTGCCAGACCTCCAACCCTAGGAAATAGTGCATCGGCCCTAAGTCCTTCATCTCAAATTCAGAATCCAACTCCGTCGTACATTTGTGAATGAGAGGTTCTACACTTGTCAGGAAGAGGTCATCCACATAAAACACCAAAATGAGAGGTTTATCATTTTCAACCTTAAAGTAAAGGTTCGGATCGACTTCACTTCTAGTGAATCCCAGCTTCATCATATAGTTATCAATCCTCTCATACCAAGCCCGGGGTGCTTGCTTCAATCCATAGAGAGATTTCTTCAACTTGCATACATGAGATTCTCGATAATGAACTTCAAACCCCTCAGGTTGTTCCACATAGACTTCCTCTTTGATTGAACCATGCAAGAAGGTTGTCTTGACATCCATCTAATGTAGGTTCCATCCTTGCAAGGCATCATGGACTATGATCGAGTGAATGGTGGTGTATCAGGCAACAGGTGAAAATATCTCATCATAATCTACACCTTCCTTTTGAGAGAAGCCTTGAGCAAAAAAGCAATCCTTGAACTTTTCTGCACTTCCATCAGCTCCACGCTTGATTTTGTAGAGCCACTTATAAGTGAAAAACGATTTGTGTTGGGGTCTAGGGACCACATCCCAGACATCATTCTTCATAATTGACTCATATTCTTCATTCATAGCATCCTTCCATACTTGTTGCATCACAACTTCTTCGAATGATGAAGGCTCATTTTGAATGATAATGCTCATGGTGGTCAGATATCCTGGGTACCTGTACGGCTTCTTGCTTTCACGGAAAGTCCCCTTTGGTGAAATGTGCCTCTGAGCATCTTCGAGAGTCTCCCTAATCCATGAGGCTCTCCTCTTGGAGGAGGAAGGCTCATGAGGGAGTGGATCAATAGGATCCACAGGCTCATCAATATCATGCATCGTTTAATCCTCTTTTTCACCCTGATTTCCTTTGTCAGCTTCTTTGTCCTTCCTTAGGATAGAAAGGTTGTTGATCTTCCTGAGGGTCATATCTTTGTCGAAGGTGACATCATGACTTATCTCAACTTCCTTTTGACCAGCCACATAAATTCTATATCCCTTAAAATTTTCATTATAGCCCGCAAAGATTCATTTCTTCCCAGATCCACCCAGTCTACTTCTTTTCTCTTTTGGCACATGAAAATATATGAGGCTTCCAAAAATTCAAAAATGAGAGACATCGGATTTCTTACCAGTGAACATTTCTTCAGGATTCTTGGAGTCCAATTCTAGATGAGGGCACCCGTTTTGAACATACACGAAGGTATTTGTAGCTTCACCCCATAGAAACTTCGAAAGGCCTTGATCATGAAGCATGGCACAGACAGCTTCTACAATAGAGCGATCCTTTCTTTTAGCCACACCATTCTGCTCGGGAGTGTATGGCATTGTAGTCTCCCTCTTAATGCCACCTTCTCTGCAATAATATTCGAATTCATTAGATTCATACTCAGTCCCATTATTAGTCCTCAATATCTTGATTTTCTTCCCCGATTGGTTTTCGATAAAGGCTTTGAAATGTCGAAATCAGGACAACACTTCATCCTTCTTCTTCAAGAAGTAGATCCAGGTCTTGCAAGAATAATCATCCACAAAGGTGAGATAATATAAGTATCCTCCCAAGGAGTTGACGGGCATCATACCAGATATGTCGGAGTGGACCAATTGCAATATGTCTGTGGTCTTGCTATTACTTGAGGGGAATGGTCCCCTTGTAAGTTTTCCTTCGACACATCTCGGACATACACCTTCATGCTCTACTTTGAACTCGGGCATACCTGTCACCATCTGTCTCACATCGGGTAGGGCCTTATACTGAAGATGGGTGAACCTCTGGTGCCATAGTTAAGATTGTAGAGATGTGTGTTACAGATCCATTTGGGCACATCACTCCCATCATTCAAATCAGTACTTTTAGGGCTCATCAAACCCTAATTCAGTTGCTACATGCCCTAGACAAGTCATCAATTTGAGTGCCTAATTCCTTGAGAGTTTCTTGGCCTGAAGCCCTCCAGAAATGCCTCCTTGAGGGACCAGCGCAGCCTTGATCAGGGGTAAGTGCGCTTCAGTGTAGGTAGGCCCATATCAAGGTGTTTTCTAGATAACTTAGGCGCACTTTGACCTACATTGGGTGAGATTGAGCGAAATCATCATAGGGTTCTGGGAATATTCTTATCTTCTGGAGCCATCTAAAAGATTCCCACACTTATCATCCCCTATGAGCTCGAAATTGGATAAGGAAACTAACTCTATCCCTCTTATCCTCTCATCCCTTCCTCCATGGAAACTAACTCTAAGTTTGGAAGGCCATTCAATACCCTCATTTATGACCAAACCACCATCATTTTCCTATAAATTGAGCATTCATCTAAGTGATCAGGGACTGGACTTTGAGAATTTGTAAGGAGATATTGTTGGTGTGAGGTTTGAGATTGTAAGCAAGTATTGTTATGCTGCTAAAGTGTTGTGCTTTTGATGTGATGTTGGTTGGAACCCAAGCTGGAAGAGTGACAATGGATCGGACTTCATGGTTGTAATTCTTCCTTCCACTTAATAAATTTGTTTACACCTTTTCCCATATCCTTGTCTTTATGTATGACGATTATATGTGTAAATGCTTTCGATTCCATTTGTTTATAGTAGATAGATCTCTTGCTTTGATTGGTTTTTGTCCTCTGTTTATGATTGCAGGTACTTGTCGAGCGGATTAAGTTCGAGAAGGAGCGACGGGAGCCAAACAAAGGAGACAAAGGGAAAGCGAAAGATAACAAGTAGGTCCCTTGTCTTATTTATCTTCTATAGAAAAAGGTTAAGCGCTTTAAATCTGTTGTTCTAGGTGTAGCTACCCACCTAGGGAAATTGTGTTTATCCGTAGATGCAAAATTTCACATAACAAATTGGCGACTCCACTGGGTAACAATCATCATTCCGAGTAGTTTACCTTCATCCTACTACACCCTAGTAGACTTTACTTGCTTCCATTGATCTTATTTCAGCCTTTTTTGAAGTGTTTTTTGGTAAAAATTGTGCTTGCAAGCCCCTAGGATGGCCTCTCTGGCACCAGCGCAGGTCTGGTCAAGAGACAGAGCACTGCAGAGCACCCCTAGCTTGAGGACAGTGCTCTGAAGTGCACTGTCTCCCACTCAAGGCTGCGTTGATCCTCCTTAGGTCAAAAATCCCTCCTTTGACTTGATTTTTCCCAAATTGCCTTATGTTTCTGCTTGCTGAATGATCAATGATGATTATCTCTCTGAAATCAATTTGTGTTTCCTTTGCTAGCCCTACTTTGGCCTTGATTGTTTAGTGTTTCTTAAATGATTTCTTTATCACTATCAATTCATTGTCAAAGTTAGTTTATAGTCAATTAATCTTTGTTCAAAAGAAAGTGTCGTAAAAGTATTCATTTCTTTCGAAACAGAACTTTTGTAAAGTCTTCGTTCTTGCAAAAAGATTGATTGATTGTATGTGCATTTGCTTATTTTTGTTCATCACAACATTAAAGGAGCTGAAAATAAAAACTCACATTGTGCATTGAAAGATTTTGTGTGTGCTCATAGGAATAGTTTAGGGAAATTGCATTAGATGTGTTCTTTGTTCTTTGATTACAAGAATTTGATTGCTCTATCCCTACTAGCTAAGGTTTTCATTGTCAAAATTGAATGAAAAGCATGTTTATCATATTAGTTTCATTCTAGGAATTTCAAATACATCACATGGTGAACCTTGAAAGGCAAATTCTTAATCAAGATCAACTTAAAATTAACATCAATTAACCTAATGGAGCATTGTCACCTAACGCAAAACATTTAGAGGTTCTAGGCTAGAGACGTGTTTCGGCGTCGTAAAACATAGCAGTTGTCGCTAACTTGTATGCGATACATTCCGAGTGTGATACCTCATTCCACGTACGTGAGTATATCATAGCTCATCCACGTACCTTCGGGTATATAGGGCAGTGTTACAGTACGTAAAGTATAAAGGAATGCTCTCACTGTGCGGTTTCGCATTAAACAACGCTAATACGATTGGGCCTCCACGTACTTTCAGGTATATATGGGAGGACAACACTAGGTTGCTATCCATCTTTAGGTAACTGAGACGGCCGCCTTGTACACTGTGATACACCAAACACGACATTCGGGGAGATTTTCTGCCCGTACTTCTCGGCTAGTCATGAGGTATTCTACAATTCACATTTGCTTCGTAAACCTTTTTGCCTAGCTTACCCCTTTTTGTTTATTTATTTTTGTAATAAAATCAACCAACAATCGTGGAGGAAAATCAACCCTCACCCCGTCGTTCGCGGAGAGCAATGAGTAAACTGCCTTTACCACCCGAAGCTACACCCATCCGGTCGAAGCGGTCTCGTTTGACTAGATCTAGTACTTCACAAACTTTTGGTTCTTCATCTGAATTACCAGTGAGTACTTTGACCCCAGTTACTCATACAGTTACTAGTACATTTGTTACTGAAGTGGAATCTCCACAATTACTTGAGGAAACTAGAACTAAATCTAGTGAAACGGTAACCCAAGTTTTTCAACAACAAGTTGATTCTCAACCTGAAGTTGTTCAATAAGAAATTACTTCTGAACCTGAATCTGTTCAACAAGAAGTTAATCCTGAACCTATTATTGTTCAATCAGAAGTTACTTCTGAACCAGAAGTTGTTCAAGAAGCTCAACCTGAACTTGTTATTTTACCAGAACATTTAGATCTTGAGGTTGAACAATCAGAAGTGGTTACCTTACCGGAAGAAGATCGACTGGTACATCCTCAGATATCCGTAACTTTTGAGACTCCCTCTTTATCTCATGAACAAATACTAGAAATCTATTATGGACCTGATGGCGAAATTCTTCCACCTGGTTTGATTTTGATATAAGAGGAACCTAAGGTAGAATCACCCAGAATGCCATTCCATTTTGGAACTGGACTTTATATGTATCCTTATACTCCTCATTTTACTACTCCTTTTGATCTTGATTACTTTCAGACAACCGTTGATTCATTAGGAAATTTATTTGGACATTTAACTATGGCAGAGTCAACATCCCAGACTGTACCATCTGTTACAGCTACGGCAGAATCTTCTGTCGCAACCTCTTCGATGTTTACTATGACACTGAGTCACACTTGTATGGTGTTATGTCTGTCCCATCGAGTTACCAATCCTTATCGGGAACCCACTCAAGTGTTGCTTCTAGCCCTTGGTCGTCACCAATGTCCTCTACTAGAATTTTATCTGGTTCTTCATTAATGGATACCGAAGAGCTAGACCCATCAAGTTCATATCAAGTTGGTTCATCTGGTTACTGTCCTATGTATCCGCTTTACACTAGACTACCCCCATACGGAGAACAATATGCACAATCTCCTTATCCTCCATTTTCTGGGGGGAAACCATATGTCGGTATGCCGTCGTCTTTAGGTTAGCCTGGAATGACTGTCTATCAGTGGCAGCCAACAATGCCTGTTCAACCTAGGCTTGTGTATCCATCACAACCTATGCAATATGTCTCATCCATACCTACAACGCCTTCTGTTACAGCTTTACCGCAGTCACAAACTCATATTGTTGTATCTCAACTTGTGCAAGTTGGTCCTTCAACCTCAGACCCCCAAGTTTCAGGTTTACAGATTCAGCCTTCTCAGGCAGTTTTACAACAACCCCTTGTACTTGGAGTCCAACAACCTCATGCTAGTTTACCTTTTACTGGAATGACTCAAACTTACACTAGTTTAGTGTATTCACAACCTAGTCAAGCTTACATTGGTGGGCAACAATTGTTAAATCAACAATCATTGTATCAACAACAACAACAATTGCTTCAACAGCCTTGGCAACCCCAATATCAATAGCAGCAATTCTAGCAATACCAACCTGAACCTGGACTTGGTCAGCAAGCCTATGTTGGGTTTGGACAACAGCTAATGTATCTTGGTGCTCAACAACAACCTTATGTCGGATTTTCTCAACAAACTTACCCTTATCAAGGTTACCAGCAGCAGATGCCTTATGCTGGTATGCAAAGGCCTATTTCCCAGGCAATCCCATCTTACCCTGGATATGCTCAACCTGACCTCAATAGACAGTTTCCTTTCGTTGCGACACTTGAATTACCAGATCTAAACCAGCTCACCAATGACCCAATTCTTTATGCACCGTGGTGGCCTGTGATTCCTCATAAATTACCTTATGATATTCCGAAATTCAATGGAAACCCTGGAGAAGACCCCTCTAACCATGTCATGACTTTGCATGCCATGATTTAGTTAGACTAAGTCTTTTCTAGAGAATGCTTACTGGTTCGGCTGCGAAGTGGTACATTGAGTTACCATGAGCTTCTTTTGGTAACATCACTACCTTAGCTACCACGGTTTTAACCCACTTCCAGTTACCCATACAATATGAGACTAGAACGGAACTATTAACCAACTTTAAACAAACTATTGCTACTCATATCTCTGATCATATTCATGAGTGGCATCATCATCGTCGAATGGTTAAAACTTATGTTCCTCTTTAGCTTTTGGCTGAGTGGTTTATAAAATCCTTGTTGCCATCTATCACTGAGGATGTAGCGAAAGGTGGAGTTGTCACTAAAGAGCAAGTAATTGATCGTGCCCAATATTTGGGCTTGATTTATACACAAGCTGGCACACTCTATGACAAGATCCCAAATGCACCCTGACCAACTTTCATTGTTCCTCCACCACCATCGAGTAAGGACTCTCATGCTAGTGATGGTGTGATTGGTTTTTCGAGCACACAAATGGCAGGTAGACCATCTGGTCAAACACTTGCCATTTCTAATCAAACTACAAATGCACTTTTTTGCTTCCGAAATCAATGTCGTGTCATCTGACAAAGGCAAGAATGAAAAGCAACCAGGAAGCAAGAAGAAACAAAATAATTCCCCTCAAGAGAAATCATTTGATTCCTCTCCTTCGGCTAGGAAATCTCGTTACCCATGTTTGATCTGTAACGATGAGCATTTTACGCAAGATTGTCCTCACCGCTCTAAAGTCTCAAAGCTTCTGAAAACTTCTAATACATCCGCGGTATTGACTGATCCTTTTCCAAATCCAGAGACAAATATGGTTGTTGCAGGCCAGGCTTCCACTTCCCAAGTGCTTATGTTATCTGCCTCTAAGCCTAAAATTGAAGTTTTGGTGTCAACACGAAGTAAAGATTATGGAAATCAACCATCATCGTCGAATAACCAGGCTGATCAACCTAACTCTTTGACTTCGACTTCGTCTGATCCTATTCCACCACCTATTGCACCAGAGTTAACAATAAAACCACCTAAGGGAGTTGTACATAAATTGACATTTAACCCTCGAGCTCGAGCTACACAGAATTATAACATAGTAGAAGATTTGGCTCAGTCACCTTCTGCTATGTCAACGCTCGAGGTGCTTCAAAATTGTCCCTCCCAAAAGCAAGCTTTGTTGTCAGCAATTGGTGGAATCGATCCAACTGATTCCAATCTTGTGGTTTTCAACCATGCAGGTTATATGCCACAGTTACCAGCGCAATTAGCATTCCTGATTCAAGTAAATGCCTTGAATAAACTTATTCACCGAACCATTATTGACGAGGGGCATCTACTTGTATTATGTCTATGAATTGCTGGAAAACACTTGGCTCACCGCCTTTGTCACGTTCACCAACAACGTTAAAAGCTTTTGACGGTCGCACATATACGCCTTGTGGAATATTGAGTAATCTGCAAATCAAACTAGGAGGCAAAACAGTAACTGTTGAAGTTGAGGTTGTTGACAGACCCCTTGACTACAACATTTTGCTAGGAAGACCATGGGTTTATGCTATGGTTGTTGTGGTTTCTACATATTTTCGTACGATTGCATTCCCTCATAAGGGCAGAATCACAGTTATCAACCAACTCACCTTCTTCGCCTCTAGTTCACAGGCTACTGGAAGCATTCCATTGGTACACGGACCCCCATTATCTCTTCAAAACATTGATGTAGGTCTCTTTAAAGATCCTTCTCTAATGGGTACTTTTTCACTACCATCACCATCAAACTTGGCGGAAGTGGCAAAAGTTGAGACTTGAAACATGATATCTTCCACTTCATCTGACTAAGGAAGATTACCAATATTTCTGGAGTTGATAGTAATATTGAAATCATGCCGCTAAGCCCTATTGAGCTTGCATAACAATCAATCTTTTTGGATTGTGCGACAAACCCAAATCCATCTTCACCAATTATATGGGTAGATCGTTCATTAGAATATGGTACTTCCTCCGATCCTTTTTCACATATATTTTCTACTGATGAAAGAATCGTCCAATCAATGATGATGAAAGAAGAACCATGGGAAGATTATCATCATCGTTCCCATCTTCTAGATCACATAGAATATTTTTCAAATGAACTTACTCATCCTTTAGCTGTTGATTTCCTTTCGAATTCTATTTTCATAGATACAGTAGATTCTGAGCGAAACGTGTCAAATATCGAAGAAAAAATTTCTATCAATATTTCGACCAAACCTAACATTGTAGAAAACATTCATGTTGGCAAATCTTGTTCTCCATAAGAACTTGATATTTACCGTGCTCTCTTTCGTGAATTCTGAGATATATTTGCACGGTCATATGAGGAGATGCCAGGAATCGACTCTAGTATAGTTGAACATGAAATCAAAATGTATCATGATGTCAAACCAGTGCGACAGCGCCTCCGTCTTTTTCATCCAAAGAAGGTTGTTGCCATTAAAACAGAAGTTGAAAAACTTTTGCATGCGGGTTTCATTTACCCTGTTCCTCTTACTGATCAGGTTTCCAATATTGTTCCTATCATGAAGAAACAAGGGACAATATGAGTGTGCATCGATTACAGGGATGTTAATCAGGCTTATCTAAAAGACAATTATCCTACTCCCTTTATCGACCAGATTATTGATGAATGTGCCGGATGTGAAATATTCTCATTCATGGATGGTTTTTCTGGCTATAATCAGATCAATATCAGCCCAGAGGACCAATCTAAAACTGCTTTTATTTGTCCATGGGGCACATTCGCTTACAGCAAACTCCCCTTTGGTTTGAAGAACGAAGGGGCAACATTTCAGAGGATGATGAATTATGCCTTCGGTGACATCAAACATATTGTTCAATCATACCTTGGCGATTTACCTGCTCATTCACGAAAGCCAACTGATCACCCGCAGCATTTGAGAGCTATATTTCTACGATGTCGACACTACAAAATACGACTTAATCCACACAAATCTGTGTTTTGTGTTGGTCCTAGTCATTTGCTTGGATTTGTAGTGTCTAAGGAAGGAATTCGACCCACTTAAGGTTCAAGCAATTCTTGACTTGCCTCCACCTTCAAATTTGCTTCAGTTACAGAGACTCCAAGGGAAGGCTAACTTTCTGAGGAGGTTCATTCCCAATTATGTTGAAATGGCTAAAGGATTTACTCATCTATGAAAAAGGGGATACCCTTCCATTGGGATCAGGTTGCGCAAGATTCCTTTGATGCTCTTAAAAATACCTTGATTAGAGCCTCATTAATGTCTTCCCCGAATTATAAAAACGACTACTTCTTGTATCTCGCCGCTGTAGATACAACCATTGGAATGGTTTTAGTCCAAGAAGAAGATGGGATTGAACATTCGATATATTATTTGAGCCGCAATCTCAATGATACAGAAGTTAAGTACTCTTACATTGAAAAGTTAGCTCTGGCTGCTATTCAAGCTGTACAGAGATTTTGCCACTATATCCTGCTCCGAAAGACCACTGTCATTTCGGATTGCAACCCTATGACATATATTTTGTCACGTCAATTGCTGGGGGGAAAATACTCAAAATGGATTGTCATTTTGCAGGAATTTGATTTGGAATTCATCAAATCCAAATCAAAGAAATCTCTTGTTTTCGTCGAGCTTCTTTGCGACCTTCCCTCGAATACCATTGATTCAACTTCAGAACCATCAATTCTGGATGAGTCTTTGTTCTTGATTTCGTCATCTGACCCATGGTATGGAGATATACTGATTTATCTCCAGACCCAAACTTTCTGGCCTGATACCTCTCGCTTGCAACAGTGACGTATCTGATACCAAGCCAAAGATTATCTGATCGTTGGCAACACTCTTTACTGTCGTGGTATTGATACGATTTTACGAAAGTGCCTCACTAATGAGGAAGCCGAGAAAGTTTTGAATGATTCCCATTCAGGTGCTTATGGTGGACACTTATTTGGTTATGATACCGCACAGAGAATTCTCTGTGTTGGTTACTTCTGGCCTTCCATATTCAAATATTGCATTATTTCCGTCAGAAGTTGTCATGCATACCATATTTATCACTGTAAAGCTAGATTACCACCTACACCATTGCATCTTGTCGTCATTGTTGGACCATTCGCAAAATGGGGCATTGACTTCATGACATGTAACCCAACTTCGGTCGAGGGGCATGGCTATATTATAGTCGTCATTGACTATTTCACAAAATGGGCCGAGCCGATGCCAACATTAAACAACAGTGATGAGACAGCTGCACTTTCCTTTTTCAACCACGTGTTTGCGCGATTTTGTGTACCACAGGCTATAGTTACAGATCATGGAGCGCATTTTCGCAATCACATGATGAGTGAGTTAATTGCCAAGTTAGGACTTTCACATGATAATTCTACTCCTTATTATCTGCAAGCTAATGGATAGGTTGAGGCCACCAACAAAGTCCTGAAGTGAATGCTTCAAATAATGATAGGGGTTCATAAACGAAACTGGCATTTAATCCTGTACTCTACCTTGTGGGCATATTGAACCTCGGTGATAAATGCAACTGGATTCACACCCTTTCAATTGGTGTATGGTCTGGAGGCAATCTTGTCGATATAATGTGAAATTGCATCTCTTAAACTCATGATTAACCTATTACCCGACACTTCTGATGAAGAAGCGTTTTTCTTAGAACTCATCCATCTAGATGAAACCCGTCGTGAAGCCGCATTGGCTAACGAAGTAGATAAGAAACGAATCAAGGCGCAATACAATAGAAATGTCAAGCCTCGCATTTTTTCAGAAGGAGACCTGGTTTTGCTTTATGATCATGAAGCTGATAAACTTGGAGCAGGAAAATTTGAACCACTATAGATGGGCCCTTACATTGTCAAGCGTATTTTGGCAAAAGGTGCCTACGAGTTGGTGGATTATGATGGAATTCCATTGTCACAGCCCCGAAACGGGTTGTACCTTAAACGTTACTATACTTAATTTAGTGTAGTAAAATAATTGCATATATGCTTTAATTGCATGTGTGTGTGTCAGTGTGTCTTTTAAAGTTTTATGCGGTTAAGTAATCCACTTTGCATTTTTTGCAGATGTCGAAATCTTTGGAACCATTTGTTGGTTACGCCGATGGTGTTAGTCGTAGTACTCAGAACTTATCTTCAGCAGCATGGGCCATTTTCGCTCCAAGTGGCGAGTTAGTGAGTTTTCAAGGGATTTCTATCGGTCGTTCTACGAACAATATCATTGAGTATAGCGCGTTGATCGAACTTCTCTCTGATGCCATTTCACTTGGCATTCGCCGAATCATCATCAGGTTGGACTCACAACTTGTCATACTACAACTAACAAACGTTTATACCGTCGATACCCAACAATTCTTCGTATGTTCCTTAGAGTTCGCATTTTGGAAAGATATTTTGAGTACATTCAATATCAACATATTTCCATAAACTTTAACACATTAACTAATTCATTACCAAACTATGTGTTAAACAGAGATTTGCGCCACATGTAAAAGTAAATTTTCAATTCACATCATTAGTTGAATATGATTGCATATAACCATATATAAAAACTCTGAAAGTAAAAATAGATAGATGTTTTAAAAGTTTTTACAAAATTTGTATCCAAGACATGTTTGGTCATCTGACCTAAAAACTCAAAATGCATGCAAAAATCATCCTAACTAGACCTAGTGATGCTCATGATAACAAGTCACGGCATGAGCTATCATGTGCAAGAGCCGCATCCAACGGCCAGGAACACCAATAGTATAGCGCTACAGCCTCATAGGTTACTCCTCGATCCAGACATCCGGAATACCAAGGGTTAATCCCTCTACATGATCCCGCAACTCTGCCAGTGTCTCGACCAAATCCAAACCCTGGAGAACTGCTCTCCCAACATTTCTCCGCTCTAGTCCAACTGCCTCCTGCTGGTGTCTCATAGGTCGAACAGTACCAACATCTGCATGCATGAGAATTATTTTAGTTTAGTCTTGGAAACATCAAAACACAAAAACATGTAGAAACGTAAAAATCAAAAAACATTTGGTCAAAAAACAATTTACCTATAGCACCCCATTGAGCGCCCACTAGTAAATTCAACTCTGGATCTCCACGAAAACCAATCCCTGCATATGGATGCTCCTCGATGACAATGTGTTGTCGATCGAGCCAACTGAAGAATCCAGTAGAAAATGTAATTGATGACTGACCAGCATGTCTAGCCATCAATTCAACCCACCTCTGCATTCGTGGATCTCTAGGACCAGCTACACCCAGTGTTACATGCTGAGGTTGCATCAATGGAATTCTCTCTAAGTTAAAAGAAATTAAGAGCGATCCATAACTAAAATTCTTGGTCTTACCACTCTTTACCTTTGTTAGCTGCTCTTTTAGTGAAGAAAGTATTGCCTCACACCAGTTGAATAAAGTTGGCTCAATACACTCAAGTGCATACTGCATGTATGATATGTTAGCCAAATGGAGTGTCACACTGCCTACCAACTTTGCGATGGTGAAATGGATTGTTCTCAAAGGCAAATCATGAATATCTTTTATGATTATCTTTCTATCCTTGCTAGGCTATGTACCTGGCTGACAGAATTATAGAACATAGTCCCTCACTAATTCCCCTCCACAGGAGGAACCTGAAAGAGATATGGGGACACCACGTCTCGACAACACTGTAATAAAAATAAACATCATTGATCATAATACGGACCACTTTGTCCTTTATGTGAAAAGCCTGATCCGTCAGATCCCATGCATGAACTAGGAACTGCAAAAGTTTTGATTGTTGCCTCATTCCGGACAACCTGGAGTATTTGAACAACCCACAGTTTTTGACGGCCTCAACTGTACCCGGATTATTTAGTGCAACCGTGTCCTGTTCTTCATGCTCTCTTTCTTGCCAAGTAATAAACATTATGATCCGATGAAAGCCTGAAATCAAACCATAAGCTTAGTTAGGATCATTTTCATGAAAAAAACTAGAGAAATTTTGGGCCAAATTGGTGAAACAAGTTTTTGAAACTCGCCCACCGCAACCCATGCAAGGAGACAGTGCACTGCAGTGTAGCTAGCCTTCTGTCTAGGTGCTCCCCAAAGCATTTTTCGACATGGAAGCCTGCGCTGATCCCAGGGCGAATTTTTCTAAACCTAGGGGCCCTAAAAACCCTAAAAACTTGCATGAAACTGTAAAATAATGAAATGAAAAGAAAGAGGAGGGGTAAATCTCCTACCTGGTCCAGACAGTACGAAAAATGATCCGCAGAATCCCTCACAGTCAACTACTGAAGATTGAGGTAAAAAACAGGGTTAGAGCACAAACTGAATGGTAAATATCAAATGGTGAAAATAACATGGTAAATTCTTGTTTTTATGTTTATTTCATGATCATTTAATGAGTAAACTTTAGAATTTACCTATTTTTACCAATGAAACAGGTATGTTTAATCCGTTTAGTGTTGCTTTGGACAGATTTACAGCTGACTTACAGAATTTGATGTGCACGATCGTGAATTGTACTTTGACCATAGAGCATACTTGTATCTCTTTTTTGAGCTCCGTTAAACGTCGAAAAAGGAACGCCCTTGGATTCCTCTTTAAGCTCTTTTCAGACTCTCTAAATATGAAAAGATTGTCAAGCGCTTGTCCTTTTTAGCTTGTTAACGGATTGGAAACAACATCTACTCAATATAAGTTTAACCCTTTTCTGGACCGAGATAGATTATTTACGAAAAGGAATACGTTGATCGAACATGGTCAATAGATTCTCTTATATTGTTTTATGCTTTTTCAGACTTGGGAGACAAATTTACGAAAAAGAACTTGTGGAGTTTTCTTTTTGTCCCTTTTCAAACTTTCTAAACATGAAAAGGACCGAGTTATCATTGTCGTTAGACTCATTAAAACATCAAATAGTGACAAACGTATCCATCATGACAAGACCAAGTTTCACTTTCGCTAGACTCATTAAAACATCACATAGTGATGGATTCACCCGAAGGGTGGAATTATACAACAAGCATATGTTATCTTCCTCAAGCTTGATAAAAATAAAGAGGTATTGGTCAACAATGACTGGGGAAAATGGGAAAAGGCGTAAACCACTTTATGGCAGCAGGTCGTTCTTGAACATGACACTTTCACTTCATCACTATGACTATTTGGGTTGGGTTATCTGCTTGATGGTCATCATACCTTGGTTTATCATACCATCCATTACTTTGGTTTTGGGTCTATGCTGCCAATCCATTCAGTGTCGTCGACATGTTCAAGAGAAGTCACTCAGTTAAAATTCATCCTTTGCAATTCTCATAAACCTTCATTTTCATGACCGCCATTCCTGAACCTTGTGTCATCAGTCACATTCCGTCTCCAAAATCATTACTCGTTTCGTGTCGTTGATGTGGAATAAATCAAGGCCCTCCTCCGACAAGTTACTTCTTGTCGACATCAACACATTATCCAAGAAATTGACTTAGAAACACCCTTCCAGTACCTTGAGACTTGCATACATCAATGGCAGGTCTCTCGCTTCCAGAAATAGGTTGACATCACTGACCTTCAACCGAAAGACATTGTATGGTGTTCGACATCAAAACATCCATTCACACCATGCAGAATGTACTATAGTACCTTGAGGATCATTATCATTATCGATGATTTCTCTCACGTCTATTAACGGCTTACATCATTGGTTGGTAATCAAATGGTGTCTTCCCATGTTAGACTTCAGATCAAATATTCACATGGTTAGACTCATACTTGAGCGAATGATTAAATGAGATCGAAGACCCCATATCTAGTTTCATCCATCCGGGCTACGATTTCAGGAAATGTACCAAATCATCTGTACAATGGCTTTACATTGATGGTCATCTGATCATGGGTCTATATCTGTAGATGACTATCTATGTACTTATAATGAAAGTTTATATACTGAGCATGGGTATGCCTTCCCTCAGCAATTCATGAGAAAAAATCAAAATATCATGATATTATGTATTGTAATTGATGCAGGTCACCATCCACTTCGAAACCTCCTCATCACATCGTAAAGCATATCACTCGACATTAACATTTTCGACTTCATGCTTTAGGGGGCAGTTGTTACAGATCCATTTGGGCACATCACTCCCATCATTTAGATCAGTACTTTTAGGGCTCATCAAACCCTAATTTAGTTGCTACATGCCCTAAACAAGTCATCAATTTGAGTGCCTCCTTCCCTGAGAATTTATTGGCCTGAAGCCCTCCAAAAATGCCTCCTTGACGGACCAGCGCAGCCTTAGTCAGAGGTAAGTGCGCTTCAATGCAGGTAGGCCCATGTCAGGGTGCTTTCCAGAGCACTTAGCCCCACTTTGACCTACGTTGGGCGAGATTGAGCGAAATCATCATAGGGTTCTGGAAATATTCTTATCTTCTGGAGACATCTAGAATATTCCCACACTTATCATCTCCTATGAGCTCGAAATTGGATAGTGAATGATTTAAGTAACCTCCTATGCTCTCATCCCTTCCTCCATGGAAACTAACTCTAAGTTTAGAAGGCCATTCAATACCCTCATTTATGACCAAACCACCATCATTTTCCTATAAATTGAGCACTCATTGAAGTGATCAGGGGCTAAACTTTAAGAATTTGTAAGTAGATATTGTTGGTGTGAGGTTTGAGATTGTAAGCAAGTATTGTTATGTTGTTTAAGTGTTGTGCTTTTGATGTGATGTTGGTTGAAACCCAAGCTGGAAGAGTGACAATGGATCGGACTTCATGGTTGTAATTTTTCCTTCTACTTAATAAAGCTATTTACACCTTTTCCCATATTCTTGTCTCTATGTATGATGATTATATGTGTAAATGTTTTCGATTCCATTTGCTTATAGAAGATAGATCTCTTGTTTTGATTGGTTTTTGTCCTCTGTTTATGATTCCAGATACTTGTCAAGCGGATTAAGTTCAAGAAGGAACGATGGGAGCCAAACAAAGGAGACAAAGGGAAAGCGAAAGATAACAAGTAGGTCCCTTGTCTTATTTATCTTCTATAGAAAAAGGTTAAGTGCTTTAAATCTGTTGTTCTAGGTGTAGCTACCCACTTAGGGAAATTGTGTTTATCCGTAGATGCAAAATTACACATAACAATGTGCCGCATGACACGACTTCCAATGCACTTCCTCTAACTTGATACAAATTGTCAACCCTGAACCCAAGAGTAAAAGCATCCTTGAAATTTCTTTTCCAAACATGTACCTTTCTATCGATAAAGCCACCTTGAATCCTCTATCTTCCATTACTGAAATGGACACCAAGTACTTCTTGAGATCGAGTACATATAGTACTTCTTGCAAATGAATAGTGTTACCTTGATTCAATTGGAGGGTAACATTCCCTACTCCCTTCACGGAATAGGTGGCATCGTCTCCAAGGATGATCTCCTAATTTGTCTCATTTTCTATCAGATTAGAGAGGGTTTCCTTGTATCCGATGAAGTGCCTTGAGGCACAACTATTAATCAACCAATTTCCCAAAGTGTCCGGAGGAGAGGCAGTGGAGAGGGCCAATATAAGATAGTACTCTTTTTGCTTATTGTTAACAACATCGGATTCATCATACATGGCGTTCCTTGATTTCTTGGAGGGTCGGCCATTTCCATGAAGTCCCGCATTCCTTTTTCCTTTGCTATTGGACTTGCCATTCCTTTGATCATTGTTGTTGTTGTTGAAGTTTCCCTTGGAGTTGTTATGATTGTCATCATCTCGAGGTGTATCCCTTTTATTAGGACACTCCCTTGCATAGTGGTCGGACTTATTACAAACAAAGCACTTTCCCTTCCTTCCTCCCTTAGATTTAGGCTTTCCATGGAAATGACATTTAGACCCTACATTATTCCTCCTTTTAGCATAAATTGAGAATGCAGTGGGGCTGCTTCTATTAGAAGGTTTTTATTACTCCACCGTTCTTGTTTATTCTTGAATGCATCTCAACATCAATTCTTCAAACCCTGGAATTCGAGCATTGCTAAGTATAGTGGTTCTAAACATACCACTCAGGTAGGAGTCCTCCAAGGGTGGTGAGAGTAAGTTCCCTGTCATGAATGAATTCTCCAATCGAGAGTAGATCATTCTTGATCTCAGTAATCCTCAAGAAATAAGATTGAATGTCCTCATCCTTTCCCTTCTTAATATCCTTCAACTTATTCTTGAGAAAGAGAATTTGATTAGCATTACTAACCTTGAACATGTCGACCAACCTATCATGTATCTCCTTGGAGGTTTTCAATTCGGACATATAGGCCACCAAATGCTTGTCAATGGAATCCCTAATAATCTTCTTCACTTTGACTTCAGCCTTGTTGTGCTTGGTCTTCGTAGGAGGAGACTCGGGGATTTTACCCTGCACATAATCCATCACTTCCTTCTCTTCCAAGGTCAAATCAAGAGACATCTTCATACATGATAGTCAGATTTATCATGGAGCTTGCCTTCAACCGGGAAGTAGGATGAGGAACCCATTGAGTATTTTGTCCTTGTCCAACTATCTTTGGTGATTACTCTTTTATTCTTGCTTTAGCTTTGTCTTCACCTCAGCTCTGATACCATGTTAATTTTAGGCAACAATGGTATGTTCTATGCTTTAGAGCAATTTTACTTTAATTTCTTTATGAGCCCAATATCAATTTCAGTTTAGCAATCACATAAACATGTAAGTAAAATGCTCATAGAACATAAACATAAATAGTAGAAGAAAAGCGAAGACAAGAGGACACAAGATGTGGCACCAACCAAGGACAAACCCCAATGTGCGGAACCCTTGATCAAATCTTCTTTTAGTCCTCAATAGTTCAGCGGAGAGAGAGAGTACAATTTACAAATTCTGATAATTTATAACAGCAACTAAATAGCCCTAACCAGAAAATTCAACATTGGTGAACAGGGCGAATTTCTTCCTCAATTCATCTCGGTCAAAACCTAGTCAACTTCGGCCTCCAACAGCAAGTCTGATTAGCCCAAAACAGTTTGAAAAAAGTCGTCAAAAGTGGTCAACAAAAGTCAACCCTACAGCCAACCCTAGTATAGTAAACTCTGGCCAAACAAGAGGTCAGATTGCCTCGATTCTTGTGCCCAGATCTATGGGCTACTTGGATAGAATTCCTCCACCCAAAATCGCACCAAAAACAAGTCAACATTGGTCAACGCATTGAAAACAGCCTCTGAAATTTTCAGTCAAACCTGATCAATGCTGAAACAAAAAAAACCCTTCCTTCCCTTCGCACATGTGGAGAGCAGCTTCTGATTTTCGCATCTAGTCAAAGTAGGAGAGAGAAGATGAGTGAGTGAAGTGTGTCCAAATGAGGAGGAGGCATCATGTATTTAGAGGCAAACGTTGAGCATGAATACACATGACTATTGGGCTTCTAAGACTACATGAGTTTGTTGGCCGACATTGACAATTTGACCATAATCAAAATAAATTCATAACTTCATTTGTACTTGTCAGAATCGGATGATCTTTAGATCAATCCTACCTCTCCAAGAGATGAATGTAATAAAAATATCACTTGTCATAAATAAGATGACCCATGTGGAGTTTGGCCCTATTTGCCAATTTTAACAATACGCGACTAGTCAAAAGACGATCCACCTATGTACGTGACTTCTCAATGGAAAACCATCGTACAAATTTGCAATCACAAAATCATACCCTTGTTGCTCAACACAACATCTATCAAACCCAAATCTCGGCATACAAGTTGTTATAGACACACATCGTAATATCATCATCACAGATCTGTCAAACCTTAAACAGATTATCCAGTATGTGGTCATTTCATATTTATTAGATATGATCCATCTCCATGCTACGTAGTGCACACCTATTTCAAATCACGTTATTCATAAATAATTCATCACATGAACATGCTAACACTTTGATCTCCATCTCCTTATATAGCTTAGGCCTTAACGAATACCTTAGGTCAATCTCTTAGTAATCTCAATGGTATTCTTTGACGGGATCAAATCTTTGTTGTTGCGCTCATTACTATGGGTCAATACCATGGTAAAGACCCCTGATATTCATAATACCATAATGCAAAAACTGTGCGCGACTTCTCTTCATCATACCTGCGTATGTATGCGGCTAATCTTCACATGACCCGCGTATACCTTTGTAAACTTCACCTTTATCATCTTCTTGTCTCTAAATTGATATTTATTTATCCATCTCACATGTAGCATCTGCATAACCATCATGTTGACATATTTATCAAGTAGATTTCCATCAAGGACAACACATTAGTCATAATGTCAACAATCTACCCCTTTGGACTTAATGGAAACCACTTTGGTGTTTGGTCACCACTACATGTAGATACCTATAAACACATTTGTAGATATAGCAAGCTTCTCTCCAAGCATTCTACTCCATACACCAAGCTACTCTTCTCCTTTGACATCAAGGGAAAAGTGTTGATCAATGTTGAACGGAGACTTTTTTCTCCCTTTATAGAGAGGATCATTGTAGGTCTAATCTGTTGAATATGAACACTGACCATGCTCCCCCTCAGTGTATGTTGAATCTTTTGGAAGATTTTCAATGAAATACATGATTCTATGACTTAACCATGTATGACATTTCCTATCACCAAGGACTCATGCTTACATTAATCACCCAACATAGTGGGGTTACATATTTTATTCAATATAACATCAAATGCCTCAAACGAGATTACATACATAATTGACTTAACCCTAATAGTCCAAATGTGACTGATTATTACAATTATTACATCATGGGTCTTTACATGACCTTTACATCAAGAGACATATATGACATTTATGATCAAAAGCAAAGGCAAGAACCTTAACCATGCGGTAGCAAGACCATAATAGTCATCATAGGATCTTGTAACATAGATAGCAGTAATATGAGCAACAACATGCACATCCTCATCATCGATATGCAAGATAAGGCAATGTAGCTTCAATATCATCAACTTGTGACCAAGTATGCAACATTACCAAATTATAGCAACAGCGTAAGATTGTTTGTAGAGATCTGTTATCTGTAGGAACTAACCCTATAATTTTTTTTTATTTTTTTTAAATGCTAAAAATACAACCATAAGGAAAATAGCATTTGGAACCCAGAAATTAATAAGCATTATATAAAACTTTCCTGAATTTCACTTCATTTAACATACCATCTAATTTACATACATTTAAATAAAACCATAAAGAAGTCATAAAAAATATAGTACAACACAGGTACCATTCATCAAAAGACGAGATTCAAACTTTACTTGCCGCTACTTGTCTTCTTTTGTTGTCGATCGCCTCCGAGTGTGAATGTCGATGTGCTTGATCTGAATGCAATGACCCACCGGTTGACCTCCCAGCCTACTCCGTGGGTACTCTCCTTCCCCGCGGACCCCCAAGGTGTAATGGGGTTGTACAATAGAGGAATGTATTAGCTGGTAGAAGAGAGCACTCCTTAGCTGGTAGAGGAGAGCACTCCTTGGCTCAAGAGTCCCCTCTCTAAATTCCTCTACCTCACCAAACTCACTATAGCTCATAGTCACTTAATCTAACATAGTCACATCCATTCAACAATAGGGTAAAGAAAAGGTCCCTTCTCCCATGGCTTGCCCCTTCTTTTATAGGAGTCCTCATAGGTGACACTTGGAATTTCATGTATAATTAATTATTTTTTATAATTCAATAGTTTGATTATTCACCCACCCATGTGTCACTCTTTCATCAAGGATCTTCAAAATTATTTACTTAAATTTTAATTTAAAAATAATATTTTTCCTCGCCTCAACAAGATTCTTATTACTTCTCCTAGTTGTTTCTTGATCCCCCTTTTTACTCCTTAATTTGTGTTCATTACTAAAGTCAATTAATGAGTCAAGATTTGATCCCCTATCTACTCCCTAATTTAACTCAAGTTATCTCTTAGATGGATATTCTTATGTTGGTTGTTGCCACATGGAGGTTCTCTACATTTCTCTAAAATTTAATTTATTAATCTTATTTTAATTCACCATCCTCTTCTCTTAATTAGGTTTAACTATTTTAGGATTAATCTTTATCCTCACATTTACATCTCTCTTTCCCCTTTTTACCTGATTAAACTACATAATCTACCTAATAATTTCCAACATGGGGAGCGTAGAGTTTTTAAGATAAAATATTTTATTTCTTCCTATGATCCTCTTAACCCAAGTTTTATTCTTGATTTAATTACCTCGGTTTCCAACATCATTTACCCTTGATGTAAATTTACCTAGTTTTCATTTCTTGATTATATTTATTTATTTTTAATGATTCCAAGGGTGCCAAGTTTGGTCGTTCCCTTCAAGAACTTCCCTTGAAGTTCCAAGGGTGCCACGCCTAACAATTTATTTGTGATG
Source organism: Pinus tabuliformis (assembly GCA_031772625.1). Taxonomy (NCBI): domain Eukaryota; kingdom Viridiplantae; phylum Streptophyta; class Pinopsida; order Pinales; family Pinaceae; genus Pinus; species Pinus tabuliformis. The sequence goes on along the minus strand of CM062804.1, from coordinate 81,101,190 downwards.
CCAAGGGTGCCAAGTTTGGTCGTGCCCTTCAAGAACTTCCCTTGAAGTTCCAAGGGTGCCACGCCTAACAATTTATGAAATGAGGGTCCCAAAATATGAAGAATACTCCCTTGATAATGATGGGCTACCACGATTTCGGGGAAAGATATATGTACCACCGAATGAAGATATACGCCAGTTAATCTTGAATGAAACACATCGGGCAGTATACATGGCACACCCTGGTGTTAAGAAGATCAGTGCTGACCTAAAACCACTCTTCTTTTGGAAATGGATGAAGGACATCATAAACTTGGAAGCAAGATGCTTAGAGTGTCAGCAAGTAAAAGTTGAACACGGACATCCAACAGAATTATTGCAACCCCATGAGATACCAAAATATAAATGTGAAGTTATATCAATGGACATCATTATGGGACTACCAATGACCTCAAGAAGACATGATTCCATATTTGTAGTGGTGGACACGTTGACCAAGAGCGCCCATTTTCATACCAGTTAAGACTACATATAAGGCATCAGAAATAGCTAGAGTTTTTATTGATGAGATTATGAGATTGCATGGAGTGCTTAGGAAGATCATATCTGATAGGGGATCTGTGTTTACAGGAAGGTTTTGGACAAGTTCCCAAGAAGCCTTGGAAACCCAGTTGAACTTCAACACTACTTTTCACCCTGAGACGAATGGGCAGACATAGAAAGGACTAATCAAATCCTCGAAGACATGCTTCGGAGGTATGTGACGGACCAACAAAAGAGATGGGAGGAGTTTTTACACCTCGTGGAATTTGCTTACAATAATAGTTATCAGAGTTCCATCAAGATGGTGCCATTTGAGTTCTTATACGAAAGACCTTGCAAAACACCTCTCAGTTGGGACCGACTAGAGGACTGAGTATTAATAGGACCAAAAGTGGTGCAAGAGATGGAAAAACAAATAACTATGATTAGAGGAAGGCTAAAAGAAGCACAAGACCGACAAAAGAGCTATGCTAATGCTCATCGGGTAAGCCGAAGTTATGAAGTGGGAGATAGGGTATTCCTGAGAGAAAGGCCCCCAAAAATAAAAATTAAAAAAAAAAAAAAAAAAAGGCTAAAAGCTCTACAAAATTCAAAAAGGGAGAAAAAATTGTCCCCACGGTTTGTGGGACCTTTTGAAATCTTAGAAAAGAAAGGACCGGTGGCATATAGGTTTGCCTTACCTCCATATTTAGTGTGTATGCATGAGGTGTTTCATATTTAGGTTTTGCGTCATTATATTTCAGATACTTCGCATGTTATTGACTTTGATCATTTGCAAGTTTTGGTCAAGGGAACAGTAATGGCTGAACCAGTGCGCATACTGGACCAACAGTAATGGCTGAACCAGTTCGCATACTAGACCAGCGAACTTTGCAGATTAGATGATGGTTAGTAGACCAAGTTAAGGTCCAGTGGGACAATTATAGTCCTAGTTCAGCTACTTGGGAGGACGCCGAGGAGATGCGTCATCATTTTCCTTACCTATTCCAAGGACTTTGAGATGAAGTCTATCATTAAGAGGGGGTGTATGTAGCGTCCCGCTCTAATTGACTAACAGTGATATGAGATTAACATTTATTTAGCCCTAAGGCCCACACTTTATTATTTGAGGACCTCAGATTGAGGATCTGGACACATGACTCTATTATTATTGGTTGTGATATTAGTGGTTGTGATGTTTATGTATGATCTCCATTGATATTATGATGAAGATAGCATTAATGGTTATGCATGTTCTCTATTGATATTATGATGATTGTGGCATAAATGGTTATGTTTGTTATCTATTTGATGTTATGATGTTGATAGCTTTGATGGATATGTATGCTTCCATTGATGTTATGATGATGATAGCCATGATGGATGTGTCCCCTATGTTACCTACTTGCATTAGTTCTTGTTCACAATGAACAATGATGTGAATGACCAGATGATGGTAATGATGCTATTATGACAATAACTAACACTAAAAAACATTGTTACTGATAATTATTGAGTATGGCATGAAACCACCAAACGCACTCGCACATGACGAGTTGACGACACCTGGTTTGATGAAAATTTATATTATTTTATCTTTGAAATTCTAAGTCGATTTTGAAACCTGCTATATATGTTTATCTATATTCTGATGATATGTTAATGGTTGCAAGCACAGATTAGTTGCTTGGCCAAATGACTCACATATGGGTGATGGGGTTGTACAATTGGATGGAACTACATGGGAGGGATGGGACAGTGTCCCTGATCTCACCCACTAGCACTCCCGCCGTGACTTGGGCTAGAAAGGTTGAAACACCTTCGCCTTGAAGATCACGATGTCATGAGGGCAGGTCCCAAAGTTGGTTCGCTCATGAGGATTTTACTGGGGGGCGCGCATCAAGGTAGATTCCTTAATCCCTGACACCATTAGTCTCACTATAGCAGACAACATAAGAGATGATACTGGTCTCTGTTGTTGCACCTATACTTTCCCATCATAGCCACTAAATGCTTGAAGGGCAACTGGCATGGCACCCTTGGAACTTCAAGGGAAGTTCTTGAAGGGCACGACCAAACTTGGCACCCTTGGCATCACAAATAAATTGTTAGGCGTGACACCCTTGGAACTTCAAGGGAAGTTCTTGAAGGGCACGACTAAACTTGGCACCCTTGGCATCACAAATAAATTGTTAGGCATGCCACCCTAGGAACTTCAAGGGAAGTTCTTGAAAGGCACGACCAAACTTGGCACCCTTGGAATCATTAAAAATAAATTAATTAATAAATATAATCAAGAAATGAAAACTAGGTAAATTTACATCAAGGGTAAATGATGTTAGAAACCAAGGTAATTAAATCAAGAATAAAACTTGGGTTAAGAGGATCATAGGCAGAAACAAAATATTTTATCTTAAAAACTCTACTCTCCCCACGTTGAAAAATATTAGGTAGATTATGTAGTTTAAATAGGTAAAAATGGGAAAGAGGGACATAAATGTAAGGATAAAGATTAATCCTAAAATAGTTAAACCTAATTAAGAAAAGAGGATGGTGAATTAAAATAAGATTAACAAATTAAATTTTAGAGAAATGTAGATAACCTACATGTGGCAACAACCAACATAAGAATATCCATCTACGAGATAACTTGAGTTAAATTAGGGAGTAGATAGGGGATCAAATCTTGACTCATTAATTGACTTTAATAATGAACACAAATTAAGGAGTAAAAAGGGAAATTAAGAGACAACTAAGAGAAATAGGAATCTTGTTGAGGTGAGGAAAAATATTATTTTTAAATTAAAATTTAAGTAAATAATTTTGGGGATCTTTGATAAGAGAGTGACACATGGGTGGGTGACTAATCAAACTATTGAATTATCAAAAATAATTAATTATGCATGAAATTCCAAGTGTCACATATGAGGACTCCTATAAAAGAAGGGGCAAGCCATGGAATAAAGGACCTTTTCTTTACCCTATTGTTGGATGGATGGGATTATGTTAGATTAAGTGACTACAAGCTATAGTGAGTTTGGTGAGGTAGAGGACTTTAGAGAAGGGACTCTTGAGCCAAAGAGTGCTCTCCTCTACCAGCGAATACATTCCTCTATTTTACAACCCCATCACCCATATGTGAGTCATTTGGCCAAGCAACTAATCTGTGCCTGCAACCATTAACATATCATCAAAATATAGATAAACATATATAGCAGGTTTCAAAATCAACTTAGAATTTCAAAGATAAAATAATATAAATTTTCATCAAAGCAGGTGTCATCAACTCGTCATGTGCGAGTGCCTCTGGTGGTTTCCTACCATACTCAATAATAATTAGTAACAAGGTTTCTCAGTGTTAATCATTGTCATAATAGCATCATTACCATCACCTGGTCATTCACATCATTGTTCATTGTGAACCAGAACTAATGCAAGTAGGTAACATAGGGGACACATCCATCATGGTTATCATCATCATAACATCAATAGAAGCATACATATCCATCAAAGCTATCAACATCATAACATCAAATGGATAACAAACATAACCATTTATGCCACAATCATCATAATATCAATAGAGAACATGCATAACCATTAATGTTATCTTCATCATAAAATCAATGGAGATCATACATAAGCATCACAACCACTAATATCACAACCAATAATAATAAAGTCATGTGTCCGGATCCTCAACTTGAGGTCCTCAAATAATAAAGTGTAGGCCTTAGGGCTAAATAAATGTTGATCTCATATCACTGTCAGTCAACAAAAGCGGGGCACTACATTATCAACTCATTCCCTTGACCTCATCAAAGTCAACTCTCTTTCCCTTTGGTAGGAGCCTCAACCCATGTACATCAAAGACATATAGATCTTTATAGTACAACAACATATATTTTCATGTATCATAAAGTAATATAGGCAAATGTAACATCAACCTTCAACATCATTAATATGTGACTAAATATGCAATGTCTTCAAGCATCACCCAGCTATTGTAGCAATCGTATATCAATAACTATCCTCTTATCTTCATGTATCCTGCCTTTTCCTCATAGGCAGCGATACCATTTTCTTGGATCATGATGTCATCATAGGCATCTATCAAAGATAAGGAGAACCTTCAACATCAATCAGGTGTATCAAGAAGAACCATCACACTATAGGCAACTCAAGTGATCATCCATAAGATTCCTATCTACAATTTATTGATATCCCATGACATAGAGATAGAAATATGTAAGAATTCATCATCATTAACTAATCATAGCATGAGATTGTGCAATCAATCTCTGTTAGTATCCCATCTCCTTGATCTCACATCATCAAGATCAACATGCTTTCAAGCAACATACTAGATTTAGCATATCATGTACATGCAACTCAAGCAACATGTAAGTATCATCCATAACTTCACAATATGAACCTTGTGCATCATATAACACAAAATGACAACAACATATAAATGTCAACCAATACTGAGTGAGTCATTAACCATAGTATGCACGTCCTCTTCAACAAGTGTATTATGTAGAATCAACTTTACTAAGTGCACCTTAAGGAGTATAACAAAACTTTAGCAACATATGTGTCTTTAGCAGCGTCACCAATTATATATACTTTTTATGAACACCATTATGCAACTAGAAATGCTCACGAAATCATAAAGCCAACAATGCATTATTAGAAGCATAGAAAATGCCCCCCCTGGACCTGTGTCAACTATTCACTATTAGGTATGACCATATCCAGCTTCATTAATTAGGAAACCCATCAAAAGAACCAAAGCAGCAATGTCATATTGTAACAACTCATAACCATCATAAGCCAATACCAACCTTCGAAGTAGTATTTGAACATCAATATAGTGTAACTAACCATTATCAAAACCAAAAAGCCAAATAATAACTAAATGAATCATATTAGAACTTCTCCCTGATTTTATGCCATTGTTTCTTCATCTCAGATAAACATATGTGATTGTTTAGATCAAAACTCACATATATACACGACTTTTCTTCATAAGATCTATGTACATCAAGTAAAATGTTGAGTTTTTATAACCACAGCTCCCCCCGAGCCTATACTGTATGTTCATTTTCATTGTTATTACATTAGGTGCACTGTCAGTAATATAAGTAACATGAACAACATGAGAATCATCATCAAAGTATACATATGTATAGCTCCCCCTGAGATCATACATCATTAATTCTGAGGATCTAATAATCATCACCTTCTCTTTATGAGGTCATGTACCTCACATCACTTCTGCAGCCAATGTACTAGAATATAGACCATCTTCTTTTACTGTCTGAAGAAGAGGAACTATCCTCCTCATTTCTGCGAGAATTTGTCTCTTTAAACACGTATAATTTGTCTGAATTTCTATATCCTCTTGCTCCGACCCTGCATTTGGTTGATGTAAACACAATTACATTTCCTTTATCTGCCATTTGACCTACACTTGGAATATTTTACTTTAGCCTTTCAACTAATAAAGTATGAGCTATTCTTCTATATTTATTCATTCTAGCTCTACCTTTTCCCAGAACTTTTGTAGGAACACTATTTCCAAGAATAACCTTACCATTTTGGTTTTTCCTGAGAGACTCCATCTTGCTCTTATCTCCAATCATGTGATGAGAGCATCCATTATCTATATACTATTCATCTTCATCTTCATCTTTAAACGAGCAGAGAACAAGACCACGCCTTATTTGTTCTTCTTTCTGCTTATTATGAGAAATGTTGGAGGATTCAACATTTTTAAGTCTATCAATATTCTTATATGATTGCTTGTCATGTTGTCTATGAAGATTCATTGATTTGTTCCTGCATTATTTTTCTACATGCCCAAACTTGTTCAAACATAACATCTTATATGACCTGTAAGGAGAGCAGAAGAATCATAATATTTTTGTTTCATATTCCTTTTATTGCAATCAATAGCTTTGTGACCAAATATGTTGCAAATAAAACAATATCCCTTGAAGAAACCTAAGTCCCTGGGAGCTTATGTACTTCTTCTTATATGATTGCTTGTCATGTTGTCTATGGAGATTCATTGATTTGTTCCTACATTATTTTTCTACATGCCCAAACTTGTTACAAACATAACATCTTATATGACCAGAAAAGAGAGCAAAGGAATCATAATATTTCTGTTTCATATTCCTTTTATTGCAATCAATAGCTTTGTGACCAAATATGTTGCAAGTAAAACAATATCCCTTGAAGAAACCTAAGTACCTGGGAGCTTATGTACTTCTTGTGAGATGACTCCTTTCTTGAAACAATCTGCTTCTGCAATTGGTTGCAACATGTCCATAATTATGACATATAAAGCATTCAACATTATTGATCAGAGGAGAGAATTGATTAACACTTCTATAGTTAGGAGCAGATGATTTCCTTTGAAGATTTACTTTCCTTGTTTGTTGATCAGGTTGACTTCTTATCTCTTTATTGAGCACTTCAGGTTTTGCATTGTTACCCTTTAGATTCCTTGCACTAGCTTGTGAACTAGATTCTCCTTTAATAGTTTCATGAAAACCAAGACCAGATTTAATGGAAGGAGACCTTTGACTACTAAGAATGTTATCCAAAATCTTAGTACTATCTTGAAATCTCAAATGTTTATCATTTTCTTTTAATTTACCTTTTAGAATGTTTACCTCAACCTCCATTATTTGGTATTGCTTTTCCTTTTCAAGATATTGCTTTCTCATTCCTTCTTCAACCTTCTTCCTTCTTCCATTTGCTCCTTTAAGTTGATAATTTCTTCCTTCAACCCATTCTCTTGTTCTTCAAATGCTTGAAGTAATTCTTCATTTCACTTGTTTGACTTCTCAAGACCTACTTTTAGAGAGAATCCCTGCTTCAAGCCCCTCACACTATTGTTTAGATTCAACTGCAGCATTTATTGATTTAATATGATCCCTGTTATCATATGCATGCAACTTATCTTTAAGATTAGTAATATTTTTCAAAGCAAGATCAAGTTTTCTTTTAAGATTAAAACTTTCTTCTAACATGTCTTCTTTTGAATCAGTAACTCCATCATGTTCATCTTTACATCACGCCCTCATGCCCACCCTCGAAGAGAGAGAGCCCACTCTAAAAGAATTCATAGGACATTGATGTGACAAGAATGTCAATATTTTTTGGGAGTTTGAACCTGTGTTGAGGAAGGAAATGACCAAATATTCACACCTTCCAACAAATCTAGCGAATAGTCCACCAAATCTAACTCCATTTGCCATCAAAGAGATGGTTGAAAAGGGGTCGGACGAACGCCTGAATAAAAAGAGGAGAGATCAAAATGCCTATTCAACTGAGGAGCAAGGCCCTTAGCCTCTCAACCTCGAACACTCATTGCACATGCTCAAACCTTTTTCCCATAAATTAATAAGTATTATTTTTGTTAAGTTGTCTAAGTCGTCAGATGACTACAGGGTTAACTTGTGGCTTGAGAAACCACAACCCAAGGGCATCTAAGCCGCCAAAATCATCAAGGGATCGCACCTAGCCTAGGTCACACCATCCCTTAACATCGTTGTGTTTTTACCCACAAAGTTTCAAACCAATAACTTTCACATCACGGAATGACTTAACAGTACACCCCATCACCATCTATTCTACACCCCATAGACCATAAATTTAATGAGTATAATTATATAGCTATACTACAAATTAATGACTACCAATACTACTATTTCATAGCCATCTAATAATAATGAATTAATATGTTGAATTCATAACAAATATTTCTTGTTATGGCTTAGAGCCTTGTTATCTAAGTAATATTTTGATGACTAAATTATATTATTTCTTCTGTAGAACATAAAAATACTTCTCACATTCCCGGATCTGGGTGTCTGACGGCAACATAGGCACATGGCCAGCGGTTTGGATGGGCGCGTGGTTGATCTTCACCGCCACACATCCTCTCGCGGCTCTGGTCATAACTCCTCCTCTGCTCCAGCTTAATGAGACTTTAATGATGCCAGTACATCCATTCACACCGATTAATTTCTTGATCATGGCGCTATCAACTCGCCATATTCGCATTTATCCTCTCCGCTTTGTCTCCTCCTCCATTGCAATTGCAGTGGCTTGTTCTCGGCCTCTCTTAGGAGTAAACCAGGCTTCGGCTCGCTGGAGGAGCTTCTGGCTTTGCCCTCAAGCCATCCTCTGTTTCCCCTACTCTTATGCTCACCACCCGCTTGCTGCCCTGAGCACTGAAGCCAAGTCAGTTTTTTTCCTTCACTGCTTCCTTCGTCTTCCTAAAAGCCAGGATCATTCTGCCCCTCCAGCTATGCCGAAACTGCAACAACGGATGAGTTGCAGAAGGGGCAACTCTCGCGGGCAAATTGGGCGCCAGGCCGCCTCCTCCACAACAGACTCTTCAACCTCCTGCCCAGACCTTCGCTCAGATAGGTACCCTGCTACTCGGAGTGGACGGGGTAGGGGCAGAGGATTACAGATAACAGCACCGAGCTCCTTCCAATCCATGACCAACGCCGCTCAGTTACGTTTTCCCTGCAGTCATGGCACTTCTTCCTTTATGGCCACGGTCACCATTGAGCTTAGCGAGCTCAATTCAGGTCAAGGGGCTGGTTCCCTCAGAGCGACTTCGGACAGGCCGGCGGAAGACAAACCAGGCCCCATCCAAACAAACCTCGATCAGAGCAAAGCTTCAGGCTCTGGTAAAGGCAAAGCTTCTCAAAGCATGAAGAATCAGGCGGGCTCCTCTGATGACGACGATGATTACAAGTATGGATGCCACATCACCGAGGAGCCGCCTGATCCCTCTCCTGATGCTTAAGCAGGTTGGTTCTTTTTGGTTTTCTTGGACTTCTGCCAGCTCTAGAAGGTTCACTCATCACTATCCTAGATATGTTGACAAATGCATTAGCTCATACTGCCAGTTTTTCATACACAAGGGGCATTCTGCCAACCTTCAGTTTCCAATTTTGGTCGTAGTCACAGTTACCTCTGTTTTCAGTTATGGGTTGTCGTGTAGCTGGTCACAGCTACCAAGTCTAGCTTTACTGTCTGGGTTGTCATATAGCTCCGGTTTAATTCTCAATTCCAAGTTTTGGTTGTCGTATAGCTCTGGTTTAATTCTCAACTCCAAGTACAACTATGGGGCTTTCTGTATTTTTGCTTTACTCATGAACAGGCTCTCTACAGTTCTTGAGGGCAATACTCTACTGGATTTTGGCACACAGATTTGCTTTGCTTGTAATCATGCCGCAATTTTGGCCTAGCTCTACGAGGTCATGGACTCGGTGTAAAATATTTTTGTATTAATATAGAAATAACCTTATTAAAAAAAAAACTTCTCACCAAAATAAAACTAAAACAAAAAATCATATAAATATAATTGTTGTTATATAATAGAATTACAAAATAAATAAATTGCTATATAATAAATAACAAATATATTAATAATACAAATTACTTTATATTTTGAAGATATTTATGATACTCTTTAAATGTTTATACATAAATATTAATTAATTTAAAATAAGTTAATAAATTAAAAGATATGGTGTATTCTTTACTTGGCCATATCATATCATGATATGGTGAATGGAATGCATTCTTTACTTAGCCATATGTATTATGCTTCTCATTCGTATCTTTAGTGGAGATTACCTATGTTGAGTAAGTTTAGGCGATCGAGTGCTAGAGAGCAACGTTTTCAATTTGTATAATATTGATGCCAACTATGTAAGAGCTCTCAAGTAATATATTAACATTGGCTTCAAAAAAAGATTTTATACAAGATTCATTGGCTTCAAAGAAAGATTTTATACAAGATTCATTGGCTTCAAAGAGATTTTATACAAGATTTTGGTTGACTCAGGCATAAAGTCATATAGTGATGCATTGCTAAATAAACAAACAATGAGCTTCATCCTTAGTCAATGGTTTTATATAGTGATGTAAGATATATTAGTATTCACTGACCATGACAGTGTTGGTTGTGCACCTTCCCTTTAATTAAATATAAATAAATGGAGATTGACTAACCTATTAACCCTTCTTCTGGTTAAATATAGTGATAATATAGGAGGTTAAATATAGTGATGGTATGGGAGATATACTAGGGATAGTGCTCAAAGAAATATTATTAGATAAGAACACACCACATAATTATACTAGACTTTTATAAGTTCAACAAAACAATTACTTTCAGCTCAATTCTTTCAAAGTCTATTTGTGATTGATTTTCCAACTCAACAGGCATGGCTTTCTTATTTAACTTATTTTAACCCCAAATTTCATGTAATTGACAAAATTTAGTAAGAATTATCACTCACATCTACATTGTTTTATATAAAATCATTACCATTTACATATACTTTTTGCAAGTATATACATAAGTAAGCTTCCCCAGAAGGGGTGATAAACCAAGGTAATAAGAGTGATGGGACAACACACAGTGGTCTCGCTCAACAGAGGGGGAAGCAAGGTCGTCCCATCCCCCAAATGCATACACTTTACACGATGAAAACACATGTTGTTGAACTCATGATACCACATTCATTGTGCAAGTCGTCAATTCGAGATTTTTCCATGGATAAGGAATTTCATCCCCCTCCATTTGATCTCTGCACCATTCAACCTGCTCCATCTTGGAGACTTTTCCTTCAACCTTGCCTCACATCGTGTTGTTTCTATTTCCATTTGTTGTTTCCATATTTCCCTTCAGGGGTGAACCAAGGCCTCCAAACTTGGCCACCCTCATTTCCTCTGTTGTCAATGTTTCACCTAGAACGCAAGGCAAGTTCAAAAATAGATATAAGGTGGTATTTTGTGCAACTGGTATACCAATCGTCACTCAAGCTCAGATTTCTCGTAGGCATGGTGATGATAGAATTCACTCGGTTCGATTGGCATCACTTACAGAAGCAGGCGGTAAGTTTGTCTGCCTCACCTAGACCTCTCCACATTTATGCATTTGGACCCAGGGATTTTATTCCCTAGATTCTCTCTATCCCCGACGACACATGCTATGGTTCACTTTCCCTATGGTTGCAAAGGTTGTTGGTAGTTTTATTCTTCATTCGTCTTGGTGGAGGCTTGGCTTTGAAATTGGGGTTATTGCATTATGTCACATTATATGGTTTATTTTTACTTTACTATGGGTGTGGTGGTTGTGAGTCATTCCATATTTCAGTTGTCTTAGCAGGGGCCCAACTTTGAAATTAAGGGCGATGTGTTTATTGTTGGCATGTTGCCTCGTCCTGTCCTTTGGTTTCACCCCTGAGTCATCCCGACCAAGCAACTATGAACCTCCTGGTTTACTACACCGATACATTCACCCCCACTCCTTCCTTTACTTAAGCACTTTACACACAAGCATAGTCCCTTAGCAAATTGATACACTACCTCATTTGTTTTTATTATTATACCTAAACAACAAGCTAATAGTCACAAAGGCTCCTCTAGCCATGTTGAAGGTAATGTGATGGGTTGTTACCATGCCCACATTGCTACCCGTTGATATCATTCACAGATCCCTAATCCTATCTAGCTAGAATTGGAACACACTGCAACAAAAGCTATGGCAAACATGAAGAGCTTATTGATGCAAACATTTTGGCTTCCATGGTTGAGTTGTTTCCTTACCTGAGGCACACTCGTAGGAGGCAAAGCCAATCCTGCATTGTGGAGTTATATTGGCATAGTAAAGCTCTCCTCGACAAAGTATTATTGAAGAGAAACAAAGCAAAACCAGAAATTTCTTTACAGCAAGATGACATCCAAACAAAGCGCCAAGAGACATCCATTAATGAGCATCATGACATGGCCCTTCAGCTTGCCCAAATTGAAGCCATGCTTTCTTGGGACAAAGGCCCAACATCCCCAGGCACGAGCAGTTCTAATAGATGTTTTCCACCTCCACTTAATTGATACCATGGTTTACAGTTTCAACAAAATGTCTCTTTTTGGGTTTCCATATATCTCATGTTTATCTAGTTTACAGATAGTCTGGTTACATTTTTTATAAATCTAGTCTTGTAACTTTTTCAGAAGCTCTGATGTTGGTATCATTCACAGACTATGATTTAGACAATGTTGTTTTTATGTCCTTTTTTTTACCAAAATTATACATTTTTTACCACTTAGTCTTGTTTCCCCAAGTGCAGACCACGTCAATTAAATTAACTAGTATGGATGTATATGATGTACCACTTTCACTAATCATTAGACTAGCAAAATTTACAAAAAAAAAAAAAAAAAATACTTAATTAAACTTACTAATGAAGTAAATTATCAAATCATTGTTATCTTTCCCTCTTGCATTATTTTATACATAATACTTGTCATTTATGTAGTGTGTAAGTCAATGCATAAATATATTTACTAATGTAGCAATATATCACTCTATAACTCTTCCTTTTTTTTTACAGTGGAACTTTCATATATTTCTTCCACTTTTCTCAATTGTAGTTCTAGCTCAAGTAGCTGAGGGGATGTTTTTCTCCCTCACCAAGGTTCAATTCCCATTAGTGACATGTTGAGTTCACATTGAACGTTAAGTAGACTATTATAATTACCTCGAATCCTATGGTTGAATCAATTTTGTGTCTTTATCCACTTTAATTATTCTAATTAAAGAAAAAAAATTCCAATAAATCTAACTTAACATCTTCAAACATATATAATCTAATTTTTTATATACAATTTATTTCCTAATTAACTTCAACCTAACACAACATTGTTACCAAAAAATTTAATTAACTTGAATATAACATCGCTCAACTTTTTCAAAACATACATATTTTGATTTCAAATTGACATCACCATAACATCGTGAATAAAAATTCTAATTAAATTTAATAACAAATATAAATAAATATATATATAGAGAGATTGACTTTAACATATATATATATATATAAAAGAACATAATTATTACTTTTGAATATTCATATTAATTAAAATTATTAATGTCAAATTTTACAATAGGTTATTAAACATTTACATTAAATAGTGTCTAAGACACGTACATTGTCATCATATTGAATCAAAATAATTTATTATTATTATCCAATTTTAAGGTCACGGCCAAGCCAAACACCAAATTAGCACGAGAGACATCCTTGTTTGTGGGTACATTGTCATCATATTGAATCAAAATAATTTATTATTATTATCCAATTTCAAAGTCACGGCCAAGCCAAACACCAAATTAGCGTATGTGACCTCCTTGTTTGTGGGAGAAAGGACCCTCCTTCGCTCAACAATTTGACTGCCAAGTCTACGAAAGCATACATACTCTACCCCTATGGTTTTGAATCTGTGACCTCTTAAGAGGAAACACATGCTCTTAACCATTAGTTTTCTATGCACAAGGTTCACATATATACACCTAAAACAATGCGTCAAAGCAAGGTCATTGTAAATAAATTTGTTGAATATATATGTTATATTTTAATAGACATTATCTTTTAAAGATCGTGTTCACATTTATTTCGATTATGAATCCAAAATCCAAAGTATAGAAATAGAGCAAATACACCATGTTCAGTGTCAATAAATATGTTGAATATAATGTTTTTTTAATGGACATCATCTTTTGAGGATTGTGTTGACAATTATTTGGATTAAGAATCCAAAGTATAGAAATGAGCAAATACAGCATGTTCATTGTCAATAAATTTGTTGAATATAATAATCCAAAATATAGAAATGAGCATGTTGTAATCCAAAGTACATAAATGAGCAAATACAGCGTGTTCATTGTCAATAAATTTGTTGAATATAATGTTCTGTTTTAATGAACATTAACTTTGTAATCAATGCACTTTTGTTATTTCCAACCGCACATTTCCATTTGTAATATATACAGTCAATATGTAAATTAATCTTCTTCTTTTTTAATATCATTTTTCCTATCATAAATTTTACAAGAATTTGGTAGAAAATTCAAGTATAATCAAGTTCAATCCGATCCAAATTTTGTGCAGATGAAACAATGCCATTGTAAGTATTGCATAACTCTAGATTCAACAAAGAAATCAGACTCAATCAAACAAATAGGTGGTTTTCAACTTATCACTGTAAATCCCTTTCGCAACATTATAATAGTGTTTTGAAATGGGTGGGTTTCAACTATTAAATGTAAATCACTTTCGCAACATTATAATAGTGTTTTGGAACTGGTTTACATTAGTTCTCTTACAATAAATGCACCAGAGTAACTCTCTTACATAAATGCATCATTTCTCTTATCTTCAAGACAACGTTAGAGAGATTATTCAGAAGGAGAAAACTTGTTTCAAAAGCTTCAACAGTAATGAGTTAACAAATATAATTCAAAGTGCACTTGAAAAGTGCAAAAGAGCAAAAAATAGGATATCAGAATCAAATTGTTTTCTTGTAAATGCATGGTTTGACGACGAATGCAAAATGGCAAAAGGCAAGAAAGGAGAAGATGAATGTAAAGTTATATAAGCAAATACTAAAAGGGAAAAAAGATGAGTTCATGCAAACAAGGAGAGAAGAGTTAATATATTTAAGCAAGAATAATACAAAGCTTTTCTGGCAAGCACTGCAACCAAGGAAGAAGCAAATTGAAAATAATATTACAGCGAATCAATGGTTTGAATATGCAAGGAACATGAAAGGCAAAGGACTTCGTTGAACTTCAAGCAGAGTATCTAAAATGGGGAATGAACGCTCTTGCACTGCACATCATGGAAATATTCAACATCATTCAGCAAAGATTCCTAAGAGACTAGACAACTAGCCTAGCAATACCCCTTTTTAAAAGTGGAGACATTAATAATCCATCCAACTATAGAAAAATTATGATCAATCCTTTGTTTGCAAAGCTTTTCAGTAGCATCGTAGAAAACAGAACTAGTAAATGGGCAGAAGTAAAAGAAAAGAGGTCAAGAGGACAAGCAGGTTTTAGGCCAAAACATTCTACAGTGGATCATGGTTTCACGTTGAGACACATTGTTGAAAAGGTTTGGGAAGACAAAAAAGAAGTATTTCGCTGCTTTGTTGACTTCAAAAAAACATTTGAGACAGTCCCTAGGGATAAGTTGTGGCGTGGAATGGAAAAACTTCAAATTCTTGTGCATTATAGAGCCGTTGTCCATAGACTTTATGAAGAAGTGAAAGTCACAATAAGAACCTCAGCAGGTATTTCAAAAAGCTTTAGAAGTGACATTGGAGTCAAGCAAGGTTGCCCTCTATCCCCTACTCTTTTTGGTCTATATATTGATAAATTGGTAGAGTGGCTGAATCTGCGAGGTGGAGGTGGAGATGGTGTTCGGTTGGGGGATTTTGTGATAAAGCTTTTTTTATATGCTCATGATATTGTATTGATATCTAAATCGGCCAATGGATTGCAAATGCACTTATATGACCTTGAGCATTTTTGTAGAGCAGTGGGGATGCAAGTCAATACTAGCAAGACCAAAATAATGATTTTCTCTAATTAAAGGAAGCAGAGCCAGCATACTTTCTTCTTTGAAGACAACATTCTTGAAGAAGTAAATGAGTACAAGTATCTTGGGATTGATTTCAACAAAAAACTCAATTGGGAGGACTCCAGAAAGGAGAATTTTAGGAGGGTGCAAAGCATTATATGCTCTTCAAAACAAATGTAGAGAAGCAGAGTTATGGGATTGGAAAACAATTAAAGTGCTTTTTGGACTCCGAGTTTGTCCAGTGATGCTATATGGATGTGAACTGTGGGCTAGCAGCACTCCCGTCTCAAAGTGGAAACAAATTGAGAAAATCCAAAAACATTTGATCATGAGCAAGTTCAAAATAAAAAGTTCAGTACCTTATGAGATAATGTTGAGTGAAACAAGGGCGACTCCTATTGAAGCAATTGCCATGGTGTGGCTCATAAGATATCTAAAAAGAATTGAGCAAATGAGAGTAGGTAGATGGCCTAATGTTATCTTCAATGAAGGCATCAGTGAAAGAAAGAAAACATGGATGAAACAAAACTACACATGGATGCAAAAATGGAATGTCTACCTCAATGTTTGTCCCACAAATAGAAAAGAGATAAAGGATTTTGTTATAGAGAAGTTTCGTAAAAAGGTATGGGGAAAAGAGTTGGGTAGAAAGAAGAAATATTACATTGAGGAATTCAACCCTACGTGTGATCTACAACAAAAAGAGTTCATTGGAGCCAGCATTTCGTGGAGGGCTAAGGACTAACTCACATCAACTTCGGTGTGAAATAGGATGGTGGAAAAGGCATAAAGAAGCTTGGGAAGAACGGGTGTGTACATTTTACACGTCCGAGGCTATGGAATCGGAAAAACATTTCATTTTGGAATGTGATGCACTCAAAGACATCATAGAAAGTTATGAGAACATGTCAGCGTCAATTCCTTGGCATTGTTTTTTTTAGCGAGGGGATTGTTGGAAGGTTGGGCCAGCTCATCATCAATTTGAATCAAAAAAAGATTGAATTGCAAAAAGCGACAAATAGGGAACTAATGGTCTCATAGACTATTTTTAGTCTCGTGGACCATAAAATATCATTTCATTTCTTAAAATAAACGCACCAAAATATTTTATATATATATATTATTCAACTAATTCCTTGAATCATTTTTCTCTTTCGCAACATTGTTATTGTTCAAATCATTTCACTTAAAAGAAATTGGTTTACATTGTTATTGTTTAAATCATTTCACTTAAAATAAATGCACCAAATTAACTTGAATCATTTTTCATTTTCATATTATCAATGCCTCTTATCATTTTGGGTTATATTATCACTGAAATCAATACAACTACGCAATTCTAAATCTATCCAAATCATAGAAAGTCGATTTAATCTAAATTCATTGTATGATAAAATGATGCCTTTATAAATTTTACAATCAATTTAACACTAAATTGACCCAATTCCCAGTAAAAACTATTAAAAATTCTATTTGATAAAAAAAAACCTTGATCTTACATAGAGATAAAGTTAAAAAACTAAACTACCAAAGTGTTTTGAAATTGGTTTACATTGTTATTATTCAAATAATTTCACTTGAAAGAAATTGGTTTACATTGTTAATGTTTAAATCATTTCACTTAAAATAAATGCAACATATTAACTTGAATCATTTTCATTTTCATATTATCAGTGGATCTTATCTTTTTGGGTTATATTATCATTGAAATCAATACAGCTACGCAATTCTAAATCTATCTAAATCATAGAAAGTCGATTTAATCTAAATTCGTTGCATGATAAAATGATACCTTTATAAATTTTACAATCAATTTAACACTAAATTGACCCGATTCATAGTAAAAACTATTATTCTATTTGATTAAAAACCTTGATCTTACATAAAGATAAAATTAAAAAACTAAACTACCAAATTAAATGACTCCAATTGTATATTATTAATATCATAATCCTTCCAACCAATGCTTAAACCAGTGCTTTAAAATTAGAATGGATCTTGCTCTTGATATTTTAGTGGAGATTAAGTATCCACAATAAGCAACTCACATTCTATGGATCTTCATTTTGATGTCTAAGTGAGTTCTTAGATCAAAAATATGTTTGAAAGGGATTTAATGTGCAATTAGAAGCAATTTTTAAAAGATGGTTCTTTATCTTTAAATAAAATAATGTTGCATCAAAAAAAAATGCTATCTAAACAAGATTCTAGCATGGCTTGGTAGTAGATATCATCCTTCACATTGGATCTACTTCTTGTGATGGTTTGGCAAGCGTACTTATTTAGAACGATTTGTGCCTACTATTTTTCAAATGGAATTTTTTCCTATAATAGAATAAAGTTCAATGTAATGTCCCC
The DNA here is from genome assembly GCA_031772625.1 of Pinus tabuliformis. Taxonomy (NCBI): domain Eukaryota; kingdom Viridiplantae; phylum Streptophyta; class Pinopsida; order Pinales; family Pinaceae; genus Pinus; species Pinus tabuliformis. The sequence goes on along the minus strand of CM062804.1, from coordinate 81,082,858 downwards.
AACCGCTTAGGAGGCATAAGACGGGGCTCCACTAGCCTAATAAGTTCCTGTAAGCTAAGGTGGGGGGAATTTAACCAAAGGAACGTGATTTGCCTAGAAAAACCATTGTAAATATTAAATAGATAAAAGAATGAGTTATATCCTAAGCTAATGAAAAATCAAGCTTAATTTTTAAAGTGAAAATTTCCTAGTCATTTTATAAAATTATAAAGGTAAAAAGTCAGCGAAAATGGACACTAAGTTATAAAAAAAAAAAGGAAAAGAGAAGACTCTTTTTTCATTCTATCATTTGTCATTTGAGATAAAACAATGGAATTTTGGAGAGCTTTTTTAGAATAGCTGAGAATTTGAGAAACCCTAACTGTTATTGCTGGCTTCGGTGTTGAAACGATACACCCTAGTTGGTTGAGAGAGTCGAATCACTCAGATTTCACCATTGTGCTACTAGGAAGAAAAATACTTGCAGAAGATAATGCAGGTAAAAGGTTTTATCAGTTGATTTTATCTTCTACTTTACAATTTTTCATATATCTTTGACAGGTTGAGAATACCCAAAAGGTTATCAAGTGTCCAAGCCCAAATTAGAGCCATAAGAAGAACAAGTTCACTAGTGTTGGGGCTGAGCATCATTGCTAAAGGGTTGGGTCCATCTATGCTACAAGGCTAAGTTCTATATTGTTGGAAAGGTTGAATCAGTTATCCTGGAGGGACGAGTTCTCTTCATTTAATGACCGGGTCAAATTCCCTTTATTTCCTTCAATTACTGGTTGTTTACATGTTAAGTTTTATTCTCTATGGGGGTTGTGCTATAAACATTCATTGAGGCTAAATCTTGTTGCCAAAAAGGGATCGATATCATCATATACAAGGGTCAAGTCACAGCCAAGAGTTAATGTCCAAAAGGGTGTGAGTTCATTCATTAAAGGAGATCGAAACTTGTTGAAGCTTAAGGTTGAGTCCCTATATTACATGTTGGGTCAAGTCCACTGCTTGTATACTCTGTTGGGCACGAGATTTATCTCAGATATGGAGAAAGTGGTGCTTGTTTGTTGAATTACGGAAGTTGGGTCAAGTTCTCTATTCTAAGTTCATCTCATGAGACAACCCTCTTATTTTGGAGATTGTCATTCATCATTCGAGTTGGTATTCTGAAGGGTATCTCGTTGAAGTACAAAATCGGGTTCATCTTAAACTACACTAGTATTCTTTGTCCACAAGATATTAAATTGCCTGAGTGTGAAATATATATTTCTGAGCTTTCATCGTAATTCTGGGAGGCTAATATATATAGTCGATGAGTAGTTAATGGCTACCTATGTGATTTCTAAGTTCAAAATAAAATTATTATTGTTGGTTTGAGGCATGTTTATAGTTACTTGGCATTGTACTTGTTATTTGAAGTGAAATATCAAAGAAAGATACTTTCAACTAGACACATTTCAACTATTTGACAAAATTCATCCAATACTAGACCCAGTAAAAGTCAAAATTCACCGGTGAGAAATTTGAGCTTTTTCTAGGAAGATATCTTACATTCAAGTTCTCTTCTCAATCTAAAACAAAAAGTTTCTTCTCTAAAGTGCAGTTCAGGGTTCGTGAGTGTTAATGTTCAAGTGCATAAGGATTTTCATAAAATTCAATTTCATTTGCATTGTAGATTTTTTTATAATAATGCGGGGAGCTCAGTTTCCAACTTAAATCCTAATTATTATGTTAAAAGATGGAAATCTATTCTGCCAAATTTATCATTGTGCTTTGCAACACTTCTTGAAGGTGAGTGCAACACCACACCAATTGGCAAAAGTGATAAAGAGGGAAACAATAACATCAAATAAGAACGCACTAAGCAATGGGCAATTGATGAGTTTGACAAATTTACTAATCATTATATTGTTACAAAATGTGAAAAAACAATGTTTAAATTGGAAACTAGGTCCCATGGGCAGTTGCGGAGTTTGACAAGGTTATTCATCATTGTATTGTAACAAAACGCGAAAAAACAAAGTTTAAATTGGAAACAAGGTGCACATCAATAATAAAACATTTGGGAATATTTCAACTTGTCAATCACAACCTTTAAGGATTATGAAAAGGGATAATGTTGAGACTAGGTAAATCCACTTGTGCTTAAGGAACTTTATTGGAACACATTCTAGAAGGCTTAGGAAAAAGCAAGGACATGCACACCTTTGATCTCTTCAACCTCTGGTACATCTCGCCACAAAGCATGTAAGACATGGTATCTAGCGTAAGCAACCCAATCAAATACCACTTCCCAAAATATATCAGAAGAGATGCCTTGGAGACTATATTGGCTCCCTCAAACCAACTCACTGCCATGTGAATATTCATTCCAACTACAATTTAGATGGTTCATTATAGTTTGATTTGTACAAGAAATTGTACACATTGTATACTTAACGCTATATTTATTCTAGAAATATACTTGTAATTCATGATGAGCTCTAGCAAGGCCTATTATGCCAAGTTAGCATCTCACCAATTGACTCCTTCCATGTCTTCCCACTGTAGTGTAGATTTGTCAAAGTCCTAATTTCTTCATCAATGATACAACCATGTCTCTACCCATAAATTCTACCAACCATGCATTGTCATTCTAAGTAATTTGTCGCCTAGTCCGACATCCTACAAAGATGCAACAAGCAATGGCACCATCATGGTAATTCATGACCTTGACAACATGGCAATTCATGAACCTAATTCAAAACTTAACACTTTTTCCACATATGCCAATGGTCTACATCCTTGATACCCAACATTTGCTTTAGTGGCTTGTGCAGAATCTACTTCAACTTCCTACAAAACATTTCCTTGTGCCCTACTCTATGTTTTCTTCAACCCCTCTACTCTACATTTCCTTTATCCCCTACTTTGTGTTTCTTTCAATCCTCTCTTATTCCACATTTCCTCCAACCTCCTACCTAGCTAGTGCACCTTGCTAGCACCCATCTCTATCATCGTCACTCTATATTTCCTTCAAGCTATTAAGTTCATAGCTCACCCTTCTCAATGGAAAACCCTTTGCTCATCAATTCTTGCAACATCTTAACGCTCCATTGCTTTTACTTTTACATCTCATGAAGACGACCTTGTAAAGCAAGGGATGGATTCATGAAATCGCGAACATTGAAATGAAGGCACACAATAGAGAGCATTTCCTTAGACGACTACTCAACATTTCCTTTAGAACCATGTTCTAAATTTCTTCCGATGCATGCTCAACATTTCCCCCCAATGACATTTATGTTAGTTTCTCTGAGCCCAACCAAACGATTAATGTGTCAATAAATTTTTATACCTAGAAACTTATTTTTACTGAAAACTTGGAGAAAAAATTATATCTAAAATCTACTCACAATCAACACAATTGAGCTTCACACAAATTATGCACACTGAAAACAAGAAATCCAACCACATAAACTTTTACACTGCTTTTACCCTAGAAAATCCAATTGTGAGGGAAAACTAACGAAGAGGGATTTTATTAGGCTTCAAGGAATAAAACAAGAAAATATTACAACAACAATTGCAGAGAATTTACAGCTAAGAACAACCCTAGAAAATGGACCCTCTCCTTTGCACAATACGGCCCAGCGAACGGCCTCTCCCTCTACAGCATATGGCCCCTTTCTCTTCAGTGAACTCCACCTGTGACGCGGCCTCTCCTCCAACAAAAAACTAGGCCCTAAAGACTCAACCTCTCGCTCATGCGAACTCGACACAACCCCCCTCTCTCTCTCTCTATGAACTCGGTCCCTTCTCCTTAGCCACTCGACCTTCCTTCTTCTCACCCAATTCAACCCTCTTCTATGTCACTCAATGTGATCTCCAAATCGTGTCCCTCACCCACTCATTCCAACAAATTTATAATCTCTCGTAACCATATTTCCTCTTTGAGATATTCAAAGAAAATATCAGGGGCCAAAATTGGATGTTATCACTTTCTTTTGATCTATTCAAAAAAGAAATACTAATTTCCAAAGTTATAAACATTATAAATATGAGTTACAAAGCCAATAATAACTAATTAAATTAATTATCATGTTTTTCTTAAGTTTAAACTCAAAAAAAAAACATTGTTGAAATAAGTAATTATTAAGATATCATATACATCTCTGAACACAAGGCCTATGCAAACACATGTTTGAGCTCAGTACAATCCCTCACTGCTACTCATAGACAAAATAGACAACACATATGCCTGCTCCTCTGTCCTCCAATCCTCCTATTTCCTCGCGCAGTTTTCCCTGGGTCCTCCAGCTGTAACCTATGTGCACCTCACACACTGCTCTGACCTCTGTAGAAACTGCGCAATGCTCAAGGAATGAATTCTTTCTGCATGCAAGAGATTTCCTCTTGGGAATATTCTTGCAACTGATAGTACATTGTCCCTGCCTTTAATCTCAACTAGGTCTTTGTCTGAACTGACATGCATGAGTTATTTATGAGAGAATATTCAGTTATCTGGAGAACACTAGTTGCATGCATGCATGCATTAATTGACTGAACTCACAATTAGTTCCACAAACTGTTTGGAACTAATTTAACTGGACTTAACTCAATTAACTGAGCTAACTAATTACAACTCATCCTTATCTCCTTAATTAAAGGATAACTTCCTCAATCAAAGGGATAATTGTTGCATGACTTCACAAAGACTTCATGTTTGAATTTCTCCAACTAATTAACTCAAGATGAATTAATTAATTATTTTTCAAACAGCTCGTGAGACTAAATTCGAATTTTAATTCAAGGACAAGTTAAAATTGGAATATATCTTGAAATGCTATCTATAGTAATGCTATTTTTAGCATTTCTTGTTGCTATTTTCAACAAGAACCCCTTAGCCACAAATCGGGCTTTGAACTTCTCAATGTTGCCATCAGTAATGTATTGATTTTATAGATCCCACCATTAATTTCCCTTCAGGTTGTGGCACAACCTCCCATACATCATTCTTCATTATGGAAGAATATTCTTCCACCATGGCATCCCTCCACACCTATTGCTCAAATGCCACATGAAAATTGGAAGGCTCAACCTCAATCAACTCACTCATAAGAGCTATGTAACTGGAAAACCTTTGTGGTGGTTTGCTCTCTCTGACTTAAGTCCTTAAAGCATCCACTTGTTCATGAGCTTCCCTTAAGGTATGCTCTACCCATTTCGACCTCTTCTTCCTAGAAGTCTCAACCTAAGTAAATGGAGCATCTTGCTCCTCCTCATGCTCATGTTGTTCGTCCTACACACAATTCTGGGATCTTGCAATATGTAATGGTGTGTCCCTTCTTCCTTTGGTGCTTCTTCCTCCTAAACCTCAGTGACAAACGGTACTAAGCCACAAGACTTTCTAAAAGCTCGGTCCTCCAATTTCACATCCCTCTACACCACTGTCTTATTGGGTGCAAGAATGTAGACTTTGTAAGCCTTTGAGTTCTCGTTGTATCCTATAAAGATACCCTTCTCCACAGTGAGCTCAAGCTTCGTCCTCTTCTCTGATGGAACGTGGCAATAGATCAAGCACCCAAAAATACAAAGATGCCCAACCTTTATTTTCTTCCCCATGAATGCCTCTTCAAGGGTCATCCTCCCCAACACCTTGTGTGGACTCTTGTTTTGTAAATAAATTGTTGTGTTACACACTTCGGCCCATAAGAACATATGCATATACTGATGATGCAACTTTGCTTTTACTACCCCAACAATGGCTCTATACTTCCTCTCAGATACTCCATTCTACTATGTGGAATTATCAGCTCCCTCTTATGCACAAAACTCCTTGAAGGCATTCGAGTTGTACTCACCTCCATTGTCAGATCTAAGGACCTTGATCTTTCTCCCCATTTGGTTCTTCAGAAGAGCTTTAAACTCTTGGAACCGACTGAAGACCTCGTCCTTGGTCTTCATAAAATAGATCCAATTTTTCCTAGAATGGTAAAGATCTCCTTAGACATGTTGTCGCTGCTTAAGAAACACAATCTTGGTGTACTTTCCCATGGCACACCCCTTACACATGTCACGCTGATATGTATTCAAATCAAGGAGCCCGATCACAACCTCCCTAAGCAATTTGAGTGCTCCATGGTGTAAGTGTTCCATTCTCCTATGCCACAGCTCCCCCAAGTCACGATTGTTGCTCACTAGCGCTTTGGTTGGTTGGAACTGACATCGACACAGTGTGTTCCTTCTCACTCCAAGCACCTTTGTTATGCGGTAGCTATAACCCTTGGGACAAATATACACCTTTCCATCTCAAAAAATCACCACTTAACCCTTGTCCTCCAAGGCTAAAACAAAAACCAGATCCTTCATCAAGCCTGGAACGTACAACGCATCCTTCACCAATAGAGGCTTCCTGGACTCTCTCTAAAACTTAATAGTTCCACTACCCATTGGCATGTACTTGGCATTGTCACCAAGCTCAATATGGAAGTCCAAATTGTGCTCCATACTGGTCAAGTAGTCTCGCACTCTAGTCATGCGACATAAAGTGGCACTATCAATGTACCACACATTGGTGGCCATTGAACAAGAGAGATATCAATGAGTGAGAACTCATCCTCAAATCTAGCTGCAAACTCGTCCATCTCAGTTGTAGCAATGACATGTTTCTTTTGTTTGCCTTTTTTCTTGTTAGGACATTGGGTCACAAAATGCCCTAGCTAGTGGCAAGCAAAGCATTTCACATTGATAGCATCGAACTTCTTTTTATTGACCTTTAAAGTAGCTCCTTCAATGATGCCTTTATTGGCCTTTCCCTTGCCCTTAGAGGTTAGGACCAAGTTCTCTTCCTCCTCACCCTTCTTTAGTCTCCACATTGAGACCCTTCTCAAATCTCCTCCTATGTGAAATCACCCCACAACTTTTCCCAAGTGGAAAGATGCTCCCATCTCACGATGCATTTTACAAATACATCCTACTACTTTGTAAATCCATTCAGGGTTATACACACTAGTTCAGAATCAGGGACAATCTCCCCTGCAACTGTGATCTCATCTCTTAATTGCATGAACCTGGTAAGGTAGGAAGCCACGTTCTCTCCCTTGGACATCTTAGTGCCATAGAGCTTATCCATTAGCACCATCTTCCAATTCTGGTTGTTACTCTAGTAAATTGGCATGAGTGCATCCCACATCTCTTTGGTAGTATTTTTCTCAGACAAATGGGGAATCAAATGATCTTTCACCCCATCCAATATGATCCTCTATGCCCCTATTTCTTTCACCTCATGGGGATCTAGGGCAATAGGATATGACACTAGCACAACCACTGTGGAGTTAGCAAAGCTCCACAACTTGTTCTCCTTGAGAACAGTTGTGATCCAAACTTTCCACTAAAGATAGTTTGAGGCTCCTTCTAACCTGTCTTCATACCTGACACTGGTTGCCATGGTAAATCAAACCCTTGAATAATTGTTTGTTGAAAACCCTAGAAATACCACAAACCCCTTTGAGCTTGAACCTGTGCAATGCTTGAATTTCTTTCAAAGGCTTGGCTCTGATACCATGTTAGTTTCTTTAAGCCCAACCAAACAATTAATGTGCTAGTAAATTTTTAAAACCAAAAATTTATATTTACTAAAAACTTAGAAAAAATTAGATTTGAAATCTACACACAATTAACATAGTTGAGCTTCTAACAAATTATGCACAACAGAAACAAGAAATCCAAGCACATAAACTTTTACAGAGCTTTTACCCAGGAAACCCCAATGGGGGGAAAAACAGCAAAGAAGGATTTTATAAAGCTTCAAAGAATAAATCAAGAAAATATTACAACAATAGTTCTAGATAATTTACAGACAAGAACATCTCTAGAAAACAACCCCTCTCCTCTACACAATAAAGCCCAGCAAACGACCTCTCCCTCTACACAGGCGACCCCTTTCTATTCAACGAACTAGGCCCACGACACAACCTCTCCTCCAGAGAAGAACTTGACCTCTCTCTCCTGTGAACTCAGCTTGGGCACAACTCCTTTCTTTAGCAAACGTCAGCTTGAACACGACCCCTCTCTCTCTGGGAACTTGGTCTCTTCTCCTCAGTGGCTCAACCTTCCTTCTTCTCACCCAAATCATGCCTCTTCTCTCTCACTCGATCTGATCTCCAAATCGTGTCCTTCACCCACTCATTCCAATGATTTATAATTTCTCTCATAACCATATTTCATCCTTGAAATCTTCAAAGAAAATATCAAAGGCCAAAATTTGATCTTATCACTTTCTTTTTATCTAGTCAAAAAAGAAACATTAATTTCCAAAGTTATAACTTCAGATATCTGAGTACAAAGGTATCTTCTACATGCATGGACATAAGGCCTATGCAGAGACACCTATTCGAACTACAATTTGACATTGCATTAATCGGCCACCTTATACCCTACTCAACATTTCACTTTCAATGAAAAGAAATCAAGAAAGGCATTCGTCAATGAAATTAGCCCACTTCATTTGTTTTTAATTAAAACTTGCATGTTTTTCATTTTTCTATAATATTTCATCGTAATCTTGCCAACATTATAACAAAACACATGTTGTGAAAGTTCAGTTTTTAAAAAAAAAACATGAAACCTTTCAAATCTTGTTTAATTAACCCAAGTTTTATCTTAATGGTTTTTTAGATGCAAACAATATTTTCTATTACCTCAAAACCCATAATCTTGTGCAAATGGTGTTTGATTTCAAGTGAAAACCCAATAGTGTCTTTTTTCTATAATTCATATCATGGGACATGGCATCATTTGTAAGCGACCCAATCAAAATTACCATGACACAAAAGCAACCCAATTGAATATCGTCATGTCAAAGAAGATTGATCATTCAAGAGGCATATGTAAATCAAGCAAAAATCAAACTCTCAAATGGGGCCTCCACACAAGCTAGGCATGCCATAGCTCCTTCACTAGGAATCAACAAATCGATCACTTCACACACTCTCTTAGTATGATTGCATACACTCGAAAGGGATGATACCAATCAAGCCAGCCACCTACCTAATTTTGCAAAAAATCAACTCTAACCCTCTTCAACCCATTTCTTAGCAATGATTTGAGAAAATAACTTTCAAGACCACAATTATCATTACTCATTACCAAGGCACAGGAAGAGATATAGGGATAGTGGAAAGAAAATCAAACCTTTCATCCATATTTATGGCATCTGCATCTATCGCTTGTTTCTTGAGACTGTCGCTCTTGGCAATTGTGATCTCATTATGATCCACGGGTCTAGGCAACTATGTCATGATGGTATTCAAATGAATCACTTCTACGTCACAATGATATTCAATCGGGTCATTTACTTTCAGATACCACATCTCATGACATGAATTACTTTAGAAAACATACAAATTTGGGTTTTCACTTACAAAAAAGCATCATTTTCATGAAATTATGGGTTTTGAAATAACAAAAAATATTGTTTGCATCACAAAAACTATTCAAACATAACATATCCTAGATGGAACATAAAAAGATTTAAAAGATTTCAAGATTTTCCTTTAAAAACTAAACATGACCAAAATATGCCTCGTTTTAAGAATCAACATGACCATGCTGGCATGTATTAAAAATAATAGTAATAATAAAATTGAAGATTTTCAATCAAATCGAGCTTGCAAACAAAAATAATAATAATCATTCAATTTTATGACCCAAATACCTTAGTTGGTTTCTTATTATCAAATGTTGAATGTTGAGTTGGTGTAAGTTGGTGAATCCATGGTCAAGCGTCAAATGCAAGTTCAAACATTACTAGAAGGTTTTCAAAAGAAGGGCCAAGAAAACCTAAAGTGGGCAAAAGAAACGCTCTATGTTCATTCTTTGTGTTGTGCACCTTCACTTCATTGCATGTAATTTGATGGATCTCTCCATTATTTTACAATCCTTGCCTCACAAGGGCATAAAGTCAAAAGTCACAAGAGCACTAGGGAATAATCAAAATCAATCTGCAACAAGGATAAATAGAGTCGACGAAGAATGCCAGCGTGGCACGATGGTGAGGTAAGAGTAGAAAGGAAATGTTGTTAATTTTAGGTATGTTCTATGCTTAGAGCAATTTATTTCAATTTTCACAGTTAGCTCAATATCTTTTCCAGATAAGCAATCACATCGGCATTAAAGTAAACTGCAGATAGAACATAAACATAAATCGCAGAAGACAAGCCAAGACAAGAGGACACAAGATGTGGCACTAGGCAGGGACAAACCCCAATGTGGGGAAATCCTTGATTAATTCTTCTTATATGTTCTTCAATAGTTCAGTAGAGAGAGACAGAGAGAGATAATACATTTACAACAGAAGCCAACACTTTGACTTATCTAGATAAGAGCATAGATCATCTCTAAGAAGATGATACATGAGATCAATTGAAAACACGTTGCTTCAACTGATTCTCCAAGGTGACTCCTTAACCTAGCATTGTGTTGCATCTCGTCATCATGATGCACCTCACCGTGTTGCACCCATCATCACAATGTTGGACCTCATGACCATGTTGTACACATCATACTATTGTACCTTATGTTGCATTGTTGTCCCATGTGCCATTGTTGCACCATGCTGCCACAATTGTCCCATTTGCCATTGTTGCACCATGCTGCCACAGTTATCCCATGTGCCATAGCTGCATCATGTTACCACACTGTTGTCCCATGTGGTATGTTGAACCATGTTGACATACAGCTTGTCTCATGTGCTTGCAGCACCATGCTTCCCATGCTATCCATGCTTGCCATGGTGTCCATGCTTGTTGTTGTCCCATGTTTGCCTTAGCATTCCTTTGTTGTCCCATTTACTATGCAGTTGTCCCTTGCCACAGTTGCCTAGACATATAGTTGTAGTTGTTGTCCCTAACAGTCATGCAATACCTCGTTGTTGTCCCCTTAGCCTTGCCATACCTTGTTGTTGCCCCATGTGTCTTAGCAGCACCATGTAGCCCAGTTGTCCCATTTACTAGCATTGTTGTCATGGGCATGTTTGAGCCCTCAAACTCTCCATGTTGTCCATGTTTTGAGGTGGTTAGGACTGCGGCCTACCAGAGTCCCACACTGTCACCTACAGCCCACCTTTTCGCTGCCCCAAACAACCCTTCTTCAACTCGGCCTACCCTCGGCCTCCTTCCAGCAGCTCAGTGCCTTGTTTTAGGCCTTAAAATAGTCCTCCTTTTCAGCCGCAGTGGTCCTACGTCTATGGCACCCTATGCCTGCGACTAAGGCACCATAGGTATGTTTAGGATAGCGTTAGGGCTCCTTTCTAGGACTACATTAGGGTTGCCTTTAGGACAGTGTTTAGGGCTACCTTAGAACAGCGTTTAGGGTTGCCTTTAGGACAGCATTTAGGGTTTCCTTAGGACAATGTTTAGGGCTTCCACTCCTAGATTTCTCTTCGACTATAACCCAAGACAAGTGGAGAGAAATCAAGATAGAAGTGTGTGTGAAATGACTCTCAAATCATCTTTTTTTATACTAAAACGTTGAGCACATGTGGGGTTTATTTGGTTGTTGGCCAACCTTGACGAATTGTCTTATAACACACAACTACATGAATACTTATTGGAATCAGATGATCTTTAGATCAATCCTACACCTCTCTATGAGAGGGATCCAAGAAAAATATCAGTTGTCATAAATAAGATGACCCACATGGAGTTTGGCCCTAGTTGCCAATTTTAACAAATGCAGATCAAGAAAACAAACAAAAACACAACGCAAGCGTTGAAGAAAATGCAAAGTAAGACATAAAAGGAAATGTAGCACAAGAGGTCAAAGAAAATGCCAAGCAAGGAGAACATAGAGTGTTGGTATCTAAGGAAAAGAAATGAAGCTTTGAATTAGGCTCACAAATTACCACAATGTTTGGTTCATGTGTTACCATAATGGCATCCTCATACATTGCATCATAGTTGGATGCACCAATTAGTGACAAATGTGATGGTATCACTTGAAACTATGATGTGGCATTGCAAAGTTTATGGATTAAGACTTGGTTTTATTGCCATTGGGTATAGCAGCAAGTAGAAAATGCACAGAGCCACCAAAGGTCATATCAGGGAGCTATCATGATGGTAAGACTCGGTCGGTCATCGACTGGCTTTGAAACTGGTGCTGCTGGATCTCCGGCTGGAAACTATACAACTGCCGGATCTGCTACTGGCTATCCGCTAGCTAGCAAATCTATGCCAACTCTACAATAGGAAGACAAGGAAGTCTACAAACAAGACACCAAGTTAGTGCCAACAACATCGTGGCCCTGGCTAGCAACCATTGTGAATCAAGAGGATATATCAAGAGTAAATCAAGAGTAACTCGAGAGTATATCAAGGGTAAATATCATTAGGATTCAATATGTTGTCTCTGATTTCATATGTACTCTTTGCACACCAAGGATTAGAATAAATTATATTTGATAAATATCCCAAAAATCTTATTAATTCATAAACTTTAAATAATTAATATTTCAAAATTGTGATATTAGTTGTTGCTAAATTTATTATTTACAATTATTTTATTTAGCATAAGCCTTGTTCTTACATGGAAAGATGTAAAGTTCAAATCTCTCCCTACGTCAATAATGGTATTTGTCTCATGTTCATGAAAAATTGGGGTTAATAACTCTCCACTAGTCAAGGAATGTGTCTCATGTTCATGAAAAATTGGGGTTAATAATTTTCCACTAGTCATGGCATGTGTCTCATGCTAATGCAGATTGGGGTTAATACCTCCCCACTAGTCAATCAAAAACACACCATACACGAGTTTTTCCAAATGGCTCCTATTATTTCACATAAGAGGTAGAAGGAAACTATTGCATGCAAGTTCATAAACATTTCCCTCTCAACAAGAATCGCTTATCATTTTCATGGTGCTTTTACTATGCACTTCTAAAAGGTGGCTTGTTGTGGACCTCCCAAGTCATGATGGGACAACCAGTCCCTAATAAGCATTGAGATACATTTGAGCCTTAGCCTTTGTGAGCTTGAAATCAAAATCAAAGTACCATCCTCCAAAGAATAAGAAGCATACAGAAGAGCATTGAGTCCACAATTATTGTGGAAAACCAAGAACTGAAAACACACACCAAGCTAATCTCAAATTTCATTTCACTTCATTAAGGGAAGGCCAAACAAATGAGATCGAAGTTGTCCAAAGGGCAGAGAACATCAAAACCTTTATGACAATCATTTATTTTAAATACCAGAGTAGGAAAACATTCCCATTGAGCTCACAACGTGATTGTGCAAGAATTCAAGCTAGAAAGCTTAACATCACATCATATCAACCTTGCTATATACAACAGGAGACCAATCTAAACTTCAACAGCCTGCTGAACAAAATTCAAGCCATGGAGAGAAAACTAACAGCCAGACCAAAAAAGGGTTGGTTGAAAGAATAGCCAATGAACCCCGTTTAAAACGGAAAGTAAGTTGAAGCATGTGAAAAACTGTATGAATCAATAAATTTTGACTAGAAACTGAGTGCAATTCCTTTCAACAAATCAACAAGGGTTCAATTCTCACAAGGAGTCTACAGTATATCATGCAAAAGATCTTCATATGCACTTTATCAGTATAACAAAACTTATAAGGTTTGACCTAGACTACCAGGTCAATTTTCATCCACCAGCAAGTCAAGCTTGCTGCCAGCAGGTCTAATTTGCCAGCAGTGAGTTTGACCCATGATTACTTGCAAGTCAACCAAGTGTTTTTCCTGAGTTCAAAATTTTCTCAAATGACATGAAAGAAAAATATTTATTGACCAAGTTTTCAAACTTTACTCTGTGACTTAGATAATGTTAATTTGGCAGCTCAGGGACAAATTCCTCCCTTGGACAGTCTTCCTCATCACGAAAGAGCCCTACTAGCCCTTGGAAGAATTTAATTTAGTCAAGGAAAAATATAATTTTTAAGGAGAAACCCACATGTGCACAAAAGTACAAGTCAGCCTGGGTCTCATATAAATGCACGTCATGTCACATCACTTGGAGGACATCACCTCACATCACATCTTCTCTCTTGATCTGATTGGTTTGTACAAGTCTGAAATTGTAGGGTCTGAGTTCACACATGCGAGGAGGAGAGAGGAAACTCTGTTTTGGTGCATTGACTTCTAGTTGGGGACAGGTTGACCAGCATTGATCATAGAGATTTTGACTCTATTTGACCAAAATGTTGATCTACTTGAGAGGCTAAGTTGACTGGAAGGTTGACTGAATTTCTCTGAGCAAGTTTGACCAGCATTGACTGAAGTTCTGCAGCTCAGGTTTCCACTGGTCAAAGGTTGACTTTGACCAATTTCTATGAAGATTTTGTTGACTGTTTTGATTGGGGTTGACCAATTTTGCATTGCCAAATTTGATGCTGCTTTGAACAAATTGTTTGGAGGACTGTTGACTTTTGGACTAGTTAGGGCTGTTGACTTTGACCAAAAATTACAGACATTGACTTTGGATCAGATTTGACTTTTGGGACCATCTTTTATTAGATACTGGTTAGTTGAATTGAATAGTCAAAGTTGTTGACCTTTGACTCGTTGATTTGGAACATTGCATCTCTCTGCTAAACATTTGATGACAATCTAACAGAAGAATTATGAAAAGGTTTTCTCCCTTGTGGGGTTTTTCCCTCGTCTTTGACCAAATCTTGTGTCTCTCTTTGAGGCCGAGTCGAGTCGAGTGGAAGAACGCGAGTTTGGCGACCAACCAAAGATGATCTCTCCCCTCAAGATGCCAGGTGCCACGCCTATAAGACGTTTTAATCCTATTTCAAGTGTGATACGATAACTTGTTATATCTATAGGCTTCCATTCTTTTTTCTTCGCCACGTTTTTCACCTTTCTCCTTACTCCATTTCTGAACGTGGTGCCATGCATGACGAACCTGCGACTGGCCCATCTCACTTGTAATTTCCAATAAAGCATGTTTTTCATCGCCTAAGACAGTTTCTTTTGCCCAGCTTTAACATACCTATGCCCTGTGGCAAGGTTTTTTTTCCCGTTTCTCTTTTCCTCCGATACTATACTCTATACTGGAACCCTTTAGCTTCTGTTTTCTCTCTGGTGATATCTCATCTGTTTCAAAGCCTTTTGGTTTGGCTTTCGCTGGCTCTTCCACAGCTCACTTCCCTCGGTTTCGGCTCGATAAAGGTCAGTTTTTTTCCTGTTTTGAACTCCTAGATTATTGACAGATGGATGCTAGATATGTAGATGAAAAATTCTCAGAACTTTCGGAGCTTACAGGAAGTTAAATGATCGTTTATTTCTTGTTTTTCGTTTCCTTTATATGGAGTTATCATGTCTTGGCATAAGGGATAAGCGGGATTTCAACCTTCATAAGCTCTGACGATATAATATAGTTTTTGGAATGACTCTCCATGTTTATATTAGTTACAGATTTCTATTATCTTCCATGAACTGGTCGTTCTTTTCTAAATGGACATGCAGTCCTATGAGCTATTTCTGGAATTTTGTTTCTATTTCTAAGCCTTGTTCTGATTGTCGATTAAACATTGGACCTTGGTGGTGCATTTTTGAGGTCTACTGTTGTTGTTTCATTTGCCCAGAGGGAACCTCGTAGTTTTTACATCATCTCCTTCATTGTCGACTGTTTTCTTTGTGTCGCCGAACTGGTTTTTCCGGCCTTTTTCCGGCTTGACGGTTTTGGGGCAACTCCTGTTCCTGTCTTAACTCCTTCCTCGTCCTTCCTTCCTACTCTCGGCCTAGTTAGGTGTTTTCCTTAATTGGGTTTTTATGTCTCTAGAACCTCTCGTACACTATAGTACTGCCAGCAACTCCTTCCTTTTGACTATTTTTGGCCTGTTTCTCATATCCTTTCTACTTTCTATATTCTCCTGGATTTGTTGTCAGACTTTTTATCCCCTCGTTTTGGATGAGTTGTACTTTGGGATGTCGACTGTATCCCGAGGCGGCTTGAAAATCTAGACTTTTTGAAATATCTGTCCTTTTCCCTGATGTTTCATTTACTCCTTATCCGGTTTTCCTGGTGAATTGGAGGTTTCCCACTAGCTGATGTGATGGACTTGCTCCACGCGGAGTCTGACTCAACTGATTTGGTTAAAGCTGCCATGGAGGCAGAAGCTATTCATTTTGGAACGATCAAGTCGTCCTGCTGGCATTCCAAGCTGGCAGACCACCTCCAGAGTTCTCTACAGGTTCCCGATCAGGATACTGCTTCCCCCTCTGTCTCCCGCCGGAAAACAAACCAGCGTCCTGCCAAGATCACTCCATCCCCGGCCGCAGTCTGTTTAGACGGGATCAAGCTGAAGGACCGTATAGAAAGTTTGCAGTCCCGTGCCCTTATCGGGAAATGGCATTTTCCCGAAATGAACAACGCCCAGGTTAGAAAATGGCTGGGTACAAAATGGCGGTCTCTCATTGGGTATACCCCTACCATTGTCCGTTTAATGAAAGACTGGTACAGCTTTCATTTTTTGAAAGTGAAGGACCTCTATACTGTTTGGAAACTTCCGTGGGTATATGGACGGAGCTTTCTCGCTCTCCATAGATGGTATATAGGCTTTGATCCGCTTAGGAATACCCCCCAAAACAATTACATCTGGGTGAAGTTACCAGCTCTCCCGATTGAACTGTGGAATAGAGAATCTTTAACAAGTATTGGAAATGCTATCGAGAAGTTCGTCTTCGTCGACCCTGGGTGCCTGGGTGCAAAAGATAAAAGGGTCGCCTGGATCCTGGTAGAGAAAGATTATAGGGGGGGCTTTCCGGAGCACCTTGATTTGTCCTGGGGAACTTTATCGACCTGCCAAAGACTCGACTACTGGGGAGTCCCCTTCAGGTGCTCCCTCTGTCATAAAACGGGACACCTCAAGCATAATTGTCCGCGGCAGACAAAGGAAAAGATGAGACAAAAGAACCACAGGGTGGTCCAGGAATACCGGGAAAAGGTTTCACAGATTGGATCCGATGATGAAGAAATGCTTTCTTTTAACATGCATTCCCCTATTGCAAAGATTTCCCCGACCCTTCCTCGCCATGTTTCCTCCTCCCCGTTCCAGCCGGGGGAGTCCTTCTTTCGGCCTTTCTTATCCCCCAGGACTCATAAATCTTCCTCCTTTCACATACAGAGATCGAATTCGATGGGGCTTTTATCCTCCTCAGATGTAAACGTCATCTACTCTCATCCGCCGCCCCCTGAACCGACTTCGGATATCCCCATCTTATCGCCTCCCCCCATCCCGAAGGAAAATTTAAATTTTATCAATATCCCGTCGTCCTCTTCTTCTCCCTCCCGCTCGGGCCACGCTCCTCATATTCTATCCCCACCTTTCATCGCTCACCATTCCTCGATCATTTCCCAGAAATCCTCTAAAGGGAAGGCCCCCTTGATCTCGACTTCTCCCCCGCCATCTCCTATCCCATCCCCGACAAACTCACTGGACAATGATCTGGATTTGCTCTTACAGAGGGAGTCTCTTCATCTGATGCCTCTTACCATTGATAAACCTCGAATGCCAACCTCCCCCACCATAAGCCCCAATTCGGCGAATAATATCACTGTCCGCCGAAAAAACAACAGGGGAAGTAGGCATTTCAGGGGGAGAAAGGGCATTTCAAACTTAAACTTCATGGATTCCTCCTTGGTTGACATCCCTATTGTGAATCTTCCTAAACTCGGGCCTCTTAGAGCATGCTTGCCCGAAAAGAATGCAAGATGATGAACATTCTTTCTTTCAATATAAGGGGTCTTGGAGCTGACCCGAAATTTCTTGCTCTAAAAGATTTATTTATGTCTTCCTCTTACAGGATGATCTTAATTCAGGAGACCATGCACGATAGACAGGACTCTATCTCTTTTTTTAGGCGCATGCTGCCAACCTGGTATATGGCAGCTACTGAAGCGACTGGCCTCTCGGGAGGCTTGGCAGTATTATGGGACCCGAAATGGATTTCTGCATCCACTTTCCGATGCCTAGGAGGAATTCTGGTTATTGCAAAACAGAGGGGTTGTGCAGAATGTTTCCACATTTTGAATGTATATGCTCCCTATAAAGAGAGAGCAACATACTGGAATGGTTTCCTTTCATCAGGCATTATGGAGATCGAGTCGCTTATCATAGCAAGTGATGTTAACTGTACCATGGGACCTGATGAGGTTTGGGGCAGGGGGAAAAAGGTTGACTTGATTGGTGAGAATATTCGAGAGGCAATGTTACAATATAACCTTGTTGATGTGTGCCCAAAATCTATATCTCCAACTTGGGACAACGGAAGGTCGGGAGAAGCTTACATAGCAAAAAGATTGGACAGGTTTATTATGCATGAAAATCTGATTGAAAAATATGGGACCCCGAGCTCCTTCATACTCCCTGTTTTTATTTCGGATCACCATCCGATTTCTCTTAAATTAAATGAACAGCAACCGGGGACGAGCTATCCCTTCAAATTCAATAGAACATGGCTTGAGGATGAAGCCTTCAATAACATGATCCGCGAATTGTGGCATGCCATCGACGTAAATTCTAGGAGCTCCCTGTCGGAAAAATTGATTGATAAGATGAATCATCTCAGGACAAAAGTCAAAGAATGGCAGTATCAAAAAAAACAATCCAATCGTCGGGAATTACAAGAAACCAAAAATGAACAAGAATGCATAGCAAAAAGTATGTCATCCCTCCCCCTATCATGAAGCATGCGGGCTCGATTGTGGGAACTAGAGAAAAAAAAAACAGCAGCTGCTATGCATTGAAGAAAGGACTTGGCGCTTAAACAGTCGTGCAACTTGGCTTATGGAAGGTGACAAAAACACGAAGTTTTTCCACCGTTTCGCAAACAAAAGGAGAGCTACTAATGCTATATGGAACATCAAATGCGAGGATGGCAGTACTATGCACTCACAGGACATATCCAAAGAAGCAGTAAAGCATTTTAAATCGGCATATAAAAAGGAGGACACCAGAGAGATATCCGACATCAAGTGGGGTATTGAACTTTTTCCTGTGATGTTTGATGAAGAAGATAACGAAAGAATTTTTGCAGCTGTAACGGAGGATGAATTATTAACTGTCTTGAAGTCCTTCAAAAAAGACAAGTGCCCTGGTCCTGACAGTTGGACCATTGATATTTTCATCTATTTCTTTGACATGATGAAAGATGAAATTTTAGGAATGGTGGAAGAAACAAGGAAAAAGGGCAAGATTAATCATATCTTTACTTCTACCTACATAGCTTTGATCCCAAAAAAAAGGGACTCCCAATATTTTGCTGATTACAGACCTATATCTTTATGCAACACTTTATACAAAATCATCTCAAAATTAATTGCTGAAAGAATCCGTGGAAAGCTTTCTAGATATATCTCAAAAGAACAACATGGTTTTCTGAATGGCAGGGATATTATAGACGTGGTTGCTATAGCTCAAGAAGCCCTACACTCCATGCACACAAAAAAGCTAGCAGCAGCCATCCTTAAAATAGATCTCAGGAAAGCCTACAATTGCATAGATTGGAGCTACTTGAGATGTCTTCTCATAAAGATCGAACTAAACGAACTATGTACTAGATGGATAATGGCATGCGTGGAAGGTGTGAACTTTGCCATTCTCATTAATGGAAGCCCAACTACTTTCTTCTCGGCTGAAAGAGGGCTTCGACAAGGCTGCTCCCTGTCTCCCTTGTTATTCATATTGGTTATGGATACTCTAAGTCTTCACCTAAAAAAAGCTATGGACATGGGGAGCATTGGCCCGCTTGATGTTTCCAGGGGATGCCTTATTTCTCATAACCTTTTCGTAGACGATATCCTTCTCTTTGCTATGCTCTGTCGACAATATTGGAACATTCTGCACGAGCTTTTAGGCTCCTTCCAAAAAGCAACAGGTTTATGCATAAATGAAGGAAAATCTTTTTTTCATTATGGAAATGTCGATTTGAATGATATGGAATACATTTCTCAGTTGTTCAGGATTCAGGCTGTTCCTATAAAGGAGGGTATGAAATATCTTGGTTTCAATCTTAAGCCCTTGGCATATTCCATATCCGACTAGACATGGATCACCAATAAATTTTATAAGCTGATTTCGGGATGGGAATATAGATGCCTATCTTTGGCGGGCAGATTGATCCTTTCCCAAGCTGTGCTTACTCAATTATCAGTCTATTGGGCTCAATTATATTATTTACCTTCAGCAATCATAAACAGATTAAACAGTTTGATGGCCAGTTTTATCTGAGGAGGGAATAAAGAAAAGAGAAAATATCATCTCACAAATCTAAAAAACTTAACCCTCCCAAAGAAAATGGGGGGGGGGGGGGGTGGGGCATCATGCACCTTCGATGTTTCGGTATGGCCCTTCTTGTCAAATCTTTGTGGAGAGCTGTCTTTGGGAACAATCTTTGGAGCACTGCAATGATAGCAAAGTATCTCGGGAACAAAGACATTTCATATTGGTACAGGATCAGATGTTTTGGAAGAAACCAAGGATCGGCCATATGGAGAAGTTTTAAAAAGGAATCTCAATTCTTCTTGAAGAGACTGATATGGAAATTACAATCTGGCAATAGCATATTAATTGGTTTCGATCCTATCTTCGAGAGTACAGACAGACTCCCCTTTCCCTCAACAACTCCTCACGTTCCTTCATCAGAAAGGCTTGTTCTATTGGGCACAGTTAATACATGGATGGCAGGGATCCATTCCTACTTGGAAATCAGCAATTGAGTTGGGGCTGGATGCTTCTCTAACTGATATATGGAATAAGATAATTTGGGACATGAAACTTGCGGGTTTTTTCAAATCAGAAGAGAATGATAGCATTGTCCTACAGATAAAGGATGGAAAGTCAAATGTTCTGGTAAAAGATATTTATCTCTCCATGATAGAAAATCACATGGATGCCTCCCGTGGAATTTTCCCCGTGACCTTCTGGAAAACTGGTGTTCCTCTCAAGATCACATTATTTGCATGCCTAGTTTTTCATGATAGAAACCTCACTTGGACTAATTCGCAAAAAAGAAACTGGCAAGGGCCAGCGATTTGTTCTATTTGTTTTGCTGATACAGAAGACAATTATCATATGTTTCTAAAATGTCATATCACCTGGAATCTTTGGAACCGGCTGGCGTCTCATTTCGGCTTTGCTGTCTTCTCTCCCCCCTCCATAACGGATGCCTTTAAATGGTGGAGCTCCCAGAAAATCGAATGGAGATTTATTCCACTTTTAGTTTTCTGGTTTGTCTGGAAATGGAGAAACAAAAAAAAAATTGAAAATGGAAGGGAGGACTTTGGACTCATATATGATAAAATTATTCCTTTTTATTCAACTATCCTTCCGGTTTCTCATCCCCATCCAAAATATCAGCATATTACAGCATCAAACAATCTCTCCATTCCTCGGGCACACTTCGATGGTGCATCAAAGAACGGCGTATGTGGCTGCGGAGTATATATACACATAGCAAAGGATCTGCATTACTATATCTACTGGAATGGTGCACTGGGAACGAACAACCGAGCTGAGGCAATGGCCCTCCATGGACTTCTCATCTTCTGCACCTTTTTGGGAATTAGCTCAATACAGATTTATGAGGACTCTAAAGTCATTATAGAGCATGTTACTGGAAAACTTTCTATAAATAGTGACTCTCTTATGGGATAGATGAACAGAATTGCTGTTCTCTGGAATCCATCTCGCTTCCCTATAACACACATCAAGCGCCTGCAAAATTTGGAGGCAGATGAACTTTCTAAAAAAGGTTTGCAATCCTCTCCAGGTATGTGGCACCTGAGCATTTCTGTGGATTTCATTACATACTGCCCACATCCCTTCAAAATGCCCGGCATATAGTGTCGATACATCTGGTATGTTCTTTTTTGTTTTTGCCTCCAATCTGAATTTCCTGTCAAAAGGAACTATCTCTCTACTTTTTCTACTGTCTTAGAATATTTATGGGATTCCAAAAACAGTTTTGTCCAGTATTTTTTTGTATCTCTCTATGTTGCTATCTCGCTGAAATGTCTCAGCTGGTCTGTCTATATACTCAAATCTCAGTATGTACCGAAATTTTTTGACTTATATAATTCAATATATACAGCTTTTTTCCTGAAAAAAAAAAATGTTCTTGGTTGTCTTCTATTGTATTTGAATTACTGTTTTCTCTACAAGTGCTTACTTTAATTGGAAGATTGAATTTATTTGAAAAGTGATTGCTAATTTAAGAAGAATTGGAATAAGTGATTTTACAAAGCATAGAACACTAGAAAATTAACAGATAAATTTTCCACGAAGCCAAGTTTTGTAACTACGCAATTTATAGTGCCTTCAAGCATTTCCACTTCTAATAATTAGCTCTAGAAAGTGCTTGTAGGTCTACCAATCAGTTTTTCTCACAAAAATTTAAGAGGTGAAAAATGGCCTTGTTGAAATATTACATAATATAGGACAATCTAAAGGTGAAAAAGATGCAGCTCACAGCCACCATATTCCCTTCATCGGTCTATATATATATATATATATATATATATCAAAATGAGGATGACTTGGATGGGTGAAGCGCTTGGAATGATCAATTTATTTTGAGGCAGCAACTGATAACTTCCAAAGGGTAATGTGTGAGGATGCTGTGGGTTTACTTTCAGAAACTGGTGCCTTGGATAACAGATCATAAATGGACACTGGAAACTCTCAAAGATGCTTCCTTAAATGGAGGTATTGAGCACCCATCACCTTTCAAGAGGTGGTATACCATGTCACATATGGCAAATCCCACACCATTTCAACATCCACTGTTTCATGGAAGGAAAAATACCACTATTGGGTGAAATGAAGTAACAAAACATACATATAAAAATCAGCTTGTATGAAACAGCATATAGAACCACTGAAATATAAAGCATAGCATGTTAAAAAATAAAAGATACAAAAAGGATGGCAGGTGCGAGGGGCCTTATTTCTTGCCCAGAGAAAGCCTAGAACATAGTTTTGCATGCAGCCTTGGCCACATGAAAACTTCCAGGCAAAAGCATACGCCCTGCTCCAAGGTTTGTCATTGGCACATCAAAGTTGTTGGTATTTGGGGATTCCATAATTATCATCAGGCATATGATTCATGGTAAAACTCCAAAGAACAATAAGATGGTTCACGTTCTCTTTCGAATTAGGACCCTCAAAGGACATTTTGAATCGCTGCATGATTCAATGTCCTACGTGCCAACAACAAAAAGATGGAGACACAAGCCAATCTTGGCACATATAAAAAATTGGGGCAATTAATAATTTATGGACATGAGCATTATCAAGACATTCCATAGACACGTGTTTTGATCAGTGTTTTAAAAATCGGCCACTCTGAACCAATAACCGGTCAAACCGGCCGGTTAGCTAGCTCACCGGGTCAAACCGGCAGAAAAACCCGGTTTGACCCTCCATTTCGCGAAAAAAGTGGACAAACCGGTCCTAACTGGCCGGTTTAGGATGTAACTGGCCGGTATTTTTCCAAGGCAACTATAAACCCCACAGAATGCATTTTTGTGAGTTTTGAAGCTGTTTTGAGGGAATTTTGGGGTTGTTTTCCCCCAAAAATAGTCCCTCCAAGAAAAACATGCCTACCCTCTCATTTTCCTGACATATCTCAACCCTAACAATGTTGGCAATTAATGGTAATGTTAAATTCTTAAAGTAAAAGGATGAAAATGACTCAGGATGTTTGAGAGTGGTTTCGACCTCATTGGATTTCATATGGAGAGACTAGAATTTTAGATTTCACTCAAAATTCAGCAGAGTTAACAGTTTTCAGGATTTCATGGTTTTTGGGTTTGCAATGTTTCCATTTGATTCTATCATGCGTGAGGGTATGAGATTGGCATTTGATCAAGAGCATGAAGCCCTTTAAAAACCTTGATCGTGGTGGCATTGATTGTTGAACTTTGTTGATGTTAGTGGTATTGGTTGTTGAACTCCTCTACCATGCCCTTAACAAGAATGCACCCTTCACTCAAAGGAAAACCACTGGTTAGGCATGCTAATCTTTCTCTACCACATTATAAGGTTGAGGACATGAACTCTTCACTCAAAACAGAATCATTGGTTAGGCATGTTAAACCTTTTCAATTTCTATCATGTTATAAGTTTGAGCAATCCAAGTCTGAAAACTTTGAGCTAGATGATGTTTATGTATCTCTTGTTGATGATGTTTATGTATTTCTAATAGCGTTGAATCAACGAAGAGTTTCATGAGTGACCATGTTGATCAGTGATTTGTAGTTTTGATGTCTATTTTTGCTACTACTACTAAAGTTGTAGAGGAGTTTAGGAGTCCTCAAACTCAGAGCCATATTATTTGTGTAGCTCATGTTGATGATCTCTTGTCTAGTAGTGGTGATGAGTTTGATCATGATGAGGAGTGATCATGGTGTTGATCACTGATATGTAGACTTGTAGTAGTTCAGTGACCCCATAGCTTAGAGCATTGTTTTCGGACTCTAGAGGTCATTTAGAGCCTCATTGATTATGTATTTTGTTGCGAATATGTATTGCACTCGATGCCATTTTGATATATTCACCTTTACATGGTATATAGATGAGAAAACCTTGCATATTTGTTTCTATTGGCTTGGAATCATGGTTTCAAATCTTAAAAATAGTTTTTTTCATTTAAAAATAATTATTTAATGTATTTTTTTTTAAACCAGTTCGTTTAGACCTGACCAGCCCCGGTTCAACCGGTTCATGAGGTGGACCGGTCCGGTCACCCGTTCCGGTTTTTAAAACATTGGTTTTGGTCACATTGGGACTTTTATGGTCTAGTAGGAAGAAGAATACTTTGCTTAATCTCCCCTCAGAGGCAGGACACTGGTTGTCTCTTTCACTGCACTTGTCCCTGATCACTTTGGTCAGAGTTGTTATCTTATAATAAATTTTTCTAGTTTTTGTTAAAAAAAAATAATAAGTATAAAAGATACTAGCCCCGAGCAGCTCAATTGGTAATGGCCGTGAAAATGAAGTATTATCTTCCAAGAGGTTCCAAGTTCAAATCCCCCGAGTTTATCTGTGGGCCACATGCTGGGGGTGGTGTGGTTCACCTAGAGGTTATAATGGTAGCAGTTGGAATCGACCCCATGTCACACAAGAACGAGACTGGCCCCGTTGCAGATTCCTCTAATTACAAAAAAATAAGTATAAAAGATACTAAAATGGTAGGTAGTTGATACAAATTTTGTTTATTCATCAAGTTTCAATAGCAAAACAAAATCCCAGTCTAGCAAATAGTGTAAGCCAATGCCAAGATATATGCCTATAGTCATGTCTTTACCTTCTGGTTGTTTTGTTTTCTGGTTCTAGTATCGGCATTGAAAAACTTACTGTCCAGTTGAACAATAAGTTGAGCCATCCACCCAACACAACATATTTGCTATATTCCTATAGACAGTATACATAAAATTGCCTTCAATTCAATTTTTTTATTTCTTTTAGATGCCATTTCTTCTTTTGGCCAAAAAAATGTTATACCTTGTTCAATTTATTTGGCAATGATCTGCATGGATAAACTTGCTCATTCTGTTAACTTACATAATTACATTAATTGGAAAACGGCTAAGGTACTATGCAATAACCCGGATATCCAAACCTGTCTACATTTTTACCTAATCTGGGAACAGTGGCACTTCTTAGTGTTGTATGGTGTTTAAGTCAGCAAGTTTCACTTGAAACAGAACTCCATGTCAATAACTGCATACACTCCAGAGGCAAAATGAACAAGTGACCTGAACTTTTGTATCGGCAAGTCCATTATGGTAACTTGACTATCTATAGATGCAGAAGGGCATATGATGGGAGTTTTGCCAGCATTCAGCTGACTTCATTTGTTAAAACTACAGATTCTTAACACATTCACATCAGTAGGTGATCCCTTGAGTTTGCTAAAATAACCTGGTCATGTATCTGCATTTAGAATAGAAGTTTCATATAAAATATCACAAGTGTACAACAGAAGGCACTGCCAGCATTCAGCTGAGTTCATTTGTTGACACTATCTAGTATCTATAGATGCAGAAGGGCATATGATGGGAGTTTTGCCAGCATTCAGCTGACTTCATTTGTTAAAACTACAGATTCTTAACACATTCACATCAGTAGGTGATCCCTTGAGTTTGCTAAAATACCCTGGTCATGTATCTGCATTTAGAATAGAAGTTTCATTTGTAATACCAGAAGTGTACAGCCGAAGGCACAGCTTAGCACACTGAATCGTGAAGAATCGCAATGTTTTCATCATGATAACTTTTTCAGCAGGAAAAAATCACTGAATTTTGACACCCAAAAAAATCACAATTTTTCAGAAACATCGTGAAAAATTTGCACAAGGGGCGATTTAGGCCTAGTTTTAAAAACCGGTCCAGTCAAACCGAAAATCGGTCAAACCAGTTGGTTAGCTCTCTAGATATCAAACCGGCCCAACAAATCTGATTGGTTGGTTAGTCAGAACCAAATGGATACCAAATCGGCCGGTTTTGTACCTGACCAGCCGATTTTTGTAAAAAACTGGTCGGCTAGAAAGCCACATGGTTCGGCATGTTGATGGAACTCCCAGGTGGTTTTTGGAGGTGGTTTTTAGCAAACCATGGTAGATTCCATTCTAAATCTGGCCCCCTAAGCTTATAAAAAGGATGCCTAAGCTCCTATTTGCCTCACACATTTGATTTCTAGTGTTTGTGTGCATATGAGAGCTTGGACAGTTCTACAACAACATTGAGTTTTGGAGCAACAACAACAAGTTTGGAGGTTCTTTGTCATCTTGGAGCTAGTTTGGAGTTGTCTAGTAGAGTTGGGGGTGTTGATCCCAATGCAGATCTGGTAGTTGAACCAAGAGCTGAAGGAAGTGAACCAACAAGACCAAGCATGGCACATGGTGACTTGTGAGGGAAGCAATAGTCGTGCAGCTCGGCGAACTCATGCTTCTAGTTCTGCTAGGCCTAGTGATGTTGCTCATGCTACTACTAGTACTACTATTGAGGCTGGAGAGGAGTTTGAGGAGTCCTCAAACTCTGAGCTAGATGATGTTTATGTAGCTCCTGGTGATGATCCCATGTGTAGTAGTGGTGATGAGTTTGATGAGTGATCATGTTGATCAGTGATTTGTAGTAGGCTAGTGGCCTAGTAGCTTGAGTTGTAGCATTGTTTTTGGACTCAGGAGGCCATTTAGAGCCTCGTTGTAGCATTGTTTTGGGACTCTAGAGGCCATTTAAAGCCTCATTGGTTATGTATTTTGTCAATGATATCATTGATATGTATTGCACTCAGTGCCATTTTGATATGTGCAACCTTGCATGGTATACAGATGAGAAGACTTTCCATATTTTATCTCTAATGGTTTGGAATCACGGTTTGTAATCTTAAAAATGTTTTTTTCCGAGTTTAGGCTTTTGTGATCAATATCTAGATTATAAAAATAAAAATAAAGAATTGGTACTAATCACATCAAAAAATATTTGCCGACGCGTTTCGAACCAACC
This sequence comes from Pinus tabuliformis, assembly GCA_031772625.1. Classification (NCBI taxonomy): domain Eukaryota; kingdom Viridiplantae; phylum Streptophyta; class Pinopsida; order Pinales; family Pinaceae; genus Pinus; species Pinus tabuliformis. Next base: position 81,055,359 of record CM062804.1, on the reverse strand, counting down.
AGTGTGGTTCATCATCAGGACAAGATGAAGAATTAGATCGTGGCAGTGGGTTAAATAGATAGACAGACCATTCCAACGGCTATAAAGAAACAGCTATAAGGAAATGGCTACTTTTGACTGGGTCAAAAAATAGGTAAAGAATTAATTTTTCATAATTTAAATTAAGTCAGACATATATAACTAAATATTAATATTATTTTTCTTTTGACTAAACTAAGAAAAAATAATCTTCAAACTGTAATATAAATGAATAAATATATATATATAAATATATAAATTATAATCATAGATTCAAAATATATATATATATATATTAAATCATAAAAGAAAATTAATTTTCTCCTAATTCTTAGTCTAGTCAAAAGTTAATTTTGAATCTATATATATATATATATATATATATATATATATTACAATTTGAAGATTAATTTTTCTTAGTTTAGTCAAAAGAAAATAGTATTAATAGATATATATGTTTGACTTAATTTAAATTATGAAAAATTAATTCTTCACCTATTTTTTGACCCAGTTAAAAGTAATCGTTTCCTTATAGTCGTTGGAATGGTTTGTCTCTCTATTTAACCCGTTGCCGTGATCTAATTCTTCATCTTGTCCCGATGATGAACCACAGTGGTTGGTTCGAAACGCATTAGCAAATATTTCTTGATGTGATTAGTACCGAGGAAAAAAAATAATAAATAAATAAAAATAAAAATAAAAAGTATAATATTTTTTCATTAAAATTAATTCTTTTATGTATTTTTTCCAATTATGGTTTACTGAATCCGGTTTGATCCGGTTCGAATCACTATTAGGTAAACAGTCGGTTTGAAACCCAGTTCCAGTTTTTAAAACTATATCATTTAGGTCAATTTTTCACTTTTTTTTTCCTCATTTTACAAAGAGCAAGCGGCATTTGGAGAACAGAGGAGGAGGAGAAGAGGGGTCCTTGAGCCAAGGAGGAGGAGAACACCATTTCTTTTGGCCATCACCGTGATTTTTTTGAGTGGGGATCAATTTCCTGCAATCGTGGGCACACTTACAGGTATGGGCATCAATTTCTGCCCTTTTCTTTTGTTATTTTCATATTTTTCTTGGGGTTTCATTTACCCGTTTGTTTTTCATCATTATGCTAGGACGATAGTGTTTTTTTGCCATTATTGATTTATTGAGTGGAGACAATTTCCCAACCAGTTGCCAACTTCCCACAGCCACTGGTGTATTTGGCAATTTGCAGATATATACACGGTTATTCTTTATTTTTACAAATTTTTTATAGGGTTTGCATGCCTATCAATTTTCCTTCCTTTTCCTTGATTTTTTTTGGACTGTAGTAGTTCTACCACTCGTGTAAATTTTAGATTTGCTTTTTAATGCAATTTTTTTGTGTTTTGATTTTTAAAATGTTTACTTTTACTTGTTCAATTTTTTTTGTGCCCTAGGTTCAATCATTACATTGAAGACTAAAAATGCTAAGAAATTTGGACCCTGAGTGAAAATATGGCACCCAAACGGGGGTTCAATAGACAAAATTTGAATTGCAAGTTACGTGGGAAGCATATGACAGGGGGAATCTCCCAAATGGAATTCCACCTTGCACAAATTTTGGGACATGATATATGAGTTTGCCCAAATGCAAGTAATCATTTGTATTGCCATCAAAGCACTGCAAGATAAGGAGGCAACCAAACAGAACAAGGCAATTGTGACAAGTCAAGTTGCAAGGGGAGGAGTGGGGAGAAGTGAGAGTGATTCTTCAGCATCACCTTTCACAATGGCCAGCCCCTAATCTACCTCATCACTTTTTGTTCCTAGAACCACACCTAGTGCATAAAAGAAGGGAGAAGGAAGAAGCTAACAAGCTAGTGGGTAGGTGTTTTCTATGGAATGACATTTCTCTTAGCATTGCCAAGAACAATCCATTCTACCAGCCTATGTTTGATGTTGTTGCTATTGTTGGCCCAAGGTACAAAGCCCCTTTCTATCATGAGTTGAAACTTGAGAGGATCTATTATTCAAAATGAGAAGGTCGATCACACCACTAGATTGGAGGAGTCTGAAGCATCATGGGGTCACAAAGGATACACAATAAGCCAGATCATTATATTGATCAAAAGGGTGTTGAAAATAGTAGCGAGAAAGGTCCTTTTACTTGTGCCTCAGTCAAAGAGACCAAGAAGCGGTTTTCGTTAGCATGCACAAGTTCTTAATATTTAGGACAAATTCCTATAAGTTATGACAGTTCATGAAGCAGTTCGACTGATGCGCTAGAGTGGAAGACTCAATTGTTGTCTCCTAGTACGAGTTAGTTTTGGAAATTGACATGTGTGAGTCTCAAGTTCTAAATTGAGGCAACATGAATTACATGAGTCAGTTAGACTCAGTTAACTCATCAAACACTAGTTCAATTTCCAGAAATAAAACTTGCCAAATTTAGCCTATACAAAAAGGTTATAAGGAGGACGAAGACACAAAATTGATCATTGTTTTGTGAGCATGAGTTGGGAAGGCAAGGCAATAGAGAGCACAAGTTTGTGTGTGTGTGAGCTTGTGAGAGGAAGAGTGTGTAAGAGAACTTTCTACACAAATTGGTAGAGGTTATTTTCTCTTGGGAATTGCGCTAGGAATTAGGAGGTAATTCCTAATTAATAAGAGCAGCCTATGCGCATAGATTGAGGTCGAATGTGCTAGGAAATAGGGCTCCAAAAGTGCGCAAAGAATAAGAGAAGCAGATGAGGGGTCTTGCAAGGAGTGTTTCAACTTAGTTCAAGCAAAGAAAACTAGATTGGTTTCTATTGAAACAAGTTGTATTATAAGAAGGGGAGGCTGGAGCGGGAGGGGTAATATTTAGCCCAAAGGAAGAAATTGAGACACAAATTACTTGGGGATTAGGCAGAGCTACCAATAACCAAGCAGAGACTCTCGCTCTTTAGCAAGGTTTAGAGGTGGCAATTGCTAAAAAGATCTCGCATTTGGCAGTTTACGAGGATTCCATGTTGGTAATCCAACAAATTATCAAAGCAAACGACTCTTCAGAAAATGATCTTTCTCCAATGATTATCAAACTCCAGAGGCAATCCCAAAAGTTTGAAAATTGAGTTTTATTACATAAAGAAGCAACACAAAAAGAGGCAGATTCATTGGCTAACAAGGGTGCAACCCTCAATCAAGGTGCATAAATAATGGATTATGGTTCCCCATCTATAGTAGATATTCCATGAAACAAGGAAAAAATTTAAATGGGGATTTAATACCGCCCTCCCATCAGCAATTGGAGAACAAGCGTCCTCAAAGTAAGGCTTGGCAGGGAGATGATGGTTCGCATATTGTTAATTTTAGATAATAATGGTATGTTCTATGCTTTACAGCAATTTACTTCAATTTTTTGTATTAGCCCAATATCAATTTCCAAATTAGCAATCACATAAACATTGATACTAAATGCAAATAGAACATAAACAATAAGCAGAAGACAAGCCAAGACAAGAGGACACAATATTTGGCGGATGCTGGGGAAACCTTTGATCAAATCTTCTTATTATTCTTCCAAAGTTCAGCAGAGAGAGTACATCATACAAAATTTACTTGCCTAATCACTATCAAAATAGTCCAGCCAAGTAGCAGCCAACGAGATGCCCTAACCAGAAATTCAACGCTGGTCAAACCAACAGAAAATCTCCTCCAAATGAGCTCAGTCAAACCCAATCAACTCCGCCTCCAAAGACAGCGAAAATCAACCCAAAACAGTCCTGAAATTCTCGGTCAAACTTGGTCAACGCTGACTTCAATGTTACCAGGACAGGGCTTACCTAGACAGAACACAGGGAGGGTTGGTTCCTATAACACTGGATGCAATGACAAAGCTTACATACGTCGATTCATCATGTGAGGAGCACAGGCAAATCGAGTGAAGTTGAGGAACTAGATGCATGAGTCAATCCAGAGCCAGTCTTACGCCAAGGGCGAGAGCCATAAGACAGAAGCCTAAGCCCACCAAACCTTTCTACTTTTGACAGGAATAAGCCTTGACTCGAGAAACAGTAGAGTCGACAATGCGGTCAACGCAGGTCAACTTGCTCCAAATTCCTCCGTTTTCATGCCAAAAGATGTGACCTCAAAAGATCGGATTATCTGCCTGAAAATCATAGTCAAAGGAGGTGATTTGACCCTCGGTCAACACTGGTCAACGTCCCTAGAAATAGCCCAAAACAATTCTGCGATTTTCTACCTGTAATTTTCGGTCAACCCAAGTCAACGTGAGAATAAGAAGAGTTGCTCCTTTGTTGTACAAACCAATAAGGAGAGGAGAGAGAAATATGTGTTGAGTGATGGTGTCCAAATGAGGAAAATCTCTCTCCTATTTATACACAACGTTGAGGGTAAAGAGACACATATGCTAGGCTTCATAAGCCTACATTTGACTAGAGCCGACCTTGACAATTTGTCCATAGAAGAAATAAATTCATAGTTCCATTTCTGCTTGTTAGAATGAGATGATCTTTAGATCAATCTTGCACCTCTCAGAAAGAGGAATCCAATAAAAATATCATCTCCATCATATGAGCTATCCAAGGTGGAGTTTGGCCCTAGTTGCCAATTTTAACACTCCCTCTCAACTAGGGAGAAATCCACCTACCAAACCATCTGTCAATCTGTACCATCTTTGTCATCCCTACTCTGCTCTACTCTGCTAAACCATGAAGAAATAATGAAGAAGAAATGATCGAGAGTGAGTCACAAGACCTTGCCACTCTCCACTGATCTAAAGTCAATCTCAATTGATCCTAGATCAATATCAAACATCCTAGCATGGGAGTACGGCAGTACACAATGTGTCCATCAGTAGTGATATGGTCCCTATCCTCATTTCCCAACTCATTAGTCAAATGAGAGGTACTTCCCATGAGCCCCGAAGTGCATGGGTAGGATGTATTGGCAGGAGAAGGTGAACCACTCATCCTGCTCATATGCCATAGGAGAGGGTGAAACACTCATCCTATGCATATATCAACCATCATGGGGTATCACAAAGGAAGGTGAACCACTCATCATATGCATATATCAACCATCATGGGGTATCACCACTCACCTTGTACACAACGCACCACTAGGGGAAGGTGAACCACTCACCCTGCACACAGCACACCATTAGGGGAAGGTGAACAACTCACCCTATGGTCGCTCATAGCTCCAAAAAGTACCCCAGCCCCCTCGAGCTCCTAAAGCTCAATATCCAACTCAAACGGGACCCTCATAAGAGGGTCTTTCCACGACTCCAAATCATTCACGGAAGGTTAAGAATTTGACCTTCCCCGAGGGCTTTGTAAGAATATATGTGACCTGTTCATCAGTCCCAATGTGATGGAGCCTCATTGCTCCCCGTTGTACCATATCCTGAATAAAGTGTTACCTAATATCAATATGCTTGGAGCGGTCATGAAAGACAGGATTCTTAGAAAGACGAATACCACTTTGGTTGTTGCAGTAGATCGCGGTGGTATCCAGCACATGCCCAAACAGCTCACTAAAGAGCTTCCTCAACCAAACAACTTCACAAGAGGCCATACTAGCAGCAATTTATTTGGCCTCGACAGTGCTCAAAGCAACTGATTTCTACTTCCTACTCATCCAGGATATCGAAGTAGAACCTAGTGAGAAGCAACATCCTGATGTGCTCTTACGATCCACCACACTGCCAGCCTAGTCAGCATTAGAATAACCATGGAGCCTCAAATTCCCGGCAATGGATCTCAACCCTTAGGTGATTGTGCCCCGGAGATATCTCAAGAGATTCTTGGCAGCAATCCAATGTATGTGATGAGGCTCGAAAATAAATTGACTTAATGTATTCACTGCAAAGCATGTGTCCGGACAGGATTTCACCAAGAACATCAGGGCACCCACGAGTTGACAATACTCAGAAAGATTTCCCAAATCAGGCCCAACAGCACTTTTGCATAGCTTCTTGAAGTTGAGTTCCATCGAATTAGTCTCGGACATACAATCCACCATCCCAAATCTTTCAAGTAGTTTCACAATGTATTTTCCTTGAGAAAGAAAAATCTCACTTGGCTTTTGCCAGACCTCCAAGCCTAGGAAGTAGTGCATCAATCCTAGGTCCATCTCAAATTTCGAAGCCAACTCCCTCTTACATTGATAAATAAGAGGGTCTGCACCTGTTAGAAAGAGATCGTCCACATAAAGTACCAAGATGAGAGGTCTATCATTTTCAACCTTGAAGTAAAGGTTTGGATCAGCTTCACTTCTTGTAAAACCGAGCATCATCAAATAGTTGTCGATCCTCTCATACCAAGCCCGGGGAGCTTGCTTCAACCCATAGAGGGCTTTCTTCAACCTACATACATGTGCCTTTCGATCTTGAACTTCGAACCCCTCGAGTTGTTCTACATAGACTTCCTCCTTAAGTGAACCATGCAAGAAGGCGGTCTTGACATCCATCTGATGTAAATTCCATCCTTGAGAAGCAGCAAGGGCAATGATCAAACGAATGGTGGTATATCAAGCAATTGGTGCAAATATCTCATCATAGTCCACACCTTCCTTTTAAGAGAAGCATCGAGCAACAAACCTAGCCTTGAACTTTCCAGTACTTCCATCAGCTCCATGCTTGATCTTGTAGAGCCATTTCGAGGTGACAACATATTTGTCCTTGGGTCTAGGGACCACATCCCAAACATCATTCTTCATAATCAACTCATACTCTTCGTTCATAGCATCCTTCCAAACTTGGTGCCTCACAGCTTCTTCGAATGTGCAAGGCTCAGTTTGAACAATGGTGCTCATGGCAACTAAGTACCCTTGGTACCTACTCGGCTTCTTACTTTCACGAAATGTCCCCTTTGGTGCAATATGTCACTCGACATCTTCAAGAGTGTCCCTGAGCCATGAGGGTTTCCTTTTTGAGGAGGGCTCATGAGGAGGTGGATCAATGGGATCCATCAGTCCTTCAACATCGGGCATCAACTCATCCTTCGGTTCTTCATGATTTCCTATATCTTCTTCTTTGTCCTTCCTTGGAATAAGGTCTCTAACCTTCCCAAGGGCGGCATCTTCATCGAAGGTGACATCATGACTTATTTCCACTTCTCTTTGACCAAGCACATAGATTTTATATGCCTTTGAAGTTTCACTATAGCCCACAAATGTTCCACTCTTCCCAGATGCATCAAATTTGCTACTCTTTTCTTTCGGCACATGAAAATACACGAGGCTACCAAAAATTTTAAAATGAGAATCAACAGGTTTCTTACCGGTGAAAACTTCTTCGGGAGTTTTGGAGTCCAATGCTTGATGAGGGCATCTATTTTGAACATACATGGCAGTGTTGGCAGCTTCTCCCCATAGGAACTTCAAAAGGCCTTGATCATGAAACATGGCATGAGTGGCTTCTATAATGGAACAATTCATCCTTTCAGCAACACCATTTTTCTCGGGAGTATATGCGGTAGTATTCTTCCTCTTAATGCCAGCTTCTCTACAATAGTCATTGAACTCATTTGATTCATATTAGATTCCATTATCTGTCCTCAATATTTTGATCTTCTTCCCTGTTTGATTTTCAACCAAGGCTTTGAAAGAGCGAAACCATTTGAACACTTCATCCTTCTTCTTCAAGAAATAAATCCAATCTTTGTGAGAGAAGTCATCCACAAAAATAGCATAATACAAATATCCTCCTAAGGATGTCACGGGCAACATACCAGATAGATCAAAATGAACCAATTGCAAAATGTCAGTAATCTTGCTATCACTTGAGGGGAATGGTCCCCTTGTATGTTTTCCTTCAGCACAACCCTGACAAACACCTTCATGTTCTACTTTAAATTCAGGCATACCTGTCACCATCTTCCTTGCATCGAGTAGAGCCTTATAATGAAGATGAGCAAACCTTCGATGCCATAATTCGGATTGAAGAGATGTGTCGCAAGACATAGCTCCTAGTGGACTTCCTCCAACTTGATATAGGTTGTCAACCCTGAATCCAAGAGTGAATGCTTCTTTGAAATTTCTTTTCCAAACACGTACCTTTCCATCAATGAATGCCACCTTGAATCCTTTGTCCTCCATCGCCGAGATAGATACCAGGTTCTTCTTTAGATCGGGTACATATAGTACATCTTGTAGATGAATGATGTTACCTTGATTCAATTGAAGAGTAACATTCCTAGTCCCTTTCACGGGATAAGTGGCATTGTCTCCAAGAATGATTTCCAAATTTGTATCATTTTCTATCAAATTTGAAAGAGCTTCCTTATACCCAGTGAAGTGCCTTGAGGCACCACTATCAATCAACCAATTATCCAAGGTATCCAGAGGAGAGGCAGTAGAGAGGGTAGATATAAGATAAAATTATTTTTGCTTGTTATCTACAACATTAGATTCATCATACCTGGAGTTTCTTGATCTTTTGGGAGGCCGACCATTTCCATATTGAGTAGCAGGAGCATTCCTTTTTCCTTTGTTGTTGAACCTGCCATTCCTTTGATTGTTGTTGCCCCTGAAATTGTTGCAGTTGTTGTTGTTATCATCATCCCAAGGTGTATCCCTTTTATTAGGACACTCCCTAGCATAGTGGCCAAACCTGTTACAATTGAAGCATCTTCCCTTTCTTCCATCTTTGAATCCCTGTCTTCCTTGACCTTGCTTCTTTGAACCTGCATTGTTCTTCTTTTTAGCATGAGCGGAGAATGCAGTAGGATCATTCCTATTTGAAGGCATGTCTCTCTCCATCATCCTTGTCTCTTCTTGAGTACATCTAGTCAATAATTCATCAAAACCTGGAATCTTGTCATTGTTGAGGATAGTAGTGTTGAACACATCCCATTCACGAGGGAGACCTCCAAGGGCAATGAGAGTGAGCTCCATGTTAACTATAACTTCTCCAATAGACAGAAGATCATTTTTTATTTCGGTAATACTAGTGAAGTAGGATTGGATATCTTCTCCTCTTCCCTTCTTTATGTCCTTCAACTTGTTCTTGAGAAAGAAGACTTGGTTTGCATTGCTAGCTTTAAACATGCTAACCAACTTGTCATACATCTCTTTAGATGTGCCCAGATCGGAGATGTAAGCAACTAAATGTTTGTGAATAGAATCCCTTCTTGGCCTTGACCTCACCTTTCTTGTACTTTGTCTTAGTGGCAGCCGGTGCATTTGAAGGAGGTTCAACAATCTTTCCCTACACATAGTCCATAGCATCATGCTCTTCCAAAGTCAAGTCAAGAGAGATCTTCCATGCATGATAATCAGACTTATCATTGAGCTTGTCATCAGATTTGAAGTAAGATGAGGAGGCCATTGAATCTTGTCCTTGTCCAACAAATCTCAGTGATTGCTTTTCTCACTCTTGCTTGGGCTTTGTCTTCACCTTAGCTCTGATACCATGTTAATTTTAGATAATAGTGGCATGTTCTCTGCTTTAGAGCAATTTACTTCAATTTTTTCTTATTAGCCCAATATCTATTTCCAAATTAGCAATCACATAAACATTAATAGTAAATGCAGATAGAACATAAACAATAAGCAGAAGACAAGCCCAGACAAGAGGACACAATATTTGGCAAATGTGAGGAAAAACCCCCAATGTGGGGAAAACCCTTTGATCAAATCTTCTAATTATTCTTCAAAAGTTCAACACAGAGAAAGAGTACATCATACAAAATTTACTTGCCCAATCATTGTCAATTCAGTCCAGCCAAACAACAGTCAACAAGATGCCCTAACCACAAAGTCAACGCTGGTCAAACCAGCAGAAAATCCCCTCCAAATGAGCTCGGTCAAAACCAAAAGAATCCTTAAATTTTGGGTCAAACTTGGTCAACATAGAGTCAACAATGCGGTCAACGCAGGTCAACCTACTCCAAATTCCTCGGTTTTCATGCCAGAAGATGCAACGTCAGAAGATCAGATTATCTGCTTGAAAATCACAGTCAAAGGAGGTGATTTGACCCTCGGTCAACGTCCCTGCAAATAGCCCAAAACAATGCAGCGATTTTCTACCTGTAATTTTCGGTCAACCCAAGTCAACGTGAGAAGAAGAAGCATCGCTCCTTTGATGTACGAACCAATGAGGAGAGGAGAGAGAAAGATGTGTTAAGTGATGGTGTCCAAATGAGGAAAAGGTCTCTCATTTTTATACACAACGTTGAGGGTGAATAGACACATTTGTTGGGCTTCATGAGCCTACATTTGACTGGAGCCGACCTTGAAAATTCGTCCAAAGAAGAAATAAATTCACAATTCCATTTCTGCTTGTCAGAATGAGATGATCTTTAGATCAAGCTTAGACCTCTCGGAAAGAGGAATCCAATAAAAAGATCATCTCCATCATATGAGTTGTCCAAGGTGGAGTTTGGCCCTAGTTGACAATTTTAACCCATATGGAATAGCTTAATGGAAGGTTGGAACTGGCGACTGACCTGTTTAATTCGACTTCCCTCCCGCTGTGATTCCAAGAATGCAAGCCCCATGCTCCATGTTAGGTGGAGGATATGGCTGTCCAAAATTCCATATAGTGCTACAGCCGAGAAGGGTAGCATGCAACAAGTCCGGGAAGACTTAAATTTGTATGAGCTCGAGTATAACCAAGGCAATCCAAAGATGGCAATTCTCGTTAGGGGAGTGCAGAACAAAGCAGTTGGAATTGAATGGCGCAGAGGAAAGGAGATAGAAGTGGTATGGGAGAGGTGGTTTATAAATGGCTAGTGATGATCCTGGATTTCACGTTCAAGTGTGATTTTGGTAATATTCATAGGATGGATCGTTCAGGCCAGTCCTAGTGTGGGGCAGCTATGGAGGATCATCTGCGGGGTTTGGCTTTCATTGCCGAGTCGAGGGATAAGGCTCCCATGGACTCTTGCTCCCAATTTGCCCAGATTTGTGATCAATTGGAATTGTTAACAATCGTTGCTGACCAACTGCAATTGTCAGTGGACAGTTTGGCCTTCAAATTTGACAATATAGAGCTTACTGCAAAGAAAGCAACCCTGGGCATTCTAAAAGAGGTCTTTGGCGTCGTGGACAAGTCGGCTGAGGAAGAACGAGAAGGGCTTCACCATCAGGTGAAGACTATGGACCATCCAATGCACGAGGACTCGCCCCCTCAAAAGGAGTCAACTCAACCAAGACAAGCAAGACCTTCTAAAAATAGGCAAGATAGTAGTGGATATTAGTAATGGTTACACATGAATTGCAAGTATGTTTTGTATAATGGAGTCTTCTAGAGACTCCTTAAAATAAACATTGTTAAGAGTATAGTAAGAAATTGGCCAGGTAGAAGGACTTTTTGTGTAGTTTTCTGGCACAATGAAGACATGGGTGTATATCAGAATGTAAAGGTGTTGGCTTGTTTTCCAGTTGCATCAATATAATATACCTATTTCCTTTATAAAAAAAAAAACAAGTTGTATTGTAAGAGATCTATTGCTCATTTTTTTCTACCAATAAAGTTCTCAAACAAGCAGAGGGTTTTCCCAGTTGGGTTCCCTAGAAATTTTTTATCTTGATTATTGTGTGACTGTATTTATTTCTATTCATATTCCACTACAAAATAAGTAGAGAAAATTATGTGTCTTGGGTTATAAAGTTAGGTTCAGATTTGTTCACTCACAAGCAGAATTTTCATGGATTTTCTACATGGTATCAAAGCATGGGAACAGAACAAAGACCAGCACAAGTTGAGTGCAAGCATCATAGGAGAAGAACTTATGAAGCAGTTGCGGCCTCTAGGAGCCTTATCACTTATCAAGTTAGGAGGAGCCGAGTTTACTGTGTCTTTTTGTGATTTGTTATAAGCAGAGTATGGGCAGTGGATGGTTGAGCTTGAGGGCAGATTTGTGCAATTATTGTCGGAGGATTTATCTGTTTACACAGACCAAGATTTTCTGTGTGCCTTAGAAGGAGGGTTAAATCCCTGTAGTTTCAATCTTGAAGGGTCGAAAGGCCTAACAAGTGATTGGAACAATCCTTTAGGTCAGTGGATGAAGGAGGCTTGTAAAGGGAGGATGGCCACAAGGTTTTAGGGAGGTTTTGACCACAGACAAGGACTCTGACATGGACTACCAATAAGCCCTAACCAGAGGGCCAAAACTTCAGCAGGTGTGCACAAGTCATGGGTAGTATGAGGACAAAAAGTAACGTCGAAAGGTATGTTGTTGTTCTTCCATGTTTGATGATTATTGCTAGGTGGTTTGGGACAAAATTTTTGGCAGCTTAAGAACAGATTTGAGGATTGTAGTAGTTGCCTTATTGAGCCCTAAAGTACAACATCTAGTGAAGGACTACAAGACTGTTGATGGGCAAGTGTCAGAGAGCTCTCTAAGTAGGCAGAATGGTGTACCAAGGATTGAGATCAAATCATTGTTTAGAGGGAACATCTAACTTCGTTTCATGGAAAGGAAGAATCATGATAGTGCTAGAAGATAATGGGGTGGGAGAGTTTATCAGGCGATAGCGCCACCTCAAGATCCCCAGCAATTGGCCCAGCATAATAAGAATGATATCAAGGCAAGGAGGATTATTCTAGAAGGGTTCAGAGATCATATAGTACCTCATATCCAAGAGAAGAAGATAGCATATGAGATGTTCAATGCCATCTTAAAACTATATCTGAGAACAAGTGATACCAGGAAGCTTGCTCTTAAGGAGAAGTTGAGTATATGGATCAACAAGGATGAGCCCATCGTCACATATTTGTCAAGGTTCACTCAAGTACGAGATGAACTGGGTAGTGTGGGCATGATTGTATCTAATCATGACCTTGTGAGTTTTTCCTTACTTGGACTTCATAAGTCTTGGCAGGGATTACAAGATGTTAGTGGGAGAGAGAATTTTCCCAATTGGGAGAGGTTTTGAACTGACTGCGTTCAGGAAGAGATCCGGAGAGGAACTAGAGATTGTAGATCAGTTACAACAGTGGATGAGGAGAACCTTGTCCTGGCAGGCAAGGCCAAGGGCAAGAAGGGCCAAGGAGAGGTCGAGCCCAGTCAGAAGGACAAGAAGAAGGATCTAAGCAAGATCAAGTCCTTCCATTGCTATGAGTTTGGACACTATGCCACCAAGTGTCCTAAGCAGAAGGAGGAGTCCATCAAGGATCATGTAGCTGCATCAGCCGAGGTAGATGCATTTTCTGGCCAGTTCGAGAAAAATTTCTCATTGATTGCTTGCATGGCAAGCTTAGCAGATAGCAATTTATTGTATATTAATTCAGGAGCATCCTTCCACATGAACAGGAACAAGAAGAGTTTCAGCCACCTGAAGGAGAAGGGCATGCAGTTTCAGATTGAGCTAGGAAATGATGGTCAGTGTGCAGATAGAAGAGTTGGTGTTGTCAGTTTTCAGAGGGAGTCAAGTAATCCTCTTCATCTCAGAGATGTTCTCTATGTTCCAAGATTGAGGCAGAATCTTGTTTCGGTAGCTACCCTTGAGGACAAGGGATATGATATCATCTTCAGTAGAGTAAGGAGTACCTCCAACACTTAGCTTCTGGATGTAAGAAGCAAATAGGTGTGAGGGTGAAGAATCTCTACAAGTTGCAGGTAGAGATAGGCACGACATTGAGCAACAAGGCAAGGAGTTCTTATAATAAAGAAGTGATGGTTGAGTGACAGCAGGATAGAACTCTCAAGATGGAGTCTCAGCCAATATCTCAGTGTCAGTCTAAGTTAGTTGGCAGTTGGGTTGACCAGCAGGATCATGAGGAGCACTGCCTAAGGCGAGTGGAGGTAGCGACTCAATCAAAGGCTCCCAACATAGGGAGAGTTTGAGCCAAGTGGGCAAAGGATTTGGTTAAGAGAAATCAGAAGAGAGTTGAATCTTCCAGTGTCACTTCCAGCCAAAGGAAGCAATCACAGAGGTACACAGGGTACATGACACTTATGATTGAAGTGATGGACTCACAAAACATAGGGAGAGTTTGAGCCAAGTGGGCAAAGGATTTGGTTAAGAGAAATCAGAAGAGAGTTGAATCTTCCAGTGTCACTTCCAGCCAAAGGAAGCAATCACAGAGGTACACAGGGTACATGACACTTATGATTGAAGTGATGGACTCACAAAACATGGTGGGAAAGAACAGGTCTTCAGACCAGGGTCCGCAGAGGAAAGTAGGGAAGTCTTCTAGTTCATAGGGAACAACTACAGCAACAGAGAACGTGGTAGTACTGGAGATAGATCCAAGTGGACGAGGTTCTTCCAGAAGCACCTTCCTCGCTAAGAGGGAGTGTTGAAAATGTAATAAGAAAGGTCCTTCTTTGACTTGTGCCTTAGTCAAAGAACCAAGAATCAATTTTCCTTAGCATGCACGAGTTCCTAAAAGTTAGGACGAGTACCTAAAATTTAGGATGAGTACCTATAAGTTAGGACAATCCATGAAGTAGTTTGAGTCTCGACTGATGCACTGGAATGGGAGGCTCAGTTGTTGTCTCCTAGTGCGTGTTAGTTTTGGAAATTGATATGCGTGAGTCTCGAGTTCTAATTTGAGGCAGCACAAGTTACATGAGTCAATTAGACTCGGTTAACTCATCAATCACTAGTTTGATTTCCAGCAATAAAACTCCCCAAATTTAGCCTATTCGAAAAGCTTACAAGGAGGACAAAGGCACAGAATTGATCATTGTTTTGTGAGCACGAGTTGGTGAGACAAGGCAATAGAGAGCACAGGTTTGTGTGTGTGTGAGCTTGTGAGAGGAAGAGTGTGCAAGAGAAGCTTGTGCACAAATTGGTAGAGGCTATTTTCCCTTGGGAATTGTTCTAGGAATTAGGAGGTAATTCCTAGTTAATAGGAGCAGCCTGTGCGCATAGATTGAGGTGGAATGCGCTAGGAAATAGGGCTCTAGAAGTGCGCAAAGAATAAGGGAAGCAGATCAAGGGTCTTGCAAGGAGTGTTTCAGCTTAGTTCAAGCAGAGAAAACCAAATTGGTTTCTATTGAAACAAGTTGTATTGTAAGAGATTTGTTGCTCAATTTTTTTCTATCAATTAAGTTCTCAAACAAGCAAAGGGTTTTCCCAGTTGGGTTCCATAGAAATTTTGTGCGTCTTGATTATTGTGTGATTAATTTATTTTTGTTCTTATTCCGCTGCAAAATAAGTAGAGAAAATTCGGTGTCTAAGGCTACAAGTTAAGCTCAAATTTGTTCATTCAAGCAGAGTAGAATTTTCATGGATTTCTACAAAGGGTAGGACCCTTCTTAGCTTCTTGGTTAATTGTCCCAAGGGAACAATGTTTACGAAATCTTTTGATGCATCTGCACATATTAAAGATGCACAATTATTATGTGAGTTGTTAGACCTATTCATTCAAGAGGTAGGTCCACAAAATGTTGTCCAAGTCATAAGGGACAACATTACAAATTATGTTGTTGTTGGTAAGTTGCTTTGGAGAGGTATCCTAACTTGTTATTGACACCTTGTGTTGCACATTGTATTCATTTGATGTTAAAGGATATAAGGAAAATTCCATATGTCAAGGATATTATTGAATCATCCAAGAGCATAACAAAATTTATATATAGTCATGCATCTATGCTTAGTTTGATGAGAATGTTAATCAAGGTTGTCATTGATGTCAATATGGTACTATTGGGATGGCAAATATTCTTGTGATATCATAACCTCATGCATATTATGATGATGCCCTTGCTCATGATGACAAGTCCTTCTTGTTTTATAAAGATGCCATTAATGAAGATGTCAAGCTCTTATTGATGCCATTATGATGTGTAGAAGTCTTGTCCTAGATGCTTATTTTTCATAATGTCCTAGATGTCCTTGAACTAACCATGAAGACACCTCTTGTACCCTTGCTCTTGATGAAGAAGCCCTAGAAGTCATGATCATGTCCTTACTCTTGATGAAGAAGTCCTTATTAATGCTCATAGTGACTCTGATGAAGAAGCTCTCCTTGTGATAATCTAGCCCTTGCTCTAACAAATTGATGAATGCTGCATATGGTTAATGACAAAGAAGAAGCCCTTGCTGTCTTAATCACCTTTTGCACTAAAAATTCAAGCGCAGTCACAAAGAAAAATATTTTTTGACACCTTGGAGGCATCTTTCCACAATGAGACCTATACCATCTTATAGAGTATATTTTTCCCTTTCTAATGTTTGTCCCGAAACTCCTAGTAGTTAGTGAGATATCGAATTTTCAAATTAAAAAAAAAATATATGTATATTTCAGATATTGAGCCAACTTACACTTAGACATTCATGTTGGCCTATCTCGAGAAAGGCACATCCATTCATCCTAACGTCAAAATCATATAAAAAGGAGGTTCAGACTATTCATTTAACCAAGAAAATTTGGTGAACATCTTGGTGAAAATTACTTCAGAAATACAGAACAGCAAGACAAAAAGGCCGAGGAGGGCATAGTCATTTCTGTTTGGGCTGTTGGGTTATCATTCTAGCTAAATGTATAGTCACTTGTAGATGTGAAAGACCTCACACAGACCTAACTCAGATTTTTTTTGAAGGCTGAACAGTGATCAGATAGCAGTTCGATACTTGACTGTGTGAAGAGAAGTAAACACCTTAGGATCTGTGGAGAATTGCAGCTAAGACTTATTAATTACAGTCTCGGACCTGTTGTGGCAAGCACAGATTACAGTGCCTCAGACTTAAAGAAGGCGTGTAGACTGTCTCCAGCAGCTTGGATAAGGGTTACAAGACCTCAAAACAGTTCCTTACTCCTCAGACCTGTGTGAACTCGTTTATTGACAAGTGGAGAGCTCGGATCTGTGATAGAAACATTAAAGTTCGAACCTGTGCTCAAGACTTCAGGACCTGTGGCTTAAGTACTAGGACCTGTGACATCTGTTGTGCTTAGACTTGTGGAAACTTTGGATCGGACTTGTGCTTTTCTTGTGGGTAGACTCCTACCAGCTTGGACCTGTGAGCTGTGGCACTTAATAATTCAAACCTGTGGCACTTGGTTGGGAATTTGGCATCTCTTGTGAGCACTCTATTAGGCATCCTTTGGAGCAGCCTAGTGACAATGTTTTGGGAGTTTTGAGGATAGTGTTTTATGATCCATTAAAGGAAGATTATTAAGATAGCTTGTGACACCTTTGGAGCAGAGTTACAGTAGAGAGAAGTCTTGGTGAAGTATTGAATAAACCTTATTATAACTGTTGTAACAGAATTGCAGCATTGTTTGATGAGGTCCATGGAGTAGCTCTAATGAAGTATCTTGAAGGTTTATTGAAAATATTTTATTGAAGGATCCTTGAAGTCTTGTTGAAACAACTTCTTAAGAGCATTAATGACTTAAGAATCTTGGAGCATCTATAGTATTGTTGGAGGTCTCTTGAAATCCAGTGTGTAGATTTTGGGAAGACTTGTTGATAGATGCAAACTTGAGAAAACTATTGAAGACATTTCTTGGGACAACTGATTGAAGACATCTTGAGGCATCACCAAGCATTAATTGAAGTCTTGGAGACACCCTTGGAGATCATGATGCACTGAAGCTATGATGAGGTGATCTTGGAGATCTTGTTTGGGTATCATGAAAAGTAGAGGTAACACTTTCATGATAAGACAAGGTTATCATTGATGAAGTGACGTGGAGACTAAGTGAAGGCATTGTTGAAGATTGTCAGGGCTCGGTGAAGAAGACATTGGGAGCCGTGAAGTACAACTAAATATAACTTGACGAAGTAAAGCAAGGGTTGGAGCCCAAGAGGTTGGAGCCTCGAAAAAGACAAGGTTGGTGCCTTGGAGGATAGGGTTTGAGCCCTAAAGGATAGGAGTCCTCAAGAAACCAAGTCAGAGCCTGAACCGGGGTTGGAGCCCTTGAGGTTGGTGCCTCAAAATTGACAAGGTTGGAGCCCAAGTCGGTGCTTGGCAAATACAGGTTGGAGCATGGGAGATTGAAGATCGATGTCTTCATCTAGGGTTGGAGCCCTACCCATATTGTACTTGATTCATTATAAAGATAATATTAATAAAAGCATTTACTTCTATTGTTCATTTTGTGTTCTAAACATAAGTGATCTAACTAATAAAAGTAACAATTGAAAAGAAATACTCTTTCACCCCCCCCCCCCCGGGCAGTATTTCCAATAGAGAAGATTCACCAATAACAAAGATTTGGTGCATCCCACAATTACACAGTTTGCCACTAACTTCATATCTCTTCAACCTCTCTTGACTTTTATGTGGGATGTGAAAAGAATGTTTCTTTCAAAGGAGTGATGTACTTTATCTTTTAGCCGCAAATTGAAGGGAGAGGCCATATGCAAGCTAGTTTCATATCATGAGAACTTTTGGGCAGGAGTGAAGGAGGTTTGTGCCATTAGTAATTACCATACTTTTCGTAAAGGTTCTTCGATTGGTCGATGGAGACAAACCCACAATGGGATACTTGTATGAGACCATGGATAAGGCCAAAGAAGCCACCCATACTTATTATGAGGGAACATGGGATGAGGAGTTTTAGAAACAACAATTGATATAGAGAGTAATTGATGAGCAATGGAACAATACACTCCAATGCCCCATTCATGCTATAGGGATTTACCTCAACCCTGCATTTTCTTACTCTTATGGTTTTAGATTTGATGCTAAGGTGATGGATGGATTCCTCACTTGTGTTCAGAAGATGGTACCATCTTGGCAAGAACGTGCGGAGATTCCTAAAGAAATGGAGATATATAGAACATGCTAAGGTTATGGATGGATTTTTCACTTGTGTTCAGAAGATGGTACCATCTTGGCAAGAACGTACGGAGATTCCTAAAGAAATGGAGATATATAGGATGTCAAGTGGCACATTTAGCTTTGACATGGCTATCCAAGATAGGAAGACCAAAATCCCAGGTAAGCTTAGTTCATTTCAAATTTCATTGTTTCTTTATACTTTGCTTCAACTTTCAAAATTCAATGTTTTTCTTATATTTCTCTTATTTGTTACAAATGCTTGGTGGACAAGCTATGGTGCCAAAGTACCCAATCTCCAAAAGCTTGTCATTCAAATGCTCATCCAAACATGTAGCTCCTCCAAATGCAAGTGCAACTAGAGTGTATTTAAAAAATACACACCAAGAAGCACAACAGGTTAAAAATTTTCAAATTTAATTTTCGAATTCATTATGAATTATAATTTTTTATTTTTTATGGAAATACTGAGAGGGGGGTGAATCAATATTTCTTAAGTTAAATTCTGTTCACTTTAAATAAAATCTCATCACATAATCAATCATCAACACAATACATAAACATAGAGATTAAAGTGAAAATCCAAACTTGAAGAAGAAACACTTGAATGCTTTTCAAACAGTCTTCAATTTATTACAACCACTTGTGAGAACGCCAATCCTTTGCAAGCACCCACTTACAAAAGATTGCAGGTTCCAACCTATCAAAAAGATGAGGACACCAATCCTCAGTAAACACCAACTTACGGAAATATTTAGGCTTAGAAATTGTTCAAAAGAAGGTCTACCCTCTTGGCAACTGGCACCCAAACTAGTCTAGATCTTGGCATCGACACTGAGTTCGGCCTCCAACAAAACATTGTCCAACAAATCAGAACTTGGCCTTCAACAGGACTCAACCTCTTCAACATAACTCGGCCTCAACAAAAAATGGCCTCAAACCGAGCTTGGCCTCCAACAAAACAAAACTCGACCCCCACTAAATCAGAAATCTGCCTCCTCCACGCCAGAACACGACCTCCTTCAAACCAAAACCAAAACCAAAGAGTATACAAAAGAAAAAAACCTTCAAAAAATGTGCCAAAAACCCTCCTACAGCACAGCAAATACTTCACAAAAGACTTCTCCAACTCAGCTAGGCTAGTTCATGAGGTACGAACCTCAAATCTACTCCTCCTTCTCACTAAAACAGGATCGAATTCACTTCAAGGGTGGCTAAAAATTCTCCTTCTCATGCCTATTTATAAAGCTTTTGGGGTTTATGGTAGGGCTAACTTGCCCACTAGCTAGACCAACTTGTGCAACTAGCAGAATGTATAATGAATATTCAAAAAATCATTTCTCCTCAACCGTGATGAGTTAGAAGGTGTGCCATATATCGTTGGAAAGGTATCGAAATACGTTATTTGACTATGTATCTTTCTCTTTCATTTAGATAGGCTTTGACATCAATAACAACCATTTTCAACAATTTCCACCTTTGTTATTGAAGGCAATACTTTGATATTTGTTTCTTTCAATAGTTGCTCCCCTTGTGTGTATTCTCTCCATACTTCTTATTACTTGCTCTCCCTCTCAGCATTCTCTCCCACTTTGACACCAATAACAAAGGGTGCTCCCCCTAAGTTTGTGCTTTCTTTGCTGAAATAAAGGAGAGATCACTCCCAACTTCTACCTGAGATATCCAAAGGTTTCTCTGGGCAAAGGTTGTGTAAAGACGCCAACAACCTAATCTTTGGTGCCAGTATATTCCATCTTGACATTCTACTTGGCGTTCTCTAAGGAAATGATACTTGATTAGAATGTGCTTCATTTTTCAATGCATAACAATATTTCTTAAGAAATTGACTACACTAGTGTTATTGCAAAAAATGACAATTACTTGATCATATTCCACTTTGATGTCCTACGGAGTTTGTTTCATCCAAAGAACTTGGGTACAACAATTTGTTGTTGCTATGTATCAGCTTCATTTGTAGAAAGAGAAATTGATGATTACTCTTTTGCTTGACCAAGACAAGGCAATCTCCTAGGAAAATATGTAATCTCGTTGGTGCTTTTTCTGTCAACAATGCTACCTACCTAATCAACATTCGTGTACGCACTACTCTTAGGATACCAAAGCCAAAAATTGAATGTGCCCTTTTAAGAATCCAAATATTCTCTTTACTACTAGCATATGTGATTCCTTTAGTGCTGCAAAAATCTTGCAACCATTCCTACTACATACATATTATTTGGTCTTGAAGTTGTCAAGTATAGTAGACTCCCAATCAAAGGCCTATAAAGAGTTGAATTGACTTCGGGATATTCATCATCCTTACTTAACTTGCATCCAGTAATCACAAGGGTACTAACTCGTGCACATTCTTTCATTATAAACGGCTTGAGCATCTCCTTGAGGTATTTGGTTTGAGCAATGAATATTCCTTCAAATTCCCCAACCATTGACATTTCAAATTCCTTTGACATTTCCTAAGCAAATCCATGACTCATATCATCATTTATTGCTTCCAACATATACAAGTGTAAATAATAAGTTGTCCTCTTTCATCTTGATGTAGAGATTGTTGTCAACAACCCCTCTTTCAAAACCTTGTTGTTGAAGATAGTGATCCAGCCTGGCCTACCAAGCTCTTGTTGCTTGTTTTAACCCATAGAGAGCTATGTTCAATTTGCACACATAGTCTTTATTTTCGAACAAATCAAGCTCTTGTTGCTTGTTTTAACCTATAGAGAGTTTTCTTCAATCTGCACACATAATCTTTATTTTCGAACAAATCAAAACCTTATAGTTGTTCAATGTATACTTCTTCCTTTAAATCTCCATTTAGAAAGGTTGATTTAACATCCATCTGATAAACTTTGAAGCCTTTAAAACACACAAATGCCAAAAACATTCTTATTGCTTCTAATCTGACAACTGGAGCAAAAGTTTCTTCGAAGTCAATTCCTTCAATTTGTGCATAGCCCTTACACACAAGTCTTGTCTTACTTATGATAATATGTCCATCTTCGTTCATTTTGTTTTTCAACACCCATTTAGTCCCAATTAAGTTTTTATCTTTCGATCGTGGCACACACCTAATGTTGGTTCTTACTAGCTTGTGCAAAGTCCTTTGGCTCTCTTTTGGATAGCAACGCAAAATTGACTTTTCCTGGTGAAATGGTCATTCTTCTCTGGTTTGTATACCTACATCAACATCTCCAATAATTTGGTTCTCTGGGTGATGTTTTTGTACAAATTTAAAAGCTATCTTGGATGGAGACAGTTCTTCCTTTTATTGTCCTTCCCTTCTAGTAACTCTTCTTGGTCCACGTAGATGATATCTTCTGAATTCTCATTTGTTTGTTCTACTTCTTCTCTAGCTCAGCTTCGTCTATTCTTAAATTAATACATTCCACAACTTTATGTCGTCTTTTATTGTAGCGTTGTTAGCTTTGCCTCTTGTTGAGTATCCAAGGAATATTCCCTCATCTACTCTAGAATCAAACTTGCCCAACTTATCATCATTTATCTTCATGTAACATTTGCTTCCAAAAATTCTGAAATACTTAACTGAAGTGGGCCCGCCTTTCCTTAGCTCATACAGTGTCTTGTTGTTGTTAACTTCGAGTTGTGCTCTGTTCACAATGTAAATTGTTGCGACAACTACTTCTTTCCAAAACTTATCTTGTAATTTGGCTTCTAGGAACATTGTTCTCGTTGTTTCTTGCACCGATTTGTTCTTTCTTTCTATGATTCCGTTGTGTTGTGCAGTTCTTGTGACTAAAAGTTGTCTCTTGTTTCCACATTTCTCATAGAATTCATTAAAGTGATTTGAGGTAATTTCACCTCCTCTTAAACATTTGATTCTAAGATCGCTTTCATTTCTTACTAAGGCCTTGACCGACTTGAAGATATCTAGTGCTTCTGATTTTTGTTTAAGAAATGTAATGCATATCATTCTAGTATAGTCATCAATATACAACATAAAGTACCTTTCACCTTGCAGAGTTGGTGTTCTTGTTGGTCCACATAGATCTGTGTGAACAAGCTCTAGTGGTCTTGATGTCGAGCTCTCGCTTGATCTGAAGCTCACCCTTGTTTGTTTCCCATGTTGGCAATATTTGTAGATGACGCTTGTTGGTTTGGATATTCTAGGCATATCTCACATTGCTTGTGTTCTGTTGATTTTTACCAAACTGTCAAAGCTCAAGCATCCTGGTCTTTTATGCCATAATCAACTCTCATATGCCTATCCAATGCAGCGTTTCTTCCTTGAATTTCATAAAGAATATATACATTGCCTAGAGTCCTTATAGATTTTCCCACTATTATTCCTGAATTAGTCTTCCTTATTTCACATTCTTTAGCACAAAAAATGAGACATAACCTTGATCGCACATCTGGCTGTCACTTAAAAGGTTATGTTTGAGTCCTTCAACGTACAACCATTTTATGCTTTAGCCCTACCATTGTCAAGGCTTGTGGTACATATTCCAACGATTCTTGTAGATTCATTGTCTCCAAAAGACACATTTCCTCCTTTTTCCTTTTTTAGAGTAATAAATTTCTTTCGATCTTCGATCATGTGTCTAGAGCATCCGCTATCAACATACAACTAACTTTGATTGTTTCGAGCATACATAACATGTCTGCATTTTTCTATTGGTGGTTCTTCCTGCATTTTTCCTCCACAACCCTTCTCTTGATTTTGTAGGACAATCTCATGTCATATGCCCAAAATTGTTGCATCTGTAACACTCTATACTATACTTGGATAATGGAGCAAATGAATTATGATTTATGTTATTAAAGCCATCAATATCTTTGATTTTGTTGTCTACAAACTTATTACTATAGGTTTATTGAGAACCTCCCTAACAATCATTATAAGCTTTACACTCTCTTGATTGACGTCCAAATTTTTTACATAAAAAGCAATGACCAAGTAAAATAGTTTGATACCCAGTTGTGTATGATTGCCTTAATGGAACAATTCTTCTAGAGTTGATTTGCTTTGGAGAAGATTGTTGGTCCTTGTCCCTTATCATATTGCTACCTACATTGTGAATGGACTTCTTGAGAGCATCAGCATAACTTTTTGGTGTAGCAATGTTTCCAAACTCATCCCTAATTCTATCCTTGCTCTTACTGAGATTGGAGCTTTCAGGCTTTTCTTCAACTTTCTTTCCTAGTGACTTGGGATTTGCATGTTATTTATATGAAGCCTCACCCATATAACGAAGACTGTTCTTGTCATGCGATGATCTTTGACTGCTAAGAATAGCATTCAAGGTTTGAGAGCTTTTCATGTTTTTGCTGAGTTGATCTAGCTCTTTCCTTAATTCAAGCTTGTCAAAATTTTCTTTCTTTTCTTTTAGCTGATTATTCAACACTTCTTCCACTCTTTTTGCTTCTTCTTTTTCAATCTTGATGAAGCTGATTTCCTTGGATAGTCTTTTGTTCTTCTTCCTGAGGTTATCAATCTCTTCTAATGCATTGATGAGTTCTACTTCAAGATCCACTATGCCTTCAACACCTTCTTCTTTTACTTTTTCTTTTTGCTCCTCT
The DNA here is from genome assembly GCA_031772625.1 of Pinus tabuliformis. Lineage (NCBI taxonomy): Eukaryota > Viridiplantae > Streptophyta > Pinopsida > Pinales > Pinaceae > Pinus > Pinus tabuliformis. Next base: position 81,031,128 of record CM062804.1, on the reverse strand, counting down.
GATTTGTCTATGTTGGATTCTTCATTTGTGGCTAAAAATAGGATCTTACATTTGACATCATCGAAGTCATATTCTTCTTTGAAAAAATATCATTATCCTCTTTGGACTATAGATTCTTCTTTTTCAAAGATTCTCTTTTGAAGACCCTTTTATGGGTTCTTCCTCGTCATCACTATCTTCCCTGAAATGGCACTTAGCAACAAAATGTCCCATCTTTCCACAATTAAAACATATTAGAGGCAACTCACCTTTCAATCTAGATCTTTTCTTTCGTTTTTGTTACTAGTTGTGCCATTTCTGTATCAGATTCACCACTAGAGCAATCACCGGACTTGCATGTTCTAGACTTCTTAGATGCTTTAAATGTTGCTTCCCTATGTGATGAATTTCTCGTCCTCATTACATATGCAATGAAAATTCCCTGAAGCTTGTCCACTTTCAGATTCTCCAAATTCTTTGATTCTTCTATGGCAAAGACTTTGGCATCAAAACGCAAAGGGAGGGACCTCCAAAAAATTTGAACAATTGTTCTTTCTTCAATTGTTTCACCGAGTCCTTTGAGAGAATTAACTACTTCATCTACTCAAAAAAAAATAAGCAGCAACATCATCTTCATCATTCATTTTCAGGCTTTCAAATGGTCTCCAGAAGGTCTAAAGCTTTGCCTTCTTTACTTTGCCATCTCCTTCATAGTTGCTTAGAAGCTTGTCCCACATCTCTTTAGCTAATTCACACTACATAACTTTAACAAATTATGAATTTGACAAAAATGGAGTTCATAGCTTTTGCATTGGATACATAAGCCTTTTTTCTGTCTTGATTAGCTAGAGGAGAAGATGGAACCTTATATCCATCTAAAACAAACTGCCAAACTTCGGCACCAAGAAACATCAAGTGGGTTTTCATTCTTATCTTCCAAAAAGCAAAATTTGTTCCATTAAACAAAAGAATTTTGATTGAGCCTTCTCGACTGGCCATAGCCCCTGTAAAATCTTCTTCCAGCTGTTAGATTGTTCTTGAAAAAGCCTGCTCTGATACCAATTGTTGCAAAAAGGAGGGGGGGCGGGTGGTGAATGAGTATTTCTTAGATTAAACTATTTTCACTTTAAATAAAATCTTATCACATAATCAATCATCAACACAAAAAACAGACTACCAAACTTCAACACCAATAGACATCAAGTGGGCTTTCATTCTTATCTTCCAAAAAGCAAAACTTGTTCCATCAAACAAAGGAATTTTGATTGAGCCTTCTCGAATATCCATGGCCCCTGTAAAATCTTCTTCCAGCTGTTCCACTGTTCTCAAAGAAGCCTGCTTTGATACTAATATTGAAAACATTGAGAGAGGAGGATGAATCAGTATTTCTTAAGATTAAATTCTTTTCACTTTAAATAAAATCTCATCACATAATCAATTATCAACACAATGCATAAACATAGAGATTAAAGTGAAAATTCAACTTGAAGAAGAAACACATGAATGATTTTCAAACCATGGCCCTGAAGACAACCAGGTTGGTGAAAGAGGGGTAGTGTTATAGCCCCCAACAGGGTTCAATTCCTCGAAAGAGTGGCCAGCATGCTCTCGTAAGTTGATAAGTGGTTAAGCGGTTAAGCGATCATCGCAGTTAAGTATGGAAATTCTAGAGTTAATTATATATGCCAACTGGCTATTGGTAAAGGTAGTTCTCCAGCAGGATTCCATTATCACTGTATACTACCCCACTCATACGGGTGACTCATGAATGTTGACAGGGAAAAGGCTGGAAGCAAGTTCCAAGCAAGCTTAGTGGAATAGATACCCCTTGGACCAAAGTTATCAGACTAAAGTCAAAAAGTGACTCTATAAGGCCATAGCATGAGAGTTGACTTGACCTTGGGGGATTCATAAATAAATAAACACTAAATTTCAGTGGAAATAAATGTTTTCCACTGGTATAAAAGTTTATAATTTGTCAATTGTGTCTAGCTCTAGTAGTTACAAGGAAATCAAAAAGTGACTCTATAAGGCCATAGCATGAGAGTTGACTTGACCTTGGGGGATTCATAAATAAATAAACACTAAATTTCAGTGGAAATAAATGTTTTCCACTGGTATAAAAGTTTATAATTTGTCAATTGTGTCTAGCTCTAGTAGTTACAAGGAAATTGTTATCGTCCCCATTAAGGTTAAAATTTTCAATTAATATGCCCACATGATGCAAAATTTTCAATTAAAACTCATTTCAAAACACGCATGGATTCTAGACAATTGTGCTCGTCGTCTACTGTGAAATCATGTCAGAAAAGAAAAGGCAAAAAGAATGGTTATATATTGTTTTTCTGTGCGTTCAAGTACGACGTAGTGCCGAGTTAAACTTGGAAGTTAACTCCAGCTCCGAAGAGTCTGATAACACTGCTTTAGAACATTGCCAGAATAAATCGGTTCAGAGAAAATTCAAATTTGGTAAATGACTCTGGCTCGAAGAGTCTGGTAACACTGCGTTAGAATTTAGTCAGAGAAAATCCACCCATTGCGGTGCTGCAGCCACCTGAAGAACATTGCATAAAATAAAACAAAACAAAACCGTAGAAACCCAAATTAGCGTGAACAATAAATCCAAACAGAGTCCATTATACAATGTATAAATTCAGAAATCCCACAGCTGACGCTGTTCAAATAACATAAAATTGAACTAGTACGCTTGCCCAAAAAAATCCTTGAACCTGAAGCCATACATCTACAATGCATATGCGGCCATTTGCATTTACGAGAGAGAGGATCAAACAAAATCAAATAAAACTGTAGAAACCATGATTTGATTGCACTATAAGTCTAAATGACGTCCATATTCAATCTACAAATTCTGCCATGTCAAAGAACGTACAACTGAACTAATATGCTTGCGCAACATAAAAACTTGAACCTAAACCCTGCTGCTCTGAAAGAAAATGAAATTGCATTAAATAAATTATATTAATGTCCGGTAATGACCGAAACTAGATTAATTTAAGGGGAAATTTAAGCACCTTCATTACAAGCGATGCGCCTGTATATAGCCATAAACGTCTGGCCTTCGTTTCTAGCAACCTTCTGCCCTTCCTCCGTCGCGGTCGTCAAGAGATTCACGACAGGATCATTCTTCACCTCTTCTTCTGGAACTTTCTCAAATAGAGGATGCGCATCCAAGCAACCTTTCATCCAATCGCCGAGTTCTTCAACATCAGTTACAGTGTAAAGAATCCCTCCCACCGCCATCGCATACGCGTACTCTGCGAGCAACGGGACGCTGATAACCCTGCGGCGGTGATTCTTTTCTTTAAAGTGCGGATCAGGGAACAGAAAGAACATTTTCTCCAGTTCTCCTTTCTCAAAATAATTCGGAAGAAATTTCATAGAATTTGTTCTGACCACAGATATGTTCTGATATTGCCCAGGGTGAGCTTTTCTTAGGGCTAAAATCCGTTCTTTAACGTATTCGCTTACCTTGTCACGGAGCTCCATGCCTATCATTAATTTCGAGGGAAACATCGTTGAAAGCTTAACTAGGAGCCCGCCGAAACCGCAGCCGATGTCTGCAAAGCGCATTTTCGTAGAAATGTCGTGTTTTAAACCGTTAGCCTCTGTCGCCTCCGTTGAATCTTCAAAAGCAATAGAAATCTCCGAGCGCTCCGCAGATTTCGAACTGGCATCCTCTGCATCCTTCGTTGAATCGTTTGATTTTCCTGTTTTTGATGGAGGACCTTCGATTTCCTCGTTATCTTTGTCATTAGAGTTTGGGGCCGGGGTTCTGTCGAAATATGCAGGGAAATGCTCTGAGTAGTCGAACTCCGCTGGACTCACTGGGACTGGAAAGTGCGAATCGCTCAATGGGTTGCTGTGAGCTCGGGCTCTGTAAAAACGCTTTCGAGGGAGCTTGGAAGATGCACTCTTGCCCCGAACTTGGGACATGGTTCTAATTCAATCTTGCACTTGCGCGGTCTCGAGACTAGGACATACAAGGAAGTCCATACCGAAATATAATCCAAAAACTCGTGTAAAATGGCAACAAACCCTACTCTGTTAGCACTAAACCTCAACCGTGGTAAATGCATAGAAATGTATTCGACAGAGGATATAGTGAATGAGTATATGCCTAAATTTAATTATATATATTATATTGATAATAATATATATTTTTATTATGGTAAGTGGTAATTTGTTAGATTAATTTGGGTGAGTTTTAGTCTTTGGTTACTACTATAACATCAAAGAGTATATCTAACCCTTCGCAAATCAAATATATTAATAACTTACTTTTAAGTAAAAATCTAGAAGTCCCAACTCTATTGAAGTGGAGTATATAGCAAGGAGTGCTTACTCTTAAGTCTTATCACAATGGATTAAACATGTCCTTTGAATTGAACCAAGCTAGTTGAGGTACTCCCAACCACTTAAACTACTAATGTGAGACTACTTAGAAAATATAGTTATAGTTACTTATTAATTCATGACAAAAGTTTCCCATATGGGGTGATGTTCGAGGATGAAAGGGGGGTGGTGGACAACTCTATTGAAGTGGAGTATATAGCAAGGAGTGCTTACTCTTCAAGTCTTATCACAATGGATTAAACATGTCCTTTGAATTGAACCAAGCTAGTTGAGGTACTCCCAACCACTTAAACTACTAATGTGAGACTCCTTAGAAAATATAGTTATAGTTACTTATTAATTCACGACAAAAGTTTCCCATATGGGGTGATGTTCGAGGATGAAAGGGGGGTGGGATGCCACCACCCCACTTGGAAAATGGGCTAAGGGACATGGCATCCCGTCCTCGGTGAGAATAAATGGCATACGGGGGGGGCAATTAATATGCACTCGTCAATGCAAAGGAAATGTCATCAAGAAGTGGTAAGCGAGTTGGCCAAGATGACCAAACGTGTGGAGCACATGAAGATTTTGATTTCAAGCATATGGATTTACTCTAGGGTATTCAGAGAGATTGATGCGCAGGGACAAGAGCACCGGAGGCGAGCGAAGGGATGTCAAGTCGAGGTGGCCTCTGTTTCTGAGCAGCTTCAGGTCGTCGGTAGAGTGGTAAGACTAGGCAGAGAAGGGGACAACGTTGTCCAGCTAAGAGTGTTCCTAGTAGCAGGGGTGGTGAAATTGTGGGCTCTACAAACTGGTAGAGCTCAAAGGATAATTGTGGAGTTCCACTCTACACTCATTATAGTGGTAGCAGTTAACTTCAAGTCTTAAAGGTCTCAACGAACGCAAGGTAAATTATAAAGGTGTATCAGTATTGCTTTTATTTAATCCAATTAGGTAATATGTAGGTGCACTTGAGAGGAATTTGGGCGGGATAGGAACTAATAGCTTCAATTCCAGCATTTGGTAGTTTCCTCTCTCCCTTACTCGTATCTTTGGTGGAATTGGACTCGTCTTGTAGCTAAAGTAAAGTGGTTTTAACCTCAGTTTCTATTTTCTAACAGTGATTATGTTTGTTATTTCCTTTTAAATTCTCATAGGATATACTCTGCTCATAAGCATATTACCGAGGTTCCTGTTAATTTTTCATGGGCCCTAGATCTCGTTTATGACTAATCTAGTACATAAACACACTTGGACCCTTCACTAGCAATTTATCACAGTGGAATCAAACAACAGAAATCAATAACAATATAGAATAAGATTGGCCCAAATCAGTCCCCTTATTGATCCATTAACAATAAAACAATACAGCTCCCAAGGATCATGGCCCTTCAGATCTCTAATGCAACAAACAATGTACAATCTATCCTTTAATTGAAAATACAAGGCTTGAGATATGATCCTTTAGATATTCAATCTACCTAGTGAGACAAATGCATACTTGAGCTATCCTTTAGCTCACGGCCCTTGGATTATTTGTAATCCTTTGCAACCAATCCCTTTGCAATCATTGCTTCAGCTCCTCTCGATCTGCTAGATCTGCTTTTTCATATCACAGATCATAATTTCTTTTTGCAAATTTGACCCTCCAACACTGAGATTTGACTTTCTTCTTGCAAATAGAACTTCTTGTTTCAAGTAACCACCCCTAACAGTCCTCGATGGGTCTTTTCTTGAGTCATGATCACCTAGAACAAACTTGGCTTCTTCTTAGGACTTTGACCCTAGGTCTACCATACATGCACTAACCTTCCACTACCTTGCTTGCATTAGCTATCTCGAACAGGTATCCCCTCACTCATGAATAACTATCATGAATGATCACTTGCACAATGTGCCTTTGGGCCTCTCCATTGGTCTCTATTTCTACTTTTTTGTGAGTGATCTTGGGTGTTTTCCTTGTCCCTCAATAAACCCTTATTTTACCACTCAACAAAAAATTAGATTAAACAATTAATTAACTTGGATCTCAAGCCCACTACTTTGGGTTAAAATCCCAACCACTTAAGTAACTTGCATAACCAACTCCCTTTTGGTGGTTTTCTCTGTTGATTTTTGGTAGCATCGGATGTGCTCTTACCTCAAAATTTGCAAGGAGGCTAGGGCACATGCATTCCACAAAACCCATAAATAGTTTTGGGAAATTCCACTCGAAGACAGTTTTATTAAAATAATTAATTATTTTTAATGGGAGCTTAAGTCTAAACTTAGGAAATTAAAATAATTAAAGGGTATTAATCAAATTGTGGGTGAAACTTCTAGAAGAAGATGAGGATCAAGCCAAAATGATTTGAGCCATTAATTAATCTAATCTGGGTCATTAATTCTCAACTAGAGGATTATAAGAGGAGGCTTGATGGGCATTTGGAAAACACATCAAAGAGAGATCAAGAGATCGAATTTCTCAGAGAGGGCAGCGCCGCAGTTGCTAGAGAATCGATCGAGGAGATTTCTTGCAGTGAGAGAGGGGCAGGGATAGTAGACCGGAGGAAGTTTTCTTGATCCGGGAAGTGCATAGCAGAGAGACAGCATACTCCACAGAGAGGCTAATGCAGTGCAGAGAGGAAGCGCAGAGCTTCAGAGGGAGATCTGTATTTGCTGAGGAGAGGTCGAGTTTCTGAGGCAGGAGTCAAAGAGCCAGAAGATCGATTTCCCAAAGTAGTAGCTGATCAGTAGCAGGAGAGAGAGATGTTGGTCCCAGCAGGCTAACGCATAACTGCCTAGGTTAACGCAAAGGCAACAAGGGGCAACTCATCTTGAGCTAAGGTCAGTGTCGAATCACCGGTGGAAGTGAGCATTTTTTCACTAGATGTTTGTCAATTATTTTCTCTGCATGGATTGCTAGTTCTGGAACATCCATAGATTTGTACTCAGATTACTACTGCTTAATAATACAAACCCTCAGTTGTTGCACTGGTTTTCCCAATTGGGTTTTTCCAGGGACGTTTGTCCAAAAATAACTGTGTATATGTATGTGATGATTGTTTCTCTCTTGTGTTGTATTTAGTTTCCGCAGTTTTTATTTGTGTAGGTTGTAGTGTATTTAATTCGATATTTGTCATAGCACATAGCGAGTAAATTGTTTAATCAAATTAACAATTAGAAGAATTAACATCAGTTTTTGCAGTGGGAATCGAGTAACCAATTTTTCGCATTGTATCAAAGCACAGATTATGGGCAGAAGAGCTCGGAAGCAAAAAGGAAGAGGAGTTCAACATTACTATAGAGGCAGTAATTCAAAACCCCAGAGGCAGCACAGATCGTGGACCAAGGAGGTCGAAGTTTTGAGGAGAATTTGATTTCTTTAAGTGAGTCAATAGAGAAATTCGATCTCTAGATCGAAGCTTTCCAGAGGCAAAAGTGAGCAGCGTATTTTTTCTTGCAGAGCAGATCTTCAGCTCAGATGTAGATATTTTGCACCAGTTGCTGGCAGAATAGCGTTAGTGGGGGAGAAGAAGACACACTTAAGGGAATTTCTTCCTCAAGGAATTTGATTTTTAATTGCTGAGCAACTGTATAGAGGATCGGATATACCAACTCCAGCACGGAGTGCGTAGGCCAGCCTAGCATCAACGTAGAGGAGAGAGGAGGTTGTTCGACATTTTACTGGCAGAAATGGCAGCTCATGGGTTGTGAGAGCAGGATCAGTTGGAGGGTGCATCCAACTATGTGATCTGGAAGGCAAGGATCTCATGCCTTCTAGATGAGCATGATCTCAAAACCTATGTCGATAGTGTGGTATTTGCACCCGCAGATCTAGCTCCGCTCAAGAAGTACAAGGCCAAATGATCGATCCACGATGGAGTGAGAGATCACATAGTATGTCACATTGTCGGCAAGGATACTGCCCGACAGATGTGGGAAGCATTGCCATGCTATACAAAGGATCTTTCGAGCAGCAGAAGATGTACTTGGAGTAGAAGATGAGATCCACACATATGCAGAAGGAGGAACACATTGATCTATTCCTAACGAAGCTTCAAGAGATCCGAGACTTATTGGCAGTTGTGGGGTCAATGCCTCAACCTACCAAGATGGTGAGGCTGGCCCTGAACTCAATCTCAGAAGAATGGCAAGTGTTTGTCTAGAGTATCTGGGGCAAAGAGAGATTGTCGGATTGGGAAGGGATGTGGGCCGCTCTTTAGCAGGAAGAGATGAGGAGAGACTTAGTCAAGTGAAAACTTGATAGTAGCAGCAGCGGAAGTGGGACGAAGCCAAAGGAGATGGAAGAGAATGCAATCCTTGCATTTAAGGGGCAGAAGGAGCAACGGAAGAAGAAGAAAGATGTTTTGAAGATCAAGTGCTTCTGGTTTGGTGAACTTGATCACTACACTACATAGTGTCATCTCAAGAAGAAGCTTAACCCGTTACTAGTCACTCGACCCGTTACCAGCTGTTAGAACTATAAGTTCGTTCCCTGGAAGTTAGAATTGGATCCCTGAGGAGGAGTTTGTCATGATTACCAAGATACCTCCAAGGGAGAGGTGGGGTGATCTAGAACTGTAGTTCGAAAGAACTGTAGATAGGCATGATCCTTGGGGAGTCCACCTCTTAGATCAATACCTTGCTACGGGAGCCCAGATCAGAAGCAGCAGGATGCACCAGTGTCTATCGGAGTGACAGTTGCAGTGGCTAGGAGCGCCAGAGACTTAGCAACGCAGAGCAAAGTTGGCAGCAATGCAGGAGCTTAAGAGGATCAGCGCAGAGACTAGCAACAGCCAAAACTCCAACAACAGATGCATCATGTTGAAACTTGTTCAGTATTTTTTATGCTTTTCCGTTATTGATGCAGCAACAACATAGATGCAGAAGTTGCGAGGGTTGCAATACAGATGCAGTGTTAGCAGTGGGAGTGTCAATAGCAGTACAAATGCAGCGTTTGCGCAGTAGTTGGTGGGTAGCGATGTCAGACATCAACAGCATAGAGGGAGATTTTACATAGTCTCGGTGATGCTTTAGTAGGTTGCATTACTAGAGCACATTCCTCGCTAAGAGGGAGTGTCGATTTCTAGTAGCATCAGATGTGCTCTTAGCCTCAAAATTTGCAGGGAGGCTAGGACACATGCATCCCACAATACCCAAAAATTGTTTTGGGAAATTCCACCCCTAGACAATTTTATAAAAATATTGAATTATTTTTAATGGGTGACTAAGTCTAAACTTAGGAAATTAAAATAATTAAAGGGCATTAATCAAACTGCGGGTGAAACTTCTATAAGAAGACGAGGATCAAGCCAAAATGATCTGAGCCATTGATTAGAATCTAATCTGGCTCATTGGTTCTTAATTGGGGGATTATAAGAGGATGCTCGATGGGCATTTGGAAAACACATCAGAGAGAGATCAAGAGATTGAATTTCTCAGAGAGGGCAATGCAACAGTTACTAGAGAATCGATCGAGGAGATTTCTTGCAGTGAGAGAGGGGTAGGCATAGTAGAGGAGAGGAAGTTATCCTGATCCGGGGAGTGCATAACAGAGAGACAATGTACTCCACAGAGAGGTTAATGCAGTGTAGAGACGCAGCGCAGAGCTTCAGAGGGAGATTCGTATTTGCTAAGGAGAAGTTGAGTTTCAGAGGAAAGAGTCGGAATGGGAGCTCAGAGAGCCAGAAGATCGATTTCCAAGAGCAACAGCTTATCAGCAATAGAAGAGAGAGACATTGGTCCCAACAAGTTGACGCAAAGGCAACAAGGGGCAGCTCATCTCGAGCTATGGTGAGTGTCAGATCGCTGGTGGAAATGAGAATTTTCTCACTAGACGTTTGTTAGTTATTTTCTTTGCATGGATTGCTAGTTCTCAAACATCCATAGATTTGTACTCATATTACTATTGCTTAATAATACAAACCCTCATCTGTTGCACTAGTATTCCCACACTGGGTTTTTCGGGGACATTCGTCCAAAAATCACTGTGTAGATGTGTGTGATGTTTATTTCTCTCTTGTGTTGTATTTAGTTTCCGGTTTTTATTTGTGTAGGTTGCAATGTGTTTAATTCGATATTTTGTCGTAGCACACATCAAGTAAATTGTTTAATCGAATTAACATCAATTGTTGTAGTAGGAATCAGGCAACTGATTTTTCACATTCTCGTCTTGGAAATACATTATGATCTACCCAATTTTCAACAGTTACAAGGTGCCTAAGGGCTTATGGTTGTAATTATTTGTTTTGGAGTTGGGTTCATTGTTGGGGACGAGTGGCTTTAATTGTTAATTCTAGTGGTACACGCCAATCTCAATTAGAGACCCTGTATTTTCTTTGTCCTTGTGGTGTTGTGTTATGATAATTATGACTCTACATAGGGTTTGTTAAATCTCTGATTGACAGGTTGTTTCTTTCAAAGGAGGCGGGGAGACTGTGGTGTTGTCTTTGCTGTGGTATTACAAGAGGGGAGTTTTTTTTTAATCTTTCTTTGAGACTGAATTGGATATCTACCTGGTAGTTGTTAAGGTTCCCCTGTAAGACTGTGTGCGAGTATAGGGTTAATTCATGGAGAAGGAGGTGAATTGGGGAGATTAATCCCCTATTTCAGACAATAGACATCTCTAGTTTTGGTGTTTCTTGTTGTAGCCTTTGCACGCCCATGATCCCGCATCGATGGGGAAGTTTTATTCATCTTTGTAGTATAACTAATTGGGTGAGGTTATGGTTCACTTTCGGAAGATTTGTAGGTTGGTTAGGCATGGCGAGACAAAAGGTTCGTGTTGGGTTTGGGATTGCTTACTACTAGGAGATACCACATTGAGAAAACACTTGGATGCACCACTGCATAGAGGGGTTTGCTTCTCGATATCAGGAAATAACCCGAGACCATATTAAAAAAGAAATCACCCAGGCGAAAGGGGAGGGCTCATCTCATAGGACCTCCCTCAGAGACACCAAGGTTTTGATTGAATGGCCAGTATGGATATTGGACACTGGTCATACGAGGGGTTGGTTCAATCAATACATGCAAATGGTCGATTTGCACTAGAAAATGAAATTTATGTTAAGGTTTATTTTTTACTGCCATGAACTACGTCTTAACATTCTTCAATCATTGGAGCATCTGCACAGATACCTTCAAAATCTTGACTAGAGGATGGAATGGATTGAGCACCACTTAGGCATTCCCTCATCAATAAGGAGATCCCCATGTGGCCCAATAGATCCCATCCCAGTGGCAGGCTCGGATTCGGACCCCATGTGACCCACTAGATCCCATCCTAGTGGCAGGCTCGAATTCAGACCCCATAGCAGGATGTTGAAATGAAAATGCTTGTTGTTATCCTTTGCTTTAGTTCCCTATGTATATGATCAGCTAGGCTTGTGTCTCAACTTCAAATTGTAAAATTTTGTAACTATGTTCTCTCATTTGTCTATGTCCTCATCAAGGAGAATATTTCTTTGGCTATGTTCAATTCTCCCATGTGAGAGACTAACTGAAAAGATGTGATCTTGGTTGTACACCCTAGCTTTTTCAGATAATAGAAATTTGCTTCACAAAAAAAGAAAACATTAAAAAAGTGGAAAAATTGCGTCAAAGGTATACACAACTAGTGATCAATCATTGATATGAAATTAATTTTTTATATATAAAAATAATATTAAACGAATGTATTCTTTAATTTTATTGTTTTTCCCACACGATGTAGAGCATACGGCGACAGGGTGTTATGTTAAGGCACTCCATGGTGTAAAGGTCATTAGTTCAAAACTCTACGGGTGAAAATCCATCCATGTTAAGGGTTGGTGCAGCCCAGGCCAAGTGCACTCTCCAAGGGATTTTGACAGCTTAGATGCCCTTGGGTTGCAGTTACCCAAGTCACAAGTTAGTCGTGCAATCATCTCAAGGCTCACACAAACTAACAAACAAGAAATAAAGTGATTGAAATTTAAATTTTTCAATAAAATGATCATTATGGTTAGATTGTTCTTCCATCCAATGGATGGGTTGGCCATTGCCTACCCTTATCTTACTTACTCCAAAATAATAATAATAATAACAACAACAAAATGATGCATCCAAATCAGATTTAGGGAAAAGTTTAGTGATTTCAGATAGCCTAAATTTGTTTTATGCTCTTGCAATAGATATGAGTTGTCACATGTCAAGTTATGTTTGTATTGATATTGCTATTGCTTAATAATACAAACCCTCAATTGTTGCATCGGCTTTCCCACACTTGGTTTTTCCGGGGACATTTGTCAAAAAATAACAGTGTAGATGTGTGTGATGCTTATTTCTCTCATGTGTTATATTTAGTTTTTACGGTTTTTATTTGTGTAGGTTGCAGTGTAACTAATTCGATATTTTGTCATAGCACACAGCAAGTAAATTGTTTAATTGAATTAACAATTAGAAGAATTAACACCAATTTTTGTAGTAGGAATCAGACAACCGATTTTTCACACTCTCGTCTTGAAATACATTCCGATCTACCAAATTTTCAACAGTTACAAGGTGCCTAAGGGCTTATGCTTGTAATTATTTGTTCTAGAGTTGGGATCATTGTTGGGGACGAGTGGCTTTAATTGTTAATTCTAGTGGTACATGTCAATCTCAATTAGAGACCTTGTATTTTCTTTGTCCTTGTGGTGTTATGTTATGATAATTATGACTCTACCTTGGGTCCGTTAAATCTCTGGTTGAGAGGTTGTTTCTTTCAAAGCCGCTGGGGAGACTATGGTGTTGTCTTTGTTGTGGTATTACAAGAGGGGAGTTTTTTTTTAATCTTTCTTTGAGACTGAATTAGATATCTACGTGGTAGTTGCTAAGGTTCCCCTATAAGATTGTGTGCAAGTATAGGGCTAATTCATGGAGAAGGCGCTGAATTGGGGAGATTAATCCCCTGTTTCAGACAATAGACATCTCTAGTTTTGGTGTTTCTTGTTGTAGCCGTTGCACGCCCATGATCCCGCATCGATGGGGAAGTTCTATTCATCTTTGTAGTATAACTAATTGGGTGAAGTTATGGTTCACTTTCGAAAGATTTGTATTTTGGTTAGGCATGGCGAGACAAAAGCCCTGTGTTGGGTTTGGGCCTGCTTACTACTAGGAGATACCACATTGAGAAAACACTTGGATGCACCACTGCATAGAGGGGTTTGCTTCTCGATATCAGGAATTAACCCCATACCATATTAAAAAGGAAATCACCTAAGCGAAAGGGGAGGGCTCATCTCATAGGACCTCCATCTCAGACACCAAGGTTTTGATTGAATGGGTAGTATGGATACTGGACACTGGTCATATGAGGGGTTGGTTCAATAAATACATGCAAATGGCGGATTTGCACTAGAAAATGAAATTTATTTTAACGTTTATTTTTTACTGCCATGAATTACGTATGAACATTCTTCAATCATTGGAGCATCTACACAGATACCTTCAAAATCTTGACCAGAGGATGGAATGGATTGAGCGCCACTTAGGCATTCCCCCATCAACAAGGAGATCCCCATGTGGCCCACTACATCCCATCACAGTGGCAGGCTTGGATTTAGTGATCCAGGTGGATATTGGTGGCCACCCACTAATTCCACTTGGAGCCCTACCCGCGCTTCTTTCAGTTTTTCAGTTTCCTTAATTATAGCATAGTTTACTATTTTTAGTAGTTTTTCGAGTCCTAAACGTCCAGAGCCGTTTTGAGGCCCTAAATGATGTTTTTGGGAAATCTACCTCCAACGAATTTTCTTTCAAAAAATTGTCTTTTCCGTCATAGTCCTCGAAGAGATCTTTCCAATGGGCTATCATGCGCGTCAAACGGAGATAATATGACCGATTCGCGACCCCGGGAAGTTGGCTGTCCAACTCACCCCAACGGGGCCCACAAACTCTTGGTGTTACATCTCCTCGGGTTAGGGTTTTGGTTGTTTAGGGTTTTCTCTTATTGTTCAATAATAAAAAGGCCCTTGAGCCTCATTGTAAGACAGTTCAGAGGCATGTAGCCACCACATCTCTGCTTTGAGATAAGCTGCCATCGCCCTAGCTGGTTTATTTCCATTACTGTTTGTAAGCATATTTCAGTATTTTACATTAATGAAATGAAGTATTATTTCCATTGCATATCTATGTTTATGGTTATCTCTGTAATTTGTTGCGTTCCTATTTAAGTTCGGATCATTTAGACCCCATGTGGCCCACTAGATCCCATCCCAATCTCAGTTTCCTATGTGGCCCACTAGATCCAATCCCAATGGCAGTCACCTATGTGGCTCAATGTGTAGATGTGTGTGATGTTTATTTCTCTCCTGTGTTGTATTTAGTTTCTGCGGTTTTTATTTGTGTAGGTTGTAGTGTATCTAATTCGATATTTTGTCGTAGCACACAACAAGTAAATTGTTTAATCGAATTAACAATTAGAAGAATTAACATCAATTATTATAGTAGGAATCAGACAATCGATTTTTCACATTCTCGTCTAGGAAATACATTTTGATCTACCCAACTTTCAACAATTACAAGGTGCCTAAGGGCTTATGCTTGTAATTATTTGTTATGGAGTTCAGATCATTGTTGGGGACAAGTGGCTTTAATTGTTAATTCTAGAGGTACACGCCAATCTCAATTAGAGACCTTGTATTTTCTTTGTCCTTGTCATGTTGTGTTATGATAATTATGACTCTACCTTGGGTCCGTTAAATCTCTGGTTGACAGGTTGTTTCTTTCAAAGGAGGTGGGGAGACTGTGGTGTTGTCTTTGTTGTGGTATTACAAGAGGGGAGTTTTTTTTAATCTTTCTTCGAGACTGAATTAGATATCTACCTGGTAGTTGTTAAGGTTCCATATAAAAATGTTTGCAAGTATAGGGTTAATTCATGGAAAAGGAGGTGAATTGGGGAGATTAATCCCCTATTTCAGACAATAGACATCTCTAGTTTTGGTGTTTCTTGTTGTAGCCTTTGCGCGCCCATGATCCTGCATCAATGGGGAAGTTCTATTCATCTTTGTAGTGTAACTAATTGTGTGAAGTTATGGTTCACATTCGGAAAATTTGTAGGTTGGTTAGGCATGGCGAGACAAAAGGTTCGTGTTGGGTTTGGACTGCTTACTACTAGGAGATACCACACTGACAAAACACTTGGATGCAACACTGCATAGAGGGGTTTGGTTCTCGATATCAGGAATTAACCCCATACCATATTAAAAATGAAATCACCTAGACAAAAGGGGAGGGCTCATCTCATAAGACCTCCCTCTTAGACACCGAGGTTCTGATTGAATGGGCAGTATGGATACTAGACACTGGTCATACGAGGGGTTGGTTCTATCAATACATGCAAATGGTGGATTTGCACTAGAAATGAAATTTATGTTAAGGAATATTTTTTACTGCCATGAATTACGTTTGAACATTCTTCAATCATTGAAGCATCTAAATAAATACCTTCAAAATCTTGACCAGAGGATGGAATGGATTGAGCGCCACTTAGGCATTCCCTCATCAACAAGGAGACCCCCATGTGGCCCACTAGATCCCATCCCAGTGGCAGGCTCGGATTCGGACCCCATGTGGCCCACTAGATCCCATCCTAGTGGTAGGCTCAGATTCAGACCCCATGGCAGGACGGTGAAATGACAATGCCTGTTGTTATCCTTTGTTTTGTTCCCGATGTATATGATCAGTTAGGGTCGTGTCTCAACTTCAACTTGTAAAATTTTGTAACTATGTTCTCTCATTTGTCTATGTCCTCATTAAGGAGAATATTTTTTGGCTATGTTCAGTTCTCCCATGTGAGAGACTAACTGAAAAGATGTGATCTTGGTTGTACACTCTAGCCTTTTCAGATAATAGAAATTTGCATCACAAAAAAAAAACATTAAAAAAGGGGAAAAAAATTCGCGTCAAAAGGTATACACAACTAGTGATCAATCATTGATGTGAAATTAATTTTTTATATATAGAAATAATATTAAACGAATGTATTCTTTAATTTTATTGTTTTTCCCATAAGACATAGAGCAGACGGTGACAGGGTGTTATGTTAAGGCACTCAATGGTGTAAAGGTCATCAGTTCAAAACTCTATGGGTGAAAATCCATCCATGTTAAGTGTTGGTGCAGCCTACGCCAATTGCAATCCCCAAGGGATTTTGACAGCTTAGATGCCCTTGGGTTTTAGTTAAACAAGTCACAAGTTAGTCATGCAATCATCTCAAGGCTCGCACAAACTAACAAACAAGAAATAAAGTGATTGAAATTTAAATTTTTCAATAAAATGATCATTATCGTTATATTGTTCTTCCATCCAATAGATGGGTTGGCCATTGCCTACCCTTATCTTATTTACTCCAAAATAATAATAATAATAATAATAAAAATGATGCATCCAAATCAGATTTAGGAAAAAGTTTAGTGATTTTAGATAGCCTAAATTTGTTTTATGCTCTTGCGATAGATATGAGTTGCCACATGTCAAGTTATGTTTGTACTTAGATTATTATTCCTTAATAATACAGACCCTCAGTTGTTGCACCGGTTTTCCCATACTAGGTTTTTCCAGGGACATTTGTCAAAAAATATATGTGTAGATGTGTGTGATGTTTATTTCTCTCTTGAGTTGTATTTAGTTTCCGCGGTTTTTATTTGTGTAGGTTGCAGTGTATTTAATTTGATATTTTGTCGTCGCACACATCAATTAAATTGTTTAATCGAATTAACATCAATTGTTGTAGTAGGAATCACACAATCCATTTTTCACGTTCTCATCTTGGAAATACATTCTGATCTACCCAATTTTCAACAGTTACAAGGTGCCTAAGCGCTTATGCTTGTAATTATTTATTCTGGAGTTGGGTTCATTGTTGGGGACGAGTGGCTTTAATTGTTAATTCTAGTGGTACACATCAATCTCAATTAGAGACCTTGTATTTTCTTTGTCCTTGTGTTGTTGTGTTATGATAATTATGACTCTACCTTAGGTCTGTTAAATCTCTGATTGACTGGTTGTTTCTTTCAAAGGAGGTGGGGAGACTGTGGTGTTGTCTTTGTTATGGTTTACAAGAAGGGAGTTTTTTTTAATCTTTCTTCATAACTAAATCGGATATCTACCTAGTACTTGTTAAGGTTCCCCTATAAGATTGTGTGCAAGTATAGGGTTAATTCATGGAGAAGGAGGTGAATTGGGGAGATTAATCACCTATTTTAGATAATAGACATCTCTAGTTTTGGTGTTTCTTGTTGTAGCCTTTGCACGCCCATGATCCCGCATCGATGGGGAAGTTCTATTCATCTTTGTAGTATAACTAATTGGGTGAATTTATTGTTCACTTTCGAAAAATTTGTAGGTTGGTTAGTCATGGGGAGACAAAAGTCTTATGTTGGGTTTGGAACTACTTACTACTAGGAGATACCACACTGAGAAAGCACTTGGATGCACCACTGCATACAGGGGTTTGCTTCTCGATATCAGGAATTAGCCCCAAACCATATTAAAAAAGAAATCACCTAGGCGAAAGGGGAGGGCTCATCTCATAGGACCTCCCTCTCAGACACCAAGGTTTTGATTGAATGGCCAGTATGGATACTGGACACTGGTCATATGAGGGGTTGGTTCAATCAATACATGCAAATGGTGGATTTGAACTAGAAAATGAAATTTATGTTAAGGATTATTTTTTACTGCCGTGAATTACATCTGAACATTCTTCAATCACTGGAGCATCTGCACAAATACCTTCAAAATCTTGACCAGAGGATGGAATGGATTAAGCACCACTTAGGCATTCCCCCATCAACAAGGAGACCCCCATGTGGCCCACTAGATCCCATCCCAGTGGCAGGCTCGGATTCAGACCATGTGGCCCACTAGATCCCATCCTAGTGGCAGGCTCGGATTCGGACCCCATGGTAAGATTGTGAAATGAAAATGCTTGTTGTTATCCTTTGTTTTGTTCCCTATGTATATGACCAGTTAGGATCGTGTCTCAACTTCAACTTGTAAAATTTTGCAACTATGTTCTCTCATTTGTTTATGTCCTCGTTAAGGAGAATATTTTTTTGGCGATGTTCAATTCTCCCATGTGAGAGACTAACTGAAAAGATGTGATCTTGGTTGTACACTCTAGCTTTTTTAGATAATAGAAATTTGCTTCACAAAAAAAAAAACATTAAAAAAGGGGAAAAAATTCGTGTCAAAAGGTATACACAACTAGTGATCGCGGAGGCAGAGGCACGCTAGAAGCAAACAGTGTCGGAGGAAGGGGCTTGGAAGCGACAAACCCTCATGCATGGCCAGGTCTGTCCAAAATCAAGAATGACGAAGTGCAAAGCTATAAGCCTATCTCCCCGTCAAAAATTTTCACTTCGTCGGGAGGCTTGGAGGACATTATAAACTTTCCAAATTTAAAAGGGGTATGGAGGACTGTTGGAGGAGTTCAGAGTGCAGGGAAAGATTTGGGGGAAGGAAGCAATCAGCCGGCGTTTCTCAAAACCCTGTTTCCAAATGAACCCTTGCAGAGATTTTCAAAGGAGGTAGAGGGTTTAGCTGGTACCGGGGATTTTAACCCTCCGAGGGCTTCTAACAACCCTTCCGATATAGGGAAGGTAATCGAAGGATTCCATCCAGTTTCGAGAGAAGTAGGGAGCCCGGTGGAAGGTTTGGTCGAAACCCTAATCGATCATCAGGATCAGAGAGCTGAGAAAGATGGAAGCGGAAAAACCGGGGATACAAGAATTCCAAACCCTACCTCAGAGGAACGAGTATCATCTAGAGAGGCAGCGAAGGTAGGGGAAAAAAGGAAGAAGACAAAATCGTGGAAATAAAAAAAGGTCTCAAATTTGGTCCTTGGCATGGACGTTCAGGCTGAGGAGGCGCTGGATGTGGCGGAGAGCACTCTCGTGGGCAGAGTGAGAGGTAGATATATTTCTGGTAATTTCCTAAAGCAGTGGGCCGAGAGCCAGTGGTCGCATACTCCCGCGAACAATTTCTCGACTGCTACGCTGGTGAACGGCTGGTTCATGGTGAAATTCGATTGCAAAGAGGCTATGGAATGGGTCGAGGATCGTCTATGGGCTTTCGGGGACCGACCTGTCTTCTTCAAACGATGGTCGCCCATGTTCGACGCATCAAAGGAGAAGGTAACAGAACAACCCGTCTGGGTCAGAGCTCCAAATTTACCTCCTTATCTCTGGGTCGACTCAGTCTTTAAGTCCATTGGAGATCACTTGGGAACTTTTCTGGACGCAGATAGATCCTTCCTGCAAACATATGAAAGAGCGGTGGCGAGGATTCTTGTAAGGCTAAACCCATCGGAAGGACTTGCAAAATCAGTTTCATTGCACTACAAGGATTATGTGTATGAACAGAAGTTGGATTACGAACTCTTTCCCTTCAGGTGCTTTCGATGCCAAGAATACGGTCACCTGGCAAGGGATTGCCCTACGGGGAAAAGGAGAAGAAAGCTGAAAAGCAGAGAAGAGGACAAGGAGGGCCTGCGGAGGAGAAATGAGGAGCCGATGGAGGATATTAATCTGGAAGCAGAACATCAAAGAGCAAATCAGGAGGCTCAGGCAGAAGCGGACGTGCAACGGGAGGAAGCGATCCCTCTGCGCAACAATGAAGACCAGCCTCCAAAAGAAATACCCTCGGATGGTCCAGTCAACCCCTCTGCGGATGATCCATCTGGTATGCAGACTTCTCCTCTAAACCTCTCTTCAATTTCTGAATCTGTAAAGGGTGTATTGTCTCCAGATTGTAATATGATTAAAAATCTTGAAGATCCCATACAAAATATTGAATCTCTCTCGGAAGCTCTACCTTCCCTAAATTTGAACTGTGAGGACCCTTCCAATCCGAGTCAGATCCCAATTATTTCATCCCCCGTCCGTCATTACAATCTCAGATCTCACGGCAAAAGACCGGCAAATCATCAGTCTGTTTTAGAATCAGTAGGAGGCCTCTGTCCTGAGTCGTCGAAAAGCCTCAAAAAAAAAATAGAGGAAGGAAATCTCTTTTTTCCAAAGCTCAAGTTAAGGCAAAATTTGATGTAGAGGATGGTAAACAAATGTCGATCCCTGGGGCGCTTAGAGCAGCAAAACCCCCTGAGATGGTTATCAAATGATCTGCCTTTCTTGGAATTGTAGGGGGTTGGCTAGTAAACCCAAAAAACTAGCGCTGAAAGATCTAATTACATGCCACAACCCAGATTTGGTTTTTCTCCAGGAAACTTTGGGTAACAGCACTGATGTTGAATCCTCCCTTTGCTCACTGTTTCCGGGCTGGGTTTTCACGGCTCTGGATGCTTCCGGACATTCAGGTGGCCTTGCTATCGGATTCAAAAAGGGAAGGTTAAGAGTGCTAAATTCTTGGGGTTTATCCCACGCCCTTGGATTGGAGATTCAGTCCCCGGATTTTGAACAGCCTTTTCTGGCCATCAATGTGTATGGCCCCTGTCAGGGTCGTGTCTCCTATTGGAATGATCTCCTCTCGAAAGAACTGCTCCAAAACAAAAAGCTTTTAATTGGAGGGGACTTAAATTTTTCCCTGGGGATTGCTGAAGCATGGGGACCAAATGCAAGGGAAGACCCTCTGGCCGATTTCTTCTTATCAACTCTTCAGAACCACAATCTGCTTGATGTCAATATAATTAAGGCAAAACCGACCTGGAGAAATAGAAGAACAGGGGAGGAGAGAATTGCAAAAAGACTGGATCGTTTCCTCATAAACGATTCGCTGGCTTCCCACATTCCCCTCTTCAGGCAGTGGGTGGGGGAAGGAGGAAACTCGGATCACTTTCCCATTTTCCTAGAATTCTCTAATACCCCTCCCAAACCGGCTTCTCCCTTTAAGTTCAACTCTTCCTGGCTTCAGGAGGAGTCTTATATTCAGATGTTCAGAAATACTTGGAGGCACCCGGGCATTTCCACCCCAGAAAACAAAGGAGCCCATTTCATGGAGAATTTAAAAAGGTTAAAGAAGGAAACCATTGAATGGGCAGCGGAGAGAAGGAGGAAGTCATATGAGGAAATGGCCAGTATCGATGAAGCCCTAAGCGCTTTAGAAGATCCTGAAGCTGATGCATATATAACTCAGGAGTCGAAGGAAAGAATTTTGGAGTTAGAAAAAAGAAGAGCAAAGATCCTTCTTGACAGAGAAGAGGAATGGAGGTTAAAAAGTAGGGCAATTTGGTTGAAAGCCGGGGATGAGAACACAAAATTCTTTCATAATTATGCAAAGGGGAGGAAAAATGCTAATACAGTTTGGAAACTAAAGGATGCAGAAGGCAGGGAGCACTCCACTTTTGAGGCAGTCTCAAACCTGGGGAAGAGTCATTTTCAATCTCTCTTTGCCGATCCAGGGGGGATCTCAATAGCTGAAATCATTCACACTGCTCAAGCTTTCCCACGTTTTGTGGAGGAGGAGGAGGCAGAAAATCTATTCAGAGAAGTGACTAAAGAGGAGGTAGAAAATGTCATTAAATCAATGCCAAAAGATAAAAGCCCAGGCCCGGACGGCTGGACCATAGAACTGTTTATCCATTTCTTTGAGCAGATTGGCGATGAGTTGACAGATGTGGTGGAGGAGTCAAGGAAGAAAGGAGAAATCTATGGGCCCTTCAATGCAACCTTTATAGCACTCATCCCGAAAAAGGAGGACCCGGAATCCTTTGAAGACTTCAGACCTATATCTCTATGCAATACTATTTACAAGATCATAGCAAAAGTCATAGCGGTACGCTTGAAGCCCATACTTTCTGTTTGTATTTCAAATGAGCAATTTGGGTTTCTGGATGGCCGCCAAATTCATGAGGCCATTGGGGTGGCCCAGGAAACCATACACAGTATTAGACAAGCAAAGAAGAAAGGGGCAGTGCTGAAAATAGATCTGTCCAAAGCATACGACAGAATTAGCTGGTCATATCTCAGGCTTCTATTGACACACCTCGGCTTCAAGGTGGAATTCATAAATTGGATAATGGGGTGTATTTCAAATGTATGTTTTGCTGTATTGATAAATGGGGCTGCCTCTCAATTTTTCAAAAGTCAGCCAGGCCTGAGACAAGGATGCCCTCTCTCTCCCCTTTTATTTCTTCTGGCTGCTGAAGGCCTCAACAGGCTGATATCAAAAGCAAAGAGAGCAGGTTTGATAACAGGTTTGGAAGTAGCTGTAAATCTTTTCATTACACATCTCCTATTTGTTGATGATATTCGATTATTTACAAATGGAAATATTAATGAACTAAAAGAGCTCAAGGACATTCTTGACATATTTCTGAAAGCTACAGGGTTGCAAATAAATCCCAGGAAGTCTCATCTTATATTGGAAGCTTTTTCCAGGCAGGAGGAGATCCTGATCACTTCATATCTGCCCTTTGAAACATGCAGTATGGATCAGCCATTCAAGTACCTGGGGTTCTGGCTAAAACCTTCTTCATACAGAAAGCAGGATTGGAACTGGCTGGTGGCAAAAATTGAGCAAAGGATATCCCATTGGAGCTTCAAATGGTTATCAAGGGCTGGCAGATTAACACTGATTAACTCCGTCCTTCAGGCCATCCCGGTCTTTTGGGCTGCTCTGACCTGGATCCCAAAAGGTGTTCTTCATAAAATTAAGCAAATATGTTGCAGATTCCTGTGGTCGGGTGCAAAAGAAGACACAGTCCTTCCTTGGGTAGCTTGGGACAAGATAGCTAGACCAAAGGACTGGGGGGGATGGGGCATTAAACAACTTGTCGAATTTAGTCAGTCCCTGGCAGCAAAATCAGGATGGAGAATTATAGAAGCAGAAAACCTGTGGACCAGAGTGGTAAAAAGGAAGTATATTGACCCAGTTCCTCTTGAAGATTGGATTCGGAGCCCAAACAAAAAAGGAAGAAACTGCTCGGTAGTCTGGAAGGCTACCTCAGAGGCCTTCTTCATTATAGAACAAGGTCTTGCTTGGCAAGTGGGGAATGGAGAAAGCATTCGGATAGGCAGGGATCCGTGGGTAGGATGCAGCGACCTTTTTGCTCTTTCCCCGGGTCTCCTTGCACATCTAGATTCAAGGGGGATCCTCAGTTTAAGCCAGATAGCAAACATGGAGCTACAGTCCATTTGGGGTCAGGAATGGAAATCTGTAGAGGATCTCGGTATTGACAACTTATGGAGAAATGAGTGGCAGAGTTTCATCCATGAGCTTAAGCGAACAAGTGTCAGAATAAAGGACCGCCCTGATTCTCTTGTGTGGGCACATGCGGAGACAGGTTTATACTCCCCAAAGGCTGGCTATAACTTCCTGATGAACAGAAAGGGCTGGGATCCCCCCATTTGGTGGGCCAAACCCCTTTTCAAGCTGAAATGCCCCAAAAAAGCCAGAATTTTCCTATGGTGTGCGCTTAAAAGGAAGATACCTACTTGGGATGTCCTGTTAGCTTGTTATAAGGAGGGACCGAGCCGATGTGCTTTATGTAAGGTAGCTTCAGAATCCATTAATCATTTATTCGTGGAATGTTCCTTCACAAATCAAGTATGGGACGAAACGAAAAGGCTACTGAATATTAATGCCAGATGGGAAGGGGGAGATCTCAATGCAGCCTGGGAAGGTTGGTGGTCCAATCACCCCGAGAAGAACCTGAGGAATCTTCCACCTATCCTCTGTTGGGGCATTTGGATAGCCAGAAACCGCAGCATATTCAAAGAAAAATCAACTCCAGCGGAAGCAATAGCAATCCAGAGCATAGCTATCCTATCCAGCATTCCCGAACCAGAGACCCCTTCATCCTCAAACCAGCGGGCAGAAATTCAGATCAAAGATGGCATCCCCTGGGCTTTCTTCGACGGGGCAGCTCAAAACAATATTACTGGGGCAGGAATTATTATTCACCTTAGCTCTACTCATTCTCTAAAAGCCTCAGTGGGGCTCGGGACGGGCACAAACAACTTTGCCGAATTATCAGCTTTAAAACTTCTCCTCTGCTGGCTCATTCATAGACAAGTCCTCACAGTTCAGATTTTTGGAGATTCATCAAATGTTGTAAATTGGGTCAATGGGAAATTTAGATGCAGGAATTATTTATTGATGCCTCTGCTAGAAGAAATTCAAAATCTAAAATCATCTTTCACTGTTTTCTCTCTTGATCACATATACAGGGACAGGAATGTTGAAGCAGACGAATATTCTAAGACAGGTTTACAACAGGCTGTGGGTTCGTGGAGGATAAAGGAACAGTTTCAGGACCAGATTCGTGAGACGGATTTGGCCCCTTATACTTAATGTTTTTGTGCATCAAGCTGGGAAGGCGTCAGAAACAATTGTGTCTTTATATTGTTTTTGGCGGTTTTGTTATATGATCATTCAAACTATTTCATTACAGCTCCTGTATTGGAGAAGCTCCGGATAAATACTATGGTTTTCCTGTTTATGTCGCGGGTCGTTTTCCTTAATGGAGGCCCAGTGGTTCTTGACAGCCTCTGTTATTTTTTGATGCGGCTGTGTTCAGGCCGAGTTTCATTTCGAACTTGGTGTTTTTTGTTTTGTATCTCAGTCATTTTAGATGACAGCATGGGGATGGACGGTTTTCTACCTCTCAGTTTCAGGCAGTTTTCTAACTGCTGGATGTTAACTCATCTGTTTGTAGCTCTTTTATTTTTATAATAGAAAAGCTCGGCTTTTTTCCTTGGAAAAAAAACTAGTGATCAACCATTGATGTGAAATTAACTTTTTATATATAGAAATAATATTAAATGACTGTATTCTTTATTTTTATTGTTTTTCCCACATGACATAGAGCAGACAGTGACAGGGTGTTATGTTAAGGCACTCCATGGTGTAAAGGTCACGAGTTCAAAACTCTATGGGTGAAAATCCATCCATGTTAAGGGTTGGTGCAGTCGAGACCAAGTGCAATCTCCAAGGGATTTTGACAGCTTAGATGCCCTTGGGTTGCAGTTACCCAAGTCACAAGTTAGTCGTCCAATCATCTCAAGGCTCACACAAACTAACAAACAAGAAATAAAGTGCTTCAAATTTAAAATTTTCAATAAAATAATCATTATGGTTAGATTGTTCTTCCATCCAATAGATGGGTTGGCCATTGCCTACCCTCATCTTATTTACTCCAAAATCATAATAATAATAATAATAATAAAATGGTGCATCCAAATCAGATTTAGGAAAAAGTTTAGTGATTTCAAATAACCTAAATTTGTTTCATGCTCTTGCGATAGATATGAGTTGTCACATGTCAAGTTAGGTTTGTACTCAGATTACTATTGCTTAATAATACAAACCCTCAAATGTTGCACTGGTTTTCCCACAAGTGGGTTTTCAGGGGACATTTGTCCAAAAACAACTGTGCAGATGTGTGTGATGTTTATTTCTCTCATGTGTTGCATTTAGTTTCTGTGGTTTTTATTTGCGTAGGTTGCACTGTATTTAATTCGATATTTTGTCGTAGCACATAGCAAGTAAATTGTTTAATGGAATTAACAATTAGAAGAATTAACATCAATTGTTGTAGTAGGAATTAGGCAATCGACTTTTCACATTCTCATCTTGGAAATACATTCTGATATACCCAATTTTCAACAGTTACAAGGTGCCTAAGGTCTTATGCTTGTAATTATTTGTTCTAGAGTTGGGTTCATTGTTGGGGACGAGTGGCTTTAATTGTTCGTTCTAGTGGTACATGCCAATCTCGATTAGAGACCTTGTATTTTCTTTGTCCTTGTGTTGTTGTGTTATGATAATTATGACTCTACCTTGGGTCTGTTAAATCTCTCATTAACAAGTTGTTTCTTTCAAAGGATGTGGGGAGACTGTGGTGTTGTCTTTGTTGCGGTATTACAAGAGTGGAGTTTTATTTTTTATTTTTCTTTGAGACTGAATTGGATATCTACCTAGTAGTTGTTAAGGTTCCCCTATAAGAGTGTGTGCAAGTATAGGATTAATTCATGGAGAAGGAGGTGAATTGGGGAGATTAATCCTCTATTTCAGCCAATAGACATCTCTAGTTTTGGTGTTTCTTGTTGTAGCCTTTGCACGCCCATCATCCTGCATCGATGGGGAAGTTATATTCATCTTTGTAGTATAACTAATTGGGTGAAGTTATGGTTCACTTTCGAAAAATTTGTAGGTTGGTTACGCATGGCAAGACAAAAGGCTCGTGTTGGGCTTGGCACTGCTTACTACTAGGAGATACCACGCTGAGAAAACACTTGGATGCACCACTGCATAGAGGGGTTTGCTTCTCGATATTAGGAATTAGCCCCGGACCATATTAAAAAAGAAATCACCCAGGCGAAAGGGGAGGGATCATCTCATAAGACCTCCCTCTCAGACACCAAGGTTTCGATTGAATGGGCAGTATGGATACTGAACACTGGTCATACGAGGGGTTGGTTCAATCAATACATGCAAATGATCGATTTGCACTAGAAAATGAAATTTATGTTAAGGAATATTTTTTACTGCCATGAATTACGTCTGAACATTCTTCAATGATTGGAGCATCTGCACAAATACCTTCAAAATCTTGATCAGTGGATGGAATGGATTGAGCGCCACTTAGTTATTCCCCCATCAACAAGGAGACCCCCATGTGGCCCACTAGATCCCATCCCAGTGGCTGGCTCGGATTCAGACCTCATGTGGCCCACTAGATCCCATCCTAGTTGCAGGCTCAGATTCGGAGCCCATGGCAGGATGGTGAAATGAAAA
Organism: Pinus tabuliformis; assembly: GCA_031772625.1. Taxonomy (NCBI): domain Eukaryota; kingdom Viridiplantae; phylum Streptophyta; class Pinopsida; order Pinales; family Pinaceae; genus Pinus; species Pinus tabuliformis. The sequence goes on along the minus strand of CM062804.1, from coordinate 81,004,113 downwards.
TGCTTGTTGTTATCCTTTGTTTTGTTCCCTATGTATATGATCAGTTAGGCTCATGTCTCAACTTCAACTTGTAAAATTTTGTAACTATGTTCTCTCATTTGTCTATGTCCTCATTAAGGAGAATATTTCTTTGGCTATGTTCGATTCTCCCATGTGAGGGACTAACTGAAAAGATGTGATCTTGGTTGTACACTCTAGATTTTTCAGATAATAGAAATTTGCCTCACAAAAAAAAAACATTAAAAAAAGGGGAAAAAATCGCGTCAAAAGGTATACACAACTAGTGATCAATCATTGATGTGAAATTAGTTTTTTATATATCGAAATAATATTAAACAAATGTATTCTTTAATTTTATTGCTTTTCCCACAGGATGTAGAGTAGACGGTGACAGGGTGTTATGTTAAGGCACTCCATGGTGTAAAGGTCATCAGTTCAAAACTCTATGGGTGAAAATCCATCCATGTTAAGGGTTGGTGTTATGAAACCAACTCACAAAAGATATAAAATATAGATAAACGCCTTCAAAATAAGCCTCTTCGAGGGGGCAACCTCCTTTACGTTACACAAATGAACTATTCTTGGATCATACAAATGACAAGACCTCCTTTCTATAGGAGTCTAAGGGGTCATACTATAATTAGAGCCGACATAACAATAATAATGTAAGGGCACAATAATAACAATAGTGGGCTTCTATGGGGCACAATAGTAACAATATGGGGACTACATGGGTAAAACAATATAATAAGGGGGTTGTACTAATAACAATAAGGGGTTACACTAGTAGTATAGGGGCCTAACATGCCCCTCTCCTTCAAAAAGTGTTGTCATCAACGCTTGAGTAGTTCTTGATGCTTCTGTATAAAATTCTTGTCCTCCCATGTGGAATCTTCAGCGAGTAAGTTCTTCCACTTGATGAGATACTCTAAAATTGATCGATTTCGTAGTTGTCAGGTTCTTGTTTCTGTGACTACTCCAGGTTCCAATATGATTTTTCCTTCCTCTTCAAGTTCTGGCAGCATTGTTTGAATTGGGATCTTCTACAACTTTTGAATGAGTGGCCACACTTCTTCGTCCTTCTTCCATTCATCCCTTGCTTCGTTTATCCATTCTAGTTGGATAATAGAAATAGCAGAAAACAATGCTTCGACATCCTCATCCTTTCTTGAGAGTGCATCTGCAACAGAATTTTGCTTCCCTTTTCTATAGATGATGTCAAAGTCATAACCCAACATATTTGTGACCCATTTTTTATGTTCTTCTAAAGATAATATTTGTTCTAAAAAGTATTTAAGACTGTCATGATCCATTTTTACCTTGAAGTGTCTTCCCATTGGGTAAGGTCTCCATTTCTTAAGTGCATGTAGTATTGCCAACATTTCCTTCTCATAAATAGATTGCTTGAGATGTAGCCGTAAAAATACCCAATCACCTACATCAAAACATTTTTCACTACGATGTTGATCTACCTATTGTTTCATTCGATTCTGCACCAAAGTGGTGTTATCCTTTAAAAGTTGGAGAACTTGTTGTTGATGCTTGATGTGACCTTTCATTGCTTGAACCTTTTTCTTCTTGATATGTCCTTCTATCTTTAGAGTTTGAGGAGTGGTAATTTCTTCCAATGATTTACAAGATATGGTCGGATTCATTTCTTGATGCTCGATGTGATCTTTCACTTCTTGAACATTTTTCTTCTTGATATGTCCTTCTATCTTTAGAGTTTGAGGAGTGGTAATTTCTTCCAATGATTTACAAGATATGGTCGGATTCATTTCTTGATGCTCGATGTGATCTTTCACTTCTTGAACATTTTTCTTCTTGATATGTCCTTCTATCTTGATAGTTTGAGGAGTGGTAATTCCGACTAATGCATTACAAGATATGGTTGGATTCATTTCTTATTTCTCGCTGTGATCTTTCACTTCTTGAACCTTTTTCTTCTTGACATGTCCTTCTATCTTGAGAGATTGAGGAGTGGTAATTCTTGCCAATGCTTTACAAGATATGGTCGGATTCATTTCTTCTTTCTCTCGGGTTGGTTCCTAGTGTATATCCTCTTCTTTTGATGTTTCTTGATCATTTTCTTCCTCCTCTTCATAATCTATATAACATAATTTCTTCTCAGCACACTGATGACCTTTAGTGCATTTGCTATCACAATTGTAACAAAGCCCTTTTTATCTTTTTTCTTCCAATTGTTGTGGTGTCACCCTTGTAGGTTGTGGAAGGTTAGGAGAAACAACACTTCCATGTTTATCGTTGTGAGGGGTAGAATTCCTTGTTTCCATAATTTTTCTTTCCACTTTTCTTACCAACCTGAATGCCTTCTCCAATGGATCAAGTTCCCAAAGATGAACCTCATGTTGAATGTTATCCTTTAAATTCCCTATGGAGACATCAATCCTCTGCTTCTCTGGAATATCATTTTCCCTTATATTCAATTTTTGAAAGTCCTCAATGTGCTCTGCCATTGAACACTTTTGTTTGAGATTTATCAATTGGCTAAAGAAGGTGTTTCTCTTTGTATCCTCATAATGTGCTATCATTTCCTCCGTGAAAATTGACCACGTGACAAGTGGTTTACAAGAACAAAGCCCTTTATACCATAAAAATTGATTCGGTTCTAAATAATTAGATGCAATACATACCTTTTGTAACAGTGGTACACCATGTAGATCAAAATATTTCTCCTTCTATAGTATCCAATTTACCGGATCCTTGCCATCAAACTTCCTCATCTCGCTTTTTCTTGATTTTAGGAGCTCGATCTTAAAACGATTGTAACTCTGTAATTCCATATCTTCCAGTTCTAAAATCGTGACCTGAAGTAGTCCTCTGTGTCCTCTTTTCAATGCCACCAATCTGATCAAAATTGGATTCTCCAAGAAAGAGTTATGCACAATCTCCCAAGATGACTGGATTATACACCTTTTCAGAATATCAAATTTGTATCATGTGCCACGTGTCACTTTTTGACCTTCGAATCTGACAAATACACACAAAAAACTACAATCCATCCTCTTTCTGTAACTTCTTATGAAATTTTAATCTAATGCACAAAGAGACAATTATGACAATTTTCCCAGGGTCACCTGTTTAAGATGTATTTCGGGAGTTTGCAAAAACCCTAACTTCGTCAGATCATATATCCGAAAATATAGCGAGATAAGATCTAAAATTTGTACCCGAGGTTCAAACCGATTTCTTCTCAAATGGGTTTTTGTTTTTGCTTCTAAAACTTCGTAGCTGAAACGTTATAGTGAAAATTCCACGATGACCATTTTTAGATGAAATTCTGGAGCTTGCAAAAACTATAACTTCCTCAGATCATATCTCCGAAAATATAGTGAGACAATATCTGAAATTCGGACGTGAGCTTCGGTGCAATTTCGGCTCAAATGGGTTTTTTTTAGCTTCTAAAACGTCTCAAAACAAAATTTATAGCGAAAATGCCACGATGACCTGTTTGGAGCAGTGAAAACCCTAGAATCCAAAGCTCTGATACCAAATGTTATGAAACCAGCTCACAAAAGATAGAAAAGATAGATAAACGCCTTCAAAATAAGCCTCTTCGAGGGGAAACCTCCTTTACATTACACAAATGAACTATTCTTGGATGATACAAATGACAAGACCTCCTTTCTATATATAGGAGTCTAAGGGGTCATAATATAATTAGAGCCGACATAACAATAATAATGTAAGGGCACAATAATAACAATAGTAACAATATGGGGACTACATGGGTACAACAATATAATAAAGGGGTTGTACTAATAACAATTAAGGGGTTACACTAGTAGTATAGGGGCATAACAGTTGGTGCAACCCAGGCCAAGTGCAATCTCCAAGGGATTTTGACAGCTTAGATGCCTTTGGGTTGTAGTTACCCAAGTCACAAGTTAGTCGTGCAATCATCTCAAGGCTCACACAAACTAACAAACAAGAAATAAAGTGATCGAAATTTAACATTTTCAATAAAATGTTGATTATGGTTAGATTGTTCGTCCATCCAATAGATGGGTTGGCCATTGCCCACCCTTATCCTATTTACTCCAAAATAATATTAATAATAATAAAATGATGCATCCAAATCAGATTTAAGGAAAATTTTAGTGATTTCAGATAGCCTAAATTTGTTTTATGCTCTTGCGATAGATATGAGTTGTCACATGTCAAGTTATGTTTGTACTCAGATTACTATTGCTTATCAATACAGACCCTCAACTGTTGCACCGGTTTTCCCACACTAGGTTTTTCCGGGGACATTTGTCCAAAAATATCTATGTAGATGTCTGTGATGTTTATTTCTCTCCTGTGTTGTATTTAGTTTCCATAGTTTTTATTTGTGTAAGTTGTAGTGTATTTAATTCGATATTTTGTCGTAACACACAACAAGTAAATTGTTTAATCGAATTAACAATTAGAAGAATTAACATCAATTGTTGTAGTAGGAATCAGGCAACTGATTTTTCACATTCTCGTCTTGGAAATACATTCTTATCTACCCAATTTTCAACAGTTACAAGGTGCCTAAGGGCTTATACTTGTAATTATTTGTTCTGGAGTTAGGTTCATTGTTGGGGATGAGTGGCTTTAATTGTTAATTCTAGTGGTACACACCAATCTCAATTAGAGAACTTGTATTTTCTTTGTCCTTGTGGTGTTGTGTTATGATAATTATGACTCTACCTTGGGTCTGTTAAATCTCTCATTGACAAGTTGTTTCTTTCAAAGGAGGTGGGGAGACTATGGTGTTGTATGTGTTGTGGTATTACAAGAGAGAAGTTTTTTTTTTAATCTTTCTTCAAGACTGAATTGGATATCTATGTGGTAGTTGTTAAGGTTCCCCTGTAAGACTGTGTGCGAGTATAGGGTTAATTCATTGAGAAGGAGGTGAATTGGGGAGATTAATCCCCTATTTCAGACACTAGACATCTCTAGTTTTGGTGTTTCTTGTTGTAGCCTTTGCACGCCCATGATCCCGCATTGATGGGGAAGTTCTATTCATCTTTGTAGTATAACCAATTGGGTGAAGTTATGGTTCACTTCCGAAAAAATTGTAGGTTGGTTAGGCATGGTGAGACAAAAGGGCCGTGTTGGGTTTGGGACTGCTTACTACTAGGAGATACCACACTGAGAAAACACTTGGATGCACCATTGCATAGAGGGGTTTGCTTCTCGATATTAGGAATTAACCCCAGGCCATATTAAAAAAGAAATCACCCAGGCGAAAGGGGAGGGCTCATCTCATAGGACCTCCCTCTCAGACACCAAGGTTTTGCTTGAATGGGCAGTATGGATACTGGACATTGGTCATACAAGGGGTTGGTTCAATCAATACATGCAAATGGTGGATTTGCACTAGAAAATGAAATTTATGTTAAGGATTATTTTTTAATACCATTAATTACGTTGGAACATTCTTCAACCATTGGAGCATCTGCACTAATACCTTCAAAATCTTGACCAGAGGATGGAATGGATTGAGTGCCACTTAGGCATTCCCCCATCAACAAGGAGACCCCCAGGTGGCCCACTAGATCCCAACCTAGTGGCGGGCTCGGATTCAGACCCCATGTGGCCCACTAGATCCCATCCTAGTGGCAAGCTAGGATTTGAACCCCATGGCAGGATGGTGAAATGAAAATGCTTGTTGTTATCCTTTGTTTTTTCCCTATGTATATGATCAGTTAGGCTCGTGTCTCAACTTCAACTTGTAAAATTTTGTAACTATGTTCTCCCATTTGTGTATATCCGCATTAAGGAGAATATTTTTTTGGCTATGTTCAGTTCTCCCACGTGAGAGACTAACTGAAAAGATGTGATCTTGGTTGTACACTCTAGCTTTTTCAGATAATAGAAATTTGCTTCACAAAAAAAAAAAAACATTAAAAAAGGGAAAAAATTGCATCAAAAGGTATACACAACTAGTAATCAATCATTGATGTGAAATTAATTTTTTATATATAGAAATAATATTAAACGAATGTATTCTTTAATTTTATTGTTTTTCCCACAGGACATAGAGCAGACAGTGACAGGGCGTTATGTTAAGGCACTCCATGGTGTAAAGGTCATCAGTTCAAAACTCTATGGGTGAAACTCCATCCATGTTAAGGGTTGGTGAAACCCAGGCCAAGTGCAATCTCCAAGGGATTTTGACAGCTTAGATGCCCTTGGGTTTCAGTTACCCAAGTCACAAGTTAGTCATGCAATCATCTCAAGTCTCACACAAACTAACGAATAAGAAATAAAGTGATTGAAATTTAAATTTGTCAATAAAATGATCATTATGGCTAGATTGTTCTTCCATCCAATAGATGGGTTGGCCACTGTCTACCCTTATCCTATTTACTCCAAAATAATAATAATAATAGTAAAATGATGCATCCAAATAAGATTTAGGAAAAAGTTTAGTGATTTCAGATAGCCTAAATTTGTTTTATGCTCTTGCAATAGATATGAGTTGTCACATGTCAAGTTATGTTTGTAATCAGATTATTATTGCTTAATAATACAAACCCTCAGTTATTGCACCGGTTTTCCCACACTAGGTTTTTCCGGGGACATTTGTCCAAAAATAACTATGTAGATGTGTGTGATGTTTATTTCTCTCTTGTGTTGTATTTAGTTTCCACAATTTTTATTTGTGTAGGTTGTAGTGTATTTAATTCGATATTTTTTGTAGCACACATCAAGTAAATTGTTTAATCGAATTAACAATTAGAAGAATTCACATCAATTGTTGTAGTAGGAATCATGCAATCGATTGTTGACATTCTCGTATTGGAAATACATTCTGATCTACTCAATTTTCAACAATTACAAGGTGCCTAAGGGCTTATGCTTGTAATTATTTGTTCTGGAGTTGGGTTCATTGTTGGGGACGAGTGGCTTTAATTGTTAATTCTAGTGGTACATGCCCATCTCAATTAGAGACCTTGTATTTTATTTGTCCTTGTGGTGTTGTGTTATGATAATTATGACTCTAACTTGGGTCTGTTAAATCTCTGGTTGACAGGTTGTTTCTTTCAAAGGAGGTGGGGAGACTGTGGTGCTGTCTTTGTTGTGGTATTACAAGAGGGGAGTTTTTTTTAATCTTTCTTTGAGATTGAATTGGATATCTACCTGGTAGTTGTTAAGGTTCCCCTGTAAGACTGTGTGCAAGTATAGGGTTAATTCATCGAGAAGGAAGTGAATTGGGGAGATTAATCCCCTATTTCAGATAATAGACATCTCTAGTTTTGGTGTTTCTTGTTGTAGCCTTTGCACGCCCATGATCCCGCATCGATGGGGAAGTTCTAATCATCTTTGTAGTATAACTAATTGGGTGAAGTTATGGTTCACTTTCGGAAAATTTGTAGGTTGGTTAGGCATGGCGAGACAAAAGGCTTGTGTTGGGTTTGGGACTACTTACTACTAGGAGATACCACATTGAGAAAACACTTGGATGCACCACTGCATAGAGGGGTTTGCTTCTTGATATTAGGAATTAACCCCATACCATATTAAAAACGAAATCACCCAGGCAAAAGGGGAGGGCTCATCTCATAGGACCTCCCTCTCAGACACCAAGGTTTTGATTGAATGGTCAGTATGGATACTGGACACTGGTCATACGAGGGGTTGGTTCAATCAATACATGAAAATGGTGGATTTGCACTAGAAAATGGAATTTATGTTAAGGATTATTTTTTACTTTCATGAATTACATCTGAACATTCTTCAACCATTGGAGCATCTGCACTAATACCTTCAAAATCTTGACCAGAGGATGGAATGGATTGAGCGCCACTTAGGCATTCCCCCATCAACAAGCGACCCCCATGTGGCCCACTAGATCCCATCCCAGTGGCAGGCTTGGATTCGGACCCCATGTGGCCCAATAGATCCCATCCTAGTGGCAGGCTCGGATTCAGACCCCCATGGCAGGAAGGTGAAATGAAAATGCTTGTTGTTATCCTTTGCTTTGTTCCCTATGTATATGATCAGTTAGGGTCATGTCTCAACTTCAACTTGTAAAATTTTGTAACTATGTTCTCTCATTTGTCTATGTCCTCATTAAGGAGAATATTTTTTGGCCATGTTCAGTGGTCCCATGTGAGAAACTAACTGAAAAGATGTGATCGTGGTTGTACACTCTAGCTTTTTTCACATAATAGAAATTTGCTTCACAAAAAAAAAACATTAAAAAAAGGGGAAAAAATCTCGTCAAAAGGTATATACAACTAGTGATCAAGAATTGATGTGAAATTATTTTTTTTTATATATAAATAATATTAAACAAATGTATTCTTTAATTTTATTGTTTTTCCCACATGACGTAGAGCATACGGTGACAGGGTGTTATGTTAAGGCACTCCATGGTGTAAAGGTCATCAGTTCAAAACTCTATGGGTGAACATCCATCCATGTTAAGGGTTGGTGTAGCCCAGTCCAAGTGAAATCTCCAAGGGATTTTGACAACTTAGGTGCCCCTGGGTTGCAGTTACCCAAGTCACAAGTTAGTCGTGCAATCATCTCAAGTCTCACACAAACTAACGAACAAGAAATAAAGTGATTTAAATTTAAACGTTTCAATATAATGATCATTATGGTTAGGTTGTTCTTCCATCCCATAGATGGGTTGGCCATTGCCTACCCTTATCCTATTTACTCCAAAATAATAATAATAATAATAAAATGATGCATCCAAATTAGATTTAGGAAAAAGTTTAGTGATTTTAGATAGCCTAAATTTGTTTTATGCTCTTGTGATAGATATGTGTTGTCACATGTCAAGTTATGAGTGTAACCACTATCTCATCACTTCATCCCACCACCTCACTCCACCATTGACTTCTTTTCCCATCTTTTATCGCCAAGGTCTCTGTCTTTTATTTAGTCAAGTGATTCTAATTGATCTCTAGCATTGAAGTTCTATTTACGAGGAAGTTGATTAAGATGCCATTTGTATAAATGCAAGTCTGCAATCAAAAAATTTAAGGTAATTTTTTATTTTTTATTTTTTTTTGTAAATTAACTTCTATTAATTAGAAAAAAACAAATTACATCGACAAACGAAAAAACAACCATATTACAATCTTTCACTTCTTGATATTAGATACCAGGATGATTCACGGGTTTTTCTTTTTTTCCCCTTCGCCAACGTACATCAATCCAACCTTCAGTGTTATCTGTATCAGCTGAAGATCTACCCATTTCCTCGTTCTTCTGATATAGCTCCATAGTTATCAATTCAACAAGGGTCATTGCGTATTTCTCGCTATCTGAATGGTCAGATTCATGGGACTTATTTTGACCACAGATAGTTGACACCATTAATGTTGAAGATAATTCATTGTCCTTCACCAGGTCTTGCTTCTCTATAGAGTGATGATTTCTTGTTGTTGGCGGCAAAACTGGATCAGGAGATGTTGAATTGTCCTAGGGTGGGTTCATATGCTAAGAACTCTCTTTTTTTTCTAGCTAGTAGGGCTCTTTGAACTAGTTGATGGCTTCGAATCTCTCCACCCATGGATAGATTTCTTTGGCACCTGGGGACGGAATGCGTCTTTAGGAGGGCATGCATTCTGAAGGTTCTCAGGCTGTTGACACCTTCTGCAATTTAACATTATCATAATCCAATGGTTGGATATAATCCTTGTTGTCTCGTAACCCTTTGCGAAGGTCCACTTCAATGCAAATTTAGACAAAGGTGATGAACCCATTTCCGACAGGGCGTAGAGCAGATGGTGACTAAGTGTTATGTTAAGACACTCCATGGTGTAAAGGTCTTCAGTTCAAAACTCGATGGGCAAAATCCATCCATGTTAAGGGCTGGTGTAGCCTAGGCCAAGTGCGATCCCCAAATGATGTCGATAGCTTAGTTGCCCCTGGTTTGCGGTTACCCAAGCCACAGGTTAGTCATGTAGTCATCTCAAGACTCACACAAACTAGCAGAGAAGAAAGAAAGTGATTGAAATTTAAAATTTTCAATAAAATGACCATTATGGTTAGCTTTATCTTCAATCCAATAGATGGGTTGGCCATTGCCTAGCCTTATCCTATTTACTCCAAAATAACAATAATAATAAAAAATGATACATCCAAATCAAATTTAGGAAAAAGTTTAGTGATTTTAGATAGCCTAAATTTGTTTTATGCTCTTGCGATAGATATGAGTTGTCACATGTCAAGTTATGAGTATAACCACTATCTCATTACTTCATCCCACCACCTCACTCCACCATTGACTTCTTTTCCCATCTTTTATCGCCAAGGTTTCTCTCTTTTATTTAGTTAAGTGACTCCAATTGATCTCTAACATTGAAGTTCTATTTACTAGGAAGTTTATTAAGATGTCATTTGTATAAATGCAAGTCCACAATCACAAATTCAAGGTACTTTTTTTTGTAAATTAACTTCTATTAATTAAAAAAAAAACAGAGTACATCGACAAACCAAAAAAAATCCATATTACAATATTTCACTTCCTGATATAAGATACTAGGATGATTTAGGGGTTTTTAATTTTTTCCCCTTCGCCTACATACATCAAGCCAACCTTCAGTGTTATCCGTTAGAGCTGAAGATCTTCCCATTTCCTCGTTCTTCTGATATAGCTCCATAATTATTGATTCAACCAAGTTCATTGCGTATTTCTTGCTATCTGAATGGTCAAATTCATGGGACCGCTTTTGACCACAGATAGTCGACACCATTAATGTTTAAGATAATTCATTATCCTTTGCCAGGTCTTTCTCCTCTACAAAGTGATGATTTGTTTTTGTTGGGGGCAAAACTAGATTTGGAGATGTTAAATTTTTCTAGGGTGAGTTCATATCCTAAGAACCCTCTTTTTATTGGCTATTAGGGCTCTTTGAACTAGTTGATGGCTTAGGATTTCTCCACCCATGACTAGCTTTCTTTAGCACATGGGGACAAAACACCTCTTCAGAAGGGCATGTATTCTGAAGGTTCTCAGGCTGCTAACACCTACTACACTTGAACATTGTATTCTCATAATCCAACGATTGCATATAATCCTTGTTGTCACACTTGAGGATGATTTTATCTGGTAACCCTTTTCAGAGGTCCACTTCAATATAAATTTGGACGAAGGTGATGAACCCATTTCCCAATTTGTCACTATCCACTTTGATGAATCAACCTATAGAATCTCCAATATCTTCTAGGATCTCTTGCCAAATCCATTGAAGAGTCAAATTCATAAGTCTAACCCGCACAGGAACAAACATATATTCCATAGTGAGAGAGTTAAACTCCATAAACCATGGCTGGATCAAAAGACCAACTCTGCCCCGGAACCAAGGGCCCTTATCAAAAACATTATGACGATCTTCAAATTTTCTGAAGAAAACTACAAAATAACCTTTCAAACAGAAAAGAAACTCTAAATTTTTGGACTAGTTCAGATGAAGGCACTCTCAAAGGGCAGACAACGATGGCCAAAAACCATTGCACTTGCATATGATTGCTTGTCATTTATACTCTACCGCCCTTTGTTTGACAATATCATCATCCACCCCCAAAGATGGAGACTTCAAAGAGTGTTCCACCACAAAAGATTTTCCGTAGAGATCCTTCGGTATCTAGGAACTGGAGTTTGGATTTAAACATTCTCGAAAAACCTAGACTTTGTTGCTAAGGAAGGCCCATTTCTCCTTGATCCACATTTCAAGCCTGCAACTTAAAATATGGTAGCAACCCTCTTGATATCATAATCTCCAAGATAAAAAAAGGTGAATTTGATGAAACTGTAGTAAAACCACGTAAGAATATTTCTAAGTTATCACACACTATCAATAAAGTTCAAAAGGATAAAGTTTTTTTTTGGGGGTGAATATAAACACACTATATTTCATTCCAAAGATTGAGATTTACATAAGTATCTGGGAAAAACAACCATATGAGCTCCAGTTGAACACAAACCCATTACATATCCCTTCTTGAAACAGATGGATTCATCTTCATAATTTAGGAAAATTCACCAAAGTTGATGACAAAAAAACATCCCAACAACTGAAATATTACCAATATATGAATGATAGAAATCATCAAGAGCACATAGGTTTAATGACAAGCATATCATAAGTCTTTCCAAGAGCCAAAAGACTCTATAACATACAACAATTAGAACCAAAAATACCCTAGATAAAACAATCTGCCACCATTCGATCTATATGCAACATGCTTGCAAATCTCCAACACAAGAGCAATCCAACACCATATCAGAGAAGTGTACCAGTGAGCACCCTGAACAAGAGAAACTAGGAGTCATGCTTATAAATCCTTGAATACTCATTCAGAAATCCAAAAGCACCGAAACATGGATTAGACCATCCTTTATTTGACATCATTATTTTTGCAATGAGAGTCTTGAACATAATAGAGCAAGCGATAGCCAGATTGGCTTCCCAAGAGCCATTCAAAACCAAAGAACCAAAAAACCAACAAAGACTTACTCCTCATGATCCAAGGAGGGCATAGTATGAGACAAAGCATTATCTCCTTTTGGAGGGTCTGTCAAATATCCAAATGCATAATCACTAAGAAAAAACCCTTCCATTTTTTACAAATGAGCATCAACATTATCTAAGCAAAAACACATATTATGAATCATACACTTAAAATCCTTCAAAGCAGAGAAAACATTGTAATATATCGAAAGGCAAGATGTAATAGAGTCATAAGTTGTTGATTAATAGCTAAAGAACTCAGGAAATGTCACCTCCACTAACAAAATCTACCAGAAGTTGGCAACCATTTCTCCTCCTCGGACACTAATTCAGAATCTGAAAAGGAAGGGTGGTCACCCACTTCCATACTCTCGAGAATTAGAATCTCGTACTGAACTTCTAGGGGGACCACATCAAAAGAAAAAAACTACAAATTCATAGGAAAAAGGGCAAACCATTTTATATCCACAATGATTAGAACCTCCTCTGCAACTGCTCATCCTCTATCTTGGAGGCATGAGGTTTGAAGCAAAAAGACACACAAGACACTAACTCAACAACCCATGTTCAATGAAGTTGTGCGAGGAGGGAAGCAAAGAAGCTTTTAGACCAGACTGAAATACAATAAAGTCATCGCCTACGAACCGAATGCAAGGACCAACACCCAAAAAATTGTTCAATTCCCCACAATGAAGACTCATAAGCCACAAAGATAACCAATTGATCTGAATCTTTTCACTTCAAAGATGCATACATAATTGATTTTAAAAGGGCATGTAACCATAAGATGCATACATAATTGATTTTAAAAGGGCATGTAACCATAAGATGCATACACATAAAGGAAATAGAAATAAACAACAATTATGAGGAGCAAAGACACAAACAAAGTTGATAATGTAGCTCATCCAGTGTGGGTTACATCTTTGGACCCTGCTCAATGTCGAGAGGCCTCTTTCATTGATCTTCAACAAAATCAAATTACACGCATGTACAGAAGACACCTTATATCTCCACTTTCAGGGATGGCCTGAAAATGCACACCTTTGTTGAAGAAATTGAATTCCTCGCAAAAAATCATGAAGAATGATTGTAAACTCGACCCCTTTCTGCTTCAGTCAAAATCTGGATCCTCAGAAATCTCAAAGATTCCTTCTCACGGGTTGACTGGAATTTTGCTACTTAGATGAAGAATATCGTCACACCATCACATTCCTTACGAAAAACTGAGAAGAATGAGTATAAAGTCGGCCTCGTTCTAAAACTATCAATTTCAGGCCCTTGGGAAATCTCAAAGAATCCTCAAGATTCCATATAGATTATGTTCTGTAGGTTGGTTGAAATTTCACTGATCAGATTAGAAAACCGATCATGCCATCAAATTCCTGGCGAAATTTTGGTTCGTTTGAGTATAAACTTAGCATAAATCTGACACTATGAATTTTTGGCCCTAAAGGAATCTAAAAATTCCTCAGTGATTTTGCATAAGAATATTCTTTAGAATATTCCCTAGCAGAATATTCCCTCAAAATTTGTGCCCCTCATGGGCGCGGTTCTACTTCTAGTTCTAAACTTTGGTCCTCTCTTTGTTCGGCTTTGTTCCCTCATGACATGTGAATGAGCGGTTTAGATATGTGTGGTCGGGCAATTATTATAAAGTTAAGTTTTGTGTATTGTTGGTAGGAACTAAAAATATGCTAGCCGAGAGTTGGGTTCAAGTCTTGTGGCCTTCACGTTTAGTGTATAGTAAAAATTTATTTTTAACACAACTTGACATACCATAACATGTTTTCATATATGGTAACCATGTAACATATGGTTTTACCCTCCATATATAATAGTTTGTCCCTTAATTCATTTTAATATCATAATAACCATTTTTGTAATTATTTTAGTTTTTATTATAATTTTTTTTTATATATATGTATATATATATATATATATATATATATATATATATATGTTTTATTTTTATTTTTTTTGCAATGCGAGAAGACTAGTGTTGGAGTGCCACATGTCACTGGGCAGTTGCTCAATCAGTTGTCACATAAGTTTAGTGGGTCTCATTTTCTTGTGTATCTTGCAAACTTCCGACAGTCATAAGTTGTCATACATACTCAAATTGAAGTGTCGTTTGTGTCGTTGGAATCAAGACGATGAGCTCTACGTTCTGGTCCTAGTTTCGTTGAAATCCAAAGACTTTGATTTTTGAACTTTTCCAAGGCCACCTTTGATCACTAAGTGTTTCTGGAGCCACTTGGATCATTCCTCCCCATTGAGGAGCTTTTGGTATTTTAAAAGAATGAACATAATCTTCAATTTGTTGTGCTCTAATGTCTGCACAACAAGTGCCCTGTAAGGCCACACTTCCTTCTCCTTCTCCTTTGTTCTTCACAGCCATAAGTGATGAATTGACATCTATATCTTCTACAAAGATATTTCAATCACATGACCAATCATAACCCAAGCATTCCCATATTTGCCAAGAGTTTATAACACACACTCTTTGGTCAAGTGTACATCATAATAGAAACCAATACCCAAGCTATCAACAAAAAGAGGCCAAACCATCATCATGTTGCCTTCATAGGTTATGGAAAACACATCATCACTTTTACAATCATTTCGCAACATATGATTTACAATAATATGGCCATGAAAAACCACTATATTTAATAAAACCACCTCTCACTCAACTAAGTGAAAGGGTCATCTCCCCGCGGCTGATTCGCTTGTTGAACATCTTCAGCATCTGGTTCCTTCATAGGTGCTTTCTGGTCATGAAGTATCTGACTTGTGGCTCTATGATACCCATCCTTGTTGTAGTTACTACGATAATTCTTTCTCCTCCAAACTTTCTGGACCGTCTTGGAACACTTATTCTTGGTGTGCCTCTAATATGTGCCCATGGAATCCTCACTATCACTGGAATGTGATGAGGTGCTCCAATCATCCGTCATTGGTTGGTCCTTGGTTGTCTTGGAGAATTCTCCAACCTATTTTCCGACATACCCAAGTCCTGCATAACGAGGCAATTCCTCCACTTTGATGGAATTCAAAATGCCCCGACCATTAATGTCGAGGCCCTTTCCTTGATACCCCATCTTCTTCAAGAATTTTGATCCAATTCCTGTAGTATGTTTCTAAAAAGCAACGAAATCGTTGTCATAAAAAGAACATGAAATTGGAGAATCACTTTTTACCTCAGGCTTGTTATGCTGCAACTTTTCCAAGACCTCCTCCTTGGATTGTAACTGATGTTGCAGCCTTTGTTTATCCACCTCAATTTTTGTAGGAGTCTACTTAGTTCATCATTCTTCGCATGAATGCTTGGGTTGATATCTTCGATCTCCTATAGCCATGTAGTATTTGGTGCCCTCCTCATTTTTGACACAACATCCGTTGAAATCTTTGCCTCATCACCTAAATCGGAACCCAAGTCGATAGGTCCATCTTCTGCAATCTTAAGAGCTGCAATCCTCATTTCATCACCGAAGTTCAATCACGGGTCAATTGGTCCAACACCTACAAATATTGCAGTTGTGATCTTCTCATCATCCTCTTATTCATATTCTTGGTCTTGTTGCACAGTTGCAACTGTCTTCTGCTTCTCCTTTCTGTCATTCCTCTTTGGCCTCAACTTCAGATGCAGTTTCCAGCAATGTTCCTCATCATGCCCTTCTTTCTCATGAGTACAAGACGGCTTTGCTCATTTTATCTTAGTTGTTGTTGTCCTCTTTGGGTAGTCATCTTGCTTATGCTTCCCCCTGCTTTCAAGATGCACAACCTTCACACTTGCTTCATCAAGAGTTTTAGGTTCAAATAATAACAATGAATGACACAAATAATTATGCAAAGAGCCAATATATTTCATCAACGTCTCAGGAGAGTCTAGTGGAACATTCAATGCTAATGCTTGTTTCTGAAACTCCTCTGTAAAATTTTGAACATTTTGACCTTTAATTTGTTTCAAATGTTGCCATTCCATCATGGCCTTATGTCTATAACCCAATGGGTAAAACTATCCACTTAAAGCAAAAACGAACTCAGACAAGGACAAAAGAAGTTTACGACTACTCTTACCAACTTTCTACAATTTTCCTTCCCACCAGACGAGAGCAGTGCCACTCAATCGAAGGGATGCTAGCTGGATCTTGGCTTCATCCTCTTTGATTCATTGTATGCGACAATATACTTCAACATGTCTAATCTAGTTATCTAGCTTTTATGCATTAGATTCTCCACTAAACACAGGCAAATCAAACTTGACATCCAACTTGAAAAAGGGATTTTTATGAGTTTTTCTACCTCTATAATGATGAGAAGAGGAAGAAAAATAAAATTCACTAGAAGATGGAGAGGGAGGTTCATGGGGCTCTTTTCATCCTCCTTTTATCCGAACTTAAACATGAACGCAACAAATTACAGATATAATCACAAATACAGAGATGCAACAGAAACAACACTTCATTTCATTAATATCAAAAAACTGAAATATGCTTACAAACAAAATGGAAATAAACTAGCTAAGGCGATGGTAGCTTATCTCTGAGAAGAGATGTGTCGATTGCATGCCTCTGAACTATGTTACAATGAGGGTCAAGGGCCTATTTATTATTGAATAACAAGGGAAAACCCTAAACAACCAAAACCCTAACCCCAGGAGATGGAACACTAAGAGTTTGTGGGCCCCGTTGGGGTAAGTTGGGCAACAAACTTCCTGGGGTCATAACTTGGTCATATTATCCCCGTTAAGCACGTACGATACCTTGTTGGCAAGGTCTCTAAGAAAAACATCTTTTATGGGGTCAAAACTGCTATGGAAGTTTAGGACCCGAAAAAAATTGCTAAAAATAGTAAATGTTGAAATAAACAAGGAAACATATGAAACTGACTAGAGGTCTAAGTGGAATAAGCAGGCACCAATATCCACCTGGATCGTTCCTCCCTCCTTAGGAAGAAATGTTCCCCATTGCATGTAGAGCCTCCATGAGGTGAGGAAATTTTTGTTGAACCTGGTCCCTGGTGAAGGAGTTGGCCTGCTTTAACAACTCGATATAGTTGGATCCTCTACTGGCGAGTGTTTTTTATCTGCATGTCCATGATTTGATCAGTTGGGGCATGTTCCATGCTATCCGAGTTTAGCTCTATTGGTGTTAATTGTTATGAAATGTCGGATGTGTCCAACAATGGTGGAAAGTATGGCCGAAGTTGGTCTACATTGAACACTGGGTGCAGACCAAGGAATGATGGGATGTTGATCTCGAAGGCATTGTCCCCTACAACCTTGGTGATGGTGTAAGGCCCATATCAGAGGGGTGAAGCTTACGGTGGGGTCCAGCTAGGCGCTCCTTCTGCAAATGTAGTCAAATTTTGTCATCCACCTGGAACTTGTGCGACACTCAATGTTGAACATGGTGCTACTTGTAGTTAGCATTGGCTCTATCCAATATATCATGGACCTACTGGAAGATGTGTTGAATGCGTTCAATGAAGTTGTTAGCCCTGCGGCTTGGGACTGGACGTGAGCCGAATTTTCCTGAGTAGCTACAAATGGTATGGCTACATCAATGGGACATAATGGATGAAATCCCAACTCTACCTGAAAGGGGCTATGGCCTGTTGATCTGTGGAGAGCCCTGTTGTAGTTGTGTTGGACATAGGGAAGGCTTTCATCCCATGTGTGTGGATGCTTCGAGTTGTACATGTGAAAAATGTGTACGATCATCCAGTTGACGACCTTTGTTTGGCCATCATTTTGGGGGTGGAACACCATGGACTTAGCAAGTTTGGTATCCAACATCGACTAGAGACTTGATCAAAATGCACTCAAGAATTTGTTGTCTCGATATGAGATAATGGACTTTGGTATCCCAAAGTGTACCCACACTTGCTCAAAGAAAATTTTAGCAGTGGCCTCTGTTGTGATACTGTTCTTATAGGGCACCATGATGGCCATCTTAGAGAATATGTCGACGACCATGAAAACGCAGTCATTGTCGTGCTTAGTAGAAATAAGGCTTGACATGTAATCCATGGAGATGGATTCCCAAGGTCGACTAGGAGTAGGCAGATGAGTATATAAGCCTTGATTCTTGATGGTTTGTTTGACAATGGGGCAGGCGGTGCAAGATCTAATGTGCTCCCTAACATCCTGACGAAGTTTTCGCCAGTAAAAATACTTCTACAGTACTGCCATTGTTTTCTCTACTCTGAAATGTCCAGTGACCCGACTGTAGTGCGCCTCCTAATTCATCTTTGCACACTCGCTTGAAGCAACACAGATGTGTCGTAGGTGGCATAAAAATGAATCCTCGAGTTGAAAATTTGGAAGTTTCTTACCTTCCAGGAGTGTCTGGTATGTGCTACCGAATTCTAGATTGCTCTTGTAAAGATACGGCCACCCTGAAGTATTGTGCCCATAAGAGTCGAGCACAGTGATTAGCGTCATGACTGGTGGTCGACTAAAGCAGTATGCAACATTATTGGTGTTGCCTTTGTTGTACTTAATGTTCAAATGGAACTGTTGCAGTTATCTGGACCATTTCTGATGGTGATCATTCTGCAAATTCCCTTGAGTCTGTATGAACTGCAAGGGTCAGTGGTTTGTGTGGATGACCGTTTCCTTCCCTAGAATGTAATTCTTCCACTGACGATAGACCTGCACAATGGAATACATTTATTTGTCATAAGTGGGACACTTTCAGACTGTTTCTGTTTGTGTCTCGCTGTGTTAAGCCACTGGATGCCCCTACTGAGTAAGACTGCACCAATAACATAGTCTGAGGCATATGTCTCAATCTCAAATGGTTGTTGCAGGTCTGGTAATGTGAGCACTGGTGAAAAATAGAGGCGATGCTTCAACTTGGAAAACACTTTTTGTTGGGTGTCAGACCAAAAAGAAAGTTGCTTTTACTCCACCCTTAGTGACTTGACTTAAAGGCCAAGTGATATGAGAGAACCCCAACACAAACTTGCGGTAGAAATTGGCAAGACCTAGAAAGTTGCGGAGCTCTGTTAGAGTGGTTGGGGTTGGCCAATCCCAAATGACATGTATCTTGGCTGGGTCCACATGCACACCCTTCTCATCAATGATCTACCCCAGATATTGAACTTAGGTCATGCCAAAAGTGCATTTCTCTAAATTGGCACATAACTTGTGTTGTCGTAGGGTTTGAAGGACTTGTCGAATATGGTGGAGGTTCTATTCCCAACTCTGGCTAAAGATCAATACCATGAATGCATTGGTGAAGGGTTGCAAGATGTTTTCCATCAATATCATGAATGTTACTGGGGCATTCGTCAACCTGAAAGGCAGGACCAACCATTCGAAAAGGCCCTCCTTGGATTTGAAGGCAGTCTTCCACACATTAAAGGGTTCGATAAGCACCTAGTGATAACCAGACTTTAATTCAGTCTTTCTAAAATATTTGGCCCCCTTGAGTTGGTCCAGAAGGTCATCAATCTGTGGGATTGGGTACCTATCAAGGATAATAATCTTATTCAACGCCTGATAGTCAATACAGAGTCTCTAGGTCTCGTCCTTCTTCTGTATCAATGCAATTGGGCTCCCACAGGGTGATAATATTTGCCTGATGTGCCCTTTCTGCAATAGCTCATGAATTTGCCTCTTAATCTCATCGTTCTCCATAACAGAGCATTGATAGATCGGTCTAATTGGTAGCAACGCCCCTAGGGTTAGATTGAAGGAGTGCTTGACCTGACAGTGTAGAGGTACCCCTACAGGTGAGGCGAAAATTGTCCCTGTACACCTCCACGACCTTGTCCATTTGCAGAGGAGCCTTGTCTGGAAGCCGTGGCCACAACCTTCTTCTTTCCCTGAGGGCGAATCATAAGGAAAACAAATTTCCTAGTATGGGAAATGATCTTATTACATTGCATTGTAGTGATCAAAGAGATGGCGATAGGGGGCACTACCTCCGGTGTCATGTACAACTTATTGCCCAAAGTAATAATCACAGAGCAAGGTCTAGACTCATATACAACATGTCGCTTCCACAAGTATGGTTGTCCTAATAATACATCACAAACTTCAAGAGGAGCAATATCACACTGTACCTCATCCCTGAAGGGCTTGATGCTGTAGGGAAGGCAACACTGCTCGATAATGTGAAGATCTCGTCCTTGGTGAAGCCAGCCAATGGTGTATGGCTATGGATGTGTTATAGTCGGGAGGCCTAATCACTTCACGACCTCTACTGAAATGAGGTTCTTTTGGTTCTCGTTGTCAACAATGAACTACAACAGAGAACCCTTCACCCACATCTGTGAGTGGAAGAGATGTTCCCCCTCCTCTAGATATTTAGGCTCATTCTCCTGGATCATGTTAGTGGCCACAGTGGCACTGGGCTCTACCTCAATGATCTGCTTCCCTTTATCTTTTCTCTTGTCAGGTTTTGCCTCAGAGTCAGAACATGCGTTTGATTCGAAAGCGTTCAACTCGGGCACCTGTGACTACTTGGCTCGGCACTCACTTGTGTTGTGAGTCGAGCTCTTATGGAACTCACACCATTTTCCCATGTCCTTCTTTGTCTTCATGGTGTTGTCCTTTGCTTGTGGCTTCAAAGGGTTGTCTTAGGTCTCCCCCCCATGGCTTTGTACTTTGCTCTATGGTTTGGGGGCGCCTTTTCCTTGCTTTGGATTCACAGATCCAAAGACTCGCTTCTTTTCTTTAAACTTTTGCTCAATCTTGACAGCGTATTAGTATGCCATGCTGAGCAAGGAGATGTCCAGGAACTCCATCTCGTCCTGGGTGTACTTGTGTAGACAACCACGGTACTTAAGTACCAAATGCCGCTCAGAATCCTTGATACCCAACTTCGTACGAAGAGTATGGAAAAAATATATGAACTCTGGCATATCTTGTTCCCTTCCCTGCCATAGCATGGTCCACTTGATGTATTTATCTTCATAACTCCCGACAGGGCCATATTGTTCCTTGATCGCATCTCGGAAATAATCCCAAATGGGTGCGGCTAAAAACAATGAGGATTTACTCTCGTCCTTTTGTTCATAGTCGGTTTTCCACTAGTCCTTGACGCGTGGGGTGGCTTTGAGAAGTGAAAAAGAAATCCTTTCCCAATTGGAAAAGTCATGAATTGAAAAATATCCTTCCAATAGATTTAACCATTTATCTATGGTGTCTGCATCTATTTGGCCCTTAAATATGGGAATATCAAAGTTAATTTGTACCTCAAAAGGAATGGCACCTCCAAAGTGGTTTTTGGATGAAGATGTGTCGCTTGTGGGTAGCCATCGAAGGATTTGGGCAAAGTTATCCATCATCATGTTCCTCTGTCGCTTGAGGGCTTCCTCGAGCAGTATTTTGAAACGATCCCTTCCCCCTCATCTTTCTTTTCTTCTGCCATGGGAGGTTTTCAGGGTTTGCGAGGCTAGTATTGTGAAGGTTCAACCAGTTTGATACCTAACTCCTTATACCCTAACCTCGCTGGGGACATGCAAAGAAAAATAGATAAAGAGAAGACCGCTCTAATACCACTGATTCGAACTTAAACAGGAATGCAACAAATTACAGATATAACCATAAATACAAAGATGCAACAAAAATAACACTTCATTTCATTAATATCAAAATACTGAAATATGCTTACAAACAAAATGAAAATATGTTAGGATATTCCGACACATAGGAAATAGTTAAGTACAACTTGGTCTAGTATAGAGTTAGGTATAGAGTTAGGTAAAGTGTGTTTCTTTACTATGTACATTTTGTAACTTACAATCCGACGGTCACGATATGTAGTGATCCGACGGTTCATACTCTCCTCGGTATTACCGACACTTGATCCGTGTCTTAACACCCGATTGGTCCATGATCTCTATTTAAAGAGCATGGAGGGTCATTTGTAGGGTAATCCGTCTATGAGAGAAGCATATGTAAATTTTCATTCTTTTATTAATAAATTGCCTAAAGTGGTCGCGTTGGCTCAGGCCGTGGACTGTTTCCCTCTTTGAGGGTTTTAACCACGTCAAAATACTGGTGTATTGATCTGTGATCTATTTGTGAGCGATGTCCTTTGGTGTTCTGTCTGAGGAACTTACCCTGTAAATTCCTACATGGTATCGGAGATATTTGAGGGCCGCGTCCGTTGGTGATCCAAATCTGAAGCCAGTAGAACTGCATCCGACTACCGTTTCCTAGATCTACTGTTTCTGACTACTTTCGGGCCGAGATGACTGCTCTGTTGTGTTGGGAGCATCTGTTCCAGTGAGGAACCCCTTTCGTTTCACGCGAAAAGGTTTCCAGTAGCCCTAGCTGCATCATTTTTAAGATTTGGAGGTATACAGTTTTTATTTGCAGTTTACAGTTATTTTCTCTCTGTTTATTTCGGTTTTCGGTTTATTTAGCTTTTTTTATTACCGGATCTATACCTTTTATTTCTGCGTATGCTCTTTGCCCTGCGACTCTGTGCGATCTGGACAAATCATAAACCGAAAGGAAGGATTTTTCTCATGCGTATGCTCTTTTTTGCTGCGCCTTAGTGTGATCTCGAAAAATCAGAAACATTGAGGAAAATATTTAGTTTCCGGCTAAAGCTAACTTCGAGCCGCAAGGTTCGTTTTTTTTTTGTATGTCCGTGTTGGGTTTTGTGTTTTCTTTTTTGTAGGGAAAAAAAGCTCTCTCAAAGCAAGCACGCAACCCAAAGCATCCCCCCCCCCCCCCCCCCCTCTCTCTCTCTCTCACTCAAACATTTTGTATAACTCACTTGGTGCAAAGCTAATTTATGAGAGTAGAGGTCTTGGGTTCAAGTCTCCATTTTGTGGGGGCGGATTTTTTTCATTTCCGCACATTCCCGTACTTCGTCGGCAACTTCATCAAATTTTCTTCAAAAAGCCATAACTTCTTCATCCGGAAGCCGTTTTCAGAACCGTTTTTTTTGAAATAGCCTAATTTTTCAAGATCTTTCCATTACAACACTTAGTTTCAGCATCTATAGCTTCAGATTTTTTTAAAATGGAAAGTCCATGCCAAGTTATTCTTGACAGCACCAACTACTTCCAATGGTGGTCCTACATTGTGGATTTACTTAGAAGTAAAGGTCTTTAGAGAATAGCCACAGGCCAAGAGACCAAACCGAAAGATGAAGAAAAGGCAGCTAAATGGGAAAATAGACAAGACCAAGCACGTGGGTTGATAGGGATGTCTATTTCTCCAGATCTTAGATTCCATATTGCAGAACTTGATAGTCCTGATGAAGCAATGAAACAGATTACTAAAGTCTTTGGAATTAAAAATGAACTTAAAGCCCATCAACTTGAAAATGAATTGCTTACATTGGACCCCAATAATTTTTCTAGCATTGAAGATTTTTTGTCCAAGTTCAAGACCCTTAGACTTCTCTTGGAAGGTGTTAAGGTTAAGAAAGAAGATAGTAGCCTTATCTACTCCATTCTTACTAAGTTGGGACTAGCCTATTCTGTGTTTGTTTCCACCTTCCATTCTACAAGAGAAGCCTTCATTTCTCAAGGACAAACCTACAAGGCCCCTTCCTTTGATTCCTTTTGTGATTCTTTAATAAGAGAACAAGAAAAACTCTTACACCTTGGTCTTCTTCATCTTGGAAACTCTTCTAAGAAAGCGTTAGCCGCCCAGCAGCAACCAAATCCAAAGAATCCTAAGAAGTTGTATCCTAAAAAGAATGGTCCTAAACCAAACAAGGGTCCTAAGCAATTTCAGCCTCAAAATGAAAAATCATTTCAACAAAATGATAAGACAAATAAAAACAAAGGGAAGAAGACTGATAGACATTGCAACTTTTGTAATCGAGATGGCCACCTAGAATCCAAATGCTTTAAGAAGATGGAAGCATTGGAAGCAGCAATGAAGAAGCATAACATCCATTTGGAGCACTCTTCAACTTCAAGTTCATCTCCAGGAATGGCACTTTCTGCATGTGGTTGTCAAGCATCTTGGTCTGGCTATGAACTAAATGTATCTTCTTCTTCTCATTCTCATGAGTGGCTCATTGATTCTGGAGCTTCTTATCACATGGCCAAAAACAAAGCCATGTTTTCTTCTTTAAATGATTGTAACACCAAAAATATATATGTTGGTGATGATAGATCTCTTAGTGTTGTAGGGACTGGAACTGTTCATATAGACAATGGTCAGTTTAATGATGTATTATGTGTTCCAACCTTATCCTGCAACCTTCTATCTGTATATCAGATAACTCATTCAGGTGAAGGTGAAATCGTTGAATTTTCACCTCATGATGTTGTAATTAAGGACCTAAGAGATCCTAGACAGATTTTAGCTACTGGCATTGCTGATGATTCTACAAGGTTGTATAAGTTTCACAACTTTGGGTCATCAAATCTTCCCTCAGTATTTGTTGCTCATAATGATGAAGTGAGCAAACTTTGGCATGAGCGATTTGGTCACTTAAACTATCGCTCTCTTCAGAATCTATGTAAAGAAAATATGGTGACAGGTCTTCCAATGGTATCTCTCAGAGATGGTGTTTGTTCCGGATGTGTACTCGGAAAACATCATCGGGACAATTTTGAAAAATGTGCCTCTTGGCATGCCTCAGCCCCTTTACAGCTTGTGCATAGTGATTTATGTGGTCCACTTCCAGGTGCTTCATTCTCTGGCTACAAGTATTTCTTAACTTTCATTGATGATTTCTCCAGACGCACTTGGGTATACTTCTTAAAACTCAAGAGTGAAGTATTTAACATGTTCTTGGCCTTTAAGGCCTTTGTTGAAAAACAATCTGGACATCAAATTCTTAAGCTAAGATCTGATAATGGCGGAGAATATGTTAAAAACACATTCATCAACTTTTGCACTGAGAATGGAATTCAAATGCAACATATTGTTCCATATACTCCACAACAAAATGGTGTAGCTGAAAGGAAGAATCGCACCTTAAAGGAAATGGCTAATTGTATGCTTCAATCTAAAGGACTTAGTCTTAATTATTGGGCAGAAGCAATTAACTGTGCAAATTACATAATAAATCGCACTCCTACTAAGGTTTTAAAGAATATCACTCCAGAAGAAGCATGGAGCTCAATCAAACCAGATGTAAGTCACTTTCGTGTTTTTGGAAGTGAAGCATGGGCCCATATTCCAGATGAGAAACATAAAGCTTTAGAACCTAAGAGTGAAAAATGTATTTTTGTTGGATATTCTGAAGATGTCAAAGGATATAGACTTATTCCACTTAAGTCCAAAAATGTTATCATTAGAAGAGATGTAAAGTTTGCTGAAAATATATCGGCCTGCGAGCCTAGTTCGGCGGATGTGCCACCTCCCCCTATCTCTTCTACTTTTGAAAATATTTCTTCTTCAGATGATGAAAGCGAGGATGAAAATCCTCCCCCACCTTCTCAGGATCCTCCTTTAGCTCCTTAGCTTCCAAAATGGGTCCGTGCTACTCGGGATGCAGCAGGTGATCTTGCCGGTGATCCTACAGATCAGCGACGTACACGTTCTCAGTTCGAGAGAGCCTCTTCTTTACTAGCGCAAGCTTCAGTAAATTATGATCCTGACACCTTTGCAGAAGCTTCAGGCCATCCAGATTAGGAAGTAGCTACGAATGAAGAATATCATTTATTATTGGCAAATGATACATGGGATCTTGTTCCTCTACCAAAGGGACGAAAACTTGTTAGATGCAAATGGGTTTACAGAACCAAGTATGGACCAGATGGGAAAGTTGATAAACATAAAGCTCGTCTTGTTGCTAAGGGTTTTTCACAAGTTGAAGGCATTGACTACACTGAAACCTTCTCCCCTATTGCCAAAATGAACTCTATCCGCCTTGTTCTTTCCCTTGCTGCTTCTTTCAAATGGGAAGTCCATCAGATGGATGTTAAATCCGCCTTCTTGCATGGGGACTTGCATGAAGAAATCTATATGGAACAACCTATTGGCTTTATACAAATAGACTCCAGCCTTGTATGTCGGCTTAAGAAATCCCTTTATGGTCTCAAGCAAGCTCCTCGAGCTTGGTATGCCAAAATGGATAACTTTCTTTTAGAATCTGGCTTCTCTAGGTGTCATTCTGACAATACTGTCTACACCAAGAAAGTGGGCAAGTCTCTTATCATTCTTGTTCTTTATGTTGATGATCTTATCCTGATTGGTAGTGATCCCAACCTCATAAACCATGTGAAGTCTAGCCTTAAAAGGAAGTTTGAAATGACAGAGTTAGGACACTTACATTATTTTCTCGGTCTTCAAGTCTTGCAATCCAAGGAAGGTATTTCCCTTTCTCAGTCCAAGTATGCCTGTGATATTCTACGCCATTTTCACATGGAAGATTGTAAGCCAGCCCCTTCTCCCTTTCAGTCTGGAGTCAAACTTTCAGTCACTTGTACTTCTCCTGAAGTTGATGCTACCTTATACCGTCAACTTGTAGGAAAACTTTTGTATCTAACCCATACTCGTCCTGACCTTTCCTTTGTTGTCGGCCTTGTTGCTCGGTTTATGCAAAACCCATGTGAAAGTCATTGGAAAGAAGCTAAAAGAATACTTCGTTATGTTTGAGGTACAGTTCAGTTTGGGATTCATTACAGTGCTGAAGCATCTCCTCTATTGGTTGGTTTCACTGATTCCGATTGGGCTGGTGACCCTGATGATCGGAAGTCTACTGCAGGTTATGTGTTCACTCTTGGTTCAGGACCTGTTACATGGGCTTGCAAGAAACAAGGTGCCATTTCTCTTTCTTCAGCAGAAGTAGAGTATCGTGGTGCCGTAGAAGCTAGTAAGGAAGCCTTGTGGCTTCGTCAGATCCTGTCGGAGTTTGGCTTTCAACAGCAGCATCCGACTACACTTTGGTGTGATAATGAAAGTGCCATTCAGCCATGCAAAGATCCAGTCCAACATCAGCGCAGCAAACACATTGAACTGCACATGCACTTCATCAGAAAGCTCATTCACGACCATGTTCTTTAAGTGCAATATTGTTCAACAGATGATCAAGTTGCGGACATCTTTACAAAGGCTCTCACAGAGGCGAAGTTCACTAAACTTCTATTTATGGTTGGAGTTCAGGAAGTTGTCACTAAGGGGGGATAGGCTCTAGTGCCTCCTTCCTTCTCCTATTGTGTCATATTTGTAAATCCTTCAATCCTATCCCAAGTTGTTCTTAAGGGGGGATGTTAGGATATTTCGACACATAGGAAATAGTTAAGTACAACTTGGTCTAGTATAGAGTTAGGTATAGAGTTAGGTAAAGTGTGTTTCTTTACTATGTACATTTTGTAACTTACAATCCGACGGTCACGATATGTAGTGATCCGACGGTTCATTCTCTCCTCGGTATTACAGACACTTGATCCGTGGCTTAACACCCGATTGGGCCATGATCTCTATTTAAAGAGCATGGAGGGTCATTTGTAGGGTAATCCGTCTATGAGAGAAGCAGATGTAAATTTTCATTCTTTTATTAATAAATTGCCTGAAGTGGCCGCATTGGCTCAAGCTGTGGACTGTTTCCCTCTTTGAGGGTTTTAACCACGTCAAAATACTGGTGTATTGATCTGTGATCTGTTTGTGAGCGGTGTCCTTTGGTGTTCTGTCTGAGGAACTTACCCTGTAAATTCCTACAAAATAAACTAGCTCGGGCAACGGTAGCTTATCTTTGAGAACATATGTGTCGTCTACATGCCTTTGAATTGTACTACAATGAGGCTCAAGGGCCTATTTATTATTGAACAACAAGAGAAAATCCTAAACAACTAAAACCCTAAACCCAGGAGGTGGAACACTAAGAGTTTGTGGGCCCCGTTGGGGTTAGTTGGGTAGCCAACTTCCCGGGGTCGTAACTTGGTCATAGTATCTTCGTTTGGCATGTACGATACCTTGTTGGAAAGGTTTCTCTGAGTAATACAAGATTTGTGGTAGGCTCTTGCCTATTTCTACGGGCTTGCACCGGACCTTAAAAACACCATTTAGGGGGTCAAAACTTCTCCGAAATTTTAGGAACCGAAAAACTGCTAAAAATAGTAAATGATGAAATAAACAAGGAAACCGATGACACTAACTGGAGGTCTAGGTGGAATAGGTGGGTGGCCACCGATATCCACCTGGATCATCCTTCATGATTCACCAAGGCATGATCATCTGGCCCTTCCTTCTTCTCTAGCTTCGTCATTGTCTTCTCATATTTTGCAAACAATTTGTCCACTTTTTCTGCCATGACATAGAAGGACTTGCGATAATTTCACTCTTCCTCCAACCGAGCATCTTCATCTTCCATTTTCCTTCTTTGTACTGCATGCCCTGCTTTTGGATCAAAAGACTTAAGTTTTCCTTCACCTCTTTGGAGCTTTGCCCTGGTTATCATACACTTGTAATTCACATCAACAGAAGACCCACTCTAATACCAGACTTGATCTGGATCTTTTCACTTTAAAGGTGCATACAAAATTACTTTCAAAATGGCATGTAACCATAAGATGCATAAACATAAAGTAAGCAAAAATAAACGACAACTATGAGGAGAAAATACACAAACAAAGTTGATAACTTGGTTCACCCAATGTGGGTTACGTCTTCGAGACCTGCTCAATGTGGGGAGGCCTCTTTCATTGATCTTCAGCAAAATAAAATTACATGCATGTAAAAAAGACACCTTATACCTCCACTTATAGCAATGGCCTAAAAATGCACACCTCTACTGAAGAAATGGACTGCACCGTTGAATTCCTGGCGAAAAATCATGAAAAATGACTATAAACTTGTCCCTTTTGCTTAGGTTAAATTCTGGACCACTGGGAATCTCAAAGATTCCCCAAAGTTTCCTTCTCATTGGTTCACTGGAATTCGGCTACTTAAATGAAGGATCTGGTCACACCATCACGTTCCTTATGAAAAACTGAGAAGAATGAGTATAAAGTCAACCTGATTCTAAAATTGCCAATTTTGGGCCCCTAGGGAATCTCAAAGATTCCTTGAGATTCTATAAGACTCACGCCATTAGACTCTTGGAAGAATTCTAGTTCGTTTGAGTATAAACTTGGGATGAATCTGACACTTTGAAATTTTTGCCCCAAGGGAATCTAAAAATTCGTCACTGATTTTGCATAAGAATATTCTTTGGAATAATCCCTGGCAAAATATTCCTTCAAAATTCGTGCCCCTCCTGGTCATGGTTCCACTCCTATTTCTAAAGTTCGGTCCTCTATCTGTTTAGCTTAGTCCACTTATGACATGCAAATGAGCGGTTTAAATATATGTGGTCGAGCAATTATTACAAATTCAAGCTTTGTGTATTGTTAGTAGGTACTGAAAATATGCTAGCCGAGAATTGGGTTCAAGTCTTGTTGTCTCCACATTTAGTGTGTAGTTAAAAATTGTTTTTAACACAACCTCACATACCGTAATATATTTCCTTATATGGTAACCATGTAAGATATGGTTTTAACCTCCATTTATAATAGTTTGTCCCTCAATTCATTTTAATATCATGTGACTTATGGTTTATGGATATCTTTATAACCATAATGTTCATTATAATAACCATTTTTGTAATTATTTTTATTATTATTTTTGTTTATTATCTATATATTTTTAATATATTTGATTTGTTTATTTGTTGTTGTTGTTGTTGTTTTTTTTTCAATAGATCAATGTTGGAGTGCCACGTGTCACTAGGCAATTGGTCAATCAACTGCCACATAAGCTTAGCGAGTCCCATTTTCTTATGTATCTCGCAAACTTCTGATGGTGATAAGTTGGTCATATAGACTTGGATTGAGATGTCATTCACGCCATTAGAATCAGGATGATGAGCTCTATGTTTTGGTCCTGGTTTCGACAAAATCTGAAGATTTTTATTTTTGAGCTTTTCCAAGGCCACCTTTGATCACTGAGTGTTTTTGGAGCCACATGGATCATCAACCTACCTTAAAAAAACCTTTACGAGACGGGAGACAACTAACACAAGAACTAGACAAGGGAATATCCAAAACCCACTATCCATAAAGACTTCACTGACAATCGACTCAAAAAATATCCACCGACAAAAAAGAAACAGTTGTAGACCTGGAAGGACCAATTACCCCATAAGCACAAGGAAATACCCAAATGTATACAATTAGCTATACCCAAAAAGTAGGGGATACGAGAGACCCCGAAATTAGCCTACAAACATATATAGACCTAAAGAAATACCAAAAATATAAACCCAAAGTTTTAAAAGGGAAAGAACTAAACACTAGTACCAACATGAAGCGGATGCTACCAAAAAACTCACCCAGTACCAATGCCCAAAGAGTTGAAGGGAGTCCACCAAGATGCTTAGTTGTCACCTCTCCAAGAGTTGTGCACCTAAATTCTCATCGGAAACTGCCAAAGCAACCACACTTCAACAGAGACACTTCGTCATCTAACAAACACGAGCTTAAGAAGAAAATCAAGCCACCCCCGACCACAACAAAAGCAAGCATCAAAGTAGGATGTGGAGGAATACTCGCCACTCCTCACGAACAAACTGCAACCTCCCCTCATACAACATGGTCTATTAATACACCTTACGTCATTTCCCGTGGTACACCTTTAGAGGTACTATCAATAAATTCCAAATCGCCACCCCCCTCAACTATAAACCAAGTGTTACACCAACTATGTCATCGATGCTTCCACTGAAATCCCCCTATCACCCCCATCGGGGATAGACTGATCCAAATTCAACAGTTTATGGAGAGTAACTAGATATCCATCCAAGGAGGAGAGGGCCTGATTTTTGTCCAAAACCAAATATTTATGTTAACAACCCAAATTAGCCACAAAATTGGCTACCTTATTTCCAAATCGTCACGTGTACTAGACAAAACCATACTCTAGTTTAGAAAGCAATTTATTAATGTTTTCCAGAATCCCCTTCAGTCACCAACTTCTAACTGTCTTACTTGGTGGCTTCCCATTTAAAATTTGTTGAGCACGCTAAATGGAAATCATAGAATCTCCCTTTATCTGCAACAAGAAAAACCTTTCCTTGATAGTAATGTGGATACCATGCTCCAGCTCTAAAATCGGCCAAGTTGTTGCTTGTGGTGCCACAACTATGAGCAAATATTCTTACACAAGAAGAGTTACAATCTCAAAAGTTCCCTCCAAATCCCGCAATCCCCGGATTACCCTTAGAGGCACCATCAAAGTTTACCTTGATGAAGCCTTGAGGAGGCAAGGAAAATGATTCATTTGAAGAGAGATCTCCAATTGGGTTGAGATTATCTTTGAATGAGACCATACTAGGATCCAGACCCAACTTCTGCAAAATTTCAATCTCAACATCCTCCACCTGCCAATCCTCACAAAACCAAGAGATAACAAAAAGGGGACCTCAAATATTTGACAGGATCAATTCTCATATTAGTTCACAATTTCAACTTTTCTCTCTTAAGATCCTATTATTTCTTTGTTTCCACAAATTCCATAAAATAAAACCTTTAGCTAGGATCCAGGCCTTTTTCACTATGGGATTCTTAAACTTTTGATAATCCCAATTTGCTATAAGAACACGTGTATTCTCCTGTTGAGATATATCATTACCAAAAATAGAAAAAATAATGGACCATACCTCTTCAGCCTACGCCAAGAGAGGAAGAGATGATCGAAATTTTCTTCCCATTAACAACATAGAAAGCAAAGAGATGGTCCTGCATATCCCTTCCTACGAAGACAATACCAAGTAAGCAGATGACATTTGACAATCAACCAAAGAAAGAGTCTACTTTTAGTTCAGTGAATACGAGACCATAAATTTCTCCATATAACATCCCTAGCCATTCCCTCATGCTTCACAATTACTTCATAAGCTTCCTTTCAAGGAAAATTAACCTAACTGTTTTTTCCTCCACCTCAAAATACTGTTCTCTTGGGAGAAGCAAATCTTTCACTCCCACAATATATGTTTAAAAAGATCCTAATCCAAATCTTGTAAAGGCATTGGCCAGTCTACTTTAGCTTTCTAAAGCCTCCAAACCTAAGGAATTGTTTCCCCGTTTCAAAAATATGTAACATGGTCTGCACCCAAAGCAAGTGTATAAATTTGCAAGTCTCATATATGCTTGTTTTCTCCTAAGCAGGGCAATTATTACCAAGATTCCTCCCAAAATAAAGCAGTAGCTCCATTCTTTACCTCCCTGTAAAGCATGTTTTCTTATAATTTCTTTGTTTTCTAGTGTCGTTTCCATAAACTTGAACATATTAGGGACAAAACACATATGATACTCTCTTCTTGTGACTGCAAAAATGTGTACTGTCTTTCTTGGATCCACTTGCATAACTCATTTATACCTTTCACCCATCACCATCATAACTTTACCCCAAATATTGCACTAAGCAATGTTGGATCTCAAAGACTTAGGCCACCAGACAATTTGGGCTTTACCAATGTATGCCTGCCACTAAGGACCATCTCTTCGCCTTATTATCTCCATTCCAAATGAAATCACACCAAACATATCTAAGTGAGGCACATATAGCTTTAAGAATTGGCATGACTGGCATTTGGTAGATTATAATGAACTGGAGAACAGATTTGGTTGAAATTAATCTACCAACAAAATTAAAAGCCTGGAAGGTCTAATTTGTAGGTTTTAACCCTATACATAGATTACCTACAAACAAATTCTTAAAACAAAGATATACAATGGTGAGAACATAAAACAAATATACACAAAGATTCTCCCCTAGATCCCAAAACCGGGACTACCAGATTGATTTTTCACTATACTCCTTTCAATGTTACAATTCATATATATACATGTCGAAGCATTCATAAACCCCAATCAATTTAACCCTGGATTAAAACATAACCGTAGTTCCCTTGACCAGATCTACAAAATACCATGGGCAGAAAGCCATCATGCCCAAAACCATGTGCAAAACCCATGCACAAAACCATAGGCGCGTGATTAGTCGTGGAAAGATTATAACACATACCCAACACAATTATTAACTTTCTTAGATAGCTTATGAATTAGATCCTACCAAGAAGATACCCTAGAAGAGGTGAAAACGAAAGGAACCCCCAAATATTTAGATGGAAAATTAGCCCTACAAAACGCTATAACGCGAGCTAGATGATGTTGTGTAGACTCATTGTAGTTAAGAAACAAGATTTGGGTCTTATCATTATTGATTAGGGTATTGGACGTAGCCATAAAAGTCACCAATAAGGATCAAACTGCATTATCTTCTCTAACAGTGTGGATACTGAAAACACAAACATCATCAATGAATTGTCAATGAGTTACAGTTAGATCCTCTCCAAATAGCCTTAGACCTTTGATACTTCCCTGAGAATAAGCACTGTGAAAAAAACGACCAAAACTCTCCATAGCCAATTTGAACAAAAATGGGGATAATGGATTACCTTGGCGTAAACCATGAGACGACACAAAAATTCCAGAAGGCGGTGGATTTAACAAAATAGAGAAAAATGTGAAGATATAAGGGAACAAATCCATTACCAATAAAAACCAAAGGCGTCAAGAACTTGAACTAGATAATCCCAAAAAATGTGATCATAAGCCTTAGACATATCAAGCTTGACAATCATACCTGGTTTCTTTGGCTGCTTTAGCGAATGAATGATTTTTTGAATTATTATGATGCCATCTAAAATTTATCTCCCTTCAACAAAACCAATCTACTGAACTGAAATTAGGTTTGGAAGAAGAGGTTTCAAAATATTTACAATCACTGAAGATGTGACCTTATGGATAATATTGCAATTTTCTATAGGTCTAAAACCAACTTGATTGTCTGTTTTGCCTGCTTTTGGCACCAAGGTAAAAAATGTTGCATTGAGACCACCCTACATTAATTGCAACTAGCGATATTCCTCCACAACTTCATGAACTTCCTAACCAATGAAACTCCAACAAGCCTTGTAAAAGTTGGATGTAAGACCATAAAGGCCAAGCACTTTATTTCACAGCATTTCCATGACTACCAACTCAACTTCCTGCAACGAAATTGGATGCAACAAAGCATTATTTTTCTCTTTACTAATGACCTTGGGGATACACTTCAAGATCAAATTTATACTTGACTATCGTGAAAAAGGGGCTTCCTAGAGGACATTAATGAAATGTGTAATTATTTCCTATTCAATTTATGAATGAGAAAACTTTTGTTCTCCACCGTACCCAATCATAAAGAAAAATTGATTTGAATGGCTCCGCTATAACATGGATTTGTGAAAGAGTTTTGAGCTTCTTTCAGCCTCTTTTAACCATTGAATGCAATATTTTTGATTCCATAATGTTTCTGTATGCTTCCTTCACTCTTTTAATTGATGTAATGTCTCACCTTCTTCCAAAACTGAATATGAGGTCCTACCTTCCATGATCATATGTTGTTGTATTACTTGCATTTGGTTTTAAAGTCTAAGTTTTTGTTCGAAAATGTTACCAAACCCCTTCTTATTCTGTTATTTTATTTTCATTTTCATCACCTTTAGTTTCAACTGAAACGTGTGCATTATATTCTTACCTTTAACCAAGATTTCCTCCGACCAACCTTTCGCTTTCTCAACAAAGTCTGGTGCTTAAAGCCAAAACTATCAAGCAGAAAGGATGATTTCTAGGGGCTTCTTTTAGATCTATCTCCATTCGCACCTGCCAATGATCAAATCCAAGGCAGGGGAGAATTGAGGCTTTGATAAGAATGGCTCTTTCTAAGACTTCTTCCGAGATGAAAAATCTATCCAAATGACTTGCAACTTAATACTTCTCGCTATGCCTATTATTCTAGGTACAAATACCATTGATGTTTGGTACATCAATTAAACGTAGACCTTCAATAAACCCATCGAAGGACGTTGACTTAGAATTTAATTTACGCAATCCACTCATTTTCTTGTCTAGTGAATGTATTAGGTTGAAATCATCACCAATAATAAAAAGAGGGTGAGAGATAAGTCCTTTATGACTTCGAATAATCTCCCAAAACTAAAGTTTTTCACCTAAAACCAGCAAACCATAAACTACAGACAAATCTACCATATCTTTCGATCCCATATATCTAAATCTACCTATCAACATGTAAGTACTAGTTACCCAAGCCTAAAAAATAACTACTTCCATATTCTACAAAACTATAAGACCTTCTACATGGCCTCTAGCATCAATAGTCATGGTTTCGCAACCCCACCAACACCAAGCACTAATTTCCAATAATTTATTCATGGAAACCTTAGTCTCCTGCAAAATTACTATTGTTGGATCTTCCAACTTTATCATGTCCATTTGATAACATTGTTTTCCTTTACTATTCAAACCACGCAAATTGCAAGCAAGACTCTTCATTGAGAAGGTTTTTGAGATAGGGAAAATAATTTAGAGATTATAGTCACTTGACCTGAATTAATTAACTCCTACCCTGTGTCTTGCAACAATTTTTGCAATGTCTTCATCCCGTTTCTTTTGGTTT
Organism: Pinus tabuliformis; assembly: GCA_031772625.1. NCBI lineage: Eukaryota > Viridiplantae > Streptophyta > Pinopsida > Pinales > Pinaceae > Pinus > Pinus tabuliformis. Next base: position 80,968,200 of record CM062804.1, on the reverse strand, counting down.
CTTTAAACATATCTTTGACGAGCAAGTCCTTTCCTTTTTCCTTCAACTCATTCAAATATCTAATTACATTTCTATAAGAAATATGTTGACATTGCTTAATCTTCCAATCATTGCATGATTTCACATACAACTCCTTCTGTTCTTTGGGTAACTTTGCTATATCATTCAATTCCCACTCATTCAACAATTTCACTAAGTTTCGTTCTTCCTCCGATAATTTAATAAGGTTTTCCTTTGTTAGTGGTAGAAACCCTCCAATCCCTGGTAAATCAAACCAAAACTCTGACTTACCTTCCTCAGTCTCCTCATCAAGGGTCTTTCGTTTTAGCGGTTGTTTCTCCATCATAGAGTTTGTAGGTAGTTCCAACATTAAGACATCTCCTGGCACGTTAACCTCTTCATCCATTTCATTTAGAACAACAAATTGGTTTTTTTCCTCCACTTTCTTCATAGGTTGATCATTTGGACCGTGGTTCTTTTGTCGTATAGAAGGGGTTTGTCTCTAGATTTCTCCTTGATATTCCAATGCAATTGACTCTGATAAGGGTTGGAAATGTTCATGTATACGTAAATACAGGCATAAGACATATTTTTACCACTCTTGTTAACCTCTGACAATATAATAAATTTGCCTAGGGAATTTCCAATACCCTCCAAGATTTATAGTATCCAAAAATCTATAGGCAAGGAATATAGCCTAACCCATACAAGGGCGACGAAAAACTCTTCCTTGTCAGGATTAAAACACTCTTCCCACTATCTTATAGAAATAAGGGCCTCCTTCAAAAACCTTTCTCTTATCTTCAAGGTTGAAAAAAATGACAGTGAAGAACCCTTTTGGTCCCAATTTGAAGTCAATTTCACCTTTGGGTTGCCACTTTTGTTGTATCCACCTTCCTAATTCTTTTTTCTGTAGGTCAAGACCCCCCCCACACTTGTAGATGAAAGCATGATATTTCATCCTTCTGTGGTGGTCCTCCAAACACTTTTATGGAATGATACTTAGGGTTTTGAGTAGCTTTAGGTACACATTTACCCCACATATTTGCTTGCCATTTCACCCCCACAACAAGAAGGTCCGCTTCTTTACCATTGCCTACAAGTTTTTCCATGCTTTTTGCAACCTATTTAGATTTACATAATAAGGTATTTCGAAAGGAGGGGTGGCCAACCCCTCCTGCCTGACCACTCATTCCAAAACCATAACACCTATTAGAACTAACTTACACTTGAAAACCTTACAGTACTCTAAAGAGTTGGAGACGAAACCTTTACCAACGAACCAAAAAACCATTACAACACTCATAAACCATCATCAAAGCATCATCCATACCCTCACAAAACTCAGAAACCCAAAATTATATTGTTACAGTTCAAAAGGATAAAGTTAATTTAGCTTTCGAAAAAATATTTACACAAATTTAGTAGGTTTTATTTAGACTTTAAATCTAATTTTTACTCTCAAGCATTTGGCCTATCCTAGTGGTTGCACCATGCAAAAAATACTTGAAACAAAATTAAGCTTAATAGAAATGACTAAAATGTAAATTTAATTTCTACTCTTGTTTTTAAATTATTTGAAACTCGTAGATAATACATTTTAGACATTACCTTATTTTAACAATAACAATGTAAACTACATATTCGTCAATTTTATTTAATTGATAAAATGTTTTTATCTTATATAAAAAGAACTGCAACTTTGTGTTTCATACTCGAAATCCAAAACCCAAAATTACAAGTAATGCTACACTGAAAAGAAAAGGAAATTCAATCACTATTTTTAAAAATATGTAAAAGTTGCATCAACAAAAATGAGAATTTGATGATTTAGTTTTGCCCCTCTTCTTCATACATATAATTGTAATCTATAATTGTGATTACAGGTTATCCCTATAACATATACATGTAATCTAACTATGTTTTAAAGCAATACTTTTTATTTCAATCACTAAAATGCCAACAAAAGAGGTGCTTTAGCCCCAAGTATTAGCTCAGTTGGTCGAGTCTCTGTCGTTTAAGTACCTCTGTTATTGAGAGGTCATGAGTTCAATTCTCTTAACACTGTCGGGGTTATGCTTCATGGTTGAGCCTGCACGAAGTGATGCTTTCGAGTAGATCTTCCTAATACAATATTTTGTAGACGTAGCAACCACTGATCTCGTGGGACCATGAAACACATAGAAAACAAAAACAAAAACAAAAAAAAAAAAAAAAAAACAAAAGAGACACACTTGAATCAAGCATTATATTCTTTAAGTCTCACTTATAAACAATTTTAACGATGATAATTTATCTCATGTACTTGGAAAATAAATTCCATTTCATTGTGAAAATAAAGGAGTGGTGCCATATTTACATGAACTTAACTTTTAAAGTGAAGTTTTGTGTTTTTTTTTTAACAGTGAGAAAACCTATCATAACTCAATTGTCAAAACAACAGTGGGGACAACCATTACTAGTTGTTATCCGGGAATGCAGGCCAACTCATCACTGTTATTCAAGGAAAACCACACCACCAGGAATTAACCATTGGTGATCCGCAAGGGGCAGGCTTTCACTCTTTCCATATGCCTTTGGGTCCTGGATCATTAACCTGTCTCCTTACATCCGAGGAAGACAAGCTCTTAGCCAAGCATAAGTAGTTTTAGGGCATATTCCAGGCCCAATTAAAGTGAAGTTATGTTCTTTATTTTTTTATTTTATTGGGTAATTTGAATTATTTTTAAATTTGGTTTTATTGAGTAATTTTAATTATTTTTAAATATGTAGAGGTTAATTTCACAATCAATGTATGGGAAAACAAATTAAATAATCTTTGTCATGAGTCAATTGATATTACAACTATAAGACAAACGAGAAGCACTGGAAGAATAAAAATGTGTAGATTCATATACCATTAATTTGAAAACGAATTTTGCATATTCAAGCAGATTACACGAGAATTGAACTCCCTAATCACGATTTGGCAAATATGAACATTATCCTAATGGAATTAAACTAAAAATAGAGATAGTAAGAATAATATACATTATCAATATTATGGTGCAGTTAGTCAAAATCTTCTTCATTTCCTCGTAATTTTGAATATAAATTTCATTATTTTTATCAAGAGTATTAGGGATTACATTTAGCCATGTTATTGTGAGGTAGTAGTCATCCTTCTACACTCCCAAGTGTTCTAGTGTTCCCAATCCCACTCAAATTTGGAGGTAGATCAAGAATTATCATATTGGAAGCCCATTTTGACAAGGTGGGACATAACAATGACTATATCTTGTTACACTGCAACAATTGGAGGTTGTGAGCCTTCCTAATATTAATTGAGACATTTCAAGGCCTCTCACAACAATGTAAATTTTCAAGAACGATTGCTTTTCATATATAGTTTTTCATACATAAGATTTACTTCCTCCATATGGTTGGGTGATTTCCTCTTATCGTCTCCTTCCCTAAGAAAGATAGTAGACATAACTCTAATAAAATGGTAAAATTCACTCTCTCAACATGAGGAGGCTTATATCATAAAGAAAATGAGTCATTAGAAAACTTACTTCCTCAAGACTTGACTATGATTCATGTTGTATTTCCATGATACTAGAGTATAGGAGAGAATCTAAAATTACTGATGCTACTAATCCAAGTATCACAACAATACTACTTTGCCCAACGGAATAATATGCAATAATAAATCTACTAGTGCACAAAATATATACAACTTTTTACACATTTTATACAACAAAACAACTTCGTTATATTAATCAGACTGTTAATACAACTGTTTAGGGCTCATGTACCAGGGATAATGGCCCTCATACATCCAGTAGTATAAGACAAAAGCCTTAGTTTATCATGATGACCACCAATCTACCCTGAACAAAGTACTCTAATAGTCTAGCTGATGTAGAGCTCCTCACAACTGCCATGGTCATACCCTGTGCACATCTGCCTAGTCCTTTGGCCCCGATCTGCAACAACTCTATTTTGCCTCTATCAATGAACCAACTCCATCAGGTTATTAAAATCGGTTCCACCTTCTATCTCATTGATCGGTAGTCCTTCAATGTATCAACACATCGAGACTTTGGTCAAGTTGTTCACAACTCCGTTTGTGAACAACTCTTAGCTACCCATTATTTTCCCTTAGTTATTTTCGGACTTTCTTCCCACTAGTTCCATCTTATGCTTCCCGATGAAGACACACTTAGGGTCAGAGGGCTTCTCACTACCACTGTCAGATGCCCTTCTCCAACAATGAACTTAGGACATGGAGGACTACCCAACTTCTGTTGTAGATGTCCTTCTCCACAAGGCAAGTCTAGGGCTACAAACAATTCCTGGTTGATGAGACCTATGAGCTCTTCTTCTACCTCTCCTAACAATCCCTTAGACCTACTAGAGACATGTTCCGTAGGGCTTGAAGCAAGCCTCTACAATTATCCACAACTTTTTCTTTAGGTTGCTCCAACTCTGCTAACTTGGTCCACTCTCATGCTACCCTCCAACCGACCACGAGCATCCAATACATTGTCCAATATGGACTCTTCAGATATGCTCACACACCATATAAAATTTATTGATCTAAAGCTCAAAGAATGTTGCCCTTTGTTCTGTAATAGAGGAGCTATTGCACAAATCTAGGCCAACCAAACTGTTGTAGAATTTGCTCACTGGTTAGGGCATCCAACCACTGTGATGACCCTTCCTCTTTGTTGCTAACAAACTTCCAAAAACAGTCCAACCTGGATCCTCATCCATATAGCCAAACAAATCAATTCAATACATCATCAAACATACCTCTAGAATAAAGTGGCACTAATGTAGGGTTATGTTATTGGTTAGGGATTCTAACAGTCCATGTCAACCCTCCCTCAAATCTCCAAGATCCTCTTCTCAGTTGAGGCCTACCTTATTTAGAGTCCTCCTCCCATATGCTACCATCATAGGAGTAGATCAGCCTTGGTTTATGCCTTACAACCCTCTCCAACCTACTTGACCCTTCTCTAAGGCATAATATAGGTCTGCAACTCCCTAAAATAATGAAAACAAGGCCTCAACCTCCTACAACAAGACAAATCCCTGCCACCTACATAACAGAGGTAAACAACTACACAAATTACCACCAACTCACCCCAACCATGCCTTAAACAACTCGGTCCCACTGGATATTATCTCAGCTCCCAAAACAGTCATGAAGATATTATACTAGCTCTCTTTCCCTTCACTTGGAATCTTCATCTAACTTGTGGCCAAACATAGGTAGTCTTATTCAAATGTGAGTGGCATTTTGTTTATCTAGGATGTGATAAATAGCCTTACACAAGTCCACTATTTATACCTTCTTCTAGGCAAACGTCTAGCCCAACAAAAGGTCACCTCATGTCAAAGGCCTACTTGACTTCTTTAGACAATTTTCCCACACTTAACTTCAAAAATTGATATCTCGTGCTTGACACATCCTTTTCACATGCTTCGAATTGCTCCTTGCTCCTCTAAGGACACCCTTCAATCTCCATGTGCCCAATCATAAATCCTCATCACGATTTCACATCCACATGCTTGGGTGTAAATCCCACAAGCTTGGTTCTAAGCCCACAAGGTCACTTGTGGAGATCCTGTCACACCCTTCTCCCACGTTTACACAAGTTAACTGGTCTGCTGGGGTAAACATGTGACGAGGGGCTACTACGATCTGATTCAACTCCCCATGTACAATTAAGGAAGTGGAACTGACAAAACACAACCAATCTGACCTTCTGCACATGTCATGGAACCTCGAGGAGCCAACCAACCTTTCCAGGTGATCAACCCCTGAGACAACTTGGCACTTCACTGCCCTAGAGCCTCAGTCGCTCCCATGACATGGGCATGCATGAGACTGGGGCCCTCCAGTCGCTCTCACAACAAGGGAATACAAGCAACTGGGGTCTTTTTCAGCTAGATCAGAGCTACCAACCCCATATTTTATGCCACTTTTTTAGATCCAGGTCTCAGTCCACTGCCCAAAACTTCATGGAACTTCTGGAAATGATATAAATGCAAATACTTGAACAAGGACTTAACTGGACCCCTACTAGCCATGACAAACATTTCGTCAAACATGTCACAAATATGAATTCTACAGGTCATGACAACAGATCTAAGCATAGGGGTCTCATACTTATTTGAGAATCGCTAAGAAGCATTGATGTGTTATCACGTTAGCTGCATTATCATCTATTGTGTCATATATTCATTGTTCATTCATTTACAAATCAAAACATGATGAGAGCCATACATCATCACTGTCATAAAACATGCTCATAACCAACATATAACCAACAAAAATAGAAATGATATAACAACCATAAAAAACCACATACAAAAAAGTATAGTTACCCATAAAGTACAAGAGGAAATAAGCTCTTATTAACATATAAAAAATGCAACTTGGTTTGGGACTTCCATAGACTAGGATTAACCAAACATGAATATGGGATCTCATGGAACACATCGAACAAAACCAAACCATGGCTTCCAGAGGCAAAACCACCTCAACCAGTGATTCCACCTAATGGCCAGACATCACTAACCATCACCAAATTGGTCTCTACCCAAGTTGTCCAGGGCTCGAGAGCGTTTATTCCAACCAGGGCTTCTAGGACTAGTAACTCAACCCACAACTGTTGCTAGGCTTCAAAAGCATTTTTCCATCTAGGTGTTACAGATCCATTTGGGCACATCAAATACCAACATCCAGATCAATGTTTTAGGGCTCATCAAACCCTAATTTTAGTTGCTTCATGCCCTAAACAAGTCACCCCTTTGAATGCCTCCTTCCTAGACAGTTTCATGACTTAAAGACATCCATAAATAGCCTCTAGAGGGACGAGCGCAGGTAAGCCCTTATGAAGGTGTGCTGCATAGCAGTTGAGTCCACTGCCAGGGTGCTCTGCAGAGTACTTAGGCTTCCTTCCACCTGCGCTGGGCGAGAGTGAGCAAAATTCACATAGGGTTTGGGGAATATTCTTATATTTTGGAGTCATCTAGAAGGTTCCCTCACTTATCAACTCCTACGAGCTCGAAAATGGATGATGAATTAGTTAAGGTGCATCCTATCCTCTCATCCCCTCCTCCATGGAAATAATTCTAAGTATGGAAGGCCATTCAATGCCACCATTAATGATAAAACCTCCTTCATCTTCCTATAAATTGACCACTCATCTAAGTGATCAGGGGTTGGATTATGTTGAATTGTAAGGAGATAATGCTGCTATGATATTTGGCTTTGAAGCAAGTATTGTAATGCTACAAGTTTGTCACGCTTTTGATGTGATGTGGATGGGATCCAAGCTGGAGGAATGGCTTTGAATCAGACACTGATGGTTGTAATTCCTTCTTCTATCTAATAAAGTGTTTGAACCTTTTTCCATATGTTTGTATTGTTTCTTAATTCTTATGTGTGTGAATTGTATCTAATTCCTTTCACTTATATTCAATAGATCGTATGCTTTGATTAGTTTTTGTCATCTGTTGTGTTTACAGGGTACTTCTCAAGCGAATTAAATATGGGAAGGAGCGATAGAATCGATACAAGGGAGACGAGAGGAAAGCAGAACTACATGTAGGCCTTCTATCTTCTCATCTTATCTATTGCTTATAGGAAAATTCTAAAACACTTTAAACTGTTGTTCTAGATACAACTACTTATCTAGGGAATTAGTATTTATCCGTAGATACCAAATTCTCCAAAACAAATTGGCGACTCCACTGGGGAACTATCACCTTTCCTAGTAGCTTATCCACCTCCTAGGACATTCTTGTAGACCCTAATTGTGTTCATTGATTGTATTTCATCTCTTTTGCATTGAATTTTGGTCAAAAATTGAGGTTAGATGACTCTTGAGTGGCCTCTCAGGAATTAGCGCAGGCTTGGTCAGGGGACAGTGCTCTGCAGAGCACCCTTGAGTGAGAGATAGTGCTCTGCAGCGTAGTTAGGCCCTCTTTGACCTGCGTTGATCCACCTTAGGGAAAATTTTCACCTTTGGATTGTGTTTTTACCAATTTTCCTCTATTCGATTGCTTGCTGATTGGTCAATGAATGTCATGTCTTAGAAAACAAATTTCTATCTCCTTGTCTAGCCCTACTTTGACTTGATTGATTAATGTTTCTTAAATGTTTTCTTTGTCATTATCAGTCTATAGTCAAAGTTAGAATATAGTTGATTAATCTTTGTTCGAAAGAAAGTGTCGTAAAGTCTTCTTTTCCTTCGAATTAGAACTGTCATAAAAGGGTTCATTCTTATGAAAGATTGATTGATTATATGTGCATATTTCCTTTTGTTCATATTCACATTAAGGAAATCGAAAAGAAAAACTTGCGTCATTCATATTGTAGTTTGTGAATGCTTGAAAGGAAAAGCTAGGGAAATTGCATTAGATGTGCTCTTTGCTCTTTGTCAAAGATCTGATTGCTCTATCCCTACTAGCTAAGGTTTTCATTGCTCAATTGAATGAAAATAATGCTTATCATATTAGTTGCATTTTAGGAATTGCAAACATACATCACGTGGTGGAGCTTGAAAGGCAAATTCTAAAGAAGATCAACTTAAAATTTATCTGAATTTACCTAATGAAGCATTGTCACCTAACAAAAAACATTTAGACGTCTAGGCTAAAGACGTGTTCCAGCGTCGTAAAACAAAGCAGTCATCGCTAACTTGTTTGGAATACATCCTGAGTGTGATACCTCATTCCACGTACGTGAGTATATCGTAGCTCGTCCACGTACCTTCGGGTATATAGAACGGTGTTACAGTACGTAAAGTATATGGGAATGCTCTCACTATGCGGTTTTGCATTAGAATACGCTTCTACGGATTGGGCCTCCATGTACTTTCGAGTATATATGGGAGGACAACACTAGGTTGCTATCCATCCTTAGGTAATCGAGTCGGCCGCCTTGTACACTGTGATACACCGAACACAACATTCGGGGAGATTGCCTACCTGTACTTCTCGGTTCGTCAGGAGGTATTCTTCAGTGCATAGTTGCTTGGTAAACCTTTTGCCTAGATTATCCCTCTTTTGTTTTGTTATGTTACTTTGATTAAACTAAAATTAATTGACTGCGGATAACATCCTCCACGCTCACTCCTTAGTTGATCTTAGGTTGAGACATATGGCGACAAATTTGGAGTCAACCAATCAAGGAATTCCTTTTGATGGGAATCCTAGTCCTTTTCCTCCTTTCAGAAATATTGGTGCTCCCTATATGGATACATTGTCCCTTCCAGCATTTACCATTGGCTTGCCAGTATGGTTTTTTTCAACCTCCTTGGTTCAAAATATCGTGATTTCTCCACGATCGAGTACTCCTCCAACTGGACAAAATCAACCTCTAGTTGATCCTAAAGTTGACCCTTTGCCTTCTTTCTCGGTTGTTTCTTCCTCCCCTTCTTCCTCTTCACCTGGTGAAAGTATTGGTACTAGTAACCAGGTCACTAAGAAGAAGAAGAAGAAAATCCAGCAGAGGGCCAACCAAGCAACCATTGCTTTGAATGCAACATCTGATGAGAAAACATCCGTCGAGCCTCACAAAGTTCGATATCCATGCAAACTTTGTGTGGGAGACCATCTTCTTCGACACTGTCCCGATATTTCTCAGATCTTAGAAGAATGGTCTTCTCATTCACATCATCCTGTGTCATCAACTTCTGGAGATCATGTTGGTGACACACCATCAACTAGTGTTATTAAATTTCATGGAAAGAAGGATAAAGTTAAGTTTCCCTGTAGGTTGTGTGAAGGGAATCACCCCATTCACCTTTGTCCCTATCTGGATGAAGCCAAAACAATGTTGGATAACCGTCCTGCTTCATCGCAGCGACTTCCATCTAGTTACAGGAGACTCTCCCTAAATCCTTCACTAGTTGATGAATTTACTGATCAAAATCAACCGTCGGTCAAGCCGACTCTCTCTGAAAGTGAATCCAATGAGTCTTTACCTGACCCAAGTTAACAGGTCAAGGAAATAGTTGACTCGATTTCATATTCAGTTAATCGTACCTTTCCCAAAGAGAGTGAATATGATACCACTCAAGTTCTTTTTGTTTCTTCGGATTCTACTGATCTTGGGGGCAGTCCTCCTGTTCCATCAAGATAGGAGGAAAATCCTCCCGCTCTCGTAACTCAAGGGGTTAATACTCCCGTTTCTACGGTACCCCCTCCAAGTAGTTTGGTCACTTCCTTTGATTGGAATCGACTGGCAGGATTCTGTCTTCCTTCTTATGTGCCTTTCTAGATCATAGTACAGGTTTGTAATATGACTGTATCTGGCACAATTATAGATGAAGGTGCATCTGTGAGTATCCTTTCCTCAACTACTTGGCAAGCATTTGTTGGGTTGTGTTATATTCTTTCCATGACTAGCCCACATAGTTAACCGGGGGGTTAGAAGGGGGGCGGAGCCCCCCCTTCGTTGCACGGATTACGTAGCGGGGGGGGGCACAAGGGGGTTTGAGGGGTGCAGGTAACCCTATATTAGGTTGGGCGGACCTACCTATGGTTTTGTGCATGATTTTCGCACATGTTTTTGGACGTGATGGTTTTCGGTCCATGGTATTGGATGCTTCGGCATGTATAAATATGTATTGTAACTTTGAAAGGAACGTAATGAAAGATCAAGCTGGTAATCCTAGTTTTGGGATCCAGGGGAAAATCTCTTTGTATATGTGTGTTACACAGTAATTTGTCACCATTTGTCACCATCCCTGTTACCCCTTTCCCGCACTTTGGAGGACTCATTCCGGGACCTGTGAGAAGTGACATAACTTGAAAACACTTGCATTATGTTCCCCTAAGTATGGACTTCATATGCCTTGAAGACATCTCCTGCAGAATATCCTTAAAAAGTCCCCTTTTTCCATTAGCGCGGATCCACAGTGTATCACCCGCGCCAATGGGGGAAATTCTCCAAAGAGGGTGCACCAGTTGGTGCTCTGTCTCAGAGTCTTACCCGCGCCAACCAAGTTTGAGAAAGCTTTTTAACAAACGCACGCCCGAAAGTTTTTTCCTTTCGATTCATCAGGCTTTTCAAGGATAATGCCAATCTCATGGATGTTGAGATTCATCGTATCTCTATCCATAATAGCTTTTCGAGGATAATGCCAATCCCATGGATGTATGGATTCATTGTATCTCTTCCTCCTCCTCCATCTATAAAAGCTTGTTCTGTTGCATTTGACAAACTAGTTTTTGGGAGCATAGGGAGAATTATACTGTCAGAAGTCTGAGAGATTGCTGTAAGAGTCTTCTTTGCATTCATAATCAAAGAGAGAGAGGCTTGTTCCCAATCCCAACAAGCTTTGCAAGACATATGTAGTTGATCATCCAGCCAAAGGAGGATTTGACGTCAGAACTATGGTTGTATTCTTCTTTGTTGATTATCAATAATAGATGACTATCATTATGGTTCCATTCTTGTTGTTCATTGCGATGATGTTTGAATTATATCTTTTCTGACCGATATATAATTGCATCTATTGGATTTTATGCTTGTATTCGTGTCGTTCTTTGCATGTGCAGGTGTCCATTCATGGAGATCGTGAGGATCGTGACTGGCCGGAGCAAAGGAACAGGAGTGTCAACTCTTCTGCAGCACTAGCGTTGGAATCCAAGTAGGCTCTCATAATCCACCTTTAATTTGCAATTAGGAACTTACGTGATAGCATTGTTTGATTGTTGCTAGACCCATTTTGGGCTAGTGGGGATCGCCTCTGTCCGCAGAGGGGATTTACCTCCCCAACAATTTGGCGACTCCACTGGGGAAGCTATTTGTTGTTTGATTCGTAAACTTTGGACGGAGCCTGAAGTACGGCCAGGTAGCCTTCGAAACGCTATTGCTCTGCATTAGCGAAGTAGATCAACGCCACTTCAGTCAATCTCCGGTTTGGTTTACGAACCGAACAGCTTGGAGTTTGTCTTGCACTTTGGTTTTCTCTTGTTTTGCTTGCTTACATAAGCTTTCTGGGTTGAATTTTTAAGTTGTTTCTTGCTGCCTGGTCTGTCTGGATACTGTTGATCAAGCCCTGGACTGCTTGTTTTTATTTTTAAGCTAGCAAACTTGATTAGCGTGATTTTTTCCCTGACAGTCGCGCCAGTGGGCGCATGTTGCACAAAAGCAACTCGCGCTAATCCCTTAAAAGCGCGAGTTACAGCCTGACAGTCGCGCCAGGCCTGTGAACTTTTCCAGTTTGCTTGTTTGGAAGTCTTCTGAGCTTGGATTTCTGTCTGGTCACATCTTTTTCAACTACTGGAGTGTGTCAGAGCTTTGTTTGACTGGTTTTTGACCTTCATCCTTCGGGTGTTTGCCTCTTTCCATCGATTTCATATTCCAACCCTAGAGCATCTAGTGGCTTTGTGCATCGAGCCTTCCATGGGAGTTTTTGGTTCCTTGATTGTCCAGTCGACTTCTTGGCTACCTTTTGCACTTGTCTAGTAGTTGTCAAAACTTTTTATTGTTTTCTTCAAGCAATTTTACCTCTTTTTCGTTTGGATTTCGCTTGGCTTCGTTTGGGCTTAGATTACATAGCTCATTGAGGTTTTTGTGATTTTTCTTGGTTTGAAAGATTGTCTTGGTGTTTCAGACTTGATTGTGTTTTCATTGAGTGAAATTTGTCTTTTTACTCTTTGTTATTATCTCCCAAAATTTGTTTAGTGCATTTTGCCATCGAAAAGAAAACGAACAATCTCTTTTGCATTGCATTAGTTAATGGAAATTAGAGTTTTTCATTATTATTAGCGATTAGTCACTTAAAGAAGAAAAAAAAAAAAAAAAAAAAACACGTTTATTGCCATTAGCTGCATTGGAGTCATTGTTGATTGTTTTATGATCATTTTGTTTGATTGAAAGATCTCAACGCTCCTGTGGTTAGCATTCATCGAATGAAATGATATATTTTGGCATATGGCTTGCATTTAGGAAATTGTGAGAGATTACATACCGTAGGACTTGGAAACTGAAACCTAATCAAAGATCAACTGTAAAATGAACTGAATGAATCTAAAAACGCATTGGAACTTAACGCATACATCTAGAGGTCTAGGCTAGAGACGTGTTCCGGCGTCGTTAAACCTAGTCACTGTTGTTTCACATTATGGTTGGGTGATTCCTCCTTTTGTGACTCGATAGTGTTCTAGCACGGATTTGTGCTCCCACGTACCGTCGAGTATATGTGGAGACCCCACTAGGTTATCATCCTTTATCCACAGGAAGCCGTGTCTGCCGCCTTACAAGCCGTAATGCACTGAACACAGCATTCGGGAAGATTGACTGCCGTACGGGAAGTCCTTGGTTTTCATATGATTACCAAGGTGTATATGCAGTTTTACGGATTGTTTGGTAAACCTTTTGCCTAGTTCTCTAGAGTAGTCACTTTTGATCCTTTTCGGACTCCCTAAAAGAAAAGGTTCACCTGAGCATTTGTCACTTCGGGCTCACTAAATATTCGAAGGAGACTAGAGTCACCTTTTCGTCCTTTTCTCGACTCTTAAAACATGAAAAGGTCAAGTTCAGTTCCTTTGTCTTAAAATTTATTCGGCCACGATTCACATGCACCCGGTTAGATCTTGTTTGCGTTAGTTTGAGTAGGGTCCTTTCTCGTTAGCTTCCCTAGGATTTTGTGAAGTTTTCATCCTGGCGGAATTACCAATTTCGTCTTCATCCTTTGCCGAGATACCGGTTGTGAGTGAGACTCTTCCTGTTATTCCGAGTATACAACCGATTAATTCTCGTGCTCCAGGCGACGAGACTTATGAATTTCATTGGAACCCCGTTTGGGAACCTTCTGAAGACGGTATCCCTTTTTGGGAATACACTTCCCCTCGTGTTTTGGCCCCACTATTTTCTTCCGATATGGAGGAAGTATCCCCTACTTCGACTGAAGAATCCGTTGCGACGAGTGGTGAAATTCCCACCGCAACGGAACCTATACTTGTTAGTAGCACCCCTACTACTGGGAGACTACCTCCAGGCTATAAAGCATTACAGGATGTTATGTCTTCTAGGACTCCCTCCACAAGTTCTATTTGGTCACAACTCGCCATTCCCACCACGGAGCCTTTTACTCCACAAAGTCACAGTACGTCTATTACCTCAATCCAAACCATTCCAACGGTATGTGTAGCTTCTTCGACTCCTGTTTTCAGTGGTCCTTCGGCCTCTATATTCGGAGTCTTTGATCCTACGTCAAACGTCCCAGCAGAGGGGCCATACGACCAGTATTTACGACATCTTGGTAGGCCTTTGTCGTCTCAACCGACTGTTGAGATTTCGGTCCCATTGTCAATTGATTGGGGCGCCACCTATTATCATGGTGGCCAAGTATCGTCTGCGCAATCCCAAGGACCACCTAATCAAGACCAACAGTCTTACACAGGCTAACCTGGGAGCCAACAAGGTCAACCCTTTCAGGGACAACCTTTGGCCTCTGGTGGTCCGTCTTTCACCTCTTATGCTCAACCTTCTGGTAACTCAGGTCAATCTTCTGTTCAACAAGGCCAGCCTGGTATCCAGCAAGGTTATCCTACTGGACAAATTGGTCAATCGTATGTTCACCCAAACCAACCTAATGTCCAGTATGGTCCAACATCTGGACAAGCTGGTCAACCGTATGGTCAACCCACCGTCCAGTATAGTCAAGCACCTGGGCAAGTCGGCCAGCTTCAAATCCAATCAGGCCAACCAACTGCCTAGCCCACTAGGCCATCTGGTCCGTCAGGACAACCCTCAGTTGTGCAACAACAACTCCACCCCCAGCAAGTACAACCTTCTGGGCAGGTGGGCCAACCTCAATATCAACTAGGTCATCCTTCCGGCCAGATAGCCCAACCTACAGGACATCCTTCTGATGCAGTTCCACCCGGTTTTATGCCCTAGGCTGGACCCCAGGCCCCATCCGGTCTTCAAATGCAAGTTGGAATTCAATCCCAACCAGTCTATCAAACTCAGCCTGTTTATCAAACTCAATTTGGAGTCCAGCCGCCTTATGGTTACCAGCAACCCCAAGGGCAACCTTCGTTTGCCCCATATCAAAATTATCAACAACTGCAGGCAAATCCTTATCAGAATTATCCGCAACCGTATGGTGCTCCTGCAGGACAGTTTGGTAATCCATGGAACGCTGGGGGGCAGAACCAAAATCCCTATGGACAAAATCCTATGGGGCCAAATCCGTCTGGACAAAGCCCATGGGGGCAACTACCAGTTGGTTGGAACCCTGGTGCTCCATCCTACCTACAGCCCCAGATGTCCTTCAACCCTCAGTTACCCTTCTTAGCAACCTTAGAATTACCGGATATGTCCAAACTGACCAATGATCCCATTCTCCATAATCCGTATTTTCCTCCGGTTCCGACGAAAATTCCCGGTGATTGTCCCAAATTCGATGGTAAAGCTAATGAAGATCCTCAAGCTCACGTCATGACCTATCACTTGTGGTGTTCATCCAATTCGTGGCTTGATGATTCGACTCGGCTTCGCCTTTTTCAAAGGACTCTCACTGGCTCTGCAGCTAAGTGGTATATTGAGCTTACTCGCGGATCCTTTCAGGATTTTAACTCGTTGGCTATGGCATTTCTCACTCATTTTCAGTTGCCCATTTGATATGAAACGGGTACACACCTCCTGACATCCTTAATACAGACAACGGCTATGCATATCTCTGATCATATCCATGAATGGAGACGGCGTCGACGTATGATCAAGTTTTGGATTCCCGACCAACTTCTTACCGACTAGTTTACGACTTCGTTCATTCGTCCAATAGCACGGGACATTTCCATGGGGGCATGTGTCACTGAAGAGCAAGCTATCGCGCGCGCTCAGTACCTTGACTTGGTTTATTCCCAGTCTGGTACATTGTATGATTATTTGCTTGATGCCCCGAGACCAGGAACATCCAAAGCCCCGCCAACACCAACTGTTGACGGTATTATTGGTTCTGTTAACTCATCCTCGAAGAAAAATTCCGTGAACCCTGGGAAGCAAAAATCAAATGCTTTGAATGAACACACTTCTCAGGCTACACCCAATTCGAATATTACTTCCAAGGTCAATGTCGTCTAGTCCACCACGACAGACAAAGCCTCGAAAGGGAAAAAGAAAGGAAAAGGGAAGAATAAGCCAGATCAACCTAAACAGGACTCCCCTAAACCTCCGCCCGAGGAAGGTGCCAAGCACAAACCCAAGTATCCTTATCTTATCTATGATGATGATCACTATACCAAAGACTGTCCTAGAGGGTCTGAAGTTAGTCGTTTGTTGAAAGGTGCCCCTGGGACTCCTACGGTGCTCAAAGAACCCTTTCCCTCGCAACAAACTCAAATGGTGGCTGACCCCTCTCAACCTCCATCTTCCTTCGGTTCTCAAGTATTTATGGCTGGAACGATACCTGTCCACATCAGTACTCGAACAAAAGAATATCCGTCATCTGCCGGGAAAGAGCCTGAGGTCCCCTCTAGTGCTCCTCCATCCAGTTCAGGCCCGCTCCACATCGAGAGACCTAGCACTGAGACGCCTATTCGACCCCCTCCAAAAGGAGTACTCTGGAAATCTTCTTACAACCCAAATGCTCGTGCTGCACAGCACTACAATATTGTTGAGGACTTAGCTCAGACTCCGTCGGCTATGTCCACTTTAGAAGTTCTCCAGAGCTGCCCTTCTCAGAGGAAGTCCTTGCTATCGGCTATCGGTGGCATAGACCCGGCCGACTCGGATCTGATTACTTTTGACTTGGAAAACCATACGCCGAGACTGCCTCACCAAATCGCATTCCTTATACAGGTTATTATTAATTCCAAAACGATTCATCGTACAGTCATTGATGAAGGTGCTTCAACTTGCATCATGTCTGTTGCCTGTTGGAAAGCTATTGGTTCTCCGACGCTGAGCCAGTCTCCCACAACCTTGGAAGCTTTTGATGGAAGAGCATCCCGTCCCTATGGTATACTCCAACGTTTGCCCATCTCTTTGGAAGGGAAGACGGTCGAGATGGAAGTTGAAGTTGTTGATGCTAATCTTACCTACAACCTCCTTCTCAGACGTAGCTGGACATACACGATGCAAGCTGTAGCTTCATCTTTGTTTCGTATCATCCGTTTCCCTCATCAAGGGAAGATTGTTACCGTAGACCAGCTGTCATTCTTCGCTTCCTCTTCTGAAGGCAACATCCCTTTTGTGGAGCATACCTCCAAATCATATGAGAGTCTGGGAGCCGGGCTTTTTAAAGATCCCGCCCTCATGGGTGTTTTTCCGCTCCCACCTCCTAACGTCGCTTCCGTCAATATGATTACTGTTCGTTCTGATCCGTGGATCCTCCCTCCCACTGATCAAGTAGAATCTTGGGGCGATGAGATGCCGTTGAGTCCTGCCGAGCTCAACTACGTCGAAATCATTGCTGCATCGGCTCCCTCTCCTGAACCTGCTCCTTCGAGCAAGGTTCCCGACTCGTTCGCTCCATCCTCATGGCTTGGAGATGAGACTTCTTCGGACCCTTTAAAAGAAATATTCTCTTCTGACGAAGCCATTATCGAGACTATGTCTCCCGAGGAACCTCCTTGGCATGATTCTCACCATCGTTCCTCGTTTCTCCCTGCCCATCAGGATATGCTTACTTGTCTCGAGCGGTTTGCTCCTTGTCTCCCATTTCAAACCCTTCAAACACCTATCCAAGTTTATCAAGTGTCCTCTGAAGGAAATATGGCGAACATCACGCAAACCCAGCCTATCGACATCTTTGCGAATCCAGGGAATGTTGAACATCTTCACATTGGAGTCACTTGTATTCCGGAGGAGATTCGACTCTATACCAATCTTTTTCGCGAATTTCATGACGTCTTTGCATGGTCCTACGAAGAAATGCCCGGCATTGATCCTAGCATAGTGGTGCATGAGATACTCACGTATCCAGGTGCTAAGCCTGTTCGTCAACGTTTACGCCCCGTAGACCCCCGCAAGGCTGCAGCCATTAAGGCGGAAGTGGAAAAGCTTCTTAAAGCTGGTTTTATTTAATCTATCCCGCTCACAGATTGGGTCTCCAACATCGTGCCTATGAATAAAAAATAGGGTACCATTCGTGTTTGTGTCGATTATCGTGATATTAATCGGGCCTGTCCTAAAGATAATTTCCCCACACCATTCATTGATCAAATTATTGACGAGTGTGCCGGAAGCGAAATGTACTCTTTTATGGACGGTTTTTCTAGGTATAACCAGATCAATATTGCCCCCGCTGATCAACAGAAGACCGCTTTTATCTGTCCATGGGGCACTTTTGCTTATAAGAAGCTCCCTTTCGGTCTCAAAAATGCCGGTGCTACTTTTCAACGTGAAATGTCTTACGCTTTTCATGACATTCGCCATATTGTACAACCATACCTGGATGATCTACCAGCTCATTCAGCCAAACGTCAGGACCACCCTACTCACCTTCGCGATATCTTTCTTCGCTGCCGACACTACCGTATCACACTCAATCCTCACAAATGTGTCTTCTGCATTGAATCTGGCCGACTTCTTAGGTTCATCGTCTCCCGAGAGGGCATCCGTTTGGATCCCCTTAAAGTCGAGGCTATTGTGAATCATCCTCCCCCTGCTTCTTTACAGCAATTGCAAAGCTTGCAAGGTAAAGCAAACTTTCTGAGACGATTCGTTCCAAACCATGCCGAGGTGGGTAAAGGTTTCACACGGTTGCTAAAGCGAGACGTCCCTTTCCATTGGGATGCCGTCACTCAGGAATCTTTTGAGCGTCTCAAGGGTCTCCTTGTTTCCGCTCCATTGTTGCGTCCTCTGAACTATCATCGCGACTATACTCTGTATTTGGCCGCCGCCGACACCACTATCAGCATGGTTCTTGTTCAAACTGAAGATGATGACACTGAGCATGTTGTATATTATCTCAGCCGCAACCTTTTAGACACAGAAACTCGAAATGCTTATGTCGAGAAGTTGGCTTTGACCGTCGTTTGTGCTATCCAACGCTTCCGTCACTACATTCTGCTGCGCACTACCACCGTGATTTTTGATTGCAACCCCATGACGTACATTTTGTCACGCCAGTTGCTGGGGGGAAAGTACTCAAAGTGGATTGTCATCCTCCAAGAGTTCGACTTGGAATTTACCACTGCCGAGTCCAAGAAATCCCTTGTATTCACTGAGTTACTTTGCTCTTTGCCATCTTCTTCCCCGCCCTCTCACTTAGAGGATCATATTCCGGATGAGACTTTGTTTCTCATTAGCACCCTCGATCCCTGGTACGGGGATATCATCATATATATGCAAACGTCCTCCTTTCGCCCCGGCCTGTCCAAAGACGCTCGACAAAGGATCCGTCATCAATCTCAACCATACCGTATCATTGGGGATACACTATATCGCCTCGGCGCCGACTCTATTCTCTGCCGATGTCTAACTCTCAAGGAAGCTAAGCGTGTTTTGAATGATTGCCACTCTGGCGCCTGTGGTGGTCACATGTCCGGATATGCCACTGCCCAAAAAATCCTCCGTGTTGGCTACTTTTGGCCCTCTATCTTTAAGGATTGCATTCTTGCCGTCCGCTCTTGTCATGAGTGCCAGATATACCAGCGGAAGATGCGTGCGCCTCCCGCTCCATTGCACCCTGTTGTCACCGTCGGCCCTTTTGCAAAATGGGGCATTGATTATACGACCTGTAACCCTCGCTCGGCCGGGGGGCATGGGTATATTATCGTTGCCGTCGATTACTTCACTAAATGGGCCGAGGCGATGCCTACATTAACTGAAGACGGTCACACAGCGGCGCAATTCTTGTTCAACCATGTTATCTCGCGATTCGACGTCCCTCAAGCCATCGTCACTGATCACGGGAAGCATTTCTGTAATCATATGATGACAGAACTAACAACCCAGTTGGGCTTACGGCACGATAGTTCGACTCCATACTACCCTCAGGCCAATGGCCAAGTTGAAGCTATCAACAAGATTTTGGTTACAATGCTTCAGTGTACCGTTGGCATGCATAAGTCTAACTGGCATTTGATGTTGTTTCCTGCCTTGTGGGCCTACCGAACCTCTGTGAAGGATGCCACCGGTTTCACTCCATTTCAACTAGTTTATGGACTGGAGGCTACCCTTCCAATCGAGTGCGAAATCCCTTCATTAAAATTGGCCGTCAAACTACTTCCCAACACTACTCCGCTAGAAGAACGCCTTCTTTACCTGGAACGGCTAGATGAGACCCGTCGCCTAGCCTCTCTGGCCATTAAAGCACAAAAGAAGCGAGTCAAGGCTCACTTCGATCAGACTGTCCATCCACGTTCTTTTGTTGAGGGAGATTTAGTCCTGCTATACGATCAGGCAAACGATAAGCTGGGAGCAGGAAAACTCGAGCCTATGTGGCTAGGTCCTTACATTGTCAAGAAAGTTTTGCAAAAAGGGGCCTACGAGCTAATCGACTATGAAGGGAACCCTCTCGGGAAGCCCCGAAACGGGCTGTACTTGAAAAAGTACTATGCGTGATGCTTGTACACTTTGTTTTGTACATACATGTACTTTAGCAGGTGTGTTGTGTGTGTGTGTGTTTTAGTTTTGAAGGCGTAACTGCCACTTATTGTGTCTTTCGCTTCTTGTGCAGATGTCTGATACACCTTATGTTGGTTTCGCTGATGGTGCCTGCCGCAGTACTCGTAACTTGTCCTCTGCGGCGTGGGTGATCTATGATCCTCATGGCGAGTTGATAGATCTTCAAGGTGTGTGTTTGGGCCGTACCACTAACAATGTCGCCGAATATTGTGCTGTAATTGAACTACTTGCTGAAGCAATTAATCTCGGCATTCGTGCATTGGTAGTGAACCTAGACTCTCAACTTGTCGTCCACCAGCTCAACGGGCAATATTCTGTCAGAGACCATCGCATTCTAAGGTTGTATTTACGTGTGAGATTGTTAGAAAGGAACTTTGATTTCATCACATATCAGCATATTCCAAGACAATTGAACACATTAACTGATGCATTGGCTAACCATGTATTAGATAGACATTTGCGTAATAGATAAAACATCATGCAAGAAAGCATATAAAGCACAATAATAAAACCATAGAAATAGGCATATGTATATATATATGTGTGTCACAATGTTTGCACCACGTGCATCATATAGTTCAAAAAATAATACATGTTCCTCTCAAATACATCCGGAGACGACATGTCTCTCAAAAAATATGCATGAAAAAGAAACCTAGGAGTCTAGTCCCGGTGGTGCTCATGATAGCACAACACCGCGCGCACCAAGCGTCTCAACAGACGATGGACACGATTAGGCACCCCCACTGTGTGCCTCTGGTATGCTAGTGGCATATCTCCCAGTCTAGCGTAATCAGGAATCCCTCGGGCGAGTCCCTCGAGATTCTGAATCAGTTCATCCCCCTCGGCACCCTCTTCCTGAGGGTCAGCTGCGGGCTGGTTCCTCCGAGTGATGGGAGACATGCCAACTGGTCACTCTAGGCCAACATCTGCATGTATATACAATTGTTGTTAGGACAAACATGTATTAACAAAAAAAAAACATATAAAACATCAAAAACAAAAAGAGATCTTACCTATCTCCTCGTCCCACTCCTCTCCCTCGAGCAGTGGGAGATCTGGGTCTCCGATGAAGTCAGTCCCTGCATATGGCCAATCCTCCACCACAATCAGCTGACGGCGGAGCCATATAAAGAACTCGGGCCTCCAGGACATCTGCTAGCCCCCTCCTCCCCTGGGCATCAGAGCTGCCCAGCAAGCCATCCTAGGCTCTCGTGGCAAAGGATCAGCCACTATAGCTCCCTGTCCCTGAAAAATTAGTAATAGTTCCAAGAAGAACGATACCGCGATCGAGCCATACCCAAACTGCTTTACCTTTCCTCGCTTGCACTTTGTAAGCTGCCTCTTGATGTTAGTAGTCACTGCGGTGGCCCAGTCAAAGATGGTAGGATTTAGACATTCCGTGGCTAACAGAAGATGGTTTTTGCTCGCCTCATGAGGCGCCTGCACCCCTGCAGCTCGAGTAATGGTGAACAGTATCACCCTGAGAATCAAGTCCGGAACGGTGGAAATATCCACCTTTGCACTGTTCCTTCCAAATTGAACCCCTGGGCACACTCGGTCTCGAACTTCAGTCATCTTCTCCCCGGAAGGTCTACTCCCGGTCAAAATAGGCCTCACCCCTCTCCGTGATAACCCCATGATGAAGTAGACATCGGACACATCGAGCCCCCACACTTGGTCCCGTAAACGGAACACTTGGTCATCAACATCCCACAGATCAATTATGAATTGTAGTAG
Organism: Pinus tabuliformis; assembly: GCA_031772625.1. Classification (NCBI taxonomy): domain Eukaryota; kingdom Viridiplantae; phylum Streptophyta; class Pinopsida; order Pinales; family Pinaceae; genus Pinus; species Pinus tabuliformis. Next base: position 80,945,864 of record CM062804.1, on the reverse strand, counting down.
CTCGGGCTGAGCGCGCAAGTAAGGCGTAAGAAAGAATTTCTTAAGCCCGCAGTCCCTTAGGGCATTCATGCACCCTTCATCCTCAAGGGCCAAAGCATCTTCGGCATCATGTTCTCGTTCCTTCCATTCTACTACCATTTTGCCTGCTTCTCTGCATCCACAAGGACATATAAATCACAATTAGATCACTGGTAAGCTTACAATCCAGTTAGATTTAAAATGCGTTGGGAAATCTTAAGCGGAAATTTGAGTTGCGCGGTTGGCGCGACTGTTTCTAAAACAGTCGCGCCAATGAGCACGACCCTTTAAGAAAAATCGCCCCATTAGCGCGGGTCCGTGCCGGATACCCGCGCCAATGGGCGAAGCCCTAAATTTTACAATTCCCGCTTGCAAAGGTCAATCAGGAAGCAAAATGCATTAAAAAATGTATGGAAATGGAGCTAAGGGAAGCGCCTCTTACCTGGAACCGACGAAATCCTGAATGGTTGCACGGATTGGCCATAATCACCGTCTGAATTTCACTCCCCAAACAGACCACTGCTACTCTTCAGAGAGGTAAAAAGTAAAAGTGATTCTATTTTTACCATTTTCACCATATTTATAACTTTTTGACTTATACCTAGGTTTAAAAAGTTACTTTTTGAATATTTTAATATTTTTTTGGTCGAAAATGGATTTTACGCTTGCTTTTTGTGCAGCAACAGGTCTTTTTCGCAACTTTGATGGTGAAACGAATTGTATTTTATACTTTTTCGGACTCGGTAAATACACGAAAAAGTCACTATGGAGTCATCTTTCAGCTCTTTTCTGACTCGCTAAACATGAAAAGATCGCCGAGTTATCCCTCTTGACTCGTTAAACGTAAATAAGAGGTGATCGTCTTTAAACTCTTTTCCGACCGTGTAAAAAACGAAAAGATCGTCGGACCCTTGTCGTTTCAGGTTCGTTAACGGTTACGAAGCGACGTGGTTTCGATCGCTTTTTTACTTTTTCAGGTCGAAATCACTACTCATGAAAAGTACTCCTCGATCGTAATGGTCGGGCGGTTCTTTCGAGCATTGTTTTATACTTTTTCGGGCTCGAGAGACACAACTTTACGAAAAAGGACACCCTTGGAGTTTTCTTTTCTGCTGTCTTTTCAAACTCTCTAAACATGAAAAGACGCCGAGTTCTTCCTCTGTCAGACTCGTTAAAACTTGATGACATTGGAGTCCGTCGAAATGACGTTACAAGCATATGCTATCCCCGTCAAGCTTGTTAATAAAAATAACTGGGGTACTCGCCAAAAATGGTGGGGGAAAATGGAACCATAATTATTGTCGTGTCGACAGTATGTCGCTCTTGAACATGGCACTTATCCGCTTTCGTGTCTGGGTGGGGACATCTCATCTCGTTTTTCACTTGCCTCCATGGATTTGGGTGATCCTGTTTGACCTCTCATCTGCTCATTGCCTCGTCACCATGACCTTTGATCCATTGATGTTAAATACTGCCAAGTCCACTGTCGTGCCGCCGATATGTTCAAGAGAAGTTGACCTCTGCAGAATAACAACCTCCCTCTGATAGCTCGCATAATTCTGATTTACCACAACATTCTTCCTCTATCTCGTGTCGATGATGTGGGAAACACTATGGCCCACCTTCAATCAAGGTCACCTCCTATCGACTTCAGCTCATCATCCAGGAAGTTGATCTAGAGACTCCCTTCCGGTGCCTTAGAGCCTGCATGCCTCAATGGCAAGTTCTTCGTGTTCGACGTGAGGTTTTCATCATTGGCCTCTAATCGAATGATTCTACGAGTGTTCGACGCCAGCTCACTGATTCACACGCCGTAGATTGTACCTATAGTACCTTGAGGGCCATTGTCATTATTGGTGGTACCTCTCGCGTCTGTTAACAATTTTCATTATTGACTGGTAATCAGACGATGTTCATGCATGTTCGACTTCAACTCATGTATTCACATGCTTGAACTTGTACTTTTGTTCGGGTCGAGATGGAGCGCAAGACCCTGGATTTTGTCTGTTGGAATCTAGGCTGCGATTTTGTGGATTATTGTTACATGACTCATTCACTGGATGGCTGCGACCATGCCTGAGTCTATTCATCGATCCTCACTGGATGGATGCGCCCATACCATGGATCTAGATTATTATGTACTCTGTTATGGATGGCTGCGCCCATACCACATATATCATGTACTTGAGCTATCAGTTGTATCTCTCTATGCAGATTCTCCGGCGGCAGCTGCATGTGTTCTTGTAAAGCATTTCACCCCTCTCTCTCTCGGGCCTCATGCTTTAGGGGGCATCTGTTACACAGTAATTTTTCACCATTTGTCACCGTCCCTGTTACACCGTTCCCGCACTTTGGAGGACTCATTCCGGGACTTGTGAGAAGTGACATAACTTGAAAACACTTGCATTATGTTCCCCTAAGTATGGACTTCATATGCCTTGAAGACATCTCCTGCAGAATATCCTTAAAAAGTCCCCTTTTTTCATTAGCGCGGATCCACAGTGTATCACCCGCGCCAATGGGGGAAATTCTCCAAAGAGGGCGCACCAGTTGGCGCTCTGTCTCAGAGTCTTACCCGCGCCAACCAAGTTTGAGAAAGCTTTTTAACAAACGCACGCCCAAAAGTTTTTTCCTTTAGACTCATGAGGCTTTTCAAGGATAATGCCAATCTCATGGATGTCGAGATTCATCGTATCTCTATCCATAATAGCTTTTCGAGGATAATGCCAATCCCATGGATGTCTGGATTCATTGTATCTCTTCCTCCTCCTCCATCTATAAAAGCTTGTTATGTTGCATTTGACAAGCTAGTTTTTGGGAGCATAGGGAGAATTATACTGTCAGAAGTCTGAGAGATTGCTGTAAGAGTCTTCTTTGCATTCATAATCAAAGAGAGAGAGGCTTGTTCCCAATCCCGACAAGCTTTGCAAGACATATGTAGCTGATCATCCAGCCAAAGGAGGATTTGACGTTAGAACTATGGCTGTATTCTTCTTTGTTGATTATCAATAATAGATGACTATCATTATGGTTCCATTCTTGTTGTTCATTGCGATGATGTTTGAATTATATCTTTTCTGGCCGATATATAATTGCATCTATTGGATTTTATGCTTGTATTCGTGTCATTCTTTGCATGTGTAGGTGTCCATTCACGGAGATCGTGAGGATCGTGACCGGCCAGAGCAAAGGAACAGGAGTGTTAACTCTTCTACAACACTAGCGTTGGAATCCAAGTAGGCTCTCATAATCCACCTTTAATTTGCAATTAGGAACTTGCGTGATAGCATTGTTTGATTGTTGCTAGACCCATTTTGGGCTAGTGGGGATTGCCTCTGTCCGCAGAGGGGATTTACCTCTCCAACAATGTGTTTTATGTGTTATGCTCTCGCATTGTTTATTTTTTGTGTTTTAGAATTCGTATGCAGGTAATTTCTGTACGGGGTTAAAACCTAGTTTTGGTATTAGAGTTGTTTTGGCTTCAAGGGGACGCCTTTGTTGCTGAGGGGTTTCGCTTAGGCCTGTGATAGACCCTATTCAGTGGGAGATCTGCGGGATCGATTCTCATGGTGAAAGAGGATGGCGAGCAGTGGAAAGATAGAGATCGATAAATTTAATGGTCAAAGTTTTGTGTTATGGAAACTCAAGATGGAGGATCTGTTGCTGGATAAAGATCAGTGGGTCACAGTAGATCTGTGTACTAAACCAACAGAAGTGTCCGATGAAGAATGGAAGAAGTTGGATCAGAAGGCCAAGAGCAAAATATGATTGTGTGTCTCATATTCAGTGTTATTGAATGTACTAGGGGAAGCTACAACGAAGGATTTGTGGGACAAGTTAGGGACTTTGTACCAATCCAAGTCTCTGGTGAATAAACTGTTCCTATAGAAAAAGCTGTATAACCTGAGGATGAAAGATGGAGACTCAATGATAGAACATTTGAACGCATTTAATATTGTGGTAAGTCAGTTATTATCTGTTGATATTAAAATTTCAGATGAAGATAAGTGCATCAGTTTGTTGTGTTCTCTACTAGATTCGTGGGATAGTCTGGTTATTGCAATAGGTAGCAATGCAACTACCTTGCAGTTTGATGAAATAGTCTCATCCTTGCTGACGGAGGAGATGAGACGGAAAATATGGAGAGCCAGAATGGTGATGCCTTGTCTGTACGAGGACGGTCCCAAAACAGAAACAAAAATAAGTCATCGAGTGCGAGATCTAAATCTAGAGGGAGATCTAAATCTCCAGGAAAACCTATGAAGGGGGTGTGCTGGAAATGCGGAAAGGAAGGGCACTACAAAAGGGATTGTAAATCTAAAGCTCCTAACAAAGGAAAGGGATTTGATGATGCTCCTTCTATAGAGGCGAAAACCACCTCAGGTGAAGGTGGGGATGTGTACTTGGCTTCTTCAAGCACACATGTAGATCATGAGGCATGATTGATTGACTCAGGTGCATCCTTTCACTTCACTCCCCACAGAGAGTGGTTCTACAAGTATGAGAAATATGATGGTGGTGATGTCTTCTTGTGGGATGACAGGAAGGCTAGAATCATTGGTCGCGAAAAAGTAAAGTTGACATTGCAAGGTGGAAGGGTTAGAACACTTCCAGGTCTTCTGCATATTCCTGCATTGGCTAGAAATTTGATTTTCGTAAGCAAGCTGGATGATGCAGGTGTAAAAACAGTGTTCGAGAAGGATACCGGAAAAATGGTTCAGGGAACACTGGCATTGATGCGGGGAGTTCGGATTGGAACTCTGTACAAGCTGCAAGGTAGCACTATTGTTGATGGGTGCAACAGTTCTGTGGTTCCTCAAAGTGGAGCAAAAAATCTAGTGGTCTCTGGAGAGAAGACCATGCTGTGGCATCAAAGTCTTGGACATATTGGAGAGAAGGGCCTTCGAATACTTCATGGTAAAGGTATGGTAGAAGGTATGAGTAATACTTCTCCGGATTTTGATTTCTGTGAAAATTATGTATATGGGAAGCAGAATCGGGTGAGTTTCCCCTTTGGTGGTAAGAGGGCGAAACATATATTAAAGCTTGTGCATAGTGATGTGTTTGGACCTGTGAAGGTTCCATCACTGGGTAAGTCTGTGTACTATGTATCATTATAGATGACTTCTCAAGGAATACATGGATATATTTCCTTAAGAAGAAATCTGAAGTCTTTGACAAGTTTAAATAAATTAAGGCTCTGGTAGAAAACTAGACAAAGAAGAAGATAAAGGTGCTAAGGACAGATAACGGTGGAGAATTTTGCAGTAAGGAATTTGAAGAATTCTGTAAGAAGTGTGGTATAGCACGACAGAAGAGTACTCCATATACACCTCAGCAAAATGGAGTTGCTGAAAGAATGAACGAGACATTGATGGAAAGGGCAAGAAGCATGCTCAGTGGTGTCGGGTTAGGACAAGAATTCTGGGTAGAGGCGGTGGAGACTACATGTTACCTGGTCAACAGATCACCTTCATCAACATTGGAAGATAAGACTACACAAGAGGTATGGATTGGTAAGAAACCTTCTCTTTCACATCTGAGGGTATTTGGATGTGATGCATATGTACATGTTCCAAAGGAGAAAAGAACCAAGTTGGATAGTAAATCTGAAAAGTGCATCTTTGTTGGGTATAAGGATGGTTTAAAGGGTTATAAGATTTGGAACCCAGTAATAAGGAAGGTTGTGTATAGCCGAGATGTGGTGTTCAGAGAGGTGAAAGATGTTATTAAACATGAATTCCAACCAAAGGAACCTGAGAAGATAGAGTTTGAGCTAAAGGAGGAAGAATCAGACTCTACAATAGAGGAGGAATCAGAAGATGAAGAGCCACAAACTCCGAGTGTGAGAAGATCAGTTTGAGAAAGAAGGCAGCCAGAAAGGTATAGTCCATCTGCTTTTTGTTCAAATTTTGCTTTATTTGTTATTGATGATGCTCCCAGAACTATGAAGAAAGCAGTAGATTCAGAGGATGGAAAACACTGGAAAGAGGCCATGGTTGATGAAATGGCATCTTTGCACAAAAATGAGGCTTGGGATCTGGTGGAGTTGCCGGCTGGAAGGAAACCCATTGGCAGCAAATGGGTGTTCAAGAAGAAGACAAACGCAGAAGGAAAGGTGGAGAAATACAAAGCTCGGTTGGTAGCAAAAGTTTATTCCCATGTGCCAGGAATTGATTTTGGTGATATTTTTTCTCCTATTGCCAAGGTAGCTTCTATTAGATTACTTTTATCTGCTGCTACTGCTTTTGATTTTGAGGTTGAACAAATGGATGTGAAGACAACATTTCTTCATAGGGATCTATAAGAGGAGATATACATGAAGCAACCTGAAGGTTTTGCAGTGAAGGGTAAGAGAGAAATGGTATGCAAGTTAAAGAAGTCTTTGTATGGGTTAAAACAATCACCAAGGATGTGGTATCAGAAATTTATTTATACGGGGACTTGGCTTCACCAGAAGCAAAGCAGATCACTGTGTGTATTTTAAATTAATTGGTGACCGTGTTATTTATCTGGTATTGTATGTGGATGATATGTTTCTGGTTGGAAATGACAAAGAAATTATCCAGGATTTGAAGACCCAATTGTCCTCCAAATTCGACATGAAATATCTTGGTGCTGAAAACTATATTTTGGGCATGGAAATTAAAAGAGAATGGGAAATGAGGAAGCTCTGGTTAAACCAGAGGAAGTATGTCGAGACAATACTGTAGAGGTTTAGTATGCAGGATAGTAAACTAGTGAAGGTTCCTATTCCTGTAGGTGTGAGGTTATCTGCTGAACAGTGTCCCAAGACACAAGAAGAGGAAGAGGACATGTCCCGTGTTCCATATGCAAGTGAAGTCAGTAACCTGATGTATGCAATGGTCTGTACTAGACCAGACATTACACATGCAGTAGGAGTATTGAGTAGGTTTATGTCAAAACCAGGGAAGGAGCACTGGATAGCAGTGAAGCGGGTTTTCAGGTATTTCCATGGCACTAGTGATTATGGTTTGTGCTACCAAGGAAGACTAGAATTGGACAGAGTGTTGGATATTCGTGGCTTTGTCGATGCAGAATGGGTTGGAGATCTGGATCAAAGAAGACCTACAAGTGGGTATGTGTTTAACCTATTTGGAGGTGCAGTCGGTTGGATGAGTAAGAAACAATCTATAGTGGCACTATCAGCTACAGAGGCAGAATACATGGGAGCCACTCATGCAAGCAAGGAAGCAGTTTGGTTGCAGAGATTGTGTTCAAGTATGGGGTTAGTACAGGGAGCTATAAGGATAGACTGTGACAGCCAAAGTGCAATTTTCAGCATATCATTCAAAGACAAAGCACATTGATGTTCAGTATCACTTTGTGAGGGATACGATAGAAGAAAAAAAGGTGTTGCTGGTAAAGGTAAAAGTGGACACTTTGAAGAATACTATAGATGCATTGACAAAATCTATGAGCTCTGAGAACTTCTCTTGGTGTAGAGAAACAATGGGCGTTGTAGGGCTGGATAAATGATTAAGCTCTCTTGTGGCCCCTTGAGGAAAGAAAACAACAAGTGGGAGAATGTTGGGTTGTGTTATATTCTTTCCACAATTAGCCAATGCAGTTGACCGGGGGGTTAGAAGGCCCTTCGTTGCGCCGATTGCGTAGTGGGGGGGGGGGGGTCACAGGGTGTTTGAGGGGTGCAGGTAACCCTATATTAGGTTGGGCGGACCTACCTATCGTTTTGTGCATGATTTTCACACATGGTTTTGGACGCGATGGTTTTCGGTCCATGGTATTGGATGCTTTGGCATGTGTAAATATGAATTGTAACATTGAAATGAACATAATGAAAAATCAAGCTGGTAGTCCTGATTTTGGGATCGAGGGGAAAATCTCTTTGTATATGTGTTTTATGTGTTATGCTCTCGCATTGTTTATTTTCTGTGTTTTAGAATCCGTATGCAAGTCATTTCTGTACGGGGTTAAAACCTACAACGCTCGGTTCGCCGCCACTTATGCCTATCACCCAAAATCTGTTGGCTTTTAATAGAGGAACAAGTCAACCATTAGGGATCCTCCCTCAGTTACCTATTACTTTTGGAGGAAAAATCGTTTATCTAAATGTGATGGTAGTCCCAAGCCCTTTAGATTACAATTTACTTCTTGGGCGTGACTATGTTTATGACATGGGAGCTATAGTTTCAACACTCTTTCAAGTGATTTGTTTCCCGCATGAAGGCAAAATTGTCATCGTTGACCAGCTTTCATTTCCTGGTCCAAATATTGCTTCCAGTCAACCATCTTGCCTAAATGGTCCTTTTGTACCAATAGTATCATCCCCGCCACGGATTAATTATGTGGCAACCCGTTCCATACCGACATTAACTAATGATCAATTCAGTGATGTTGTACATCATGTACTGGGGGCATTGGAACCAGATCTCTCCTTCATGACCTCTTATGAGTTGTGATCGAATCTGAGGATAGTTCTTTTAATGTGTCAACCTCGTTAAAAAATGAAACAGGCCCACGAGGATAGTTCTTGTTCTTGTGTCAACCTCGTTAAAAAAATGAAACAAAAGATATGAAGATAATTCTTTTACTGTGTCATCCTCATTAAAAAATGAAACCATGGATATGAGGATAGTTCTTTTATTGTGTCAACCTCATTAAAAAATGAAACAGCTCCTAGGAGGATAATTCCTTGTCTTGTGTCAACCTCGTTAAAAAATGAAACCAAGGGTATGAGGATAGTTCCTGGTCTTGTGTCAACCTCATTAAAAAAATGAAACAAAGGGTATGAGGATTGTTCCTTGTCTTGTGTCAACCTCGTTAAAAAATGAAGCAAGGAATATGAGCATAGTTCCTTGTTTTGTGTCAAGCTCGTTAAAAATTGAAACAAGGAATCTAAGCAGAGTTCCTTGTCTTGTGTCAAGCTCATTAAAAAATGAAACAAGGTCCCCTGGAGAAAAATTCCACTTCAAGTCTTTGATTAGATCTCGTAAAGTCCCAGTTGAGTCTTTCACTTGATCTCGTAAAAGAACCTTCATTCCATCCACCTGATAGCCATGAGTAGTCTACTTAGGTGAATGTAATGAAGCTTGGGGGGCATGCACCTACTGGTAAAGTTAAGTTTCCCTATAGGTTATGTGAAGGGAATCACCCCTTTCACTTTTGTCCCTATCTGGATGAAGCCAAAAAGGTGTTGGATAACCATCATGCTTCACCGCAGCGACTTCCATCTGGTTACAAGAGACTCTCCCTTTCATCATGTTGGGGCATGTAAACTAATCTCAAGCATAGTTTTTCGCTTCAAGCTTGTGTAAAAATGAAACTGAATTCAAGCATAGTTCTTCGTTTCAAGCTTGTGTAAACATGAAACTGAACCCAAGCATAGTTCCCTATGGTTCAAGCTTGTGTAAAAATGAACCCATTTCCATTTTTAACCCTCATGATTGCCATTCTATCAGCCTCTTTTGTCGGATGATCCTTGGTTGTTTTCATCCCATCGCCACCATCCCTTTGGCTGATCATACGCTTTCACTTGGTTGTTTTACCCTTTTTGAGGAGCAGTTGTAATGAGTGATCTTATTAGCCAGCTTCTTCACATAATCAATATGTTTTGAGAAGTTCCAACATCACCAGAACCAGTTGCTACCCTAGACACCACTCTTTCCTCAAAGTAGAGTCCTCTCTAATCTCTTTTCAGACTCTCTAAATATGAAAAGATTGTCGAGCGCTTGTCCTTTCTAGCTCGTTAATGGATTGGGAACGATATCTCTCTTGTTTTATTTTACGATTTTTCGGGATTGAGAGATTAATTTGCGAAAAAGAACTTGTGGAGTTTTCTTTTTGTCCCTTTTCAAACTCTCTAAACATGAAAAAGACTGAGTTATCTTTGTCGTTAAACTCGTTAAAACATCAAATAACGACAAACTTGTCCATCTAGACAAGACCGAGTTTCACCTTCACTAGACTCGTTAAAACATCACATAGCGATGGGTTCGCTCGAAGGGTGAAATTATACAACAAGCATATGTTATCCTCCACAAGCTTGATAAAAATAAATAGGTACTGGTCAACAATGACTGGGGAAAATGGGAAAGGGGAAAACCACTTTATGGTAGCAGGTCACTCTTGAACATGACACTTTCACTTCATCTCCGTGACTATTTGGGTTGGGTTATCTACTTGACGGTTATCATACTCATGTTCTAACACACCATCCATCACTTTTATTTTGGGTCAACGCTGCCAATTCATTCAAAATATTTGGGTTGGGTTATCTAGTTGACGGTTATCATACCTATGGTCTATCACACCATCCATTACTTTGGTTTTGGGTTAATGTTGCCAATTCATTCAGTGTTGCTGATATGTTTAAGAGAAGTCATTCAGTTGCAATACTCATAAACCTTCATTTTTATGACTGACATTCCTGAACCTTGTGTCGTTAGTCAAATTCCATCTCAAAATTCACTACACTCGTTTCGTGTCGTTGATGTGGGATACATCAAGGCCCTCCTGCGACGAGTCACTTCTTGTCGACATCAGCTCATTATCCAAGAAGTTGACTTAGAAACACCAATTCAGTACCTTGATGCTTGCATGCATCAAGGCAGGTTTCTCGCTTCCGGCGATAGGCATATGTCAATGGCCTTCGACCGAAAGACTTTGTATGGTGTTCGACATCAAATCATCCATTCACACCATGTAGAATGTACTGCAGTACCTTGAGGATCATTATCATTATCGGTGATTTCTCTCACATCTGTTAACAAATTACATCATTCGCTAGTAATCAGATGGTGTCTTCCCATGTTGGACTTCAAATCACATATTCACATGGTTAGACTCGTACTTGAGCGAACGGTTGAACGAGATTGAAGACCCCAGATCTAGTTTCATCCCTCCAGGCTGTGATTTCAAGAGTACTAAATCATATGTACAATGGCTTTGCATCGATGGTAATTCCGATCATGGGTCTATATCTGTAGACGACTATTTATGTACATGTAATGAAAGTTTATAAGCTGAGCATGGGTATGCCTTCCCTCAGCAATTCATGTAAAATCAAATATCTTGATATATGTATTGTAATTGATGTAGGCCACCTTCCACCTTGATACCTCCTCATCACGTCGTAAAGCATTTCATTCGACATTGGCATTTTTCCAACTTCATGCTTTAGCGAGCAGCTGTTACAGATCCATTTGGGCACATCAAATCCCAACATTCAAATCAGTGTTTTAGGGTTCATCAAACCCAAATTTCAGTTGCTTCATTCACTAAACAAGTCACCCCTTTGAATGCCTCCTTCCGAGACAATTTCGTGACTTGAAGACATCCAGAAATAGCCTCTAGAGGGACCAGCATAGGTAAGCCCTTATGAAGGTGCGCTGCAGAGTAGTTGAGTCCACTGCCAGGGTGCTCTGCAGAGCACTAAGGCTTCCTTCCACCTGCGTTGGGCGAGAATGAGCGAAATTCACATAGGATTTGGGGAATATTCTTATCTTTTGGAGTCATCTATAAGGTTCCCTCACTTATCAACTCCTATGAGCTCGAAAATGGATGAGGAATGAGTTAAGGTGCATCATATCCTCTCATCCCCTCCTCCATCGAAATAATTCTAAGTATGGAAGGCCATTCAATGCCACCATTAATGACAAAACCTCCTTCATCTTCCTATAAATTGACCACTCATCTAAGTGATCAGGGGCTGGATTATGTTGAATTGTAAGGAGATAATGTTGCTATGAGATTTGACTTTGAAGCAAGTATTGTAATGCTACAAGTTTGTCATGCTTTTGATGTGATGTGGATGGGATCCAAGCTGGAGGAATGGCTTTGAATCAGACACTGATGGTTGTAATTCCTTCTTCTATCTAATAAAGTGTTTGAACCTTTTTCCATATGTTTGTATTGTTTCATAATGCTTATGTGTGTGAATTGTATCTGATTCCTTTCACTTATATTCAATAGATCGTATGCTTTGATCGGTTTTTGTCTTCTGTTGTGTTTACAGGGTACTTCTCAAATGGATTAAGTACGGGAAGGAGCGACGGAATCGATACAAGGGAGACAAGAGGAAAGCGAAACTACAGGTAGGCCTTCTATCTTCTCATCTTATCTATTACTGATAGGAAAAGTCTAAAACACTTTAAACTGTTGTTCTAGATACAACTACTTATCTAGGGAATTAGTATTTATCCGTAGATACCAAATTCTCCAAAACACTAGGGATTCCAGAACTAGTAACTCAACCGACCAAGGGCTTCCAGAGTGTTTGTCCAACCAAGGCTTCTAGGAATTAGTAACTCAACCCACAACCAAAGGAACATGAGAACCAACCATAAAACAAAAGGAAAGAAACCCACAATGCCATGGTTATCTAGGAAATGGAAAGGCTAAGCAATCCATTGTCAATTCAAGTATTCCTCCATGCCAATGACAGGTCATGACCAAGAAACCACAGTCATATGCCATGCATGCCAAAACTAGCAAGGAAATCTCACATGCAATTCGGTACCTACAAGAAAAACTCATTGTAGCTATTGATCTCGATGTCCTCTTGCACTTTCCTACTCTTTCTTTTCCTTCTTCCTCCAAAACTCCAAGTATGCCACACTCCTCCAAGAGTGCTCCAAGAAAACTCTAAGTGTCTAAGAGTATGAGAGAGAGAAAATAGAGAGAGAGCTCCAAAATTTAACTGACAAAAGTCTATGAACTGATCCTCAGAAGCCATTTTATCAATGAAGCCTCTATTTTCTTCACTTTCCATTATTTTCCTTCATTTTCCTCCTTCCATGCAACCTGTGACCTTTCACCTTCCTTTGCTCCTAATTTCCATTATTTTCATAAATAAAATGCCAGTAAATGCCTCATGCCTTTCCAAAGCCTTTGCCAATTTCCTTAGCCATTAATAAACCGAAGTGACACCCATTAGGATGTTTTTTCCACAATTCAATTTGAAATACATGTCCCATGACCTTGGCATTATATTCTCTTACATGGATTTTTGACTAGGGTTGTTACAACTCCTTCCTCCAAAACCTTGAATCCTAAGACTTGGATTACCTCCCAAACTACAAATATCAACACTCCCTCTTAGCAAGGGAGGTACTTCCAACACTAGGAAGTCTCTACCATCATCATCTTTGGCGTAACCAACCCATATAGCGTCCATCACTGGAAGATACTCTGTAGAATGAACCCTGCAATCTCGGTAGTGCCTCTGTCTAATCTCATTTGAACATGAAGACATCAACACTTCTATAGGGTTGCTCCCTCTAATTCTGCACAATGTCCATTGGCTCAACCAGTCACTAATCTCATGTCATACAAGGTCAGTCTAAGTTGTGGTTGAAGACGTGCCATCATCACCACAACCTAGTCCTATAAGCACTCATCCTCCTAGATCAAACACTATTGATGCACATCCCTTCAATCTCGGATATGCAACATGACGATACGATGAAGAAACTAGCCTGCCAATCTGTAGTCCATCACATGAAGCACTCTCGATCAAACCAATCCCATCCATGCCAAACAAATCCTTGAGTTTTCCCAACATTCCATGATAAGTCAAAGGAAGTCCATGATCTGCAAACCACCACACAACATACTACAGTTACCAGGTTCACCACCAATCTACCAGAACTCCTAGCCCATCTCACCATGTAGCCAATCGAGACCACATCTCCATGTATTCAATTGAACCCTCTGCTGCAAGATCGAGACAATCATAACTCCCTTTAAGTTGCTTCATTGTGCACACTCTGATTCACTGGTCCTCAAAGTAGCTATGAAACCATGTTGTATTTCCACGATTTTGGAGTATAAGATAGAATCTTAAATTATTGACGTTACCAATCCAAGTATCATAACAGGACTACTTTGACAAGTTGATCACAAGTCCTTTAATGCATTAACACATCGAGACTCCTGTTGAGTTGTTAGTAGCTCTGTTTGTGAACAACTCTCAACTACCCACTACTCTTCCTCAGATCTTTTCAAATTTTCTTCCCAATAGTACCTTTCTGTGTTGCCCAATGAAGACACACTTAGGGCTATAGGGCTTCTAACTATCACTGTCGAATTCACTTCTCCAACAATGAACTTAGGGCATGGAGAACTACCCAACTTTTGTTGTAGATGTCCTTCTCCACAAGGCAAGTCTAGGGCTAAAAACTACTCTTGGCTGATCAAACCTATGAACTCTTCTTTTGCCTCTTCTAAAAATCCCTTAGTCCTTCAAGATCCTTGTTCCTTAGGGCTTGAAGCAAACCTCTACAATCCTCCACATGTTGTTCTTTAGGTTGCTCTAACTTTTCCAACTTGGTCCACTCTCACGTTGCCCTCCAACAAACCACGAGTGTCCAATACACTATCCAATATGGACCCTTCAGATTTGCTCACACACCATCCAAACTTAACTGATCTAGAGCTCTGAGAATGTTGCCCTTTATTCTACAATAAAGGAGGTATTGCACAAATCTAGGCTCAACAAATTGTTGTAACATCTTCTCACTGGTTAGGGCATCCAACCACTATGAATACCCCCCCCCCCTCGGCTGCTAATAGACTTCTATAAATTGTCCAACCCGGACCCTCATCCATCTAGCAAAACAAATCAATTTAATACATTGTCAAACATACCTCTAGGCTAACGTGGCACTGTTGTAGGGTTCTACTGTTGGTTAAGTCTTGTGACAATCCACGCCATCCCTCTCTCCAAGCTCCAAGATCCTCTTCTCAACTACGGCCTATCTTCTTTAGAGTCATTCTCCCATACGTTGCCATCCTAGGAGGAGATCAGCCTTGGTTTAGGCCTTACAACCCTCTCCAACTTACTCAACCCTTCTCCAAGGCATGGTACGAGTCTGCATCTCCCTAAATAGCCCAAACAAGGCCTCGGGTTCCTGCAACAAGACAAATCCCTGTGGCCTACACAACATAGGTAAACAACCACACAAATTACCACTAACTCATCCCAACCATGCCTCAAAAACATTGGCCCTACTGTAGATTATCTCAGTTCCCAAAATAGTCACGAAGATGTTATATTAGCCCTCTTTCCCTTTGCTTGGAATCTGGCTCTAACTTATGGCCAAACAGAGGTAATCTTCTTCTAATGTGAGCTGCCTTTTGTTGCTCTAGGATGCGACAAACAACTTCACACAAGTCCTTTATTTATACCTTCCTCTAGGGAAATGTGTAGCGCAACAAAAGGTCACCTCATGTCAAGTCCGACTTCACTTCTCTAGACAATTTGCCTACACTTAACTTCAAAAATTTATATCTCCTCATTGACACATCATTTTCATGTGCTTCAAATTGCTCCTTGCTCGTGTAAGGATGCCCTACAATCTCCATTTTCCATATCATCAATCCTCATCACAGTTTCACACCCACATGCTTGGGTGCAAAGCCCATAGGCTTGGGTTCTAAGCCCACAAGGTCACTTGTGGAGCTCCTTCCTCTAAACCCTTGAATCCTAGGGCTCAGAGTATCTCCCAAGATACAAATCTCAACATGTGCTTATGTGGCAGTGGTCATCCTTCTACACTCCCAAGTGTTCCAGTGTTCCCAATCCAACTCAAATTTGGAGGTAGATCAAGGATTATCATATTGCAAGCCCATTTTGACAAGGTGGGACACAACAAAGGTTGAATCTTGTTACACTACAACAATTGGAAGTTGTGAGCCTTCGTAATAGCAATTGAGACATTTCAAGCCCTCTCACAACAATGTAATTTTTTTAGAACAACTGCTTTTCATATATAGTTATTCATACATAAGATTTATTTCCTCCATATGGTTGGGTGAGTTCCTCTTATCGTCTCCTTCCCTAAGAAAGATAATAGACATAACTCTAATAAACTAGTAAAATTCACCCTCTCAAAATGAGGAGGCCTATTTATGAAAGAAAATGAGTCATTAGAAAACCTACTTCCTCGAGAATTGACTCTGATTCAAAGATGTTGGGTACAATCCCCACTTCTTGCATGGCCTGTCATGCCTCAACTTAATCTTTGTGTGCTTGGAAGTCCCATGAAGGCAAGCAATAATCCCATCCCCTCTACAAATGGCAAGTGAATGGGCCTGGATATCATCTTTAGAGGTTTTGCTAAAAAATCAAGAGCTAAAATGATTAGAAATAGAAAGCCCTCTATAAAGATAGTAACAAGGGCTCCTTTCACTAGTTAGCAAGCTAACTTTAGTAACTATTAGTGAATAAAATACATTATTTTATCCCATAAAAGTTGTATTTAATGGGTTCAAATGCACTTTTCTAGTTGAATACATATAATATGAAACACACCTCACTAACAAACTTTCAAATACATATAATACGAAACACACTTCATTAATGACCTTTCAACATTTAGCCCATAGGGGCAATCAATAATTAAGTAATAGGAAACAATGTTATGTCTAAACTAGCAAAGGCAAGAGGTGACAAGGGATAACATTAAGCCTTCTAGTTAGGGAGAATATTACTATCAAATTGTGTGTTTCGTTTGCCTTATAAAGGAACATATTCTCCTTCTTAGCCTTATTGGATTCCTCTGGGAACCCTTCCATCCTAGCTAGTATCCCACCCATGGCTTGAGCTAACCTTCCCTATTTTCACCCACTAGATTGATAATATGTCTCTCCATCAACGAAGCTATTGGACATAAAGCCTTCTTGGGTGGGTGTCTTACTAAATAGCGGGAGTATTCCCTCCCTTCCTATCATGATTCATCTCTTCCCGCATTGAATCCTTGGATGACTTGGTATCATATGTTGTGTTCAATAAAGAAATAAAATATTTAGCAACCAAGGTCAATAATTCCCTGAGAGTGTCTTACCCTAGCCCCAAAATGTTATAATTCCAGTTCCAATCAAAATCTTACTGATGTTATTGGGGTCGTCCCTTCAAAGTGATAAAGAGCTGACCTATGTTTTCCCTCTATGTTACGCCTTATGTCATGCATCCACGTCAAAGAATAATTACAAATTCTCCTTTATGCTTGATGTGTTTGTAATCCATGGAAAGCTTACATGCAAGGTGGATTGGAACTTTGGAACCATTCCCAAAGTCTTCATTAGTGCTACTCCCCCTAATTCTGTGATTTTTCCATGCCATAGTATCACTCATAAAATTCAATACCTTAGTTGACATGGACTTCTAAATAAAAAACAAAGCAATGCACCATGCATTTCTCTTCACTTGTAAAGGGGACATGTGAAAATATAATTAAATCATTCTGCAAGTGCTTGGAATGGTAAATGAATCATGATTGATAGTATGGATATCAATATTTTCCTTTCTTAGTGTGTGCCTTCTATGTTGTAATATCAATTAAAATTCAGTATAACAACTTGTCTTATAATTTTTTATTTATTTTTTCAATGACTCTAAATTCATTAATTTTAAAATCAATATAAGAATTTAATTTTCTAGGTTGCAACCATGATATTCAGTACCATGTCCATTGAAGACATATTCATCAACACATAAATCTAATAATAAATGTCTCTATATGCCTTAAAACTACTCAAAGCTAAATTTAAATTATGTGAAGGAAAATTTAGAACTCATTTCAATTACTTCTAAGTGTTTGTTATGTTGAATCAAATACTAGATTTGGTGTGTAGGAGGGGGAGGAAGCCTCCCATTATACTCCAATAGGATTGCACGAAGCTTTTAGATAAGCGTCAACAAAATTCAAATTGATTACAAGCTTGCATGCATGATGGTTGAATTTGCTTTTATTGTGGTTGGTGGCTTTAAAGTGAGAAAAATAAATCAGATAAATCAATGAGCGACTAAAGAAATCAATTAGATTGGTTTTCCTGTCAAATTCATAAATCATTATAACATTGGATAAAATCATTTCAATTTTCAATAAATTGGATCTCATGTGTGGTGGGCCAGGCTACGTTTTGCAATGAAAGGAAAGCACTTTCAAAGTTAGAAGGAACATCACTACTGTAGCAACACTTGTTCAATATATGTAAAATATAATTAATATAAGAGATGATATTCTTTAAATTTTATTTGAATTTTTGAATAAATATTTTAAATAAAATAAATAAATCATACAAATTTGTATAATATTTTTTAAACCATAACAATGAAATTTATATGATGATGACTCTGCATATGGAGCATAGCAATAAACTAAAAATGCATGAGGCATTGTAAGTCTATGAGGATTGGCAATGCATCATGCATGAGGCATTAAATAATTGGGATAATTTTATATATTTTTTCTTCCTCATACTTAACAATGTAAACTAGGTAATTAGTTCACAAAGTTTTGCAAACTTTAGATTGCATGGATTTTATTTGGAGGAGTCATTGTCCCAACTTAGAGAAAATTCTGGCAGTGGAGTGACATTCAAGTCAACTATTTGAGGTGAAGGAGAAGTCGGTTTGGAAGATAATTTGCCATGCTTCCAATTGTTTGCAACCAAACTGCTGACCCCAAATGCCTTTTAGGAGGAATTAATTGCAACCATAATTATGATATTAAGACCTTTGAACCATGTGCATTGAGCATCAATGTTCTAGTTGATTTTTTAGTGTCTTGATTTGATAAGTAATTAACCTTCTTGATGTTTTCACGAAGAATGTGAAATGCCTTAATTTTCTTGAAGTATTTAAGTTTTGTGCATATTCTCCTAAAAAGGGGTGTTTAGTTTGTTATCTCTTAGGATAGATTGACATCATAGGATTCTAATGATTAGGGAGGAATCACCTAGCATATTTAACTATTAAAGCTTCAAAGCCTTTGCACGTTTAATATCTTTGAGCATTGTAAAAGTTTCTACCTAGTGATTTGAAACTCTGCATATGATCCATGAGTAGAATATTCCCTCTATTCCTTTGGGGTTCAAAATGACCCCCCACGATCTTGCCACCCCTAGGTTTTTCTTTGAGGCACCACCAAAGAAGAGAATGTGTTGTTGTTGAGAATGAGACTAATGTTCAAATTCTTATGTTGGAAGTTGGCTTTTATAGGAATGTCTAGGATAGGAGATAGACATATTCTTGGTAATTAAATTTAAGAAGTACCATCTCAACTCTTGTTTGTCCAAAATTTGGAGGGGATTAGAGGATATACTCTTACTATTCAAATGTTCCATTAATATTGTAACTTCTCCAACCACTGGTTTTGGGAGAGAGGATATATCTTGAAAAATGCTTCTATTTCATGCCAACTAGACCTTCCAACATACGTAGTTGGGGAGAGATTGTATACTCTTTTTAGAATATGCTCTCCCATAAAGGATCCTGCATAGGTTTTGTTCCAACCTACAAATACACCATGAATATGAGAGGTCCATGTGAGCTTTGGCGATATATCATTTAATACAAGAATCTAGAACTACTTTATGAACGTGTAAGATAAGAAAAGGTGAGAAATGGTTTCAATATTGTATTTGCAATAAGGTAATGTGGAGGGGCCATGGATACCATCTTTGCTAAACTTCCAACTATGATTATATTTTTGTGGGCCAATGCCAAACATAATATATTTATTTTGTGGAGCCCATTTGAATTCCAAATTATAGATTTAAAAGGAAGACTATATAGGAACAAAAGATATTCATAATCTTAATTAACATAAAAGCTTGATTTTCTGCAACTTTAAATGTTTTCTTCCTCTTTGTGGGTTGGGGTGCAACCTAATATTAAGGAAAGGAGGGCATCTAAAAGAGAATTTAAGAGAGTATGGATGGTTTCTATTAGCCAACCTCACTAAATGCCTTCTTGATCTCATTTTGAAAAATGTACCAAAGAGATTATGCCATTGTAACCCATCCAATTTTTTAGGGGAAGCAAATTTCTATTGTTTTCCAAAGGAGGCCTTCTCAAGATATTGTCATTCCGTAAAATTATTAGGAAGCCACTTCCTGAAATCCATGTGAGATTATATTTTATGAGAGGGAGGGCTATAGCCATAAGTCGCCAAATTTTAGTCCCCCTGTGAGGAAGGCGACAATAGTCTAGACAACATTTTCTTTCCACCTCAATATGTTTCTTAAATAGGGCATATTTCCGCCATTCTTCCTTTTTCGTAATTATACACCAAAGAATCTTTGCCCCCATGTTGATCGGAAAAAATGTCCTCTGTCAACATTAGGGGAAGACCACCCTATCGGGAACTTAAAGCAACTCCTTTTGTGTTGAAATGGTGGTTCTGACTGGTTAAACTAGGTCCAGCTACCCTTTCTCTATCTCTATTAGCTTAAAGTAAATCTTTTAGTTTCCAACAAAGAAAGAGAAATTGGATTAGCCTTCTTGCTGAGCTCGAGCAAAGAAGAAAATCCTTAAGTTGATATATGGCTTAGCCAAACTAGAAATATGCTTGGCCTCTTTAAGAAGTGGAATTATAGAAATGCGAAGTTAAACTAAATGCATATGCAAAACTAATCTAAAGCATGAAATCCTATCTCGAACTAGAATGGGATAGCCCTCTCCTAATCTAAGAGCAAGTTAACTGAAATAGGGAAAGAACTGATATAATTCATCATATGATTTTGTATTAATTAAAGGAAGTAGTTCACATTAACTAATACAAGTGAAAGAAAAATAAGCTTGCAGATGAATATTGAATAGTTATCAATCACCACAGGAATACTTCAATGAATTAAGATTGTTTCCGATCTCATTCTACCCTACAAAGATAGGTTTAATAAAGTTTCAACAACAAAATGTCAATGACACAACAATAATGCATAATATAAAAGAAACATAATACTATTTAGAGTAAAGATCATAACCAAAAATTAAACTTTAACAATGAGACAATAATCCTGAGTTCTGGTAATAGTATACAAGAACAAGAATCAATTAAAACCATGCCAAAGTTTTACTACCACAGTTCTGAGAGTAGCTTTGACCCTTAATGAAAGTGCTTGCAATAGTGCAAAGTCCCTTTATAGTAGAGCCATAACTTCTCTACAATTTCTACAATAAAACTATATGTGCTCTATAATAGTGCGAAAACAAATAGAATTATTACAGAGCCCCTTGTGTGTGATCACGACCTCCCCACCTCTTATTGAAGAGACATGTATTTATACAGAGTTTCAAAGTTAACAGATCCCTTCGGTTTCTCAACAAACGAGAAATAAAAAGTAAATTAATCTGGAGGTTTTATATTTTGTTGAATCACAAGCTGAACTTAGAAGATCTTGGAAGCTTCATTTGGATCAGATTTGAACAGTCTTCGAATGAGAAGAAGGGTAGTTTCCAACAAATTATCCAAGCCCTGAGGTTTAGATCAATTGGTTGAGTTCCTGTTGATAAGTACCTTGCCATTGGGAGGTGACTATGTCAATTCTTCTTGACACCCTCAGGGTTAGGCTCTGTTAGTTTGGTTGATGGGATTTGATCCCTTCGGGTTGATATGCCTGGATTTTTCTTGGGAAAAAGAAGAAGAAGCAAAAGACATACCAACCTTCTTGACATAGGAAATAGAGAATGCAATGAGTGATTGCGAGAGAGCGAATGTTGGTGTTCCAAGCATTGTATTGATTTTTTCTTTAGGAACAAGCCTTCTAGAAGCATAAAGGAAGTGGTGGACAATGGATTTAAATATGAAAGTTATAGCAGTGGAGGATCATCCCAAGAATAGGGCATCATCTACAAAAATTCCAACTCACGCCTTAGAGTCTCTTCCATAATTATGTAAAGCAGGGGTGAAAATGGACATCCTTAATGAAGGCCTTTAGAGGACATGAAGAAACCAATTGATATTTCGTTGACTAAGGGAAATATTCAAATACCGCTAATGTAGGTTGTGATCCATCTAATAATATTTTCTCCAAACCCGAACTTCCTTGGAATAAAAAAAAAAAA
The DNA here is from genome assembly GCA_031772625.1 of Pinus tabuliformis. Taxonomy (NCBI): domain Eukaryota; kingdom Viridiplantae; phylum Streptophyta; class Pinopsida; order Pinales; family Pinaceae; genus Pinus; species Pinus tabuliformis. Next base: position 80,924,014 of record CM062804.1, on the reverse strand, counting down.
ATTGATGTCGAACATGGTCAAAAGCATTAGCTATAGCCAAATTTATAATCATACCTCTTTCATCTCTATCTTTGCTAGAATGAATTTCCTTTTGAACCAAATTATATTATCAAATATTTAACGTTGCTCCATGAAACCTCCTTGATTCTCCATGATAATTTTGGGCAACAAAGGGTTAATGCAGTTGGAAATAAACATAGAAATAATTTTACAAGAAACATTACAAAGAGATATCAGACGAAATTTAGAGGAGGAGGCTAGGTTGACTTCTTTGGGGATAATAGGCAAACAAGTGGAGTTGATACCCCTTCCTAGAATTACAACATGATGAACAATATTTATCATTCTTGTCAGATTTGATTTTATGATAGACACAAATTTTCTGTACAAATGTGTTGAAAAACCATAACTTTATCAAGATCTAATGAAAGGATGGTTTTCCATATCTCTTCCTCCAATGTTTGCCTATCTAAAATAATATAGTCCTCTGGAAAGATGATGCAGGGGACATAGTTAAGTATATCCTTTTTCATCCTCTTTGTAATTTGAGGGGATTTCTATGTACAGGGACATAAAATGGTTTATGGCAGATCTTTTATATTTTCAAAACAACTTATTATCTCTCCATTAACTTGAATTGATTGTACATTTCTTTTCCATAACCTCATATTTGCTTGGCCATGGAATAATTTAGTATTTTTGTCTCCTACCTTGAGCCAAAGGCTCCTTGAATTGAGTCTCTAGCATTCCTCTTTGTCTTTGAGAGCTTTCTATAGGTGGATGAATCTTATCTTTTCTTCCACAAGGAGCTTTTAAGTAACATTCCCTTGTTAAATATGTTCTTGAGATTTCTACATGCAATTGAATCTTATATTCTCTTCCATGAGGATCTTCTATGTAACAGTCCCTTACTCAATTTGTTATTAGCTTTCCTCTAAATGTGCTTTCAACCCCAAGGGTTCTTGATCCCTTGTATTAAATTTTATTTTAACCCAAGATTTTAGTGCTACTTTAGTTGATTTTATATTTTTCTCCCAAATATAGGTAGGGTATCCTTCCATGCTTGATTTTAAGCAACAAAAACTATTTTGAAGAATTCTTAATTAGACATCCATTAAGGGTTGAAATGGATTGGGAGGGGAATATAGTCTTCTTGTTGATTGAGGAGGAGTCAATTTGGTTTATGATTAGAGCCATACCAAGCAATGATTTGAGAGGAAGGGCTATTTTTTTGCTCCAAAATGCCCCTTGCACAAGAAGTCTATCAAGGCATATAGAGATATGACCTAGGCCTTGTTGTTGATTATTCCATTTGTACTTGTATTTGTAGTCTTACATCGACCAAGTCCATCATTGAGATAACACCCTTCATTTTCTCTTTCAATGGATATCTTACTATGGATCCACCCTTTTTCTCCCAGTAATGAAGTGTGGTGTTGAAAGAAATCATAGACAAATGTGTTATTTTTATTATATTCGATGCCTTTCAAGGAGACGAGAGAGTTCCAACACTAAACTTTTTCTTAGTGGGTTAGTGGCATGTAAATATTTATTTTAGTAAAAACTTTACCTTAAGTTGAGTGGAGAAGATGGGTAAATACCCAATGGGCAATGTTGATGGAGGAAAGAAGTTGGAGGGAGTTTGACCAAAGAGTACAAATGCTTCCTAAAGCTCCCCTCGAATTAACTACCTTCATTGAACTTCCTTTCCAAATTGAGCCATACTTTCTTGAGAGTTCCTAATACTCTAATTTTATCTCCTAGAGTAGGACAATTTGAGTTTTTTCTTCTTTCATTAGATTGGGTACAACAACCTTGTTCTCATTACCTAATCCCCTACAATTCCAAGAGGCAATTTTCATCATTTATTTGAATTTTTGGGGTTTCCTCCCTAGAGAGGAATTGAGCCACTTTGGCTCCTATTCATTTTTGGTCTTGTATAATGCATTGTATCAACGATGTGCCACATTCCCATTTCTTGGTCACTATATTCTTGTTTTTCTCTCTTGTCTCAAATGGTATTCTTCCCACTTTTCTCCCTGTTTTTCCCGCCATTTTAAGCTTTTTCTATTTCTTCGTTTGAATTTTATATATAAAAAGCAACAACAAAATTGGATGGCATTGTGATATAAAACTTTGGCCTATGGTCATATCTAGCATCTAGAAATTTCTCGATATCAGCTTTCCAATTCCCATTGTTACAGGTGATGGCAGTTATTAGAAAAGTCTAAAACAAAATTAGATCATATTGTAATACAAAACCTTGGATTCTAGCCATATATGGCATATAGAAATTCCTTATTCTTGACCTTCCAAATCCTATTATTACAGGCATGACAAGTATACTCCTCTAGATACTGAGGTAACAACAACACTAATCATTATAGAAATAAAATCCCAAACATAGTGATATTAGGGAGTTTGAATAAGACACAACAAGTGAACTCTAAGTATTGTGTGTGTGTGTGTGTTTTCTGTGAATTTTTGTAAGTTGGGATGAGTTAAGAGGAGCCTTTTTGGTAGAGTGTTGATGTAAAAGATTTCAAGAGGAGGGGGTAAGCTTATCATTTGAGGAGCTTTGCTTTGGTAGTGTATTGGTATGTTGAGCCTAGGTCGAGGCTAGTCCCATTATTGGATGGAAGAACAATCTCCCCACCTGTGATATGTTGTCACGAGGACCGTGTGAGGCTTAGTTAATTTTGGACACCCCCTTGGGATAGTTTTTATCCCTCAAAGTTGGTTCCCACCCTTAACCCCTCCCTATGATATTTGAACATGAGACCTAATGGGAACCAAATTATGCATAAACCAACTAGTCTACACTTCATGTGTGTGTTTGTGTTTGTGTGTGATAAATCCCCATATTAGAGGATATATGGAATGAATGGACTAGTTTTTTGCCCAAATGAGTGCTTAGCCTCGTTGGCTTCCATGTGCAGGCGTGAGGACTGTGTGTACAATATAAATTACAAATCCCTATATTGGGTGCTAGATGGATTGAATAGACTGATTTTTTGCTTGAAGTAATTCGTAGTCTCCTTGGCCTCCATGTGCAGGCATGAGGACAATGTCCAATGCATGACTCATAAATACTAGGATTATCAGTTAATTAAGGACGATAATGAGACAATGTTTTCACTAGCACAAAACGTTCTACATGATGTTGATGGAAATAATAATCATTGTGTTGGAAATAGACAAAATGATAACAAAGAGTCTATAGCTTATCCTTCATCTTAAGTTCCCACACTCTGTGATGGTAACAAATAAACTCCCTCCTCTGATTGTCATGAATAGTGTGGTTAACACTAAGCTTGGTTGATTTCCCCCTTTGCTTCCCATTGTCCACATTTCATTGCTTGATGTAAGCACCATGAGGCCTCGCTCCCGCAAAGCCCCTATCTATTACACTAGGGCCATGACTAATAATGTTGCTACAACAACATATGCCTTCCAATGCTAAGATCCATCAACCATTCAAAAAGCTCCACTTTATGGAAGTGAAGGTTAAGGGGGGAATTTCTTCCTAGGATGATTTTACAATCAATTTGATGGTTAAAGACTTCATGATAGACCTAATATCTAGCCACACCAAAGACACTAAATATTATCGCCCCATAGAACTATACTAGTGTATGAATTAGTTCATCACGAATGCTTTTCTCGCCCAAGAAATCAATAACTTTGAGCTTTGGCAATGATTGGGAAAATTTAAAACCAAACCGCCTTAAGATTATTCTCAAGGCTTGCTTGGTTAAAAAGAATGGAAACATTATCATCTCAAATGCACCCAATTACTATAAGGACAATCCCATTGAAATTTTGGTACCTTATTGTTACAAATCCATTTGGGCACATCAAATCCCAACACCCAAATCAATATTTTAGGGCCCATCAAACCCTGAATTCAATTGTTTCATGCCCTAAATAAGTCACTCTTTGAATGCCTCCTTCCCAGACAGTTTCATGACTTAAATACATTAAGAAATAGCCTCTGGAGGGACCAGCGAAGGTAAGCCCTTACGAGGGTGCACTGTAGAGCAGTTGAGTCCACTGCCAGGGTGCTCTACAAAGCACTTAGGCTTCCTTTCACCTGCGTTGGGCGAGAATGAGCGAAATTCACATAGGGTTTGGGGAATATTCTTATCTTTTGGAGTCATCTAAAAGGTTCCCTCACTTATCAACTCCTATGAGCTCGAAAATGGATGAGGAATGAGTTAAGGTGCATCCTATCCTCTCATCCCTTCCTCCATGGAACTAATTCTAAGTATGGAAGGCCATTCAATGCCACCATTAATGACAAAACCTCCTTCATATTCCTATAAATTGACCACTCATCTAAGTGATCAGGGGTTGGATTATGTTGATTTGCAAGGAGATAACGCTGCTATGAGATTTGGCTTTGAAGCAAGTATTGTAATGCTACAAGTTTGTCATGCTTTTGATGTGATGCGGATGGGATCCAAGCTAGAGGAATGACTTTGAATCAGACACCAATGGTTGTAATTCCTTCTTCTATCTAATAAAGTGTTTGAACCTTTTTCCATATGTTTGTATTGTTTCATAATGCTTATGTGTGTGAATTGTATCTGACTCCTTTCACTTATATTCAATAGATCGTACGCTTTGATCGGTTTTTGTCTTCTGTTGTGTTTACAGGGTACTTCTCAAGCGGATTAAGTATGGGAAGGAGTGACGGAATTGATACAAGGGAGACGAGAGGAAAGCAGAACTATAGGTAGGCCTTCTATCTTCTCATCTTATCTATTAGGGAAAGTCTAAAACACTTTAAATTGTTGTTCTAGATACAACTACTTATCTAGGGAATTAGTATTTATCCGTAGATGCTAAATTCTCCAAAACAAATTGGCGACCATACTGGAGATAAATCCTCTTTCCTAGTAGCTTATCCACCTCCTAAGACATCCTTGTAGACCTTCTTTGTGTTCATAGATTGTAATTCAACTGTTTACATTGAAAAATTGGTCAAAACTGTGTCAAATACCTCTTGAAATGGCTTACTGTCACCAGCGTAGGCTTGTGAGGGACACAATGCGCTGCAAAGCACCCCTGGCTTAGGGACAGTGCTCTAAAGCACACTGTCTCCCACTCTGGGTTGCGCTGATCCTCCTAGGATCAATTTCCCACCTTTGGAAAGAGTTTTTGCCAACTTTTCTCTCTTTGATTGTTTGCTGATTATTCAATGAATATTATGTCTCAGAAAATGAGTTTCTATCTCCTGGTCTAGCCCAACTTTGATTGCATTGATTAATGTTTCTTAACGTTTTCTTTGTCATTATCGATCGATAGTCAAAGTTAGGATATAATTTATTAGTCTTCATTCAAAGGAAAGTGTTGTAAAGTCTTCTCTTCCTTTGAATTAGAACTGTCGTAAAAGTCTTCGTTCTTATGAAAGATTGATTAATTGTAAGTGCATATTTCCTTTTTGTTCATCATAAGATTAAGGGATTCGAAAAGAAAAACTTTCATTGTTCATATTGTAGTTTGTGAACATTTGAAAGGAATAGCTAGGGAAATTGCATTAGATGTGCTCTTTGCTCTTTGTCAAACATCTGATTGCTTTATCCCTATAGCTAAGGATTTTCATTGTTAAATTGAATGCAAAGAATGCTTATCATATTAGTTGCATTTTAGGAATTGAAAACATACATCACGTGGTGAACCTTGAAAGGCAAATTCTAAAGAAGATCAACTTAAAATTTATCTGAATTTATCTAATGGAGCATTGTCACCTAACGAAAAACATTTAGTAGTTCTAGGCAAGAGACATGTTCCGGTGTCGTAAAACAAAGCAGCTGTCGCTAACTTGTCTACAATACATCTCGAGTGTGATACCTCATTCCACGTACGTGAGTATATCCTAGCTTGTCCACGTACCTTCGGGTATATAGGGCGGTGTTACAGTACGTAAAGTGTATGGGAATGCTCTCACTGTGCGGTTTTGCATTAGACAACGCTTATACAAACTAGGCCTCCACGTACCTTCGGGTATATGGGAGGACAACTCTAGGTTTCTATCCATCCTTAAGTAACCGAGTCGGTTGCTTTGTACACTGTGATACACCGAACACAACATTCAAGGAGATTTCTTGCCTGTACTTCTTGGTTCGCCAGGAGGCATTCTGCAGTTCACAGTTGCTTGGTAAACCTTTTGCCTAGATTATCCCTTTTCTATTTTGTTACGGTACTTTGATTAAAATAAAATTAATTGACCGTGGATAACATCCTCCACACTTGCTCCTTAGTTGACCTTAGGTTGAAACATATGGCGACAAATCCGGAGTCAACCGATCAAGGAATTCCTTTTGATGGGAATCCTAGTCCTTTTCCTTCTTTCGAAAATATCGATGCTCCTTATATGGCTACATTATCCCTACCGGGACTTACCATTGGCTTGCCAGTATGGTTGTTTTCAACCTCCTTGGTTCAAAATGTCGTGATTTCTCCACAACCGAGTACACCTCCAATTGGACAAAATCAACCTCGAGTTGATCCTAAAGATGACCCTTTGCCTTCTTCCTCGGTTGTTTCTTCCTCCCCTTATTCCTCTTCGCCTGGTGAAAGTATTGGTACTAGTAACCGGGTGGCTAAGAAGAATAAGAAAGGCAAGAAGAAGAAGAAGAAGCAAATTCAGTAGAGGGGCAACCAAGCAAACATTGCTTTGAATGCAACATCTGATGAGAAACCATCCGTCGAGCCTCACAAAGTTCGATATCCATGCAAAATTTGTGTGGGAGACTATCTTCTTTGAAACTGTCCTGATATTCCTTGGATTTTAGAAGAATGATCTTCTTGTTCACGTCATCCTGTGTCATCAACTTCTAGAGATCATGTTGGTGACACACCATCAACTAGTGGTAGTAAAGTTCATGGACATAAGGGTAAAGTTAAGTTTCCCTGTAGGTTATGTGAAGGGAATCACCCCATTCACCTTTGTCCCTATCTGGATGAAGCCAAAAAAGTGTTGGATAACCGTCCTGCTTCACCGCAACGACTTCCATCTAGTTACAGGAAACTCTCCCTAAATCCTTCACTAGTTGATGAATTGACTGACCAAAATCAACCGTCTATCAAACCCACTCTCTCTAAATGTGAATCCTATGAGTGTATACCCGACCCAAATCAACAGGTCGAGGTAACAGTTGACCCGATTTCACCTTCAACTAATCGTACCTTTCCCGAAGAGAGTGAATATGATACCACTCAGGTTCTTTTTGTTTCTTCAGATTCCAATGAGCTTGGGGGCAATCCTCCTGTTCCATTAAGACAAGAGGAAAATCCTCATGCTCTTGTAACTCAAGGGGTTAATTCTCCCGTTCTTACAGTACCCCCTCCAAGTAGTCTAGTCACTTCCTTTGATTGGAATCGACTGGCAGGATTCCGTCTTCCTTCTTATGTGCCTTTCCAGATCATAGTACAAGTTTGTAATATGATTGTATCAGGCACTATTATAGATGAAGGTGCATCTGTGAGTATCCTTTCCTCAACTGCTTGGCAAGCGCTTGGTTCACCACCGCTTATGCCTGTTACCCAGAATCTGTTGGATTTTAACAGAGGAACCAGTCAACCATTAGGGATCCTTCCTCAGTTGCCTATTACTTTGGGAGGAAAAATCATTTATCTGAATGTGATGGTAGTCCCAGGCCCTTTAGATTACAATTTACTTCTAGGGCGCGACTATGTTTATGACATGGGAGCTATTGTTTCAACACTCTTTCGAGTGATTTGTTTCCCGTGTGAAGGTAGAATTGTCACAGTTGACCAACTTTCATTTCCCGGTCCAAATATGTCTTCCGATCAATCATCTTCCCTAAGTGGTCCTTTTGTACTAATGGTATCATCCCTGCCACAGGTCAATTATGTGGCAACCTGTTCCATACCTACATCAACTGACGATCAATTCAGTGATGTTGTACATCATGTACCGGGGGCATTAGAACCAGATCTCACCTTCATGACCTCTTCTGACTTGTGACAGGTCCATGAGGACGGTTCTTTTACTATGTCAACCTCGTTAAAAAATGAAATAGGTCCATGAGGATAATTCCTTGTCTTGTGTCAACCTCGTTAAAAAATGAAACAAGGAATATGAGGATATTTCCTTGTCTTGTGCCAACCTCGTTAAAAAATGAAATCAAGGAACATGAGGATGGTTCTTTTACTGTGTCAACCTCATTAAAAAAAATGAAACCAATGATATGAGGATAGTTCTTTTACTGTGTCCACGTCGTTAAAAAATGAAACAGGTATACGAGGATAGTTCGTTGTCTTGTGTTAACCTCGTTAAAAAATGAAACAAGGAATATGAGGATAGTTCTTTTACTGTGTCAACCTCATTAAAAAATGAAACAACTCCCATGAGGATAGTTCGTTGTCTTGTGTCAACCTCGTTAAAAAATGAAACCAAGGGTATGAGGATAGTTCCTGGTCTTGTGTCAAGCTCATTAAAAAATGAAACAAGGAATATGAGCATAGTTCCTTGTCTTGTGTCAAGATCGTTAAAAAAATTGAAACAAGGACTCTTGGAGCAAAGTTCCAATTTGAATCTTTGATTAGATATCATAAAATCTAAGTCGAGTATTTCACTTGATCTCGTAAACAAACCTTCATTCCATCCACCTGATAGCCACAAGTAGTCTACTTAGGTGAATGTAATGAAGCTTGGGGGCATGCAACTAATGGTAAAGTTCAGTTTCCTTGTAGGTTATGTGAAGGGAATCACCCCATTCACCTTTGTCCCTATCTGGACGAAGCCAAAAAATGTTGGATAACCTTCGTGCTTCACCACAACGACTTCCATCTGGTTACAGGAGACTCTCCCTTTCATCATGCTGGGGGCATGTAAACCAATCTCAAGCATAGTTCTTCATTTCAAGCTTGTGTAAAAATGAAACTGAATCTAAGCATAGTTCCCTATGGTTCAAACTTGTGTAAAAATGAACCCATTTCCATTTTTTAACCCTCGTCATTGCCATTCTATCAGCCTTTTTCGTCAGATGACCCTTGTTGTTTTCATCCCATCGCCACCATCCCTTTGGCCGATCATACTCTTTCACTTGGTTGTTTTACCCTTTTTGAGGAACAGTTGCAATGAGTAGTCTTATTATCCAACCTCCTCACATAAATCAACATGTTTTGAGAAGTTCCAACATCACTAGAACCAGTTGCTACTCTAGACACCACTCGTTCTTCAAAGTGGAGTCCCCTTTAAGCTTTTTTTAGACTCTCTAAACATGAAGAGGTTGTCGAGTGCTTGTCCTTTCCAGCTCATTAACGGATTGGAAACGATATCTCTCTTGTATTATTTTATGCTTTTTCAGGCTTGAGAGATTAATTTAAGAAAAAAAAAACAAAAAACAAAAAAAAACAAAAACAAAAACAAAAACAAAAAACAAAAACAAAAAAAAAAAAAAAAAAAAAAAAAAAACAAAAAAAAACAAAAAAAAAAACTTGTGGAGTTTTCTTTTAGTCCCTTTTCAAACTCTCTAAACATGAAAATGAACGAGTTATCTTTGTCTTTAAACTCGTTGAAACATCAAATAGCGACAAAGTTGTCCATCTAGACAAGACTGAGTTTCACCTTCGCTAGACTCATTAAAACATCAAATAGCGATGGATTCGCCCTAAGGGTGAAATTGTACAACAAGCATATGTTATCCTCCTCAAGCTTGATAAAAATAAAGAGGTACTAGTCAGCAATGACTGGGGAAAATGGGAAAAAGGGGAAAACCACTTTATGGTAGCAGGTCGCTCTTGAACATGACACTTTCACTTCATCTCCGTGACTATTTGGGTTGGGTTATCTGCTTGACGATTATCATACCTATGGTCTATCTGACCATCCATCACTTTGTTTTGGGTCAATGCTGCCAATTCATTCAGACTATTTGGGTTGGGTTATCTGCTTGATGGTTATCATACCTATGGTCTATCACACCATCCATTACTTTGGTTTTGGGTCAATGCTGCCAATTCATTCAGTGTCGCCGATATGTTCAAGAGAATTCATCCTTTACAGTACCATAAACCTTCATTTTCATGACCACCATTCCTGAACCTTGTTTCATCAATCAAATTCCATCTCTAAGATCATTACACTCGTTTTGTGTCGTTGATGTGGGATACATCAAGACCCTCTTGCTACGAGTTGCTTCTTGTCGACATTAGCACATTATCCAAGAAGTTGACTTAGAAACACCCTTCAAGTACCTTGAGGCTTGCATGCATCAATGGCAAGTTTCTCGCTTCCGGCGATAGTTTGACATCAATGAGCTTCGATCGAAAGGCTTTGTATGGTTTTCGACATCAAATCATCCATTCACACCATGCAGAATGTACCACAGTGCCTTGAGGATCATTATCATTATCGGTGATTTCTCTCGCATCTGTTAACAGCTTACATCATTGGATGGTAATCAGATGGTGTCTTCCCATGTTCGACTTCAAATCACATATTCACATGGTTAGATTCGTACTTGAGCGAACGATTGAACAAGATAGAAGACCCCAGATCTAGTTTCATCCATTTGGGCTGCGATTTCAGGAGTACTAAATCATATGTACAATGGTTTTACATTGATGGTGATTCCGATCATTGCTTTATATCTATAGACGACTATTTATGTACATGTAATGAAAGTTTGTATGTTGAGCATGGGTATGCCTTCTCTCAGCAATTCATGTAAAATCAAATATCATGATATATGTATTATAATTGATGCAGGTCACCTTCCACTTTGATACCTCCTCATCACATTGTAAAGCATTTCATTCGACATTAGCATTTTTCTGACCTCACGCTTTAGGGGGCAGTTGTTACAGATGATCCAGGTCCGGGTGTGAAGAAGGACCCTTCCAAGACCTTTTAATTTCGTGATTTGTTAAAATTGCATTTTAAAAGAACATTAATGAATATATCTGCATGCGGAAAAGAAGATGAACAAGACAATCATCAACACATGAAAACATAAGCCGTTGATAACAGAGTTCGTCCAGGAGGGACTACATCTCTAGGCCCCAGTGTCAAGATGGTGTAGGCCGTTGCATTAAGTGTTGTCAATAAAGATGATGTACACACGAGATGATGTCCTAATCATACAAGGAAAAATGCCCTCACGTAGGAGTGGCTCTAAGCGATATTCCACAACTTGGAAGTCTCAATCAAACTCCTATCAGTATGACACAAAAAACATGCATGATGAACATCCCGCCAACATGGCACAAAAGGGATTTCATAAACAAAACATGCATGACGACAACAAGAGTATCCCAACAACATACAACAAGGGATCTCAAAGCATAACATGAAGAGTTATGACAACAAGTACGTCATATAAAAGATTCCATATCAAATCAACAAGGAATCATGACAACATATAATAAATAAGATCTTGCGTCAATATCAATCAAGGATCTATGCAGCATAAGATGAAGAAGTGGATGTTCATATCTTTAGGAAAACAATCCACGGTGAATAGTTGTTCATATTGTCGATGGGCAGGCAGGGCCGTTACCATTCTGGACTTCGACCTCTCTACGAGTGGCCATATGAAGAAGTGGGGGCATCTGAAACAGCTATAAATAAGCTGTAGCTTGCCGAACATCGATCTCACAGCATCGCTCGTAAGAAGAAGACTATTTTGGACTATGTTACTGCAGCTCGCTAATCAGACATCTATGGCTAATCAAGAAGAAGACTGCTCAAGCTTTTTAGCGCTCTGGCTGTAACTCTACATTCATGCTTCCATGAATGACCCACGACACTGTCTAGCTATTGCAGCCTCCTCATTGGCTCTCTTGGCCCTCTCTGGCACGCAGGCTCTCGAGCTCTTGGCCCTCTCTGGCACGCAGGCTCTCTGGCTCTTCAGCACGCTTCCCTGGGCACTCTGCCTCCATACATGCAAAGAATACATGCGAAACACAAAAATACACAGAAAACATTGAAAAATCCGATAGACTAGATTTCAAATTTCATCAAATCAGGATTTATTTGCCTATCGGATCTGTGTTGATCGCAATCACATGTCGCTAATGTTACTGGCCCTGTATATCGGGGAATCACTGATCGTCGATCTGCCGATTTAATCCTGGACATTTATCTCTTTCCGATCTGATGGCGTAGATCGCATCGCAAATCGTAATCGCTGCGGCCAAGGGTTCCACCTTTGGCATCCGTCGACGCCGATCGCCTATATCGGCAATCTCATATCACTCGTTCCAAAGGCCCGATATCGCAACTAGCATTCCCCCGATCTCGGAGTAGTCAAAGATCACTGATTGGAGGTTCTAAAGCCCCGCTTAAGTTTTCCCTTTGGGCTCCTTCCGATGCGATTTGCCTCATAAGGCTAAAAAACCCATTTTTATGAGAAAATCCTCCTTTTCCAAAGGAACTAAGGCAAACACTTTTCGCGATAACTTCATCATCCGGACTCGGATTGACGAACTGTTCACACCTCCATGATCAGGATGACAAGATCTATGCTCTGATCCTAGGTCGACATCATTCTGATCACTTTGATTTTCGAGCATTCATAAGCCCTCTTTGTCCTTTGTGTCTCTCTGGAGCCATCTGAATCAACAGATCCATTTGGGCACATAAAATCCCAACATCCAGATCAGTGTTTTAGGTCTCATCAAACCCTAAATTCAGTTGTTTCATGCCCTAAATAAGTCAACCCTTTGAATGCCTCCTTCCCAGACAGTTTCATGACTTGAATACATCAAGAAATAGCCTCTGGAGGGACCAGCGCAGGTAAGCCCTTACGAGGGTGCGCTGCAGAGCAGTTAAGTCCACTGCCAGGGTGCTCTGCAAAGCACTTAGGCTTCCTTTCACCTGCACTAGGTGAGAATGAGAGAAATTCACATAGGGTTTGGGGAATATTCTTATCTTTTGGAGTCATCTAGAAGGTTCCCTCACTTATCAACTCCTATGAGCTCGAAAATGGATGAGGAATGAGTTAAGGTGCATCTTATCCTCTCATCCCTTCCTCCATGGAACTAATTCTAAGTATGGAAGGCCATTCAATGCCACCATTAATGACAAAATCTCCTTCATCTTCCTATAAATTGACCACTCATCTAAGTGATCAGGGGCTGGATTATGTTGAATTACAAGGAGATAATGTTGCTATGAGATTTGGCTTTGAAGCAAGTATTGTAATGCTACAAGTTTGTCATGCTTTTGATGTGATGTGGATGGAATCCAAGCTGGAAGAATGGCTTTGAATCAGACACCAATGGTTGTAATTCCTTCTTCTATCTAATAAAGTGTTTGAACCTTTTTCCATATGTTTGTATTGTTTCATAATTGTTATGTGTGTGAATTGTATCTGATTCCTTTCACTTATATTCAATAGATCATATGCTTTGATCGATTTTTGTCTTCTGTTGTGTTTACAGGGTACTTCTCAAGCGGATTAAGTACGGGAAGGTGCGATGGAATCGATACAAGGGAGACAAGAGGAAAGCGGAACTACAGGTAGGCCTCCTATCTTCTCATCTTATCTATTGCTTATAGGAAAAATCTAAAACACTTTAAAATGTTGTTCTAGATACATCTACTTATCTAGGGAATTAGTATTTATTCGTAGATGCTAAATTCTCCAAAACACTTATAATAACCAATGGCCCTTACTCCTCCTTAACCCCAGGTTTGCATTCATGAGTTCTATTTTTTATCTTCCTAGTCTCTGTTCGATTTCAAACATTGTATGCACTATTGGTCCTTGGATTAGGGGGAGTTTAGTTTCCTATTTGGAAAACCCTCCATGTTGCTTGTTTGACTTCAAGTTTTTTTTACTTTACCTCCAGTTCTAAAGTGGTTTGGTTTCTCATAAGACAAACCGTTTTGGTGACACATAGAGTTCATTGCGTGTGTGTAGTTTTGAAAAAAAAAAAAAAACTAAATTAAGAACAAATAAATATAATTGAAAAAGAATGAAGATTGAAATCAAAGCCCCTAAACACTAATTATGCTTGTATGCTTGTTCGTTGAGGCAAACATTGGGTGATTTCTATTAGATATAATATAGTTTATAAATGAACAACTTTAATTCATTTAAATTCCCAAAATAACAATATGAAATCTCCACCTTATATATGCATTAGAAAAAACCATTGAGTGTGCATTGAATATTTGACATCTCTACTCTCCTAGTTCTACTTGATCACCACTTACATTTACACCATCCTCTTCTTGTTCTAGTGCAACAATTGTGATAACTACATTTTCAAAAGTCCTTTTTATCTTTCAATGTATATGGAATATTACACTTTTGAATTTCATTGAAGACATCAAAATGAAAGCAAAAAAAAAAATCATAGTATTATGGAAGCACAAATGGTTTGGCTTGAGAATGGACAATTCTTTGTGTATGCCAATAGAATATAACATACTATCTAGGTATGTTTACTAGATCTCTTTTTATCCAAAAAAGGCAAATCCATTTACATTTAAATAGCACACTTTCAAATGACCTTTTGTCCAACTCAATTATCTCTCAAATGGTGCCAACATAATCAAGTTATTCTTTTATTGGACATGCATCCCTTGAACTACCTTGATTTATTTTATCAAATACATTGGACACTTCAAAATCACATGTTTGTTTGCATAATCCACACTCTCCACTCTAATATGATGACCATATGCTCAGGTTGTATGATGTGTTTGTACCTTCATGCATGGACAAATTTGCATATTAAAATCAATAATAATTCTTAAAATTTTAACAATACAATAATACGAGGATAAGTATTGCAATTAGGATATTGCGTTATTTTCTAGGTTTTTCCTGAACGTTTTAGTCATCGAGTAGGAAACATCCTCATGAGTATTTTAGGCTTGAATAAATGGTTCATTTAATAGATTAATCATAATCCATTTTGAAGAATAGGATTCCATATTTTGGTTAGCTTTAGTCCTTCTTACTTGCTTAGATTGTTCTTGTTTAGTTCAATTTCCATAGCTTCCCACACCTGCCTTTTACAATAATGATCCATTCTTGTGATAATATTTGCATTTTCAATGCATATATAGTGATTGGTATCATGTGAATATTTATCCATAACTATTTTTTTTAATCATGTTTTGGCTTAGTTCCACACAATTCTCACTCAACCCTACCATAAATAGTCTTCTAGTTTCGCCAATGTATTCCTTAGTAGAGGAGGAATGACCTGTTATAGAGTTTTGAGAACCCAACGTTTCGGACTACTTAAGTGAGTCCATCATCAGGGGATGCGTCAATAGATTATTTCAGACCTTAATGATGTATCCAAGAGCTAGAATTTAGGTTATATGAGTTTAGCTCTGGATAATCTTAATTTCTCAAATTCTGATGCGATGTCCATCATATCCCTTCCATGGTAGGATTTGATGTTGTTAAATAATGAATCCATACAGGTGAAGATAGTTTTTAGTAGAGGAGGAATGACCTGTTATAGAGTTTTGAGAACCCAACGTTTCGGACTACTTAAGTGAGTCCATCATCAGGGGATGCGTCAATAGATATTTTCAGATCTTAATGATGTATCCAAGAGCTAGAATTTATTTAGCTCTGGATAATCTTAATTTCTCAAATTCTGATGCGCTGTCCATCATATCCCTTCCATGGTAGGATTTGATGTTGTTAAATAATGAATCCATACAGGTGAAGATAGTTTTTAGTAGAGGAGGAATGACCTGTTATAGAGTTTTGAGAACCCAACATTTCGGACTACTTAAGTGAGTCCATCATCAGGTGATGCGTCAATAGATATTTTCAGATCTTAATGATGTATCCAAGAGCTAGAATTTAGGTTATATGAGTTTAGCTCTGGATAATCTTAATTTCTCAAATTCTGATGCGCTGTCCATCATATCCCTTCCATGGTAGGATTTGATGTTGTTAAATAATGTATTCCTTGCCATAAGAGTGGTGGATTAAATACACACCTTTATGTTTTATTGGTTTAAAGGCATCCTTTGCATGATCCAAATTTTTTTTTATTGTGTTAGGGGGTTGAAAGAGACCTTGATGTCTCTTTTCTCAAGAATTTTCTCAGTCTTATCTATTGTACCTTTTATATAAGGTAGGCTTGTCGATTTCCCGTCCCTATTTCCATCATTGTTTTGGGTACTACATCTTCCCTTGACCCTTAAAATCACTCTATCAAATAATTTCTTATTATACCCATTCATTTTAAATCATTTTAAATTCATTCTCAAGTTGCTTCCATTCTTGCTTAATGTTCTCATTATTCGATATTCTAATGGATCGAGTGACAAGATGACTAGGTGGCCAAAATTTTCACCGTGCATGTTTTTTTTCTTTGTAAGCTGGCATTGAAATTATGCAATATTAAAAGAGAGATAATTGTACATATGTCCCTTATGTTGGCCTGCCACTAGGAAAACTATATTAGCAACAAAAATATAAGGACAATGTCTGACTAAACTAAGGCAAATTGTTTACCAAAGAGACATGCAAAAAGGAACTTGCCAAACATCTATCACTGTCACCAATGAAACTTGTTGGACCACTGTTCTTGAGCCGACTAAACACAAAGCAAAGAAGTTGAGCATATTAAAAATCATTTTTATGGGATTCTAATTTGGGCATTGGATATGTGGCCTTGAGTGCGACCTGAATCTTCAAACTCCATACCATGTGGCTTCTTGGTTAGGGTTTTCAAATTGGAGTTAACTAACTCGACCCAAAGTTGCACCTCATCTAGTTATGATAGAATTTCCTCATAAGCCTCATTCCTCTCCATTAGTGCTTTACTTATTACGATTTTAATGTGTAAGTATAAGTCTATTGTTTTTTAGATATTTGGTATCATTGGCTTTGGTATTTCTAGTGTCAAGGATCTAATTCCTCATTTCCTCATCTATGTCTACATCATGACAAGTCTTTGTTCAAATCTTAATGCCTCCTACGTTATTTTAATTTCATCTTTAATATGCGGGTGATTTTTCTCCCAAAAGATGTCAATAGACTCTTAATCCTCTTGTTGTGTCGGGGAATAGTTGGCTTGCTTCTTCCATGTCGACCCGTCCTACTTTGTCTGCCTGAAGGCATAATGGAGGGATATGAAAAAATGATGCATGGATAAACTTGTGTAAGGGTGGAAAGCCACAAAACAACAAACTCATAGAAGCTCACCACTATTTACGATTCACTTCCTTTTCCATCAACGTTTGGAGATGGAAAATGTCAACACAAAGGTTGATTTATGTGGTGTATGAGACCCACTAAGCTAAATATGCCTTTGGCCTCAATGAAAATAGAACTAGAAAAGGGAATTTTACCAATAGAAATTTATAAAAGCATGAATCTGTGTTTACCCATGTGAATCACTTGAATAAACAATTTACGAAAGAACCAATTAAGAATTGTCAAATAGGAAAATTCCCAAAGCCACCAGTTGAACCCCTCTCCTTCTTTTTTATTAAATCTATCATTATGGCTGATGGAAAACATAAACAACATAAATTCCCTACCCTTATTTCCTTTGTTCCCTCAATTTCTCGTTGTGTGTGATCACAAACAACAAATCCCCTCACTCTTTTTACCTTCATTCCTTGCATGTGAAAAATCAATGGTGGAGTTTCCAACTATCTTCTTGAGTCACATGTAGGGTGGAAGCGTTAAAACATAAAATAATGACTCTACCCTTTCTCTAAGTGTGCTCACATCCCTAACACCCCATTCACGGGGAGAAAATTCAAGAACATGGGGTTGGGCTTTGATTCACTTATGTATGCCCACTCACAAGACCATTTAATATAATCTCTCTATTTGCAACCACATGTTCGACCACTACCTCAAGGTTCTTCCATGGCTTTAGGCTATGCCCTCATGGGAATTAAATGTTGGAAACCATGAAACACTTCTTGTTTTCCACCATCAAATCCAATCCCTTTCGGTGCACCGGGCACACTTATGCAACGTAGGCTTATGGGTTTTCCCCCCTATTTCCATCATTGTTTGTGGTACCTAAGTATTCTCTTAACCCTTAAAACAACCCTATCAAATTGTCTTTTATTATACCCATTTGTTTTGAATGCAATCTCAAGGTGCTTGAATTTTTGCTTAATTTGCTAATTAGTCAATATTTGATATTCTGAGGACTCGAGTGACCAAAAGTTGTTGTTTTTTTATACCCATTTGTTTTAAATGCATTCTTAAAATTCTTGGCCAGTGTGTTAATTATTTGATATTTTGATGGCTAGAGTGACCAAAAGTTGCACTAGGAACACTCAACATAATGGTCCATGGTTATATTTACCTTCACAATCAAATATAAAGGGAAATCTTTTTTCATTATAAGTAATTCACATTACCCTCCCTTGGTGCATGTGGGATAAACAAGGTGGAATTTATAAATTAGTGGCTAAGATTGCACAAGAATGCAAATCAGATATGATTAATCCTCCACCTTATAGAGTTCATAACTCAAGCTCTCAACATTGGAATTGAGGAAACCGAAGCTCATTGAGAAACTGAGACTAAGAAGAAGTTGGGTGTGATTTGAAGAGTTGTATACGGTAAGGTTTTTCTCATAGATAGAAAACATATTTAATTTTTTCCACTACTCTAAATTGAGCTTGAGTCAGAACCTTGACATCCTAAGATTATGACTTGATCTACAAATGACCAAATTACATGAACAAGAGCTTAATAGAGAGTTGAAGACATGAAGAGCATCCAAGGAGTGGTTTTTGAAAGTGATAAGTCCATTATCATGCCCACAAATTAAAATCCAACCATGACTATTCCAGGCATGTGATATTAAAATATTTTGGGAAAAAATGTTATTAAACAAAATTTATGAAGAGATAAAGTGACCCCACGCAAAGGGCATTCATAGATAAGTGCACATTTATTAAGGTTTGCTTTAATCAAACATAAATTGAAGTACAAAAGCATTATATTTCATTAAAGGAAAAGTATGTGAGAAGTTTGAAGGTGCAAAACACCCAACTTCCCTAACAATTGCCAAGATGATAGAGAAAACATTATAAAGAAGACATTAAAGGATATGCAGTGGATTTAAACCTATGTTAAAACAAGAATTGCTTCCATCTTTTAAGTGGAGCCCTTGAAGCTCTCCTTATAAATTTTCTTCTTACAATCTTTGTTCAGCCAACTTTTGTGAGTCTCATGGCCATAGAAGTCGAGTATTGATTGTTCTCTCCTTTTTTCCACATCCAAGTTACACTCATTTTAGATCTACAAGAGCCTCATCCTTGCCCATAAGGGCACATGCTTGATTTCTCATGTATTTTAATCAGTGGAACCATCATTTGTAAACTCTCAAGGAATCTATTTGAGAAGTACAATTTTTTCATGGTTTATGCTTTTGTTAGAATGGTAAGCTTCGAGAAAAGTTATCTCCTTTTCAAATTTATTTGATATAAATGTTGTAATATTGCAATACTCTTCCTAGAAAGATCTTTCATCTTTTGATTTTATTTCTTTTAGTGAGATCTTGGAAACCTATCTTACTTACTCATAGCACTGGAAGCAAGAGGTAATTTGGGTCGAGCAATTTTCATTTATGTTAAGCTCTTTTCACAAGTAACATATCCAAGGGAAACCTCCTATTTATTTCCCCTCATCTTAAGGATGTCACCTAGGGTAAACCCTATGTTTTTTTATAGCACATGGCTAGGTCAACAAACCATGAATATGTCATATATAGCTCATCAACAATTCGCTCATTAAAAGCCAACACGTCACAAGTTGAACTCAAGTGGAGAGGGCAACAACTTTCCTCACAAGCACTCGAGCTACACCTAATTGATAATATTTACGTAAAGTTATAACACTTTACTTACTATCAAATTTTAAAGAATCAGAAAAGGGAAGCAACGAAGATTTACCCAAGCCTCCCTTATTTAACCATCTATTCTTTTGGACATTGGTGATTTTATTATTGATTATAAAACTTATGTGACTCACATACCTTTGTTGATATTTCATTGATTGTTCCTATTTCATGAGAGCCTCTCTTTGAGGAGACGAGTTCATCAGAAATATTTGAGTCTATTTCAAAGAGAAAATAGGAGCATCACTTTTATAAAAATGAATGTGGGGTCTCTTAGTTCCCCACAAATATTACCCCCAATATTGATCCTCTTCCCCTCCAGGAAACATGTTATTACCCCCAATATTGATCCTCTTCCTCTCTAGGAAACATGATCAGCAACACCCACCTCTTGAAGGTGAAGTTTATATAGTTTCTTTATTCAACATCATGATTTTGAAATTATCTTTCCCATGACTCCTCTTAATTAAAACAAGAGATTGAACCAGATGGTAAAGAAATCAATTCAAACATCACAACCATGCATCGTATCAATGGGATAAGAGTATTTGAAAATACTCAATCCAACTAGATTATTATAGCTCAGTTATATATAGTTAAGTTATTTTATTTTTCATTTTTTTATATTGGATTGAACTAATAAATGTGGTTGTTTAAAAAACAATAGGAAAGAGAGGGATTCAAACCCATAGTAGTTTTTTTACTATATTAATTTTCAAGGCCAATGCCATTGACCACTTTGTTGAAGGTTGTAGATTGGATTGAACTAATAAATGTGACTATTGAAAAAACAATAGGAGAGAGAGTGATTCAAACTCGTGATATTTTTTTTACTATACTAATTTTCAAGACGAGTGCCAATGACCACTTTGCTAAAGGTTGTAGCTCAGGTTGGTACTTCTATACAGGCCTTGTGTCTAGGCGTGTAGAAGTCACCCACATCTCCTTAGAACACTTGCTCTAGGTTGAGCAAGTTATTGATGTAAGTTAGCCTAAGTTTAACTTAGGAAAAAACACATATTAATATGTTGGCTTATTAAGCTTATAAAACATTGGAAAAGTAAAATAATTCACTTTAGTGAGTAAGTTTTAATCTAAGCATCAATCTCAAGTGAGGAGAGATCTAATCTTGACCATCAATCACTTTAAGGTTAGGGTTAGGATTAGGGTTTTGGTTCAATGTAAATTTATGAAAGCAAGGTTGAGGAGAGGAGATAAACACACAACAACAACACAAAATTGACAATGACATCTTAGTGAGCGGTGTGCTAGGTTCGATCGAGTGCAGAGAGGCTAGAGATCTAGATTTGCAAGTGAGATTAAGCACTGATGTAAGGCAAATCTACTGGATCAAATCCATATTATTGTATTTTTATTTTCTCAAGTGGGTGACTATCCTCGGATGGGAGCCCAAGTAGGTCATGAGTTTTTATTAATGATGGATTCATTTTTTGGGCAAATTTTTGTGTGTATTATTGTGATTTAGATGATTATTTGCTTCCACTAAATACTTTTGTTAGGAACGTTTTGTACTATGAAACAACCCCCCATTTATATATAGTAATAGCTAATGTTAGACATATAAATTGGGACCCTTTTTACATTTGTAGTCTTTATAAAATAAATCCTAACTCTAAGAAATTGCCTTGAAAACTCTTAGAACGACCCAAGTTTAGGATCCCCATTGCAAATCACATTTTTCCCATGTGAAGATCATAAACACCTTAAAGAAATTGCGATATGCGATCAAACCTCATGCTGCAACATACCGATTAAAACCCCTTAAGAATTCGCAATCGCATTTCGCAGGAGTCGCAAGTAAATAAGACATGCCACTATGTCATCTGTTAACGATTTGCAAAATGCGATATTGCGATATTCGCAATCGTATTTTGCATTATAAGCGGGCAACGCTATATAACATCGTTTTAAAAACTGTGATGCGCGAATAAAGCAACAAGCGTGGGAAGTAACTATGTTTTAATATAATAATGAACAATTTGACAGGGTAATTAATGTTTAGCGGCCTGAGGAGAGGTAATGATTTTCCAAGTTATGGCTAGTTAATGCTGAGTATCTCATTTGAAATCTTCCCATGATTCAAAGTCATTTCACAAAGCTTTTAGCCTTAATTGCCCAATATTGTTTGTGCTGATATATCTTGTCCATTTCAGGGATAACGTGATGCAGAAACAGAAAAAGCAGAGCATTACAGAGTCCGAGCTAACATAAATGTCTCCAATATTCTATGATACGGTCTCCAGCACCACTGGGGGAGCAACAACTTGGGAGGTCATATATAATAGGCTTGAGGATGAGCGTCCCAAGATTATTGTCACAAAAGCGACGACTGACTCAATAAAACCTTCAGGACTCCAATTCAAGGATGTTGCCTGTTATTTCCTTCACAGAATAGGAGCGAGAGCAAAAATCCTCCCATACACTGATATGATTAGGTGGGTGGTGGAAAACCTCACTATTGAAGATAGGAAATTCAGGAACTCGAGAATGGAACTCATGGGGTCATTCAAAGCAGAAGACCTGAAGAAAATGTACCATATACCTGACCCTTAGGATATATATGATAAATCATACGTGGCCAACTTCGCAAAGAAGAACGAAGAACCTTTCAAGATGATCCAGGGCTGGAGGGTACTGGAGAACAAGTTCAAATTTGATAAAATGGGTATGTATCCTGTAGCCTCTTTGGCAAACCCCTACAACTATGTAGCTGCTATGTTATGTAGACTATACAGGTTACCTAATAATGCTAAGTTTTCCATAGAATGGATTCCTTTGATTGATGCCTGTGTCAATTCCCACATTATGAATTGGGCCACCATCCTATCTGATAACCTAGCCATTGTCATCACCGAATATCGACAAAAGAGATCCTCCTCTCCAGAGAACCTTCCTCCATTCTGTTTCAGTGCCTACATTATGGATGCCATCTGTTTTTGCACTAAATTTCCAATCATGGGTTGGAAATGGACCTTGCATGACCCCTACCCTATCCATCTCAGCCATAAACAAATTTGGGAATCTCATTATATACCCCATTTTTATAAAATATGCCATGTTGTTATTTTGCCATTGCATCAATTAATTTTCAATAAGAAAGCCCCCAGGTTTTCCCAAGAAGCTGCTACAAACCTTCTTGTTGTCGGAAAATATTTTTTTGAAGAATGGTTCACATACATTAGGGTTTTTGGTAGTACAACAGACCCACATGTCCTCCCTTTGTATGTCTCTGATAAATTATTAGCAAGAGAAATAACCCACTAGACCGTGGGAAAAGGCTTGACCAAAGTCTTGAAAGAAAGCAAGAAGTTATTATGGCCATCTTTTCCTATTAGGTGTGGTTCCTTTTCATTAGAAAATTTTAACCATGCAATAAAGGAGTCAGTAAGCCTGGAAAGCCTCAGGCTCCATACTTTTCCCAAAAGGAAATTTGATCCAGACAAGATAGCATATAACATCACTACTACAGTAAAGATCAAGCCTTATAACCATGAGGCTAATGATTTTGAAGACCTTTTATAGTCGGCTCAATCCTTCGAACAATCGTTCGAATGGGCAAGGACAAATATGAGTCCTGAAGATTTTGAAAGCTTTCAGGAGTTCAGAAACAAAAGGCTCGAGGTAATCCCACTACATTTGTTAAAAATCGAGGACAAGCCTATGCCCAGTGTGACTGTCAACAGTGAGGGACCTGATTCTCACATAGAGTCTCAAGTAGATACAAGGAAAGCACTGAATACAGGGAAGGCCCAAGACACCGAGAATACAACAGAATCTAGCAGGAAGTCAGCCGAAAAGCAGGGTATGAGTACCCCACCCAAAGATATCGGTTCAGAGATCAAAAGCAGCAGTTTGGAGCAGGAGTGGGATCAATTCAATAAGAAACTGCAAGACACTCCCAAGACAACAGATACCCAGGAAACTATGGAGTATCAAACTCCTCTGCATGTTCAGAAGAATACAGAGTCTGAACCAATGGATGAGTAAGCGATGATGTCTCAATAGACCGAAATCATCCCCGCTCTGCCCACATCGGAAATTGTCTTGAAGGTGACTGAAATCCCTCCTCTTGATGTGTTCTACAGCCCACTGCACAAGGTTGTAGTAAGAAGACAAAGGAAAAGGAGAAGGATAGAAACACCCGAACTCCCACCTGGGAATGAGTCAATGGACATAGTTTGGAAGGACATCCCTTCCAACCCAGCTAAAAACTTGACTAGATTGTCACAGTTTACAAGAGCGTATGCAACTGCCACCATGGACAAAGCTACCGAAATATATGTTTTGTTGAAGGAAAAGGAAGAGAATATTGCACAGCTCGAGCAGCAGCTCGAAACAGAGAAGGCAAGTGTGAATAGGCAGGCCGCTAAGCAGCTGGCCCAATTGCAACAGAGCATGGAGGTGCTGAAGATAAGCCATGAAGCAGACATATCGGCCAAAAACATGCAACTCCAAGACTTGCAGAAAGCCATGGAAATATATAAGGATGTTCCTATTGTCGAGGAATTCATCAAAGAGGCGCTAGAGCTTAATTCTCTCTTATTAAAACAACAAGAACAATTTTGCCAAAAGATGTCACATATCGCTCCTTATCTGATCACTAGTGACCAACTAACGGATAAAGTGATTGACCAGAGAACTGAGTTTACTGATCTAAACATAAGAATCTCAAAGTTCATCGAATGGCAAGAAACAGAAGAGGGGAGGAAAACTGATCTGCCTGAGATTGAGGAGACACACAAGGACATTATTTTCATGGATTGGGATGCAAGGATCAAACAAGCCGAACTAACAGTGGCAAGAGCGATCGGGGTGTCAAAGAACATAGTAAAGGTGGTAAATCATACTTTGTTTGCCACCAACTTGGTGAAAGAAGGCAACCTGAATGAACTGCTCGATCTAAATGACTTGCATAACAGATGGAAGGAAAGAGCAGAAACTCAAAGGAAAGCAATCGCAAAATTAGCAAAGACTGATTGGGAGTCATATTGGCAATACCTCGTCAAGCCACACAGTGAAATCATGACCCTTAACTGCTCACTCCATTCAACTCAGCGAATACTGCCACCTCTCACAGATGTAATTTTCGTAGGACAGGTTAGAACAGAATTTGGGGCACCTCCTCAAGTCAAACCGATGACCGATATATGCAATTTGAAGGACACGCTGGCAGACAACAAATCATCATCATAGCCTCTGCTCATCAAGTCACTTTTTATTTTTATAATTAGTTAACTAGTTAGTAGGAAGGTTGTTTGAAACCTCCTCAAATTTTTGTATAGTTTATTTTTGAACATTAGTTAGAATAATATTTATACCCTTCTCATGCATTTAGAGAAAGGTCCATAATTTTATCAAAAACATTTGCAAAGAATGCACTATTGTAAGTTTGTGAATGCTTTGGTGAAATTATGGAACATGATCGTTTCTTTTAAATATCATATTACTTTCCTTTGTTGATGACTTTTTTATACTTGGAAGATAATTTGATCTGAAGAAAGGAGTTGATCTATGTCATTAGTCAAATGAGCAAAACTTTACATATATGGTACTTTTATCATATATGATTAGCCCTGTTTTTGTTTAATTAGTGACAACACTTTATTTTCATGAATTGTATATGAGATATGTCTTTTTTTTGTTAAGCATTAATTGCACTATTGTATGATGCCTAGCTGAGATTATTTATTTTCATATATATATATATCATCACATATGCGATATAGTTTATACATTTCTTTGACTAACTATTTAGTCATAGAAGTTGTCTTTACATGTTATCATCTCGGTTTTATGTGCGATTGATATTTATTATCACATGTCAAGCAAATATATTTCTAGATCACATATTATACAGATATACCCAGGTTTATATTAGATTAAGTTAGCTAGATATTTGCATGATAGAATAGTTCATTTAAGTTATCATTAAATATTCTATTGCAATCACTCGTAAACCACCCACCCTCATTTTAAAACCCATACTGGGAAACTAGTCCTATTATCCCTAGTTGGAGCCACCACTTTAAATAGAAAATGAGTTGTCTTAAGGTCCGGACCGGGTGGTTATCCCCCATGTTGGAGCAGCAGAAATCTGAGGCCTCAATAGAACCTCACTATGTGTTTATTCATAATTTTTTTGCAAGGAATTAAAAGTTTATTGTTGGGTTCAAGGAAATCTGACATGGTATCAGAGCGTAAACTCTGAACCATTCTCGAAATCGCAAGAGTTGAGTTTGTATTGGATTATTGGGGCTAGTTTTAACAATGATTGTATGAGCAAATTCCTCTTAGGGTCGAAGGGATTTTTTTTTGTTTGTGTTTATGTTGATGAAATAATTTTTTAAAGGGGGCACAATTATAAAAAAATAAATATAAGTAAAATGATTTTTTTGACGCAAGCTGACAACTCTCAGTGGGATGTCAGACCCACCCAACCAACAATGACAACAACCCCTAGAGCTAGTCATCTTGGGGTACCCACAAACCATAAGTAGTTGTTAGGAATCATGACCAACAGGAAAATAGGGAACAATTGAGTGTAGGATATGTGTAAGGGGTAGATGAGGCCACAGGGACAAGAGCCAAATGGGGCCATGACATGGTGTCGACACCGCATGAGGAGGAAACAATTAACCAATCATGTGTAGGAAATCACACAGAGAGATGAAATCCGACAACGAGGCTGCAGAGTGTTCGCGAGAGCAGATCAAGGTGTGGTGGATTATCGTAGGAGTAGACACAACTGTGATAGAGGAAAATTAGGGGATGGGAACTTACAATAGGAGACAATAGGGATACATGATGTGTGAAGGCAACAAAAGTAGAGTAGGGGGTGACCACAACAGTTGTTGAGGGCTTGGCATAATAATAGCTCAAGGTGAACAGAGTCGGCAACTACAGACCAGTCGTTAACTGCCAATCTAATCGGCCGGCCATGGGCCAAGGTCGAGGTCATCGATTTCAAGGCTCAACAGGCTGCGTGGGGTAAGAGGTATGACTGGAAGGGATGCACAGCGAGGCCATGTTTTTGATGACAGGTGCAGACTGTGCACAAAAGTAAATAACCAACCTTCAAGAGAGTCATCCACATGATAAGTCGCTAAGGGGATCATCCACTAAAGAAGGAGTAGCTGTTCAGTAAGTCGCAGGGAGACAAGGACAATGTAGGAGGCAACCAAAATCCATAGAGGTATCTGGGAAGTAGCTAAGACTCAACATAACACATGCTAAGAAAACTAACAACAAAACATGGGTGTTGGTAGAATGCACAAGGCCCTGGGCAGGATTGTAGAACAAAGGTAATGACAACAAATAAGGAAATCCATTCAGGAGTCGAGATAGTGTTGAGCAAACTTAGGAAGTCAAGTTCAAGTGTAGCTAGTTGGTAGCAAATGAATTGAGTTGTTGACAAAGAAAGGTTTGTATAAGGCTGCTGTCAGTGGCAGTGAACAAGGGTGAAATTTCTTCTTCATCAAGTGATTTTTTTTTTGGCAAGGTTTGATCAGTTGGACAAGGATTGTGACCGATCTTAGGTTTGAAGATCACTTGGATGGGTTATCCAACTACAACATCTAGAAGGAGAGGATTGTGTTGGTGTTAGAGGAGAATGAAATCTGGGAGTTTGTATCACAAACTCAAATTCTCCATAATTATGCAACACTTTTGGTTGCCCATAATAAGAAGGATGTGCAATCCAGGAGGATTATCCTAAATAGAGTGAAGGACCATATATCTGAGAAGAAAACCACGAGATAAATGTGGGAGGCATTGACCAAGTTATACTAAAGTGACAAAAAAAGGCGTTGACCAAGTTATACTAAAGCGACAAACAAAACCAAAAAATGGCGTGGAGAGAGAAGCTCGGGGGTAGCAAGATGTCCAGGAATGAGTCAGTTTCTCTTTGTCTCACCAAAATTTATGAAGTACAAGATGAGCTCTTTGCGATAGGGGAGAAAGCGTCAAATCCAAAGCTAGTAAGGACAACTCTAAACATGTTCACAAAGTAGTGGGGTACCTTCTTTAAAGGAGTCATGGCATGGGATAATCTCCCAACTCAGGATTGGTTGTGAGATGACTTCACCAAGGAGGAGACTCATGAGGAGGCTTTTTATGGAAACCAAGTAAAAGGTGAAAGGGATGAGGAGAACATTGCTCTTTCAAGTCATGTAAGAAAGGGTAAGGGGGCTACCAAAATGAACAAAAAAGAGGGAGGATCCTCTTAGGATGGGAAGAAGAAGGACATGAGCAAAGTCAATTCTTTGCATGTCACATGCCAGGACATTATGAAAGCCAATGTTTAGACAAAAGAAGAGTAAGGGAAAGACAACCACAAAAAACACTGCATAGATGAACGAGTTGGCTAAGAAGTTCAAGAGGAACTTTGCCTTGGTGTCATGCCTTACTAAGTCTGTCACAAAAGATGCGTGGTCCATAGCTAGTGGAGCATCTTGCCATATGACAAGAATGAGGGAAGTGTTCCTTAGTGTTTCAAAGACAGATTTAGACATGCATGTGAAAGTTGGTATGAGTACCATACATGCAGTGAAAGGGGTTGGAACAATGTTATTCTAGTTAGAATCGGGAGGATCTCTAGAGGTGGAAGAGGTGTTATAACTTTCTCTTAGTCTCAACTCAAGAGGATAAAGGGTATGATGTTGAGTTCCATAAAGGAAAAGTATTCATATGTTTAGAGGGAGCTACCCAGGACACAACGATGAGGCTTGGTGTTAGGAAGGATAAGTTGTACAGCTTGCAGGGCCAGCCTGTAAGTAGATCTAAGGGGATCTTTGGTCGAGAATCGATGTTAGTGACAGAGACTGAGCAGGAGGGATTTGAAGATTAAGTTGAGATCAAGGACTCAATTTTATAATCTGGAAGATGGGCATGAGGCTTCCTCCATATTTGTCAGTATCAGTTGGTATGATCTAACATTGATGGACGCTCAGGAGTAGTCTAATAGGATCTTGGTTGGGAGAAATAAGTCTTGAGATAAGATTCCAAAGTAGGTAGTTTGGTATCCTTCTAGTTCATAAGGAGCATCTACAACAAGGGATGACATGGTGGGATTGGAGACAAATCTAGGTGGAGTAGGTTCTTCTAGAAATACCTCCCTCGCTAAGAGGGAGTGTTGAAGTTTGTAGCTCAGGCAGGTACTTTTGCACAAACCTTGTGTCTAGGCATGTAGAAGTTGCCCACATCTCCTTGGAACACTTGCTCTAGGTTGAGCAAGTTGTTGATGTAACTTAGCCTAAGTTTAACTTAGGAAAAAACACATATTAATATGTTGGCTTATTGAGCTAATAAAACTTAGGAAAAGTAAACTAATTTACTTTAGTGAGTAAGTTTTAATCTTAACCATTGATCTCAAGTGAGGTGAGATCTAATCTCGAATATCAATCACTTTGAGGTTAAGGTTTTGGCTCAATGTAAAGTTATAAAAGCAAGGCTGAGGAGAGGAGATAAACACATAACAACAACACAAGATTGAGAGCGACATCTCAATGAGAAATGTGTTGGGTTCGAGGGAGTGTAGAGAGGTTGGAGATCTAGATATGTAGGTGAGATCAAGCACAAATCTAAAGTAGATCTGCTGGATTAGATTCGGGTTATTATATTTGTGTTTTCTCAGTTGAGCCAATATCCCATGACAGGAGCCCAAGTAGGTTATGAGTTTTTATTAATGATGAATTGATTTGTTGGTCATAAATTTATGTGTATAAGTGCGATTCAGATTGTTACATGCTTCTGCTGAAGATTTTTGTTACGAACCTAGTTGTGTGCTTATATAGTATTTTTTTGCTAGGAATTAAATACAAGGTGTTGGGTTCAAGGAAATCTAATACACTTAACCATTCCTCTCGAAGACCATTGATATTCTACCCCTTCAAAAAATACCTAATTGTAATATATTTTCATATAACTATGCAATAAATTTCCTTCATACACAATTATTGTGGATGGTTATGCATCACGTGACTTTTTTTTTAACATTGAGAAATAACCATTATACATACATAGAATAGTCTTTGTTAATCCTCAAGGGTTTACCATAAAAAGTGTAATGTAAAACTGTTGGGCATGGAATCCCCCCACAACATGTTTTGGGGCTCAAAGGCCAAGTTTTGAGTACTATTGTTGTAAAGACTCCGCCAATTGCGGGCGCGGAGTACAAATTGTATGTTAGAGTCATAGGGTTGTCCGCCCTAAGTTTTGAATGTAGTGTCATCCTACCCAGGGTCTGCAAACCATGGGATTGTATAAATAGAGTGAGGCTCTAAGTTGTAAAGGAGGAAGCAACTAATGAATGGAGTCTAGAAGATAACCAGCATAGAGTAAGAGTCTAAGTGCTTTGGGTCGTAGTAGTAGGAAGAGGCTCTGCAGCTGAGTGCGTAGAGGCCTAGTAGAGTCCGCAGCTGAGTGCGCAGGGTGGAGTCGAGTCTGTAACCAAGGAAGAAGAATAATAAAGAGAAGTTTGATTCTTGGGTTATTTCCTGTTTGATATCTTATGCAATTATACTGTTTTATTTATCGTGCGCGCTTATATGAATGCTGAACACTGTTAAAGTATAATTAGACACATACATATAGCTAAATTGAGCAACTAATATCGGGTTAATAACAAGGATTTGGGTAATAACACTGTTCGGGCCCCGGGTAGGGCTGCACGAAGGCAACATCGCAGGCTGCGAGGTACAGGTAGGGGCGCGTAGCGACGTGCGCGAAGGGTTAAACTGTGGACCACCTAAAATCATCAGACATCTCTAAGGTGCAGAAACCTGGTTCTAGCACCCTCCCATACTACTTCGGGTGAGACCTCAGTCTACGCTCCACGGACTGTTGCCGAAAGGGCCAGTAGTACCAGGATTTGTTTGGCTAAATCACTTCTGAACCTGGGTCAGGCCCTACTAAGCCAACAAATGGTTCCGTTGCGGGGATCAGGATCTGCATAAGGAATGTCTGATGTCGCGTCGCTGGAATCCGACAAAGAAAGAGATTGAAAAGTGGTTGGACAGAAAAATTCACGAGTTCGCGGCACAAGAAAACAGGAATCCGCGAGTATCAAAGGAACAGTGGTTAGAGTGCTACGTGTATACGGAAATCCATGAGATTTTATTTACATCCTTCCCCTTTGAGCTGTATGAGTGGATCACGAAGCTTGTAGACAGTTAAGGGAGGTGTAGGCTCGACAAACCGATCGTGTGGACTCCGAAATTAGTGCGCAGACTAGAAGCCTCAAAAGATAAGATCGTGCATACTGTGGACCATTGGCTCGATTGGATTATAGGAGGGTTCATCACCGAGTTCACGGTAGACACATCAGTTAGCTACAATGAAGCGAAATGATGTTTCCTCAAAGGACTGCGAGGTAAGTACATTAAATATTTGAATACCCAGATTAAAATTCTACTGTGTGAAAAGCGGGTTATGCGAATAAATTAATGTTTGGGGTAGTGGGAAGATCTACAGAAACGGAGGTAGCCAAGAATTAGAAACTAGTCCTTTGATTTCACCCTCGCGAGAGAGCGAGGAGGAGCTCACGAAAGTCTCTCTGAGAAGCGCGATCAGTCTGATAAGGCAGCGAATTCCGCGCATACCGCCCTTGCCTACACCACCACCCATCTCACCGTCATCACCTCCATCTCCGCCCACACCACCTCCGCCACCAACATAGTTCAGTATGGCGACCGCAATAAAATTACCAGTATTCAGAGGAGTAGGAAACGAAGACCCGGATCAATTTTGGTTTGTGGTGAAGACAGTATGGGAAACACAAGGGGTTACAGATGTCAACATAAGGAAGGCAACCCTGGTAAGCGCGTTGCAAGACCACACACTAATGTGGTACATTAAGCACTCTAATGATAATCCAAATGTAGGAATCACAGAAATCCAAGCCGCGCTGAACAAAGAGTTTAGTAGGCCAAAATCGGAGACGCAGTCGATTATTGGGTTTAAGGAGATTGCGATGCTTCCAGGCGAGACCCCCTTGGAACTGGATCAGAGGCTAAAAGAAATGATTTGCAAAGCCAACATGACCTTGACGGATGCACAACACCACACATGGTTTATAGCATCCCTAACGCCGCACCTAAGGATGACGCTCTCGCAGTAGAAGTTATCCACCCAAGTCGAAGCATTGGAGATTGCAATGAGACTGCATGAGACCCCTATACAGGATTCTCGTCTAGGAGTTAAACAAATCCACGCGCAACTGAAAAATTTATGCCTAGAAATGTAGAGTTTAAAACAGGATAGGACGACTCGCCCATAGGTATGCGAAGAGGTATGATGCATCAAATGCAAGGGACAGGGACATGACAAGGATCCCTGTCCAGTCTTCACGAACTATTTGGCGACAGCAGGACCAATGCCATTGAGACCAGAGGCACAAGTAGGGCCGAGCGCGGAGGTTGCATTATGGTGCGCGATCTGTCAAATGGGAGGGAAACACATATGAATAATTGTCATCTATCGCAAAAGTATACGAAAACATCCCAACAATTGTTTTGTAATTTCTGCAGATCGGTAGGCCATGATGAGCGCACCTGCAAGAGCTACGAACTAATTATTGATCGGATTCCTGCCTACAGAGTACATACCAAATCGCGAGCTCTCAAGCCAAATACAAGCATGGTGCACGCTGGATTTCAGGGACACAGACGAGGTCGAGGTGGAATGGGATCAGGAAGGAGTCGCGGACAACTAATTTGTTACAATTGCGGAGGGCCAGGGCATTATGCTTGGGATTATATGAATCCGACGAGAACATCGTGTTCTTACTGTACTCAGTTTGATAATAAGGCAGAAGACTGCCCTACATTGATAGCGAGGCTGCACAAAAAAGGGGTACTCTAGCCTCCCTCGATTCAAAATCTGCAAATGATGAGGTCTGAGCTGCGAAGAAGACCTGAATGTAAACATAGTGCTTAGAAGCGGTATCACAATGGGTGATGATAAAGGTAAGCAGTCGGAAGAAAGTGCGTGGGTTCGCAAGACTCCTACAAAGGAACCTGAATTTGATTTGGAGTGCGCGAAGGAGACATTCATGGAAGCTAAGAAGAGCTTCACGGAGGCCTCCACTTCAGGTAGTAAGGATCAACTAGAACTAGGGATGGATCCTTCAATGCTCACTACCTTTCTGGAGACATGCATGAAACTGTTGCGTGATAGAAAGGCTGTAAAAGGACTATAAGAACTTATCACTAGGTGTGCGGGGTTAGGAGAACCGCGCGTAGTCCAGAAACTTGGAAAGCACCCACTGCACATAGGAAGGGAAATGAGATTGACTGCTCAAATCGAAGAATAGGAAATGGATCAGGTAATTCTGGATCTCGGATCGGACGCGAATGTAATACTAAAACAAACATGGGAACGCATGGGTAGACCCACACTACAAAGGTATCCTATCCAATTATGAATGGAAAACCAACATAAGATCCTACCCATGGGGAGATTGTAAGGGGTAACGGCGGATATTGAAGGTGCAAGCGCACTGGCGGATTTCGAAGTAATAGAAATTGTCGACGATAGCAATCCCTATCCCGCGCTCCTGGGCATAGATTGGGCCATTGATATGAACGGAGTCATAAATCTGTAGAAGCACAAAATGAATTTTGAGAAAAAGTCACTACGCGTAGTAGTACCACTAGATCCGGCTGAAGGAGCACGATACAGTGAACCGGTGCGCGATGATTATAGTGATGATGATCTTGATTTTATCTACAAGATAACCGCGCGAGAACAGGATTGGGTGAATCCAATAGCAAACGGTAGAATTTTATGGGAGCGTGACAACTCTTGCACTTCAGATTCAGATGAGGAAGTAGCACAATGACAGAACCAGTTACACAAGGTAACCACGCTAAATTGCAACATGATGATAAGGTCATTACAATGCGTAGCAACAGAAGAAAGGGATCTTCCCATGTATGACGGATTGACATCGGTGGAGGAATTCCTGAACAAATTTGAAAGCAAAGTACCAAACAACAATGGTTCGATGCTCTGAAATGGGCACTATGCGCTACGCTCACAAGGTGGTGGTGTACGCACCAGCAGAGTTTTGGGGATTGAAGCAGATGCAGAAGGATGATGCTTATACGCTTTGGAAAACTGCAGCCACCGATGACAACCACTTTTGAGGGGCGAAATAGATTGCGCACCCACCTTTTCAGATGGATATAGGTGTATGGTACGCAGCCCGCACGAATGCACACCGTTCAGAACGATAAGCGGAAGCAGGAAAGACGAAGTGCACCAAAGATTATCCGTGGGGAAGCCTACAGGGTTTGCGAAGTGCTAAACAAGGTCTACCATGTGAAACGCACTGACTGGGACCTACATGTACCAGCGGTTCGATGGGCCTATAAGACCATGTGCAAAACCCTGACCGCGAAAACAGTTTCAAGGTGGTGAAATAAAGTAGGGACCGTAATCTTTGAGGAGCATGCAAAGATGAATCCACACATAATAGCACCCGTAGGTGCGACAGTATGCGAAGCCTAGGACGAAGAAATCACACAGCTATGCGAAGTAGAACACATAAGAATTCAGGCAGCCATTTCGACAAGGGAACCTTAGACTCCACGAACTTGAAAAGGATCGGGTACGGCTAAGGAAGAAAAGCATTTTAATGGACGCAGAGGTCAAGAGGCTGGAAAACGAGATCAAGGGAGCATGTCTCGTCGATAAACCAAGGATGGCAAGGCAAGGTGCAGATGATCATACTAATGAATCAGAAGACTATCACCAAGAATTGATTAGTTTGCTACCATGGCTAGGACCGCATATCAACAAATGTAGTAACCATGGAAGCGCAATGAAAATGGTCAAGTGCACGGTGCCGATCGCCACAATGACAGATGAGGATTTTCCGTGTACTATGCTGGAGGACGGGATGGAGGCCCACACAGGTGATGCAACCACCTGACTAGCCGTGGGTAGAACAGTCTTAGCGCTTCAGGCAGCTGAAAGGGAGTGCGGGACTATAAATTATTTTGCTTGGGAGCTGCGCGCAGAAGCAGAATGCTGCTAGGTTCGCAACCGCACATGGAGGGATGCGCTGCCATGCGGGTTGGCTGGGAAGTGACCGTTGGTGTCACTATTCATGACAAGATGTCTGATTTGAGGCCAAATGGAGCAGGCAACTGGAATTTAAGACGAGATTTATGGACAAGAATTGGGAAAATTTGCTTCCAAGAGAGCATTGATGACCCGGAATTGGGTGGAACGGTCGAATTTGAATTCAAAAGGCGTTATAAAACTCAAAGGGATCCGGATAGCTAGTGAACAACACTTGGTCATTTGAGAAGTTGAGAAGTTGAGCAGAACATAGAGTGTTGAGAGCTGCTCGAGAATAAAGCTTGTGAGTTTATGGAAAACAGTAAATAGTGTAGAGATGATGACGACCACTAAGGATGGGTTGGGCATTGAGCAAGGAACTAGCGGTGAAGCCGCATAGACCCCCATGGTGCAGGATGTTCCCGAGGGCATTGGGGTGGGCACAGAGATCCCCAAATCACCACGGACGCCATGGCCGAAGAAGGATAAGCAGACAATGGGACTAGTACGCATGTCCCCAAGGAATCCGTGGCACAACAAGTTATCAATGGAGGAAAAAGGGAAGGCAGTTACAATTAAGACAGACGAGGAGGAAGAAGACCTGCTTGCCCTAAATGCCGTCGCAGAAGAAGAAGAAGACGTGGAGGAAGACATCCAACCGTTGCGCTCTACAACAAAATTGCCAGCGTATGTCTCTCCGCGGAAGGGGAAAACCAAAATACCAAAGGATCTAGATGCAACGAAGAGCACACTCCAGACCCCGCTCCTCCCTGATGGAATTGTCTTTGAGGGCTCGCACCTAGGCCGCGTGCCCACCATGAAATTTGAAGACTGGGACCTCGTGGACAGTGAGAAGTTTCTGCACTTAGAAATGACGAACCCGATGAAACAAAATACAAAGGGGTTGGAGATAACGTTAGAGTCGCGAAAATGGCTGCGCGGTGTGGAAAAGGCCAGGTTGCTTCATCTGTTATGGATACCACATTTCCACTGCGTGCCCATCACCATTTTTGTCATTAGGCAACTCCTCTGCCTGATGCATGATGGGTACTTATGGCTGGAGGAGCCTATTCCCATCATGACAAATCTCATCCACCTAATTTCTCAACTTCCCTGTAAGGGGAAGGACCCCGTGACGATAGCTGGGAAAAGCAACGATTTGGCTCTCGCAGAGGCCATGAAGGAAAAGTATAAGCTCGAAAAGAAAATGAGGGGTTACGCTATCACCAGTGTCAAGGAAAAAGGGGTGCACATAGCCACCCAACTCTTGGCCGGTAAAGTAATGAGAAAATGTCACGCCAATGAAGTACCAACGTTGGTGGTTGTGTTGGCCGAACAATGTGCGGAGGGGGTCCAGTTCAACTGGGTCAAGTTTCTCTGCGAGGATTTTTTGCTCAATTGTTGTGAGGCCCAGGAACAGGGTAAGACCTTCCACTATGCGTGGTTGCTCTTATCCCTCTTGCTAGTAGCAGGGGAACTACCGAAGGATAGTCAATTCCCGAGCATTGACCGAGACCTACCAGAGGCCGCGAAGTACGCTTCGCTTTGGGCCACCAAGGACGCGAAACGAATTTGCGATACCAAGATTTTCTGGGTGCTCATGGAGGCAAGCATCCGAATGTGGATTAATAGGAGGCCACGCCTGTCCCCCACAGTGCACAACAGTTTGCATAGTTTTGCAGACTTCAAGGCGGACATGCACAACATCTACATCAGGGCGTGAAAGGATCTGACGCAGTAGTGGACAAAGCTCCGATTCACAGCCACTAACGACGTGATCTTTACGGTGTTAGAGACATGGCCTCCCTAGTGGTGCGCCCCAAATTTGGTGGAGTTAGAGAAGACGACAACATAGAAAAGGAAGGATGATGCCAAGCTGCGCATCACCCAACTAGTCGAGAGAAGGCGGAACGAAAAAGCAGCAACTGAGGTACGGGTAGTCCATGAAGCAGCACAAGCAGCCACGGAGCAGAAGAAGGCCGTAGAAGTGCAACAACAACGCAGACAACAGAGGCCGCAATAGTGCAGGTAGAGGAGGGCCAAGCAGTGTCCGCATGACAGGGGGCAAAGGACACGAAACTTGCAGAAGAGAGCACGGACCCAGGGACCGCCTCTACACAACTGAAATAGCCGCACATCATAGAAAGATCGGGTCCATGAAAGAAGGCCAAGGCCTCGAAGTTGGCCATCGACCCAATCACCTTAACTGAAGGTGATCTCCATGACTTCGGCGAGACGGTTTGCGATGTCACCAGTGAAGCGATCCAAGAATTTATGATGGAGTAGTAGACTGTGTTGGGGGCCCTAAGGGCGTAGTTGCAGGAGTTACAGGTGCGGCCCCTGCAGGAAGGTACCTTGTCTACCCACGTCGCAGCAGGAACGACAGCAGCAGAACATATGCTACGTACAAAGATGGCAAATACAATAGTATTGCCAGATGGAGCATTAGTCTCGGAGAACACGATGGATCAGGTGACGCTTAATACGATGAAAGGCATTGGCCTTAATTTGGTCGCACTCCCCTGCAACACACTTTATCAGCTGCAAGATGGGATAACAATAGAACTATGTGCTAGAGAGAGCCGCGCGATCCAGGTTCTGAGTGAGCAAAAGATTAATATAGAACAACTTAGCTTGTAGCACGACGAGTTGGTGTCGCAGAACCGATAGTTGGTGCAGACAGTTGATGACGCTTGTCGACGCGTCCCAGAGTTGTCCATTACAGTGGACCTACCGACAGAAGTGCAGATCCACTGTTTGGCAAGTGGAGTCCGCAACGCATGAGAGGAAACAACAAGAGTGCAGCTGGAGTTGAATCTCCAGATTGCTGAGCTGCGGTTGAAGGCGCAACCTTCCACTCCCCCAGAGGTCAGAGAGCAGCGCACCAGCGCTATTGCAGCAGGGATGGAAGAGATTGGAGGTGCAGTCCGCGACTGTACCAACATGTTGGAGTAGCCGCTTGAGGTCCTCACTACATTGCAGGAGGACCCCAACATTCAATGGCTGGAGACCGCGGCACGCGAACTCCAACAACAATATGACAACATCAGAGGGATTGCACAGACAATATTCCTTACTCAGCGGCTTGCAAGGATGCAGCAAGCCAAGGCATTAAAAGAGTAGGTGGACTTGGTGTTCCACAAGGAAGCAGTTCTAAAAGTGCACATCCAACCATGGATTGATGAAGCCTTCACAATCACGACGGATATTAAAGGAAAGCTCACACAGATTCAAGGGATGCATGCATAGATGCAGCGCAGCACGCCGGAAACTGAGGGTTTAGAAGCAAGAATGCAGCAGGTTCAACAGGCAGTAACTCAGTGCACTGCCGACATCCAGACTATTTAGGACCAGCTGGAGGGACTCCGCGCCAAGATCGCCGCACCGACAGAGTGACTTGAGGACGAGTCACGATGTTTGTGTTGGGGGTCTGTTGGGCATGGAATCCCCCCACAGCATGTTTTGGGGCTCGAAGCCCAAGTTTTGAGTACTATTGTTGTAAAGACTCTGCGAATTGCGGGCGCGGAGCGCAAATTGTATGTCAGAGTCATAGGGTTGTCTGCCCTAAGTTTTGAATGCAATGTCAGCCTACCCAAGGTCCGCGGACCATGGGATTATATAAATAGAGTGAGGCTCTAAGTTGTAAAGGAGGAAGCAGCCAACGAATGGAGTCTAGAAGATAATAAGCATAGAGTAAGAGTCTAAGTGTTTTGGGTCGTAGTAGTAGGAAGAGGCTCTGCAGCTGAGTGTGCAGAGGCCTAGTAGAGTCCGCAGCTGAGTACGCAGACCCCTGCAGTTGAGTGAGCAGGGCGTAGTCGAGTCTGTAACCAAGGAAGAAGAATAATAAAGAGAAGTTTGATTAAAAATCTTGTGTATCTATTCTTGGGCTATTTCCTGTTTGATACCTTATGCAATTATACTATTTTATTTATCGCGCGCACTTATATGAATGTTGAACACTGTTAAAGTATAACTAGACACATACAGATAGCTAAATTGAGCAACTAATATCGGGTTAATAACAAGGATTTGGGTGATAACACTGTTCGGGCCCCGGGTAGGGCTGTGCGAAGGCAGCGTCGCAGGCTGCGAGGTACAGGTAGGGGCACGGAGCGACGTGCGCGTAGGGTCAAACCATGGACCACCTAAAATCATCAGACATCTCTAGGGTGCAGAAACTTGGTTCGAGCACCCTCCCATACTACTTCAGGTGATACCTCAGTCCGCATTTCGCGAACTATTGCCGAAAGGGCCAGTAGTACCGGGATTTTTTTGGCTAAATCACTTATGAACCTGGGTTAGGCCCCACTAACCCAACAAAAACACATATAGCTTAGTTTATATATCAAGATTTATATTTAGAATTTACATTACTAGTTTCTTTACCTCTTTCATTCCAATACTAATATCTCTCAATAACTTTGAAGTCGTTGTTATTTAGGCCCTCTTTACATGATGGTTGTTGTTTATGTAATGTTAGTAATTACATGTTATTGTTATATTGATATCTCTATCTCAAAATTTTACATTAATATTATTCTTTTATTGTACCAAAAAAATTGCTAATCGTAAAGTTAGTTTTAAGGTGCAAGTGTATAAGTTGATTTTACTAGACCTCCCTTGACATGATGTTGTTATTTATGCAATGCACTAGAATATAACATTTCCCAATTGGATATATTGTCAAAATCTTTGGATGTAATTGTGTGAAATCATTTTTTTACCTTAATATTTTTGGTGAACACTTCACCTAGCCTTAAATATGCATTGAACATACTAAAGAAAAGTTGTAACAGTGCAAGAGCAATATTAAATTGGGTTAAGAGTAAGTAATAATATGTTGTAAATATTTATTTCTCTCCCACTCTCACTTCAACTTCATAGCGCTCTCACAATATTTGCAACATTGATTTTTGATCTATTTGTTGTACTCCTAAGGATGGGTATGATATTCATTCGAAAATGTTGAGCTCAAAAATATTTGTAAGAGTTTTGGCATCTATATGATGTCCACAATGGTTGGAAGTCCATGATTACATTGGTATATCCTTTGATTAATATTTATAACTAGGATTCCATATGAAGTTAGCTCTCATTCTAATTATGTGTGTCGTGAATAATCCCACATGCAACCCAATTTAGAAGTTGAGTTTAGGGTGCAAGTCCTAAGAGTGATGTGATAATATATCCCCAAGTTGAAATTCACAAGGATAATCCCACATACATAATAATTGTTGAACATAAGTGATTTATTAAGTTATTTGTACCAAAAGCTCTCACAATCTTGATGCTTGTTTTGGGGCTTCGACAATTCTTTTTCATACCCTACTTTTGGGGTGCAAGGCCTTATGTTAACGTGACAACATCATCCCTCGCTATACTGCCAAGGGTGTAAGTCCTAGGATTGAGGACTAGGTGCAAGTCCCTTGATTGATGTTACAATGTCATCTCTCGCCTTAGTACTAAGGGTGCAAGTCCTAACAGTGAGGAACAACATGACAATACTAAGGGTGCAAGTCCTAATAACAAGAAACAAATGACAATAATAAAGGTGCAAGTCCTATTATTAAGCACTAACACAATAATAATAAGGGTGCAAGTCCCAACATTAAAAACTAACATGATAGTACTAAGGGTGCAAGTCCTGACATTAAGGATTACCATAGTCAACAATATCTCCTCCTCAATCTCCAAAGTTAAGGAAAAAACCTAAACTCCTATAAAGTTCCTTATTGCGCTAAGAGACGCTCTCCAATGCAATATGGAAGAGGTGTTGTAATGTGCTATTGTGTTATATTATATTATCTAAACATTTTGACTCGTTCAAATAAAAGTCAACCTAGATCCATCTTAACTCCAGATCTATCAAGCACTAAGAGGGATCAAATCTCTCAAGGTGCAAACCTCTTTTCTAAGTGTAAAACTTGATAAAGCTTTGCACGTGGAGAGATTTGATCCATTTTAGTGCTTGATAGATTCATATTTAATATGAATCTAGATTGGTTTAATTATTAATAATTATAATTACTAATATTTTTTAATTATTATTTATTTTTATGTAATTTAATCTAGTCAAAATGTTTAGATAACATAACATAATAGAACATTACAACATCTCTCATAAAATTCTTCCTACAATAAAAAATAAAATAAAATGCAACAATCTCAAAAAAAAAAAACAAAAACAAAAATCTAATAAAGCTCCTACAACATCGTCCAACAAATATGTTCCAATGATAATTTCATGTCGAGAAGCTGAGCGCATTTATTGTGAATCTTCACACAAAAAGGGCTGGCTAACTACATCAAGAGAGAAAGAAAAAGAAAGAAAGAAATTATTTTAACATCCAAAAAACTAAAAATAACTTATAAAAAACAATCTGTACCATAAACTATCTTTAACCTAGTGAACATTTTTTCTTTAGTTGTAAACCCTATCCTATACTCCAACTTCCAACTGCCAACACATATGTTCGAACGATATCTGTAGTCGTGTAACCTACTTATTCACACATGTAATTGAAGACCATGGAAATGAATTCTGGCCATTAGATCCGCACAAGGTGGTGACACTAGCTTATTGCTCTTTAAAACCCCACGACTGAGATTAGGGTAGCCAGATTAAAACGGTAAATCTCATGCGATCGATACAGAGTCCATACTTCTTGATAATCCGAGGGCCACTGTGCCCCGAAAATTTGCTGGTCCCATTCTACACCGCTGGATTCGTCTGCAACCGCGAGCCCTTCCACGAGTTCCCCAAAATCTGGCAGGAGGTCTGCGGGGAAAGCACTATGAAATTGTTCGGCAAATCTATCCATCCTCGACAAATTATTCTTACGGGTGCTGGGTACGCTGACAAAGGTTTTAAGAAAAATAAATTAGTTTTTTTTTAATCTTTTTTGATTGATTTTCATTTCTGTTAACAGTCTATTGGTGGTTGCTTCAACGACATATGACGTCCATAGATCAATTAAATACAATGAAAAACCGCCAACCAAGGAAGACATGGCTGCTCTGCAAGCCCACATCGAGGCGGCCCGACGTTCATGATGACTTTGAAAGTATTTTCTCTAATAAAGTCTTTTTACCGTGTAAGGTGTACATGGTATAACGTGTATATATATATATGTGGTATAATTTGTAGCGTGTAATTTTTTTTTTTTAATCATTTAAGAAACCCCTCACAATGCTCTGATAATTTTGTATTATTTTGCCTTTTTACTCAAGTGTATACTCACACTTACTGTGCTGAATTTGAAGCTTTTGTGATGAATTAGCCAGTTGTACTCTGGGGTTTGTAGTCTAGTTGAGACATGGTGTGATAAATCAGACAGGATGTTAATCATCCAAGTTGAAACCTTGATGGGCATCGAACTCTGGATTATAAGTTCGTTGAGTTTGACAGGATTCATATGCAACATTCATTCAATAAAATGAATTATCCTCATCCTAAGTTGGCTAAATAGGATATTTATATTATGTAACTGAATCAGCAACAAGGGATATTCTTGCAACTTAAAAAAATCACAAAAACAACGGTCACAAGCAATGTACAGCGCTAAAACTCATGGCTACCACTATATCAATGTTAGTGTTGGATGCTATCACATCTACCTTTCGGCTTGTACCCTAGAGTTAGGTTCTAGATGGATGAACACTTTTGGTGCGTATAGTAGATAGCATAGCCAAAATTAGTGTAGCTCTTGGCCTCTCATGTTTCCCATTTAGATGTTTTTCCTTTAGCAGAGAGGATACAAAACTCCTCGGGAGAACTTTACATTTGAAAACCTTTGGCCACAAAGCCAAGGGTTATCTATTCCGCCAAAATAATCCAAGATTTGCATCTATATTCATTCACAAAAAAGACTACATTAGCAGGGAGATTGCCATTGATAGTCATAGCACCTTTGTATTATCACCAGGCTAATGTTATTACATTATTGCGATCACGCCTCAATTTGACCCAATCAATCGTGGTACTGTACGATCGTTGGGGTTTGAATATGGTTCCTTATCGTGGCACTGTAGGATCGTTGGGGTTTGAACATGGTTCCTTATCGTGGCAAGTGTTCGAATTTGATGCTAGACCACAATTCAGTAGACTTCTTTGTGATCACTTCGTTTATTAAGTGCCACTGGTGACATTTTAGGTTCATAATCATGCGTATCACAACATTCACTCAATTTTACATATTTCTGTGGGTCAAAAGAACCACTTTATTTTGCAAAGTTGTAAACAAAATTGTTTTTTTTTGGGGAAAATGATTCTTTTGAATCTCAAGGAGAAGCATTGCAAATTGCTCGAAGAGGTGAGGTGTGACAAGCAATGTGCTTGCATGGGAAAAACAATCCTCAATGAGTGAGCCAGTGAACACAAGTGCTTTCATTTAGCGAAGTTGTCTTGATTGGGGGTTGCTCTTTTGTCAACAATCACACTACACTTGAACATGACTCCATTGCTTTTTTGTGTCTCCAAAGGGCATCTCACCTTTATCTCCATTGATCCATGACCTCATTGATTGTTGTTTTTCAGGTTCTTATCCACACAAGTGGCACATTTCTAGTAAAATTATCATTTTGTTCCATAGGAGTATGAAATTCATAAGAGAAAAATGGTACATTGAAGGTGTCATAGACACTGTGATGAAGCATTGGTATTGTAGATTTACTTATGGTGGATTTTTTAAACCAATTGGTGCAAAGACATTGGTGCCCGTGAAAATGTAATCAATATGTTTGATATAATATTTTGGCCAACATTATGACCATACTCCAACAAAAGATAGGTCACGAGCAAGGGGTTGCTAAAACACTCCCTTTGCAATGACATAATTTTAAATTGAGTTGAAAGATAAGAATTCCACATTTTGGTGGTTTTCTAAATGCTGAAAAAGTAGATGCTAGTTGCTTAGCTTAGAAAGTTAGAGCGTTGTTATCAAGAACTCATAAAAGACCAAAAAATCATGGCAATAAATGTTTGTATGGGAAACCAAGCTCTCACTTGTCAAGTGCATCAACACCACTTTATCACCAAAATTTGCCATTCATACAACAATGGGACAACTGCAAGACCATAATTAGAGAGGTTATATCCTCTTGGGTACAATGAAGAGCTCACAAGAAATATGTTTTTGTATGGGAAACCAGGCTCTGACTTGTTAAGTGCATCAACACCACTTTGTCACCAAAATTTGCCATTCATACAACAATGGGACAACAGCAAGACCATAATTAGATAGGTTCTATCCACTTGGGTACAATGAAGAGAGCTCACAAGAAATATGGTTGCATATTTGACAAACCTTTGGACCCATGCTATCAAAAATGGATCAGAATCAACAAAACTTGATTGTTTGATTGGTTTCAGGGCCATTCTGGCTCGATTCAGGGTCTCAAGCCAATCGGTTTTGTACGGTGTTATAAGATGCAACTAGGGACCACCAAAACCTAAATTTAAAAAACAATAAATTAAGTTATTTGTAAGCACCATGCCTAACCTTGGGGCCTTATCAATGCTATTTAAAGAGGTCCTCCCTCCATTTCACTCACCCTAGTAAGTAAAAGCTGACATTCTCCTCTCTTTCATTTTCTATTATTATACTTAAATTTTTAACATTACCATTAATTGTTTTAGGATGTCTGAGAGTGGTTCCTACCTCATTGAATTTCATATGGAGAAAGTAGAACTTTAGATCCCATTCAAAATTTAGTAGACCTAACATTTTTCAGGATTCCACAATTGGTAGGATGGTAATGTTTCCACTAGATTTTGTCATGTAGGAGAGTATGGAATTGG
Organism: Pinus tabuliformis; assembly: GCA_031772625.1. Lineage (NCBI taxonomy): Eukaryota > Viridiplantae > Streptophyta > Pinopsida > Pinales > Pinaceae > Pinus > Pinus tabuliformis. Next base: position 80,879,295 of record CM062804.1, on the reverse strand, counting down.
CATTTAATCAAGAGCACCAACCTCTCTATGTACCTTGATGTTGGTGGCATTGATTGTTGAACTCCTTTGTCATGACTGTAGTAAAAATGTATCCTTCACTTAAGCAAAATCGCTCTCTAGGCATGTTAAACTTTTTCTATCTAATTTTAATGCTTAAAGGGTGATATTGATAATGAGAATCCCACTACCCGTAATGATTTTGATGATATGTACTTGTTTGTTGTAGCATGTGTTTTTCTGGGGACTCTAGAGGCCATTGAGAGCCTCTTTGTTGATGTATTTTGGTTCATAGATGGATCACACTTAATGCTATTTTTGTTAAATGCACCCCTGCTTGCTGTATAAATGAGAAACTTTGCATATTCATGTATAATGGTTTGGATTCATATTGATGCACTTGAATATTATGTTTTTTTTTCAAAATAAATATTTTATGTAGTTTTTGGTTAACAAGTTTTTTGGTTCAACTTTTTTTGGTTTTGGTCTGCTTTAGGTTTTTTGGAGTTGATTGGTTTGATGACTGGTTTGGTTATGATAACATTGCTTTGGACAAGGGATGCAATTGTATGTCAATCTCTTCAACAAGATGTTTATTATGCTGTTGATCACAAATCTTCACAACATTCTCTAATTATTGCGTATAATTAGTCTTTCTCCCCACCTAAAATAAAAAATTGAACTACCAACCATCGCTTCCCTTGGGCAAGCTTTGAAATTACTTTGAATATTGAAGGGAAGCAACAACGAGGAGGATGGGAAAACACACCGCTACAATAAGAGGAATGTCAAGATCCTAAATAGTTATAATCTTCCACATTTTCTACTTTTCAAATTCTCCTTGTTGAAGCCTTTTATGTAGTACTCAGAAGCAAGAGTCCTTTAAAGAATTGTGATGATGACAAAACATATGAATATTATTACGAAGAATATGTTGCAATCTTTCGTCTAATCTTATGTGTCTGATAGCATGCCACATATGATCGGTAAAACAAGAGTTATAAATCACACAAAGATAACAATTCATATTATTTATACTCTTAAATCACTAATGTCAAGAATGTTATAAACCAACTTGCTATTGCTATCGTTAAAAGTACTTCTTGAACAACCCCAACGAAAGAGGCAGATGATATACTTGTTTCAAATAGTGATGTATTTGACAAACCAAAGCGGCTTACTCCCCACAACTTTGTCAAAAGTTTAGTGATTTCTTTTAGATGTTCCATTAATTATCCATTATGCTTCACACCGAGACTTTTTTTTTTTGGTATGTGGTTCACTAACCCTGGAGATCAATGACCACTACATCCATGAAATATTTGTACCAGGCAGATCCACCCGAAGGGATCACTACCTGTTGGCTCAAGCACAGAACCTGATCCCGAGAGTGTCGAGAGAATTGAACCTATGACCTCTCAATAGCAAAGGTGTTTTAACAACGGGGATTCGACCAATTGAGCTAACCATCGGGGCTATCTTCACACCTAGACTTACTCTTAACATAGGACAACTTTTTGAGGTTGACACTAATGCCTCTAAAGTTGCGTTAGGAGTTCTTAATGATACTTATTATCATATCACTCATAACTACTTGTTGAAGGTTCTTTTAGTTCCTAGCCAATATCGCCACATGAACTTCAAGTTGCTCTTTCACACAATTGACAAGTATAAAGAAAAGCAAGTACCTTTTTAGAGCACCCATTCCTCAATAATGTGAGGCACATACTTCTCATCACACCAACAAAGTCTATTAGATAATAGAGGTTCTTGTGTCTCTTCCAAGTGAGAGTCAAAGTCAAGCTATTTCAAGACACAATCTCAAGAAACACATTTAGCTCCACCTGCTAGAAATGATATATTCACAAGAGATCATCCTATATCTAGAACATCCTGTTGAATTTTTTGTGTGTGCAAATAATACAAGCACTTATTTCTGAAAATTGATAATTACTTCCAATGATGTAGATGATTATTTTGCACTTACGATTTATCATTAAGCAATTAAACATTTAGAAATTGTGAATTTATTGTATGTTCTATGCTTAGTGCAGTTTACTTCAATTTTTTCTTATTACCCACTGTTAAGCAATCACATTAACATAAAGTAAAGTGCTGATAGAACGTTAATAGATCGACAGAAAACAAGCCAAGACAAGAGACACCAGATGTGGCGGCTAGCCAGGGACAAACCCCAATGTGGGGCAACCCTTTGATCAATTCTTCTATAATTTTCAATAGTTCAGTAGAGAGAGAAATAGTACAAATACAGAAATCTGTAATTTTAGGACAGTACTAGCAAACCCTAACCAACAAAATCAAAGCTAGTCAAACAAGATAGAAATGACCTCCAATATACTTGGTCAATATCTCAGTCCGTTAGGCCTCCAACAACAAGAAGAGGCAGCCCATAAACAGTTCGAAAATCCCAGTCAAACACAGTCAATCTGAAGTTAACTTGTTGCCAAAAACTAGGGCAGTCAATGCTGGTCAAACCAAAGGTCAGAATGCCTTGGTTTGTGTGCCAAAATTTGTGACCTGTCTATGAGAGACAACCACACCAAAACCGCACTCAAGAAAGGTCAACGCTGGTCAAAACGTCTTGCTGTAGCCCTGGTCAAAGTCAACGCAGTCAAACAGATCTGCGTCCTCCAACTTCATCCTTCCTTCTTCCCATGTGTGTGCCTTCTCCTTGTGTGTAAACCCAATCAACAAAGGAGAGAAGAATTTGAGAGATGAGATGAGATGAATAATGCCTCAACCTCACTTGTATTTATATGAAACGCTGAGCATGTATGTCACACATTTCGCTGCTGGCTGACCTTGACAATTTGTCAAATAAATACAAATAAGTTCATATGTCCATAAATACTTGTCGGAATTGGATGATCGTTAGATCAATCCTACACCTCTCAACGAGGAATCCAAGAAAAATATCAGCTGCCATAAATAAGATGACCCACTTGGAGTTTGGCCCTAGTTTCCAATTTTAACACTCCCTCTCAACTAGGGATAACTCCATTTGCTAATCCATCTGACCTTCGGTTCTATCTCTGCCATCAAATGCATTGCCCTGCACTACTCGGCTCTGCTCTGCTCCGCTGAACTAAGAAGAAGAAGAAATGATCGAGGATATATCATACCATTCTCCACTGACCCGAAGTCAGTCCCAGAGAGTGTGTCAAACCACTCGTACTGATCCCAGATCAGTTTCATTGATCCTAGATCAATGGAGGTCATCCTAGCATAGGGAGTACGGTAGATACAACGATGTGTCCATCGATAGTACTACTATGGTCCCCAACCCCATTTCCCTACTCATTGATCAGATGAGAGGTACTTCCCATGAGTCCCAGACTGCATGGGTAGGATGCCTCGACAGGAGAACCAATCATCCTGTCCCTAAGTCGCCATTGGGTATCACAGGGGAAGGATGAACCCTTCACCCTGTACATAGCGCACCACTGGGGGAGGGTGAGTTGCCTTGTGGTCGCATATCACTCCAAGAAGTACCCCACGGCCCCCGGAGCTCCCAGAGCTCAGTGCATCCATCATGCATGATCCTCATAAAAGGGTCTTTCAACGACTCCAACTCGTTCTCGGAAAGTCAGGAATTTGACCTTTCCCAGGGGCTTCGTCCGAATGTCGGCGCCCTGCTCATCTGTATCGATATGTTGGAGCCTTATTGCTCCCCCTTGCACCATATCCCGGATATAGTGGTACCTGATATCAATATGCTTGGAGCGATCATGAAATACAGGATTCTCTGATAAATGAATCTCGCTCTGGTTGTCACACAAGATCACGGTAGTATCCAATGTAAATCCAAACAACACACTGAAGAGTTTCCGCAAGCAGACATCCTCACAAGAGGCCATACTTGCAGCAATGTACTTTGCCTCAGCGGTGCTCAAAGCCACTGACTTCTACTTCTTGGTCATCCAGGATATCGAGGCAGATCCCAAAGAGAAACAACACTCGGAAGTGCTCTTTCGGTCCACCACACTGCCTGCCCAATCAACATCGGTATATCCATGTAGTCTCACATCTCCGACAATGTATCTCAACCCATGAGTGATTGTGCCACGAAGGTATCTCAACAGATTCTTGGCACCAATGCAATGTGTCTGGTGAGGCTCAACCATATATTGACTCAACGTGTTGACTGCAGAACATATATCCGGACGAGAGTTCACCAAGAACATCAATGCTCCGATGAGTTGACGATACTCGGTAGCATTTTGCAAAACAGGTCTGGCAACACTACTGCTTAACTTCTTGAAGTCAAGCTCCATCGGGGTAGTCACGGGCTTGCAGTCCACCATACCAAATCTCTCCAATATCTTCACCACATATTTTCCTTGAGATAGGAAAATCTCCCCTGGCTTTTGCCAGACTTCCAATCCTAGGAAATAGTGCATCAATCCTAGGTCCTTCATCTCAAACTCGGAAGCCAACTCCCTCTTACATTTGTGAATGAGAGGGTTTGCACCTGTCAGAAAGAGGTCGTCAACGTACAACACCAGTATGAGAGGTTTATCATCTTCAACCTTAAAGTAAAGGTTAGGGTCAGCTTCACTCCTAGTGAATCCCAACTTCATCAAGTAGCTATCGATTCTCTCATACCAAGCTTGGGGTGCTTGCTTCAGCCCATAGAGGGCTTTTTTCAACCCGCATACGTGAGATTCTCGATCATGAATCTCAAATCGTTCGGGTTGTTCCACATAGACTTCCTCTTTGATCAAACCATGCAAGATTGCGATCTTGACATCTATTTGATGTAGGTTCCATCCTTGCGAAGCAGCAAGGGCTATGATCGAGCGAATGGTGGTGTATCGAGCAATAGGTACAAATATCTCGTCATAGTCTATACCTTCCTTTTGAGAGAAGCCACGAGCGACAAAACGAGCCTTATACTTTTCAGCACTTCCATCAGCTCCATGCTTTATCTTGTAAAGCCATTTTGAAGTGACAACAGTTTTGTCCTGGGGTCTGGGGACCACATCCCAGACATCATTCTTCATGATGGACTCGTATTCCTTAGTCATAGCATCCTTCCATACTTGATGCTTCACAACTTCAACGAACAATGAGGGCTCATTTTGAATGATCGTGCTCATAATGGTCAAGTATCCATGATACTTGGTCGGCTTCTTGCTTTCCCGGAAAGTCCCTCTGGGTGCAATGTGTCCTTCAGCATCATCAAGTGTCCCCCTAAGCCATGAGGGCCTCTTCCTAGAAGAGGAAGGCTCTCTCCTAGGGGGATCAATAGGGTCCATGGGTTCTTCCACTTCGAACATTGCTTGCTTTTCCTCTGGTTTGCTGGTGTCAGTTTCTTCAAATTTTCGTAGTATGGGAAGATTGTCAACTTTGCTAAGAGCCATATCTTCGTCAAAGGTGACATCATGGCTAATCTCAACTTCCCTTTGACCAGCCACATAGATTCTATAGCCCTTAGTATTTTTGCTATAGCCCATGAAGATTCCCTTCTTTCCAAATGCACCCAATTTATTCCTTTTCTCTTTCGACACATGAAAATAAACAAGACTCCCAAAAATTCTAAAATGAGATACATCATATTTCTTACCAGTGAACATCTCTTCGGGAGTCTTGGAATCCAATGCTTGATGAGGGCATCGGTTCTGAACATATACGACAGTATTTGCAGCTTCGGCCCATAGAAACTTCAGAAGCCTTTGATCATGGAGCATGGAACGAACAACTTCCATAATCGTATGATTCTTCCTTTTCGCCACACCATTCTGCTCAAGACTGTATGGTGTTGTGGTCTCCCTCTTAATGCCGCCTTCCTTACAAAAGTCATGGAACTCATTGGATTCATACTCGGTCCCATTATCAGTCCTTAAGATCTTGATCTTCTTCTCAGTTTGATTATGAATCAAGACTTTGAAGTGGCGGAACTAGGAAAACACTTCATCCTTCTTTTTCAAGAAGTATATCCAAGTCTTGCGAGAATAATCATCTGTAAAAGTGAGGTAATATAATATCCTCCCAAGGAGTTCATAGGCATCATACCGGATATGTTGGAGTGAACCAATTGTAATGTACCGGAGGTCTTGTTATGGCTTGAGGGGAATGGTCCCCTTTTGAGCTTTCCTTCGGCATATCCCGAACATACACCTTCTTGCTCTACTTTAAACTCGGGTATCCCTGTCACCATTTGTCTCACATTGGGTAGAGCTTTATAATGAAGGTGGGAAAACCTCCGGTGCCATAGTTCGGACTGAAGAGATGTGTCACAAGACATGACATCCCACGGACTTCCTTCGACTTGATATAGAGAGTCAACTTGAAACCCAAGAGTGAAAGCATCTTTGAAATTCTTTTTCCATACACGTACCTTGCCATCGATGAAGGCCACCTTGTAGCCTTTGTCTTCCATTACCGAGATGGACACCGAGTTCTTTGAGACCAGGTACAGATAAGACTTCTTGCAAATGAATTGTATTACCTTGATTCAATTGTAGAGTAACATTTCCTACGCCTTTCACGGGATATTTGGAGTTGTCCCCAAGAATAATTTCCAGGTTGGTCTCCTTCTCTATCAGATTAGAGAGAGCTTCTTTGTAACCAGTGAAGTGCCTTGTGGCACCACTATCAATAAGCCAATTGCCCAACGAGTCCGGAGGAGAAGTAGTAGAGAGGGTTGATATCAGATAATATTCGTCTTGCTTATTGTTAACAACGTTAGATTCATACTTGGAGTTTCTTGCCTTCTTGGAGGGTTGGCCACTTCCTTGATTTCCGACATTCCTCTTTCCTTTGCCATTGAACCCGCCCTTCCTTTGATTGTTGTTGGAATTGCCCTTGGAGTGATTTTGATCATCGTCATGAGATGTGTCCTTTCTATCAAGACATTCCCTTGCATAGTGGCCAATATTGTTGCAAATGAAACATCTTCCTTTTCTTCCACCTTTCAGTCTGGCCTTTCCCTTAGATTTTGCCTCGTAATTATTTCTCCTTTTAACATGGGAGAGAAAGCAGCGGGATTGCCTCTAAATGCAGGCATTTCCCGCTCTTCCATCTTTGTCTCTTCTTGAATGCATCTCGCCATCAATTCTTCAAATCCTGGAATTACATTATTGTTGAGAAGAGTGGTTCTGAATACATACCATTCGGATGGGAGCCCTCCAAGAGTTGTGATGGTCAGTTCTTTATCAAGAATGACTTCCCCAATTGATAGGAGATCATTCTTGATCTCGGTGATCCTTAAGAAGTAGGCTTGCATACTCTCATCTTTGCCCTTCTTAATTTCCTTCAGCTTATTCTTAAGGAACAAAACTTGATTTGCATCACTAACTTTAAATAAGCTTACTAGTCTATCGTAGATTTCCTTGGAGGTGGTCAGCTCGGAAATGTAGGCCACCAGGCGCTTGTCGATAGAGTCCTGGATGATCTTCTTTGCTTTGACTTCTCCCCTGGTCCACTTGTTCCTAACAGCAACAAATGCATTTGATGGAGGCTCAATGATTCTGCTTCTCACATGGTCCAACATTTCTTGCTCTTCCAATGTTAGATTGAGAGACATCTTCCATCCGTGATAGTCAGACTTCTCACGGAACTTGTCTTCGGCAGGGAAGTGTGATGAGGACCCCATGAAGTCTTTAAGATTGCTTCAACAGCCTTTAGTGATTGCTCTTGCTCTTGCTCTTGCTTGGGCTCTGTCTTCACCTCAACTCTGATACCATGTTAATTTATGGTATGTTCTATGCTTAGTGCAATTTACTTCAATTTCTTCTTATTAGCCACTATTAAGCAATCACATTAACATAAAGTAAAGTGCTGATAGAACATTAATAGATCGACAGAAAACAAGCCAAGACAAGAGACACCAGATGTGGCGGCTAGCCAGGGACAAACCCCAATGCGGGGAAACCCTTTGATCAATTCTTCTATAATCTTCAATAGTTCAGCAGAGAGAGAAATAATACAAATACATAAATATGTAATTTTAGGACAGCAACAACAAACCCTAACCAGCAAAGTCAAAGCTGGTCAAACAAGATAGAAATGACTTCCAATATACTTGGTCAATATCCCAGTTAGCTAGGCCTCCAACAACAAGAAGAGGCAACCCATAAACAGTTAGAAAATCCCAGTCAAACACAGTCAATCTGAAGTCAACTTGTTGCCACAACCCAGGGCAGTCAACGTTGGTCAAACCAGAGGTCAGAATGCCTTGGTTTGTGTGCCAAAATATGTGGCATGCCTAGGAGAGATAGCCACACCAAAACCGCACTCAAGAAAGGTCCAAGTTGGTCAAAACGTCTTGCTGCAGCGTTGGTCAAAGTCAGCGCAGTCAAACAGATCTGCGTCCTTTTGCGTCCTCCAACTTCGTCCTTCCTTCTTCCCATGTGTGTGCCTTCTCCTTGTGTGTAAACCCAATCAACAAGGGAGAGAAGAATGTGAGAGATGAGATGAGATGAATAATGCCTCAACCTCACTTGTATTTATATGAAACGCTGAGCATGTGTGCCACACATTAGCTGCTGGCCAACCTTAACAATTTGTCAAGTAAATACAAATAAATTCATATCTCCATAAATACTTGTCGGAATCGGATGATCGTTAGATCAATCCTACACCTCTTAACGAGAGGAATCCAAGAAAAATATCATCTGCCATAAATAAGATGACCCACATGGAGTTTGGCCCGAGTTGCCAATTTTAACAAAAATTCAACCATAGAGACAATAGAGCAATAGGGATCACAATGCACAAAGAGACAACAAGATTTTACCCTAGGAAAACTCACTAGGGGGAAAACCTAGCCAACCTTTTCCTTAGAGAATCAATGCAACAAGAGATACATCAAAGTCAAACTAACAAACAAGATGACAACCACAAGATGCCTCAAGATGCCAAGTCAAACTTCTTCAAATCACTTCAAGGAGCCTCTCCACAAACTCGCTCTAGGTCTGCACTAGGGCCGAATTTTGGCCTCTTCTTTATCTTAGAATTTCGAACCTGTGACTAGATTTTACCACAAAAGTTTCAGACCTTCAATATCACACGTGCGAGGGCAATAGAAGAACACAAGTGCGAGGAGACTTCTTCTTGAACTCAAATTATTCTTCTTTTTCAACTCGACCTTCTTCTTCTTTGTCCTCCTTTGTTATACTAGATGAAAAATACACTTGATTGATGAGATATGCGAATTGGCTTTGGAGATCAAATGGTCTCTATATATACACGCTGGAAGGGGTCGAATAGGTGTCTCTTGGGTAGGGTCGACTTCATCACTAGGAGGCCGACTTGGGCATCTTGCGGTGTCTAGAATGCAAATTTAAGTTTTCATTTTCTCACTCTTGATAAGGTCATTAAGAACATGCCTTATAAATTTTCTTTTGAATATAAAGTCAATAAATATTTTCTTTTTCTTGCTTGGCGTCAAATAATTTTTATTTTACAAATATAATTTTTATTTCATCATTACAAGTGTAAATGAAACACTATGAAGATTGAATATAGCTACAAAATTCAACACTCCCTCTTAGCTAAGGAGGTATTCATAATGACTATCTAGATGTTCTCTGTACATTGTAAACATGATTTCTCAAAGGAAAGGTACAACGCATTGATAGCATCATCATCTTGGTCAACACTCGACGTCATCATCATCATCATCATCATCAAATGGTACCACAACCCAGGTTAGCACTTCTAACCAATGTTAGTCACTCAACTAGTCACCATGATTTGATGGGTGCCTCACCTCATGGTACTTCGATTAGTCCAGGGTTGCCATCAACCATGGTCAAACTATAGGGGTACCCATTGTGAAAATTTCGACTCTTGCAACAACTGGAAATTACTCTTCTAACTGTAAATTAATTAGCAATTTATTGGCTACGACAAAACACGAATAATTCAAAATTGCAATTTTCACCAAAATAAAATACTTTGGAAGATAAACTGGAAACTGGGAAAATACTGGCACACACAAAAAAAAAATATAACATCGTTATTTTTGGACAAAAGTCCCGAAAAACCTAATGTGAGAAAATCGGTGCAACAACTAAGGGTTTTTATTATTAAGCGACAATGAGAAATTTTGAATACCATAAATGTTGCCAAACTGGCGAATCTACCCAAAAGAAATTTTGGCAAAAGTATACTGAGGGATTTTACCCTCTCTTTGAGCAATCTCGACACTGTCTGACCTCTGAAAAGTTAGCCGACCAAACTAGCTTGCGCAAGCTCTGCATCACCCCTACGCTGCCTGCCAAACGCTTTGCCTGAATCAACTGCCAATCTAGCTGTCATGCCTGCTGCTGATTGGGAAAATACTTCTCTAGCCCTCTGGAAAATCTTCCCAGCCTCTGGAACTGAAAACGTCCTCTCCTTTAGCTGAATCAAACTGCTCACTTGAGGCTTTGTGCAACCTCCTAGAGAATATTTTCAGCCTCCTCTTTCTGACTCTCCGGAACTGGAAAACTTCCTTCGGACTCACTACCTCTACCCCTCTCTGTCTTTGCGTCCTCTCTTTGGATCAAACTCTTCCGGCGGAATACTGTTGTTCTCTGGAAAAATCGAATTGCCCAAGGAAATCAATCTCAAGTGTGCTCCTCCATCTACCCATCAAATTCTTCTTATAACCTCCAGTTGGGACTCCAACAACCAGTATTAAAACTTAATCAATGGATGAGATTATTTCCTAGTCGATCTGTGAGTTTCTAGATAAGTTTCACCTTCCTCAATTAATTGTTGTTAATTAATCATTTTCCCTAAGTTAGATTTATGAAAAAATTAATTGCTGATTAATTAACTTAATTAAGGCATTTCTAGGTGGATTTTCGTGAAACCTTTTATGGGTTCTGGAGTGCTAGTGTTTCTTAGCCTCTTTGACAACTATCGAGACTAGAACACCATCCGATGCTACAAAAACTAACACTCCCTCTTAGTGAGGAAGGTGTTGTAGTGTTGAACTGCTACAACACACTGTCTCTGCATCATCCTCCTTACACGTTGCTGATGTTTGGCCATTGTGACTGTCTGTCACTGCCCACCAACCACTACGCAACTCTGATGTTGCATTTGTGCTGCTGCTGACACTGCTATACTACTGCCAATTCTACATCTGCACTGCAACTCCCTCTCAACTGTTGTTGCTTCTATTGCAACTACTTCAATTGAGAAGCATCCAAAATACTGAATCAACTGTGTCTCTATGCCGCATCTGTCTCCTGAGCATCTGACTGCTACTAGCCTTTGCATGGTTCACCAATGAATCTGTGCTGCTGTTGACTCTGCTACTGAGCCTCTTGCTTTATTGTCAACACTGCTCTTCGCTCCTCAGCACCTGACTGCAACTGTCACTCTCGAATTTGACTCCATGAATTGACACTGATCCTCCTGCTACTGAATATTGTGGGTCCCTGTAGCAAAGGTGTTGATCCTGCTGCAACAACTGGAACTTATCTGACTGATCTCCTTGCTGCATTTGCACTGGATCTTGCCCATCCTGGGACACTTGAGTTTCATACTCCACCTGGATCTGGTGCCCCACTATCTCCTTTAAAGCCTAGTCCTTGGCTAGGACCCTTCTTCGCTTTGCAACTCACACTGGACAACTCGTACTTCCTCCGATGCCTGTCTCTGGCAATTGGAAGTCGATTTGTTGCCCATATCTGCATTCTGGATATCTCGTACAACCTCCTCTGGCAATATTGTACGCCCATCTCTGCAAAGCTATAAAATCTGCGAAACTCAAAAAATAAAGCGGAATCTCCTCCTCTCTCTTGCTTGACTATTTTTTTTGCTACTCGCACTCCCTCCTGGAATGCATAGAACTGTGACTGTTGCCTCGCTCTAACTTTAACTGCACTTAGAAACTACTTGCTCGACCTTTTCAGAAGTCCTTTGGTGATTGGAACTCGAACTGTAATCTCGACAACATGAATTGGCTAGTCTGACAAACTCGCACGACCTATTGCAACTGGATATTATTGATTTCCTCTTGAAGTTGGAACTGGAAACCCTCTGATGAATAAACTGGAAATCCCTGAGTCTCTTCCACCTGACGCTGATTCTGCTACTGCAGACTGCTGCAAAATCTTTCTGCGCCCAAACAAGAAATCTGCTCAACGAAAATACTGAGTTGCTGCTGCCTTTGCCTACTGGAATATTTTCTGCCACCCTGCAACTGGAAATCGAACCTCTGTCCAGCAATTCGCACTGCCTGGCTAGGCACTGCGCAACCCCTGGGAATTTCAGCTTGCTACTCCCTCTGAACAACAAAATTTTCTTCTGAGCTTCTTGTCTGATCAAATTTGCTCTAATACCATCTGAAATTTTTAACTATTGCAACAACTGGAAATTATTCTTCTAATTGTAAATTAATTTTGTAGTTTATTTGCTACGACAAACAACGAATAATTCATAATCGTTATTTTCACCAAAATAAAATCTTGCAGAAGATACACTGGAAACTAAGAAAACATTGGGACATACACACAAAAATATTACATCGTAATTTTTGGACAAAGGTCCCCGGGAAAACCCAATATGGGAAAACTCGTGCAACAGCTGAAGGTTTTTATTATTAAGCAGTAGTGAGAAATTTCGAGTACAATAAATGTCGCCAAAGTTGCGAATCTACCCAAGGGAAATACTAGCAAAAATCTACGAAGGATTTTACCCTATCTCCGAGTAATCCCGACACTGTCTGACCTCCAAAAAGCTAGCCACCCAAACTGGTATGCACAGGCTCTGCGTCACCCCTATATTGCCTGCCAAACGTTCTGCCTGAATCAATTGCCAATCTAGCCGTCCTGCTTGCTGCTGACTAGGAAAATGCTTCTCCGGCCCTTTGGAAAATCTTCCCGGCCTCTGGAATTGAAAACATCCTTCCCTTCAGCTAAATCAAACTGCTCACTTGAGGCTTTGCACTGCCTTTGCGCAATCTCCTGGAAAATATTTTTGGCCTCCTCTTTCTGACTCTTCAGAAGTGGAAAACTTCCTCCAGACTCACTGTCCCCTCTCTGGTTCAAACTCTTTCGGCAAAATATTGCTGTTCTCTAGAAAAATCGAATTGCCCAAGGAAATCAATCTCAAGTGTGCTCTTACATTTACCCATCGAATTCTTCTCATAACTTCCAGTTGGGACTCCAATGACTAAGATTAAAACTTAATCAATGGATGAGATTATTTCCTAGTCGATCCATGTGAGTTTCTAGAGAAATCTCACCTTCCTCAATTAATTGCTGTTAATTAATCATTTTCCTTAAGTTAGACTTAGGAAAAATTTAATTACTGATTAATTAACTTAATTAAGGCATTTCTAGGTGGATTTTCCTAGATACTTTTTTGGATTCTGGAGTCTTAGTGTTTCTTAGCCTCTCTGATAACTGTCGAGACTAGAACACTATCCGATACCACAAAAAATAACACCCATGTCCCAACTCCAAAGGCCTCTAGCCCATGATGCTGAAAAGGCACCCACTCCATTGAGTGTTCGGGCCTCAAGGACCATTCCTCTCAAGAATGTTTGTCCCTCATGCTATCTCACCAATAGTCCAGGCAATTCTCCTGCCCCTGTTGTCAACTCATCAACAGTTCGGGCCATGCTACCATTGATGGCACATCAGTACTCCCTCTCACTAATAGAGGGGTTCTCCACAAGACCAAGCTTGTCCCTGAAGTATACAAACTTCGCCGAGGATAGAAGCTTTGTAAGAATATCCGCTGTCTACTCATTAGTGGGAATACACTAGAGCCTCACTGCTCCCTTCTGTACCATATCACGAATGTTGTGGTACTTGATCTCAATTTGCTTCGTCTTATCATGAAATACTACTTTGTCTGTCAGCTTCACACAACTTTGATTGTCACGAAATAACACAGTTGGTTCAAGCATCTGATCAAATAATCGAAAAAGTAGCTTACGAAGCGATATTCCCTCACAACATGCTAAACAAGCTGCAATATACTCGTCTTCTACAGTAATGAGTGTAACTGATGTCTGCTTCTCGCTCATCCAGGATATCATAACAGAGCCCAAACTAAAGCATACACCATATGTACTCTTCCTGTCATCTGCACTCTTTGCCCAGTTAGAATCCGTATATCCTTGTAGCTATATCTCACCACTCGAGGCATATCTCAAACTGTAGTCAACAGTACCATGCAAATATCTCAATTTGTGCTTTGCTGCAATCTACTGCTCATGTCTCAGTTCCATCTAGAACTGGCCCAAGGTGTTCACTGCAAAGCAAATGTCTAGCCTAGTATTAACCAAATACATCAACGATCCAATCAATTGTTGGTACATGGATGGATCTACCAGGTCAGACTCAAAATCCCTCAGTTTTCTCAGATTGGTCACCATAGGAGTTGCCATAGACTTGCATTCCATGATTACAAATTTCTGAATAATCTTGATGACATACTTTCCTTGCTCGAGAAGGATTTCATTGGGTTTCCGCTAGACTTGCAATCCCAAATAGTAATGCATCAAGCCAAGATCCTTCATGTCAAATTCAGAGGCCAACTCCATCTTACTCCAACTAATAAGATGCTCTACACCATTTGGGAACAAATCATCAACATATACTAGTAGTATCACAGGTTCACCCTTCACAACCTTGATATATAGGTTTGGATCAACAACATTCTTAGAGAAACTGAGTCTTGTTAGATATCCATCTCGCAGTGGTTGCTTAATTCCATACAAGGCCTTCTTCAATCTGCACATGCGAGATTCTCTCCCATGAACCTCAAAAACCTTGAGGTTGCTCTATGTACACCTCTTCCTCAACCACACCATAGAGGATGGTGGTCTTTACATCCATTTAATGTATCTTCCATCACTTAAACGAAGCAAGAGAAACAAGAGATATAATCATGGTGTACTTGGCAATCAGTGCAAAGGTTGCTTCATAATCTTCTCCCTCTTTCTGGGAGAACCCTCTAACCACAAATATTGCCTCTAATCTTATATATCCACTTTGAGGTTACCACGAATTTTCCTTCAGGTCTTGGAACAATCTCCTAGACATCATTTTTCATAATAGATTGGTATTCTTCCATCATTGCATCCTTCCAAACTTGTTGGGTGGTTGCTTCCTCGAAGTTGGAAGGTTCAAAGTCAATTAACTTGGTCCTTCTGACATTTCTTCATGATCTTCAGGATGTCTTGAGGATGTGGAAGGACCTATAACTTCTTCTTTGGGAATTGTTACCCACCATTTTGGGGGTGATATCCCTAGGAGATTTTTTTTTTCTCCAAGATGTTCCTTAGTCGGTAGCCAGCTACCCCTTGCAACCACCAGTTAGCTCGTTGCGCCACTTCCCTCACCCATTTGTTATGAACGTATGTTTGAAGATGGGCCTCCTAAACCTAAAGGTATGCCTTGTCATTTGGTAATTGAGTATTGTAGTCCGCTTATCATGACACTTCTGGGGATGGATTAATGGGGTGATTTGACGGAAAGAATTGACTACGTCTGTGCTCGTCCCCTAGACCCATTTTTGGACATTAACCTTGGATTCTAGTCCTGTGGGATCTCTTTTACAATGGGGTGATTTGACGGAAAGAATTGACTACGTCTGTGCTCGTCCCCTAGACCCATTTTTGGACATTAACCTTGGATTCTAGTCCTGTGGGATCTCTTTTACTGACCATTTGACTTTAGGGATGGTATTTCATGGGAAACCCTGATTTTGGTTGCGTGGTCCCGCTCCCTCATCCACATATATTAACCACTTTCCACTCATTATAACATTATTTATCATTTCTCCCACTGGGGTCCACATTCCTCCACTGGGTCCACATAGGGCTAGCTCTCCCCTTCCCTTGCCCACACCTTGGGCCAGGTCTGGAATGATGCCTTGGAGGTTGATGCAGCTAAAAAGAAAAGTAAAAGCATAATTGGCCACATTCAACAGGAAAATGTACCACAAAATGCAAAAGATGGTTGGGATAAACACATTTAGCACGTAGGCAAAAGCCAATACATGAGCTCTTTCGCATCATCATGGCCATCACCCTGGTTCCTATAGGTTCTATGAGCCTCTTTCATCATATAGGAACCCATGATTGTCCCAACCCTTGGTGGGCAATGAACCACCTTACTTTAAAAGGGGTTATCCACTGCTATATCTCACACATCATGCCCTTAGCCCTTGAGCCCCGAGTAGTTAATTGAAGAAAAATCATAAAAAGGCAAAAGACATATAAAGAAGGATGGAAAAATCAAGGCCGAGGCACCTCATGTACCACGATTGCTCCCTCTTATACATTATATACCCAAGTGTGGGCTTCCCTTCTACTAGCTACCCTTGTACCCTAGCATGTGGCCTAGGGCTACCCCTTCTCATTCCCTACTCCATTCACCTCTTTATCACATGCCACCACCTTTTAAAGGATGTACCTTGGACATATTATCCCCTTTAAAAGTAGAAACCACCTAATGGGATACTTGGTTAACCCCATTTGGAGTTTGGAGACATTAACACATGTTAAAACCCATTATGGAAGGGTAGGCCATTATGAAGTCCCCACCTGTGGTCCATGTTCTTTTACTCAATTTCCTTGATGACTTATTGTACTAGAAGGCTAGAGGACGCATTGAATCTTATGTAGGATTGCAGGTGGTCTCCATCTTGGGTTTGGTCTCCCTATACAAGGTCCTAACCCTCCAGAGGTCTATATTGGCACATGTAGGGTGTGTGTTGAGAGCCATGGGCCTCCACAACAGTAGACAACACTCCATGGATCCCCATAAATGTTTAGAGGTTGGTCGAGATTCACCTATTGGAAGAGGAAGATGCACCTGGTTCACCTTGGCCTAGCCAGCCCCATAGATGTACCATGCACTTGGAAGCTGACCCTGGACTTCTAGGATGATGTGGCATCACCTACACCATCATCTGCGCCCTTACAGTTGGTCTACTGGCACCTTCAACTTACTTGGGGACCGATGAGGTCACTTGTGTGCCCTCACAGACATTGGGAGCACCACAGGTTTATTATGTGGAGAACAAGGGGCCAACCCCGTGTCCATTATTTTTGGAAGTCCAACTCATCGTATTGGCACTTATGGACTTCACCAGGCCTCTTAGAGAGCCCAACGACATGCATTATTGATCATTTGACCTATTGGGAGGCTTATTATTTTATTTGTGAGCTAGTTTGGTGGGCTTATCACCAATAGATAGTTATTTGCACATTATTTTAGTCGATGGGCTAATGTAGGCTCAAATTAGGTAATTTGAACTCCTAATGAGTGTATAAATAGGAGAGACATGAATTCATTTGTATGATCACTTTGGATTGGATCATTCTTCTCTTTGAAGAATTTCACAATTTTTCCGGGATGATGAATTGGAGCATGGATGAATTTTGATGTTTAGATTGGAGTATTTTATCTTGGAGCTTCTTTATTGTCAAATTGTTGATGGTTGGATATGTTCTATTACATGTAAGTACATATGTTTCATGCTATTCTTGTTTTACTTTTTTCATATGCATTGAATGGGATTTTCGCTATATTAAGGCTAATTGTTGCATTGCATAATTGCAAAATTATGGAATTATTGTTTCTATATAACATTTCTCAATGTTTGGGCCATGTATGTGAATGAAATTTCCTAGGGATAATTCCACCGGTGAATTTATCTTGATAAGCCATCTCCTTTTGCAAAGCGAAGTATAAAATCTTTGAGGTCTCTTCTTCTTGCCCTAAAGGCCAAGTGAAGTAGCCCTTAAGGCCTCCTTGACTGAAATACGAGTTCCTTTCTCATCATTCTCCTAGACTCCATTCTCCCCAAGGGATTAGGCATTGGTCCACCAATAGGTGATCATTCAAAGAACATTTTTTCTCCACCTCTCCCTTTCTCTTCTAGGTCTATCCAAGTTGGGTCACCTAGGGCATCACTTTCCCGACAAAATAACAAAAGAAAAAGTTCAATCTCCTAGCCTCTACTACGTTGGTGTGTCCTCAAGGCCTCCTCCAATTTTGAAGCCATTCCGATGATGGAGTTGTGAGATAACCCAAGCCCTAGCTCTGAGATCAAACTTTGCCCTGGTATTCCCTAGGCTAGCACCTCATAGGATCAATTTGACACTTTTAATTGGAAATTCTTGCTTTGATCCTTTCCCCTTCCTTGTCTGGGTTAAGAACATCATTGGTTGCTAGATTCTCTCTCCTTAACTTGTGCTGGGTCCATTTGGTCCCATATGGTCCCATACCTTTGAAAAGTCAATTCTTCAAGAACCATTTGGGAATTCAAGTTCAATAAGGATTTTAGGATTGGAAAACTCCTTTACAAGGAATATTCCTCTAACCTAACCCTCAAATCCTCCCCTTCTTATCCTAGAAATCTTTATACCTTGCTTGAAGAGTAAGTAAGCTCCATTCTTTACCCCTTTCTAGGAAAAGGATCATCAGGGTCACTTCACATCCATTTGTTGATTCATCCTTCACAAGTGACTTCCATATACCGGGTCTCCTCCCATCGGTGAAAGTCCGTAAAGAGTAGGGAGTCTTAGTTGAGGTGACAGTGGGCTAAGTCTCCATTTTTTCCCTTGGTCTAAAATTGTCCCCTTTAGGAATTCCCTTTAGGCCCCCTGCTAGTTTGAGCAGTAACATTTTGGCGCCATTGTTGGGGACACGAAACGTGTGTTTGGTTCCCCATACGACATATTGGCATAACATTATTGTCGACTTCATTGGAAGAATGAAGCCCTAGTTCTTCATAAAACTTCAAAGTCGATGCTTGTAGGGTGATGCAAGCATTTGTTAAGGCAATTTCATTCACCTTGGTGACTCCCATGTCATTAAGGAGCCAACAACATGTTGACCACATATATTCCTGCCATAGATATGACGAGGACCCCAAGATATCCTTCATCGAAATCTGTGAAGAATATGCCAATGTTCGATGGGGATCCACATTCCGCAGCCAACCACGTGGTAAGATTTGTAAGGTACCTTTCAAAGCAAAATATAATGCAACCTTGTGACCAAATGGAATTGTTTGTCCTATCCATTGCCCCAAGTACCGATTGGCTTGAGTCATGTAAAACAGTAAACCTAAAAGCATTCCTTCTCTTCCAATGTTGACTACTCACTTTTTGTTGCATGAAGGGTCGAGTTTCCAATCTCATGAAGACATATCCCAAATGTTAGATATGGCCCTTCGAGAGGAGGAAGTTATTGAATATGGTTTTATGCTTGAGGAAGAGTCTCTTATTGATGCATACTTTAATGATGGTGCCGAAAGAGAGACTCATGAATTGGAAAGCATGTCCTCTTAGGATAACAAGGAAGATCTCAACCGCGAGAGCCCTTAGACATTGCAAGAATGGATGATGGAATATGAAAAGTTTTGTAGGAAACTGATGGCCACATATAACTCCCAAGAGATTTTCTCCCACTATTGTGAGCAATTGGAAAGGCTCTGTAACACGAAGAGTGAATATAAAGAGAGTCCTACCAATGACCTTCTTCTTGAGGCATTTGATCAAAATCATGTAATAAATACCTTGGAGATCATTTTTCGAGAACAGATGAAGGAGGAAAAGTCCTCCTTGTCTAAAGAAGAGAATGAATGGCATCCTAACGAACACCAAATATATAGTGAAGAATGGGAGGATTTTGAGGAAGATCATGATAGTCGAATAAACGAAGAATCTACAAGTGACTTTTGCGTTGTTGATTGGGGAATTGGGTATGATTATAAAAATGAAGACCCCCATGGTTTCTCAAGTCCATAAGAATTAGCTCAGGGAAAAAGAAAATGCTCCGCCCCTTTTGAATACCAATGTTGGTCCTTATGAAACCCTTCCTAGTGGTTGGAAATGTCTCTTCTTTATGTTCCAAGATGATTCAATCAAGGAAGAGCTTTCCAAGGTTGTGGGAAATTCTGATGACTCTAATATAGAAGAAATTGAGGAAGATGCTTCTCGAGGCCATGCCACCGATAAAGGGTTTTTCTTCATGTTTGAGCGTTCCTCCCTTGCCCTGGAAATAGATGTTTGTGATGATGTTCATTCCCTTAGTCTTGATGAAAAGCTGCTTCCCCTATGAAGGACCAAGAATCATGGTTTTTCCCCAAAACAATAATGGGTCCACTTTTTGTTTTCCCAATGACCAAAATAGTATCATTGTAAATATGTCCAAGTCTTTCACTCCTTCTTACCCTAAGGAAAGATAGTTCTTCATCAAAGATTCATATACTTGGTCATTGACATTTCCATCTCCTGGTTGGAGGATCAAATCCAATCCTCTCGACTAGTGTCTTTTCCTTCTTCCAGGGTTCCTTTCTATGGCATGTGGGTCTCTTCTTTTCCCACCTCCCTCCCTCGCAACCCCTCATATCATTGTTCCATTTGTATTGCCAGGTTCGCTGCAAAAATAATCATGAAAACCTGCATTCTTGTATTGATCAATTGACATGTTGGTTGCATTGGGTCTATGATTATACCTAGTACTTGACATTGTATGTTATGCATGTTAGAGTAGGATGCATCACATGTTGATTTTGCATTAGAACTAACCTCATATGATATTTCTCATGGTAGATTAGATGCATTTAAATTAAAATTTGCATATTTTATTTTTCTGTTGATTTTACGGCCTAACACTAAGCATGGGTGATCATAAGACACCGTGAAAAACATGCTGCCATGTGGGTTCAATTGTTGATATGTGTAGGTAATAGGTCTACAGAAACCAAGAGATTGCTGGAGTTCTCGTGACCTCCTGTTCGAGTAGCTTCATCCACTTCTTCGAGAGATCACGTTTCAGTTGGAACCAGATGTTACCCACCATTTTGTGGGTGATATCCCTAGGAGATTTTTTTTTCCAAGATGGTCCTCAGTGGGCAACCAGCAGGTCCTTGCAGCCACTAGCTAGCTCGTTGTGCCACTTCTCTGCGACCTGAGCCCGCCATGTGGTCCCTCACCCATCTGTCATGAACGTATGTTTGAAGATGGGCCTCTTGAACCTAAAGGTATGCGTTGTCATTTGGTAATTGAGTATTGTAGTTTGCTTATCATGGACACTTCTGGGCATGGATTAATGGGGGGATTTGATGGAAATAATGGGCTAGGTCTGTGGTCTTGCCCCCTAGACCCCTTTTTGGATATAACCTTAGATTCTAGTCCCATGGGATCTCTTTTACTGACCATTTGGCTTTAGGGATAATATTTCATGGGAAACCCTGATTTTGGTTGCATGGTCCCTCTCCCTCATCCACATATATCACCCCTTTTCCACTCATTATAACCTCATTCATCAATTCTCCTACTTGGGTCCACATAGGGCTAACTCTCCCCTTCCCCTGCCCACACCTTGGGTTAGGCCTGGAATGATGCCCCGGAGGTTGATGCTGCTAAAAAGAAAAGTAAAAGCATAATTGACCACATTCAACAAGAAAATTTACCTCAAAATGCAAAAGATGGCCGGGAAAAACACATTTAGTACATGGGCAAAAGCCAATACATGAGATCTATCCCATCATCATGGCCATCACCCTGGTTCCTACAGGTTCTGTGAGCCTCCATCATATAGGAACTCGTGATTGTCCCAACCCCTGGTGGGCAATGAACCGCCCTACCTTAAAAGAGGGTATCCACTGCTATATCTCACACATCATGCCCTTACCCCTTGAGCCCCGTGTAGTTAATTGAAGAAAAATCATAAAAAGGCAAAAGGCATATAAAGAAGGGTGGAAAAATCAAGGCCAGGGCACTTTATTTACCACGATTGCTCCCGCCTATATATTAGATACCCAAGTGTGGCTTCCCTTCTATTAGCTACCCTTGTACCCTAGCATGTGGCCCAGGGCTGCTCCTTTTCATTCCTTACATTGATCTCTTTATTACATGCCACCACCTTGGACATATTATCCCCTTTAAAAGCAGAAACCATCTAATGGGATACTTGGTTAACCCCATTTGGAGTTTGGAGACATTAGCACATGCCAAAGCCCATTATGGAAGGGCATGCCATTATGAAGTCCCCACTTGTGGTCTATGGTTTGTAAGTTTTTTTACTCAATTTCCTTGATGACTTATTGCACTGGAAGGCTACGGGACGCATTGGATCTTATGCAGGATTGCAGGTGGTCTCCATCTTGGGTTTGGTCTTCCTTTACTGGGTCCTAAAAGTTGAGAATTTTCCCGTTCATTGTGTTATTGGATTGCAGTGATCTGTTTGATTTATTTTACGACAATCTTCTGTTAAATGAATGATAATTTAATGGTGAAATTTGGGTTGAGTTTGATTTCTGCAAATTTAGAAAAATATCCCGTTTGGGATATTACAGTGGTATTAGAGTTGGTGCTCCTGCCATCCTAAGGGTATTTTCTACAAATCAATTTGGAAGCCAAGTACATGGGTTCACAAGAGCCAAATCTCCACACTCTGAAGGTTGAATTAATAGGGACGCTGCAATGAATTTTTGGAAGGAGCCAAATAATTACTGGCAACCAGTGCCTATTATTTCCTGTAGCAGCCAAATTATTATCACTGGGCCAAGAGAATTACAAGCATCCAGTAACTAATTCAAAGAAAGAAGAGCCGTTTTAAATCTGTAGGCCGCGACCACGTAAGCTAATTTGGGGACGTGGAGCAAATGCGCAACCCAATTATTTCAATGCACGTGAGTCCTCTGCGCAAGTCATAGTGTGAGTTACAGTGCGATTAGAGGCTTAGATCTGTGCAAGCAGTGTGAGCGTAGATTGATGTGATTTGGGAGACTGTACACTGGGCATATGCGAATGCAGCTGATGCAAAGGACATGATTATATTTGCTGTCCCGGGTTCAAGGTACTATTTTCGAAAAACATCGTGCACCAGACAAGAAATCATTGTGGGAAATCAATGTGGAAATCAACGTGTTTACTAAGCCCATGGGTTGCCGACGTTGATACACCATCGCAGACAAGGCACGTAGGGATCCCATTTGGGCCGAGTCAAAGGTGCGGCTATGACCATTCCACGCGGACTAACTCCCGCTCGACTTTCCGTCCTGTACTCTCGAGGCATCTAGGCACTCGTAAAGTCGAAATTCTCAAGGGCGGAGTTTTTGTCGAATAACAATGGATCGATGCACCTTCTCCATGCATAGACAAGGTATCAATTTCATTATCCCGTGAAGACTGACTATCATTAGATTGATATACCTCTCCACACATAAAGAATAAAAATCTGCGATTTGGGTCAAAAGTACGTAACTGTTAACTAGTGTGATTGCTGAGCCATAATCGCACACGTATTCAAGAGCACGACCAAGATGCTACACGAGAGTGCATACCTGTGCAATAATATGCTAATTGGAGTGTGTTTGGGTTGAGCACATTGTTGATCAGGGGTCGAGTTTATTCTCTTAGTGAGATTGAGTTGCTATCTTACATAAAAATTAAAGGTTGAGCGTAATTCATCCTAGACAGGTCGAGTTTGGTTCCTCTATGGAGATCTATTTACTTGTTTCGAGGGCGCCCTCTATTACCCATAATTTGGAAGGCCAAGTTTGCTACTCCAGGAGGCTAAACTTGTTGTTTGAGGCGTTGAGTTTCTCTCGGATCTCTTAGATCTTTGGAAGCCGAGTTCCTGTAGGTGGGAAAATTATCTATATACTATGGAGACCAAGTTGTTGAGTTTGGATGCCAAATATTGGAGGCCAATTACACCAGTTTGGAGGGCTGAGACAATAGCTCTTGTGGAGGCTGAGTTTCAGTGAATTTGCTTGAAGGCTGGAGTTATTGTTGCACGCCGAGTTGTGGTAGCTTGTTGAGAAAACAGAGTCTTTGGCAGGTCACCTTCATTTTTGGAGTTGAATACTGTAGCAAAGGAAGTCAACAGAGAAGCAGTCTCAGGTTCTTGCATATTCTTCCTTCTAATTTTGTCTTTGAAATTCTTATCAATTCTATCCTCAAATGATTTCAAGAAATTTGTTTACAATAGTACAGTGGTTGTGAGCATTATATCCTACACCAACTTGAGTCATGTAATAGGTGTTGAGTGGGAATATTGTATGATGTCTGTGTTGTCAGCAAGAATAGAATAGAGATGGAATTTGGTATGTGGTCAGACTTTAAATCTTATTCATATGTACGTCAGTAAGATATCTTGCTGGACATTTTATTAAGTAAAAACTGCCTATTGTAGTAGTCAAATACCCATTTTTGTCATAGAAAATATTGTCATACGTGCTAGGCAAATTTGAGGGACGAAATTGATGGGTATGCCTTGTAATAGTTACCATATTGAGAGGTTGAAAGTTGTTTGATGTCATTGCCATGTACTGTTAGAAGTTTTTTTTTGCTAAACGATGGAGATTTTAAAACATCTCATAAGCCAACACAATAACACCTCAATGGACTATGATATAGACTAGGAAACCAGACAGAACAACAGACCCTTCTCAAAGGGGGTCTATGCCATTGTTCAGAGAGAACAACCAAAGGATGTACAAAAGGAGAAAGAAATAGGGCACACAATATTTGCAATTGGGACAGATTTGAAGCACATGAGGGTCACATGGAAAATCCTTTTCAAAATAGATGAACTAGATGCACTCCTTTCCGAGGTGAACCAGTTAGAAGGGAAGAAATTCATTTGGGCTCTAAGACCAGCTATGCTTGCTCTCATACAACCCAAATTCTTGGAGGAACCTTGTGAAGGGGTTAGACTTCCAGTTGCATCTTGTCTTAGTAACATCATGAAACTGATCGCACCTATATCTCCTTTCAATGATGATGTTATGAGGATAGTTTTCAAGCTGATAGTAGATACTTTTCAGGACTTGGACAACAGTGCGGGTTCTACCTTTGGGAAGAAGCTTGAGGTTCTAGAAATCATGGCCATGATTAGAACATATGAAATCATGGTTGATCATCCATCAGATGTTTCGATGCCTTTTTAGCATTAAGAAACATCATCCTGACACGGTCAAAACAAACATGCCGTCCATTTTGTCGTAAGTTATGGGAGATCGTGAAGCCATTTGCAAGAATATGCAATTTGAGTTGTTGGCCATTTGGAGGAAGGAACAATGGATTTCACTTGCTGCTTATGAACTAGCTGAAAGGTTGGTTGAGCAAACATTGTGTTGTTCAGAAGACAGATGACCAGGGAGGAGCTGCTCAGGATTGGTGGACCATGTAGCAAGAATGAGTTAAGGAGGAGGGGTCTTTGCTTCATCTGCAAAGAACCTTGGGGACTTGACCACTCATGCTTGAGAGATGCAAAGGAGATGGCAAAGGTAGAGCAGGAAGATATTCCTTTTGTCTTTCAGGATGAGGACTCTTCTTTGGATGAGTCTGTGGGGTCATACGAGGATGCCTATGGGGAGCATGCATAGTCATGTGGAGTTGTTGACAGCAGGCCAGATTTATATTCTAGTTTGTATGGTGAGGCGTCAGTGGACCCTATGGGAGACATTCAAGATGATGAGTCACCAACGATGATTCAGCAAGAGTAGCATGAGTCAGCTCAGGAGGATGATATGCACAATATGCATGATGAGCCTTTTGGGGAGAGCTTGTTAGAGGTTCATGTTGAGCCCATGAGGGAGGAGGATGATCAACCATCCTTGGGCTCAACCATTGATGAGGGGCTAGCAAATGTACAAACAACTAGCAGGGTGGTAGTATTTGTAGGCACTTGTCTTCAGAGGTGTTGGAGGTTGACAGGGTAGTTTTGCAGGAGGCTAGTAGACGGTAGGAGCGTGGAGTTTCCAATCAGAGGAGGGAGGAGTTGTTGGAGATGGTGGTGCATCCATTTTTGGGCCGACCCACTGATGAGGTGCGGGTAGATGCACAGGCAGCTGGCAGAGTTATAGTAGTTTTAGGGAGAAACCCTCTCCAGGAGTACATAGATAGGGCTTGCAACACAGTTTGGCCACTTGTACCCATTATAGGGAGAGAGGTAGGGTTTTCTTAATGGATATTGTTGATTGACCAGATAAAGCATCCTGAGTTGAGCAGGGACCCATATCAGCCTAGTAGACTTGTTTCTTACACAGGTGTCCATGCATTGGATTGGCGAGAGATCATGAGATGGTACCCTATTGATGGAGTATCATTTTTAGTCAGGAGCATTGCATTGCAGGAGCCCTTAGATGTGAGGGATACTACATGCTCCAGTTGGCAGCAGGATGTAGGCCGATCACTCATCAATATTTCAGTACAACATCAACATGGTGAGATTGACCTTGGTATATGCCAAGGGTTGGATTGGAGAGAGGTGATGATTTGGTACGCGGTGGATGGAACAACACTCATGGTTGGAGTTATAGAACAACAAGAGCCATGGTGCACTGGTACTTGTTCTTGGTGGCATTGGGGTCCAGGAGGATTGGTTGATGATAGGTTCAGTCAGGGGATGGTCTGGGATCTAGGCATTTACAGGTTTGTTCATGGCGTGTTGACACAGAGGCAGAGCATAACCTAGTGGTTCGTATGGGATCCGGGCATTGGATCTCAGTTGCGTTGGGCCAACAGATTAGTCCATAGGTTTGGATTGCTTGAGGGTAAGCAATCTTTGGGAGGGAGGATTTGGAATGTTCCTTTTTTTTTTTTGGTGTTCCTCATGGCATGGTTAGGATGGGCTTTCAGGATTAGAGGCAAATAGGTCACATGTGCAGGTTTACTTCATCAACAGGCCCAAGGGCTTTTGGAGATGTTTCATGGGGTTTTGAGGAGTTTCTATGGGATCTGATGACATTCACTTGGCGTATTCCATCATCTACACAACTTATCTTTTGTTCCATCGCATTCTGACAAATTTCGAAAAATAGGGCTATTATTGGGCCTAACTCAGTTAATTATGCTTAAGGTGGCATTTCGAGAGGAATACTTGATAGAACACCTTAGTGTAATAGCTCGTTGGAACCAAAATGAGAAGATCTACAAGATGGAATGGTTAGAAGTGATTTTCAGTGACTTGTGTTGATTTGGGGTAGCATCGGATGTGCTCTAGCCACGAAATTTGGTGGAGAGGTTGGGGCACATGAGATCTCCAATACCCAGAAAGGGTTTGGGCAGTTTCTAAACAGTTCAAGAGATATTAAAATAATTAATATTTTTTGTGGAGTTCCTAAGTCTAAACTTAGGGAAAATAAAATATTAATGTGGATTAATATGACACTGTGTTAGAATGGTCCAAAAGACATGGATCAAAGCAGATCTAATCTTAGCCGTTGATTAGGGACTTAATCTCGGCCGTTGATATGTCAACAGGAAAAGTATAAGAGAAGGCTTGAGGGTCACTTCGAGAAGACACCAGAGTGATCAGTGATTCTATTCTTTATAGTGGGGTTTGCTAAGAGATAGAATTAGTGATCGGGAGATGCAGCTGAGGGGCATTTGAGTACAGAAAGACAGAGAGGTAGAGATAGTGTCGGGAGAGCAGCGCAGTAGCCAAGGAGAGTGATGCAGAGCCAACCAGGGCTCACGCAGGGCCACGCAGAGGCAGCTGAGAGTTGCGTAGAGCCTCAGAGAGGCCAGCATTGCTGACGCAAAGGGCCAGAGGGCTGACGCAGACCCATCCGTGGTGACACAGGGCCAGCGTGGGACAGAGAGGGGCTGACGCAGTCTAGAGAGAGGCTAACGCTGGGGTTTCTGGGGCAGATTTGTGCTGAGTAGCTGCCAGAAGGATTATCCGGGGTTTCAACCAGGAGATTTGTCAGAAATTGAGAGGTATTACTGCTAAGGAAATTCTCTGTTGGGTAGGCCAGTTTCAACACCCAGATTGTACTCTGATATTGCTTAATAAGAAAACACTCAAATCGTTGCACCGGTTTTCCCACATTGGGTTTTTTCGGGGACATTAGTCCAAAAATAATGGTGTCATATGGTGTGTTTGTTTCTGTTTCTTTTAGTTGCTGATCTGTAATATGTTGAGCATGCACTAGTGTTTATTTTCAGTATTTACATTGTAAATAGCTTGTTAAGGAAAATAACAAGTAGGTAGGAATACATCAGATAAAGCGCATGGAGGGTTTCTAACTAAGTAAACTTAGAAACTTCAACATGGTATCAGAGTGTGATTGCAGATCACAGGAGGACTAAAGACATCCACCAAGTGGAGCAATAGCAGCAGAAAACAGTTGTCCCAAAGTGACAGAAGCTATTTCTAGCAGAGTAGCGACAAGGGAAGGGTGATGCAATGCCTACGTCATCAAGGGTGAGCCAAGAAGAGGTAGCGCAGAAGCTAAGGAGGCAAAGGGAGCCTCACGCAGTAGTTGGTAAGGCTGACGCAGTTGGTTGAGGAGGCCGGGTTGCTGGTGCCGGGATTGCATAGAGCTTAGGAGCTCTCACCTTCAGGTTGCTGGGGTTTAGAAGGCTGTGGGAATATTGCAGAGTGGAGCTGGTGAGGTATTGTAGTCAGAATAGTACCTGACAGAGCAAGGCTAGAGGAGTTGCTACTGAGGGTCTCTAGCCGAGGAACCCGGATCAGTGGTGCGGGTGCACAAGACGATCAGAGTAGGGGGCATCTCGACAGCGGTAGAAGGATTTCCAGGAGGGAAATCACGACTCAGAGGGAGTCCAGAAGAGAACTTCCAGATGGGAAGTAGAGGCTCAGAGGAGTCGAACAAAGAACTTCCAGGAGGGAAGTAGAGGAGCATCATGGAACTACATGGAGTAAGAGACCAGGGTAGACTGGACGGAGCGTCGAATTTCGCAGTCTGGAAGGCTAGAATCTTATTCGTACTTGACAGAAATCGTGTCAAGAACTTCGCCTTGAAGGTAATAGCTATCCCAATTGACCCCAATGATAATGACAAGTATGAGGAGGCGATGGCGAGGGCCAAGAGCATTATCCTTAATGAGGTCAAGGATCATGTAGTACCACACATAGCCGAGAAGGAAACGACATTTGAGATGTGGGAGGCTCTCAAGAAGTTATACCAACATACTTCTGTGCAGAGAAGAATGCTGCTTGAGAATCAATTGAGATTGCATCAGATGAAGAAGGGAGAACCGATTGACACCTTCCTCGAAGGACTGAATGAGATTTGAGATCAGTTGACTGCTAGACAGGTGACACGGGATCAGGAGCTGATGGTGAGGATATCCCTAAATGTTGTTTCAGAAGACTAGGAGGTATTTGTCCATAGTATACTGGGTGGAGGGACCCTCCCACCTTGGGATTAGATGTGGGCAGCTCTTTGCCAGGAAGAGATCAGACGGCAGTCAAAGACGGGTAGCAGTAGGAAGGGGATCAAAGTCAAGCAGGAGGAGGAAGATGTGGCCCTAGCATCTGAGGGAAAGCAGGAGAAGCAGAAGAAGAAAGATCTCTCTAAGATCAAGTGCTTCCATTGTGGGGAGTTGGGTCATTATGCGACCAAGTGTCCAAGGAAGAAGAGTAAGGGAGAGTCTTCCGAGACTAAGGCAGCGCCAACACGGGTAGAGAAGGAAGTTTTGACAGATGATGGCTGTGCCATGAGTGCACACGCACCACTTGAGAAGAAGTGGGGAGACATTGAGCCGTAGTCAGGCGGACTACAGGCGATGAGGGGCAGGATCCTCGAGGTACCTAGCCTCTTGGATTAGACCTTGTTACAGGAGCCTCGAAGAGGAGTAGCAGGACTGGCTAATGTGGGTAGAGATGGATTCGGATGGAGCGATAGAGAGAGCTACAATGTAGGAGTCCTGAGACAGCGCGAGGCTAGCAGGCTGCAATAGTGCGAGAGGCACATGAGTGTTGCACCAGTGCAAGATGGCAGAGAGAGGTGTGTAATGGTGCGAGATGCAGGGAGTTGTTGTAGCAGCGCAAAGGTCAGAGAGGGAGCATTTTTCAGCGGCAAAGGGAGCTTCAGCATCAATGGGTGTCTCTAGCCCAAAAGGGAGGTCAAATTGGGAGATCAGTTACTTACTTCTCAGTAACTGAGTTGCAGTGCAGTAGTGGGCAACACAATGCAACATGATGAGAGGAGGTGCAGTGCTGGGAGAAAGGACCAGCAACAGCATGGATGCAGAGGGAGCTGTCGTACAGATGCAGCAGTGGCAGTGGCAGAACCATGGGCAGTAGTATAGGATGCAGTAGTGCAGAGGATGTTGGGCAGGAAGGCCTAGCATCAGCACAGGTACCGATGCTGGATGATCAGAGTAATACTCAGTGAGGAGTATTGCTAGAGCACAGTCCTCGCTAAGAGGGAGTGTTGATTTGGGGTAGCATCGAATGTGCTCTAGCCACGAAATTTGGTGGAGAGGTTGGGGCACATGAGATCTCCAATACCTAGAAAGGGTTTGGGCAGATTCTAAACAGTTCAGGAGATATTAAAATAATTAATTTTTTTAATGGAGTCCCTAAGTCTAAACTTAGGGAAAATATATTAATATGGATTAATATGAAACTGTGTTAGAATGGTCCAAAAGACACGGATCAAGCCAGATCTAATCTTAGCCGTTGATTATGGACTTAATCTCGGTCGTTGATATGTCAACAGGAAAAGTATAAGAGGAGGCTTGAGGGTCACTTGGAGAAGACACCAGAGTGATTAGTCATTCTATTCTCTAGAGCGGGGTTTGCTAAGAGAGATAGAATTAGTGATTGGGAGATGCAACTGAGGGGCATTTGAGTACAGAGAGACATAGAGGCAGAGATAGTGCCAGGAGAGCAGCGAAGTAGCCAAGGAGAGTGACGCAAAGCCAGCCAAGGCTCACGCAGAGGTAGCCAGGAACTGCGCAGAGCCTCAGAGAGGCCAGCGTTGCTGACGCAGAGGGCTGACGGAGGGCATCCCAGGGCTGACGCAGATCCATCCGGGGTGACGCAGGGCCAACGTGGGACAGAGAGGGGCTGACGCAGTCCAGAGAGAGGCTGGCGCTGGGGTTTCTGGGGCAGATTTATGCTGAGTAGCTGCAAGAAGGATTATCCGGGGTTTCAGCCAGGAGATTTGTCAAAAAATGAGAGGTATTATTGCAAAGGAAATTCTCTGTTGGGTAGGCCAGTTTCGACACCCAGATTATACTCTAATATTGCTTAATAAGAAAACCCTTCGATAGCTGCACCGGTTTTCCCACATTGGGTTTTTCCACGGACATTAGTCCAAAAATAATGGTGTCATATGGTGTGTTTGTTTCTGTTTCTTTTAGTTGCTGATATGTAATATGTTGAGCATGCACTAGTGTTTATTTTCAGTATTTACATTGTAAATAACTTGTTAAGGAAAATAACAACTAGGTAGGAATAAATAATATAAAGCGCATGGAGGGTTTCTAACTAAGTAAACTTAGAAACGTCAACAAATTTAGGAGACATGGTGGCCAATTTACCCTTTTCCCACATTAAAAATAATATTTTAATTGAAATAAAGAGGGAAAAGTGCTCAATGATTAAAATAACCATAAAATGGGAGGTTCTAGAGAGGTCCATTAGATCTATATAAAGAGGAGGAAGAGGCCATTAGAGGACATCTTGGATTTGATATTTCTTCTTGTATGAGAGTTTGAGAATTCGGTTCTCTACTTCAGCAGTAGCCCCAGGACGTAAACCCTCGTGTGATTTAGAGAGATTGGGCGAGTACCCATCTCCCCTTGGTGAATTCATCTAGAATTCACAGGAGAGCTTAGCAGTGGCATTTCAGTTCAGTTTTGGAGGCTGTTGCAGTGTAGTAGATTATCTTGGGGGCCAACGTTCATCTTAGCTATTTTGGTTGTATATGTAACCCCAGTTTATCCATTATAATAAAAGCTGAGAATTTTCCTATTCATTGTGTTATTGGATTGTATTGCTTTGTTTGTTTTATTTTACATGACAATCTTCTGTTAAATGAATGATAATTTAATGGTGAAATTTGGGTTGAGTTCGATTTCTGCAAATTTAGCAAAATATCCCGTTCGGGATATTACAGATCAAAAAGCCCCAAAATGATGCATGCTCCTCCTATTTATCATTGTGCTCCCCCTCTGCCCCTGTGGGTTCCATGCATCGACGACCTTTTGTCTTCCTCCCTCCAAAAGTGCGAGTTGCTCTAAGGGGTGCATATTTCCCTCCTGGGTGGCCCCACCTCTCACTAACATTTTAATTTTTTCCTTTTCTAATGTTTTAACTATGCTGCCTTCTATCTAAATGAGGCGATCCTTCCTTTTTCCACCCACTTATCCTAAGTTGGCCAAAATTAATTGACTTGGGCAAAATTGCCAAAATGGGTGCAGTTGGTAGGTGAGCTCAAGTAGAGGGGACATTACACATGCTGATGCAAAGATTAGAAGCAAATGACTAGATACGTAGTAGGCAAGAAAGGAAGCTTTCCCCTGAATGTCAAGGGAGTTTCCCAAGGGCCAATCCACTTATAAGTATAATTTCCACATTTGCTACCAATTTGATCCCCAAACAGGGAGGAATCAATGAGTATCATAGCTAGTGATGTTTATTGCTAGGCATTTTAGTTAAACATAAAAGTCTGAAGTGCTTCTTAGTGGTTAATAGACGAATGCTTCTAATTGCATGCTTTAGTTCATTTTCTTTCGGGTAAAACATATTTATATTAACAGAAAATCTATAGGAACAAAGAAAATCTGAGAATGGATTCCCATGGATTCTAAATTGGGAACCAATAATTGCAGTACCAATACAAAAACCGTTACTAAATACTAAATAGTAAAGCATAGATTACCTTTTTCCCACAAAGTTTGACAGAAAATACTACTATAATTGAAAAAAGAGACTTATCAGTTCTCCTTTGGATCACCTTTGTCTTCTTTGCCCAAATCGCTGTTATACTCTTATCTTAAGTATTGGATGGGGGAAACTCAGGTGGGGACGTGCTTAAAGAAAGCTTCCTACATATTCATTTGTTTTTGTCCACACTTGTTTGTTCCATAGAAGAGTTTTGAAATTTCAAATTTATCCGGAGCTGGGTTTGAGTCGACAGGACATGCCCAATGTATTCCATAAAGATATCTTGATCCTTATTCCAAGTTACCACAGCCCTCACTTGGTTTCCCTCAACTTGTATGTCTTCCAGTTGCTTGTCCAACTCTTTCTTCGTTTCAAGTCCCTCAGCTTGCTTTTGAGCCATACTCTCCCCCAGGTCAGTCTCTTCTTTGTTGACTTCAATTTGTATTCTGCCACTTTTAGGTTGCTATTCCTCCTGTAGCTCTGGAGTCTTTTGGATCACTGTAGTTGGATGTCCTCCCATTCTCTTTCATCCTCCACTCCCCCAGCTTCATTGTGTCACTGTATCATTGTTGCCCTATCCGAAAAATATCCTAGGGAGTACCGGTTACTCTTTTCTGACATGGCTCTCTCAGTGTACAGCATGGGATTTTCAAATCTGACAGCTCAGCAAATGTTTTTTAATCTTTTATTTCTGGGTATCCCTTGCTTTTGTTGATCTGCCATTATTGAAGAGACAAACCAACGGTTTGACGGACAAAAGCGGGCTCAGAAATCGTCTGCAAACAGGATGAAAATGAACTCCATTCTTGTCAAGATGAGACTATGATTCCGCCTGCTATAATTAATGTGAGTGGGTGGTGACTTGGTGACTCTTTGCTGTTACATCAACTTTCCAAACTTAAGCCTCAATGACTAAAGTTTAAAACTATACCATCCAAAAATATTTTTCCGTGGGGCCACTCAACTTTCCATTAGGAAGCTGTATTGTTTCTAATGAATTGATTCAATTCCTTCCTTTCCCTCTTCCTTGATTGGGCAAGATTCTGAAATCCTAAAGTTCTTATCTTTTAGGTCCACTGTTCAGGGATTGATTAGCCGACCAGTCAGCCATCTTATTCAGTGTTTTCTTGTCACCGTGTGGTGATGATTGGTGTATGTTGTTCCCAAGGTCTTCTCCTCTATCCAATTCCTTTGAAATTCCAGCTTCCAATTTGAGGGTGATGAGGATCCCTGCATCAGTTGATGATGACTTTAGAGTCCCCTTCAACAATGACATTTGCTAGCCCCATCTTGATACAACTCTATTCACTCTGTTAAAGTCTTTATCTCTGCTTTGATGATTTGACTGTGCCTAACGTTTCCAGATAGATTGCTATGATATGCCATTGCTGTCTGTCGAGACTTCTCCAAGTAAAACCTTGTGGGAAACTCCTGAGCACTTTCCCTGATTTTCGTGGATGATACCCAGTGCAAACTGTCAGCGTTGATTATGGTGCCAGAGATGACAGGGACATTGAGTGAGGCATGCAACAGAGGTAGCCAACCTGAAAGGCCACATACATGGACACATATATAAACACAGATATAAATTAATGGATATGAGAAAAAGCATGTTAAATTAATGAACAATAATATCATGATTCATTGCTCCATAATTCGTAATAGCTAATAGATGTTGATAAACTTGTGTACATAAGTGAAATTTTAGAATTACAAAAGTTGAACCATGGAGGTAAGGTGAAAAGATTGATACTCCTCATTCTCTTACCTTCCACCTTTTAAATTATCCAACTCGAAATTGCCTTTATAGAACCTGATCTAGTGATAGGAAACAAAAGCCTGACCGAAACCAAGTGCAGACATAGGAGCACCAATGAAAGCTATCATAGTACTAAGCAGCTCTTGGATCATATTCATCAGCCTCTCGTCAAGTGCCTTTAGATGACCTCCTAGCTTCCGTGGATAAATTAGGAGGCCATGACATGCCTGATTCTTTAGGTTTCACATCCCATAGTTTTGGAAACTGTTATTTGCATTTTTCTTTTGCAAGGGATGAAAGACTAAGTTTCTTATGCACATATATATGACCACCTACCTTTGCTGATGGCAAGTTTGTCTTTAATTAATAAATATATGCTCCAGATTCTTATGAAGAATAACTCAAATTGCAATGGACTGAAGATTACGAGTTAGAACCATAATATGTCAATCATAACATATGCACCATCAAGTTTCTATTTAGAGGTTTCTGCACATCTCCAAATGCTATCCTAGCAATTGCAGATATGACAAACTTGATTGCGATGCTAGAATACCTTGCTTGGACAAGGACAAGTTTCAGTAAGCGTTACTTGACTCCATCTATACCCTTATTAGCTTTTTTGCTTGGAGGTACCCTCTAAACCCTAAAACTGACTCGAGTAGACCTCATCATAGTATTTAGGTTTAATGCAAATGTCAAACTATTTAACCAACTGTTATATTTGCCCTGTCTGTATGTAACTAGCTTCTTGTTAGTTCTGTATAACTAAGCCTTTTTTTCTTGGACAATTTGCTTAATTCTTTCCAGGATAAAATTGATGCCTTCAAATGCATCTCCTATCATAGGCATGCTTGGTTATGATTCTATCGGCCATCTTGTATGTGCTTTGGTGTCATCTAAATGCTACGCTTTTGTCAAATTGGTGTAAATTTGAAGCTTACGTACATTGCCGATTTAGGTCAAATTGGTGTAAATTTGAAGCTTATGTACATTGCCAGTTTAGCTGATGATTCACCCAAATATGTTATATACATCTTTTTGATATTTTGGTTTTCTTAGAGGCCAACAACTCGGTTTGTAATATCTATGAAATAGTTAGAAGTCTATCAAGTCTATTAACTCAATGTGATTGAATATGAACATGGGAAAACCATGACTTGGTGAAATATCCTCATTAGTTAGAAGTCTATCAAGTCTATTAACTCAATGTGAGTGAATATGAACATGGGAAAACCATGACTTGGTGAAATATCCTCATCAGTTAGAAGTCTATCAAGTCTATTAACTCAATGTGAGTGAATATGAACATGGGAAAACCATGACTTGGTGAAATATCCTCATTAGCTTTTTTGTTTGAGGTACCCTCTAAACCCTAAAACTGACTCGAGTAGACCTTATCATAGTATTTAGGATTTAATGCAAATGTCAAACTATTTAACAAAGTGTTATACACATTTCCTTAGAGGCCACCAACTCTATTTCTAATATCTATGAACTTTACTTTTAATATCTATGAAATAGTTAGAAGTCCACTAACTCAATGTGAGTGAATATGAACATGGGAAAACCATGACTTCGTAAAAAAAGTGAAGTTGGTTGTTGGCGTGAAAGAAGAGTTGGAAATTTGATGTTATTGAACATATAAAATGCACGTTGTAATAGTGGTAACAAAATGAGAATCCTAGTGGAGTATAGTATATGTTTTAATGTGTGATCGTATGCAGATAATAGAGTTAAAATCAATGTTTTATAAGAGTACAAATTTCATAATAATTGTTATATAGATAATTTTCAATTCGCTGCTCTAAATGGGAAACACTACATAAAAAAGGAATTATGAGGTTTGTGTGCAGTGATTCCCTAGAGAGAAATTATGGGAGTGCGATAGTTCAATTCATCATTTTTCATGCTTTAAACTGTGTATTTAGGGAATTTTATATGGTGAATTTGTCAACCACTCATTGAAAATTCTCTCAAAGTCAACTTGTCTTCATACTGGTTCATAAATAGGTCACTGGCTTAGTGTAATTACACCGCCATCATATTACCATAGGTAGGAGGCTTATGTTTATTCCCTTAATACTGTGGTAATAACAGGAAATAGTAAGCAGTACCATAGTATGAAATAGTAATCAGGATTGTACCTATTGGCATGACGATTAATTTGGTCTAGATGGACTTTTACATCGTTCCTTGTGGCAAGTCCCAGGTAGTAACATAATAAGCACTAGAAGAACAAGGCGATATGATCACAGTGGGAAAATAGACTAAAAATTAACATGTTTGTTTACCACCTTTTTTTACCATTTAGCTACCACGAAACTAGCTTAAAAGTCAACCGAGGATATTTTCTATTGTTATATGTAATAATAAATTATGCACATAATAACCATAACAATCACGTGAATAAAGATGGCACCACTAATAAAAACTATTTCAAATTTTAATATATAATAATAAAGTATGCTCACAATGTGAATAAAAATGGTACCACCAATAAATGCGAGATGAATTATTGTGTTATACTGCTATTTTATTAAATGTTCGATGCTTTTGTTTTTGTTTTTTTTTTTTTTTTTTTTTCATTATTTTAATATAAAATATTGTTAACATTTGTTATGTTATTTGTGGGAATTAAACTTTGGTGAGGAGGATTCTATTCATTGCTCCCAGCCACTCAAGATAATCCCAATTGATAAAAACTAGATGAATCATTGTATTATAAATGTTATTTCATATTGCGATAAATAATAATAAAGTATGCATATAATAATTGTAACATTCATGTAAATAAAGATAGTATCACTAATAAATGGTAGAAGAATCATTGCGTTATGAATCCTAAAGAAATGTGTATTATTTCGTACATGTAGTCTAACTAGTAAATGAAACCACCATTTTCTAGACACTTTTTGGTTAATTTGCCCAATATTTGGTACAAATTTTTAAGGATTATAAGTTTAAGTTGTTTAATCTACAAAGTCAGAGTGCTTTGTGGGTTTTTTAGGGTTTTTGATTCCATTTATACATTCAAAAGTGCATTTTAAACAAGAAATCACAATTTTGCTTGAAATTGTATTGGCGGATTTTGACAAAAAAAAAGGCATTTTGTCTGTTAGTTAAATAATTACTAAAATCATATTGTAATATATAATAATAAAATATGCACATAATAGCCATAACAAGCATGTAAGGATGATATCATTAATAAATGCTAGATAAATCATTATGTTATAAGTTATAAAGAAGGGTGTGGATAATAAATTGCATGATAAATTATTATCTGGGTTGTGGTTTAGCAGTAATGTGGTGAGAATCTATCACAACTAGATTGAGTTTGATTTCAAAGCATTCATGGATGGTTTCAACATGAGAATTGTTGAAGTAACACATTTGAGGAGAATGATTGAAACAACACATATGAGGAACTATCTTTGGCCAAAATTGGGTGGTTTTTGTTAAAAGCTCAAAATAAATAAATTATGGTTTTCATGGATGGTCTCAACATGAGAAATGTTGAAGCAACACATATGAGGAGCTATCTTTGGCTAAAATTGGGTGGTTTTTGTTAAATACTCAAAATAAATAAATTATGGAATAGATATTTGGGTAAAGAATTCCATACCAATCTCACAATTTCCAAAGACCGAAATTCAATGTATTTGGTCAAACATAATTTTTAAAACCATCATCCTATCAATTTCGTGTTGGTATTCTACTTCATCAATTTTCCAAAAATACTCAAGCCACGGTCAACTTTAAATAAATATATAATTAAATAATAGGTGTTGTATACGTTAACCAACATAGATACATTTTAGTTTTAGATCCATCAAGCACTAGGAGAGATCACACAAATACCAAATCCTAAACTTCTTTAAAAGATAAGGAGATAAGATCAATTTATGCTCATTTATTTTATTGTTCTATTGTTTCATTATTACAATACAAACTTCAAGTTTTCTTTTATTTTAGATTACGAGTATTACATTATACATCTCATTCACACGGGGTGTAAAATTCATTTTACTTTTCTTGATACAATTAATGGTTCACAAGGGCAAACATGGTAATAAATTATGTAAATTCATCACAAATACAAGTCAAACGTATGTACATTATTATAAATATGTGGGTGTTTGTGTGGAAGGCAACTAAACGTTCAATTAAGTATTTTACATATTTTACCATTTTTTGGGCCCTCATAAGTTTTCAATCAGGCAATCTTTGTATAAATTGCAATTTTGGAGTGTTTATGTCGCTGATTTTATGTGGAAATGGATTCAACACTCCCAAAGTCCCCTATTGCAACTAGATTGTGCAACAATAACATAGGATATATGCAATTCCATCAACCCAAAAAATTATTGTTAGGTGTTCGGGAAAAAATATCAGTTGGTCGTCCCATTTCCAGGCAACTAGAAAATGGCGAATTAGTAAAACACACATACTCTGCCTCTCTCTCTCTCTCTATATATATATAATTCTTTCTTCCCTCTATTGTTCCATTCGTATCTCCACACAAGAGAACTTTCAATGAAAAAGTTCTAATTACTTTAATTGGGATTTACACATTTTGCACAGATTACATGTCCTTACTAAGCAATTACCAATTACAAGCCAACATGTGGTACTCGTCGTAAGTTCACAATGATGAGATAGTTTCAATATGTAACTTGTCCATTCTATCATTATTGAAACAACATGATGATAAATGCATGTTATTACAATGGGTGTGGCATTAAATGCATCCGTTTGAGGGTAAATGCAAGTCACAATTCTCTTAAACACTGTTGAAATATGTAACTAGGTTTGGTCTTCATAATGACATATGTAATCACAATTTTATTTGATGTAAAGAGAAAAATAAATTTATTGTTGTCATTCTTGAGGCATGGGTTTCAAGCTGAAGGGAAATTTATTTAAATTTCAAGCACCCATTGAGTGATTCTAGAGCTTGTCTTTGAGTCTACAAGTTAATTGAGTCATTTTCATGTACAAAAGACTCTTTTGGGCATGTTACACATTGTAAAGAAAAAATTATTTGAGTCAAAATAGAATTCAAGTAAATTTCATTTGACTTAAAATAGAGTTAGAGACCCTCCAAGACCTTGTCATAGTGCTATAATCAAGTCGGCCTTCAAAAAGAGCAAGTTAGCCTATCCATAAGGACAAGTCGACCTATTAGGACACTCAAGGAAGCCTATACATAGGAGCATTCAACCTCGTTCAAAGGTGGCATCAATCAAGCATTCAAGAGCAAGCAAGAAGTGCGAAAAACGAAGAATAAGGAGCCTGTTAGACAATAAAGAAAAGAAAAAGGAAGGCCGAAATTTTGGGACTATTTTTGGGCCACCTACACCTCACATGTGTGAAGAGGTTAGCTATTCTATCTATTGCAGAGAAACCAAGTTACAGTACCATCAAGAAGTTATTCATTGGTGCCAATAAGACTTGTTTTGAGGACCGAGTTCACAAGGAAAAAGAAGGAGACCAAGCAGAGGTAAAAGAAGGCATATTTCTCCATTTCATCTCACACGTGCTATCCTAGGGTTTCTACAGAAGAGACTGAAAATCGTAGGTCAAGAGAGGCTGACAATTATAGTCAAGGTGCAGGTCCGAGCTTATGATCTGAAGGTAGATTTGAAGCAAAGAGATTTGGGTTGGCTTTGTTAGAAGTAAGGTCTTCAAGAAGAATTGTGACTTGGTCTTAGAGGGGTCATTTGACAAGGGTCATAGGTCTTGGAATTCATCATTTGAAGTTCTATAAGAAGAGAAGAGTTCTTGTGGGTTTTCCTCTCAAGAGGAGAGGTTTTGGTCCTCGCTGATCGCCTATATCTTGTAGCCTCTTGTTTCATTATTCTTTATTGTTTTGGTAGCTATTTGATGATAAGAACTAATTTCAATAAAGTAAAAGAAGAAGCTAATCAAGTTATGTAAAATAAATCACAAGCAGTTATCAAAGATAAGAGAAATCACCTAATTTAGCTGCCCTAGATTTCTCAACAAGTATACCATGTTATATAAATGCAATACATTAATGCAAATTCTAAAGATGCAATACATTGATGATTGAGATGTTACCCCATACTCAATACTTAAAAGCTCCAACAATGTATAAGAAATTCCAATAATGAAAAACAAGATTGAGGAGTTGCATATAATAAACATTTTTTGTTGGACATCCTTCTTTTCAACATGCAACTTTATAATACCACAGTTGTTACTCTCACCACCAAAGAGAATTTTATTTAAAAAAAAAGCAAGATGCTTCTAAAATAACTACAACCTTCTACTTTCCAAACTTTAATGATGCAACCCTAGTCTTGAGGGTCTGCAATTTCACATTTGCTCACACAATATATAATTATTATCTTGTATTTGGTCTTCATATCTCCACAATCGTTGGTTGAAGTGGTGTGAGGTGGAGAGACAAGAAGGGAAGGTAGGTGTTCTTTGTGTCAGGGTCACAGTGGTTTGTTTGATAGTTAAGGTGTCAATTAACCGTAGTGGCTCAAACGAGAAGAGCACCTTGGCTTTGCTTGGATGGATTGTGAGTTAATTGAAAACTAGCCTCTGTTTCTGTGGGTATTTTCAAAATGATGTGAAAATGTGTTTATCTTATTGAAACCTTGATCATGATGAGCACTTTATATACCACTTTAGAAGATGGTTAATATTCTATTTTGATTTGGTCTTACCATATATTTTCAAACACTGTATGTTGATCCATAGTCCGAAGAGGAAACAAATGTGTTATTGTCGTTTGGGCCATGGTGGTTAATGATAACTTAGGTCAATGATCACTTAGCATGTTCATAATCATCGTGGCCAAGATAGCAATAACACTTTGTGTTTGGTTATCAGAATTTGGAAAATTTTTCTCGTAGAGTAAAATTAGCTATTGCAACGTCCTTTGTCCATCCAAGTATTTTATCTACTTGACAATATGTTTAATCAATGTAATGTCTATATACATTGACATAGATCCATATTATACCATATTTATTGAATATTGAAAGGCTAGAGTTAGCAAAAATATCTCTTTGAGATTTACTTTATTTTAATTTGTTTTGCTTGATCTTGCTCACACCTTCAGTTAACATGAATTAGATGATATAACGTAGATCCTAGATTTTTTTGAGTTCACTAGTATCAAAATTATTTCGAAATCCAAATCTATTTTTCCTCTCATTCTTTACAGTGAGCTTCCCATTTAAGCTAAAGATATTTACTAACCCTGGATTCAATAAAGACTAATTGGGATAAAATCTGTAGTAAATTCTGGTTGGGATAAAAGCTGTGGGAAATCTGATGCTTAATGGTATTTCTGGAGCTCTTTTATCACATGTTTATGTTAATTATGCAGTTAATTTATTATTATTGTTTTGCATTCTACTATATATATATATATATATATTTTCTCCTCTTAATTGTAGTAAACACTGGTTGGGATAAAAGTTGTGGCAAACCTGATGCTCAATGGTATTTCTCGAGCTCTTTTATTGCGTGTTTATGCTAATTAATTAGTTTATAATAACAATAATAATAATAACGAATTAACTAATTTACTTTAAAGTAATTTTCTTTTGGATCTACCAAATTGATTAAACAATTCATAAATTCAAAAATAACATTTATAAATCTAGGTTTAAAATGAGATATAATATTTAATATGTTATTTTGTATAATAATAATATTTAATATTTACTATACCATATAAAGTGATCCATAGATTCAAAGATAACATTTATGAATCCATGTTTAAAATGAGATATAATATTTAATATGTTATTTAGTATGATAATAATATTTAATATTTAGTATACTATATAAGTGTTAATGAATAGATATAACATGGTTAGATTGATATCTTAGTTTTACTTTGAATTTATTGTATTTTATGAGAAATA
The DNA here is from genome assembly GCA_031772625.1 of Pinus tabuliformis. Lineage (NCBI taxonomy): Eukaryota > Viridiplantae > Streptophyta > Pinopsida > Pinales > Pinaceae > Pinus > Pinus tabuliformis. Next base: position 80,837,023 of record CM062804.1, on the reverse strand, counting down.
AAATATTAAAATTAATATTATTAGATTTGAGATGGTAGATATAAAATTAATATTGATAAATTTAAACCTCATAATTAATATATTTTTATAATAATATATATAATGTTTAATTTGTTTATAAAGTATTATCAAAATATACATAATACTAAATTAGATTGACATTTTATTTTAACTTTTAATTCTATTTAGTTTTGAGAAAAATCAAATAATTTAAATATAATTCTTTGAATTTTTAAAAGTATTGAAAATGATAGTTTATATCTGTATTTCAAATTTTTTTTATTGGATTGAGAGGCACTCTCTTGCACAATATGGTAAAGATGTTATAATTTAATGTCTTGTTTAACATTTTGACTTGGTTAAAATAAAATAAAATAAAATAATAATAATTATTATAATTAATAATTAAACCAGTCTAGATCCATCTTAACTCCGGCTCTTCGAAGCGTCGCGAGGGATCAAATGTCTTGAGATGCAAACATTTTTTAGAGTGAAAAGAGATTGATCCGTCTACGCTTGATAGATCTAGAGTTACGATAGATCTAAACTAATATATTTATTTAAAAAAGAAACTATTTTATTCTCTACAAACATTCAAAAACCACTTTTGTTTGATGATAATTCTATCCAAATATATTCCATGTATGTCTATATATTTTATATAAAGAATAAACTGTTTTATTTTCTATAACCACATTGGAAAGACATTCAAGAAGCACTTTTATTCGATGAGAAATATATCAAAAACATAGTTCACATATTTTGCCTTTCCAAGCCAAACCATGATTGGAATTAAGGAATATAATGAAAGTGTGAAGCAAATCTCTCATAGGAGTTCTCAATATAGCATCCATTCCATTGTCTACTATGTTTGGCTATACACGTGATTTTAATCACTGAAATCTCATTGTAAATAGGGATTTTCCACTTCTCAATATAACATCTCTTCTTTTGTCTACTATGCTTGGTTAGACAAGTGATTTTAATCACTGAAATATCGATTTCTAGAATGCTTCAACCAATAATCTTCACATATGAATAATTAATGCAAATCTTGTAAATGTTATCTAAAATGCTTTTTAAACTTAGTTTGTGATTATACATATAATATGGGAAAGTATTCCATAAGAGAGTAACAATAATGCCTAGTTCCCTTACAAATCATGTCTAAGGAATAATTGTATTGATTTTTTTTTGTTATAATGAGATAACATATTACAAGCTATACGTGGATAAAGGGTAAGTTTAATGAATTTTAAAAAAATGATAAAGCCAAGTAATACGATAACATAATTCATTCTATAGTTAGACACATAATAAAATAACATAATGCAATCTATAGTTAGACACATAATAAAATAACACAATGCAAGCTATAACTACACATATATGATCATAATAATAATAATAAATTATGTATATACAAATTTCTTCAACTAAGAAGTGACTATTTATGAAGTCCAAGTAGGGCCTTTTGCTTAAAGAAATATGTCCATTAAAAGGCTAACAAAATAATACATATATACAAATTTCATCAATTAGGTATCCATGTGATCAATATATGGTCTTTTGGTTAAGAAAATGCTTACATGTAAAAGATGTAAAAGGTTTAAAGTTAAGTTCTCTTTAAATTTTTATTTTTCCAATAATTTAAAGTGACATGCAATGTGCTATGCCATTTGTTTATTTTGAGAGATATGGTTAGAAAGCTTTAATAATATGATTTTTATTTTTTTAATCTAATCACCCAATGGAAAACATGCAACAAATTCTCTATTAGAAAATGCAAAGTGTATTAATCAAAACATTGTTGAAGCCCATAATGCACTGCAAATATTGTCTATAAGTAGTTAGAGAACTTTACTAAACGGGATGATCATGATAGTTTGGTCTCTATGAACAATCATTTTTTCCCCTCTTAGTGGATTGATGTCTTTATTATGTTAAAGAATAACATACTACCATAGAAAATAGTACAAAGGTGGATGGTTGGGTTTTTAAGGAGTGAATGCTTTGTAAATATTATTATAGGGCATTGACATTGTCACACTGTAAAGCCTATGATGATAACAAGCTTTACCATCCTTGTGCCAAATATTTTCTTTCATTTGGCAAGCCAATGTCAAATACAAAGAGAGGTTGTGTTAGAATTCTATGGGAACTAGACTTAGCGCACACACACACTAGATCTGGTGACAACTTCCTATTAACTTTACACAACTAATGAATTGAAACACACTGATTTGTCTAACCAAAAATAAATTATGCACAACAAAACTTATAAAACCAACAATTAGATCATGCACAGTAAGTGTATTACACACAAGTTTTTCCCAATCAACAATTATTCATTAAATTCTTCTTAAAACCTACTCGGGCTCCCTTATTAGGATAATGGCCCTGGATACAACAATTACCCTGGATCTGATCCAGCAGATCAAGCCCTAGATCCATCCTCGATTTGGCTTATCTAGATCTCCTTTGCTTCTCCTTGCTCTTTCCTTAGACTCGGCACAATTGAGTATCTCACTCGCAACAAACCTACAACATTAATCATGCATATCTCCTTTGTTGTTCTGTGCTCTTTCCTTGTGTTAGTGTCCTATGTTATAGTAGTCAAAGCCAAGCGTAGTCTTTTTTGTTATTTTGGTCAATTTGTAAAGTGCTACTATGATCTCATTGAGATCAAGCCTTAGTGTCAATAAGATATACTAAAGTTTGAGTGGTAAATAAAGATCACGTTGTCAAAGTCTTAAAAGGTATAGGTTTAGTAAGTCTAGGGTAATGTGTTATCCAAATCATGATTGAAAGGCACTAGTGGGTCGTTATTCTCTCATCATTGGAACAAGTCAGTGGTTTCTTTTCAACTCTGTTGCAAAGTCACATCAAATAATTCATCATATCATTATCACCAGACGCTGTTGCTGCGCTTCTCCTTTGCACTGCATTTTCACAGTTGCTATGGTTTCTTGCATCTTGACGACCTCCAGGTTCTAGAAGTTTGTTTTTCTTGTTCATTTTATGTTTAATACCTCAAAATTCATCTCAAAATGTTCAAGGGGGTGCTCAACTAGTTAGTTTCACATCTCTTCCTTCACTGATGCACTTTTCTGTTGTGCTACTATCAAAGAATATAAGATATGAAGAAAATCAATGATTTTTCACTTCTTTTCATAAGTGGAGTTTCAAAGAGGGTTCATGAGGTTGTAAACATCATCTACCAACTATTTTGCTTGGTCAAAGATTTCAACACTTGGTCAAACCCATGCAAATGAAATTAACTATGCTTTGTTGCTGTAGGTGGTGATTTTCAAATAGGTATTTGATGATTCAGGGGCTATCTTCCACTTGTTTGACACATTCATAAGTACGAGAGATGGTCAAAAGTATGAAAAGGATGAACTTGTTGCGTTTTGGTTGTAGGGGATTTGCTGCGTTTTTTACTGTTTTAGTAGTTAACTTCAAAATCAGTTTATGACCAAATGGAGATGAATCTTGAAAAACCAAAAGAGGTTTTTGTAAAACACGAGCTAAATAACAAAAACCTCATTCAGTTTTGTAACAAATGTCATAGATTCTAGTTTTAAAGTGGTTTGTGGTTACCTTTGGGTTCCTCTCCTTAGCCTAGAAGAATTACGAAGTGCTAACACCTTGAACTTGAAACAACAACAAACTTGCAATATTACTCATGCAGATCCCTTTATTGCTCTGTGCAATTTTCTTGGACTTGACACACTGGAGTATCACACTCCTCCTCTTGAGGCTAGTGCTGTTGTATGGCGTGTTTTCTCCTCAGACCCATCTCGAAAGGGCGTGTTCTTGTTGCTAGTGCTATTGGTCTATACTTAACCTTAGGAGCCTCTTGCTCTTGATCCTCTAACCTTGCTGGCTAGGTCGGCCCACTCTACCCTCTTCGCTGTGCTCGACCCTCTCGACCCTTCTTGGCCCTTCTACCTCTCTCAACCCTCCAAAATCCAAGTCATTGATTTAAGGCCTACTCACCCCTTCCACCAATCTGAGCCCTACTTGGCCTTTCCACAGATATGAGGCCTACCATAGGCCCTCTTGGCCTTGCTTGGCCTGCTCGGTCATTCTAGCCCTCTCAACCCTACTTGGCCCTGCCGACTCTCTTGTTGATGTAGGAGCATCACCATCAGTAAATTCATTTTGACCGTGATGGTCAAAGTTTCATTTACTATAGGAAGTGGGTTCCTGAATTTATTTTAATTGTTTGAAATAATTTGGAGAATTAGTATTTAGTTAGAATTATTATGTATTTGTTATGAAATAGGAATTTGTTTTAGCTAATTCTGAGAGATATCGTAAACATTTTATTATTGGGATATTTTCTAGGTTTAGAAATTCGATCCACCATTAGTGCATTTGAACTGAATATCATTTTGTATTAAAAGTAGATTATGCAACACATAGAGGGGTTTAGATAATTTTGTGTGGAGAGTGTGGATTAGTGTGATATTCTAAGTATTATGTGAAGACAGACTTAATCTAATTGTAAAGATTTTGTCCTTTTGTCATGTGGTTACTCATGGCCTATTTTAGTTTAATTTGCTTCCAAGGTTGTGTTTTAGAATTGATTCATATCTTTGTTAAGTCCTTATTTCAGGCTCAATGTAATTCTATATCCCTAGGCCCAAAGTTAAAGCGATACCAGGTGTGGAAAACTAATCAAGTCAAATTCCTTTACAATATATTCATCATGACATCGGGTTTGCTGTGACTGTGTGAAACTAGGTAATTTTTTTTATAAAGGGTGCTTTTCTTTATTTTTCCAAGTGGTGGCACAAAGTTTGAGGATTGAAGATATCGTCAATAAGAATCTCGATCTCAAGTAAGTCATATATTATTACATCATGTCTGAATCTACAAGTCGTATGTGTTCTTTCTGCAAGGAGAGCAATAAGCTCGTAGGAACATTGAATTATCTAGCATGGAAGAAAAGGATTGATCTGATTCTCACAGAATAAGAAGTAATGGAATATGTTACTGGGGAAGTTATTGAACCTAGCAGAGACAAGACACAAGAACTGGCAAAGTACAAGAAAGGGGAAGTAAGGGCACAAAGGATCATAATCCAATCCATTAAAGATTCTCTCATTCCATTTGTTGCAAACATGAAAACTTCCAATGCTATGTATGAGACGCTAGTGAATTTGTACTCTGTAAGTACAATAGGACAAAAGATGTCTTTGCAGAACAAGTTATAAAGAATGAAGAAATTAAAGGATGAGGATGTGGCATCCTTTGTCATGAGAGTGTCTCAACTAAGAGACCATTTGTAAGGACTTGGGGAACCAATCACTGATTCTGAAGTAACCGTCTATGTAATAATGCATTACCACCAAAATGGAGTAGCTTTGCAACAAACATTTACTCCAAGAAAGTTTCAACTCCCTTTGACAAGTTGTGGACTCAATGCATATTAGTAGAATCAAGGATCAAGGTCACAAATGACATTGGATCAGATGAGCAGTCTTAAGCGTTTCTAGCTCGTGTTAAGAAGCTAAAGAAGGGAAAGTTTGGTAAGTCCAAGAAGAAAGACATGTCCAAGGTTTAATGCTTCAAGTGCAATGAGTTTGGACACTTTACAAGGGATTGTCCAAACCATCAAAACAACAAGAGAAAGGAAATAAGTGAAGCTCATGTAGTTGAAGCAGTGGGAGAACCTGAGAAGAAGACAAAGAAGGAAGAAGTGAAGGATCTTTACCACTAAAGGAGGTTCACTGACTATCAGGTTCTCTATGAAGGTTGTTCTTTCCTTTAGGATAATATGCATTATGTAGAGCATCATAGAGAGAAGCATATGATAGTGATATGTTTAGAATCTACATGATTAAGTTGCTTTGTAAAGATCATTTAGATAGATAGATAAACCATTTTTTTGCATAATGTTCATCCAAGTATTATCTACCACTAAGTTAGAGGTTGTCATCTTGCTTAAGTGGATCATCATGATCCTAGAAGAACCATCATCTTGGAAGGTTTTTTGTGGAAGCATCATGAAAAGGACAATATGCATTCCATGCAATGTGGAAATAATACTAGTAAAGGGATGAAGGAATGCAATGGGTCAGGTTACAAGAATCACTTTAGGACAAATCGCTATATGATTGGATGGAAGCATAAGAATGTATGTTGAAAGCAAACTTTGGATAAGATTCATTTGTATTGAATCTTGAATAAAGTTGGTCATAAAAATATGCTTAAGTATATGGATATATGATGCTGGAAAATAATGACTTACTTTAAGATATATAAAGATTAAGACTTTCTCTAGAACATATATAATAATGATTAACATCTAGTATAGTCTTTGAAAGAAAAGTTATAGCTTGGTAATCAAGGTTGATCCTTGGGTACTCTGATGCATGAAGGAAGATTCATATGGAGATGGACCAAGAGGATGTTGATGGAACGAGAAGGTCACCATGGTAAGGTATGTTTGATTTTCATTATTGTTGGTTATCTGGTTAACATATTATTTTTCCACCTGGAAAGATGTTGTAGGAATATATGATGATAGTTGAGGCAATTTCAACTATATGGATGGAAATGTATGAAGAATGTTGAAGAAAGCTCAATATCTGGTACTTGGCAACTATGATGTCAAGATGAATCCATCTTAGGATTGAAAGGGTTGCTGTGCGAGAAGATAACTTGAAGGTCAAAGAAGATCACTTTCATGAGGAAGCTATGATCAAAATTTGGAAAGGCTCAATTCAATGCCTTCATGTCAAATATGAAAGTGATGATCAAGAGAGATGACTTGGATCCTGTCACAAGAATGAAGAGTGCAGATGGCTCCATGATACCTCGAAAGAAACAAGAGATGCAAAAAAAAGAGGAAGCCATGTAGCTATGAAAAATTGGTAGTTGATACTCTTCTGAAAACAAGCTGTAAGGCTTGTGATGGTGACTTTCCAAATAGAAAGAAAGTCTAAATATCCTTTGATTTTGAGAGCGAGTAAAGGAGTATCCTTATATAGGAGCTGTTCTATTCTCAAGATTAAAGGAGAATAGGGATGTCCTATCTGGTTGAGAGGGAGTGATGTTGGACATCACATGTGAATTCTCCTCTTCAAGTGATGAAGAAAGAATGATAGAGGTTTGGATAAACATCTGTGGTTTCATTGAGGATAAAACATCTAAGAAAGGAAAGGCAACGAAACTTGAGATGTGACAAGTATCCTAGAGAAGAGTAGTCGAAGAGGACCAATATTCTTTGAGGACTCATGTTTGGAGATCCAAGATAAGAATAATCCTAAAAGGACATACCTTGTAGACATTTGGATGGGGTATGTACCTTCTAGAGGTAGTGTGGTATCACACGTAAAGCCTCCCAACATAATGCTCTTAATTAAAGAAGAGTTTGTCTAGTTAGGCTTCAGATATAATGCTAGTCATGATGACGATGCTTACATATGGCTTATCAATTCGACTATTCTTGTGAGAACTCTTCAATTTGAGATATGATGTTGTACTGATTATACAATTATGAATACCTCTCTAGTTAAGAGGGAGTGTTGAGAAATGTAACTAGTTCCGGTCTTCATGATTGTGTACTCATTTCAATATGTACCCTATGTAACAAACAAGAAAAGAAAAGAAAAGTTATTATTATTAAATCACGGGTTTCATGCTCATTATTGATGGTCTTCTAGAAAAGCATGTTCTTCATGCTTATAAGGTTTGTTAGGTCTCAGGATTTATTGTCATGAATCAAAGGAGTCAACTTCATGTTTATAAAATCCTTCCAGCCAAAATGTTATTGTAAAAAGAAAGAGAGTCTAGAAAGTATGAGAAACTCCAAAAGTACAGTCGACCCTAACAGTGACAGGTCGGCCTAAAGGAGGGAATTCGACCCCTTGAGAAGGCTATATAAAGGAGCAACTCGATCTCATTTGACACACACTCACTCCACAAGTTCGATATCGTAAGAATAATTTCGATCTGTAATTGGAAAATTAGAAAATGAGAGCGAAAGTCTGGAAAAAGAAAGAAGGACGAAAACATATTGTTTTGGGTTGTATCTCTCTCTCACGTGCAAAATTCTAGGGTTTTTGGGCTGCAGGAAGAGGCTGAAATCACAGGACCAAGTTGTAATAGGATGAAGTGCAAAATCTTGTAGTTGGAAAGAAAGATACTCTATTTAGACCTTGTTGACCTTAGGAGGAGTTGTCTTGCTCCAAGAAGGTCTCAAGAGGAGGTTGATCTAGGGTTTCCTTGGAAGCTACAAGATCAAAATTGCAGGGTCGAAGTTGTAGGTTGAGTAGCAATATCGAAGCTGGCAGGTCGAAGTTGCAATGTGTAGCAGTTTGATGTAGAATCAAGGAAGGACTTGAAGAAGGGTTGACTTGGTACTAGGAGAATGACTTGGTCCAAGGTTTTGGTCTTTGTATCTCATTTGAAGTAGATTAAAAAAAGAGAAGAGTATTTGAGTTTTCCCCTTGGAGAGGTTTTACCCTGGATAAGAGCCTAATATCTGTGTCCTCTATTGTTTCTATTATAGTTTTTGATATTGTTTGATGAAAATATCTAACTAAAGAACATAAGGAAGAAAAATAATATTCACAAGCAAATATCAAGGTTAAGGAAAATAAGATTAATAGTTGCCATTTTCCATTTTCCAACAAGTCAAAGAGTAAGCGTTGGAAACTTTTTATTGATAGCGGAAACACTGATAATTTGGTTTATGTGGAAATGGTAGAAAAATTGAATTTAAAAAGAACCACACGTCCTCATCCTTATAAAGTATCCTGGTTACAAAAGGGACACCAAGTGTTGGTTAATGAGCAGTGTAAAGTGGATTTTCAAATTGGAAAATATAAGGATGAAGTTATTTGTGATATAATGTCGATGGACGTTTTCCATGTGTTATTGGGGAGACCGTGGCAATATGACAGGAAGGCCATACATGATGGCAGAAGAAATACTTACACTTTTGAAAAGGATGGGCAAAAGCATGTGTTGTTATCTTTACCAGATGAAGAAATCAAAGAAACAGGTCCCATTGTGTTGCTTATCAGTGAAAAACGAGTTGTTGCAGGAAGCAAAGAAAGAAGAATTTCGTTTTGCTTTCATTGGGAAACCACAAGCGATTCTTACCAATACAAATTTAAATTATTTGTAAGAGGAAATTAGAAACCTGTTGGATCAATTTGCTGATATTATTGTGGATGAGTCACCAAACAATTTACCTCTTGTTAGAAGTATCAACCATTATATTGATTTAATTTCGGGATCTACTTTGCCAAATAAAGCTGCTTATAGAATGACACCACAAGAAAATGAAGAGGTAAAAAGACAGGTGCAAGAATTATTGGAAAAATGCCTAATCAAAGAAAGCTCGAGTCCCTGTGCTATACCAACAATATTGAGTCAAAAAAAATTATGGAGGTTGGAGAATGTGTATAGACTCCAGGGAAATTAATAAAATTACTATCAAGTATCAATTTCCACTCCCATGAATTGATGATTTAATTCACTGTTTAAGTGAAGAAAAATTATTTTCAAAATATGATTTAAAAAGTGGATATCATCAAATTCGTATTAGAGAAGGAGATGAGTGGAAAACTGCATTTAAAACAAATCATGGGTTATATGAGTGGCTTGTTATGCCATTCGGCTTGACCAATGCACCCAACACTTTTATGAGGTTAATGAATGAAATTCTAACAGAATTTACAGGCAAATTTGTCATTGTTTATTTGGATGATATTTTAGTGTACAACAAATCCAAGTAAGAGCATCTACAACATTTAAAATCAGTTCTAGGCACGCTGCAAAAAGAAAAATTTCTAATAAATTTAAAGAAGTGTAGTTTTATGAAAGAGGAGTTAGTTTATCTGGGTTTTGTAATTTCCAAAGATGGACTGAAGATGGATCCAGATAAAGTGCAGGCAATTATAAATTGGCTAGTTCCATGAAATGTGTATGAGGTAAGAAGTTTTCATGGACTTGCTAGTTTTTATCAAAAAATTATTAAAAACTTTAGCAGTTTGTGTGCACCAATTATTGAGACCATTAAGGAAATTAATCATCGGTTTAAGTGGACTATAGTAGCAGACAAAAAATTTAAATTGCTGAAGTAAAGGATCACAAAACATACAATTTTGGTGTTTCTTGATTTTCAAAAATCATTTCAAGTGGAGACAGATGCCAACGGTAGTGCTATTAGAGTAGTTTTAAGCCAAGAGGGGCATCCAATTGCTTATTTCAGTGAGAAATTAAATGAAGCCAAGAAAAAATACTCCTCATATGATAAGGAATTTTATGCTATTGTGTAGGCTTTGAAAAAGTGGCAATATTATTTAATGCCAAAGGAGTTTATTTTATTCACTTACAATCATGTAGTGCAATTTATAAACAGTCATCCAAAACTTAGCTAGAGGCATGCTAATTTGGTGGAGCTTTTACAAAATTTCACTTTTGTAATTAAGTATACCAATGGTCCTTCAAATAAAGTAGCAGACACATTAAGTAGGATTAATTTAATTCTACAAGAATTTCAGTTTTATGTTACAGGATTTGATGAACTTAGAGAAATGTATGAGAATGATGTTGATTTTAGGGAAGCATATGCAACATGTAAAAATCCAATGAGCACAAATAGAACAAAGTGTGCTGGAAACATCGAGAGGAGGGGGGGGTGAATCAGTGTTTTCTTTCAATTGTTATTTTTACCAATTTAATTCTTCACAATTTAAATAGAGAAATGTATAAGTATAATTTTATTGAGTAAAATAATAAATACAATATAAATGTGTTCCAAGCTCCAACTTGGTTTTGATGAGGCTCCGACCTCTAGGGCTTCGACCCTATCTTATCAAGGCATCAACCTTGGATTAAGGAGAACCAACTCCAAGGACACCAATCCTTCCAATTCTGAGGCATCAACCCCAAGGGCTCTGACCCTATCTTTCAAGATGAATCGGGTCAGAAGATTGTCCTCCCGCTCTATCTTCAGCTTCCTTCTTCGCTCAACCTTCGACTTCTATTGCACCTTCTGCGTTTGCCAGACCTTTGGCTTCTACTGCACCTTCTGCGTCTGCCAGACCTTCAACTTCCTCTGTTTCTTCCAATTCACAAGTTGTGAACTTTCCTTGTTCTTTGTGATAGATGCCTGATACGCCTCACACAAAATGAAGCATTTCAACTTGTATATATATGTATATGTATGAGTTTTTTTTTTCAGTGGATCGAAACGACTCATTCAAAGGTGAAGGGGCCGACTTGTCTATTAAAAATATATATCCGAGAGTTTTTTATCCATAGACTTGATTATTCACGGAAACCATATAAGAGATGCTATACCCACATGGAGCTCCCACATACCACATCATTACCTTTAATCCCGCAATCGCAATTTCATGAGAATCAGAGTCATTCCTTTACTACCGATGGAGCGGATGCAATATTTCTTTAGGGTGTGTTGTAATATGACTATCGGGTCCGCAACTTAGGGAATTAAAGCCCAATCACTTTATGAACCAACATCTATTGGATATAAGAGGCCATCAAATCTACGGCTTGCGGGACTCTAGCCAGCATGCGGATTAAAAATGGCTTAACCCCCCACAGTTGATCGTGACCGAAAAGTTTGAAAATGAGATCGACGGCTAAGAGTGAGCGCGGGGCTTCAACCACGATTAGGAAATCCGTACACTCCTACCTCCCGCAGTTGCTGATCACTGTCGATCTAATGGTCCAGATCTATTCCTCTGCCATTTTCTTCTGCCATTAATATCCGTCAATCTCAAGGATCCGACAATTCTCGTTCATCGTCACTTCATTTCTTTGATCTTACCGATATTATATACTGTTGATATGATTTTTTCGATAACTTTATTTATGCTCCTCCACTGTTTTCTTCTTTACTCCTCTGATATTGCTGTTGCTCTTTGTTCTTACGATAGCACTTCCCCTTGGGCATATGCGATAACCTACTTCCTTGATGGCTTCTGATTAACTCTTCCTCTTATTCTTTCTCTTTCTCTTCTGATGGCTTCCGATATATTTCCTCCTCGGTTCCACTATTTCTATTATGTGTGTATTCAATCCTTGGATCCTCCATGAGAAGTATTATGATCAAAGGGCATCAATGGGAAACCACACATGTTACAAGATTTTTCCATCACAAACACGGCTATATTGACAATAATGACAACCTAGATTAACAATCTCCTCCTTTTTCATTGATGGCAACATTCTTCTTCTCTCCCGCTTTGACATCAATGGCAAAGGAGTGCACAAGGACTCCCCCTGTTGAACTGCTCCCCCTGTCATGCAACATCTTTATGAATCAACTTAATGTGATGCTAGAGAAATAACCCCCATCTTTTGGCGATGATGTTCAAATACTTCTCGAGGAAGAGTTTTTGTGAAAATATCAGCTATCTGCTCCTTAGTATTGATATATTCCAAGTTGATGTTTGTTCAGCTACTTGTTCACGAAGGAAATGATACTTGATTGGTATATGTTTGGTCTTTGAGTGCATCACTGGATTTTTGCTGAGATTGATAACACTTGTGTTATCACAATAGATGGTGATTGGTTGATTGATACCTATGTTGACATCTTTCAGAGCTTCCTTCATCCATAATATTTGAGTACAACAATCTGCAACAACTATATGCTCAACTTCAGCTGTAGATAGTGATATGGATGTTTGTTTTTTTCTGAGCCAAGATACTAGACAATCTCCTAGGAAGAATGCATTTCCAGTAGTACTTTTTCGATCATCGGCACCTCCAGCCCAATCAACATCAGTGTATGCAGTCACAGTAAGAGTTGAGCTCTTAGGGTACCAAAGACCAAAATCAGGAGTTCCTTTCAAGTATCTGAGAATTCTTTTTACAGCCAACAAATGGGATTGTTTAGGAGCTAATTGAAATCTTTCCACCATTCCTATTGCTTGCATAATGCCATGTCTCGTAGCAGTTAAGTATAGGAGGGCTCCAATTATTGACATGTAATGAGTTGCATCTACCGGAGGAGAGTCATCATCTTTTCTTAATTTGCAATCTATGGTCATAGGTGTGCTCATCGGTGCACAATCTTCCATTCCATATCTTTTAAGCATGTCTTTAAGATATTATGCTTGAGATATGAACATGCCTGTCGTGGTTTGAGATACTTGTAGTCCAAGGAAGTAAGATAACTCTCCTATCATCGAAATTTCAAACTCTTTTGACATATTTTGAGCAAACTCATGGCTCATCTCATCATTATTACTAGCAAAAATTAGATCATAAACATAGACAAGAGTGACTAGTAACTTATCCTCATCCATATTTATGTAGAGATTACTTCCTGCCACCCCCTTCTTGAAGCCTTGTTGTTGTAGATAGTGATCCAATCTTGCGTAGCAAGCTCTAGGAGCTTGTTTCAACCCATATAATGCCTTTTTCAACTTACAAACAAAGTCTTTTTCTTTTGCTAGATTAAACCCTTCTGGTTGCTCCATGTAGATTTCTTCCTTGAGTTCCCCATTCAGAAACGCTGATTTTATGTCCATTTGATATATTTTAAATCCTTTTGAGCAAGAAAATGCCAAGAACATCCTTATAGCTTCCACACGAGCTACTGGTGCAAAGGTTTCTTCAAAGTCGATTCCTTCAATTTGTGAATAACATTTACAAACAAGCCTTGCCTTATTTCTGATGATTTGTACATCTTCATTCAGTTTGCTTTTGAACACCCACTTAGTTCCAATTATATTTTTATCTTTGGACGAGATACCAGTTCCCATGTCTCAATCTTCTCGATTTGAGACATTTCTTCTTCCATGGCTTTTACCCAATGAGGATCCTTACTTGCTTGAGTAAATGTTTCTGGTTCTATCATAGATAGGAGAGCAACATCATTTTTCTTTGGTGTACTTGTCATCCTTCTTTGGGTTTGCATCCCTTCATCTATATTGCCAATAATCTGCTCTTCTGGGTGATGTTTTTGGAGAAACTTCATCTTTGAAGGGGTTTGAGATGGTTCTTTTTCCTTGTGTTTTTCTTGATCTTTTTCCTCTTTTTCAGGTTCTTCTTCAATGAGAGGGTCAACTTCATGATCTTCAATTTCTTTTTCTGGAAGGTCTTCATCAATCTTCACATCAATGCTTTCCACTATTTTCCGTAGTCGATTATTGTAGCACTTGTAGGCTTTGCTCCTTGTAGAATATCCAAGGAATATTCCTTCGTCAACCCGAGAATCAAATTTTCCTGGCGAGTCATCATTGATTTTTATGAAGCACTTGCTTCCAAAAATCTTGAAGTATTTTACTAAAGCAGGTCTTCCTTTCCACAATTCATAAGGATTCTTCTCATTATTTGGTCTTAGTTGAGTTCGATTCAAGGTATAAACAACTGTCCCGACTGCTTCTCTCCAGAATTTTGGCTGCAAGTCAGCTGCTATAACATTGTTCTTGCCATTTCTTGAACTGTTCAGTTTCTTCTTTCAACTACCCCATTTTGCTTGGGTGTTCTGGCAACAGGGAGTTCTCTTTTGATTCCATGTACTTTACAGAATTCATCAAATTATTTTGGATGTGAATTCTCCCCCTCTATCCGTTCTAAGACATTTAATCTTAGAATCCTTTTCATTTTCTACAAGAGCTTTAAGATTCTTAAAACACTCAAATGTTTCGGATTTATTTTTTATGAAATATACCCACATCATTCTAGTATAGTCATCAACAAATAAAGCAAAGTACCTTTCTCCTTGGAGTGCCGGAGTTCTAGTTGGTCCACATAAATCAGCATGGATGATCTCCAAAGGTTTTGATGTAGAAAACTCCTTGGTCTTGTGGCTGGTTCTAGTTTGCTTTCCATGTTGACATGGACCACATACTCCTTGATTTGGCTTGAATAACCTTGGGATGTCTCGTACTGCATTAATCTTTTTGATATTGATCAAGTTATCGAAACTTGTATGTCCAAGTCGCTTGTGCCACAACCAACTTTCATCTGTTTAACTTAAGTAACATTTATCTTCTTGAATTTTGTTCAGAATGTAGACATTATCTAATGTTCTAACTCCTTTCGCCACAACTTCCCCTGAGGAAGAGTTCCTTATTTCACAATCTTTAATGCTAAAGACAACATTATGTCCTTGATCATAGATTTGGCTAACACTCAAGAGATTGTGTTTGAGCCTGTTTACTAGCAAAGCATTTTGAGCCTTTCCTTTTCCATTAATAAGGGTAATAGTTCATTTTCCAACAATTTTGGCAGATCCACTTCCAAAGGATACATTTCCTTCCTTTTTGTTCAATGAGACAAACTTCCTTTTGTCCCCTGTCATATGTGTGGAGCACCCACTATCCACAAACCAATGATTTTCATCACTGTGAGCACATAGAGCTAGGCCACATTTATCCGTGTAGGGATTCTCATTTTTTGCTTCTCTTCTTTTGAGGGGGCAATTTTGTTCATTATGTCCATAATTATTACATAATGAGCAATTTGGATAAAATTTGGCCAAGGGATCAAAATAGTTGTAGATCTTGATTTGTCCTTGCCCTTTGAGACCATATGGTTTGTTTGTTTGATCCTTCAATTTTGGTGTTTCATTCTTACGGGCCATGCAATGTTTAGCTTGATGACCAAAATTTTTACAATAAAAACAATGCCCAAAAAAGATAGTTTTTGTACCTGTTGTAATAGTCATGATTTGAATCAACATTCTTCCTTGGAGTTACTCTCTCTTCATTCTTTGGATTTGATATGGGCCTTTGAAGAAATAATCTTTCTTCTTTTGGGTTGCTGGAAAGTATGTCGGGATAGCTTTTCGCATTATTCTTAGTACTTGATGATTCTCCTTTAAAACCTATCCCAGATTTGTCATGTTGAGGTTTTTGATCATTTAGGATAATGTCAAGTATTTGAGAGCTTTCCCAACCCTTTTTGACTTTCTCCAATTGCTTCCTCAGAGATACTATTTCGGCTTTACGTTCTTCATAAATTTCTTCTTTTTCTTTTAGCTTATTTTTCAAGAGGTCTTCCCTTCTTTTTGCTTCCTCATTTTCTACCTTGAGAGAAATGATTTTATTTCGTAATTCTCATTTTCTTCAATGGCACTCATTAACAATTCATCTACATTTCCTTCTATACTTGAATCATCATCATTTGTGAATACCATGAATAATACTTCTTGGCTTCCAGCATGGTCATTTTCTTCATTTGATTCATCATTACCTCCTTTGCGATGAGGGAAATGATTAGTTGATTTCTTTTTGATGACTACAAATTCACCTTCATCAGACTCATCTTGCTTAGAGAAGAAATTCTTCTTATTGAACCTCTTTTTTTGTATACCATCCTTTTAAAATTTTCCTCACCATCACTATCATGCTTAAGAGGACATTTTGCAGCATAATGACCTATTCTTCCACATTTGAAACAAATAAGAGGGTACTTAGCTTTTAGCTTAGATCCTTTCTTTAGTCTTCATACAAATTGCGCTAATTCGGATTCAACATTGGAGTCATCACTACTGGTATTCCATTCTTTCCCCTTTTTTGATTTTGAGGCCTTGCATGCTGCATCTTTGGAACTTGGGCTTCGTTTTCTCATCTCATAGGCAATGAGGATTCCTTGAAGTTCATCCATTTTGAGAGTATCTAGGTCCTTCATTTCTTCTATAGCACTTACTTTGGAGTCAAATCTGTCTGGGAGAGATCTTATGACTTTTTGAACAATAGTGCTTTCTTCAATGTTTTCTCCCAATCCTTTAAGAGAGTTGACCACTTCAACTACTCGAAAAAAGTATGATGCAATATCTTCTTCATCATCCATTTTTCAGACTTTCAAATTGTCTTCTATGAGTTTGAAGCTTTGCCTTATTAACTTTAGAGTTCCCATCGTATAAGCTAACTAGCTTATCCCATACTTCTTTGGTCGAGTCACAATTCATGACTTTTGCAAATTCAGAATAAGTGATTCCACTAGTGATGGAATTTAAGGCTTTTGCATTTGCAATGTAAGCTTTCCTTTCATCTTGATCTGTTGAAAGAGTGGAAGGGGCTATGTACTCATTTAAAACCGAACGCCAAACTTCAGGTCCAAGGGACATTAAGTAGTAGGACATTCTTTTTTTCCAAAAACCAAAATTTGTGCCATCGAACAGAGGAGGTCTTCCTGACACTTCTTGATTTCTCATTGCGACTAAGAATCCTTCTTCTAGCTGTTAAGCTGATATGAAGAACTTGGCTTTGATACCAATTGTTGGAAATACTAAGGGGGGGGGGTGAATTAGTGTTTTCTTTCAATTGTTATTATTTCCAGTTTAATTCTTCACAATTTAAATAGAGAAATATATAAGTATAATTTTATTGAGTAAAATAATAAATACAATATAAATGTGTTCCAAGCTCCAACTTGGTTTTGATGAGGCTCTGACCTCTAGGGCTTCGACCCTATCTTATCAAGGCACCAACCTTGGATTTAGGAGCACCAACTCCAAGGACACCAATCCTTCCAATTCTGAGGCATCAACCCCAAGGGCTCCGACCCTATCTTTCAAGATGAATTAGGTCAGAAGATTGTCCTCCCACTCTGTCTTCAGCGTCCTTCTTCGCTCGGCCTTCGGCTTCTACTGCACCTTCTGTGTCTGCCAGAACTTTGGCTTCCACTGCACCTTTTGCGTCTGCCAGACCTTCGACTTCCTTTGTTTCTTCCAGTTCACGAGTTGTGAACTTTCCTTGTTCTCTGTGATAGATGCCTGATATGCCTCACACAAAATGAAGCGTTTCAACTTGTATATATATATGTATGAGTTTTGCCAATGAATCGAAACGACTCGTTCAAAGGTGAAGGGGCCGACTTGTCTATTAAAAATATATATCAGAGAGTCTTTTATCCATAGACTTGATTATTCACGGAAACCATATAAGAGCTGCTATACCCACATGGAGGTCCCACATACCACATCATCACCTTTAAGCCCGCAATCGCAATTTCATGAGAATCGAAGTCATTCCTTTACTACTGACGGAGCGGATGTGATATTTCTTTAGGGCGTGTTGTAATAGGACCACCGGGTCTGCAACTTAGGGAATTAAAGCTCGATCACTTTATGACCCGACACCTGTCGGATATAAGAGGCCATCAAATCTACGGCTTGCGGGACTCTAGCCAGCACGTGGATTAAAAATGGCTTAACCCCCCGCAGTTGACTGTGACCGAAAAGTTTGAAAATGAGATCGAAGACTAAGAGTGAGCGTTAGGCTTCAACCACAATCAAGAAATCCGTACACTCCTACCTCTCGGAGTTGCTGATCACTGTCGATCTAACGGTCTAGATCTATTCCTTTGCCATTTTATTTTGCCATTAATATCCGTCGATCTCAAGGCTCCGACGGTTCCCGTTCATCGTCACTTCATTTCTTTGACCTTCCCGATAGCATATACTGCTAATACGATTTCTCCATAACTCTGTTTATGCTCCTCTGCTGTTTTCTTTTTTACTCCTTTGATATCGCTGTTGCTCTTTATTCTTCCGATAGCACTTCCCCTTGGGCATATGCGATAACCTGCTTCCTTGATGGCTTCTGATGAACTCTTCCTCTTATTCTTTCTCTTTCTCTTCTAATGGCTTCCGATATCTTTCCTCCTCGGTTCCACTATTTCTATTATGTTTGTATTCAATCCTTGGATCCTCCATGAGCAGTGTTATGATCAAAGGGCATCAATGGGAAACCACACATGTCACAAGAATTTTCCATCACAAACACTGCTATATTGACATCAATGTCAACCTAGATTAACACATTGTTCTAATTATATGATCCAAGATGGCTTGTTATTTAAGGAGAATAGACTCTGTATTCCCAAATGCTCCATGAGAGATAATTTAATACAGGAAAAACATAATGGAGGTTTGGCTGGACATTTTGGGACTGATAAAAATTTTGCTGTGTTAAATTCATTTTATTATTGACTAGGCATGCAAGCTAATGTGAAAATATTTGTGGAAAGGTGCGAGATTTATCAGTAGGCGAAAGGAAGAAGTCAGAATACTGGGTTATATCAGACATTACCTATTCCCAACAAACTATGGGATTCAATCAACATGGACTTTTTTCTTGGGTTACCTCGAACCCAATGAGGTACTAACTCTATTTTTGTTATTATAGACATATTTTGAAAAATGGAACATTTTTTCCATTTACCAAAACTACTGATGCAACATATGTGGCAAAATTATGTTTTAAAGAAATTGTGAGACTACATGGATTGCCTTGTAGTATTGTGTCAGACAAGGATACCATATTTGTGGGCCATTTTTGGAGGAAACTAGACACCAATTTAAATTTTAGTTCAACATATCATCTGCAGACTGATGGTCAACTAGAAGTCATAATTCAAAGTCTGGGTAATATGCTAAGGAGTTTAGTAAGTGAACTTCCCAAACAATGGGATCAAGTGCTCACCCAAGCTGAATTCACTTATAATGATTCACCCAACATGAGTACAAGTATGAGACCATTTCAAATTTTATATGGAATGCATCCTAGAGGTGTATATGAATTGAGAAATTTGGGTAATCAAGAATTTAGAAGTGCAACAAGAGAAGATTCTGCAAAAGGGTGAAACAACAACTACAAGAAATTAGCAACAAATATAAACAACAGGTAGACATGAAGATGAGGCAACAAGAATCTCAAATTGGTGACTTAGTTATGGTACACTTGAAGAAGGAAAGATTTCCATAAAAAACATATAGTAAACTCAAAATGAAGAAGATTAGTCCTTGCAAAATCCTGATGAATTTTTCCTTTAATGCATATGAAATAGAACTCCCTCAAGATATTGGCATTTCACCTATCTTCAATGTAGTTGATTTATATTTTTTCAAAGGAGAAGACAACATTCTGAATGATTTCGCTGTTAGTTAGATTGGTGGATGGGAAAACCAACTGCCAAAAATGGTTCCTAAAGAGATTGAAGCAGTGTTGGAGTAGAAATTGACGAAAAGAACCAGAGGCAAGGAATATTACCAATATTTAATCAAGTGGAAGAATAAACCAATTGAAGATTCTACTTGGATGATAGAGGCAAAAATTTCAAAGTATGGTACTATTGTGGAAACTCTTATGAAGACTTTCTTTCCTCGGGAGTCTGATGTAGGAGCATCACCATTAGTAAATTCATTTTGACTTTGATGGCCAAAATTTCATTTACTACAGGAAGTGGTTTCCTAGATTTATTTTAATTGTTTGAAATAATTAGGAGAATTAATATTTAGTTAGAATTATTATGTATTTGTTATAAAATAGGAATTTGTTGTAGCTAATTCTGAGAGGGATTGTAAACGTTTTATTATTTGGATATTTTCTAGATTTAGGAATTAGATCCACCATTAGTGGATCTGAACTAATTGTCATTTTATATTAAAAGTAGATTCTGTAGCACAAAGAGGGCGTTCAAATAATTTTATGTGGAGAGTGTGGATTAGTGTGATCTTTTGAGTATTCTATGAAGGAAAACCTTAATCTATTTGTAAATATTTTGTCCTTTTGTCATATGGTTACTTGTGCCTTGTTTTAGTTTAATTTGATTCCAAGGCTATGTTTCAGAATTGATTCGAATCTCTATTAAGTCCTTATTTCAGGCTCAACGTAATTCTACATCCCTAGGAACATAGCTAAAGCAATACTAGGCTTGGCAAATTAATGAATTTGAGCTCCTTTACAGTGTATTCATCATCACATGGGGTTCGTCTTTGTAACTGTATGAAACTAGGTAAAATTTTATAAAAGGTTATTTTCTTTAGTTTTACAAGCAGTGGCACAAATGGAAGGGGTATGTCGTGACTTGGGGCCTTAATGCTAGGTTTTTAGTTTAGAATTTGAGGACAATCGACAGTTGGTCGTCTAGCTGAAAGTTTTTTTTGGAGAATTCAAGACCGACCCCCGAGTAGGGCCCAGTCGGAGTTTGTGCAACAATTTGTATTAAAGATTGTATCAAAGGAATCAAACTTGACCTATAGTTGGAAACCTTTCAGTTTCAATGCTTTGTTTCACCAATCCTGACCTCGAACCTCACACAGAAACCTGACCCCAACTAGCTGCAGAAGAGTCGGCCCCAACCCTAGTTGGGAGGTATAAGAAAAACGTTAATTTTTATGGAATTTCGACCCGACCTTATAAATTTGTAAGATAGATCGACATTTTTGTTTCATATTTAATAAAAGTGGGTTTTCTTTAATTTCTTTGATTTTATGAAAAAAGTAGATAGTTTTCATATTGGAAGCAAAAGATTGAACATGGTCATTAAGAAGACTAGATCAACATCACTTGCTGACCACCTTCCATAGGCCCTCTCGTCCCACTTGCCAAGCCACCTTCCATAGGCCCTCTCGGCCCACTCGCCAAGCCACCTTCCATAGGCCCTCTTGGCCTTCAAAGGTATGAAGCCTACTCGATCATCTCCTCCACAAGATGCTCTCTTGTCAAGCCACAAGACCACAAGAATGAATCACTCAACCTTGTAGTTATACTTCTCCCAAGGGTGTTATACCATGGGTCGTAATACCATGGGTCATCGGAATACCATGGGTCTATAGGTGCAAAGCCCCATCACTTAGCCCACTTGCCCCATACATGAGAATACTCCCGATGCTACCCAAAACATCAACAAGCTGAACACGTAAGATCCATTCAAGCTAGTATGTGTGTAATACAAGTTGATAGAGATCGAAATGTTGACATGTGTTTTGTGGCGATGGTAAGGATATAATTTTTTGTTACTATGCCTTATTTTTAATCAAAATGTGCTCATTTCAAATTTGTTGATTTTCATCTAGTATGTATGCAATAAAAGTTGATGGTAGAGATCAAAATATTGACACAGATTTTGTAGTGATGGTAAAATTATGATTTATTATTACTAATGCCTTACTTTTGATCAAGAGTGTCATAACTTAAATTGTGCCCATTTCAAATTTGTTGATTTTCATTAGATTGTTGTACATTGTAGTTTTTTTTTCAAATGATATTGACAAAAAGGTTAAAGGCATAATATCTTTTGATACATAGTAGCTTTAATTAGGTGAAGTACCATTTTGGGTGAATTACTTCAATTTTGGCTATCTTTGTAGTATTTACAGAGGATAGAGTCAAGGTATTAGGAAATTGGTATGTTTTTTGGCATAGATAAAAAAAACAAAATTCGAAAAATCTTAGAAGACATAATTTAGGGTGTATTTTTTAACAAAGTTAGACAACCAAAATTTAAAACATCATTAGGAAAAACCAATTGGATACAACATGAATAAGAGTTGAGAATTGGAACATCTATGGTATGGAATGATAGAAGTTGTTCTAAATGTTATACTAGCATTAAATAATTTATGGCATATTCATGATTGTGTCAATTTTCACATTCATTATTATCTCCATCTTAGAGTTTTCGTATATTCCCTTGTATGCCATTTTTTATCTAGCATATTTTAATGAGATTTAATAGAAATTTGTGCTTTATAATAAAACAACAAAAGCGTGAGATATGCACTAAGGCGCAAAAATGTAAATGATGAACTATTATTGATCTTTATATTAGAATATATTTTATAATGGTCATATTACCTATCTAGAAGGTTGGAATTTAAGACTACCATACATGTTAATAAAGTCACTGTTATGAAACCAGCTCAAGAAAAGATAGAAAAGATAGATCAACGCCTTAGAATTCAGCCTCTTGAGGGGGCAACCTCCTTTACATTACATAAATGAACAATTCTTGGATGATTCAAATGAAAAAAACTCATTTCTATATATAGGAGTCTAAGGAGTCACAATATACCCAGCCGACCTAACAATAATAATATAAAGCCACAAAAATAACAATAGAGGGATTCTTTGGGGCACAGTAATAACAATATGGGTACAATAGGGGCACAACAATATTAATAAGGCGTACAACTACAATAGTAATGGGGTAATCACTAGTATTATAGGGATCCAACATGCCTCTCTCCTTCAAAAAAGTGTTGTCCTCAACGCTTGAGTAGTTCTAGATGCTTCTGTATAAAATTCTCATCCTCCCATGTGGAATCTTCAGCAGATAAGTTCTTCCACTTGATAAGATACTCTGAAATTGATCGATTTCATAGCTGTCGATTCTTGTTTCTGTGACTTCTTCTGGTTCCAATATAATTTTTCCTTCCTCGTCAAGTTTTGGCAATATTGCCTTCTTTAAACATGAAACATGGAAAACTGGGTGCAATCGAGAAGCTGCAGGAAGCTCCAATTTGTATGCCATAGTACCAATATTTTGCAACACCTTGTATGGACCATAATACTTTGGTGATAAATTTATTATCCTTCTTAGCTTGCTTGAGGGACATTTGCTTATATGGTTGTAGCCGTAGGAATACCCAATCACCTACATCAAAACTTCTTTTACTGCGATGTTGATCTGCCTGTTGTTTCATTCTATTCTGTGCCAACACGAGGTTATCCTTTAAGAGTTGGAGGACTTGTTGTTGATGTTCGATGTGATGTTCCACTGCTTGAACCTTAGAACTTTATCTTAAATATGATGTGATGGATGGTGGATGATATCCATAAAGTGCCATAAATGGGGTCATTTTTGTTGCTGTATGGAGGGAAGTGTTATACCACCATTCAGCTAGAGGTAACCATTTGACCCATTGTGTCTGTTTATCAGATACAAAGCAACGAAGATATCCTTCCAAACATTTTCTTACTATCTCAGTTTGCCCATCAGATTGAGGATGATAAGATGAGCTATGAGCTAATTGAGTACCAAGACAAGAAAATAATTCTGTCCAAAAATTTCCAGTGAAAATGGGATCTCTGTTACTTACAATAATCTTTGGGTTTCCATGTAGCTTTTGAATTGTTTCCATAAATGCAGTAGAAACTGTACTGGCTTTAAATGGATGTGATAATGCACAAAAGTGTGCATACTTGGTAAGTCTGTCAACTACCACCATGATGACACTGTTCCCCTCAGACCTGGTTAAACCTGTGATAAAATCCATTGAAACCTCCTCCCAACGTTGGCTTGGAATGGATAAAGGTTATAGACCCGGTGTCTTAATTGTTTCAACTTTATTTTGTTGGAAAACCAAACATTCCGCCACAAACTTTTGAATATCTGATTTAAGGCCATCCCAAAAAAATTCCTTCTTAACCCTGTGGTAAGTTTTTAAAAATCCCGAGTGCCCTCCTAAGGGAGAAGTGTGCAATTCCATAAGAATCTTTTGTTTTAGCTGGGAATTCTTACAGAGGTATAAGCGATCTTTGTACCATAACGAATCATTTTTCCAGCTAAATGTATCCGACGTACGAGAATCTTGTTGTATCTTTCGAATAAGTGCCCACACTTCTTCGTCATTCTTCCATTCCTCCCTTGCTTCGTTTATCCAATCTGGTTGGATAATAGAAATGGCGCACAACAATGCTTCCACATCCTCATCCTTTCTTGAGAGTGCATCTGCCACCACATTTTGCTTCCCTTTTTTGTAGATGATTTCAAAGTCATAACCCAACATCTTTGTGACCCACTTTTGTTGCTCTTTAGAGGATAATCTTTGTTCTAAAAAGTATTTAAGGCTATCATGATCCGTTTTTACCTTGAAGTGTCTTCCCATTAGGTAGGGTCGCCATTTCTTAAGTGCATGGAGTATTGCCAACATTTCCTTCTCATAAATAGCTTTGTGTAAAAACTTTCCCTTGATTGGACGACTTTCAAAAGCAATGGGTCTTTCATCTTGCATTAAAACAACACCAATTCCATTTCCTGAAGCATCACATTCCACAATAAAGGTTTTTGTGAAGTCTGGTGTAGCTAAGATAGGTGCTTGGCACATTGCCTCTTTAAGATGTTCGAAGGCCTTTGTTGCTTTTGGAGTCCATGAAAATGCATCTTTCTTCAATAGTGTTGTTAGAGGTGCTGCTATTCTCCCATAATTATTAACAAACTTAAGATAATAACCTGTCAACTTGAGAAATCCTCACAGATGCTTTATGGATGTGGGGATTTTCCATTCCTTAATGGCTTTAATTTTGCTAGGGTCTACCTTAACTCCTTCATGAGATACAATATGACCCAGATATTCCACCTCTTGTACTCCAAAGAAACATTTGGATCTTTTTGCATATAATTGTTTCTCCTCTAATAGTTGTAGCACCCTGTCAACATGTTCAACATGATCCTTCCAAGACTTGCTGTAGATTAGTATATCATCAAAAAATACTAACACAAATTTTCTAAGGAATGGTTTGAAAATTGAATTCATCAAACCTTGAAATGTTGAGGGTGCATTGGTAAGGCCAAAAGGCATGACCAAAAATTCATAATGACCCTCATGAGTTCTAAATGCTGTTTTTGGAATGTCTTCAGTCTTCATTCTGATTTGATGATATCCTGAATGAAGATCCAACTTGGTGAAGTAAATTGATCCATGTAATTCATCCAGTAATTCATCAATGACAGGAATGGAAACTTATCTTTAATAGTGAGCTTGTTGAGCTCCCTATAATCCGGACACATGCGCCATGATCCATCCTTCTTGTGCACCAATACTACTGGAGCAGAGAAAGAACTTTGACTCGGTTGAATTATACCAGCCTCTAGCATTTCTACAACCATACGTTCAATTTCACTCTTTTGGGCATAGGGATATCTGTACGGCCTGATGTTTGGAGGAACACTTCCTGGAATCAGATGAATAGCATGATCATGATCACGAATAGGTGGGAGACCTTTGGGAGTCTCAAATACCTTGGAATGATTGTCCAAGACTTTTTGGAGATCTGGAGAAATAGATGATTCCAATGTGGAAACATCTAGCGAACATAATTGTGCAATTACACCTTTTCGTTCCTTTTTTAGAAGCTTTGTCATAACGTTAGAGCTGATTATCTTTCCCGGTTTCCCTGCAATACCCCTTAATTCAACTTCCTTTCCTTCCACAGAAAATTTCATGAAAATTTCTTGAAAATTAAAAGCTATTGTACCCAAGGATTGTAGCCATTGGACTCCTAATACAACATCAGCACCTCCCATTGGAATGGAAAGCATTGGGCTAGTCAATACATATTCTCCCATGGATAGCTTGATATTATGGCACTTTCTAGAGCAATTTATTGTTCCTCCATTTGCAACCATCACTTGACACTCTGGTGCTGGATATAAGAAGCAATTCAATTCTTTTACTACCTTACAATGAATAAAATTGTGGGTACTTCCTGAATCAATCAACACTATTACCTTTTTCTTCTTGATTTGTCCTTCTATCTTGATGGTTTGAGGAGTGGTAATTCCTGCCAATGCATTACAAGATATGGTCGGATTCATTTTTTCTTCATCTAGGCTTTGTTCCTGGAGTATATCCTCTTCTTTTGACCTTTCTTGCTCCTTTTCTTCTTCCTCTTCACAATCTATGTAGAATAATTTCTTCTCAGCACACTTATGACCTTTAGTGTATTTGCTATCACAACTGTAACAAAGCCCTTTTGCTCTTTTTTCTTCCAATTGTTGTGGTTTCAACCTTATAGGTTGTGGAAGACTAGCGGCAACAACACTTCCGTCTTTATAGTTGTGAGTGGTATGCTTCCTGGTTGCCATAATTTTGCTTTCCATTTTTCTTGCTAACCTGAATGCCTTCTCTAATGAATCAGGTTCCCAAAGGCGAACATCATGTTGGATATTATCCTTTAAAGACCCTATGAACACATCAATCCTATGCTCCTCTGGAATATTTTTTACCCTTATGTTCAATTTTTGGAACTCCTCAATGTGCTCCATTATTGAACTCTTTTGTTTGAGACTTATCAATTGGCTAAAAAAAGTGTTGCTTTTTGTATCCTTATAATGTGCTATCAATTTTTCCGTAAAAATTGCCCAAGTGATAAATTGTTTACGAGAGCAAAGCCATTGATACCATACAAACTGATTTGGTTCCAAATATAAAGTTGCAATACGTACCTTTTGTGTGTTTTGCACATTATTGAGATCGAAAAATTGCTCCATCTGTAATATCCATGTTGCAGGATCCTTGCCATCAAACTTCCTCATATCGATTTTTGGAATATGGTGCATCTTCGATCCAACATTAGAGTCTATGAAATCATGATTAACATTTACTTTGTTTGCATCATGAGTTTCCTTTCCTCCCCTTTCACCATTAGTAACTATTTCTTGTAGAAAATTTGTCAAATCTGCCTTCAAATCTATCTTCAAATCGTCAATCTTGGCTTCCATGCCCTTTATCTTAGATTCCACTCCATTTATCTTAGCTTCTGTTAGCTTTTGTGAGAGTGGAATTTGTTGCACTTGGTCTTGTAATTTTGATATATCATGTAGCATTTCTCCCTATTCTTCATGAGTCATGCTAGAGCTTTCAGATTGCTTACTAGGTGTTTGCATTTTCTTTCCTCGGGGCATCAGTTACCGATACTAATTCTCTACTATGCCCTTTGAATTCCTTCAAAATAAATTTTCAAACCAAGCTTAAGCAAAAATTTAAAAAATCTACACACCTTTTTTCACTTTGTAGGAGCTCGATATTACCTCTGATGTATCTCTGTAATTTCGGATCATCCAATTTTGAAATTACGAAATGTGGTAGCCATCTGTGTCCTCTTTCCAATGCCACCTGTCTGACCCCAATTGGATTCTCCAATGAAGAGCTATGCCAAATCTCCCACAATGACCTGATTATAGACTAATTCAGTAGATTGAACTTGTACGACGTGCCACGTGTCCCTGTTTTGACCTTTGGCTCTGAAAAATATATACAAGAAACTACAGTCCGTCCTCTTTTTGTACCTTCTTACGAAATTTCAATCCAATGCTTAGAAAGAAAGTTATGACGATTTTCCCCAGGTCACCTGTTTGGAATGTAATTCAAGAGTCTGCAAAAAGACCAACTTCCTCAGATCATATCTCCGCAAATATAGCGCGAAAAGCTCTGAAATTCAGACCCGAGATTCGACACGATTTCTTCTCAAATGGGTTTTTCTTTTAGCTTCTGAAACTCGTAGAAAAAAAGTTATAGCGAAAATGCCACGATGACCTGTTTGGAGCAGCGAAACCCTAGAATCCAAAGCTCTGATACCAAATGTTATGAAACCAGCT
Organism: Pinus tabuliformis; assembly: GCA_031772625.1. Lineage (NCBI taxonomy): Eukaryota > Viridiplantae > Streptophyta > Pinopsida > Pinales > Pinaceae > Pinus > Pinus tabuliformis. The sequence goes on along the minus strand of CM062804.1, from coordinate 80,808,901 downwards.
CAATAAAAGATAGAAAAGATAGATCAATGCCTTAGAATTCAGCCTCTTTGAGGGGGCAACCTCCTTTACATTACATAATTGAACAATTCTTGGATGATTCAAATGACAAAACCTCCTTTCTATATATAGGAGTCTAAGGAGTCACAATATAACCGAGACGACCTAACAATAATAATATAAAGCGACAAAAATAACAATAGAGGGATTCTATGGGGCACAATAATAACAATATGGGTACAATAGGGGCACAACAATATTAATAAGGGGTACAACTACAATAGTAATGGGGTAATCACTAGTATTATAGGGACCCAACAGTCACGATCGAATCAAGTTAACTTGTAATGACAATATTAAGTAATCCAACCAATAAATAGATGTCAGGGGTTATGAATGATCATTCACTCTTATTAAGATTTTGTAAACAGTTTTGATATTGTTTATAATTGTTGTTCTCTCTTTATTGTTGGTTTGATTTTTTTTTCTAGTGTATTTGTAATCCTTGATAATGTGTTAGAGACATAGAGTTGAAAGGATGCATATGGGAGTAAACATGGGAAAGTGGCACATGTTGGAGGAAATGTTGAGAGAACTTGAATATAGATGCAAATTTGGGCATGGATTTTAAGGTAGATTTTGCATAGTATATTATAGGCACACATCCCAAGGTAGATTTCAATCACATAGATTTTGGATGCACATTGCAAGATGGTAAATTCCACACAACCAAATTTCTGCACACTTTTGAAGGAAACAAATCCCCCACAATAAAATTTGGGCATACATCCAAGACAACGTACTCCATACAATAGAATTTGGGCATGCTTTCGAAGGTGATATATTCCACAATAGAATTTGGGCATGTTTTTTTAGGCAAAAAATTCCTTACAACAAAATCTTAGTATGCTTCCCATTGACCACACTTTTTAAACAGTCCAAGGAAGCAAGGTACAAAGCAGTGAAGAAATTTTTTCAAAGATCAAAGTCATTAGCCAACACAATTATATCATTGTAAACCCAATTTCTGCAAGATATATTGTAAATGATGCTATTATAACCATTTAATTAGGTAACAACACCTAGGTAAGCCTTTGATTTTGGTAAATGATTTCATCTTAGGAAGTTTTATAATCTCCCTGGATTATGTGTGTTTCTAAACACAGATAATCGTCAAAGTTTTTCTTCTAGCATAAACCCCAAAGCTAGGGTGGAATTCATTGACAAGGTCTTAGGTGAGTCTTAGTGTTATGTCGAGTCTATTGTAAAAGTGTGTTTGAGAATAATTCTAGTGCATGGTCCCTCGCAATAAGAAACCATGGCTAAATTATCTTATTACAAGCAAACTTGGGTGCATACTAGATCATATTGTGTCGCAAAATTGGGTAAATTATTGAGGGTCTATGTGTAAAGGTATTTCCCCTTCCAAGGGTTGAATTTGTAATTATCTGATATAAAGAATATTTGAGGGTGGAAAAAATTATTAATCCCCGCTAGAGTTGATTAATTAATTTTTCTCGCTAAATTAAATTAAAATCCAAGTCAAAAAATTAATTAATTTTGAGTCACAAAATAATTATAGAGAAATTAATTTCTCTTAAAGTGGAAAATATTAAAAAAAGATCACAGGTAAAAGGAAAATCAAATTTTGAAGGCCTTCCAGTAAGGGAAAAATGGTTATTTTAAGAAAATTTGAGCCCTGGACCTTGGTGGTTAAGTCAAAGCCAAAATTTTGAGGAAATTAATCCAAAATATTAATTTTGGATTAATTAAAAGCGGTTTTCAAGGAAAAATCGATTTTTTCTTCAAAATAAAAAATTTGATGGTGGAGATTAAAAGATGATCAAGTTATTTTCAACGCTTGAGATTATTTTGACGTGGATCAAGCCAACTAGCCATTATTTTCCACTTGAAGGGGTTTCTCTATATAAAGAAACTATTGAGCTTCTATTTAAGATCTTTGGATGATAATTTTTTTGTAATATTGGTACGGAGCTGCTGCTCTGCTGGGAACATTTTTTTATCATAATAGAAAGACTTTGGGGTTCAGTTCATTGTGTTCTTCTTCTACTGATCTATGGTATGTGTTAGCTATGTGTGATCCTATATTGTGCTAAATAATTTCGAATTGTTATTTCATTTGTCGGTGATAAGAACATTCTATTGATACATGTTATCTTGGGTGATTTGATTCACCATATGCTCTAACAATTTTATCTTGAGAAAATTATAGAGATTTACAAGTATGCTAACCCTTGGGCTCCTATTAGACCTCACCTAGAGCCTATAAAAGGAAGGAGATCGAATTCATTTGGAGAATCTCATCTCAAGCAAGTTTGATGTCTCTCTAGAAGCCAGAAAAAGTGCAAAGTGGATCAAGGAAACCAAAAGGAGTGCGAGTTGGGTTAAGGTCAAAGAAAAGGAATAAATCTAAGTTTTGGTGCTACTCTCTCTCTTTCGTGCCCTAGTTTGGGAGATCGAAGTCTTCCAAGTGTTTCTACTGCCAGTTGCTGCCTGATGTCGTAAGTTGCTGCACAGTCAAAGTTGCTGGGGTGGAAGTGCTGCTGCAAAGGGGTTGAAGATTTGGAGGGATGACTTGGTGTGGAGGGAAGGTTTGGTTTATGTCTAGGTTGAAGAGTATTAAAGAAAACTATTGAAGGAAGATAATTTTTGACTGGGTTTTCCCCTCATGGGGGGTTTTTCCCTGGCATAGTGCCTACATCCTGTGTCTTGTGTTTTTGTGATCTTCATACACATATAATATGGTAATTGCTTGATGAAAGATAAGACAATAAAGAAGTAAAAGAAGCCAACATAACTCAGAAGTAATTATCAAGAAAGAGGAATCAAACCCTAATATACTTGAGAAATATTTTCATGGTTTATTATTATTATTTTTTCATTCAATTTATCTTTTCATTATCATCAAGACTAATGCCAATCAACAATAGAAGAGGACACAAGATATAGGCACGTAACTAGGGAAAAACCCCACTCTAGGGGAAAACCCGGTAAAAAATTCTCCCTTTAGTAGATTCAAAACAAGACGAGATAACCAAGACCCTCACAACCTAGACTAGAGACTCCCTCCATCAAGTCATCCTTGTTTGATCTTGTTTAATTTGTCATCCATGTCACTGTGTGAACACCGTGTCCTTATCATTGTGATAGTACTGAATTCTTATCACTGTCATAACAATGAAAACATCTCACTGTGATTGCACCTTGTTACTGTGGTAGCACCTAAACCATCTCTGCAGTTTATAACTAAGTTCCATCTTCATTGCACTATGACTTCGCTGAAATTATATGAACATAGTCTCTGAAAAATGATCCGAACTATCTCTCTGTAATCACCAAACTTGTCTCTGAGATCACCGAAGTTCTATCCATGAGATCACTGAAATTCTTCTCTAAGATCATCGAAATTCTATCTCTGTGATCACCGAAATATTCTTTGAAGGTTCACAGATTGTGGGGAAGAGGCGACTATGTTTGGGCTCCGAGATTTTGTTATGGTAATTAATTTTGCAGAAAGGTTTTGACCAATCTATCATTCAAAGTTATACATCCATTGTCATTTATTCAATTTTTTTTTTTTTTTCAAAATTATTATTTGTTTTTGGGCTAAAAGAATTAAGTTGCTAATGAGAGCTTGTAAATTTAATTTACAAATATTGTAAATAATTTTTCTAACCCTTGGTTTTGCAACAATTTTAGAACTAACTTGGTGGTTGTAGGTGGCCAAGTCCATTGAGAGCCTCTCTAGCCATTTACAAGGCCACTAAGCCTCTTGGTTTTCTCTCTAATCCTTAATTCTCATCATTGTTCTCATCTTGAATTTTGAAGCATTTTATGACAACAACATATTCAGAGCCTAAACACATTTAAAGAAGCCTAATTTCACTAAATAATTCACCTATGGCATTAAGAGTTAATTTAAAGTCAAATTGGATGCACATAAGTGAATTTTGTGGATTGTTGGGTAATTTCCAAATTTGATATGTTTGCTACAACCACATAAAATCACCTACAACAGTGGTAAAATAACATAATAGTGGCATAAAGGCAGGGTAACAGTTGTATTTCATCATTGTATTGTCATTTGCACTCATTGGGCTTGCATTGCTTGGCATATTTTGTCATTTCTTGAAGGCTGTAATTATAATTTGAGATCTAATATACACTGCATAAAGGTTTGATATAAAATTTACAATTGTGGTAAAAAGTATTGAAAGTCATCTAAGTTCACTTGGCTCTTGTTCCTTGCATATTGTGCATACTGAATAATTGTATTCTATTGGAATTGGGTGTTTTTCTCATTGCTACAATCATTTGTTTCTTGGCTACCCCATTTTTCATTTCATTGCATTTTTGCACCTCTTGCATCATTGACATCGATTTTGCACTTTTGCATAAACATATTTCTAATTGCATTACCAAACACAAGTGCTCTAATTGTACTTATAATAGTTTGATCAGATTGGCTCTAAGAATACATTGTGATTAATGCTCTTGTTTCTCATTGCTATTATTGGTGGATACATTGCTTTTCATTGACATTGTTGAATAAATAACTCTTGTGGATCCACAATCTAAGTCACTCTCAAAGCACTTAATCAAGTCTAATCATAATTGTGAAATAAATCAAATTGTGTTCATAAGGTATTCAATTTTTCTTGTATATTTAATTGGCATATTGTAGTTCCATTGTTATAATCTTGAAGATTTGCTAATTAGGCTTAAAAGATTCTTATCTAATTGTTTGTTGAAGGGGTACTAATCTTGTCAATTCAATTTTCTATTTGTAATACTGGCAACAATTTTTGGCACCTTTATTTTGAACACTTTCTCTTGTAGTGAAAATTGCCATTATTTACTGTTTAAGTACTTCATTGTTCTAAATTGAATACCAGTGCAAATTGTCTTTATGTACTTAAGAAACTTAACAATCTCACTGTTGTAACCTTTTTTGACACCAAGGAAAAAAAGAAATTACAAAAATTGTAAATTGTGGTAGTATACCCCTAAGACTAGAAAAATATTCAGGCCTATCAAACATTTCCTTTGGAAATCTGAATAAATAGACAGGGAAGTTTGAGGTAATTTTCGAGCATTGGAAGGACTCAGAGTTTCATCGGACCCTCTCAAATGGAAAGTGCTGTGACACAACTTTCCAACGGTATATAGAACTCCCCAAATGGACTCATGGATCAAAAGATAGAGAAAATTGAAGTTTTCTCCCGAAAACCAGAAAACAGAGGAAAAATGCCTAAGTATGAGTCCCAGATCCCGCATATTGGAGATTTGAAGAGGCAAGCAACAAAGGTCGAAGCGAAACAACGATCAACGATCGCCGATATCGTATATCGACGATCACAGTTTCAAGCACAACGCAACAGTGATGGCATATTGCTGATTAGCGATCAACGAATAACCATATCGACGAATCGATGATCAGAGGTCCATGTCATATCAGCGATCGACGAAATGAAAATGAGGCATATTGACAATTGGAGAAATGTTGCGATATGACAATACTGCAAATCAGAGAAATGTTGCGATAAAGTGTTAAATCGCTAGGAAATATGTTTTTAGTGTTAAAGCACCGGGAGGTCCAAAAAGAAATTAACAAAGAAATTTGTTGCAAAACTAGAGCAGGATGTGCCTTTCCTTTCTCCTTGAGCAGGACGTGTGGCGCAATGTGATTGGTTCCGATAAGGCCATGTGGCAGTTGATGTCGTCATGATATGGATGTATGATGGACACGTGGCATGCAAATTTGGCATTTTCAGGGTCCTAAGAAGGTAAAACAAGGTGACACGTGTCACCACTCACAATGTGCCATGTGGCAGTGACGACGCCATGGTCGGAGTTCACAAGTCAGAGGTTGAGGGATATCAACATTTTGTGACTTGTGACACTTCAAAAGTTCCGATATGGGGGCTAGACTACGATCAGGTGGAGAGCCATAGGACGAGGGGATAAACACGGAAGGTGATCGGTGATCGCAAGTCTTGGAGGGTGCAACCAAGTGCAACGTTATGAAATCACCGATTGTGAAGCACTGATATTATAAAGGTCCGAGTGCATATTATGTGGTCCCATGTAGTGTAATATTTCTAAAGAAATGCCCCCTTTTCCACCAAGTCTCGAAGTCTTATTTCAAAGGACCATTATAATACAATACTTCAAAGAATCGACCCCCTTTCTAACCAAAGGGTTTAAGCCACAAAAGGTTTGGTCCCGGGTCCCTAGGCCCTAATTATATAGTTTACACCTAAGCCTCGGGGGCTAAGGCATATCGGGAGATTTATGTCCCGCACATCCCAAAGTGGCACGAAACAGAAAGCTTTGATAAAGAGAGTTGGCAACTGTGAGCAGAATGAAAAGAACATTGCAAAGTGAGCATAGGTGCGAATTCAATAAGAAACTTGCAGTTTTTAATGGTTAATATTAGTGCTCATAGATCAACGACCATCATTCAATTTCGGACCCCACATGCTTTCCAAAGTTTAACAAAGAGGGAGGGGGGTTCCGAAAAGTGGTTTTGATGAAACCACCTTTATATATGTGGTAATCTGTGATGAATTTTGCAACCCCCCGACTTGAAACCACATACTTCCGAGGCCCTCCCCCTATCGAAATCCACTTGTGGTTTTGACTTCTCAAAATTACGATGGATTGTTTCAAAATTAATCAAAGGGGCCTTGTTGTTCACAAAATTTCTTCTGCATTTTCATGATTCTACATAGGATTTCCTATTTGGTGTGAGGGTAAGTCCCAATGATAAACGATTCTTCGGTAAATTACTATTAAGAAAACATCTAAAAAATGCTTGGCAAATACATTCTAGATTGTTGATTTTAAGTCACAAAATAATTGGTAGTTAAAGGATAGATGACAAATGGTAGAAACAAATCAATGTTTCAATTGGCAAGTCAGATATTTCTAGATAAGATATTTGAACCAACAAATCAAAGGGAAGTGGATACATTTCAAAATCAATATTGGAGGGTCTTCGAAAACTGTTCCAGATTTTTTGCAATTAATCAATGGAAATTAATTGAAGAAAATCAATATCTAGGAAATGAAGTAATGACAATTTAAAGTAGTATTCAAAGCAATATGCTTATCGATGCAAGACTTTTCAACAAAGGTGGAAAAATTGTCTTCTTTAAAAACCAATTTCTAGATTTGAGCAAATAAAATTACCAATTGAAGGTTGTTAGCAAATTCTGAAAGTCATATTTAGATTTTCAAGCAGTGAATCCAGCAACCAAAGAATCCATTTCCAGAATTGGAGGCAAAAGATTTTCAAGTAGTTCCAAATTTTCTGCAGCTTTTTAGAAATTCTTTTTATTTTTAGTTTAGTGTTCAAATTTTTATTCCAAAAAGCTAGACATAGTTAGCTTAATGTAATACTCAATTTATTATTTGATTTTGATTGTAAAAGGGTTGGCTTTTGATGCCAAAACCCTCTCGCTTTGTAAATCTTTCATTAGAGAATTCCTATTTGAAGTATTCTAGTTCTAGTTCCTGACAAAATTTTATTTTCTTGTTGTTTTTCCAGTACTTTCATACCTTCTTTCTGGACATGTTCAAGGTAACATAGGAGATTTGGGTAAGAATAGATTGATTGTCAATCTCTATGAAATCCCCTGCAAAGTTATAATCATTTAAAGAGATTAATTAACTAAACCGTCTGTCTTGGTTAATTCCTCTACGTCTTTTAATTATTGCCTTATATCATCCCTTGAATGTGTTCTGTCTTGCCGTAGAAATATTCTATACGAATCCCACTATGTCTGGTTGATTAAGTATTCAATATGTCTGCTTAATTATCATGTATCCTCTTATATTCTTCTGTCAAATTCTTTAAAAATCATGTTATTCTTTCAAACTCGAGGTTGGCACTTTGACCAAGGACTCTGAAAGAGAGGGATTTATTTATGAACAGATATTGGACAATCATCAACAACTACCCAAAAATAAATCATAGATCCGACCATTGTGCTCCATAGGCTGCTGTCCAGTGATAGTGAAAAACGTTAAAAAATGCCTCATGACATTTGAGGGAGCCCCCTCTGGTTCAAGGGCCAGCTTGAACCTAAAGACTAGTCAAGTTGGTTTCTTGGCATAGTTTTGCAACCAAGAACTGCCTACGAGAAACAAGTACAACATTTGGTGCCGTTGTCGGGGAACAAAGTAACGAAGAAAATTTTCCCCGGATCACGATTACGATTAGATCTACTCTTTGCTGGTGAACAAAGACTAGGTAATTGATATTGGTTGTATTGATTTCACCTGGCGACTCCACTTTGTCACATGGCGATTCCATTGGTTTCCAGATTTAGTTGGTTCAAAATGATAAGTGCATCTCTATCTATGATAATACCATGCAGTTGCATGTTTTTCTTCTTCATAGCAATGGTAGCATTTAGTAGCATATTTCTCTTCCTATCTACTGTGATAAGAAAATTTAGAAGCTTACAGAAGATGCAACTTTCAAATTTCAGTTGTAAGTATCAGCCATCTATGGAGTTTTTCTTTCATATTGTAAATATTTTTCACATCTTCAATTGCATGCAAAGTGATATGCCAGTTAATCCATTTCCCGCGTGGTTACACTGGAAATATGATTACACCTAACAGTGTAGGTTTTCAGTTCAGTTAGGTAGAATTTGTGTGGGATTGAATTATTTATTTTCAGATTCAGTGTGCCGTAGATCAATGAGTTTGCAGTTTATTGATTAATGCAGTAGATCAACAGTTGTTTCAACTCATGTTTCAAGTTTGCAGTATGTAGTTTTGTTTGATTGAGTGCAACGAATTCCAAAAGATTGAAATGAGTAAAATTATTGTTGATTGACTGATTGACTCCATAGCTTAATGAATTAGGCATTGCTGTGCTTATTTCCACTTGAAGTGTCAGTTATTTCACTTCAACAATTTTCAGTTTTCAGATTTCAGTGTGAAAGAGTCTTTCGATTAGTACAGGCAATATGGTTTTAGATTTGCAGATTACATGTTTATGAACTAACTCCATGCCCAACAGATTCAAGGTACATGTCTACAAGTTCTTTGTGTCCCACAAGAGGAAGCAAGCCCTAGTTGGAGCTGATGTTCTAAATTTTTTTGACACCAAGGAAAAAAATGGTTAAAAAAATTGTAAATTGTGCTAGTATACCCCTCAGACTGGAAAAATCTTCAGGCCTATCAAACATTTTCTTTGGAAATCTGAATAAATAGTGAGGGAAGTTTGAGGTCATATTCAAGAATCAGAAGGGCTTAGAGCTTTATTGGACTCTCTCCATTGGAAAGTGCTCTGCCACAACTTTCCAACGGTATATAGAACTCCCCAAATGGACTCATGGATCAAAAGATAGAGCAAGTTGAAGTTTGCTCCTAAAAACCAGAAAACAAAGGAAAAATGCCTAAGTATGAGTCCCAGATCCCGCATATTAGAGATTTGGAGAGGAAAGTAGTAGAGGTTGGAGTGAAACAACGATCAACTATCCTCGATATCGCATAACGGTGATCGAAGGTCCATGTCATATTGGCGATCGACGAAATGAAAACGAGGCGAATTGGCAACCGGAGAAATGTTGCGATATGCCAATATTGTGAATAAGAGAAATGTTGCGATAAAGTGTTAAATCGCTGGGAAATATGTTTTAGTGTTAAAGCTACGGGAGGGCTGAAAAAATATTTACAAAGCAATTCATTGCAAAACTAGAGCAGGACGAGCCTTTCCTCTCTCCTCTAGCGGGACACGTGGCACAATGTGATTGGTTTTGATAAGGCCACGTGGCAGCGGACGTCATCATGACATGGCTGTACGGTGGACACGTAGCATGCAGATTCAACATTTTCAGGGTCCTAAGAGGGTAAAACAGGGTGACATGTGTCACCATTCACAGTGTGCCACATGGAAGTGATGACGTTATGATAAAAGTTCTCAAGTCAGAGGTTGAGGGATATCGTCATTTTGTAACTTGTGACACTTCAAAAGTTCAGATAGAGGGAGCTCCGATATGGGGGCTAGATTGCGTTCATGTGAAGAGCCACAGGACGAGGGTCTAAACACAGAATGTGATCAACGATCACAAGTCTTGGACGGTGCAACCAAGTGCAATGTTATGAAATCACTAATTTCGAAGTACCGATATTATGAAGGCCCAAGCGCATATTATGTGGTCCCATGTAGCGTAATATTTCTAAAGAAACACCCCCTTTTCCACTAAGCCCCGAAGTATTATTTTAAAGGACCATTATAATGCAATACTTCAAAGAATCGACCCCCTTTCTGGCCAAAGGGTTTAAGCCCCAAAAGGTTTGGTCCTTGGTCCTTAGACCCTTATTATATAGTTTTCACCTGTAGTGCCCACTCTAGTTTCCTAACCCTAATATGACATTATCTTAGATACTTTATTCTTTGAGGACCTCACGTTGAGGATCTAGACACATGACTCTATTATTAGTGATTGTGATATTAGTGGTTGTGATGTTTATGTATGTTCTCCATTGACATTATGATGATGATAGCACTAAAGGATATGTATGCTCTCTATTGATATCATGATGATGATAGCTTTGATGGATAGGTATGTTTTCTATTGATGTTACGAGGTTGATTAGCTTTGATGGATATGTATGTTTCCATTGATGTTATGATGATGATAGCCATGATGGATGTGTCCCTTATGTTACCTACTTGCATTAGTTCTGGTTCACAATGAACAATGATGCGAATGACTAGGTGATGGCGATGATGTTATTATGACAATGGCTAACACTGAGAAACCTTGTTACTGATGATTATTGAGTATGGCAAGAAACCACCAGAGGCACTCGCATATGACGAGTTGACGACACCTGGTTTGATGAAAATTTATATTATTTTATCTTTGAAATTCTAAGTCAATTTTGAAACCTACTATATATGTTTATCTATATTTTGATGATATGTTAGTGGTTGCAGGCACAGATTAGTTGCTTGGCCGAATGACTCACATATGGGTGATGGGGTTGTACAAGTGGATGGAACTACATGGGAGGGGTGGAACAATGTCCCTGACAATTAGCAATTCTAAGTTTAACCGGCTCGAAATCGACTTTCTCTTCCGTCTCGATTTCCGATTGAATGTCACGGCTAAAGTATTCATTAACATTTTGGATTTTAGAATTTTATCATTACCATTAACTGATGGTGGCTTTGTAGTATATATATATATATTTAGTGAAATTGGTTCTGAAACATTTTGGGATGAGTGGGATGAAAATCATTGTTTTGCCCCACAACTTTCATTCTCAAACACGACTTTGGGATACCAGTGATGGACTCTGGATTGCACTGTTTAAGAATACAAATTCTTCATTAATCAAATCTAAAACTAATATGGAAGTCGAGAATTGAACCACCACTGACGCCTCATAGCACCTACCTAACAAAAACAAAGACAACGTATGGATAAAATTATAGTGAAGTTTGGGCATTTTAACCAAACAAAGTTTTGCTGGGTTTAAACCAACTGAAATCACGTTCCAAGCAAGGGACGGCTGGGCCTGTGGAAGAAAATTTATTGAGTTAAGGCGCACCATTCTGCTAAAGAGATCATCGATTCATTGAAGAAGACGGTAGTAAAGGGCAGCAAAAAGGGTTTCTAGCGTAACACAGAAAAATCGAATCTCCTATTTTCTGGTTGCTGCGTGAGAGACTGATTTTTAAAAGCAGAATGGAATTTTCTTTTCCATATGAGTTGTGTGATGGATTGGACAAATAAAAAATCGTGCCATGAAAATCCTGTAGATAGAAAATAAATTGAATTAGTTCACTCTAAGAAATCTATAATTATTAATTAATTATGCCAACAATGCCTTGCATCTGAGATTTGGGTGTGATTTTCGAAATCAGAGCGAAAATATTTGACATAAATTGATTGGATTGAAGATTCAAATTTCTCGGTGTTTTGGTGCTTAAGATGTGGATTGCCTCAATTATCAGAGCCTTATCCTCCGATGCCCAAGAATTTTTCTCAGTGTAGTGAAGTGGCTTAGCTCTACTCTCTTGGCTCATTTGCGATGTGTTGTGGGGCCAGACCGCCGCTCTGCCAAAAAAAAAATCCTTCAAGGCACTTAGATTACAAATTAGAATGATTCAGTCCTAGAACTAAATCTCTGGATTCAAGCTGCCAATTCCTTCAAAGACTCACAATAGCTATGGACAATGAACAAGCAGTTATGATTGAAAATGATCTGAAATCGCTTAAACTCCTATGATTTTAATCACTGCCTCTTAGCTTCCTTGAGTCGCTTCTTTCTTCTTCCCGATATGTTTCACCTTCTCCCAACCGAACTTGAAGGCATGCTTCAATCACTTGAAACCTTTTCTGAAGAACTTCTTTAAATCAACTGCTTTTGCTTTAAAGTCCGCCATGTTTAGATCAGCTGCGTTCAGCAAAATTGCCCAGAGATTTAACCACCAGACAACCCAATAACAAACCACAAATCAACTTTCAATACCCGCTGAACAGTTCAGATTGCGATGGCAACAATCAGTACAAATGGTTCTTTTACCTTCCAATTGTCTTAAAGTTCGCCACGCTTAAGATGGATGGAGTTACCAGTCATTTATTTAGTTGTGGTATAGAGAGGGGTTTTGACCCAGGAAATTCGGCAACTCTGTTTTCAACTGCAGTTTTCCATTTTGTGGCTTTCCTCTTAAGGACGGGTGTAGCAAAATTTTTGTTCGAACATCAGAACTTGAGGTATTTTTGAAGGACCCCTATTGAACGTTGAATGTTGCGCCTACATAACTCGCAGGTGACATTTTTGGAATGTGTCGCTGGTTTTACTATAAGGTATGACTACTAAGCTTTGGGATTTTAACGTCTACATCACTGATGCGTTTGTAATATTAGTTGCTCTGTTTAATAGTATTTCAGAAGGTCAATTATTAAGTAAAAAAAAAAAGAAAGAGTTCAAGCTTACTCTTGATTGACAAACAAAATTAACTAGATTCGGTTGATACTTGATATCATAAACGATTTTCAGATATATACAACCTAGACATTTATGTAGTAGAAAGTACCAAAGTCGGATTTGAACTGCCCTTCGAAAAAAAATAAAAAAAAATTTCACGCAGTTTCCAAAACTATAGCCCTACAATTCACGGATTCCAATTTCCTATAAACGTCTTTTACCAACCAGACAAGCTCCCAGTATAACTGCGTTTCGTTAACTGCCCAATTAGGAAAGGTGCTGCAAAGCGTAACACCCATGTTCCAAAGCTTATCATCCTAAATAGCCATCCAGAGAGGGCAAACCAAAGGAACACCAACATAGCAACACTTCTGCGCAAAGGCATGCTTAAAAATTTGTTAAGTTCTCTTCTGTACCCACGCAATTCACCATACTCTGTTACGCCTAGATCGGGAGTAGTACGCATAAGGCTCCATGCTATGGTGGTTTCTATGCATAGAGTTTGGCGGTTTTCTCCTCTATTCTACAACTTGAGTTCTTTTGTGTCTACAAATTTATTTCAGTCATTTTGAGGTTGGAATCTCCTCTGGTTTGCAGTGGATCGCTGGCTTGCTACTCAATGGCTCTGGGAATTGGAGGTCTCTCTTTTGTTAGAGAGCATTTCTCAAGAGTCAAAACACATAAACCTGAAAACTAATTTGCACCTCAAACATAGTCATTTTATGCTAGACACTATATAATTTGAAAACTATTCCAAGAGTGAGAAGCTTTCTAGATAAACATTACAAATTTAATTCTATAAAAGTATTTGATTTTTGCAAAATCATTTATTAAAAGTCAATAAAATTTTGGACCAAATCTATGAAGACACTAAATATCACTGGCAAGTACCAATGGGACCCTTTCAATGAATTTAACCAATTAAGAAATAAGCTTTATTTATGAATTAACGGATTATGGAATTTATTTTACAATTTCTAATACACATATTGAACTGCTAAAATTAAAGAATCAGAGACTTTGCTTAGGGTGGTAATGAAACATACAGTTGAGAAGCACTCATCCTTAAAATGAACTGGTCAATGCACATGTTTTATGACAGCTAAGGACGTCTGAGTGCTTAATATATTTATAACAATTTAATGATTAACAATCACCAGAAAATAATAACAATAAAATAAAACATACAAATAAGTTTGACTAATGAAACTAGTTCCATCTCATTTCAATAAGTTGTCTTTTTCATCGTATAATACCAAAAACTTAATCTTGACTTCGTCATACGCTAATTTTCTTGGTTTAGGCTTTATGAGTGGTTGGATGTGAAACATTTTAATGCTCTAACAATAATCAAGCCATTCTTTTAAAAATCAATAACTAGTTAAAAGTGCCACATTATAAATTGACATATGGAAATTATGTTTTATGTAGTAATATCTTGGTTAAATTTAATATTTACATCAATTGTATAGAATTTTTATATATTGGTATGTATTAAAGAGAAGTCAATAATTAAATATTGATTGCAAAAGGATGTTTTTTTTTACATGGGTACATGAAAAATTAGGAGTGTGTTTTAAAATATTATTAAATTAATTTGTTTTGAAATTGTTAATAATAATTTGAATTAAATTATAGTTTTCATAAATATAATTATTGATATAAATATATATTATAATTTGGATATCATATTTTCAATAGGTTGCTATGATAAATTGATAATTTATTTAATTATTTATGCATGAGTAAGTGAAGTGGAGTGGTCACTAGTCATAAGTTGTGATCACTTAATAGTATCCTTGGGTTTTCTTTGAAAAAGGTTGGGATCTTTCTTTAGAGATGAACTTGAGTGATAGTAGGGATGTCACTATCTCTTTCTTGATAGGTGAGGTGTGGTAGGTGTAATAACTAATTTGATTCCTCTCGATAGTTTTTATGTAGCTAAAACAAAATTTTCCCACATTTGCAAATAGAAGACAACTTCCTTGGATTGGGAAGTATGTTTTTGTTTGATTGGCATAATTTCCTTATTTAGAGTATTCTTCTTTATGCCCAATTCAATGCTCGATATATTATCCATTGCATGCTTAGATTCTTCCATTGTTAGGTCATGTGCCACATCATCTCTAACTAGTTGAGACACTAACGTCATTACTTACTAGGATATTATCTATAATTAAGTAATGTGGTGATGTTTCAAAGAGTTTCTTGGTTGGATGAACTATTCATTGAACACTACATCTTGATGCACAATCACTTGCTTTGTAATTTATCTAATTATTTATTTATTTACAACTGC
The DNA here is from genome assembly GCA_031772625.1 of Pinus tabuliformis. Taxonomy (NCBI): domain Eukaryota; kingdom Viridiplantae; phylum Streptophyta; class Pinopsida; order Pinales; family Pinaceae; genus Pinus; species Pinus tabuliformis. The sequence continues at coordinate 80,793,621 of CM062804.1, read as the reverse complement.
TAATAAGAATGTTTTATTTTTAGCACTTTTGACATCAAAGTCCTTCATCTTTTTGCTAGCTCGTGAGCTTAAGTTCGCCATTTGAATTTCTTATTCTTACTTGTCCACCTCTTTCGACATTTTTCCGCTTATGGCCTAAATGCAATGCTACAAATATCATTTTAGGGAACATATTGACAAGGGTCCAAAATGACACTTATTGAGATATTGAGGAAAATGTTGCAGAATTATCAGAAGGGATAACTTAGAATTTAAGACTTCTGAAAATATCAAACGTATGGATAATTTATACGATCTTTTCTTCTACGACAATATTATTTAACATCTATGATAGTGAACTCTACCATATGCAATGATGATCATACAAATCACTTTGCGTACCCGACACTGTCACTTATAGGGTCATGTAGACGTAGTTTGAAATGAACGACTATAATTGGAAGCTATAGGAGTACAGTGTGTGGACAACTTTACTTGGTTGAAAGCATCATATATTAATTGTACCATGAGATGAATATTGATTGTGATTATCCTGCCCCTTGTCTTGTTGTTGCTTAGTCCAAAAAAAAAATTGGGCTGCAATGTTCCCCAGATATAGTCCTTTAGTTTATAACAGAATTCATGGTATAGATACCTTGGGAAAATTATAACCTGCCCACCAGAAGGTTAGCAAGAGTTTCAGGAAGGGTTCCTAGGATATGTGTCGTCGTTTTTCCTTTATGTTCTAAGGACTTCAGGACGAAGTCCATTGTTAAGAGGAGGTGTATGTAGTGCCCACTCTAGTTTCCTGACCCCAATATGATATTATCTTAGATACTTTATTCTTTGAGGACCTCAGGTCGAGGATCCAGACACACGACTCTATTATTAGTAATTGTGATATTAGTGGTTGTGATGTTTATGTATGTTCTCCATTGACATTATGATGATGATAGCCCTAAAGGATATGTGTGCTTTCTATTGATATCATGATGATGCTAGCTTTGATGGATAGGTATGTTTTCTATTGATGTTATGATGTTGATTAGCTTTGATGGATATGTATGTTTCCATTGATGTTATGATGATGATAGCCATGATGGATGTGTCCCCTATGTTACCTGCTTGCATTAGTTCTGGTTCACAATGAACAATGATGCGAATGACTAGGTGATGGCGATGATGTTATTATGACAATGGCTAACACTGAGAAACCTTGTTACTGATGATTATTAAGTATGGAAGGAAATATCCAGAAGCACTTGCATATGACGAGTTGACGACACCTGGTTTGATGAAAATTTATATTATTTTATCTTTGAAATTCTAATTCAATTTTGAAACCTACTATATATGTTTATCTATATTCTGATGATATGTTAGTGGTTGCATGCACAAAGTAGTTGCTTGGTCGAATGATTCACATATGGGTGATGGGGTTGTACAAGTGGATGGAACTACATGGGAGGGGTGGGACAGTGTCCCTAATCTCACCCACTAGCACTCCCGCCATGACTTGGGCTGGAAAGGTTGAAACACCTTCGCCTTGAAGATCATGATGCCATGAGGGTAGGTCCCAAAGTTGGGTCGCTCATGAGGATTTTACAGGGGGCATGCATCAAGGTGGATTCCTTGATCCCCGACACCATTAGTCTCACTATAGCAAGCAACATAAGAGATGATAGTGGTCTATGACGTTGCACCTATAATTTCCTCTCGTAGTCACTGGATGCTTGAAGGGCAAGTGGTGTGGCGCCCTTGGAACTTCAAGGGGATTTCTTGAAGGGCACGACCAACTTGGCACCCTTGACATCACAAATAAATTGTTAGGCGTGGCACCCTTGGAACTTCAAGGGAAGTTCTTGAAGGGCACGACCAAACTTGGCACCCTTGGCATCACAAAATAAATTGTTAGGCGTGGCACCCTTGGAACTTCAAGGGAAGTTCTTGAAGGGCACGACCAAACTTTGCACCCTTGGAATCATTAAAAATAAATAAATAAATAGATATGATCAAGAAATGAAAACTAGGTAAAGTTACATCAAGGGTAAATGATGTTAGAAACCAAGGTAATTAAATCAAGAATAAAACATGGGTTAAGAGGATCATGGGAAGAAATAAAATATTTTATCTTAAAAACTCTACCCTCCCCATGTTGGAAAATATTAGGTAGATTATGTAGTTTAATTAGGTAAAAAGGGGAAAGAGAGACATAAATGTAAGGATAAATATTAATCATAAACTAGTTAAACCAAATTAAGAGAAGAGGAAGTTGAATTAAAATAAGATTAATAAATTAAATTTTAGAGAAATGTAGAAAACCTCCATGTGACAACAACCAACATAAGAATATCCATCTAAGAGATAACTTGAGTTAAATTAGGGAATAGATAGGGGATCAAACCTTGACTCATCAATTGACTTTAGTAATGAACACAGATTAAGGAGTAAAAAGGGGGATCAAGAGGCAAATAGGAGAAGAAATAGGAATCTTGTTGAGGTGAAGAAAATATTAGTTCTAAATTAAAAATTTAAGTAAATAATTTTGGAGACCCTTGATGAGAGAGTGACAAATGGGTGGTGAATAATCAAACTATTGAATTATAAAAAATAATTAATTATGCATGACATGCCAAGTATCACCTATGAGGACTCCTATAAAATAAGGGGCAAGCCATGGGAGAAGGGACTCTTGGAAACCCTATGGTTTGATGGATGAGATTATGTCAGAGCAGTGATTATGAAACTATAGTAAGTTTGGTGAGGTAGAGGATTTTAAAGGGGGGACTCTTGAGCCAAGGAGTGCTTTCCTCTACCAGCTATTGCATTCCTCCATTGTACAACCCCATTGCAGCTCGGGGGTTTGCGGGGAAGAAGAGTACCCAAGGAATAGGCTGGGAGGTTAACCGGTTGGTCATCACATTCGGATCAAGTACGTCGTCATTCACTCTCGGAGGTGACCAACAACAAGGGAAGACAAGAAACGACAATCAAGTGGAGTTTCGTTTTCTAGTGAACGGTACATATGTGTTACAATTTTATTTTGTATGATTTCTTTATGGCCTTAGTTAAATATATGTAAATTTTATGATATGTTCAGTGAAATGAATTTTTGGAATGTGTTAGGCAGTGCTGAATAAATTGGAATTCCCAATGTTTTTCTCTTATGTTGTATTTTATTGTGATTAAAAAAGAAAAAATTATATAGTATAGAACATGGTACTTACATCACCTAAGCCCCGGGGGCTAAGGCATATCGAGAGATTTATATCCTGCACATTCCAAAGTGGCACGAAACATAAAGCTCCAATAAAGCAAGTCGATAGATGCGAGAAAAACGTAAAGAACATTGCAAATTCATCGTAGGTGCGAATTCAATAAGAAACTTGCAGTTTTTAATGGTTAATATTAGTGGGCATAGATCAACGACCATCATTCAATTTCAGACCCCCCGTGCTTTCCAAAGTTTAAAAAAGAGGGGGGGGGTCCGAAAAGTGGTTTTGATGAAACCATCTTTGTATATGTGGAAATCTGTGATGAATTTCGCACCCCGTGACTTGAAACCACATACCACCAAGGCCCCCCCAAAATCCACTTGTGGTTTTGACTTCTCAAAATTACAATGGATTGTTTCAAAATTAATCAAAGGGGCCTCGTTGTTCACAAAATTTCTTCTGAATTTTCATGATTCTACATAGGATTTCCTATTTGGTGTGAGGGTAAGTCCCAGTGATAAACGATTCTTCGGTAAATTTTTATCAAGAAAACATCTTAAAAATGCTTGGCAAATCCATTCTAGATCGTTGATTTTAAGGTACAAAATCATTGGTAGTTAAAGGATAGATGACAGATGGCAACAACAAATCAGTGTTTCAATTGGAAAGTCAGATATTTCTATATAAGTTATTTTAACCAACAAATCAAAGGGAAGTGGATACGTTTCAAAATCAATATTGGAGGGTCTTTGAAAATTGTTCCATATTTTTTGCAATTAATCAATGGAAAATAATTGAAGAAAATCAATATCTAGGAAATGATGTAATGACAATTTAAAGTAGTATTCAAAGCAATATGCTTATCGATGCAAGACTTTTCTACAAAGGTGGAAAATTTGTCTTCTTTAAAAGCCAATTTCCAAAATTGAGCAAATAAAAATAACAGTTGAAGGTTGTTATCAAATTCTGGATATAATCTTTAGATTTTCAAGCAGTGAATCCAACAGTCAAAGAATCCATTTCCAAAATTGGAGGCAGAATATTTTCAAGCAGTTCCAAATTTCCTGCAACTTTTCAGAGATTCTTTTTATTTTTAGTTCAATGTTGAGATTTTTATTCCAAAAAGCTAGACATAGTTAGCTTAATGTAATACTCTATATATTATTTGGTTTTGATTGTAAAAGGGTTCGCTTTTGACGCCAAAACCTTGTCTCTTTGTAAAACGTTTATTAAAAAAATCCTATTTGAAGTATTCTAGTTCCAGTTCCTGACAAAATTTGTTTTTCCAGTACTTTCATACCTTATTTCTGAACATGTTCAAGGTAACATAGGAGATCTGGGTAAGAATAGATTGAGTGTTAATCTCTCTGAAATCCCCTGCAAAGTTATAATCATTTAAGGAGATTAATTAAGTTATAATCCACTATGTTTGATTGATTAAGTATTCAGTATGATTGCTTAATTTTCATGTATCATCTTATATTCTTCTGTGCAACTCTTTAAAAATCATGTTATTCTCTCAAACTAGATGCTGGCACTTTGTCCTAGGAATCTACACGAGAGGTATTTATTTATGAACATATATTGGACAATCATCAACAACAACCCAAAAATAAATCATAAATCTGGCCATTTTGCTCCATAGGCTGTTGTCCAGTGACAATGAACATCATTAAAAAAGGCCTCATGACATTTGAAGGAGCCCCCTCTAGTTCAAGGGCCAGATTGAACCTAAAGTTTGGTCCAGTTGGTTTTTCAGCGTAGTTTTGTATCCAAGAACTACCCACGAGAAAAAAGTACACCACTCACATTAAAATCATCACTCATATTTTGCACTTGCATCTTAGGCCTAGTTTTGCATTAATTAACTTACTTCCAAGTATAAACTTGGTCGATAGAGTGATAGGGCCACCTTTCTCATCCATCTTGCGAAGCCTAGACCCTCTTTAGTGGTTAACACGATGACCTTGCAGTCATCAGAGTCACAATCTTTGCAACACCAGAGGCATCAGGTGGTTAGAACTCAAGGTGAGGGATCATCAATCAAGCCATAGCTTGCTTCCCCTTGGTTTATCTCTCACAACTTGCTCTGCAAACTAGGTTCAAAAAATTTGAGAGGAACCTAAGTAGGCATATAATTTAAAATAAACCAAGATTACACATCTCACTTAGCTTTTAGGTTTTGCATTCCATATAGGATATTGAAGCATCCTATATCAACAACTGTTCATTCGGTTACTTGGTATATAATTAACATAAAGCAAGTATTTGACTCCATTAAGGCATGGTCTTTCAAGATAAATATAATTTAATATTTAAACCTACTAAATTGACCAAGTTGTTATGCCATTCAGTTGTGTCTCCCGGACCTGTTGGGACCCAACAAGTCTCTCATCTTTACACTTCATAGGGACTACCCACCATATCCAACCATAGGGAGACAACTAGAATGAAGAGGGTGGGAATTAGAGTGATAACCCCTCTCCTGAGCGTTGTCGCATCTAGGCTGTATAATTTGGGTGACAACATTTTTCGCCGTCGTTGCCGAGGACAGAATTTTTCTGTCCCTGGTTTCCATGACATTCTCTCTATATTTTCATTCTATCATTCTTCATCCTCTCACTAATCTTCTCATCACCTTGCTCACCTTTCTATTTGCACCTTTAGCACCTGTGTGTTTGGGTTAGTTTCCTATTTGGGTAGAAACTGTACTTATTCATCCATTCACAAGAGCTTATACTAGAAGAAATCCTTTAGCTTGGTTAACTCCGCTCTCTATCTTGAAAAGGTTCTAAGAGCTCGATTAAACAAATTGCATTCTAGTAAGAATTTAATATTTCTCAGACAAGAAGCCCTCCCTGATATCCACTTGCTTTTCCTTCATTCTGTCATTCAAGACATCATAGAGTTTTACAAGCATTGTAACTTTCAAAATATCCAAGGGTATCTACATGCTCTTTCAGAGGCTGGTTTGGATAAGATTCCTATGCTGCAACGGAACAATGCAATCATTGCTGACACTCATCTCAAGAAGTTCACATCCTTCCTGCTAAGACATGTGTTGGGCCTCAAAATGGTCCCTATTTTCAGTCAATTATTCACCAATATCTTCACATTTTACCTTCATGTCACCTCCATTCCACCTCCACATCATTCCATTTACCTCATTATTGGGTTATAACCAAGCTTTTCCAAAGTTTATTAATTCTTAACATTTTTAAGTGGATTTATGGCTAAACTTTAGAAAATAATATGCTTATACTTATACCTAACAATTAGAATGAGTTTGTTGACATGTGTAGGTTCCAAGGAAGCTTCCAGGGCATCTTTATGTGGCCTTGAATGATCAAATTCGAATTTGATAAGATAAGCCTCATGGAAAAGATCATGATCTCATGGAGAAGATCATGGACCTCATGGAGGAAATCATGGAGGATAGGGTTATGTGTCTAGATGTTTGAGAAATGTATGGAACTAAAAGAGAGATTAGTGGATCATCATTATGAGTTTGTTATCTCATCTCATTGTATAAATAGGAGTACCTCCTCCATTCCAAAAGGAGGACTCTTAGAGTATTGTATCCAACTTATGATGGAATAGAATAAAGCTTCATTTTACATATATTTTTATTATGTAGTTTTAGATATAAGTTGTACATATATTTCCATTATGTAGTTTTAGATATAAGTTGCCTTAATGTAGTATATGGAATAGCTTGTCACTTTGTTCTTAGGAGAATTGAGCTCACTCTAGAAGGATCAAAGGAACATGTTATTTCATATTAGATCTTATTTCATTTACTTGTTTAGATGTTTGAGGATTTGTTTGTGATTGATGAATGAGTTTTAAATTAGAATCTTATCAACATATGAGAGGACAACCAAGGGTCTAAGTTAGGCTTTCTCTCTCTATTTGATTCATATGATAATTGAAATTCATTCTTTTGCTTTTAAGTTTCAAGTTATTTCATTTCTTATGCTTATGGATGAATCTTAGTTTAGTTTGGATTAGTACATGAGAGGACAATCAAGAGACTAAGTTAGTCTTTCTCTCTCTTTGAATCTGAACAACAATTAAGTTCATTCTCTTGTCTTCATTTCAAGTTTCTAGTTTTATGTAATCAATGATTTCTCTATGATACTGTAGGGAAGGACAACCAGGACCTCCTTAGTTAGGAGCCTCTTCCCTTGCATATTATATTGAATCATAAATCATTTAGTTAGACATAGAGTTAGTTGCCTACTCCTGCATATATTTTGCTGGCATCATCACAAGCTTACGAGTTTCCCTGGTTGATAATTTAATGCAACAATTTAAGCCCAATAAATTGCCCAACAACATGTTCATGCAATTGCTTATAATCATGAAGATGTTAAGATGAAGCTCTTTATCCCTTCGTTAGAAGATGATGCATTGCAATGGTACTTAGACAAGCCCGATGACTCTTACGATTTTTCGCCAGCTGTCATCAATGCTTTTAAGGGTAAATATGGGGACAAGAAAGAAGGAAGATATTTGTTCAAATCCATAAACAATATTAAGAAGAATGAGAATGAAACAGTTGAAGAATTTAACCAAAGGTTCGATGCATTGTTAAAGAGATGACTCAGGACTATAAGCCTCTTGACAAATCCTTATTAGAACAGTACCTTGAAGCATTTGTTGTTGATAGATCTTATGAAATAAGATGTGCTAAGCCAACTGACTTAGCTTCTTCTTAAGCTATAGCTGAAGAGTTGGAAAATGATAAGAAAGTGTCTAGTAAATAAGAAATTCTTGGTTTTGAAAGAGGTCTAATCAAATCAAAAGGGAAAAGGATAAAGGAGGTAGAGCATGGCCAAATTAAGGAATCAACTCAGATGATTAAAGAAATGGGAATTGAGCATGTTAGAGAAACGAGTGCCATGTAGTCTAAGCTGATTCAGATGGAACGAAATCTAGCTCAGAATGTTCAACCTAGAAATAATAATAATCCATAGCTGAAAATGAATCCTTCCACTGAGAAAAGAGCTCCTGATCCGTTTGAATATGCAAAAATGATTGCTTAGCCTTTATCCTTTTGTAGAAATTGTCAAAGTTTCCATGATGAAGAATATGTTGATTTTTGGGTAGCATCGGATGTCCCCTAGCTCCAATTTTTTTTGGAGGGGCTAGAGCACATGAGATCTCCAAGACCCAGAAATCGCTTGCTGAAATTCCACCCGAATTGTATTTTATTAAAATAATTAATATTCTTAATGAGGTTCTTAAGTCTAAACTTAGGAAAATTAAAATATTAATGAGTATTAATGAAAATATGGGTGAGAAGCTTTTAAGAGACAGGGATCAAGTCTTATTTAATCTTAGCCATTGATTAGAGACTTAATTTCGGCCATTGATTGCTCAACAGGAAAATTATAAATGAAGGCTTGGGGTCAGTTGGAGAAGACACACAGAGAGATCGAGGACATCAATTTTTTGAGGTGAGAAGTTCTCAGGAGGAAAATTGATTGGGGAGATATTACAGCTAAAGGGCAGGGATAGTTTGGGAATATAGACATAGAGGTAAAGAGAAGCTTGTGGGCAACACAGTAGCCAGGAGAGCTGACGCTGGGCTAGTTTGGGCCCACACAACCTTAACACAGAGCCAGAAGGGCCAACACAAAGGGAGAAAGCTTCCTTCCACGTAGAGAGCTGGAATTTTCGGAACAATTGGGAAAGCTGACACAATGGGCAGAAAAGCTGACACAGAGCGTCAGATAGCTCCACGTAGTTACTGCGAAGGCGCAACATAGTTGTAGCCGGGGCTAGCCAGTTTTGTTGTCGGTTCAGCTGGGATATGCCGGGGGAAGTGAGGTAAAACTTACTCAGGTTTTCCGCCATTGTATTTCTCTATCACTGGTTTGTCAGGACGGAAACCAACATCTGTATTCAGAACTACTGCTTAATAATAGAAAATCCTCAGAGTTGCTGAACCGGTTTTCCTGCATTGGGTTTTTCCGGGGATGTTAGTCCAAAAATAAGTGTGTCGTTTGTGTGATTGTCTCATTTATTTTTCAGTACTTGATCTGTATATTGGTGTAGGCTGCAATGTATTTACATTAATATTTTCCGAATATTTATGAAAAGAACTTATTAAATGAAGAACACAAGTAGGTAATGAAAATCAATTTACTGTAGTAGGATTTCTGAATTATTAGATTAAAAAATTTTCACATGGTATCAAAGTGATTGGAGATCAAGGAGGACTGAAGCCATCAACGAAAGGACAAAGGAAAATCTGTGCTGAAGACAACTATCTCGAGAGACAACGTAGTTTCTGGCCGAGAGAGCAGAGGAGGGGTGACACAGTCATCAAGGGAGGCTCACGCAGAGCTTGCGTCAACCTGTTTTGGTGATGCTGTTGTTGCAGAGGGAAACATAGTGATTACTAGGCTAGCGTAGAGACTGTTGAGTCTCAGTTTTTACGGTTGCCGGGGCTAGAAGTGCAACGCAGACTTCATCTAGAGTTGCTGGTGGGGCGCTGATTCTGTTGGTGGAGAACAATACCCAGTGGGTTAGAAGCAAAGTAGATGGAATCAATTCCTCAAAATATTTCTTGCCAAGAAATCTAGATCTAGTGCTGAGCAGAAGCAAAGAGAGATCAGAGAAGGGTGGTTCGACAGTGGTTGTCAGAAGGATTTCCATGAAGGAAATCAAAATTCAGAGGGAGCTTGTTCCTTAGAGGATTTCTAGCACCAAGTAAATCCAGATCCAAGTTTTGACGGGGCAACAACGAAAGAGGGAGAAGAGAGCCAATTTGACATTCATTTGAGCAGATATGACAGTTAACAGACTGAGGGATCAGGACAGGTTGGATGGAGCATCCAACTTCGTCGTCTGGAAGGCCAAGATCCTGGTAGTTTTGGATAAAAATCGCATCAAGGATTATGCGTTGAAGACGATTGTTGTTCTGGTTGATGCTGATCCTCTCAAGAAGTATGAGGAGGCTCAGGAAAAAGCAAAGTGCATGATATTGGACAGGGTTAAGGATCATGTGATCCCACATATTGCTGAGAAAGAAACAACGAGGGAAATGTGGGAGGCCTTGACCACTTTGTATGAGGGAACTTCTGTTCAGCGAAAGATGTTGCTTGAGAGTCAACTGAGACAGTTTCAGATGCAAAATGGAGAAGAAATGGATACCTTCCTTTTCAGGTTGCAAGGGATCCGTGACCAGCCAACTTCCATAGGGGCTACACTAGATCCTGAATTTATGGTCAGGACTACCCTGAATGCAGTCACTGAAGAGTGGGAAACCTTTGTCCAAAGCATCTTGGGCAGGACTTCTCTTCCCAGTTGGGAGGAGATGTGGGCATCTCTTCGATAGGAAGAGATCAGAAGGTTTACCAAGGCGGGAAGCAACAACAAAGGGATCAGAGTCAAGAAGGAGGAAGAGGAGGATGCAACTCTCACATCAGTGGGATAACAAGGGCTATAGAAGAGAAAGAAAAAGGACATGTCCAAATTCAGATGCTTCAGATGTGGAGAAATGGGTCATTTCGCCATGCAATTCCCTCAGAAGAAGGGCAAAGAAGAGAAGTTTGACTCAAAGGCTACTCTAGCGCAAGCTGACAAAGACGTTGATGATGATGATTGCACAATGAGTGCTCATGCACCTCTAGAGAAGAGGTGGGGTGATATTGAGCTGAAGTCGGGAGGACTACAGTGGAGGGTAGGATCCTTGAGGTGCCCAAACTCTTGGATCATATATGGCTATGAGAGCCCTTAATGATGGTAGCAGAATGGCGTTAGTCAATTGGTGCGAGGGATGATGGAGCAATAATGGCAGAGCTAGAGTGCCAAAGTCTGAAGCAGCGCAGTAGAGTGTTGTAGCAGTGCGGAAGGCACAGAGAAGATACAACAACATCATAGTAGCATTAGAGGGTCAGCACAGATTAAAAACAGAGGTAGCTTCAACATCTAGGGGCATCTAGACTGGCCAACATGTCATCTTTTAGGTGGCTTTTTCAGTTGCTTACTTCTCGGCAATTGAGTTGCAGTGCAGCAGTTAACAGTGGCAGTGCTATGGGTAGCATAATGCAACATATTGAGAGGGAGTTGTAGTACATATGTAGCAGTGACAGTGGCAGTGGAAATGTCATGGGCAACAATACAGATTGCAACAACACAGTGGATGAGGGGCAGCAGGCCAAGTATCAACAACGCAAATGACCGATGTCGTGGATCAGTGTGATACTTCTGCTGGTAAGTATTGCTAGAGCAAATTCCTCGCTACGAGGGATGTTTATTTTTGGGTAGCATTGGATGTTCTCTAGCTTTGAAATTTTGTGGAGGGGCTAGAACACATGAGATCTCCAAGACCCATAAATCATTTGGTGAAATTCAACCAGATTGTATTTTATTAAAATTATTAATATTCTTAATGAAGTTCCTAAGTCTAAACTTAGGTAAATTAAAATATTAATGGGTATTAATGAAAATATGGGTTAGAAGCTTCTAAGAGACGAGGATCAAGTCTAATTTAATCATATCCATTGATTAAGAGACTTAATCTCGGCTGTTGATTACTCAACATGAAAAGTATAAATGGAGGCTTGGGGTTAGTTGGAGAAGACACACAGAGAGATTGAGGAAATTGATTTTCTGAGGTGAGAAGTTCTCATGAGGAAAATCAATTGGGGAGCTCTTGCAGTTGAGGGGCAGGGATAGTTCAGGAATACAGATAGAGAGGCAGAGAGAATCTTGTGGATGCAACGCTGTAGCCAGGAGAGCTGACGCTAAGCTAGTCTGGGCCCACGCAACCTTGACGTAGAGCCAGAAGGGCCAACACAGAGGGAGAAAGCTGCCTTCCACGCAAAGAGACGAAACTGTCAAAACAACCAGGAAAGCTAACATAGAGCCTCAGAGAGCTCCACGCAAGCCCACACAATTACTGCGAAGGGGAAATGCAGTTGTATCCGGGGCTAAGTTTTACTGCCGGTTTAGCCAGAATCTGCCTAGTGAAGTGAGTTAAAACTCAATCAGCTTTTCTGCCATTGTATTTCTCTGTCACTGGTTTTATGGGAGGGAAACCAACATTTGTATTCAGAACTACTGCTTAATAATAGAAAACCCTCAGCACTGTTGCATCGGTTTTCCCGCATTGGGTTTTTCCGGGGACGTTTATTCCAAAAATAAGTGTGTCGTTTGTGTGATTGTCTCATTTAATTTTCAGTACTTGACCTGTATATTGGTGTAAGCTGCAGTGTATTTACATTAATATTTTCTGAATATTTCTGAAAATAACTTGTTAAATGAAGAACACAAGTTGGTAATGCAAATCAGTTTATTGTAATAGGATTTTTGACTTGTTAGATTCAGAAATTTTCACAAAATATTGTGCTATTACAAAGAATATCTTGAATGATGTGTTTATGAAAACATGAGACCAAATTAACATGTTTGGAAAGGAGTTTTCCTTTCCTTTGGAAGATTGGATGGAAATTGTTGAAAATAGCCATAGCGTTAAGACTCTCATCTCTCCTAGCATAAACAATGTCGAGGATGAAAGTTAAATTTTTCTTGAGGATCAGTTCATTCAAGAGAAAAACATAAAAGAAGTTGATTCTGATGTTCTAGGTTTTCATTTGAATATTGACTTAGGAAAATGGGTTAATAATGAAAAATATCTCTGCCTATCAATGAAATGATCAAGAATTCGTCTCAAAAGACTATAGTCATGGAAACTATCAATGCTCCTAAGATAGAAGATGCTAGAAATGAACACCAAGCTCTTTCACCTTGTTTGGCATGGAGTGGTTTTATTGAAATTTAGAAAGTTATAGAAAAGGTCTCTCCTCCCGAGGACCCTCATGAGGAGCCCATTATGAAAAATCCAACATGGGAAATTACGTTGTCCTTTCTGATCCTATAGTTTTACCAGAGCATAGGGATGAATCTAAGGATCAAGTTTGGCGCATGAGCATTGATGGTGTTCTCTCTAAGCAATGTAAAGGGGCTGTGATTCTTTTGGTATCCCCTTTGGGATATATGTTTAAGTTCACTTTCCGGTTAGAATTCGAAGCTACTAACAATGTATCTAAGTATGAGGCTTTGCTGTTGGGCCTTGAAATAACAAAGGACCTTGAGATAACATTGCTAAATGTAAAAGGGGACTTTGATCTTATCATTAAGCAAGTCAAAGGTATATTCTCATGCAAAATTGATAGGCTTAAAAAGTACTAGAACACTCTATGGGATACTATTGAGTTATTTGACATCTTTGGTCTCCAAATCATTCCTAGAGAGGAAAATAGTCAAGCAGATGAACTTGCTGTGGCCGCTTCTACTTTCCAAATATCTGATAATTTTACAAAGGATAAGGCCAAAATGGAAGTAATTTTCAGACCATCAGTGCTAGAAAATGTAGAACATTGACAAGTGTTTGATGATGAGAAACAAATTGTTTTCTTTCTTAATCACTTAGATGAGTAAGAAAATTTCAGGCATGCTCCAAGGAGGAGGGGTCAGATTCTAATAGTAAAGATGTGACAAACCCTACTCTTGGAAATATTGTGGCTATGGAACAACTCTTTGATAGAAATGATGCTACCAAGAAAAGTGATGAAATGAAGATAGACCCTGGTGAATTTATTGAGGTAAATATCAGTTTACCTGAATATCTGAAGATTGTCAAAATTGGTAAGGGACTTCTGAGGAGGAAAAGGAGAATCTGATTGAATTTCTCATTAAATATTGTGATGGCTTGGCCTTTTATTATGATGAACTTAAGGGTTATAGGAAAGACATGATTGAGCATACTATTCCCTTGAAAGATGAATATGCTAAACCATTCAAGCAAAAACTTAGGCAAATCAATCCTAAGTTGGCCCCTCTCGTTCATAAAGAGTTGCAAAAAATTCTTGTTGCTGGTATCATCAGACAAATTCAACATTTGTCCTAGTGTTCAAACTTGGTGATTGTTAGAAAAAAGAATGGTATTATTAGACTATGTGTTGATTCATAAATCTTAACCTGACTTGTAAAAAGGAAAACTATCCTTTACCTAACATGGAAAATATATTCCAAAGAATAACTGGATCCAATATGATGTCAATATTGGATGGGTTCTTTGGCTATAATCAAGTATGGGTTAAGGAGGAAGACTGACATAAGACAACCTTCATCATGCCTTGGGGTACATTTGAATATCTCAGAATGCCTTTTGGATTAACAAATGTAGGAGCTATTTTTCAGAGGGCTACGAACTATGCTTTCAAGGAATTAATTGCTAAAATTATTGAGATATATCAAGATGATCTCACTGTTTTCTCGAAGGATGGCAAGGCTCATGTGAACCATGTTAGACATGTTTTTAATAGATGTCGAGAGTTTGACATATCGTTGCATCCCACCAACTATGTATTTGGGGTGAGTGAGGGAAAATTACTGGGTCATATTATCCCCAAAGATGGTATCAAGATTTACCCTGAAATGGTTGAGGCTATTCAACAGATCCCATTGCCACACAATGTTAAAGCCTTTCAGTCTGTTATGAAACCAGCTCACAAAAATATATAAAAGATAGATCAACGCCTTAGAAATAAGCCTCTTCGAGGGGGCAACCTCATTTACATTAAAAAAATGAACAATTCTTAGATGATACAAATGACAATACCTCCTTTCCATATATAGGAGTCTAAGGGGTCATAATATAATCAGATCCGACATAACAATAATAATGTAAGGGCACAATAATAACAATAGTGGGCTTCTATGGGGCACAATAGTAACAATATGGGGACTACATGGGCACAAAAATATAATAAGGGTGTTGTACTAATAACAATAAGGGGTTACACTAGTAGTATAGGGACCTAACATGACCCTCTCCTTCAAAAAGTGTTGTCCTCAACGCTTGAGTAGTTCTTGATGCTTCTGTATAAAATTCTTGTCCTCCCATGTGGAACCTTTAGCGGGTAAGTTCTTCCACTTGATGAGATACTCTGAAATTGATTGATTTCGTAGCTGTCGGGTTTTTTGTTTCTGTGACTGCTCGAGGCTCCAATATGATTTTTCCTTCCTCTTCAAGTTCTAGAAATATTGTTTGAACTGGGATCTTCTGCAACTTTTGAATGAGTGGCCACACTTCTTCGTCCTTCTTCCATTCATCCCTTGCTTCTTTTATCCAATCTGGTTGGATAATAGAAATAGCACAAAACAATGGTTCCACATCCTCATCGTTTCTTGAGAGTGCATTTGCAACAAAAAATTTCTTCCCTTTTTGGTAGATGATTTCAAAGTCATGACCCAACATATTTGTGGCCCATTTTTTCTTCTCTTCTGAAGATAATATTTGTTCTAAAAAGTATTTAAGAATATCATGATCCGTTTTTACCTTGAAGTGTCTTCCCATTAGGTAAGGTTTCCATTTCTTAAGTGCATGTAGTATTGCCAACTTTTCCTTCTCATAAATAGCTTGTTTGAGGGAAATTTGTTTGTATGGATGTAGCCGTAGAAATACCTAATCGCCTACATCAAAACTTCTTTCACTACGATGTTAATCTGCCTGTTGTTTCATTTGATTCTGGACCAAAGTGGCGTTATCCTTTAAAAGTTGAAGAACTTGTTGTTGATGCTATGTGATATTTCACTACTTGAACCTTTTTCTTCTTGATATGTCCTTCTACCTTGAGAGTTTAAGGAATGATAATTTCTGGCAATGCATTACAAGATATGGTCGGATTCATTTCTTGATGCTCGATGTGATCTTTCACTTCTTGAACATTTTTCTTCTTGATATGTCCTTCTATCTTGAGAGTTTGAGGAGTGGTAATTTCTTCCAATGCATTACAATATATGGTCAGATTCATTTCTTGATGCTCGATGTGATCTTTCACTTCTTGAACATTTTTCTTCTTGATATGTATTTCTATATTGATAGTTTGAGGAGTGGTAATTCTGGCCAATGCATTACAAGATATGGTCGCATTAATTTCTTCTTTCTCGATGTGATATTTCACTTCTTGAAAATTTTTCTTCTTGATATGCCTTTCTATATTGAGAGTTTGAGGAGTGGTAATTCTTTCTAATGCTTTACAAGATATGGTCAGATTCATTTCTTCTTCCTATGGGGTTGGTTCCTGGTGTATATCCTCTTCTTTTGATGTTTCTTGATCCTTTTCTTCCTCCTCTTCATAATCTATGTAAAATAATTTCTTCTCAGCACACTTAAGACCTTTAGTGCATTTGATATCACAATTGTAACAAAGCCCTTTTTCTCTTTTTTCTTCCAATTGTTGTGGTGTAAACCTTCTAGGTTGTGGAAGGCTAGGAGAAAAAACACTTCCATAATTATAGTCGTGAGCGGTGGGATTCCTTGTTTCCATAATTTCGCTTTCAATTTTTCTTTCCCACCTGAATGCCTTCTCCAATGAATCAGGTTCCCAAAGACAAACCTCATGTTGAATGTTATCCTTTAAAGTACCTATGAAGACATCGATCCTTTGCTTCTTTGGATTATCATTTACCCTTATATTCAATTTTTGAAAGTCCTCAATGTGCTCTTCCATTGAGCACTTTTGTTTGAGATTTATCAATTGGCTAAAGAAGGTGTTTATCTTTGTATCTTCATAATGTGCTATCATTTCCTCCGTGAAAATTGACCACGTGACAAGTGATTTACGAGAACAAAGCCATTTATACCATAAAAATTGATTCGGCTCTAAATAATTAGATGCAATACGTACCTTTTGTAACAGTGGTACACCATGTAGATCACATATTTCTACATCTGTAGTATCCAATTTATTGGATCCTTGCCATCAAACTTCCTCATCTCGTTTTTTCTTGATTTAGGAGCTCGATCTTGAAACGATTGTAAATCTATACTTTGGATCTTTAAGTTCTAAAATTTCAGTTTGTAATAGCCCTTTGAGTCCTCTTTCTAACTCCACAAGTCTGATTGCAATTGGATTCTCCAAGAAAGAGTTATGCACAATCTTCCAAGATGACCTGATTATATACCTTTTCCGAAGAGCAAACTTGTATGAAGTTCCACATGTCACTGTTTCAACCTTAGGTTTTGAAAATTATAACAAAAAAAAACACAGTCCGTCCTTTTTCCTGTAACTTCTGACGAAATTTCAATCTGATGCTCAGAGAGAAAGTTATGAAGATTTTTCCAAGGTTACCTGTTTAGAATGTAATTCGGGAGTATGAAAAAACCCTAACGTCCTCAGATCATATCTCCGCAAATGTAGTGAGACAAGCTTTGAAATTCGGACCCGAAGTTCAGAACGATTTCATCTCAAATGGTTTTTTGTGTAGCTTCTGAAACATCGCAGAAAAAAATTATAGCAAAAATTCCATGCTAATCTGTTTGGAGTAGCGAAACCCTGGAATCCAAAGCTTTGATACCAAATGTTATGAAACCAGCTCACAAAAAGATAGAAAAGATAGATCAAGAAATAAGCCTCTTCGAGGGGGAAACCACCTTTACATTACAAAAATGAACAATTCTTAGATGATACAAATGACAATACCTCCTTTCTATATATAGGAGTCTAAGGGGTCATAATATAATCAGAGCTGACATAACAATAATAATGTAAGGGCACAATAATAACAATAGTGGGCTTCTATGGGGCCCAATAATAACAACATGGGGACTACATGGGCACAACAATATAATAAGGGGGTTGTACTAATAACAATAAGGGGTTACACTAGTAGTATAGGGACCTAACACAATCCTTCCTAGGGAAAATCAATTTCCTTAGGAGATTCATTCCAAACTATGTAGAAATTGTTAAGTCCGTACAATGTTTATTGAAGAAGGATGTTAAATTTGTTTGGAAATCCGAAGGTAAAAAGGGATTTGAGGATATTAAAGATGTTATAGCTAAGGCTCCTATCCTAGTTAGCCTAGCCCATTCAAAAGATTTATGGTATTTTATTTTGCATCCGAAGATACTATAGCGAGCATCTTGTTGTAGAAAAACAAGGAAGGTCATGAACAACCAATTTCCTTCATGAGCAAGTCCCTGCAAAATTCAAAATTTAACTATAGTATTATGGAAAAAAAAGCATTTTCATTGGTCAAATCCCTTAATAATTTCAAAACATATGTGGGTTATTCTAAAGTCATTGCCTTTGTTCCACACTCCACTATCAAAGATATGTTAACTCAAACTGATTTCTTATGGACTTGTGCCAGGTGGGTGACCAAGATTCAGGAATATGCTCTTCAGATTAGACCAATTAAGCTTGTTAAAGGCTAGGGATTAGCTCAAATGTTGTCAAAGAGTAATGAAAAATCATTGGAGTTATTTTGCCAAAATGACGTGGTTGGAGCTTCCGTTTCCCCGGAGCTTCAGAAGTTGGAAGGGACCAAATGGTATAATGATATTGTTTATTATTTGACAAATCTCATGTGCCTCGATCGCTTGGTTGCTCATACAAGAAGAGCTCTTAGGCTAAAGGCATCCAAGTATTGTATCTTAAAGGATGGAGGGATCCAGATGGAATTATTCCCAGGTGTGTAAATGAAGATGAATCTAAAAGATTTATCACTAAGTTCCATGCAGGATTTTGTGGGGGTCATTTTGTGGCAAAATCACTGCTCGCAAGATTTTGCGCGTTGGATATTATCGGCCTACCTTTTTTTTTTTTTTTCTTTCAGATGTGCATAAATTTGTTAGAAGTTGCTAGGAATGCCAACTTTTGACTAAAAAGCAAAAATTAACAACTTTACCTGTTCAGCTTGTTATGGCAGAGGTCCCTTTTCAACATTGGGGGTTGGACTTCATTGGTAAATTTAATCCGAATTCTAGTAATGGTTATTCATGGATTTTGACTGTGAAAAATTACTTCATGAAGTAGGTAGATGCCATTCCCAAAAAGCATGCTATCAACAAGGTTGTCATGGATTTTATTGAAAATCAGATTATCAGTCGATTCAATGGTCCTGCCAAAATTACAACAGACAACACCAAAGCTTTCAGTTCTTCCGAGTTCTCTTCATTCTACTTGAAATATGGTATTATTCTATCACAGTCTTCGAATTATTATCCCTAGGGTAATGGAATTGCAGAATCAAGTAACAAAAACCTGATAATGATCATCAAAAAGATTGTGGGGATAACAAGCGGTTTTGGGACAGTAAGATCAAATATGATTTATGGGTAGACAAAATCACAAAAAAGAGGGCCACTAGGAAAAGTCCTTTTGAGCTTGTTTATGGTATGGAGGTGACTTTTCCTGTTCATCTCAAGCTTCCAGCTTATCAACTTCTTCAACATTTTACAGATGACAAAGATGCAATGCAAAAAATAATTGATCAGATTATGGAACTTGATGAGGCTCACAGAAATACTTTTGATAACCTTTGTCAAGGTCAGGCCAAAATAAAGGAAAATTTTGACAAATCATCTCAGAACATGTCTTTACAAGTTGGTAATATGGTATTATTATGGGATCACAGAAATGAGAAGTCTCACAATCATGGAAAGTTTGACAGTTTGTGGCTTGGCCTTATATTATCAAAGGAATTGCTGGAACAAATTCTTTCCATCTAAATACTTTGGAGCACGATCGCGTGGAATTTCCAGCAAACGGGGAGATGCTCAAGTTGTACTATTGGGATGACATCTGATGCCATGGGGCACACTCTGTATTGTATGTCTAACCCTACACCTTTAGATGGGATTTTATTTATGTCATTAATTAGTTTTCTTTTCATGCATTCAAGATTTATTCTTTTATATTTCAAATGTTAAAATAGTTTTTTCTATTCCAACAAATGTTTTATATATACTTGATGATTTTGATTTTGAGCGGATATGTATTTGATGGAATTTTGTTTTCTTGGATACAAGATTTTGGATTCTCACATTCCTTCAACTAAGCAACATGTCACCATATAGAGCCAGATGTTGACCATACTTTGTCAATAGTCCAAAGAAGCAGGGTACAAAGCAATGTAGAATTTTTTCAAAGATGAAAGTCATTAGCCAACACAATATATCATTGTAAACCAAGTTTCTACTAGTATGATCATTTAATTATGTAACAACACCTAGGTAAGCCTCTAATTTTGGAAAATGATTTCATCTTAGGAAGTTTTTTGACCTTCCCAAATTATGTGTGTTTGTAAACACAAATAAACGACAAAGTTTTTCTTCCATCAAAAACCCCAAAGCTAAGGTGGAATTCGTTGACAAGGTCTTAAGTGAGTCCTAGTGTTATATCGAGTCTATTGTAAAAGTGTGTTTGGGGATAATTCTAGTGCATGGTCCCTCACAACCAAAAACCATGGCTAAATTATTTTCTTACAAGCACACTTGGGTGCATACTAGATCATATTGTGTAGCAGAATTGGGTAAATTATTGAGGGTCTATGTGTAAAAATATTTCCCCTTCCAAGGGTTGAATTTGTAATTATTTGATGTAAAAAATATTTGAGGGTGGAAAAAATTATTAATCCCCTCTA
Organism: Pinus tabuliformis; assembly: GCA_031772625.1. NCBI lineage: Eukaryota > Viridiplantae > Streptophyta > Pinopsida > Pinales > Pinaceae > Pinus > Pinus tabuliformis. Next base: position 80,772,975 of record CM062804.1, on the reverse strand, counting down.
GAGTCAATTAATTAATTTTTCTAGCTAAATTAAATTAAAATCCGAAGTCAAAAAATTAATTAATTTTGAGTCAAAATAATTATAGAGAAATTAATTTATCTCCAAGTGGAAAATAATAAAAAAATTCGTGGGTCAAAGGAAAGTCAATTTTTGGAGGTCCTCCACCAAGGGAAACATGAATATTTTAAGAAAATCTAAGCCATTGGACCTTGGTGGTTAAGTCAAAGTCATTTTTTTTGGGAAATTAATCCAAAATATTAATTTTTGGATTAGTTAAAAATGACTTATAAGAAAAATTCGAATTTTTCCTCAAAATAAAAAATTCAACAGTGGACATTAGAAGATGATCAAGTTATTTTCAACGATTGAGATTATTTTTATGTAGATCAAGCCAACTAGCCATTATTTTCCACTTGGAGGGGTTCTTTATATAAAAAATCTATTGAGCTTCTATTTGAGATCTTTGGATGATCTTTTGATGAGAAATTTTTTGTAACAATGGTATTGAGCTGCTGCTCTTTCGGGAGCATTTTTTATTATAATAGAAATACTTTGGGGTTTAGTGCATGGTATTCTTCTTCTATTGATCTGTGGTATGTGTTAGCTATGTTTATCCTATATTGTGTTAAATGAATTTTCAGATTGTTATTTCATTTGTCGGTAATAAGAATATTCTATTGATACATGTTATCTAGGTGAATTGATTCACCATATGATCTAACATTTTTATCTTGAGAAAATTATAAAGATTTACAGGTAAGCTAACCCTTGAACTCCAAGTCCATGGACTGTGGGGAAGAGTCGACTATGTTTGGGCTATGAGATTTCGTTGTTGTAATTAATTGTGCAGAATGGTTTTTGACCAATTTATCATTCAAAATTATACATCCATTTTCATTTATTCTTTTCTTTTTTATTTTTTATTTTATTTTTTATTTTTATTTTTATATTAGACTAATTCTATTAATGTAACAAAAATAGTACAAGGAGGCATCAGTCTCTGTAGAGCAAGCCCAAAATTATGCCGTGTTTAACAACAAAAGACTGGAAAGAGACTGCCCGCACTGGGGAAACCAGTCCAAAACTATAAGAGTTTGTTGCCCACGCAGGAGTAATAGTTTGTAATGCCAGAGTGGAACATTTTTTTGAACAATCATAAAAATTAACAACATTGGATAAAAAAACACCAGAATAGACCCATGGTATTGGGAGCCAGGAACCCAGAACCTGAAAAACATTGCCCAGCTAGGTGTCGTTAGGAGGAGGAGGTTTTTCCACTATCAGACACCTGTACACCTCCATGTCATCTTATGCATCCTTTTTATCTCTCAGAGTTTCTTCCATGTTCTTGAAGCGGCTTGGATTGGTGCGTCCCTGAGCTGCTTCGTTGCTTCTGTGCGTCCCTGAGCTACTTCCAAGGGCTTTTCTCTTGCTGGTGGTGTTCTGCGCCTGAGTATTGCAGGCTAGGTCTTTAGAGTTTTGTGGCTCCTCTCTAAATGCCATCAAGATAGTCGCTATTATGCAGGGACGTTCCAGCGAGCAGCAAAATTGAAATTGTGCAGAATGACTGGGATGCAGAGATGATACAGAGGCAGCAGGAGGCTGGGGAGCGACGTCAACGGGCTGAGGAGCTACAGTCTGAGCTCGCCCCTGACCGCTGTGAGTGGCTGGGTAGCTTTCAGATAAATGAGCCGTCGAAGGGGAGGATGAGTCAGAGGGGGACGAGTCAGAGAGGGACAAGGAGGGGGCAATCTTCCTCTGCTACTGCCCCTCCTGCAGTGCATTCGATGACGCAGACAAGGCATGCTCACCTAGGCAAAATTGAGCGGATGGGGACGAGAAGGAGTAGTGCCAAAGAATGAGTGGTCAATAGGAACAGAAGGACCTGTAATTAGCGGTTCAGAGTAGAGATACAAGATCGAAGAATCAGTCCGTAGGCAACATAGAAGTCTCTGCAAGAAATGTGCACCATCAACCATCTCAATGCAGCACAGAACTTGGCAGTGTCTTCCCGTTGTCGTGCTCAAGCTCGGCTCTGTAGCAGCAGGGAGACAATTGTAGTTTATAGGAGATGGAGCGGGGGGAAGACGGTCTGAAGAGGCCATCTTAACAACCAAATTGATGAAGCCTCGAATCGCGCAGTTCATTAATTTGCCATTAATAACCACGATGGCTTGTTGTATATGCTTCTGAGTGGAAGCGTGGGTGGCCAGGTGGCCTCACCACTTGCCAACCCAAGTACCTGCATGCCTAAATGTTAAGTTATGGTATGTTCTATTCTTATAACAGTTTACTTCTTTTTTCTTATTATATTCCACCGAATAGCAATCACATGTACATAAAGTAAAGTGCAGATAGAACATTAAATGATCGACAGAAAACAAGCCAAGACAAGAGACACAAGATGTGGCGGCTAGCTAGGGACAAACCCCACAATGTGTGGGGAAACCCTTTGATCAAATCTTCTTTTATCTTCAATAATTCAGCAGATAGAAATAGTACAATAAATCTGATTCATATCAGCATTAGCAAACCCTAGATCAGTAGCATCAGCATTAGCGGCTTCATTATCAAACTAGGGCAGACGATATCTCACAACCGACCGTCGAATTGACTTCATTCCACCACCAAAAGTTTAAGCTTCCAGAGGAGGTTCAGATGAACCTACAACGCTGTTCAGATGAGGAGATATTCTAGGCCACGCAATTCAATCTTTACTTCTGCAGTTGCAGCTTCAGTTTCAGCAGTTTCCGGCTTCAAACTAGGGCAGTCGATATCTTGCAAACCGTTCGTCGGATTGACTTCATTCCACCACCAAAAGTTGCGACTTTCAAAGGAGATTTAGATGAACCTACAGCGCAGTTCCAAAGAGGAGATCTTCTAGGCCACACAAGTCAATCTTTACTTCTGCAGTTGCAGCTTCAGTTTCAGCAGTTTCCGGCTTCAAACTAGGGCAGTCGATATCTTGCAAACCGTTCGTCGGATTGAATTTATTCCACCACCAAAAGTTGCGGCTTTCAAAGGAGGTTCAGATGAACCTACAGCGCAGTTCCAAAGAGGAGATCTTCTAGGCCACACAAGTCAATCTTTACTTCTGCAGTTGTAGCTTCAAATTCAACAGCTTTCGGCTTCACATGTGTGAGAGAGAGAGACCCATTTCAACGCAGTAGAGAAGAGACTCATATCTGCGTAGTAGAGAGAGAGAGATGTGATGAGATGAGTGAGTCCAAATGAGGAAAAGTCCTCTTATATTTATACACAACGTTGGTGGGTGAATAGATGCGCCTGATGGGCTTTTGAGCTTACATGAGTTGTAGGTCAGATTGATAATAATTCCATAATCAAAATAAATTCGTATCTCCATGAATACTTATCGGAATTGGATGATCTTTATATCAATCCTACACCTCTCGACGAGAGGAATCTAATAAAAATATTATTAGCCATGAATAAGATGACCCACATGAAGTTTTTCCCTGGTTGCCAATTTTAACACTCCCTCTCAACCATGGAGAACTTCATTTGCAATCTGTCTATCGGTCGTTACTATTCATCCATCAAATACACTGGCCTGTACAACCTGACCCTTGCCCTGCTCTGCTCTATTCTGCCTGTTCTGCTTTGTCTTGTTCTGCCGGAACTGATTTGTACTGTTTTGCTCTGTTCTGCTCTGCTCTTGCATTATTCTGTTCTGCTCTGCTTTTGTCCGAATTATGAAGAAGAAGAAATTATCGAGGATGTATCATACTGACTCAAAGTCAGTCTCAGAGTATGTACCACTGGTCCCAGACCAGTCTCAACCAACCCAAAGTTAGCGTCATAGTAAGTACAACTCCAATGGTCCCATACCAATATCATCCTCCACTGACTCAAAGTCAGTCTCAGAGTATATACCACTGATCCCAGACCAGTCTCAACCAACCCGAAGTCAGCGTCATAGTATGGTACAACTCCTACCACTGGTCCCAGACCAGTATCATTGATTCCAGATCAATGGAGGTCATCCTAGCGTAGGGAGTACGGTAGTTACAACGATGCGTCCATCGGTACTACTATGGTCCCTAACTTCATTTCCCTGCTCATTGATCAGATGAGAGGTACTTCCCATGAGTCCCAGACTACATGGGTAGGATGCCTCGATAGGAGAACTAATCAATCCTGTCCTCACAGGAGAACACATCAATCCTGCTACAATTGCCATGGAGAACACATCAATCCAGGCCTCACAGGAGAACACATCAATCCTGCTACAATTTCCATGGAGAACACATCAATCCAGGCCTCACAGGAGAACACATCAATCCTACTACAATCACCGTGGAGAACACATCAATCCAGGCTGCCATGGAGAACACATCAATCCAGGCCTCACAGGAGAACTAATCATCCTGCTACACAGGAGAGCGAATCATCATGTTCCAAAAGAGAGCGAATCATCTTGTCCCACAAGAGAGCGAATCATCTTGTTCCAGTGTGCACCACCAGGGGAGGGTGAGTCACCCTGTGGTCATATGTTGCTCCAGTAGGAACCGCAAGCCCTTAGAGCTCCCAGAGCTCAATGTATGCAACATGCAGGACCCTTGTACAAAATTTTCTTGCCGACTCCAAATCGTTTTGGAAAATCACAGATTAGATCTTTCCTCGGGGCTTTGACAAGGTGTATCAACCTGTACATCATCTTAATGTGATGGAGCTTCCTTGCTCATCAACTTACCATATCCCAGATGATGTCTATCTGCTAGAGCAATTGACGAATATGGGATTCCTCAATAATCGAATCCCACCTCTGGTTGTTACAGAGAATCACAGTGGTATCTAATGTAAATCCAAACAGCTCACTGAAGAGCTTTCGCAACCAGACTGCCTCACACGAGGTTATGCTAGCAACAATATATCCTGCTTCGGCGGTGCTCAAAGCTACCGACTTCTGCTTCCTGCTCATCTAGGATATCGAAGAAGATCCCAAGGTGAAACTGTACTCGGAAGTGCTCTTACGGTCCACCACACTGCCTGCCCAATCAACATCAGTATATCCAAGTAGTCTCACATCTCCGGCAGTGTATCTTAATCCATGAGAGATTGTGTCCTGAAGACATCTCAGAAGATTCTTGGCATCAATCCAGTGAGGCTCAACCAAATATGAGCTCACAATGCTAACTGCAAAACATATGTTCGGACGGAGGTTCACCAAGAACATCAATGTGAATGAGTTTTTGAAACTCAGAGGCATTTCCCAAGTCTGGTCCGACATCACTACCATATAACTTCTAAAAGTTAAGATCCTCGAGGTAGTCACAGGCTTTCAGTCCATCATACCGAATCTTTCCAATATATTTACCACATATTTTCCTTGAGATAGGAAAATTTCCCTTGGCTTCTGCCACACTTCAAGTCCTTGGTCCTTCATTTCAAATTCAAAAGCCATCTCCCTCTAACATTTTTGAATGAGAGGGTTTGCACCTGTTAGAAATAGGTCATCCACATACAACACCAGTATGAGAGGCTTGTCATCTTCAACCTTAAAGTAAAGGTTAGGATCAGCTTCACTCCTAGTGAATCCCAGCTTCATCAAGTAGCTATTGATCCTCTCATACCATGCTCGGGGTGCTTGCTTCAGCCCATAGAGAGCCTTCTTCAACCTGCATACATGAGATTTTCAATCATAAATCTCAAATCCTTCAGGTTGCTCCACATAGACCTCTTCTTTGATAGAACCATGCAAGAACTCAGTCTTAACACCCATCTGATATAGGTTCCATCCTTGTGAAGCCACATGGGCTAAGATCAAGCGCATGGTCGTATATCTGGCAACAGGTGCAAATATCATAGTCTATACCTCCCTTCTGGGATAAACCACGAGCAACAAAATGAACCTTATACTTTTCCATACTTCTATTTGCTGCATGCTTTATCTTGTAAAGCCATTTTGAAGTAACAATTGTCTTGTCCAGGGTCTGGGAACTACTTCCCAGACATCATTCTCCATAATAGATTCATATTCTATGGTCATAGCATCCTTCCATAGTTAATGCTTGATGACATCTGAGAATGATGAAGGTTCATTTTGTATGATCGTGCTCATGATGGTCAGGTATACCTGATACCTATTAGGTTTCTTACTTTCATGAAAGGTTCCTCGGGGTGCAGCATGTCCTTCAGCATCATCAAGTAACCCCTTAAGCCATGAAGGCCTCTTCCTAGAAGAGGAAGGCTCATATGGAGGAGGATCAATCGGATCCATGGGTTCTTCTACATCAGACATTGATTCATCATCCTTTTCTTTCGGTTCCCTGGTGTCAGCTTCTTGAGAGCTCCTCAAAGTCGGAAGATTGATCACCTTGCTGAGAGCCATATCTTCGTCAAAGGTGACATCATGACTAATTATGACTTCCCTTTGACCGGCTACATAGATTCTATAGCCTTTAGTATTTTCACCATAGCCCACGAAAATTCCCTTCTTTCCAGATGCTCCCAATTTATTTCTTTTCTCTTTCGGCACATGAAAGTATACAGGGCTTCCAAAAATTTTAAAATGAGAAACATCAGGTTTCTTACCGGTTAATTTTTCTTCAGGAGTCTTGGAACCCAATGCTTGATGAGGGCATCGATTTTGTACATATACGGCAATGTTTTCAGCTTCAGCCCATAGAAATTTTGGAAGTCTTTGATCATGTAGCATGGCCCGGACAACTTCCATCATCGTGTGGTTCTTCCTTCCTACCACACCATTCTGCTCAAGAGTATGTGGTGTAGTAGTCTCCCTCTTAATGCCAGCCTCAGATATGCCTGAGTGAACCAACTGTAATACATCGGAGGTCTTGCTTTGGCTTGAGGGGAACGGTCCCCTTTTGAGCTTTCCTTCGACACATCCCGGACATACACCTTCTTTCTCTACTTGGAATTCGGGCATCCCTGTCACCATTTTTTTTACACCAAGTAGAGCTTTGTAATGAAGGTGGGCAAACCTCTGATGCCAAAGTTCGGACTGAAGAGTTGTGTCACAAGACATGACACCTAGCGGACTTCCATCGACCTGATATGATGAATCAACACTAAATCCAAGAGTAAAGGCATTTCCATATACATACCTTGCCATTGCTTAAGGTTACCTTGTAGCCTTTTTCTTCCATTGCCGAGATGGACACTAGGTTCCTTTTGAGGTCAGGTGCATTTAATACATCCTGGACTTTCTAGCCTTCTTGAATGGTTGTCCTCTTCCTCGATCCCCAGCTCTCCTCTTACCTTTGCTGTTGAATTTGTCATTCCTTTGATTTGCTATCAGAGGGATTTTGATCATTGTCCCGGTGTGAGTCCTTTCTATCAGGGCACTCCCTTGCACAGTGACCTGCTTTATCGCAGATGTAACATCATCCTTTTCTTCCACCCTTAGGTCCAGCCTTTCCTTTTGATTTAGACCCAGAATTATTTCTTTTCTTAGCATGAGAAGAAAAAGCAGCGGGAGGACCTTTAGGCAAGGGCATTTCCTACTCTTCTACCCTTGTTTGTTCTTGAATGCATCTAGCCATTAATTCCTCGAAACTAGGAATTACATTATTGTTCAAAAGAGTAGTCCTAAACACATACCATTCAGATGGTAATCCTCCGAGAGTTGTGAGTGCCATTTCTCTGTCAGTAATGGTTTCCCCAATAGATAGGAGATTGTTCTTGATCTCGGTGATTCTTAAGAAGTATGCTTGCATACTTTCATCTTCACCCTTCTTGATTTCCCTCAACTTATTTCTAAGAAAGAATTTAAATAAACTCACCAGTCTGTCGTAGATTTCCTTGGAGGTGTCTAGATCAGAGATGTAGGCCACCAAGCGCTTGTCGATAGAGTCCCAGATGATCTTCTTTGTTTTGACTTCTCCATTTTTCCATTTGTTCCAGGCAACAACAGATGTATTTGATGAAGGCTCAACAATATTGCCTCTTACATGGTCCAACACTCCTTGATCTTCAAGGGTTAGATCGATAGACATCTTCCATCCGTGATAGCCAGCTTTCTCACGGAGCTTGTCTTCGGCAGGAAAGAGTGTTGAGGACCCCATAGTTCTTTTAGGATAGCCTTGCCAATCTTCTCTTCAATGATTGCTCTTGCTCTTGCTCGGGCTTTGTCTTCACCTTAGCTTTGATACCATGTTAAGTTATGGTATGTTCTATGCTTATAACAGTTTACTTCTTTTTTCTTATTATATTCCACCGAATAGCAATCACATGTACATAAAGTAAAGTGCAGATAGAACATTAAACGATCGATAGAAAACAAGCCAAGACAAGAGACACAAGATGTGGCGGCTAGCCAGGGACAAACCCCACAATGTGTGGGGAAACCCTTTGATCAAATATTCTTTTATCTTCAATAATTCAGCAGAGAGAAATAGTACAATAAATCTGATTCATATCAGCAGTAGCAAACCCTAGATCAGTAGCATCAACATTAGCGGCTTCATTATCAAACTAGGGCAGACGATATCTCACAAACCGACCGTCGGATTGACTTCATTCCACCACCAAAAGTTTCGGCTTCCAGAGGAGGTTCAGATGAACCTACAGCGCAGTTCAGATGAACCTACAATGCAGTTCAGATGAGGAGATCTTCTAGGCCACGCAAGTCAATCTTTACTTCTGCAGTTGCAGCTTCAGTTTCAGCAGTTTCCGGCTTCAAACTAGGGCAGTCGATATCTTGCAAACCGTTCGTCAGATTGACTTCATTCCACCACCAAAAGTTGCAGCTTTCAAAGGAGATTCAGATGAACCTACAGCGCAGTTCCAAAGAGGAGATCTTCTAGGCCACGCAAGTCAATCTTCACTTCTGCAGTTGCAACTTCAGTTTCAGCAGTTTCCGGCTTCAAACTAGGGTAGTCGATATCTTGCAAACCGTTCGTCGGATTGACTTCATTCCACCACCAAAAGTTGCGGCTTTCAAAGGAGGTTCAGATGAACCTACAATGCAGTTCCAAAGAGGAGATATTCTAGGCCACGCAAGTCAATCTTTACTTCTGCAGTTGCAGCTTCAAATTCAACAGCTTCCGGCTTCACATGTGTGAGAGAGAGAGACCCATTTCAATGCAGTAGAGAAGAGACTCATATCTGCACAGTAGAGAGAGAGAGATGTGATGAGATGAGTGAGTCCAAATGAGGAAAAGTCCTCTTATATTTATACACAACGTCGATGGGTGAATAGATGCGACTGATGGGCTTCTGAGCCTACATGAGTTGTAGGTCGGCTTGATAATAATTCCATAATCAAAATAAATTCATATCTCCATGAATACTTATCGGAATTGGATGATCTTTATATCAATCCTACACCTCTCGGCAAGAGGAATCTAATAAAAATATTATCAGGCATGAGTAAGATGACCCACATGAAGTTTTTCCCTGGTTGCCAATTTTAACACTAAACACCTGCATTCGGGATTTTTTTTTTTTTTTCAAAATTATTATTGTTCTTGGGCTAAAAGAATTAATTTTCTAATGAGAGCTTGTAAAGTTAATTTGTAAATATTGTAAATTGTTTTTTTAGCCCTTCGTTTTGCAACAATTTTATAATTAACTTGGTGGCTGCAAGTAGCCAAGTCCATTGGGAGTCTTTCTAACAATCTACAAGACCACTAGGCCTCTTGGTTTTCTCTCTAATCGTTTATTCTCATCACTATTCTCATCTTGAATTTTGAAGAATTTTATGACAATAACATATTCAGAGGCTAAACACATTTAAATAAGCCTAAATTCACTAAATAATTCACCTAAGGCATTAAGAGTTAATTTAAAGTCAAATTGGATGCACATAAGTGATTTTTTGTGGATTGTTGGATAATTTCCAGATCTGATATGTTTGCTACAACCACATAAAATCACCTACAACAATGGTAAAATAACATAAAAGTGGTATTTTATCATTGTATTGTCATTTGCACTCATTGGGCTTGCATTGCTTGACATATTTTGTTATTTCTTGAAGGTTGTAATAATAATTTGAGATATGATATACACTGCATAAATGTCTGCTACAATGGTGGTAAAAAATATTTAAAGTCATCTAAGTTCACTTGGCTCTTGGTCCTTGCATTTTGTACTTATTGAATAATTGTTTTCTAGTGGAATTGGGTGCTTTTCTTATTGTTGCAATCATTTGTTTCTTGCCTGCCCCATTTTGCATTTCATTGCATTTTAACACCTCTTGCATCATTGGCATCCATTTTTCACTCTTGCATAAACATATTTCTAATTGCATTAGCAAATGCAAGTGCTCTAATTGGATTGATAATTGTTTGATCAAATTGACTCTAAGAACACATTGTGATTAATGCTCTTGTTTCTCATTGCTATCACTGGTGGATACATTTTTTTCATTGACATTGTTGAATAAATAACTCTTGTGGATTCACAATCTAATTCACTCTCAAAACACTTAATCAAGTCTAATCATAATTGTGAAATAAATCAAGTTATGTTCATAAGGGATTCAATTTTTCTTGTATATTTAATTGGCATATTGGAATTCCGTTGTTATAATCTTCAAGATTTGATAATTGTGCTTAAAAGATCCTCATCTAATTGTTGATAGGGTACTAATCTTGTCAATTTGTAATTTTGGCAACATTTTCTGGCACTGTTTATTTTGAGAAATTTCTCTTGTAGTGAAGATTCTTGTTATTTACTGTTTAAGTACTTCATTGTTCTAAATTGAATATCATTACAACTTGTTTTTAAGTACTTCAATGTTCTAAATTGAATATCATTACAACGTGTTTTTAAGTACTTCAATGTTCTAAATTGAATATCATTACAACTTGTTTTTAAGTACTTAAGAAAATTAACAATCTCACCTTAAGAGCATTCACTCATATTTTGCACTTGCATCTTAGGCCTAGTTTTGCATTAATTAACTTATTTCCAAGCATAAGCTTGGTCAATAGAGAGATATGGGCACCTTTATCACTTAGCATGCGAAGCCTAAACCCTCTTTAGTAGTTAACAATGTGACCTTGCAGTCATGAGAGCCACAATCTCTATAGCATCAAAGGCATCAGGTGGTTAGAACTTAAGGGAAGGGACCGTTAATCAAACCATAGTTTGCTTCCCCTTGGTTTCTCTCTCACAACCGACTCTGGAGACTATCTTCAAAACAATTGAGAGGAAGGATTCACCTAAGTAGATATATAATTTAAAATAAACCAAGATTCTACATCTCACTTAGATTTTAGGTGTTGCATTCCATATAGGATAGTGAAGCATCTTATAGAAACAATTGTTTATCAAATTACTTGGTATATAATTAACATAAAGAAAGTATTTGAATCCATTAAGACATTAGTATTTCATGATAAATCTAATCTAATATTTAAAGTTGCTAAATTGACCAAGTTTCTAGTCCATTTAGTTGTGTATCTCAGGCTTTTTGGTTGCCACAAGTCTCTCATCTTGACATTTCATAGGGACTACCTCCCATAGCTTGCTGGACAGAGAGAGCGGGGATCAAAGTGGAAACCCCCATCCAAAACGTTGTTGCATCTAGCCTATACAATTTGGGCGACAACAATTCCCATGCCAACATAGTCCACATAAGTTCTGTGCACAATTCTCAAGGAAACAAATTCCATACAACAAATTTTGTGCTCAAATTGTTGAGAAATGCACTAATAGACATGCATTTTTGAAGGCAATAAAATTTGTCATGAATTCGAAATCTAATGTGTCCATACATATTCAACGTGAACACAATATCTATTGTTAGCATAATTCTCTAGAATAGTTTTAAATCTATGTTCACTTTATGTTGTGTGCTTTCTGTGAATTTAAAGGGTAGAGAAGGTATAATATTTTTGTAATAGAATTGTGGGTTAAATAATTGTTGCGTTGACATTGAATGTTGGGTCCCTATAATACTAGTGATTACCCCATTACTATTATAGTTATACCCCTTATTTATATTGTTGTGCCCCTATTACCCCCATATTGTTATTTCTGTGCCCCATAGAATCCCTCTATTGTTATTTTTGTGGCTTTATATTATTATTGTTAGGTCGGTTGGATTATATTGTGACTCCTTAGACTCCTATATATAGAAAATAGGTTTTGTCATTTGAATCATCCAAGAATTGTTCATTTATGTAATCTAAAGGAGGTTGCCCCTCGAAGAGGCTGAATTCTAAGGCGTTGAACTATTTTTTCTATCTTTTCTTGAGCTGGTTTCATAACATTTGGTATCAGAGCTTTGGATTCTAGGGTTTCGCTGCTCCAAACAGGTCATCGTGGCATTTTCGCTATAACTTTTTCTGTGATGTTTCAGAAGTCACAAAAAAAACCCATTTGAGAAGAAATCGCACTGAACCTTGGGTCCGAATTTCAGAGCTTTTTGCGCGATATTTTCGGAGATATGATCTGAGGAAGTTGGTCTTTTTGCAGACTCCTGAATTACATTCAAAACATGTGACCTGGGGAAAATTGTCATAACTTTCTCTCTGGGAATCAGATTGAAATTTTGTAAGAAGGTACAGAAAGAGGACGGATTGTAGTTTCTTGTATATCTTTTTCATAACCAAATATCGAAAATTGTACACGTGGCACTTCATACAACTTCGCTCTTCTGGAAAGGTCTATAATCAGGTCATCTTGGGAGATTGTGCATAACTCTTTCTTGAAGAATCCAATTTGGATCAGACTGGTGGAAAGAGGACACAGAGAGCTACTACAGGCCACAAATTCAGAACTAGATGATTGGAAAGTACAGAGATACATCAGAGGCACTATCGAGCTCCTACAAAGTGAAAAAGGTGTGTAGATTTTTTAAAATTTTTGCTTAAGCTTGGTTTGAAAATTTATTTTGAAGGAATTCAAAGGGCATAGTAGAGCATTATTATCGGTAACGGATGCCCCGAGGAAAGAAAATGCAAACACCTAGTAAGGAACCTGAAAGCTCTAGCATGACTCATGAAGAAGAGGAAGAAATGCTACATGATATATCAAAATTACAAGAACAAGTGCAACAAATGTCACGCTCACAAAAGTTAACAGATGATAAGATAAATGGCGTGGAAGCTAAGATAAATGGCGTGGAAGCTAAGATGAATGGCATGGAAGCTAAGATGGACAATATGAAGATAGATTTGAACACAAATTTGAAGACAGGCATGGTAGATTTGAAGACAGATTTGACAAATTTTCTACAAGAAATACTTACTAATGGTGAAAAGGTAGTAAAGGAAACTCATGATGAGAACAAAAGAAATGTTAATCATGATTCCATAGATGCTAATGTTGGATCGAAGAATCACCATATTCCAAAAATCGATATGAGGAAGTTTGATGGCAAGGATCCCGCCACATGGATATTACAGATGGAGCAATTCTTCGATCTCAATAATGTGCAAAACGCACAAAAGGTACGTATGGCAACTGTATATTTGGAACCAAATCAGTTTGTATGGTAACAATGGCTTCGTTCTCGTAAACAATTTATCACTTGGGCAATTTTTACGGAAGAATTGATAGCACATTATGAGGATACAAAAAGCAACACTTTTTTTAGCCAATTGATAAGTCTCAAACAAAAGGGTTCAATAATGGAGCACATTGAGGAGTTCCAAAAATTGAACATAAGGGTAAAAGATATTCCAGAGGAGCATAGGTGTAGTGCCCACTCTAGTTTCCTGACCCTGATACGACATTATCTTAGACACTCTATTCTTCGAGGACCTCAGATTGAGAATCTAGACCCATGACACTATTATTAGCGATTGAGATATTCATGGTTGTGATGTTTATGAATGCTTTCCATTGATATTATGGTAGCATGAATGGTTATGTATCTTATCTATCAGTATTCTGATGATTGCAATATTAATAGTTAAGTTGGTCTCTATTTGAAATTATGATGAGGGTAGTAAAGAATATGTATGCGCTCTACTAAAAGCATAATGAGGCTAAATTTTATGGATAGGTATATTTCTATGATGTTACGATGTTGATAGCTTAATGAATATGTATGTCTCCATTGATGATTATTGATGATAGCCATGAGGGATGTGTCCCCTATGTTACCTACTTCTTTTAGTTCAGACTTACAATGGACAATGATGTGAATGACCAGGAATTGTTAATGATGCTATTATGATAATTGACTAACATTGAGAAACCGTGTTACTGATGATTATTGAGTATGGCAGGGAACCATCAGAGGCACTCGCATATGACGAGTTGATGACACCTGGTTTGACGAAAATTCATATTATTTTATCTTTGAAAGTCTAAGTCGATCTTAGAATCTGCCATATATGTTTAACTATATTCTGATGATATATTAATGGTTGCAGGCACAGATTAGTTGCTTGACCGAATGACTCACATATGGGTGATGGGGTTGTACAAGTGGATGGAACTACATGGGAGAGGTGGGACAGAGTCCCTGATCCCACCCACTAGCACTCCCACCGTGACTTGGGCTGGAAGGGTTGAAGCACCTTCGCCTTGAAGATCACGATGCCATGAGGGAAGGTTCCAAAGTTGGGCCGCTCATGAGGACTTTACCAGGGGGCGCGCATCAAGGCGGATTCCTTGATCCCCGACACCATTAGTCTCACTATAGCAGGAAACATAAGAGATGATAGTGGTCTATGACGTTGCACTATATTTTCCCCTCGTAATCACTGGATGCTTGAAGGGCAAGTGGTGTGGCACCCCCGGAACTTCAGGGGAATTTCTTGAAGGGCACGACCAACTTGGCACCCTTGGCATCACAAATAAACTATTAGGTGTGGCACCCTTGGAACTTCTAGGGAAGTTCTTGAAGGGCACAACCAAACTGGCACCCTTGACATCACAAATAAACTATTAGGTGTGGCACCCTTGGAACTTCTAGGGAAGTTCTTGAAGGGCACAACCAAACTAGCCCCCTTGACATCACAAATAAGATATTAGGTGTGGCACCCTTGGAACTTCTAGGGAAGTTCTTGAAGGGCACAACCAAACCTGGCATCCTTGGAATCATTAAAAATAAATAATAATAAATAAATATAAGCAAGGAATGAAAACTAGGTAAATTTACATCAAGGGTAAATGATGATTAGAAACCAATGTAATTAAATCAAAAATAAAACTTGGAATAAGGAGGATCATAGGAAGAATTAAAATAGAGTACCTTAAAAACTCTACCCTGCCCATTTTGGAAAATACTAGGAAGATTATGTGGTTTAATTAAGAAAAAGGGGAAAGACAAACATAATGGTAAGGATAAAGATTAATCATAAACTAATTTAAACCTAATTAAGAAAAGGGGAAGGTAAATTAAAATGAGAATAATAAATTAAATTTATAGAAATGTAGAGAAGCTCCATGTGTCAACAACCAACATAAGAATATCCATCTAGGAGATAACTTGAGTTAAATTAGGGAGTAGATTGGGGATAAAATCTTGACTCATTAATTGACTTCAATTAATGAACACAAATTAAGGAATAAAAGGGGGGAATAAAGAGACAACTAGGAGAAGAAATAGGAATCTTGTTGAGGTGAGGAAAATATTAGTTTTTAATAAAAATTTAAGTAATTAATTTTGGGAGACCCTTGATGTGAGAATGACACATGGGTGGGTGAATAATCAAGCTATTGAATTATAAAAAAATATAATTAATTATGCATGACATGACAAGTGTCACCTATGAGGACTCCTATAAAAGAAGGGACAAGCCATGAAAGAAGGGACTTTGGGAACCCTATTGTTGGATGGATGAGATGTTGTGAGAGCAGTGATTACGAAGCTATAGTGAGTTTGGTGAGGTAGAGGATTTAGAGAGGGGACTCTTGAGCCAAGGTGTGCTCTCCTCTACTAGCTAGTGCTTGTCTCCATTGTACAACCCCATTGCAGCTCGGGGGTCCGCGGGGAAGAAGAGTACCCAAGGAGTAGGCTGGGAGGTTAACCGGTGAGTCTTCGCATTCAGATCAAGTGCGTCATCATTCACTCGCGGAGGTGACCAGCTACAAGGGAATACCAGCAACAGCAGAGCAAGCGGAGTCTCGCCTTCTGGTGAACGGTACATATGTATTTCATTACTATTGATCTTAGTTAAAGGTATGAAAATGTTATGGTATGTTTCCTGAAATGAGTGGCAGGAATATGTATGCTAAATAAATTTGAATTTCAATGCGTTTCTTTCTGGTTGTCATTGCTGTTTAAAAAGAAAAGAAAAAAAAAAAAAGTATATAGTCTGGATAAGGTCCTCACAATAGGATTGATGTGTTCATAGGGTCTTTAAAGGATAATATCCAACATGATGTTCGCCTTTGGGAACCTGATTCATTAGAGAAGGCATTCAGGTTAGCAAGAAAAATGGAAAGCAAAATTATGGCAACTAGGAAGCATACCACTCACAACTATAAAGACGGAAGTGTTGTTGCCCCTAGTCTTCCACAACCTACAAGGTTGACACCACAACAATTGGAAGAAAAAAGAGCAAAAGGGATTTGTTACAATTGTGATAGAAAATACACAAAAGGTCATAAGTGTGCTGAGAAGAAATTATTCTACATAGATTGTGAAGAGGAAGAAGAAAAGGAGCAAGAAAGGTCAAAAGAAGAGGATATATTCTAGGAACAAAGCCTAGATGAAGAACAAATAAATCCGACCATATCTTGTAATGCATTGGCAGGAATTACCACTCCTCAAACCATCAAGATAGAAGGACAAATCAAGAAGAAAAAGGTAATAGTGTTGATTGATTCAGGAAGCACCCACAATTTTATTCATTGTAGGGTAGCAAAAGAATTGAATTGCTTCCTATATCCAGCACCAGAGTGTCAAGTGATGATTGCAAATGGAGGAACAATAAATTGCTCTGGAAAGTGCCATAATATCAAGCTATCCATGGGAGAATATGTATTGACTAGCCCAATGCTTTCCATTCCAATGGGAGGTGCTGATGTTGTACTAGGAGTCCAATGGCTACAATCCTTGGGTACAATAGCTTTTAATTTTCAAGAACTTTTCATCAAATTTTCTACGGAAGGAAAGGAAGTTGAATTAAGGGGTATTGCAGGGAAACCAGGAAAGATAATCAGCTCTAATGGCATGACAAAGCTTCTAAAAAAGGAGCAAAGAGGTGTAATTGCACAATTATGTTCGCTAGATGTTTCCACATTGGAATCATCTATTTCTCCAGATCTCCAAAAAGTCTTGGACAATCATTCCAAGGTATTTGAGACTCCCAAAGGTCTCCCACCTATGCGTGATCATGATCATGCTATTCATCTGATTCCAGGAAGTGTTCCTCCAAACATCAGGCCGTACAGATATCCCTATGTCCAAAAAAGTGAAATTGAACGTATGGTTGCAGAAATGCTAGAGGCTGGTATAATTCAACCGAGTCAAAGTTCTTTCTCAGCTCCAGTAGTATTGGTGCACAAGAAGGATGGATCATGGCGCATGTGTCCGGATTATAGGGAGCTCAACAAGCTCACTATTAAAGATAAGTTCCCCATTCCTGTCATTGATGAATTACTGGATGAATTGCATGGATCAATTTACTTCACCAAGTTGGATCTTCGTTCGAGATATCATCAAATCAGAATGAAGATTGAAGACATTCCAAAAACGGCATTTAGAACTCATGAGGGTCATTATGAATTTTTGGTCATGCCTTTTGGCCTTACCAATGCACCTTCAACATTTCAAGGTTTGATGAATTCAATTTTCAAACCATTCCTTAGAAAATTTGTGTTAGTATTTTTTGATGATATACTAATCTACAGCAAGTCTTGGAAGGATCATGTTGAACATGTTGACAGGGTGCTACAACTATTGGAGGAGAAACAATTATATGCAAAAAGATCCAAATGTTTCTTTGGAGTCCAGGAGGTGGAATATTTGGGTCATATTGTATCTCATGAAGGAGTTAAGGTAGACCCTAGCAAAATTAAAGCCATTAAGGAATGGAAAATCCCCACATCCATAAAGCATCTGCGAGGATTTCTTGGGTTGACAGGGTATTATCGCAAGTTTGTTAAGAATTATGGGAGAATAGCAGCACCTCTAACAACATTATTGAAAAAAGATTCATTTTCATGGACTCCGGAAGCAACAAAGGCCTTTGAACATCTTAAAGAGGCAATGTGCCAAGCACCGGTCTTAGCTACACCGGACTTCACAAAAACCTTTATTGTGGAATGTGATGCTTCAGGAAATGGAATTGGTGCTGTTCTAATGCAAGATGAAAGACCCATTGCTTTTGAAAGTCGTCCAATCAAGGGAAAGTTTTTAAGCAAAGCTATTTATGAGAAGGAAATGTTGGCAATACTCCATGCACTTAAGAAATGGCGACCCTACCTAATGGGAAGACACTTCAAGGTAAAAACGGATCATGATAGCCTTAAATACTTTTTAGAACAAAGATTATCCTCTGAAGAGCAACAAAAGTGGGTCACAAAGATGTTGGGTTATGACTTTGAAATCATCTACAAAAAAGGGAAGCAAAATGTGGTGGCAGATGCACTCTCAAGAAAGGATGAGGATGTGGAAGCATTGTTGTGTGCCATTTCTATTATCCAACCAGATTGGATAAACGAAGCAAGGGAGGAATGGAAGAATGACGAAGAAGTGTGGGCACTTATTCGAAAGCTACAACAAGATTCCAGTACTTCTGATACATTTAGCTGGCAAAATGATTCGTTATGGTACAAAGATCGCTTATACCTCTGTAAGAATTCCCAGCTAAAACAAAAGATTCTTATGGAATTGCACACTTCTCCCTTAGGAGGGCACTCAGGATTTTTAAAAACTTACCACAGGGTTAAGAAGGAATTTTTTTGGGATGGCCTTAAATCAGATATTCAAAAGTTTGTGGCGGAATGTTTGGTTTGCCAACAAAATAAAGTTGAAACAATTAAGACACCAGGTCTATTACAACCTTTATCCATTCCAAGCCAACGTTGGGAGGAGGTTTCAATGGATTTTATCACAGGTTTACCCAAGTCTGAGGGAAAGAGTGTCATCATGGTGGTAGTTGACAGACTTACCAAGTATGCACACTTTTGTGCATTATCACATCCATTTAAAGCCAGTACAGTTTCTACTGCATTTATGGAAACAGTTCAAAAGCTACATGGAAACCCAAAGATTATTGTAAGTGACAGAGATCCCATTTTCACTGGAAATTTTTGGACATAATTATTTTCTTGTCTTGGTACTCAGTTAGCTCATAGCTCATCTTATCATCCTCAATCTGATGGGAAAACTGAGATAGTAAAAAAATGTTTGGAAGGATATCTTCGTTGCTTTGTATCTGATAAACAGACACAATGGGTCAAATGGTTGCCTCTGGCTGAATGGTGGTATAACACTTCCTTCCATACAACAACAAAAATGACCCCATTTATGGCACTTTATGGGTATCAACCACCATCCATCACATCATATTTAAGAGAAAATTCTAAGGTTCAGGTAGTGGAACATCACATCGAACATCAACAACAAGTCCTCCAACTCTTAAAGGATAACCTCGTGTTGGCACAAAATAGAATGAAACAACAGGCAGATCAACATCGCAGTGAAAGAAGTTTTGATGTAGGTGATTGGGTATTCCTACGGCTACAACCATATAAGCAAATGTCCCTAAAGCAAGCTAAGAAGGATAATAAATTATCACCAAAGTATTATGGTCCGTACAAGGTGTTGCAAAAGATTGGTACTATGGCATACAAATTGGAGCTTCCTGCAGCTTCTCGATTGCACCCAGTTTTCCATGTTTCATGTTTAAAGAAGGTTATAGGCGACAAGCTCCCAATTCAAACAATATTGTCAGAACTTGACGAGGAAGGAAAAATTATATTGGAACCGGAAGCAGTCACAAAAACAAGAACTCGACAGCTACGAAATCGATCAATTTCAGAGTATCTTATCAAGTGGAAGAACTTATCCGCTGAAGATTCCACATGGGAGGATGAGAATTTTATGCAGAAGTATCCATAATTAATCAAGCGTTGAGCACAACACTTTTTTGAAGGAGAGGGGCATGTTGGGTCCCTATAATACTAGTGATTACCCCATTACTATTACAGTTATACCCCTTATTTATATTGTTGTGCCCCTATTACCCCCATATTGTTATTTCTGTGCCCCATAGAATCCCTCTATTGTTATTTTTGTGGCTTTATATTATTATTGTTAGGTCAGCTGGATTATATTGTGACTCCTTAGACTCCTATATATAGAAAGGAGGTTTTGTCATTTGAATCATCCAAGAATTGTTCATTTATGTAATGTAAAGGAGGTTGCCCCCTCGAAGAGGCTGAATTCTAAGGCGTTGAACTATCTTTTCTATCTTTTCTTGAGCTGGTTTCATAACATTGAATTGCTACAATGATTTTTTATCACAACAAAGTTTTTTGGACTTAATTTTAACTTTTCTTGAAGGAATTTGAATGTTATTAGTGTTTGGTTTTAAAATGCTTTATAGGTAGTGATGGAGTATTTGAGAATCCCTATGTAGCAATGATTAAGGACTAGAGGACACTATGAGGATGAGAGAAATAATTACAACAATGACCAAACTTTTGATTCAGGGAAATCATCAAAGAATTTGAAGAGTTAGTATTATAGTAACTTTGGCTATATTAAAAAACATCGTAGGAAAATAGAGTATGGGATGAGCAACACAACCATTGGAAGTGGTGATAAAAGTAGGCCAATGTTGTAGAATATGAAGAAGAGTTCTATGCCTTTATGCCATCTTATGTTGCAGGTAAATCAATAGACAGATTATTTGATTACTTGCATTCAAATCATATAACTAATAAGAGTCATTGGTTTGTTGAGTTTGTGGAAGACATAGCCAAAGAATTATGATTTTTGGGGATTGGAGGAGAACTTTGTAAATAGCATGGGAAAAACCTTCACAAAAGGCGGACAACACTATCGGACGAGAAAAAACATGGAGAAATGGTGAAGACAGAGCCTATCGGAGTCTATCGCAACAATGCACAGGAGCCGTTGGATTTGGCCAATCAATGGCCCAGATCTAACGACATATTGCAATCGGAGGTGGCAAGCGGAGCTAATCGGAAGCAGTTTTATGGGAATCACGATAGCGATTAGCACGATTAAACAAGGACCGTCGATCAAGCGCGCAGATCAACGGTCCAGATCTACTCGCGCTATATCGCATCGCTCATATGCACATATAGAGGGACTTAACCAGCGACCCGAAGGATTGGTGATATGTGATTGCGATATATCACATCGCAATATCGCATCGCAGTTATGTAAGGGGTGATGCCATAGGCCAACGACCATGCGATACGCCGATAGCTGATAAGGCCGATCGGAGCAATCGGCGATCAGGGGTCAAGAAGGATATGCGACATGCGATATAGCCGGACCGGACAAGTTTTATAGATGCAATTTAATATATTTTGAGTTTCGGTAAAAAGGATTTTTCTATGTATTTTCACATTTTTGTTATAAAACCGAAATACAAAGGAAACGTGCCCAAAGAGATAAAACCAGACCTGAAAGGTTTATAAATGCAGCGCTATATTATTTGAGTTTCGTGGAAAGTGGGATTTCGGGCAGGCCTCAGGTGGTAAGTGGTATTGGACGGGCTCCGCCTGATCCCATACACTGGCCGACACGTGGCTTGGCACCGGAGAGAGAAAACCTCCTTTTTGGGCAGGTAATCTTTGGGCGCATAAGCCACCCGAAATGAATAGCAACCGTTGGATAAACGATCACATAGATCAATGGTGGATTTGCGATAGCGATTTAAGGCGGACTCGATGGATTTTAGGGCGGATTCCATAATATTTCAATTCCGATAAAAGGTGGTTTTGTGGATTTTACAGTGTTTTATGTGTATTTCTCTGTGTAAAAAGAGGAATAGTATTTTTGGGATTTTAACGCGTCGATGGTCCCTTCCGTTACAAAACAGGTGGCCACCATCCCTGAAGACGTTTAACAATGATTGTTTAACGCTCAAAGGGGATTTGAGCGGACAGAGGCCGGGAGCCAAAGAGCTCGAAAGGGAAAATGAACAGACAAGTGCCAATTGGCTTAAAAGCCATCGAATGACAGAGACAAGAGCAGGCAATGCTGAGACAGAGAGAAAACAGAGATAGAGAGTGAGAGGGAGAGTCTGTGTACTCATAATGACTTGGGGGGATCCAAGTAAAGCCCTGTTGTTTTGTTCCTGTTGTGTTGAGACTCAATTTGAGCTCACATTTGTAAAAACTCTGCTCTTGAAGACATAATAGAGAGATCACCACTGAAAGCTGGACCAGGAGACGTAGCCCAAGAGTTTCGGGTGAACTCCTTGATTATTTGCTGTGTTATGTGCGTTTGTTTATTATGTTTCTCTAACTGCTCATAGTCTATATTATTCACAATCTTTTCGATCTGTTGCACTAAGTAATATAGGCAAATCCTGAACATGAGTTTGTAATACCTTAATATTAAGCTAGGATCTCATTTCAGATCAAGTGGTATCAGAGCTTTAGGTTTGCTAAGGTTAGACAATCTTGTGTTGGATTTTTGTATGCTAACTATGTAAAAGCTCAAACTGGGAAAAGGAGAACTTGTTGAGGCCAATCTAGAAATTGGAAGAGTCTATCCTCGGAGGAAAATGGCAAAAGAAACTCCCTTGGGAGAAGAATCTTAATTTATGGAAGGTTTTAAGGCACTTCAGGCCATGGTGGAAGAGATGTATCGGGAATTTAAGAAAGGCCGAGGTGAAAGAAATTCAACATCTCAACCAGATAAAGGAGCAAAGGAACCTCTTCTAGTTGCCCATCCAAAAGGCAAAGGAAAAGAAGAGAGACCTTCTCCAGCATCTACTCCATCATCACCATCCTCATCATCTTCTTCACATAAAACTAGCCTGAAAAGAAAAAGAAGAAAAATTCTTTGATTAAATTAGATGTAAAGTTTGATTTGCCAATTTATGATGGAGAATTAAATGCAGAAAAGCTAGATAACTGGATTAAACAGATTGAAGTATATTGCAGGGTGCAGAACATTGATTCAGAAAGGAGAAAGATTCTGTTGGCTAGCCTTCGCCTTGGAGGAACTGCATTAGTATGGTGGGAAGGCAAGACACAAGCTGATCTGAATAGACATGGTAAAATTCTTTCTACCTGGAATGAATTTGTTTCTGCCATCAAAAAACAATTCTATTCTCTAGCTTATATGTAGCAAGCAATGATGAGTTGGCAAACTCTTCGCCAATTAAAGGGCAAAAGTGTACTAAGTTATACCCAGGAATTTAGAAAAAGAGCTTTAACTCTAGGCATATCTCTAGACTCACCTGAAACTTTGTTAAAGTATATAGGTGGTCTACATAGCTATTTGAAGCACACCATTCTCATGTTTAATCCCACTAGCCTAGATGATGTATCAGTTCAGGCTACACATATAAAAGCTAGAGGCAAGAACGTGAACCCAGAGGTTGGGAGATCATCAAAACCCTCTGCAAGCAAGAACAAGGAAAAGAAGTTGAAATGGACGGAGAGGAAGACAAACGTTGTACAGAAGGACAAACCTTCATGCACTCACTGCAAGAATGATGGGCACAATGATGAACACTACTGGTCTTTGCATCTAGAGCTGAAACGTAAGAAGTTCAGTGGTAAGAAGAAAAAGACTGCTGCTGCTATTCAGAAAGACTTGGGATTAGACTCAAGTGATGAAACAACAGTCACAGGTATAAAAGGTAAAATTTTTGAAGCATCTACAAGTAATTCTGCACAACATATTGATAATGATGATAATGAGAGGAAAAGACATAAGCTTTTTCATATTAGAGTTATTTCCAAGCACCAAAAGATTGATACTTTATTTGATAGTGGATCACAAGTAAGCTTGATTTTTGAAACAATTGTAAATAAGTTGGGATTATTAACAACACCTCACAAGAAGCCATATCCATTAGGTTGGGTATGTGGTAAAGCAAAACTACAAGTGACTGACAATGCAAACTTAGGTTTGCTATTGGATCAACATTTGTAGATGAGGTTGAGTTAGATATAGTTCCCTTGGATATATGTGGTATTGTTTTAGGAAGTCCCTACTTGTATGATAGAAAAGCCATTTTCTATAGAGCTGAAAATAAGTATCAACTCACTAAAGATGGAATAGAATATATTGTAAGAGCTCATAAACTCAAAAATAACTATTCTCTCATAAACTCAGGGCAGATGAAAAGAATTGTCAATTCATGCAAGCGATTTTTACTAATGGTTGTAAAGGAAAAGACCCCTGATAAAACCAATGTATTTGAAGGCTGTGATGCTAAACAGAAAGCTGATTTAGTTAAAGTTGTTTTAGAATATGATATCCTATTTCAAGAACCTAAAGGTTTGCCACCCAAAAGGGAAATAGTACATGATATTCATTTGCAGCAAGATGCCCCATTACCTAACATCGGGATGTACAGGCTATCCGCTTTAGAGAATGCAGAGATCAAGAAGCAGGTACATGAGTTGCTCGATAAAGGGTTCATAAGACCAAGCACATCACCATGTGGTTCTCCAATCGCATTGGTGAGAAAGAAAGATGGTTCGTGGAGGATGTGCATTGATTATAGAGCACTAAATAAAATAACGATCAAGAATCCTTATACTCTTACTCGAATTGATGATCTATTAGATCAGTTGAAAGAAGCAGTTTGCTTTTCCAAGTTAGACTTGCGTAGTGGCTATCATTAGGTCAGAGTTGCAGAACAAGATGCATGGAAGACTGCTTTCAAGACAAGGCAAGGGCTGTATGAATGGTTGATTATGCCTTTTTGGCTTAACTAATGCTCTTGCCACTTTCATGAGAGTTATGAATGATGTACTCAGACCTTTTATTGATGATTTTGTAATTGTATATTTAGATGACATTCTTGTTTTTAGTAAAACATGGAAAGAACATTTGAAGCATGTAAAGCAGACTTTAGATGTTTTGAAAAGAGAGAATCTCTATGTAAAGTTATCAAAATGTGAATTTGGCAAAACATCTTTAAATTATTTTGGTCATATTGTAGGGGGTGGTGAATTGAAGATAGATCCCTCTAAGGTCGAAGTCATTGTGAACTGGCCTAAACCCAAATCTGCTACAGAAGTTAGGAGTTTCCTAGGAGCAGCACAATATTGGAGAAAGTTTATTGCTAAATTTTCCTTGATTGCAGCTCCCTTACATGCTTTGACAGGATGTTTCAGTGGGGAGGCAAACAACAGAAAGCATTCGACACCTTAGAAGAAAAAATTAGTACAACACCAGTACTAGCACTGCCAGATCTTCAACGTCCATTTGAGATTGAAACAGATGCTAGTGACTATGCCATGGGAGCAGTGTTGATGCAACACGGTAAACCCATATGCTATCGTTCTAAGACATTTAATTCTACAGTAGTTAATTATCCCACATAAGATAAAGAATTGTATGCATTAGTACAAAGTGTGAAAAAGTGGAAACATTACCTATTGGGCAAAGAAACAATCATACATACAGATCATCAACCACTTCAATATTTTCAATCACAAAGTAAACTGCAACAATCAAGACATTATAGGTGGATGGGTTTTCTATAGCAATTTCATCTTGTCATCAGATATAAGAAGGGCATACAATATAAGGTTGCAGATATGCTATGAAGACCAATCATTGCATCTACTATACTTAAGCATAACTAAGTAATGCATGAAAGTTACATTGAACAATATGCTCAAGATGTAGATTTTAAAGATGTATATGCAACTTTAAGTCATGGCAAGCAAGTAGAAGAATTGGATTATTATGTTAAGGACCAACTCTTATGTCATTTGGGAAAGTTATGAATTCCACAAACTGAAAGAGTTAACATAATCCGAGAAGCACATACTTCTCTCATATTAGGTCATTTTGGTGTAAGTAAAACAGTTGCACAGTTGCAAAGGTTCTGTTATTGGCCAAGAATGCATGAAACTGTTTCTAGATATATTAAAGGGTGTACCCTGTGTGCTAAAAGCAAGCCCAACAATAGAAAAATAGGCTTGTACACTCCACTTCCAGTTCCTTCTCGTCCTTGGGAAAGTGTTTCCATGGACTTTGTTGGGGGATTGACAAAATCTAGAAAAGGTCATGATTATTTATATGTTGTTGTGGATAGGTTCAACAAAATGTGTATTTTGATACCTTGTAACAAGCAAGTTACAGCTGAACAAACATCGAAGTTGTTCTTTCAACACGTATGGGTTCATTTTGGGTTACCCACTTCCATTGTCTCTGATCGAGATTCCCAATTTGTTTGGAAGTTTTGGTCAATTCTGTGGGATTTGATGGATACCAGATTGAAGAAGAACACAACATTTCATCCACAAACAGATGGTCAAACAGAGGTGGTCAATAGGACAATGATCTAGTTTCTTAGAGGCTATTGCAGAAAGCATCCCAAGCTTTGGGATGAACATTTGTGTTATATGCAACATGCTTACAACCGTGCCAATCACTCTTCTACTCAGAGATCTCCTTTTGAGACTTGTTTTGGTTTTATACCAAAGTCTCCCTTGGATTTTGTCTTTGGTAAAGACATAGCAGTTGATGGACACAATGATGTGGACAAAGCAACCAAGTTCATTATACAGATCCAAGAAATTCACCAGGCAGTGGAGGAACAACTGGAAAGAAGCTAGGCCAAGTACAAGGCAAGGCATGACAAGCATCGAATTAAGCATAGCTTCCAAGTTGGTGATCAAGTCTATTTGTACATCAGCAAAGACAGAATGCAAGGTGAAGGTAAGAAGCTGAAACCAATAAGGCATGTGCCTTTCAAGATACTTGAGAAAATTGGTGAAAACGATTTTCGCCTTGATTTGCCCGCTTATATGCATATCTATTCAGTTGTTAATGCAAAGAACTTGAGACTATATGAACCTTCATTGATTGAAGATCCCGAAGAGCAAAGTCAGTTGCCTTCTATTGATGATCTGTTGCCTGAATATCTCAATGAGTTGTAGGAAGACACAATTCTAGACAGGAAGGTGAGAACTACGCGCAAAGGGGATGTTGAGTACATGAGAATCAGACTCAAAGGTTCAAAACTATGCAGTGCACGATGGATAGAGATTGGACAAGTGAGGAAGCTGTATCCTCACTTGATCAATGCCTAAAAACCAACTTTTGGTGGTCCAAAAGCTTTTCAGTGGGAAGGAGTGATCCAAAAAGGATCCTAAAAACCCTCTAAGTCTTCGAATACTTAAACTCTATCGCATGGGAAAAACCTTCACAAAAGGTGGAAAACACTATCAGACAAGAAAAAACATGGAGAAATGGTGAAGACAGAGCCTATCAGAGTCTATCGCAACAATGCACAGGAGCCGTCGGATCTGGCCGATCAATGGCCTAGATCTAATCGGCATATCGCAATTGGAGGTGGCAAGTAGAGTTAATCGGAAGTGGTTTTATGGGAATCACGATAGCGATTAGAGCGATTAAACAAGGACCATTGATCAAGTGCGTAGATCAATGGTCCAGATCTACTCACGTTATATCACATCACTCATATGCACATATAGAGGGACTTAACTTGCAGCCCGAAGGATTGGTGATATGCGATTGCGATATATCGCATCGCAATATTGCATCGTAGTTATGTAAGGGGTGATGCCACAGGCTAGCGACCATGCGATACGCTGATGCGCCGATAGCCGATAAGGCTGATCGGAGCAATCGACGATTGGGGGTCAAGAAGGATATGCGACATGCGATATAGCCGGACCCGACGGGTTTTATAGATGCAATTTAATATATTTTGAGTTCCGGTAAAAATGATTTTTCTATGTATTTTCGCATTTTTGTTATAAAACCGAAATACAAAGGAAACACGCCCAAAGTGATAAAACCGGACCCGAAAGGTTTATAAACGCAGCGCTATATTATTTGAGTTCTGTGGAAAGTTGGATTTCGGGCGGGCCTCAGGCGGTAAGTGGTATTGGACGGGCTTTGCCTGATCCCATACACTGGCCAACACATGGCTTGGTGTCGAAGAGAGAAAACCGCGTTTTTGGG
Organism: Pinus tabuliformis; assembly: GCA_031772625.1. Lineage (NCBI taxonomy): Eukaryota > Viridiplantae > Streptophyta > Pinopsida > Pinales > Pinaceae > Pinus > Pinus tabuliformis. The sequence goes on along the minus strand of CM062804.1, from coordinate 80,744,963 downwards.
CGAGTAATCTCTGGGCGCATAAGCCACCCGAAATGAATAGCAACCGTTGGATCAACGATCACATAGATAAATGGTGGATTTTTGATAACGATTTAAAGGCAGACCCAATGGAGTTTAGGGCAGATTCCATAATATTTCAACTTCTATAAAAAGTGTTTTTCAGATTTTACAACGTTTTATGTGTATTTATCTGTGTAAATAGAGGAACGATATTTTTGGGATTTTAACGCGCCAATGGTCCCTTCCGTTACAAAACAGGTGGCCACCATGCCTGAATACATTTAACAATGATTGTTTAACGCTCACAGGGGATTTGAGTGGACAGAGGCCGGGAGCCAGAGAGCCTGAAAGGGAAAACGAATAGACAAGTGCCGATTGGCTTAAAAGCCACTGAATGACAGAGACAGGAGAAGGCAGCGCTGAGATAGAGAGAAAACACAGATAGAGAGTGAGAGGGAGAGTCTGTGTACTCATAAAGACTTGGGGGATCCAAGTAAAGCCCTGTTTTTTTGTTCTTGTTGTGTTGAGACTCAATTTGAGCTCACATTTGTAAAAACTCTGCTCTTGAAGACATCATAGAGAGGTCACCACTGAAAGCTAGACCAGGAGACGTAGCCCAAGAGTTTCGGGTGAACTCCTTGATTATTTGCTGTGTTATGTGTGTTTTTCTATTATGTTTCTCTAACTGCTCATAGCCTATATTATTTGCAATATTTTTGATCCGTTGCACTAAGTAATATAGGCAAATCCTGCACATGAGTCTGTAATACCTTAATATTAATCTAAGATCTCATTTTCAGATCACATGAGTCTGTAATACCTTAATATTAATCTAAGATCTCATTTTTAGATCACATGTTTAAGAATGTATTTGATAATCTTAGTTTGAATAAAATTATGATTTTAGAGAAATAAATTACAAAGCATAATCAATTTTTGGATGTGGTATTTCAAGGAGAAATTGTTGATATGGGGTAGCATCGAATTTGCTTTAGCCACAAAATTTGGTGGAGAGGTTGGGCCACATGAGATCTCCAATACCCAGAAAGGCTTTGGGAAAATTCTAAACAGATTAGGAGACATTAAAATAATTAATATTTTAATGGAGTCCCTAAGTCTAAACTTAGGGAAAATAAAATATTAATGTGTATTAATATGAATCTGTGTTGAATGGTCCAAAAGACATGGATCAAGCCAGATCTAATCTTAGCCGTTTATTAGGGACTTAATCTCAGCCGTTGAGGTGTCAACAGGAAAAGTAGAAGAGGAGGCTTGAGGGTCACTTGGAGAAAACACCAAAGTGATCAGTGATTCTATTCTCTAGAGCGGGGTTTGCTAAGAGAGATAGAATCAGTGATCGGGAGAGTAGCTAAGGGGCATTGAGTACAGAGAGACAGAGAGGTAGAGATAGTGTCGGGATAGTAGCAGAGCATCTAGAGACAGAGAGACGTAGGAGCAGCCAGTGCTCACGCAGAGGCAGCGAAGTGCTGCGCAGAGCACCAGAGGGGCCAGCGTAGCTGATGCAGAGGCTCAGAGAGCTGATGCAGGGCTTCTTGGGGCCGATGTGGGGCCAAAAATGGGCTAGGAGAGGCTGATGCAGCCCATAGTGGGCAGGTGCAGGGGTTTTTGGGACAGATTGGTGCTGAGTAGCTGCCAGAAGAATTATTCAGGGTTTCAGCTAGTAGATTTGTCAGAAACTGAGAGGTATTACTGTTAAGGAAATTTTTTGTTGGGTAGGCCAGTTTCGGCACCGAGATCGTACTCTGATATTGCTTAATAAAAAAACCCTCAGATAGCTGCACTGATTTTTCCACATTGGGTTTTTCTGGGGACATTAGTCCAAAAATAACGGTGTCATGTGGAGTGTTTGTTCTTGTTTCTTTTAGTTGCTGATCTGTAATATGTTGAGCATGCACTAATGTTTTTTTCAGTATTTACATTGTAAACAAATTGTTAAGGAAAATAACAAGTAGGTAGAAATAATTCTGATAAAGTGCATGGAGGGTTTCTAACTAAGTAAACTTAGAAACTTCAACATGGTAGTAGAGGGTGATTGTAGATCACAAGAGGACTAAAAGACATCAGCTGAGCGGAGAAATAGCAACAGAAAACAGTTGTCTGAGGTGACAGAAGCTATTTCTAGCAGTGCAGAAGCGAAGAAGTGTGACGCAAAGCCAGCTATAGCCAAGCAGAAGAAGCCGAGAGCTGCGCCGAGCCTCAGAGAGGCCAGTGTTGCTGACGTAGAGGGCCAGAATGTTGATGCAGGGCATCCAAGGGCTAATGCAGAGCTAGCATGAGGCAGAGAGGGGCAGATGTAGTTCATAGAGAGAGAGTTGCTGGAGTCTAGAAGGCTGCAGAAATATTGTAGAGTGGAGTTGGTGAGGTACTGTAGTTAAAACAATACCTGACAGAGCAGGGCCAGAGGAGTTGTTACCGAGGGTTTCTAGCCGAGGAATCTGGATCAAGAGTGCAGTTGCACAAGATGATTAGAGTAGGGGGCATCTCGACAAGTGGCAGAAGGATTTCCAGGAGGGAAATCAGGACTCAGAGGGAGTCCAGAAGAGAAATTCCAGAGGGGAAGTAGAGACTTAAAGGAGTCGAATAGAGAACTTCCAGGAGGGATGTAGAGGAGCGTCATGGCACTACACGGGGTAAGAGACTAGGATAGACTGGACGGAGAATCAAACTTCACAGTCTGAAAGGCCAAAATATTATCAGCGCTTGACAAGAATCGTGTCAAGAACTTTGTCTTGAAGGTTATAGCTATCCCAGTTGACCCCAATGATAACGACAAGTACGAAGAGGCGATGATGAGGGTCAAGTGCATTATCCTTGACGGGGTCAAGGATCATGTGATACCACATATAGCCCAGAAGGAAATGATAGTTGAGATTTGGGAGGCTCTCAAGAACCTGTACTAGCGTACTTCTGTGCAGAGGAGAATGCTACTTGAGAACCATATGAGGTCGTATCTGATGAAGAAGGGTCAATCGATTAAAACCTTCCTCGGAGGACTGAATGATATCCGAGACCAGTTGACTGCTATAAGAGCGACACCAGATCAAGAGCTTAGGTGAGGACATCCCTGAATGCTGTCTCAGAAGATTAAGAAGTGTTTGTCCAGAGTATCCTAGGCAGAGGGACTCTCCCACATTGGGAAGTGATGTGGGCAGCTCTTCACCAGGAAGAGATCACATGACAATCGAAGACAGGTAGCAACAACAAAGGGATCAAGGTCAAGCAGGAGGAGGAGGATATGGCCCTAGCATCTGAGGGAAAGCAGGAGAAGTGGAAGAAGAAATATCTTTGCAAGATCAAGTGCTTCCACTGTGGGGAGATGGGTCATTATGTGACCAAGTGCCTAAGGAAGAAGAGTAAGGGAGAGTCTTCCGAGACTAAGGCAGCACCAGCATGGGCAGAGAAGGAAGTTTTGATAGACGATGACTATGCCATGAGTGCACAGACACCACTTGAGCAGAAGTGGGGAGACATCGAGCTGTAGTCAGGCAGACTATAGGCGATGAAGGGCAGGATCGTTGAGGTACCCAACCTCTTGGATTAGACCTTGCTATGGGAGCCCCATCAAGGAGTAGCAGGATTGGCTGAGTGGGTAGAGATGGATGCAGATGGAGCGACAGAGAGAGCTATAGTGCAGGAGTCCCGAGACAACGTAGAGCTAGCATGTTGTAGTAGTGCGAGAGGCACATGAGTGTTGCACTAGTGCAGGAAGTCACAAAGAGGTGTGAAATAGTGCGAGATGCATGGAGTTGCTGTAGCAACGTAAAGGTCAGAGAGGGAGCACTTGTTAGCGACAGAGGGAGCTTCAACATTAGTGGGTGTTTCTAGCCCATCAGGGAGGTTAGTTGGGAGATCAGTGACTTACTTCTTAGTAATTGAGTTGCATTGCAACAATGGGAAGCATGATGCAACATGATGAGAGGAGGTGCTATGCAGATGCAGTGCTGGGAGAAAGGACCAACAACAACACAGATGCAGAGGGCGCTGTCGTACAAATGCAGCAGTGGTAGTGGCAGAACCATGGGCAGCAGTACAGGATGAAGCAGTGGCAGTGGCAGAACCATGGGTAGCAGTACAGGATGCAATAGTGTAGAGTATGTTGGGCAGGAAGGCTTAACATCAACACAGGTACCGATGCCAGATGGTCAGAGTAATACTCAGTGAGGAGTATTGCTAGAGCACAGTCCTCGCTAAGAGGGAGTGTTGATTTGGGGTAGCATCGGATGTGATATAGCCACAAAATTTGGTGGAGAGGTTGGGCCACATGAGATATCCAATACCCAGCAAAGGTTTGGGCAGATTCTAAACAGATCAGTAGATATTAAAATAATTAATATTTTAATGGAGTCCCTAAGTCTAAGCTTAGGGAAAATAAAATATTAATGTGTATTAATATGAATTTGTGTTAGAATGGTCCAAAAGACATGGATCAAGTCAGATCTAATCTTAGCCGTTGATTAGGGACTTAATCTCGGCCACTGAGATGTCAACAGGAAAAGTATAAGAGGAGGCTTAAGGGTCACTTGGAGAAAACACCAGAGTGATCAGTCACTCTATTATCTAGAGCGAGGTTTGCTAAGAGATATAGAATCAGTGATCGGGAGAGCAGTTGAAGGGCATTGAGTAAAGTGAGACAGAGAGGCAGAGATAGTGTTGGGATAGTAGCAAAGTAGCCAGAGAGAGATACGCAGGAGCAACTAGTGCTCACGCAGAGGCAGCGAAGTGCTGCGTAGAGCACTAGAGGGGCCAGCATAGATGACGCAGAGGCTCAGAGAGTTGACGCAGGGCCTCCTGGGGCTAACGCAGAGGCTCAGAGAGCTAACACAGGGCCTCTTGGGGCTGACACAGGGCCAAAGCTGGGCTAGGAGAGGCTAACGTAGTCCATATTTGGCAGACGCTGGGGTTTCTGGGGCAGATTGGTGTGAGTAGCTGTCGGAAGAATTATTTGGGGTTTCAGCTAGTAGATTTGTCAGAAACCGAGAGGTATTACTTCTAAGGAAATTCTTTGTTGGGTAGGCCAGTTTCGGCACCCAGATCGTACTCTGATATTGCTTAATAAAAAACCCTCAGATAGCTGCACCAATTTTACCACATTGGGTTTTTTTGGGGACATTAGTCCAAAAATAATGGTGTCATGTGGAGTGTTAGTTCTTGTTTCTTCTAGTTGTTGATCTGTAATATGTTGAGCATGCACTAGTGTTTATTTTCAATATTTACATTGTAAATAACTTGTTAAGGAAAATAACAAGTAGGTAGAAATAAATTAGATAAAGTGCAAGGAGGGTTTCTAACTAAGTAAACTTAGAAACTTCAACATGGTATCAGAGTGTGATTGCAGATCGCATGAGGACTAAAAGACATCAGCCGAGAGGAGCAATAGCAGCAGAAAACAACTGTCCGAGGTGATAGAAGCTGTTTCTAGCAGCGTAGAAGCCAAGAAGTGTGATGTAGAGCTAGCCAGAGCCACGTAGAAGAAGCCGAGAGCTGCACAAAGCCTTAGAGAGGCCAAAATTGCTGACACAGGGCATCCAAGGGCTGACGCAAACCCATCTGGGGTGACGCAGAGACAGCGTGAGGCAGAGAGGGGCTGACATAGTGTACAGAGAGGCAGTTGCTGGAGTCTAGAAGGCTGTAGAAATATTGCAGAGTGGAGATGATGAGGTACTATAGTTAGAACAATACCTGACAAAGCAGGGTTAGAGGAGTTGTTACCGAGGGTTTCTAGCCAAGGAATCTAGATCAGGAGTGCAGTTGCACAAGATGATCATAGTAGGGGGCATTTCGAAAAGCGGTAGAAGGATTTCCACGAGGGAAATCAAGACTCAGAGGGAGTCTAGAAGAGAACTTCCAGACGGGAAGTAGAGACTTAGAGGAGTCAAATAGAGAACTTCCAGGAGGGAAGTACATGAGCATCATGGCACTACACGGGGTAAGAGACAAGGATAGACTAGACGAAGCATCGAACTTCACAGTCTGGAAGGCCAAAATCTTATCAGTGCTTGACAAGAATCATGTCAAGAACTTTGCCTTGAAGTTTATAGCTATCCCTGTCGACCCCAATGATAATGACAAGTATGAAGAGGCGATGGCGAGGGATAAGTGCATTATCCTTGCGGGTCAAGGATCATGTGGTACCATATATAGCCGAGAAGGAAATGACAGTTGAGATGTGGGAGGCTCTCAAGAGCTTGTACCAACATACTTTTGTGCAGAGAAGAATGCTGCTCGAGAATCAGATGAGGTCATATTAGATGAAGAAGGGTCAATCGATTGACACCTTCCTTGGAGGATTGAATGAGATCCGAGACCAGTTGAATGCTATAGGAGCGACACCGGATCAAGAGCTTATGGTGAGGAAATCCCTGAATGTTGTCTTAGAAGATTGGGAAGTGTTTGTCCAGAGTATCCTAGGCAAAGGGGCTCTCCCACCTTTGGACGAGATGTGGGAAGCTCTTTGCGAGGAAGAGATAAGACGATAGTCGAAGACAGGTAGCGGCAGCAAAGGGATCAAGGTCAAGTAGGAGGAGGAGGATGTGGCCCTAACATCTGAGGGAAAGCAGGAGAAGCGGAAGAAGAAAGATCTCTCCAAGATCAAGTGCTTCCACTGTGGGCAGATGGGTCATTATGTGACCTAGTGCCTAAGGAAGAAGAGTAAGGGAGAGTCTTTCGAGACTAAGGCAGCACTAGCACGGGTAGAGAAGGAAGTTTTGACAGACGATGACTTTGCCACGAGTGCACACATGCCACTTGAGCGGAAGTGGGGAGACATCGAGCTATAGTCAGGCAAACTACAGGCGATGAGGGGCAGGATCCTTGAGGTACCTAGCCTTTTGGATTAGACCTTTCTACGGGAGCCCCATCGAGGAGTAGCAAGATTGGCTGAGTGGGTAGAGATGGATGCAGATGGAGCGACAGAGAGAGCTATAGTGCAGGAGTCCCGAGACAGCACAGAGCTAGCAGGCTGCAGTAGTGCGAGAGGCAGAAGAGTGTTGCACTAGTGTAGGAAGGTACAGAGAGGTGTGAAATGGTGCGAGATGCAGGGAGTTGCTGTAGCAACGTAGAGGTTAGAGAGGGAGCACTTGTCAATGGCAAATGTAGCTTCAGCGTCAGTGGGTGTTTCTAGCCTAATAAGGAGGTCAGTTGGGAGATCAGTTACTTACTTCTTAGTAACTGAGTTGCAATGCAGCAGTGGGCAGCACGATGCAACATGATGAGAGGAGGTGCAGTACGGATGAAATGCTAGGAGAAAGGACCAGCAAGAACAAGGATGCAATGCTAGGAGAAAGGACCAACAGTAGCAAGGATGCAGAGGGAGTTGTCATACATATGTAGCAGTGGCAGTGGCAGAACCATGGGCAACAGTATAGGATGCAGCAGTGCAGAGGATGTTGGGCAGGAAGCCCTAACATCAACACAAGTACCGATGCCGGATGATTAGAGTAATACTTAGTGAGGAGTATTGTTAGAGCACAATCCTCGCTAAGAGGGAGTGTTGATTTGGGGTAGCATCGGATGTGCTCTAGCCACACAATTTGGTGGAGAGGTTGGGGCACATGAGATCTACAATACCCAGAAAGGGTTTGGGCAGATTCTAAACAGATGAGGAGATATTAAAATAATTAATATTTTAATGGAGTCCCTAAGTCTAAACTTAGGGAAAATAAAATATTAATGTGTATTAATAGGAAGCTGTGTTAGAATGGTCCAAAAAACATGGATAAAGCCAGATCTAATCTTAGCCGTTGATTAGGGACTTAATCTCAGCCGTTGAGATGTCAACATGAAAATTATAAGAGGAGGCTTGAGGGTCACTTGGAGAAAACACCAAAGTGATCAGTCATTTTATTCTCTAGAACGGGGTTTGCTAAGAGAGATAGAATCAGTGATCAGGAGAGCAGTTGAGGGGCATTGAGTACAGAGAGACAGAGAGGCAGAGATAGTGCTGGGATAGCAGTAGAGTAGCTAGAGAGAGAGACGCAGGAGCATCTAGTGCTCACGCAGGGCCATGCAGAGGTAGCGAAGTGCTGCGCAGAGCACCAGAGGGGCCAGCTTAGCTAACGCATAGGCTCAGAGAGCTGACGCAGGGCATCCTGGGGATGACGTAGGGCCAACACTGGGCTAGGAGAGGCTAACGCAGTCCAGAGTGGGCAGAAACTGGGGTTTTTGGGGAAGATTTGTGCTGAGTAGCTGCCGGAAGAATTATCTGGGGTTTTATCCAGTAGATTTTCTAGAAACCGAGAGGTATTATTGCTAAGGAAATTCTCTGTTGGGTAGGCTAGTTTTGGCACCTAGATTGTACTCTGATATTGCTTAATAAGAAAACACTCAGATAGTTGTACGGGGTTTCCCACATTGGGTTTTTCTGGGGACATTAGTCCAAAAATAACGGTGTCATGTGGAGTGTTTGTTCTTGTTTCTTTTAGTTGTTGATCTGTAATATGTTGAGCATGTAGTAGTGTTTATTTTCAGTATTTACATTGTAAATAACTTGTTAAGGAAAATAACAAGTAGGTAGAAATAAATCAAATAAAGTGCATGGAGGGTTTCTAACTAAGTAAACTTAGAAACTTCAACAGAAATATGATTTGTAATTATTGAAAAGGGAAATAAGTTTACATAAGGTATGCCAAATTAAAAAGAAAAAAATACAAAGGGTTGTACAAGCTTGTGGATATTGAAGTGGAAGAGTGATATGCGCTAATTACAAACAAAAATGATAACAACAACAATAATCATTTATGGCATCATTTTTAGTTTCTTTTCTTATTAACAAAGGGTATAATGTCAATTGAAATGCCAAATATCTGTAACAAGAATGGAGAAGTACACAAATCATATATAGTAGCAACATATCCTAGATTTTCTTTTGATGAAGGGAAATCTTGGAAATATGAAGGTGTTTTGGATTATGCACATGGTGACATTTGGGTTCCTATGAGGACAACTTCAAAGGTTGGGGTAAGTCAATTTTATTGCTTGATGATATATTAACAAGATGTAGAATTATTTCACAAAATGTAACATGATGCTTTTTTGAATTTTATAATCATTAAGGAAACCATAAAGCAAGAATCTAGTATGAGTACTAAAGCCCTCCAAAGAATTGAGGTGAATTTATCTTCAATAGGTTTGTTGATTATTAGGTCCATATACTCCTTTGCAAATCATGGAGAGAAGAAAATACATGACGGTTATGGAGATGGTCCAATGCATGTTCAACTGTAGGTTGGTGCCAAATAAGCATTTCACGTAAATGACATACATTGGTACATAATTTTCCAAATAGGTGCCCTAGAAAATCAATGTAGGAGGTTCCATGCAAGAGGCTTGGTTATGAAGAAAGCCTTAGACTAGTTACTTCATTTTTTTTTTTGGATCTATTGCTTATGTTTTAGTTCTAGCATAAAAGAAAACCAAATTAGATTCTAAATGTAGGAAGTTAACATTCATTGGTTATAGTGATCAACATAAGGATATTAAATTTCTTAAGTGGTGATTATTAACAAGGTGATAATAAATGATAATGTGATTCTATTTGAAAGTATAACTTTTATGGGGCCTAAACTAGATACAAAATTTGATAGCAATTTCACCGATGATAGTCATTTTAAAGCTAAAATTCAACTAAGTTGCGCGGTAAACAAATATGGTTATGGGATAGTCATCTTGTGATAGTGTGCATGAAGAGCATATTGAGGATGAGGTTAAAAATTCTTCAAAGAGATTGATATCAATTCTAATATTGAGGAAAAAACAAAGAAAATAAGATCTAAGTGGTACTATAACACCTTGGAAGATGTCTGGCTAGAGGAGCTTCTTCAATTGAGAGAGGAATTGCCATTTGAGAGACATATTAAAAGATATAAGCAACATGAGCAAGGTTATTGTTGTTTATTTCACACTATATTATACTTATAAGTAAATTGTATTGCTAAAAGGGATGAGTGGTAGAAACCCTTAGGGAGATTAATAATAACTAATAAGACTAATAATTATAAGATTTGTATTAGCAAAAAGCGTGCACAAGGCACAAAGTGTCACTTCAAAAGCGAGGGGAAAAATTCACTTAAGTAGTTCATTAAGACCCTAAATTATCTACCCTCCTATACCATGAGTCTATTACATACATCCAGAGGATTCATTATGTCTGTTTCCTTTGGTAAATGCATAAGAAATTACAACATTTGGTAGGCATATCAAAATTTAGGATTAAAACTTGAGAGCAATCATCAATAACATTTATGCTATCAACATGAACTACTCAGTTAAATAAGGTATTCTTGGAGTTGCTAGTTCAACTAAGTTTGTAGATGAAACATGTGCTTGGGAAACCCTATCTCCTCCTTTTTGTACAACTTGGACCGATTCTGGTCGTGAATTCACCCTATTGACAACCACACACAACTCCCTCATATGGATTTTTTGCTATAACATTATTTTTATCATGGCCTCCATATATGCTAATAACAAGTCCAATATGAATTCCAGTGAGGCCACCTCCATCTGCTTCATTATCTCTCTATGCTCCTTCTTAGACTTTGGATTCTTTCCTTAGCCACCTCTATTGGAAATCATTCTAACCACAAGATGCTTCATGGTATTTGTGCAGCAGGATTCGATGGACTCACTGAATGAGGAGGATTGACCTAAAAATGTCAGCAACACATCACTTTGGGAAGGATTGATAATAAATTCGCCCACAGAATCGTATAGAGAAGGATTTTTAACGAGTGTTCCCACAAAGCCTTCAAGAACAAAGCCATTCTTGAAAGGAGTGGATTTGCATTTCCAAATAACGGTAGCTTTGTATCATATAAAATTCACGTGACCATTCATAATCATCAATTTGCACACAAGTTGCCACCTTTTGTAATAAAATGAAAATAGAGCCAATGATGTGGGATAGACCCATCTACCTCTCATGGGAGAAGCTTGAGTGATTAGTTGAAATATCAATTCATATAGCCTGTTGGACATCCTTTCAATTGAGTATTTCCTTGGTTCAAGAATGAAGAAACTCAGGGGATGTCATTGCTCAAATTTTCTCATACCTTAGCACATGTGGGTTTAAGATACCACCATTGTTGCATGAGTAACCTACCCTAATATTATTGTTTGATAACTAGTGCATAGGGACGATTATAAGAGGGGTGCTTGTATTATAGTTCCATTTACTAGCATAGTTTGAGGGGCAAGAGAAACAACATGATTAGTTAGGGAATCAACTAGAGTGTTTAAAATGTTAAGGACACGCTTCACGTGAATGTTTGGAATCATAGGTGAGAATGTTAGGATTCTTTTGAAGAGAGAGTTGAGTCTGATGTCAGAGGGATATGTGCCAATATTTAACAGTTGAATAACATTATTTGAATCTGCAACAATTATTATAGGTTCAAGGGATAGTGATTTGACTAGAATTAAACTTAAAGAAGTCCATACATCTTTGCATGGTTATTCAAAGCCAGACCCAAGCTCCAGGTGAAAGATATTTCAATTTGTCCTTGAGGACTAAAAATAACACCCCTTGCACTTTCCACCCCATGGTTCTTCTTGGAAACCCCATCAAAGTAGAGGATAAATTCATTTAGAGACCAGATCCAATCCTTGAATTCATCTTTGTAGAAGGATAATTGCTAAGAATGAATTTTGATTAGGGAAGGAGGGGATTATTGTTGTGAAGACAATCGTGAGATCCATATTTTCTCCCTTAAATCTAGTTGTTGATATTTGTATAGTTTGGATTTCTTGACTTCATGTGTTCAACAAGTAAATATTTTCCCCTACTAGCTATTATTTTAGGGATGGTGGAGACATCCTAAAGCACCACTCTGTTTCTTGCAAGCCATAGTTTCCAGCATACAAATTTGGGAAATTCCATCCATATTCTTCTGAAAAGGGGTGTGCCTCAAAATGATGGGTGTTATTGCTTATTCCAAGTTTCGAACAATTGATATTGTTTCAAGCCATTTCACTCTAAGGAATAGCTCTTAAAAGGCATGAGTTTATACCTATTTAGAGAAGTCAGATTCCAAAAAGAGATTCTTTGTTGTCTCATTGACAACTTTACACAATGCAAACCTTTATGGCCCTTGTATTCCCCTTTTTACATATTACTAGTTGTAAGAATTTTGTTTTGGGGAAGAGTCCAATAGAATATGTTATTTTTTGGGAGAATATTCCAATTCCATATATGGTTCTAAATTCAAGGGTGATGAGGAGGACCCTTAGGGAAGGAAAGAGATTCATAGCTTGATTTTATAAAATAAAATGATTTCCTCCATCCTTTGAGATCCTCATCATAAAGAGAGCTCAGACCACATCTTGCTAGTGATGTATGAAGGGTTACTAGTAGTCTGATGTTGAATATGGACAAGTTTGGGACTAATATCCCATCTAGACCAATTTCCTGATTTTTTCCACTTCGAGAAGTCAAAGAGAGGATTTTTCGGCTCGAAGAAACTTATGCTAGAGTGGAGAAACAAAGGGAAAATTTGATAATGGGGGAGAATCCATTATGTTTTCCTTCCATATATTTATTTTCTTCTCATTTCCATATATCCACATTAAATGATAACTAATGACGAGGACTGTTGAAGCTAATAGCTTCCATATTTGTGTCCCTCCCTTAACAGTAGAAATCTGGTCTAGAAAATAACTTTTCTCCCCAGACAGGATTTTTCTGTGTATAGATTGCTTCCACCAATAATTATTCCATGTTATAAACCTTCGTAATAACTTCCCCCTCCCCCCCATCGACAAATTCATAAAGGACACATCTTCACACTTAGGTCACCATGACTTATTGAAGCTTTCACTGTTGCCCAATTAATTATGTAAAATTATTTTGTGTTTGTTTTACCACCTTGCAACATAAATCTCCTTAACTCTTTTGCTATTTCATTGAGGATTCCCATAGGGGATAACATGGCAAAAAAATTGAATATTGGGAGGGATGATAAGATTGTATTAAGGAGAAAAATCCTCCCTACTTGGTTGAGCCAATGGGCACCCCATTTATAAAATTTATGTTTGATTTTCTCAAGTGTAAAATTCCATGAAGAGGAGGATTTGGATAATTGGAATTCTAAGATACCTCAACGTAGAGTCTTCGTCTTGAAGAGTGATTTGGAGAATTCCATGAACTTATACCCTTTTGGTACTACTAATGTTTTGGGAATCAAAAGACTACGTCACTTGTTAATTAAGCCTCCATAGGCTTGGAAAAACTATTTTAGAATATATTAAATCTTGCTACTATGATTGATGGGGCACCTTCCATCAACAAATTATCATCAACAAATTGGGTATGATTTACTTCATTGACTCCCCAACTATTGACAAAACTCAGAGATTGATAACTCTTTATTCATGCTCAAGTTTCCTACTTAAATAATTAGTGAGAAGGATATAGAGCAAAGGATAAAGAGGATAGTGTTGCTTGAGCATAAACTAAGGGAGAGATCCATGGGGTGTTGATGTAGGTTGCAATCCATGCTATGAATTTGGGACCAAATCCAAATCTTAATAAAAGATCAAAGAAAAAACTATGGTGAACACGATTGAAGGAATTTGCCATGTCTAGCTCAATAATCGTTCCTTTCTCACCTATTTCCCTGCTTGAGTCAATCGCTTCTTGCACTAGAACATAATTATCTATTATCCAAATTTTTTTTGTACAAACCCTCCTTGATTTTCAAAAATGAGTTTTAGGAGGGGGAATCTTAATCTTCTTTATAGGATTTTAGAAATTATTTTATACAAAACATTGTATAGAGAGATTGGGTGGAATCTATCAAAGGTCATTGGGTTGACCTCCTTTGATATTAAAGCTGGGAATGTAGAATTTATTCCTCCCTTATTTTCGAACCATGGAAGAAATAAGAGACCATGAAAATTAGATCCTTTTTTATTATTGACTAGTAAGACTTGTAAAAATAGGTTGATAATCCATCAGGGACTTGAACTTTATTAGATTCCATTGAAGATAAAGCTTCCCAAATTTCCTTTTCTGAGTTTTCCTTTGTTAGGGTATTGTTGTCCTCCTGCATTACAAGATGAGGGATGTGCTCTCAACATATTTTCACTTGCCTCCTCATTTGTCATGGGTTGTTCGCTAAACATGTTAACATAATGCTCTAAAGTTGCTTCTTTTATTTGATTATCAATGTCTAGCATCTTCCCATTTGCTATTGATATTTTGCTAACATTATTCCTCCATACCCTCTGTTTTGCCTATATATTAAAGTATTTAGTGTTTCTATCTCCTGCTTTTAGTCATATTCTTCTTTACTTGAGCCTCCATAATTCTTATTCTGTTATTAGATTCCTCTCGTTGAGAGGTGTAGAATTGATATAAAGATCATCCGATTCCGATGAGTATTCATGGAGATATGAATTTATTTTGATTATGGAATTATTATCAAGCCGACCTACAACTCATGTAGGCTCAGAAGCCCAACAGTTGCATCTATTAAAACACCAACATTGTGTATAAATACAGGAGGAATTTTCCTCATTTGGACTCACTCATCTCATCACATCTCTCTCTCTCTACTGCACAGAAAAAAATCTCTTCTCTACTGCGCAGAAAAGGGTCTCTCCCTTACACATGTGAAGCCAGAAGCTGTCGAAACTGAAGTTGCAACTGCAGAAGTAAAGTTTGACCTGCGTGGACTAGAAGATCTCCTCATATGAACTACACTGTAGGTTCATCTGAACTTCCTCTAGAAGCTGCAACTTTTGGTGGTGGAATCAAGCCAATCCGACGGTCGGTTTGTGAGATATCGTCTGCCCTAGTTTGATGATGAAGTCGCTAATGCTGATGCTGCTGATCTAAGGTTTTCTACTACTGATATAAATCAGATTTATTGTACTATTTATCTCTGCTGAATTATTGAAGATAAAAGAAGATTTGATCAAAGGGTTTCCACACACATTGTGGGGTTTGTCCTTGGCTAGCCGCCACATCTTGTGTCTCTTGTCTTGGCTTGTTTTCTATCAATAATTTAATGTTCTATATGCACTTTACTTTATGTACATATGATTGCTAATCTGTGGAATATAATAAGGAAAAGAAGTAAACTGTTATAAGCAAAGAACATACCATAACTTAACATGGAATCAGAGCTGAGGTGAAGACAAAGCCTGAGCAAGAGCAAGAGCAATCACCGAAGAGAAGATTGGCAAGGCTATCCTAAAAGAATGATGGGGTCCTCAAAACTCTTTCCTGCCTAAGACAAGCTCCATGAGAAAGATGACTCTCACGGATGGAAGATGTCTATCAATCTAACCCTTGAGGATCAAGGAGTGTTGGATCATGTAAGAGGCAATATTGTTGAGCCTCCATCAAATGCATCCGCTGCTACCAGGAACAAATGGAAGAATGGAGAAATTAAAGCGAAGAATATCATCTAGGACTCTATCGACAAGCGCTTGGTGGCCTACATCTCTGAACTAGACACCTCCAAGGAAATATACGATACACTGGTGAGTTTATTTAAAGTTAATGATGCAAATCAAGTTTTGTTTCTTAGAAATAAGCTGAGGGAAATCAAGAAGGGTAAAGATGAGAGTATGCAAGCATACTTCTTAAGAATCACCGAGATCAAGAACGATCTCCTATCTATTGGGGAGATTGTTACTGACAGAGAAATGGCACTCACAACTCTTAGAGGATTACCATCCGAATGGTACATGTTCAGGACTACTCTTTTGAACAATAACATAATTCTTGGTTTCGAGGAATTAATGGCTAGATGCATTCAAAAAGAAACAAGGGTAGAAGAGCAAGAAATGCCCTTGCCGAAAGGTCCTCCTGCTGCCTTTTCTTCTCATGCTAAGAAAAGAAATAATTCCGAGTCTAAATAAAAAAGAAAGGCTGAACCTAAGGGTGGAAGAAAAGGACGATGTTACATTTGCAATAAAGTAGGTCACTATGCGAGGGAATGCCCTGATAGAAAGGAATCTCACCGTGACGATGATCAAAATCCCTCTCATGGTAATCGAAGGGATGGAAAATTCAATAGCAAAGGTAAAAGGAATGCTGGAAATCAAGGAAGAGGACAACCATTCAAGAAGACTAGAAATTCTAGGATTTATTAAATGCACCTGACCTCAAAAAGAACCCGGTGTCCATCTCGACAATGGAAGACAAAGGCTACAAGGTAACCTTCAGTGATGGCAAGGTACGTATATGGAAAAATAATGTTAAAGATGCCTTTAATCTTGGGTTTCGTGTTGAATCATTATATCAGGTCAATGGAAGTCTGCTAGGTGTCATGTCTTATGACACATCTCTTCAGTCCGAACTTTGGCATCGGAGATTTGCCCCCCTTCATTATAAAGCTCTACTCGGTGTAAGACAAATGGTGACAGGGATGCCCAAATTACGAGTAGAGAAAGAAGGTGTATGTCCAGGATGTGCAGAAGGAAAGCTCAAAAGGGGACCATTCCCCTCAAGCCTAAGCAAGACCTCCGATATATTACAGTTGGTTCACTCAGGCATACCTGAGGTTGGAATTAAGAGGGAGACTACTACACCACATACTCCAGAGTACAATGGTGTGGCACCGTATGATTGTGGAAGCTATCTCTATGGGTAGATGATGTAACAATGCCTGATGTGGAAGAACCGATGGATCCTATTTATCCACCTGAGCCTTCCTCTTCTAGGAAGAGGCCTTCATGGCTTAGGGGGATACTTGATGATGCTAAAAGACATGCTGCACCCCGAGGAACCTTCTATGAAAGTAAGAAACCTAACAGGTATCAAGGATACCTGACCATCATGAGCAAGATCATACAAAATGAGCCTTCATCATTCTCAGATGCCGTCAAGCATCAAGTATGGAAGGATGCTATGACCATTATGGAGAATGATGTCTGGGAAGTAGTTCCCAGACCCCAGGACAAAACAATTGTTACTTCAAAATGGCTTTACAAGATAAAGCTGCAACAGATGGAAGTACAGAATAGTATAAGGCTCGTTTTGTTGCTCGTGGTTTCTCCCAGAAGGAAGATATAGACTATGATGTGATATTGCACTTGTTGCCAGATATACGACCATTCGCTTAATCATAGCCCTTGTGGCTTCACAAGGATGGAACCTACATCAGATGGATGTCAAGACCGCGTTCTTGCATGGTTCGATCAAAGAAGAGGTCTATGTGGAGCAACCCGAAGGATTTGATATTTATGATTAAAAATCTCATGTATGCAGGTTGAATAAGGCTCTCTATGGGCTGAAGCAAGCACCTTAAGCATGGTATGAGAGGATCGATAGCTACTTGATGAAGCTAGGATTCACTAGGAGTGAAGCCTATCCTAACCTTTACTTTAAGGTTGAATATGACAAGCCTCTCATATTGGTGTTGTATGTGTATGACCTCTTTCTAATAGGTGCATACCCTCTCATTCACAAATGTAAGAGGGAGTTGGCTTCTGAATTTGAAATGAAGAACCAAGGACTTGAAGTGTGGCAGAAGCCAAGGGAAATTTTCTTATCTCAAGGAAAATATGTGGTGAAGATTCTGAAAATATTTGGTATGGTGGATTGCAAGCTTGTGACTACCTCGAGGATCTTAACTTTCAGAAGTTATATGGTAGTGATGTCGAACCAGATGCCTTTGAGTTTCAAAAAAGAACTCATTCGCGTTGATGTTCTTGGTGAACCTCCATTCGAACATATGTTTTGCAGTTAGCATTGTGAGCTCATATTTGGTTGAGCCTCACTAGATTAGTGCCAAGAATCTTCTGGGATGTCTCCAGGACACAATCTCTCATGGATTGAGATACACTACCGGAAATATGAAGCTGCATGATTATTTGAATTCTGATTGGGCAGGTAGAGTGGAGGATCACTGGAGCAATTTTTAGTGCCGTTTCTCTTTGGATTCTGCTTTGAGATAATGGATGAGCAGGAAGCAGAAGTCGGTTGCCATAAGCACCGTCGAGACCAGATACATATCTACGAGTATGATCTCGTATGAAGCTGCCTGGTAGGGGAAGCTCTTCAGTGAGCTGTTTGAACACATACCACTGTGATTCTCTATATCAACCAGAGGTGGGATTCAATTATTGAGGAATCCCTTATTCGTCGATTGCTCCAGTAGATAGATATCATCTGGGATATGGTAAGTCGATGAGCAAGGAGGCTCCATCGCATTAAGATGATGTACAAGTCGATACACCTTGTCAAAGCCTTGAGGAAAGATCTAATCTGTGATTTTCCCAAACGACTTGGAGACGTCAAGAAACCCTTGTACAAGGGTCCTACATGTTGCATACATTGAGCTCTAGGAGCTCTGAGGGCTTGCGGTTCTTACTGGAGCAACATACAACCATAGGGTGACTCACCCTCCCCTGGTGGTGCGCACTGGAACAAGATGATTCGCTCTCTTGTGGGACAAGATGATTCGCTCTCTTGTGGAACAGGATGATTCGCTCTCCTGTGTAGCAGGATGATTAGTTCTCTTGTGAGGCTTGGATTGATGTGTTCTCCATGGCGATTGTAGCAGGGTTGATGTGTTCTCCATGGCGATTGTTGCAGGATTGATGTGTTCTCCTGTGAGGCCTAGATTGATGTGTTCTCCATGGCGATTGTAGCAGGATTGATGTGTTCTCCTGTGAGGCCTGGATTGATGTGTTCTCCATGGCGATTGTAGCAAGATTGATGTGTTCTCTTGTGAGGATGGGATTGATTAAGTTCTCCTATTGAGGCATCCTACCCATGCAGTCTGGGACTCATGGGAAGTACCTCTTATCTGATCAATGAGCAGGGAAATGAAGTTAGGGACCATAGTAGTACCAATGGACGCATCGCTGTATCTACCATACTCCCTACGCTAGGATGACCTCCATTGATCTGGGATCAATGATACTGGTCTGGGACAAGTGGTAGGAGTTGTACCATACTATGATGCTGATTTCGGGTCCGTTAAGACTGGTCTGGGACCAGTGGTACATACTCTGAGACTAACTTTGTGCCAGTGCAGTACTGGTCTGGGACCAGTGAGAGTGGTACATACTACGACGCTGACTTCGGGTCGGTTGAGATTGGTCTGGGACCAGTGGTACACTCTCTGAGACTGCGATACTGGTCTGGGACCAGTGGTAGGAGTGGTACCTACTATGAAGCTAACTTCGGGTGGGTTGAGACTAGTCTGGGACCTGTGGTATGCACTCTGAGACTAACTTTGAGTCAGTGGAGGATGATACTGGTCTGGGACCAGTGGAGTTGTACTCACTATGACGCTAACTTTGGGTTGGTTGAGACTGGTTTGGGACCAATGGTACATACTTTGAGATTGACTTTTAGTCAGTATGATACATCCTCGATCATTTCTTCTTCTTCATAATTCAGACAAAAGCAGAGCAGAACAGAACAATGCAAGAGCAGAGTAGAACAGAGCAAAGCAACACAGATCAGTACAGGGCAAATCAAGACAAAGCAGAATAAGCAGAATAGAGCAGAGCAGGACAAGGGTCAGGCAATACAGGGCAGTGCATTTGATGGATGAATAGTAATGATCGATAGACAGATTGCAGATGAAGTTCTCCTTAGTTGAGAGGGAGTGTTAAAATTGGCAACTAGGGCAAAAATTCATGTGGGTCATCTTATTCATGGCTGATAATATTTTTATTAAATTCCTCTTGTCGAGAGTTGTAGGATTGATATAAAGATCATCCGATTCTGATGAGTATTCATGGAGATATGAATTTATTTTGATTATGGAATTATTATCAAGCCGACCTACAACTCATGTAGGCTCAGAAGTCCAACAGTCGCATCTATTTAAACACCAACATTGTGTATAAATACAGGAGGAATTTTCCTCATTTGGACTCACTCATCTCATCACATCTCTCTCTCTCTCTACTGCATAGAAAAGAGTCTCTTCTCTATTGAGCAGAAAAGGGTCTCTCCCTCACACATGTGAAGCCGGAAGCTGTCGAAACTGAAGCTGCAACTGCAGAAGTAAAGTTTGACCTGTGTGGACTAGAAGATGTCCTCATCTGGACTGTGCTATAGGTTCATCTGAACCTCCTCTGGAAGCTGCAACTTTTTGTGGTGGAATCAAGCCGACCCGACAGTCGGTTTGTGAGATATTGTCTGCCCTAGTTTGATGATGAAGTCGCTAATGTTGATGCTGCTGATCTAGGGTTTGCTACTGCTGATATTAATCAGATTTATTGTACTATTTCTCTCTGCTGAATTATTGAGGATAAAAGAATATTTGATCAAAGGGTTTCCCCACACATTGTAGGGTTTGTCCCTAGCTAGTTGCCACATCTTGTGTCTCTCGTCTTGGCTTGTTTTCTATCGACCGTTTAATGTTCTATCTGCACTTTACTTTATGTACATATGATTGCTAATCTGTGGAATATAATAAGGAAAAGAAGTAAACTGTTATAAGCATAGAACATACCATAACTTAACAGAGTCTCTGTCAGTGAGACACTACTCGAAATCCCATGGGGAGCTACTACTACGACCCCATATAGAGCAATAGGTGATGTAGGGGAGCTACTACTCAACCCATATTATTGCCTACCGATCTTCCCAACAATTACCCTTAAGATTCATGTGGTAGAACACCTACATCATAATCCTGGCTTGGATGAGATACCCGACTTACCAAGAGGTAAGCGTCACACACCTCCAAGCCTCCTCAACCTAGGGACAATCCCAACATGCCTAGCTTGTGGGTATGATGCCAACTGGGGTATAATCTGCAAAGACCAATATAGGGTGAGCTACTAATCCAACCCTATGGGTAACAAATAGGGGTGAAACCCTATTTTCCAGAGACCCCTCAAGCCCAGGAGACCTCAATCTCAATTCCTCACCCTAGGAGCTCAAAAAAGGGGGAAGAGTTGGTTTAGTGTGCTCGATCAGTGATGCCCCTTATCAGGAATGGGCACATCCATCAGTCCAAGCCGCTCTATGAAGACCAAGAACTTCCCTTTCGGTAAAGCCTTGGTGAGAATATATGCAATCTTCTCATCAAAGATATCATGGTAGATCCAAGACTGAAACAACATCCAGATGTTTTCCCCTTTGATAACGTTTCCTGCTTAGTTAGCATCTGTGTATCCATGAAGTCGAACATCTTTGGTAAAGTTTTTCAAACCAAGTGTGATTGTCCCATGCAAATATCTCAAAAAATGTGTTTGGAAATGGTCTAATGTGCATGAAGAGGCTCGATCATGAATTGAATCAATGTGTTCATTGCATAGCATATGTCTGGACGAGAGTTCATAAGGAACATCAAAGCCCCAATCAACTCTCTATGCTCAGATGGATTCACCAAATTGGGTCCTGCAGCTTCTCCACATAACTTTTTGAAGTTCATTTCCATCGGTGTGGTCATGGATTTGCTGTTGGCATTTTGGCACAGGTGTGGCGCTTTGATACAGGTGTTGTCCTTGATGGCAACTCTCTTTGATGACAGATCTCCGTTCAGACTACAGAATAAAGAGAAATCTAATATACGCCGGTTAATCAAGTCCAAGTTGCGTATACACGCTGGTAATATGCATGCTAAGTCGCGTATACGCAGGAGAGCTATATACGAAGGCGCGTATACACGCAGATGCATGAACATAAAAGGGCGTATATGTCGGGAAGTTTCCTTTTGGTCCATGGTAGTTAGTCCTCGGTACTTGTGCCCATGTCTTTGGACCAAAGTACCTCGATAGACGTGTAGATCTCTAGTTTTGAAGTTGATGGTTTTGGATTTCTATGGTTTTGGCTCTTGGTATTGAGCTAGGCCTAAGGCTATATAAGGAGGAGAAGATCATTAGGCAAATCATCAAGTAAAGGCTTGAACATCTGAAGAAGAAAGAGATCTGGTATGCAGGTTCTGGGTTGCTTGATCTAAGCTAAGGAGAGATCACTTTGGTTGATGAAAGACTAGATCCAAAGGATAGATCGGGATCTAATGATTTGAAATGCACTATTATGATATGGTTGATTATGCGTATTTCTAGATCTGCATACTGACGCAGTGTTATGTTCTGGGTCTAACTGATGTCTGGTACAGCTGCAAGTTGATAGAATTTATTTTTAGATCTGTACGCAGGTTGGCTTCGGTAAAAGCGCGTGTATACGCGGGTTTCTCTCATTGAAGTAGCGTATATATTTTTGGAGCTTGATTTTTGAGTTACAGTTGGGTCTGACTGTTATTGCAGAGTTCTGTAGTCTGCTCTGTGTTCTGGTAACTGGTGTTTGACAGGGTTTCAGTGGTTCAGTGATTGATGATGCTAGTATTGGATGTTTTGTGCTTCAATGATTTGATGTGAAAGTTGAATGAATTGTGGTCTTCAGATTGTAACGTTGTGCTTCAGGAATATCCAGTCTGAAAATGTATGAAAGGTGGTACCTGAAGGAAAGAAGATTGTAGGCCAGCACCTACGTACTAGTATCTTGGCTAGTACAAGAGCAAAGGGGGTTGGAGCTCCCTTCCAAGGAAGTTTGGAGAACGAGAGAAGGTTGTAGCCTTCTGCAGGTTGTAGCCTGCGTACTGGTATAAGGCTGCACTAGTACAAAAGGATTGTAAACTGAAGTTTCATATTAAAGATAGAGACGACTTGCAGCAGGTGGTTTTCACCCACATTGGGTTTCCACCTTATATCTTGGTGTTCATATGTGTGGTTCTGTGTGATCTGTTCTACTGCATCTGTTTACTCTTAATATGGTGAATAATGTCCTCATGCACTTAACTGAAGATAAACTGACTGAATTATAAGATTTCTAGTTATACGCTGTTTTCTTTATTCACAGTTGCGTGTACACGCTGGTTCACTTAACGAAAGTAGCGTATATGTTTCTGAGCATTGAAAAAGTTTTATAGTTCTGATAATACTGATTCACCCCCCCTCTCAGTATTATTTCCAACAATTGGTATCAGAGCAGGTCCTTCAGAGAAGCTTGATCGCTTGAAGGTAGATCGTTCACCATGAGCAACTACGAGAGAGAAGCATCAATCAGGCCACCGATTTTTGATGGGACAAACTTCAATTATTGGAAGGTAAGAGTTACTGCATATCTTCAATCTCTTGGTACAGAAGTTTGGGACATTGTAGAAACAGGCTATGCTTTTCCTTCAGCTACTCCTACAGATCCAGCTGAGAAAAAGAAGTATGAAACAAATGCAAAAGCAGTCAGTACTCTATTAGGAAGTATATCCCAAACAGAATTCATGAAGGTAATGCACTTCAAATCAGCAAAAGAGATATGGGACAAAATGATCACGAGCTATGAAGGAGATGAACAGGTAAAACAAGCTAAACTTCAAACTCTCAGGATTCAATATGAGACTCTCAAGATGTATAATGATGAAAGTGTTGCTAATTATTTTCTTCGGGTAGATGAGATTGTTAATTGTATGAAAAATTTGGGTGAAGAAATAAAAGAGGCTATAGTAGTTCAAAAGATTCTAAGATCATTATCCCCCAAGTTTGAATCTAAAGTATCTGCAATAGAAGAAAAGGAAAATCTCCGTGTTCTCACTATGTCTCAGCTACATGGAATTCTAACTGCTTATGAAATGAGAAAGGGAGGTCCATCAGACAGAAGGGAAGCTGCTTTTAAGGCATCAGGCAAAGAAGATTACTATGAAGCAAGCCATGTTCCAGAAGAAGAGGAAGAAGAATCAAATTTTGTCAGAAGTCTTCAAAGGGGTTCTGGAAGGTTCAGAGGTAAGCTACCTTTCAAATGCTTTGCTTGTGGAAGAGTAGGTCATTATGCTGCAAAATGTCCTTATAAGGATAAAGGAAAGGAACCTGCTAGATGGAACAAGAAACTAAGTGCAAATAAGAAAAGCTACTACACCCATGAAGATAGTGATGGTTTATCAAACAGTGATGAAGATGAACAAGGTAATAAATATAAGTTGTTAATGGCATTTGAAGATGATGATTATGAGGATGCTGTAGATGTGAATAACCTCTATGATGAAATTACTAGACTCAAGAGATGTATAGAAGAAAAGAGTGTGATCATTGATACTCTACAATTTCAAATTGATGAAAAAGAAAAACATCTTGAAAAACTAGAAGGTGAAATTGTTGGTCTCAGAAAAGAAATTGAGAAAACAAAAGCTATTAATCTTAAGTTTGTCAAAGGATCTGAAACCTTGGATGAGATTATCAATGTGCAGCGATCTCCTATGATCAAGACAGGTCTTGGATATAATGGAGAAACATCTCAAGCCTCTACCTCTAAAAGTTATCTTGATGCAGCAAGGAGAAGCGAGCAAAGGCCAAATAAAAGTCATCAGGTGAATCAGGGACAGTTTATCTCAAGAACAAATAAAGACCATCAAGAAATTCAGGGACAAACAGCCTTAAGGACAAACAGAAGCTACAATCAGCCACAGGTAAAATCTTCCCAATTTGCTCCAAGAATGAATAGAAGCTACAATCGGTTGGATGATAGATCTGATTATCGCAGAAGTTTCTTTAATGGCCAATGCTTTTCTTGCCATAACTTCGGTCACAAAGCAGCTCAATGTGTTGCCTACAAAACAATCATGACTAGAGAAGCTCAAAAGCAAGGGAGAATGACTGGAACCATGAAAAGGACTTATAACAATTTTTCGGTTCTTGAAAATGAAGTTGAATGCTCTATTTGTAATAACTTTGGTCATGAAGACTCTGAATGCAGGAGCAGATTCCGGAAGACAACTCAGAAGGAACAAACCTCAAATGTTAGAACATGGAGAATAAAAGAATCACAACCAGAAAGATGTGGGATAGCCTTTTATGCAGAAGGTCAAGAAAGTCTATGGTACATTGACAGCGGATGTTCGAAGCATATGACAGGGGACAAAGAAAAGCTTGAGTCATATACCGCATTAGAAAAGGGGAAGAAAGTTTCTTTCGGGAACGATATCTCTGCAGCCATAAAAGGAAAAGGTGTTGCTCCGTTGAAAGAGGAGGTCAAAGCAGGAAATGTTTTATATGTTGATGGATTGAAGCATAATCTTCTCAGTGTCAGTCAGATGTGCGATCAAGGAACTGAGGTAATATTTAGATCAAATGGATGTTGTGTTCGCGATCTTGATACAGGTAAAACAGTGATCAAAGGAAGAAGGACTCCAAATAATCTATATATCTTTGAGGAAAGACAACAATGCTACTTAAGCAAGGATGATGAACATTGGCTATGGCATCGGAGGTTGGGGCATCTAAGCTTTTCACAAATAAGGAAAGCATGCAAATATCAGGCAGTTCGTGGTCTTCCAGATATCAAAATTCCAGACAATACCATATGCAAATCTTGTCAATTTGGAAAGAAAACCAGAACTAACTTTCCAGAAAAGGAAGGATCAGCTAGCATGCCTCTCGAGCTAGTCCATACAGATGTATGTGGTCCATTTAGGAAGAGGACACCTCGAGGAGAAGAATATCTGATATTATTCATTGATGATTTCTCCAGATTTGTTTGGTTAGGGCTCATGAAGCACAAAGATGAAGCATTCGAAAAATTCAAATCCTTCAAAGCCTTGGTTGAAAATGAATCAGGACACAAAATTAAGTGCCTTAGATCTGACAGAGGTGGGGAATTTACCTCAAACGAATTTTTCGATTTCTGTGAAGAACATGGGATAAGAAGAGAATTCTCTACAGCTAGAACTCCTCAGCAAAATGGGGTTGCGGAAAGAATGAACAGAACAATCCAACAAATGGCTCGTGCTATGCTTGATGAATCAGGTACTCCCGCAACCTTCTGGGGTGAAGCTGCACATGCTGCGGTTATTATTCTTAACAAAACAAATGTCCGAGTAAACAGCACTCAAACACCTCATGAGCTCTGGAGTGGTGAGACTCCTTCGGTGAAGCACTTCAAAATCTTTGGGAGCAAATGTTATATTAAAAATACTGATGAGAAACTTGGCAAACTTGAACCAAGAGCAGATGAGGGCATTCTTCTTGGTTACTCTCCACATAGCAAAGCATACAAGTGCTACAATAAAAGACTTGGCAAAATTGTTGACAGCATTGATGTAGTGGTTGATGAGAAGGGATATATTCCTAGGCAAGTTCACCATGAAGACATTGAAGAAGATGAAGGTTACCCTCAAAGACGGAATGATGAAGAAGAAGAACCTCAAGAAGAACCAGAGGAGCAGACAAGAATAGAAGAGAAGACTCCATCCAGATATGTTCAAAAGAATCATCCGGAATCTCAGATTGTGGGGCAGAAAGAAGCAGGAGTACAAACAAGAAGGACACTTGCAGAAGCTTCAAGCTATTTGGCATTACTCTCCTCCACTGAACCACAAAATGTGAAAGAGGCATGCAAGGATGAATGTTGGGTCAAAGCAATGGATGAAGAACTTGAGCAGATCGAAAAGAACAACACTTGGGAATTAGTTCCTAGACCAAAAGATAAAAATGTAATAGGAACAAAATGGGTCTTCAAGAATAAATTGAATGAAAATGGAGAAGTAATTAGGAACAAGGCCAGACTCGTTTGTAAAGGGTATGCACAGCAAGAAGGAATAGATTTTGAAGAGACCTTTGCTCCTGTGGCAAGACTTGAGGCTATCCGAATGTTCCTTGCTCTCTCAAGCTTTCAAAACTTCAAGGTATTTCAAATGGATGTGAAATCAGCCTTTCTGAATGGAGACTTAGAAGAAGAAGTATATATTGAGCAGCCAGATGGTTTCATTCTTGGGAATGATCCAAACCTTGTATGCAGATTAAAAAAGGCTCTCTATGGACTCAAACAAGCTCCAAGGGCTTGGTACTATCGGTTGGACAAATATCTTCACCAACAAGGCTTTTCAAAAGGATCAGCAGATAGCAATCTCTATATAAAAGTTGAAAATAACAAATTGCTAATTCTTGTTGTTTATGTAGATGATATTATCTTTGGCAGCAATGAAGAGACTATGAGTCAAAACTTTGCCTCGGTTATGCAAAAAGAATTCGAAATGTCACTACTTGGAGAATTGACATATTTTCTTGGATTGCAAATTCAACAAAATGAAGGAGGTATCTTCTTGTCTCAAACCAAATACCTCAAGCAGATCTTGAAGAAGTATGGCATGGAAGAGTCAAAGCCAGTATGTACACCCATGGTTACAGGATGCAGCCTCAGTGCAAATGATGAATCAGCAGCAGTTCACCAACCCACTTATAGATCCATGATTGGGAGTTTGCTCTATCTGACAGGTACCCGACCAGATATTACACATGCAGTAGGAATTGTTGGAAGATTTCAAGCCAACCCAAAGGAAACTCATCTTCAGGCAGTCAAAAGAATCTTCAAGTATCTTCAAGGGACCCAAAACTATGGCTTATGGTATCCTAGAAATACAGATCTCACTCTTCATGCTTACACAGATGCAGATTGGGCTGGAAGTGTGGATGATAGGAAAAGCACAAGTGGTGGTGCCTTCTTCATGGGTTCCAGATTAGTATCTTGGTTCAGCAAGAAACAGAGTTCGATTGCCTTATCTACAGCTGAAGCAGAATATGTGGCTGCGGCATCTTGTTGCACACAACTTCTTTGGATGATGCAGACCTTGCAGGACTTTCAAATCACTTGCACTCCACCAGTTTCTATCTTATGTGATAATACTAGTGCAATCAGCATTTCAAAGAATCCAGTCATGCACTCAAAGACCAAGCACATACCAATCAAGTACCATTTTCTCCGGGAACAAGTGCTTGAGCAGAAGGTCAAGTTGGAGTATGTTCCTTCTAAGGAACAAGCTGCTGATATTCTCACAAAACCACTGCCCAGGGAAACTTTTGAATATCTCAGACAAAAGCTGGGAGTAGTTGATGCTTCATCCTGCTGTTGAAGCTTGTCTGTTCTACAGAAAAGTTGGTATACGCAAGTTACGTAAGGTATATACGCGTATACACGCCGATTTATGTGGGGAAAGTCGCGTGTATGGCGTACGCTTGTTGCAGAGATTATATCCGCGTGCATACGCTGTTTTGTACAGGATAAATCGCGTATATGGAGTTCTGAGCAGCAAGGGCAAACTCTGGTTTGAAAAGGTCTGAGATGGGTATGTCAGAATCCTTCAGACACAGTTTCAGAAGGTGCAGCAGGCACAGGTTCAGGGGGAGCAGCTTAAAAGTCTCATAAAGCATTGTTGGCATTTAGATGCTTTGGTTATTGGTTTCAGGAGAAGGAGCTCAGAAAGAAACCCTGGTTGCTGATCTAAAAGATGTTTATCCGATGCTGCTGGTGACTTTCATAAGTCTTGGTCTAGACCTGTTGTCTCTATGTCATGTATCTCTTTTGTGATATCTCTTTTATGATGTCAAGGTCATGTAACGGCCTATGTTGGTTTCCCCACTATGCCTGGGATGATTGATGTAATATAATTGGTTGTTTCTGATGTGTCCCCTCTTGGTAGGGAGTATGGATGTATGTATTGAGTCTTTTGGTGATAGGAAGGTTCCTTATGGTGTAGAAGTCTTGGTTCTTGTTGAAGAACATCTTTTACAGGGGGAGCATGATTCAACACAGCCAAGCAGAGGTATCAGCATGTACTCAGGGGGAGCATAGCCCTTTGCCCTTGATGACAAAGGGGGAGAATGATTCTAAGGATCTTGAGGTTGCCATCAAGTCCAAAGGGGGAGATTGTTGGCATTTTGGCACAGGTGTGGCGCTTTGATACAGGTGTTGTCCTTGATGGCAACTCTCTTTGATGACAGACCTCCGTTCAGACTACAGAATAAAGAGAAATCTAATATACGCCGGTTAATCAAGTCCAAGTTGCGTATACACGCTGGTTATATGCATGCTAAGTCGCGTATACGCAGGAGAGATATATCGAAGGCGCGTATACACGCAGATGAATGAACATAAAAGGGCGTATATGTCGGGAAGTTTCCTTTTGGTCCATGGTAGTTAGTCCTCGGTACTTGTGCCCATGTCTTTGGACCAAAGTACCTCGACAGACGTGTAGATCTCTAGTTTTTGAAGTTGATGGTTTTGGATTTCTATGGTTTTGGCCCTTGGTATTGAACAAGGCCTAAGGCTATATAAGGAGGAGAAGATCATTAGGCAAATCATCAAGTAAAGGCTTGAACATCTGAAGAAGAAAGAGATCTGGTATGCAGGTTCTGGGTTGCTTGATCTAAGCTAAGGAGAGATCACTTTGGTTGATGAAAGACTAGATCCAAAGGATAGATCGGGATCTAATGATTTGAAATGCACTATTATGATATGGTTGATTATGCGTATTTCTAGATTTGCATACTGACGCAGTGTTATGTTCTGGGTCTAACTGATGTCTGGTACAGCTGCAAGTTGATAGAATTTATTTTTAGATCTGTACGCAGGTTGGCTTCGGTAAAAGCGCGTGTATACGCGGGTTTCTCTCATTGAAGTAGCGTATATATTTTTGGAGCTTGATTTTTGAGTTACAGTTGGGTCTGACTGTTATTGCAGAGTTCTGTAGTCTGCTCTGTGTTCTGGTAACTGGTGTTTGACAGGGTTTCAGTGGTTCAGTGATTGATGATGCTAGTATTGGATGTTTTGTGCTTCAATGATTTGATGTGAAAGTTGAATGAATTGTGGTCTTCAGATTGTAACGTTGTGCTTCAGGAATATCCAGTCTGAAAATGTATGAAAGGTGGTACCTGAAGGAAAGAAGATTGTAGGCCAGCACCTACGTACTAGTATCTTGGCTAGTACAAGAGCAAAGGGGGTTGGAGCTCCCTTCCAAGGAAGTTTGGAGAACGAGAGAAGGTTGTAGCCTTCTGCAGGTTGTAGCCTGCGTACTGGTATAAGGCTGCACCAGTACAAAAGGATTGTAAACTGAAGTTTCATATTAAAGATAGAGACGACTTGCAGCAGGTGGTTTTCACCCACATTGGGTTTCCACCTTATATCTTGGTGTTCATATGTGTGGTTCTGTGTGATCTGTTCTACTGCATCTGTTTACTCTTAATATGGTGAATAATGTCCTCATGCACTTAACTGAAGATAAACTGACTGAATTATAAGATTTCTAGTTATACGCTGTTTTCTTTATTCACAGTTGCGTGTACACGCTGGTTCACTTAACGAAAGTAGCGTATATGTTTCTGAGCATTGAAAAAGTTTTATAGTTCTGATAATACTGATTCACCCCCCCTCTCAGTATTATTTCCAACATTTGCATTCTTTCATTCCAAATCTCTCTAATAGCTTGACAACATATTTTCCTTGTGAAAGGAAAATCTATCCGGGCCTTTGCCACACCTCAAGGCCTAGAAAGTAGTGCATGAGTCCAAGGTCCTTCATCTCTAATTCAGAGGCTAGATCCCTCTTACACTCGATTATCAGAGGCTCACTACCTATCAAGAATAGATCATCAACATATAAAACCAAAACCGACAACATACCTTAGACTACCTTGAAGTAGAGGTTGGGAACAACATTTATTCTTGTGAATCCCAACTTCATCAAATAACTATCTATGCAGGCACACCATGCTCTTGGGGATTGCTTTAAACCATACAATCCCTTCTTTAATCTAAAAACATGTGTCTTTCGATCCTCTACTTCAAATCCTTATGGTTGCTCAACATACACTTCTTCTTGTAACATGACATAGAGGGATGCAATATTTATGTCCATCTAATGAAGGGTCCGTCCTTGACTTGCAGCAAGGTAAACTATCGAACTAATGGTTGTATATCAAGCCACAGGTGAAAATATATCGTCATAATATTCTCCCTCTTTCTATGAGAATCCTCAAGCCACGAACCTCGCCTTGTATTTTTCAATGCTACCATCAACTCCATGCTTGATCTTGAATAACCACTTCGAAGTTAACACGAATTTCCTCTTCTGTCTTGGCACAACATCCCATACATCATTCTTCATAATTGATTCATATTCTTCGGCCATAACATCTTTCCAAACTTTTTATTTTACGACTTCTTCAAATGTGGAAGGTTTAACTTGAATCATAGCACTCATTGCTGCAACATATCCTTGGTACATGCATGGCTGCTTCCTTTCTCTAAATCATCTTCGAACGGGAACTTGTTTTTCATCATCCTGTAGATTGTCACATAGCTAAAGTGGTCTCTTCCTAGTGGGAGGATTACATGGAGGAGGATCTAAAGGATTCATGGTCTCCATTGGATCATCAAAAATATTTGTCTTAGATTCGGGCACGGAAGGACCATCCAAAATATCCATATCATCATTCTTCTCAGGAGGAGGAGGTAGAGGAAGGTCCCCTGCTTTTCCAAGGTTGACATCTTCATCGAATGTAAAATCCCTGCTAATTTCGACCTTCCCTTAACCAGGAATATATATTCTAAATGCCTTAGAATTTTCACAATATCCAACAAACACACCTTTTCTTCCTGTAGCTTCCAATTTGTTCCTTTTGTCCTTTGGCACATGGAAATATACGAGACATCCAAATATGCAGAGATGACCAATGTCGGGCTTGACACTTGTAAATACTTCTTCGGGGGTCTTGTTTTCTAAAGATTGATGAGGCACCCTGTTTTGGACATATACAACAACATGTGAAGCTTCGACCCAAAGGTACTTAGGAAACTTTTGATCTTGGATCATTTCTCGGGTAGCTTCTACTATAGACCTATTCTTCCTTTCATCTAGACCATTTTGTTCGAGAGTATATGGAACAATTGTTTCCTTCTTGATACCTTCCTTCTTGTAAAAGTCAATGAACTCATTTGAAATATATTCTCCACCATTATCGAACCTGAATATTTTGATCTTTCCCTGTTTGATTTTTAACCAATGCTTTAAACTCCTTGAATGTTTCGAAGACTTCATCCTTATGCTTCAAATAGTATATCCATGTATTTCTTGAAAAGTCACCAATGGATGTGATGTAGTAGAGATAACCACAAATAGAGTGCATGGGCATCAGACCACATATGTCAGAATGAATGAGATGGAGGATGTTAGTGGTCTTGTTCTTGCTAGAGGGGAATGGTCCCCTTGTCATCTTTGCACTCACACATCCTAGACATACTCCATCATGTTGATCTTGAACCTTTGGAATCCCTGAGACCAATTTCTCCAATTTCGGAAGAGCATCATAGTGTAGATGTGCCAACCTTCAATGCCATAATTCATTTAGATGATTAGTATTATGAACTAATGCTAGTAGTGGTCCCCAATGTGAATGTATTTCTTACAGGTGATTCAATAGGCCAAGAAAGAAATTTTCCCTTGATGAAGGCAACCCTCATCCCTTTGTTTTCTAATGCAGATATTGATACCAAATTCTTCTTCAATCCAGGGACATACATCACATCCTGTAGCAATATATATTCTCCAAAATTCAAATGAAATTTGACGAACCCACAACCTTTAACAAGATGAGTGGAGTTGTCTCCAAGAATGATTTTCAAATTTGACTACCTCTCAACCAAATTAGAGAGAACTTCCTTATAACCAAAGAAGTGATGAGTGGCCCCACTATCAACCAACCAACTATCCCATGAATCCGGAGGAGATGAACTAGTAAGCACAGAAATGAGAATATTTTAGATTGATTCGCAACATTACATTCATACCTGAAGAATTTTGACTTCTTTTTAGGATGATGATCTTCTTCATGGTCACTTGGAGTATCTCTTCTTCTTCTTTCATATCTTCCATAATGGTCATTTATTTGGTCATCTCTCCTTGTTTGATCATTGAACATGTTATTGTTGCTTCTAGTATTGTAGTGTGTCCATTATTCTTCTTGGGGCACTCTCGAGCATAGTGGCCTTTCTTATGACAACTGTAGCATTCAATGTTCACAAATTCCTTTCTTCTACTTGTGTTTCGAGGAGGAGGCTTTCTTTATGGATATCCTTTCCCTTTCTTCTTCTTCTTATCATGAGTGATGAATGCAACAAAATATCCTTCTTCATGTTTTTGGATTCTTCCTCTTGATATCATCCTTGACTCTTCTTGAGCGAGATGTTCAACAATTTCATCAAATGACGAGAGGACATTGTTATTACTTATGGCAGTGATGAAGGTTTACCAAATAGGAGGGAGACCTCTTAGAGTCACAATCACCAGTTCCCTTTTAGACTCAAATTCTCCAACTCTTTGCAATTGATATTTAAGATGAGATATCCTCATTATGTAGGATTGCACAAAATCTCCTTTGTTCATCTTGGTGTCTTTGAGTTGATGTTTCAAGGAGATGATTTCATTCAAATTGTTGAATTCATACATGCAGACTATCTTATCATATATGTCTTTAGATATTCTCAAGTTTCCAACATATGAAAGTAAATTATCTTGTAAACCATTAACTATAATTTTCTTTTCTTTTAACTCACCTTCTTATGCTTGTTTTTACAACAGCGGAAGCATTCTTCAGAGGCTGAGGTACTTTTCCTTGAATGTAGTCCAAAACATCATTGTTATCAACTATGATCTCCAACCTGACTTTCCATGCAGAAAAATTGGATGAGTCACCCAACTTCTCATCACTCTTGAAGAAGGAAGTCATCTTGACTTTGACTATATCGACTCTTTCAACTTTCCAAAGATGATTGCTTCAAAGCTTGTCTCCTTTTGGGATTGTCCTTCACCTTAGCTTTGATACCATGTTAATTTTCAGATTGTTCTATGTTGTATCAATTACTTTAGCCCAATTCCACACTTCAATTAACAATGTTTCCAATTACAATTAGTCTTTCCATTCATCAACAGTAATTGAAGATAGAAAAATAAATGCAATGACAAAGGAGACAATCAACACATCAACAAGAGACACTAGATTTGGTCAAAGACCAGGGAAAAAACCCACTAGGGGGAAAACCCTTTGAAATTATTCTTCTATTAGATTATCATAAAATGTTCAGTACAGAGTAAAATGAGCCTAATACAATATCAACAATACAATCCAATAACATTCAGAAACAAGTTTCCAGTGTCAGATTATATCAGAGTCAACTTCTCTAGTCTTTGGTTAACTGTAGATTACTTCGGTCAATGGTCAATTTCAGTCAAAATCCCAGTCGCATGCATGAGGGGCTGTGAGAGTGACTATAGGATCCAAAATTCTCCCTTGATGCCTATGTGCAAATGACTATAGCCGAAACTACTCTATGAAAAGCCTACGACTATAGCCCAGAAACCCTAGATCAGCTGCGAGCCTCGAACCCTGAAATATTGAACCTTTGCAAACTTATTTTGTCGACCTTGCCTCAGACTTGTGCGAACCAATCAATGAGAAGAGAAGAAGATGCTTTGTTGGTGATGTCCAAATAAGCTCTAGGTCACTTGTATTTATAGGCTTCCATGGGTGTCCAACAATGTCCATTTGATGTTGAGGCTGACCTGTCCAAATGTGCATGTGTGGGTACATAAATTCAAAATCCAACTTCTTGTCCAAACGAGGTGATCTTTAGGTTGCTTTTGGTCCTTTCGAAAATAGGAAGTCAATGGCATCATCCTCTCCATAATATAAGCTATCCAAGGTGGAATTTTACAGCAGTTGCATATTTTAACACGTTTAACTAGAGTTTGCACTTATCCAAAATTTAAGAGCTTCATTTGTATTTTTTATTTTTTTTCTACCATCTAAAGGCTAGAAAACCATCTATACATTATTTCCAAACACTAGAAACTAGACCTTGAAATAAAGATCCCGGGTCTAAAGAGGATTATATCTAAAGGGAAGGGGTTAGTAATTAGTAAGGGAGAAGAGGGGGAGGGTGATAGGATGATGATAATCTTGACTAGGGTAAGATGTGGGACAATGGAGTGATATTTTCTTCTAAGAGGGAGCTATTGGGTATGAAAAGGTCAAAACTGGTCATAATATGACCTGGGCCAAGGAACCTATTTGACTAGATAAATTTTCCTCCATAGTGCTTGAGATTCACTAATTCTGGAGAGGAAATTAAGTCCCTAATTTTTTCTCTAAAGGGGTTTCTGATTATTGAGCCCCTCTCTTTTCCCTAATTGTATAATGTGATGTTGAACTTGCAATCTAGAATGCTGTTGGATTCCCATTTATTATCTTTCATATTTAGTAAGGAGGACCAATAAGCTAGTTTATCAAGGTAAGATTTTTGCACATAAACATTGATAAATTGACAATATTATCTAAGGGAAGGTGAAGAAGACAAAATTCTAGCCAATGTGTTGAAACAAGGGTCCGAGTTAGTTGAAATTGCGAGGGTGACCACACTGTGCACAAGCTTCACGAGGCTTCTCTTGAGCTGACTTCTTTAGCCATACTGTTTTTCCAGATTGCCATACATTTGTGGAGGATAATTGAGTCCATTTTATTCTCCTAAAACATGTGGATTTGGGGGTTTTATGTTCTGATTGTATTTTTTATTGAAGTCCATTTTTCTTTTCTTCCCAGACCTCCACAATGCCAAGAAATTTGGAGCTTCTAATGTTTCAATTATAGAAGCCTTCAATGGTATGACTAACCCTTTGTCACTATTAACTTGTTCCTCTCATTTTTCTCTATTGAATTTCCTTCCCACCTTCCTGTTGAGCTCGCTTACTATTGAATCCTTTGTTATTTCATCTTATGGTTTATCTTCTCCTTTGTTATTTCTCATCCTATGATTGAACAAGCCTAATGCCCAATCTTGGAGATATTGAAATTTTTTGAGGTGGAAGGCCTTGCCTCTTAGGAAGGGGAGATTACAAGATTAGTAGGGGGAAATGTGTAGTGCCTCGCTCTAGTTGATTGATAGTGATATGACAATAACATTTATTTATCCCTAAGGCCCACACTTTATTCTTTGAGGACCTCAGGTTGAGGATCCAGACACATGAATCAATAACTAGTGGTTGTGATGTTTATGTATGTTCTCCTTTGATATTATGATAAGATAGCATTAATGGTTATGTATGTTATCTATCGGTATTATGATGATTGTAGCATTAATGGTTCTGCATGTTCACTATTGATATTATGATGATTGTAGCATAAATGGTTATGTTTGGTCTCTATTGAATTTATGATGATGATAGCAGTAAAGGATATGTATGCTCTCTATTGATATCATAATGATGATAGCTTTGATTGATAGGTATGTTTTCTATTGATGTTACGATAATGATAGCTTTGATGGATGTGTATGTTTCCATTGACGTTATGATGATGACATCCATGATGAATGTGTCCTCTATGTTAGCTAATTACATTAGTTTTGGTTCACAATGAACAATGATGCGAATGGCTAGGTGATGTTGATGATGCTATTATGACAATTACTAACACTCAGAAACCTTGTTACTAATGATTATTGAGTATCGCAGGAAACCACCAGAGGCACTCGCATATGATGAGTTGATGACACCTGGTTTGATGAAAATTGATATTTTGTCTTTGAAATTCTATGTCAATTTTGAAACCTGTTATATGTTGATATATATATTTTGATGATATGTTAGTGGTTGCAGGCACATATTAGTTGCTTGGCCGAATAACTCACATATGGGTGATGGGGTTGTACAATTAGATGGAACTGCATGGGAGGGGTAGGACAGTGTCCCTGATCTCACCCACTAGCACTTCCGCCGTGACTTGGGCTGGAAAGTTTGAAACACCTTCGCCTTGAAGATCATGATGTCGTGGGGGCAAGTCCCAAAGTTGAGTCGCTTATGAGGATTTTATTGGGGGCGCACATCAAGGAAGATTCCTTGATCCCCTACACCATTAGTATCACTATAGCGGGCAACATAAGAGATGATAGTGGTCTCTGTTGTTGCACCTATACTTTCCCCTCGTAGCCACTGAATGCTCGAAGGGCAAGTGGCGTGGAACCCTTGGAACTTCAAGGGAATTTCTTGAAGGGCATGACCGACTTGGCACCCTTGGCATCACAAATAAATTGTTAGGCATGACACCCTTGGAACTTCAAGGGAAGTTCTTGAAGGGCATGACCAAAATTGGCACCCTTGGAATCATTAAAAATAAATAAATTAATAAATATAATCAAACATTTTCTAATATTAATAATATGATCCAAGATATTTTGCTTATAGATGTATTAAAGAATCACATGTAGATATTGTATCTTAACCATAGAAATCTAATGGGCACATGAGAGAAGAAGAAGAAACACATAAAGCATGAGAAGAAGACAACAAGACTTGATAATGGAGTTCGTCCAACTTGGACTACGTCTTTGGGCCCTGCTCGATCAATGGGGAGGCCTTCATTCATTAAATGGCATGAAAAAGAAGAATTCAATCATTAGTTACAACAAAGGAGTCTTATACCTCCATTCTGGAAAATGGCTGAGAAATGGAGAACTCAGATGGAGAAATGGATAGCGCCATGGCATTCGTGGTGTCGAGAAGGGCTGAAACCATATAAAATTTGTCAAATCTGGACAAAATGGACTTTCGCCCCTCCTGCTTGCTCCTGCCTCGAACTGCGTACAAATTCCTCCCCCGCACTTTTCCATGCTCATAAGGTTTTATAACACAATGCCGCTTAAAAATCAGGGGTCTGTTCGTTTAGAATAGAAGCCGTTCTATCGAATGGATCGACGGACGCAACAAACCCTGAAAATAGTCTTTTTCTGTTCCAAGCGATAATACACAGAAACATAAGAAAATCCGACCACAAAGCCTTTATGCCGGATCTCAAAATATATTAAATCGGGTCTATAAACCCATCGGGTCTAGCCCCTATATTGCAATCGCATATTGGGCTGTTTAATGGCCCTTGTCACGGGGATCTGCCAATCGCTGATATCGCCGATATTGGCGTATCGCCATCGGCCCTATCGCATCGGCACATCGCATTCGCTATGGCCCAGGGGTCTTGCCCTTATACCATGGGCTGTGCCGACCCGATCCATCGATCCGATCGCTCCATCGCATATCGCCAGTTCTAAAGTCTCGATATCGCCGATCGCTTGCCCACGGTTGCGATTAGTCAGAGATCGCTGATCATGGGTTCCTTTGCCCTTGCCTTAAGTCTGCCCTTTTGACTCCTTCGATTGCGATTTTCCCTTTTAAGGCTTTAAGCCTATTTTTTGAAGAAACGCCTTTTTTTTCAAATGAACAAAGGCAGACTCTTTTGACGATAACTTCTTCATCCGAAGTCCATTTTAGCCCATTCAAGTTGCAGTAGATTCAAAATGAAAATATCTATGCAACGGAACTATTTCTAGGAGCATCCTTGGACTTTCATTTTCCCCTGTTTCCTACAAGTCAACCCAGAACTTTGACTGCTTCTATCTCCTTTATTTGGACTCGGATTGGAGTGTCGTTCACATCGTTGGAATCAGGGCAACGAGCACTTCGATTTGATGTCAAGATAATTGCCTTTCTGCCACTTTGAATTTTGAGCTTTTCCCATGCGATTGTGTCTGAAGATCCACTTGGATCAATCCTCCCCACTAAAGAGCTTTTGGACCCCAAAAGCATTAGCACACTATCTCAATCCACCTTTTCAATCACCTGCACGCAAAACCGGTACATTCTTGCAATCATGCACACCACACATGACTCAACAACCCCTCCTTGCCAAGAGTTCATAGCACACACTCATTGGCTACGTGAAAAGTAATTAATGCCTCAAATACTAATAAGGAAAGGCCAAAATTTCATCGTTGCATCTTTGAAGTGATGGGAAACACACGATCATTTTTACATTTACTTGCAACGTATGATTTACAATGGTGGCCATATTAAGCTACTACCCTAAAAAAACCAACTTAATAAAGTAGACCACTGTGAATGGTGTGGATTCATCTGTTGAACATATTCACCTTTCAGCTCCTTTAGCGATGTTCCAGAACATGGAGCATCAGACACATGATTTGTTGGTGTCCCTCTTTGTTGCAATGATTACAATGATTCTTTCTCCGCCAAACTTTTTGTGCCGCCTTCGGGCGCTTTCCCCT
Organism: Pinus tabuliformis; assembly: GCA_031772625.1. Lineage (NCBI taxonomy): Eukaryota > Viridiplantae > Streptophyta > Pinopsida > Pinales > Pinaceae > Pinus > Pinus tabuliformis. The sequence goes on along the minus strand of CM062804.1, from coordinate 80,706,095 downwards.
GGTGTTCCTTCGATAAGTGTTCATGGGGCCTCCACTATCGCTAGAGTGTGAGGAGGGAATTTCTTCGTCTGCCGTTGGTTGGTTACTAGCTATATTGGAGTTTTCCCCTGGCTCCTTTTTGGTGTATCCGAGTCCTGCATGGTGCGAAAACTCCTTGACTTTTATGGGGTTTATGATGCCTTGGCCTTTGATGCCGAGGCCCTTTCCTTGATATCCCATTTTCTTCATTAGTTTGGATCCAATCCCTATAGTATGTTTTTCAAAAGTAGCAAATCCATCATCATGAAAATCATATGAAATCGGAGAATCGCTTTTTACCTCCAGATAGCTATGCTGCAGCTTTTCTAAGGCCTCATCCTTGGCTTGCAACTGGTGTAGTAATCTTTGGTTTTCTTCCCTTGCCTCCTGTAGAAGCCTCCTTAGCTTAGCATTCTCTACTTGGATGCAGTGGTTGATCTCCTGAAGTTCTTGGCATCCTGCTGTGGGGAGTGCCCTTTTCGTTATGTCGGTTGAAATCCTTGATTCATTGCCGGAATCAGACCCCAAATCTATGGGTCCTCTTGTCGCGATCCCAAAGGCTACAAAATTCGTCTCATCGCCGGAGTCAGACCCCAAGTCAATGGGCCTACCCCGTGTGAATCTCATAACTGTGGCCTTCTCTTCTTCCTCTGACTCAAAATCTTGGCTTTGTTGCACAGTGGCGACGACCTTCTGCTTCCCCTTTCTGTCATTCCTCTTAGGTCTTAGCTCAGGGTGTAGCTACCAACAATTCTCTTCGTCATGCCCCTCTTTCCCACAATATGTACAAGAGGTCTTTGCTCCCCTTCTCTTGGCTGCCACGGTTCTCTTTGAGTGGTCATCTTGTCCATGTGTTCCCCTGTTTTCCAGATGGATGGCCTTTACACTGGTCGAGTCAATGGTAGTAGGTTCAAACAATAATAAGAAATGTCTAATGTAACTATGTAATGATCTGATATCCACCCTATGAGTACCATCGGTTAAAGATTTATTAAACTACAGGTATTACAGACTCATGTGCTGGTGTGTGTGTTCTGTGTTATTGAAACAATGGATCGATCAGATTGCTAATACACAGAAAATAAAATGGAAATACAATAGAGAAATACAGTAAGCAACACAAAGACAAAAATAGTTTTAATAAGGAGTTCACCCTATTCTCTAGGGCTATGTCTCTGGTCCAGCTTCAGTGGTGGCCTTGTTTTATTGTGTCTTTCAGCAGAGAAATTACAATACAGGGACTCAATATGAGTTCTCCTGAAGCAGATTTTGCTTGGCATGGTGGTTCTTGGATTCCCCAAGCCACTCGGAGTACACAGACTCTTCTTCTTCCTACTAGCTCTGTGACCCTTGGTCTACAGTGGAAAGAGCCAAATGTGATGCTCAGTTCGGACAAATTCCTCTATGGGAAGGCTTGAATCTTCAAGCTCTCTAGTGCTCGACGCTGCCTGTGGTCAGCTCGGCCCTCTGTCTCTTCTACTTGGCTTTACTGTTCTCTGTGTTTAGTCCTCCTCTCAGGGTTCACTGTTCACTGTCTCTCTTGGTCGCTTGGACTCTTCTCAATTCTGATTCCAAATCTGACTGATTTGACTGTCTCTATTCATGGCTTTAGCCATTCGATCCCTATGCCTATTTGGTTCCTCTTCTGCCTATGTCGATTCACCTTCTGTAGCTGTGCTTGGAGTTCCCTGCGTTCGGCGTCATCATGAATGCTCAGGGAGTGGCCACTTGTCCTCCTCTAAATGGTGCCAACATGCTTCGTCGGTTCGTTTCTTCAGTTACGCCATGGATGCGTTCTTCCTCCACCGTGGCGGTCAAACGGACTCCAAATCCCTTTAGAACGTGGCTTAATTCCTTGTTGATTCCGCTTCTTTCCATTGGGCGCAATCTCAGCCGTCCGATCTGGGCCCTCTAGATCCAACGCCATACACGTTTCATGCGGTTGACTTGCTCGACCGATAGTGCGCGATCAACGGCGGTTTTCTCTCACCTCCGCCTGCCACGCGTCGATCGGTGTATGGAATCGCTCCACTCTTGTCCAAAACCTCTTACCGTTCAAGGGCACCCCGATCAAAACTGCCGGTTTCCAGAGCTCGGGTCTCGCCTTTGTATTTTAGCGCTTTTACCTTTTCCTGCCCGTGGTCCTCCGGTTCCCCCATGCGACCGGGTGCTCGAGCTTTCCCATTTTGGCCCTGTTCGCTTAGTGAAATGCTAATCGCACATCAAAAACCTCGCCCTTTTCCCATTCCGGGGTTCCCAGGGGCTACTTTGGCCTCCTGCGCGGTCTCCATGGGCCTCGGTCAATGTGCTTTGACCGAGGTCCTCGTCGTTCCACGTCGGTTGCCATGGCCACTGGTTCAGGGTGTTTTTGATACTATTTTGGATTTCATTAGAGATTAGTTCGACCTGATTCAGTCATGGTTCTTCACAATATTTCTATGGATCCGATTCAGATCACGACCTCCCTACTGAAAAAGCTTTTGGACCACCAAAAGTTGGTTTTCAAGCATCGACTAAGTGAGGGTACTGTTTCTTCACTTGTCCAATCTCAATCCACTTTGCGCTGCTTGGCTTTGAACCTTTGAGCCCAATCCTGAGGTGCTCGACTCTCCCCTACGCGTTGTCCTCACCTTCTTATCCAACACTGTGTCTTCTTGCAACTCATTGAGGTATTCAGGTAGCAGGTCATCAATAGAAGGCAATTGACTTTGCTCTTCAGGGTCGTCAATCATTGAAGGTTCAAACAATCTCAAACAATCCACATTTATGACTGAGTAGATGTGAATGTAAGTTGGTAGATCAAGGCGAAACACATTTTCACCAATCTTCTCAAGTATCCTGAAAGGTCCATACCTAATGGGCTTTATCTTTTTACCTTCACCTTGCATTTGGTCCTTGTTGATATACAGCCAGACTTGGTCTCCAACTTGAAAACTATGCTCCATCCGATGCTTATCATGCCTAGCCTTATACTTAGCTTGGATCTTTTCTAGCTGTTCCTGTACTGCCTGATGGATATCCTGGATCTGTTCAATGAACCTGGTTGCCTTATCCAGATCACTGTGCCCATCAACCATGGCATCTTTACCAAAGACAAAATCCAAAGGAGACCTTGGTGTGAAACCAAAGCAGGTCTCAAAAAGAGATCTCTGTGTAGAAGAGTATTTGGCTCTGTTGTAAGCATGCTGCACATAACACAAGTGTTCATCCCAAAGATTAGGATGTTTACTGCAATATCCTCTCAGTAATTGGATCACAATCCTGTTTACTACTTCTGTCTGGCCATCTGTTTGTGGATGAAAAGCTGTGCTTTTCTTTAACTTGGTGTCCATCAGTTCCCACAGACTAGACCAAAACTTCCCCACAAATCAGGTGTCTCGATCAGATACAATGGAAGTGGGTAATCCGAAATGAACCCATACATGTTAAAAGAACATTTTTGTAGTCTATTCAGCTGTGACTTGTTTACTACAAGGTATCAAAATGCACATTTTGTTGAACCTATCCACAACAACGTATAAATAATCATGACCTTTCCTAGATTTAGGCAGTCCTCCTACAAAATCCATGGAAACGCTTTCCTAAGGGTGAGAAGGGACTAGCAATGGAGTGTACAAGCCTTGTTTTCTATTGCTGGGCTTGCTCTTAGCACACATGGCACACCTGCTTACATATCTAGAAACTGTCTCATTCATTTTCGACCAATAGCAGAATCTTGACAGCTGTGCAACTGTTTTGCTTACCCCAAAGTGACCTGATATCAGAGAAGTGTGTGCTTCCCTAATTATCTTTATCCTCTCAGTTTGTGGAATGCAGAGTTTCCCAAAATGGTATAAGAGTTGGTCCTTTATATGATAGTCCAATTCTTCTACTCTTTTGCCTTGACTCAAAGTTGCATAGACATCTTTAATGTCCATATCCTGAGCATATTGTTCTATGTAGCTTTCATGTAGTACAAAATTATGCTTAAGTATGGTAGATGCATTTATAATGGGTCTAGATAACATGTCTGCAACCTTGTTATGTATGCCCCTTTTATATCTGATGACTAAGTGAAACTGTTGTAGAAAACCCATCCACCTGTAATGTCTTGATTGTTGCAACTTAGTTTGGGAGTGTAGATATTGGAGTGGCTGGTGATCAATATGTATTATTGTCTCCTTGCCCATTAAATAATGCTTCCATTTTTTCACACTCTGAACTAATGCATAAAATTCTTTATCATATGTAGGATAGTTAACTAATGCAGGATTAAAAGTCTCAGAATGATAGCATATGGGTTTGCCGTGCTGTGTCAACACTGCTCCCATGGAATAGTCATTGGCATCAGTTTGGATCTCAAATGGTCTTTGCAAATCTGGCAGTGCTAGTATAGGTGCTGTACTTATTTTCTCTTTCAAGGTGTTGAAGGCTTTCTGATGTTTGCCTCCCCACTAAAACACCTTATTCAATCCTGTTAAAGCATGTAAGGGAGCTGCAATCGTGGAGAACTTAGAGATGAACTTCCTCCAATATTGTGCTGCTCCTAAGAAGCTTCTTACTTCTGTAGCAGACCTGGGTTTAGTCCAGTTTACAATGACTGCCACTTTAGAGGGATCTATTCTCAATTTACCTCCCCCTACTATGTGATCCAAGTAGTTTAGAGATGTTTTGCCAAATTCACTTTTTGAGAGTTTAACATAAAGTTTTTCTCTTTTCAAAACATCTAATGTCTTCTTAACATGCTTTAAATGTTCTTCCCACATTTTATTAAAAATCAGAATGTCATCTAGATACACAATAACAAAATCATCAAGAAAAGGTCTGAGTACATCATTCATTAATCTCATGAAAGTAGCAAGAGCATTAGTTAAGCCAAAAGGCGTAACTAGCCATTCATACAATCCCTGCTTTGTTTTGAAAGCAGTGTTCCATGCATCTTGCTCTGCAACTCTGACCTGATTGTATCCACTATGCAAATCCAGCTTGGTCAAATAAACAGCTTCTTTTAATTGATCTAAGAGATCATCTATGCGAGGAAGGGGATAACAATTCTTGATCATTATCTTATTCAGAGCTCGGTAATCAATGCACATTCTCCATGAGCCATATTTCTTTCTCACCAAAACGATTGGTGACCCACATGGTGATGTGCTAGGCCTGATGAAGCCCTTCTCGAGCAACTCCTGCACCTGCTTCTTGATTTCAGCATTCTCTAAAGCAGACAACCTGTACATCCAAATGTTAGGCAATGGAACATCTTTCTGCAAAATAATATCATGTACTATTCCCTTTTTGGGTGGTAGACCTTTAGGTTTTTGAAACAAGACATCATACTTTGAAACAACCTTTTCTATATCAGCTTACTGTTCAACATTATAGCCCTCAAATACATTGGTTTTATCAGGTTTCTTTTCCTTTATAACCATCAGTAAGAATTGTTTGCATGAATTAATCATTCTTTTCATCTGTCCTGAGTTTATGAGAGTATAATTATTCTTGAGCTTATGAGCTCTTACAAAGTATTCGATTCCATATTTAACCAGTAGATACTTATTCTCAGCTCTATAGAAAATAGCCTTTCTATCGTACAAGTAAGGACTTCCTAAAACAATTCCACATATATCCAAAGGAATTATGTCTAACTCAACTTCATCTACAAATGCTGACCCAAAAGAAAACTTGAGTTTACACTGTCTAGTCACTTGTAGTTGTGCTTTATCATTCAACCATCCTAATGGGTATGGTTTCTTGTGAAGTGTAGTTGCTAATCCCATTTTCTTTACAATTGCTTCAGAAATCAAATTTACTTGAGAGCCACTATCAAACAAAGTATCAATCTTTTGATTTTTGGAAATAACTCGAATATGGAAAAACTCATGTCTTTTTCTCTCATTTTCTTCATCAATAATAGATTGAGCAGAATTACTAGTAGATGCTTCAAAATTCTTACCTTTTATACCTGTGGCTACTATGGTTGTTTCATCTCCCGAGTCTGACCCTAAATCTCTCTGAATAGCTGCAGATGTCTTCTTCTTCTTGCCCTTGGACTTCTTAGGTCTCAGCTCTAGATGCAGAATCCAACAATGCTCATCATCATGCCCCTCTTGTTTACAGTGAGTGTATGAAGCTTTTGCTTTCTGTGCAGTGTTAGCCTTCCTTGCTTTCCACTTTTGTTTTCTTTTCTCCTTGTTCTTGATTACAGTGGGTTGGGATGGTCCCCCAACTTCTGGATTGCCATTCTTTCCTCTAGTCTCTAGATGAGTAGCTTGTACAGACACCTCACCTATACTAGTGGGATTAAACATGAGGATGGTATGCCTCATGTAGCTGTGTAGACCACCAATGTACTTCAAAAGAGTCTTTGGTGAGTCTAGTGAGATACCCAATGTCAATGCTCTCTTTTTGAACTCTTGAGTATACCCTTGTACACTTTGCCCCTTCAACTGCCGAAGAGTTTGCCAACTCATCATGGCCTACTGCATGTAGGCCAATGGATAGAACTGTTTCCTGATTGCAGAAATGAAGTCACTCTAGAAAGAGATGGTCTTACCATGAATTTTCATATCAGCTTGGGTTCTACCTTCCCACCAAATCAAGGCAGTGCCTCCTAGACGTAGGCTTTCCAGCTAAATCTTACTCTTGTCTGAGTTTATGTTCTGTACCCTGCAATACACATCAATTTGTCTAATCCAATTGTCCAATTTTTCAGCATTTAGCTCTCCATCATATATGGGAAAATCAAATTTAGGAGGTGTGAGAAAGTTTTCCTCTTTCCCTTTTCCTTTGGAGTTGTCATGGAAGTGAGACTCATCTTCTCCTTTCTCTTGCTTAGAGCCTGATGCACCTTCCACCTTTTGCTTTCTGAAGTCTCGGTACATTTCTTCAACCATGGACTTCATAGCTAAGAAACTTTCTATGAATTGAGGATCTGGACCCATAGAAACTTCTTCTGACATGGTCTTTCAAGGATAGACTCTCCCAATTTCAGGATTAGTTTCCACCAACTCTCCTTCTCCTAATTTTAGCTTTGATCTTGTGAGCATTCACAGCTATACCAACACATGCTTGTCTAACCTTACAACCAAAATGCTATGATGCCACTTGATTTGATATTCACCTTATGAGTGCCATTAGTTAAAGATTTATTAAACTACAGGTATTATAGACTCATGTGCTGGTGTGTGTGTTCTGTGTTATTGAAACAACGGATCGATCAGATTGCCAATACACAGAAAATAAAATGGAAAGACTACAGAGAAATACAGTAAGCAACACAAAGACACAAATAGTTTTAATAAGGAGTTCACGTTATTCTCCAAGGCTACGTCTCCGATCCAGCTTCAGTGGTGACCTTGCTTTATTGTGTCTTTCAGCAGAGAAATTACAATATAGGGACCCAATATGAGTTCTCCTGAAGTAGATTTTGCTTGGCAGGGTGGTTCTTGGATTCCCCAAGCGACTCGAAGTACACAGACTCTTTTTCTTCCTATCAGCTCTGTGACCCTTGGTCTACAGTGGAAAGAGCCAAATGTGATGCTCAGTCCAGACAGATTCCTCTATGGGAAGGCTTGAATCTTCAAGCTCTCTAGTGCTCGACGCTGCCTGTGGTCAGCTCGACCCTCTATCTCTTCTGCTTGGCTTTACTGTTCTCTGTGTTTAGTCCTCCTCTCAGGGTTCGCTTTTCACTGTCTCTCTTGGTCGCTTGGACTCTTCTCAATTCTGATTCCAAATTTGATTGATTCGACTGTCTCTGTTCATGGCTTTAGCCATTCGATCCCTATGCCTATTCGGTTCCTCTTATACCTATGTCGATTCACTTTCTGTAGCTGTGCTTGGAGTTCCCTGCGTTCGGCATCATCATGAACACTCAGGGAGTGGCCACTTGTCCTCCTCTAAATGGTGCCAGCATGCTTTGTCGGTTCGTTTCTTTGGTTATGTCATGGATGCGTTCTTCCTCCACTGTGGCGGTCAAACGGACTCCAAATCCCTTTAGAACGCAACTTAATTCCTTGTTGATTCCGCTTCTTTCCATCGGGCACAATCTCAACCATCCGATCTGGGACCTCCAGATCCGACGCCATACGCATGTTTCGCGCGGTTGATTTGCTCGAACGATAGCGCGTGATCAACGACGGTTTTCTCTCACCTCCGCCTGTCATGCATCGATTGGTGTATGGAATCGCTCCGCTCCTGTCCAAAACCTCTTACCGTTCAAGGGCGCCCCGATCAAAACCGTCGGTTTCCAGAGTGCGGGTCCCGCCTTTGTATTTTAGCTCTTTTACCTTTTGCCTCCCGTGGTCCTCCGGTTCCCCCACGCGACTGGGTGCTCAGGCTTTCCCATTTTGGCCCTGTTCACTAAGAGCTAATCGTGCATCAAAAACCTCGCCCTTTTCCCATTCCGGGGTTCCCAGGGGCTACTTTGACCTCCTGCGCGGTCTCCACGGGCCTCGGTTAGCACGCTTTGACCGAGGTCCTCGTCGTTCCATGTCAGTTGCCATGGCCACTGGTTCAGGGTGTTTTTGATACTATTTTGGATTTCATTAGAGATTTGTTCGACCTGATTCAGTCATGGTTCTTGACAGCCTTTCTATGGATCCGATTCGGATCATGTAATGATCCAATATACTTGGTTACTAATTCAGCTGACTCAAGTGCAATGTCTAAATTAAGTGCTTGTTTTCTAAACTCCTCTGTAAAACTTTGCACATCGTGACCTTTGCCTTGCCTTAAATATTGCTAATCCATTAAGGCTTTTTGCTTGTGACCCAAGGGATAAAATTGTTCTCTTAATGCAGAAATGAAACTAGGCCATGAGGAAGGAAGATTACCCACACTCTTACTGCTTCGCAATTTTCTCTCCCACCAGACGAGAGTAGTGCCACTCAGCCGCAGAGAGGCCAACTGAATCTTTGCCTCGTCCTCTGCGATCTACTGAATCCTACAGTAGATCTCGATTTTCCTAATCCAGTTATTAAGCTTCTCTGCATTACTTTCCCCGTTATACATGGGAAGATCAAATTTGACATCTAATTTAAAGAAAGGTTTCTTAGATGCATCCCTTGAATTTTTATGATTATGGTGATGAGAGGAAGAAGAACTTTCACTGGTGGATGGAGAAGGAGGGGATTCTTCTCCACCATTTCCATGCGCTGAACCTCGTTCTTATGGTTTTCTCTATTTTGCTTTCTCCAGCCTTGAAAGCAACTGACCGACATTCTCTGCCATTAAATAGAAGGTTTTATGGAAATTGCGCTCCTCTTCAAGATGAGCCTCTTCATCTGCCATGTTTCTCCTTCGATGTGCACGCCCCACTTCGGGATCGAAAGGCTCTAGTTCCCCTTTGCCTATTCAGAGCATGTTTCTTGTTAGCATACAAACATGCAATTCACATCTAAAAGGACCTGCTCCGATACCACTTGATCGAAGATCTTTTTCTTATAGATGTATTAAAGAATCACATGTAGAAATTGCAGCTTAACCATAGAAATCTAATGTGCACATGAGAGAAGAAGAAGAAACACATAAAGCATGAGAAGAAGACAACAAGACTTGATAACGGAGTTCATCCAACTTGGACTACGTCTCCGGGCCCTGCTCGATCAATGGGGAGGCCTTCATTCATTAAATGGCATGAAAAAGAAGAATACAATCATCAGTTACAACAAAGGAGTCTTATACCTCCATTCTGGAAAATGGCTGAGAAATGGAGAACTTAGATGGAGAAATGGATAGCGCCATGGCATTCGTGGCATCGTGAAGGGTTGAAACCATATAAAATTTGTCAAATATGAACAAAATGGACTTTCGCCCCTCCTACTTGCTCCTACCTCGAACTGTGTGCAAATTCCTCCCCCACACTTTTCCATGCTCATCAGGTTTTATAACACAATGCCGCTTAAAAATCAGGGGTCTGTCGTTTAGAATGGAAGTCGTTTTATCGAATGGATCTCAAAATAGTCTTTTTCTGTTCCAAGCAATAATACACAGAAACATAAGAAAATCTGACCACAAAACCTTTATGCCGGATCTCAAAATATATTAAATCGGGTCTATAAACCCATTGGGTTCGACCCCTATATCGCAATTGCATATCACGTTGTTCAATGGCCCTTGTCCCGGGGATCCGCCGATCGCCGATACTGCCGATATCGGCGTATCGCCATCGGCCCTATCACATCGGCATATCGCATTCGCTATGGCCCAAGGGTCTTGCCCTTATACCATGGGCTGTGCCGACCCGATTCGCCGATCCGATCGCTCCATCGCATATCGCCGGTTCTAAAGTCCCGATATCGCCGATCGCTTGCCCCCGATTGCGATTAGTCGGAGATTGCTGATCGAGGGTTCCTCTGCCCTTGCCTTAAGTCTGCCCTTTTGACTCCTCCAATTGTGATTTTCCCTTTTAAGGCTTTAAGCCTATTTTTTGAAGAAATGCCTCCTTTTTCAAAGGAACAAAGGCAAACTCTTTTGGCGATAAATTCATCATCCGAAGTCCATTTTAGCCCATTCAAGTTGCAGTAAATTCAGAATGAAAATATCTACGCAATGAGATTATTTCCAGGAGCATCCTTGGACTTTCATTTTCCCCTATTTCCTGCAAGTCAACCCAAAACTTTGGTTGCTTCTATCTCATTTATTCGGACTCGGATTGGAGTGCCGTTCATGTCGTTGGAATCATGCGACGAGCACTTCGATTTGATGTCAAGATAATTGCCTTTCTGCCATTTCGAATTTTGAGCTTTTCCCATGTCATTGTGTCTGAAGATCCACCTGGATCATAATATGATTTCACTAATTTTTGAAAATCATAATGTTAACAAATTGGCTCAAGACAACAATAAGTATATTGTATGTCATCATAAGAGATTTTATACACTTTGAAAACTATTTAGGTTGATGCTTATTTTTAAGAAATTGTACAATAACAAATAATATAACTTATTGGACTAAGACCACCATATGCATTGAAAAATATTCAAAAACCTTACCTTTGAGAGTGTAACATTAAAAATCTCATAAGAAATATGCTAGACATTCACAAGCTAGTTAGTAAAATAATAATAATGAAGAACCAACCACAAACACACACAAAATTAATTATAGATAGCCATTAAAAAGACAATTTAATCTTAGAAAAGCACACATGGGTGAGCCTATCACTAGGACAAATAAAATTTTCATATTTGAAAGGCTAAATTTCAAAATGGGATGGAAAACACTTTGAAAATCTGCATAGCCTAGGTATTTGAGGCTCCAATGATTCGTAACTTTCCACTCAATCTTTCCTTTATAGAAATGAGAAGTGATTGATGATAATATTGGTCACATTTTAATTAATTTAAATAATAAATCATAATGTTTAAACCTACATAATATGAAAGGACTATGAACTTAAGTCCTAATAAGATGTCGGGGTAATGATACCATGGGTCCCACCACCTTTTGTTGAGAAATTAAGTGCAATGTAGCTTAACACTTAATTTGTCTTCTTGATAATTACTTGTGAATATTAGATGTCTTCTTATTACGTATTATGTCTTCTTGATCAAGCAATTATACAATTGTTCAAAACATAAAGATCACAATGAGACAAGAGACACCAGAAATTAAGCTAGAGGCTAGGGAAAAACCCACCAGGGGAAACCCAAAAATCCTTCTCTTATAGAATTAGATTAAAATGAGATATATCCAAGACCAAGACCAAATTGACACCAAGATACCAAGTCAAGCCCTCCTCCAAGTCTCCTCCAAAATTCAAAGCCAATGCAGGTCAAACTCAGAATTTCGGTCTTGTAGTAGAGGCCAAATTTTGGTTTGCAATTACCTCATAAAATTCGGCCCTTTTCCATAAAAATTTTGTCCACATGTGTGAGCTACAATAGGGTAAATTTTGGTATTCTTCTTTTGTTTTGACTCCCTTCTCTCTCCTTTGACTTCAACCTTCGTCTTCATTAGGTGAAAAATATACTATGTGATGTGTTGAATGAATGAGCTCTCCAAGAGGTCGAACTGTCTCTTATATATATTGTCCAGGAGGGTCGAATAGGTGCCACTGGGAGGGCTAGGATGACTTGGTAATCTTATGGGATTATGACTTAAAAATAAAATTTAAATTCTTTTTCTTACAATTGTCCAAATGGGACATGACTGAAATAAAATTTTCATTTGACTCAAAATAAATTCTTTTCCCTTTTGATCCTAAGCATGAAGAATTTTCTTTGAAAAAAATATAAATTTAATAAATATAATAAATACATCAATGTTAAATTTACGTTATGAAGATCAAACCTAGTTACTTCAACACCCCCTGTTACACAGTAATTTGTCACCATTGGTCACCGTCCCTATCGCCTCGTTCCCGTACATTGGAGGACGCATTCCGGGACCCGTGAGCAGTGACATAACCCAAAAACACTTGCATTATGTTCCCCTGAGTATGTACTTCATGTTCCCTGAAGACACCTTCTGCAAATTATCCCTGAAAAGTGCTCTTTTTCCATTGGCGCAGGTCCACAGTGTCCTACCTGCGCCAATCACTGAGATCCTCAAAAGGGGGTGCGACCATTGGCGCTCTGTCACAGAAAAACACCCGTGCCAACCCAGTTTGGTAATGATTTTTGACAAACGCGCGCCCATATGTTTTTTCCCTTCAGATCACGAAGTCTTTTGAGGGTAAAATCCATCGGATAGAGGTCGAGAGTCATCATCTATCCTTGACATCTATCCTTTCAGAGATAATGCCAATCCACAATGGGTGTCTTGGTTCATTGAATCTTCCTCCCTTCTCCATCTATAAATGTCTGTCCTCATGCATTAGACAAGCTAGTTTTTGAGTAATGCTAGTTGTGATTATGCTTGTCGTGAGTGATAGTGAAGCATAGAGAGGTTATGCTATCGGAGAGGAGGTATATTGCAAGACACACATAGCTGCTCGCCTAGCCAGAGGAGAGGTTCAACGTCAGAACCTTGGTTGTAACTTTTCCCGTCTATTATTCATTAATGAACGACTGCTGTTATGGTTCCAATATCATTGCCTACTATAATGATGTTCGATTTATTTCCTTTATGACTGAAATATAGTTGTACCTTGGTGGATTTTATGCTTGTATATGTTTCTTCCTTTGCATGTGCAGGTGTCCGTTCGCGAGGATCGCAAGGATTGTGACCTGCTGGAGCAAGGGAGTGGGAATCTCAACTCTGCTTCGACATTAGCGTTGGACTCCAAGTTGGTCTTCTTAATTCACCTTTAATGTACAACTAGGAACTTGCGTAGCAGCGTGAATTGATTGTGGCTAGTTCTGTTTTAGGCTAGTGGGATCACCTCTGTCCACAGAGGGGATTTACCTATCCAACAATTTGGTGACTCCACTGGGGAGAAGCTATTTGGAGTTTGTCTTGCATGTTAATTTTCTCTTGTTTGCTTGAGTGAATGAGCTTTCTGGGTCAGTTTTGAGATTGTTATTTACAGTTTGATCCATCTGAACACTGTCAGCCCGACCTGGGGTCGTGTTATTTATTTTTTAGGCCGCCAAGCTTTGTTGGCGCGTTTTTTACTCTGACAGTCGCGCCAGTTGGCGCATGTTGCCCAACAGCAACCCGCGCCAATCTTTTGGTAGCGCAAGTTGCAGGCTGACAGTCGCGCCAGCTCTGTGAATTTTGCCTGTGTGTTTGTTGGAAGCTCTTTCGACTCGGATTTTTGTCTTTTTATATCTTTTGCAGCTTCTGGGAGTGTGTTGAAACTCTGTTTGACTGGTTGTGCATTTATCCTTCAGTTGTTTGCTTATTTCTATCGACTTTGTATTCCAGCCCTAGAACATCTAGTGACTTTGCATGTCGAGCCTTCTGTGGGAAGTGCCGGTTCTTTGATTTTCCAGTCAACCTTTTGGTTGTTTTTCGCACATATCTAGTGGTTGTTAAAGCTTGTTATTCTGTGCTTCGAGCAGTTCACTTCTAGCTTGTTGGATTTTATTTGACTTCATTTGAACTTAGATCACATGGTTCATTAAAAGTCTTTGTGTTTTTCCTTGCTTGGATAGTTCATCTTGGTGTTTCAGAATTGGTTCTATTTCATTGAGTGAACTTGGTTTGTTTATACTTGTGAATATCTCTTAAGATTTGTTTAAATGCATCATGCCATCTTAAAAGAAAGAAAAACAAAAGATCTTTTGCATCATATTAGTTAGCATTTATTGTTATTTGTTGCTTTTAAAAAGAAAAAGAAAAAATTTTCATTTCTTGTTATTAGCTACATTAGGATCTTTGTTGTTTGATGAGTGATCATTTCATTTGTGTAAAGATCTCAACCCTCCTGTAGATAGAATTCATTGAATGAAATGATATAGTTTTGGCATGTAGTTTGCATTTAAGAAGTTTTTGAGAGATCACATACGGTAGGACCAAAAAACTGAAACATAATTGAAGATAAACTTTAAAATAAACTGAATGAACATAACAATGCATTGGAACCTAACGCAAACATTCTAGAGGTCTAGGTTAGAGACGTGTTCCGGCGTCTTTAAACCTGGTAGCTTACCGTCGAGTGGTTGGGTGATTCGTCCACGGTGAAACGATAGGTGCCAGTACGGATTGTGCTCCCACGTACCGTCGCGTATACATTGGGAGACCCCTATAGGATTAAAACCTTTTATCCATAGGAAGCCGAGTCTGCTGCCTTACAAGCCGTAATGCACTGAACACAACATTCGGGAAGATTGACTGCCGTACATATAGATGCTGTAAGAAACAGGCATGTATTATACAAAAAAAACTGAAATACATAAAAAACGTTAAAAACACAAAGAGTTCTTACCTAGCTCCTCGTCCCACTCCTCTCCTGCAAGCAGTGGGAGATCGGGATCTCCAGTGAAATCCGTGCCCGCATAGGGCTAGTCCTCTATGACGATCATCTGATGACGGAGCCAGATAAAGAACTCGGGCCTCCAGGCCATCTGCTGGCCCCCTCCTCCTCTGGGCATGAGTTCTTCCCATCGATTCAACCTCGGCTCCCGTGGCACTGGATCTGCCACTATACCCCCCTGTACCCGGAATATCGGCAGTCGCTCCAGGAAGAAAGTCACTATGATAGATCCGTAGCCGAACTGTTTGTTCCCATCACGCTTACACTTGGTAAGCTGCCTTTTGATGTTTGTTGTCACTGCCGTGGCCCAATCAAACAATGTAGGATTCAGACACTCAGTTGCCAGCAGCAAGTGATTCTTGCTGGCCTCGTGGGGTGCCTGTACCCCAGCCGTCCGGGTGATAGTGAATAGTACCACTCGTAGTACCAGGTCCGGAATAGTGACAATATCTACCTTGGCACTGTTGGATCCAGTCTGTGCCCCAGGACAAACTCTTTCCATCACCTCGCCCATCTTCTCACCAGAAGGCCTGCTACCAGTCAAGATGGGCCGTGCACCTCGCCGCGATAGACCAGTAATAAAGTAGACATCGGAGACATCCAACTCCAATGTCTGGTCCTTCAGGCGGAATACCTGATCCTCCGTGTCCCAAGCATCCACAATAAATCTCAGTAACTCAGGTTGTGCACGTAAGTATGAGGTAAGGAAGAATTTCTTCAAGCCGCAATCTCTCAAAGCATCCATGCATGCATCATCCTCCAATGCCATGGCATCTATGGCCTCATGTTCCCTTTCTCTCCATTCTATAGCCATTCTGACCAAACCCTGCAACCAAAGAGTCGAAAATGTCATCATTAGATCAATGGTGAAGACAAAAACCAGGAAAAATTGCAAATTCAACGGTCAAAATCATGTGCAAAATTGGTTCGCGCGATTGGCGCGACTGTTTTCAAAACAGTCGCGAAAATGTCGCGCCTCCTTTTAGGAAAATAGCCCATTGGCGCGAACCCGCGCGGGAAACTCGCGCCAATGGGCGCAACCCTAGTTTTTGCAATCCCCCTTGCAGAGGATCATTCTGTGGATGGAAAACTGAATAAATGGAATGAAAATAGAGCTAAGGATGAGGCCTCTTACCTGCTTCAGACGGCGGCTCGAATGGTCTCCTGGATTGATCGCAATCAGCACTTGAACTTTGCACCCAAAACCCTCCAATGGTAAACTCACAAGGTAAAAAGTGAAAAGTAAATTTATTTTTTACCATTTCACTATTTATAGCATTTTTGACCTAAAAATACATTAAAAATGATATTTTTTGAGTATTTTTGGAATATATTTATGTCAAAGTGGGTTTTACGCTGTTCTTTGTATGATGACAGGGGTTGGTGCAACTCAAGCAACAAAACGAGCTCATTTTCCTACTTTTTCAGGCTCAGTAAAATAAATGAAAAGGTTACTCTAAGGTCTGCTTTCAGCTCTTTTTCTGACCGTTTAAAAAGGAAAAGATGGCCGAGTTACTCCTCTTGACTCGTTAAACGTTAATAAGGGGCGGTCGTTTTAAGTTCTTTTTGTCGACCGTTAAAACATAAAAAGATTACCGGGTTTTGTCGTTTCAAACTCGTTAATGGTCACGAAACGACGTGATTTTGACCACTTTTTTACTTTTTCAGGTCGGAATCACTATTTATGAAAAGTACTCCTCGATCGTAATGGTCGGGCGGTTCTTTCGAGCATTGTTTTATACTTTTTCGGGCTCGAGAGACACAACTTTACGAAAAAGGACACCCCTGGAGTTTCCTTTTCTGCTGTCTTTTCAAACTCTCTAAACATGAAAAGACGCCGAGTTCTTCCTTTGTCAGACTCGTTAAAACCTGATGACATCGGATTTTGTCGAAATGACACACCACAAGCATATGCTATCCCCATCAAGCTTGTTAAAAATAATCGGGGTACTCGCCAGAAATGGTGGGGAAAAAGAAAATTTTGGAACCATAATTATTGTCGTGTCGGCAGTATGTCGCTCTTGAACATGGCACTTGTCTGCTTTCGTGTCTGGGTGGGGATATCTCATCTCATTTTTCACTGGCCTCCATGGATTTGGGTAATCCTATTTGACCTCTCATCTGCTCATTGCCTCGTCATCATGACCTCTGATCCATTGATGTCAAATACTGCCAATTCCACTGTCGTGCCGCCGATATGTTCAAGAGAAGTTGACCTCTGAAAAGAAACAACCTCCATCTGATAGTTCACATGATCTTGATTCACAACATTATCTCTCTGTCTCGCGTCGATGATGTGGGAAACATTATGGCCCACCTTCAATCAAGGTCACTTCCTGTCGACTTCAGCTCATTATCCAGGAAGCTGATCTAGAGACTCCCTTCCGGTGCCTTGGAGCCTGCATGCCTCAATGGCAAGTTCTTCGTGTTCGACGTGAGGTTTTCATCATTGGCCTCCGATCAAATGATTCTACGGGTGTTCGACGTCAGCTCATTAATTCACACGCCATAGATTGTACCTATAGTACCTTGAGGGCCATTGTCATTATTGGTGGTACCTCTCGCGTCTGTTAACAGTTTCCACTATTGACTGGTAATCAGACGATGTTCATGCATGTTCGACTTCAGCTCATATATTCGCATGCTTGAACTTGTACTCTTGTTCGGGTCGAGATGGAGCGCAAGACCCTGGATTGTGTCTGTTGTAATCCAGGCGTGATTCTTGATACATGACTCATTCACTGGATGGCTGCGACCATGCCTGAGTCTATTCATTGATCCTAACCAGATGGCTACGTCCATACTATGGATCTAGATTATTTATGTACTCTCTTATGGATGGCTGCGACCATACCACGTACATCATGTAATTGAACTATCAGTCGTGTCTCTCAATGCAGATCCTCGGCAGCAGCTATATGTGTTCTTGTAAAGCATTTCACCCCTCTCTCCCTCTCGGGCCTCATGCTTTAGGGGGCATCTGTTACACAGTAATTTGTCACCATTGGTCACCGTCCCTATCGCCCCGTTCCCGTACATTGGAGGACGCATTCCGGGACCTGTGAGCAGTGACATAACCCAAAAACACTTGCATTATGTTCCCCTGAGTATGTACTTCATGTTCCCTGAAGACACCTTCTGCAAATTATCCCTGAAAAGTGCTCTTTTTCCATTGGCGCAGGTCCACAGTGTCCTACCTGCGCCAATCACTGAGATCCTCAAAAGGGGGTGCGACCATTGGCGCTCTGTCACAGAACAACACCCGCGCCAACCCAGTTTGGTAATGATTTTTGACAAACGCGCGCCCATATGTTTTTTCCCTTCAGATCACGAAGTCTTTTGAGGGTAAAATCCATCGGATAGAGGTCGAGAGTCATCATCTATCCTTGACATCTATCCTTTCAGAGATAATGCCAATCCACAATGGGTGTCCTGGTTCATTGAATCTTCCTCCCTTCTCCATCTATAAATGTCTGTCCTCATGCATTAGACAAGCTAGTTTTTGAGTAATGCTAGTTGTGATTATGCTTGTCGTGAGTGATAGTGAAGCATAGAGAGGTTATGCTGCCGGAGAGGAGGTATATTGCAAGACACACATAGCTGCTCGCCCAGCCAGAGGAGAGGTTCAACGTCAGAACCTTGGTTGTAACTTTTCCCGTCTATTATTCATTAATGAACGACTGCTGTTATGGTTCCAATCTCATTGTCTACTATAATGATGTTTGATTTATTTCCTTTCTGACTGAAATATAGTTGTACCTTGGTGGATTTTATGCTTGTATCTGTTTCTTCCTTTGCATGTGCAGGTGTCCGTTCGCGAGGATCGCAAGGATTGTGACCTGCTGGAGCAAGGGAGCGGGAATCTCAACTCTGCTTCGACATTAGCGTTGGACTCCAGGTTGGTCTTCTTAATTCACCTTTAATGTACAACTAGGAACTTGCGTAGCAGCGTGAATTGATTGTGGCTAGTTCTGTTTTAGGCTAGTGGGATCACCTCTGTCCGCAGAGGGGATTTACCTATCCAACGCCCCCTATTAACTAGGGAGGTATTCATAATGACTCATAGGGATAATCTCAAGTTAAAATATTTATATAATAAAGGATCCATATTGATAAACATCATTATAAACATCATCATGACCAACATTGTCAAATTACCAAGGCCTTGACAAGTAAGCTCTATCTCTCCACTAGATCAAAGCACAATGTTGGGAGGCATTCAATAGGACACCACACAACCACCTCTTTGAGGCACATACTCCACCTAGGTTCACCAAAGTATGTCCTCCACAGGATCATTTCCTAATCCGTTGTCACAATACTTGACACAAGGAAATGTCAGTCCTTTAGACCATTCTTATACAAAGTCAATGTACTTGACTTACAACTATTAGTCCTAGTCACAGTACATGACTCAAGAATGTTGGTCCATGATGCTTATCCAATCTACCATTCTCCCTATTTGTGTTCATGTACTTGACTTATGATTGTTAGTCCTGGCCACAGTACATGACACATGGAGAACTAGGTGTCCATCCTCTTTCTCAATCTGGGAGGAGATATCCACAAGCCCAAGCTTATCTTGAAAATGCTCATGCTTTCCATTAGGAAGGGACTTCATGAATACATGAGTTACTTGTTCATCAGTGGAGATACATTGTAGCTTCATAGCTCCATCCCGCACCATGCTTCGAATGTAGTGGAACTTAATCATAATGTGCTTTGACTTTCCATGAAATACCAGGTTTTCTGTCAACTTTATACATCTTTGATTAGCACAACATATTATAGTTGAATCCAATACTCCTTCAAACAAATTAGCAAGCAATTTACAGAGCCAAACTGATTCATGAATAACTTCACTTGCTACCATATTTTCAACTTCAACAATACTTAGTGCAACCAAATATTGTTTACCGCTCATCCAAGAAACCATAGCGGATCCGAAACATAAAAAATTACCAATAGTACTTTTCCCATCATCAACAGTGCCTGCCCAATTAGAATCAATGTAACCTAGTAATTGAATCTCATTTCCTACAACATATGTTAAACAATGACTTATGGATCCACTAAGGTATCTCAAGATGTGTTTTGCTACTATCCAATGATCATGTCTAGGCTCCATCTCATACTGGCTTAGAGTATTTACAACAAAGCATATATCTAGTCGGGTGTTCACTAAATACATCAATGAACCAATAAACTGTGATATGACGATGGATCAACAAGATTTGAATATGAACTTCTCAACTTATTAAAATTGGTGATCATTTCTATTGCCATTGGTTTACAATCTATCATCCCAAATTTCTGTAGAATATTGATCACATATTTTCCTTGACCAAGAAATATTTTGCTAGGTTTCTTCCAAAGTTCAAGTCCCAAGTAATAGTGCATTAATCCTAGATCTTTCATGTCAAATTCAATTGGTAGTTCCTTCTTACATTTACAAATAAGATGCTACACAACTGTTATTAATAAGTCATCCACATATAGCAATATGATCACTAGTTCATTCTTTACTACCTTGATGTAGAGATTTGGATCTGCAGTACTTTTGACGAAACCAAGCCTTATTAAATAGGCATCCATACGAGCATACCATGCTATAGGAGCTTGTTTTAAGCCATATAGAGATTTATTTAATATGTAGACATGGGATTCCTTCCCATGGACTTCAAATCCCGGAGGTTGTTTAATATAAACTTCTTCATCAATTTTACCATTGAGAAAAGAGGTTTTCAAGTCTATTTGATGTATATTCTATCCCATGAAGTTATACTATAGATAAGAGTTCTAATTGTTGTGTATCTAGTTGTAAGAACAAAAGTTTCATCATAGTCAACTCCCTCTTGTTGAGAGAATCCTCTAGCCACAAATATTGCCTTATATTTGTTGATGCTTCCATCAGCTGCATGCTTAATCTTATAAACCCACTTGGAAGTCACAATAGATTTACCCTTTGGTCTAGGAATGATTTCCCAAACATCATTCTTCATTATTGATTGATATTCTTCCATCATTGCATTCTTCCATACTTGTTGTTCAACAACCTTTTCATAAGTAGAAGGTTTTGATTCAATGAGTTTGGTCATAAATGCTACATAACCAGAGTACCTTTTGGGTCTCTTGCTTTCTCTGAATGTTCCTCTTGGAGCTACATGTCCTTTAACTTCTTGCAAAGTTGTTCGAAGTCAAGCAAGTCTCTTTTTGGTTTATGGAATGATGACAAGTTCTACATGTTCACTTGGTCCTTCTAGTTCTTCATGATGATCAATTGAGGGTTCTCAAGAATTGATTTGTCTTGGAATGTCTTCATTAGGAAAGACAAGTCCTTCTTCATCAGACTCAATGGGGCGTTGTCGCTGCGACAAACACCCTCCAAATTTTTTCCTACATTTGAATTTTGGAGCCTACTTGTGATCCTGTGATTTGTCGTTCCTTGATTGTTCTAAGTCGTTTCATGATTGGTTGATGATTTGTTAAGTGCTTAAGTCTTCCTCTGAGATTCTAATTGTTGAAGTCACTTGCTCATACATGCTTAGATTTTAATGCATTTACAAGCGCTCTCCTTTCAAGCAAGCATAGCAGTCAAAGCACACCCTAGAAAGTTAAGCAATTGCATAAAAATTATTGAAAGTGATTGCGTAAATGTTAAAGATAATGACTGCGCAAATGATTAGGAAAATGACTACGTAAATGATGAGGACAATGGCTATGCAAATCTGTGTGGATGATGAATGTGTTGTCCCAAGAGAGTGCTTGTGGATTCTTTGAGAACATTGATTGTGCAGTTCCTAAATACAGAGATTGCACAATCCTTTTTGACAATTAGTGCACAATGCCAAGGTTGACAGTTTCCTCATTGTTGGTTGCAATTGTATCATCACTCAGGTAAGTTTTCATAATTGTTACTTTTATGCGCTTGGTTTTCATTAGTGTCGTTTTTGCTTGCTTTCACTTTCATAAGTGGTGTTTTTGTGTTCTCTTCGCTATAACATGTGTCACTTTCACTTTATTTAGCTTTTCATGTTTTCTTATGGTCAAAACTGTCATTTTTGATGATTTTCACTCCTGCATGTGTCACATCCTAGTGCTTAACTAAAGGCTTCTCTAACACATTCTTCTACATTAGTCAATAATATATATCATAAGAATATACGTTAGACACTTCCCCACAACTTGGCACATTGTTTGGTTGCAGTCGACACTCTTGTCGTTACTTTTATTCTAAGTGTTGAAAAGTGACGTTTCAACTATCACACTTAGAAATAAGTGTCACTTTGTTGTCGTTTCAAGGTATGCATGTGAATTTTGAGTTTTATGGCGTGTGTTGATGTTATCTGAGTTTGAGATCACCATTTCATGACTTGATTGCATGTCTTACTCTCTCTTTCCTTACTAATCCCACACTTATCCATTCCAAAGCCTTCACTATATTTGCAACTTGCTCAATCTTCAGACAACCTTTCTCCCTCCTAGAACTGCGCACTGCACATTCCAAGGCCACAATGAAGCCCCTTTGTCTCTTGAAACTGTGCATTGCGCAATCCTAGAAGATAATCTCCCTCCATATGCACACTGAGCAACCTTAGAACTTAAGCCATCAATTCATTTATCTGACCTTGTTTATTGCACAATCCTTGTTCCCTCCTTCCCTATATTGCACATTTTGTAGTTCTAGTCAATAGTTAGGCCTCTTTGTGTCACTAACTTTCCCAATTGTGTAGTTTCCTAAGCCTTCTCCTTAGTCATTGCACATTTCACAGTTCCACTGAGCAACTCTACCTCCTTCTCTATGTCTTGCCCAATTGGGCAGTTCCCTTCATCAAGAGAGCCTCCTATTTCACATTGTGCAGTTCCAGTGAGAAAGGAGTCACTTTTGAGTCACTGAGCTCCTCAACTGTGCAATTCATTGAGCATGTTCCTAGTCATTGCGCATTGTGCAGTTACAATGACTAGTCCTACTGATTGAGATCCATCAATGCGCAATCCTTTTCCATATCTTGCTCCCTACTACACATTGCGCAGTTCCAGTAGACAATGAGGCCTTCCTTAGGCCCTATGATGCCCAACTGCGCAATCCTTGTCTCCTTCTTGGGCACTTCTCACTACACATCATCAGTCAACAATCTTAGTACCTTGATTTCTGGACTCCCTCACTACGCAAGAAGATTTGTCAAGCCCTCTTGTACTGTGCATTGCACAGTTCTAGTCAATAGAGAGGCCTCCCTGAGTTCCTAGATCCCTCAATTGCGAAATTCCCAACCTCTCGCCTTCAAAACACTTGCATGATGCCTCATCTCAATCAACATCTTCCATGAATAAGATTAGGTAGATTAGATGGTTTCCGGACTGATTTTAGCTTGGCATGAGTGGTCTCCATTTGCAGGTATCATCATTACAACATGACAGGGTAATGTTTAAGAGAGGCCATCAAGGAGAGGCTACATGAGAGCGCATGTGAATAAGAAGAAGAGGAAGTGCCATCATGAAGAACACAAAGGAATCTTGGATCAAGACAAAGAAGCTAACTTGGAAGGTTCCAACATTCACCTAGACCCTTTGGAGGGTGAAGACAGAGAACATGCAAAGATCTATCATGGAGAAGTCAAATTCAAAGCAACAAAGAGAGCAGCTTGGCATTGCCACATCACCATGAAGTTTCATATAATCTTTATGCCTTGTAAAAGTGTCATCATAATTTCATATGTGTCAATGGGTCTTGCCACATGATTTGGAGTGTAATTATGTATTTTCAAAAGGAATGACAAAATGTAAATATGTGGAAGTCTAAGAGTCACATGTGGACTAAAGAGTCACTAGGAAAAGTGCAAGGGTCATATAAAAGTACAAATGTCATGTAAGAAGTTGAAAAATCATAGTAGAAGCTCAAGAGTCACATGGGAGATGGAGAGTCACCTCATTTGTTATAAATACACATTCATAACTCAATCAAATGGAATTTTGGAACTTGAACTTTTCACCTTGGCTTCTCTAGTTTGGCATAAGAGAGAGAAGATATTTCTTTGGAGGAGAAAGTGGTGACTTAATGTTCCACTATTGGTACTAGTGTGGCAACATTTTACTTGTATATCTTGGCACTTCCACTTAATATATTAAACTCTTTGAGCTGACACATTTTCATGCACATGTCGCGAATGCTTGTGAGACTACTCTTTTATTGTTTACGATGTATGCTTATGTTAACACATACTAATGAAAATGAACTATTTTGTTGGCTTTAGTATGCATCTTGTTGAATGTGCGTTGTTACTTGCTTTTATGATCATTGTTGTCTTGTGAACTACTTTACAGGTTAACTAACGATCTCTTTCCATGCTCTTGTGTGTCTCTTTTAGGATAGTACTATTACTTTTCTTCTAGAGAGTCACTCTCTCTTTCCTTACAATGAAAGTACCATATATGCATTTCAATTGTATGCCTCACAGTGTCAACTTA
The DNA here is from genome assembly GCA_031772625.1 of Pinus tabuliformis. Taxonomy (NCBI): domain Eukaryota; kingdom Viridiplantae; phylum Streptophyta; class Pinopsida; order Pinales; family Pinaceae; genus Pinus; species Pinus tabuliformis. Next base: position 80,681,773 of record CM062804.1, on the reverse strand, counting down.
ATTGCTTGTTTCAAACAATGTTGCATAATCTCTTATGTTGATACTTGCAACCAAGGCAAATTCATAAGAGTAATGGAAATTGACCGTATTTTCGGTGACCGTATTTTCGGTTGGGGCTCCTACACCAAACAGTGTGAAGTCTAATTGGGACTTCATACTAGGGAGACTGCGTTGGTTGACGGATTTCCAACACTGTCAACATGGGGGTATCGTTGGACTTATTTTATGCAATGCTTTAATAAAATGTGACATCTTTGCTTACTTCAATATGACATTGTTCTTTGATGTAGATTTTGTATGCTTCAGATGAATTGTTGTGGCTAATGAAGATTCCTTTCATGCCTATAGGATTGAAGTTCTTTAGCTTGTCCTTGGGAATATGAATGTAGACCAAACATACAAAGATTTTGAGGTGATCAACATTAGGCTTCTTTCCAATAAAAGCTTCTTCTGGAGTTATGCCACCAAGAATTATGTGAGGGCTTCTATTTTGAGTGTATACTACGGTCATAAAGGCTTCTCCCCATAGGAATTTGGGAAGACCTTGATAATGTATCATAGCTCTTACACATTCTTCGATAGATCGATTCTTCCTTTCAACTACACCATTCTATTGGGGATTATAGGAAACTATAAACTCCCTCTTAATCCCAACTTCTTTGCAAAATGCTACAAGTTCTTTAAATGTATATTCACTTCCATTATTAGATCTTAAGGCCTTGATCTTCTTTTCTGTCATATTCTTATCTTTGGCTTTGAACTCTTGGAACTTGTCAAACACTTCATCTTTAGACTTTAATAAATAGATCCAAGTCTTTCTATAATAGTCACCAATAAATGTTACATAGTATAGATGACCACCATGTGATTTGTTTTCCATTGGGTAACACACATCAGAGTGGATTAGGTCCAAAATTTCCTTGGCTCTTGAGTCACTGCTAGGAAATGGATTTTTCACATTTTTTCCAAGAGCACACCCTTTACAAACTCCTTCATGTTCTTCTTTCAGTTGGGGCATACTTGTAACCATTTGACTCAAGGATGGCAATATCTTGTAATGGAGATGACCACCACAATTCACATGGATTGATGTCAATGTGTGCTAAAGCTTGAGGAGGGGGAGTTAGAAGTCTATACAACCTCCACTTACGAATCCCAATATTTCTAGCACTATCTATACTAGATCTCTTAGCCCAAACAACCACCTTGTCATCAATACTGCTATCCTGCCACCTTTATCTTCAAAAAAAGAAATAAAAAGTAAATTCTTTTTCAAGCATGGAACATAAAGGATGTTTTTGAGATGAATGTTCCTACCAGGTTCCAGCTTGATGGAGGTAGATCCTGTTAGAGTCGGTCTAGTAGCCCTCCATCAACGATCAAAACTCTTTGCATTTCATTAGTAGGTGTCTCATCAGTGTCCTCTTATTGCATTCCATTAGGCATGCCATAACCCTGATGGAGGAGCTTGTGTCTTTTATTCCCCTCTTGGCACTGCTGGATTAAGTTTGTTTCAGTCAATAAATTCTTTACACGGTCATTGGTCTTGTCTTGAAAGTCAAAGTACTAGGTCTAGGGTTTAGTCCAATTTTGCCTTTTAAGGTCATGTCTTTTAAGGTCAATAAATGCCCAGCAGGCCAGAGGGATGTCTATCAAAGCATCACTTCAAAGGATTTCATATTGTACAGCTAATTTTTACCTTGAATTCAAAAACCCTGTTTTTGAAGGCAAGGTCATTTTTCATTTTTTGTAAAAATTTGTAAAAATTCAAATTCTCCAGAAGTTGGCATAAAGCCCTGGTCTCCTTTGCCAAGACTCCTCAGAAGCTACCTCTGCAAAAATTTTCAAGAAAAAGCATCATTTCAACCAATTTCAGGACAAAAAGGAAACCATAAGTCAACAGCATTTAAATTTTGAAAAGTGTCATGTTATAAACATTAGAAAGTGGGTTTGAGGGGAAATTAATTCAAATCAAGTTTATAAAAGCCCCCTCCCTTCATTTTATCATTATTTGCCTCCAAGACTCCAAAAGCAAGTGTGAAAGGCGACTTAGTGAAAAAACTGGGCGAAATTGCTGTGAGAGCCCGCGCGCTACGCATCAGGACCTGCGCGCTACGCGTTGGGCAGGCGCTACGTGTTGGGGTAGTCATCGCAGTGGGAAAAAGACACAGGCGCTACGCGTTGGGCGTGCGCTACGCGTCAGGACCCGCGCGCTACGCGTTGGGGTTTACACACAGAAAAATTGCCTTCAAACCTCCAATCGACCCCAAATATCTTCAAGGTTGCAGGTAGGCCTCCAAACATCAAAGTATATTGCTTGCTAAAGCTTGAATAAGCATTTAAATGTCATCATTTTGAAATGATAAGTTCATGTGTATTTTGCTTACAAATGTCAAAGTGCAAGTAAGGCTAGGGTTTTGTTTTTGCTGCTCAAGGTCATCCCTTTTCACCCCCATTTTTTTCCCCACATCCCATTACCATCTCCCTTGTCATTTTCACCTAATCTCCCTAACAAAAATACCAAAAGCCCTAAAACCCTACCCCTATCCCTAAAATTCAATAACATAACCCTAAACCCTACTTCCCATAAAACCCCTGCAAATTATAATTGTATGATGTTGTATATGTCATGATTCCTTCCCTAAATCCCCTTTTACTTATATTTTCCCTCAGTTCCCTCAAAAGTCTCCCTTCCCTAACATCTCCCTTGTGTTATTTGTCCCCTTGAAGCAGCATTTCAACAGTTAAAACAACAGGTTTTTGAGCAGAAGCAGCAGTACATTTCAACCACTTTGCTCTTGAAACCATGTCAGAAACCGAAACCGACTATGAGCAAAGTGATGACCGTGAGTCAACACCAGAGGTTGCGGTACAAAGGAGGCCTCACAGGGGTGGTAAGGGTGGTCACCATGTGAGAGAGGAGCCCACCTCTTTGACCTATTTACAGGCTTGTCCACTTGCAGTCACATGTTTCCGCCATCAATCATGTTATGAATTTTGCGAGAGGCTATGCTTCTCCAGGTCAATGCTCATTTGGAGAGGTTGCTGGCCAAGGCTAACAAAGATAAGGACCTGCTCTGGAACATGAAGAACCACTATTGGGCCCGAATGCACGTATGCAAGGCGAGAATGAAGGTGCTCCAAGGATGGTTGGCCAAAGCACTATAACGAAGAAAAAGGCCCGATCCCCTCCACATCTTGGTTGAGGCTTCCTTGAAGGAGCATGATGCTAAATGACTCAACTTCAACACAAATTTCAGAAAATTTTGAGCATTTTTGGTCACTTGTGAATTTTTTGGGCTAAAAACAGGTTTTCTTCACCAACGCGTAGCGCACCGCGCGCGACCCTTAAGATGGGCAACTCCATTTCAAGAAAACTCAGCATTTTTGGATTTTTCATGCAAAAATACACTTGCTCAGAAATTTCCAAGAAATTTCACCAAGTTTTGAGCCTCTAGAAGGTAAAAAAACATGCAAACAATGACTTTCTGCCACTTTTTTGACACACCGGAAGCATTCTTGGGAGATTGCAATTTTGGAGGGGCAAATGGACACCAAATTCAGAAATTCAACTTGGGTTGGAAAGTAGACATCCAGACCTTTCCAACAAGCCTACTTTTGCCTCATTTAGACACCTGGAAGTGCCTCAAAAGTTTCTCCAAAGGCGCGCTACGCGTTCAGAATCAGGGTGCTACGCGTTGGGCAATTTTCACAGAAATGCACCTACAGCTCAGCAAAACGCAGTTTTGACTGGATTTGACTTTTTGGAGTGGATTTTGATCCTTCTTGTTGTAAATGATGTAATTTTATGATATTTTGACACTCATTTATCTCTTCTAGAAGATTCATTCATGAGATAGGCAAAAATTTAATGAATGAATTGGTTTCCTAGCTTATAGAGGCAAGTTGTTTTGACTGCCTAGTTTTCAGTGCTCAGTTTAGAATTGGTTGAAACAGCTCCTAGGATAGTGAGCTCGACCCCTAGAGGCAAGGAAAGATGTTAGATTGCCTATATTATGTACTTTCTTGGTCATTTTCATGGTTGGACTCTTGAGGGAGAAAGCTTCTATTGTATTACTCATTATATCTCTGCAATTTTTGGCAAAGGAAGACCAGGGTTTTGCAGTCCTTTTTGGGATTCCTGTGGTTACATGTATTGATGGTGTGTTTCTCTTTGTACTTGTAAGTTTGTTATGTGAATCATCTTCTTACTTTTCCTTCTACAAATTAGGCAAATGAAGTGTTAAGGTAGAATTCATGGTTGCTATGCTCTGCCTTTAAGTTTGCTTAATATCAATGTTTTCATCTGTTTAAGGAGAATTCAAGGTGTTTACTTGCTCTCCTTAGCTCCTCACCAGTCATTCTTTCCCATCTGACTCTTTCAAAGGCATCAATACAGTCTCTTACCTTGCCCCAAAGAACCCCCTGCAAAAACTGTGTCCAATCCCCGCACCCAAAATTGCCTTTCCCCAAATTTCCACCGAAACCCTAAAAATCGCAAATCGAACCTTTTTATCAGTTTACTAGCCTAAAATCAGTGTTCTTTATTGGTTATCTCTGCCCGTTGAAGATCTTTGCCGAGATAGACCGGAGAGAGCCCTCTCCTGCCCTGTAGGGCTAGCTACGAGGCTAAGTGGTTTGATGTTGCCTTGGAGTTTGCCTTTCTGAGCCTGAGGTGAAATTTCAAGCGCTAACAGATCCAATGCATTTAACTAGATAACTATTTTTGTCTCCAAGTTCGACCTTGTGAGAGGAGATTCCTTTTGATAGAGTGTTGAGATGTGCATGTTCTCCTGTCATATGCCTTGAAGTTCCAATATCAATTAACCATGTGTTTTCATCTTTAATTGAATCTATAAGAGCAGAGCAGTGACTTCCATCCTCGACTTCCTTAGATATAGATAATTTTGAAACAAAGGTGATGATATATCCTTTGATGGATTCATGGGGAACCCTTAAAGCCTTGAGATCACCTTTCATGTATTTGGCCATTGGAAGAGAGAGAGAGATACTAAAAAGATGTCTTCAATGAGAAGTACCAACAATTTGAGATCTTCAAGCTTTCTTCCTTTACCTTAGCTCTGATACTATGTTAAGAAACCAAGTGCAATTTAGTTTAACACTTAATTCCTCTTCTTGATAATTACTTGTGAATATTAGATGTCTTCTTATTACTTCTTATGCCTTCTTCATCAAGAAATTGTATAATTTTTCAAAACATAAATATCACAATGAGACAAGAGACACCAGAAATTAAGCCAGAGGCTAGGGAAAAACCCACAAGGGGAAAACCCAACAATCCTTCTCTTATAGAATTAGATCAAAATGAGAGATATCCATGACCAAGACCAAGACCAAACTACCACCAAGATATCAAGTCAAACCATCCTCCAAGTCTCCTCAAAAAGTCAAAGTCAACACTAGTCAAACTCATTCAAATATGGTCAAACTTAGAATTTCGTTCTTGTAGTAGAGGCTGAATTTTGGCTTGCAATTACCTCAAAAAATTCGGCCCTTTTCAATAAAAATTTCATCCACACGTGTGAGCTGCAATAGGGTAAATTTCAGTATTCTTCTTATGTTTTTACTTCCTTCTCTCTCCTTTGACTTCGACCTTCTTCTTCTTTGTTAGGTGTAGAAGATACTATGTGATGTGTTGAATGAATGAGCTCTCCAAGAGGTCGAACTATCTCTTATATATAATTGTCTAGGAGGGTCGAATAGGTGCCACTTGGAGGGCTAGGCCGACTTGTCCAAGGAGGGTCGACTTGGTCATCTTGTGGGTTTATGACTCAAAAATAAAATTCAAATTTTTTTCTTACAAATGTCCAAATGGGGCATGAATCAAATAATTTTTTCTTTTGACTAAAAATAAATTCTTTTGACTCTTTTGACTCTAAGCATGAAGAACATGCTTTGATTAAAATAAAAATATAATAAACATAATAAACACATCAATGATAAATTTACATTATAAAGACCGAACCTAGTTACAACTTCAACACTTTAAGTGATCATTTACCTTAGGCTTCATGATTAATGTTTAATTCTTTCAATTAATACGCCATGAAAACAAAATTGCCCCTCAATCTTAGAAATAAATTGTATCTCAAATATTTGTCATATCCCCTTTTACCTCAATGACCCATTATCAAACAATAAACATCTCTTTATAACCCCATTATCCATAGGAACAAACAAATTTCAATGAGTATCAAATATTCATCTTATTCATACAAGTTAATTGAACCCATTAACATGGAAATTTTATTCATAAAACATTTAATTCCTCATTAACACTCTAAGCCATTAAAATAAACAAATATGAAGCACATTAATATAAATATATTGTATATATTCTTATAACCATGTTATCATAACGATAGACATGGAAATGCCATTCAAAATAATAGACACCATTAATATAATTCACTTGACATTAGCTGCTACAAATCATAACAACCGTACTCATAAATATCATCCATTATTGTAAATCCATTATAAATTAACCCAAGATGAAATTTAAATCCATTAGAACATACCTACACATTGACTGTTATGAAATATACTCTACTTCATCAACATTGTAATTCCCATAAGACATCAACATGGAATCCATAAAAATATTAAACAAATATAACATAAATAACCCAAATTATCACCATCAAGATCATTGTAGAGAACAATATACAACAACTAGTGCTATGTCACATTATCACCAAAATTTTGCCTTGAAATAGAAAATGTACGTTAGGCCAAATAATAAAAAACTTAAAGTTCTAGGATATAAAGTCCAATAAGGTTATGACCATAAAACACAAGTGTATAAAACATATGGATCAATTAAAACCATTATTTTGCCAACCTCAACCTCCAATTGTTTGGATGGATTAACATCAACTGTTTGAGAGTGAGTAGACTTTATATATTATAGTTTCAGGGAAATTATACATTAGTTAATAGTGAATTTGAGAGATTACGTTATGTGTTTAATCATTCATTATGTTTGTAATCATTTCCTAACCGATTATTTCATGGGGAGAAAAACATGGGTATACCAGTTGTATGTTATATTTTGAATTCCAAACGTTTTGTGTTAATGGAACTCATGATCAAATTCATAAGGAAGACTAATCATTGGCAAGTGGAGCGTTTACATGGGTATACCAATTGTATGCTATATTTTGAATTCCAAACATTTTGTGTTAATGGAGCTCATGCTCAAATTCATAAGGAAGACTAATCATTGGAAAGTGAAAGGTTCACAGATTATGGAGGAATAGTAGTAGGGCGTTAAGGTTTACTCCCATTTCCATGCCTCCAAGGCCCCCTAATGTTCCTATCCCTTTCATTGATCACCAATCTTCTCCAAAATTCAAAGCATTGGAACCTTTTTTTTTCTCAAGGATCAAAATTAAAATATATTAAGAACCTCGTGATTATGTTTTTTCTCTTACCAAAATTTCTAACCCTTACCTTTGGGAAATCCATCTAAATACAAAAGGAAGGAAAGTGTTAAAACTAATTGGTCCACTTACTAAATATCTACTTTTGCATGATATCAAAGAAACAACTTTTGCTTTCATGAATTCAATTTTCTCCTAGTTTAAACCTTGTAAACTTTTATGGGAAGTTTGGAAAAAAATTACATGGTTGACAACATCTCATTTAAGCACAACCTTGAAACTAAAGAAGAATGTAAATCCATTCAATTCAATTTGACTCTTTAGGTCTCTCTCTCCAAATTTCAAATAATTAACTAAAAAATCATTTCATGTAGTAAAAATGAAACCATATATCATACTAAAACTGATTAAGCAAAACTCAAATGACCATAGGGTCAAAATTGCATAATAATGCTAAAGATGAAGCCTAATTTGCCTTAAAATTTCAACTCCCTAAGGTGGCACAATAATAACACTTGGATTGACATGCAACAAAATGTAACCATCTCTACTATGGTATTTAGGCCCAAGGAAGAAATAATTTGTCAGAAGTGAATGAGAATAGATTTACATAGCCCAACCCAAAACTACTTTAAAGACACCGCAATAGAGTAATGCTTTCAATAATTTTGCATGTAATTGGATTGATGGTAGTGCAATTCAAAAGATAAAGACCCAATATATTTCATTCAAGGTCACATGGGGTCAAACCTTGGTGTTTCCCTTTTGAGCTTCAATTTGTTTGATCCCAAACAAGAATGCATGCCTTGACTTTGGGAAAGGACCCAATTTTGAATTTTTTCGAATGATTTTTGCTAAAAAACATGTATAACATGAGGCTAGATTGTTTTGGAATCTAAACCTCAAGAAAAGGAAAATGACATGAGTTGTGCATATCCCTAAAAAACTAATCAATAAACACTCCAAACTAGAGTCATTATAAAAGTCAAGCTATTGACATACATAGTCTTGTAAGGAATTTAATCATGACATTCTAAGGAAAAATAAGCAATTATTTTTCATGGTTTAAATAAGACAAAGCTTTAGATCAAAGATAAATCTCATCACATCCTAAATACTTAGGAAATATAAGATATAAGATTTATATGGTGGGATTCATTATAAGATTTGTTTGGAAACCTTATTGTATTTATCATTCTTTTCAATGTTTCAAACCTTTATCATGGTTGATCATTAGGAAAATGAGTCAATTTTGAGACAATCTATTCCATAAATATAAAAAATTGCAACTATCCAAAAAATCACAATCTACATTAACTTCAAACACATATTATGTGATAATTAAACCTTGACATGCCAATGAGATGCTCTATTTGTGGGTTTTTTTGTTGTTGATGTAATAAAGGGACCTAATTTTCACTTCTATGTCTCTATCCCTATTCATATTCTCTAAATTTTTAACTATTTCAAGAGCATCACTAAACTTACACCTTAATGAATCTCTTTCACAAGCATTTCAACATTCCGTAGACATATGTGGTGCTTTTTCTTGAATGAGTGCCTCCTAGCACACAAGCGTGGTTTCATTCATTGCGTATAATGTCACTATGTTTATTTATCTTAATCGTAAAGGATTGTACCATTTCTTTGGTGTAAGACTTGTCACAAGAGCAAAAAACAATGTAAACTCCCATTTATTAACAAGGATCTATGGTATCCTTGGCAAACTTCATTAATTACCTAATTTCATTGGGTGACTCAAAATTAATTTTTGACATACTGCCTTTTAAGAATGCTGGTAGTCTTATCTATCACACTTTGAATGTATAGTAAGAAAGACCCAAATGCAATCATACACCCAAATCACATGTCCTTAATAATGACTATATGACTTCTATATATACCTATTCGCACATTGCACACGTGGCCTCTTATTAGGCTAATCGTATTACATAGATATTTACACATGACATGTGCATTTAAACCCATGTATGCCACCTCTTGGGGTTATGCCATATACATTTAACCCCATGTATGCTCCCATTGGGGTCATATCATAGGCCTTCTATTTGGCTATTTTGTTCCCTAGAAAGGCTACTACTAGCTTGACTTCCATTATTAGTCTTACAAATATCTTTTTTTTTAACATCACTATATCTATAATCAATATTTCTAAATAATTTAATCAATTAATGTTTTCCTTCTTTGATATGACTGTCCTTTAAAACCTTGAGAGCTTTTGTAGTGATGGTGTTGATGACACAGATCTTTTGCCCAAGTTGATGACGTGAATTTGCATGGAGGTTTGCATGAAGGTGACCTTCGATATGGGTTTTTCTCCTAAAACCTTCATGCACTAGGGTCCCATCATATTTTTTGTTGGCCAATATAACAAAAACTTAACATAAATAAATCAAGTACACAAAGGAACATAGGAAGAGAAAAAATATTTCTTAAATATCAAAATGGAGAGAGCACATATCCTTTATAATAGATAAATGACAAAAACCCTAAGTGCATGAACTTTGGAATGATTTAAATATTATTTAAGTCATTAATACAAAATTAAAGCATGATTTAAATTAAGTCAATAAGTGACATTATTCTTATACCTAATTCTATACTCTACATGATCATGATTAACTATAGAACTCTAACATCCTCCCTTAATGGCCATTCTAGAAACTACACCAAGTTTGTCTCTAAATTTTAAAAATTTACCTAAGAGACTTGATGAAAATATTTGTAGTCTAGTCTGGACTCTTGGGTAATATTTCAATTCAACTTCTCCATCATCTCTAAGTTGTCAAATGAAGTGACAATGCACATCAATATGTTTGGTTGACTCATGGAAAATGAGGCTCTTTTCCAACTTAAGAACTCCTTGGTTATCACAAAAGGGTATTTTGGGCTCATCCTCATGAACTTGCAAGTCTACAAGAATCCTTTTAAGGCAAACTGCTTCACATGCCCTTTTTTTGCTAGTCTGTGTTTTGCTTATGTAGAGGAAAGTGAAATTATATGTTGTTTCTTGCTTGAGAAATCAAGCCTATGAAAACATTGAACACATAACCTATTGTAGACTTGTCATCCATGTATCCTACCCAATCCAAGCTTGAATAGCCACACACTGAGGCTTGTTTCTTTTCTCATATTGAATGTCAAAAGCCAATGGTCACTTAAATATCATAGCACCCTCTTTTCTACGATTCAAAGTTTTTCCTTTGGAGCTTGTATAAATAAAGAGACATAGCTAAATACATAGCTTAGGTAAGGTATAATAATAGTAATATATATCAACTAGTCACTATTTTCCTATAGACTGATTAATTGACTATATTTGAATTAGTTTTGGTTGGAATTTTTAACCCTTTCTCCCTAAGTGTTGATGAGATTTTGCAATCTACAATCTTGAACTTGTTTAACAAACCTTTTGCATATTTTTTTTGAGAAACAAAAATATGATTATTTGTTTGCCAAATTATTACCTGAGTACCCACCTCACTATCTATGATGATGTCATCAACATATATCACTAGAATTACCACATCAATATTATTTCTCTTGAAACAAAGATTGGAATAAGGACCTTTTCCAAATCCCTATGCTCTCAAATAGTTGTCAATTTTGATGTACCATGCTTGGGGATCCTGCTTCAATCAATAAATAGCTTTCTTCAAAGTACATACTAGATGTTCCTTCCTTGGATTTGAATCCCCTAAGGTTAGTACATATATACTTCCATTAAATCACCAACGAGGAAGGCACTCTTCACATCCATCTATTGTAGTTTCTAGTAACACCATGATACCATGGCAAGAACCATGCAAATATTACCCATATTTCTTGTAAGAACAAATATATTCTCATTGTTAATCCCTTCCTTCTCAACAAAGACCTTTGCAGCAAAATTTGCTTTATGCTTATCAAGTGTTCTATATGCCTTATACTTGACCTTATACACTCATTTACAATCAATGGATTTCTTTTCTAGAGGTTGCTCTATGAGAGCCCATGTTTGGTTTTTTGTCAAAGTTTCATGTTTGGCTTGCATATATTTTTCCCAATTCAAGATGCCTTTAGATTCTTCATAATCTCAATGCTCAAAAGAGTTTGAAGGAGAGTGATCAAAGCATAATTCACCATACTAGATGTCATACCAATTTTTGGTCTACCTTACTAATTTACAACACCAAGCACATCCCAATGAGAATCATAATTATAATTCAATGCACTTGGTCTACCTTCTTGGCTCATATCAATGAGCTCATCTAAGTGAGCATCCTTATAGGTGATGTGTCAAAATTGGCAACTAGGGCCAGATTCCATTTTGGACAACTCATTTAAAGAAGATAATTATGACATCAGATTCCTCTCTTCGAGAGGACTAAAATTGACCTAAAGATCGTCATACTTGGATAAGGAAAAGTGGGTTTTTGAATTTATGTTTTCTCACATGTGAATTATCAAGGTTGACCTCTCTTATATGTCGGCTCACCTAGTCCAATAGTCACATCTCTTGATCCCCATCGATTGGTATATATAGAGGCGATTTCTCCCTCATTCCTCACATCCAAGTGCTCATCCTCTCCTTTGAAATAAGACGACATCTGAGGCAGGATGCAGGTGGCAAGGGTCGAGTTTATGATGAGGCCCATCTTTGTTTAGGGTAGGTTTTTCTTGGGAGAAAGTGCCGCAGGTCTGTGGCATCATAGGAGGTTTTTCTGGGTAATGTACCTCTTGATTTTGGGTACAAATTTCTTGTTGAATAGAGCCACAGTCAGAGGAATGCTTGTTGGATAGTTTTTTATGCTCTTTGGTGATGGGTATCTTAGTTATAGGCCACAGGAAGAGAGCCACTACAAAAACTAGTTGTTATGACTGTTTGGAGGGTACGAAGGCATGGTAAGTCCTTCTCTCTAGGCTGCATATGCCTAGGCTTGAGTGCATGTAGGTCAAAATTATTTCATGAGTTTGGGACTATTTCAGGGTTGTTGTAGGGTTCGTTGAGGAGGAGCCACCAAGCTCTAAATCAGTAATTGGGTGTCTTCTAATGGTAAATCATAGTAATTGAGGGAATGGAGAAAGAGGGCTGAAGCAGACAACCCTATCTAGTGACCATGATTGCAGAGGAAAGACATCAACTCTTGAAGCTAACTGTGTTTGTGCCCTAACTAGTATTCAAAATTGCAGTATAGAAATCTCCATCCCTTGGTGCCAGAATTGCAGCTTCATTGAGTCATCTTCATGTTTAAGAGCTTTGATGTCAAATCTTCTATTTGGCAAGTCAGTATTGACTTTAAATCATTGTACCCTATCTCTCTCTCTGTTGAACATTTGATGATTAATAATAAGAAGATTTGATCAAGGGTTTTCCCCATCTTGGGGTTTTTCCCTCGCTTGAGCCATATTCTTGTGTTCTTTTGTCTTGACTTGTCTTCAACTTTTATCTCTTATGTTCTTTCATTAGTTACTGTATGACTTCTAATGGATTAATGGGAAAATAGATGATTGAAGTAACTAACCTAAGCAAAAAACATGTTAAATTAAAATTAACATGGTATCAGAGCTCAGGTGAAGACAAGCCCAAGTATAAGAGATTGCAATCACCAAGAAGAATTTGAGGAATTTCATTGATTTGAATTAAACCTTCAGCCCTTTGTGGTAAATCTGAGTTCAAGAATGACAAATCTGTGACATTCTCTTAAGATCATGGGCACCAATCCAAGAGCTACTCGAACATCACGGGCAAAGGTTGGAAGTCATCAAGGTATGTTCCTATATTCATAAGATATTCCTAAGGTATCCTTGGAGATAGGGCCGAACCTATGTAGATCCTTGATTGAAGTATTGCAACCCTCATTTTAGAGAACTGTATCATTCCTAAAAGAATAATTTCTCTCTGAGATTCTCAGATCCTTGAAACGTTTCAGATGAGAGGTATGGTTTTACACCCATCTCATCCCTTTTTGGTTCATTGCATATCTCTGAGCATTTGAAGCTGAGTTATTCTAGGGCATATTGAAGTCAACCTAGTTTGAGCAAGAGCACTAGATCTTTGTTGAGATCCGTTGAAAATTCTGAATATAAGGATCAACCTTGATTATCCTCTGTGGCATACATTCTGGGAATTTTTTCAGATCAAGGAGCAATATTAGATATGATCTAATCAATGACTGAATTTCTCTAACTTTTGCAGCAGTCTCTTGGGGATATATGTATATATATGCTATCGAAACATCCATCAGTCACAATTCATCAGTTGATAAAATGTCTACGAAGGCACTATGGGAGATGTATTGATCGCTTGATATTTCAAGGCAATACATCCTTTCTTCTTAATACCAACTCTAAGGTTCTGAGTGACCTTGCTCTGAGCTTGATTTAAGAATCTTGATCTCTAATGATGATGTAATTCTAGCAACATTTGATTAGCATTCTTCTAGAAGCTATCTCGGCTCATTGAACCTTGGAAATTAACAGTTAACTTTCTCACAAGAATTATGGGCTATGCTTAAAGCCTGATCTATTAAGTTTTGTTGTTGGTAAGTAAGGGAACCCATATTATGTGCTAAGAGGTTTAGATTTGAAGATTAAGGTCGAGCACACATAATTGTAAGGAGTTCTATAACATCTCATATTCGATGCCTTGACAACCTTATCTTATCTCTGACCTTGATATCAAATTATATTATCATTTTCTTCAAAGTCAAAAGCTTGATCATATTGTGAAATATGGCTCTTGGTTGCCAAATCTACTTGACCTTCTCTCTCTCTTGAAATATTGAAATCATTCAAAGCTAAGATTATAATGAAACATCTCCATGAACAAAGTCAAAGGGCAGAGGTATCAACTTGATAGAAAGTCAGTTTGAAATCATATAAGTGACAACTGAATTAGGACAGTTTTATGAAGATATGTTTAAGATTCAGGTTGCAAATTGACTACTTGTAGAAGTTATCATGGCATCATTAATAAGAAGAATAGGTTCCGCTCTTGTTGTTAAGTTCGACTGAATTTTGCAGTGAACCTGTTAGAGGCCGAAACATTTAGATCAAGGACATACCTTGCTTCACAGGATGAACATGAATAGGGAAATGTTGAGATTCGTTATTACTGGACATGTATTACTATTATCTCAGGAATAATGCTAAGAAGCCTTGTTAACAAAACAATGCTTGTATGGACCATGATGATTACCTACCATATTGGTATATTGAGTAATGTTGGGGTCGTCCTGAAAGTATGAAGATCTGTAGCTATCAAGGATAGTATCCTGTGCAGTAAAGATATAGTATCAGTGGCACTGTCCTATGAATGACATCCCAGTATATGCAACACGACATCATTAATGCTCTATTGTCAACCCAACATTTTTTATGATATCACTACAAGTCTAGTAGCGGTGGTGATATGTTGTAGGCCCTGTATGTTGATGCCTGTGTTACAGTATTGTTCACAATCAAGTTGTGAACAAGACAGATGCAAACATTGGAGAGACTATCCTTTGAAACATCATCTACTATGAAGAAGCTACCAAGATATTCCAGTAAATGACATGCATCATTTGAAGCTTACATTCTTGAAGATTAGCGAGGAAAAGAATGGACTTCGTTGAAATCATCTCAAAGAAATATGTCTTCTCTTGATTAAAGAAGAACCTTATCGATTCTTCAGAAAGTTCCTCTTTGATCTAAGTCCATATGGAAATCTCAAGAAATTAAACAAAGCAAGGCTCTATTGAGAGCTATAAAATCTCTGGATTAATAACAGGTTGAAGATAGAACTATGAATATAATTTGAGCATGAGGGAGCTATGATACAACTATTGATAACATCTGTCCAACATATGATAACCCTCTCATTTATCAAAGTAAGAGGGAGCTTTTTCTTAAGGGGTCAAGATGAAGGGCCCTAAGATTAAAAAGTTTGATAAGATGGAGATGCTGCTAATTCAGACATAGTCATCTTATGAGGTCTCTATATGAAGACTTTTGAGTGGATCCATGGATATGCCCCATAAAGAATTGTTGCTTACTAAGATATCTCTATGAATCTATTTCCTGAAATACATTGCTAGAATTTTTAGACAGTATGGTAAATGAAAAGTGCACATCTAAAATTCACATTACTTTATGAATAAATCAAAGTCTGAAATCTGGATCATTATGAAGGCTGAAATAAGCAAGTATGGCTCACTATGAGGCCACTCTATTGAAGAAGCTCTTCAGTGAGCCATTTATGCACACCTTCGTTGTATATTGTAGAAGAAGATTATGAGAATCCAATATTTCTCATACCACCCTATATGGTACAGCAAAGGACATTCCTGCTCTATGGCATGTTTGGGTGGACAGATCTTATGATGAACAGGTTGTTTGATGGACACAATGCACCCTGGAAAGACAAGTTTAGACTGTGGTCTCCCTGAGAAAGAGGGAGTAAGATCAGTCAAATACTTTCTTCATCAAGAAATGCAAGAAGCAAAGGACTGCTAAGTACTACCAAGATGTGCTCTAAGCCTCAAATTTTGCAAGGAGGCTTGGGCACATGTATTTCAAAGAACCAAGAAAGAGTTTTGGGAAATTCCACCCAGAGAGTTTTATTAAATTAATTAATCATTTTTAATGGGACCTTAAGTCTAAACTTAGGAAATTTAAATAATTAATGGGTATTACTCTAACTGTGGGTGTAACTTCTAAAAGAAGACGGGGATCAAGCAAAAATGATCTTAGCCATTGATTAGCTTATAATCTGGGTCGTTTAATATCAACAAGAATATTATTTAAGGAGACTTGAGGGTCATTTGGAAGATACACAGAGAGTTGACCAGTCAGACCAAATTGCTGAAGCTAGAGGCAACGCAGTGATTTGTAGTGATCACACAGAGAGGGGAAAAGGGAGTTTTTGATGGAGGATCTTCTCCGGAGCCAAGGATACTCAGTAGAGAGGAAGAGAGACACACAAAGGAGGCATCGTAGAGGCCAGAGAGGGTGACGCAGAGCCAGGAAGGGCTCACACAAGCCCCATGTAGAGCAACGCAGAAGTTCGAGATTTGCTGGGAGGCTGACGTTCTGAGCAGGGGGGTTGGAATCAACTCCTGAGAAGCAAATCAATTCCCAACGGAGGTGACGCAGGCCCACGCAGGGGCAACACAGAAGAAGCTAGGGATCTCATTGGTTCAACTGCAGGATCAACCGAGACTTGTAGTGTAGAGTGAGGTAATCTCACTAATTTCTTCTGCCGAGTGATATTCTCTGTACTGGATTGCCAACAAGGCATCCAAAGATTTTATTAAAAAATAACTTCAGCTTAATAATAAAAACCCTCAGATTTGCTGCACCGGTTTTCCCGCATTGGGTTTTTTCAGGGACGTTTGTCCAAAAACAACTGTGTCATTTGTGTTGTATCTTTCTCTATTGTTCAATTTCTTGTTTCAGCATATTATTTTAATGGTGTAGGCTGCAATGTATGTATTTCAATGTTTGCCATAGGAAACTGCAAATAACTTGTTCATGTAAATCTAACAAGTAGGAGAAATATCATCAGTTGTTGTAGTAGGGATTCTGGTTTAAGGAATTTTCACATAAGTTATGTTTAGGATTTCATTAAAATGTTCAAATGAGACTGATAAAATCCTAAAAAGTGGTTACCACCATGTTCTCCTTCCATTTTCTACTCAAATAAAATTCAAAATCTTAAAGAGTGGTTACCACCATATCCTCCTTCCATTTTCCACTAAAATAACATTCTATTATTCTCTAAGGTCCTTCATTTAAGGACTCACTTTTATCCATTTTTCTTGAAAACAATAATTTTTTAAGGAAAAAGATCCTATCTTTGTATAAAATTTCATGTACATCCTTCAATCACTTCCAAATCATTGCAATATCATCCCTTGTTTGCACTTTAGAAAAAATTTCATTAATCATTAACAGAATTAACAACAACATCACTTTTTACTCCACTCATTAAACTTAGGCTTCATATTTTTTAGTTGTTTGTGTTTTCTTGCCCAACATATGCTAGTAGCACATAATAGTGATAAACCAAAAACAAAGAAACCAAGTACACTAAGAAACTAGGAAGAAATAAATACTTCTTAGATTATGAAATAAAGAGAGCACATATCCTTTTATAGTGAAGGAATGACAAAGCCCCTAAGTGCATAGTCAAGGGGGGCATGAACCTTAGAATGACATAAATATTATTTAAGTCATTAATACAACACTAAAACATAATTTAGATTAAGCCAATAATGGCTTTATTAATATTACCCAAATATGTTTTTAAGCACATCAAAAAATGGTATGTTCCCATTTTCTTTTACCTCTGTTGTCACATAGAATGTCTAGGCATCGCGACATCGGTTCAGATCGGGGGTTGTCACACTGATCCCAAATCACTCCATTTGAGTTGTCTCCCAATAGCAGACTAAGGGGGGTAGACCCTATGGAAATGGAAAAATGAAAGCTTAGTTGGGAACCAACCAACCTAAAAGACACAACTAAGCAACCAATACTTGTTTTAGATTGTGCAAGATTTTAAGGATTCAAAATGATTTGAAGAAAGTGATACTAGTGCCTTGTGGAGTCAATTATCTTGCGAAGAAAATAAGGATCAAGTAAAGGATGGGAAACTGCTTCTGAAAAGACTCGATTGTCTCATATGCAAATGAAAAATTTAAAACTATGTGAAATGCAGGGACTTGGTTAATTTTGGTTAAATGAGGACCTAAAATTATTTTTGAAATATGTATTAAATGTTACTTAAGGCTCATAAAGGTGGTGATCTAAATGTGAAAGAAGGTACTTATATCAACACTACAAAATGTAAAATCTGCACAAATAATCACTGAAATGCACAATGGACTGAGACGTAAAATGCTGGAATAAAACACCTTTAAATTAAAAAGTTCATTTGTATGAAATACTCAATCAAGATAATGAGATGCATAAGTAAAACTAGATTAATCCTACTTGCATAAGCATGTAAAAAACAAATGAACTTCAGAAATTAAACTAAATGTTTTAAACTCAGATCACAATAATGAGATATCAGTTTACTAATCTGCTCTTACATCAAATGTTAAAACCAACAATATATTCTAAAACAACAGTCCTGTAACTATGCAATATTCAAAAATTTCTATGTAAAATAGTAGAAAATTTTAAATGACAAAGTGATAACTACAATTCAAAAAATTTCTTAGTTTAATTCTTTTTGATCTATTGATGTATTTGATCTAAAAAACTCAGAAATAAACTACTGAATAACAGTAAAACAATTTTTAGAAATTTGCTTGCAAAATTTACTGAAGCTAACTTCTATTTCTGCAATTATATAATAGTAAAAATGTAAATTAATTATGCTGCTAAACTCTGACTAATTGCAAATCTATGCCAGTATTAACCTTGCTTTCAAAATGAAATGAGGAAAGGTTAGAGGGTGTGCACCAGTCATCCCTTAGGGGCTTGAAGACACCTGAAGATATGCTGCTCGAATCACTAAAAATCCTCAACTCAGAAATTTTTTTGTGAAAAACTTTGTTAAATTTTTTTGGGAAATTTTTAGGAAAAATTAGTGAGAGAATTTTGGTGAAAGAGGGGAGGTCATAAGGCTGAAAGGGAGGCCGAGAAAGAGGCTGGAGATGGCCAACACAGGGCCTCAAGGCCCTAAAAAAATTTTGCCCACAATCTTCTTGAAATTTATCTTCAACCTGCAAACAAAATGGAGATGCCCTCCGGGGCTTAGATCTCTCTCCGAAATCCACAAAAATCACCTGCAATTTTCAGATCTGTTCCTGCACAAACAAAAGATAGAAAAAACCCCAAAGCATGTATATACAAAAATATGAAATACCCAAAACCCCAATGAATTAAAAAATTTGATATTTACAAATCTACAATAATATTCTACAGATCTAACAGATTTGCAGATCAAAGCCCTCTATTAGCCAGATTTAAACAAATTTTTTCACAATATTTAGAAATAAATTTGAAATTTTAAAGAGACACAAGCCCAAGAAAAACCCTGCAAGTAAAATATTCTATAAACTAGCTTCAAAAATTAAAAAGATAGTGGGTTCTTTTAGATTTTATAAACTGAGAGTCAGTTGGTCCAGTTGAGGACTTCTTCAAACGCTCAAATTCTAAATGATAACTTTTGCACACTTAAATCTGCTTGTTATATTAATAGAGATTTAAAAAATGATCATAAAATTATCAAGAAATAAAGATATCTGCTACTTCTATCAAATTAAAATGATATTCTAAAAAGCCCAAAAATCTGTGCAAGATACCTGTACACAGATCAATCCTCAAAGGCTATTAACTAACAAATGCAAATAAAAGCAACAAAGTATTAAGAACAATATTACCACATAAATCTGAAAGAGGAACACCACGATCTGAAACCCAAAAGTTTTTGCGTTTTATTAACCAGAAAAAGTTACAAGAGCTTTCTTAGAGCAAGTACACGATTCAGAAATCAGATCCAAATAATGGAGAGAGACCTCTCATTTATAGAAAAATTCTCCAATGGCTAGTTGGCTTGATCCTTGTTAAGTTATGGTATGTTCTATGCTTATAACAATTTATTTCTTTTCCTTATTATATTCCACAGATTAGCAATCACATGTACATAAAGTAAAGTGCAGATAGAACATTAAACGATTGACAGAAAACAAGCCAAGACAAGAGACACAAGATGTGGTGGCTAGCCAGGGACAAACCCGACAATGTGTGGGAAAACCCTTTGATAAAATCTTCTTTTATCTTCAATAATTTAGCAGAGAGAAATAGTACAATAAATCTGATTCATATCAGTAGTAGCAAACCCTAGATCAACAACATCAGCATTAGCGGCTTCATCATCAAACTAGGGCAGACGATATCTCACAAACCCACAGTCGGATCGGCTTGATTCCACCACCAAAAGTTGCGCCTTCTAGAGGAGGTTCAGATGAACCTACAACGTAGTTCATATGAGGATATCTTCTAGTCCATGCAAGTCAAACTTTACTTCTGTAGTTGCAGCTTCAGTTTCGACAGCTTCCGGCTTCAAACTAGCGCAGTCGATATCTTGCAAACCGTCCGTCAGATTGACTTGATTCCACAACCAAAAGTTGCGGCTTTCAGAGGAGGTTCAGATGAAACTACAAAGGAGATCTTCTAGTCCACGCAGGTCAATATTTACTTCTGCAGTTGTAGCTTCAGTTTCAACAGCTTTCGGCTTCACATGTGTGAGGGAGAGACCCTTTTCTACGCAATAGAGAAGAGACTCTTTTCTGCGCAGTAGAGAGAGAGAGATGTGATGAGATGAGTGAGTCCAAATGAGAAAAATTCCTCCTGTATTTATACACAATGTTGGTGTTTGAATAGATGCGACTGTTGGGCTTCTGAGCCTACATGAGTTGTAGATCGGCTTGATAATAATTCCATAATCAAAATAAATTCATATCTCCATGAATACTTATCAGAATCGGATGATCTTTATATCAATCCTACACCTCTCGATGAGAGGAATCTAATAAAAATATTACCAGCCATGAATAAGATGACCCACATTACGTTTTGCCCTAGTTTCCAATTTTAACACTCCCTCTCAACTAGGGAGAACTTCATCTGCAATATGTCTATCAGTTGTTACTATTCATCCATCAAATGCACTGCCCTATACAGCCTGTCCCTTGCCCTGCTCTGCTCTATTCTGCCTGTTTTGCTTTGTCTTGTTCTGCCCTGTACTGATCTGTATTGTTCTGCTCTGTTCTGCTCTGTTTTGCTCTGCTCTTGCATTGTTATGTTTTTCTCTTCTTTTGTCCGAATTATGAAGAAGATGAAATGGTCGAGGATGTATCATACTGACTCAAAGTTAGTCTCAGAGTATGTACCACTAGTCCCAGACCAGTCTCAACCAACCCGAAGTCAGCGTCATAGTAAGTACAACTCCACTGGTCCTGGACCAGTATCATCCTCCATTGACTCAAAGTCAGTCTCAGAGTGCGTACCACTGGTCCCAGACCAGTCTCAACCGACCCGAAGTCAGCTTCATAGTAAGTACCACTCCTACCACTAGTCCTAGACCAGTATCGCAGTCTCAGAGAATGTACCACTGGTCCCAGATCAGTCTCAACTGAACCGAAGTCAACGTCATAGTATGTACCACTCTCACTGGTCCCAGACCAGTACTGCACTAACACGAAGTTAGTCTCAGAGTATGTACCACTGGTCCCAGACCAGTCTCAACCGACCCGAAGTCAGTGTCATAGTATGGTACAACTCCTACCACTAGTCCCAGACCAGTATCATTGATCCCAGATCAATGGAGGTCATCCTAGCGTAGGGAGTACGGTAGATATAGCGATGCGTCCATCAATACTACTATGGTCCCTAACTTCATTTCCCTACTCATTGATCAGATGAGAGGTACTTCCCATGAGTCCCAGACTGCATGGGTAGGATGCCTCGACAGGAGAACTTAATCAATCCCATCCTCACAGGAGAACACATCAATCCTGCTACAATTTCCATGGAGAAAACATTAATCCAGGCCTCACAGGAGAACACATCAATCCTGCTACAATCGCCATGGAGAACACATTAATCCAGGCCTCACAGGAGAACACATCAATCCTGCTACAATCGCCATGGAGAACACATCAATCCAGGCCTCACAGGAGAACTCATCATCCTGCTACACAGGAGAGCATATCATCCTATTCCACAAGAGAGCGAATCATCTTGTTCCAGTGTGCACCACCAGGGGAGGGCGAGTCACCTTGTGGTCGTATGTTTCTCCAGTAAGAACCGCAAGCCCTCAGAGCTCCCAGAGCTCAATGTATGCAACATGCAGGACCCTTGTACAAGGGTTTCTTGACGACTCCAAGTCGTTTGGGAAAATCACAGATTAGATCTTTCCTTGGGGCTTTGACAAGGTGTATCGACCTATACATCATCTTAATGCGATGGAGCCTCCTTGCTCATCGACTTACCATATCCCAGATGATGTCTATCTGCTGGAGCAATCGACGAATACGGGATTCCTCAATAATTGAATCCCACCTCTGGTTGTTACAGAGAATCACAGTGGTATCCAATGTAAATCCAAACAGCTCACTGAAGAGCTTTCGCAACCAGACTTCCTCACAGAAGGCCATGCTAGTAGCAATATATTCTGCTTCGGCAGTGCTGAAAGACACCGACTTCTTCTTCTTGCTCATCCAGGATATCAAAGCAGATCCCAAGGTGAAACAACACCCGAAAGTGTTCTTACAGTCCACCACACTGCCTGCCCAATCAACATCAGTATATCCAAGTAGTCTCACATCTCCAGCAGTGTATCTTAACCCATTGGTAATTGTTCCACGAAAATATTTCAGAAGATTCTTGGCATCAATCCAGTGAGGCTCAACCAAATATGAGCTCACAATGCTAACTGCAAAACATATGTTTGGATGGAGGTTCACCAAGAACATCAATGTGAATGAGTTTATGAAACTCAGAGGCATTTCCCAAATCTGGTCTGACATCACTACCATATAACTTCTAAAAGTTAAGATCCTCGAGGTAGTCACATGCTTGCAGTCCATCATACCAAATATTTCCAATATCTTTACCACATATTTTCCTTGAGATAGAAAAAGCTTCTGCCACACTTCAAGTCCTTGGTCCTTCATTTCAAATTTAGAAACCAACTCCCTCTTACATTTGGGAATGAGAGGGTCTGCACCTGTTAGAAATAGGTCATCTACATACAACACCAGTATGAGAGGCTTGTCATCTTCAACCTTAAAGTAAAGGTTAGGATCAGCTTCACTCCTAGTGAATCCTAGCTTCATCAAGTAGCTATCGATCCTCTCATACCATGCTCGGGGTGCTTGCTTTAGCTCATAGAGAGCCTTCTTCAACCTGCATACATGAGATTTTCAATCATAAATCTCAAATCCTTCGGGTTGCTCCACATAGACCTCTTCTTTGATTGAACCGTGCAAGAACGCGGTCTTGACATCCATCTGATGTAGATTCCATCCTTGTGAAGCCGCAAGGGCTATGATGGAGCAGATGGTCGTATATCCGGCAACTGGTGTAAATATCACATCATAGTCTATACCTTCCTTTTGGGAGAAACCACGAGCAACAAAACGAGCCTTATACTTTTCCATACTTTCATCTGTTGCATGCTTTATCTTATAAAGCTATTTAGAAGTGACAATTGTCTTGTTCTGGGGTCTGAGAACTACTTCCCAGACATCATTCTCCATAATAGACTCATATTCTTTGGTCATAGCATCCTTCCATACTTGATGCTTGACGACATCTGAGAATGATGGAGGCTCATTTTGTATGATCGTGCTCATGATGGTCAGGTATCCCTGATACTTGTTAGGTTTCTTACTTTCACGGAAGGTTTCTTGGGGTGCAGCATGTCCTTCAGCATCATCAAGTATCCCCCTAAGCCATGAAGGCCTCTTCTTAGAAGAGGAAGGCTCATGTGGAGGAGGATCAATCGAATCCATGGGTTCTTCTACATAAGGCATTGATTCATCATCCTTTTCTTTCGGTTCCCTGGTGTCAGCTTCTTGAGAGCTCCTCAAATTCGGAGGATTGTTCACCTTGCTGAGAGCCATATCTTCGTCAAAGGTGACATCATGACTAACTACGACTTCCCTTTGACCGGCTACATAGATTCTATAGCCTTTAGTATTTTCACCATAGCCCACGAAAATTCCCTTCTTTCCAGATGCACCCAATTTATTTCTTTTCTCGTTCGGCACATGAAAATATACATGGCTTCCAAAAATTCTAAAATGAGAAACATCAAGGTTCTTACCGGTGAACTTTTCTTCAGGAGTCTTGGAACCCAATGCTTGATGAGGGCATCTATTTTGTACATATACGGCAGTGTTTGCAGCTTCAGCCCATAGAAACTTCGGAAGTCTTTGATCATGTAGCATGGCTCGGAAAACTTCCATAATCGTGCGGTTCTTCCTTTCTGCCACACCATTCTGTTAAGGAGTATATGGTGTAGTAGTCTCCCTCTTAATGCCAGCCTCAGATATGCCTGAGTGAAACAACTGTAATATATTAGAGGTCTTGCTTTGGCTTGAGGGGAATGATCCCCTTTTGAGCTTTCTTTTGACACATCCTAGACATACACCTTCTTCCTCTACTCAGAATTCGGGCATCTCTGTCACCATTTGTCTTACATCGAGTAGAGCTTTATAATGAAGGTGGGAAAACCTCCGATGCCAAAGTTTAGACTCAAGAGATGTGTCATAATATATGACACCCAGTAGACTTCCATCGACCTTATATAATGAATCGACATGAAATCCAAGAGTAAAGGCATATTTAACATTAATTTTCCATATACGTACCTTGCCATCGCTGAAGGTTACCTTGTAGCCTTTGTCTTCCATTGCCAAGATGGACACCAGGTTTCTTTTTTTTTTTTTTTTTGAGGTCAAGTGCATTTAATACATCCTGCAATTTCTAGCCTTCTTGAATGGTTGTCCTCTTCCTTGATTTCCAGCATTCCTTTTACCATTGAATTTTCCATCCCTTCGATTACCATGAGAGAGATTTTGATCATCGTCATGGTGAGAGTCCTTTCTATCAGGGCATTCCCTTGCATAGTGACCTTCTTTATTGCAAATGTAACATCATCCTTTTCTTCCACCCTTAGGTCTAGCCTTTCCTTTTGATTTAGTTCCGGAATTATTTATTTTCTTAGCATGAGAAGAAGAGGCAGCAGGAGGACCTTTAGGCATGGGCATTTCTTGCTCTTCTACCCTTGTTTCTTCTTGAATGCATATAACCATTAATTCCTCGAAAATAGGAATTACATTATTGTTTAGAAGAGTAGTCTTGAACACGTACCATTCGGATGGTAATCCTCCAAGAGTTGTGAGTGCCATTTCCCTGTCAGTAATAGTCTCCCCAATAGATAGGAGATTGTTCTTGATTTCGGTGATTCTTAAGAAGTATGCTTGCATACTCTCATATTTACCCTTCTTGATTTCCCTCAGCTTATTTCTAAGAAACAAAACTTGATTTGCATCATTAACTTTAAATAAACTCACCAGTCTATCGTAGATTTCCTTGGAGGTGTCTAGTTCAGAGATGTAGGCCACCAAGCGCTTGTCAATAGAGTCCCGGATGATCTTCTTCGCTTTAATTTCTCCGTTCTTCAATTTGTTCCTGGCAACATGAGGTGCATTTGATGGAGGCTCAACAATATTGCCTCTCACATGATCCAACACTCCCTGATCCTCAAGGGTTAGATCGATAGACATATTCCATCCGTGATAGACATCTTTCTCACAGAGCTTGTTTTTTCGGTAGGAAAGAGTGTTGAGGACCCCATCATTCTTTTAGGATATCCTTGCCAATCTTCTCTTCAGTGATTGCTCTTGCTCTTGCTCAGGCTTTGTCTTCACCTCAGCTCCGATACCATGTTAAGTTATGGTATGTTCTATGCTTATAACAGTTTACTTCTTTTTCTTATTATATTCCACAGATTAGCAATCACATGTACATAAATTAAAGTGCAGATAGAACATTAAACGATCAACAGAAAACAAGCCAAGACAAGAGACACAAGATGTGGCAGCTAGCCAGGGACAAACCCCACAATGTGTGGGGAAACCCTTTGATAAAATCTTCTTTTATCTTCAATAATTTAGCAGAGAGAAATAGTACAATAAATATGATTAATATCAGCAGTAGCAAACCCCAGATCAGCAGCATTAGCATTAGCGGCTTCATCATCAAACTAGGGCAGACGATATCTAACCCACAGTCGGATCGGCTTGATTCCACCACCATAGGTTGCGGCTTCTAGAGGAGGTTAAGATGAACCTACAACGCAGTTCATATGAGGAGATCTTCTAGTCCACACAGGTCAAACTTTACTTCTGCAATTGCAGCTTCAGTTTCGGCAGCTTCCGGCTTCAAACGAGGGCAGTCGATATCTTGCAAACCGTCCGTCGGATTGAATTGATTCCACAACCAAAAGTTGCGGATTTCAGAAGAGGTTCAAATGAAACTACAATGCAGTTCAGATGATCTTCTAGTCCACGCAGGGCAATATTTACTTCTGCAGTTGCAACTTCAGTTTCAACAGCTTCCAGCTTCACATGTGTGAGGGAGAGAACCTTTTCTACGTAGTAGAGAAGAGACTCTTTTCTGCACAGTAGAGAGAGAGAGATGTGATGAGATGAGTGAGTCCAAATGAGGAAAATTCCTCCTGTATTTATACACAATGTTGGTGTTTGAATAGATGCGACTGTTGGGCTTCTGAGCCTACATGAGTTGTAGGTCGGCTTGATAATAATTCGATAATCAAAATAAATTCATATCTTCATGAATACTTATCGGAATCAGATGATATTTATATCAATCCTACACCTCTCGATGAGAGGAATCTAATAAAAATATTATCAGCCATGAATAAGATGACTCACATGAAGTTTTGCCCTAGTTGCCAATTTTAACAATCCCCGTCAAAGAAATCTCAACCATTGATGAAGATCAAATGATCTTTTAATTATCACCGTTGAAATAAAGTTATTTTTTGAATAAATTCGAATTTCACTTTTAATTTTCTTTTAATTAACTCAAAAATAATTATTTTGAGTTAATTTCCACAAATAGTTGACTTTGACTTAACTACTATGGCTCAAAGGTTTAAAATATTTTGAAATTTTCAATATTCCCTTGGTCGGGGACCTCCAAAAATAAAAAACTTTAAAACCCACGAATTTTAAATGTTGGAGAATTTAATTTTTCCTGGACCTAAATTAATTAAATTTCTGGCTTTAGCATTTTAATTTATTTTAGCTAGAAATTTTAATTAATTGACTCATAAGCAGAGAAAATTTTAAGAACCCCCCTAAATTTATATGTATAATAAATGGGCGAATCCCCATGATACATAAGAAAAATGGAAGTTGATTTTATCAATAATATAATATGTATATATAATTTTTTTGGCGAATCTCTCACCAAATTATATTATCTTGTAAAATCATGGTGAATATTTCACTAAATTATAAAATCTTGTAAGGTCTTGGCGAATCTTTCACTAAATAATAAAGGCTTTGTAAAGGGCTAACAAAGTTCATAATGAGTATTTCTTGTAATGGCTTGAAGCCTTTTTAAACAATCCATCAAGAACCAAAAGAAGTATATTCCTTATATGGACCATAAAGATATTTCTCATGGAAATTCAATTAGGTTTAGTGCAGGTGGTAGGGAGAAATCCTACATGTGACAATGTTTTGAACTCATAATGAGTATTTCTAGTAATGGTTATGAGGCTTTTTGTCTAAGCAATCCCTCGATGATTGAAATATGTATATTCCTCGTATGGAATATAAAGATATTTATCATGTATTGGAATATAAATATGTGAGAGAGTGGAAAATGAGCCACAAGAAGTCCTTAGAAAATTGATAGGAAGAAGATAAGTGCAAAATATAAAAGAGGTGAAAAAGGCAAAAATGGAGAAGAAATACAGGGGCAAGATGGTGAGACAAAAAATTCATAATCCATGGGAAGAACAATGATTAGAGATAGTGAGGGAGGATTTTCCCTTAGCCTAGAGGTAACAAAGGTAGGAATTAGAACTCTCACTTATGCAAGTGTAGTTAAAAAAACATCAAGCTTTATTTCAGTGATGAGAAGGAGGAAATCTGGGAAAGAAATGTAAGAACAATAATTTAAATGGAACAAAGCATTGTGATTAAAATCATTCCTAACTAAGTTTGGGTACTTCCTTTGAGTCCTATTGAAAAATTAGGTATGATCTATCTATGCATCTTGTTATCTAATTAGTTTGTAAAATAGTTGCCAAGTAGCTATGTTAGAGAATGGAGTTTGTGAAAAAAGTTTTACTCATCCTACCTATCTTGAGATGGAGATGGACGGATATGAGTATTGGAGATAGAATTCTCCCATTTTTTTGTTGTAACAAGTTGTACAAGTATAGCTACAACCCCCTAATTTTAGTTCAAACAATATCCATTGGTGTGAGAAAAGATGTTTGAGGTTTTCACCTTGCCTTTTTTATCCCTATCGATGTTTAATAGATCCAAGGATAAGATGGATTTATGTTAGTTTATAATTGCTTAAAATTTAAATATAGAAATTGAAATAAATATGATGTCATTTCATTTTTATTTTATGTTGAAGTCTTTAAATAAATAAGACATCAGGTCTTTTTTTTTTCATTTTATTGTATTAGTGACACACCCACACATGGGGATCTCCCCCACCCTGGGCTATCAAGCACCCTGCTTCTATTAACACAAAGAATAAATATGGCATGATAAAAGTTTGGTTCTTACCCATTTTGAACTTTGAGGTAGGTTACATTTAATAAACAAACATTCAAGATCTTCTAGTCGATTATTTGTCTTTCATCAACATATCTGCTTGTTATAACAACATTTGGTTACTTTTTAGGCAACCATAAAGACTCTGACTAATTGCTATGTGTAATGAACTCTCGAAAGGTGAATGATAGGAATATTATTGTAGGCTATCCATACCCTTAGAAGATTTAAATCTTTTAAGCTCAACATCAACTTTTGATATGTTTCATTACTCTGATATTTTTCTCCCAATATTCCATCCCTCCACTTGACATATTTCAATGATATCCTTTGTATTGTTATATAGTCAGGTGCTTGTGCTTCAACCTAGATAGCTAATTATTTATTTTAAGGACATGCCTTCTTTTCAATTACATTTTTATTGTGCTCGTAATGTATTTCAGAATCTTTAACAACCTCCTTTGTGGAGTTCTATAGCTAGGTGTTTGTGCTTCAACCTAGATAGCTATTTTTGTGTTTGAAGGATATGCCTCCATTTTGAATACATTTTTATTGTGCTCTTAATTTATTTCATAATCTTAACAACACTTCCCTCTTTCCTTTCTAACAAAAAATCAATTTAATTCAAAGTATTGACTCTAGTTGGTGCTAATGTTAGATTAACATCTGCATGGATTAAGAAGTTTCTTACACTTGATCTTGAATTTATATATGTTGTAACAAGCATAAGGATGTAAGTATTTATTTATTTATCTCTTTTACCAAATTAATCTCTTTTACTTTTGTGTACTTGCAGTCATCCATGACTCATGGAGAGACCTGGAAAAACATTGATAGAGCACACGTCAAAAGTGTTGTGCCGGAAATATTATTTTTGCATAGTTGATCATCTTGGTCATGCATATTATTTTAGATAAACTCAAGACTTTATTAAGAAATATGATACTATAACCCGATCCTACTATGTAGGTCCTTGTTTGATGCATCCAGTATTCATTGCATTTTTGAGGTAGGTGAGTTAAAGTGGAACACCTTTGCAACTTAGAGCCTGGAAATTTTGAATTTTATGAACTTCTATTAAGCATTCATGTTGTAGATTGTAGGTGGGATAATGTAGCAAAAGTGAAAAAATTTAAAAGAATTTGTATTTCAAATCACATTGAGTTGTAGTTTGGTGGAGTTAAATGACAGGGTATACAAAGTCATTGTGGGAGTTAAATTAACACCTTCAATTTGAGGAATTTTATGAAACATTTGCCAATATTGGCTGGGCATATATGGAGGTGGTAGGTAATGTTTGTAAAAAAAGATTTACACTGCAGACTAGGAAGAGGTTAAGGAATACACGCTCAACAGTACTTTCCAATTTATGAAGATAAAAACTGGAATGCCTATCTGATTCTGAAAAAACTTTCATTTATGTAGTGACACCCATAGTGGCAAGTTAATCTCCAAAATGTTCACTTGAGAAATTATTGCAAGGGAGAAACCATTTCCATCATTTCAGAGGTGAATCTACTTTTTTGTAGACTGGTACCCTCAATTATGTTGGGTATTAAATGGGGAGCCCTGAAGCGAAAACCCTTTTTTTTTCCTTGCAAGATTTGTAAGAATCCTACTTTGTAACTATCATATGGAGGATCTGTGTATCTTTGCGTGAAGAGTGCCCTAGAGATGATACCATTGCATGAGAAGTGACATGAGAAGATACATTGCAAGAATGAGTTCATCATCTTGTGACTATGAGGAACTTGAAGATGCTACCAGGGCCTTGCAAAGGTTGGTTGATCATTTTCTTCACAATGATCAAAGCATTTGGAAGCAGCGAGACACAATCAATGGCATTTTTGTCACAATCATTTAATAAAGATAAGGATGATGTGGGGATTCCTATCATAACATATCAGAAGGAAGGAAGGAAGATATATTGGTTTTGACCTTACTATACATGATGATGTATGAGTAGCAGTGGTTCAACATGGAATCTCACTTGATACCCAACATACACATCATTTGTCAATGCATGTAGTAATGATGGAGATATGAAGCAGGACCAGAAGATAATGCTCAACAAAAGATATGAAGCAGGACTAGGTGCATAATTAGTTAGTGGCCCTCATTGAAACCTCTATGATTTTCCTCATTATAGACTTAACCCAAAATTTTCACCTAGCTTGGAGTTTTTTCTCCTATTATGGCCAAAATAAGATATTGGATCCAAACTTATTTATTTTTATTTTTTAACATAGGGCAACTTTTGTTGATTTGGGATGTTTTTGATGTGGCACCTCAGGTCCACATGTCACCCTAAGAAGTTGCAACGTCACCTCCTTGGCCACATTTGTTTGAATTTTCATCACTCAATCACCCTTCTCTTCCTCTCTCTCTCTCTCTCTCCACTCCTCCTTTTTCCTTCCCTTTTTCTTGGCCACCCACCCACCATTTTTGTTACAAATGGGACAAGGGTCCCACATCCTCTATCACTCATCCACCTATCCCCTATTCATAGGCTAATGTGATAAGCAAGGCCAATCTCACATCCTTTTCCTCTTGGCACATAACTTGCCCTTGCACTTTATCAAATGATGGATATTGAGTGAAAATTGATGGTTGTGAAGCATCACAAGGGATTGAGTTGCAAGGAGGTTATCTTGTCCTCCAAGTCCCAATACCACTTACCACAATGGTACCATACATCACCATCTAATTGGTCATAGGGTTTTGTTTATTTTTTTCAAAACAATCACTCTAAAGTCCCGAAACCACTTATGCTATGTGACCCCTACAACATCCCTTGGCCCCACTAGCATGCACCAGAACTTCATTGTTCTACCTTTGTGGCCTTTGCCACATGTACCCTACCATTTCCATCTGCCATTGTGGTTGTCCACATCACTTGGTGCATAGCCTTCACGTCAATATGTATGGAAGAATTTTCAAAATTTCAAAATTGCTTAGTTTTAAAATTTCTCCCTCAGCCACCATGGAACTTTGTAATTTGGCTTCCCTAGCCAAATTTAGCCTTACAAATAATGAATTGCTACCGTATTCAACTCTTTGAAAATGATGGCCATGATTTCAACCTAAATTCACTATGAAAATTTAGGATTTTGCTAATTTCCCCAAATTCATCCACAATTTGGGTTTTTTCCTTTAATTTTTACCCAATTTCATCCAAGGACTTTCCTCCAATGTTTTGCAAGCATACTCTCCATTCCTTCTCCTTGTTCTATAATTTTAAATTCGACCAATTCTAGGCTTGTAATCACTCAAGCAGAGATTAACAACAAATATTTTAACCCTTGAATTCCATTTCCTCTAATTTCATAGAAATTTCCCTCAATTTTCTCACAAGAAACTTTGACAAATGATTTCCAAGTATCCTCGAAAGGTTTCATCTATGTACTTATTTTTTTTTTCACATATTGATTTTGCCCTATGTAGTTCCATTTTTGTAGCTTGACTTTGATACCACATTACAATACACCCCAAACTCACTTCTAGGCACATGTCACAAAATTTCAACCTGTATAAAAGATGAATTTTTAAAATTCCTTTTTAAAATGGCTTTACCATACTTTGAGACTATAATTACTTATGCCTAACAGGGCTTTGATACCACTTTGTGACATGCATGTCCACCACTGTGCCTACTGGGATGGAGAGGCATTAAAAATTTCTCACAAATTTCCGTCATTGCAACATACTATACATCTCTAATATCATAATTGTTTTTCCTTCACAAATAATAAAACATTACACATACAAATAGACGAACAATTACTTGCAATTCCTAAGAAAACATTGCAGATTTGTAATAACTCATAAATAATTAATATTTATAGAATTTTCAACAATAATTACACAATAATTTAACACATCATAAAATCCATAACCAAAACACTTATCTTTTATAAATAATGTACAATAACTTGCTAGGGATGTGGGACGTTCCTCTCAGCCATAGGCACTATTGAACCAAGTCTTTTTGCAACAAGCCATCCCTGTATTGAGGCTATGAGTTCACAAGAAATAATGAACTTTTTCAATTAGCCCAATTTTCTCATTTATACACAACCTTGTCACTCACCCAACCATCCCAAATCACCAACTCTCTTTCCCCTTCAATCTGCATAACCCAAAGGGTGGATCCACTTCTTTGCAATATAGTCCCACGAGATAACACACATCCTTCTTGGGCTTCAATATAGATTGGCTAGGAAATCTCTATTCTAGAATCTCTAGGGATTCTTCTTAGGCAATTGGGAAACATAATTATATATAGGTATTTTAGTCTTCAATTACTAGTTTTTGCTCTCCACCTTGCAACACAGGGCCATCTTACAATCTTGGATATAATTATGGTGATAATTTGCATGAGACTCCCCATTCACTCCCCAAATGCAAGGATTATGTATGCATGACTTTAACTTGCCACTTGGCACTCTAGGAAGTCTTTCCCAACTATCATGACACGCATTTCCAAAGTTGATGTCTTTAGCATAGGTTAAGGTAAAGTACTTTGGCTTATAATAAAATATCATTATTTCAAGGCTTTGGCCCCTTTGGCCCCCCTTAGCATTCTCTTGTTCCTCTTTTGTGGAGTCATAGCCCCCCATTATTTTGTCCCCCCTCGTTAGATAGCTAATGATGTATTTTTGTATTAATAACTTTTATATAAATCTATTACATTACCCGACTCTCAACCATATTGTTTGGTTTGTAGCCTAATTCACATATTTCTTCCTTCAATTATGAATATCTATGTGCTCTTGGACAGATTGACAGAGGACTAACTAGAAGGTCGACATGCAACAACTGAAGGTGCCAACAAACTTTGGCATCTAATAACAGATACTCATCAATTGCCATCTGGCATTCCTTGCTAATTGCAGAGTACATAGCAAGTGCATCATTCCAGTCTTACACAAATGCTTCTTATCCCATAAAAGAATAAAAGAAGAGTTATGTACATTAGAAAAATTAACATGCAGAAGTTAAAACATCTACACAGGCTTACTCAAATTATTTTTAAATAGATTTTGGGTCTAGATTAATAACTGTGATACATATTGTTCACAAAAAAATATTAAATAGAAAATCAAGGAATGTGATAAGCAAAAATGGCCATTGATGCTAGGGTTTGAGTTGGTGTACATGTTTGTGTGTTGTTTACTGCTTCTGTTGCATTTAAGTAGCTTGAGTTGGCCATGACTTGTAGTTAGCCTAGGCACAACACCTTGACAAACCCTTAAATGGCCTCCTCTCTTCTCGATAGTGTATCTATGAACCAACTATTGCAAGAACTGGCTGCAGGAAACCATATTACTAGTAGGAGTGACAATAACATGAAATTCATTGAGAAAGTTAGATCCAAAAGTATACCATGAGGTATCCCAAATTAGAGAAACCCCTACTGATATTTCTTTGTCTGAATATGATAATGTGTATTGATTTTAGAGAGAAATCCCTGATAAGGTATTTTGTGGGAGGGGTCACACGCAAGTCTGTCATTAAATATTAGGTTAAGAAGGTTCGGGAACTACAGGGGCAGAGCTGCCTCTAAACAAGAAGCCTGACTAAGGTCTTCTTCCTATTTCAATTTACCAAAAAGGCTAATGTCCATTTAGTTAATACCCACAGACTTGGGTGTGTTGTTGTGTTTCTCAACATGAAGAGAGTTACTTGGTGACGTGGATGGCCCAAATTTGTTGTCTAGTGTGGGTAGAGTTGCCCCACCTTCCATGCAATCTTGCCCTTTCCTCAAAGCCATTTTCCACATGGATTGGAGGGTTTACCTACCATGAGTCTTCACAATTTTTAACTCAGCCCCAGAAAGGGGTTTTCTTCTTCAACAACCTTTCCAAGTACTAGAAGGAATTTGTCTTCCTCTGGGAGGGGGATAAGATGTTGAAACAATAATTAGTGAAGTATAACCACCTCCCAACCACATGCTTTTAGTTCCAAAATCTAGGACTATAAGCTGATGATGACCCAACATACCACCTGCACACAAACTCTTGAACCTGTCACCCAAGTTATCCAAGCTCAAAGTGGTTCTTCAACCCCTAATAAAATTGACAGTGAAAGGGAGAAAGTAGTTTGAAAAAACAATAAGAATAAAAAGAAAAATGGTTCTTTAAAGGCTCATGTTGCCAAAGCCCCTATTGCAGGTGTCTCTAATAAGCGCTCGCCCAAAAAACAAATGGCTCACCCCACCTTCATGCCTTCCTCACAATGTGATGGTCATAGAGATTGCTCTCTACTCGTTTGCTCAACCCTTTGATTAAAGAGTCAACTAATGGCTTTCGAAAGAGGCCAATATCACCACCTTGGACCACTGATTTGAATAAATAACTAAAAATTCAAACCTCAACAGATTTTAGAAGGCCTTAAAGATAATGAGGAGAGGATGGAAAACATCCCTTCCCTTTCTCAATGAAGTTACCACATGGAACATCTTTGATAGAACATTCTCAAAACAGGCTACCCTGCATAAGATGTTTCACAGTTGGGCTGTAAAAATACCCCTATTATATACACTAAAGGGAATGTGAAACTCAACTTGATTCTTGTTTTGAAGGCTATGCTACAGAGCAATAGCTCATATACATGCTGCTATCAAGAAAGTGAGATTCTAGCTGTGTTATGAATTGTTACCAAATATGGCTGGCAGATCTCCTGATGTCTTGGCTGAATTCCCAACACGTCTATTATTTGTTGGAAATAATACTGAGAGGGGGGGTGAATTAGTATTATCAGATCAATAATTTTAATTCCCAAACCGATTTGTATACGTTACTTCAGCTAAGTGAACTTGTGTGTACACGTGACTGTACTTAAAGCAACCAGCGTATATGCAAAAAACTTTTGATTTAGCTAATTACTCATGCATTGAACGTTAAATAGTATATCAAAGATTTATTAGACAATGCAGTAAACATATTAAAGTATCACACATAAGCAACACACATGAACACCAAGATTTAAGGTGGAAACCCAATGTGGGTGAAAACCACCTGTTGCTGTCGTCTCTGTCTTCTTTTAATAATAAGAAAATCTCTTTACAACATTGTACTGGTTCAGACTCATACCAATATGCAGGCTTCTACCTGCAGAAGGCTACAACCTTCTCTCGTTCTCCAGCTTCTACTGGAAGGGAGCTACAACCCCCTAGCTTTTGTACTAGCTGAAATGTTTAATAGTACGTAGGCGCCGACCTACAGAAGGCTACGACCTTCTTTCTTTCTTCAGAGACCACGTTTCATAAATTTTCAGACTGGATCCATCAACAACATCATAACTGAAATCAAATACATCTGCATCAACCAATCACTGAAACTCAAACATCACTTTCTGAATCAACTGAATCAATCAATTACTTTAACAGTCAATCTGATCAGTCAGAATACTGTCACCAGAATACAGTGATCAGAACCCAGAACTATGCAACAACAAGCAGAAACAACTGAAACATACTTTACAAGGTATACGTTACTTCCATGTGTCTAACCTGTGTGTATATGCACTTTTATCAAAGCCAACCAGCGTATACATCTGTAAATATTAATTCATAATTCTGTAGCTATTCCAGACTTCAGTTATACCCAGATCATAATATTTACAGAATAACACATGCGTAAGTATTCAGATCTAGACTATACATGATCAAACCACATAAAGATAATTCATCTCAAGCCTTAAGATCCCGATTCATCATTAGATCTTATCCTTCATCAAACGCTAAGGTTCATCCTTGGTTCAGATCAAGCACAACATCATAAGCCAATAACCTTCATACTAGATCTCACACTTCATCAAACATTCGATACTTGCACACCTAGCCTAATGAACTTCTCCTCCTTTTATAGTTTTAGGCTTTTCTCAATACCATGGAACAAAACCACTTAGGACCAATACCTTGGACCAAATAACTAGGGCCAATACCTTGGACCAGATATCTTGAACCAATACCATGGATCAAAATACCATGGACCAAATACCTTGGACCAAAAACTTAGTTTTCCAAGATATACGTGCTTTTCCTTCTGTGAAAGTGCGTGTATACGTATACACTACTTGTGTTTAGTGAACCTGCGTGTATATGCACCTTGGTCAAGGTGAACTTGCGTATGCCTCTCTTTCTTCATTATTTGTAGTCTAATCTGTAATTCTTTGTTGTTAACCTGCTGTACTGTGATCTTTCATCTGAGTGAGTTGCCATCAAGGACAACCCCTGTATCATAATGCCAGCAATCTCCCCCTTTGGACTTGATGGCAACAACAACACCAAGTCACTCTCCCCCTTTGACATCAAGGGAAAAGGGTCATGCTCCCCCTGAGTACATGCTGGATTCTCTGATATGTTGAAATTTACTGATTGAGCTGCCATGATTAAGTCCATGCTCCCCTTGAGCACTAGCAAAGTCTGCAGGAAGATTTTCTAAAAGAATAACATGACTCTATAAACCAACTATGTGAGGATGACCTTCTTATCACCAATGACTCATACATCCATCTAAGTGGGGATATACCAATTGTTTATACATGACAAAAACAAGAAATATTACATCATCCATCCCATGCATAGTGGGGTTACAAATTAGGTCTTTTCATGACCTTTACATTAAATGATATACATGACATTTATAAGGACCACCGATCTAAACAATACCATGATAGTCATCAGCAACTATCATACACCATATATGATCTGCACCATCAACAACTTCAGGATCAACAACCTGTATATTTCCATCATCAAAAGAGTCACCTAAATCAAAACAATTATGTGGATCTGTACCAAGATCTTCTAAGATAATGCCAACAATGCATTATTAGAAGCATATGCTCCCCCTGAACCTGTGCCAGATGTTCACTGTCAGATCTGATCATTGCATATATCAGAAAAAATATCAAGGCATAATCATCAATCAGATATACATCAAGTTATCAACAGCTTATGAGGACCAACATATTTCCATTTGTTATCGGTAGATTGTAACCATCATCAAACAGAGCAGATAATTGACAGAACCATGTCAGACCCCTTTTTCTGAGTCTGGCCCACTACTTTTCCTCAAACCAACATATACGCGACTCTGCTCACAGAAACCCGCGTATGTATGCAACTACGCTTCATGAAACTCGCGTATAACTACTTTTCTCTGAAAAATAGGATTTAACAGTAGGATGATGCAACAACTACTCCTAGCTTTTGTCTAAGACATTCAAATGTCTCTCTGGGAAGTGGTTTAGTGAATATATCAGCAACCTGTTCTTTGGAGGGAACATACTCCAATTTGAATTTTTGTTCAAACACTTGTTTACGTAGAAAATGATATTTGATGGGTATGTGCTTGGTCTTGGATTGCATGACTAGATTCTTTGAAATATTGATGGCACTTGTATTATCACATAGAATGGAGATGGGTGGAGTATATGTGATTTGAATGTCTTGCAAGGTTTGCATCATCCAAAGTAGTTCTGTGCAGCAAGATGCAGTAGCCACATATTCTGCTTCAGTTGTAGATAATGCAATTGAACTTTGTTTCTTGTTGAAACAAGACACTAACCTGGAACCCATGTAGAATGCACCACCACTAGTGCTTTTTCTGTCATCAACACTTCCTGCCCAATTTGCATTTGTATATGCATGAAGAGTAAGATCTGTATTTCTAGGATACCATAAACCAAAGTTCTGTGTTCCTTGAAGATATTTAAAAATCCTTTTGACAGCCTGAAGGTGTGATTCCTTTGGATTTGCTTGGAATCTTCCAACTATTCCTACTGCATGCATGATGTCAGTTCGGGTACCTGTTAGATAAAGCAGACTACCAATCATGGATCTGTAAGTTGGTTGATGTACTGCTGTTGATTCATCATTTGAGCTGAGACTGCACCCTGTTACCATTGGGGTACATACTGGTTTAGAATCTTCCATGTTGTACTTTTTCAAGATCTGTTTGGTTTGTGAAAGAAAAATACCATCTTTATTTTGTTGAACTTGTAGACCAAGAAAATAGGTAAGTTCACCAAGCAAGGACATTTCAAATTCTTGTTGCATTACTGAAGCAAAATTCTGACTCATGGATTCTTCATTACTACCAAAAATGATATCATCAACATAAACAACAATTATTAGCAATTTATCAGTGTCAATCTTTCTATATAGATTGCTATCTGCTGACCCCTTTGAAAAACCTTGTTGGTGGGGATATTTGTCAAGGCGGTAATACCAGGCCCTTGGAGCCTGTTTTAGACCATAGCGAGCCTTTCCGAGTCTGCATACAAGTTTTTCATCATTTCCAAGAATGAATCCTTCTAGTTGTTCAATATAGAATTCTTCTTCTAAGTCTCCATTAAGGAAGACAGATTTTACATCCATTTAGTATATTTTGAATTTCTGAAAACTAGAAAGAGCAAGAAACATCCTTATGGCTTCAAGTCTAGCAACAAGTGCAAAAGTTTCTTCAAAATCTATACCTTCTTGTTGAGCATATCCTTTACAAACAAGTTTGGCATTGTTTCTAATAACTTCTCCATTTTCATTCAGCTTGTTTTTGAATACCCATTTAGATCCTATGATATTTTTATTATGAGGTCTAGGAACTAATTCCCAAGTATTATTCTTTTCAATTTGCTCAAGTTCTTTATTCATGGCCTTGACCCAACATTCATTTTTGCATGTTTCATTTATATTTTGAGGTTCGGTGAAGGATAGTAATGCTAGATAGGTTGAGGTTTCTATAATAGTTCTTCTTGTTTATACACCTACCTCTTTCCCCCCTAAAATTTGAGTTTCTGGCTAATTTTTCTTAACATACCTGGACGAAGTCTTTTATTCTACCATTATCTATTTTTCTGGTGTTTCATTGGTTTCTTCTTCAGAATCTTTGTGATTTGATGTGGGAAAATGACCCTCATCTTCTTCATTGTCATAATCTTCTGTTTTTATCTGTTTTGGATTTTTTCATGCTTCATCAATTACAACATCAATACTTTCAACAATTTTCCCAAGCCTTTTATTATAGCATTTATATCCTTTACTTCGGGAAGAGTAACCAAGAAGAATACCTTCATCTGCTCTGGGCTCAAACTTACCAAGTTTTTCATCAGTCCTTTTGATATAACATTTGCTTCCAAAAACTTTAAAGTATTTTACAATAGGAGTCTTACCATACCAAAGTTCATGTGGAGTTTGAGTGCTGTTTACCCAAATATTTGCTTGGTTGAGAATAGTCACAGCGGCGAATGCAACTTCACCCCAGAAGGTTGCAGGAGTTCCAGATTCATCTAGCATAGCTCGAGCCATTTGTTGAACAATTCTGTTCATTCTTTCTACCACTCCATTTTGCTGAGGAGTCCTTGCGGTGGAGAACTGCCTTTTTATTCCATGTTGTTCACAAAAGTAAAATAATTCATCCGAGGTAAATTCCCCTCCTTGATCAGATTTGAGGCATTTGATTTTGTGATCTGATTCATTTTCAACCAAAGCTTTGAAAGCTTTGAACTTTTCAAATGCTTCATCTTTATGCTTTAGAAGACATATCCAACACATTCTGGACAAATCATCAATGAAAAAAATAAAATATTCTTCTCCATGAGGTGACTTTTTCCTTGATGGTCCACATAAATCAGTATGGACAAGTTCAAGAGGCTTACTAGTTGATCCTTCCTTTTCAATGAAGTGAGCTCTGGTTTGCTTACCGAATTGACATGGTTTGCATATGGTATTTTCAGGGATGCTGATATCTGGAAGATCACGAACAACCTAGAATCTGCATGCTTTTCTTATTTGAGAAAAGCTTAGATGTCCCAATCTTCTATGCCACAACTAGTTTTCATCATTTTTGCCTAAATAACACTGTTGTTGTCCTCCCTTGAGTATGTGTAAGTTGTTTGGAGTTCTTGTGCCTTTGATCACGGTTTCTCCTGTATCAAGCTCATGAACAACACATCCGTTTGACCGAAACACCACTT
This sequence comes from Pinus tabuliformis, assembly GCA_031772625.1. Lineage (NCBI taxonomy): Eukaryota > Viridiplantae > Streptophyta > Pinopsida > Pinales > Pinaceae > Pinus > Pinus tabuliformis. The sequence goes on along the minus strand of CM062804.1, from coordinate 80,641,047 downwards.
CATTTCCTTGATCACACATTTGACTGACAATCAAAAGGTTATGCTTTAGACCGTCTACATACATAACATTCCCAGCTTTATCCTTTTCTTTCAAGAAAACAGATCCTTTACCTTTTATGACAACATGAGTGTCGTTTCCAAATGAGACATTCTTTTCCTTTTCTAAGGCATTATATGAGTGAAGTTTTTCTTTGTCACCTGTCATGTGTTTTGAGCATCCATTGTCGATGTACCACTGATTTTCTTGTCCTTCTGCATACAAGGCTATACCACATATTTCTGTTTGAAGTTCTTTCCTTCTCCATATCTTGGGATTTAATGGAGTTTGCTCCTTTTGAGATGTTTGCCGAAATTTTCTCTTGCATTCAGATTCTTCATGGCTAAAGTTGTTACAGATTGAGCATTCTATTTCATTTTCAAGAAGAGAAAAGTTATTATAGGAACCTTTCTTGATCCCTGTCACATTCCTTTGATTTCGTGTTTTTCTAGTCATGATGGTTTTGTAAGCAACACATTGAGCATCTTTGTGTCCAAAATTATGACATGAGAAACATTGACCATTAAAGAAGTTCCTGCGATTATCGAATCTATTGACCTGGTGATTGTAGTTTCTATTGACATTCATCTTTGGAGCAAATTGAGTATGATTTACCTGAGGTTGGTTGTGGCTTCTGTTCATCCTTGAAGCAAATTGGGCCTGATTTACCTGGTGATCTACTTTATGCCTTTGTTGATGATTGTCATATTGTTCACTGTTCTTTGTTGCATCAAGATATCTTTTAGTGGAGGTTGACGACTTCTGTGATTGAGATGCTTCTTCAGTACATCCAAGACCTCTCTTTATCAGAGGAGAATGCTGCACTTTGATAATTTCATTTAAGGTTTTTGATCCTTTAGCAAATTTAAGATTGAGAGATTTTGCTTTCTCAAGATCCTTTCTTAGACCCACAATTTCACATTCTAGTTTTCCATTCTGTTTTTCTCTTTCAGCAAGTTGATATGTCAAGGTATCTATAATCATATTCTTTTCTTCTAAACAGATTATGAGTTTAGAGATTTTTTCATGAAGGTCATCTTCTTCTAAAGCATCCCAAAAATTATCGTCATCATAAGCCATTAGAAGTCTATAATCATTACTATTTTCATTTTCATCAATATTTGATAAACCATCGTTATCTTCATGAGTATAGTAACTCTTTTTAATTACACTTTGTTTTCTATTCCATTTTGCAGATTCCTTTCCTTTATCATATTTATCTTTATGAGGACATTTGGTAGCATAATGACTGACTCTACCACAGGCAAAACATTTGAAGGGTAGTTTACCTCTAAATCTTCTGGAACCCCGTTGAAGTTTCTTGACAAAGTTTACTTCATATTCTTCTTTTGAAATATGTCTTGATTCAATGAGTTCTTCCTTTCATTTTGCTGAAGCTTTAAATGCGGCTTCTCTCATATCTGATGGACCTCCTTTTCTCATCTCAAAGGCATTTAAGATTCTATGAAGCTGTGTCAGAGTGATAGTCTGTAGATCCTGTTTTTCTTCTATGGCAGACACTTTTGATTCAAATTTAGCAGACAAGGATTGTCAGGCCAGGAGTAACTCCAGACTTGGCAGAAAAACTGATTCGTATATTTCATTAGGTAGCTATTGTTTATATACATGAATGTGACTGATCAGTTCATCTTCTTGATGACTGTTCACATTCTGGTTCACCCAACCGCTGAGGATTAGGTGTCAACATTCCCCCCCTTAATCTGAAGGGATGTTGGTGAGTCCAAGCATCGTTATGAATCTTTCAAGCTTTTCTCTTCCAAGCGCTTTGGTGAAGATGTTTGCAATTTTTTCATTTGTGGAACAATGACGGAGATGGATTGTTTTGCCCTCAACATGATGTCGGATCAGATGATATTTAGTATTGATGTGCTTAGTACGATCATGGAACTTTGGGTTCTTGGCCAACTTTATTGCAGAGGTGTTATCAATCATGAGTGGAGTTGATTGTACTTGTTTTACCTGCAAATCTTCAAGAATTTTCCTGAGCCACACAATTTCTTTCGTTGCTTCAGCTGCTGCCACGTATTTTGCTTCTGTTGTGGAATCTGCTGGAACTGATTGTTTGCGTGATCTCCAGGAGACAACTCCTGATCCAAGACTCATAGCATATCCTGAAGTAGATACCCCAGTTTCTTTGTCTCCATCGAAGTCTGAATCAGAGTATCCAATCAAGCTGAAGTCGTCCACCTGTGTATACTTGATTCCAAGGTCTTGAGTTCCCTTCAAGTACCTTAGAACTCTTTTTGCAGTAGACCAATGTCCCTCACAAGGTTTTTGCATAAACCTAGAGAGGATTCCAATAGCAAATGAAATGTCTGGTCTGGTAGTAGTGAGGTAGATGAGACTTCCTACAAGCTGTCTATACTTTGTTGCATCCTCAAATTCCTTTCCTTCAATAGATGTGAGCTTTAAGTTTTGTTCCATTGGAGTAGAAAGAGGATTGCACTCTGTCATGCCAAATCTGTTTAACAAATCTCCAATGTATTTCTTTTGAGAAAGAAATATGGATTTTGGATGTTGGGTTACTTCAATGCCAAGATAATAATGAACATAGCCCAAATCAGTCATTTCAAAACTTTTTCCTAATTCTTTCTTTATGGATGCAATATAGCTTTCATTGTTCCCTGTCATTAAAAGATCATCTACATATACCACAAGATATACAACTGTTTTGCCAACTTTATTGACAAATAAAGTTGCATCATCAAGATCAAAATGATTGAAGTTGAGTTTCAGAAGATGCTCAGTTAGTTTTTCATACCAGGCTCGTGGTGCTTGTTTGAGGCCATACAAGGACTTCACAAGTTTGCATACTTTATGTTCATGTACTTTCACAGCAAATCCTTCAGGCTGGGACATAAAAACATTCTCTTTTAGATCTCCATTCAAGAATGCAGTTTTTACATCCATTTGATGGACTTTCCAACCGTTCTGAGCAGCTAGTGCAAAGAGTGTCCGGATGGTGGCCCATTTTGCTGTGGGGGCAAAAGTTTCCTCATAATCGACCCCTTCCTTCTGTGCAAAACCTTTTGCCACAAGCCTAGCTTTGTGCTTGTCAAGTGAGCCATCAGCTTTGTATTTGTTCTTGTAGACCCACTTGCAGCCAATTGGCTTGGTTTCAAATGGAGGATCAACCAGCTTCCAAGTGCCATTCTTTATGAGGGCATCATACTCCTTTTGCATCACTTCTTTCCATTCATCACGAGAAGCAGCTTCTTTGAAGGAAGTTGGTTCAAAATCTGTAGACAAGTTCAATTCACAATCATAAGTAACATCCATATCAACAGGTGAATTAGAGTCATCTACATCACCTCCATCTTGTCGATTTGTATTTCTGGTTCCTGTTTTTCCAATTTCATCAAAATGAACACTTTCAAGTGTCTTTGTCAGCCACTTTGGGGGACCTTTTTGAGATGGTCCAGGCTGCTCTGTTGATTGAGTTGGGACTGAATCAAGATTGAGTCTCCCAATTCTATCAATTACATCACTTAAAGGATCATCCGGTGTTGGAGTTTCATGCAGGGGAGATTGTTCTTCAGAAGAAGATTCCACATGTTGATCTAGTATAGGAATCCCCCCTTCAAGATGTGGAATCTGATTATCAAACTCTTGAAATGATTTCGTTTTTGTGAATCTATCCAAGCGATCAAGTTGCCGCTCAACAACACTGTCAGATTTGGATGATTCAAGAAAAATGACATCTCTAGATACAACAAACTTTTTATTTACTTCATCATAGAGACGGTATGCTTTAGAGGTGTTTGAATACCCCAGGAAGATACACTTACGACTTCTAGCACCAAGTTTGTTTCTATGTACCTTTGGTATCAAATCATAACAGGTGGAACCAAAGATCCTGAGATGTTTTACCGAAGGAACATGTCCATACCACAATTCATAAGGAGTCTTGTTTCTTATAGCATTTGATGGACATCTATTCTTTATATATGCAGCACACAGAACAGCGTCAGCCCAAAACATTATCTTTACATTTTTGAAGAAAATCATGGATCGTACCATATTCAAGATTGTTCTATTCATTCTTTCTGCTACACCATTTTGTTGGGGATTATAAGGTACAGTTGTTTGATGTTTGATCCCATGTTGGCGAAGATAGTTGTCAAATTCATTTGATGTATATTCTTTTCCATTATCAGTGCGAATAGACCCAATATGAGATTGTGCATCATTTTCAATCCATTTATGAAAATTCTTGAATGTTTGAAAAGCATCAGATTTGTTCTTCAATAAATAAACCCAACACATTCTGGTGTAATCATCAATAAATGTCATGATATATTTATTTCCATTTGCAGAAGGAATAGGCATTGGACCACATAAATCTGAATGAATGAGTTCAAGCTTCCTATGTGCTCTTGAATTTGAATCATGAAAAGACTGTTTGCTATGCTTTCCTAGAATGCAAGCATCACATTGCTTATGTTTTCTAGGAATTGTAGGCAAACCAACAACACCATTTTTCTTCAATAAGCGGAGACTGTCATAGTCTAAATGTCCAAACCTAGCATGCCATAATAAACTTGATGGAAGTGTACCTTCTTCATGATGAGAAATATATGAGAAATGTTGTGCATGAGCAGAGGTTCCTTGCAGTTTGAGAAGCCTTTCTTCTTCTATTCCCCTCATGGCAAGTGAGTGGTCAGAAGCTTTTCTTACCTCAAGCTTGCCATCAAACATATGAATGGAGTGACCTTGCTGGCGGATGTGGACCAAGGACAACAAGTTTCTCTTGAGCTGTGGGAGATATAGAACATGATCCAGAAGAAAGTCTGGAAGACCAGGGAGTTTAAGCCTGATTTTTCCAAGCCCTGATGGCTTGATTTTTGACTGATCTGCAAAGTATACTGCTCCATCAACATTGTCAGTGAAATCTTCAAAAAAATCTTTACTATGAGTCATATGACAGGTTGCTCCTGAATCAAGCAACCAATAATTTTTCGAAGAAGCAAGTGAAGCATTAAACAAATCTTCATTTACTCCAATGTTACATTGTGCCTCAATATAGTGAGCAGATTCAGGTGCTTTACCTTTGTCTGTATCATCAGTTTTACCTTTTTGCTGGTTTCTTTTCTGCTCAATTTTATCCCATGGTAGCTTGCATGTAGAAGCATCATGTGATCCATTTCGTTTGCAGCGAATGCAATGCAGATCTGCCTTTTCTCCTTGAGAATGTCTGCCCCCCCTGCCTCTGAAATATCTTCCTCTTCCTCTTCGTCCACCTCTTCCTCTTGTAGAGTCTTGAGCAGGATGCTTTTCTTTATGAGCAAGGCACACAGTCTCTTCAGAAGATTCAGGGACTGTCTTCTTTCCAAAGGCTTTCTCTCTTTCAGCAAACTTTTTCACAAGAGAGTCAAAGGTTATATCTTTAAGATTTCCATTTGCTTGTAAAGACTCAAGATAATTGGAGTAGGTAGGATAGAGTGCCTTGAAAAAAGCAATAAGAGGGATATCCAGCTCAACCTTAGTGGATTTAATATCATGCATTATAGACTTTACTTCAGATGCAAGAGCAAGAGGATCATGATTTTTTAGTTCAAGAGTGAAGAGTTTAATCATGAGCTGAACAACTTCAAGTGCAAAATGTGAGTCATAGAGTTCTTTCAGCTTTTGTAAAGCTTCAACGCAGTTGAATAAGATGAAATATGACGACTTACTTCTTCATTTACAGATGCTACGATCAATGCATAGGCTTTGCTGTTCTTGTTTTCCCAAATGACAAGCTCTTTATCTGATGTAGGCTGCACTGGGTCTTTGTCTTCTTCTCCGACACACACTCCTTTCCACAACTCATTGTAGATGAGGGTGTGTTTTACCATCCGGGACCATTCAGGATAGTTCTCCTTGCCAGTGAGAACTATTCCTACCATAGAGATGATTGAATGCATTCTGTAGAAAATTACTTCTGCTGACAAAAAAAAATGTGCTTTTGAGGAAAAAAAACTTTTGCTGCTAAAAGAATGATTCTGATTCTGCTATGCCATTTATATGTTATTGACCATTGAAACGAATGCTGATAACATACTACCACTGTAACATATATCACCACATATATATCACTGCATAAACAATTTAAGTGCTTGTGTTAAACGCTGCCCAAACGTCCGCGGGACATGGTAATGGAACAATTAGATCGCAAACAATATGTTGTGCTATTACCGTCGCTCTGGTTGATTAAACTCAGATTGCCAACACAAGAAGCCACATGACTGGTCCACATGTAATTACTGAAGAGACTTGGGGAGTTCGCTACCAGTTTTACTCAAAACACTGAAATTCATGCGATAGCTGAATATGTTTTTACGAAAATATCAAAATCAACTTAAACGCCCACCGTGGGGCACGAACCCACGACCAAAAGGTTAAGAGCCTTGCGCTCTACCAACTGAGCTAGAGAGCACTACAGAGCATTGAACGACTTATTTGAAATCTCTAAAAAGAGGACGGATGTATTCACGTATCACGTTGGAGTTCAAATGATATAAGTGAGAGATCTTCTTGCCACGGACGGTTCCAACCGGAGACTAGAAATCCGCAACAATACTCAGCAGAAAATTTTTGTTTTCATGGCAACGGGTGGCGCAACAATTCTCAGCAGAATGGATTAAATTTTTGTTTTCATGGCAACGGGTGGCAGACATAAAACACCGCAACAATTCTCAGCATTGTATACATTATGAATTCAATATAAGCAGCGTTGTATACATTGTATATCCAATAACTGAACCGACAGTGTCCAAGGCATATACAAACAGCGTGTAAACAATGCATATACAAACCCGTTACCAGTTTTAATGCACTGCGCATTCAGAACGATGATACCACATTCTTTGTCAGGCAGCGTTCAACAGTCCAGCTGCGTCCTCCACAATGGAGATTTGCATCACCGGAATGGCACCAAAATCTGGATTCACGTCTCAAAAACCTTCCCAACTGGTAAAAGGATGAAAACCCTGGATCAGGCAGCGTTCAACAATCTTGTCGATGGTGTTTTCGCTGCGCATGGAGTCTCTCAGAACGGTGAGAGCGTTAGGTGAGAGAACGTTAGGTGAGAGAGCGTTAGGGCAGCACAGGCGTGGCAGAGACGCAGGACAGAGGCAGCGCTCAGGACAGAGTGGCGCTCAGGACAGAGTAATGATATTTCAGGACAGAGGTAGTGGCAGGGAGTTACGACTATTTTAGAATTTGGCTCTGATACCATGTCAGGCCAGGAGTAACTCCAGACTTGGCAGAAAAACTGATTCGTATATTTCATTAGGTAGCTATCGTTTATATACATGAATGTGACTGATCAGTTCATCTTCTTGATGACTGTTCACATTCCGGGTTCACCCAACCGCTGAGGATTAGGTGTCAACAAGGATCTTAAAACTTTTTCAACTAAGGTAACTTCCTTTATATCTTCACCCAGATTCTTCATACAATTAACAACCTCATCTATACGTAATAAGTGACTGGTTATATTTTCATCACTGTGCATCTTAGGAGTTTCATACTGAATTCTGAGAGTTTGAAGTTTAGCACGTTTTACCTGAGAGTCTCCTTCATAGCTCAAAATGATTTTGTCCCATATTCCTTTGGTTGTTTTGAGCTGCATGATTTTGACAAACTCTGATGGCGACAAACTTCCCAATAATGTATTGACAACCCTAGCATTGGTTTTATATTGCTTTTTACTTGTTGTATCTATAGGAATTTCTGATGGAAATGTATATCCTCCTTCCACGATTTCCCAGACATCCGTTCCAAGTGATTGTAGATAGGTCGTGGTTCTTATATTCCAATAAACAAAGTTTCTCCCATCAAAGATTGGCGGTCTGATGGATCCCACGTTTTCTTGATTACTCATGATGATAGATTTCCCTTCAAGCGATCAAGCTTCTTCTGAAGGACCTGCTCTGATACCAATTGTTGGAAATAACACTGAGAGGGGGGTGAATCAGTGTTATCAGATCAATAATTTTAATTCCCAAACCGATTTGTATACGCTACTTCAGCTAAGTGAATTTGCGTATACACGCGACTGTACTTAAAGCAACCAACGTATATGCAGAGAACTTCTGATTTAGCCAATTAATCATGCATTGAACTTTAAACAGTATATCAGAGATTTATTAGATAGTGCAGTAAATAGATTAAAGTATCACACATAAGCAACACACATGAACACCAAGATTTAAGGTTGAAACCCAATGTGGGTGAAAACCACCTGCTGTTGTCGTCCTTGTCTTCTTTTAATAATAAGAAAATCTGTTTACAACATTGTACTGGTTTAGACTCATACCAGTACGTAGGCTTCTACCTGCAGAAGGCTACAACCTTCTCTCGTTCTCCAGCTTCTACTGGAAGGGAACTACAACCCCCTAGCTTTTGTACTAGCCGATATGTTTACGAGTACGTAGGCGCTGACCTACAGAAGGCTATGACCTTCTTTCTTTCTTCAGAGACCACGTTTCATAAATTTTAAGACTGGATCCATCAACAATATCATAACTGTAATCAAATACATCTGCATCAACCGATCACTAAAACTCAAACATCACTTTCTGAATCAACTGAATCAATCAATTACTTTGACAGTCAATCTTATCGGTTAGAATACTGTCACCAGAATACAGCGACCAGAACCCAAACCATAACCTAGAACTCTGCAACCGCAAGCAGAAACAACTGAAACATACTTTATAAGGTATACGCTACTTCCATGTGTCAAACCTGTGTGTATACACGCTTTTATCAAATCCAACCAGTGTATACATCTCTAAATATTAATTCATAATTCTGTAGCTATTCCAGACTTCAGTTATACCTAGATCATAATATTTACAGAATAACACGTGTCAATATTCAGATCTAGACTATACATGATCAAACCACATAAAGATAATTCATCTCAAGCCTTAAGATCCCGATTCATCATTAGATCTTATCCTTCATCAAATGCTAAGGTTCATCCTTGGTTCAGATCAAGCACAACACCATAAGCCAATAACCTGCATACTAGATCTCACACTTCATCAAATATTCGATACTTGCACACTTGGCCTAATTATCTTCTTCTTCTTTTATAGTTTTAGGCCTTTCTCAATACCATGGACCAAAACCACTTAGGACCAATACCTTGGACCAAATACCTAGGGTCAATACCTCAGACCAGATACCTTGGACCAATACCATGGATCAAAATACCATGGACCAAAAACTTAGTTTTCCAAGATATATGTGCTTTTCCTTCTGTGAAAGTGCGTGTGTACGTATACGCTACTTGTGTTCAATGAACCTGCGTGTATATGCACCTTGGTTAAGGTGAACCTGCATATACCTCTCTTTCTTCATTATTTGTAGTCTGATCTGTAATTCTTTGCTGTTAACCTGCTGTACTGTGATCTTTCATATGAGTGAGTTTCCATCAAGGACAACACCTGTATCATAATGCAAACATTATTTTTCTGTAACTTTTTTCTTGGTGATTTGGGGGATGACAACTGCTTCTGTGCAAGGGATTGGTGAAATGTTTCCACTGGGATAGATGTATCTCCTGTTTGGAACAAACTAATAAAGCCAATATAAGATAGAGATCTAGTAGTTCTCTTTGAATCAAATTCTCCTACAGTTCAATAACGTAAAGTACATCACTGAACAATGATTTTAATATCATATATAAATTAATATAAAGGCCACAAGTCTATACCACATTTATTGTCATTAAATGGACATGTGCTAGTGCATACAGAAGGGGAACCATATCTAAAAGAAATGGGATTCCTCTAGAGATGGGGAGACAAAGTGGTAGCTGCTTCCTTTCTAATTCGTTCATCTGTGCTACAGAAAAGAAACATTTTCACAACTTCCCTCATGGAAGGCCTATTGATGGGCAGAGTGCTAGTGCATAACAAAGCCACCCTTAACACGAACATGCACATATGCATTGAATCTTGATGAGTAGATAAGATCCCTTACAAAACAATGGAAGATAAAGATACTAGATTGGATGCATTCCCTTGTGAGGATGCATTCTCATGTGAGTTCTAGAAAGAAACTTTGGATTTTGACAAGCCATATTTTTTACAAATGTGAAAGGGGAGCCATGAATCCTAGGCTCTTTAAATTCTTGGTAACCAATTAGCTTATTGAATGTATCCTACAAGAACCTAACCAAGGCCCTGGCGCTTATATATCCTGCTAATAGTTGTGTCTTCAGCAAACTAGCTTCATTCAGGGCCAACTTTTTTTAGACAACATTCTCTTTTGGGAGCGCATAGAATGGACTTGATCTTTGGGCCTAAATAACCTCTTCATCAAGGTAGATTTCAAAAAGTCTTGACCATGTGGAATGGAGTCTGGACTTTCATGCTAACCATGCTAAAAGCACTAGGCTTTTGCCTTTTTCTTTAGCAATGTTGTTGAAACTCTATTTGTTGAATCATATATTTGTCTTTCCATAAATATATGTAAATCAAAGGAAACATCTAATCCACCTAACAAGGTTGTTTGATTGTCCTTGTGCTTTATGATATAGTTGTTGAAGCTTTACTCTCTACAATGTTTAATTTAGAATAAACCGCATTGTTCTACATCTATTCCTTTGTCATCATCTCTTTGATAGAACAATCTCAAAACAGGCTACCCTGCATAAGATGTTTCACAGTTGGGCTGTAAAAATACCCTATCATATACACTAAAGGGAATGTGAAACTCAACTTGATTCTTGTTTTGAAGGATATGCTACAAAACAATAGCTCATATACGTGCTACTATTAAGAAAGTGAGATTCTAGCTATGTTATGAATTGTTACCAAATCTGGCTGGAGGATCCTCTGATGTCTTTGTTGAAGACCCAACATGTCTATTATTTGCCTATAACTTTGTTCTTGGTGACTTGGGGGATAACAACTACTTCTATGCAAGGGATTGGTGAAATGTTTCCACTGCAATAGATGTATCTCCTATTTGGAACAAACTAATAAATCCAATATAAGATAGAGATATAGTACTTATATTTGACTAAAATTCTCCTATGGTTCAACAACGTAAAGGGCATCATTGAACAATGCTTTTAATATCAAATATAAATTAAGATAAAGGTCACAAGTCTATGTCACATTTATTGTCATTAAATGGACATGTGATAGTACCTACAGAAGGGGAAGCATATCTAAAAGAACTGGGATTCCTCTTGAGATGGGGAGACAAAGTGGTAGCTTCTTTCTTTCTAATTCGTTCATCTGTGCTGTAGAAAAGCAACATTTTCACAACTTCCCTCATGGAAGTCCCGTTGATGGGCAGAGTGCTAGTGCATAACAAAGCCACCCTTAACACCAACATGCATATATAAATTGAATCTTAATGAGTAGACAAGAGCCCTTAGAGAACAATGGAAGATAAAGATACTAGATTGGAGGCATTCCCATGTGAGTTCTAGAAAACAACTTTGGATTTCGACAAGCTATATTTTTTACAAATGTGAAAGGGGAACCATGAATCCTAGGATCTTTAAATTCTTGGTAACCAATTAGCTTATTGAATGTATCCCACAAGAACCTAACCAAGGCCCTGACACTTATATAATCTGCTAATAGTTGTGTCTTCAGCAAACTAGTTTCATTAAGGGCCAACTTTTTTAGGCAACGTTCTCTTTTGGGAGCGCATATAATGGATTCGATCTTTGGGCCTAAATAACATCTTTATCAAGGTAGATTTCAAAAAGTATTGACCATGTGGAATGGAGTCTGGACCAGTGTGTTGTGCTAAACAACAACCCCCAATTTCTTAAAAAATCTTTACATAAAATTTAAATAAGAAATGGGTCCCTTTAAATCAACTTAGATAAGATTTGTGTGTTCATAAATAAAATTGGTATTAACCCTGTTAGCGCTTGAATCTGCCTCAGGTTGAGGAAGGCAAAATCCAAGGCAACATCAAACCACTTAGCCTCGTAGCTAGCCCTACGAGGACAGGAGAGGGCTCTCTCCGGGTCTATCTCGGTAAAAGGTCTTCAAAGGGCTGAGATGACCAATAAAGAACACTGATTTTAGGCTAGTAAACTGATAGGGAAAGTTTGATTTTAGATTTTTAGGGTTTTGTTGGAAAGCTGAGCACAACAATTTTGGGTGCAGGGATGAGACACAGTTTTTGCAGAGGTCTTTTTGGGGCAAGGTAGGAGATTGTCTTGATGCCTTTGAAATAAGTGAATGGATGGATATGACCGGTGAGGAGCTAAGGAGAGAAATAAACCATCGAGAGTTCTCCTTAAACAGATGAAAACATAGATATTAAGCAAACTTAAAGGCAGAGCATAGAAACCATGAATTCTACCTTAACACTTCATTTACTTAATTTGCAGAAGAGAGGAGTAGGAAAATGATACACATAACAAACTTACAAGTACATGAGAGAAGCACACCATCAACACAAATCACCACAGGAATCCCAAATAGTGCTGCAAAACCCTGGTCTTTCCTTTGCCAAAATTGCAGAGATACAAAGAGTAATACAGTCTAAGCTTATCCCTCAAGAGTCCAACCTCTCCAACCTCTGAAAATGATTGAGAAAATACATAATATAGGCAAGCCAACACATTCCTTTGCCTCTAGGGGTCGAGCTCATCATCCTAGGAGCTGTTTCAATCAATTCTAAACTGAGCACTACAATCTAGGCAATTAAAACAACTTGCCTCTATAAGCTAGGAAACCAATTCATTCATTAATTTTTTGCCATTTTATGAATGAATCTTCTAGAATAGGTAAAAAAGTGTCATGTCAACATGAAATTACATCAATTACATCAAAGAGGATGAAAAATCCCACCAAAAAGTCAAAACTAGTCAATGCTGCGTTTTCTTGAGCTGAAGGTGCAAAACTGGCAAATTTTCCCAACGCGTAGCGCGCCATTTCTCAACGCGTAGCGCGCCTTTCAGGCCACTTTTGAGGCACTTCCCGACATCCAAATGAGGCACAAGTGGGCTTGTTGGAAAGGTCTGGATGTCTACTCTCCAGCCCAAGTGGAATTTCTCAATTTGGTGGCCATCTGCCCCTCCAAAAATGCAATCTCCCAAGACTGCTTCCTGTGTGTCCAAAAAGTGGCAGAAGGTCATTTTTTGCTTGTGTTTTGACCTTTTGGGGGCTCAAATCTCCATGAAATGTCTTGGAAGTGGCTGAGCAAGTGTAATTTGTCATGAAAAATCCAAAAATGCTGAGTTTTTGTGAAATGGACCTCCCCAACTTAAGGGTAGCGCGCGGCGCGCTACGCGTTGAGCCAAAACCCTGACGCGTAGCGTGCCTGAGCCCTACGCGTAGCGCGACTTTCATATGCTTTTTGGAAGCCTTACCGGTGTCCAAATTGGGTGCAGGATAGCTCGTTGGAAAGGTCTTTGAGTATACTTTCCAACACAACTGGAATTTTTCAATTTGGAGTTCATTTGCCCTATCAAAAATCAAATGTCCCAAGACTGGTCAAAATGTGCCAAATGAGGCTGCCTCAAGGCAGAGTGCTGTTGCAGTCAACTTTTGAATGCCTTCCTCAACTCCAAATTGAGCTCATGATAGCTCATTGGAAAGATCTTTGTGTCTAGTTATCATTTGACTCATCAAGAAGTCATTTGGCCAACCAAGCTAGGAGAAAACTTGATTTTCCCAAGGTCACTTCAGAGGTGCATTCGATTCTCCTGAGGCAACGATATTTTTGACATTTCTCTAAAACCATGACACCTATGTAAAAAGTGAAGGAGGTTTTCTTCCTTGGCATGTTGTGGACAAAAACCTCTCTTAGTTTTCCCAAATTCATTTTTGATTGCTCAGAAACATCATTTGAGTGAAACTTATCCCGATGTGTGGAACAAGGGATTTTGTCGAAATGAAGCGAAATGAAGGGGATAAGGGGCTTCTAAATTCTTAAAGAAATTTTTGGGAGTGGGGAGGGATGTTAGGAAGCAGGGGAAAGTGGAATCTCAGAAATCCAGTGAGGGGAAGGGGTCCAAAAGGGCAAAACACAAGTCCAACCTAGAAAATTGCCAGGTTGTAGCAAGAAACTAGGGTTTGTGCGAAAATAAAGAATTTGGGGGATCTCAGTGATGGGAAGCATTTGATAAGGTACTTTAAGGATAGGGGAAGGTGTATGAACATTAGGATACAAGTTTTGCCGATGATTTGACTGTCCAAGAGAAATTGCCTTCAAAACCCTAGGAGAGGGAAATGGAACTTACCAAGGCACAACTGAAGCATGAATAAGCTGTAAAATGACCCAATGGAACCTGACATGATGAGGACAACCCTATGAATGATGATAGACTCAGTTGAATGATGACATGGACCGACATTTGGAAAACTTTAGAAGAAGTGAAAGTAAACCCTAGACCTAATGTCTAGTGACCAAATTTTGCTTGAAGACTAACTGAAATGACAAAATTTGACCTTGACACTCTGAGACCACTTTGTAAGAGCATATTTGATCACTGGAGGAAGGCTGGAAAGACTGACACTAACATTGGCTCCAATGGGGATGGTAGCTCCTTGGAGGTGCCAAGAACGGCAGATCTTTGGGATAGCAGACCAGCGCCTTATCCATTGGGCAATGGAGTCAAAAACTCAAACTACAATGCATGACTGAAAACCGACACAAACTAACTTAACAACAAGACTGAAAATTGACTCACAAAGGACTCATGACTCAACTAAAAACTGACTCGATACTTAAACACAATCGACCAACTGAAAATGATGCTCAAAGTGGAGCTTATTCATCAAAACCTACTCTAACAGTTTCATTCATCATCTGATCAAGTGAAATGAAACAACCAATGCAACCAAGTAAGTATTCCGTTTGCTGTTTGAATTCTCCGCAAATGCTCGCTTATGAAAAACAAGAGAGAACTACTGAAAGGCAACTCCCATGACAACTTAGAAACAGATCCATTGAATGATATGAATTCTTTATCCGCCTCCAAAAACACTGCATAAGGATCTTGAAATTCAAGCACACTGGAACTTTGCTCATCCAATGGATTACTTCTTTTCTCCTCATACCATGAATGCAAACTTTGATCTGAGCCTTGTGACGAGACCCCTACTGAAAATGACAAAGAAACCGGCTGCCGGATCAAGTTCATATCAGCACATGTTTCAAACTCACATGTAGTTAATGGAGAAAGACTTTGACTGCAAACCTCATCCAAAACATCAGCTATTGGATCATGAAAAACTTGAAAAGACTGCTGAAACCCATTTTCTATTGGTTCCATTGTGATTACATGATTGCCTACATGCTGCTCATTCTTCACTGAAGATGTATTATGCAAAGTTCCCTTCAAAAGCTGAAATGATTCAAAACAGAAAGGTAGGGAACCTTCTTGTATCATTTGATCAAATATGTCAGCTTCCATGCCTTCATCTGCAACTTGACAACCAATGGAATTTGGGGGCTGCAAATCTGAATATGAGAAGTCTGGAACAAAGTTTTCATCGCGCTCAAGAGGATCCAAATCAAGACTAGTTGATAGCTGATTTCTGATTGCATGGAAGTTGTCTCTGATGAACTGACATGAATCAAAACAAAAAGGTAAAGATCCTTCACTTACTTCAAAATTTGCTGCACTTTCCTTGTCAATGTCATAGCTGATATGTGATGGCTGAACATTGTATTCAAGCTGCTGAAAATGAACTTTTTCCTCCCACAAACTAGCTACTTGTTTGATTGCAAGATTAGCTTCTGTTTGGAGAACATAATCATCATCATACTGATCAAACTGAGGCAAATAATTGGTATAAAACATATCATCAAGCATGCAGGTCATATCAACAGTTCTTTCTTCGCCAAGGTGATTTACAAAACAATCATTATCAGATCTATGACAACTAGGATAAGAAACAAAATGTTTTGGATCAACAACTTGTTCTTCTTCAATCAGCGCGCCATGAGCTTGAACATTATTCTCATTCCTTGCGTTGATCTTGTCCATCATCTTTTCCAGTGCACTTACCAAAATATCAAGCTTTACCTCTAGAGCTGTCGATTTTTCCGGATCTATGTTTTTCATCTCTTCTTCCTTCAACCTTTCCCTTCGGATCAACAGATGAGCCTCTACATTTACTGCACTGTTTTGCATCTCGTGAAGTGTTGCAATATCCCTTTCTCTCAGCGGAAACTCCATCTCCGGATCAAAGGCACCCGGATAATGCAAGAGAGCCGATCTAGGAGTAGGCCTTATATCAACTGGCATCGAATAATAAACTTGATTAAATCTGGCCGAAAACTGTTGTACTATCTCCCCTGGTAGTCTTTTCAGCTGATTATACTCTTCTATAATAAGGAAAAGGTTCTGCCCGATCATCCCCCTGTTGAGAAAAACTTTGACAAACCGCTGGAAATTTGAAATGCTTGCATCAGGCAGGGTTTTGAACCAACTCTTCACTTTGGCTTGCAAAGAAAGAGCAAAAAGCCTTATACTAACATCTTCGCTATCAACTTCAAAAAGGTCTAGAAAAGACTCAAAATTCTACACATGTTGCTCAGCGTTGACATTCTTACTTTCACCATCAAACCTCGGCAAGTATAGATCATAGTTTTTGGGGAAAGCATGGAGAATAGAAGGTAAAACAAGAGGTTTATACCGATCTGGAATTTTACAAGGTGTAGGGGTATGTACAGCAGGTATATAGAATTAGTCTTGGTCTCTTGAGACTCATCAATTTGAAGATGGTCATCACAAAATTCGGAAAAAGGATCCTGATCAAGCTCAAGGGCATGCAAATCTTTGGTATTCACAATCTTCAAAGGGAAAGAATCAACTGCAGGCCGAGGATATTTTCTCAAGCATAGTATACTTTGCAAAGCCTTCTTGACATTCTTGGGAAAAGAGAAGAAATAATTTATGACAAAGAACAAAATGTCTTGGATGAAATTCCAAGTTGAATACCTGATTTGTCCATGTTGTCCTTTCATGTTTTTGCTGGTTGGGATCATCCTCCAGTGGAGTCTTTGGATCTGATCTCGAAATTGATTTAGAGTCACCAGATGAATGATTTCAGCCTTGCCAGTGTCTGATCGTTGACCACCATCAACAATCAGATCTGACCTTGATACATGTACTGGGGAAATTAACAAGTTAGACGTCACGTTTACAAGCTAGACCGGAGATTGACTGAAGCAGCGTTTATCTACTTCCGCTAATGCAAAGCAAAAGCGTTTTGAAGGCTACCTGGCATAACTTCAGGCTCCGTCTGTAGCTTATAAAACAAATGACATCAACAAGTAAACCATTTGTTCTTCCCCAGTATGGTCGCCAATATGTTAGCGCTCGAATCTGCCTCAGGCTGAGGAAGGCAAAATCTAAGGCAACATCAAACTACTTAGCCTCGTAACTAGCCCTACGAGGACAGGAGAGGGCTATCTCCGGGTCTATCTCGGTAAAAGGTCTTCAAAGGGCTGAGATGACCAATAAAGAACACTGATTTTAGGCTAGTAAACTGATAGGGAAAGTTTGATTTTAGATTTTTAGGGTTTTGTTGGAAAGCTGAGCACGACAATTTTGGGTGCGGGGATGAGACATAGTTTTTGCAGAGGTCTTTTTGGGGCAAGGTAGGAGATTGTCTTGATGCCTTTGAAATAAGTGAATGGATGGATATGACCGGTGAGGAGCTAAGGAGAGCAAGAAACCATCGAGAATTCTCCTTAAACAGATGAAAACATAGATATTAAGCAAACTTAAAGGCAGAGCATAGAAACCATGAATTCTACCTTAACACTTCATTTACTTAATTTGCAGAAGAGAGGAGTAGGAAAATGATACACATAACAAACTTACAAGTACATGAGAGAAGCACACCATCAACACAAATCACCACAGGAATCCCAAATAGTGCTGCAAAACCCTGGTCTTTCCTTTGCCAAAATTGCAGAGATACAAAGAGTAATACAGTCTAAGCTTATCCCTCAAGAGTCCAACCTCTCCAACCTCTGAAAATGATTGAGAAAATACATAATATAGGCAAGCCAACACATTCCTTTGCCTCTAGGGGTCGAGCTCATCATCCTAGGAGCTGTTTCAATCAATTCTAAACTGAGCACTACAATCTAGGCAATTAAAACAACTTGCCTCTATAAGCTAGGAAACCAATTCATTCATTAATTTTTTGCCATTTTATGAATGAATCTTCTAGAATAGGTAAAAAAGTGTCATGTCAACATGAAATTACATCAATTACATCAAAGAGGATGAAAAATCCCACCAAAAAGTCAAAACTAGTCAATGCTGCGTTTTCTTGAGCTGAAGGTGCAAAACTGGCAAATTTTCCCAACACGTAGCGCGCCTTTCAGGCCACTTTTGAGGCACTTCCTGACATCCAAATGAGGCACAAGTGGGCTTGTTGGAAAGGTCTGGATGTCTACTCTCCAGCCCAAGTGGAATTTCTCAATTTGGTGGCCATTTGCCCCTCCAAAAATGCAATCTCCCAAGACTACTTCCTGTGTGTCCAAAAAGTGGCAGAAGGTCATTTTTTGCTTGTTTTTTGACCTTTTGGGGGCTCAAATCTCCATGAAATGTCTTGGCAGTGGCTGAGCAAGTGTAATTTGTCATGAAAAATCCAAAAATGCTGAGTTTTTGTGAAATGGACCTCCCCAACTTAAGGGTAGCGCGCGGCGCGCTACGCGTTGAGCCAAAACCCTGACGCGTAGCACGCTTGAGCCCTACGCGTAGCGCGACTTTCAGATGCTTTTTGGAGGCCTTCCCGGTGTCCAAATTGGGCGCAGGATAGCTCGTTGGAAAGGTCTTTGAGTCTAATTTCCAACACAACTAGAATTTTTCAATTTGGAGTTCATTTGCCCTATCAAAAATCAAATCTCCCAAGACTGGTCAAAATGTGCCAAATGAGGCTGCCTCAAGGCAGAGTGCTGTTGCAGTCAACTTTTGAATGCCTTCCTCAACTCCAAATTGAGCTCATGATAGCTCATTGGAAAGCTCTTTGTGTCTAGTTATCATTTGACTCATCACGAAAGTCATTTGGCCAACCAAGTTAGGAGAAAACTTGATTTTCCCAAGGTAACTTCAGAGGTGCATTCGATTCTCCTGAGGCAACGGTATTTTTGACATTTCTCTAAAACCATGACACCTGTGTAAAAAGTGAAGGATGTTTTTCTTCCTTGGCATGTTGTGGACAAAAACCTCTCTCAGTTTTCCCAAATTCATTTTTGATTGCTCAGAAACATCATTTGAGTGAAACTTATCCCGATGTGTGGAACAAGGGATTTTGTCGAAATGAAGCGAAATGAAGGGGATAAGGGGCTTCTAAATTCTTAAGGAAATTTTTGGGAGTGGGGAGGGATGTTAGGAAGCAGGGGAAAGTGGAATCTCAGAAATCCAGTGAGGGGAAGGGGTCCAAAAGGGCAAAACACAGGTCCAACCTAGAAAATTGCCAAGTTGTAGCAAGAAACTAGGGTTTGTGCGAAAATGAGGAATTTGGGGGATCTCAGTGATGGGAAGCATTTGATAAGGTACTTTAAGGATAGGGGAAGGTGTATGAACATCAGGATACAAGTTTTGCCGATGATTTGACTGTCCAAGAGAAATTGCCTTCAAAACCCTAGGAGAGGGAAATGGAACTTACCAAGGCACAACTGAAGCATGAATAAGCTGTAAAATGACCCAATGGAACCTGACATGATGAGGACAACCCTATGAATGATGATAGACTCAGCTGAATGATGACATGGACCGACATTTGGACAACTTTAGAAGGAGTGAAAGCAAACCCTAGACCTAATGTCTAGTGACCAAATTTTGCTTGAAGACTCACTGAAATGACAAAATTTGACCTCGACACTCTGAGACCACTTTGTAAGAGCATATTTGATCACTGGAGGAAGGCTGGAAAGACTGACACTAACAAACCCATCATAAGGAAAAACCCTTATTAAAAGGCTTAAGATAAATGAATCCATTTAAAAGCCTTTTGAATGGAAATAAAGGTGTGAATTTAAAAATATTATAAAACTCTTCGTTATTGCAATAAAGCGATCGGAAGATCGCATATCGCAATAACAAAGGAAATATACACAAAGCCACAAAGAACCTCATCCATCCTCTCCGATTCGAAAAGGCAATCGCAATCGAGAAATCAGAGAAGCTAAATGCCAAGCATACTAAAATAGAGCCCTTTAATTCCTTCGATCTGATAAAGCATATTGCAATCGACAAATCTAAAATGTCAACAATAAGCCAACACATGAACAAAGGGCATGCTCAAAACCTTCGATGCGATAAAGCATATCGCAATCGGCAATCGGCGAAATCACATTGACAAATCAATAAAGCCTGAGCCAAGTCCCGATTGCGATATATTAATTAGGCGCACATCTCTAAAAAATATTTAAAATGGTTTGCATGCATTGTATCACCTTTCGGTGATCGGAGATATTTAAAGCAAGTCTTAAAGCCTTTCCCTTGACATTCCCGATCACCGATTTGCGATTTACCACTGATCATCCATCAAAGAAATCTAAGGCACGCTTGAATTAATCATTCGGCATATGAGTGACATGATGGGCATTTAAGATCTTATTTACCACGATTGACCAGTTAAACGACTATTCAATGAAGCAGTTAAGGGTAGATATTTTATTTAGATTTTATCCGCAGTAATCTTTACTATATTTCATTATCACCTGCCAATCGACATAACTCTTTTCATTATCATATTGGCCTATAACAGCATTTCTCTGTATCACGGTTTTTCAATTACTTGTGCAGAATTCCTCTGAAACTATAAATTTGAAGAAAATGGGGAAAAAATCAAAGAAGTCTACAACAACAACTCCTCCAGTAAAAGATCCAGGACCAAGCAAAAAGGGATTAATATCAAATACGACGTGTCTCGGACTGAGAAACACTAGCTGGGAGAGTATCTATAATCTAATTGAAGTAGAAGAGCCCGAAGAATTATCATAAGAGGCCATGACTGATTCAACTAATAAGTCTGAAGGAACTCTTAATGAATTGGCATGCTCTTTTCTTCACAGGATAGCAACACGATCTAAAGTCCTGCCATATGCTGAGGTGGTAAGATGGGTGGTAGAGAAAATTCCAGTTACAAACAGAACCTTTTGCACAGTTGACGGGAGGATATTCAACTTGTTTCAGCCTGATGATCTAAGGAAAATGTATCACTTACTTGAGCTTGAGAAGTGGTACAACAAAACATTCTTAGAAGCCTTTGCAAAGGAAAACGAATAAGAGTTAGCCCCAATTAAGCATTGGAAACATTTCCCTGAGAAACACAAGCACGAGTCATCGGGTAAGTACTCTGTAGACTCATTGGCTTCTCCTTACTGTTATGCCGGAGCTATGATGTGTAGAATGTGGGGAATACATGATTCTACTAAGTTCACTATAGAAATTGTCCCTCTAATGGAGGCTGCAATCAATGGCTATGTGATGGATTGGGCAAATATTTTGTCTGATAAACTAGCCACAACAATTCTAGAGTACAGAGCAAATGTATATCAAACTACTAGGACCATTCCCCCATTCTATTACAGTGCATTCATTATGGATACTGTTTGTTTCAATTTTGAATTTCCATTGCTCGGGTGGAGATGGACCCCCGCAGACCCTAAACCAATCCATATCTATCATGAGCAGTTATGGAAGGCTAATTACAAAAATCATCTGTATAAAATCTGCAACGGTTTTATTTTGCCTGTTTATTACTCTATTTTTAATAAGCCTGCTCCCAGGATATCCCCGGAAGCAGAAACAGATTTGACAGCAGTAGGCAGTTGGTTTGGGGAGGAAAAATTTACTTATATAAGGCTTTTTGGTAGCCTTACTAAACCCCATGTCCTTCCCCTATATGTGCCCGATAAACTGTTAGCTCGGGAATTGGCTTATCAAATAACAGTAGATGGGACATCTAAAACCCTTAGAAATTCCAAGAAACAAGTATGGCTTATATTCCCTTTATGGTGCGGCATTTTCACTCTTCACGATTACAAGCACGCAGAGGAGACAGAAAAAATGCAAACACTGAAGCTTGCGACAATTCTTAATAGGCAGTATGATCCCAGAAAGGTTGCCTATAATGTTCTCGACCAAGCCAAACTTGCCAAATTTGATCATGAAGATGATGACTTCGATGATCTATTTGCTTCAACTGAATCATTATTCCAAGTTAAAACATTGGTTAGGATCAAATATCAAGATGAAGGGCTATAAATGTTTAATAGGTTTAAAGAACAGAGGTTGCAAACTCTGTCTTTAGATCTCTTAGCCACAGCTCCTATAGTCCAGCCATCTGGTCAGGCTGAATAAATAGTTACTAGTAAGACCTTCGATGTGGAAAAGGTCTCCGAAAAAGAAAAGGTGCCAGAACAAAAACAGGAACAGGGAAAAGATGGTCAACTCCTGGATATAGATACTCAGATTGATCCCAAGCTACTTAAAGAGTGGCAACAGTTCGATTCAATCATAAGCAATACTGAGAACTTACAGGGATTTAGCACGCCTGAAATGACAACTGGTCACAAGACAGCAACTAATACAGTTTCAACTGAAGAAACCAGCGGCCCACCCATCACTCAAAAGGATATGGAGATAATTCCAGAAAATCCATCCGATGAAATTATTCTACATGTAGAAGAAATACCACCTTTAGATGTCTTCTACAGCCCTAAGCATAGGGATGTAGTAAAAAGACAAAGGAAAAAGAGAAAGCTTGATCAATCTTCTCTTTTACCTACATATATGGAGATAACTAATGTGGTATGGAGAGAAGAAGTCAATCCTTCCGAAGACCTTACAAAACTCTCTCAATATGCCGGGGCATATTCGGTAGCTACTATGGATAAAGCATTGGAGGTCAGCAATTTACTTAAAGAAAAAGATTAGATAATTGTTTCGCTGGAGGCACAGGTATCCGAAAGGCAGCAGAGGATAGAACAGTTAGAACAACAGTTAGTAGCACAGCGGCAATCAAACAACCAGCGAAATGAGCAATTGCTCAAGGAGAAGCAGAGGATAGACCAAAATGCAGTTCAGAAACAAAAAGAATTATCCCTCGCATTAGCCAAGCTGAAGACAATGAATGAACAGATGAGAAAAACAAAAGATGAACAAATTGCTCAACTATCACAACAAATAGAAAGATTCAAAGGTTTTCCTCAAGTAGCAGAGTTTAAATCAGAAGCTCTCCAGATCAATAAGGCATTGATTAATCAATTGAATTTGCTATGTCATAATATTTCTCTTGCTCAGCGTCTCTGTGAAATTTCTTCATCAATGATTGATAAATCAGTTGATGCAAGGCAGAGTTTGACGCAGGTTGATGAAACATTAACAGAGTTTCTTTCTTGGCAAGAAACCAAGGAAGGACAAGCTGTGAACTTGCCTCGAATTCTGGAATCACATAAGGAAATTCTATTCCTAGAATGGCAATCTCAATTGATGAAGGTGGAGAGGGCAACTTCAAGATGTAGATCAACGACTGGTAATTTGATTGAATTAATTAATAATACTCTTTATCTATCTGATTTGATTTCAGAATGCACTCCAGGGAAACTGCCATTAGCTAAAGCATTGGAGCAGACATATAAACATGAATTGGAAAAGAAGGAGAGATTGATCGCTGGCATCCAAAATTTAACTTGGGACACCTTTTGGCTCTTCCTGGTTAAACCACATAGTAAAAAGGCAACAATGAAATGTTTAACCGACGCAATCGGTTACATGATTCCTGAAATTAATGATGCTACATATTCAACCCAACTGCATTCACGTATGAGTCGCCTTCCAGAATTGCAACCAATGCTCGCTATATCCCAGCTCAAGCCAAAGGATAATCAGCCGAAACAGTGAATCGTTCTATCGACTGCAAGCATGTCTATTTCAAAGAGATTTTCATGATTTGGTTATACTAGCTCACAACATTTTTATTTCATAGTTAGTTAGTTTAGTAAGTATTTATAGACCCTTTCATTGTTTTAGAAAGGGTCCTCAATTTTTGTATTAAAACTTGGATCGGGAGTTGCATTATTGTGCTTCCGATATATATATTTTTTATGAAGACTGGACCTATATTATAAATTTTATTGAAGAATGCTTTGATGAGATATTCACTATTGCTTTTTGTGAGAGTATTTCTAAGTCGAAAGACGGGATCTGAATGCGATTGATATCGGAAGGGATTCAAATTACATATGGTACTATTATCTATGTCTTTGCTCCATTCTTTTATATGAATCGGCGTTTATTCAATTTTGCTATCATTTGATATATGTATGTGTTTTAACAGCAGTCCTTTTACTTATCACTATTGAATGTTTAAGGAATGTTATTCTTTCAATCGTATTTATGTCAATGATATATGAAAAATAGTGTAATAATGTTTTAATTATTACTTTGTTCAACTACTTGAACAAAGTAATTATCATATGAATAAATGTTTTTATTTATAAGTGGAGTCATCTATATGCCTACTTGTAAATAAGAATTATCAAAAGTTGCACTAAAATGGAAATTTCCCGGGATAGATTAGTTATTTATAATTTTGCATTTTAGAGTAAATCATCCATCATTATCATTAGATAATAGAAGATCAATCACTTATCCATCCTATTTACAAATCATTGGGAAACTGGTCCCATTATATCTAGTCGAAGCCACCACACCAAATGGAAAAGGAGCTGCCTTTAAAGTTCGGATTAGGTGGTTTTCCCCGATGTTGATGCAGCGATTTTCGAGGCATCAACACAGTGTTGCGAACATCTCGATAACATCCCAATTTTATCTTGAAACCACGATTTTTTGGCCTAGCAGATGTTTGCCGATTTTTAAAGATATTTTTATGGTATCTTTAATTTTGGCGATGTTTGTCAATTATTTACCGATATTTTCTAATTTTTATGATTTTTTGGTTTTCCAAATCCTTGTCGATTTTATCCCGATGCCGATGTTCACAACATTGGTCTGGACTTTCATGCTAACCATGCTAAAGCACTGGGCTTTTGCATTTTTCTTTAGCAATGTTGTTGAAACTCTATTTGTTGAATCATATATTTGTCTTTCTATAAATAGATGTAAATCAAAAGGAAACAACTAATCCACCTAACAAGGTTGTTTGATTGTCCTTGTGCTTTATGATATGGTTGTTGAAGCTCTACTCTCTACAATTTTTAATTTAGAATAAACCGCATTGTTCTATATATATTCCTTTGTCATCATCTCTTTGATAGAACATCAAAACAAGCTACCCTGCATAAGATGTTTCATAGTTAGGCTGTAAAAATACCCTATTATATACACTAAAGGGAACGTGAAACTCAACTTGATTCTTGTTTTGAAAGCTATGCTACAGAACACTAACTCATAGGCATGCTGCTGTCGAGAAAGTGAGATTCTAGTTGTGTTATGAATTGTTACCAAATCTAGCTGGCGGATCTCCTAATGTATGTGCTGAAGACCCAACATGTCTATTATTTGCCTGTAACTTTGTTCTTGGTGATTTAGGGGATAACAACTGCTTCTGTGCAAGGGATTGGTGAAATGTTTCCACTGGGATAGATGTATCTCATATTTGGAACAAACTAATAAAGCCAATATAAGATAGAGATCTGAAACTATTTGAATCAAATTCTCCTATAGTTCAACTACGTAAAGGGCATCACTGAACAATGCTTTTAATATCAGATATAAATTAATATAAAGGTCACAAGTCTATGCCACATTTATTGTCATTAAATGGACATGTGCTAGTGCATACAGAAGGGAAAGCATATCTAAAAGCACCGAGATTCCTCTTGAGATGGGGAGACAAAGTGGTAGTTGCTTCCTTTCTAATTCATTCATTTGTGCTGTAGAAAACCAACATTTTCACAACTTCCCTCATGGAAGGCATGTTGATGGGCAGAGTGCTAGTGCATAACAGAGCCACCCTTAACACCAACATCATTTCTTCTCTATATGAGTTTGCTACTTGTGCATCCAGGACGTTATTGATATCGATGTGAATCTGATTCTGAACCCACCTAACAATGTCTGAGTAATCTCCAAATTCTACATCATTGGGCTTCTTGCCAGTCACGAGCTCCAGCAGGACCACACCAAAGTTGTATATGTCACTTTTCTCATTCACTTTGTGGGTGTAAGCATACTATGCACACATGTCCATCAATTAAATATAAAATTGTTTAATTTCTGTTGACTGAGGCATATATATACACACATATATTCACAAGCATTAAAAATTTGGTTGTAAATTCTTACCTGGGGCAATATATCCATATGTTCCAACAACACCTGATACTACGTTCTTCTAACCCAACTTCTCTACAATTCTAGCTAAAGTAAAATCAACAATATGGGCCTCCAATTCAGAATCCAACAATATATTATACGATTTAACATCCCTATGTATTATTGGAGGGGAACAACCATGATGCAGGTAGGACATTCCCTTAGCAGCACCAAAAGAAATTTGATAACGAGTAGGCCAATCCAACATTCTGATAACGAATAGGCCAATCCAACATTTTCCCTTGAGAACTATGAAGTCGTTCATATAGGCTACCATTTGGCATGTATTCATACACTAACAGATTAGAATCTGAACTAGATATGCAACAAAGCAGCTTGACAATGTTGGCATGCCTAATCTTCCCTAGAGTCTCCACCTCTGCTTGAAATCCCTTGTCTTGGGAAGACTACAATTTTTTGTTGTTCCAGATCCTTTTCACAGCAACAATATCATCATTTTTCAGTGTTTCCTTGTAAAATTTTCTCGCACCTCCACTTCCAATAACATTATCTTCTGTCAATCTCTTCAAAATGTCTAACTCATCAAATTCTACCCTGTGAAAGGTTGTGAGATTCCATGACTCTGTACTTGATTTAACCTGAGCAAAATTCTTGTATGTCTTATACAAGAAACCTTTACCAATCAAGCAGAGTAATACTATCACAACAATAACCAAAATCAATACCCTATATAGATGACTTTTAGATCTACCTTTTTGCTGGAATTAACAAAAAGCTACCGAGATTCCACAGTTGTCTAGTGCCATAGGGAATAATTCCACTGAATTGATTATTTGATATCTCCAAGGCCTGCAAACTGGTTGCTTTAGTGATTTGAGCACGAATTTGACCATGGAAAGCATTGTTTATCAATATGAATTCTCCAAGGAGAGGATAAATCCATAACCCCAGAGGAACCTCACCACTTAAATGGTTATCCTGCACTTGGACACTGGTTAGACTAGGACAATCCCCTAGAAATTCAGGCAGGCTGCCATTAACTTTATTCTTAAAAATAATGAAAACTATCTGTACTCTACCTTTACAGAGATTCTACGAAAGAGGGCCCGAAAGCTCATTCATTGATACATCAAAATCAATAAGTTTAGAACCCATCCCAATTCCCGGGGACACTAGTCCTATGAGCTTGTTGGTAAAAAGCTTGAGATCAACTAAATTAGTAAGCTTATCAAGCCTAGAGAGTATAGACCCAGAGAGTTTGTTGTTGTATAACTGCAGTGTCTCTAGGTTTGGAAAATCCCCAATCCCATTGGGGATGCTTCCATTTAGCTCATTCATTGACAGATCCAAATTCACAAGACTTTTTTAAGATTGTTGATATTGTCTGGAATTGGTCCATATAGATTGCTTTTATATAGAAATAAATCTATCATCTTTGAAAAGGCCATCAACGCGTGGGGGATCCTTCCAGACAAATGATTATGTGATAGGTCCCAGTGTACCATATCTCTTATATTCAATGTTCCACCAAGACTCCGGGATAGGGAGACGCGGGTGCGGGGAGACGCACAAGGGGGACATGTGGGAGTAGCCTCAAATTTTAGGGAAATTTAGGGGGGACGGGGGGACGTCGGGGTATATATATATATATATATTTCAAAACTCATATTAAATAATGAAAGCATAAATATAATGATACACGCATAATTGAATTAAATAATACAATACATTGATCCATACTCATCATCCTTACAAATACATACATGGTTCATCCATAGATCACGAGATTCAATAATGAAATACTCCAATCCATATTCATTATTCATTATTCACCATTCTAGAATCTACATTGATTTAAAAATTAAATTCATCATTCTAGATTCTAAATTGATTTAAAATTAGAATTCATCATTCATCATTCTACAATCTAATTAGTACTAAGCATAATAGACTATAATAGATATTGAAATCTGAATATTGAAATAGTAAATTGATATAACTAAAACTCAAAAACAGTGGAGTGATAAGTCTAAAAGTTACTCTAAAGTACAAAGAGGGCTTGATGCTCCTGATTAAATACCAATTCCATACCCTTGTACATGACAAAATGCAATGGAAACACTGGAATGCATCGAATCCTGAATTCCTGAAAAGTTGTTAAGTCTGCTGGATTTTGAGTGAGATCTAAAATTCTACTTTCTCCACTCTCAAACATCCTAACATCCTAAGTCATTTCATGGTAATGTTTACTTTAAAAATTTAACATTACCATGAGTTGCATAGCATTAGTATGGAAATATGGTCAATATTAGGTTTTCCTTGTCATAAATCATTGTTTACAAGCAATTTTGACGAGGGACGCATAGTCCATATTGAGGGGGGATGCCCAGGCGTTCCCCTTTTGGGGAGTCGCGTCCCCCACACTGGGGAAACGTCCCCCCCTGCGTCTCCTCAAAAGGGGGATGTGGGGAAACGTTTCCCAGACGTCCCCCTGTCTCGGGTGCATGGGGTGCGAGGGGTGCGCGCACCCAACCCTAGGGGACGCGTCCCCGTGGAATACTGCTTATATTCCCTAATGAATCTGGAATTTCTCTTACTAAACTGAAATTTGTCATTCACAAGCACTGCAACATTAACAAGTTCATGTGGGATTACCCCTTGAGCTAGAGGGTTGTAGGCCAATGTTAAGTTTTTCAACGAAGAGAGATTTCCAAGGAAGGAGGGAATAATACCATTCATTAGGTTAGTACCATTCAACAGGTTAGAATGCAAGAACAATACCTCAAGCTTAGGCAACCCTTTGAATCTAGGGATGTCCCCAGAGAAATCGTTGGCTGAGAGGTCCAATTTTACTAGCTCCTCTAGTTTCTGTATCTCATTCGGTAAGAGTCCACAGAACCTGGTGCCAGTGAGGGCCAGAGGCTATAAGAGACCTTAGATGCTGGTCAAATGCAGGGAAAATAGTGTGAATTCAATGAATCAAACTGCTAACCCTTGTGCCCTAAAATCCAGGGATAATACAACCTAGTTTTGTTTTTCCAAGGAATGGACATAGCCCCTAACCAGTCCCATTACTGGAAATCGAGGCGATGCCAAGAAGAAAATTCTATGGCCAAACTAGAAATCAGGTGATGCTAAGAAGAAAATTATGGCCAAACCAGAAGTCAGGTGATGCCAAGAAAATTCTACGGCCAAACCAAGCGAAGCGAGCTTTGCAATGTTTATCTGCCCTATTTTTAATTGGCTAAAATATAATAATCATTTATTTTTTAAATATATTTTGGGCTAACTATTGAAAATGTGTGTAATTTAAAAAATTCGCCCCTCTAAAATATGAAATCCCTTAAATTTCGCTCATGGGCTAAAATTTTCCCCTAATTTTTTTTATGTTACATGAAGAGATTGTTAATTTTCCAACCCTCTAATATTTAGCCATGGTGTCTAACTATGAGGGACCATGCACTAAATATTTTTTACATGAAATATTACATTTCTAACCCATGAAGGAGAACACTCGCTCGTTATAGACCCTCAATAATTACCCATTTTTGCGACACAAAATATGATCTAGTAGACTAAGTGACTTGTAATAAAATAATCTAACCAAATAGTTAGAATTATTCCCAAATCACTTTTATAGAGACTCCATAAATAACACTAGGACTCATTTAAAATCTTGACGACAAAATCCACCCTAGCTTTGGAGTGAGACTGGAAGAAAAAACTCTACCGATCATCCGTGTTTAGAAACACACATGAATCAGTGAGACTAAAAACCTCCTAGGATAGAAATCATCATCAGAAAAATAAATTTACCTAAGTTGTTACATACATTTGTCTTACTAGGATCATTTACATTACAAAATGTAGAATGGGTTTACAAAACTCTAGTGTACATATAGCTGATAATGATGAATCTGTGGATCATCTAAGTGCTCGAACATGATGGAATTCCATGCACGAAAAGATGTACAACTATGGGGTAGTTGACATGGAGTGGTCAACAACCTCCATGGTAAATTTGATGTATTAAGTGATAATTATGCGTTTGAGAAACATATCAAGTTTCTTAATGCCCAAAAGACACTTTACAATTGTAGACTCTTCCATCTAGGTTTGAAATAGTAGATTCCAATTACTTTTTTCTCAAAAAGTTTCATTAAAGGTTTCTTAAGGTATCATGGATTTATTTTAGGAATGAGTTAAACAAACATTGGATACAGTGGAGTTTTCTTAGTTTTAGATTTTACAATCTTTTTCACAAAAATGAAGCTAATCCAAACCTTACTCTAATTAGACCACATATAAGAGATGGCATATGGTCATCTTTATAGCATGGCCATGAATCTCATGAAAGTTCATGGATTAACCAACGGGGTGTTGACCTTTCTTAGTTTTAGCTTTTACAATCTTTTTCACAAAAATCAAGCTAAACCAAACCTTACTCTAACTGGACCACATACAAGAAATGGCATACGGTCATCTTTATAGCATGGCCATGAATCTCATGAAAGTTCATGGATTAACCAACGAGGGGTTGACCAAGCTTAGTGTGGCTACATTAAATGATAGTACATTAACTTCAACTCAAGCTAGTCATACGAACGCTAGTGTTCGCAACTTCTTTAGGTCAGCTGGGCATTTGCTTTTTCCTTTTGAGCTGATGTATCTTATAATTCAGCATAAGTTTAAATCAATAAAGTGACCTGTGCTCAATATTTGTTGTTTTCCATGAGAACTATGATTCACACTAACTCGATCATTTTCACAACAAAATCCAAGTAAAATATGCAAACAAATGGGTATCCATCTAAGGGAAAAAGTCTCTTCACTGTGAACGAAATATTCATTAATTATAGCACGCTGATACAAAATAGTAGTTAGATGCCACAATAGAGCTAGGATAACAATAATTTTTCACTGCTAAAGTCTTGCAAACAAGGCATTTAAGAACCTTTACGGAATATATTCAAATAGTATAACTGAGGGTATAAGCTTACAACATCACTGAAAATAAACGAGACCTCACAGCCAACCACAGTTTAGCTCAACCTTCTGTGTTCCAATGAACTCTTACGACATACGAATCAACGAGCTAGTTGTTTATTCTAAGAAGTTTATTCTAAGAAGCAATGAATGAAGACTAGGTAGGCAAAACAAAACAGGAGAAGCCCAACTAATACATGTATCCAACAGAGACCGCACATGCATTCCCAAAAGGAAGCACAGGAAAGAATATAAGAAAATTATTTTAGTAGCTGTCAGCTGGAAAGTCGTAGAATTGTTTCAGTAGCTGAAAACTTGGAAATTAATTTTTGTGCCTGAGTAACTTGCATATGCTTTCCCTGTAAAGGAAAATAGTGGCTCGAGAAATGTAATTTATAGTTGTCATCTGTACTCTATAGACCTTATTATTTGAAACTAACATTTATTTTAAATATCCTGGATTGCAAGCATAGCAATGGTTCTGCCAGAATCATGTATCTAAAATGTGTTCACCTTCCACCACTTTCACTGACTAATTGATGTGACGCAAAGTTGCAAACATCACAAAGAAACTCTGATAGTCTACATATCATCTTACAATGACATTATCAATCAGCAATAAATGCGATACAAAATTAAGATTAATAATGCTGGTAAATTCTCTTTACAAACTCCAATGTATTTTGTATGGGAAGCTCACATTCAAGCCGTTGAAGATGCCCCAAGCTCCCTTAGAAAATAGGAGAGAACCTAGAAAACAGAAGTAACCTAATAAAGATACTTGAACCTCTTTCTGATGAATATAGCTTTTAATACATAATAACAATGCTACTTTGGGATCATTGGCTAACTCAGGAGTCAGGTAGTGCATCTTCCAAGAAAAAACTAGGAAATAAGTCACTAACATTGATGATGTTTAGCTACTTAACATTCTGCATAGTCTTGATATTGTCATGTCTCCGGCTCCAAATCCATCCACGACAGCCCTTGCAGAGGGGAACTCCGCCCTAGATGTGGAACTGCAAAGAGCAACAGAATTCAATTACGTCTTACGAACAATTTAATTTTCAAACAACATAAAAAAGTGATGTTGTACTGGCAGAACTTAAAGAGGGTTTAAAATGTTTTTCCGATTTCAGTTAATTGATTGTTATTTGGACTGCTAGTTCGTTGTGATGTTATTGAAAAAGAATATTGCTGTTCCCCCTTTTTCAAAGGGCAAATTCATTGATACTTTGTATTGATACAAATGTACTTAGTAGTCCCATTGATTCAATTGACAAATCACCTTTTTTTGTTCAATTTTATGAAATGGCAGATTGTTCTGTTCGTTCTTTTTTCATTTCAAGAAGGCGAGAAAAGTTTGAAGACATGCCATCATGGGTCGCGAAACAAACAAGTGGCTCCGGGAGTACCTAGATACACCCCCAGAAATCCCCCAGAAATCCCACAGATGAAGGAAAGTGAACTCCAATTAACTTATGCAGCAGCCACAAGAGCCTAGAAAGCTGCAAACAAGCCGGAAAGAGATATAACAGTCTCCCTCAACATCTGCAGAAAACTGTATTCAGCTGACAAATAAACACCCCCCTTTTTTCACTATTTTGTGTTCTACAAATTCATTTAGCTTCTAAATGTCAAAATAGTAAAGGGGCCATCCTTTTATTGAGGCTACTTTGCCTAGACGACAACTTGTTGTTTCATCTTGCCTTTTATTCATTCATGAAAGTATTTTGAGGTTGTGATTCCGCTAAGAAGTGCATTTTACAGCCCAGTTTGAGGAATATCTGTAATTCCTTCCAAGCTCAATATCTAGTTGACATGTGTTACTTTTAAAATAATAATAAAATATTCTCTATGTAAATAACAATGTTGGCTATAATAAAATGAATATATATATTTGGTTAGTTTTAATTAAAAACATTATAAAACATCAATACTCCCACTCTCAACCATAATGCCCATAATGCCCATGTGAATCAAAATAATTTTCTATAAACATAATTAAAAGTAAAAAATAAAATATTTTCACCTTTAAGTATGAAAAAGATATTTAATTCTTATTATTTTTTAACATGATTAAAAGAAATTATTTGAATATTCTTCTTAGCTAATTTTTTTCAATATCAACTTCATATATAATGTATATATAGAGAGTTAAAAAAAAATAAAAATTATTTTAATATTGACTAAAGTAATCCCGAAGGGGTGGATGAGCAGAGAGGAAGGGATCTTTATGGGGGTAGGGCGGGTGCCCACCACCCCACCGACTCCCATGGCGATTAAGATGGGGGATGGCATGGCACACCTCCCCCTGCACAAATATGCATGGGATTATTGTTCATAAATGGTGTAGCCAGTCAAATTATTCATTTTTGACGGAGGTGATGCAATAGAGGGAGGAACAGGGGTTTTGTTAGTGGCTCGGACTTTGGTATTGCGTCTCAGTGATTCGAATTGGCTTATTCCATTATGGTCCCTGGTTGGTTTTGAAGGAGTTTGCAGTGGAATCCGGTGGTGGGAAGCTTTTTCGGTGGCAAAAGTTAAAACCTCGAGAAATGATTTCTTTGGCTCATCTTGTTATGCAGTCTCAGTCGGAGGGGGGAGTTTTGAATAATCTAACTAGTTTTGGTCTTCATAATTGTATTTGTCAAAAGAAATTTTATTATTAAAGAAAATGACTTATTAAAGCATGGGTTTCATGCTTGGGTCAATGATTTCTAGGTCAAAGCCTCCATTGAAGGCTTCTAGGTTTTGTCTTGAGTCAATAAAGTCATTGTCATTTTTATTAGACCCTTCTTGGGCTTTTATATCATGTAAAAATAATTATTTTTGAGTAAAAAAGGTCATTTGTCACCTCCACACCAAGTCAACTCTATCCTCATGAAGTCAGCCTGAATTAGGGAAATTCGACCCAACAAAAAGGCTATATATAGAGAGGCAACTCGACCTATTTGGAGCACTCACTCAACAAGTTCGATCTACAAGAAGAAGCAGAAAAAGAGAGATAAGTTGTTGGAGAAGGAAAGACGCTGGGAAGACCTAAATCGAGTTCTTGGGCTATCTATCTCTCACATGTGCAGAGTTTTTGGGCTGTTGCTGGGTCGAAATTCTGAATCTACTGCAGGTCCGAAAATCTGTAGTTGGGGGATGAAATTCTGGATTGTAGCTGCTATTGGAAAGCTGACACTTGGAGACTTTGGCAGGGGTCATCTACAAGGAGGAAGGGTTGACTTGGTGATTGGAGGAGGTCTTTGTCTAGGTCTAAAGGGTCTTGAATTGTCTCATCTTGATTTGAATCTACTAGTGGAAGTGTTGGACTGGGTTTTACCTTTGGAGAGGTTTTCCCCTGATTGAGTACTTACATATTGTGTCTCTTGTTCTTGTGGTCTTCATATACATTTAATTTGGTAATTTCTTTATGAAATATAAACTAATAAAGAAGTAAAAACAACCAACATAAATCACAAGTAATTATCAAGAAAGTGGAATCAAACCCTAATTCTTATAAGCATTGATTTCTCAACATGGTATCAGAGCTAAGGTGGAAGAAGGTTGAATATCATTTTGCTGGCTATCATTTGAAGAAGCGAAAAGCTGTATTGGAAGGAAAGGTTACTCCCTCAATGGCAATTTATTTGAAGATGGGTCTCAATATCATGAAAATTTCAAGAAGTTGGATTGGAAGGATCATCTAAAATCTATCTAGGAGAGTCAAGAGTGAAGGATTCTTGGTTGCACTTACAGGTACACTTGATGATGACAACGCATGGATCATTCATAGTGGAGCCTCAAGACATATGACGGGAGAAAGTGGACAACTTCATACTCTATCAAGGGAACCATCATCACATGCAGTGGAGCTAGGAGACAACAACAACTATGTAGTTAAGGGCCTTGGATCTACATCATTGAAGCTGGAAAGTGGAGCAAAGCTACACCTCAACAACATCCTTTATGTCCTAGGTTTGAATTATTTTTTACTTTCCATTTCATGTTAAGAAGATAAAGGAGATAGGGTTGCTTTTGTGGATGGAAAAGGTTTGTTTTGGGGAAAAGATTCAAGTATTTAAAAGGCAAAAGTTATCGGAGTTCATGAATGAACACTATATAGAGTTATAACACCATCTCCTCAAGCCCTAGTTCGCATGGAGATCAACCCTATCAAGCTTTGGCATAGAAGATATGGGCATATTCATTACAAGATAATACCCTCTCTTAGTCAAATGGTAAAGGGCATCCCCAACATCAAGGAAGATCATGAAGGAATATGCAAGGGATGTGCTTTGGGAAAGAATACTAGGAAACCTTTTACAAGCAGTGATACAAGGTCTAAGGAGATATTAAACCTCATTCATTTTGATGAGTGTGGGCCAATGTCTAATAAATCTCCTGGAGGCCATATTTACTATGTGACCTTCATTGATGTTCACTCTAGAAAGACATGGCTCTATCTTCTCAAGACAAAGGACAAAGTATTTGAAAAGTTCAAGGAATTTAGATCCGAAGTTGAAACCATAACTGAAAGAAAGATAAGGACTTTGAGATCTAACAATGGAGGGGAATACACTTCAAAAGCACTAGTTGCCTATTATAAAGAAGCAAGTATTAAGAGGGAGCTCATTGTTCCCTACAATCTCGAGCATAATGGAGTACTGGAAAGAAAGAATAGAACCGTTGGAGAATGCATAAGGACTATGACATTTGATCAAGATCTAGCAAAATTTCTATGAAGGAATGTGCAAGGGATGTGCTTTGGGAAATAATACTAGGAAACCTTTTACAAGTAGTGATACAAGGTCTAAGGAGACACGACGGGAGAAACTAGACAACTTCATACTCTATCAAGGGAACCATCATCACATGCAGTGGAGCTAGGAGACAACAACAACTATGTAGTCAAGGGCCTTGGATCTACATCATTGAAGCTGGAAAGTGGATCAAAGCTACACCTCAACAACATCCTTTATGTCCCACGTTTGAAAAAAAAATTACTTTCCATTTCAGGTTAAGAGGATAAAGGAGATAGGCTTGCTTTTGTAGATGGAAAAGTTTTGGTTTGGGGAAAGGATTCAAGTATTGAAAAGGCAAAAGTTATTGGAGTTCATGAAGGAAGACTATATAGAGTTATAACACCATCTCCTCAAGCTCTAGTTCACATGAAGATCAACCCTATCAAGCTTTGGCATAGAAGATATGGGCATATCCATTACAAGATAATATCCTCTCTTAGTCAAATGGTAAAGGGCATCCCCAATATCAAGGAAGATCATGAAGGAATATGCAAGCAATGGTACAAGGTCTAAGGAGATATTAGACCTCATTCATTCTCATGCGGGTGGGACAATGTCTAATAAATCTTTTGGAGGCCATCCTTGTTATGTGACATTCATTGATGATCACTTTAGAAATACATGGCTTTATCTTCTCAAGGCAAAGGACGAAGTATTTGAAAAGTTCAAGGAATTTAGATCCGAAGTTGAAACCATAACTGAAGGAAAGATAAGAACTTTGAGATCCGACAATGGAGGGGTATACACTTCAAATTTTTGATTGCATATTATAAAGAAGCAAATATTAAGAGGGACCTCATTGGTCCCTACAACCCCGAGAAAAATTGAGTAGTTGAAAGAAAGAATAGAACCATTGAAGAATGCATAAGGACTATGACATTTGATCAATCTACCAAAATTTCTATGGGGAGAAGCAACCATGCCCAGAATATATATACACAATATAAGTCCTCATAGAATCCTTGATAATATGACAATGGAAGAAATATTCACAGGGAAGATGCCATGTGTAGACCATCTCCGAATCTTTGGGTGTCCCACATATATCCATGTTCCAAAAGACAAGCGAAAGAAGTTAGACTCTACAAGTATAAAAGGTATCTTGTTGGTTATAGCCTTACATCAAAGGCTCATCAAATCTACATCAAGGAAGGAAGACAAATCGAAGTTAGCAAGGATGTTATATTTGATGAAAACCAAGCCTGAAAAATATCCAAGGATATACCAATTGAATCCGATGAAGAAGATGTACTGCTATTTGAAGAAGAAGAGAAACATGACAAGGCACCTGCAAACCAAGAAGAAGAAGAAGGACCAAGTGAGCCTATTCAACCTATAGTCATTCTTGAAACAAAGAAGAGACCAAATTGGTTAAAAGCTACACTTGAAGATGCCAAAGGACATGGAGCAACTAAAGGAACTTTCAGAGAGAAAAAGACTGAAGAGATACTCAGGATATGCAACATACATGACGAAGTTAATCGAAGAAGAATCAACTACCTTTGAAGAAGCTGCTCATCAAGAAGAATGGAAGAAAGTGATGCAGGAAGAATATCAATCCATCATGAAAAATGGGGTTTGGGAAATCGTTCCTAGACCTAGTGACAAATCGGTTGTCACTTCCAAATGGATTTACAAAATCAAACATGTCGTTGATGGAAGCATAGACAAATACAAAGCCAAATTTGTTGCAAGGGGTTTCTCTCAAAAGGAAGGAATAGATTATGAAGAAACCTTTGCTCCTACTACCAGGTATACTACTATTAGATCTTTGGTTTCGCTAGCTGCTACTATGGGATGGAATATCCATCAAATGGATGTCAAAACAACATTTCTAAATGGAACCATTGATGAAGAAGTATATATTGAACAACTAGAAGGCTTTGAGATAAATAGCAGGGATACACATGTTTGCAGACTCAAGAAAGCTCTATATGGCTTAAAGCAAGCTCCTAGGGCTTGGTATGCAAGGATGGATGCATATCTCTTCAGAATTGGGTTCGTCAAAAATTCTGCCGATGCAAACCTCTATATCAAGATAGTAAAGAATGAACTAGTCATTATATGTGGATGATTTGCTTATTACAAGTGTGGAGAACAAAATTCTAGAATGTAAGAAAATGCTGGCAGCGTAATTTGAAATGAAAGATTTGGGACTCATGCTATTAAATTTTGGTATGTTCAATGGTTAGAGCAATTTACTTAAAATTTTCATATTAGCCCAATGTCAATATTCAGATTAGCAATCACATCAACATGATAGTAAAGTGCAGATAGAACATAAACATAAACAGTGGAAGACAAGCCAAGACAAGAGGACACAAGATGTGGCACCAGCTAGGGACAAACCCCAATGTGGGGAAACCCTTGATCAATTCTTCTTATATTCTTCAATAGTTCAGTAGAGAGAGAGATAGTACAAATACACAAATCTGAGATTTTATGACAACAGTAGAAAGCACATCATTATCATAGTCTTCAATCATTAAGAGTGTTGTAGCATATCTTGATACAACATTCCTCAAATTGCTAGCTGCTCTAGCAATTCTGGTTAGGGCACAATATGCAACCCTAAACTACCTTGACTGTGATGAATGGCTGATCTGATAAGGGCGCCTGAAGTTGACTTAAACTTCCTTCACAATCTCCAAGCAGTCCAAAAGAGCAGCGCTAAGAAACCCTTGCTATGATGCTATAGCCTATGGCCTAGCACGTAGCAACACTGAAGTAAATGTCCTCAAAACAGTTACATAAACATCATCAACACAACAACACTTTCAAGCATCTAATTGTGTACATATGCTGATCTAAGGAGCAGACTTCAACACGTTCCTTCAATGTATAACTGTGGCTTATCAACCTAGCAAACAGTCCTTAAGGCATGCCTATATCAACTTCCTTTATCACATAGTCACTTACAGCAAACACGCTGTCTATTCATGCATCTTAATGCTGTGATAAGACACTTTCTTACTGCGTTCTAGGGCTACCTTTGCTGTGATTTAGGGTCTTTACTTAGCTGTGGATTAGAATTCCATTGATAGTGGATGAGGGCTCCTTTAGGACTGCGGATAAGGGCTTCTTCAGGCTGCATATAGGAGCTTCTTCAGGCAGGGAATTAGGGCCTTCATTAACAGCATAATAAGGCTCCTTCTGGACTATGTATAAGTGCCTCTTGGACATCAGATTAGAACCTTCCCTAACTGTGGATTAGGGCCTTCTTCTAGATCTCAGTTAGGCCTCCTCTATACAATGTATGTAGCCTACCCTTGACTGTGACTTACTGTGTATGGGAGCCTCCCTCTTGTTTGTGGCTAGGGCTTCTTAAGATCTCGGTTAGGCCTCCTCTATACAGCATATAGGAGCCTCCTTCAACTGCGAATATAGGGCTGCATTAGACCTTCTTTTGCTGCGGAATAAAGCCTGCGGTTAGGGCACTAGGGCACCTTCAAGACTGAGGCTAGGGCATGGTTAGATCTCCTTCAACTGCGGCTAGGTGTCTCTCCCTTCAACTGCGTCTAGGGCTTCTCCCTCTTAACCTCTCTAGCCACCAAACCCAAACGAGTGGAGCGAGATTTAGGATAAGTGTATGTGAAATGACTTGAGACCTCTTCTATTTATAATGCAACATTGAGGATATGCTGGGGTAATTTGCTTGCTGGCCGACCTTGACAAATTGTCAAATAATACAAATAAATTCATATCTCCATAAATACATGTCGGAATCAGATGATCTTTAGATCAATCCTACACCTCTCAAAGAGAGGAATCCAAGAAAAATATCAGCTGCCATAAATAAGGAGACCCACATGGAGTTTGGCCCTAGTTGCCAATTTTAACACATGCACTATTACTTGGGCTTGGAAGTTTGGTAGAAACCCGGTAAGATATATCGTGGTCAAGGTAAGTACATAATCAAGACGTTACAAAAGTTCGGTATCATGGATTCCAAGCCTATGACTACTCCCATGATCATAAATCTCAAGAAGTTGAGAAGCTCCGACTCTAGTGTTGTCGATCCTACAATCTATTGTAAGTTGGTGGGCTCTTCGATGTACTTGGTGAATACAAAACTTGATATATGCTTTGCTATAAATGTTCTTAGTCAATTTTAGTTGGATCCTTGTCATGACCATTGGATAGCTACCAAGGATATTTTGAGATACCTACATGGTACAATTCATTAATGCCTGAAGTATGATGGAAAGGAAGTTAATTTAACAGGTTTTACCGATTCCGATTGGGGTGGCAGTGAGATTGATGGAAGAAGCACTACCAGTATTAAATTGTGATAATCAAAGCAACATCAAGATGTTTGAAGACCACGTATTCCATGCCAGGACGAAGCATATCAATAACAAGTACCATTACATCAGGATTTTGGTACAAGAAGGGGTCATGAAGCTACAATATATTCCGACGGATGAACAAGTAGCTGACGTGTTGAGAAAATCTCTTCCAAATAAGAAGTTTAAATATTTAAAAAGCATGCTTGGATCGGTTGATGTTAAAAATTTGGTTGATAGGGAGAGATGAAGCATCTTGTGGCAACAAGATGCTTAGGATGACATCTGGCCGACCTATGTGTTGATGTCTAGATACCGAAGTAGGGAGGGTGGCGTTGGTCATGGTGCTCTGACCTTGGATACACACCTAGATCCTTGGGTTGGTGTTAGAGCTTAAAAGCGTGATGGTACCTAGAGAGGCTAAAGCTTTTAGTACACCTTAGTCCCACCCGATTAGAGTACCCTAGTCAGGTATCTAATCCGTAGCACTGCGTGTGCTAGAACTCTTCGTAGCTCATATCATTTTGAGATCTTCCATGTACATTTATACGTATGTAATTATGAATACCTCCCTAGTTAAAAGGGAGCGTTGAAGAATGTAACTAGGGTTGGTATTCATTATTGTATTTGTCAAAATAAATTTTATTGTTAAAGAAAATGACTTATTAAAGCATGGGTTTCATGCTTGGGTTAATTTTCTAGGTTAAAGCCTCCATTGAAGGCTTCTAGGTTTTGGCTTGAGTCAATATCATTTTTATTAGACCCTTCTTGGGATTTTGTATCATGTAAAAATAATTATTTTTGAGTAAAAAAGGTCATTTGTCACCTCCACACCAAGTCAGCCCTGTTCTCATGAAGTCAGCTTGAATTAGGGTGATTTGACCCAACTAAATGGCTATATATAGAGAGGCAACTCGACCTATTTGGAGCACTCACTCAACAAGTTCGATCTACAAGAAGAAGAAGTAGAAAAAGAGAGCAAAGCTGCTGGGGAAGGAAAGAAGCTAGGAAGACCTAACTCGAGTTCTTGGGCTATCTATCTCTCACATGTGCGAAGTTTTTGCGCTGTTGTTGGGGTTGAAATTCTGAATCTAGTGTAGGTTCAAAAATTTGTAGTTGTGTGTCGAAATTCTGGATTGTACCTACTACTGGGAAGCTGACACTTAGGAGACTTTGGCAGGGGTCATCTACAAGGAGGAAGGGCTGACTTGGTGATTGGAGGAGGTCTTTGTCAAGGTCTAAAGGGTTTTGGATTGTCTCATTTTGATTTGAATCTACTAGTGGAAGAGTTGGACTGGGTTTTCCCCTTGGAGAGGTTTTCCTCTGGCTAAGTACTTACATCTTGTGTCTCTTGTTCTTGTGGTCTTCATATACATTTAATTTGGTAATTTCTTTATGAAAGATAAACTAATAAAGAAGCAAAAAACAACCAACATTCACAAGTAATTATCAAGAAAGTGGAATCAAACCCTAATTCCTATAAGCATTGATTCTCAACATGGTATTAGAGCTAAGGTGGAAGAAGGTTGAAGATCATTTTGTTGGCTATCATTTGAAGAAGGGAAAAGTTGTCTTGGAAGGAAAGGTTACTCCCTCGATGGAAATTTATTTGAAGATGGGCCTCAATACCATGGAAATTGCAAGTAGTTGGATTGGAAGGACCATCTATAATCTATCTAGGAGAGTCAAGAGTGAAGGATTCGTGGTTGCACTTACAGGTACACTTGATGATGACAACACATTGATCATTGATAGTGGAATCTCAAGACATATGACGGGAGAAAGTGGACAACTTCGAACTCTATCAAGGGAACCATCATCACATGTAGTGGATCTAGGAGACAACAACAACTATGTAGTCAAGGGCCTTGGATCTACAACATTGAAGCTGGAAAGTGGAGCAAAGCTACACTTCAACAACATCCTTTATATCCCAGGTTTGAAAAAAATTACTTTCCATTTCATGTTTAGAAGATAAAGGAGATAGGGTTTCTTTTGTAGATGGAAAAGTTTTGGTTTGGGGAAAAGATTCAAGTATTGAAAAGGAAAACGTTATCGGAGCTCATGAAGGAAGACTATATAGAGTTATAACACCATCTCCTCAAGCCCTAGTTCACATGGAGATCAACATCAAGGAAGATCATGAAGGAATATGCAAGGTATGTGCTTTGGGAAAGAATACTAGGAAACCTTTTACAAGCAGCAATACAAGGTCTAAGGAGATATTAAACCTCATTCATTTTGATGTGTGGGCCAATGTCTAATAAATCTCTTGGAGGCCATCTTTACTATGTGACCTTCATTGATGTTCACTCTAGAAAGAAATAGCTCTATCTTCTCAAGACAAAGGATGAAGTATTTGAAAAGTTCAAGGAATTTAGATCCGAAGTTGAAACCATAACTGAAAGAAAGATAAGGACTTTGAGATCCGACAATGGAGGGGAATACACTTCAAAAGCACTGATTGCATATTATAAAGAAGCAGGTATTAAGAGGGAGCTCATTGTTCCCTACAACCTCGAGCATAATGGAGTACTGGAAAGAAAGAATAGAACCATTGAAGAATGCATAAGGACTATGACATTTGATCAAGATCTACCAAAATTTCTTGGTGTCAGTCCCTCGACAATCAATCTACCCATACAAGATACATTGACCATCTGGTTGATGTAGCGTGCTCTCTCAGCTCCTCTCTGTCGTATCTTGTACCTACCTAGTCCTTCGACTCCCGATCTGCAACTCCTGCCTCTATCAATGTACCAAGTCCATCTAGCCACTGAACACGACTTACCAATTTGCTCTCATGTTGATCATTCGTCCATCAACAAATCAACACATTGAGACTCCTGTTGAGTTGTTCACAACTCCGTTTGTGAACAACTCACAGTTACTCACTGCTGCTCCTCAGCTACTTAGGGACTTCAACCCACTATAGTCTTCTTGCGTTGCTCCAATGAAGACTAACATAGGGCACGAACGACTGCCACCTATCATTGCAAGATGTCCATTTCCCACAATGAACACAGGCTAGGAGGATTG
This sequence comes from Pinus tabuliformis, assembly GCA_031772625.1. Lineage (NCBI taxonomy): Eukaryota > Viridiplantae > Streptophyta > Pinopsida > Pinales > Pinaceae > Pinus > Pinus tabuliformis. The sequence continues at coordinate 80,597,631 of CM062804.1, read as the reverse complement.
CCCTTCTTCTGTTGTAGATGTCCTTTTCCACAAGGCAATTCTAGGGCTGCACGATTGCTCCTCTGGCTGATCAAACCTTGAGCTCAACATTTGCCACTTTAGTAGCTACTTTTGTCCATTAAAGTGTTGTACACTGGGCTCCAACTTGGGCACTATCACAGTGTCCTCCAACAAACAATAAGTGCCCAATACACTATACACACTTGATCCATTCTCACGTTACCCTCCATCAGACTACAAGTGTCCAATACCTGCTGTAGCCATCAGACCACGAGTGTCCAATACATGTTGTAGCATCTGCTCATTGGTTAGGGCATCCAACCACTAGGATCACCCTTCCTCTTGGCTGCCAATAGACTTCACCAAACTATCCTTTCCTAGGACACCCATCCAACTAGCATTCATCCATCATCAAGAGACCATCTGTAACTTACTGCTACTGCTCTCTTGCCTTGATTTCTGTGCTTCTAGAAGATTGGTTAAGGCACACCACTAGCCCTAACCCATTGCTCTAACATTGTGCGATCTTCTCCCAAAGGTTGCTCCTTTTTGCTGTCCAAATAAGGCCTCAAACTCTGCTCTAGGGTATGAGGATGCTCCTCAACTTACCCTACAACACTCTTCTATAAACTAGCAATAAGAACATTGCCCATACATATGGAGATACCCCCTGTTTCATCTACGTTTCACTTGGAGTGATTGCAGCTAGGCTTGAGGACCCTTCCTAGCCCTCTCGGCCCTCTCACACGGTCCTCCCACACTTGTTGTAGCTACATCAAGCCCTGCGGCCCAAAACAGAGATACAAACACACTTAAGCAAGCACAAAAAACCTCCAAACTTACCCCTGATCTTCAGTTGGACCTTCAAGGAAATTCACACTTCAAAACTGCCCTAAACAATCCTTCTTGCCTCCTGCAATGTGGCTAAGAGTTGTGGCTCTTCTTCTCTAAAATCCGTGCCCAAAACAAACCTTCAAACTCGTGCTTCTCTCCTTGAATTATCACAAATCCACTATCTCAGATCTGCAGTCAAAATTGCAGAGCTAATCCATGGTGTGAATGCACTTAGGATTGATCTTTTAAAATGAGGTATAACTCACCTCCTTTTACACAAGTCTCATGTGGCAACGTCTAGCCCTAAAGGACGCCTCCACAAGTCAAGGCCGACTTGTCCTTTGTGCCACAAACCCACACCATAATTTCAAAAATTCATATCTCGATTTGTAGAACTCAGATTTTGATGATTTTCGATGCTTCCGGTTGCTCTTGAAGTCCTCTATCATCTCCATCACTCACATGTCAAAATCTTGTCACGGTTTTGGCCCAACAACTTTGGGTGCAAAACCCCAGGATTAGGTTTCAAGCCCACAAGTCACTCCAACCGCCAATCCCTGAACCCTAGGGCTTGGAGTACCCCCCAAGCTACAAATTTCAACAACATTATTGAGAAAATGTTTTCTCGTTGTCGATACATCATTAAAAGATTTCCATCTTTCAACTATACACCACATTAGTTTTCCCTAATGTCTTTCCCACCAAGGTGACATGACATCCAATTTTTGAAATGCTTGCCAATGTGTTCATAAAACCCAAGCTCCTACACACCATTTGCGAACAATCTTTTGAATGCTCATTTCGACAATATCAACTGCACATTCTCCAACTATCAACCACATGCACAACCACTAAGTCATCATTGACTTAGATATTGTTCAAGCACCAACCACTCACTTGTTGACAAGTAAGTCGACCCTTGACCAACTCAACATTTTTGTTTCTTTTGGTTTAAGAAATTTACAAAAAAATAGGGCACTTTCCTCATCTTCCCATCAATCGTACCTATCTAGGTGCCATTGCCTTCATATTGCAACCAACGATTCTACCATTTGCTATGAAACTATTTCATCATGATACACTGAGTTCCCACATCCAATGTCTTGTTAGGCAAGCAATACTCAAGAGATTGAATAGTTTGATCCTCAATGCTACATGGATGGCTTGCTTTGATTTTGTGATTTGAGGGGAACATACCATACAAACTATTGGGTGAGTAAAAGTCCCACTTCATTCATTGGTCAATTACACAAACAAAGGTTGTCATATTCTTCATCCTTTCCTACATGCTAGATCTCTACCCGCTGCTTGACCTTAGATCTTATCTCACTGAGACACTTCCCAATCCAAATAGGAGGGTAGAGATCTCTTCACTTGCTTGCCATTATCAATGCTTCAAAAGTGGACCAAAATTTTGTGGTGTAGTAGAAGTACCACCTGGATTATTCCAATCTTGTTGTGGTCTGATCGAACTATTCCCACCCTCCTCCACCTACTGAAATTGCTTGTTCCCACACTTCATTCTCAATTGTCAAAGTTGACACTATCAATGAATCATGTGGAGTCCAAACCTCCAAATCTAGGCCGAGAACCATTCAAAGTTGTCATCGTTGTAATGGGAAGTGTAGCCCACTAAACCAAATTCAATAGATAAAATTGTGTTATGATCCCCTTGTTACCCACCACCTGTGGGCGATCCCATAGGAGAATTTTTCTTCTATATTTGTCTTCAGTCGACAGCCAACAACCCTTGACAACCACCAATGTAGCCGATATATTGTGCCAGTTGATCTCCGCTCCCTGAGCCAGTCATATGTCCCCTCGCCCATCTGTCGAGAGCATATGTTTGAAGGTGGGCCATCCAATCCTAAAGGTATGTCTTTCATTGTGCAATCAGGTGCTTATGCTTGTTTTTCCTTGGGCACATTGGGTATGGATTATTGGGTGACTTGGAAGGAGGAAGGGTTTTGACTGTAGTTTTGTTCACTCACCTTAAATGGGGGGTTAATCTTTAACCCTGTTGAGAAATCAATGAAAGTATATTAGGGTTTGATTCCTCTTTCTTAATAATTACTTGTGAGTTTTGTTGGCTTCTTTACTTCTTTATTATCTTATCTTTCATCAAGTAATTACCATATTATGTGTGTATGAAGATCACAAAAACACAAGACACAATATATAGGCACTATGCCAGGGAAAAACCTCCCTCGAGGGGAAAACCTAGTCAAAAATTCTCTTCCTTCAATAGTTTTCTTTGAGACTCTTCAACCTGGACATAGAACAAACCTTCCCTCCACACTAAGTCAACCCTCCCAGATATTTGACCCTTTTGTAGCGACACTTCCACCCCAACAACTTCGACTATGTAGCGACTTACGACATCAGGCATCAATTGGCAACAACAACAATTGGAAGACTTTGATCTCCCAAACTAGGGCACGAAAGAGAGAGAGAGAGAGAGTAAAAACTTCGATTTCTTCCTTCTCTTTGACCTTGACCCAACTCGCACTCCTTTTGGCTGCCTTGATTCACTTTGCACTTTTTCTGGCTTCTAGAGAGATATCAAACTAGCTTGAGATGTGATTCTCCAAATGAATTTGATCTCCTTCCTTTTATAGGCTCCAGGCGAGGTCAAATAGGTGGCCTTTAGGCCGACTTGATCTCCATTAGGCCGAATTGGTGTGGAGGTTACATAAATAATCTTTTACTCAATAATAAACCTTTTTAAATGATTCCAAAGCCCAAGAAGGGTCTCTTTAATTGTACAATGATTCTATTGAATCAATATTAATCCTAGGAGTCCACAATGGGGACTTTGATTAATATAATGATGACCCAAGCACGAAACCCATGATTTAATAAGTCATTAATACAATAATATATATATATATATTTTTTCTTATCCTTCTGACAAGTACATTACATAATGACTCAAATACATTTATGAAGACCGAACCTAGTTACATTCTTCAACACTCCATATTAACTAGGGAGGTATTCATAATATACAAATATAATGGAAGATCTCAAACTATATGAACAATGAAGAGTTTAGGCACCATAATGCCATGGATTAGATTCCTGACTAAGGCAATCTATCCATTGGTCTCTCAACAATTTAGGCACCGGAATGCCATAGACTAGATTCCTGACCAGGGAAATCTATCCAAGTGGGACTAAGGTGGACTCAAGCTTTCAGCCTCTCTAAGTACCATTAGGCTTACTTGCTATCCATCAACCCAGGGATCTAGTTGTGTATCCGAGGTCAAAGCTCTATGACCAACACCACCCTCCCTACTTCGGGACCTAGACATCAACATAAGGTGTTGGCCAGATGTCCTCCCAGGCAATGATTTACTCACAAAGCCTCAATGAATCTCTTGCGATCAAACTGATTGATAACCAACATGCTATCAAAACTTCGAGAGATTTACCTGTACAAACACAACCCTAATCAATAATACACTTTCAAATGTACATAATCAAATACAAACCTCTGGGGTCTTCTAGACAACTTGATGTTGCTTCTCAACTTTCCATAGTAGGACTTAGAGCTTTCCCAATGAATCTTGACAGAAGATTCCTCAACCATGCAACTTCCTTTCCTACTTCTCATGCAACAACATATTTCATAAATCGATCCGACTTTTCTTATCTTAGCAACCTTTCAAAATACATTCTCCAATTTTCTTCTCTCACTCATGGCCTTCACTAAAACTTACGATTGTTAGTCCTGGTCTAGTGCATGACACATGAAGTAGAGAACCATATCTGTCACTCCCTCTTAATTAGAGAGGATCTAATCATTCCTGTACAAGGAATATTCTCAACCATCCTCTTATCCTAAGGAGATTTCTTTCATCTGTGCTCCTTCTCAATCTAGGGAGATTTCTTTCATTCAAGCTCCCTCTTAACCTAGGGAGATTTCATCCAGGTTCCCTCTTAACTTAGGGAGTTCTACTTCTTCTTTACGACATCGGAGAATCTTTCGTGGCTTCCATCCATTTCATCAAAGTTATCATTACCATCACCATTCACATCATTCTTATCACATCAACTTTACTTTACAAACATCTTCACCATCTTGAAGATTGTGTACTTGCACAACTTAGATAGCAAGTACAACCAAATCTTATAGAAGCATGAAGTTAGCCATATCAAAATCACGGAAGCATTTCAACTTTATATATATCAGATACCCAAACTTAATTACAAACAAGAGACACATACTCTTCAACATCTTGCTAGGGACTTTGTCATAAACCCTAGACTACTTCATAACAAATTTTATTACATCTAGGGTTTCAATGTTTCTTCCAAAGGTATGACATACCCTACTACAACATATAGCAAACCCTATAAACAATTAAAACAAATATAAATCTACAAAGTATCTAACAATTTTCAAAATTCATAATTTCATATGTTAGACTTCCCACTAGGGTTTCATACAAACCTTAGATTTGACAATCAAAACCAATCACAGCTCAATCAATAACATGACTAGCTTCCACTAGGGTTTGTTGCAAACCCTAGATTTTCTCAAACAATTAAACATCAATCATAACTAAGACTCAGATTGCAACAATCTTACACAAATCTCAAATTATCACATTGTCATCATATACCAGAGATTTTACTTCTACTAAGGTTTAACTCCAAAACCCTAGAATGCACAAATACTATCATCCTAGAGAAACAAACTTTGACTAGGGCTTAGTTCCAAACCCTAGGATTCATGACCACCAACAAACAGGTCAACTCATACATCTAGGACTTCATCATCATGCATAGGCATTTCATATCATGTGTTAGTCAAACCCAACTTCACAAATATCAATAAGAGTTAGACATATAACAAACTTGATTAGACTAGGGTTTGATCGGACAAACACACACATCCCAAGGAAATCATTTCTAAGACATTATAAGGGTCTTGCTTACACATTCCACCAAACCCTAATGAGCTAGGGTTTCAATATAAGAACATAGCAAACCCTAAATTACCAATACTTTAAAGGTTCGGGATTTTAGACATTATCATTCAACCCTAACAAGTTAGGGTTTCCATAATCATACCAAAACCCCAAACAAGACATCATCAAAGCATCAACCAATTATTTTAGACTTCTTCAAAACATCAAACATTTTCTTTCAACAATAACCCTAAGCATATTAGGGTTTCACACATAATCATCGACATACCCTTAAGTTAGGGTTTTCACAATGAACCTTTCTAGGGTTCCACAAGAATAAGCAAAGATATAAAGAAGGTAGATTTATCTAATGATGAATCACCCAATCAAGAATCTTTAAGGTTCAAGAAAGATAGACAAAAAGATGTCAGTAATAGTTTGTCAAGAATAAATATCAAAAACTTGTAATTCAAAACATACCTCTTGGTTTTTAACAAACCTTGTAATTCCAATGCTTTGTTTTGTGAAGCCTTCTTCCATGTCCCTTGAGTATTCAACAAGTCTTTTCTAAACAAAAATATGACTAGAAATGTGATTAGTATTTAATATAAACAAACTTAGATAAGTAAGGGAAACCAAATATAAAAGACAATACAAGGAGTAAGATACTTATCTTTGGAAGTTGGTAAGAGCTCCTTCCAAGCTTGAGGGATGCAAGGGATAGAGTCCCTAAGAGTTACTAGCAAATAGGTCTTTGACATCAAGTCCTTCCATCATGTTCTTCTTTGGTGAAATTTCTTTGGCAAAGTTTGCTTGATCCCTGTCCCTTCTTTCTTGGCCCTTTAAGATTCTTGATTTCTTTGTAGACTTCTTCACTTTTCCTTTTACTAGATCCAAGACTTCATTCTTTTCAAGGATGAGATCTATCCTCTTATTTTAAGCATTGAATGATTCTTCTAATTTGCTCTCTTCCTTTATTGTGTTAGACATTATCCTTGAAGATCAGCCCTTCCAGATCTTCGATCCTTTTGCAGTAGCACTTCCACCCCAACAACTTCAACTATGCAACAACTTACGACATTAGGCAACAACTGGCAACAAAAACACTTGGAAGACTTTGATCTCCCAAACTAGGGCACAAAAGAGAGAGTCTAAAAACTTCGATTTCTTCTTCTCTTCGACCTTGACCCAACTCCCACTCCTTTTGGATTCCTTGATCCACTTCACACTTTTTCTGGCTTCTAGAGAGATATGAAACTTGCTTGAGATGTGATGCTCCAAATGAATTCGATCTCTTTCCTTTTATAGGCTCAAGGTGTGGTCAAATAGGTGTCCTTTAGGCTGACTTGATCTCCATTAGGCCGACTTGGTGTGGAGGTTACATAAATTATATTTTACTCAATAATAAACCTTTTAACATGATTCCAAAGCCCAAGAAGGGTCCCTTTAATTGTACAATGACTCTATTTCCAAAAACGATTTTTGGGTTTTGGAGATCTCATGTATTCTAGCCTCTCCACAAAATTTCAAGACTAGAACACATCCGATGTTACAAAAACTAACACTCCCTCTTAGTGAGGAATGTGATAGTGCCACTGCACACCCTGTAGCAACATCTTGTCTCTGTATCATCTCCTGTCACGCTACTGATGTCTGGCCATACTGGCCATCAACCACTGTGCAACTCTGATATACGTTGCATCTATGCTGCTGCTGACCTTGCTGAACTGTTGCCAATGCTGTATTTGCACTACAACTCCCTCTCATCTGTTGTAGTTGCAACTGCACCTGAAAAGCATCCAAAATACCCTGTCTCTACTACTGAGACGGGTTCTCCACCATACCCATCTTTTCTCTAAAATAGATGAACTTAGCTCTCCCTAGAGCTTTCATGAGTATATCTACAACTTGCTCTTCTGTGGGAACATACCATAGCTAGACTGCTCCATGTTGTACACAACCTCTGATGAAATGACATCGAATATCTATGTGCTTCAACCTATCATGAAACACTGGATTCTCTAAGAGCTTTATGCAACTCTGATTATCACAATAGACATTGGTTGTCTCCATCCTCTGCCTGAACAAGCTTACTAGTAGTTTCCGAATCCAGATAGCTTCACACATAGCTATGCTGACTGCCATATACTCTGCTTCTGCAGAGCTCAGTGCTACTAACTTCTGCTTCTTGCTACACCAAGAAACCATCCCTGATCCAACACTGAAGCAGTGCCTGGAGGTACTTTTCCTGTCCACTGAATTTCCTGCCCAATCTGCACCTGTGTACTCGCAAAGTCTAACATCATCTCCTCAAGTATATCTCAACCCATACTCGACAGTGCTGCGAACATACCTCAGAATATGCCTCGTTGCTGCCCAATGTACCCTCTTCGGCTCTACCATGAACTAACTTAGAGTATTGACTGCGAAGCAGATATCTGGCCTAGTGTTGATCAAATATATGAGAGACCCAATACGCTATCTATACAAGGTGGAGTAGACATCCTTGTCATCTGATGCATCTATGTTCTTCTAGTTGGTGATCATGGGCGTAGACATGGGTCTGCAATCTTGCATTCTGAACCTCTCTAGAATATCTGTAGCATATCTTCGTTGCCCAAGGAAAATCTCCCCATTCTTCTGCCACACTTCCAATCCTAGAAAATAGTGTATCAACTCCAAATCCTTCATGTCAAATTCTGCTGCCAAGTTCCTCTTGCAATCCTCTATGAGCCCTAATGATCTTGTCAAAAAGAGATCATCCACATACAAAACTAGAATGAGTGGCTCACCCTCTACCATCAAATAGTAAAGGTTGGGATCTGCGTCACTCTTGACGAATCCCATCTGCTGCAAGTAGCTGTCAATCCTACCATACCATGCCCTGGGAGCTTGCTTGAGTCCGTATAGAGATTTCTTCAATCTGCACACATGAGTGTGCCTCTCATGAGTCTCAAAGCCCTCTGGTTGTTCTATGTACACTTCTTCCTCTATCACCTCGTTCAAGAAGGCTATCTTGACGTCCATCTGGTGAATCTGCCATCCCATCTGAGCTGCCAAGGATATAACTGATCGGATAGAAGTGTATCTGGCAACTGGGGTGAAGGTCTCCTCATAATATATCCCTTCTTTCTGTGCATACCCCTTTGCCACGAACCTATCTTTGTACTTTTCCACACTGTCATCTGCCGCATATTTGATCTTATAGATCCATCTAGAACCTACAACTGATTTGTCTTCCAGCCTTGGCACTACCTCCCAAACATCATTCATCATGATAGAGCTATACTCTTCTACCATGGCATCTACCCACACTTGATGCTGTGCGGCCTCTTGAAAGATGGAAGGTTCTGCAACTTGAGCCACCAATGCTTGGTACCTATCAGGTTGTCTACGCTGTCTTTTGTTTGTCCTAGGAGTTCCAATAAACTCCTTTGCATCTCTCAATGTCTGACGAACCTCTCTGTTGGCTTGACCACTCGTCGTGGAAGGTTCAACCAACTCCTCCTCATCCTGCATCTGTTGCTTCATCTACTGAGAACTCCCCAAATTTCTTGCAGCTGAGGAAATACTGGTATTGGTCATAATACTCAATACTTGTGACTGTCCTCTTGCCTGTCCCACTAGCTACCCCTACTGCTGGACCAAATGAGCTTCTGCTGACTGATTCTGATCACTTGTAGGCATCTCACGAGATCTCCAAAAAGCTCGATCCTCCATGAAATTCATGTCTCGCCTTACTACAATCTTTCTATTGATAGGAATGTAGATTCTGTATGCCTTTGAGGTTTCGCTGTATCCAACAAAGAACCCCTTCTTTGAAGTATGATCTAGTTTGGTATGTTTATCATCTAGCACGTGGCAATAAGCGACGTTGCCAAAATTTTTGAAGTGGCTAACTTCTGGCTTCTTCCCTGTGAAAACTCCTTCTGGCGTTTTCTCCCCCAATGCTCTATGAGGAGTCATGCTTTGAATATATACTGTCGTGTTACATGCCTCTGGCCATAGAAATATGGGTAGATCCTTGTCATATATCATAGCCTTTGCAGCTTCAACAATGGCTATGTTTTTCCGCTCCGCTACACCATTTTGTTGTGGATTTTATGGCACTGTCCATTCTCTCTTGATGCCTTCCTTTGCACAGAAATTCGTGAAGTCTTTAACAATATATTCACCACCATTATATGATTGAAGTACTTTGATCTTCTTCACTGTCACATTCTCCACGAGAGCTTTAAACTCTTTGAAACGATCAAAGACCTCATCTTTAGTCTTCAAGAAGTAGATCTAGGTTTTCTTGGAATGGTCATCAATAAAGGTGACAAAATATTTGGCATCGCTGAGAGCTCTAGTGGACATTGGGCCACAAATATCTGAATGTATGAGTCCTAACATGCCATCAGCTCTGCTGTCACTTCTTGGAAATGTTGCCTTAGCATACTTCCCAAGTATGCATCCTTTGCACACATCATCGTGTTCTGTGCCAAGTTTTGGAACCCCTGTTACCATTTCTCTGAGCATCCTGAGTGCTCCATGGTGTAGATGTCCCATTCTCCTATGCCATAACTCATTCAGCTCCTTCCCACTGCTACTGTCACTGCCTATTAGTGCCATTGGAGAACCAACCAGTAACCAGTACAATTTGTTACTTCGAACTCTAATCTGTCTTACCTTTTTACAACTTGGGTGTTTGACATACACTTTCTTCCCTACGAAGTGAATATCATACCCCTTATCTTGTAACTGGGATATTGAAATCAAGTTCATACCCAATCCTGGCACATGCAATACATTTGTAGCATTGGTGCTTGCACTTGACTCCCTCTGAAAATCTATGATACCTCTCCTTACTGGAGTACATTTCGTTCTGTTTCCCATAGTAATCTGGGAGTCCATCTGCTCCTATTTGTAGCTAGAGAAATATTCTCTAACCCCTGTCATGTGAGCTAATGCTCCACTGTCTATGACTCTATATACCAGACTCCTTGTGAAGCTGATCCTGATAAGAAGGCAACTCTGAAGTCTCCTGAATGTTACTTCTGTCCATGGTTATGCTGAAGAATTTATAGTTTGCTATTCCTCTTTTCCACCCTGACGCTAGCTCTGGTCTAGTAAAGTGCTGCAGAAAACTCTGTGTCCAGTTAGAGATCTTCCCAACGAAGGTACTGTTGATTTGGGGTAGCACCGGATGTGCTCTAGCCACGAAATTTGGTGGAGACGTTGGGGCACCTAAGATCTCCAATACCCCGAAATGGTTTGGGCAGATTCTAAACAGATCAAGAGATATTAAAATAATTGATATTTTTAATGGAGTCCCTAAGTCTAAACTTAGGGAAAATAAAATATAAATGTATATTAATATGAATCTGTGTTAGAATGGTCCAAAAGACATGGATCAAGCCAGCTCTAATCTTAGCTGTTGATTAGGGACTTAATCTCGGCCGTTGAGATGTCAACAAAAAGAGTATAAGAGGAGGCTTGAGGGGCACTTGGAGTACATACTGAGGGAGACCAGTCAGTTTAATTTCTGGAGCAGGGCTTGCTGAGAAATTGAACCAGTGGTCTGGAGAGTAGTCAGGAGGCAGCAAGTATGGAATAGAGAGACGGGAGATCAACGCAGAAGAGGCAGACGCAAAGCTAGAGGAAGCCATGCAGAGGTAGCAGAGACTGCGCAGAGCCAGAAGGGCCTGCGTCATCCACGCAGAGGCTGCAGGAGTGACGCAAAAGCCCAGAGAAGCTGCGCAGAGCCTCAGTAGGCTGACGTAGAGGGTTTTAGGCTATAATAGAGGTCAGTAGGGCCTACACTGGGTTTAGAAAAGTGTTGGAATTTTGTCTATCTGTGGGTAAGCCAATTTGGCACCCTGTTGTACAAGAAAATTGCTGAATAATAAAATCATCCCTTGCTGCATCGATTTTCCTACACTGGGTTTTTCCGGGGACATTAGCCCAAAATAACTGTGTCAATGTGTGCATATGTTTGTTTCTATATTACGGTGTGATATCTGCAACAAGATTTATTTTAATGTTTATTGAAGTAATTTCATGAATAACTTATGATGTAATAAGTAGGAAAAGTAAATCAGTCGCTGCAGTGATAGAATTTTCACAGGTACTGAGTTGCTCCCTCTGCCTCTGGAATCACTCGATCTGGAAGAATCGATTTTTCTTGCCCCTCTTAGAAAAATTGGTCTTTCCTCAAGCAACTTGGCCTCCTGGAAAAATACTCCGTTGCCCTTGGGAATTTTGGCCTACTGCCTTTGCTGAGCAGCGAAATTCCTTTTCTTCATTTTCCTGAGCTCTTTGATTGATCCACTGTGCTCTGATACCATGTAATTTTTTTATTTATTGCAGCAACTAGAAATTATTCTTCTAACTGAAAATTTAATTATGCAGTTTATTTGCTACGACAAACAACAAATAAGATCACAACTGCAATTTTCACCATAAAAATACCGCAGAAAAGATAAATATTGAAACTGAGAAATTCTAACACACAAGAATTTTGACACAGTGATTTTTGGACAATTGTCTCCGAAAAACCCAATGTGGGAAAACTGGTGCAGCAAATGAAGGTTTTATTATTATTCTTCAGTAGCAATTATGAGTACAATTATTTAGATGCCCAACCGACAATCTAATATGAGGAAAATACTGGCAAAATTATTTTGAGAATTTTCTCTCACCCCACAACAATTTTCTGCCTCTGAAATTGCCCCCCAGCCCTTGCGTCACTCTTTACGCAGAGCTTATGTTGGCCGTCTCAGAATTTCGGCCTTCCTTCCTTTGCCTCTACTGGGGACTGGAAACCATCCTCTCAGAATGTTGTTGCCCTCCTCCTCCACCTGCTACTCACCCTTTGTCTTTATCTTCTTTGCTGAGCTACTGCTACTGAGAAAATTGAATTGCCTGGGCAACTGAGTATCTGCACTGGTGTATTCTCCATCACCACATCGACCTCCTCTTATAATCCTCTGTTGGAGCACTAATGACCAAGATTAAAACTTAATCAATGGATAGTATCATCTTTGGATTGTTCCATGTGAGTTTCTAGATGATTCTTGCCTTATCTCAATTAACACTAATTAATTAACCATATTCCCTAAGTTTAGACTTAGGAAATATTTAAAAAACAGTTAATAATCTAATTGAGACGCTTCTAAGCATAATTTCCACAAACGATTTCTGAGTTTTGGAGATCTCATGTATTCTAGCCTCTCCACAAAATTTCAAGGCTAGAACACATCCGATGTTACAAAATCTAACATTGCATTCACTAGAAGATCATAAGTTCTCAAAACAATATACACTAGAATGAGTATTGTTGCACACTTTTTGTCAAAGTTCAAAGAAGCAGACATGCCAAAGATTTTTCAAGTGATCAGATCATCTTTCAGTAGTTATATGTGTCATTGTAAACCTATTCTGCAAGTTATGTAATGTAAATGATGTTAGTAGGACCTGTTGACCCTGCTACCTACACGTACTTACAAGTTAGTGGGAAAAGCCTTCAACCCCACAAGGTGTGGTTGGTGGCAGGGAACTCAGAGAAGGGACTGTCACACTAATCCTGACTCTCTCCGTTTGAGCTATCTCCTAGGTTAGCTAAGGGGGGTGGTCCCTAATGAAAAGTTAAGTTAAAAGATGTGAGTTTCTAGGAGAGTGTTATAGTGAAAAATGGATTACTTTTAAAGATTTATGAGCAAATAAGAAGTGAGCAATTTGAAATAACAATGTCAATCATTAATATGATTAAAAACCATAAAACTAGTGCCTTATAAGGAATTTGCTCAACAATTTAAAAATATATTTGCTCAAAGTAAAATGTAATGCTTTCAAAAGAGAAAGCAAAGTAACCTTGAAATGTAAATAAGAATTGTTAGCACAAGATACGTAAGATACAAAATGCTTTTGAGATAATCAACTTTATAAATCAAAACATGTGAAACATATCTTGCCAAAACCCAAAAATTAGTAATTAACTTGGAAATGTAAAAGAAAGGAAGTGCTTAACCAAGATATCAATATGCAATTAGACTTGAAGCATGAAAAGAAAACACTTGTTTGAAATGATTACAATACTTGCTTTTGGAATAGACTTTGTATATGAAAATTCGAGCCATCAAGAGACAAATAAAGTAAATGTAAGGAAAGTGTTCTTGGTTAATTTTATTCATTATCTCTGCAACAAGATGAAAATTTAACTCTTCAATCCTTAAACCTCACCTTCGCCCAAAGATATGGATCTCACAGTGAAGAGTCAATAGAGGAGTAGAGGATCCCTAAGATGTCTATTTCAACCAACTTATGTTGGAGGTAAAATTTTAATGAGGCTTGGGGCTTTCTTACACTAAAATGCCTAGATGAAATGCAAATTGTGTTAATTCCTCAAATTAAAATAATGATACATGCAAATGCTTCAAAAAGATTGATTTGCAATACTTGAAAATGAAATAGTGTTCAACATAAGTTGCAATTATAACTTCAATTGGAGGAATAAAATTAGCTTACAAGTGTTGCATGTGTTTCATCAATGGATTAAAATGATACAAGTATTTTGCTTGGAAGTAAAATTTGTTTCAAATAGATAATGACAATAAATTGCTCCAATATTCAAGATAACAATGTAGCATAAGATTGAAGAATGTATTTAAGTGCTTATGAAACAATTTACCAAGGTAAATGGAAACGAATCAAAGTTGTTAAGAATATAAAATGCTTGCATGTAAATGATGAATTGCCCAAAGTAAAGCATAAGCTTGTAGCGTCAAGCAACAATGAGATAGAGAATGCAAAGCTCAAAGGATATTGTAACAAACTTTAACTTAATGAAATGTGATAGTGAGGTTGTGTTAATTCCCAATTAAAGCATGCATGTAAGTGAATGAAGTATGAAAGCTTAAACCATGAAAATGTCAATCCACCCAAAAGAAGCCTCCCTCTAAATGGGGAGATAGGATACCATGGGAGTTATCCCAAACTCCCACAAGCAAATTAGATCTTTTATTAATATTACAATGAGAAGAGGGCCCTTCAAAGTCCTCAACTAAGCTTCAAGGAGAGTCCTCACAATAATTGCTTGAAACTTGGACACTAGACCTCCTTTCTTGAGAAAGTAGTGACAAGATCTTACAAAACTTATTCAAGGGAAACAAGGTGTGAGTTTCCTCCAAATGCCCACGATTTAGAGAGGAAAATGAGAATCCCTTTCGTGAAATCAACTTGGCCAAAATAAGCCTCAAAAGGGCTCATGGCATCCTTGAAAATCAAAACCCCAACACTTGCCAAAGGTTCTGCAAAAACTTGTTAGATGTTGCGTGGAGTTGCTCTTCAAAATCTGCCACACGAAAGTTAACAAACAATCCAAACAATGAATGAAAAATAAATGAAGTATTAGTGAAAAAATCAACAAGATAAAATGTATATGTACAATTATAATTTACAAAAAGCTAAGCTAAAGAGTGAGAGTAAACTCTCGTCTTTTCTTAGCCATCTTCAAGCTCTTAGATATCAAATGAAAGAAATGAAGTACAATGTTTTTTAAAAGATATTTAAATTTAGAAGTGTTCAGCTTGTGTACAAGCTATGTGCCAAAACCCCTGCAAAACCACTGTGTAAGATAAGACTAAGAAGGCTCAAAGAACAAATGAGAGCTCTTTTAAGAATGTATCAAGAGTGGGTTGGTCTCTCCAAAGACTTCCCCTCATGCTTGATTCTTTGATCCCAACAAGATGTTCTCTCTACAAAACTTCAATCAAGAATTAGTTCCATATAGATTTAGCAATAAACAATGATAAGAAACTCTAGAGATTTATTTAAAACCAACTAGAGCATTCTATACCTAGAGCATACTTCTAAATCAAATGTCAATGCAAGATAGCTCTACATTAACAAATCTACAAGAGCATATGAAAACAAATTAGATCAAAACATGAATAAAAGGAATTATACCAATGATCAACAATTCATCACACTCCCAAAGGAGGAACACCTCATGAATGAAACCCCAAAGCCTTTATTGATATTTTTGAAAGTGTACAAGGCATCAACGCTTCCGCAAGCACAATAACTAGTAACAATATATATAAATGAGAGCTCAAGGCTCTATTATATAGAACTATGAGAGTCAATCTCAATGTAGAAGTGATTAAACAAGTGGCATGAGGTGACAATCCCAAAGAGAAATTCGAATTTGTTGAATGGAGCTCCAATGCCAAGTGTAAAAATCGAATTCTGGCAAGTGGACATCATTTTTTTCTTCCCTTATGTGCCAAATTTGAATTTTATGATGGAATGACAAGTGTATATGGGTGGTAATCCATGTGGGGACAATTTCCCACAAAAATCTCCACTAAATATTCTCCCAAATCCTCTCAAATGTGCATTAACTTCACAAATTCGAATTTCCAAATAAGCAACTTTCTCATTTAATGCCATAAATTCGATTTTATTTGAGCACACGTCCTTTTCTTGATTTTAGGAGTCCACATTACCTTGGGACTTCACTTTAGATCTTCCATAATTTTCCACCTCATTTACACAACATTTAGCATGTGTGGATATTTATTTTTCTCTATTTATTTAATTTCTGGCTTAATTAATTGCTAGATTTCCCACTAAACATAGGAAAAGTGGGTTTTGAGGGTTCAAAACACATTTTTAACCCCTCAAAGTGTGTCATAGTAGAAAGTTGAGGGTGAGAGGTGCAAATTTCATTATTCATACACCTTACAACTTCTCTAGACATCACTTATTATATTACAAATACAAATTTTATTGCAATTTTTGCAGTGCAGAAAATCTAAAAAATTAAAAAATGACTACTTAGACCTAACCAAATTCCATAATTTTTTTTGTGTGATCTAGTATGGTAATATATATCGATTTTAGACACTAAGATGTGTTAGGAGCTCAACCTTTAAACAGTCACCCCGACTTTGGGGTAAAAAGTGAGTGAAAAAACCCAGAAAATTATCTGCTTCTGGAAAAGAAGGGATAATTAACCTGATAAAAAAAACACTCCAAGGTGTACTCGTTTGTTGATCGAACCCCAACATCCTAGGTCTGTTACATACTCAAAACTCATCATTACTAGTATCACTTATTACAATTCCCTGCAGGATGTGGAATCAGGGTACAAGAAAGATGATGAGAAAATAGAAGTAGAGTTAAAAAACTTTGTTGACTGATGATATATGATTATACAAGTGTCCTCTGGATCATCCTTGGGCGTGGAATCTTCATATAATCATCAGGTGCCACTCTAGTGGTCAACAAGACCACAAATGTATGTAACAACCTAGGTAAGCCTATTATTTTGGCGATAATTTCATCCTAGGAGGTTTTTCGTCTCATTGACTCATTTGTGTTTCTAAACACGGATGGTCGACAGAGTTTTTCACTCCAACCTCACCCCAAAGTGAGCGTGAAATTCTGTGTCATAGTCTTAAGTGAGTTCTAGTGTTCTAGCCAAGTCTTATGTAAAAATGATTTGAGAATAATTTAAATTAGTTGTTTAAATTATTTTATTACAAATCACTTGGTCTACTAGATCCTGTTGTGTCGCAGATTGGGTATGTATTTCGAGAGTCTAAGCTGAACAGATATTCCCCCTTCGAGGGTTGAATTGTAAATCATATAAAAAATATTTTAATGCATGGTCCCTCATACTTAGACACTATGGTTAAAATATTAGAGGGTGGGAAAAACATTAAATCCCCTCAAGTGTCAATTAATTATTTTTTCTAGCAAAAGTGAAATTAAATCCTAAGTCAGAAAATTAATTAATTATAGTCAAAATTAAATTTTCCAAGTGGAAAAATTCGTGGTCTTAAAAGAATTAATTTTTGGAGGTTTTCCACCAAGGGAATATTATATATT
Source organism: Pinus tabuliformis (assembly GCA_031772625.1). Taxonomy (NCBI): domain Eukaryota; kingdom Viridiplantae; phylum Streptophyta; class Pinopsida; order Pinales; family Pinaceae; genus Pinus; species Pinus tabuliformis. The sequence continues at coordinate 80,580,004 of CM062804.1, read as the reverse complement.
TCAAGAAAATTTGGACCCTTGGACTTTGGTGGTTAATTCAAAGTCAAAATTTTGAAACAATTAGCTCAAAATAATTAAATTTGAGCTAATAAAAATGAAATTAAATCATAAATTCGAAAATTTCTCAAAAATTTAAATTCAATAGCTAAGATTAAAAGATGATCAAATATTTTTCAACGACCGAGATTATTTTGATAAGGATTAATCAAACTAACCGTTATTTTTCCACTTGGAGGATTTATCTATAAATTAGATAGTCATTTGAGTCTCTAACCATCTGATTTTTGGCTAAGAAATCGCTGTTGAAGCTTTCATGTAAATTATTGTGCTGCTGGGAACTATTTTTTCTATCATAATAAAGACTTTGGGGTGCAATTCAAGGTGTTCCATGTTCATTGATTTATGATATGTACTGACTACGAGCTTTCCTATGTTGTGCTAAATAATAGTAAGATTTGTTTTTCATTGGATGGAGATAAAATCATGCTATTGATAGTTTTGGACTAATCTTAGGTGATTTGATTTACCATATGATTAACAAACTGTCTTGAGATAAATACATAGTGTTTGCAGGGACTTCAGTGCTTGGTCCCCAAGTTCACAAACTTGGGCGAAAACACTGTTGCTTGGATCCCGAATATTTATGTGGTGGATTAAATATTCACTACGACTATAATGTGCATTGGGGTTTTCAAAGTGTTTTTAATCATTTATCAAATAAAATAACCATAAAAATTTTATTTCTCAAAAATTTTAATTTTCAAAACCCTTGTATATTTGTAGATTTTGCAAATAATTCGTAGATTATTTTTGCTAACCTGAGTTTTGGGATTTTGAAATTTAAATTTTTTATATTGGGTTTCTATTATAAATTTGTTTCAAGATTGAGGAAGAAATTGGCATTGGAGACCTCAGAAACCCTAGACGTCTAGGGTTTTCAGCCTATTTTTGCAGGTTGTTTATTTTCAAATCGGGGAAAATACCCATTTTCTGAAGGCCCTAGCCCTTACCCAACTTAAAAGGCTAGTGTTTGGGACCTATTTTACAAGCATTACGAAGACCATAAGCCCTACAAGGGTTAGATCTCATTGCAAACAAAGGTTTCATCAAAGGATTGACATTTTATCTCTAACAGTTTGTTTTGCAGCGATTTTGGGTTTAATATTGTGTTTTCAAGAGGTCATCTTCATTGGAAGTCTTCCTAGCCATCTACAAGGCCCCAAGGCCTCTTGGTTTGCTATCTGAACCCTAGTTTCTCACTGTTTTACCATTGCTATAATTTTTAGTTTTAACAGTGATATATAAGCCCTAAAATCAGATTTAATTTGATTAAAATAACTCAAAATTGCAAAATTTGAACTTTTCTAAATTTTGGCCATTTGGGCATTGGTTATTTAGCCTAGATCTGATTTTTTGCTTGCTAGAATTTTATTACATAGCTGAATATATCAGATCTAAACTTTTTCTGAATAATTCACCTAAAAGGCTCAAAATTTCAAATTTTCAATTTTGACAAATTTTTCCAAGTTCTAGGCATTTTTGACATTTGTTCAAGCATTAATAGCTCACTGGTTTTTTGATTTCCTCACTGTTGTAACAAGCTTATCAGATTTGATATTTTCTGAATATTACACTCTAAAAGCCTTAAAAACTTGATTTTTTTAATTTTGATAATTTTTCCTAGTTTTGGGCATATTGGGCATTTGTTATAGCATCATTAACTTGCTGATCTGATGATTTGTTTACTACTGTAATATGTTACTTCAAATTTGATATATCACTGAATACTTCATCTCAAAGTGGGCTAAATTCATAAATTTACATCCACTAATCATTGGAAAATTTTCGGATTCTATGTATGGTAAATTCCATGATCTAAAGTAATTTTCTTGCTGCTGTCATAAGTCTAATAAGTGTTGAAATTTTCTGAGATATTACTGCTGATTTGGATATTTGAGATCTAACACTTGCTTGTTTTGCTCTAAGTTACAAGAATTTCTGAATTTTACACTTAAAGCACACATACACTTAAGCTCTAAATTTATGATCTTTTGGTTGGTATAAGTGGCTTTGACACTTGAAATCTAATTGGCATCGTGTAATCATTGGCTAATTGACAAATTGGATAATTTATTCTAAGTATCTTGTGGATTGGTTCATTGGCACTTGTATCCTTGAGCACTTGTCTTGTTTTAAAATTGTCCTCTAACTGTTGTTAAGTACTGTTGTCATAAAGAATAATCATAACTTGAGTACTTAAACCCTTAAACAATCTTAACACAAGTAATTTCACTCATCATATTTGCACGAGCATTCTAGGATCCAGCGTGCATTAATAACTTACCGCCAAACATAAGCTAGGTTGATAGACTTTTAGGACAACCCTTTTTCAATTAGCTTGAGGGATTCAACCCTTCTTAGTGGTACTGGTAACACAGTGACCTTGCAGTCGTCAAAGCCATAGTCTCTGTAGCATCGTAGGCATTGGGTGGTTGGAACACAGGGGGAGGTATTGTTAATCAGGCCATTGCCTGCTTCCCATGTTGAAGAATCTAGGGCAATAATGTTAATGAGATTCTTTTAGGCATGATAACTGTTTGTGAGGTGTTTTCAAATTTTCTTCTTATTCCAATCTTCACTTATTACTATTAGAGTGTGTTTTCTTTAGTTCATCAAATAACTACCAAAACAAAGAGACAAGAACACAGAATGTTGGCATTTTGCAAGGGCCAAAACCTCTCCCTCTTGGAAAGGAAAACCCGCACAAAATTCTTCTTATAGAGATTCTAATTGACGAATACCAATACCTCGACCTATTATGCCACTTCAAGACCAAGGCACCAATCCTCTTCTTTGTCACTACTGAGATCATCATCATTGTTGTACCATGACTGCTCCATCACTGAGATCACTGCTGCACCATGACTACTCCTTCATTGAGATCTTGTAATATTCCTAATTAGCCCTAGCTAATTGGAATATTCGATTTTGCCCAATTTTTGCCTTCAATAGTTATTTATAAATAAAAAAGTGAGGACGGGGGACATAACTCACTTTAAGAATAAAAAGTCACTTCCTAGTAGCACAACGTTGTGACTTGAGGAGCCAAGAGGGCCAAAGGGGAACGCAGAAATGGGGTCTGTTGTCGCGCGGATTGACATGACAACGTTCAAACCGGGGGCTGTCACTCTGATCCCCGATCCCTCCGTTTAAGCCTGTCTCCCGCGGCTAAGGGGGGTAGTCCCTGTGAGATGATGAGGCCAACTGTCGACCAGTTGGCTGGGAGACACGAGATACGATTAAGATAAGCACTAAAAAGATTTGATTAAATTAGCAGACCAGTGCCTTAAGAGATTATTATTAAAATGATTACTTGTTAGATGGTATAGAAACATAAACCGTGAACAACAATCATCAAAAGACATCAGCTAAATCACATGACTAAAACGATATCCGGCAACTGAAAATTTTGAAAAGATGAAAGCCTTAAACCACCACGAGAATCATGAATTATTAACCAGATATCATATTCGCATCTCGACTTGAAAATTTTAGATCTCAGCATGAAAGATAATATTTCCCGAAAATAAAACTGGATCTGACGAAGAAAAATTTTCCACAAAATTTTATATATATATATATATATTTTTTTTAAATCTAATTATATAAAAAAAAACTAAGGCCTAAAAAAATATCTTTTTCATTTTTTATTTTTCATATAAAAAATTCTAAAAAAAAAACAAATGATGTATTACAAAAGATTAAAATCTAAGCTTTAAAATCTAACAAAAATCTAAAGACTAAATATTAAAATCTATGAAAAACCAAACCTAAACTAAATATATATTAAAATCTAAAAATATAAAATCAAAACCAAAACCAATTAGAACTATGTCTGGTCCCTTCTTTTTTTTTTCTTCTTTTTTTAAATTGAAATTTCTAAATCTAAACTTAAACTAAAAATTAAATTAAAATTAAAAAATCTAACAAATCAAAATCTAAACAAAACAAAATCATACTAAAAAAAAAAAAAAATTATAAATAAAACTTCTTTTTGATTTTTATTTTTTATATAAAAAAAAATAAAAATTAAAACTACATTAAAATCTAAATAAAATAAACCCTAAAATAAACTAAAGAAAATCTAATTACAAACTATACGCTATCCTTTTTTGATTTTATATAATTTAAAATACAATAAAACAAACCCCAAACTAAATTAAAAAAGAAATAATTTAAAATCGAATTACAAAAAATAAAAAAATCTACGCTATCAACGAAACTACGCCTATCCAAAAAACTCAGAAACAAAACTACGCTAACCCGCAGCCCTATGTAAAAATACAGAACTCCAAAAAGCGACCATATATTTGAACAGTCCACTGCATAAACGCGATATGGCTCAGGAGATTGAAAATGTGAGACGCGGCAACCCAAAAAATCGAAAGACGGCGGCAATGAAACAGTCAAAAATCCGATACAAATACGCAGGCACCCAAAAGAAATTTGTTTCGAATTTACCTGAGCGTAATGGCCTGAAACTCATTCGATTTCTCTGCAAGGAAACTTCGATTTTCCTAACTCAACTGAGCCGGTGGTGTGAACGTCCTTTGGCAGAGGAGCAGTAGATCCTGGTAACCCGCACGCAGACCCTCACGACGGTGATCAGGAGAACGATTTGTGGATGGGTCCGATGTCAAAAGCCTGAGCCCGGAGACGCAGTTTGAAATTATATGAAGGATGCCGAAAGGGATTGATTTAATCAGATCTTGATACTCCCTTTTGATCCTGCCGGCGGCTTGAAATTTATTTGATTCTCTGAGCCGAAAAACTCATGAGCACTCCGCGTGGAAATTTCTTGAAACGCAGTCGAAGACGCATTCAAGGTCTTGGCAGAATATTTCAAAAGCGTTGAATGATTTTAATCTGATTTCCACTGATCTTTAGGTTTGAGCAGGCTCAATCACCAGCAAAAGCGTGTTGATAGCAGACGGCAGAGAAATGTAAGTCGATTTTGTGCCAAGTCAAATCCGGCGCTTGAAGAATCGTAACTCAGAAAAACCATGACCTGGCCACGCAAATGTCAATGAGGAAAATCCAATGCGCGTTGATATACTTTGGTGACCTGATCACACTGACTGCGTTATTTATGATGAATCACTTGACCAGATCCACGCAGGCAACTGAGAAGGCAGAATCCGTAATCTGGCTCAAGCAATCCAAGCACAGTTGATGTATTGATGTGTGAAATGGTAGCTCAGAAAAACTGGACAGCGTATGTCAAAAAATATTTTTCTCCTCTGATGCCTGTAACCTGAAAAAATAATATGCGCCTTAAACGAAAACTGAAAACCCTAATCAAATCTTCAGAAGAAACCCTAATGAAAACTGCCAAAAATAAATTTGAAACCTTAGAACAGCTAATTAATATACAAATTTTTGGCCCCTTAACAGCCAGATTCAGCAATGAGCACGGGAATATTTTAAAGAAATAAAGCATTCAGATTTTCACTGTGAAGAACTTCAGAAAATCTCTCATGCAAATTAGAAAAATAAACCGAATGATAAACCCAGGATCAAATCCAACTGGGCTCAGCAAAAAATGCTTGCGGGAGTTGGCTGGTTCAGCGGAGAACTTCCCCGAACGCCCACAAAATTTCCTTCAATGATGTTTTCTGCACAGCTCAAAACAACTGTCAATAAAGAGGGCAAAAATGCTGTTAGATCTCAGGAAGTAATGGAGATACCTGCCATTACTTCAGAAACCCTAACAACACCCAAACCCTAGCAAGTGAGCAAGATACCTGTACTCACAATACTCTACAAAAAAGCTATTATTAATGGCTGAAAATAACATATGCAGAAAATTTAAACAATCTCACAGCATTTCAAGAGAGTAACACCAGCAAGATATGGACCCCAAAGTCTTCTTTTATTAACCAGAAACAGATTTACAAGAGAGCTTCTTCAGTCTTAGGCTCACAGATCGAATGATCTGAAATGACCCCTAGCACCCTATTTAAAGGAAATGATCCCAACGGCTAGTTCGAGTGATCCATGTAGAAATGATCTCGACCGTTGATGAAGATCAAGACATCTCTTGATCTCATCCGTCTATTTATTAAAAAATAATATTTTGCATGCATTCACTTAAAATATTATTATTTTATTAGTTAGGGTTTTTGCTTTATTTTTAATTTTTTTTTTTTTTAATTTTTAATTATTTTATTAATTTTATTCATTTTTTAATTTTTTTAATTCATTTTAAAATGGATCATCGAACTAAGCCTTCGGAAACATCACCTAGGACCTAGGACTTAGGACTCATGAGGGGATTTTAAGACATTTTCAACCCTCAAGACACATTTCATGATGACTTTTTACAATTTACATCTCAAGGGGACAAACCCACTTAATACAGACCTTCACAAATCACCCAGCTCTGCGACACAACGATAATCTAGCAGATCAACACACTAGGATTCTCCTAAAGTTCTAATGACAAAATCCATCCCGGCTTTGGGGTCAGGTTTGAAGGAAAACTCTGCCGATCCATGGATCGGTGAGACGAAAAACCTTCCGGGACGTAGATTACCACTAGAAAGTTAGGTCCACCTAGGCAATTTACATACATGACTCATATCTGCTAAGATTATTTACAATTCATACATACAGACTGAGTTTACAATAAAAAATGATCAAGCTGTTGATGACTGTAGGATGGCACGGACACGTCGATCAGGTGTTGCCCCTTTTTTGCAGAAGAAAAAGGGGTGTACTGCATGGGTAGTTGACCGGTAGTGGTCAACATCTGGCTCTACTTGGGGACACGTTGCTGCTTGCAGGAATGTGAGAATCCAGAATCTGCATCCATACAATACCAAAAATAAGTAGCGTCCATCCAAAAATCAGCATATACGTTAAGCACAATAAAGATAAAAGCTCTTCATTTATTAACTATCTAAAGCAGAAACGAAAATGCGGAAAAAACAAGGAGTAGGGTTAGAAATACGATACAAAGGATGCCCTACGGCATCAGATGTGTTCAATATAGTGCATACTGAGCATTTGCCTGCTTTCAGGCAAATCTGTCGGCTGCTTGTCGGATGTGCCATGTCCAATTTTGCATATGGTAGGACTCTTTCCTATCCGAAAATCAAGCTGCTCACGGCCGTCTAATGCATCAAATCTTCTTCTTATTTTCTTTCTCTTACGTTTTTTCTTTCTGGCAGGTTGAATTACTGATGACCTGGAACTTTCTGTTTCAAAACTATCAGATGAAGTATGCGTGATATGTCTTTCTTTAGCCCGCATCTGATCTTTATCATTCTTAAGTCTATCCGGATCACCTTCAATTAACCATCTTTCAATTGAACTAATGACCTCCTCATAATAAGATGGAGCTTGTCGCAGCAAATGAGAAGGCTCCTGATCTATTGATGTCACCTGGTTTCTTTCATCTTCCAATTGCTGAAACCTTTGAACTTGTATTCTAATGGCATCCATCTGACTAGAGTGTTCAACCTTTATATCACTGATTTGTCTGGCATGATGTTCTTCCATGTCTTTTATCATTTTATTGTTCTTTTCCTTTATGTCCATCAAGTAATGCTGCATGAAATTTATTTCTTCTTTATGATTCGCTTGCATGTCAGCCAACTGATTATTATGATTGAACGTCATGATAGTCATTTCCTCTTCCATAGTTAATAACTTGTTTTGCATAGAGTCAATTTCCCTATCATGATCAACTTTCATGGTCACCATATTTTCCTCTAAGACTGACATCTTGCTTTGCATGCTTCTAATTTCTGTTTCATAATTAGTTTTCATGGCCTCAATTTCTTTAGCATGCTGATTTTGCGTGACCTCAATCTCCCTATTACGTTTTTCCAGGTGGGTGCATAAAGTTTTCACATCATTGACATAATTAGTTTGATTGATTTCCATATTTCTCACCAGCATCATTAGATCTCGTAAAACTTGATCTGCAATATTTTCGGTGGATGACACATTCTGACATGATGAATCGTCTTGGGATCTTTCAGCTGGACCTCTTATCAAATTACTTTCATTCTGTTGCACAATTTTAGAGGCAGAAGGCAAGCTGTTTGGATAACCATATCTATTTTTAAAAGCATCGACAATGTCTTCTAAAGAAGTGAAAGATTCCTTTGGAAAATTGTTAAACCAATTCAAAGCATCATCTTCTAAAGAAAGGACAAATAGACGCATTTTGATATCTTCATGATTAAACTGAGGGGATCTACAATATATGATCATGATGCGAGTAAACAAGACTAGATGCCTTCTAACAGCGATTGGATCACCACCCGAGAAAATAGGTAACTTAGGAATGGCATCTTCCGGAAAATCATGGAGACGTTCAGTAAAACGACATGGCTTAAATGAATAATCCATGATGAATGATAAGGGATTAAAAGGATGATAGAACTAGATATCTGCTCAAGAAAATCAAGAGAAGAAAACAGTGGAGTCGCCACCTGAACAATGAATCTGATTCTAGGATCCAAAAAGTAACCACAAGCAGATATGAGGAAAGCTTCTTGTCTGGGAAAAATGAGAAAGTGGAGTCGCCACCCAAACAAGAAACAAACCGAAGAGATGCTACTGATATGGCGAAAAATAAGGCAATAAAAGATCCAAATGATAACCCAAAAGGTTGAATTTGCCAGCTCAAACTGAGAGATGAGAAAGATGAGAAGATGAATGTCAATGAAACTCCAGGAACAGAAAAACTCTATCCCCGGCAACGGCGCCAAAAAATGTTGGCGTTTCCGGCTCAAACGAATGATAGAAAGATGAACGATGAATGATGAAAAGTCGTTGAAATGCCGAGAAAACAAAGTCCCCGGCAACGGCGCCAAAAAATGTTGTCGCGCGGATTGACATGACAACGTTCAAACCGGGGGCTGTCACTCTGATCCCCGATCCCTCCGTTTAAGCCTGTCTCCCGCGGCTAAGGGGGGTAGTCCCTGTGAGATGATGAGGCCAACTGTCGACCAGTTGGCTGGGAGACACGAGATACGATTAAGATAAGCACTAAAAAGATTTGATTAAATTAGCAGACCAGTGCCTTAAGAGATTATTATTAAAATGATTACTTGTTAGATGGTATAGAAACATAAACCGTGAACAACAATCATCAAAAGACATCAGCTAAATCACATGACCAAAACGATATCCGGCAACTGAAAATTTTGAAAAGATGAAAGCCTTAAACCACCACGAGAATCATGAATTATTAACCAGATATCATATTCGCATCTCGACTTGAAAATTTTAGATCTCAGCATGAAAGATAATATTTCCCGAAAATAAAACTGGATCTGACGAAGAAAAATTTTCCACAAATTTTTTTATATATATATATATATATTTTTTAAATCTAATTATATAAAAAAAAACTAAGGCCTAAAAAAATATCTTTTTCATTTTTTATTTTTCATATAAAAAATTCTAAAAAAAAAACAAATGATGTATTACAAAAGATTAAAATCTAAGCTTTAAAATCTAACAAAAATCTAAAGACTAAATATTAAAATCTATGAAAAACCAAACCTAAACTAAATATATATTAAAATCTAAAAATATAAAATCAAAACCAAAACCAATTAGAACTATGTCTGGTCCCTTCTTTTTTTTTTCTTCTTTTTTTAAATTGAAATTTCTAAATCTAAACTTAAACTAAAAATTAAATTAAAATTAAAAAATCTAACAAATCAAAATCTAAACAAAACAAAATCATACTAAAAAAAAAAAAAAATTATAAATAAAACTTCTTTTTGATTTTTATTTTTTATATAAAAAAAAATAAAAATTAAAACTACATTAAAATCTAAATAAAATAAACCCTAAAATAAACTAAAGAAAATCTAATTACAAACTATACGCTATCCTTTTTTGATTTTATATAATTTAAAATACAATAAAACAAACCCCAAACTAAATTAAAAAAGAAATAATTTAAAATCGAATTACAAAAAATCAAAAAATCTACGCTATCAACGAAACTACGCCTATCCAAAAAACTCAGAAACAAAACTACGCTAACCCGCAGCCCTATGTAAAAATACAGAACTCCAAAAAGCGACCATATATTTGAACAGTCCACTGCATAAACGCGATATGGCTCAGGAGATTGAAAATGTGAGACGCGGCAACCCAAAAAATCGAAAGACGGCGGCAATGAAACAGTCAAAAATCCGATACAAATACGCAGGCACCCAAAAGAAATTTGTTTCGAATTTACCTGAGCGTAATGGCCTGAAACTCATTCGATTTCTCTGCAAGGAAACTTCGATTTTCCTAACTCAACTGAGCCGGTGGTGTGAACGTCCTTTGGCAGAGGAGCAGTAGATCCTGGTAACCCGCACGCAGACCCTCACGACGGTGATCAGGAGAACGATTTGTGGATGGGTCCGATGTCAAAAGCCTGAGCCCGGAGACGCAGTTTGAAATTATATGAAGGATGCCGAAAGGGATTGATTTAATCAGATCTTGATACTCCCTTTTGATCCTGCCGGCGGCTTGAAATTTATTTGATTCTCTGAGCCGATTTACGCCAAAACTCATGAGCACTCCGCGTGGAAATTGCTTGAAACGCAGTCGAAGACGCATTCAGGGTCTTGGCAGAATATTTCAAAAGCGTTGAATGATTTTAATCTGATTTCCACTGATCTTTAGGTTTGAGCAGGCTCAATCACCAGCAAAAGCGTGTTGATAGCAGACGGCAGAGAAATGTAAGTCGATTTTATGCCAAGTCAAATCCGGCGCTTGAAGAATCGTAACTCAGAAAAACCATGACCTGGCCACGCAAATGTCGATGAGGAAAATCCAATGCGCGTTGATATACTTTGGTGACCTGATCACACTGACTGCGTTATTTATGATGAATCACTTGACCAGATCCACGCAGGCAACTGAGAAGGCAGAATCCGTAATCTGGCTCAAGCAATCCAAGCACAGTTGATGTATTGATGTGTGAAATGGTAGCTCAGAAAAACTGGACAGCGTATGTCAAAAAATATTTTTCTCCTCTGATGCCTGTAACCTGAAAAAATAATATGCGCCTTAAACGAAAACTGAAAACCCTAATCAAATCTTCAGAAGAAACCCTAATGAAAACTGCCAAAAATAAATTTGAAACCTTAGAACAGCTAATTAATATACAAATTTTTGGCCCCTTAACAGCCAGATTCAGCAATGAGCACGGGAATATTTTAAAGAAATAAAGCATTCAGATTTTCACTGTGAAGAACTTCAGAAAATCTCTCATGCAAATTAGAAAAATAAACCGAATGATAAACCCAGGATCAAATCCAACTGGGCTCAGCAAAAAATGCTTGCGGGAGTTGGCTGGTTCAGCGGAGAACTTCCCCGAACGCCCACAAATTTCCTTCAATGATGTTTTCTGCACAGCTCAAAACAACTGTCAATAAAGAGGGCAAAAATGCTGTTAGATCTCAGGAAGTAATGGAGATACCTGCCATTACTTCAGAAACCCTAACAACACCCAAACCCTAGCAAGTGAGCAAGATACCTGTACTCACAATACTCTACAAAAAGCTATTATTAATGGCTGAAAATAACATATGCAGAAAATTTAAACAATCTCACAGCATTTCAAGAGAGTAACACCAGCAAGATATGGACCCCAAAGTCTTCTTTTATTAACCAGAAACAGATTTACAAGAGAGCTTCTTCAGTCTTAGGCTCACAGATCGAATGATCTGAAATGACCCCTAGCACCCTATTTCAAGGAAATGATCCCAACGGCTAGTTCGAGTGATCCATGTAGAAATGATCTCGACCGTTGATGAAGATCAAGACATCTCTTGATCTCATCCGTCTATTTATTAAAAAATAATATTTTGCATGCATTCACTTAAAATATTATTATTTTATTAGTTAGGGTTTTTGCTTTATTTTTAATTTTTTTTTTTTTTTAATTTTTAATTATTTTATTCATTTTATTCATTTTTTTTTTTTTTTTTAATTCATTTTAAAATGGATCATCGAACTAAGCCTTCGGAAACATCACCTAGGACCTAGGACTTAGGACTCATGAGGGGATTTTAAGACATTTTCAACCCTCAAGACACATTTCATGATGACTTTTTACAATTTACATCTCAAGGGGACAAACCCACTTAATACAGACCTTCACAAATCACCCAGCTCTGCGACACAACGATAATCTAGCAGATCAACACACTAGGATTCTCCTAAAGTTCTAATGACAAAATCCATCCCGGCTTTGGGGTCAGGTTTGAAGGAAAACTCTGCCGATCCATGGATCGGTGAGACGAAAAACCTTCCGGGACGTAGATTACCACTAGAAAGTTAGGTCCACCTAGGCAATTTACATACATGACTCATATCTGCTAAGATTATTTACAATTCATACATACAGACTGAGTTTACAATAAAAAATGATCAAGCTGTTGATGACTGTAGGATGGCACGGACACGTCGATCAGGTGTTGCCCCTTTTTTGCAGAAGAAAAAGGGGTGTACTGCATGGGTAGTTGACCGGTAGTGGTCAACATCTGGCTCTACTTGGGGACACGTTGCTGCTTGCAGGAATGTGAGAATCCAGAATCTGCATCCATACAATACCAAAAATAAGTAGCGTCCATCCAAAAATCAGCATATACGTTAAGCACAATAAAGATAAAAGCTCTTCATTTATTAACTATCTAAAGCAGAAACGAAAATGCGGAAAAAACAAGGAGTAGGGTTAGAAATACGATACAAAGGATGCCCTACGGCATCAGATGTGTTCAATATAGTGCATACTGAGCATTTGCCTGCTTTCAGGCAAATCTGTCGGCTGCTTGTCGGATGTGCCATGTCCAATTTTGCATATGGTAGGACTCTTTCCTATCCGAAAATCAAGCTGCTCACGGCCGTCTAATGCATCAAATCTTCTTCTTATTTTCTTTCTCTTACGTTTTTTCTTTCTGGCAGGTTGAATTACTGATGACCTGGAACTTTCTGTTTCAAAACTATCAGATGAAGTATGCGTGATATGTCTTTCTTTAGCCCGCATCTGATCTTTATCATTCTTAAGTCTATCCGGATCACCTTCAATTAACCATCTTTCAATTGAACTAATGACCTCCTCATAATAAGATGGAGCTTGTCGCAGCAAATGAGAAGGCTCCTGATCTATTGATGTCACCTGGTTTCTTTCATCTTCCAATTGCTGAAACCTTTGAACTTGTATTCTAATGGCATCCATCTGACTAGAGTGTTCAACCTTTATATCACTGATTTGTCTGGCATGATGTTCTTCCATGTCTTTTATCATTTTATTGTTCTTTTCCTTTATGTCCATCAAGTAATGCTGCATGAAATTTATTTCTTCTTTATGATTCGCTTGCATGTCAGCCAACTGATTATTATGATTGAACGTCATGATAGTCATTTCCTCTTCCATAGTTAATAACTTGTTTTGCATAGAGTCAATTTCCCTATCATGATCAACTTTCATGGTCACCATATTTTCCTCTAAGACTGACATCTTGCTTTGCATGCTTCTAATTTCTGTTTCATAATTAGTTTTCATGGCCTCAATTTCTTTAGCATGCTGATTTTGCGTGACCTCAATCTCCCTATTACGTTTTTCCAGGTGGGTGCATAAAGTTTTCACATCATTGACATAATTAGTTTGATTGATTTCCATATTTCTCACCAGCATCATTAGATCTCGTAAAACTTGATCTGCAATATTTTCGGTGGATGACACATTCTGACATGATGAATCGTCTTGGGATCTTTCAGCTGGACCTCTTATCAAATTACTTTCATTCTGTTGCACAATTTTAGAGGCAGAAGGCAAGCTGTTTGGATAACCATATCTATTTTTAAAAGCATCGACAATGTCTTCTAAAGAAGTGAAAGATTCCTTTGGAAAATTGTTAAACCAATTCAAAGCATCATCTTCTAAAGAAAGGACAAATAGACGCATTTTGATATCTTCATGATTAAACTGAGGGGATCTACAATATATGATCATGATGCGAGTAAACAAGACTAGATGCCTTCTAACAGCGATTGGATCACCACCCGAGAAAATAGGTAACTTAGGAATGGCATCTTCCGGAAAATCATGGAGACGTTCAGTAAAACGACATGGCTTAAATGAATAATCCATGATGAATGATAAGGGATTAAAAGGATGATAGAACTAGATATCTGCTCAAGAAAATCAAGAGAAGAAAACAGTGGAGTCGCCACCTGAACAATGAATCTGATTCTAGGATCCAAAAAGTAACCACAAGCAGATATGAGGAAAGCTTCTTGTCTGGGAAAAATGAGAAAGTGGAGTCGCCACCCAAACAAGAAACAAACCGAAGAGATGCTACTGATATGGCGAAAAATAAGGCAATAAAAGATCCAAATGATAACCCAAAAGGTTGAATTTGCCAACTCAAACTGAGAGATGAGAAAGATGAGAAGATGAATGTCAATGAAACTCCAGGAACAGAAAAACTCTATCCCCGGCAACGGCGCCAAAAAATGTTGGCGTTTCCGGCTCAAACGAATGATAGAAAGATGAACGATGAATGATGAAAAGTCGTTGAAATGCCGAGAAAACAAAGTCCCCGGCAACGGCGCCAAAAAATGTTGTCGCGCGGATTGACATGACAACGTTCAAACCGGGGGCTGTCACTCTGATCCCCGATCCCTCCGTTTAAGCCTGTCTCCCGCGGCTAAGGGGGGTAGTCCCTGTGAGATGATGAGGCCAACTGTCGACCAGTTGGCTGGGAGACACGAGATACGATTAAGATAAGCACTAAAAAGATTTGATTAAATTAGCAGACCAGTGCCTTAAGAGATTATTATTAAAATGATTACTTGTTAGATGGTATAGAAACATAAACCGTGAACAACAATCATCAAAAGACATCAGCTAAATCACATGACTAAAACGATATCCGGCAACTGAAAATTTTGAAAAGATGAAAGCCTTAAACCACCACGAGAATCATGAATTATTAACCAGATATCATATTCGCATCTCGACTTGAAAATTTTAGATCTCAGCATGAAAGATAATATTTCCCGAAAATAAAACTGGATCTGACGAAGAAAAATTTTCCACAAATTTTTTTATATATATATATATATATATTTTTTAAATCTAATTATATAAAAAAAAACTAAGGCCTAAAAAAATATCTTTTTCATTTTTTATTTTTCATATAAAAAATTCTAAAAAAAAAACAAATGATGTATTACAAAAGATTAAAATCTAAGCTTTAAAATCTAACAAAAATCTAAAGACTAAATATTAAAATCTATGAAAAACCAAACCTAAACTAAATATATATTAAAATCTAAAAATATAAAATCAAAACCAAAACCAATTAGAACTATGTCTGGTCCCTTCTTTTTTTAAATTGAAATTTCTAAATCTAAACTTAAACTAAAAATTAAATTAAAATTAAAAAATCTAACAAATCAAAATCTAAACAAAACAAAATCATACTAAAAAAAAAAAAAAAATTATAAATAAAACTTCTTTTTGATTTTTATTTTTTATATAAAAAAAAATAAAAATTAAAACTACATTAAAATCTAAATAAAATAAACCCTAAAATAAACTAAAGAAAATCTAATTACAAACTATACGCTATCCTTTTTTGATTTTATATAATTTAAAATACAATAAAACAAACCCCAAACTAAATTAAAAAAGAAATAATTTAAAATCGAATTACAAAAAATCAAAAAATCTACGCTATCAACGAAACTACGCCTATCCAAAAAACTCAGAAACAAAACTACGCTAACCCGCAGCCCTATGTAAAAATACAGAACTCCAAAAAGCGACCATATATTTGAACAGTCCACTGCATAAACGCGATATGGCTCAGGAGATTGAAAATATGAGACGCGGCAACCCAAAAAATCGAAAGACGGCGGCAATGAAACAGTCAAAAATCCGATACAAATACGCAGGCACCCAAAAGAAATTTGTTTCAAATTTACCTGAGCGTAATGGCCTGAAACTCATTCGATTTCTCTGCAAGGAAACTTCGATTTTCCTAACTCAACTGAGCCGGTGGTGTGAACGTCCTTTGGCAGAGGAGCAGTAGATCCTGGTAACCCGCACGCAGACCCTCACGACGGTGATCAGGAGAACGATTTGTGGATGGGTCCGATGTCAAAAGCCTGAGCCCGGAGACGCAGTTTGAAATTATATGAAGGATGCCGAAAGGGATTGATTTAATCAGATCTTGATACTCCCTTTTGATCCTGCCGGCGGCTTGAAATTTATTTGATTCTCTGAGCCGAAAAACTCATGAGCACTCCGCGTGGAAATTTCTTGAAACGCAGTCGAAGACGCATTCAGGGTCTTGGCAGAATATTTCAAAAGCGTTGAATGATTTTAATCTGATTTCCACTGATCTTTAGGTTTGAGCAAGCTCAATCACCAGCAAAAGCGTGTTGATAGCAGACGGCAGAGAAATGTAAGTCGATTTTGTGCCAAGTCAAATCCGGCGCTTGAAGAATCGTAACTCAGAAAAACCATGACCTGGCCACGCAAATGTCAATGAGGAAAATCCAATGCGCGTTGATATACTTTGGTGACCTGATCACACTGACTGCGTTATTTATGATGAATCACTTGACCAGATCCACGCAGGCAACTGAGAAGGCAGAATCCGTAATCTGGCTCAAGCAATCCAAGCACAGTTGATGTATTGATGTGTGAAATGGTAGCTCAGAAAAACTGGACAGCGTATGTCAAAAAATATTTTTCTCCTCTGATGCCTGTAACCTGAAAAAATAATATGCGCCTTAAACGAAAACTGAAAACCCTAATCAAATCTTCAGAAGAAACCCTAATGAAAACTGCCAAAAATAAATTTGAAACCTTAGAACAGCTAATTAATATACAAATTTTTGGCCCCTTAACAGCCAGATTCAGCAATGAGCACGGGAATATTTTAAAGAAATAAAGCATTCAGATTTTCACTGTGAAGAACTTCAGAAAATCTCTCATGCAAATTAGAAAAATAAACCGAATGATAAACCCAGGATCAAATCCAACTGGGCTCAGCAAAAAATGCTTGCGGGAGTTGGCTGGTTCAGCGGAGAACTTCCCCGAACGCCCACAAAATTTCCTTCAATGATGTTTTCTGCACAGCTCAAAACAACTGTCAATAAAGAGGGCAAAAATGCTGTTAGATCTCAGGAAGTAATGGAGATACCTGCCATTACTTCAGAAACCCTAACAACACCCAAACCCTAGCAAGTGAGCAAGATACCTGTACTCACAATACTCTACAAAAAGCTATTATTAATGGCTGAAAATAACATATGCAGAAAATTTAAACAATCTCACAGCATTTCAAGAGAGTAACACCAGCAAGATATGGACCCCAAAGTCTTCTTTTATTAACCAGAAACAGATTTACAAGAGAGCTTCTTCAGTCTTAGGCTCACAGATCGAATGATCTGAAATGACCCCTAGCACCCTATTTCAAGGAAATGATCCCAACGGCTAGTTCGAGTGATCCATGTAGAAATGATCTCGACCGTTGATGAAGATCAAGACATCTCTTGATCTCATCCGTCTATTTATTAAAAAATAATATTTTGCATGCATTCACTTAAAATATTATTATTTTATTAGTTAGGGTTTTTGCTTTATTTTTAATTTTTTTTTTTTTTTAATTTTTAATTATTTTATTAATTTTATTCATTTTTTTTTTTTTTTTAATTCATTTTAAAATGGATCATCGAACTAAGCCTTCGGAAACATCACCTAGGACCTAGGACTTAGGACTCATGAGGGGATTTTAAGACATTTTCAACCCTCAAGACACATTTCATGATGACTTTTTACAATTTACATCTCAAGGGGACAAACCCACTTAATACAGACCTTCACAAATCACCCAGCTCTGCGACACAACGATAATCTAGCAGATCAACACACTAGGATTCTCCTAAAGTTCTAATGACAAAATCCATCCCGGCTTTGGGGTCAGGTTTGAAGGAAAACTCTGCCGATCCATGGATCGGTGAGACGAAAAACCTTCCGGGACGTAGATTACCACTAGAAAGTTAGGTCCACCTAGGCAATTTACATACATGACTCATATCTGCTAAGATTATTTACAATTCATACATACAGACTGAGTTTACAATAAAAAATGATCAAGCTGTTGATGACTGTAGGATGGCACGGACACGTCGATCAGGTGTTGCCCCTTTTTTGCAGAAGAAAAAGGGGTGTACTGCATGGGTAGTTGACCGGTAGTGGTCAACAGGGTCCACACATACACATGGAGGGACTACGCAGGAGGGAAGAACACATGGCAAGAGGGGAATCACACAGGAGGAGGTAAGCCTAGGGATTGTGAGAAGCAGAGGCTATAAAATAGAGAGGAACCCCCTCATTTTGGATCATTTAGTTATGTGGATTTTGAGCTAGTCGTTTCGACTTCTGAGCACGCTGGCTGTTTAGCTAGTCTGCGACACAGTTTAGTGCATTGAGTGTCTCCATTCGAAGATCTCACCCTTAGCCTCGGGGGACTTCGAGTGCCTGCTCGGGCAAGGTATTTCCTTTGGCATTCCAACAATTGTTTTATCAGCATTCCAGTAGCAGTTCCAGTAGCGTTTTGGAGGCCTGCGCAACACTGGGAGAGGGATGTAATTCTTTCTGGCAGTAGTGTTGGATTGCGGTTTTTGTAGGAGGATTTATGTTGGGTGATTGAGCAAGGTATCAGCCCTTGCATCTTGGAGGATTTTGGTAGAGTTTCAGGCAGGGTTCTGGAGGGGTTCCTTCAGTAGCAGCGCAGAGCATTGAGAGACTACGCAGATCCCCAAGGGGGCGATTTTCGGGGGTTGGCTATTCCAGGAAAGCTTTCTGGGTTTTTCTGGGTTTTTGGAGTAGAGCCCGATTCCAAAGTTTCAGAATTTTCCGAGGACGGGAGCAGCCCCAAATCATCATTTGTTTTTTAACAGCAGCAGCAGCAGCACAACAGCAGCATCCATGCAGAGAGGTTATTCTTGTTATTCTGAGAGTATTTCTTCACTTGCCTTGTGCAAGTCGAAATGCCATATGTCTGATCACATCTTGTACTCATTTTATTGCTTAGTATAATAAAATGGCTTAGCATTTCTCGCTGCATTTCTTGAGTATCTGCTTATATTTCTTGTTTACATTATTATATGTTGTACCATTGTTATTTTGTCATTTCTGGGTTATTATATCATCTGCACATATTTGGTTGGAGTTTTGCTGGGGTTTGAGGAATATTTTGGGTTAGGAATATTACAGTGGTATTAGAGCATAGATCTGGCTTAGCCTGTGGAGCTAGCAATCTATGACACCGGGGGAGAAACCCTATATCTATTACAGAGATACAGAGATGCTGGGCGTAGGTTGGAAAATACCTACAGAGAGGGAGACTGTGTTCTGGTGGTGGACGCAGAACAGGAGCCTGTGGTGGATGCAGAATAGAGGGAGCCGGTGGTGGACGCAGAGCAGGAGGCTCCAATGGCAGATGATGACGAGAAGAGATTTGCGGATATGCTCCTCAAATCAGTGCAGGATCTGTTGAGGCAGATTGAGGTGATGGGGCAGAGATTCATGACAGTAGAGGCCAAACAACATGAGAGCCCACAGGTTTTCCAGGTTGGTGAGGGATCGGGTGCATCCCACCATTTGCCAGAGTAGCGTGATACTGCGTAACAGGTGGCCTCACATGCCCCTACACGCTCTACCATGCCCACTTTCTTAGGAGCAGACACGAGGGCCGTAGCCCAACAGGAGGCAGAGCCTGGACACATGGGTGATTATTTTGTAGAGTACCAGGCCTATGGGCAGGAGTTCAGGGAAGCCCTCTCATTCCGTGATTTTGTTCAGCTCCAGCGGGATAGTAGACCCCACGACCATCACAGAGGGTACCGACATTATCATGATGGTGACACCCACCGTGCAGCGAGTAGATTCCACTTGCCTACGTTTGATGGCTCATCAAACAGTTCGGCAAGGTCTTGGGTGGAGAAGTTGGACATTTATTTCCAGCTTAACCAGATGTCGGAGACAGAGGCCATGAAGGTGGCGACGTTGCATTTGGATGGTGAGGCCCAGGATTGGTGGTTTCATGGGATGGTTACACTAGGACACTCCATGGTGACGACATATGCTGAGTTCACCAAGAGATTGATGGAGCGATTTGATCAGAGGGATCCAGAGCAACATTTTATTGAGTTGACAAGGCTCAAACAGACAGGGAGCCCAGAGACCTACATTGCAGATTTCTTGAGGGTCTTAGTGATGGTGCCAGATCTATCCACGGCACGGAGGATCTATATGTATGTTGAGGGTTTAGTAGAGCCACTTCGGGGTCTAGTCAGATTCGCTAGACCGACCACCCATCAGGATGCTATCAGCAGGACCTGGGACCTACAGGATGTCTTACCCAAGACCCGGACACCTTACCTTGAGAGATAGACTTTCCAGTCTAAGGGGAAGGATGTGAGGATTCCACCTCCAAAGGGGAATCCAGGACGAGTGCAAATTGACGATGATGTCAAGAGAGAGGTGAAGAAGAAGCGGTTGTGCTTCACATGTTAGGAGCCATGGGCACCAGGACATAGATGTGCTGCTGGCAAGGCACATTTCATTGAGGTTTTCTCCGAGAGCAGTGGAGAAGAGGATGATGAAGATGGTGTGGAGGCAGGAGATAGCCATGAGGGATAGGGACCTTTGCCACCTCCACTGCCAGCTGCAGGTGGTGCATTTTTTGCACCCACCGGAGGGGCCCTTGCCGCATTGCGAGGAGTTCCCAAGTATCTGACGCTACGTGTATGAGGGACAGTATGTGGCCAGCGAGTGTCAGTTTTGGTTGACAGTGGGGTGACCCACAACTTCATCGATGCACAGATGGTTGAGCGGAGAGGCATACAGACAGAGAGCTTCGATGGGTTTTCAGTCTTGGTCCTAGGAGATCAGACCATGACGTGTGCTCGATATGTTCCAGAGCTTTCAGTGACGATGGGCACCTACACATTGATTGACCACTTTTTCATGGTCGATATTCCGGACACCAACATGATACTGGGTGTTCAATGGCTCATCACTCTAGGGAAGGTCATGACGGATTGGAAGACGCTAGAGATGGAGTGGGATGATGAAAAGACAGGGAGGCATGAGAAAATACGGGGACAGCATACGTATCCGCCTCAAACTGTTTCGGCTCATTGGATGGAGGCAGTCTTCCAGAAGGGAGACATAGAGTGGGCAGTAGAGCTGCGTGCATCGGAGACAGGGACTACAGGGCAAACAGTACAGTGCACCTGGAGATACAGTCCATCCTTGACCGGTATGCCATAGTATTTGGGGAGATTCCACCGGGTCAACCACTGGACCGGGGGTTTGAGCACACTATTGAGCTTCAGCAGGGCATACAGGCAGTGATTACTACCCCCTATAGGCATCCCAAGGCCTATCGGGACGAGATAGAGCGGGCCATTTAGGAGTTGCTGGCTCTTGGGCACATCTGCTCGAGCATGAGTCCTTTTGCTTCTTTTGTGGTGTTGGTGAAGAAGAAGGACGGTACATTGAGGATGTGCAATGACTACAGGGCCCTGAACAAGAGGACACTGAAGAACAGGTACCCCATACCCAGGATCGATGAGTTGAGAGGAGCACGGTTCTTCTCAAAGATTGATTTGAGATCAGGGTACCATCAGATTCGCGTGAGGGAGCAGGACATTCCCAAGACCACCTTCAGATGTCACTATGGGCACTTTGAGTTTTTGGTGATGCCCTTCGGGCTAACCAACGCCCCAGCTACATTCCAGTCTTACATGAATCACATCTTCCATAGTTACTTGAGGAAGTTTGTGCTGGTGTTCTTTGATGATATACTCATTTACAGCAGGATGTGGGAGGAGCATCTCCAGCATATTGAGACAGTATTACGCATCTTGGAGGAGCAGCAGTTCTATGCCAAACTCTCCAAATGTGAGTTTGGGTTGACGAAGATGTTATACTTGGGACACATCATTGGAGTGGATGGAGTGAGGGTCCACGAGGAGAAGATTAGGGCCATCAGAGATTGGCTGGAGCCGAGAAACGCGACGGAACTTCGAGGATTCATTGGCATTTGTACTTACTACCAGAAGTTCGTCAAAGGTTCCTCATAGCTTGTTGCACCCCTGACAGATTTGACGAGGAAGGGGGCATTCAGTTGGTCGGATATAGCGCAGCGAGCCTTTGACAGGCTCAAGGAGGTTATGAGCAGCTGCCCAGTGCTTGCATTGCCAGATTTTATGCAGCCATTTGTTTTGGAGTGTGATGCGTCGGGAGAGGGGATCGGCGCAGTATTGATGCAGGGGGGTCACCCTATAACCTTTGAGAGCCGGAAGCTCCTTCTGCACGAGAGGTTGTATTCTATATATGAAAAGGAGATGCTGGCCATCATGCATGCATTGGCTAAGTATCGACAGTATTTGGTGGGGAACAGGTTCAGGGTGAGGACTGATCACAATAGCCTGAAGTTCTTTTTGGAGCAGAAGCAGTTGCAGGAGAGGCAGCAGAAGTGGATCAGTAAGATCCAAGCATATGACTTTGACATTGAGTATGTCAAGGGTAAGAACAACGTGGTAGCAGATGCCCTTTCACGTAGACTAGCCATGTTGTCTCTTATGAGCTTGGATACAGATTGGAGGGCTCGACTCTTAGTAGAGTACTCCAAGGACAGGTTTGCATGTGAGATTCTAGACGGGCAGGTGGCAGATGACAGGTTCAGGGTGATCGATGAGATCATCTATTACAGGGATCGGATCTTCTTGACTGAGGGGTCTCAGCTCAAGAAGAAGATACTCCAGGCATCACATGATTCACCATTGGCAGGCCATCAGGGGTTTACCAAAACCTACAGGGCCATTAGAGAGAGGTTCTCCTGGAAGGGCCTCAAGGAGGACGTACTCCAGCATATCAGGGAGTGCGATGTTTGCCAGCAGAACAAGGGAGAGATGAGCCATCCCGTGGGTTTATTGCAGCCGCTACCCATTCTAGAGGGGAAATGGGAGAGCATTTCGATGGACTTCATCACAGGATTGCCCACAGTACAGGGCAAGGATTGTATCTTTGTCATTGTTGACCGACTGACAAAGTACGCACATTTCTTTGCCATATCCGCACACTACACAGCAACACAGGTGGCGAGTTGTTCTTTAGGGAGATCTTCAAGCTACATGGTCTTCCTAAGACCATCGTCAGTGATAGGGACAACTGTTTCATGGGTGGGTTTTGGCAGGAGCTTTTCCGGTTGGTGGGGACGGAGTTGACTCCGAGTACCAGTTATCACCCACAGACGGATGGGCAGACAGAGATAGTTAACAAGTGGCTAGAGGGCTACTTGCGTAACTATGTCAGTGTGCAGCATGGCTGAAGTGGCTGCATCTGGGGGAGTATTGCTAC
Source organism: Pinus tabuliformis (assembly GCA_031772625.1). NCBI lineage: Eukaryota > Viridiplantae > Streptophyta > Pinopsida > Pinales > Pinaceae > Pinus > Pinus tabuliformis. The sequence continues at coordinate 80,556,522 of CM062804.1, read as the reverse complement.
AACACTTCACATCACATATCCATTGGAATGTCACCATTATATGCCTTATATGGGTATCATCCTTTATCTTTTGTTGACGTTATGTTTGGTGACAGCAGGGCTCCTAGAGCCAAGATTTGGATCCAAGAGAGTCAGGATATCCTCCGAGCTCTCAAGGATAACATGGCTACAGCGCAGAACCAGCAGAAGCTGTATGTCGACAGGGGTTGGGTAGAGGTAGTTCGAGGTGGGGGACATGGTCTACCTACGATTACAGCCATACCGACAGTCGTCACTAAAGCAGTAGGGGGCTGAAAAGCTCAAGGCCCGCTTTTATGGGCCATACAGGGTGATACGCAGGATTGGACAGGTTGCATATGAGTTGCAGTTGCCTCAAGGCAGCAAGCTTCATAACATTTTTCATGTATCATGCCTGGAAAAGGCATTGGGGCAGCAGGCAATAGTGACAGATGAGCTACCACCTATGGATGATGAGGGGTATTTGGTATTGCAGCCAGAGGCTATCATTGATTCCAGGGAGAGGCAGCTGCAGAGCAGGATAGTCCAGGAATTCTTGGTGAGGTGGAAGAATTTGCTGGATGAGGATGCCACTTGGGAGAATGAGAAGATCTTACAGCACCCATCACTTCAGTTGCTTGAGGACAAGCAACATTTTGCCGAGGGAGACTGTAATATTGCTAATTAGCCCCAGCGAATTGGAATATTCAATTTTGCCCAATTTTTGCCTTCAATAGTTATTTATAAATAAAAAAGTGAGGACGGGGGACATAACTCACTTTAAGAATAAAAAGTCACTTCCTAGTAGCACAACATTGTGACTTAAGGAGGAGCCAAGGGGGCCAAAGGGGGACGCAGAAATGGGGCCCACACAAACACATGGAGGGACTGCGCAGGAGGGAAGAACACATGGCAAGAGGGGAATCACGTAGGAGGAGGTGAGCCTAGGGATTGTGAGAGGCAGAGGCTATAAAATAGAGAGGAGCCCCCTCATTTTGGATCATTCAGTTATGTGCATTTTGAACTAGTCGTTTCGACTTCTAAGCATGCTCGCTGCTTAGCTAGTCTGCAGCACTGTTTAGTGCATTGAGTGTCTCCGTTTGGAGATCTCACCCTTAGCCCCGAGGGACTTCGAGTGCCTGCTCGGGCAAGGTATTTCCTTTGGCATTTCAGCAGTAGTTTTATCAGCATTCCAGTAGCAGTTTCAGCAGCGTTTTGGAGGCCTGCGCAACACTGGGAGAGGGACGCAGTTCTTTCTGGCAGCAGTGTTGGATTGGGGTTTTTGCAGGAGGATTTATGTTGGGTGATTGAGCAGGGGATCAGCCCTTGCATCTTGGAGGATTTTGGTAGAGTTTCAGGCAGGGTTCTGGAGGGGTTTCTTCAGTAGCAGCGCAGAGCATTGAGGGACTGCGCAGATCCCCAAGGGGGCGATTTTCGGGGGTCGGCTATTCCAGGAAAGCTTTCTGGGTTTTTCTGGGTTTTTGGAGTAGAGCCCGATTCCAGAGTTTCAGCATTTTCCAAGGAGGGGAGCAGCCCCAAATCATCATTTGTTTTCTAGCAGCAGCAGCAACATCCACACAGAGAGGCTATTCTTTTTATTCTGAGAGTATTTCTTCACTTGCTTTGTGCAAGTCGAGGTGCCATCTGTCTGATCACCTCTTGTACTCATTTTATTGCTCAGTATAATAAAATGGCTTAGCATTTCTCGCTGCATTTCTTGAGTATCTGCTTATATTTCTTGTTTACATTATTATACGCTGTATCACTGTTATTTTGTCATTTCTGGGTTATTATATCATCTGCACATATTTGGTTGGAGTTTTGCTGGGGTTTGAGGAATATTTTGGGTTAGGAATATTACAGATCTTCATTACTACTGCAACCTTCATCGAGATCTTGACCTTATCTTTATTATGATCATGACTGATATGAATGCAACTTATGCTGAGGACATGATTGTGTCTAGGATGTATGCTGTACTGAGATCCTTCTTATTATACCGAGACTATGAGAGGGTGTTACTATATGAGATCACCTGGATCCTTCACATCATACTTGAGCCAAGACTATGACTGCGTTAGATCTGCTGAGACAGAGGTCTTCAAGACTTCAGGAAGGCCGAGATTTCATTTGAGATACTCATCCGAAAACCATAGGTATCCTCCTCCATACGAAATACTGAACTGTTGCCTTTATCCTGTACCATTGTACCTTGTTTGAGATTCTTCTTGCACCCATCCAAGATAACAGAGACTTGTCTAAGTTTTTTTGTCCTCACTGTGCCATCCAAAGTTGTAGAGGTATGTCCGAAATTCTTTGTCTCTATGGTGACTTTATCCACATATTTATAGTTGTCTATCCATGTATTCAAGCCGACATGAACGTGTGAACCTTTGTGTCCTTTTATTGCGCTGATATGACTATCCTTTTCATTTGTAAGCCGACATGACTGTGTTTTACATTGTTTTGCTCGTTGCCTTCTTCAAGAGGATTGTGCTTGTCTTTGGAGGGCTTCTAGACCTTTCTATAGACTTGTATACATTACACATAGGCTCAAGAAGAGCATGACATTGACTCTTTGACATCCTAAGGCTCTCAATGGGAGCTACTAATAAATAAACCTCTTGCTCATGAAACCCATGCAGCAAGGAATAATAATAAATTCATTTTCTTGTTTACAAAAATCATAATTACAATGTCATGAAGACCGAACCTAGTTACACTTTCTTCAACACTCCCTCTTAACTAGGGAGGTATTCATGATGGTACTTGGTCATTCTCAATCTGAAGAATTTCTCATAAGATGAATTAGATTGATAACCCATCTGTATAGCATCATACTAACGAACATTGTTTTCACAACAAGGCCTTGATTAACAACTCTATCTCTCATTAGATTAGAGCACAATGTTGGCGAGACCAATGATTATAGACACCTTCATCATTGTCTCTCAAGGTTCATACTGACCTGGGTGTTCACTGAGTATGACTTTCTAGGACTATTCTTATCTTGGGTTCCCAAGCCTCAAAGAATATCGGTCCTCTTGCCTACTCTTGTCTTGGATGCCCTACACATCCTCAAAGAGCATCGGATACCAGATGATTACCCAATCCTCCATTCTTTCTTCCAAAGTGAAGACAAGAATGTTGTGTCTATCTCTCCCTCTCAACTGGGGAAGATATGCCCAAGCTCCCTCTAATCAGGAACTTGCCCAAGCTCCCTTTTAATCAGGAACTTGTCAGAGCTCCCTCTTAGCTAGGGACTCTTCTCTACATCAACAACTTCTTCTTCGTGGGTCCTTTAGTTGCTTGATCAACTTCTTGTTGATTTTTGGTAGCATCAGATGGGCTCTAGCCTTGAAATTTGGAGGAGAGACTAAGGCACATGAGATCTCCAAGACCCCGAAATTGTTTTGAGAAATTCCACTAAGATGAGGAGTTATTAAAATAATTAATATTTTTAATGGGTTCCTAAGTCTAAACTTAAGAAAATAAAAATATTAATGGGTATTAATAAAGATAAGGGTGAGAAGCTTCTAAGAGACGAGGATCGAGTCTGTTTTAATCTTAGCTGTTGATTAAGGACTTAATCTCGATCGTTGATTCGTTAATAGGAAAAATATAAGAGAAGACTTGAGGATCATTTGGAGACACACCAGCAGATACTCAGTATCTCAAGGAAAATTGATTCTCAAGTAGAGGAGATCGATTTCAGAGGGAGAGTTGCAGGGTGGAGGAAGAGGAGGGTATTAGCAGCAAGGAGTGACAGAGGAGGAGGTGGTGCAGGAAGAGTGGGAGACAACGCAGAGAGAGACGCAGTCCATAGGAGAGACATAGAGCCTACGTAGGTTGATGCAGAGGGATGCAAAGCCACGCTGGGCCATGCAGAGTGACACAGGGGTGATGCAGGAGTGGGAGCAGGGTCTCCGAAGTGTCAAAAGGTTTCAAAGGGAAAGTCTCAAGTGTTTTCTTTTAGTTTCTCTGTAAAATCATTCCTTGTAAAAGCAATTGCTGTTGAAGATTAATAAAGCCCTCATCTGCTGCACCGGTTTTCCCACATTGGGTTTTTCCGGGGACAATTGTCCAAAAATAATTGTGTTGATGTGATTGGTTCTTGTGCATGTATTTTTTCTTTGGGTAATTGTGTGATAACTGCAGTAGAATTTATTTTAATATTTACTGAAGGGATTTCGTAAATAACTTATTGTGAATAATAAGTAGGTGAAATAAATTAGTTGCTGCAATAGTAGAATTTTAGTTTAGAAATTTTCACATGGTATCGGAGCAGAGATCCGAAAATAGGAGAGGAAAATCGATTATGGGTCAAGAGCATGATGTAGAGGCATCCACTCAAGGGGACTCGCGCAGATTTCCAGAAGAATGCACAAGGGACATAAATTACGATTATTCTATGTTAGCTTCTAGATTGGAAGAAGAAGTTGCTTGCTTAGCAAGCTCTGCCTCCTCAGAGGTTTGGTATATAGACAGTGGAGCTTCTTGGCATATGACAGGAATCCAAGAATGTTTTTCAGATTATCAGGAAGAAAGAATGAATTTTCAGATTACCATGGGAAATAAGGCAAAGTGTACTCTAGTAGGAAGAGGTACTATAGTTTTTCAAACCAAAGCATGAGAGTGGCTTCGAGCAACCAATGTGATGCATGTGCTAGGATTGAGGATGAACTTACTTTCCGTATCTCAACTTCAAAACAAGGGCTATGACGTTTTCTTCATTAAGGAGAAAGTATATGTCAAACACCCGAGTTGGAAAAAGAAGGCCCAGATTGGAATTAGAAGTAACATGTTGTATAGGTTGCAGCTAGAATCACCAATGGCACTGATAGGCAATAATGGAGACAAAGATTTGAATGAACTATGGCACAGGAGGATGGGACACTTACACCATGGGGCTCTGAGAATTCTCAGGAAAATAGTATCCAGAGTTCCAGAACTAAGTACTGAACGAGATGATGTATGCAGAGGGTGCGCTCTAGGCAAGTATGCCAAAGCAACGTTTTCCAGAAGTAACAATAGGGCTAAAAGTGTGCTAGGATTGATACACTCAAACATTTGCAAACCAATCTCCACAAAATCTCTTAGTGGTGCTGAATACTTTGTCACCTTCATCGATAACCATTCCAAGAAGACTTGGATCTACTTTTTTAAAACCAAGGATGAGGTTTTCGGTCAATTCAAAGAGTTCAAGGCTCTAGTGGAGAATTTGACGGGAAAGAGGATAAAAGTGTTGCGCTCAAACAATGGTGGAGAGTACGTTGACAAATACTTCACCAATTTTTGCGCTAAGGAAGACATCAAAAGAGAGTGGACAACTCCCTACAATCTCGAGTAGAATGGAGTAGCAGAAAGGAAAAATAGGATTATTGTGGAAGCAACTAGGGCAATGTTGTATGATCAGGATATGCCTAAATTCCTGTGGGCAAAAGCATGCAACACGACAGTTTATGTCCAGAACATGACTCCTCACAGGGCATTGGGCAAAATCACTCCGGAGAAGGTCTTCACTGGGAAGACACCTAAAGCTAGTCATTTAACAATATTTGGGAGTTTAGTGTATTTCCATATACCCGAAGAGAAGAGAAAGAAATTAGATCAAATTGTTGAGAAAAGATATCTTGTGGGATATAGCGAGAATGCTAAGGCATATAGAGTCTATCTTCCAGGGAGTAGGAAGGTAGTAGTTCGGCGGGATGTAAAGTTCATGGAGGATAGAGCTTTCAAGAAATCCCGAGAAGTGCCCTTCGAGGAGCAGTCGAAAGACGAGCCGTTGGTCAAACCACTTCAACCAGTGGAAACCAATACCAGAAATTCTCCTGAAGAAAAAGCTTCAGAACAAGAGGAATCTCAGGAAGAGGAAGAGTTGATAGATGTGCCTACTACTAGTGGAAGAACGAGCCGGGAACTCTGACAGATTCTACGGGATGCAAAAGACTTCATTGGTGCACCCAGGAATAGTAAAAGGGAGCGAAGACAACCAGACAGATACCAAGCCTTAGTAGCTTAGGTTGGGGAACCTTCTAGTTTTCAGGAGGCCGTTCAACATCAAGTATGGGTGGATGCTATGGTGGAGGAATACAACTCTATAATGGTCAATGATGTCTGGGAAGTGGTACCTAGGCCTCAGGACAGATCAGTGGTAGGTTCAAGATGGATCTACAAGGTCAAATGTGTTGCAGATGACAGTGTGGAGAAATACAAAGCCAAGTTTTTGGCTAAGGGGTATACTCAAAAGGAAGGGATAGACTACGAAGAAATCTTCGCCCCAGTAGCCAGGCATACTTCTATTAGAACTGTGATATCTCTTGCAACACAGATGGGGTGGGAGATTCATCAGATGGATGTCAAGACGACATTCTTGAACGAGGAAGAGGAAGTATACATTGAACAACCAGAAGGTTTTGAGACACATGAGAAGAAATCTCATGTATGCAGATTAAAAAAAGCCTTGCATGGGCTTAAACAGGCACTTAGGGCATGGTATGGTCGAATTGATGGCTACTTGTAGAAGATGGGGTTCGTCAAGAGTGACTCAGACCCTAATCTCTACAATCTGGTTGTAGAGAATGAGCCTCTAATCCTAGTGTTATATGTGGATGATCTCTTCCTGACAGGATCATCCGGGCTCATCAAAGACTGCAAGAAGAACCTAGCCACAAAATTCGACATGAAGGATTTGGGACAGACGCATTATTTCCTGGGGTTGGACATTTGGCAGAAGAAGGGTGAGATCTTCCTTGGACAAGGGAGATATGCTACAGAAATATTGAAGAGATTCAGGATGCAGGACTATAGACCTATGGCTACTCCAATGATCAACAACTGGAAGAAGAATGATGCATTAGAAGATAACGACGTTGATCCCACTTGTACAGACAACTTATAGGGTCCCTAATGTATCTGGTCAATACGAGGCCAGACATTTGTTATGTTGTCAACAACCCTAGTCAGTTCATGGTGGAACCTAAGAGGACGCACTGGGCAGTAGCCAAACATGTTCTCAGGTATATACAAGGAACAATCGAGCATGGAGTATTGTACACTAGAGCCAATGACATCAAGCTGAGGGGGTTCACTAACTTAGATTGGGCTGGAAGTTCAGTAGATTGGAAAAGTACAACTGGGCACTGTTTCAACATTAGATCAGGAATGACCTCCTGGTGCAGTAGGAAACATAAATCCGTGGCTCTGAGCTCAGCGGAAGTAGAATATGGCAGTTAGCACAACTTCGTGCGAAGCCATATGGCTTAGGAATTTGCTTGTGAATCTATTAAGGAGAAGGATGGAAGCGACCAAGATCATGTGCGATAATCAAAGTTGCATTGAGAATCCAATATTTCATGATCAGTCGAAGCACATTGATATCAGGTGTCACTTTTTCAGAGACTGTCCAACAAGGGGCAGTACAGTTGAGATGCACTCCTACAGGAGAACAGGTGGTAGACATCCTCACCAAGGCTCTAGGAAGAACAAAGTTTGTTTATTTTAGGGAGAAGATAGGGATGGTAAAGAATCCATTTCAGTAGCAAAAATGGATAAGTGTCAAGAGTTACAGTGTAGCAGTTAGTAGTTGCAGTGTTATGAGCAACATGTTGAGAGGGAGCTGCAGTATAGGTGTGACGTGGCAGTGGCAGTGTTATGGGCAGGAATAGAAGAAACAGCAGTGTAGGGGATGTGAGGTAGCAGGCCAAGCATCAGCACAAGTACCAATGCAGAAGATCGGTGTGATGTTTCTATAGTGAAATATTGCTAGCGCACATTCCTTGCTAAGAGGGAGTGTTGATTTTTGGTAGCATAGGATGGGTTCTAGCCTTGAAATTTGGAGGAGAGGCTAAGGCACATGAGATCTCCAAGAACTAGAAATTGTTTTGAGAAATTCCACCTGGATGAGGAGTTATTAAAATAATTAATATTTTTAATGGGTTCTTAAGTCTAAACTAAGGAAAATAAAAATATTAATGGGTATTAATAAAGATAAGAGTGAGAAGCTTCTAAGAGACGAGGATCAAAGTTGTTTTAATCTTAGCTGTTGATTAGGGACTTAATCTCAATAGTTGATTCGTCAACAGGAAAAGTATAAGATAAGACTTGAGGATCATTTGGAGACACACTAGCGGATACTCAGTATCTCAAGGAAAATCGATTCTCAAGTAGAGGAGATCGACTTTAGAGGGAGAGTTGCAGGGTGGAGGAAGAGGGCATTAGCAGCAGGTAGTGACAGAGGAGGAGGTGGCGCAGGGACAGTGGGAGACAGTGCCGAGAGAGACACGGTCCAGAGGAGAGACGCAAAGCCTACACTCGCTGACGAAGAGGGATGCAGAGCCACTTAGAACCACGCTGGGCCACGCAAAGTGACGCAAAAGTGGGAGCAAGGTCTCCAAAGTGTCAGAAGGTTTCAAAGGGAAAGTCTCAGGTGTTTTCTTTCAGTTTCTCTGTAAAATAATTCCTTGTAAAAGCAATTGTTGTTTAAGATTAATAAAGCCCTCATCCGCTGCACCGGTTTTCCCACATTGGGTTTTTCCGGGGACAATTGTCCAAAAATAACTATGTTGATGTGATTGGTTCTTGTGCATGTATTTTTTCTCTGGGTAATTGTGTGATAACTGTAGTAGAATTTATTTTAATATTTACTGAAGGGATTTCGTAAATAACTTATTGTGAATAATAAGTAGGTGAAATAAATCAGTTGCAGTAGTAAAATTTCAGTTTAGAAATTTTCACACTTCTACCCCTGATGTCATGAAATTTAGTTGAGCTTCTTTCTTGTAGGGCGACAACCATCGATCACTTTCCTCCTTAGTTTGTCATGTCATTCCTTCATGGAAAGTGGCCTTCTTCATATCTGGAACCTTCATCATATGACTACTTCTTTCTCATCATGCTTCTTCTATCCACCATTTGAATGCTAGTTGTACTTGTATTTACAACTCCTGTTTGAGTAGCCCTGCATGAACTTATCCAGATATTATTCAAGAAATCAAAACATATTAAATCAAATCATACCTTACGAGATGGCTCTTCATCATGATATCTTGTAGTTATCAACATCTTGCATTCATGTTGACACATCTCCAAAGGATATCCAGTGTCAAGGGTCTTCATCGTTTCCATCAAAGTCTTCATATCTTTCTAGGAGATTACCTAATCAAGTCTTTTTGGTCTTTTGGATGTTGATTGCCTTCATCAGAGTTGCTTATCTCATGATCTCTTCCTTCTCCACACATTCCATTCCCATGTTCTTTCAATAAGGGTTTCTTAATTGTAGTTATATTATGTTGATTTTATCTAGTATGTCTTATGCCTTCCTGCATCCTTTCAGAGGAGGAGATCCTTTTTCCTCTTGATCACACTTCTTAAGATAGAAGTAATGATCCATGTTACCTGCAACCATATGACATGACATTATAATATTAAACACAAGCATACATACCTTATTTTACCTTTAGGTCATCTAGGCTTCCTTCAACAGCTTCCTTGATTGAAGTGTCTTCAACCCCTTGATCTGCTTCTTCTCTCATAACATCATCTATGAATTCCACAAGTTGGAGTTCTTGATGAAACACTTGCTTCTCCTCTAGATTAGTGAACCCTTCAATGAGGATTCTATCAGAGAATCTTGAGGATCTTTGTATATCCCCATCTGGCAAATGTTTCCTTTTTGACTTGATGTATGATGAGCCTTGTCCTGGATGACTTCTTCCTTTCCTGCAATGTCCACTGAGATTCTCAAGAGCTATATCCTACATGTTTGTCTGCCATGGATTTTGTCCTTCATGATTCCCATGGTGATGTCACGAGCTCTTGTTTCTAATGCTTCCATGATGCCAAGATGCATCTTATTATCATTGTCATATCTTATAACAAAATCTTATGATAGGACCCTTTTGTGAGGGATACTATCCCAATCATAGTAGAGATCTGTTACTCCCTCTTTCCTTGGCCCTTTTCTTCAGCTTCCTCCATCTATCCGGTGATATGAGCTTCCATAATCTTTCCATAATTTTGGCTATACTATTCTGTCTTGTTTGAGGACCAAACTTCCCTTTCCTTTCTGCACATGTTTTAGTCCTTTAACCTTTAATACTTTTGCCATCAACTTGTCTTTCTCTATTTAGCATAGAGACCATAAGTTGTCGAATGAGTTATCTCATGGATATTTGTTACCTTGATTATAAATCAATGGTGGTTATCTTCCTTCCTAGATCTTGTAGATGGGACCTTATGAAGATATCCTACATACTTTGATACACTTTACTTTCATGTAGATCAGATTTCATGTGACCTTCTTCATTGCACCTTCAGAGAGTGAGTTTTCCTTTGATGTCTCCAATATTGTCATATGAGGGGATCTTTCATAAGTATCCATTTCCATGAATTCAAATGAAACCTTTTGATATGTTCAATGACTTCAGCTACACAGAGGACTATGCCTATCTTCCTTCTTCATGCAAGGAATCTTGATGACCCGTCCAACCTATAGATGCCCTTGCAACCATGAAGTCATTTAACCAAATTGATTAATGAAAGTACTTACTAGAGATGTGAAGATGAAATCTTCACCTTGATCTTGTTGGAAGTGGTTGAAGCAGATGCATTGATGCTTCCTTAGGATGAGATCCTTGTTGTACTGATAGGAAGATTGCCTTCTTTTCCTTCGAGTTACCTTGACTTATACATCTGACAAACTGTTGATATACTTGGGATGGCACTGTATTGCTATCACATAAGTGAACTATGGAACCTTGTAGTATGCAACATCGTGTAGAACCTTAGAGTATTGAGGTTGCTTGCCATGATGTATAGAGACCCATTAGTTAATATTGTTGTATCATAGGTCTTCTTCATTTTATATTGAGTATTGTCCATACAAACTTCTATATATGCCCTCGAATATGTATCATCAAGCTTTGAGAATGTCGAGGTTGTTCCTTTTATAGAAAGGATTCAATTCGAGGTTGAAATCCTCACATTGTGGCACCGAGACTATAGGTAGAATGGGACTTGTGAAATAAATGTCGAATGGTTGTGTATATCCGAACAGAACTGCTGTATGAGCTCTCCTAAACAAGTCTTCTGCCTGCAATCATTTGCATCTTTTGTCTTAGTTTTCTGAGGCTGAGAATGTGGGAAGAATTCAAGTATAGGCCATCAAGCTGTGGGAGACTGTAATCTGAAAATGTGACTTTGTATACTGATCCTTGAATGTCTCTTTTAGCTGCCCTTCCTTTGACTTTAGCACCTTAGCTCTGATACCATGTTGAAGAATCTAGGGCAGTTATAGTTAATGTGATTCTTCTAGGCATGATAACTATTTGTGAGGTGTTTTCTATTTTTCTTCTTATTTCAATCTTCACTTATTATTTTTAGAGTGTGTCTTCTTTAGTTCATCAAATAGCTACCAAAATAAAGAGACAAAAACAAAATATGTTGGCATTCTGCCAAGGCCAAAGCCTCTCCCTCTTGGAAAGGAAAACCCGCACAAAATTCTTCTTATAGAGATTCCAATTGATGAATACCAAGACCTTGACCCTTGACCTATTATGCCACTCCAAGACGAAGGCACCAATCCTCTTCTTTGTCACTGCTGAGATCATCATCATTGTTGTACCATGACTGCTCCTTCACCGAGCTCACTACTACACCATGACTACTCCTTCATTGAGATCTTCATTACTATTGCAACCTTCATCGAGATCTTGACCTTATCTTTATTATGATCATGACTGATATGAATGCAACTTATGCATAGGACATGATTGTGCCTAGGATGTATGTTGTACCGAGATCCTTCTTATTATACCAAGACTATGAGAGGGTGCTACTATATGAGATCACTTGGATCCTTCACATCATACTTGAGCCACGATTATGACTGCATTAGATATCCTGAGATAGAGGTCTTCAAGACTTCAAGAAGGCCGATATTTCATCTGAGATACTCATTCGAAAACCACAGGTATCGTCCTCCATATGAAATATTGAACTGTTGCCTTTATCCTGTACCATTGTACCTTGTCCGAGATTCTTCCTGCACCCATCCGAGATAACAGAGACTTGTTCAAGTTTTTTTGTCCTTATTGTTCCATCAGAAGTTACAGAGGTATGTTCGAAATTCTGTCTTTGTGGTGACTTTAGCCGCATATTTATAGTTGTCTGTCCATGTATTCAAGCCAACATGAACATGTGAACTGTTGTGTCGTTTTATTCAGCCGACATGACCACATTTTTCATTTGCAGGATGACATGAATGTGTTATACATTGTTTTGCTTGCTGCCTTCTTCAAGAGGATTGTGCTTGTCTTTGGAGGGCTTCTAGACCTTTCTATAGACTTGTATACATTACACATAGGCTCAAGAAGAGCATGCCATTGGCTCTTTGACATCCTAAGGCTCTCAATGGGAGCTACTAATTAATAAACCTCTTGCTCATGAAACCCATGCAACAAGGAATAATAATAAATTCATTTTCTTGTTTACAAAAATCATAATTACAATGTCATGAAGACCGAACCTAGTTACACTTTCTTCTACATCCCACAACCTACTCCGAAGACTGTTTCTCAAAACAGTTAAGGGAGAGGTCAAATCTAGATTAGGCATTTAATCTAAAATTTACCAACATTCTTGCATCACACCTAGTTCTTAGGACTTGCATCCCATATAGGATAGTTTATCATATTAAGTAGCAGGTGTTGATCCAGTTACTTGGAATTAATTTACATTGAGCAAGAATTGTGACTCCATAAGGCACTCGTCTCCTACTTAAAATCTAATCTAACCATTAATCTTGCTAAATTTAACCAAGTAGCTAGGCCATTCATCTGTGTCTCCCAAACAAGTTGGTTCCCAACTTGTTTTCCTTCACCTCATTTGCATAGGGACTAACCCCCATAGCTTGCTATTGGGAGAGAGCTAAAACAGAGTGGGTGAGGATCAAAGTGACAGCCCCCACCTTGAGTGGTTATCGTCGTGCCTATACAATTCGGGCGACGACAAGTCCAAACCTAAAAGTCCTTTACAATGTGTCATGAGGGTATATTTATAGAAAAGAGGGTGACTTTTGGTCTACCCGTGACTCTTGGACTTCCTCATGACCTTTCAAATTCCTACTTGATTCTACTCTATCCTACCTTGCTATTCACAACAAAACAAATTGATCCTACTCTAACAACTTAGTAATAGACAATTCTAGGACATCTATATGCAACTGCTCCACGAGGTAGGTGCGCCAAAGCTTGTACTCAACAACTATTGCGGCCACCTTCAGCTGCTCTTCATCATGTTTGTGGAGGCATTCAAGGGCATCTGGAATGAGAGTGCTTCTCTTGACCTTGATTTGATTGGATAGAGTTACCAACTTTGTATACATCCTCACTGGCTCCACCACATACTATGTAATGTTTTCCTTCGTGACCTGTAAGTCTCCTGTGCTGGAAGCCTGCCTAAAAGGGTCAAGAAATGCTTGAATCTCCTGTAGGATTTCCTCCTGCTTCCTTACTTCTCCAACTACTCCAATGGAAGGAACCCCATGAACTTCAATCACAGACTCCAACCCACTCAACAAATGTTTGTAGGAGGCAAGAACCCTATCAACATCCCTAGCTAGCTTATCCCATGATTGGATCCTAATGCGTATCTGGACTTTTTTGTTCTAGGTGGTTATCCAAACCTTCTTTGGGAGAATAACCCTCGCCCTAAGTGGTTGTCACGATGCCTATACAATTCAGGCGACAAGAAGTCCAAAGCTAAAAGTCCTTTACAATGTGTCATGAAGGTATATTTATAGGAAAGAGGGTGACTTTTGGTCTACCTGTGACTCTTGGCTTCCTCATGACCTTTCAAATTCCTACTTGATTCTACTATGTTCTATCTTGCTATGCACAACAAAACAAATTGATCCTACTCTAACAACTGTTGGAATTTCTAAGTCTAACTATTAGAAATCCTTCCTGTACTTTCTGATTTATTTCTTCCTACTTGTTCTGTTAATTAACAAGTTATTTACCATGTAAATACTGAAAATAAATACAAGTGTAGTCTCAACACATATAGATCATCAACTGAAAGATAAACAAGCACACAAGTGACACCATTATTTTTGGAATAATGTCCCTGGAAAAGCCCAATGCGGGAAAACCAGTGCAGCTATCTGAGGGTTTTATTATTAAGCAGTTTCAGAATACAGTTAAGGTGCCAGAAACGGATCACCCAACAGAGAATGCCATCGGTAGAAGTACCTCTCAGTCGAAGACAGATATCAGCCCCAATTTGCCCCACGAAATCTCCCAGCGTCAACCTCTAGGGTCTCTGTTAGCCTCTCTGGGCCCTACGTCAGCCTCTGGAGCCTTTGCGTCTCCCACGCTAGCCCTCCTCAGAATCTGTGCAGCTCCAGGCTTCTTCTGAATGGCCTCTCGCTCGCTCTACGTCAACCCTCTCCCAGCTTCTACGCTGATGCTCCCGGTACCATCTCTGCCTCTCTGCTACTGCATTCACTGCCCCACAGCTGCAACTCTGATCAGTCCTTCAATTTCCTCAGCAAGCCCTGCCGCAGAAAATCGAATTCTTGATCAACACGGTGTGTTCTCCAAGTGACCCTCAAGGCTCCTCTTATACTTTTCTTGTTGACAATTCAACGGCTGAGATTAAGTCCCTAATCAATGACTAAGATTAAATCTGGCTTTATCCATGACTTTTGGACCATTCTAACTTGGTTTTATATTAATTCACATTAATATTTTATTTTCCCAAGTTTAGACTTCGATACTTCATTAAAAAATATTAATTATTTTAATATCTCCCAAACTGGTTAGATTCTACTCAAACCATTTCTCGATATTGGAGATCTCATGTGCTTTAGCCTCTCCACCAATTTTCGTGGCTAGAGCACGTCTGATGCTACCCCAAATCAACACTCGCTCTTAGCGAGGACTGTGCTCTAGTAATACTCCTCACTGAGCATCACCCTGATCATCCGGCATTGGTCCCTGTGCTGATGCTAGGCATGCTGCCCAATATCCTCTGCATTGTTGCATCATGTACTGCTACCCATGGCCCTGCACTGTAGCTCCCTCTGTCGCTCCATCCCCATCTGTCTCTACCAACATTCGCAAGTCCTACTACTCCTCTTTGGGGCTCTCGTAGCAAGTTATAATCCAAGAGGTTGGGCACCTCGAGGATCCTGCCCCTCATCCCCTGTAGTCCATCTGACTACAGCTCAATGTCTCCCCACTTCCTCTCAAGTGGCGCATGAGCACTCATGGCACAGTCATCATCTGTCTCCACTTCTTTCTCCGCCCTTGCTGGCACAGCCTTGGTCTCAGAAGCCTCTCCCTTGCTCTTCTTCCTTGGACATTGGCTTGCATAGTGACCCAGTTCCCCACAGTGGAAGCATTTGACCTTGTAGAGGTCTTTCTTCCGTTTCTCCTGCTTTCGCTCAGATGCTAGCGCAGCATCCTCCTCTTCCTCCTTCTTGATTCTAACCCCCTTTCTGCTGCTTCCCGCCTTGGTTAGCCTTCTGATCTCTTCTTGACAAAGAGCTGCCCACAGTTCCTCCCAATCTAGAAGGGTCGACTTGCCCAGTATGCTCTGGACAAATACCTCCCAATCCTTTGAGACTGCATTCAATGCGGTCCTCACCAACATCTCCTCATCCAATGTGGCCCCTATGGAAGTCAGCTGATTCCAGATCTCTTTCAATCGACATAGGAAGGTGTCTATCTGTTCTCCCTTATGCATTTGGTATGACCGCAACTAATTTTCTAGTAGCAACTTCCTCTGCATAGAAGTATGCTGATACAATTTCGTCATTCCTCCCACATCGCATTTCCCGTGTCCTTTTCGGCAATATGTGGTACCAGTGTTGCACACATCGCGATTTAATCGCGATAAAATCGGAAAATCGCGATTTTTTCAAAATGCCGATTCAAATCGCGATTTTTATCCAAAAAATCGGCGGAAATTTTTTTTAACGATTTTTATCGAAAAAATCGCGATTTTTTAAAAAATCGCGATTTTTTCGAAAAAATCGCGATTTTTAAGGAAAAAATCGCGGGAGGCGCGGGCAGCGGGGGTTTTATATGTAAAATCGATTTTTTGTTTATTCATTCAGCAGTCCGCCGCGGAGGAGAAGGAGGAGAAGGAGAAGAAGGGAGGGAGAGGGTTGTCGTCGCTTGTGGGAGCCGATTTTAGGAGGAATCCAAGCCAAGATCGCGAATTTGTCCATAAACCAGGTATGTAGATTAATTTTTTTTTGTTTTGGTTCTCTAAAAACTTTGTTTTTCATTGTTTTTAAAGAATTTTTAGAAATTTTTCATTGATTTGGGATGGGTTATTTGTTATGACTATGAGAACCAATTTTTGATTTTTATTTTCTCATTTTCTTTAAACATTGTTTATTTTTTTTTATTTTTCATTGTTTTTTGGGTTTAGAAATTCAAATTGGGATTTTGGAAATAATTAGCTTGTAATTTTGCAAATGCTAAATTGTAATTTGTATTTACTATTTACTATTATCATTTATGTAATCCTAAATTCCTATTTCCTAATCCTTATTTTTCCATAGGTTTGCAAATTCAAAATTCAAAAACAAACATGCCAAGGAAATTGGATCCTTTCTGGGAATATGGTGACCCTAAAACTCCGAATGATAGACAAAACTTGATTTGCAAGTTGTGTGGAAAGGAAATATTCGGGGGGGTGTACAGGTTGAAGTTCCACCTTGCACAAATCCCTGGACGTGATGTGGGGCCCTGTCTAAAGACAAATGCTGAAATTATCCAAAAAGCCATGAGAGCATTGGGAGAATTAGAGCACACTAGAGACGCCAAAGAAGAACTCAAAAGGCAACTAAGAAGGTCAGTTGAAGGAAGTGGGCCAAGTGGCACAGGTTCTACTGCAGCGTCAGTCAATCCGTTTGCTGCATCATCATATTTTGTTCCTCGAACCACACCTGGTTCACAACCAACTATCGGTTCAATGATGAAAAGAACTGAAAAAGAAAAAGCTGACAAGTTGATGACAAAATTTCTCCTCTGGAGTGATATTCCTTTCAGCATTATAAGGAATAATCCATTTTTCCAACCTACTCTTGATGCTGTTGCCAGTGTTGGCCCGGGGTACAAACTCCCTTCTCTTCATGATTTCAGAGGCCGGCTTCTTCAAGATGAAAAGCGTGACTGCACCCAAAGATTGGAGGATTTTAGGGCATCATGGGCACAAACAGGATGCACTGTTATGTCAGATGGTTGGACTGACCAAAAGGGGAGAACCCTTATAAACTTCTTGGTTAGTTGTCCCTTGGGGACTATGTTTATCAAATCTGTTGATGCAACTCATCAAATCAAAGATGCAAAAAATTTATGTGATTTGCTGGATGTGTTTATTTTGGAGGTGGGTGCAGAAAATGTTGTCCAAGTCATAACGGACAACGCTGCAAATTATGTTGCTGCTGGTAGATTGCTTATGGACAGGCATCCTACTTTATTTTGGACACCTTGTGCTGCCCATTGTATTGATTTGATGTTAGAGGACATAGGGAAAATTCCCTTTGTCAAAGAGGCTGTTGACTCATCAAAAACCATCACAAAATTTATTTACAATCACACATCTGTGCTTAGCTTGATGAGAAAATGCACCAACAACAAAGAGTTGGTGCGCCCCGCCATTACACGGTTTGCGACGAGTTTCATATCTCTTCAATCCCTCTTGAATTCTATGTGGGATTTGAAGAGAATGTTTGTTTCAGAGGAGTGGCGTTCTTCGCCAATGAGCCGCAAACCAGAAGGAGAGGCCGTCTGCAGACTTGTTTCATACCAAGAAGACTTCTGGGCGGGAGTGCAGGAGGTGTGCGCTGTCACAGAACCTTTGGTAAAGGTTCTTCGGTTGGTAGATGGTGAGAAGCCCGCAATGGGCTATTTGTATGAAGCCATGGATAGGGCCAAAGAAGCCATTCGGTCCTACTATGATGACAAGGGAGATGATGGGTTCCAGAGACAACTCCTTCTATGGAAGGTCATTGATGAGCGATGGAACAACACACTCCATCGTCCCATTCATGCTGCTGGCCTTTTCCTGAACCCTGCATTTTCTTATGCATGTGGGTTTAATTTTGATGTTGAGGTCGTGGAAGGATTATTAACCTGTGTCCAGAAGATGGTGAAAACTCCAGAAGAACGTATGGAGGTCTCTAGACAAATTGAGCAATATAAGTTGTCAGGTGGCACATTTGGCTTTGAGATGGCTATCAATGATAGGACGGTTAAAATCCCAGGTATTTTTTAGTTTGTAGTATGTACTTTGTAACTTTGTTTCAAATTTCATTGTTTCTTCAAATTCCATTTTTTTCTTATGTTTATTTAAAATTTTCTTTGTAATTTTGTTGTAGACGCATGGTGGAAGATGTATGGTGGCAGAGTACCCCTTTTGCAAAATCTTGCCGTGCGCATCCTCAGCCAAACATGCAGCTCCTCGGGATGTGAGCGCAATTGGAGTGTATTTGAAAAAATACACAACAAGAAGCGCAATAGGTTAACACTTAAACATTTAAAATATTGCAAATTTCCAAATAAATTTTTGAATTCATTAAAGTTTTAAACAATATTTTTTTTATAATATTAATTATTAATTTATTATTTCATGAACTTTGTACAGGTTGGAGTCCCATAGACTTAATGACATGGTCTATGTCTACTACAATCTTCGATTGTGGGTGAAACAACTAGAGAAGACACCTGATACGGAAGCCATCTCATTGGATGGGATTGACACCACTGCTGAATGGAGGGTTGAGACCGAGAGGCCTCTCATGGATCCCACTGAGGATTGGTTAGTGCAGGATGAGGGGGAGGAGGAGGGGGAGGAGGAGGAGGAGGAGGAGGAGGAGGAGCAGGAGCAGGAGCAGGAGGAGGAGGAGTTGGAGGAGCAGGAGGAGGAGGTGACACCGCCTACCCGGGCTACCCGGGCTACCACTACCACCAGTAGAGGACGTGGTCTCCGTCCACCTCAGCCTCTTGTAGCTGCTACTACTAGTTCTTCAGCTTCTAGAGCACGTCAGACTCCACTGCCATTTCCACCACCACAGGCACCAGCTTCTACATCTAGAGGGAAAGAGAAAGCTGTGCCATATTCTCGCAAGAGGGGCAGAGGAAATCAATAGGATTAGACTTTCATTTTATTGTATATGACATTATGACATGATGAGATACATTATCATATTTTTTGTTGATATTTTGAGGCTGAGTTGGACTTGGGACTCAGGACTTACTATTCAGGACATGATTCAATGTTATGTGTGATTTTAGCGCTAGAAATGATATTGAACATCTTATATATTAGTTTTTTTATCATATTTATGTGTCAATGTATTTATTTTATGTTGTAGATGGTTTAGATATTAAAAAAATTGAAAAAAAATGAAAAAAAATGAATATTTTTGTGCCAAACGATTTTTTCCGATTTTTTCCCGATTTTTTCCCGATTTTAACGATTTTTCCGATTTTTTCCCGGCGCCGATTAAATCCCGATCGCGATGTGTGCAACATTGTGTGGTACTACATGGTCCTTGACCCCGTCAAGGATGATGCTCTTGGTCCTCGCCATTGCTTGCTCATACTTTTCGTTCTCAACCGGGTCAACTGGGATCGCTATTGTGTTCAAGGCGAAGTGCTTGAGACGATTCGTGTCTAGAATGGACAATATCTTGGCCTTTCAGACTACGAAGTTTGAGGCTCCATCCAGTCTGTTCTAATCTCTTACCCCATTCACTGCCATTTCGCTACTCCTCTTTCGACTCTTCTAAGTCTCTCTGCTTCACTCCTGGAAGTTCTCGGTGTGACTCCCTTTGAGCCTCGATTTCCCTCCTGGAAACCCCTCTGCCAATGTCGAGATGCCCCCACTTCGATCGTTAGTGTAGCTACACCATTGATCCGGATTTCTTAGCTAGAAATCCTCAGCAGCAACTCCCTCCTCATTGGTCTTGACCTGTTAGGTACTGTTCTAACGACAGTACCCCACCAGCTTTACTCCACAACTTACCCACATCCTCCTATGCCCCAGCAAACTGAAGGTTAGAGCCTCTCGGCTTTGCGCAATCCTGGCACCAGCAAAATCCACACCTCCTGGCCACGGGTGTCAATCCTTCCTGACTGAGAAAGATGACCGAGCACTGCGTAGGTCAAGTCTGCTCTTCTCTGCCACTGGGTTGAAACTCTTCCCGGCTCGAACTGATGACGCAGGCACTCCATCACCCCTTCCTTGCTGCTTTTCCGCTAGGCACAACTTCTGTCACTTGGGACAGTTGTTTCTGTTGCCGCTGCTTTGCTTGACTAATGCCCTCAATTATCCTGTGATCTGCAACCATGCTCTAATACCATGTTGGAATTTCTAAGTCTAACTGTTAGAAATCTTTCCAGTACTTTCTGATTTATTTCTTCCCACTTGTTCTATTAATTAACAAGTTATTTACCATGCAAATACTGAAAATAAATAGAAGTACAGTCTCAACACATACAAATCATCAACTGAAGGAAAAAAAGCACACAAGTGACCCCGTTATTTTTGGACTAATGTCCCCGGAAAAACCCAATGCGGGAAAACCGGTGCAGCTATCTGAGGGTTTTATTATTAAGTAGTTTCAGAATACAAACTGGGTGCTAGAAATGGCTCAACCAACAGAGAATGCCCTCGGCAGTAGTACCTCTTAGTCGGAGACAGATATCAGTGCCAATCTGCCCAACGAAATCTCAAAGTGTCAGCCTCTGGAGCCTATGCGTCTCCCACGCTAGCCCTCTTTAGGCTCTGCGTCGCTCTTGGTTGCCTTTGGCTGCTTCTGCATGACCTCTCGCTAGTTCTACATCAACCCTCTCTCAGATTCTGCGTTGATGCTCCCAGTACTATCTCTGCCTCTCTGCTACTGCATTCAGTGCCCCTCAGCTGCAACTCTGATCACTCCTGTGATTTCCTCAGCAAGCCCTGCCCCAGAAAATCGAATTCTTGATCAACACGGTGTGTTCTCCAAGTGACCCTCAAGCCTCCTCTTATAATTTTCTCGTTGACAATTCAACGGCTGAGATTAAGTCCCTAATCAACGGCTAAGGTTAGATTTGGCTTGATCCATGACTTTTGGACCATTCTAACTCAGTTTTATATTAATTCACATTAATATTTTATTTTCCCTAAGTTTAGACTTAGGGACTTCATTAAAAAATATTGATTATTTTAATATCTCCCAAATTGGTTAGATTCTGCCCAAACCATTTATGGGTATTGGAGATCTCATGTGCTTTATCCTCTCCACCAATTTTCGTGGCTAGAGCACATCCGATGCTACCCCAAATCAACACTCACTCTTAGCAAGGACTGTGCTCTAGTAATACTCCTCACTGAGCATCACCCTGATCATCTGGCATCGGTCCCTCTGTTCATGCTAGGCCTGCTGCCCAACATCCTCTGCACTGCTGCATCATGTACTGCTACCCATGGCCCTACCACTTCCACTACTACATCTGTATGAAAGCTACCTCTGCATCCGTGCTGCTGCCCATGGCCCTACCACTGCCATTGCTGCATCTGCACTGCAACCCCTCTCATCATGCTGCATTGTGCTGCCCATAGCACTGCCATTGCTAACTACTGCACTGCAACTCAGTTACTGAGAAGTAAGTAACTGATCTCCCAACTTTGACATCTTTGTCAGGCTAGAAACACTCCCAATGTTGAAGCTCCCTCTGTCACTGACAAGTGCTCCCTCTCTGACCTTTGCGCTGCTGCAACAACTCTGTGCATCTTGCACTGCTGCCTCACGCTATCCTGGGTCTCTTGCACTATAGCTCCCTCTGTCGCTCCATACGCATCTATCTCTACCGACATCCGCCAATCTTGCTACTCCTCTTCGGGGATCTCGTAGCAAGTTATAATCCAAAAGGTTGGGCACCTTGAGGATCCTGCGCCTCATCGCCTGTAGTTTGTCTGACTACAACTCGATGTCTCCCCACTTCCTCTCAAGTGGCGCATGAGCACTCATGGCACAGTCATCATTTGTCTCCACTTCTTTCTCTGTCGTTGCTGGCACAACCTTGGTCTCAAAAGCCTCTCCCTTGTTCTTCTTCCTCGGACACTGGCTCACATAGTGACCCAGTTCCCCACAGTGGAAGCATTTGACCTTGGAGAGGTCCTTCTTCTGTTTCTCCTGCTTTCCCTTAGATGCTAGGGCAACATCCTCCTTCTTGATTCTGACCCCCTTGTCGTTGCTTCCCGCCTTGGTTAGCCTTCTGATCTCTTCTTGACGAAGAGCTGCCCACAGTTCCTCCCAATCTGGAAGGGTCGACCTGTCCAATATGCTCTGGAAAAATACCTCCCAATCCTCTAAGACTGCGTTCAATGCAGTCCTCACCGACATCTCCTCATCCAGTGTGGCCCCTATGGAAGTCAACTGATCCCGGATCTCCTTCAATCGACCAAGGAAGGTGTCTATCTATTCTCCCTTCTGCATCTGATATGACCACAACTAATTTTCTAGTAGCATCTTCCTCTGCACGGAATTATGCTGATACAATTTCGTCATTCCTCCCACATCGCATTTGCCGTGTCCTTCTCAGCAATATGTGGTACTACATGGTCCTTGACCCCATCAAGGATGATGCTCTTGGCCCTCGCCATTGCCTGCTCGCACTTTTCATTCTCAACCGGGTCTATTGGGATCGCTACCATGTTCAAGGCGAAGTGCTTGAGACAATTCTGGTCTAGAAGTGACAAGATCCTAGCCTTCCAGACTATAAAGTTTGAGGCTCCGTCTAATCTGTCCTGATCTCTTACCCCATTCACTGCCATTTCGTTGCTCCTCTTTCGACTCTTCCGAGTCTCTCCACTTCCCTCCTAGAAGTTCTCGGTGTGACTCCCTCTAAGCCTCGATTTCCCTCCTAGAAACCCCTCTGTCAATGTCGAGATGCCCCCACTTCAATCATTAGTGTAGCTGCACCACTGATCCGGATTTCTTGGCTAGAAATCCTCGACAGCAACTCTCTCCTCCTTGGTCTTGCCCTGTTAGGTACTGTTTTGACCACAGTACCCCACCAACTTCCTGTCTAGAATGGACAAGATCCTGGCCTTCCAGACTACGAAGTTTGAGGCTCCGTCCAGTCTGTCCTGATCCCTTACCACATTCACTGCCATTTCGCTTCTCCTCTTTTGACTCTTCTGAGTCTCTCTACTTCCCTCCTGGAAGATCTCGGTGTGACTCCCTCTGAGCCTTGATTTCCCTCCTGGAAACCCCTTTGCCAATGTCGAGATGCCCCCACTTTGATCGTTAGTGTAGCTGCACCACTGATCTGGATTTCTTGGCTAGAAATCCTCAGCAGCAACTCCCTCCTCCTTGGTCTTGACTTGTTAGGTACAGTTTTGATGACAGTACCCCACCAGTTTCACTCCACAACTTACCCACAACTTCCTAAGCCCCAACAAACTAAAGGTTAAAGCCTCTAGGCTTTGCACAATCCCGGCACCAGCAAGATCCGCACCTCCTGGCCATGGGCGTCAATCCTTTCTGACTGAGAAAGA
This sequence comes from Pinus tabuliformis, assembly GCA_031772625.1. Taxonomy (NCBI): domain Eukaryota; kingdom Viridiplantae; phylum Streptophyta; class Pinopsida; order Pinales; family Pinaceae; genus Pinus; species Pinus tabuliformis. The sequence goes on along the minus strand of CM062804.1, from coordinate 80,532,960 downwards.
TGACTAGGCACTGCATAGGTCAATTCTGCTCTTCTCTGCCACTGTGTTGATCCTCTTCCCAGCTCGAACTGATGACGCAGACATTGCATCACCCATTCCTTGCTGCTTTTCTGCTAGGAACAACTTATGTCACTTGGGACAGTTGTTTCTGTTGCTGCTACTTTGCTCGGCTGATGCCCCCAGTTATCCTGTGATTTGCAAACACGCTGTGATACCATGTTGGAATTTCCAAGTCTAACTGTTCGAAATCCTTCCTCTAATTTCTGATTTATTTCTTCCTACTTGTTCTGTTACTTAACAAGTTATTTACCATGTAAATACTGAAAATAAATACAAGTATAGTCTCAACACATACAGATCATCAACTGAAGGAAAAACAAGCACACAAGTGACACCGTTATTTTTGGACTAATGTCCCCGGAAAAACCCAATGCAGGAAAACCGGTGCAACTATCTGAGGGTTTTATTATTAAGCAGTTTCAGAATACAATCTGGGTGCCAGAAATGGCTCACCCAACAGAGAATGCCTTCGGCAGTAGTACCTCTTAGTTGGAGATAGATATCAGCCCCAATCTGCCCAACAAAATCTCCCAGCATCAGCCTTTGGAGCCTATGCGTCTCACACGCTAGCCCTCCTCAGGCTCTGTGTAGCTCCTGGCTGCTTCTACATGACCTCTCGTTGGCTCTGCATCAACCCTCCCCTAGCTTCTATGTTGATGCTCCTGGTACTATCTCTGCCTCTCTGCTACTGCATTCATTGCCCCACAGCTGCAACTCTGATCACTCCTTCGATTTCCTCAGCAAGCCTTGCCCCAGAAAATCAAATTCTTGATCAACACGGTGTGTTCTCCAAGTGACCCTCAAGCCTCCTCTTATAATTTTCTCGTTGACAATTCAACGATTGAGATTAAGTCCCTAATCAACATCTAAGATTAAATCTGGCTTGATCCATGACTTTTGGACCATTCTAACTTAGTTTTATATTAATTCACATTAATATTTTATTTTCCCTAAGTTTAGACTTAGGGACTTCATTAAAAAATATTAATTATTTTAATATCTCCCAAATTGGTTAGACTCTGCCCAAACCATTTATGGGTATTGGAGATCTCATGTGCTTTAGCCTCTCCACCAATTTTCGTGGCTAGAGCACATCCGATGCTACCCCAAATCAACACTCCCTCTTAGCAAGGACTGTGCTCTAGTAATACTCCTCACTGAGCATCACCCTGATCATCCAGCATCGGTCCCTGTGTTGATGCTAGGCCTGCTGCCCAACATCCTCTGCACTGCTGCATCATGTACTGCTACCCATGGCCCTGCCATTGCCACTGCTGCATCTGTACGAAAGCTACCTCTGCATCCATGATGCTGCCCATGGCCCTGCCATTGCCATTGTTGCATCTGCACTGCAACCCCTCTCATCATGCTGCATCGTGCTGCCCATAGCACTGCCATTGCTAACTGTTGCATTGAAACTCAATTACTGAGAAGTAAGTAACTGATCTCCCAACTCTGACATCTTTTTCAGGCTAGAAACACTCCCGATGCTGAAGCTCCCTCTGTCGCTGACAAGTGCTCCCTCTCTGACCTCTGCATTGCTGCAACAACTTTGTGCATCTCGCACTGCTGCCTCACGCAATCCTGGGTCTCTTGCACTGTAGCTCCCTCTGTCGCTCCATTCGCATCTATCTCTACTGACATCTACCAGTCTTGCTACTCCTCTACGAGGCTCTGGTAGCAAGTTATAGTCCAAGAGGTTGGGCACCTCGAGGATTCTGCCCCTCATCGCCTGTAGTCCGTCTGACTACAACCCGATGTCTCCCCACTTCCTCTCAAGTGTCGCATGAGCACTCATGGCATAGTCATTATCTATCTCCACTTCTTTCTCCGCCGTTGCTGGCGCAACCTTGGTCTAAGAAGCCTCTCCCTTGCTCTTCTTCCTCGGACACTGGCTCGCATAGTGACCCAGTTCCCCACAGTGGAAGCATTTGACCTTGGAGAGGTCCTTCTTCCGTTTCTCTTGCTTTCCCTCAGATGCTAGGGCAACATCCTCCTCTTCCTCCTTCTTGATTCTGACCCCCTTGCCGCTGCTTCCCGCCTTGGTTAGCCTTCTGATCTCTTCTTGACGAAGAGCCGCCCACAGTTCCTCCCAATCTGGAAGGGTCAACCTGCCCAGTATGCTCTGGACAAATACCTCCCAATCCTCTAAGACTATGTTCAATGCGGTCCTCACCAACATCTCCTCATCCAGTGTGGCCCCTATGGAAGTCAACTGATCCCGGATCTCCTTCAATCGACCGAGGAAGGTGTCTATCTGTTCTCCCTTCTACATCTGGTATGACCGCAACTAATTTTCTAGTAGCATCTTCCTCTGCACGGAAGTATGCTGATACCATTTCGTCATTCCTTGTACATCGCATTTTCCATGTCCTTTTTGGTAATATGTGGTACTACATGGTCCTTGACCCCGTCAAGGATGATGCTCTTGGCCCTCGCCATTTCCTGCTCGTACTTTTCGTTCTCCATTGGGTCAACTGGGATCGCTATCGTGTTCAAGGCAAAGTGCTTGAGACAATTTCTGTCTAGAATGGACAAGATCCTGGCCTTCCAGACTACGAAGTTTGAGGCTCTGTCTAGTCTGTCCTGATCTCTTACCCCATTCACTGCCATTTTGCTACTCCTCTTTCAACTCTTCCAAGTCTCTCTACTTCCCTCCTGGAAGTTCTCAGTGTGACTCCCTCTGAGCCTCGATTTCCCTCCTGGAAACCCCTCTGCCAATGTCGAGATGCCCCCACTTCGATCGTTAGTGCAGCTGCACCACTGATTTGGATTTCTTGGCTAGAAATCCTTGGCAACAACTCCCTCCTCCTTGGTCTTGCCCTGTTAGGTACTGTTCTTACCACAACACCCCACCAACTTCACTCCACAACTTACCCACAGCCTCCTATGCCCCGCAAACTGAAGGTTAGAGCCTCCAGGCTCTGCGCAATCCCGGCACCAGCAAAATCCGCACTCTCCTGGCCATGGGCGTCAATCCTTCCTGATTGAGAAAGATGACCGGGCACTGCATAGGTCAATTTTGCTCTTCTCTGCCACTGTGGATCCTCTTCCCAGCTCGAACTGATGACGTAGGCACTACATCACCCCTTCCTTGCTGCTTTGCCGCTAGGAACAACTTCTGTCACTCAGGACAGTTGTTTTTGTTGCTGCTGCTCTACTCGACATATGCCCTCTATTATCCTATGATCTGCAACCACGCCCTGATACCATGTTGGAATTTCTAAGTCTAACTGTTAGAAATCCTTCCTGTACTTTCTGATTTATTTCTTCCTACTTGTTCTGTTAATTAACAAGTTATTTACCATGTAAATACTGAAAATAAATACAAGTACAGTCTCAACACATACAAATCATCAACTGAAGGAAAAACAAGCACATAAGTGACATTGTTATTTTTAGACTAATGTCCCCGGAAAATCCCAATGCGGGAAAACCAGTGCAGCTATCTGAGGGTTTTATTATTAAGCAGTTTTAGAATACAATCTGGGTGCCAGAAATGGCTCACCCAATAGAGAATGCCCTCGATAGTAGTACCTCTCAGTCGGAGACAAATATCAGCGCCAATTTGCCCCATGAAATCTCCCAGTGTCAACCTCTAGGGTCTGTGTCAGCCTCTTTGGCCCAGTGTCAGCCTCTCTGGGCTCTGCGTCAGCGTGCATCTGCATCTCCGACACTAGCTCTCCTCAGGCTTTGCACAGCTCCTGGCTGCCTCTGCGTGGCCTCTTGCTGCTTCTGTGTGGCCTCTCTCTAGCTCTGCATCAACCCTCTCTCGGCTTCTGCATTGATGCTCCCGGTACTATCTCTGTCTCTCTGCTACTACATTCACTGCCCCTTAACTGCAACTCTGATCACTCCCAATTTCCTCAGCAAGCCTTGCCCCAAAAAATCGAATTCTTGATCAACACAGTGTGTTCTCCAATTGACCCTCAAGCCTCCTCTTATACTTTTCTCGTTGACAATTCAACCACTGAGATTAAATCCCTAATCAATGGCTAAGATTAGGTCTGGCTTGATCCATGACTTTTGGACCATTCTAACTCGGTTTTATATTAATTCACATTAATATTTTATTTTCACTAAGTTTAGACTTAGGGACTTCATTAAAAAATATTAATTATTTTAATATCTCCCAAACTGGTTAGATTCTGCCCAAACCATTTTTGGGTGTTGGAGATCTCATGTGCTTTAGCCTCTCCACCAATTTTCGTGGCTAAAGCACATCTGATGCTACCCCAAATCAATGACAACTTAGTAATAGACAATTCTGGGACATCTATATGCAACTGCTCCATGAGGTAGGTGTGCCAAAGCTTGTACTCAACAGCGTTTGCGGCCACCTTCGGTTGCTCTTCATCATGTTTTTGGAGGCATTCAAGGGCACTTGGAATGAGAGTGCTTCTCTTGACCTTGATTTGATTGGATAGAATTACCAACTTTGTATACATCCTCACTGGAGCCACCACATACCGTGTAATGTTTTTCTTCGTGACCTGTAAGTCTCTTGTGCTCAAAGCTTGCCTGAAGGGGTCGAGAAATGCTTGAATCTATTGTAGGATTTCCTCCTACTTCCTTACTTCTCCAACTGCTCCAATGGAAGGAACCCCATGAACTTCAATCATAGACTCCAACCCACTCAACAAATGTTTGTAGGAGGCAAGAACCCTGTCAACATCCCTAGCCAGCTTATCCCGTGATTGGATCCTAATGCATATTTGGACTTTGTCATTTTGGGTGGTTATCCAATCCTTCTTTGGGAGAATTGTCGGTGCTTCTGGATACTTATTTTTCCACTCATGAATGTTGTTGAGAGTTGTGATAGCTTGTTTTAGCATGGCGGACTTTTCCTTCGTGTCGATCTGTATGGCTAGGATAGGGGACATGGTGTGATGTAGCTTCGACATCTCCTCATATACCACTGCCATGACTTCTCTAAGGGTCTCAACTTCCTCCTTGATTGATGCCTGTATTTCTTTTGTGCTTGAGTGAGCAAGGCGCAGGCCTTTATTTTCTTCCTCGAGCCTTTTCCTGTCTTCTTCTCACTTGGTAGCTCTAGCCTCTCTACACAGATGCATAGAGCTTGCCTTGAAGTTCTGTGATCTGCTTGCTCATTCTTCCTACATTTAACTTGGTTGTTGCCCCTAGTTTTCCACAACCTATAAGGTTGACACCACAACAATTGGAAGAAAAAAGAGCAAAAGGGCTTTGTTACAGTTGTGATAGCAAATACACTAAAGGTCATAAGTGTGCTGAGAAGAAATTATTCTACATAGATTGTGAAGAGGAAGAAGAAACGGAGCAAGAAAGGTCAAAAGAAGAGGATATACTCCAGAAACAAAGCCTAGATAAAGAAGAAATGAATCCGACCATATCTTGTAATGCATTGGCAGGAATTACCACTCCTCAAACCATCAAGATAGAAAGACAAATCAAGAAGAAAAAGGTAATAGTGTTGATTGATTCAAGTACCCACAATTTTATTCATTGTAAGGTAGCAAAAGAATTGAATTGCTTCTGATATCCAACACCAGAGTGTCAAGTGATGGTTGGAAATGGAGGAACAATAAATTGCTCTGGAAAGTGCCATAATATCAAGCTATCCATGGGAGAATATGTATTGACTAGCCCAATGCTTTCCATTCCAATGGGAGGTGCTAACGTTGTACTAGGAGTCCAATGGCTACAATCCTTGGGTACAATAGCTTTTAATTTTCAAGAAATTTTCATGATATTTTCTGTGGAAGGAAAGGAAGTTGAATTAAGGGGTATTATAGGGAAACCGGGAAAGATAATCAGCTCTAACAGTATGACAAAGCTTCTAAAAAAGGAACAAAGAGGTGTAATTGCACAATTATGTTCGCTAGATGTTTCCACGTTGGAATCATCTATTTCTCCAGATCTCCAAAAAGTCTTGGACAATCATTCCAAGGTATTTGAGACTCCCAAAGGTCTCCCACCTATTCGTGATCATGATCATGCTATTCATCTGATTCCAGGAAGTGTTCCTCCAAACATCAAGCCATACAGATATCCCTATGCCCAAAAGAGTGAAATTGAATGTATGGTTACAGAAATGCTAGAGGCTGGTATAATTCAACCGAGTCAAAGTTCTTTCTCTGCTCCAGTAGTATTGGTGCACAAGAAGGATGGATCATGGCGCATGTGTCCGGATTATAGGGAGCTCAACAAGCTCACTATTAAAGATAAGTTTCCCATTCCTGTCATTGATGAATTACTTGATGAATTGCATGGATCAATTTACTTCACCAAGTTGGATCTACGTTCAGGATATCATCAAATCAGAATGAAGACTGAAGACATCCCGAAAACAGCATTTAGAACTCATGAGGGTCATTATGAATTTTTGGTCATGCCTTTTGGCCTTACCAATGAACCTTCAACATTTCAAAGTTTCATGAATTCCATTTTCAAACCATTCCTTAGAAAATTTGTGTTAGTATTTTTTGATGATATACTAATCTACAGCAAGTCTTGGAAGGATCATGTTGAACATGTTGACAAGGTGCTACAACTATTGGAGGAGAAACAATTATATGCAAAAAGATCCAAATGTTTCTTTGGAGTACAAGAGGTGGAATATCTGGGTCATATTGTATCTCATGAAGGAGTTAAGGCAGACCCTAGCAAAATTAAAGCCATTAAGGAATGGAAAATCCCCACATCCATAAAGCATCTGCGAGGATTTCTTGGGTTGACAGGGTATTATCGCAAGTTTGTTAAGAATTATGGAAGAATAGCAGCACCTATAACAAAATTATTGAAAAAAGATGCATTTTCATGGACTACAGAAGCAACAAAGGCCTTCGAGCATCTTAAAGAGGCAATGTGTTAAGCACCGGTCTTAGCTACACCAGACTTCACAAAAACCTTTATTGTGGAATGTGATGCTTCAGGAAATGGAATTGGTGTTGTTTTAATGCAAGATGAAAGACCCATTGCTTTTGAAAGTCATCCAATCAAGGGAAAGTTTTTACACAAACTATTTATGAGAAGGAAATGCTGGCAATAGTCCATGCACTTAAGAAATGGCGACCCTACCTAATGGGAAGACACTTCAAGGTAAAAACGGATCATGATAGCCTTAAATACTTTTTAGAACAAAGATTATCCTCTGAAGAGCAACAAAAGTGGGTCACAAAGATGTTGGGTTATGACTTTGAAATCATCTACAAAAAAGGGAAGCAAATGTGGTGGCAGATGCACTCTCAAGAAAGGATGAGGATGTGGAAGCATTGCTGTGCGCCATTTCTATTATCCTACCAGATTGGATAAACAAAGCAAGGGAGGAATGGAAGAACAACGAAGAAGTGTGGGCACTTATTCAAAAGTTACAACAAGACTCCAGTACGTCTGATACATGTAGCTGGCAAAATGATTCGTTATGGTATAAAGATCGCTTATACCTTTGTAAGAATTCCCAGCTAAAACAAAAGATTCTTATGGAATTGCACACTTCTCCCTTAGGAGGGCACTCAGGATTTTTAAAAACTTACCACAGGGTTAAGAAGGAATTTTTTTGGGAGGGCCTTAAATTAGATATTCAAAAGTTTGTGGCGGAATGTTTGGTTTGCCAACAAAATAAAGTTGAAACAATTAAGACTCCAAGTCTATTACAACCTTTATCCATTCCAAGCCAACGTTGGGAGGAGGTTTCGATGGATTTTATCACAGGTTTACACAAGTCTGAGGGAAAGAGTGTCATCATAGTGGTAGTTGACAGACTTACCAAGTATGCACACTTTTGTGCATTATCACATCCATTTAAAGCCAGTACAGTTTCTACTCCATTTATGGAAACAATTCAAAAGCTACATGGAAACCCAAAGATTATTGTAAGTAACAGAGATCCCATTTTCACTGGAAATTTTTGGACAGAATTATTTTCTTGTCTTGGTACTCAGTTAGCTCATAGCTCATATTATCATCCTCAATCTGATGGTCAAACTGAGATAGTAAACAAATGTTTGGAAGGATATCTTCGTTGCTTTGTATCTGATAAACAGACACAATGGGTCAAATGGTTGCCTCTGGCTGAATGATGGTATAACACTTCCTTCCATACAGCAACAAAAATGACCCCATTTATGGCACTTTATGGATATCAGCCACCATCCATCACATCATATTTAAGAGAATTCTAAGGTTCAAGTAGTGGAACATCACATCGAACATCAACAACAAGTCCTCCAACTCTTAAAGGATAACCTCGTGTTGGCACAAAATAGAATGAAACAACATGCAGATCAACATCGCAGCAAAAGAAGTTTTGATGTAGGTGATTGGGTATTCCTATGGCTACAATCATATAAGCAAATGTCCCTCAAGCAAGCTAAGAAGGATAATAAATTATCACCAAAGTATTATGGTCCGTACAAGGTGTTGCAAAAGATTGGTACTATGGCATACAAATTGGAGCTTCCTGCAGCTCCTCAATTGCACCCAGTTTTCCATGTTTCATGTTTAAAGAAGGTTATAGGCGACAAGCTCCCAGTTCAAACAATATTGCCAGAACTTGACAAGGAAGGAAAAATTATATTGGAACCAGAAGCAGTCATAGAAACAAGAACTCGACAGTTACGAAATCGATCAATTTCGGAGTATCTTATTAAGTGGAAGAACTTATCCGCTGAAGATTCCACATGGGAGGACGAGAATTTTATACAGAAGCATCCAGAACTACTCAAGTGTTCAGGACAACACTTTTTTGAAGGAGAGGGGCATGTTGGGTCCCTATAATACTAGTGATTACCCCATTACTATTGTAGTTGTATCCCTTATTAATATTGTTGTGCCCCTATTGTCCCCATATTGTTATCACTGTGCCCCATAGAATCCCTCTATTGTTATTTTTGGGGCTTTATATTATTATTGTTAGGTCGGCTAGGTTATATTGTGACTCCTTAGAGTCCTATATATAGAAAGGAGGTTTTGTCATTTGAATCATCGAAGAATTGTTCATTTGTGTAATGTAAAGGAGGTTTCCCCCTCGAAGAGGTTGAATTCTAAGGCGTTGATCTCTCTTTTCTATCTTTTTGTGAGCTGGTTTCATAACAATTATATTATTATGCAGTCTATCTAAGTACAACTGGGTGTTTAACCAACTCATCCAATAGAGAATAATCTCGGTAGTAGTACCTCTCAGTCGTAGGCAGATGTTCCGACTGAAACCTCGGATAAACACTCCGTCAGCTCCTAGCTCCAATCTGCCCCAAGAAAACCCCAGCGTCAGCCTCTAGGGACTGCGTCAGCCCTTTCTAGCCCAGCGTCTGCCCAATGTCACCCTAGCTCACCTTGCGTCAGCCTCTGGAGGCACTGCGTCACCCACGCTGGCTCTCTGAGGCACTGCGCAACTCCTGGCAGGCTCTGCGTGAACCTCTAGTTGGCTCTGCGTCCCTCTCTCCCGGCTTCTGTGCTGATCCTCCCGGTACTATCTTTGCCTCTCTGCTTTTGTATTCACTGCCCCTCAACTGCAACTCTGATCATTCTTTCAACTTCCTCAGCAAACCTGGCCCCTAAAAATTGAAATCTTGATCAACTCTGTGTGTTCTCCAAGTGACCCTCAAGCCTCCTCTTATACTTTTCTCATTGACGAATCAACGGTTGAGATTAAGTCGCTAATCAATGGCTAAGATTAATTCTAGCTTGATCCATGACTTTTGGACCATTCTAACGTAGTTCTATATTAATTCATATTAATATTTTATTTTCCTTAAGTTTGGACTTAGGGACTCCATTAAAAATATTAATTATTTTAATATCTCTCAAACTGTTTAGAATCTGCCCAAACCATTTCTGGGTATTGGAGATCTGACGTGCCTTAGCTTCTCCATCAAGTTTCGAGGCTAGAGCACATCCGATGCTACCCCAAATCAACGGTAGCTCTGTCTCTCTTTTCCCAATGGGCAAATTTGACCCAACAATGTTGCTAACTTGGTCATCCCCACTGGTAGGTCTAGACAACTCTGCCTCCCTCAACCCACTGCATAAGGGTGACTAATAACGCTGTAGATCCCATCAGTGTGCCTTTGAAGCGAACTGTGCTGAAATCCCAATGTGTGGTCTCTATGCTGCCCCTCATCAATGACTAGCCCAAAGGATGGATGCACATCCTCCTCCATCATGGACTCAACACAGGTCTCTGACTGCTCGTCCGTCGACAACCCAACATGCAAGACATGCTCCCCAGTCAACTGTAGCTGACTGTCGTCTAACAACTCTGTTGTAGATTTGGATTCCTCTGTACCTATTGACTCCTCATCAATAATGGGGATGTCTCCCGACACCTCATCAACCTAGGGTTCGCTACTATCACCTAAGAACTCGGTCACAACCCGGGATACCTCATCAATGGATACCTCAACAACAGATAACATCTCATCAACGAGTGTACACTCAATTGTCTCATTGCCAATCATGGCCCCTTGAACTACTCTCTCATCTTCTTCCTTAATCCTCTTCATCATCCCAACATAAGTCCACTGAATCCCCATTGGTTTGTGCATGCCTTTTGGTTCACATAACTCCCAAAAAGAGAGGGACGCTTGAATGTCATGACCCAACGCTTGGTATGCCCTCCAATTTGATTCCAATAACTCCATATCAATTGCAATCATGTCTTTCCATCTTGATGCATTACCCATAATTTTGGGCATAGTGGATTTGTTGTATAATTGAGAATGATCCTGATTCTCAATTATGGAACGAATCAAGTTCTCCCCCACATCAATCATCATTTGTTGCATCCTAATCACCTCATTCAAGGTTACTGCCATGTTGTTTGATTCTAATCTTTCTTTGGATTCCATGATTTCTTAGTTTTTATTTTGGTCTTGTCATAGAATGAAAGTTTTCCCATAGGCTGAGCCAAGATTATGGCTCCGATACAACTGTAATGTTCCAAAAAATAAATAATAGTGCTAAACAAGAAAAATACACATACGACACAAAAAAATTCAGACAACAATTAAACACCCATACAATTGCACCAAAACTACACCAAACTGAGCCATTTTATTATCAAAGGAGAGTACAATGCATGGAATGTGTGCACTTGGCTTGCCAAAGCAAGCTAAACAATCCCAGGTAAGAAAAATGTTGCCCAGATGCAAAGGAAAGACTTCTCCTCAATGTTCTGTGTTGGCCCTAGAAATTCTACCACTGCTGGCTGGATGAAACCCCTGTTTGAGCCTCCAAAAGTGCTTTTAAATTTCTGCCAAATTAATCTTGAAGTCTCCACCAAAAACCCAGAAAGCGTTTGGCCTATCTCCAAGCCAAAGTCGAACCCATAAAATGGTGCAAATTGTTTAGCTAACTTGCAATTCGCCCCATTATAAGAATTAGGATTTTAGGCCCACATATCGCCTGGGAAATTATGAAATTTTAACTGCGAACTCCTCTCACAAAACCTAGCAAAACCCATAAATGGTTTGGCCTGGTTTTGACCTTTCAAAATCTACCCCCAAGAGGGCACTGCACAATCCCTAGCAATTATGCACTGCCTGCTGCAAATATACATCTGAAAATCCCACCTCCAGTGCTCAGAAAATTTTGCAAATTTATATCTTGGGTCCTTGTCAAAAACCCAGAAAACCCATAAATGGTTTGGCCTGGTTTTGACCTTCCAAAATCGACCCCCAAAAGGCCTTACGCCCTTCAAATCTGTTGAAGCACACTGCCTGCCAATACACCAGCAAAATCCCCCTCTAACACTCTGGAAATTTAGCAATCAACTCCACCAATACTTCCCTTATTTCTCCCAGCAAGCAATAGCCCTCCGGCAGAATGCTGCAATGGCCACACTAGATACACTACTGCATCTTCTAGAAATATGCACTACTAGGGTGAACTGAATACAAATGCTGGAAATCTCTCTTCAAATCGCTTCCAGATGATAATGGATGAACCTCTCTAGGGTGGCACTCGAAGTCCCCTGAAGAAAGGGTAAGTTCTCCGCTTGGAAAACTCTTGCTAAACAACAAGTGACCCCGCTAAACAACTCGAGCAACATAATCAAATTCAATAAGCCAAGAATGCGAAATAAAGTGTGTTTCCTTCCTTTTATAACTTCTGTGGAGCCTTTCTTCCCGCTCATGCATTTCGAATCATTGTCTTAGGTAGTGCATATTTCTTATGTTGGTGGTCCCCACATATCATTAACAAAACAAAATAATATAGAATTAACTTGCCTCTAGCTCCTAAGTCTTATATCAAAAATCAAATGGGCCCCGTCTTCATTAAAATTGGCCTCCAAAATGTAGAAATAAATCTTGTTCCAAAATAATTTAGGAAGGGACATTACATATTGCTCCCCCAGTGAAGCCCCCGTGGACAAGGGAAGCCCAAACCTTGGGTGTATGGATGTTAGGAGGGAGCATACGTGGATGCATGAGTTACCTCGACCTTTGTTTTTCCACCCCTCATTTGCCTTTTGATTTCTATTGATTTTTCTTTTGTATTACTGCTCAAAGCTCTCAGGATAAGAGCATGCTTTGTATGATGTGGCTTTATTATCCCCTTAAGGTATGATTGGTATGATGGTGGGTCAGCTCACCGCCCACCAAGGATTGGGACATTCAAGGATTCCTTTCCATAATGTGGTAGGGCATAGTTGGCCCTAGGAATCTGGTGATGGCCATAGATGAAGGGGTAGAGCTCATGCTTGGCTTTTGCCCAAGTGGTTTTGTGTGTGTCTCGACCATCTTTTGCATTTTGTGGTATTATTTCCCTTTGTATGTGGCCATGACATGCTTTTATTCTCTCTTTTTTTTTTATTGCATCAACCTCTGGGAAATTGTTCCAATCTCGACCCAAGGCGTGGACAAAGGGAAGAGGATGCTAACACCTTATGGACCCAAATGGACAAATGTGGACCCAGATAGGAAAATGTGAAAAGGGCTTGTAATGAGCAAAGGGGAGTGAAATATATGGTATTGGGAAGCAGGACCACGCAACCAAAATCAACGTTTCTCATACAATGTCTGTCCTAAAGCTAAATAGCCAATAAAGGATATCCCACGAGAATGGGATTCAGGATTAACCGCCCAATTAAGATAAGGGCACAAAAGTACAACCAAAGCCCTTCCTCCATCCAAGTCACCCAATAATCCATACCTAAGTGTGCCCAAGAAAAATAAGCATAAGCACTCAAATGCATAATGAAAAATCATACCTTCAAGATTGGATGGCCCACCTTCAAATATACGATCAAGACAAATGGGTGAGGAGACATGATGGTTGGCTCAAGCAGCAGAGATAAAGTAGCACATTAAAGCTATCAGGTGGTTATCGGGGCTGCTAGCTGAAGACAAATCTAGGAGAAAAATTTCTCCAATGGGGTCACCCACTGGTGGTGAGTAACAGGAACCACTGATCCATAATCTTGGTCGGTACTCTTGACCTAGAGTACTCTTGGTTCACCATTCTTTGGGTTGGTACCTATGACCCCTTGGTGAAACTCCAAAGGCCACACTCTACATCAGCAACTGGGCTTAATTCTAAATGAGCTCCTCATCCTATCTGGAGAGACTGAGCCTGATCCTGAAAGCCAAGCACTCAACTGAGTGATCCTAGGCTTCTAAGACCATCCTCCCTAACTGGTCAACATCTTTGGCACAGGAAGAATGACTACCCATGATGCTATTATATCAGCACTCCCTCTCAACAAGAGGGGCATTCTCCACAAGCCCAAGCTTGTACCTGAAGTATATGAACTTCGCTCAGGATAGAGGCTTTGTCAAAATATTAGTTGTCTGTTGATCAGTGGAGATGTACTTGAGCTTCACGTCCCCCTTCTACACCACGTCACAAATGCCTTTACATCTGTGAGGAAAGTAGTCTTTACATCCATCTGATGTAAATTCCAACCCAAAGAAGCAACAAGAGAAATAATGGATCTAATAGAAGTGTACCTAGCAACTGGAGCAAAGGTCTCATCATAGTCTTCTCCCTCTTTTTGGCAGAACCCTCTAGCCACAAATCGCGCCTTGTATTTGTCAATATTACCATCTGCTGCGTGCTTGATCTTGTATATCCACTTGGAAGTCACCACATACTTCCTTTCGAGTTTTGGCACAATCTCCCATACATCATTCTTCATGATGGATTAGTATTCTTCAATCATAGCATCCTTCCACACTTGTTGGCTAGTTGCTTCTTTATAAGTGGAAGGTTCTGCATCAATGAGATTAGTCATAAGAGTTGCATAACTAGAGAACCTTTTAGGTCTCTTACTTTCTCTGGATGTTACATGTGGAGTTGCATGTCCTTCTGCTTCTTGCAAGGTAGATCTAAGCCATGCTGGTATTTTCCTGATCTCAAGAACAATAATTGGTTCTACAGGTTCACAAGACCCTTCTAGCTCTACAGGTTGTGTTGAAGTTTCTAAGTCTAACAATTAGAAACCCTCCATGTACTTTCTGATTTATTTCTGCCTACTTGTTTTGATTAATTAACAAGTTATTTACCATGTAAATACTGAAAATAAATACAAGTACATGCTCAACACATTACAAATCATCAACTGAAGGAAACAAAACAAGAACACAAGTGACACCGTTACTTTTGGACTAATGTCCCCGAAAAAACCCAATGCAGAAAAACCAGTGCAACTACCTGAGGGTTTGATTTATTAAGCAGTTTCAAAATACAATTTGGATGCCAAAACCGGCTCACCCAACAGAGAAAAAATCTCGACAATAGTACCTCTCAATCAGAGACAGATGTTCTGGCTGAAACCCTGGATAATCACTCTGACAGCTTCATAGCACCATTCTGCCCTGCGAAACCTCAGCGTCAGCCTCTAGGGATAGCATCAACCCTTTCTGGCCCAATGTTTGCCCAACATCACTCTGGCTTAGCCTGCGTTAGCCTCTAGAGGCACTGCATTAGCTGGCCCTCTGCGTCACCCACGCTAGCCCTCTGAGGCACTGCACAGCGCCTGGCTGCCTCTGCGTGAGCCCTGGTTGGCTCTGTGTGAACCCCTGGTTGGTTCTGCGTCCCTCACTCTCGGCTACTGCGTTGATCCTCCTACTGCTACCTCTGCCTCTCTACTTCTGTATTCACTGTGCCTCAGCTACAATTTTGATCACTCTCTCGACTTCCTCAGCAAACCCAGCCCTAGAAAGTCGAAATCTTGATCAACTCGGTGTATTCTCCAAGTGACCCTCAAGCCCCCTCTTATACTTTTCTCGTTGACAATACAACGGCCGAGATTAAGTCCTTAATCAACGGCTAAGATTAGATCTGGCTTGATCCATGATTTTTGGACCATTATTATTCAGTTTTATATTAATTCACATTAATATTTTATTTTCCCTAAGTTTAGACTTAGGGACTCTATTAAAAATATTAATTATTTTAATATCTCCCAAACTGTTTAGAATCTGCCCAAACCATTTCTGGGTATTGGAGATCTCATGTGCCTCAACCTCTCCACCAATTTTCATGGCTAGAGCACATCCGATGCTACCCCAAATCAACAAGTTGTTCTATAGGACTTAAACCTTCTTCCTTAGAAGCTTCATGTTCTTCATTGTTGGAGTCCATGCAAACTTCTTTAGACTTCAATATGCAACCTTCTCATCAAAGGTAACGTCTCGGATGAACTCAATCTATCGCTGCCTCGAATGTAGATTCTATAAGCCTTTGATGATTCACTATAACCAACAAATATTCCTTTCTTTCCCGAAGGTTCTAGCTTCTTCCTCTTATCCTTGGGAACATGAATGTAGGCAGCCAAAGATTCTCAAATGCCCAACCTTTGGCTTTTGTCCAATGAATGCTTCTTCAGGAGTCATATCTTCCAAAATTCGATGAAGACTTCTATTCTGAATGTATATAATTGTTACAGATGCTTCTCCCCATAAGAACATAGGAAAATCTTGATCATGCATCATAGCCTTGATAGATTCTTTAATGGAACTGTCCTTTCTTTCTGCACTCCATTTTGTTGAGGATTATAGGGGACTATCAACTCCCTCTTAATCCCAACTTTTTTACAGAAGGAAATAAATTCTTTTGAAGTGTATTCTCCTCCATTGTCAGATCTTAAAATCTTGATCTTCTTTCTTGTCAAGTTCTCTACTTCAGCCTTGAATTCTTGAAACTTGGTGAAGACTTCATCCTTGGTCTTCATGAGATAGATCCATGTCTTACAAGAGAAGTCATCAATAAAAGTTACATAGTATAAAGAACCTCCAAGTGATTTCACTGACATAGGACCACATACATCATAATGAATTAGATCCAAAATTTCTTTGGATCTACTATCACTGCTTGGAAATGACCTTTTGACATTCTTTCCAAGTGCACAACCTTTACATACACCTTCATGTTCTATTTGCAATTCAAGAACACCTGAAACCATTTGATTTAAAGTAGGCAAGGCTCTATAATGAAGGTGAGCATATCTCCTATGCCATAGTTCACATGGATTGATTTCATCATGTACTAAAGCTTGAGCTGGTTGACCCGAGTCTATACAATCTTCCTTCACAAATTCCAATAATTCTAGCATCATCTATACCAAAACCCTTGGGCCATACAAGCACTTTGCCATCAACAAATGCTACTATCTCCTTTATCTTCCAAACATGAAATAGAGACTAAATTCTTTTTCAAACCTGGCACATATAAAACATTGTTGAGATGAACATTGTTACCAGATTCCAACTCAATGGATGTCTTCCCAATTCCTTTGACTACATAGCTGTGGTTGTCTCCAAGCTCTACCCTTTGTGATAATATTCTTTCCATCATGCTAGTGAGATTGCCATGATCTCCTGTCATATGTCTTGAAGCACCACTATCCACCAACCACATATCATTGTCATCTACAATAGAACCTATTAGAGCATAAAAATAAAGAAATCTTTGTCACCTTTGGATTTCTTTGGGTGTTCATCAATGTTTGCTATTGAACCATGTTGTTTTACTTTCCTATTTTTATCATTTGCTCCTTCAAGACATTGGCTCATATATGTTGAAATTTCTAAATGTCACCCATTAGAAATCCCTACTGCATTATCTAGTTTATTTCGCCTACTTGTTTATTCCTTAACAAGTTATTTATTCATATAAATACTGAAAATAAACACAAATGCAGCCTTAACTCATATACAAATCAGCAACTGAAATACTAGACAAACACACAAGGGACACCATTATTTTTGGACAATCATCCCCGGAAAAACCCAATGTGGGAAAACTAGTGCAACAGTTTTGAGGGTTTTATTATTATGTAGATTTCTTGAGTACAACTAGGGTGCCAAACTGGCTCACCCAACAGAGATTTTTACACGGCAGTAATACCTCTTCTCGGAGACAGATATTCAGCTTCTCAGCACTAGTCTACCCCACGAAAATCCTTCCGGTGCTTCTCCAAGGCTCTGCGTTAACCCTGCTAGCCTCTGCATAGCTCTAGAACCCTTTGTGTCATCCTTCGGCCTCTCTGCGTCAGCTCTCTGGCCCTCTGCATCACCCACGCAGGCCCCTCAGCCTCTGCGTGGCTCCCACTGCCTCTGCGTAGCCTCCTCAGGTACTGCGCTGACCCTATGGCACTATCTCTGCCTCTCTGTTATGTACTCATTGTCCCTCGCTGCAACTCAAATCACTTGTTCGAATTTTCTCAGCAAACCCCGCTCCAGAAAATATAACTGACTGATCAATTTTGGTGTATCTCCAACTGGCCCTCAAGCCTCCTCTTATACTTTTCCTATTGAGTCTTCAATGACCGAGATTAAGTCCCTAATCAACGTCTAAGATTAGATTTGGCTTGATCCATGTCATTTAGAACGTTCTCACCTAGTTTTATATTAATACCCATTAATATTTTAATTTTCCTAAGTTTAGACTTAGGAAATCCATTAAAAATATTAATTATTTTAATATCTCTCTAACCGGGTGGAATTTCCCCAAACCATTTATGGGTCTTGGAGATCTCATGCGCTTTAGCCTCTCCACCAATTTTCATGGCCAAAGCACATCCAACACTACCACAAATCAACAATATATTGACCAAATCTATGACAATGATAGCATTGAACTTTTGACATATCTTTCTTTCCTTGTGGAGTAGGTCTTCTTTTTGTATTTTTGTTTTGGAAACCAAACTTCTTCTTTCCTCCATTCTTCTTCTTGAAACGTGCTGCAAATGCTTGAGAGTCTTCTTCCTTTCTATCTCTTGATATAAGTCTTGATTCTTCTTGAGCACAAGAGGTCCATAGTTCAAAAGTGGGAACTTCCTTCTTGCTACTTATACCAGTTGCAAATGCATCCCATGATCTAGGTAATTCATTAAGTGTCATAGTCACAAGTTCCTTCTCAGAGATGATTTCATCAATTGCTTGAAGTTGGTCTCTTAGTTGAGAGATTCTTACAAAATATGAGGCCACAGTGTCATCATTTGTCATCCTCACATCACGAAGCTCATTCTTCAAACTCATGACTTGACCAATGTTGTTGATTGTAAATAGATTAGTTAGGGCATCATACATCTTCTTTGAAGTTTCAAGCTTTGAGATATAGGGGATCAGATGATCTCTAATGGAATCCACAATAAGGCTCATGGCAGTGATGTCATCCTCCTTGAACTTATCTTTTCTTGCATTATCTGATGGTTCTTCAATCTTGCCCTTCACAATATCCAAAACTTTGTTCTTTGCAAGAATAAGATCAATCCTAGTTTTCCAAGCTCTGAAATTTGAAGCCCCTTCTAACTTGTTCTCTGATTTCATAGAGGAAGCCATGGATGTAGATCAACAATCAAGAAGGTCTCAACAATAGTGATCTCAATGTAGGTTTCTTCAAGAGTGATCTCAGTGTCCCTTCCTTCACCAAAGCTCTAATACCATGTTGATTTTTCAAGTGCAATAGATACAAGCACAATATTTTTAAAAACTGATAATTATTTCTAATGATGTTGATCTCCTTTTAATTTTTCTAGTATATCCTTAAACAATTACACTTCAGAGATTCAACCATATAAAAATAGTAGGACAATAGAGATCACAATGCACAAAGAGAACACAAGATTTACCTTGGGAAAACCCACTTGGGGGAAAAATCCAACAACCTTTTCAATAGAGAAATTTTTCTTTTCAACAAGAGACACACCTAGACTTTCTAGTCATGAACTAGGTCAAACCTAGTCAAACTACCCTCTAATCAAGTCACCAATCTGCCCCGCAAGTTTGACCCTAAAAAACTGCCTAGAAAACTCGATCCTGCAACTGCCAGAAATCAGGCCATATTGCTGCCCAGAAATTCAGCCCTGTTGCTGCAACTGCCCAGAAACTACTGCGAGCTGGAGAGAGAGAGGACTTCCACATGTGCGAGCTAGATAGAGAGAGAAAGAGATCTCCTTATCCTTCTTGTCCTTTGCTTGGATGCCCAGAAAATTCCTTGATTTGTGAGGTTGAGTTGCTGCCATGAGGAGGAGGTCAAACTGTCTTTATATAGTGATCTGCTGAGTCGAATGGGTGTCTCTTCTGCTTGGGTTCGACTTGACTTGTACGATGGCCGACTTGACTAGTTTTGGAGCCAAAAATTCAATTTCGAAAATTAAATTTTTTCTCTTTTAAAAGTCCATAAGGACATGACTCAAAAATAATTTTTTCTTTTGACTCTAGCATGAAGAACATGCTTTACATTGATCAATATAAATACAGCGAGGGTTAAAATATACATAATGAAGACTGACCACAGTTACAAAATTCAACAACAAATGCAACTATGAAATTATAGATCACTACTTTCCATAATGGTTATGGAGGTACTTTGCTAGCAATATTTGAATGGTGAATTCTTTTGAAATGCAAATAAGAGAAGGAGTACCAATATCATAAGAATTAGAAGGGGTAAATAAGCCAAATTTATACTTTAGAACAAGTGGCTCCTCGCTAACTGAGGGACCTTTAAGAGGCTTGCTTAGTACATAATTAACACATACTAAATCATAATAATCAAAGCACCACTTATGTAAGTTCTCTTTAAGGCTTATTTAAGGGTTTTTGTAAGTAATGAAGAATAATTATCCTAATTAATAGGCATTTAAGCTTAATTAAACAAATTTACTTTCATGCATAATTAAACCCTGGTTAGCAATAATTAATCCAAATTACGATATAATATCCCTTCATTAAATTTTTGTAGATGTAATATGAATTTCAGGCCTGATTGTTACCATGTGTAGTTGTAACTTGGGGACACAATCGCTTCACCATGTAAAGAACAGCTTGTGAGGATAAGACAACTAGCCTCAACCTTGATTTGAAATTTTGAACATAATAGGTGAACCATCACATGCTTGATGTAAGATAGTGTTGATCCAATCAAGATGTTGAAAGGAATTCTATGCATGTTATATTATGAAGCTCTTATCAACCAATCCTACTAAATTGCATTGAATTTCTTTGAACAAATTTTTTCAGAGTCAAAAGTGGGTGATTTCTTGTCAGAAAAAAGAATGAGATCCATTCACCTTTTCATGGTCTTCATCTTGAACCGACTCTTATGATGGAAATAAGAAGCTTTTGGAGAAACCTACTAAAATGTCCATTTTTTTTGGAAATGGGTGATGAATAAAAAACAAAAAATAACAAATCAACAGAAGCATATTTTGAACTGAAATAGAATAAGCATTTTTGCTATATCTTTTCACCATTTCTAGCTTTTAAAAGCATTTTTGTTGATGTGGGCTATACACAATCTGTTGATCAGATTTGCTTGTGTGGGTTTATGTCCCTCATTCTTAACTTAGAAGATGTAATGTAGGCATGTTTCAACATTATAGATAGAGGCAATCACATATTTTGGACTTCTCATGCTCATGCAATCTGTTATATATGCATTTTTCCTGACTACATGTAAGAGATAAAGCGCAACGAAGTTACAAACTATCATGTTATGTATCTACTAAGCAGTGAGAAGAGTTGTTTATGCTTCAAGCACTACCTGCTCCGGACGACGATACAAGGCATGCCAATGCGCTCAGCTGCAAGTACACCTGTATGACTTCCTGCGAGAAGGATGCAACTCTGAACAGGCATGCCTGCATACTCCATTCCTGCACGTAGGGATGCTATTACCTTCTTTGACCTGGCGGCAACATACATATAAGAGTATCAAAGCAATGTGTCAACATACTCATCTTCCTAGCATTCAGGAAGGAAAAACAATGCAGGGGGTATTTTCCAAGGAATCTGCTACCAAGGCTGGAGTGTATGAAATTTCACTTTGCATTTGCTAGCACATCTACTATACAAATTATACAGAAAATCTCAATATCCACACCAAAGTAGAGCAAAACTGAAAACACAAGAAAGTAAAAATGTTTAAAACAATAAGGAGGAACACACCCATTTTCCCTTTTATCTAGTGTGCAATAAGCAGAATAAATGCTACAGTAACATGTTTGTGTGTCCATGCTATTACATTAAATATTAGGTGCATGGTGGAAATGATAGGAAAAAGGCAAGTCCATCTCGCACATATCTAGTGTTTAATGCTTAAAATACACAACATAGAATGAATGGCAGAGGGGAATTAGGGTAGAGGCAGGATAGAGCGGCTAATCACTGATTCACCATAGTGAAAACTAATATTAAATTTGCATAGTCAACCAACAATGCAGCAAAATTCCATGACCTACACAGAGACATGGAATTAGCTCTGATAAACAATATCAATGAGTTCCTAGCCCTCACAAATGGAATGGCTATACCGAGGAGTACAAATTTGCGAATGTCACATACTTCTATTCCTTCAATCTTCATAATTTCCAATAACTTTCATTTACTCACGTAGCTTAAACTTATAATTTGATGGTGGATAATTTGGCAAATCAACATGTTAGTGTATCCACTTTAATACAGGAAATATTGGCTGGAGCCTGGCAGTGACAGGAAAAAGGCAAGTCCATCTTGTACCTATCTACTGTTTGATGCATAAAATACACAACACAGAATGGGCAGCAGAGGGAAACTGTGGGTAGATGCAAAGTAGAGTGGCTAATCTTTCATTTACTCACTTAGCAAAAACTTTTAATCCGATGGTGGCTAACTTGGCAAATCAAGGTGCCAAATTGAAGTCAAGTGTAGCTAAATTTTGGTTGTGCTATTGGCATGTGAATAGGACGATGAAGTTTTGTAACATGAAAACATAAACTGCTCTAGAAGATGCTTGATCACCATATGGAAGAAGTGGGTACTGTTATCTCCTAGGGAAGTACCCTAGTACATTTCATGGCAACACCATTGTAAGTCCAAAAAGATGCAAGTCAAAAGCCCTGTGGGCCACGTGATGATTGTGTATTATGGTATAGTAGGCTTAGTATGGTCACCCATGCCTAGTTCTTTTAGTCTCCACTGTTAGGTCCTTTCATCCTAGACATGATTGGTGGCCTTGGGATGGATCTACTTGGACACACTGTTAGCAAGAACCATTGATTTGATAGGGGTTATAACGTTATGTATGGCTTGTCTAGCCCATGGCCTTGTGAAATCCTCAATTTTGATTTTCCGCATTAGAGATGATTTTTGGAAGAGGAGGCAATTCCGGCATTGGGACTTAGGAGGAAAAAGGGAAATTGCAGCTCTAGTGGAATGTGGGCCCCAAGAGAGAGAAATTTGGCCCAAGAAGGGAACTCACACTCTTGGAGGAGAGAGAAAAGAGGAAGGGGTGCAAATTAGCAGAGAGAAAGAGTGGGGCCACCAAGGGAGAAAAGAAGGCGAGCAATTATAAATAAGGAGAAGAGGCCTTCATTTGCATCTTTTGATAATTTAACTTCTGAACACAAGTTTTCTTGAGCTGTTTAGCCAAGACAACCAGTGGTGTTTAAACTTTAGCTAAGTTACCAGGATTCGGATACGGATACAGATACGGATCCGGATCCGGATACGGATCCGTTGCATTTTTGAAAAGGCAGGATCCGGATACGAGGAGGATACAGCAAGTACAAAAATATATAATAATATTTTTTTTAAATTTTAGAAAATACATTTGATGTTTAAAATCAAAACCATTTATGAATCACAACATTAGAACTAAAATTATTAGATAATTTATGAATTTGAACACTGAAATGATGAAATTTAAAAACTAACAAACAAATAAACATATAAATATTAATGCTAACATATTGATATAATTGTTAAAATAAAGTTATTACATAAAATATATTTTTTTTTAATTTATAAAAATTTAAATATATTTTGATTTTTAACAACCTAACATAAAATTATATAAGTTATATAAGTTATATATATATGCCAGATGGTATTAAAAAGCATATATAATATATATATAATATATATATCAATCAGATGGTATTAAAAACTATGATACGTAAATAAATTAAAATAACTTTATTATATATATCAATCAGATGGTATTAAAAACTATGATACGTAAATAAATTAAAATAACTTTGTTATATATATATAATATATATCAATCAGATGGTATTAAAAACTATGATACGTAAATAAATTAAAATAACTTTATTATATATATATATATATATATATTAACATCAAAATAAACCAAAAAGCATATCTATATATATATCAGATGGTATTAAAAACTATGATAAGTAAATAAATTAAAATAACTTTATCATATATATATTAACATCAAAATAAACCTTTTAATTAAATCGGAAATCTTTATATTTAAAGCTTATTAAAAAAACAAATTGATTTAAAATAACTTTATTATTCATATATATAAATCAAAGATCTTTATGATTGAAAGTTTATTTAAAATAAATAAACTTTTTAATTAAATCAGAGATCTTTATATTGAAAGGTATTAAGATCACTGTTTGGTATTGGTAGAAGTCACAATATGTGTTATCGTGCAAAAAGCCTGTGTTGACAATTTGAAAGCTCAGACTTCTGTATACAATTCAATATTCCATGGATTTGTATTTGATAATCTTATTTTGACAATCAGATTGATTTGGAATCTTACATTCGTGAGAGCAGGCGTATATATCAAATTATGAAACTATAAAACATGTATTACTGTATTAAAACTATGGATCGATGACGCCATGGAATCGATTTGCTGACACGCTTCAAGGCATATCTAAAGCGAGTAGTGTGTTTATATTTGACCGGAATTTATGACAACATTAAAATATTATTCAAATTCAATAAAATCAATTAAAATGTGGATAGGATAAATGATTCGATTCATATTTTATGGGAGTTGGTATAGCAGAACCGTAGTTCTTCAATTTTTCACCGAAGTAATTAAAAATTTGTTGCGCTGATGACTGCACTGTCCGTCTCTGAAATTTTTTGGCCGAAGTAATTAAAAAAATGTTGACGCATAATTTTATTGAAATCTATATATATATATAAAAACCGGCAGATGGTATTAAAAAACCACGCGTAATTTTATTTAAATCTTTATATATATACGCTGGCAGATAGTCATTAACTAAGTCACTAACTGACCGTACACGGATCCCAGCGTATCCGTATCCGTACCAGTTTCGGATTCGGGGATCCGCGGTTCCACCTCTTGCATTCAGCGGATCCGGTAACTTAGAACTTTAGTGAGAGAGATTCCCAAAGCAGGAAATCTGTTGAAGGAAATGTAACTAGGTTTGGCCTTCATAAATGTACTTTTGATATTTGTATGTATTCAAGAAAAGAAATATTGTTTTTATAATAAATGTCAATGAGTTTCTTGCTCATTGAAATAGGTCTAGCACATGTTAAAGTGCTATAGGTGAGTCAAATAGTCAAAAGAAAATTTTGAAGACCTTAAGCGCATGTTGCACCATGTATATGTTTGTATAAGAATCAACGAATATCCCTCCAAACAAAGTCAAGTCTCCTCCAAAGCAAAGGCACCATCAAAGAAGCTATCCGAAGCAAAGACATCAAGATGGCCTACAAACAGCTAGTCAGCCTTCAACTTGGCCTAAAGGAGGGACAGACCTCTATATATAGAGGCTGTCCACTCCTCTAAAGACAACACATTCACATCTCTGAAATCTGTGAAGTAAGGAAGCAAAAAAAGGGTAGTTGAAGGACGAAAGAAGAGTCTCCAAGGGCAGCGAAGAAGGAGAAGTCATCACCAAAGGGTTAAGAACTGTTTTCTAGGGTAAATACAGTCACACGTGCGAGAAAAAGGAAGGACAGTCTGCGGTTATATTAGCAGTAAGGTCACAGTCACATGTTCATCATTGGTTGGGCTAGAAAGTTAGGCCTATAAGGCCTCCTACTCAAGCGAAGGTAAGGCTCTCTCAAGCGAAGGTGAAAGGACCCTAATTTGCAAGGTTACCTGCCACACGTGTGAGAATCTAGGGCTACTGTACAGTCACTTCAGTCTACACCTACATCTCAAGAAGGATCTCATTTGGTTGAAAGAAGGAAGGTGTCTACATAAGTGAAGGATATCTCTAAGTATAGAAGAGAAGCATCTCATCTAGAGCTCACATAAACAAGGTCTAACAACAGTTGAAAGAAGGACAAAGTGCCGAGTAACGAAGTGCCGGAAGAAGGAAGACTAAGTGCCGGGGAACAAAGTGCAGAAAGGAGGAAGGACTTGACTTGTGCTTGGAGGACATTCTAGTTAGGGGTCTAGGGTTTGGCATTGATCAATAAGAAGCTTCAATAAGAGAAATTTACCAAAGGGTTTTCCTCTCAAGAGAAGAGAGGTTTTGGCCCTAGCAGAGAGCCAACATCTTGTGTTCTTGTTCTTATGTTTTTGGTAGCAGTTTGATGAAGTACACACACATGCATTAATAATAATAAGAAGAAGATTAAGCTAACAAAAAAAATAAAAAGACTCCACAAATTGTTATCAAGTCAAGAAGAATCACACTACACCTAATTGCCCTTGATTCTTCAACATGGTATCAGAGCTAAGGTGACACATCAAGGAAAGGGCATCTCAAGAACACTCATCAAGGAAGGACATCTACAAAATTTGAAGCATCTAGCCAAGAAGTCTCAATCACTTCAAGGACAAGAAGGTCTACCATCTATCATTCATCAAGGAAGACTACAAAGCAAGAAGAAGAGCCTTACATAAAGGCACCTACAAGAAGAGCAAATCAAAGAAGGACCTACATCAAGCTACAAGTCATCAAGCAAGTCCACTTGGAGAAAGCAACTTGAAGAACATCAAGATCTAAGGAAGGCAAGCCATCAAGTCTTCAAGGAGAAAGCAAGTCCACTACATCTCAAAATCTATCAAGTATATGTTCCCTTCTGAATATACATCAATATCATTTTGCAAGGAAAGCAACAAATTGGTAGGTACCAATAACTTTCTTGCATGGAAGAAGAGGACTGATTTACTTCTCAAAGAGAATGAACTTCTAGAACACATCAAAGGGAATATTGCTATTCTTGTTAAGGAACAAACTCATGCCTTAGCCAAGTACAATAAGGATGAGAAAATAGCTCAAAGAATTCTAATAGAATCCATCAAAGACTCTCTCATTCCTTATGTCTCCAAACTTGAAAAATCAAAAGAAATCTATGACAAACTAGCAGAGCTATATTCGGTAACCACAGCTAGAGAAGTGATATCTCTACGAAATGAATTGTACAAGATGAAGATATCAAAGGAAGGAATAGCTCCCTACTTCATGAAGATCTCTGAGATGAGGGATCAACTTCAAGAGCTAGGGGAAGTCATGTCTGACAGAGAAATGACAACCGTAGTACTCAATGCTCTACTTGAGGATTGGGGCAACTTCACATCAAGCATATATGCAAAGAAGGAAGCCACCCCACTAAGTGAAATATGGTCTCTATGCAAGATAGAGGAAACAAGACTCAAAGCAAAGGAAGATGTGGGATCAAAGGAGCAAGCTTTTTCTACCATGGCCAAGAGAAAGGGAAAATTTGGCAAATTTGGTCCACAAAGAACAACAAAGATATGTCCAAAATCCAATGCTATGGATGCCAATAATATGGACACTACAAAAGGAATTGTCCTAAACTGAAGAAGGACAACAACAACAACAAAAGAAAAAGGGAAGAAGCTCATGTGACTCAAGAAATGAAAGAAGAAGAGAAGAAAAGAAGGAAGATCCTTCGGATCTCTACTATGACTAAGTCAAACTCTTTACTTAAAGTCTTCTTTCAAAGTTTTGAGTAGTATAGGAGCATGTAGATATAGAGTTAAATTGCATGAAACATCTAGAATCTAGAAGCATAGAGTTCAAAATACTCATGTAGAAGGAGCATTTATAAATAAAACAAAATGCATGGTTAGAAATATCTTCTAGAATATAGGAGCATGGTAGATATAGCTCAAGATATTCATGTAGAAGGAGCATACCTAGTATAGGACCTCATCCACAATGAAAGAAAATTGATCATGATTAAGAATCTTAGAAGACCTCCATCATCAAAAGGAAAGAAACATTTGCAGGGTAAGGGTCTTTAAGATGGAATCTTCAAAAGAAGATTCATAAACAAAAGAAGATGTCTCATTGGGAATCCCATTCATGGGATTCAAGAAAAGGATGATATGCAGGCAAGATAAGATGAAGCAAGAAGGGCCACACCAAGGACAACCAAATGAAGCTAAGATGATCAAAGGAGAATCAAGATGAGGTATGTATGCATCAAAGTTTAGTCATGTTATTATATGTATATTATTGAGTCATGGGAATAGTTCTATGATATGATCAAGTAGGAAAGAATCTCTTTCACCAATGACATGCTCGAAGGCATGTACTACAATGCAATGAAGGTCAACAAAAGGGAATACTCACATAAGGAGTATAAGATTGTTGACTAAGAAGCAAGTGAAGAAGAAATGCTGACTAGCACTAGAAGCAAGCAATGAAGAAGTGCTCCCACAAGGAGCATAAGGTGGTTGACCAATCTATCCAAGAAGAAGCAAGTGAAGAAAGAGATCAAGCATGTGAAGAACGCCATGACCACAAAGAATCACTATCTAACAAAGATCCTTTGAAGACATATCCCGAAAGAAGGCATGACAACTCTGACAAAGGAAGAAAAAGATCGAAGGATCGTTGACATCTGTGAAGGCCTTGGAGATATGAAAGGTGCAGATAACTGATTCCACTCTACGAAGATGTCATGATGAAGAAGTCATCCAACAAAAGCACCATTTAATGTTGAAGCAATATCAGGATGAAGTCATGAAGGGCTACCAGATCAAAGCATGGGAACAAGCAAGTACAACGAAGCATCCATGAGAAGAGTATTTCGAAGCATGGACATATGACAAAGGAGAAGCAAGATGACAAGAGAACCTGATATATGACAAGAAGGCCACTTTCGACGAAGGAAGCAATGACATGACAAACCAGGAAGGAAAGTGATTGATGGATGGTGCCCTACCAAGAAGAAGTTCGAACAAAGACTTCATGGCATCAAAGGAAGGAAGGAGATCAAACCACTGGAGGACCCATGAAGAAGAAGTTGCAGATCAATGGATAAGTCCCTAGCTAAGAGGGATTTTTAACAAGTTTCCAATTACAAAGGAACTTGGACAAGTACCTTGTCAAAGGATACTTGGGTATGTCTTCCTCAATTGAGAGAGAGTGATAGACACAACATTCTTGTCTTCACTTGGGAAGAAAGAATGGGAGGATTGGGTAATCATCTGGCATCTTTGAGGATGTGCAAGGAATCCAAGACAAGAGTAGGCAAGAGGATTGATATTCTTTGAGGTTTGGGAACCCAAGATAAGAATAGTCCTAGAAGGTCATACTCAGTAAACACCCGGGTGGGTATGTACCTTGAGAGACAATGAATATGGTGTCTATAAGTCATTGGTCTCACCAACATTGTGCTTTGATCTATTGAGAGATAGAGTTGTCAGTCAAGGCCTTGTTGTGGAAACAATGTTGGTTACTATGATTCTATAACAGATGGAATACCGATCCGGTTTCTCTTATGTGAATTCTTCAATATTGAAACATAGCCAAACACCTTGTAACTTTGTATGAATATGTAATATTCCTAATTAGCTATGGCTAATTGGAATATTTGATTTTGTTCAATTTTTGCCTTCTATAGTTATTTGTGAATAAAAAGTGAGGAAGAGGGACATAACTCACTTTAGAATAAAAAGTCACTTCCTAGGTAGCACAATGTTGTGACTTAAAGGGGAGCCAAGGGGGCCAAAGGGGGACACAGAAATGGAGCCCACGCAGACACATGGAGGGACTACGCAGGAGGGAAGAACACATGGCAAGAGGGGAATCACGCAGGAGGAGGTGAGCCTAGGGATTGTGAGAGGCAGAGGCTATAAAATGGAGAGAAGCCCCCTCATTTTGGATCATTCAGTTATGTGCATTTTGAGCTAGTCGTTTCAAATACTTAGCACGCTGGCTGTTTAACTGGTCTACAACACTGTTTAGTGCATTGAGTGTCTCCGTTCGAAGATCTCACCCTTAGCCCCGGGGGACTTCGAGTGCCTGCTTGGGCAAGGTATTTCCATCGGTGTTTCAGCGGTAGTTTTATCAGCATTTCAGCAGCAATTTCATCGGCATTTTGGAGGACTGCGCAGCACTTGGAGAGGGACGCAGTTCTTTTTTATTGTAGTGCTGGATTGGGGTTTTGCAGGTGGAGTTATGCTGGAAGATTGAGCAGGGGTCTAGCTCGTGTCTCATTGGAGGATTTTTGGCAGGGTTTCTGGCAGTGTTACAGGCAGAGTTTAGAGGGGTTTTCTTCAGTGGTAGCGCAAGGCATTGAGGAACTGCGCGAACACCAAGAGGGTGTTTTTTGGGGGTCGGCCATTCCAAGAAAGCTTCCTGGGTTTTTTCTGGGCTTCTTGAGTAGAGCCCGAATCCAGAGTTTCAGCTTTTTCCGAGGAGGGGAGCAGCCCCAAATCATCATTTGTTTTCTAGCAGCAACATCCACGTAGAGAGGCCATTCTTGTCATTCTGAGAGTATTTCTTCACTTGCCTTGTGCAAGTCGAGGTGCCATCTGTCTAATCACCTCTTGTACTCATTTTATTGCTGAGTATAATAAAATGGCTTAGCATTTCTCGCTGCATTTCTTGTGTATCTGCTTATATTTCTGGTTTACATTATTATATGCTGTTCCACTGTTATTTTATCACTTCTGGGTTATTATATCATTTGCACATATTTGGTTGGAGTTTTTGCTAGGGTTTGAGGAATATTCTAGGTTAGGAATATTACAGTGGTATTAGAGCACAAACCTGACTCAGCCTCTGGAGCTAGCAATCTATGACACCAAGGGAAAAACCCTATATTTGTTACAGAGGTAGGAGGTACGGAGACACTGGACGTAGGTTGGAGAATACCTACGAGGAGGGAGACTGTGTTCCTGTGGTGGACGCAGAACAGGTGGAGCCCGTGGTAGACACAGAACAGAGAGAGCCAGTAGTGGACGCAAAACAGAGAGAGCCAGTAGTGGACGCAGAACAGATGGCCGACAAGGACGGGAAGAGATTTGCGGATATGCTCCTCAAATCAGTGCAGGATCTGTCGAGGTAGATTGAGGTGATGGGGCAGAGATTCACGACAGTAGAGGCCAAACAGCGTGAGAGCCCACAAGTTTTTCAGATTGGTGAGGGATCAGGTGCATCCCATCACTTGCCAGAGCAGCATGATACTGCGCAGCAGGTGGCCTCACATGCCCCTACACGCTCTACCATGCCCACTTTCATAGGAGCAGACACGGGGACCGTAGCCCAGCAGGAGGGAGAGCCTGGACACATAGGTGATTATTTTGCAAAGTACCAGGCCTATGGGCAGGAGTTCAGGGAAGCCCTCTCATTTCGTGATTTTGTTCAGCTCCAGCGGGATAGTAGACCCTGTGACCATCACAGAGGGTACCGGCATTACCATGATGGCGACACCCACCTTGCAGCGAGTAGATTCCACTTACCTACGTTTGATGGCTCATCAAACAGTTCGGCAAAGTCTTGGGTGGAGAAGCTGGACATTTATTTCCAGCTTAACCAGATGTCAAAGGCAAAGGCCATCAAGGTGGCAACATTTCACTTGGATGGTGAGGCCCAGGATTGGTGGTTTCATGGGATGGTTACACTGGGGCATTCCACAGTGACGACATATGCCGAGTTTACCAGGAGACTAATGGAGTGATTTGATCGGAGGGATCCAAAGCAGCATTTCGTTGAGCTGACGAGGCTCAAACAAACAGGGAGCCCAGAGACCTACATTGCAGATTTCTTGAGGGTCTCTGTGATGGTGCCAGACCTATCCATGACACGGAGGGTCTATATGTATGTTGAGAGGTTAGCAGAGCCACTTCGGGGTTTAGTTCGATCCACTAAACCAGCCACACTCCAAGACGCTATCAGCAAGACCCGGGACTTACAGGATGTCTTACCCAGGACATGGACACCTTACCCCCAGAGATAGAATTTTCAGTCTAAGGGGAAGGATGTGAGGATTCCTCCTCCAAAGGGGAATCCAGGATGAGTACAGCTTGAAAACGATGCCAGGAGGGAGCTGAAGAAGAAGCAGTTGTGCTTCACCTGTCAAGAGCCACGGGCACCAGGACATAGATGTGTTGCTGGTAAAGCACATTTTATTGAGGTCTTCTCTGAGAGCAGTGGAGAAGAGGATGACGAGGATGATGGGGAGGCAGGAGATAGCTATGCCATGCAGGGACCTTTACCACCTCCACCCCCAGTAGCAGGAGGTGCATCTTTCGCACCCACTAGAGGGGCCCTTACAGCATTGCAAGGAGTTCCGAAGTATCTGACGCTACGCGTACAAGGGACGGTACGTGGCCAGTGGGTATCAGTTCTGGTTGACAATAGGGCGACCCACAACTTCATCGATGCACAGATGGTCGAGAGGAGATGTATACAGACAGAGAGCTTCGATGGGTTTTCAGTCTTGGTCCCAGGAGATCAGCCTATGACGTGTGCTCGTTATCTTCCAGAGCTTCCAGTGATGATGGGCACCTACACACTGACTGACCACTTTTTCGTGGTCGATATTATGAACACCAACATGATATTGGGTGTTTAGTGGCTTATCACTCTAGGGAAGGTCACAACGGATTGGAAGACCCTAGAGATGGAGTGGGATGATAAGAAGACAGGGAGGCATGAGAAGATACAGGGACAGCACACATATCCACCTCAGACTGTTTCAGCTCATCGGATGGAGGCAGTCTTCCGGAATGGAGACATAGAGTGGGCAGTGGAGCTGCGTGCATCAGAGGCAGGGACTACAGGGCAGTCGGTACATCCAGAGATACAAACCATCCTTGATCGATATGCCATAGTGTTAGGGGAGATTCCGCCAGGACAGCCACCGGATCGGGGGTTTGAGCACACCATCGAGCTAAAGCAGGGTATACAGGCAGTGATCACCACCCCCTATAGGCACCCCAAGGCCTATTGGGATGAGATTGAGAGGGCTATCCAGGAGTTGTTGGCTCTTGGGCACATTCGACCGAGCACGAGTCCTTTTGCTTCTTCTGTGGTGTTGGTAAAGAAGAAGGACGATACGCTGAGGATGTGCATTGACTACAGGGCCCTGAACAAGAAGACCCTGAAGAACAGGTACCCCATACCAAATATGTAAACCATAAAAAAATTTGGGAAAAGAAGAAAAAACACATTTAAAAAACTATAAAATTAAGTTGGTAACAATAGAAAAATTAAAAAAAAAAACATTAACAAAAAACTAAAAAAAATAAAATTAAAAACAAACTAGATTTAAAAAAAAAAATAAATGGAAAATTAACCAAAAATAAAAAATAAAAATTAGTGAAATTAAGATTAAGTAAGTAAATATTGAGAAATAAAAATATATATATATTAACGAAAACTAGGAAAAAAAATAGAAACAAACTAGTTTAAAGAAAAAAATAGAAAAATAACGAAAAAAATTTAAAAAACTAGTGAAATTAATATTAAAAAAACAAAAAATGTAAAAAAAAAAATCTCACAAACCATAAAGAATTTGGAAAAAAGAAACAAAATTAAAATATATATACATATATAAGTAGAAATAGAGAAATTAAAAAAAAACATTAGAAAAAACTAGGAAAAAAATAAAAAAATAAAATTTGAGATCGGGGTATCATCAGATTCGTGTGAGGGAGCAGGACATTCCCAAGACCGCCTTTAGGTGTCACTATGGGCACTTTGAGTTCTTGGTTATGCCTTTTGGGCTAACCAACGCCCCAGCTGCATTTCAGTCCTGCATGAATCACATCTTCCGTAGTCACTTGAGGAAGTTTGTGTTGGTATTCTTTGATGATATTCTCATTTACAGCAAGACTTGGGAAGAGCATCTCCAGCACATTGAGACAGTATTGCGTATCTTACAAGAACAGCAGTTCTATGCCAAATTCTCCAAGTGTGAGTTTGGGTTGACGAAGATGTTATATCTAGGACACATCATAGGGGTGGACGGAGTGAGAGTCCACGAGGAGAAACGTGACGGAACTTTGAGAATTCATTGGCATTTGTACGTACTACCGGAAGTTCATCAAAGGTTTCTCACAGCTTGCTACACCCCTGACAAACTCGACGAGGAAGGGGGCATTCCGTTGGTCAGATACAGAGCAGCGAGCCTTTGACAGGCTCAAGGAGGTTATGAGCAGCTGCCCGGTGCTTGCGTTGCCAAATTTTACGTAGCCTTTTGTTTTGGAGTGTGATGCATCGGGAGAGGGGATCGGCGCAGTGTTGATGCAGGGAGGTCACCCTATAGCCTTTGAGAGCCGGAAGCTCCTTCCGCACGAGAGGTTGTATTCTATATACGACAAGGAGATGCTGGCCATCATGCATGCATTGGCTAAGTACCAGCAGTATCTGGTGGGTAACAGGTTCAGGGTGAGGACTGATCACAACAGCCTCAAGTTCTTTTTGGAGCAAAAGCAGCTACAGGAGAGGCAACAGAAGTGGATCAACAAGATCCAAGCATATGACTTTGACATTGAGTATGTCAAGGGTAAGAACAATGTGGTAACAGATGCCCTTTCACGTAGACTAGCCACGTTGTCTCTTATGAGCTTGGATATAGACTGGAGGGCTCTACTCTTAGTAGAGTACTCTAAGGACAGGT
Source organism: Pinus tabuliformis (assembly GCA_031772625.1). Lineage (NCBI taxonomy): Eukaryota > Viridiplantae > Streptophyta > Pinopsida > Pinales > Pinaceae > Pinus > Pinus tabuliformis. The sequence continues at coordinate 80,498,851 of CM062804.1, read as the reverse complement.
TTGCATGTGAGTTTCTGGATGGGCAGGTGGCAGATGATAGGTACAGGGTGGTCGATGAGATCATCTATTACAGGAACCGGATCTTCTTGGCTGAGGGTCTCAGCTCAAGAAGAAGATACTTTAGGCATCACATGATTCACCGTTGGCAGGACATCAGGGGTTTACAAAAACCTACAGGGCCATTAGGGAGAAGTTTTCATGGAAGGGCCTCAAGGAGGACGTACTCTGTCACATCCGGGAGTGCGATGTTTGCCAGAGGAACAAGGGAGAGATGAGCCATCCCGTGGGATTATTGCAGCCTCTTCCTATTCCAGAGGGGAAATGGGAGAGCATTTCGATGGACTTCATCACAGGGTTGCCCATGGTATAGGGCAAGGATTGCATCTTTGTCATCGTTGACCGACTGACAAAGTACGCACACTTTTTTGCCATATCCGCACACTATACAATAGCACAGGTGGCCGAGCTGTTCTTTAGAGAGATCTTCAGGCTACATGGTATTCCTAAGACCATCGTCAGTGACAGGAACAACCGTTTCATGGGCGGGTTTTGGCAGGAGCTTTTCCGGTTGGTGGAGACGGAGTTGACACTGAGTACCAGCTATCACCCACAAACGGATGGGCGGATAGAGATAGTTAACAAGTGGCTAGAGGGCTACTTGCGTAACTATGTCAGTGGGCAGCAGCGAGCATGGTTGAAGTGGCTGCATCTAGGGGAGTACTGCTACAATACTTCACATCACATGTCCATTGGTATGTCACCATTCTATGCTTTATATGGGTATCATCCTTTATCTTTTGTTGACGTGATGTTTGGTGATAGCAAGGCTCCCAGAGCCAAGATATGGATCCAAGAGAGTCAGGATATTCTCCGAGCTCTCAAGGATAACATGGCTACAACACAGAACCAGCAGAAGCTGTATGCCGACAGGGGTCGGGTGGAGAGACAGTTCGAGGTAGGGGACATGGTCTACCTACAGTTACAGCCATACCGACAATCGTCACTAAAACAGAAAGGGGTTGAGAAGCTTAAGCCCCACTTTTATGGGTTGTACAGGGTGATACACAAGGTTGGACAAGTTGCATATGAGTTGGAGCTGCCCCAAGGCAGCGAGATTCATAACGTTTTCCATCTATCATACCTGAAAAAGGCATTTGGCCGGCAGGTGACAGTGACAGATGAGCTACCACCCATCGATGACGAGGGGCATTTGGTATTGCGGCCGGAGGCTATCATTGATACCAAGGAGAGGCAGCTGCGGAGCAGGACTGTCCGGGAATTCTTGGTGAGGTGGAAGAATTTGCCCGATGAGGATGCCACTTGGGAGAGTGAGAAGATCTTACAGCATCCATCACTTCAGTTGCTTGAGGACAAGCAACATTTTGCCGGGGGAGACTTTAATATTCCTAATTAGCTATGGCTAATTGGAATATTTGATTTTGTTCAATTTTTGCCTTCTATATTTATTTGTGAATGAAAAGTGAGGAAGAGGGACATAACTCACTTTAGAATAAAAAGTCACTTCCTAGGTAGCACAACGTTGTGACTTAAAGGGGAGCCAAGGGGGCCAAAGGGGGACGCAGAAATGGAGCCCATGCAGACACATGGAGGGACTGCGCAAGAGGGAAGAACACATGGCAAGAGGGGAATCAGGCAGAAGGAGCTGGGCCTAGGGATTGTGAGAGGCAGAGGCTATAAAGTAGAGAGGAGCCCCCTCATTTTGGATCATTTAGTTATGTGCATTTTGAGCAAGTCGTTTCGACTTCTTAGCATGCAGGCTGTTTAGCTGGTCTGCAGCTCTGTTTAGTGCATTGAGTGTCTCCGTTCGGAGATCTCACCCTTAGCCCCGGGGGACTTCAAGTGCCTGCTCGGGCAAGGTATTTCCATCGGTGTTTCAGCGGTAGTTTTATCAACATTTCAGCAACAGTTTCATCAACATTTTGGAGGACTGCGCAGCACTTGGAAAGGGACATAGTTCTTTTCAATTGTAGTGCTGGACTGGGTTTTTGCAGGTAGAGTTATGCTGGGAGATTGAGCAGGGGTCTAGCTCGTGTCTCATTGGAGGATTTTTGCCAGGGTTTCTAGCAGTATTACAGGTAGAGTTTAGAGGGGTTTTCTTCAGTGGCAGTGCAGGGCATTGAGGAACTGCGCAGAACCCCAAGAGGGTGTTTTTCGGGGGTCAGCCATTCCAGGAAAGCTTCTTGGGTTTTTCTGGGTTTCTTGAGTAGAGCCCGAATCCAGAGTTTCAGCTTTTTCCGAGGAGGGGAGCAGCCCCAAATCATCATTTGTTTTTTAGCATCAATAGCAGCACAACAACGACATCCACGCAGAGAGGCCATTCTTGTCATTCTGAGAGTATTTCTTCACTTGCCTTGTGCAAGTCGAGGTGCCATCTGTCTAATCACCTCTTGTACTCATTTTATTGCTCAGTATAATAAAATGGCTTAGCATTTCTCGCTGCATTTCTTGTGTATCTGCTTATATTTCCGGTTTACATTATTATATGTTGTTCCACTGTTATTTTATCACTTTTGGGTTATTATATCATTTTCACATATTTGGTTGGAGTTTTTGCTAGGGTTTGAGGAATATTCTGGGTTAGGAATATTATAGAATACCTCCCTAGTTAAGAGGGAGTGTTGAAGGAAATTTAACTAGGTTCAGTTTTCATAAATGTACTTTTGATATTTGTATTTATTCAAGAAAATAAATATTATTTTTATAATAAATGTCAATGTGTTTCTTGCTCATTGAAATAGGTCTAGCACATATTGAAGTGCTATACGTGAGTCAAATAGTCAAAAGAAAATGTTGAAGACCTTAAGGGCATGTTGCACCATGTATATGTTTGTATAAGAGTCAAAGAATATCCCTCCAAGCAAATTCAAGTCTCCTCCAAAGCAAAGGTACCATCGAAGAAGCTATTTGAAGCAAAGACATCAAGTCGACCTACAAATAGCTAGTCGGCCTTCAACTTGGCCTAAAGGAGTGACAAACCTCTATATATAGAGATTGTCCACTCCTCTAAAGACAACACATTCACATCGTTGAAATCTGCGAAGGAAGAAAGAAAAGGGTAGTTGAAGGATGAAAGAAGAGTCTCTAGGGGCAGCGAAGAAGTCATCACCAGAGGATTAAGGATTGTTTTCTAGGGTAAATACAGTCACACGTGAGAGAAAAAGGAAGGACAATCTACGGTTATATTAGCAGTAAGGTCACATTCACATGTTCATCATTGGTTGGGCTAGAAAGTTAGGCCTATAAGGCCTCCTACTCAAGTGAAGGTAAGGCTCTCTCAAGCGAAGGTGAAAGGACCCTAATTTGCAAGGTTACCTGCCACACGTGTGAGAATCTAGCGCTGTTGTACAATCACTTCAGTCTACACCTACATCTCAAGAAGGATCTCATTTGGTTGAAAGAAGGAAGGTGTCTACGTAAGTGAAGAATATCTCTAAGTATAAAAGAGAAGCATCTCATCTACAGCTCACATAAACAAGGTCTAACTTTAGTTGAAAGAAGGACGAAGTGTCGAGTAACGAAGTGCCGGAAGAAATAAGACTAAGTGTCGGGGAACAAAGTGTAGAAAGGAGGAAGGACTTGACTTGTACTTGGAGGACATTCTAGTCAGGGGTCTAGGGTTTGGCATTGTTCAACAAGAAGCTTCAATAAGAGAAATTTACCAAAAGGTTTTCCTCTCAAGAGAAGAGAGGTTTTGGCTCTGGCAAAGAGCCAACATCTTGTGTTCTCGTTCTTATGTTTTTGGTAGCAGTTTGATGAAGTACACACACATGCATTAATAATAAGAAGAAGAAGAAGCTTAAGCTAACAAAAAAAATAAAAAGACTCCACAAATTGTTATCAAGTCAAGAAGAATCACACTACACCTAATTGCCCTTGATTCTTCAACAAATTCCACCTGTACCTTTGGTGGACTCTGATTGTCACTCTAAGAGAGTACAAATAAGTCTATCTCAGGTCTACTAAAGCAGCTACATTGCAGATCATTTCCAGCTAGTGCGTATTTTCCTTGGGCACATAAGTTGTTCAAGACACCCCAATCGAGATTAGTTATAGATTGCTAGAGTTCTAGGGGATTTGCAAGAGTTTTCCCACACATTGCCGACGATTTTGCAGCAAATTTGTTGAGCTGTGAGGCAAGGATTTTGAGGAGCCATCTCTCTCACTCTGAACATTGCGTAGGGGTTTTTGGCTTAGCATGCCAAGGGAAGAAGGGAGAATAATTTGTGGAGAGATAAGGGTTGGAGACAGGAGATATTTCTTTGTAGAGAGTTAGCCAAAGTTGGGAGAAATTTTCTGTGGTATATTTGGGGCATAATTCAGTAATACCAAAATTGTGGGGCATTTTCTAGCCAGATTGGGCAATTTGCACTTGTTGGGGGTCAGTGGATTTAACCCAAACTCTTTCTAGGTTTTTTGTGGGTTTGGTGGGTTTGGTGAGAGGAGGCTAGGATTAATTTTGCAGAATTGTTTGAGGACTTATGAGGGTAGAATTGCTAGTCCCATCCAGCAGGCAACAACATAAACTGTTGGTGGAGGGCGTAGTTCACCCTGGGACCATGTCCACCACTTGGGTTTGTGTGATAGTTTTGGGTCTTGTTGGGTATCTAGTGAGGAGGCCACCACTAGAGTTTCAGTTCATTCCAGGCACTCTTCAAAGCAGTCCACCAGTTACCTTCCAGCAGTAGTGAGCAGTTCTTCTTGGGCATGCGTTGTTCTTCCTGGGGGATCTTTCTAGCATTTGAGCATTGTAGTCACTCTTGGGTTATTGCCATAACTCGTAGTAGCAAGCCCTGGTTACTCTGATCTCATTTATTGTACTCATATTTATCCAAATTTATAAAATAACTCGAGTTTTTGCTCATATTTCGGTGCATAATGTGTATGGTTGTGCATTTTTTAATTTTGTAGCTATAGTTAGTTCCTTGCTTCTGTTATCTATAGTATTTTTCCATTTGGAATAGTACAAGGAGATTTAGTATGCAGGAATTATGGGGTGGAATCCGCTGGAACGATGAGTGCATGGCCTAGTTGAGGAGGGTGATGGACCAAATCCATACTCATCCTTAGAGCGGAGACACTAGAGGTGTGCAGGTCGTAGGGGTGCAACCATCTACACCGTGTGGGGAAAATCGATAGAACCAGGGCACCAGATCTCCTCAAAAGGAGCAAATAGGATAGACATAGTTAGAGGGTAAGACTGGGGGGTGTTTTTGTTGTTGAAGACTTGGCTTTAAATATCAGGAGTCTAAGGAGGATGTTAAGCATGATGCTAAGGGCACGCAGGTTTGTGAGGAGCACGTCGATAAACCTAGCGTGACACAAGAGTCATCTTTATTGGAGATTCCTTTGATAGCTCCGGCTGACACCTTAGGGGAGAGACTAGAGCATACACCCATATGGCCATCCATTGACGTGGTGCCAAGAGACATAGATATGTCCACTATTGAGGAGGTGCCATCCATTGTTGAGGTATCCATTGATGAAGTGTATGGGGTGGTGTCCGAGTTTTTAGGTGATAACAACACACAACAGATTGATGAGGTGCCAGGAGACATAGCCCCAGTTGACGACGTGCTAGGAGCCACAGAGGTGTCCACCATTGTTAAGGGATCCATTGATGAGGCATCCAGGTCCACGACCAAGTCTCAGGGTGGAAACAACCTACAATCGACTAGTGAGAATGCCTTGCATGTTGGCATGTCTATGGAGGAGTAGTTAGAGGCTGATGTTGAGCCCATGATGGAGGATGATACACAACCATCGTTTGGGCTAGCCATTGATGAGGGGCAACATAGAGAGTACACATTGGGATTTGAGCGTAGTTCGTTTTAAAGGCATGTTAATGGGGCCTACAACGTTATTAGCCCACCACCCCTATGCATTCGATTGAGAGAGGCGGAGTTGTCTAGAAAGACCATAGGGGATGACCAGGTCAGCAGGACAGAGCGACATGAGTAGAGTATGACACCACATTAGCCTGGAGGGCTTGTTCCTTCCACAAGAGATTGTGCCTTTGATCCCTCTTTTAGGATAGGATGGCAAGAGGTATTGAGTTGATACCTAGTGGAGCAATCTGGGTTTTTGGATCTATTCATGGGTGACCAAAGGAGCCGGAGGGCCAGACTATTGTTGGTATCCAGGTGGGGTTCCTCGCTACAACATGTGTTCGATTAGTGGTGTGATTGATCAGGTGACCGAGTGCCCACACACTCTCATATCCCCATTAGCACTAGTGACTAGATGGTTTGACAGGGGAGCAAATAGATTTCATGAGTTATCTTGGCATATTGATTGTGCATGGGGGCACATAGAGATTAGCCTACTCTTGCAAGGGTTTGTAGGAGGAGGTGGCATCGACAACCCACCAGACAGGGCATCATATGGAGATAGTGCTCTCTCATTGATGTATAGGGCACCAGAGCTATTGAGGTTTGGCACGGTAGTGTTATTATTGATTGCATGTGCAGAGTTGGGCCACTTAGGTGTACTTGGGAAGACGAGGAGGTGTAGATCACATCGTGGTGGGTGTACTAGCAGAGTGATGGATGCATGGGAACATATGGGATGCTCTATGGTACATGGTGGCACGACATTGAGTGTTGGTATCCAATGGTGCATGGAGTTGTGCCACGAAGTTCAGTGCTATGCAGAGGAGTGCAAGGGTACGTATTTGTATTCAACAAAGCATGATGATGCAGAACAAGTTGTTGGAGTGTTGCCAACAGAGAGATCTCCTAACGGGAGCATCAGGCACACCAAGATTTGGAGAGTGAGTTGACCACAGGGCCAACGGTGAATTTCCATTTATCACTCTCCAACTGTTGATTTGTGGTAGCATCAAATGCGCTCCAGCCACGAAATTTGGTGGAGAGGTTGGGGTGCATGAGATCTCCAATACCTAGAAAGGGTTTGAACAGATTCTAAACAGATCAGGAGATATTAAAATAATTAATATTTTTAAATTTTTAATGGAGTCCCTAAGTCTAAACTTGGGGAAAATAAAATATTAATGTGTATTAATATGAATCTATGTTAGAATGGTCCAAAAGACATGGATCAAGCCAGATCTAATCTTAATCGTTGATTAGGGATGCAATCTCGGTCGTTGAGATGTCAACAGGAAAAATATAAGAGGAGGCTTGAGGGTCACTTGGAGAAGACACCAGAGTGATCAGCCATTCTATTCTCTAGAGCGGGGTTTGCTCAGAGAGATAGAATCCGTGATCGGGAGAGCAGTTGAGGGGCATTAAGTACAGAGAAACAGATAAAGCAGAGATTGTGTCGGGAGAGCAGCACAACAGCCAAGGAGGGTCACGCACAGCTAGCAAGGGCTCACACAGGGCCATGTAGAGGCAACCAAGTGTTGCGTAGAGCACTAGATGGGCCAGCATAGCTGACGCAGAGGCTCCCAGAGCTGACGCAGGGCCTCCTAGGGCTGACGCAGGCCAAGCAAGGTTGATGCAAGGCCAGCGCTGGTGATCTGAAATGGGGCACTAAAGGCTTCTTGTCAACTTACAAGAACCTCTCCCACTCCAAAGCTTATATATTCCCAAGATCTATGCTTATGATTGACTCTTTGCGAAATTAAAGGACTTGAAATAGGTGTATGCTTTTGTTTGCCTTTAACTGTTAAGTGCTTATGTTCATTTGCTTAAACTGATATGAAATGCATATAACAGTAAATAAAGCAACAAATAAGCAAACCACAGGAGACAACAATATAATATGGAGTTCACCCTGATATCTTGGGCTACGTCTCCTTGAGCACTAATCAACTCGATTAGGCTCTTTGGGATTATGGCTTCAATTCTTTTACAAGTGCTACACTTAACTCCATTGGGTTACAGCTGAACCAATGGGCTTAGAATGCCATATTTATCCCTGGCTATTTGGCTATCTGGCTCTCGACTCTCAGCTCTGGCTCTCAGCCCTTGGCTCTTGGCTCTGGCTCTCGGCTCTCGACTCTCAGCTTTGGCTCTTGGCTCTTGGCTCTCGGCTCTTGCTCTTGGCTCTGGCTCTCGGCTCTGGCTCTTGGCTCTGGCTCTTAGCTCTTTGTCAAGCCTCCAACCTCTGGTGGCTCTTTCGTTGTCCTCCCAACCTCTGGTGGCACTCTGCGAATCTACGGCTCTCTAGCCTTCTGTGCTCTGCAACTCTGCTACGCTCAACTCTTTGGGAAATCACCCCTTTGCCATCGCCCCAACCTTTGGTGGCTTCTCGGGTTTCACGAGCTTTTGGTTTCGCTCGACCTCCAAGCGACCCTCTGCTTCTGAGTCACCCCGACTCTGCAGACTGTCTCCTCTGGGCTTACACTCAGCATTCAAGCATCTTTGAGCCTCTTGGGCTTCTCTGCGCTTCTCTTGAGCATAACTCTGCCTCTCTGTGTTATTAGTGGTTCACTCAACCTCCAAGCGAATCTCAGCAACCTTTTTGCCGCCCTGTCAATTGAGCTCCCTGTGCTTTTTTTGTAATACATCAGTTACAGTCGCCTCCATCATTGAAGACCGACTGTTTCATTACAAGAATCCATTTAAAAATGGAAAGGAACTGGCGGGCACGGGAAACCCAGTCGTTTTGCCTTCCTCTGGCCTTCACTCCCGAAATAGCCAAATAATAGAAATACACAGGAAACGCACGAAAACACATCATGGGCTTTAAGCTCAGACTTCAAATGGCCTTCAATCGCATCTATATCCCTCTCGGGTCCGTCCTGTCATCGCAAATCGCGATCGCACAGGCGTATGGCCAAAAAACCCAATACATGGAAAATACACAGAAAATCCGAAAATCCGGATTTCAAAATTTATGCAATCGCATTCATAAACCTCATTGGGTCCATGCCTCGATCGCATATCACAATCGCAACAGGCATATGTCAACGACCCTTTATATGGTTGCGATCGCAATCGTCGATCGTCGTTATCGGTGCATTGCATATCGCAATCGCAACGGCCTAATGGGCTGTGCCGGCCGATATATATATCGCCGATCCAATCCGTCGATTTGATACATATCGCCGACCCCACTTTATCGCAATCGCAAGTCGCAACGACCCTTTGTACTGGGGATCCGCCGATCACCGATCGCCGACGCCGATCACAATTGCATATCGCATTATCGGCATCGCTTGACCAATGTTGCACAAAGCAGGGACGAAATGGGGACGTTTTTTGGAAGCGGGGACGCGGAAGCGTCATTTTCCAAATATGTAGGAAGCGAAGCGTCTGCTATATATATATATATATATATATATATATATTTATATATTTATATATTTTTTTGCATTTATACTCAAAACAAACATCCCAAATACCAAATTAGTTGTAGAAGATGTGAAAACATGCATATTTTTGCATAAATCAAGATAGATATAGCATCCATTGTACATTAATGATTAATTATTCGAGCATCAACCATTTAGATGCATCAACCATCTAGAATGTAGATTTTTCTCCTCTTGTCTAGCCTTTGCCTCTACCTCGATTGTCTAGGGATATTAGTCAACATTGCCCAATTTTCATCAAACTACCTAATTCAAGACCTAAAATATGGTAGAAAAAGCTTAACATGCTTGATCGATGATTTTGACTTGATTGAAAGGTAATATTTTGCTAAGGGCGTGACAAAGGATTTCAACAATTAACACCACCAACACTAGGGTACATATAGGGCTTGGTGCTCTTGATTAAATGCTAATCGCTCACTGAAGCAGAAGGGGGCTAAGAAGCTCAAGCCCCGTTTTTATGGGCCATACAGGGCGATACGCAAGATTGGACAGGTTGCATATGAGTTGGAGCTACCCCAATGCAGCAAGATTCATAACGTTTTTCATGTATCATGCCTGAAAAAGGCATTGGGGCAGCAGTGACAGTGACAAATGAGCTACCACCCATGGATGATGAGGGGCATTTGGTATTGCAGCCAAAGGTTATCATTGATACTAGGGAGAGGCAGCTGCGAAGCAGGACGGTCCGGGAATTCTTGGTGAGGTGGAAGGATTTGCCGGATGAGGATGCCACTTGGGAGAGTGAGAAGATCTTGCAGCATCCATCACTTCAGTTGCTTGAGGACAAGCAACATTTTGCCGGGAGAGACTGTAATATTCCTAATTAGCCATGGCTAATCGGAATATTCGATTTTGTTCAACTTTTGCCTTCTATAGTTAATTGTAAATAAAAAAATGAGGAAGGGGGACATAACTCACTTTTACAATAAAAAGTCACTTCCTAGTAGCACAACATTGTGACTTAAAGGGGAGCCAAGGGGGCTAAAGGGGGATGCAGAAATGGAGCCCACGCAGACACATGGAGGGACTGCGCAGGAGGGAAGAAACACGTGGCAAGAGAGGAATCAGGGAGGAGAAGGTGAGCCTTGGGATTGAGAGAGGCAAATGCTATAAAGGAGAGAGGAGCCCCCTCATTTTGATGATTCTGTATGAGCATTTTGATAGTCATTTCGACTTAGAGCACGCTGGCTGCTTAGCTAGTCTGCAGCACTGTTTAGTGCATTGAGTGTCTTCGTTCGAAGATCTCACCCTTAGCCCCGAGCGACATTGAGTGCCTGCATGGGCAAGGTATTTCCATTAGCATTCCAGCAGTAGTTTCATCAGTATTCCTGCAACAGTTTCATCAGCATTTTGGAGGACTGCGCAGCACTGAGAGGGGGACGCAGTTCTTTCTGGCAGGAGTATGGGTTGAGGGTTTGCAATAGGATTTGTGTTGAGAGATTAAGCAGGGGATCAGCCCTTGCATATTGGAGAGTTTTGGTAGAGGTTTCAGGCAGATTTCTGGAGGGTTTCATTCAGTAGCAGCACAGAACATTGAGGGACTGCGCTAAATTCCAAGGGGGTGATTTTCGGGGGTCAGCCATTTCAGAAAATCTTTCTGGGCTTTTCTGGGTTTCTTGAGTAGAGTGTGATTCGAGAGTTTCAGCCTTTTCTGAGGAGGTGAGCAGCCCCAAATCCTCATTTTATTTCTAGCAGCAGCAGCAGCACAGCAGTTCTCCAGTAGCTGGGACGCAGTTCAGAGAGGGGCCATTCCTTTGCTATTCTGAGTGTATTTCTTCACTTGCCTTGTGCAAGTCAAGGTGCTATCTTTCTAATCACCTCATGTACTCATTCTATTACTCAATATAGTAAAGTGGCTTAGTATTCTCTCTACATTTCTTGAGTATCTGCATATGGTTATAATGTTATATGTTGCACCATTGTTATTTGTATGTCTTTGAGAATTTTTGGCTATTATACCACTTGTGTGTTTCTCCTATACTCTTAGACAGAGTCTAGAAAGGGCCAGGTAGCCTCCGGATCTCGTCCCTCTTTTCAGAGGCGACATATCTGGTAAATGCCCTCCCAGTCCATCTCTGGTTGGAGTTTGCTTGTGTTTAGGAATATTCCTGATAAGGGATATTACAGTTTCCCCATATTGGGGTTTGTCCCTGGCTAGCCGCCACATCTTGTGTCTCTTGTCTTGGCTTGTTTTCTGTTGATCGTTTAATGTTCTATCTGCAATTTACTTATGTACATGTGATTGCTAATCAATGAATACTAATAAGAAAGATAAGTAAACTGCTCTAAGCATAGAACATACCATAATTTAACAATATCCTTATGCCAAAATACTACTTTCCAACTTGGTTGGGCCAACCTGCACCTAGGGGTGGGGTTAGGGTCAAACCACATATAGATCCAGAGGTATCTACAGGATATATGGAAGCATTAGACAATTTGGTACTTGACAAGGAGGAGTGTGCTAATATGCGTCTTGAATTAGGCAGATGCTTTAGTTGCACTAGTTTGTTTGGTTCTTTGCATGCAATGGAAGATAGAGACAGATTTGATGCTCTCACATGGTGGGAAGCATATGGCAGTATGTGACTTTTGCCAAAATTGGCAAAAAAATTTCTCTCACAAGTTGAAAATACTTCTTCTGTAGAGAAGTGTTGGAGCACCTACAACTTCATACATAATGTGAGAAGAAACAGACTTAATGAAAACTGGGCAGAAAGCTTGATTTATGTGCACTACAACTTGAGGTTGTTGAGTCATTACTGTGATCGGGCTTATGAGGATCCAACATATAAAATTTGGGACAACCACCCAAAGGATGATAATTTGGAGGATGGCACTATACATCTTGAAGAACTGGAAACAAAACTTATCAGAGAGGAAGATGAAGAAACAACCATGCCAGCCCCAACATCTAGTAGCAGTGCTCGAGTTCCAAGTCTTGTTCCTTTGCTATCGCCACCTCCGTGTATATCCACGCGTGGAGGGCATTTGCCTTCTGGTTCTGGTTGTGGGAATGTGCAAGAGGAGACTGCTAGAACACCACCACGACCTACTAAGAAATTAGACATTATTCGTGGTGGAAATAGGAAGATGTAGATGATAGATTTACTTGTCTTTTCTAGTTTCTAGTAGTTTTTATAACTTGTTGACTCTTTCATATTTATTATGATATTTTTTGTAAACAATATATAACAATTTAGGCTTGAAGTCCTAAATTGGCAATTATAACTCATTGGTAATGAATTATGAATATGATGCTTCGTGAAAGTTGAAAGTTGTTTGAATTCATTTCATTTTATAACATTTCATTTCATGTTAGATATTGTTTGTTGTAATGATTACACTTAGCTTACAAGTACAACTTTGGTGATCAATGATGATAAATGTTATATATTGAATTTTGAAAGCTTGAAACTTTAAGATTGATGAATCATGATTCATGAGACTCAATATGTTGTATGTTACTAACATGTGGACATGGTTGATGAAGATTATAACTTCTAGATGATTTTTGTTATATGGTTCAATCTATGTTTTTTATGTTTTTATATCTAATTCCTCATTCTACATGTTTTCGTTGACATATATGCATCAAAATATAAAAAATATAAAAAACATATATTATATTAAAAATGCTCCCGGATTCACTCCCAAACCGGGAGCTTCTGAAAATGTCACTCCTGCTCCCGCTCCCAAGTAACCTCGGTTTGTCACATTGTCCCTTGTACTTGATAGATCCTTTAGGTGACCTAACATAGGGAAGCCTCCCTAGTGGTGAAATTCCACAAAAGAGCAAGAGGTAGTGGTTGTGGTGATAGTGGGCCACACCTCATATTATTGTCCCTTGGTCTAGTTCTTGTCTTGTGAGCCACCCTCACAAGACCTGCTAGATTTTGAGGCAACAAGACCTAAACATTGGACACAGATCCTTTATCACCCTTCATGTTCTCCTTTTCATGAATTGTCAGTTGTTGTGGATCTGTCAATAAAGGAAGTACTTAGTTGACAATTTCCCAAAGATCATTTTCCTTCAAAAGTAAAATTTTAATAACCCTTGCTTTGCAGGACAAAATGTTTGAAGCTCCATCCAATCTATCTTTGAACCTGAGACTCATTACTGACAATTTTCAAATCTTAACAAAATGCTGTGGATTTGTGCTTAGTCCTTCAAGCACCCAAAAGATTTATTTCTGGCTCATAGATCTAATCAATCTGCTGCTGCTGTGATCTGGAATATAAAGTTGGAAATTGACTTCCTCTTCAATGTGTGTACTCTAATACCATGTTGAAAAATCTATCTCCATTACCTAGGTAAACATTTCCTAGTGATTTCCTTGGTGAAATTTAAATTAAATTCAGCTCACCAAATAGCATACACTGACTGGAGAAAAAGTGATACTAAAGTTCCTTGCAAGGGCTCTGCGATGGCGATGGTTGGGGTTTGTTCGCGCAGGGATCGCTATGCAGCCGCATCGGCCCCCAAACCAGCCGCAGGTCCTGAAAATGATCCAAGGTATGCGGTAACAGTGAACGTGGCCGATTATGGTGGGAGAGCGATGGAGGTTAATGGTCTCAGGGTTTCAGAAGGTCCGTTTTGCGCAGCCACAGGCCCTAAAGACTTGCTCTGCTGTGGATCGGCCAGAAGTCTGACTGCTGGAGCATACGATGTCTCCCTCCGGCAGAGGCCTGGATCTGCTGATGGCAAGGACTCTCATGATCCGAAACACAGGAAACAGAACCTGGAGTGTTTCCCATCCCTCTGGAAGCAGATCTATCTTGATCCGCTCTCTTCTGCTAGCGATCTCTTCAAGATTGGCAGATCTGCCTACGATTATCAAAAACCGAAGCATAAGACTCTTAACAGACCCAATCTTGGTATGCCGTGGCCCAGTTCCGCTACGATAGGATCGATCTCAAATAGCAGGGACGAAGACAAGGTATGGAAGGGGTATATGGACCTGGTTTCTTGGTATTTTGAGGTTCCTCTGAATCCGCCAGCACAGATCAAGGCTTTTACTATCGCAAAGCATTGTTCTAACAAAGGGCTTGTAGAATCCGAACTGCAAACAAGAGACAGGCCCAACAAAAACCCTCATCTGGCAAACGGCACTTCAGATGGGGTCGAACATGTTAGAACAGGAGCGGATCTAACAGTTTCGACCAGATCCAGGCAGAAGCAAAATAGAAAATCACCAGATCCAGAACACATGGGCAAAGGCAAAGCAGAACGGCTGGAGATGGCCGTGTGTGCGAGAGCCAAACAGAGTAAGGGAGACCAGATCTGGGGCGCTCCCATGGATATCACTGCTAATAATGCTGGATCAGTCGTGACAGGGTTCCATAGGAGTGATCCATTGCGCAGGGGTACAGATCTGGCTCAACAAAGGCCCCACAACACCGATCTAACCCATACAGATGCAGATCTTATTCAAATCTTCATTAAATTGCTTAAAGGAAAACACTACTGCATGCGGCTCAGGAAGGCAACAAGCATCCAAGAACTAAAAAAGGAAATACAGGGCCGCCATGGAATCCCAGAACGATTACAAAACCTCACTTATTCAGGATTCAATTTGCAAGACAACAAAACCCTGCAGTATTATGGCATAGCTAATGACTCAACCATTAATCTAACCCTCCGATTGCGGGGCGGAAGCACTGGAACCAGCTCTAAAAATACTGGTTCCTTTCGGGATGCAGTAAAAGGAAAGGAAGAAAAAACGGGAAATAAAGCAGCACCAACAACAGAACTGCCAGGACCCTACATCGTCGAACAAAAGCCAGAATCACCTACTCTACAGGTATCTATACCAAAGGTAATTAACCTATACACAGATTTATCAAATACTGCAGTCATATGTAGATTCAATGGCTTCTGGCCAAAATCAGATGCCTTGCATCAATGGATCTACTCAACATGGACATCAAATTGCGAAATTTACCTCTGCCCTAAAGGGTTTTTCATAGTTAAATTTGATACAGAACAGGAAAGAGACAGAATTATTAAACAAGGACCTTGGTTTTGGGGCAGTGCTGGCCTCTTCACAACCCCCTGGTTCTCGGGATTTGATGCTACTACAATGATAGTCTCAACCATGCCTGTATGGGTGAGGCTACACGGGCTCCCACTGCATTTCTGGCATCATAAAGTGCTAACTGCCATTGGGAATTCTCTAGGGAAATTCCTAAAAATGGATGAAGACAGAGCAATCAGGGGTATCTTTACTTTCGCCAGAATATGCGTAGAAGTGGATTTGAGTCAGGGACTACCTGACCACATCACGCTAAACTTCAACAATACCCAATGGATACAACAGCTCGACTACGAAAACACAGCATTCCGATGCAGGAACTGTTTGCAGACAGGGCATCTCCAAAATGATTGTCCAACAGCTCGAAAGGACCCTAGGAAATCCAAGAAACAATAAAAAAAGCCCAAAGGCTGGCAACACACAGAGCCGTTGGAAGAAGAGGACATCAAGGAGGACCCTCCAGAGAATCACATGGAACCAGAACCTCAAATGGGACAGAAACAAACACAGGAAGAAAAAAACCATTTTACTCATACGGGGCTGATCATTACAGATCTACATCATGAGCTGCAGATGGAAGTAAGTGGCATAAAGAGAACCCATAGCTCAAAAGGCTCAGAATCAGACAAAGAACAACAAATGATCTCCATGGAAAACCAGCTAGCTACAACTACACCCACAGTTGACTCGGGAGGATGGCGCCGGGTGGAGAAGAAGAAGGGAAGGAAAGAATAGGCTTGCTGGAACATTTTTTTATTTTTTACATTCACTGTTATCTATATTCTGCTGCCTGTTAATACAGGACAGCAATGGTTATTTGTTAGGATGAACAGCATAATGCAATGAACTGATAGCATACCCTGCGTGGTAATGCAACAAACAGCAATTGAAGATACTCTGCATATAACAGACTCTTATGTAAAAACTGCTTATTATTGAAATATATAACGATTTTTCCAGAGGAAAAAAAAAGCATACACTGACTGGAATTCTAACTAGGAATAAAAGTTGCAAATGCAATGAAACCAATTGACACATGCACACATAAATATTACTACACTTCAGGATCAGCGTCTCATTCAAATAACTTCAAAGCTTACAAGGGCCCCCTTACCAGGAAAATGACCAAAAAGAAGATACTAAAAACTACAGCAACAAAATCTCACTTTATTCAGCCTCTGAAGAAACCCCCTGCACCTTAGTTGCTATCATGCCCATATGGCCGTCATATGACCCTGTTGTGCAGCATATGGCCTGAATACATGTACCTACAACTCTGTTGCATGCAGCCTGTGTATGAACTGTATCTGTTGTATACGGCCTACATATGGTCAAGCACTTGCTACTTCTACGACAGAGTTATGGCTGGTCTGTGTGGCCCTAGACAAGCCCTTGACTTCTACGACTGGTGCCCAGAAACTTGGCACAGCCTCTACTTGCTCTGGTGGTAGGTTGATCCTCACTGCTACACAGTTTCCCTCTTCTCCATAGCCTGAACACTTTTGAAGTTTCATTATCACTCATTATATTTCTCTTGAATCATTGTCCTTTATTTCTCAATCAGCCTTTCATCTTCACCTAGCCTTTCCTTTATACTTTTGACTTTTTGACCAAATCAAAAATAATCATTGATGACTAAGTCTCCATAACCCTAATCTCTAAATGTGAGTGATGATTGAGATTAAGTCCCGACCAACAATCTAGATTCATCCAATTCACTAATGTAAATAATTTACATTTCATTAGATATTAGACTCACTTTAATAATTCATTTAGTTAAAGTGATTTACTAAGATAAAGACTTTAGACGACTTCTACATGTCTAATCACAGAGTTCCACATTCTGCTTTGTTAAGACTTATAGTTATGTTTTAGTATTGACTCAGATCATGAACGGATTGAATATGCTTTACCTATTCCCTTTTGTTACATTTTACCCCAACAATTTCCTTTGGTCATCCTATCGGCGCTGATTATATTATTCAATCTTTTTCTAGATTGTAATAAAAGTCACATTATTTTAGTGTCATAAGTTCCACAGTAACATGCAACAATTGGTAGAAACAGTGCTTTTACTACAAAATATTTTATTGGAACCAGCAAACAGGTTGCTTCCAAATATTATAATGCTTACAATCAACATCCAATGGTAATACAAAATAGTGAAATGGCAAAGATAAACCAAGAAATAATACATAGTAATTCTCAGCAACATGCATATTTTGAACATATAAGTATTAATAACTATTAAAAGAAGATTCTACTCAAAGTTCAAACAGAAATAAATGCAAATCCTAAAACATACATTTCACTGGAGTTAGTATCAACTTCTACACTCAATTTCAACATCGAAGCCACCTCCTTCGCTACTCGTTGCTTCTCAGCAGCAACTGTCAAAATCAATTGTAGGAATTCTGAGCCTCATTAGCACAAAACAGCATATCATGCCCCAAGACGAATTCTGATAATAGAATGCAATGCCCTCGGTTCCAACAACATATATAAAATGCTTACCAGCTTTTGCTGCCTCATTAGCTAAATGTTCATCAAGACTAGCAGAAACTCCTTTTCCAAGCACTAATTGTCCATAAAAACTGTTTTCAACCTCTGATTGACCCACTATTTTAATTTTATTCATTCTTTCTGAGCCCAACTTTTCCGCTATACACCTGCAACATACCAAAGGATATTTATAAAGTTTTTATAGAATTTCCAATGAAAACCATTAACTGACAAAGTACAGAAGTGCATGCATTTACTTTACACTTAGTGGGAAAATTATTCAAATAAATAAAAGGGAATTTAACTGAAGCCCCTACAGTTTAACAACGTTGGTACCATATCTGGGCTATCAATTTCAATTTCCTTGGTATTGTAAAAGCAAGCAAAAAGATTGAAACTGCCGAGAATGAATGTCAAGCAGTTGCAATCAATTTAACATACTACCAAATGTTTAATCATTTCAATAAAAATAAAAATAAAACAAATGTATATTGCAAAAAAAACAAAAACCAAGTTATTTGGATTGTTACAAATTCTACCATATTGTTGAAATCATCTACCAAAAGCCTGCTTTACCAAGTGTTACCAGTCAAACTCATACTGAGTGAAGAAAATCCTCAATGGGAGGGCCTAGGGCCAACATCAGACAAGCCACCCACTGTCACCTCAATGGCCTTGCCTCACACTTCAAACTAAGAAAATAGGCTACCCTAGCTTAGAGGAGAATCCCTAAAGAGTCCTAGCCAAATCATTAGCTTAAATTGATTATGCAGATTCCATTCTTTAAACACTAACAAAAAATTTAACTGTTCATTAAAGTAGATGAGTTTATTTCATACAATCATATTGAAACCAAGCCAATGTATTTAATCCTATAATCCATCAACCAGAATCAACATTGTGCTGTCATATCTGCAAAATCGCAATGTTCCGGATTGGTTCAGCTTTAAAAGTGAAGAAACCCTTCAATCTTTACGCTATCAATCTATTTCCTTCAGGGTATTAATGTCGGATCTATGTACAAATTTGAAACAGAGACACTAGATCTAATTAGAAAGGCAAGTTGACTTCAAAATTAGAGTGGATTCAAAGGGGACAATCTTCCCAAAATCCAAGTTGACACATGGTCATAAAAATGCTACATCAAGAAACTTGGAAATGATGCAATCAAGATATAGAAATTTTACTTAAACAAACACAACATTGCATGTAAACAGAAATTTAAAAGAAAATGCTACAGCCAGGTTCCTCTTCTGATTTTGGTTCTCTATTTCTTCTCCTCAGCATTACTTGGCTTCAGACCCACAGCTGGCCAAGATCATGCTCTGATACTAGGGATAATTAGAACTATGAAAATTCTCAGCAAATAAATATGCAACATTTAGAAGAAAACGTACCAAATGCTACAGCCACACTTAAAATTTTAATCAAAGAGACAATGAACTGTGAACTGCGGCAAATCAGAACTTTATTTATTCTTCATAAATTATCTTACAGAAGGGAGGGTTTTTAGAACCTGGAACCCCTCTCAGAAATATCAGATTTCACCTCTGGAAAAACCCTCACAAAATTATGTCAATTAGGATCAGATCTCAGCTCTAGAAGAATTTGGCCCAACAGTGAACTCTGCTCCAAATGAGCTCGTCCCTTCTGCTTCAGCAATGGGCTCGGCCCAGCAAAGAAAAATGATCTCGGCCCACTGAGAAATCAATACAATTCAGCCTCCACGAGAAGAAAGGCAAATTTATTTGGCCTCCTCTTGAACTTGGCAACTCGGCTTCTTCAGAAAATGTAATTTGGCCTCACTCTGGAATGACAAATCAACCTAAGAAATTCGGCCCACCTGAGAAGATGAATTCGGCCTCCTTCAACAATTGGATCAGGCTTCAGTGTTTCAGAGATTTCGGCCTCAAATATTGAGACTCAACTTCAACACTATTTGGCCTTCCTGTAGGGGAATAGATTTGTCCAGAAAGAAGATTCAGCCCTTCAAATTAGTGTGATCATGACAAAGAACAAACTCAGCCTCCAGAGATCAATTTGGACTCCAAGATAAAGTGGTCTGGAAACTGGACAGATTAACATGTCCTCCCCAATGATCCAAATTCAGCCCTCCTGAATATCAATGATAATTGCAACTCGACCCCTCATTGATTTGGCAATTTCAACCTCTGATCAATGTAATTCGGCCTCCTTAGGAATAATGATTTTGGCCTCCTTATGGGCTAGTAATTCAGCGGCCAGCCCCATTTGCTTTATAGAATTTGCCCTCCTGCAAACAATAACCCTGCTCAGAAATTGAATCTTCACACTGTTACCACACAATCTAGCAGGGGTCCAAGGAGGGGTTCCTAAGCGACAACTACTAGACCAAATGGCAACAACGGAAAAAAGACTCACTGTCACCTCAGTCAATGTCCCCTGCTCTTTACAGACTTTCACCGATGGGAGGAGTCCCGGTATTAAGGGAATCACTAGAATGATGAAATCAATAACAATGTACAATCTGATTTCTAAAGCCCATTCAAAGGAGAGGCTCAAATAATGCCTTGCTTCAAAAGCAAGAGAAGGACTCTCCAAGAAAGGCTTATTGATAGGAGGCCTGGACCTAGGTGAAAGGCTATTCAACACAAGGAATGTACCTAGATCAAGGATACCTAGAAAAGGGGAAGGACCTCTCTTTGGGTTTGTGAGATAACAAGAATGCAATGTTGATTTCTGTAGCATCGGATGTGCTCTAGCCTTGAGATTTTGCAAAGAGGCTAAGACACATGCATTCTCCAATACCCAGAAATAGTTTGGGAAAATTCCACCTAGAGATGGTTTAATTAAAATAATTAACTTTTTTAAATGGTTCCCTAAGTCTAAACTTAGGAAATTTGCTTAATTAAAGGATATTAATTAAATTAGGTGTGAATCTTCTAGAAGAAGATGAGGATCAACTCCTAGTTAATTGTTGATTTCTGGTAGCATTGGATGTGCTCTAAGTCTCAAATTTTGCAGGGAGGCTTGGGCACATGTATTCCAAATAACCCAGAAAGCAAATTCCACTCAGAAACAGTTTTATTAAAATAATTAATTATTTTTAATGGGAACCTAAATCTAAACTTAGGAAATTAAAATAATTAATGGGTATTAATCTAACTGTGGGTGTAACTTCTAGAAGAAGACGAGGATCAAGCAGAAATGATCTTAGCCATTGATTAGCTTCTAATCTGAGTCGTTGAATGTCAACGAGGAGATTATTTAAGGAGGCTTGAGGGTCATTTGGAAGACACACAGAGAGTTGATCAGTGAGATCGAATTGCTGAAGCTAGAGGCAACGTAGTGATTTCGTAGTAATCACGCAGAGAAGGGCAAAGAGAGTTTTGACTGGAGGATCTTCTCCGGAGCCAAGAATACTCAGTAGAGAGGCAGAGAGACACACAGAGGAGGCAGCGCAAAGGCCAGAGAGGGTGACACAAAGCCAGTAAGGGCTCACGCAGGCCCCACGGAGAGTAACGCAGAGCCTTCATGTAGAAGTGTGAATTCGCTGAGGAAGCTGACGTTTCTGAGCTGGGACGGCTGGAATTAGCTCCTGAGAGAAAATCGATTCCCAACAGAGCTGATGCAATGCCTTAGAGCCTAACACAAGCCCACGTAGGGGCAACGAAGAAGTAGCCGAGGAACTCGTTGGTTCAGTTGCCGAATCAGCCGGGACATGCAGTGTAGAGTGAGGTAATCTCACTAATTTCTTTTGTCGAGTGATATTATTTGTACTGGATTGCCAGCAAGGCATCCAGAGGTTGTATTCAAAAATAACTTATGCTTAATAATAAAAACCCTCAGATCTGTTGCACCGGTTTTCCTGCATTCGGTTTTTCCAAGGGCATTTGTCCAAAAATAACTATGTCATTTGTGTTGTATATTTCTCTTGTTCAATTTCTTCTTTTGGCATATTATTTTAAATGGTATAGGCCGTAGTGTATGTATTTTGATGTTTGTCGTAGGGAACTGCAAATAACTTGTTCATGTAAATCTAACAAGTAGGAGAAATATCATTAGTTGCTGCAGTAGGGATTCTGGTTTAAGGAATTTTCACATGGTCTCAACGCAGTGCAGGTGAAGCAAGAAAAACAGAGCCAGAGAACCCAACACTGAGCAAAAACAGAGATCGAAATAGTTGCAGGAGGCAACAGTGCAAATCCCTAGAGGGCTTTGCGCAGTTCAAGCCAGGAGGGCTGAAATTTTGAGGCAATCTCTCTTTGAGTGAGTCAACGGAAAGGAAGGGCTTCCAGATCAAAATTTTATCGTGGCAGAGGGAGTAGTGTTGAGCCTGGGTGTGAGGAAGAGCTGGTGGGACGCAATTTTTCTGCAGGCCATTTTGTTGGGCAAAAAGACGTCAGAAGAGAGAAGAGAAGCATAGTGAGCGAATTTTTCCTCAGTAGACTTCCTGCCAAGAAGTTTGTTTTCTTATTGGCTAAGAAACAACAGTAAGAAGCAGAGAGGAGCAGTTCGACATTTTCGTGGCAGAGATGGAAACCAGTGGGCTGAGAGATCAAGACAGGTTGGATAGAGCATCCAACTACATCATCTAGAAGGCAAGAATGTCATTCCTTCTAGATGAGCATTCTCTCAAGACCTATGTCGACAACGTGGTCGCTATGCTTGCAGATCAGGATCCATTGAAGAAGTATCGAGCAGAAATGGCGAAGGCCAAGAGGATGATGATCCTAGATGGAGTAAACGATCATGTAGTCCGTCACAGCGCTAGCAGAGGGACTGCTAAGGAGATGTGGGATGCCTTGGCAATGTTACACAAAGAATCTTCCGAGCAGCAGAAGATGTACTTAGAGCAGAAACTAAGATCTGCATAGATGTAGAAGGGGAAGCGCATAAATTTGTTCCTCATGAAGCTTCAGGAGACGTGGGACGTTTTAGCAATTGTGAGGTCTACACCTCAAGGGTCCGAGTTGGTAAGACTGGCCCTCAATTCAGTCTCAGATAAGTGGCAAGTCTTTGTCCAAAGTATCCTGGGCAGGGCAGCTTTGCCAAATTGAGTTGAGATGTGAGCAGCTCTTAAGCAAGAGGCGCTGAGGAGAGACTTGGTCAAGTGTTAGCTTGACGAAAGCAGCAACAGTGGGTTGAAGCCCAAGGAGGAGGAAGAGAATGCAGCCCTTGCATCCAAGGGGCAGCAGGAGCAGCGGAGGTGGAAGAAAGACGTCTCGAAGATCAAATGCTTTAGGTGTGGTGAAATGGGTCACTACGCTACACAGTGTCCTCTCAGGAAGAAGGACAAAGATGAGAACCACGATCTGAAGGTTGCACCTGTGAAGATCGAGGAGGAGGAGTTCGCCATGACAGCTGAGATACCTCTAGGAGGGAGGTGGGCTGATTTGGAGTTGTAGTTTGAAAGAGCTACAGATGGGCAGGATCCTTGAGGAGCCCACCTCTCGAATCAATTCCTTGCTACGGGAGCCCAGATCAGAAGTAGCAAGATGAACAAGTGTCAGTTGGTACAAAGGAGTGTTGGAGCGACAAATGTAGTGGCTAGAACGCCAAGTCTGAGCAGCATAGTGCAGAGTTACAGCAGTGCAGGGAGGCACAATGCAGTAGCAACAGTAGCACAATGTCTTCAAAGGGATAGCGTCGAACTAGCAGCAATCAGATCTTCAACATCGAGATGCATCTTTGTCGAACACTTGTTTAGAAATTTGGGATGCTTTTCCTTTTGCAGCAGCAACTTGCAGTGTAGGGGCAATTGGTAGTGGCAGTGCCAGCAACAGCACAGATGCAGAAATTAAGAGGGAGTTCTCTTATAGATGCAGTGTTGAAAATGGCAGTGTCAACAACAGTATAGTTGCAACAGCAACGCAGTAGTTGGTGCACAGCATGTCAGACATCAGCAGCGTATTGGACACTGATATGAAGTCAAGGTGATGCTTCAGTGGGTGGCATTGCTAGAGAACATTCCTCGCTAAGAGCGAGTGTTGATTTTTAGTAGCATCAGATGTGTTCTAAGTCTCAAATTTTGCGAGGCTTGGGCACATGTATTCCAAAGAACCCATAAAGCGTTTTGGGAAAATCCACTTGGAAACAGTTCTATTAAAATAATTAATTATTTTTAATGGTAACCTAAGTCTAAACTTAGGAAATTAAAATCATTAATTGGTATTAATCTACCTGTGGGTGTAACTTCTAGAAGAAGACAAGGATCAAGCAGAAATGATCTTGGCCATTGATTAGCTTCTAATCTGGGTCGTTGAATGTCAACGAGGAGATTATTTAAGGAGGCTTGAGGGTCATTTGGAAGACACACAGAGAGTTGATCAGTGAGATCGAATTGCTGAAGCTAGAGGCAACACAATTATTTCGTAGTGATCACGCAGAGAGGGGCAGAGAGAGTTTTGGCTGGAGGATCTTCTCCGGAGCCAAGAATACTCAATAGAGAGGGGGAGAGACACACAAAGGAGGTAGCGCAAAGGCCAAAGAGGGTGACACAGAACTAGGAAGGGCTCACTCAGGCCCCACGCAGAGCTGCACAAAGCCTTCACGCAAAAGTCTGAATTTGCTGAGGAAGCTGGTGTTTCTGGGTCGGGAGGGCTAGAATTAGCTCCTGAGAGAAAATCGATTCCGAGCAGAGGTGACGCAGTGCCTTAGAGGCTGACGCAGGCCCATGCAGAGGCAACGCAGAAGTAGCCGTGGAACTCATTGGTTCAACTGTCGGATCAGCCAAGACTTGCAGTGTAGAGTGTGGTAATCTCACTAATTTCTTCTGCCAATTGATATTCTCTGTACTGGATTGCCAGCAAGGCATCCAGAGGTTGTATTCAGAAATAACTTTTGCTTAATAATAAAAAACCTCAGATCTGCTGTAGCCTGTACCGGTTTTCCTGCATTGGGTTTTGCGGCGACATTTGTCCAAAAATAATTGTCATTTGTGTTGTATCTTTGCCTTGTTCATTTTCTTGTTTCAGCATATTATTTTAAATGGTGTAGGTTGTAGTGTATGTATTTCGATGTTTTTCATAGGAAACTGTAAGTAAATTGTTCATGTAAATCTAACAAGTAGGAGAAATATCATTAGTTGTTGCAGTAGGGATTCCAGTTTAAGGAATTTTCACATTAATCTTAGTCGTTGATTATGTTTTAATCTTGGTCGTTGGAGCTCCAACAAGAGATTATAAGGAGTTCGATGGGCACTTGGAGAACACATCGAATGAGAGAGATCAGAGATTGAATTTCTAAAGAGTAGAGGAATTGAGTTGTCAGAGTGAGATCAGGTGATCTTCTTGTAGTGAGGGGCAAGGAAAGTAGTCCAAACAAGAGTTTCCAGATCGGGAGAGTGCAAGGCAGAGAAGACATATAGCAATTCAATGAGGCAGCGTAGAGCTTCAAAGGGAGTTCGAAATTCAGCTAGTAGAATCAAGATCTAGTGCTAGAAGTTGGGTGTGAGACCGAAGGGACAAAAGTTTGAATTCTTAGATAACAGAAGATCAGAAGAGGAGGTGACACAAAGCCCAACAGTTGTGACACAAAGTTGCATAAGATTGATGCAAAAGCTGCGCAGAGGTAGCATGGGGCCAGCGAGCCAGTCCATGATCAGTGTCGGATCTCCCGAAACGGTGTGAGATTTTTCTCACTAACTCTTTGCTAGTATTTCTCTGTATCAGATTGTCAGTTTGGGCATCCAACGATTTGTACTCAGATTATTACTGCATAATAATAATAAAACCCACAACTGTTGCACTGGTTTTCCCACATTGGGTTTTTCCGGGGAAATTGCCCAAAAACAACTGTGTAGATGTGTGTGTATTTATTTCTCACCAGTGTAGTATTTAGATTCCGCAGTATTTTATTTTGTGTAGGTTGCAGTGTATGTATTTCAATATTTGTAGTAGAAAACTACAAGTAATTTGTTCAAGTAATTTAACAAATAGGAGAATATCATCAATTTGTTGCAATAGGAATTGGATCTCTTATTTTTCACATGGTATCAAAGCCCAAATCGTAAGTGAAAGAGATCAGAGCAGAAAGGAAGAAGGAGGATCAAAATAGTAGTGAAGTAATTCCAAATCTGTCATCTTAAAACCTGCATGTAACTCCTTTTTCACCTGTGCAATATGATCATCATGGTTGCCAGTAATGATCAAATCATCTACATACATAACAAGAATTACCAGATATTTTCCCTGTTGTCGCACATACAAAGTATCATCAGATTCACTTCGTTGAAAACCAACTTTCTTAAGGTATTCATCCATCTTTGCATACCAAGCTCGGGGAGCTTGTTTTAATCCATATAAAGCCTTGATCAATTTGCAGACTTTATGTTCTTGTCCTTCAATTTCAAAACCTGGCAGTTGGGTCATATACACTTCCTCCTGTAAATCCCCGTTGAGAAAAGCACTTTTCACATCCATTTGATGAACTTTCCATCCTTTTTGAGCGGCCAATGCAAGTGTTAATCGGATGATGTTCCATTTAGCTGTAGGAGCAAAAGTTTCCTCATAATCAATGCCTTCCTGCTGCGCAAAACCTTTTGCGACAAGTTCTCCCCTCTAATTATACTTAATTCTGTAAACCCATTTGCATCATATGGGTTTAATGTTTGTTGGACAATCAACAAGTTTCCAAGTGTTGTTATCAATTACTGCCTGATATTCTTCAACCATAGCTTGTTGCCATTCTTTATGTTTCACTGCTTCTTTATATGTGGAAGGTTCAGTAAAATCATTTACTATCAAGGCAAAATTGCCTTCACTTCTATGTGCCCTTCTAGTGCCTGTTTTATTCTGTTCATCAGCCTTTACATCTTTCAAAAGTTGAACTGCCCATTTCGGAAGTTGGTGCTCACTTGTTTGCGCTTCTGTAAAGTCTCCATCATTGTAAAGAGGATTAATAATAAATATAAACTGATGTTCGTCGTTCAGGTGAAGAATGTGGAGAATCACTGTCAGAAGAACTGTTGCTGCTTGGAGATGCGGATGAACTGCTAGAAGATCCAGATGATGTTGTTGATGTAGAGGGACTGGATGACTCATCTTCAGAGGAAGGAAAATCAAGTTCATACCAATTTGGTGAAGTTGGTTGAATTTGCATTTTTCCATTTCTTTTACTTCCTTTAGTTTCTAACTTGTGAAGAAGATTTTCAATTTCTTCAGCACTCTTACTCTCAGTTTCATCAAAATGACATCCCTGCTCACAATGAATTTTCCATTGGTCAAAAGACGATACCCTTTCTTCTCATCAAAATAGCCAATCATTATGCATTTTAAACTTCTTGAGTCAAGCTTAGTTCGTTTTTCTTTCGGAACTAAGGCATAACACTGACCCAAAAACTCTAAGATGTTTAACTCGAGGTTTGAAACCAAACCAAGCTTCATAAGGTGTGATTCCGTCTAAAGAGGCAGTTGGAGATCTGTTTCTTAAGTAGACAGTTGTATGTATTGCTTTCGCCCAATATGTTGGACTTAACCTCTTGAAAGTTAACATGGATCTCGCCATTCCTAACAAATTGCGATTCATTCTTTCGACTACTCCATTTTGCTGTGGAGTGTAAACATTAGTAAGATGTCGTCTTATGCCATTTTCACTGCAATAAGTTTTGAATTCATTTGAAGTGAATTCTCCCCCATTATCTGTCCTGAGAGTACCTATCTTTTCTTTGACTTCATTTTCAACAAGTTGGCGAAAAATTTTAAATTTATCAAATGCTTCTGACTTGTTCTTCAAAACGTAAACCCAAGTCATTCTCCTGAAATCATCAATGAATAGTAAGAAATATTTGCATCCACCAAAGGAAGTTTGTAGTGGTCCACAAACATCACTGTGAACTAGTTGTAGCCGCCTGTTTGCACGCCATGAACTTGTTGGAAAACTTTCTCGACTTTGTTTGCCATAAATGCAAGCTTCATGTCCTAACTACCTCTAATTATGGATCACTTATTAAATAACAAGTGTCCATTTACAATAAATGCTATTCAAACCAACTAGCTAACTAATCTCCTAAAATAGAGCCTAAGATACAACACATTTGGAGAGTCATATCTAGTTACAACAATATGCTAATTCTAAAAGTCTCCATTAAATAATTAAACATTCTAGAATAATAATTATTAATTTAATATCTTAAATTAATAATTATTTTATTCTAATTTTATAACCTATGATAAAATTGTATTTTTGGATCATCTAACACCCTCTCCTTTTCCACATAACTGGGTTGGGCCTGGAAATGTTGTCGTAGGAGGTTCCTTGGGCCAATGTTGACATATCATTATGGCCATCACTTGGTTCCTTGGGCCAATGTTGCCATATCACATCACTAAACAGGAATCCTTGCATGTCCCAACCGCTATTGGGCGATGAATTGCCCCATCATTAAGGGGGTAACCATTGCACATCATTTAAAGCATGCTCTCATTTCCTAGAGTTTCGAGCAGAAATGCAAAGAAAAATCAAGAAAAAGAAAAACGCAATAAGAAGGGTGGAAAAACAAAGGTCAAGGTAACTCATGCATCCACAATTGCTCCCTCCTCACATCTATACACCTAGAATGTGGAATTCCTCATCTACCCCTTTCACCGTGGCATTTAGCCTTGAGACCCCTTCTTCCCCTCCATTCCATCATCATTCATATGACAACTATCAATTAAATGGAGGATTGAGGGCATGTACCTTCCCTTTAGGAGTTGGAAACACCTAATAGGGTCATCTATTACCCACTTCCACCTAGGGAGGTAACACCATTATGTGACTAAAGCCCCAATTTTGGAAGAGGGGCCTTGTGTGAAGTGTCACATTGCCCATAACTTGCAAGCTTGGTTCACTTAGATGAAAACATGATTAAATGTACCTAATGCCATAAGTTGCAGCATTGGATATTGTGTGTGATTGGCAGGTGGTTTCATTATGGGTTGGGCAACTTAATTGGGGCCCAAGTCCACCAAAGGATCATATTACCACCCAGCGGTGTTACGTTGAGAGCCATGGGTCCCCGGACATTCATAGAGCATCATTTGCATTCACGGTCACTTTCATCTTTTGCACTTTTCCCTACATTATTCATGGGATGATGCACATGGACCAGTTTGCCCCCAACCAGCTTAACATATATATATAGCATGGCAGTTGATCCAGGGGCCAAATGAGGTTTTGTATTGTTCATTGAGACATCAAAGGGCTAGCACCATCTTCAGTGTCCTCAATTTTGGAGCAGAGACAGAGATTTAGCCACTTGGAGACTCGTGAGACCCAGTTTTGTGCCCCAAACCCACATTTGGGGGCCACAAGATGATTTGCACCTAGACAGAGGGGCCAACCCCTCCATCATGATTTTAGAGGCCCTCTACACCACACATGCCACCATTTGGCCTCAACGCCTTCCCTATGGAGGCCTACACATGCATGGTGTCAACATTGCAGCCCTCCTTTAGGAGATTTTATCATTTGTTACACTGGTTACTAGCTCGGCCTATGATGCAAGGGTATATTTGGCCCATCACTTTATGATTTTAGGGGCTTGTAGGCTAAATTAGAGTTAGTGGGACACATATATATTAGATATCATTCATTTGATCTCTCATCATCATCGCACTTGAAGATTTCGAGCCTCTTAAAGGAACTTGCATTTGTTTCTTTTTCGCCATTAGATTTTCTTGGAAGGCATTTTGATGTGTGGAAGCTAAATTTGTATTGCCTTTGGAGCTATTCTTTGGCAAATGGATGGATATATTGCATGTTATCTTGTAAGTACTCTATGTTGAATATTATCAATTTGAATGTCTAAAGTAGGAAACTATTGCTTTTAGATTTTGTTAGTTTGCACCCTAATTTGTTGAAAATTATATATATCATAGGACTAGATTGAGGTTACATCAGTTTGTTGTTTCTATTTTGAATGGTCCCGATATGTAGCTTGGTTGAGTTGTCTACTCTCGTGATTCAGATGTCGATAGAGAACCTTTTTGGTTTGACTTTCTCTTGTTAGGTGTGTGGAAATTTTTTTGATTTCCTTCTGGTACTACGATTTTTGAGTTAGGTACATAATCTTCGTTTGGAATTTTCATCATCTAGATTGTAACATGTGAATGTGTTTTTCCTTCCACTGATTGATCCTCTTCTTCCTTACTTGTGATATTGATTGGATCAGTATTTATTCCCTTATCTTCAACTTGGACTAAAACGACTGACGACTTCAATACTTCACCTTGAAGTTGTTCTAGCTTGTCATTCAGCGATTTCTTGTCATTTTTAAGTTTTTTTACTTGCGTAAGTAGGGTTTGGTTATGATTCCTTAAATGTACAAGTTCATCCTTTTTTGAATTGTTGACTTTATTCTTAGTAGCTTCATCATCTTTTAAACTTTTGATTTGTTCTAATAATCTCTAATTAAGGCTCTTAAAATGTAAATTTTCTTCTTGTTGTTCTAATAAACGCTTCTTGAGTTCCTTCTTTGTGGGTTTGGCTTTCTTGAGTTGTTCGAGTAGTTTTTTATTGTGATCTTTGAGGTGCCAAATTTCTTTGTCGTTACTGCAGATGGCTTCTTCAAGCTCTTTTTGCTTCTTTTTTTTCTTATCTTAAAACATCAAGTCGGAGACATCCTTGAAGTCTTCTACTGAAGATGTTATTGATTTTGATTTACTTGTTATGTCTCGAAATGTGACCATCTTCCCCTTATAAGGAAATATCAAAACTTGTTTCTCTATGTTTAACATGAATGTACCTAAATTCTTAAACCAAGTTTGACCAAGTATGATGTCAATATCCATCTTTACAACATGAAATTGAGATATGTACTCATAATGACCTACTCTCACTTGCAAATCACTAATTTTATACTCTTTTTGGTCAAAAATATTTTTCCTTACACCAATGCTTGGCTCTAGAATTAATAGTTGATTTTCCAAGTTAGCGTTGATGTAATTTTTATCGTTGCTTGTGCAGATAGTGATATTAATTTCTCTTCCTTGGATACTTCCTTTTAATGTAATTACTCTGTGATCCATAAGTAAAAAACATTTATAGGAAAACCGTCCTTCCGACATCATTTTTTAATTAGGCTCCATTTTGTTTATCGATATGAGATTAGGGTTTTGAGGGTAACCCTTTCCTAATTTTCTATAACAGTACTTTGATTTTTATCTCTCGTTATATATATATATATATATATATATATATATATATATATATATATATAATTCGTTTTTACTTTCTAACCCCTCTTTCCTTTTTTTCTTTTTTTTTTATAATTCCACTAAAATTAATTTTTGGAATGGCTTCAATGATTTCTTTTTTCCACTTCTAAACCAATAATACTTTTCCTTTTTATTATTGTTATTTTTTTAAATGTAATATATTAATTTCAACCTTATTAAAAAAAACCCAAAATCTTGGTGGAAGAGTCAACTATCCGGCAATACCAAATGAGTGGTTCTACGGCACTATCTCCAACTGTGATGCCACTATACATGTACGACAAATACCTTATGGTATGTCAAATTTCAACAAGGTGAGTTGCCTACCATCAATTTTGTCTTGTTCATATGTAACTAGTATCTTACGTTTTAACCAATCAATTAATTTTTATTTGAATTTGTTTAATTTATCACTTTCTATGCCCACATAGTAGTTTGATTATAATTATAATTCTAAGTGCTTTTCTTGTATGGTCGCGTCCTTTGGATGATTGCACGAGTATGTTCGAAAAAATGATCATAGCAGCACGTAAAAGTTTAAACTCTCCTAGTTCTTCTAAATTATGGCTACAATTCTTGGTTGGTTAAACAAATTTCCTATGTGGACGAATTGTCTGGCACTATAAGAGTAGTATTGGCAAGTGAAAGATGCCAGTTGATGGCAGCAGACATATAGCGTGTTAGTTGCAACGATAATGGCAGCATCTAGTGTGCAGCGGGAAGCCCAGTGATGACAATGTCTTGGTGCAGTAGTGAGGCGGACAGTGATTCACAGTGGCCAGACGATGGTGGCTGCGATTGCGTCAAGTGACAGTGCAACACAGAGGGGGCATGATGGCATCAGTTGTAAGAGGAATGGGTGGAGGTCGCTAGAAATGCCGCGGACGGCTGGTTGTGGAAAAGTTGAATTTTGCAGCGGGAGCCTTGGCATTTGCCTGACGGCAGCAGTGGGGCTCAGGCAAAACCGAGGCTCCGGTGACCTTTGGATTGCGGCTGCCTACGTTTTGTTTTCCTTTGGTTAATATTTTTCTTACTTATGTTGTTTTTGTTTTTCTTTTTAATATAATATTTTTTTATTCGATATTTTGATTTTTTTTTAATTTTTTTATTTTTCTAAATTTGTTTATTTTTTTATTTTAATTAAATTTTTTTTATATATATAATTCTCTAATTGTATTATTTTTTTATATATAATTCCTATATTTTTATTTTTTTAATATGGTCGAAGGCCTAGTAGCGAAACTGGCAAAATGGAGAACCTCCGAGTTGTAGCGAAACACTTGAATTTTGAGCACAACAATATTGACAAAGTTGATGGCCAAAGGCCTGGTGATCAGCCAACGTGGCTCTGATACCAAATGAAGTGAACAATGTTCCTTCTTCAGATTAATTACTCCAGAAGACTTGGAATATGAAGTTATCCATTGAGGATATAAATATTATATTAAATATATGAATAAGATGATGATACAAATGAGAGTGAGAGGTCTGCTTATATCTTAGGCAAGTGCCTCTTCATGGAGTGTCATGTCCCATTTAGACATGCCTCTTCAACCTAATTATTAATTAACTAATCACTATTACAATTATCCTGATTTATTTACATTTATATTATTTTTATATTTTTATATAACAACTATCTAGATGAATGTTGCATGTTACTCAAACATAACATGTAATGAATGTTCCTATTGGTGAAATCTTTTAAAGCTCTCCCAAGAAACTCCATTTATCATTGAGTGGGTAAATGCGGCAATCTTGACACCTAGGGAATCAAATATCAACCTCCTTGGAAATGAAATTGGCTTATCTTGAGCATCTTTGACTCCATACACCCAAAGGACAAGGCACAAAGCTTATCTTGAGCAAAAAGTTGAAGGTGAGAAGGGCATGCCAAGAGGGCTACGAAGACATCAAGAAGTTGAAGAAGAAGGAGAAGTGTTGCTGAAAGGAGACAGCTAGTGGAAGTAAAGCAAAAGCAAGGCTGTCAGGTGGGCAAAGAACTTGTTAAGTGAGTTGCTAGCCTAAAGTGTTGATTTTTCATGATTTTCTAGACTAATAATTACTTCCAATGATTATGTCATAAATTTGTCTTGTGTCATATTCATCATTAAGCAATTACACATAGAAAATCTAAACAGTATAAACAATAAAGCCAATACGATCATAAAGAGACTGCCAAACAACAGACACAAAATTTTATCCTAGGAAAACCCTAACCAGGGAAAATCACAACAACCTTTTCTTAGATATATTTGTCCAATTCAACAAGAGATGCAATTTGAACTTTCTAGTTAAATAAAATTCAAAATGACTAGTAACCAAACCTAGGTCAAATTTGGTCAAACAAAAATATGTTCAATCTCTTGTACATGTTGGTCAACTTAAGTCAACTACATCGAATTTAGGTCTCTTGTACTCTCCACAGACCCAAAAAAATCACAGAATATTCCCACACATGCAAAGTCAACGAAAGTCAAACTTGAGCTTCTTTCTACCTCAGATTGTGTTAGAAAATTAGAAAGGCAGAAAGATTTTCTTTATGTTGATAATTACTTGTGATAATCTTATGTTTTCTTATTATTTCTTTCATCTTTAGTTCATCAAGAAATTACCAAAACAATAACACAAAGATCACAGACACCAGATGTAGGCGGACAGCCAGGGAAAAATCCCTATCTAGGGGAAAATTCAGTCAACAACTCTTCCTTAATAGTTTCACGAGATAATCCAAGACTCTTGACCTAGGCACAAACTTCCTCCACACCAAGTCAACCCTTTCTTCCTTCTGTGGATGATAACCATTTCAGTAATAACTTCGACCTAGTAGCAACAGAACTTCGATCTAGCAGAACTTCGACCCAACAATAGCCCAGCAAAATCTTCGACCCAACAGTTAGCCCAACAAAATTTTCGACCAAGCAGTTAGCCCAGCAAAATTTTCGACCCAGCGGTTAGCCTTGCAAATTCTTTGACCCAGCAGTTAGCCCAGCAAATTCACGTGTGTGAGAGACATGTTCCAGAAATTCAATCTTCCAGCAATTCTTCTCCTTCTTCTGCAACTTCGCACTTTTTTGGTCCTTTTGGATATCGAACTTGTGAGTGAGAGTGTGTCCTTCAAATGAATCAAACTGCTCCAATATATAGGCTTCTGGTGAGGTCGAATTACTCTGTTTGAGGCCGACTTGATCTCCTTGAGTCCGACTTGGTGTGGAGGTGACAAATACCTTATTTTACTCAATAAAAGATCTTTTTACATGATTCAAAAGCCCAAGAAGGGTCTCTTTAAATGGACAATGACTCTAATGACTCGAGACAAAACCTACGAGTCCTCAATGGGGACTTTGACCTAAAACATGATGACCCAAGCATGAAACCCATGCTTTAATAAGTCATAATAATAATAATTTCTTTTTCTTTCTTTTGATAAATCCATTTCATTATGACTCAAATACAATTTATGAAGTCCAAACCTAGTTACAATCTTCAACAGATTCATCCTCGTGATTCGAAATTATGCCCAGAGGAGGGGGTTGAATGGCCTTTAAATAATGATCTTAATGAGTCTGAATGGGTGTCACTCCAAGTTGGGCCAACTTGATCATTTGGAGTCAAAAAAATTGATTTTTAAAATTTCATTTTCCCTCTTTTGAAGTCAGCTTGGAATCCATATTTATATTTATCATTTCCTATATATTTGGAGGGATAAAATAAATTATGAAGACTAACCATAGCTACAAAATTCAACATAAAGAGAGTTGGTTAGACAATTTGATGAGGGAAAGAAGTGCCCAGTGAGCTATAGTAGGTGGTTGAAGGTGTTGGTGGTAAAGGACAACGACTTGTCAAGGCATATAAGAGTTGGAAGGACTCAACCTCAACACATTGTATAATTAATTTGTAATGTACTTTGACATTGTACATGGATTGTAGAGGGCCACTTTCACCAGTATGGGATCCCTATGGATTTTCTTATTGAAGGACTAATAAGAGATTAGTTTTGGACCATAACTCTTGTGTCTTGTGCATTGATCTAATTATTGATATATTTTGTTGTGTAAAAGTTGTTTAAAGTTAGGCATCTTCAATGTGTTTATGTTTCCTAGCTAAGGCATAGACCAAGCCTGGGATGTATGGATTTCTAAAATATACAAGATTTTATATGACTTTGGTTTTCACAATCCTTTGAATTTAGTTTTCTATATTTTCCCTACCTTGCTTTTGATTTCGGTTTACATATCTTCAAAGTTTTATATGGGAAATATCTTGAAGGCAACACAAGTGAAACCTGAACTCTATTATTACAAATGGAGTTTTATTTATCAAAAAACATTTAAATCAGGTTCTTATTCTCTTGCATTGATTATGATTCACTTTTGAATAGAGAAAGAATCTACCTCAGTCTTTCCCCCTCAATCCCATCCCTCATCCCATCACATTTAAATCCTCTACATTGGTAGGTTGAGGGAAAACTTTTAGAGTTAAACCTATAAATTATCAGATCTATTTCCTTTAAAATTTATATAAGAGTATCTCTTGCACCACCCTGCTCTCTTCACCCAATTGCATATTGCAATTCTCAACTAATTAAATCTAAAGGGTGGAACTTAGTACAAGAGATTTGAAAGCTCTAAAAAGTGTGGGAAGTACAAGTAAACTCGTCAAGGCTATGGATGCTCACGGTTAGTGAGGCTATGGACGCTCGTTGGTAGTGGAGCTATGCTTGTACGGTACCGAGACATCTTCATCGACACTATGGATGCTCACAGGAAGCAAAGCAATGTCTTGAAAAAGAGATAAAATATACACCTAATAGATATTTATTGATCATAAAACTCCATAAGAATACATTTTCTATTCAATAGTATGAGAAAAATATGAAATAAATTTTCCCTATTTTGGATTCATTGCTTAAATATTGAGTAGATATGAAGTACTCAAACCTTTAGAATTTATATTTGATTTGTCTTATGTGGGACCCATAAAATCAGGTGCAATGATTACAAATTTTCTGAAACTTATCACTTGTCTTTTAATAAACTTAAGCCCCATTATACCAACAACAGAGATAACTGCTTCAGCCTATGGGGCATAGAATAAACAGTGACAGGGTGTTCTATTAAGGCACTCTGTGGCATAAAGGTCGCCAATTCGAAACTTCGTGGGCAAAAATCTAGGCATGCTAAGGGTTGGCGTGACCCAAGAGGGGTGCGATCCTCAAATGATTTTGACAGCTTCAATGCCCTTGGGTCGCGGTTACTCAAGCCTAAGATTAATTATGTAGTCATCTCAAGACACACATAAACAAGCAAACAAACAAAAAAGATAATTGCTTCATCCCAGTGCATCGCCATTTGTTGCGGCCTCAATGACCCCCCTTAATTTTTCTCAAAAAATAAAGGGAGGCCCATATAAATTTTGAAAATATCACCTTGGTTTGCACTTGATTGCTATTTTCACTGATTTTGGTGTTCATAATTTTCCACTTTTGATATTTTCATCTTCCCCTCCTTTTCAAGAGGTTTCAAGTGATATAAAATTTTCCTCATTTTGAGTTCCAAATAAAAGGTTATGGCCCTCTAAAGTTTTGCAATTTTATCATGTTTTGATCATGTCGCATGTTGACAAGGCAAGATGACTTAGAATGTTTACTACGAAGATGATGTGTTCCCTTGGTCCACGTGGCAAATGATCATGCTAAGTAAGCTGACATGGCAACTGATGTTACATCATTTAGCAGAATTTTTCGAAGAAGTTTAGTTTTCATTGTATATCTGAAGCACATATTTGTAAAAAGAGTTTTGTAACTGGGTCATTGTCCCTGGAACAGGAGCCCACAATTTATTTCTTCTTCTTTAAATCTTTAGCGTATTAGGCTGGTGCTAAGGCAAGTTGGTGCTTGCAAGGTGTTGAAGCATCCTATGAGTTGTAGCTAATAAAACCAGGTCGTTGGAGTGTCCTTCCAGTTGGAGCTGGTAAATCATGATGCAGAAGCATCCTTTCAGGAGTTAGAGCTACTTGAAAAACTTGAAGGCTTTTCTAGAGTACTAGGGAGTTGGGGCTTTTGCTTCAATTGGAGCTGAAGCATTACGCACAAAATATTACAAAAGTGTTAAGCGGTTTTTCTCCCGGAAGGGTTTCCACCTAAAAATTTGTTGTGTACTTCTCTTGTGATGTGTTGTTGATTACTGTTCTTTTGCTCATGCTCTAAAATTTTTATATCTAACTAATTGTAAGCGAAATACTAATTCACCCCCCTCTCAGTGTTTCCAACAACTTAGCTATCCCAAAATTACTTCAACTGCCTCCAACAAGTTGGGCCTACCCAA
This sequence comes from Pinus tabuliformis, assembly GCA_031772625.1. NCBI lineage: Eukaryota > Viridiplantae > Streptophyta > Pinopsida > Pinales > Pinaceae > Pinus > Pinus tabuliformis. The sequence goes on along the minus strand of CM062804.1, from coordinate 80,461,503 downwards.
TGAAATTCGGCCTTCCTCAAGAACAAACACAGCAATAGAATTCGGCCTCTAAATAAAATGTCTTGCTACAGTAGTGAAGTGTCTCTTTCAGCGCCCACAATCACTTGCAATTCCATTTCTCCAATTGTGCATGTGTGAGGAATCTAGATGATCCCTCCTTATTGACCGGCTACGGTGGATAGATTCACTGCCAAAATCAATCTTGATCAGTTAGGGTGGATGGTCTCACCACCAAAAATGATCTTCATTAGGGTTTCACCCTTTTCTCATCAGTTGCAAGAGCTCACCAAATCAATTTAGACAAACAACCAATGCATGCCCAAAAGTGAGCTCCAATTCTCCTTTTATAATTTTTTATCATTAAAATACCATGGGTTATCAGAATACCATGGATCTCCCCTTTTTACAATTTTCTCGCTCAATAATATAAACCGACTTCATAAAGTTTTTATTATTTTCCCATAGTCACTTAGTAGCACCCTTTTAATTTAATTATTCATTGTCACTTATAAAATGTCGTTCCCTTCACCCAAATGACAATCAAACAATAAAATTAATTGATCCCCTTTTTCCAATGTTACACCAAGACTTTGGGATAAGGGAACACGAGTTCGGTGAGATGCACAAGGGGGACATGTAGGAGTACCCTCAAATTTTAGGAAAATTTAGGGGGGATGGGGAGACGTCAGGGTCTATATATATGAAAGCATAAAGATATTGATCCGTACATAACTGAATTAAATAATGAAATACACTAATCTATATTCATCATTCATACTGGTACATACACCATTCATACTCATCATTCATTCATACACCATGAGATTCAATAATGAAATACATTGATCTATATTCATCATTCAATCATTCATTATTCTAGAATCCACATTGATTTAAAAATTAAATTCATCATTCAACATACTAGAATGTAAATTGATTTATGTTAGCCTCTCTCATAAAACAATAATAAATCCAAAAATAAATTAATTAATTAAATATTCCAAGTTAGGAATTTGTGCCTAACTCTTGGGTTGTTCCTCTAAGGTAGGAGTTAGTTTAGGTAACTCCTATATTGGTGTGTCTGGTGAGAAATTATCTCAACCAAAGGAGAAATTATCTCAACCAAAAGTGTCTAAGATAGCACGCACTATCTTGAGAACACTATCTCTCATCTATTTATTTGTAACATTATATTCAATTATTTGTGTAATGTAATGTGTAATGAGAGAGAAGCATGAGGCTTCAGCTTTTTTCCACCATATTTTGTGTCTGATTTTTATATGTGTATTTTTCTGTAATCTGTTGGAGTTTCTTTCATTTTTCATTATGTGCTATCAGAGCTACAAGACCAAGGGACCTGTATGCTAGTTTGAAAGGTGTGACTGATGCAAAGTACCAGACCGAGGGACCTGTACACTGATTTGAAAAGCGTGACTGACGTGAAGCTGTCACGTGGTTTGGAGGGCCAATCGTCTCTGAGAGTGAGCATCTAATCTGGCAGCCCACCATGTTTGGTAGCCTGGGTTCTGTGTTAAATATCTGTAGAGATAAGTATGAGCCAATGAGGGTTTTAATGTAGTATGTTTCGCCAAACCTATGTCGCTTAGCAGTTTGAATGTTGTTTTTTTTCAAAATTATTGACTTAGCATAAAAGACAGCGAAGGATGGGGAGGAGGGGCAGGTGTTGAGGCGGCCATTCAAGCACTGTTTGTATTTTTTTCATTTCCGATAACCCCGCTGGTCGTGTTGTTGATATATCCGTGTGCATTATCTCCATGACCGATAAAAATTGAGGTTGAATTCGAAGGTTCTTTGTTCCAACGGCCGATCGCTTGCCATATGCCATACTATCTGTTTCAGACTCCGGGCACTACCATCTGCTTCCAAATCGAAGCCCTCAGTTCCTTAGCCGCAACGAATTCAAAAGTTGGGATAACCTGCATCAACAATGCGCTCAAAGAAATAAGTTGGAACAAAAATTGACCCGCTAGCGCTCTCTGGTGAGTGAATAGTTTGATGCAGAACCACTGTTGAACAAACTTGGAGGAACCAGCGTCCATTTGCACTGAATTTTGTCTTAGCTCTCACGGCTAACTGGTGTAAGAAACCCTAATGTGAAATGCAACTCCGTCGCGGCAAGCATTAGAACAGTGCATAGTGGACACTACGGAATGCTATTTGCTGGAGAATGGAGCAATCCAGATACGTTTCTCTATGAAGGGTTTTCCTAGATGACCACGATTTATCTGAGAATGCTCTGAAAATAAAGTGACGTAGCAGCCCCGCAGCGAAACGCTGGCAGTGTGAACTGTAAAGGCGTGAAGGTGATTTTTCAGGGCATAGGGGAGCTAAATATACAACACTGCTAGATTAACCAATGGATTCGAAATTGAGATAAGAAATTGGAGTGAAAAGTGTGATAATTCTTGCGTTCTAGGCGTGGTGCACTGCCCATGTGCAGGGATTGAAGCGTTAAAACAACAACAACTACACATCCACAAAAGCCAGAAAATGTGTTGTTAGGTTATACGGTAAGAAGAAATAAGCTATACATTTTATGGCATAATATTTTTAAAGGTTTTATGGTTGGGAAAGTGGGCATTTCCAAAACGTGAGTTTATAACCGGTTACTTGTATTTTTCTTAAGCCTTACGCATAAAAACGAATGAGTGGTGTAATGTGAAGCGAAGATTTTATTATGTTTGAGTTTTAAGTGGGCATAAGTTTCTCCAAAGTGTGTTTTGGAGAGATAAGGAGTGGATAATATTTTTTTAATTTTTGTAATGAGGTATGTCGTTTAAGTGTAAATTCTTTTTTTTGGAGTGCTTTTGGGAGATATAAGGAGTGACATAAAAAAGAAGATGAGTGGAAAAGGGGTTTATTTTGTAATTTTGGAGTGATAAGGGAAAGATTTTTAAAAAATGAAGCTCATTATTGTATTTTTGGAGAAAGATTTTTAGCAGAGTATACTTTTATTTTTGAAGACAAGGGGTTGTGTGAAGCTGAAGGTTGATGTAATTCATTATTTAATAAAGACATTTTTTTGTGGTGTTTGTGTCCTAGATCCGCCCGAAATTGAATAAGGGGATCTTAGTACACGAAGAGTGTGTTGATGATGGTGCATGCTTCATGTTTTTGCTTCTTGATTTGTGTCTAGTTTTGACACATAAATTATCTCATTTAACACACATAAAATACAATGCTGGCAAGTACAACACCTGTAACGAAATAGCTGCAAGGAAGGATAATTAAGCTCAACACATGCATTTGCGTCACTACAACAAATAATCAAAGTTTTCAACATCGGCATTCTACCTCAACAAACAATTTCACTCAATACAATCAAGTTCATGAATCTGCAAACTCCAGCGTTTCAAAGCAAAGTCTACATCACTACATTCAAGTTAATGAATCTATAAACTTCAACGTTTCAAAGCACAATCTACATCAACATTATTGAACTTGTAATCAAACTCAAATTACATTGAATTGTAAGGGTGCATTCTCGGTTGAAACCGACACCCAAGTCTTGAATTGAGTCAAATTGAATTCATTGTAGTGAATCATTGAAATCATTGTAAGCTTTTTTGGGTGCATTTTCGACAGTGTTCGACACCCTTCCTTTAAAGCACAATCAAGTGAGTCCATGAGTTTTAACTCCAAATGAAACAAACAACAAGTTCACATCTCCTGCAAGCGAGCGTGAGTATTCATTCAAGCAATTTGTGTCAAAATAGTACAAAGTTCAGACCTTCAAGCGAGCCAAAGTGAAGTTCATTACAACAACCATCAAAGTAACCAAACAAGTTCAACTCTAACACCAATCAAGCAAGTTGAGATCGACATCAAGCGAGCGTAGCTATTCATTCCAGTGAGCGTGAAGTCATCAAGTAAGGAAAGTGAGCATTCACACAAACGCGATCGTCATCAAGCGAGCGTGAATTCCAGAGTCTAAGTAAGAAAGTTCTACAACTCTAGCAAGTGTTCCCAGCAAGTGCAATAAGCAACAAATCAAGCAAGCGTGCCATTCAAGTCCCATAGCAAGCGAGCCTGTCATTCAAGTAACAAAATCAAGTGAAACAGTTCAAAGCACGACATCTACGACAAGAGAGCCTAATTTCAAGTGAGCAAGTTCAGATGGCGCAACATATTCAGTTGTTAAACATTCTTCACAGTTTGATCATCTCCAGTGATGAAGACATGGTGCACATCAGCAAAGAAACTCTTGATGATCTTTCACGACATCTACAAAAAACACATGAAACCATTGAGTTTCTTCAACTAGAGTCGCAACTACAAAGAGATGAGCTACAACAAAAGAGTGCTTCTTCCAAGTCATTCAACCATACAGATGAAGATAAAGATGTTGATTCCAAATCACTCATCCAAACAACTTCAAGTGTTGAAGTTGTTCATGATAAAATTCAAATTTCTTCCCAACCCATCATCAAGCCCTGGGAAGAGATTCAAAATAACAAGAATCGACGAGGCTTAGGATATGTCACTGATGACACCAACTTACATATCCCAAATTATTCCAAGCCAATTAAGTTTGTGAGTGCAGGATTTCTTGAACAACTCACCTCAATAGGTTCTGAGAAAATTGCAGACAAACAGAATTGCACGCAACCTGAAGTTAATGTCCAACCGAAATGTTCTAATTGTCAAAGAACGGGTCATATGGGAGATCAATGTTTTGATCTCCATCCGTGTTGCCATTGTGGCAAGCCCAACCATTGCTCAGAAAAATGTCGCCACCAACAAAAATCAGCTAGATTGAAGATACATTATGAATGGATCGATCCTTGGGAATGGTCATCCACAGTCAAAAGATTGTCTCAATTCTACAACCGACTACAATCACACATAGTGCAGCCAGCAATGAACCGATGATGGTACTCTCATGCAATTGAACGAGGGAGTACAACAGTGAAACTCCCCTACACCTGAAGGGGGGGAGTTCAAATATATTTTGGATTAGATTGTCTCTCCTTTCAGCTGACAAAGGGGGGAAAATGTCAATGAAATTGACAAGTGGTTGTCAGACTGAAAGTCTCGACAATATCAGCGAAGCAGCCAGTGGGCATCTTCATCAGCCAGTGGGCATTTTCATCAACAGTGAACATCAGTAAATTCGCCAGTGGGCGACCAACAATAAAGCAACAGTGAGCAGCTTTCATCATAGCAAAAGCAACATTGAGTTGTTTTTCAACATCATCAGCCAGTGGGCGATCATCATCAGCAAATACGCCAGTGGGCGTTCATCAAAATTGTGTCAGTGGACACCGGATGCTGTTTTCAAACAAAGGACAGTTGGATCCTTTTGCGGCTTGGCACGTGATGGAGTTGTCAAGCGACATTCAGAGATGAATCAAGTATGCAGCTGATTCATGTTCTCTTGAGATTTGAGTTTTTTCCAGCATCCAGTTTTGGCGGTTTTTTCAGGCAATGTTTTTGAGGATCAACATGATAACTTGGAAGATGGTTCCTCATTCTTATTTTGGATTTATCATTGAAGGGGGGAATGTTAGCCTCTCTCATAAAACAATAATAAATCCAAAAATAAATTAATTAATTAAATATTCCAAGTTAGGAATTTGTGCCTAACTCTTGGGTTGTTCCTCTAAGGTAGGAGTTAGTTTAGGTAACTCCTATATTGGTGTGTGTCTGGTGAGAAATTATCTCAACCAAAGGAGAAATTATCTCAACCAAAAGTGTCTAAGATAGCACGCACTATCTTGAGAACACTATCTCTCATCTATTTATTTGTAACATTATATTCAATTATTTGTGTAATGTAATGTGTAATGAGAGAGAAGCATGAGGCTTCAGCCTTTTTCCGCCATATTTTGTGTCTGATTTTTATATGTGTATTTTTCTGTAATCTGTTGGAGTTTCTTTCATTTTTCATTAATTTAAAATTTGAATAATCACACATCATTCTAGAATCTAATTAGTACAAAGCACAATACTATAGTAGACACTGAAGTTTGAAGATTAGAATAGTAAATTGACATAACTTAAACTCAATAAGGGTGCTTATGGGCGCCCACCCTTACAAGGGGTTCTTTTGGGTATCCCCCTTCTGGGGGGGGCACTTCCCCCTTTTGAAGGGGTGCACCTAGTAGCACCCCTTTTCGGCAAACACATCCACCACACTAGGGAAACATTCCCCCCTATGTCTCCCCGAAAGGGGGATGTGGGGAAATTTTCCCTAGGCATCCCCCCGTCCCAGGTGCATGGGAAGCGTGGGGTGTGTGCACCCCACCCTGGGGATGCATCCCCATGCAACACTGCATTTTTCCTTCTATAGCCTACATGAATCAAATAGGCTACTAAGTCAGTGACCATTTTAAAAAGGGGTCATTACAAGCACTCAACCTAAAGAGGGAGATGAGACAAGGAGAGGGAAAAAAGTAGTAATTAAGGATAATCTTGGAAATGCATCATCAATCAAGGATTCCTATTTGTGTCCCTTCTAGATAGGAGAAACAAAGACTTCAAGAAGGATTACATTGGACTAGGGAAGGGAGACAACCACCAAGCTGAAGTAAGGGAACACTGATACAATCAAACGCAGTCAATCCAATATTGCACGAAGCGGGGAAGAAGTCGGGACATTTTTTGGAAGCAAACCATCGGAAATGTCATTTTCCAAAAGTCGTCGAGACAAAAGCATCTTGGAAGCCCCTATATATATATATATATATATATATATATATATATATATATATATATTTGCATTTGCATTCAAAAAAACATCTAAAATACCAAATTAGTTGTAGAGGACATGAAAACATGCATATTTGTACATAAATCAAGATAGATATGGCATCCATTGTACACCAATGATTATCAACCATCTAGAATCTAGATTCCTCTCCTCTTGTCTAGCCTTTCCCTCTTCTTTGATTCTCTAGCGATATTAGTCAACATTGCCCAATTTTGATCAAACAGCGTAATCCAAGCCTTACAATATGCTAAAAAAATCTTAAAATGCTTGATCAATGATTTTGACTTGAGTGAAGGGTACATTTTTGTTAAGGCCATGACAAAGGAGTTCAACAATCAACACCACCAACACATAGGGTACTCATAGGTCTTGGTACTCTTGATTAAATGCCAATTACATACCCTCATACATGATATAATCTAATGAAATGCCACAATTCTATTGATCCTACAATCCAGAAAAATGTCAATTCTGTTGTATTTTCAATGGGATGTGAAATTCTACTTTTTCCATATCAAGTTTGATGAGGTTGGAACCACTCTCAAACATTCTAAGTCATTTCATGGTAAGGTTAAAAATTTAAGTAAAAGGATGCAAATGAATGATAAAGGAGAATGCCACTTTTACATTAAGAATTTAACATTACCATTTGGGAGCATCTAGGAAACATCAAGCGGGCACCTTGGAAGTGTTCAGCAAGCATAGTTCCTCACATAAAAGTTCAAACCCCCCCCTCCCAAAAAAATCCCCACGGAACAGTGTGGGCAGTTTTTGGAACCATGGGGGAACTGCGGTTCAGGCCTATAGAATTGTGTCAGAACTATGGTACAGGCTTGCAGAACCACGATTTCGGCCAGTTCCGAGCATGCAAAACTACAGTTCAAAACCGTCACCATTCCAAAAGTCTAAGAACTACGAAAAAAAGCGTAACCGTTGTTCTGCCTGAGGATTATCAGCAGATTTGTCCAGAATGTGAATCTGCCTTTTGAACCGGGGGGTGGGGATAGTTCCTGCAACATTGAGTCAATCATCAAATTTGACGTGTGATCCACAATAAAATGCTTTACACCATTAAATGAAGGCACCTAATAGAAGATGGTTAGCCTACTAATATTTGAAGACCCACCTTTAATAGGCACATTGACTAGATGAAAAAAATGATTGACTTGAGAGTGGTCAAAAGGCAACTGAGAGTGTGTTAAAATTGGCAACTAGGGCCAAACTCCATGCGGATCACCTTATTTATGGCTTCTGATATTTTTCCTAGATTCCTCTCATCGAGAGGTGTAGGATTGATCTAAAGATCATCTGATTCCAATAAGTATTTATGGAGATATGAATTTATTTTGATTATGGACAAATTGTCAAGGTCGGCCAACAAACTTATGTAGGCTCAGAAGCCCAACAATCACATCTATTCATCCTCAACGTTTGCATATAAATACAAGGAGCATTCTCCTCGTTTGGACAATTCAATTCACTCATCTTCTCTCTCTCTCTCCTATGCATAAAAGGGGCCTCTCTCTCTCACACCTGTGGCTGAAAGGAAGATGTCCTAGGGCAAGGAAGATGCAGAAAGAAGGATGCTAGGGCAGCAGGTCATCTCTTTGACCAGCGTTGACCTTGCAGAAGTGCGGATAGGGTGTGGTTGCCTCTCCTAGGCAGGCCGCAATTTTTGGCATGAAAACTGAGGTGATCTAACCTCTGGTTTGACCGGTGTTGACTGCCCTAACTTAGGGTTGTAGTTGACTTCAAAAATTTGCAAATTGACTATACTTTTGGGGTTGTTCAAGGGTTGTTTCTTCACACTATTCGAGGACAAGTTCACCGAAAATTGACCAAGTGGAATTTGGTCCTAGTTTCCAATTTTAACACTCCCTCTCAACTAGGAAGAATTCCACCTGCCAATCCATCTATCAATTACGATCATCATGACATTTTGTTGTCATGTACCATCTTTGTATCTCATCTCATCTCTATTCTGCTAAACATTGATATGAATAATGAAGAAGAATCGATTAAGAGTGAGTCACAAGACCTTACCACTCTCCACTGACAAAAGTCAGTCCAGAAGTAGAACCTCAATCAGATTTGATCCCAAGCCAAGTTGTTGAACACCATGCATCCTAGTCAAAACGAGTACGGCAGTACACGATGCGTCCATTAGTAGTGCTATCGTCCCTATCCACTTTTCCCAAATTGTTGGCTAGATGAGAGGTACTTCCCATGAGTCCCAGACTAAATGGGTAGGATGTATGTTGCGGCATCAGCAGGAGAAGGTGAACCCCTCATCCTACTCATATGTCATAGGAGAAGGTGAACCACTCATCCTATGCATATGTCAACCATCATAGGGTATCACAGTGCAAGGTGAATCACTCAGGGCAAGGTGAACCACTCACCCTGTACACAGCGCACTAATAGGAGAAGGTAAACCACTCACCCTATGGTCGCTCATAGCTCCAAGAAGTACCCCATGCCCCAAGGAGCTCCCAAATCTCAATGTTCAACTCGAGCGGGACCCTCGTAAATGTTAAAATTTATAAATAGAAATCCAACCGCAGTGATTAATATTATTTCTTCTACTTATTAACTCAAAAATAAGTTATTCACAGTGTTCTTACGGCAAATATCAAAATAAATTCTACTGCAACCTTCACAATTAAAATATTGCCGAAAGTAAATGCAAAAAAAATTCTTGCACAAATACAACCACGATGACACATTATTTTGGACAATCGTCCCCGAAAAAACCCAATGTGAGAAAATCGGTATAGTAGATGAGGGTTTCTTTATTATTCTTCAGCAAAAATCTTTGTGAGAAAATTTATAGACGCTTCCTGACAAGTTTCTGATCCAGGAGAAGTACTTCTCTTCCCTCTGTGTCTCACTGCGTCCTAGAGTCAACCTTCCCAAGTTGTCCCAGCTTCAAACTGCCCATGCGTTGTCTCTCCCTGCGTCACAGCTTTTGCGTTGTCCTTCCTCTGCTCTGCATCTTCTTCCCTTTCACTCCCGACTGATGTTGATTACCCTCACTCTCTTTTCCACCTGCAACTCTCCCTCTAATTCGATTTTCTCTTGCCAAACTTCGACCAGTGAGAAAATCAACCTTACTCAGGTAACTGAGTATCTACCTCTGGTGTGTTCTCCAAGTGCCCATCAAGGCTCCTCTTATAATCCTCTAGTTGATCAATCAACAACCCATATTAGACCATAATCAATGGCTAGGATCATATTGACTTGATCTTCGCCTTCTTCTAGAAGTTTCACCCATTGTTTAGATTAATACGCATTAATTATTTTAATTTCCTAAGTTTAGACTTAGGGTCCCATTAAAAATAATTAATTATTTTAATAAAACTATCTCCAGGTGGAATTTCCCAAAACACCTTCTAGGTATTGGAGAATGCATGTGTCCAAGCCTCCCTGCAAAATTTGGGACTTAGAGCACATCCGATGCTACCAAAAACAAACACTCTCTCTTAGTGAGGAATGTGCTCTAGTCATGCAACCTGCGGAAGCATCACCCTGTTCTGTAACATCTCCCTCTACACTTCCTAATGTCTAACATCCTGCCCACCAACCACTGTGCAAATGCTGCATATGTACTACTACTGACCCTGCCACTTGTCAACACTGCATTCGTACTGCAACTCCCTTTGCCACTATAACTGAGAAATCACATGTTTCTACTACGGAAACAGACTCTCTACCATACCCATTTGGTCTCTGAACTGAATGAACTTAGCTCTTCCTAGAGCCTTTATGTGTATGTCTACTACCTGATCTCCTGTGGGGACATACTGCAAGTGTGCTGCCACACAGTCTCTGATAAAGTGACATCTGATATCAATGTGTTTCGACCGATCATGAAATATTGGATTCTCAAAGAGTTTGATACAACTCTGATTATCACAGTAAACCTTAGTCGCTTCCATCATTTTTCTGAATAAACTCACAAGCAGTTTTCTAAGCCATATAGCTTCACATGTAGTTGTGTTGGCTGCCATATATTCTTCTTCTGTTAAGCTCAAAGATATCGACTTCTACTTCCTGCTACACCAAAATATCATCCCTGATCCAACACTGAGGCAATAGCCAGAGGCACTTTTTCGGTCTACTGAGCTACCTACCCAATCTGCATCTGTGAACCCATTCAATCCGATGTCCTCCCTTCGGGAGTATTTCAACCCATATCCGACTGGCACATACCTGAGAATGTGTCTAGCTGCTGCCCAATGCACCCTTTTTGGTTCCACCATGAACTGACTAAGAGTGTTGACAGCAACGCAAATGTCTGGCTTAGTGTTGACCAGAAACATGAGCGACCCAATTAGCTATCTATTCAACGTGGGGTCCACTTCCTTGTCTCCCAATGCATCTATTTTCTTCCAGTTGGTGATCATGGGAGTAGCCATGGGTCAACAATCCTACATTCTGAATCTCTTCAGAATATTTGTAGCATATCTTCCTTGCCCAAGGAAGATCTCCCCATTCTTCTGCCAAACTTCCAACCCTAGAAAATAATGCATCAACCCCATATCCTTCATGTCGAATTCAACTTCAAGATTCTTCTTGCAATCCTGTATGAGCCTGGATGACCCTGTTAAAAACAAGTCATCCACATATAATACTAGAATAAGTGGCTCATTCTCTACCATCAAATAGTAGAGATTAGGATCAGCATCATTCTTGACAAATCCCAACTGCTGCAAGTAACTATCAATCCGACCATACCATGCTTTGGGTGCCTGCTTCAGCCCATACAGGACTTTCTTTAATCTGCATACATCAGTTCTCTTCTCATGAGTTTCAAAGCCTTCGGGTTGTTCTATCTACACCTCTTCTTCTATCACCCTATTCAAGAATGTTGTCTTGACAGCCATTTGATGAGTCTCACATCCCATTTGAGCTGCTAGGGATATAATGGATCTGATAGAGGTATAACAGGCAACTAGGGCAAAGGTCTCTTCATAGTCTATTCCTTCTTTCTGTGCATACTGTTTTGCCATGAACCTAGGCTTGTACTTCTCTATACTACCATCTGCGACATACTTGATCTTGTAGATCCATCTTGATCCTACAACTGATCTATCCTCTTGTCTAGGTACTACTTCCTAGACATCGTTCCTAACTTGGTGTTGAATGGATTCCTAAAAGCTAGAGGGTTCTTCAACCTGAGCTACCAATGCCTGGTATCTGTCAGGTTGTCTACGTTGCCTTTTCTCAGTTCTAGGAGCTCCAACAAACTCCTCTGTGTCCTTCACTGTCTGTCGTACTTCTCTGCTAGTTCTACCACTGGTGGTGGGAGCCTAAATCAACTCCTCCTCCTGATCTTGTCATTCCATCTGTTGATAACTATCTAGATTTCCTTCTTCTAAGGACATAATGGTATTGATCACTGTACTTGATCCAGGTGTCTGTCCTCCTGCCTATCCTCCTTGCTGCCCCTAGTGCTTCTGGACAAGTGGAACATCTACTGACTGACCTTCTCCTAGCATCTTGCGAGATTTCCTTAAATCTATCCTCCATGAACTTTGCATCCCATCGCACTACAGTCTTCTGGCTGCTAGGAATGTAGATTATGTATGCCTTTGAGCTCTCCCTATATCCTACGAGATACCCCTTTCTGCAGTTTGATCCAGTTTACTGCGCTTTTTGTATGGAATGTGAAACTATGCCACGCTTTCAAATATCTTGAGAGGAATGACTTCCGGCTTCTTCCATGTGAAGACTCCTTCAGGCGTTTTCTTCCCCAATGCTCTATGAGGAGTTTGAGTATCCATCTTTGTGCTATTTTTCAAACGATTTCTTATGCTACCCTGCCCCAGCAACTGCTGCAGGAAAAATTGCATCCCACCAGAGAAAGCCCTCTTCGTTGAATCTGTCGCTGACAGATTTCGATATGGAAATATTACCTCTCTGTCGACTCACTCAGAGAGAGCTTTACCATGAAAATCTAGCCCTCCTGGCCTGAACTGTGGCAACCCCCCGGGGATTCGAATTACTGCCTCTGCAGGAACTTCGAAATTCTTTCTTCCTTCAACACTGGGTCTTTCGGCTCTTTTCTTCTTGCTTCACCTCAGCTCTCATACCATGTTAAAATTTCTAACAAGAAATCCAACCGTAGTGATTAATATTATTTCTTCTACTTATTAACTCAAAAATAAGTTATTCACAGTGTTCTTATGGCAAATATCGAAATAAATTCTACTGCAGCCTTCACAATTCAAACACTGCGGAAAGTAAATGAAAAAAAATACTTGCACAAATACAACCATGATGACAGTTATTTTTGGACAATCGTCCCCAGAAAAACCGAATGTGGAAAATTGGCGCAGCAGATGAGGGTTTCTTTATTATTCTTCAGGAAAAATCTCATGTACAAGTTACAACCAACATAATAGAAGAGGATTCTCTATGAGAAAATTTACAAATGCTTCTTGACAAGTTTATGATCCAGGAGAAGTACTTCTCTTCCCTCTGCGTCTCATTGCGTCCCAGCGTCAACCTTCCCACGCAATCCCAGCATCAAACTGCCCCCGCATTGTCTCTCCCTATGTCACAGCTTCTGCATTGTCCTCCCTCTGCTCTGTGTCTTCTTCCCTTGCACTCCCAACTGATGCTGATTACCCTCACTCTCTTTTTCACCTACAACTTTCCCTCTGATTCAATTTTCTCTTGCCCAAATTCGACCAGTGAGAAAATCGATCTTACTTGGGTAACTAAGTATTTACCTCTGGTGTGTTCTCCAAGTGCCCATCAAGCCTCCTCTTATAATCCTCTCATTGATCAATCAATGGCCCAGATTACATCCTAATCAATTGCTAAGATCATATTGACTTGATCTTCGCCTTCTAGAAGTTTCACACACAATTTAGATTAATACCCATTAAATATTTTAATTTCCTAAATTTAGACTTAGGGACCCATTAAAAATAATTAATTATTTTAATAAAACTATCTCCAAGTGGAATTTTCCAAAAAGATTTCTTGGTATTGGAGAATGCATGTGTCCAAGCCTCCTTGAAAAATTTCAGACTTTGAGCACATCCAATGCTACCATAAATCAATAATAAGAGGGTCTTTCCACGACTCAAAGTCCCTCTCAGAAGGCTAAGAATTTGACCTTCCCTAAGGGCTTCATGAGGATGTCTGTGACCTTCTCATCAATCCTAATTTTTTGGAGCCTTATTGCTACCCATTGTACCATATCACAGAAAAGTCGTACCTGATATCAATGTGCTTGGAGTGGTCGTGGAACACAGGATTCTCTAAACTACGAATCCCACTCTGGTTGTCGCACAAGATCACAGTGGTACCCAGTGTGTGCTCAAATAGCTCACTAAAGAGTTTCCTCAAACAAACAGCCTCACAACATGCCATACTAACTGCAATGTATTCAGCCTCGGCAGTGCTAAGAGCAACTAATTTCTACTTCATGCTCATCCAAGAAATTGAAGCAGGCCCCAATGAGAAGCAACATCCAAACATGCTTTTTCGATCCACCACACAGCCAGCCCAGTCAGCATCAATATATCCATGTAGCCTCAAATCCTCGGCAGTCGATAATTGATTGTGCCATGGATATATCTCAAGAGATTCTTAGCAGCAATCCAATGTATGTGATGAGGCTCAACCATAAATTGATTCAACTTATTCACAACAAATCATATATCTAGGACGAGAGTTTCCCAAGAACATCAGGGCCCCCACAAGTTGTCTATATTCATAAGGGTTTGCCAATTCGGGCCCAGCAACACGTCCACATGGCTTCTTGAAGTTAAGTTCCATCGAAGTAGAAACAGACTTGCAGTCGACCATCCCACATCTCTCAAGCAGATTCACAATGTATTTTCCTTGAGAAAGGAAAATCTCACCTGCCTTTTGCCAGACCTCTAGGCCTAGGAAGTAGTGCATCAATCCTAGGTCCTTCATCTCGAACTTGGAAGCCAACTCCCTCTTGCATTGATAAATGAGAGGGTTTGCACCTGTCAAAAAGAGATCATCTACATAAAGGACAAAAATGAGAGGCATGTCTTTTTCAACTTTGAAGTATAGGTTAGGATCAGCATCGCTCCTCGTAAATCCCAGCTTCATAAGATAGCTATCAATCCTCTCATACCAAGCCCTAGGGGCTTGCTTCAACCCATAAAGGGCTTTCTCCAACCTGCATACGTGTGTCCTTCGATCTTGTACTTAGAACCCCTCAGATTGTTCCAAGTAGGCTTCATCCTTAAGTGAGCCATGCAAGAAAGCAACCTTCACATCTAATTGATGTAGGCTCCATCCTTGAGTGGCAGTAAGAGCAATAATAGATCGAATAGTGGTATATCAAGCAACTGGTGCAAATATCTCATCATATTCCATTCCTTCCTTTTGAGAGAAGCCTCGAGCAACGAACCTGTCCTTATACTTTTCAACACTTCCGTCAACTCCATGTTTTATTTTGTAAATCGGTTTAGAGGTGACCACGGACTTGTCCTTGAGTCTAAGCACCACATCCCAGACATCATTTTTCTGATAGATTCATATTCCTCATTCATCACATCCTTCCAGACTTGGTGCTTAACGACTTCTTCGAACGTACACGGCTCAGTTTTAACAATAGTACTCATAGAGTTGTCCTTGAGTCTAAGCACCACATCCCAGACATCATTTTTCTGATAGATTCATATTCCTCATTCATCACATCCTTCCAGACTTGGTGCTTAACGACTTCTTCGAACGTACACGGCTCAGTTTTAACAATAGTACTCATAGAGCCTAAGTACCCTTGATACATGTTCAACTTCTTACTTTCACGGAATGTCCCTCTTGGAGCAATATGGCTTTCAGCATCTTCGAGAGTATCTTTGAGCTACAAAGTTCTTTTCCTTGAGGTAGAGGGATCAGCAGGAGGTGTATCAATGGGATTTATTGGGCCTTCAACATTGGGCATAGGCTCATCCATTGAAATTTCATCCTTCTTTTCTGCAGCATCATCATTATTCTTCCTTGGAATGTAGAGATCTTTGGCTTTCCCAAAAACAGTGTCTTCATCGAAGGTGACATCATGGCTTACTTCCACATCTCTTTGACCACGCAAATAGATTCAATATGCCTTTGAATTTTCACTGTAGCCCACAAATATACCTTTCTTCCCATTTGCTTCCAACTTGTTTATTTTCTCTTTAGGCACATGAAAATACACAGGGCAACCAAATATTCTAAAATGACAAACATCAAGTTTCTTACCAGTGAAAACTTCTTCGACTGTCTTGAAATTCAGTGCTTGACGTAGGCTCGTATTTTGAACATACACGGAAGTGTTGGCAGCTTCTCCCCATAAGAACTTCAGTAGACCTTGATAATGGAGCATGGCACGGGTGGCTTCCATGATTGTTCGATTCTTCCTTTCAGCAACTCCATTTTTCTCAAGAGTGTATGGAATGGTTGTCTTTCTCTTAATGCCAGCATCTTTGCAGAAGTCACTGAATTCATTTGATTCATATTCAGTTCCACTATCGGTCCTTAATATTTTGATCTTCTTCCCTATTTGATTTTCCACCAAGGCTTTGAAAGAATAGAACCATTTGAACGATGCATCCTTCTTCTTCAAGAAATAGATCAATGTTTTGCGAGAGAAGTCATCCACAAAAATTGCATAGTATAAGTATCCTCCCAATGATGTTATGGGCAACATACCAGATAGGTCAGAATGGACCAATTGAAAAATATCGATAGTTTGGCTTTCACGTGAAGGGACTGGTCCCCTTGTAAGTTTCTCAGTTCCACAACCCTAACAAACTCCTTCACTAGATATCATTTTTCGGGATTCAACTGCGTTAAGTAAGTCATTCATCTATGAACATTTCCATGAGAGGTAGTCGTAACTGACTAATTTTTCATGATTTTTGAATAGTCCACTTAGCACTCATTGCATCGGGTGATGCTCACAAGGGTTAAGAAGTGGGAATGAAACTAGTGAAACGAATCACATAGCATCAATCATCACTTTCGAGGCTTGCACCTGGTAACCAGGACTTCTCGAGAGGTCACCCATCCCAGATCACCTCTCGCTCAAACATGCTTAACTGTGGAGTTTTCCCTACAATCAAGCCCACTTAGCTTTCTACCCCATTTGCAACTCCTTCATGATTCATGTTGAATTCGGGCATACTTGTGACCATCTTCCTTACCCTAGGTAAGGCTTTGTAATGAAGGTGGGCAAATCTTCAGTGCCATAATTCAGATTGAAGAGGAGTATCACAAGTCAAAGCTCCTGTAGGACTTCCTCCAACTTGATAGAGACAATCAACCCTAAATCCAAGTGTGAATGCATCTTTAGGGTTTCTTTTCCAAATACGTACCTTGCCATCAATAAATGCCACCTTGAAGCCTTTATCTTCCATCGCAGAAATAGACACCAGGTTCTTCTTCAAATCGGGCACATACAATACTTCTTATAGATGAATGGTTTGACCTTGATTTAAGTGAAGAGTGACGGTACCTATTCCTTTCACGGGGTAGGTGGCATTATCTCCAAGTATGATCTTCAAATTAGTCTTCTTTTCAATCAAATTTGAGAGAGCCTCTTTGTACCCAGTGAAGTGCCTTGAGGCTCCACTATCAATCAACCAATGATCCAAAGTATCTGAAGGAGAGGCAATAGATAGAGTGAAAATAAGATAAAACTCCTTTTGTTTTTCTACAACATTACTCTCCTCATACCAGGAATTTCTCGTCCTTTTGGGAGGTCAACCATTTTCCAATCGAGTAGCAGGAGCATTCCTCTTTCCTTTATTGTTGAACCTGTTGACCACTACGTGTCAACGACCCATAGAAGTACACCCCTTTTTTCCACAAGAGGAATAGCGTCTGATCGTGTGTCCGTGCCATCCAACTTTCATTATCAACCTGATTGTCTTGTTATAATGTAAACCCATTCCGCATGTATATGATGTAAATAATCTCAGCAGATCTGTGTCATGTCTGTAATTGCCTAGGTAAACCTATTTTTCTGGTGACAATCTACATTCTCGGAGGTTTTTTGTCTCACCGATCCATTCTTGGATGGTCGCAGAGTTTTCCTTTAGCCTTACCCCAAAGACGGAATGTATTTTGTCACTGGGATCTTAGGGGAGTCCTAGTGTTCTAGATCAAGTCTATGTAAAAGTGATTTGGGAATAATCCTAACTATTTGGTTTTGTTATTTTATTACAAATTGCTTGATCTGCTAGATTATATTTGTGTCGCAAAACTGGGTAGTCTGTGAAGGTATTTTGCAAATCTATTCTCCCCCTTGATATGTAAAAAATGTAAAAATCATGATGTAGAGAGTCTTGAGGGTTAAAAAAATAATTTATCCCCTCAAAGGTTGATTAATTAAATTTTATGGCCAAAATTAATTAAAATCTTAAGCCAAAAATTTAATTAATTCTAGGTCTTAGGTAAATTTAAATTCTTCAAAGGCAAAATTCGTTGATCCTTAAAAATTAAATTTTAAGAGGTCCAGGGACTAAGGTAAATTGATTATTTTGCTAAATTTTAAGCCTTTGGTCCCTAGGGTTAAGTCAAAGTCAAAATTTTGAGGAAATTAATTCAAAATTTTAATTTTTGAATAAATTAAAATGCATTTAGTTGAAAAATTCGAATTTCCTCAATAATTTAAAATTTCGAGGGATGAGATTGAAAGAAATTTTCATCCTCATCAACGGTAGAGATTGTTTTGACAAGAATCACTCGAACTAGCCGTTGCAGGACTTATCTTTCAATAGGAGGTCATTTGTCAGTCAGTTCATCCGATCTCTAGATTGTGTACTAAGTTCTCAAGCTCTCTTGTATACTTTTTTGAATTAATGCAAGAGTCTTTGGGGTTTCAACGTGCTGTAGTGTTCCTCTTCATGAATTTATGGTAACATTGTTTTAATTTCTGCTTAATATTATGTGAAAACCATAAATCAATAGCTCTCTTAAAATAATCTAAATACAGGTATCTTATTCAGTTTGTTGGATCTAGGGTAACATTTTTTATTTTGATTGAAGTAGCAGGTATCTCTATTTCTTCAGAATTTTATTGTTGTTCTATTTCTCTACTTGATTTGATGGTTGATTTAGTGTTTGCAAAAGATCTCTCAGGTTCTCATTGAACGTTTGGGGATAGTTCTCAGTTGGACCAGCGAATTCTCAACACATATTTTCTAAAGAGCCTACTTCATATAAGCCTCAGGATTTATCTAACAATAATTTTTTTCTGCAGGGTTTTTTTGGGCTAGTACATCTCTAAACTTTCAAAATCTTTTAAATATTTTGTGGAAATTTTGATAGATCTGGCTATTAAGAGCCTTAGATTATCATATCTGGGAGCGGAGTTGGACTCATACTTCTCAGATCTGATAGATCTATAAATTATTTGTGTAGATTTGTAAATTATTTGTATAGATCTGTAAATTATTTGATTAGATCTATTATTTACTTGTGTAGATCTGAAATTTTGTAACATAATTTTGAATTTTAACACTTGGGATATCATTGATAGCTTACTGATTTCATTGTCATATTGTTGTTGTCATAAATTTTTTCTTACTGCTGTCCTAAAAACTAATTTCCGAAAATTAAGTACTCTGTCATGGAATTGTGATAAAATGCATATCTTTTGTTTCATAAACTGAGTATTATTTGAGCATCTGTTGACATTGATTGCAAAGAAGTTTTTTTTTTGTTCTCTTTCAGTTATAAATGTATCAGAAAGATTTGAAATAATCTTGTGTTTTAATTGTAATATCTTCAGGGGTTTATCTTTTAAGTCTTCATCCATAAAACGAACAGAACATTTTGGTGATTGAGAGCTTTTACGCACAAGTGTTTCTGATCTTCGAGTCTAACTTCCTCCCATCATCTATTGCATAGATTTGCATAGATAAAATTTACTTCCAAGCATAAGCTTGGTCGATAGATAAATAGATCTCCATCCGTCTTTTCTTGAGAAGCCTGTTTTAATAGTACTTAAAACGGTGATTTTGCAGTCGTTAGAGCCATAGTTCTCTGCAGCACTAGGTATGTTAGAATTTCAGGAGAGGTATCATTAATCACACCTTAGTGTGCTTCTCCTGATCTTCTCTCTACCAATTACTATGAAATCAGGCTCAACACAGAAAGGATTGAAGGGTTCACATTTAAATAGGCATTTAACTAAAATTAACTAAGATTCTTGCATCTCACATTAGTTTTAGGATCTGCATTTCATATAAAATAGTCATTCATCTATGCAGCAGTTGCTATTCGATTACTTGGTCTTAATTTCCCTAACAAGACCGTTGACTCCATAAGGCACTGGTATCAATCATTTAAGATCTAATCGAATCCTATAAGTCTTGCTAAATCTTAATCAAGTACTTGATCGCTTCACTGTGTCTCCTGAACTGACTAGTTCCCAACTAGTTCTTCTTCATTCCACTTTTCCATAGGGTCTACCCCCCTTAACCTGCTGTAGGGAGAAAGCTTAAACGGAGAGATTGGGGATTAGGGTGACAGTGCGTGATTTGAGCCGTTGTCATGGTGCCTAGACATTCTGTGCGACAATAGAACCTATTTTTCCTTTGATTGTCATTGCCTTTGAAATTATTGTTGTTGTTGTCGTCATCCCTTGGAGAATTCTTCTTGTGATGACACTCTCTAGCATAGTGGCCAAACCTATTACAATTGTACCAACTTCCTTTCCTTCCTTCTTTGAATCCTTGCTTGAATCCTTAACCTTGTCTCCTTGGACCAGCATTGTTTTTCCTCTTAGCATGAGTGGAGAAAGTAGTAGGTTCATTTCCATTTGAAGGCTTGTCTCTTTCCATTATCCTCATCTCCTCTTGAGTGCATCTAGCCAATAATTCATCGAAACTAGGAATCTTGTCATTATTGAGAATAGTAGTGTTAAACACATCCCATGCTCTTGAAAGACCTTCAAGTGTAATGAGAGTGAGCTCCCGATCAACAATAACTTCTCCAACAGATAGAAGGTCATTCTTGATTTGTGTGATCCTCATGAAGTAGGATTGGATAGGCTCCCCTTTATCCATCTTGTTGTCCTTCAACTTGTTTTTGAGAAAGAAGATTTGATTTGCATTGTTCACTCTGAACATCCCCACCAACTTAGAATATATCTCCTTAGAAGTTCCCAAATCAATAATATAGGCAACCAAACGCTTTCGAATAGAGTCAACCAAAATTTTCTTTGCTTTGACCTCACCTTTTCTATACTTCGTCTTAGCAGTAGTCAATGCATTTGAAGGAGGCTCCACCACTCTTCCTTGCACATAGTCCATGGCATCATGCTCTTCCAAAGTCAAATCCAAAGTCATCTTCCATGCATGATAATCAAATTTATCCTTGAGCTTATCCTCAGATTTGATGTAAGATGTAGAAGCCATTGAGGCTTATCCTTGACTGGTAGATCTCTCTTAGTGATTGCTTTTCTCTCTCTTTCTTGGGCTTTGTCTTCCCCTAGGCTTTGAACTCATGTTAATTTTAGTTAACAATTGTATGTTCTATGCTTACCACAATTAATGCTCCTTCAATAATCCAATGACAATTTCCAATTTAGTTTTCCAATAGCAATCACATTAACCATAAATCACATTGACAGTAACTATAGATAGAACATAAAATAAAATGCAAAAGACAAGCCAAGACAAGAGAACACCAGATTTGGCGAATGCTAGGGAAAAACCCTAATGTGGGGAAAACCCTTTGATCAATTCTTCTTATTATTATATGAAATGTTCAGCAGAGAGAGAGAGTACAAAAAGTCAAAATTGACTTCCAAAATCAAAGTCAAAACAACCCTGTCAAGTCTGCAGTCAAATTCAGCCCTAACGAGAAAGTCAAATATGGTCAATGCAGCAGCGAAACATCCCCTTTGAATCTCGGTCAAAGGTAGTCAAACTCGACCTCCAACAGTGGTCAAGACTCAAAGTCATCCCAAAATAGTGATAAAATCTACAGTCAAAATTAGTCAACCTAAAGTCAACCCTATGGTCAATGCAGCTCAAAGTGCTTCTTTTGCCTCGGTTCATGTACCTAAAAATGCGGCTTGCTAATATAGAAATTCACCCCGAAAATCGAAGACAAAAGATGCCCAAAAAGTCAAAGTCAACACTGGTCAAACTCCTAAAATTTTTGACCCTGAACTTCAGTCTAAAATTCGTCCTACTTGCCACACGTGTGAGAGAAAGAGAATACCCAATAGTTGTACGAACCAATGAGAGGAGAGAGAAGAATGTGTGAGTGATGATGATACCAAATGAGGTGAGAGGACACTTGTGTTTATACAAGTCGTTGAGGGTCAAGTGACACATCCATTGGGCTTCATGAGCCTACATGATGATGTGATCGCCCTAAACAATTTGCACATCACATGTGTGGGCATAAATTCAAATACACACTTTTTCTTGTTCAAATTAGATGATATTTATATCAATTTTGATCCTTTCGAAAAGAGGAATTCAATGCAATCATCATCTCCATCAAATGAGCTGTCTAAAGTGGAATTTGGCCCTAGTTGCCAATTTTAACATGGGGCAACCACCTCAAGAAGCCATTGTTGTTGTGATGAAGACCACCTGACAAAAGCACCTCAAGATCAAATTTAAATCAACAATCATGAGGTAAAGAAAACCATGGATGAATCATAGTGGACCACACTTAAAGCTAGGGGCACAACTAATACTTCACACAAACATCACACTCAAATATTTAAATAGACCAAATCCCATATAGGCATTCCCTCTCTTATGCTTGGCATGGCAAGATGGATGACCCTATTAGTTGTTTCCAACCCCCGAGGGAAAGTGAAAGGTCCTCGGTCAACCCATCAGTGCATAGGTGCAAGTGTAGATGGTGTTAATGGAATGGGCAAAACCTCAAGGCCTAGTAACATAGCCAAGTGACTAGCTAATGGTGGTCCAACATCCTGAGTGTAGAGATGTAATGAGGGAGCAATCACAGAGGCATGATTTATCCCTTTATTCGGCCTACTTGTTCCACCCTTCTAGTGAGCCTTTTAGTTCTTTATGATAATTGTTTGATAGGGGTGCATAGCCCATGAACACAAGCTTGTATTTGAGAGATTTAGCATTACTTACCCCTTATGATGAGGTAATTTATTGCTCATCAAGGTAGGGACAATACAAGGCTTCTTTTTTTATGTGTGGAGTATCAAGTGTTCTAGGAACTAAGTGACGGCTAATGAGGGGGGAAAGCTCATCCTAGCCTGTCGCCCACGTGCTAATTTTTGTCCCATGCATCTTTTGCAATTTATCTTTTTCTTTGTTATGGTTTTCCTTGGTTATATTGTTCTTTTAGCTGCATAAACCTCCGAGGCAATGTTTTCTGACCGAAATCTAAGGATGAGGATGATAAGGTGCCAATCCTCGTGACCAATGACCACCAACCCAAAGAATGGATATGGAATAGAAAGAATGATGGAAAGTGGTAAGTATCAGATATCATGGGCACTCTACACGAATCAAAACCTACCTAGTGGTGTTCTTCCTATAACCCTAAGTCCTTAGAGGAGGTCCAACTAGACTAGGATCAAAGGCTAACCACCCAAGCGAAGTAAGGGAACAAGAATATAGTCAAGACGTAAATCATCTGCATCACCCCTTGATCAATAATATTATGCCCCAAAACAATAAGCAAAAGCACATGATTACAAAATGGTAAAAGTACCTGTCGATGCATAACCCACCTTCCTTCAAGGAGGAATGGAAGATGGGAGAATGAATGATCAAACCATATATGCGGAGGGTCCATGGCATCATGTCGAATGTTGATCAATAAGGTTGTTGGTTGGCTGACTATCCAAGGAGGAGAAAACTTTATCCTATGGGTTACCCACTTTTTGGTGCGCAACAAGAACTATCTCAGAATTAGCATCATTTGTGTGGTAAGGTGCAGGGGTGAATTGGGCCTAGCTTGGGGAGTTCAAAGGAGTGTTATCCTCACCACCCAAATTTCAATGTTTGCAAGTGACATCGAGTTTTTAACAATTATATAATCATAATAGATTTGAGCCCTATTGTTGACCAAACCCTTATGACCTGAAGAATAAAGGGCTTGTCCTAGGTACCATCCTTGACGCTTGGTATGAGGGGAAGTGTCAAGGGGTTTTTCCTGAGATATGTTCCCTAGAAGTTAAAAAAAAATTAAGGTGCAAGTTTGTTTTTCTTAATGATGTCATTTCAATTTAGTGTTTTTGTCATAAGAGGAGTGAGGAGGTATTGATGCAATCATTGGTTAAAGACGACTGTTAATTAAATATTTTAAACATCTTGATGTCACAAGCATATTTTGAATTTAGTTTTTGTCGTAAGTGGAGAGAACAGATTGTTAGTTTTTGAGTAGCTCAGACAGGGGTTCTAGTCTCTATGGTGTCTATGAGGCTAAGGAACAAAAGAGAATAATTATATCCAAGACCCAGAAACTATTTCTAAGGAAAATGTCTTAATTAGAATAATTAGCCAATTATTAGATATTTTCCTAAGTCTAACTTAGGAAAATTGGTTAATTAAATCAAATTAATTGAGGTAAATCGACTTTCGTCTAGTGGCTTCAAGAAAAGTCATTTGATGGGGTCAAGACAATCATGGCCATCGATTGTGATTAGATCATGGTCGTTGATCCGTCAATGAGAGATTATAAGAGCAACTTGATGGGGCTTTGGAAATCACTTAGAGATAGCGAATTGTAGTGATAGCAAGTGCGCAATGTTGGACACCAGTAGCAGGATTTCAGTAGAAAGATTGAGGAGATAATTTCTAGAGAAATTATTCACAAGATTCCAATCATTCCGAAACGGGAAAAGAGGCCAAATTATTCTACAATGAGGACATATTGCTGATCAATTCCATGTTTCGTAGTGCATTTACCTTTTTGCCTAGGAAAACACTTTAAAGCACCTTTTTAGAAATGTGACTTTATGAGTTATATTAAAGTCATGAAAAAGTCACTTTATAAAGTACCATGTACTTTTAATATTAAGGTCAATTTATAATTTTAAGTTGACTTTGTGAGGAAAAAAAGTATGTAATATTCCTAATTAGCCATGGCTAATTGGAATATTCGATTTTGTCCAAATTTTTCCTTCTATAGTTATTTTGTAAATAAATAAATAAAAAAAGTGAGGAAGGGGGCATAACTCACTTTTAGAATAAAAAGTCACTTCCTAGTAGCACAACGTTGTGACTTAAAGGGACCCAAGGGGGCGAAAGAGGGGACGCAGAAATGGAGCCCACGCAGACACACGGAGGGACTGCACAGGAGGGAAAACACACGTGGCAAGAGAGGAATCACGGAAGAGGAGGTGAGCCTTGGGATTGAAAGAGGCAGAGGCTATAAATGAGAGAGGAGCCCCCTCATTTTGATCATTCAGTGATGAGCATTTGTGATAGTCATTTCACTTAGAGCACGCTTGCTGTTTAGCTAGCCTGCAGCACTGTTTAGTGCATTGAGTGTCTCCGTTTGGAGATCTCACCCTTAGCCCTGGGGGACTTCGAGTGCCTGCTCGGGCAAGGTATTTCCATTGGCATTTAAGCAGTAGATACATCAGCATTTCAGCAGCAGTTTATCAGCATTTTGGAGGACTGTGCAACAATGAGAGAGGGACGCAGTTCTGGTTTGGTTCTGGGAGGTAGAGCAGGGGATCAGCACTTGCCACTGGAGAGTTTTTGGCAGGGGTTTCAGGCATATTTCTGGAGGGTTGCATTCAGTGGCAGCGCAGAGCACTGAGAGACTGCGCAGAACCCCAAGTGGGTGATTTTCGGGGGTCGGCCATTCCAGGAGAGCTTTCTGCGTTTTTCTGGGTTTCTTGAGTAGAGTCTGATTCCAAAGTTTCAGCGTTTTCTGAGGAGGGGAGCAGCCCCAAATCCTCATTTGATTTCTAGCAACAACAACAGCTTGGACGCAGATCAGAGAGGGGCCATTCCTTCGCTATTCTGAGTGTATTTCTTCACTTGCCTAGTGCAAGTAGAGGTGCCATCTCCCTGATCACCTCCTGTACTCATTTTATCACTCAGTATAATAAAATGGCTTAGCATTCTCTCTGCATTTCTTGTGTATCTGCTTATGGTTTATTTGATATATATCATATCATTGTTATTTGTATCTCTTTGAGCATTCTCGGCTATTATACCACTTGTGTGTTTCTATTATACTCTTAGACAGAGTCTGGAAAGGGCTAGGTAGCCTCTAGATCTTGTCCTCTTTTTAGAGGCGACATATATGGTAAATGCCCTCCCATTCCATCTCTGGTTGGAGTTTGCTTGTGTTTGAGGTATATTGCTGATAAAGGATATTACAGTGGTATCAGAGCATAGATCTGGCTCCAGCATGTGGAGCTAGCAATCTATGACACCAGCGGAAAAATCCTATATCTGTTACAGAGGTTGGAGATACAGAGACTCTGGATGTAGGTTGGAGAACACTTACGAAGAGGGAGACTATGTTCCGGTAGTAGACGCAGAACAGGAGGAGCCTGTAGTGGACGCAGAGCAGAGGGAGCATGTGGTGGATGCAGAGCAGGAGGCTCCGATGGCAGATGATGACGGGAAGAGATTTGCGGATATGCTCCTCAAATCAGTGCAGGATCTGTCGAGGCAGATTGAGGTGATGGGGCAGAGATTCACGGCAGTAGAGGCCAGACAGCGTGAGAGCCCATGGGTTTTCCAGGTTGGTGAGGGATCGGGCGCATCCCACCATTTGCCAGAGTAGCGTGATACTGCGCAGCAAGTGGCCTCACATGCCCCTACACGCTTTACCATGCCCACTTTCTTAGGAGTAGACACGGGGGCAGTCGCCCAGCAGGAGGCAGAGCCCGGACATATGGGCGATTATTTTGCAGAGTACCAGGCCTATGGGCAGGAGTTCAGGGATGCCCTCTCATTCAGAGATTTTGTTCAGCTCCAGCGGGATAGCAGACCCCGCGACCATCACAAAGGATATCGGCATTACCATGATGGTGACACCCACCGTGCAGCGAGTAGATTCCTTTTGCCTACGTTTGATGGGTCATCGAACAATTCGGCAAAGTCTTGGGTGGAGAAGCTGGACATTTATTTCCAGCTTAACTAGATGTCGAAGACAGAGGCCATCAAGGTGGCAACATTGCATTTTGATGGTGAGGCCCAGGATTGGTGGTTTCATAGGATGGTTACGCTCGGGCATTCTACAGTGATGACATATGCTGAGTTTACTAGGAGATTGATGGAGCAATTTGACCGGAGGGATCTAGAGCAGCGTTTTGTTGAGTTGATGAGGCTCAAACAGACAAGGAGCCCAGAGACCTACATTGCAGATTTCTTGAGGGTCTCCGTGATGGTGCCAGACCTATCCACGGCGCGAAGGGTCTATATGTATGTTGAGGGGTTAGCATAGCCACTTCGGGGTCTAGTCCGATCCACTAGACCAGCCGCACTCCAAGACGCTATCAGCAGGACCCGGGACTTACAGGATGTCTTACCCAGGACCCGGACACCTTATCCCCAAAGAGACTTTCCAGTCTAAGGGGAAGGACGTGAGGATTCCACCTCCAAAGGGGAATCCAGGATGAGTACAGCTTGATGATGATGCCAGGAGGGAGCTGAAGAAGAAGCGGTTTGTCAGGAGCCGTGGGCACCGGAACATAGATGTGCTGCTAGTAAAGTGCATTTCATTGAGGTCTTCTTTGAGAGCAATGGAGAAGAGGATGACAAGGATGATGGGGAGGCAGGAGATAGCCATGCCATACAGGGACCTTTACCACCTCCACCACCACCAGCAAGAGGTGCATCATTTGCACCCACTGGAGGGGCCCTTGCAGCATTGCGAGGAGTTCCCAAGTATCTGACGCTACGCGTACGAGGGACAGTACGTGGCCAGCGAGTATCAGTTTTGGTTGACAGTGGGGCAACCCACAACTTCATCGATGCACAGATGGTTGAGCGGAGAGGTATATAGATAGAGAGCTTCGATGGGTTTTCAGTCTTGGTCCCAGGAGATCAGACCATGACATGTGCTCGTTATGTTCCAGAGCTTTCAGTGACGATGGGCACCTACACATTGACTGACCACTTTTTCATGGTCGATATTCTGGACACCAACATGATATTGGGTGTTCAGTGGCTTATCACTCTAGGGAAGGTCACGACGGATTGGAAGACCCTAGAGATAGAGTGGGATGATGAGAAGACAGGGAGGCATGAGAAGATACAGGGACAGCACACATATCTGCCTCAGACTGTTTCGGCTCATCGGATGGAGGCAGTGTTCCGGAAGGGAGACACAAAGTGGGTAGTGGAGCTACGTGCATCAGAGGCATGGACTACAGGGTAGTCGGTACATCCAGAGATACAGTCCATCCTTGATCGGTATGCCATAGTGTTTGGGAGATTCCACCAGGACAACCACCGGATCAGGGGTTTGAGCACACCATCGACCTAGAGCAGGGCATACAGGCAGTGATCACCACCCCCTATAGGCACCCCAAGGCCTATCGGGATGAGATTGAGAGGGCTATCCAAGAGTTGCTGGCTCTTGGGCACATTCAACCAAGCACGAGTCCTTTTGCTTCTTTTATGGTGTTGGTGAAGAAGAAGGACGGTATGCTGAGGATGTGCATTGACTATAGGGCCCTGAACAAGAAGACCCTGAAGAACAGGTACCCCATACCCAGGATCGATGAGTTGATGGACGAGTTGAGAGGGGCACTTTTCTTCTCAAAGATTGATTTAAGATCGGGGTACCACCAGATTCGCGTGAGGGAGCAGGACATTCCCAAGACCGCCTTTCCGTCCGTCTGTGGGTGATAACTGGTACTCAAGTAGCCCTCTAGCCACGTGTTAACTATCTCTGTCTGCCCGTGTACATTTCAGCCTTGCATGAATCACATCTTCCGTAGTCACTTGAGGAAGTTTGTGTTGGTATTCTTCGACGATATTCTAATTTACAGTAGGACTTGGGAGGAGCATCTCCAGCACATTGAGACAGTATTGTGTATCTTACAAGAGCAACAGTTCTATGCCAAACTCTCCAAGTGTGAGTTTGGGTTGACAGAGATGTTATATCTGGGACACATCATAGGGGTGGATGGAGTGAGAGTCCACGAGGAGAAGATCAGGGCCATCAGAGAATGGTCGAAGTCGAGAAACGTGACGGAACTTCGAGGATTCATTGGAATCTGGACGTACTACCGGAAGTTCGTCAAAGTTTTCTCACAGCTTGCTGCACCCCTGACAGACTTGACGAGAAAGGGGGCATTCAGTTGGTCGGATACAGCGCAGCGAGCCTTTGACAGGCTCAAGGATGTTATGAGCCGCTGCCCAGTGCTTGCATTGCCAGATTTTACGCAGCCATTTGTTTTGGAGTGTGATGCGTTGGGAGAGGGGATCAGCGCAGTATTGATGCAGGGAGGTCACCTTATAGCCTTTGAGAGCCAGAAGCTCCTTCCGCACGAGAGGTTGTATTCTATATACGACAAGGAGATGCTGGCCATCATGCATGCATTGGCTAAGTACCGGCAGTATTTGGTGGGCAACAGGTTCAGGGTGAGGACTGATCACAACAGCCTCAAGTTCTTTTTGGAGCAGAAGCAATTACAGGAGAGGCAGCAGAAGTGGATCAGTAAGATCCAAGCATATGACTTTGACATTGAGTATGTCAAGGGTAAGAACAACGTGGTAGCAGATGCCCTTTCACGTAGACCAGCCACGTTGTCTCTTATGAGCTTGGATACAGACTGGAGGGCTCGACTCTTAGTAGAGTACTCCAAGGACAGGTTTGCATGTGAGATTCTGGACGGGCAGGTGGCAGATGACAGGTACAGGGTGATCGATGAGATCATCTATTACAGGGATCGGATCTTCTTGACTGAGGGGTCTCAGCTCAAGAAGAAGATACTCTAGGCATCACATGACTCACCATTGGCAGGCCATCAGGGGTTTACCAAAACCTACAGGGCCATTAGAGAGAGGTTCTCATGGAAGGGCCTCAAGGAGGACGTACTCCAGCATGTCAAGGAGTGCGATGTTTGCCAGAGGAACAAGGGGGAGATGAGCCATCCCACGGGATTATTACAGCCTCTTCCCATTCCGGATGGGAAATGGGAGAGTATTTCGATGGACTTCATCACAGGGTTGCCCATGGTACAGGGCAAGGATTGTATCTTTGTCGTCGTTGATCGGATGACGAAGTACGCACATTTCTTTGCCATATCCGCACATTATACAGTAGCACAAGTGGCCGAGTCGTTCTTCAGGGAGATCTTCAGGCTACATGGTCTTCCTAAGACCATCATCAGTGATAGGGACAGCCGTTTTATGGGCGGGTTTTGGCAGGAGCTTTTCCGATTGGTGGGGATGGAGTTGACACCGAGCACCAGTTATCACCCACAAACGGATAGGCAGACAGTGGTAGTTAACAAATAGCTAGAGGGCTACTTGCATAACTATGTCAGCGGGCAGCAGTGAGCATGGCTGAAGTGGTTGCATCTGGGGGAGTACTGCTACAATACTTCACATCACATGTCCATTGGTATGTCACCATTCTATGCCTTGTATGGGTATCATCCTTTATCTTTTGTCGATGTGATGTTTGGTGATAGCAGGGCTCCTAGAGCCAAGATTTGGATCCAAGAGAGTCAGGATATCCTCCGAGCTCTCAAGGATAACATGGCTACAGCGCAGAATCAGCAGAAGCTGTATGCCGACAGGGGTCGGGTGGAGAGACAGTTCGAGGTAGGGGACATGGTCTACCTACGATTATAGCCATACCGACAGTCGTCATTGAAGCAGAAGGGGGCTCAGAAGCTCAAGCCCCGCTTTTATGGGCCATACAGGGTAATACGCAGGATTAGACAGGTTGCATATGAGTTGGAGCTGCCCCAAGGCAGCAAGATTCATAACATTTTTCATGTATCATGCCTGAAAAAGGCATTGAGGCAGCAGGTGACGGTGACAGATGAGCTACCACCCATCGATGATGAGGGGCATTTGGTATTGCAGCCGGAGGCTACCATTGATACCAGGGAGAGGCAGCTGCGGAGTAGGACGGTCCGGGAATTCTTGGTGAGGGGAAGAATTTGCCGAATGAGGATGCCACTTGGGAGAGTGAGAAGATCTTATAGCATCCATCACTTCAGTTGCTTAAGTACAAGCAACATTTTGCCGGGGGAGACTGTAATATTCCTAATTAGCCATGGCTAATTGAAATATTTGATTTTGTCCAAATTTTGCCTTTTATAGTTATTTTGTAAAAACCAAAAAAAAAAAAAAAAAGTGAGGAAGGCCGACATAACTCACTTTTAAAATAAAAAGTCACTTCCTAGTAGCACAACATTGTGACTTAAAAGGAGCCAAGGGGGCCAAAGAGGGGATGCAGAAATGGAGCCCACACAAAGACATGGAGGGACTGCGCAGGAGGTAAAACACACATGGCACGAGGGGAATCACGCAGGAGGAGGTGAGCCTTGGGATTGAGAGAGGCAGAGGCTATAAATGAGAGAGGAGCCCCCTCATTTTGATCATTCAGTGATGACCATTTATGATAGTCATTTCGACTAAGAGCACGTTGGTTGTTTAGCTAGTCTGCAACACTGTTTAGTTCATTAAGTGTCTTCGTTTGGAGATCTCACCCTTAGCCCCGGGGGACTTCAGTGCCTGCTCTGGAAAGGTATTTCCATTGGCATTTCAGCCATAGATACATCAGCATTTCAGGAGTAGTTTATCAGCATTTTGTAGGACTGCGCAGCACTGAGAGAGGGACGCAGTTCTGGTTTGGTGCTAGGAGGTAGAGCAGGGGATCAGCCCTTGCAGCTGGAGAGTTTTTGGCAGGAGTTTCAGGCATATTTCTGGAGGGTTGCATTCAATGGCAACGCAAAGCACTGAGAGACTGCGCAGAACCCCAAGGGGGTGATTTTCGGGGGTCGGCCATTCTAGGAGAGCTTTCTAGGTTTTTATGGGTTTCTTGAGTAGAGTTCGATTCCAGAGTTTCAGCCTTTTCTGAGGAGGGGAGCAGCCCCAAATCCTCATTTGATTTCTAGCAGTAGCAACAGCATAGCAGTTTCCCAGCAGCTTGGACGCAGATCAGAGAGGGGCCATTCCTTCGCTATTCTGAGTGTATTTCTTCACTTGCCTAGTGCAAGTAGAGGTGCCATCTTCCTGATCACCTCCTGTACTCATTTTATCACTCAATATAATAAAATGGCTTAGCATTCTCTCTACATTTCTTGTGTATCTGCTTATGGTTTATTTGATATATATCATATCATTGTTATTTGTATCTCTTTGAGCATTCTCAGCTATTATACCACTTGTGTGTTTCTATTATACTCTTAGACAGAGTCTGGAAAGGGCCAGCTAGCCTCCAGATCTCGTCCTCTTTTTAAAGGCGACATATCTAGTAAATGCCCTCCCAGTCCATCTCTGGTTGGAGTTTGCTTGTGTTTGAGGTATATTCCTGATAAGGGATATTACAAAGTACAAGGTATAAATATAAAGTTATAAAGTGCCTAGGAGTCATTAATAAGGGGGACCACATGAAAAGGGGGTCAGGTGAGGGAATGATCTCCACCATTGATCTAGAAGGTTGAGATCTAATCTCAACCTTTGATCAAAAGGGTTAGGGTTTTCTTATCTAGTGAGAACTAAAAAGGGAGAAAAAGGTGTGAAGCCTCTCATTCTACTTGTGCAAAGTTGGAGGAGAGAAAAGAGAGGAGGAAGAGGATAGCTAATGGAGAAGGGTTTTATTGTAGCAGAGAAGCCACCATTAAAGCAGCCCGAATTTCTAGGAGGTTGACTTTCAGGTTGTAGTAGAGGCATGAAATTTAAGGAGGCAGGTAGCATACATCTGTGCAGATTTCGAGGCAGATAAGGATAGGTTGTGTGCGAAGATTTCGAGATAGAGAAAGGCCCCTAACAGTAGCACAAAATCCCAGACCTTTCAAGCAAACCTCAGCATGAATTTTGAGGTTGTAAGGAGGGACTGACAGCATGCATTTTGAGCCATTAAATGTTGGTCAGTCTACACTGAAATCAAGGAGAGAAGTGCATTAATTAACCGGTTGACTGTCCCAAGTTACAAGGCAGTCTGAGACAGTTTGGTGGCACAATTTTTCAAGAAACAGTGGATAGTCCAGTGGCTTGAATCTCAAAAAAATTATTGCTATACAGTGACCCAGAATTTCAATCAGCAAACTACAGTGGAGGCTCATAAATTGAATAGAGAAAGAGGACTGACAGTAACACTCTTTCCAAGGGAGATAAATATAATTGTATTGTATTTATTGCTTTAATGATTTTTCTGAGAAGAAGCTAATAAAATCCTCCTTAAACTGGTTTTCCCCTTGTGGGTTTTTCCAGGGTCAAAGTTGACCAAAAATAAGTGTCTTCTATGTGTGTGAATGCTTGTCTCATTTTATCTATCAGCTGAAAAATACAAAAGAGTAGAAGTACTGTTAATTTTAGGTATGTTCTATGCTTAGAACAATTTAATTCAATTTTCACAGTTAGCTCAATATCTTTTCCAGATTAGCAATCACATCAGCATTAAAATAAACTGCAGATAGATCATAAACATAAATCACAGAAGACAAGCCAAGACAAGAGAGACAAGATGTGGCGCTAGCCAGGGACAAACCCCAATGTGGGGAAACCCTTGATAAATTCTTCTTATATGTTCTTCAATAGTTCAGCAGAGAGATAGAGAGAGAGATAGTACATTTACAATAGAAGTCAACACTTTGACTTGTATAGATAAGAGCATAGATCATCTCTAAGAAGATGATACATGAGATCAGTTGAAGACAAGTTACTTCAACTAATTCTCCAAGGTGACTCCTTCACCTATCATTGTGATGCATCTCGTCATCATGTTGCACCTCACCGTGTTGCACCATGCTGCACTACTGTCCTCGTGTTTGGCACTGTTATACCTTGTGCCACTGCTGCACTATGCTGTCACCCATGTGCTTGCTGCACCATTGCTGCTTTGTGTACTCGCTGCACCAAGTACTATACTGCTGTCCCAATGTACTTGCAGCACTATGCTTGTTGTTGTCTGTTGTCGCGCAGATTGACACGACAACGCTCAACCGGGGGCTGTCACTCTGATCCCCGATCCCTCCGTTTAAGCCTCTCCCACGGCTAAGGGGGGTAGACCCTGTGAGATGATGAAGACCAACTGTCGACCAGTTGGTTGGGAGACACGAGACACGATATGATAAGCACTAAATGGATTTATAAGTTAAAAGACCAGTGCCTTATGAGATTGATGCTTAAACGATTACTTGCGAGACGATGTAAGAATATAAACCATGAACAGCAATCATTTATCATCAAATAACTAGAACAGTGGCTAAATATCTAGTAAACCCACAAAGTTCCTGCAATGACCGAATCTCAATAACGATATCCAGCAATTAAGGAAATAATAATGCAATTATAAATCACAAATCGTTGACCAGATACCATATTAAGATAATCATTCATGCATAGATAAACATTCATTATGCATCGATAAATTTGAATCCCAGCATGATAATTCCCTGGAAATAACTGGATCTTG
Source organism: Pinus tabuliformis (assembly GCA_031772625.1). Lineage (NCBI taxonomy): Eukaryota > Viridiplantae > Streptophyta > Pinopsida > Pinales > Pinaceae > Pinus > Pinus tabuliformis. The sequence continues at coordinate 80,427,203 of CM062804.1, read as the reverse complement.
GCAAAAGAGAAGATTTTCCAAATTTTTTTTTATTTTTTTTTTTTGGAATTTTAAAATAAAACTAAATTAAAATCTAAATAAAATAAATCCTAATAAAATAAAATCTAAGTCAAAACTAAAAAGGATTAACAAAATTTAATCGTAAATGAAAAAGCTAATTTTTAAACTACAACGTAACTAATAAAAGAAATAAAATCTAAATTCTAACTTTGAATCTAAACTAAATGAAAATCGACTTTTTATTTTTTTATATCATATATTAAAACAAAATCAAAAAATTTATAAAACAAATCTAACAAATTAAAATCTAAATAAAACAAATCAACAAATACAAAATCGAACTTCTAACTAAATACTAATGCTAACCTAAACGTAACCACGCAGAAAGACCACAACAAGCTCGATTTACCTGCTTCGAATGTAGACCCAAGCCGCTGATCGTAACTAAAACGCAAACGCTAGAAAATGACCCACTGAGTGTAATATGATATACTATGAAATCTGCTTGAAGAATCGTAACCCTGGACAGTTTTGATAGCAGACTGCGGCAACAGATACGAAACAGTGTTTGCCTGGCCTGGAATGATACCTCATATAGTCATTTCCACAAAATATTGAAAAAACGATGCTGCCCTGTGCGTGGACTGTCTGAAAGGTAGAAGATAAAACGCAGTCATGTAATGCCAAAAACAATTCTTCGGGTGCACGCAGCAATCCGCAGTCACGTTTGACCCTTCCAGATAACTGACCCATGATTTACCGCATACAACCAAGGGAAAACGCTGGGCAAATCGGAAATGCTACACGCTACAGCACTGAGCCACGGACTTTCAAAAAATAATGATGAATGCTACAGTCCTGATAAAATTTCGTGCTACTGTTTGAAAGAATGCAGCCTTCGGTATCTAGACGGCGATTGGAAGAACTCGTGGGTAGCTCAGCGTTGTTTTTGAGTTGAAATATCTGCGGGTGCTGGTTGACAATGAAGAATTGGGAACGACTTTTCCCTTTCATGCACAGATTGAAGCAGTTGGCGTAATGAAAATCAACTGGCCTGCGTGGCAACGATTTCTTTTTAGACGGCAGACAGCGAAATTTCCTGAGTGTTCGCAAAGAGTGGCGTGATCTATTGCAAGAGACTGAAACCACGCAGATTTGCCTGAAGTGATGAACGGATCTGCACACTCTTGCTATCGACAGCCCCAAAAAAATTTTGAACTTCTTGAAGCGCAGGTCGATGAGGCTGGCTCAGAATTTGCTTAATGAAACCCCGAAAATTTCTAGACCGACCACATGTACCTGTTATCTGCAAGAGAAAAGAGAACCTAAAATGATGTATGCCAGAAACTAACCTAAAAACCCTAAACCCTAATAAAAACTGCATAAAGCAAAAATTTGAAACTCTAGATCAGCTTGATAAATTTACAGATTTTCGCCCCTTAACAGCCAGATTCAGCAATAAGAACAGAAATTTCAGATTTTCACTGTGAAGAACTTCAGAAAATCTCTCATGCAAATTAGAAAATAAAACTGAATAATAGACCCAGGATCTAATCCAACTGGGCTCAGCAAAAAATGCTTGCGGGAGTTGGCTGGTTCAGCCGAGAACTTCCCCTAACACCCGACAATCTTCTTCAGTAAGAGTTTTCCTGCACAGCTCACTTCAACCATCAGTAAAGAGGGCAAAAATGCTGCTAGATCTCAAAAAGTAATGGAGATACCTGCCATTACTTCAGAAACCCTAACAACACTCAAACCCTAGCAAGTGAACAAGATACCTGTGCTCACAATACTCTACAATAAGCTATTATTAATGGCTGAAACATAAAATATGCAGAAACTAAATTAGCTCACAACACTTCCAGAGAGTAACACCAGCAAGATTTGGACCCCAAAGTCTTCTTTTATTAACCAGAAACAGTTTACAAGAGAGCTTCTTCAGTACCAGACTCACAGATCCAATGATCTGAAATGACCCCTAGCACCCTATTTAAAGGAAATGATCCCAACGGCTAGTTCGAGTGATCCATGTCGAAATGATTTCGACCGTCGATGAGGATCAAGACATCTCTTAATCTCATCTGTCGAAATTGTTAACTTATTATTAAAATAATATTTTGCATGCATTCACTCAAAATATTATTATTTTATTATTTAGGGTTTTTGCTTTATTTTATAATTTTTTATAATTTTTTATTTATTTCATTTTTTTAATTTTTTAATTTTTATTTATTTTATTATTTTATTATTTTATTTATTTTCTTAAATGGATCATCGAACTAAGCCTTTCGAAACATCACCTAGGACCTAGGACTTAGGACTCATGAGGGGATTTAAAACATTTTCCAACCCTCAAGACACTTTTCATCATGACTTTTACAATTTACATCTTAAGGGGACAAACCCACTTAACATAGACCCTCACAATCACCCAGTTTCTGCGACACAACTATAATCTAGCAGATTAACACACTAGGATTCTCCTAAAATTCGAATGATAAAATCCATCCCGGCTTTGGGGTCAGGCTGAAGGAAAACTCTGCCGATCATGGATCGGTGAGACGAAAAACCTTCCGGGACGTAGATTATCATTAGAAAGTTAGGTCCACCTAGGCAATTTACATAAACGACTCATATCTGCTAAGATTATTTACAATTCATACATGCAGACTGGGTTTACAATTAAAATGATTAAGCTGTTGATGACTGCAGGCTGGCACGAACACGTCGATCAGGTGCTGCCCCTTTCTGCCAAGAAAAGAGGGGGAGTACTGCATGGGTAGTTGACCGGTAGTGGTCAACACTGTCCATGCTTTACCATGTTGTTACTGTCCATGCTGCACCAAGTACTATACTACTGTCCCAATGTACTTGCAGCACTATGCTTGTTGTTGTCCATGCTTTACCATGTTGTTGTTGTCCATGCTTCACCATGCTTGCAGTTGTTCCATGTGTCATCATGCTTGCAACTGTCATATTTGCTTGCTCCACCAAGCTTCATTGATGTCCCATTGTCATCATGCTTGCAGCTATCCTATTTGCTTTCTCCACCAAGCTTCATTGCTGTCCCATTGTCATCATGCTTGTGGTTGTCCTATTTGCTTGCTCCACCAAGCTTCATTGTTGTCCCATTGTCATCATGCCTGCAGTTGTCCTATTTAGACATGTTGTACCTTGTTGTCCATGTATTGATCATGTACAGCTATACTGTTGTCCCACTGTAACACCTACAGCACACATTTCCATGTTGCCACCTACAACACACTTAGATTTCCGCTGCAGATCTTGGCTATGCTTGACGGCAGATTAGGACTTCATTTTGATAATGTATAGGAGCTCCTCTTAACTGCAGAATAGGCCTCCTCTCCTAGCTATGTATAGGTCTCCTCATTTGTTGAGGATATGCCCTCTCTTTACTGCGGATTTAGGCCTCCTTTCTGCGGCAAGACCTCTCCCTTAACAGCTGCTAGATCTCTCCTTCATCTGCAGCTAGGGCACATTTAACTCAGTTGTAACCCTACCTTAGATCTACGGCTAGAGCATACTAAAGGCCTCCTTATGACAACGGATTAGGGCAATGTATAAGGGCTCCTTTGGACAGCGTATGACGGCAAGTTAGGGCATCGAATGGGAGCCTCCCTATTGTTGTTAGGGTATCCCTTTTGTTGTGTCTAAGGTTGTCTCAAACCCTTCTAGAACAAAGTATAGATTAGGGCATGATAGGATTGCGTTAGGGTCCACTGTTAGGCCTCCTTCACAGCTTGCTAGATCTACATTTCCTCCTACGTCTAAGGCTTCTTCATTAGTGCAGCGTAGAGCCTAGGGCACTCCCTCCAGATCTCCATTAGGGCAGCGTAGAGCCTAGGAACTCCCTCTAGATCTCCATCAGGGCAGCGTTATCCCTTAGGATCTCTCCTCCCACCAATACCCAAAGACAAGTAGAGAGGAAGAGATCCCAAGTGAGTGTGTCCAAATGACTTTCAAGACACCTCTATTTATACTTATCCGAATCGGATGATCTTCAGATCAATCCTACACCTCTCGATGAGAGGGATCCAAGAAAAATATTACCTACCATTAATAAGATGACCCACATGGAGTTTGGCCCTAGTTGCCAATTTTAACAAGTAATTTGCATGTTTCTCTTACAATTTGCAAAAAGTATATATACTAGACTTACTTGTTTGGGGCTGTGGGCATTAAAATTATGCAAAGTAAACTGAAAGTGGGAGGGCTACAAGAAACCAAAATTTCTACACATACTAACCAATGCACATAGTTGGGCAGCAGTTCGACTTTTAGTTGCCGAAGACGGGTGTCGAAGGAGTTGCGAGTTGCTCAGATGAATTGCAAGAGGCAAAGATCATTCCCGAAACGAATTTTCGGAGGCAGTGAGAGTTCTAGGAGAGGCTCTGTGCATTTCTAGATTTTCTAGTGTGAGTTGCAGGAAGGAGGTGTGAATTACACAGAGGCAGAATTGTTTTTGCAGAAGGAAACCTTGTATTTCCAGTTCAATTTTGCCAATGGGAGTGGAGGAAAATATTTTCCGAAGCTCTCCTAGTGAAAGGCACGCATATTGTAATTCTCAAATTTCGTTGTAGATTTATAGTAAAGCCCTCATCCAATGTTGCACGAAACGCCCACCCCCCAAGCATCCAAACCGAGAACCACGTCCCATATGGATCCATGGGGGATCTGCAGTTCGGAATTTCGGAACTACTAATCGGGTCGGCATAGATGGTTCTTGGAAATTCAGAACCATGTCGGCCTGATCCATGGTTCCGGATTTCTGAACCGCAGATCTAACGATGAAAACTCCCCGGAACAACGGATCCTCCCAAGATACACAGCGGATCGGGCACGGATCCGAAGGGAGACGAGCGGTTCCATAGGGTTACACAGGGTTCTAAACATTTTTTTATTTTTTCTTTGAGTTAGGTTGGATTGGGGCTTCTCAGACACTCCCAAGGTGCTCCCTTCATGCTCTTTAGACGTTTCCTAGATGCTCCCTCATGGTAATGTTAAATTCTTAAAGTAAAAGTGACATTCTCATTACCAGGGAATGACTCAAGATATTTGAGAGTGATTCCAGCCTCATCGGACTTCATATGGAGAAAATAGAATTTCATATCCTATTCAAAATTCAGTAGACTTAACAGTTTTCAAGAATTCAGGATCAATGGGATTGTGGCATTTCATTAGATTATATCATGTATGAGGGTATGTGATCAGCGTTCAAGAGCATCCAACCCTATATGTACCCTAGTGTTGGTGGTGTTAATTGTTGAACTCCTTTTTCATGCCCTTGGCAAAAAATTACCTTTCAATCAAGTCAAAATCATCGATCAAGCTTGTTAAGCTTTTTCTACCATATTTTAAGGCTTGGATAATGGATTAGGTAGTTTGATCAAAATTGGGCAATGTTGACTAATATCCCTAGACAATCGAGGTAGAGGCAAATGCTAAACAAGAAGAGAAGAATCTAGATTCTAGATAGTTGATGCATCTAAATGATTGATGCTCAAATAAATAATAATTAATGTACAATGGACGCCATATCTATCTTGATTTATGTACAAATATGCATGCTCCCATATCTTCTACAACTAATTTGGTATTTTGCATGTTTTTTTAATATAAATGCAAAAAAATATAACTATATATATAGTAGATGCTTCCTAGATTTTTGGGAAATGACGCTTCCGCGTCCCCACATCGTACAACATTGCCCTCATCAGTAGAACTGGTCAATTTGTCCAAAAATATTGGTGTTCATTATTTTGTGTGTCTCCATTATTTCTCAATTCCTATTATTATTTGTGAAAATTGCAGTAGTTATTTATTCGTTATTTTCCGTGATTAATTTCTGAAGACAAATGATCTGCATAAGATAGAAGAATAAATTTTGGTAATTGCAGTTAAGGAAATTTCACAGTGATCTTGATGCAAACACTGGCTAAACACTTCCTCTCATTAAATATTTTAAACATCTTGATGCCACAAACATATTCCGACTTTAATTCCGCTTTAGTAGCATTAAGGAAGAAGATATAAATTATCATTGTGTATATACATTCCCATCTTCGTCTTTTCTTTTTTTAAATATCTTGTGTTAATATAAGACATTTTTCATCAAATAAAGGTTTGACAGCTTCTCCAGCCGCATTGCATGTGTTCATAATAATTCTTTGGCAACTAGCATTCCCACCTGCTCATGTGATTAAGAGATTGGTTCATGTATCACACTATCTTGTTCTAATGCATGCCCATGCCAGAAGAACTTCAAGAAAAATTACAAAAAACAATGGGCATGGCTAAAACATATGCAATTAACAAACAAATCCCCCTCTGAGCCATTTAAAAACAATGGAATAGACATATGATATAACGCAAACAATGTTTCATGTGGTATCATTCAGGCTAGAAAAACCCAACACGCCATAACACATTAGAAACTGATAATTATACATATTAAAATAAGTCAGAAACCAATCATATAAAATTAAGTCAAGACTTGAACTAAGATTTCAAGAAGATTCAACACTTCATGACAATGTGATGCTAACCATTCAGTTCTTCAGATACTAATAAATGCAAACCATATTTTTCCCCCTTTATTGAGGCAGACCTGGCAACATCTTCTCCATTCCTACTATAGGAAGCTAATATTACAAGCGGTATTCCAGCCCCAAGTGCATCATCTAAAAACCTGCAAAAGTGTTCACATATTAGCAGATTTTCATTAGATGATAATGGAAGCTATATGTACCAATCAAATATTATAAATATTGGTCCATAAACACAGAAAAGACAATCTAGAAATCTCCACAAGATTTATAGCAACATATCTTGTTGTCTTTAGTTTCGGTATGTAAAAGTCATCTCTGTAAAGGCTTCCAAAAGAATGTTCCATTTTGGAAATTACACACATCACAATGATCGCTGTGTTTTCAACATGTCTAAAATAGACTATATTTAAATCAGCATACTCACTGTGAATATCAACCTAAGCATCAAAGTAGCAGAAGTCGTGAAAATGAGAAATCGACAGCAGACACGCAAAAAATAAAACACATCCAACTTTGAGAAGGATTTTAACAATGCAAAAACCAGGAGTCACCCTAAATTCATATACCCTAGTTTGTCACACTTCCCCTTCTGACAACCAATTTGTAAAATGTCCAAGTTTCTCTAATAATTCTAACAACAGTTCCCCTAAAAATAATGTTAAACTATTAAAATGACAGAAAACAAGAACAAAGACTATAATTCCTAATTAATGCATTATGAAACCATAAACAAACAGAGCAAAAGCATTTATCATTATGTATGGATCATCATCATATGCGAATGGTGTAACCCATTGGTGATAATTATATCATATATCTTTAGTCATTTAATATACAGTCTTAAATGTTACACTACTTGAAATTCATTGTAGATGCCCCACCTTACAACCGCATTGTAGATAACCCTGGAGATATCCATTAATGTACATAGCTCTCAAGCTCAAAGAAGAGAAGTGGATAAATTGTACAATAACAAGGTGACACGCTATAGTGATCCAAATCGGATCAGTAGATTATTTCTCATCTATCTCAAATGCTTTCGAAGTGGAAAAAGGAGAAGAATTAGCTTGCAAGGTTGTTTTTATGAGGCATCCCAGTTTGGAGAATTCGGGTCTAAAACCTTCCAAATGCATTTTGAGAACTTAAACAAAACCTTTTGGGGTCAAAAAACTCTCTGATGTGCCAGACCCCCCGACATTGTTCTACACTTAGACACCTTTCCAATTGTCCAAGAATGACATCAATCAGAGTTCGTATGCAAAACTTATGCCTCCCACAAGTTCACCTACAATATTGACCACCATCGTAGGAGTCTGTGCCATGTCAACCCCAGTTACTCCCTTCCGTCAAACATAGGCAACCCTTAGATAAAATCCATCAAGATTTCCTGCCACTTCTGATTTGGGATAAGGGGTGTGTTGTCACCCGAATTGTACACCAAATGTGACAACACTAAGGGCAAGGGTTTTCACTCTGATCCCTGCCCTCTCTATTTAAGCTATCTCCCAAATGCAAGATAAAGCGTAGTCCTTAAAGATGGAAAGATAAGAAACTCATTGGAAACCAACAAGTTCAAGGGATACAATTGAATGTCTTAGCAACTTGAGCTAAAATTATGTGAAAAATAAGATTTTCAAGCACAAGTAGATTAGATTTTTAAGATATAAGTGATAGACTGGTGCCTTCAAGATTAATTACTTGCACAATAGAGATTAATATGTCAAGTTACCAGACGAATAGCTGCTGCAAAACGGAAAATTTGTCCTAGACTAAGTAACCTGACACGGGGATTCGGGATTTGTATGATACGGGGATTCGAGTGTCGGATTCGGACACGTTGATCCCCCAGAACAAGACACGTAGCATTCGTTATATATTATTTTATTAAAAAAACATAGATATATATATATATATATATATTAAAACTTAGATATTTCTTACACAAATTCCCATTAATGATACAAATTCATTGATTTCAAACATAGATTGTCATCTAGAATCTAGATGTTAGTTTCATTGTTTACAAAGTAAGTTAGTAACATTATCGCATGCATAGTACATACAAAATTCAAATACATGTCACATAAATCATAAATGATAAATCAATGTGTTGACCACTACGTGTCAACTACCCATAGCAGTACACCCCCTTTTTTTCGCAAAAGGGATAGCGCCTGATCGATATGTCTGTGCCATTCGACAATCATCGTCGACCCGATCATGTTATGTTATAAACCCAGTCTGCATGTGTAAATTGTAAATGATTTTAGCAAATTTGAGTCATGTATGTAAACTGCCTAGGCAAACCTAATTTTCTGGTGATAATCTATGTTCCAGAAGGTTTTTTGTCTCACCAATCCATGATCGGCAGAGTTTTCCTTCAACCTAACCCCAAAGCCGGAATGAATTTTGTCATTAGAATCTTAGGGGAGTCCTAGTGTGCTAGGTCAAATCTATGTAAAAGTGATTTGGGAATAGTCCTAACTATTTGGTTAGGCTATTTTATTACAAGTTGCTTGATCTGCTAGATTATGTTTGTGTAGCAGAACTGGGTGGTCTATGAGGGTCTATGTCAAATGGGTTTTCCCCCTTGAGATGTAAAATTGTAAAAAGTCATGATGTAAAGTGTCTTGAGGGTTAGAAAATGTTTTAATCCCCTCATAAGTCCTAAGTCCTAGGTCCTACATGATTTTTGCAAAGGCTAAATTCGAGGATCCAATAATAAAAAGATATAAATAATAAAAAAATAAAAAATTTAAAAATAGATAAAAATAATAATAAAATTAAAAAATAAAAAAATTTGGAAAAATAAAATAAAATAATAATAAGTCAAAGTTTTGAGTAAATAAATGCAGAATTTCAATTTTTTAATATATTAAAATGCATTTAAAAATTCGACAGATGAGATTAAAAGGGATTTTGATCCTCATCGACGATCGAGATCATTTTGACATGGATCACTCGAACTAGCCGTTGGGAATTTTTCCTTTAAATAGGGTGTTAGGGGTCATTTGAGATCATTCGATCTGTGAGTCTTGTGCTGAAGAAAGCTCTCTTGTAATCTTTTTCTTGTGCAATAAAGAAAGACTTTGGGGTTGAAATCTTGCTGGTGTTACTCTCCTGAAATGTTGTAAGCTGTTTCATTTTTCTGCATAAATTTAATTTCAGCCATTGGTAATAGCTTGTTGAAGAGTGATGTTGAACACAGGTATCTTGTTCACTCACTAGGGTTTAAATGGTAATAAAATTTCTGAAAATAATGGCAGGTATCTCCATTGGATTTGGATTTTAGTACTGTTTTTTCCCTCTTTATTGATAGTTGAAGTGAGTTGTGCAGGAAATCTAGATTGTGAAGATAAGCGGGCGTTTGGGGAAGTTCTCGGCTGAACCAGCCAACTCCTGTAAAACATTTTCTTGAAGAGCCCAGCCAGTTTCAATCTTGGGTTTATCATTTAAATTTATCTTTTGAATGCATGAGAGATTTCTAAAATATCTCATAGTAATTCTGAAATTTTGAAAATATTATTGTGGATTACTGACGAATTTGACTACTTAAGAGCTATAAATCTGTAAATATTGTAATTGTTTGACTGGTTTGTAGGGTTTTAGTTTTAATCCTTGCAAATATTATCTCTGGGTGTTTGTTTTGCCATGTAATATCCCTTATCAGGAATATTCCTCAAACATAAGCAAACTCCAACCAGAGATGGACTAGGAGGGCATTTACCAGATATGTCGCCTCTGAAAAGAAGACGAGATCTGGAGGCTACCTGGCCCTTTCCAGACTCTGTCTAAGAGTATAGGCAAAAACACACAAGTGGTATAGTAGCCGGGAAGCTCAAAGAGATAAAAATAACAATGGTGCAACATATAACAATATAACCATAAGCAGATACTCAAGAAATGCATAGAGAAATGCTAAGCCATTTTATTATACTGAGTAATAGAATGAGTACAGGAGGTGATCAGAAAGATGGCACCTCGACTTGCACAAGGAAAGTGAAGAAATACACTCAGAATAGCGAAGGAATGGCCTCTCTCTGAACTGCATCCAAGCTGCTAGAGAACTGTCATGCTGCTACTGCTGCTAAAAATCAAATGAGGATTTGGGGCTGTTCCCCTCCTCAGAAAATGTTGAAACTTTGGAATCGGATTCTACTCAAGAAACCCAAAAAAACCAAGAAAGCTTTTCTAAAATGGCCGACCCCCGAAAATCGCCCCCTTAAGGACCCACGCAATCCCTCAAGGCTCTGAGCTGCCACTAAAATAAACCCACCACAACTCTGCCTGAAACTCAACCAAAATCCTCCAATATGCAAGGGCTAATCCCATGCTCAACCTCCCAATACAAATCCCCCTGCAAAACCACAATCCAGAACTCCTGCCAGAAAGAACTACGTCATCCCTCTCAAGACTGCGCAGTCATCCAAGATGCTCAATCATCCTGCCAAAATGATGATGAAACTATTGCAAAAATACTGATGGAAATACCTTCCCCGAACAAGCACTCGAAGTCCCCCGGGGCTAAGCGTGAGATCTTCGAACGGAGACACTCAATGCACTAAACAGTGCTGCAGACTAGCTAAACAGCTAGCATGTTATAAGTTGAAGTGACTAGCTCAAATGCACATAATCGAATGCAAAAATGAGGAGGCTCCTCTCTCCTTAGCATTGGCCTCTCTCAATCCCAAGGCTCACCTCCTCCAACGTAGCTTTCCTCTTGCCACGTGTTTCTCACCATCTGCGCAGTCACTCCAAGTGTCTACGTGGGCCCCTCCTCTACATGGCTCTTTGGTCCCCCTTGGCTCACCCTTTAAGTTACAACGTTGTGCTACTAGGCAGTGTCTTTATTCATGAAGTGAGTATGTCCCCCTCTCCTCACCTTTTTATTTATAAATAGCTATAGAAGGCAAAATTGAGCAAAATCGAATATTCTAATTAGTCATGGCTAATTAGGAATATTATAGTCTCCCCCGGCAAAATGCTGCTTGTCCTCAAGCAACTGAAGTGATGGATGTTGCAAGATCTTCTCATTCTCCCAAGTGGCATCCTCATCCGGTAAATTCTTCCACCTCACCAAGAATTCCCGGACTGTCCTGCTCTGCAGCCACCTCTCCCTGGTATCAATAATAGCCTCTAGCTGCAACACCAAGTGCCCCTCATCATCCGTGGGTGGTAGCTCATCTGTCACTGTCACATGCTGCCCCAATGCCTTCTTCAGGCATGATACATGAAAAATGTTATGAATCTTGCTACCTTGGGGCAACTCCAACTCATATGCAACCTGTCCAATCCTGCGTATCACCCTGTATGGCCCATAAAAGCGGGGCTTGAGCTTCTCAGCCCCCTTCTGCTTCAGTGACGACTGTCGGTATGGCTGTAATCGTAGGTAGACCAAGTCCCCTACCTCAAACTATCTCTCCACCCGACCCCTGTCAGCATACAGCTTCTGTTGGTTCTGCGTTGTAGCCATATTATCCTTGAGAGCTCGGAGAATATCCTGACTCTCTTGGATCCAAATCTTGGCTCTCGGAGCCTTACTAGCACCAAACATCACATCAGCAAAATAAGGATCATACCCATACAAAGCATAAAATGGTGACATACCGATGGACATATGATGAGTACTGTTGTAGCAGTACTCCCCCAGATGCAGCCACTTCAGCCATGCTCGTTGCTGCCCACTGACATAGTTACGCAAGTAGCCCTCCAGCCACTTGTTAACTATCTTTGTCTGCCCGTCCGTCTGTGGGTGATAACTGGTACTCAAGTAGCCCTCCAGCCACTTGTTAACTATCTCTGTCTTCCCGTCCATCTGTGGGTGATAACTAGTATTCGGTGTCAACTCCGTCCCCACCAACCGAAAAAGCTCCTGCCAAAATCCGCCCATGAAACGGCTGTCCCCGTCATTGGTGATGGTCTTGGGAAGACCATGTAACCTGAAAATCTCTGTGAAGAACAACTCAACCACCTGCGTTGTTGTGTAGTGTGCGGATATGGCGAAAAAGTGTGAGTACTTTGTCAGTACTTTGTCAGCCGATCAACGACGACAAAGATGCAATCCTTGCCCTGTACCATGGGCAACCCTGTGATGAAGTCCATCGAAATACACTCCCATTTCCCCTCCGGAATGGGAAGAGGCTGCAATAGTCCTGCTGGATGGTTCATCTCCCCCTTGTTCCTCTGGCAAACATCGCACTCCCGGACATGCTGGAGTATGTCCTCCTTGAGGCCCTTCCATGAGAACCTCTCTCTAATGGCCCTGTAGGTTTTGGTAAACCCCTGATGGCCTGCCAATGGTGAATCATGCGATGCCTAAAGTATCTTCTTCTTGAGTTGAGATCTCTCAGTCAAGAAGATCTGATCCTTGTAATAGATGATCTCATCGACCACCCTGTACCTGTCATTAGCCACCTGCCCATCCAGAACCTCACATGCAAATCTGTCCTTGGAGTACTCTACTAAGAGTCGAGCCCTCCAGTCTGCGTCCAAGCTCATAAGAGACAACGTGGTTGGCCTACGTGACAAGGCATTTGCTACCACGTTGTTCTTACCCTTGACATACTCAATGTCAAAGTCCTATGCTTGGATCTTGTTGATCCACTTCTGCTGCCTCTCCTGTAGCTGCTTCTGCGCCAAAAAGAACTTGAGGCTGTTGTGATCGGTCCTCACCCTGAACCTGTTACCCACCAAATACTACTGGTACTTAGCCAATGCATGCATGATGGCCAACATCTCCTTGTCATATATAGAATACAACCTCTCGTGCTAAAGGAGCTTCTGGCTCTCAAAGGCTATAGGGTGACCTCCCTGCATCAACATTGCGTCGATCCCCTCTCACGACACATCACACTCCAAAACAAATCGCTGCGTAAAATCTAGCAACACAAGCACTAGGTAGCTGCTCATAACCTCCTTGAGCCTGTCAAAGGCTCGTTGCGCTGTATCCGACCAACTGAATGCCCCCTTCCTTGTCAAATCTGTCAGGGGTGCAACAAGCTGCGAGAAACCCTTGACGAACTTCCGGTCGTAAGTACAAATGCCAATGAATCCTCGAAGTTTCGTCACGTTTCTCAGCTTCGGCCAATCTCTGATGGCCCTGATCTTCTCCTCGTGGACCCTCACTCCATCCACTCCTATGATGTGTCCCAAGTATAACATCTCCGTCAACCCGTACTCACATTTGGAGAGCTTGGCATACAACTACTGCTCCTCCAAGATGCGCAATACCGTCTCAATGTGCTGGAGATGCTCCTCCCAAGTCCTGCTGTAAATGAGTATATCATCAAAGAATACCAACACAAACTTCCTCAAGTGACTACGGAAGATGTGATTCATGCAAGACTGGAATGTGGCTAGGGTGTTGGTTAGCCCGAAGGGCATCACCAAAAACTCAAAGTGCCCATAGCGACACCTGAAGGCGGTCTTGGGAATGTCCTGCTCCCTCACGCGAATTTAATGATACCCAGATCTCAAATCAATCTTCGAGAAGAACCGTGCTCCTCTCAACTCATCCATCAACTCATCGATCCTGGGTATGGGGTACCTGTTCTTCAGTGTCTTCTTGTTCAGGGCCCTGTAGTCAATGCACATCCTCAATGTGTCGTCCTTCTTCTTCACCAACACCACAGAAGAAGCGAAAGGACTTGTGCTCGGCCGAATGTGCCCAAGAGCCAGCAACTCTTGAATGGCCCGCTCAATCCCATCCTGATAGGCCTTGGGATGCCTATAGGGGTAGTAATCACTGCCTGTATGCCCTGCTCAAGCTCAATGGTGTGCTCAAACCCCCAATCCGGTGGTTGTCCTAGCGGAATCTCCCCAAATACTATGGCATACCGGTCAAGGATGGACTGTATCTCTGGGTGCACTATCTGCCATGTAGTCCCTGCCTCTGATGCACGCAGCTTTACTACCCACTCTATGACTCCCTTCCGGAAGTGTAATATTCCTCAAACCGCAGCAAAACTCCAACCAAATATATGCAAATGATATAATAACCCAGAAGTGATAAAATAACAGTGGAACAGCATATAATAATGTAAACTGGAAATATAAGCAGATACACAAGAAATGCAGCGAGAAATGCTAAGCCATTTTATTATACTGAGCAATAAAATGAGTACAAGAGGTGATTAGACAGATGGCACCTTGACTTGCACAAGGCAAGTGAAGAAATACTCTCAGAATGACAGGAATGGCCTCTCTGCGTCGATACTACTGCTGCTACTAGGAAACAAATGATGATTTGGGGCTGCTCACCTCCTCGGAAAAATCTGAAATTCTGGATTCAGGCTCTACTCAAGAAACCCAAAAAAACCCAGAAAGATTTCCTGGAATGGCCGACCCGTGAAAAAACACCCTCTTGGGGTTCTGCGCAGTTCCTCAATGCCCTGCGCTGCCACTGAAGAAAACCCCTCTAAACTCTGCCTGAAACACTACCTAAAACCCTACCAAAAATCCTCCAATGAGACAAGAGCTAGACCCCTGCTCAATCGACTAGCATAAATCCACCTCCAAAACCCCCAATCCAGCACTACAACCAAAAAGAACTGCGTCGCTCTCCAAGTGTTGCGCAGTCCTCCAAAATGTTGATGAACTGTTGTTGAAATGTTGATAAAACTACTGCTGAAATACCAATGGAAATACCTTGCCCGAGCAGGCACTCGAAGCCCCACGGGCTAAGGGTGAGATCTCCGAATGGAGACACTCAATGCACTAAACAGCGTTGTAGACTAGCTAAATAGCCAACGTGCTCAGAAGTCGAAACGACTAGCTCAAAATGCACATAACTGAATGATCAAAATGAGGGGGCTCCTCTCTCTTTTATAGCTTCTGCCTCTCTCAATCCCAATGCTCACCTTCTCCTGCGTGATTCCCCTTTTGCCACGTGTTCCTCCCCTCCTACGCAGTCCCTCCATGTGTCTGCGTGGGCTCCATTTCTGCATCCCCCCTTTTGGCCCCCTTGGCTCTCCCTTTAAGCCACAACGTTGTGCTACTAGGAAGTGACTTTTATTCTAAAAGTGAGTTATGTTCCCCTTTCTCACTTTTTTTTTATTTACAAAATAACTATAGAAGGCAAAATTTGGCAAAATCAAATATTCCAATTAGTTGGGGCTAATTAGGAATATTACAGTCTCCCCCGAAAAAATGTTCCTTGTCCTCAAGCAACTGAAGTGATGGATGTTGTAAGATCTTCTCAGTCTCCCAAGTGGCATCCTCATCCGGCAAATTCTTCCACCTCACTAAGAATTCCCATACCGTCCTGCTCTGCAACTGCCTCTCCTTGGTATCAATGATAACCTTCAGCTACAATACCAAATGCCCCTCATCATCCATAGGTGGTAACTCATCTATCACTGTTACCTGCTGCCCCAATGCCTTTTTCAGGCATGATACATGAAAAACGTTATGAATCTTGCTACCTTGGGGCAGCTCCAACTCATATGCAACATGTCCAATCCTGCGTATCACCCTGTATGGCCCATAAAAGCGGGCCATGAGCTTTTCAGCCCCCTTCTGCTTCAGTGACGACTGTCGATATGGCTGTAATCGTAGGTAGACCATGTCCCCCACCTCGAACTGCCTCTCTACCCGACCCCTGTCGGCATACAGCTTCTACTGGTTCTGCGTTGTAGCCATGTTATCCTTGAGAGTTCAGAGGATATCCTGACTCTCTTGGATCCAAATCTTGGCTCTAGGAGCCCTGCTGTCACCAAACATCACGTCAACAAAAGATAAAGGATGATACCCATATAAGGCATTGAATGGTGACATACCAATGTATATCTAATGTGAAGTATTGTAGCAATACTCCCCCAAACACAGCCACTTCAGCCATGCTCGTTGCTGCCCACTGACATAGTTACGCAAGTAGCCCTCCAGCCACTTGTTAACCATCTATGTCGGCCCATCCGTCTGTGGGTGATAACTGGTACTCGGAGTCAACTCCGTCCCCACCAACCGAAAAAGCTCCTGCCAAAACCCGCCCATGAAATGGCTGTCCTTGTCACTGACGATGGTCTTAGGAAGACCATGTAGCCTGAAGATCTCCCTGAAGAACAACTCGGCCACCTATGCTACTATGTAGTGTGCGGATATGGCAAAGAAATGCGCGTACTTTGTCAGTCGGTCAACGACGACAAAGATACAATCCTTGCAATCCTGTGATGAAATCCATCGAAATGCTCTCCCATTTCCCCTCCGAAATGGGTAGCGGCTGCAATAAACACGCAGGATGGCCCATCTCTCCCTTGTTCCGCTGGCAAACATCGCACTCCCTGATATGCCAAAGTACGTCCTCTTTGAGGCCCTCCCAGGAGAACCTCTCTCTAATGGCCGTGTGGGTTTTGGTAAACCCCTGATGGCCTGCCAATGGTGAATCATGTGATGCCTGGAGTATCTTCTTCTTGAGCTGAGACCCCTCAGTCAAGAAAATCTGATCCCTGTAATAGATGATCTCATCGACCACCCTGAACCTGTCATCTACCATCTGCCCGTCCAGAATCTCACATGCAAACCTTTCCTTGGAGTACTCTACTAAGAGTCGAGCCTCCAGTCTGTATCCAAGCTCATAAGAGACAACGTCGTTGGTCTACGTGAAAGGGCATCAGATACCACGTTGTTCTTACCCTTGACATACTCAATGTCAAAGTCATATGCTTGGATCTTACTGATCCACTTCTGCGCTCTCCTGCAACTACTTCTGCTCCAAAAAGAACTTGAAGCTGTTGTGATCAGTCCTCACCTTGAACCTGTTCCCCATTAAATACTGTCGGTACTTAGCCAATGCATGCATGATGGTCAGCATCTCTTTATCGTATATAGAATACAACCTCTCGTGCAGAAGGAGCTTCTGGCTCTCAAAGGCTATAGGGTGACCTCCCTGCATCAATACTACACCGATCCCCTCTCCCTACGCATCACACTCCAAAACAAATGGCTGCGTAAAATTTGGCAATGCAAGCACTGGGCAGCTGCTCATAACCTCCTTGAGCCTGTCAAAGGCTCGCTGTGCTGTATCCGACCAGCTAAATGCCCCCTTCCTCGTCAAATCTGTCAGGGGTGCAGCAAGCTGTGAGAAACCTTTGACAAACTTCCGGTAGTAAGTACAAATGCCAATGAATCCTCGAAGTTCCATCACGTTTCTCGGCTCCGACCAATCTCTGATGGCCCTAATCTTCTCCTCGTGGACCCTCACTCCATCCACTCCAATGATGTGTCGCAAGTACAACATCTCCGTCAACCCGAACTCACATTTGGAGATCTTGGCATAGAACTGCTGCTCCTCCAAGATGCGTAATACTATCTCAATATGCTGGAGATGCTCCTCCCACGTCCTGCTGTAAATGAGTATATCATCAAAAGACACCAACACAAACTTCCTCAAGTGACTATGGAAGATGTGATTCATGCAAGACTGGAATGTCGCTGGGGCGTTGGTTAGCTCGAAGGGCATCATCAAAAACTCAAAGTGCCCATAGTGACATCTGAAGGCGGTCTTGGGAATGTCCTGCTCCCTCACGCAAATCTGATGGTACCCTGATCTCAAATCAATCTTTGAGAAGAACCGTGCTCCTCTCAACTCATCCATCAACTCATCGATCCTGGGTATGGTGTACCTGTTCTTCAATGTCCTCTTGTTCAGGGCCCAGTAGTCAATGCACATCCTCAATGTACCGTTCTTCTTCTTCACCAACACCACAGAAGAAGCAAAAGGACTCGTGCTCGGTCGGATGTGCCCCAAAGCCAACAACTCCTGAATGCCCCGCTCTATCTCGTCCCGATAGGCCTTGGGATAACTATAGGGGGTAGTAATCACTGCCTGTATGCCCTGCTCAAGCTCAATAGTGTGCTCAAACCCCCGGTCCGATGGTTGACCTGACGAAAACTCCCCAAATACTATGGCATACCGGTCAAGGATGGACTGTATCTCCGGGTGCACTGTCTGCCCTGTAGTCCCTGCCTCTGATGCACGCAACTCTACTGCCCACTCTATGTCTCCCTTCCGAAAAACTGCCTCCATCCGATGAGCCGAAACAGTCTGAGGCGGATACGTATGTTGTCCCCGTGTCTTCTCATGCCTCCCTGTCTTCTCATCATCCCACTCCATCTCTAGGGTCTTCCAATCCGTCGTGACCTTCCCTAGAGTGATGAGCCATTGAATACCCAGTATCATGCTGGTGTCTGGAATATCGACCACGAAAAACTGGTCAGTCAATGTGTAGGTGCCCATCGTCACTGAAAGCTCTGGAACATATCGAGCACACGTCATGGTCTGATCTCCTGGGACCAAGACAGAAAACCCATCGAAGTTCTCTGTCTGTATGCTTCTCCGCTCAACCATCTGTGCATTGATGAAGTTGTGGGTTACCCCACTGTCAACCAAAACTGACCCTCGCTGGCCACGTACTGTCCCTCGTACGCATAGTGTCAGATACTTGGGAACTCCTCGCAATGCGGCAAGGGCCCCTCTGATGGGTGCAAAAGATGCACCACCTGCTGCTGGCGGTGGAGGTGGCAAAGGTCCCTGTCCATCATGGCTATCTCCTGCCTCCACACCATCCTCGTCATCCTCTTCTCCACTGCTCTCGGAGAAAACCTCAATGAAATGTGCCTTGCCAGCAGCACATCTATGTCCTGGTGCCCATGGCTCCTGACATGTGAAGCACAACCGCTTCTTCTTCAGCTCCCTCTTGACATCATCGTCAATTTGCACTCGTCCTGGATTCCCCTTTGGAGGTGGAATCCTCACATCCTTCCCCTTAGACTGGAAAGTCTGTCTCTGGGGGTAAGGTGTCTGGGTCCTGGGTAAGACATCCTGTAGGTCCCGGGTCCTGCTGATAGCATCCTGAAGGGTGGCCGGTCTAGCGAATTTGACTAGACCCTGAAGTAGCTCTGCTAACCCCTCAACATACATATAGATCCTCCGTGCTGTGGATAGATCTAGCACCATCATAGTTGCAGGAAGCGCCCCCCCCCCGGATCCTAGGCCGGAATCGCGTCCCGTACGGAAGCGTTCCGGAAGCGCCAGCCGAAGCGCGATTCCAGTTTTTACGAAGCGCGGTTCCGAGTTTTTGGAGCGATTCCTGGTTACACTTACGTGCTTGTGACACTGGGGTTACACTTTCGGGTTGGGTAGCCATGAATATTTTATTGTCAACGTTTATTCTTATACAACTACATGTATAAATTTCGTTTCGTTAATGTGACGTGGGAAAGAAATTACGCGTGGCCCAATTACGTAGAGCTTAGGGCCTTTTAATAAGACTGTTATAGTTATCGTTATTTATAGTCATGTGTTTAAACGGAGACTCGAAGGTATAATTGATACGAAAATCCATTTCTTATAAATTAATGCTTAATTTAATTTCAACTTCAAAATTATTGTTATAGTGTTATAAATAGAAAAACAATATATCACGATTATATTTATATTTTCATATAATCTTAATGCTTTTGAAAGTAATAAAATAAATAAATTTTTATAATATATCTATATATATAATAAATTTTTTATTTTATATATATATATATATATATATATATATATATATATATAGATATATATATATATATTCGAGTACAAAAATAAATATATTTAACAATTATTTATTTATTATATTACATAAATAAATTATGAATATATTTAATAATTCTTTATTTATTATCTTGTCAAAACATAATCATTTTTAATATTTTAAATGGAGAAGAAGTGAGTAACATGTTGCAAAGTATATAATACCATTTAAATTTATGATCCAGATTCTAGAACAAAGTTTTTGGAATAATAGCACCATATTAATAGAACAAAGTTTTGGAATCATGGATACCATATCTATCTTGATTTATGCAAAAATATGCATGTTTTCATGTCTTCTACAATTAATTTTGGTATTTGGGATGTTTGTTTTGAGTATAAATGCAAAAAAATATAAAAATATATATATATATAGCAAACGCTTCCGCGGACGCTTCGCTTCCTAGATTTTTGGAAAATGACGCTTCCGCGCTCCCGCTTCCGCTTCGCTCCCGCTTCGTGCAACATTGAGCACCATCACTGAGACCCTCAAGAAATCTGCAATGTAGGTCTTTGGGCTACCTGTCTGTTTGAGCCTTGTCAGCTCAACAAAATGTTGCTCTGAATCCCTCCGATCAAATCGCTCCATCAATCTCCTGGTGAACTCGACATATGTCGTCACCATGGAGTGTCCTAGCGTAACCATCCCATGAAACCACCAATCCTGGGCCTCACCATCCAAATGCAATGTCACCACCTTGATGGCCTCTGTCTCCGACATCTGGTTAAGCTGGAAATAAATGTCCAGCTTCTCCACCCAAGACCTTGCCGAACTGTTTGATGAGCCATCAAACGTAGGCAAGTGGAATCTACTCGCTGCATGGTGGGTGTCACCATCATGATAATGTCGGTACCCTCTGTGATGGTCACGGGGTCTACCATCCCACTGGAGCAGAACAAAATCACGGAATGAGAGGGCTTCCCTGAACTCCTACCCATAGGCTTGGTACTTTGTAAAATAATCACCTATGTGTCCAGGCTCTGCCTCCTGCTGGGCTATGGCCCCCGTGTCTGCTCCTAAGAAAGTGGGCATGGTAGAGCGTGTAGGGGCATGTGAGGCCACGTGCTGCGCAGTATCACGCTGCTCTGGCAAATGGTGGGATGCACCCAATCCCTCACCAACCTGGAAAATGTAGTGCCCAAATTTTCGAAATACAGCAAAACATGTAAATATTCATAAGCTGGAAAACAAGAATGCATACAAATGTAATTTGCACATACCTGAACTGCTAGCTGATTGCTGATTCTGCTATTGAACTGGCGATTCCGCTGCTGGTGATGCCGTGGCTGTTTTGACCCAATTTTCGAGAGGCCAATACCACCCAACCAGACTGAGCAACCTAGCTGCTCAATCCAGAAAGCTCTCCACAGAGGCTCTCTGTCCCTCCGTGCCCAGAACCCAGACCACTTAAAGCTCTTCAAACGAAAAATCCCTTCTCCTGATTTCCTCCTGGTGAATTTATGCTTCTCCTCCTTTGCTGCCCTCTCTGGTTTTTTTCCCCCCTGCATCGGATCAGACTAGCGATTATAAAGGCAGGATTGGCGGTGGCCACCCTCCTGCTTACGGCCACCGCTCTTCTCCCTCTTGACACATACCTGCATGCAATTAACTCTCCGAAGCTTCCCGGCAAGGTGTGCTCCGCTATAAATTCTTAGCAGGTTGGACGCGCCTCTTTAATGAACTGTGGTATAAATGTATTATTTAGCACAGTTTAGATCTACGGGTAAAGAGTCCATTTAGGTTTTTATAACATTTCCATTGTATATGTTATATAGTTAAATGAAATCTTTTATAACATTCATATTATATATGTTATAACTTTAATGATATATTTTATAAATTCATATTATATATGTTATAACTTTAATGATATATTTTATAAATTCATATTATATATGTTATAAAGTTCAGTTATGATATATATTTTATAAATTTATATTATAAAGTTTAATTATATATATTTTATAAAATTTAATATACATATATATTATAAAGCTTAAAATTTTATTAATGGGTCAATTTAGATGGGTCGTTACAGAAAACCAGTGGGCTCTCACGCTGTCTGGCCTCTACTACCGTGAATCTCTGCCCCATCACCTTGATTTGCCTCGACAGATCCTGCACTGATTTGAGGAGCATATCCGCAAATCTCTTCCCATCCTTGTCGACCATCTGTTCTGCGTCCACTATTGGCTCTCTCTGTTCTGCGTCTACCACAGGCTCCACCTGTTTTGCGTCCACCACGGGAACACAGTCTCCCTCCCCGTAGGTATTCTCCAACCTACATCCAGTGTCTCTGTACCTCCTACCTCTGTAACAAATGTAGGGTTTTTCCCCTAGTGTCATAGATCGCTAGCTCCACAAGCTGAGCCAGATCTATGCTCTGATACCACTATAATATTCCTAACCCAGAATATTCCTTAAACCCCAGCAAAACTCCAACCAAATATATGCAAATGATATAATAACCCAGAAGTGATAAAATAACAGTGGAATAGCATATAATAATGTAAACCGGAAATATAAGCAGATACACAAGAAATGCAGCGAGAAATGCTAAACCATTTTATTATACTGAGGAATAAAATGAGTACAAGAGGTGATTAGACAGATGGCACCTCGACTTGCATAAGGCAAGTGAAGAAATACTCTCAGAATGACAAGAATGGCCTCTCTACGTGGATGTCGCTGCTGCTGCTAGGAAACAAATGATGATTTGGGGCTGCTCCCCTCCTCGGAAAAAGCTGAAACTCTGGATTCGGGCTCTACTCAAGAAACACAGAAAAACCCAGAAAGCTTTCCTGGAATGGCCGACCCCCGAAAAAACACCCTCTTGGGGTTCTGCGCAGTTCCTCAATGCCCTGCGCTACCACTGAAGAAAACCCCTCTAAACTCTGCCTGAAACACTGCCTGAAGCCCTGGCAAAAATCCTCCAATGAGACGAGTTGGACCCCTGCTCAATCTCCCAGCATAAATCCACTTGCAAAACCCCCAATCTAGCACTACAACCAAAAATAACTGTGTCCCTCTCCAAGTGTTGCGCAGTCCTCCAAAATGCTGATAAACTGCTGCTGAAATGCTAATAAAACTACTGCTGAAATACCAATGGAAATACCTTGCCAAAGCAGGCACTCGAAGTCCCCCGGGGATAAGGGTGAGATCTCCGAATGGAGACACTCAATGCACTAAACAGCGTTGCAGACCAGCTAAACAACTAGCGTGCTCAGAAGTCAAAACGACTAGCTCAAAATGCAGAAATTGAATGATCAAAATGAGGGGGCTCCTCTCTCTTTTATAGCTTCTGCCTCTCTCAATCCCAATGCTCACCTTCTCCTGCGTGATTCCCCTTTTGCCACGTGTTCCTCCCCTCCTGTGCAGTCCCTCCATGTGTCTGCATGGGCTCCATTTCTGCGTCCCCCTTTTGGCCCCCTTGGCTCTCCCTTTAAGTCACAATGTTGTGCTACTAGGAAGTGACTTTTATTCTAAAAGTGAGTTATGTTGTCCTTTCTCACTTTTTTTTTTATTCACAAAATAACTATATAAGGCAAAATTTAGCAAAATCTAATATTCCAATTAGCTGGGGCTAATTAGGAATATTACAAGAAGACTACCTCCATCCGATGAGCCGAAACAGTCTGAGGTGGATATGCGTGCTGTCCCCGTATCTTCTCATGGCTCCCTGTCTTCTCATCGTCCCACTCCATCCCCAAGGTCTTCCAATCTGTCATGACCTTCCCGATAGTGATGAGCCACTGAACACCCAGTATCGTGTTGGTGTCCGAAATATCGACCACGAAAAAGTGGTCAGTCAGTGTGTAGGTGCCCATCATCACTGATAACTCTAGAACATAATGAGCACACACCATGGTCTGATCTCCTGGGACCAAAACTGAAAAGCCATCGAAGCTCTCTGTCTGTATACCTCTCCGCTCAACCATCTGTGCATCGATGAAGTTGTGGGTTGCCCCACTGTCAACCAAAACTGATACCCACTGGCCATGTACTGTCCCCCGTACGCGCAACATCAAATACTTGGGAACCCCTCGCAATGCTGCAAGGGCCCCTCCGGTAGGTGCAAAAGCTGCACCACCCGCTACTGTTAGTGGAGGTGGCAAACGATCCTGCGCGGCATGACTACTTCCTGCCTCCACATCATCCTCCTCATCCTCTTCCCCGCTACTCTCGGAGAAGACCTCAATAAAATGTGCTTTGCCAACAGCACATCTATGTCCTGGTGCCCACGGCTCCTGACAGGTGAAGCACAACCGCTTCTTCTTCAACTCCCTCCTAGCATCATCATCAATCTGTACTCGTCCTGGATTCCCCTTCGGAGGTGGAATCCTCACATCCTTCCCCTTAGGCTGAAAAGCCTGTCGCTAGAGGTAAGGTGTCCGGGTCCTGGGTAAAACATCCTGTAAGTCCCGTCTCCTATTAATAGCATTCTGAAGGTTGGTTGGTCTAGCGAATCTAACTAGACACCGACGTGGCTCTGCTAACCCCTCAACATACATGTAGATCCTCCGTGCCACGGATAGATTTGGCACCATCACTGAAACCCTCAAGAAATCTAAAATCTAGGTCTCTGGGCTCCCAGTCTGTTTGAGCCTCGTCAGCTCCACAAAGTGATGTTCCGGATCCCTCCGGTCAAACCTCTCCATCAATCTCCTTGTGAACTCTACATATGTCGTCACTGTGGAGTGTCCGAGTGTAACCATCCCATGGAACCACCAATCCTGGGCCTCACCATCCAAATGTAATGTCGCCACCTTGACGGCCTCCGTCTCCGACATCTGGTTAAACTAGAAGTAAATGTCCAGCTTCTCCACCCAAGACTTTGCCAAACTGTTTGATGAACCATCAAACGTAGGCAAGTGGAATCTATTAGCTGCACGGTGGGTGTTACCATCATGATAATGCAGATACCCTCTGTGATGGTCGCCGGGTCTACTATCCCGCTGGAGCTGAACAAAGTCTCTGAATGAGAAAGCCTCCCTGAACTCCTGCCCATAGGCCTGGTATTCTACAAAATAATTGCCCATATGACCAGGCTCTGCCTCCTGCTGGGCTCCGGCCCCCGTGTCTGCTCCTAAGAAAGTGGGCATGGTAGAGCGTGTAGGGGCATGTGAGGCCACTTGCTGAATAGTATCACGCTGCTTTGGCAAATGGTGGGATGCACCTGATCCCTCACCAACCTGGAAAACCCGTGGGCTCTCACACTGTCTAGCCTCTACTGCCATGAATCTCTGCCCCATCACCTTAATCTGCCTCGACAGATGCTGTACTAATTTGAGGAGCATGTCGGCAAATCTCTTCCCGTCATCATCTGCCATCGGATCCTCCTGCTTTGCGTCCACCACAGGCTCCTCCTTTTCTGCATCCACTACTGGAACACAGTCTCCCTCTCCGTAAGTGTTCTCCAACCTATGCCCAGTGTCTTTGTATCTCCTACCTCTAAAACAAATGTAGGGCTTTTCCCCCGGTGTCATAGATTGCTAGCTCCACAGGCTGAGCCAGATCTATGCTCTGATACCACTGTAATATCCCTTATCAGGAATATTCCTCAAACACAAGAAAACTCCAACCAGATATGGACTGGGAGGGCATTTACCAGATATGTCGCCTCTGAAAAGAAGACGAGATCTTGAGGCTACCTGGCCCTTTCCAGACTCTGTCTAAGTGTATAGGCGAAAACACACAAGAGGTATAGTAGCCGAGAAGCTCAAAGAGATAAAAATAACAATGGTGCAACATATAACAATATAACCATAAGCGGATACTCAAGAAATGCAGAGAGAAATGCTAAGCCATTTTATTATATTGAGTAATAGAATGAGTACAGGAGGTGATCAGAAAGATGGCACCTCGACTTGCACAAGGCAAGTGAAGAAATACACTCATAATAGCTAAGGAATGGCCTCTCTTTGAACTGCGTCCAAGCTGCTGAAGAACTGTCGTGTTGTTGCTGCTGCTAGAAATCAAATGATGATTTGGGGTTGTTCCCCTCCTCAGAAAATATTGAAACTCTGGAATCGGATTCTACTCAAGAAACCTAGAAAAACCCAGAAAGATTTTCTGAAATGGCCGACCCCCGAAAATCGCCCCCTTGAGGACCCACGCAATCGCTCAAGGCTCTGCGCTGCCACTAAAATAAACCCACCACAATTCTCCCTGAAAGTCAGCCAAAATCCTCCAATATGCAAGGGCTAATCCCCTGCTCAACCTCCCAGTACAAACCCCCCTGCAAAACCTCAATCCAGAACTCCTACCAAAAAGAACTGCGTCATCCCTCTCAAGACTGCGCAGTCATCCAAGATGCTCAATCCTCCTGCCAAAACGTTGATGAAACTACTGCAAAAATATTGATGGAAATACCTTGCCCGAGCAGGCACTCGAAGTCCCCCAGGGCTAAGTGTGAGATCTCCGAATGTAGACACTCAATGCTCTAAACAATGCTGCAGACTAGCTAAATAGCCAGCGTGCTCTAAGTCGAAGTGACTAGCTCAAATGCGCATAATCGAATGCCAAAATGAGGAGGCTCCTCTCTCCTTTAGAGCATTGGCCTCTCTCAATCCCAAGGCTCACCGCCTCCAACGTAGCTTTCCTCTTGCCACGTGTTTCTCACCATCTGCGCAGTCACTCCAAGTGTCTATGTGGACCCCTCCTCTACGTGGTTCTTTGGCCCCCCTTGGCTCACCCTTTAAGTTACAACGTTGTGCTACTAGGAAGTGTCTTTATTCATGAAGTGAGTATGTCCCCCTCTCCTCACCTTTTTATTTATAAATAGCTATAGAAGGCAAAATTGAACAAAATCGAATATTCCAATTAGCCATGGATAATTAAGAATATTACATGCCATTGCAGGTTGCAGGTCTGAGAAGAAATTTTTGTTTGAAGCCAAATCTAGGCCCTAGAGGGTAAGATCTGGCATCAGGATCAGCTCTTGCGGGATTTTTTGAAAAATTTGGAGGGTTTCATCAGCAATCTGCTGTTGCTCTGGGATTTATTGTATTACAGGAGCATTTTAAAACTTTTTTAGGGCAAACTGCATTCATAACCACGCAGCCCTCATCAGCTGCTCCAAACTTGCGTTCTGTTTTGTATATCTCTGTAGCCATCCACTTCTCCCAACGTTTACCTACTCTCTCCTATGGTCCCTTCACGTTGCTACCATACATCAATCCCATTCAAAATTTCACGCTGCTGCCACACAAGCTCCCTCAGTTCATTGCACACATGAGCTGCGTGGTCAAACTGCAAGGTCTGCGTCCCATCTGTTGGCCATTCCATCCCTCTGCAGCATAATTACTCCCTCATTCCGCGCCCTCTTTCTCTCTGCCCGTCGATACCCTACCTCTCATGCAGACATCATCGCCATTTTTCCTTGCCATACGGTTATCTGCGTCCCCTATTCCTATGTGTACCACTCCTGCACGCTACCTTCTCCATCATCTCTCAGCTCTCCCTTCAAAACCTGTGACTATCCGCGTCTCATCAATCTACAGGAATCGAAATTTATCTCACGTAGTCTATACACGCTGCCTCTCCGCCTGATCCACGCATTTTCAACGTGCTGCCCAGCACTCCCATCACTATTCTCTTATTTTCGTGTACCTGCAAGCAAAACCACCTGCGTATTCCCTTGCTCTTCCACGCATCTTCCTCATCGATATCCTCTCAAGCTGCCTCGTCCAGTTTTCTTCCTCTCCGTGCTGCTCCGTGCTGAGCCATATGCGAAACCTGTGTATTGCTTTCTGCCGCCGTCAACTCCCTCTCCAGACCTGCACACAATAAACACTCAAAACAAATTTCCATTTCAAATTTTATTTTTTACGTTGTAAATGTAATATGCTTTAGTTTTAGTTCTTTTTTCATATGTATATGCAATTAGAGTTAGATCTTGTTTATATATATAAAGTATGTTTTAATATATAAAAAATAAAAAAAATAAAAACGTAAAAAATTTCGAGTTTCATTTTTTCTATTAGGTGTTAGCTTTAGATTTAAATTTTGTTTTTTGTCCTAGTTTAGCCTAGGTTTTGATTTTAGATATTTATATTTTAGTTTTAGTTTTAACATTGGATATAAATGATTTTAGTTTTGTTTAACTTTTTACCTTAAATAAAAAAAATACAAAAAAATAAAAATCAATTTTCAGGATTAGTCTTATTTCATTTTGACTTTAAAAAATATCTAAAATAAAAAAAGGATTAAAAAATCTTTCTTTCAAGTTTCATTTTTCTAGTTTTGTTTATTTTTTATTTCATTTAGATTTAAACTTTTTAACTTAGAATAGAATTACAAAAAAAAATCCCAAAAAGCATAGGCAAAAAAAAATAATCTTTAGGCCTTTTTATTTTGTTCTATAGTTTAGATTTTTATTTAGATTTAAGTTTCATTTATTTAGACTTTAGTTTTTGCTTAGTTTAGTTTTGTTTTATTTGAAAATATAAAAATACTATATATATATATATATATATATATATATATATATATATATATATTTTGGAAATATTTTGTCAGATTCAGTCTTGGCTCAAGGAGTTGTCATATTTGCGATTTTGATGTATCTTTTCTGCTAAGGCTAAAATTTTGATGTGGGATTAATATTTATCATTTTTATGTGGTTAAACGTGCTCAAATGCTCATTTGGAAATTAGCTATATGAAAGTGATAACTGGTTAACATTTAAAATTTGTGTGGTTATTTAAAGCATTTGATTTTTTTTTAAATTGCTGGAATATTGTTAAAGCATTGAGCATTTATCGATTACCTCGCATTTGGTAAAAGTTATTCTTTGTTTGAGTTATTTGATGATAAATGATTGTTAATGAGTTCATATTTCTGCAGCATTTGATAAATAATCATTTAATCATTTAATCAGGGGCTTGTTGCCTCGTTGTGTCTCCCAACCCAACTGATCCACAGTTGGTCATCCTTTATCCCATAGGGTCTACCCCCCTTAGCCTCGGGAGATGGCTTAAACGGAGATATCGGTGATCAGGGTGACAGCCCCCGGTCTGAGCATTGTCGTGACAATCTATGCGACAACATTTTTTGGCGCCATTGCCGGGGATAGAGTTTTTTTTGTCCTTGGTTCCTTCGACATTCATCTCGTTTCTTTCCTCTCGTCCTTAGCTCTTTCATTTCGAGCTCTTCCGTGTCTCACTTCCTGTCCGGGTGGCGACTCCACTTCATATATCATCTGCAAGAGTGTATACTAGAAAACATCCAAGTAGTGTATGCAATCCTGCTCCTGATCCTGAAAGGGCTCTCAGGGCACGATTACACAAACTCTCTTCTCGTACACTTCTTGCTAACCTCGGACAAGAAGCCCTCTCTAATATCCATTTTCTTTTTACTAGTCAAGTTGGGCACGACATCATGAATATAGATGCCCCTTGCGATTTTTCTAACATTCCAGGTTATCCCAATGATCTTCCAACACTTGGGATAGATAAGTTGCCTAGCTTTTAGGGAGATAATGTGATTAGTGCTAATTCGCATTTGAGAGATTTTAATATATGGATGGCTAAGTATGCGAGGTCTGCTGATTTTGATCATGAGGATGTTAGAATGACTCTTTTTATTTTAACCTTGGGGGGCGATGCTCATGAGTGGTTTTCAGAAAAACCTCGGAATTCATTTGATTCCTTACAATCGATCATTGATGCCTTTAAGGAAAAGTATGGAGATAAGAGAGAAGGAAGACACCTCGTGAAAGCTATTAGCTTAATAAAAAAGAGAGAGAATGAAACTGTTGAAGAGTTTAACAAAAGGTTTAATGATATTATTAAAGAATTACCTCAAGATTATAAACCTACCGACAAATCTCTTCGAGATTTTTACATTGATGCCTTTAGTCCTGAGCCCTCTTATGAATTAAGGCATGCTAAACTTAATGATTATAGGGATTGCCAAGTCTTAGCAATAGAGCTTGAAAAGGACAAGGTGGCGTCTAGGAAGTCTGAGATCCCAAGTTTCGATAGGGCTGCTACGAAACTAAAAGAACCTAAAGGAAAAGCAGTTCAAGAGCCTGAAAGCGAGCTTGTTCAGAAATTGCTCCAAAAGATCGAAAGCATGGAAATTAATCATAACAAGGAGATAGCTACTTTGCAGAATAGGTTGGTCCCAATGGAAAGAGCACAAACGCAAAATTTCCAACCTAGAAATAATAATAACAGAAATAACAATTGACAAAAGAAGGGTCAACCCTCAAGCCTGCTATCCTGTGACAAACCCTCCATCATCGAGCCCTTCTCCCCATCCGCTGCAAACAGCTGTCCATTCTGTCCATTGACTACCCGTCCAGCTCCATCGTGCAGCCATTACGCCGTCCAAACCTGCAAAATACAATAAAAATTCGAAATATTTCGATTTGCATTGCCAAACCTTTGATACGTTTTGGGTCTTTAAGGATTAGATGTTTCAAATTTTTTTTTTATGTATATATTTCATTTACGTTAGTGGTGCTAGTTAGGGATTAGCGTAGGTTTTCTTTTTTCTTTTTTTTAAATTTAGTTTAGATATATGTAAAGCTTTAGCATAGGTTCCATCTTCTATTTAGTTTAGATATAGTTTAGTCTTTTTTAATATTTATATTTTTTTTTAGTTTAGCTTTGTTCCAAAAATCCTAAAAGGTTTTCAATATATATATATATATATAGATATAAAATTCTTAAATGTTCTAGCCTAGTTTAGAATTTTGGTTAGAGCTTAGATTTTGGCTAAGTTATATTTTAGATTTTAGTTTAGATTTAAATTTTGGTTTTAGTTTTGACATTTAGAATTTAAATAAAAAGAATTTAGTTTTATTTTATAAATTAAAAAAATCATAAAAAGCTCCATTTTGTTTTTTAATAGATTTTAGTTTAAATTTTGATTTAATTTAGTTTAGATTTTTTTTAGATTCATCTTAATCCTAGAATTCTATTTTTTTTTTTAAATATATATATTCTTTTTATCTTTTAGGCTTTAGTTTAGATTAGATTTTATTTTTATTTAGGATTTTAGTTTTGACTTAAAATTTTATAAAAAATATAAAAATATTAAAAAAAAATTAGATTTTTTGATTTAAAGGTTTCATTTAGTTTTAAATTTTGTTTTATCTGAAAAACATAAAAATAATTTGGAAATATTTTGCCAGTTTCAATCTTGCCTCAAGGATTTGCCATGTTTGCGTTTTATCTTTTCTGCTGAGGCTAAAATTTTGACGTGGGAATTAATGTTTATCATTTTTAACATGCTTATTTGTTCATTCGAAGATTAACTATATGAATGTAATCTTTGGCTAACATCTTACATGGTTGTGTATCGAACTTTATCTTTCGAAATTTTAAATTGTTGGAGTATCATTAAGCCGTTAAGCATTTTCTTGCATTTGATAAAAGTTAATCTTCGCTCGAGTTATTTGAATTTAAATGATTGCTCTACATGGTTTACATTTCTGCAACATTTAGTAAGTAATCATTTAAACATTAACTTCATAAGGCACTGGTCTATTTATTTAACAAATCAATTGAGTGCTTGTTTCCTCGTGTCTCCCAACCCAACTGTTTCACAGTTGGTCAATCATTTTCCCATAGGGTCTACCCCCCTTAGCCGTGGGAGACAGGCTTAAACGGAGAGATCGGGGATCAAGGTGACAGCCCCCGGTCTGAGCGTTGTCGTGACAATCTGTGCAACAACATTTTTTGGCGCCGTTGCCGGGGACATTTTATTCTCGGCGTTTCAACGACAATCATCCTTCTCATTTTTTATCTTTTCATCTGGCCCGGCAACGCCGACATTTTTTGGCGTCGTTGTCGGGGAAGGAGTTTTTCTGTCCCTGGCGTTTCAACGACATTCATCTTCTCATTTCTCATCATTCTTTCATCTCTCTCATCTCTCATTTGAGCTTGGTAGATTCAACATTTTTTGGCATTATTTGGATCTTTTCATCACCTTATCTTTCGTCATATTAGCAACTTCTCTTCAGTTTGTTTCTTGTTTGGGTGGCGACTCCATTTTCTTATTTTTCCCAGACAAGAAGCCTCCCTCATATCAGCTTGTTGGTTACTTTTTGGATCCTAGAATTTGACTCATTGTTCAAGTGGCGACTCCACTTCTTTCATTTATTAATTTTCTTGAGCAGATATCTCTTTCTATCATCCATTTGATCCCTTATTATTCATCATGGATTATTTGTTTAAACCATGTCATTTTACTGGTGTTCGCCATGATACTCCGGAGG
The DNA here is from genome assembly GCA_031772625.1 of Pinus tabuliformis. Classification (NCBI taxonomy): domain Eukaryota; kingdom Viridiplantae; phylum Streptophyta; class Pinopsida; order Pinales; family Pinaceae; genus Pinus; species Pinus tabuliformis. The sequence continues at coordinate 80,394,828 of CM062804.1, read as the reverse complement.
TAGCCATTTCTAAATTACCTGTGTTCTCGGGTGGTGATTCAGTTGCTGTTAAAAAGCATCTAGGTTGGTTTACTCGTATAGTGATCATGTATTGTAGATCTCCTCAGTATAATCATGAAGATGTTAAAATGCGTCTATTTGTCCTTTCTTTAGAAGAATTTGCTTTGAATTGGTTTAATAGTTGTCCTGAAGATTCCTTTACTTCTTTACAAGACATTGTCGATGCTTTTAAAGATAGATATGGTGATCCAGATAGCTCGCCTTGTGCCCCTAAAATTGTGCAACCGAATGAAAGTAATCTTATAAAAGGTTCAGCTGTCGATGAAAGATTTCAAGACAATGCTTCATATCAGAATTTGCCATCCACTTGTACCATTGCAGATCATAGTGGAAAAGTAGAAACAAATTGTAAAAACAGTGTTGACAATGAAAAGGAAGATCATAAGCAAATTATACAAGAACTAATGTTGCTGGTAAAAAATATGGAGATCAATCAAACTAATTACGCCAATGATGTGAGAATTTTATGCACCCACCTGGAAAAGCGTAATAGGGAGATAGAAGTCATGCAAAATCAGCATACTAAGGAAATTGAGGCCATGAAGACTAATCATGACACAGAAATTAGTTTTATGCAAAGCAAGTTATCAGGCTTAGAGGAAAATATGACGACCATGCAAGCAAATCATAAGGAAGAGATAAACTCTATGCAGCATTGCTTAATGACCATAAAGGAAAAAGACGATAAAGTAATAAAAGATATGGAAGCTAATCAGATATGTCTTCAGAAAAAGTTATTGACCATGGAGGAAGATCATGCCAGGGAAATCAGTGCTATGAAAGTTGAACACTCTAGCCAGATAAATGCCATTACAATACAGGTACATAAATTTCAACAGCGGATTAAGGATGAAAGAAACCAGGAAACATCAATAGATCAGGAGCCTTCTCATTTGCTGCAACAAGCTCCATCTTATTATGAGGAGGTCATTGGTTCGATTGAAAGGTGGTTAATTGAAGGTGATCCAGATAAAATTAAAAACGATAAAGATCAGATGCAGGATAAAGAAAGACATGTCACGCATATCTTACATACTTCATCTGATAGCTTTGAAGCAGAAAGTTCCATGTCATCAGTGATACAGCCTGCCAGGAAGAAAAAGTGCAAAAGAAAGAGAACGAGAAGAAGATTTGATGCATCAGACGGCCGCGAGCAGCTTGATTTTCGGATAGGAAAAAGTCCTACCATATGCAAAATTGGACATGGCACATCCGACAAGCAGCCGACAGATTTGCCTGAAAGCAGGCAAAAGCTTAGTATACACTATATTGAACACATCTAATGCCATGGGGCATCCCCTGTATTTCTAACCTTACTCCTTGTTTTTTCAGCATTTTCATTTCTGTTTTAGGATTAGATTTACTTTTCATGTTACTAGATAGTTAATAAATGAAAAGCTTATATTTTTCCTGTGCTTAACGTTATATGATGATTTTTGGACGGACGCTACTTATGTTTTATTGTGTGTTGCGTGGATGCAGATTCTGGATTCTCACATTCCTACAGTGCAACAACGTGTCCCCAAGTAGAGCCAGATGTTGACCACTACGTGTCAACTACCCATAGCAGTACACCCCCTTTTCTTCGCAAAAAGGGATAGCGCTTGATCGACATGTCCGTGCCATTCGACAGTCATCGTCGACTTGATCATATTATGTTGTAAACCCAGTCTGCATGTGTGAATTGTAAATAATCTTAGCAGATATGAGTCATGTATGTAAATTGCCTAGGTGGACCTAATTTCCTAGTGATAATCTACGTTCCGGAAGGTTTTTTGTCTCACGAATCCATGATCGGCAAAGTTTTCCTTCAGCCTAACCCCAAAGCCGGAATGGATTTTGTCATTAGAATCTTAGGAGAATCCTAGTGTGTTAATCTGCTAGATTATAGTTGTGTCGCAGAACTGGGTGGTTTATGAGGGTCTATGTCAAATGGGTTCTCCCCCTTGAGATGTAAAGTTGTAAAAGTCATGATGTAAAGTGTCTTGAGGGTTAGAAAATGTTTTAATCCCCTCATAAGTCCTAAGTCCCAGGTTTTAGGTGATTTTTCCAAAGGCTAAGTTCGAGGATCCATTTAAAAATAAATAAAAAAATTTAAAATAACTGAAAAATAAAAAATTTTACAATAAATTTAAAAAATAAATAAAAATAAAAAAAAATAATAATAATAAAATAAAGTAAAAACCTAAAAATAATAAAATAATAATATTTTTGAGTAAGTAAATGCAGAATTTCAATTTTTAATGCATTAAAAATTCGACGGATGAGATTAAGAGATGTCTTGATCCTCATCGACGGTCGAGATCATTTTGAAGTGGATCACTCGAACTAGCCGTTGGGAATTTTTCCTTTAAATAGGGTGCTAGGGGTCATTTGAGAAGGGAGAGGAGATCTGAGTCTTGTGCTGAAGAAGCTCTCTTGTAAACTTTTTCTGGTGCTAATAAAGAAAGACTTTGGGGTTGAAATCTTGCTGGTGTTACTCTCTTGAAGTGCTGTGAGCTATTTTATTTTCTGCATATTTTTATTTTCAGCCATCAGTAACAGCTTATTGTAGAGTATTGCTGAACACAGGTATCTTGTTCACTTGCTAGGGTTTGAATGGTATTAGAATTTCTGAAATAATGGCAGATATCTCCATTGCATCTGAGATCTAGTACTGTTTTTCTCTCTCTATTGATGGTTGAAGTGAGCTGTGCAGGAAACCCTTATTGAAGAAGATCAGTGGGCGTTTGAGGAAGTTCTCGACTGAACCAACCAACTCCCGCAAGCATTCTCTTGCAGAGCCCAGCCAGTTTCGATCCTGGGTTTATCATTTAAGTTTGTTTTAACAAATGCATGAGAGATTTCTGAAGCTTTTCACAGTAAATCTGGAATTTTGATAACATGTCTGTGGATTATTGATGAATCTGGCTGTTTAGAGTCATTTATCTGTTAAAACTGTAATTAATTTATTAAATTTTGGGTTTTATCCTTGTATATTTTGTCTCTGGTTTCTCTGTTCTTTTGCAGGTTGCAGGAAGAGATTTCTCGTTGGAAGCCAGATCTAGGCCCTGGGGCAAGATCTGGCCTCACAACCAGTTTTCTACAGGGACATCGTTTTGTTGTTCAAGGGTTTCAAATTCAGTCATCTTCAGATCTAGAGAATTGTTGCAGGGTTTCCATCAAAAGCAAGGGAAGTTAAAAAAAAAAATTGCCATAAAAAGTTCCAAGCTCCATATTTCTCCATCAAACCCCCCCACGCTGGTCTCTTTTGCTGCTGTCAAACCACGCAGCCCATCCCACGCTGCCACCACAAACTTTTTCTGTTTCATTTTTACTCTCAACCTGTACGCTGCAAGGGGATCACTGCATTTCTTCATTTTTCTGCCTCCATCCAACTCCACGCAGCCATATATAATCGTTTCTATCCACCCCTGCGGCTGTATCCAGTCAACCATACGTTGTTACCTCCCTTCCCCTTCACCTGCTTCACTTCCAGAACCTGCGTCCTCCCTCTGCCGTTTCAACCCTCAAGCCTGCTATCCTGTGACGAACCCTCCATCATCGAGCCCTTCTCCCCATCCGCTGCAAACCGCTGTCCATTCTATCCATTGACTACCTGTCCAGCTCCATCGTGCAGCCATTACGCCGTCCAAACCTGCAAAATACAATAAAAATTCGAACTATCTCGATTTGCATTGCCAAACCTTTGATACGTTTTGGGTCTTTAAAGGATTAGATGTTTCAAATTCTTTTTTTATGTATATATTTCATTTACGTTAGTGGTGCTAGTTAGGGATTAGCGTAGGTTTTCTTTTTTCTTTTTTTTAAATTTAGTTTAGATATATGTAAAGCTTTAGCATAGGTTCCATCTTCTATTTAGTTTAGATATAGTTTAGTCTTTTTTAATATTTAGATTTTTTTTTAGTTTAGCTTTGTTCCAGAAATCCTATAAGGTTTTAAAATATATATATATATATATATAATTCTTAAATGTTCTAGCCTAGTTTAGAATTTTGGTTACAGCTTAGATTTTGGCTAAGTTATATTTTAGATTTTAGTTTAGATTTAAATCTTGGTTTTAGAATTTAAATTAAAAGAATTTAGTTTTATTTTATAAATTAAAAAAATCATAAAAAAAATAAAAAAATTCATAAAAAGCTCCATTTTGTTTTTTAATAGATTTTAGTTTAAATTTTGATTTAATTTAGCTTAGATTTTTTTTAGATTCATCTTAATCCTAGAATTCTATTTAAAAACTTAAAAAAAAAATCTTTTTACCTTTTAGGCTTTAGTTTAGATTAGATTTTATTTTTATTTAGGATTTTAGTTTTGACTTAAAATTTTATAAAAAATATAAAAATAATAATAATAATAATAAATACAAATGAAAAATTTACAGTATTAAATATATATGCCCCAAATCATTACAGGGACAAAGCCTATTGTTGGGACTCTATTAAATCAGAGATGCAAGGAAGCCAACGAAGTAAGATGGTCATGGGAGGCGACTTGAATCTAATAAGGAACATTGAAGAAAAGATGGGAGGAAAATACTTCAGTGACCCATCGAGAGTTGCTCTGGAAGAAATAATAGAAGCTCATAAACTCATTGATATACTGCCATGTAATGGAAAATTTACATGGAGCAACAAAAGAGTGGGAACTCATAACATCAAAGAACGACTAGACAGGATCCTAATTCATGAAAGTATAGCAGCAGAATTCTCATCCATAAAAAGCAAGATTGTACATGCCACAACTTCAGACCACAAACCTGTGGTTTTGAAACTGGACAGAATAGAAAATTTTGGACCAATTCCATTCAAATACAACAGAAATTGGGACAGCAAGGAGGACTTCAGAAAGACCATCAAAGACAGTTGGGAGATGGAAGTTATTGGATCCCCTCACTTTGTTTGGGAATCCAAATTAAAAAACATAAGAACAACAATCAAAAAATGGGCAAAAGAGAACGCAATAACAGAGAAAAACAAAAAAATTGAGTTGCAAAGAAAATTGGAAAAATGGAACCAGGAAAAGGAAAGCCAGCAAATTTCAGAGGAAGAGCAAGTTCAGGAGAAAGACATTTTCATGGAATTATACAGGCAGAACAAAATTGAGGAGGAAGAGCTGAGACAAAAATCGAGATGCCTCTGGCTCAAAGCGGGAGACAAAAATACTTCTTTCTTCCATAACAATCTCAAGCTCAGAAGAGCTGGCAATCAAATAGACAAAATCCTTGCTGAGGGGAAAGAAATAAGAGAGCAAGAGGAAATCAAAGAAGCAGCCCATAACCACTTTAAATCCCTCTTAACTGCTAACGTCCAGCCTATGGACAGCGTGGATTTGTCCATAGACTGAAGCAGCGTTTATCTACTTCCGCTTATGCAAAGCAAAAGCGTTTCGAAGGCTACCTGGCATAACTCCAGACTCCGTCTAAGACTTATGAAACACACACATCAATCTGCAAACAAGTTTGTTCTTTCCCAGTATGGTCGCCAGTATGTTAGCGCTTGAAATTTCACCTCAGGCTGAAAAAGGTAAACTCCAAGGCAACATCAAACCACTTAGCCTCGTAGCTAGCCCTACGGGGCAGGAGAGGGCTCTCTCCGGTCTATCTCGGCAAAAATCTTCAACGGGCAGAGATAACCAATAAAGAACACTGATTTTAAGCTAGTAAACTGATAAAAAGGTTTGATTTGGGATTTTTAGGGTTTTGGTGGAAAATCGGGGAAAGGCAATTTTGGGTGCGGGGATTGGACACAGTTTTTGCAGGGGGTTCTTTGGGGCAAGGTAGGAGACTGTATTGATGCCTTTGAAAGAGTCAGATGGGCAAGAATGACTGGTGAGGAGCTAAGGAGAGCAAGTAAACACCTTGAGTTCTCCTTAAACAGATGAAAACATTGATATTAAGAAAACTTAAAAGCAGAGCATGGCAATCATGAATTCTACTTTAACACTTCATTTGCCTAATTTGCAGAAGGAAAAGTAAGAAGATGTTTCACATAACAAACTTACAAGTACAAAGAGAAACACACCATCAATACATGTAACCACAGGAATCCCAAAAAGGACTGCAAAACCCTGGTCTTTCTTCCTTTGCCAAAATTGCAGAGATACAATGAGTAATACAATAGAAGCTTTCTCCCTCAAGAGTCCAACCATGAAAATGACCAAGAAAGTACATAATATAGGCAATCTAACATCTTTCCTTGCCTCTAGGGGTCGAGCTCACTATCCTAGGAGCTGTTTCAACCAATTCCAAACTGAGCACTAAAATCTAGGCAGTCAAAACAACTTGCCTCTATAAGCTAGGAAACCAATTCATTCATTAAATTTTTGCCTATTTCATGAATGAATCTTCTAGAAGAGATAAATAAGTGTCAAAGTATCATAAAATTACATCATTTACATCAAAGAGGATCAAAATCCACTCCAAAAAGTCAAACCTAGTCAAAATTGCGTTTTGCTGAGCTGTAGGTGCATTTCTGTGAAAATAGCCTGATGCGTAGCGCCCTGAATCTCAACGCGTAGCGCGCCTTTGGGCCTGCTTTTGAGGAACTTCCCGATGTCCAAATGAAGCAAAAGTGGGCTTTTTGGAAAGGTCTGGATGTCTACTTTCCAACCCAAGTGGAATTTCTGAATTTGGTGACCATTTGCCCCTCCAAAATTGCAATCTCCCAAGACTGCTTCCTGTGTGTCAAAAAGGTGGCAGAAAGTCATTTTTTGCTTGTTTTTTGACCTTCTGGAGGCTCAAAACTTGGTGAAATTTCTTGGCAATTGCTGAGCAAGTGTATTTTTGCATGACAAATCCAAAAATGCTGAGTTTTCATGAAAAGGAGTTGCCCATCTTCAGGGTAGCGCGCGGCGCGCTACGCGTTGGGGAAGAAAACCTGTTTTTTGCCCAAAAAATTCACAAATGACCAAAAATGCTCAAAATTTTTTGAAATTTGTGCAGAAGGTAAGTCATTTAGTACCATGCTCCTTCAAGGAAGCCTCAGCCAAGATGTGGAGGGGATCAAGCCTTTTTCTTCGTTTTAGTGCCTTGGCCAACCGTCCTTTGAGCACCTTCATTCTTGCCTTACATACGTGCATTCGAGCCCAATAATGGTTTTTCATGTTCCGGAGCATGTCCTTATCTTTGTTAGCCTTGGCCAGCAACCTCTCCAAATGAGCATTGACCCGGAGAAGCATAGCCTCTCGCTCAATGGGTACCAAATCACCGGGTCTCTTACGAGCCAAGTTGCGGTCTTCATGGATCCTCCGCAACTCATCAAGAGTGTGTTCATCTTCTAGTTGCTTGTTGCGCTGCTCTAAATAAGTGATTGTCCAATTTGCCATTTCCAACCTTTGCTGCAACGAGTCATTTTCAGCCCTCAGTTGCTGGATGATCTCCTTTGGCTCTAGGCTAGGAGAACTGATATCGAGGTCAACAACATCTATGCCTGGATCACCTGATGGCCCCTCATCAATCTTGGGCTGCTTGCCTCTCTCTTGTACCTGTGTTGCTGTCGGAAACGAGGCCCCTTCCACCTGGTGTGGAGATAACACTCGCGGTGCTGATGAAGAAGGCGAGACCCCTTCCACCTGATGTGGAGAAAATACTCGCCAAGCTGATGCAAATAAGGCCCTGTGGCCTCTCTGATATGTGACCAATGGAGGGGAGCTGACATGTTTGGGCTCAGGGATGTCATACTGCTGTGAAGGTCCTCCCTCCTCATGAACAACCTCAGGGGGTGGTGGCGCTGTGAATAAATCTCGAGAGATGAAATCCTCCCATGGAATACCCTGCTGGGCCAACTGATGCATGACCACAATCTTGATCAAAGCATAATGGTAGATGCTCTTGTGTTGCTGTGCTGGGCTCTTTCTCTGCACCAAGGGCACCATCCTCTCAATATTCCGGCACATGAAGAAAGGAATGTTCATCATCCGTACCCGTGTGAAATGCATCAACAAGCAGATATGGTACGAATACAAACGTGAAAATCTGCCTTCACAGGTGAAATAGCGAATGATGAGCCTCATCAAGGGTGCATACTCATCCCTCAAGAATCTGAAAGGAAATACACCAGTCAGGTGCCTCATATATACAGGTTTAATGTAGGGCTCAAACTGGAATCTGTCCAACAGCTGGCGCTTGTTCCACTCTTCTCCAACATTGGGTATCCCTGTTGCTTGAGCAACAACCTCAGGTGACAATGTAAAATCCACCCCTGCAAGATTCACATGCCCGTTGTGCAAATGCAAAACAAACAAGCAGACCAATTCCCGGTGGTGCTGAATTTGGGAAATTCTCTCATAATATTCATAGCATGATTGATGACGGAAACATGTAACTGCAAGTGGACAAGCTTGCAAATAGGCCAAAGAGGTGGGCTCCTCTCTCACATGCTGACCACCTTTACCACCCCTGTGAGGCCTCCTTGGCACCTCAACCTCCGGTGTTGACTCACGGTCATCACTTTGCTCATAGTCTATTTTGGTTTCTGACATGGTTTCAAGAGCAAAATGGCTGAAATGTACTGCTGCTTCAGCTCAAATGACCTGTTGTTTTGACTGTTTGAATGCCGCTCCAAGGGGACAAAAACACAAGGGAGATGTTAGGGAGGGGGACTTTTGAGGGGATTTAGGGAAAATATATATAAAAGGGAATTTAGGGAAGGAATTATGACACATACATCATCACACAATCATAATTTGTAGGGGTTTGATAGGAGGTAGGATTTAGGGAGATTTTATTGAATTTTAGGGATAGGTAGGGTTATAGGGCTTTTGATATTTTTGTTAGGGAAATTGTGTGAAGGTGACAAGGGAAGTGATAATGGGAATGTGGGGAAATGAGGGATTGAAAAAGAATGACCTTGGGCAGCAAACTCAAAACCCTAGCTTCACTTGCAATTTGAAATTTTTAAACATAATATATATGAATTTCATGCTTCACACTTGATGGCATTTGACACATTCTCCATGCTCATTTTTCTTTAGCAAGCAAAACACATTGATGATTAGAGGCCTACCTGTAAAACTTAGGAGATTTGAGGTCGTTTTGAAGCTTCACTGGCGGTTTTTGTAGGTGAAAACCCAACGCGTAGCGCGCGGGTCCTGACGCGTAGCGCAAGCCCAACGCATAGCGCCCGACCGTTTCTTCCACTGCAGAGTGTGCCCTGACGCATAGCGCTCGCCCAACGCGTAGTGCGCAGGCCCTGATGCGTAGCGCGCAGGTGTTGTCGCTCAATTCGCCCAGTTTCACACTAAATCGCCTTTCACACTTGCTCTTGGAGTCTTGGAGACAAATGAATTGCAAAATGAGGAGAGAGGGGCTTTTATAAGCTTGATTTAAATTAATTTCCCTTCAAACCCACTTTATAATGTTTATGCAATGACACTTTTTAAAACTAATTACTGCTGACTTGTGGTTTCCTTTTTGTCATGAAATTGGTTGAAATGATGCTTTTTCTTGAAAATTTTTGCAGGGATAGCTTCTGAGGAGTCTTGGCAAAGGAGACCAAGGCCGCATGCCGACTTCTGGAGAATTTGAATTTTTTACAAATTTTTACAAAAATGAGAAAATGACCTTGCCTTCAAAAACAGGGTTTTTGAACTCAAGGTAAAAAATTAGCTATACAATATGAAATCATCTGAAGTGATGCTTTGATGGACATCCCTCTGGCCTGCTGGGCACTTATTGACCTTAAAAGACAAAATTGGACTAAACCCTAGACCTAGTACTTTGACTTCAAGACAAGACCAATGACCCTGTAAAGAATTTATTGACTGAAACAAACTTAATCCAGCAGTGCCAAGAGGGGAATAAAAGACACAAGCTCCTCCATCAGGGTTATGGCATGCCTAATGGAATGCAATAAGATGACACTGATGAGACACCTACTTATGCAAATGCAAAGAGCTTTGATCGCTGATGGAGGGCTACTAGACCGACTCTAATAGTATCAATACCCAGAATCGTCTATCTTTAAATATCAGAATCTTTTTTGTTCAGTTCTCTCCCTGTTGGAGTAAGTTGTGCAAGTCCCAAATCCAGATCTACAAGCCCATCAAAGACACCCCACCAATGGCAGAAAACCCATTGGATCGCATTGAAACCAATAGCAGTTGCGCCCTCTGCAAGGCGCACTGCTTTATGATTGCCCGTTTCATTAAGCACTTCAATGAACTCAAAGCAGAAGTTCAGTCAGAGAATAAATCAAAGAAGAAAAAGCTTGAAAAACAGAAGGCAGAAATCGAAGGCCTCAAAGAGAAATGCAATCACTTGGAAGAAGCTATCAGTTACATAAAAACGTTGAACCAAAGTATCCAAGGCGAAACATCCACCAAAAACAGTGATAAGAAAGATCAGCCGCCTGATGACTCGGTCAACCAGTTCTGGGGATAATTCCACATGCATTGTAAATACTGTCTGCTTCTAGGTCAGTTCTTACGGCAATATAGCCGTTATGTCTTCCAAATTTTAAAAAAAAGCAAGAACAGTGAATTGAATTTCGGGTCTGCGTGCCCATTTTGCTTCAATTCAACTGTGCTACCTCAATCATATGTAATGGGATACGTCCCGCTTTTGAAGGTTTTTTAATATATAGGTATTCGACCATGTTAAAAGAAAATAAATGGGATTGTTTGGGAGCCGATTCAAATATTCCCACCATTCCTACTGCCTACATTATGTCTGGTCTTGTAGCTGTTAAGTATAGAAGGGCTCCAATTAATGCCCTGTAATGAGTTGCATCTACTGGAGGGGAGTCATCATCTTTGCTCAATTTGCAGTTTGCGGTCATAGGTGTGCTCATGGGTGCACAGTCCTCCATTCCATATCTTTTGATCATGTCTTTTAGGTATTTGGTTTGAGATATACACAATCCTGCTTTGGTTTGAGATACTTGAAGTCCAAGGAAGTGAGACAACTCTCCTATCATTGACATCTCAAACTCTTTTGTAATATTTTGAGAAAATTCATGGCTCATTTCATCATTATTGCTAGCAAAAATCAGATCATCGACATAAACAAGAGTAACTAGTAACTTACATTCATTTGTCTTTATGTATAGATTACTTCCAGCGACTCCCTTTTTGAAGCCTTGTTGTTGTAGATAGTGATCCAATCTTGCATACCAAGCTCTAGGAGCTTGTTTCAACCCATATAAAGCCTTTTTCAATTTACAAACTAAGTCCTTTCCTTCTATTAGATCAAACTCTTCTAGCTGCTCCATGTAGACTTATTCCTTGAGTTCCCCATTTAGAAATGTTGATTTTACGTCCATTTGATAGATTTTGAATCCTTTTGAGCAAGCAAATGCCAAGAACATCCTGATAGCTTCCATACAGGCTACTTGTGCAAAGATCTCTTCAAAGTCAATTCCTTCAATTTGTGAATAGCCTTTGCAGACAAGCCTTGCCTTGTTTCTGATAACTTGTCCTTCCCCATTCATTTTATTTTTGAAAACCCATTTGGTTCCTATTATCTTTTTGTCCTTTGGACGAGGTACCAGCTCCCATGCCTTGTTCTTCTCAATTTGGGACATTTCTTCTTCCATGGCTTTTACCCAATGAGGATCCTTGCTTCTGCAAATGTTTCTGGTTCTATCATAGATAGCAGAGCAATAACGTTTCTCTTTGGTGTAATGGTCACCCTTCTTCGGGTTTGCATCCCTTCATCTCTATTGCCAATAATCTGCTCTTCTAGATGATATTTCTAGATAAACTTCATCTTTGAAGGGGTATGAGGTGGTTCTTTCTCCTCTTCTTCTTCTTCCTCATCTATTTCTTCTTTTTCAAGTTCTTCTTCTTTAGGTTCTTCTTCTTCAATGAGAAGATCATCTTCATGTTCTTCAATTTATTTTTCTGGAAGGTCTTCATCAACCTTTACATCAATGCTTTCCACTATTTTCTTCAATCGAAAATTGTAGCACTTGTAAGCCTTACTCCGTGTAGAGTATCCAAGAAATATCCCTTCATCAACCCGAGAATCAAACTTTCCTGGTGAGCCATCATTGATTTTTATGAAGCACTTGCTTCCAAACATCTTGAAGTACTTCACTGAAGCAAGTCTTCCTTTCCATAACTCATAAGGAGTTTTTCACAGTTCAGTCTTAATTGAGTTCGATCCAATGTATAGACAGTTGTCCCTACTGCTTCTCTCCAGAATTTTGGCTGCAAGTCTGCTGCTAATAACATTGTTCTTGCCATTTCTTGGACTGTTCGGTTTCTTCTTTCAACTACCCCATTTTGCTGAGGTGTTCTGGCAGCAGAGAATTCCCTTTTAATTCCATGAATATTACAGAACTCACTAAACTCGTTTGATGTGAATTCTCCCCCTCTATCTGTTCTGAGGCACTTAATTTTTGAATCTTTTTCATTTTCTACAAAGGCTTTTAGATTCTTAAAACACTCAAAAGTTTCAGATTTATACTTTATAAAATATATCCACATCATTCTAGTATAATCATCAACAAATAACACAAAGTACCTTTCTCCTTGGAGTCCCTGATTTCTAGTTGGTCCACACAAATCAGCATGGATGATCTCCAAGGGCTTTGATGTAGAGAGCTCCTTTGTCTTGTCGCTGGTTTTGGTTTGCTTTCCATGTTGACATGGACCACATACTCCTTGATTTGGTTTGAACAACGTTGGGATGTCTCGTACAGCTCTAATCTTGCTGATATTGATCAGATTTTCGAAGCTTGTACGTCCAAAGTCGCTTGTGCCTCCACAACTTATTTCTCCTAAGTTTTATTTATCAAATAGTATATTAATCGCCAAAATTGCAAGATTGAGAATTTCCTAATCAAAATTATTAATTCGGGACATGACATATGCGGATTAAAACCCTAGGTCACACTGCTAGAAACCCTAGTGTAACCCTTCAACTATACTACGCCTCTCCTCTGTGCCTTAAACCTGTTCTTGAGGTCGAAACACGGGTGTTGGTCTTCACTCAGAGACGTGGCTCTGATACCATGTTAGTTTTCTTAAAACTCAACAATCGAATCTATGAATTATGCTAAGTAATGAGTTAAAAACTAAACTTTAACTTCAATCCACAAATATACTGACTTTACTAACCAGCATGTAGCAGAAAAGTAAGGAACAAATGAAGACAAACACATCATAAAATTGTACACAACAAATTTTACACAGGAAACCCCTTAAATAAGCATGTTAAAATAGGCAACCAGGGCAAAACTTCATGTGGGTCATCTTATTCATGGCTAATAATATTTTTATTAGATTCCTCTCGTCGAGAGGTGTAGGATTGATATAAAGATCATCCAATTCCGATAAGTATTCATGGAGATATGAATTTATTTTGATTATGGAATTATTATCAAGCCGACCTACAACTCATGTAGGCTCAGAAGCCCAACAGTCGCATCTATTCACCCACCAACGTTGTGTATAAATATAAGAGGACTTTTCCTCATTTGGACTCACTCATCTCATCACATCTCTCTCTCTCTACTGCGCAGATATGAGTCTCTTCTCTACTGCGCTGAAATGGGTCTCTCTCTCTCACACATGTGAAGCCGGAAGCTGTTGAATTTGAAGCTGCAACTGCAGAAGTAAAGATTGATTTGTGTGGCCTAGAAGATCTCCTCTTTGGAACTGCGCTGTAGGTTCATCTGAACCTCCTTTGAAAGCCGCAACTTTTGGTGGTGGAATGAAGTCAATCCGACGAACGGTTTGCAAGATATCGACTGCCCTAGTTTGAAGCCGAAAACTGTTGAATTTGAAGCTGCAACTGCAGAAGTAAAGATTGACTTGCGTGGCCTAGAAGATCTCCTCTTTGGAACTGCGTTGTAGGTTCATCTGAACCTCCTTTGAAAGCCGCAACTTTTGGTGGTGGAATGAAGTCAATCCGACGAACGGTTTGCAAGATATCGACTGCCCTAGTTTGAAGCCGGAAACTGTTGAATTTGAAGCTGCAACTACAGAAGTAAAGATTGACTTGCATGGCCTAGAAGATCTCCTCATCTGAACTGCGTTGTAGGTTCATCTGAACCTCCTCTGGAAGCCGAAACTTTTGGTGGTGGAATGAAGTCAATCCGACAGTTGGTTTGTGAGATATCGTCTGCCCTAGTTTGATAATGAAGCCGCTAATGTTGATGCTGCTAATCTAGGGTTTGCTACTGCTGATATGAATCAAATTTATTGTACTATTTCTCTCTGCTGAATTATTGAAGATAAAAGAAGATTTGATCAAAGGGTTTCCCCACACATTGTGGGGTTTGTCCCTGGCTAGCCGCCACATCTTGCGTCTCTTGTCTTGGCTTGTTTTCTGTCGATCGTTTAATGTTCTATCTGCACTTTACTTTATGTACATGTGATTGCTAATCGGTGGAATATAATAAGAAAAAGAAGTAAACTGCTATAAGCATAGAACATACCATAACTTAACATGGTATCAGAGCTGAGGTGAAGACAAAGCCCGAGCAAGAGCAAGAGCAATCATTGAAGAGAAGATTGGAAAGGCTATCCTAAAAGAACTATGGGGTCCTCAACACTCCTCCCTGCCAAAGACAAGCTCCGTGAGAACGCTGACTATCACGGATGGAAGATGTCTATCGATCTAACCCTAGAGGATGAAGGAGTGTTGGGTCACGTAAGAGGCAATATTGTTGAGCCTCCATCAAATGCACCTCCTGCTGCCAGGAACAAATGGAAGAGCCGAGAAATTAAAGCAAAAAGATCATCCGGGACTCTATCGACAAGCGCTTGGTGGCCTACATCTCTGATCTAAACACCTCCAAGGAAATCTACGATAGACTGGTGAGTTTATTTAAAGTTAATGATGCAAATCAAGTTTTGTTTCTTAGAAATAAGATGAGGGAAATCAAGAAGGGTAAAGATGAAATTATGCAAGCATACTTCTTAAGAATCACCGAAATCAAAAACGATCTCCTATCTATTGGGGAAACCATTACTGACAGAGAAATGGCACTCACAACTCTCGGAGGATTACCATTTGAATGGTATGTGTTCAGGACTACTCTTTTGAACTATAATGTAATTCCTGGTTTCGAGGAATTAATGGCTAGATGCATTCAAGAACAAACAAGGGTAGAAGAGCAGGAAATGCCCTTGCCTAAAGGTCCTCCTGCTGCTTTTTCTTCTCATGCTAAGAAAAGAAATAATTCCGGGACTAAATCAAATGGAACGGCTGGACCTAAGGCTAGAAGAAAATGACGATGTTACATTTGCGATAAAGCAAGTCACTATGTATGAGATCATGAGCATCATGATGAATGAGATCATGGACATAAAGGGCAACATGAGATCATGGACATATAGGATAGCATGATGATGATGCACACTAGTTTGAGCAGCATTATGATGGATAAAATCATGGACATGGGCAGCATGATGATAATCATGATTAGAGAAGCATGGTACAGTATGCAGTGGTGCAACTCGAAATCCCTCTGATGGCAATCAAAGGAATGACAAATTCAACAGCAAAGGTAAGAGGAGAGCTGGGAATCAAGGAAGAGGACAAGCATTCAAGAAGGCCAGAAATTCCAGGATGTATTAAATGCACCTGACCTCAAAAAGAACCTAGTGTCCATCTCGGGAACGGAAGACAAAGGCTACAAGGTAACCTTCAGCGATGGCAAGGTATGTATATGGAAAAATAATGTTAAAGATGCCTTTACTCTTGGGTTTAGTGTTGATTCATTATATCAGGTCGATGGAAGTCTGCTAGGTGTCATGTCTTATGACACATCTCTTCAGTCCGAACTTTGGCATCGGAGGTTTGCCCACCTTCATTATAAAGCTATACTCAGTGTAAGACAAATGGTGATAGGGATGCCCGAATTCTGAATAGAGAATGAAGGTGTATGTCCAGGATGTGCTAAAGGAAAGCTCAAAAGGGGACCATTCCCCTCAAGCCAAAGCAAGACCTCTGATATATTACAATTGGTTCACTCAGGCATACCTGAGGTTGGCATTAAGAGGGAGACTACTACACCACATACTCCTGAGCAGAATGGTGTGGTGGGAAGGAAGAACCGCACGATGATGGAAGCTGTCTGGGCCATGCTACATGATCAAAGACTTCTGATGTTTCTATGGGCTGAAACTACAATCACCGTCGTATATGTACAAAATTGATGCCCTCATCAAGCATTGGGTTCCAAGACTCCTGAAGAAAAATTCACCGGTAAGAAACCTGATGTTTCTCATTTTAAAATTTTTGGAAGCCCTGTATACTTTCATGTGCCGAAAGAGAAAAGAAATAAATTGGGAGCATCTGGAAAGAAGGGAATTTTCGTGGGCTATGGTGAAAATACTAAAGGCTATAGAATCTATGTAGCCGGTCAAAGGGAAGTCATAATTAGTCATGATGTCACCTTTGACGAAGAGATGGCTCTCAGCAAGGTGATCAATCTTCCGACTTTGAGGAGCTCTCAAGAAGCCGACACCAGGGAACCGAAAGAAAAGGATGATGAATCAATGCCTGATGTAGAAGAACCCATGGATCTGATTGATCCTCCTCCATATGAGCCTTCCTCTTCTAGGAAGAGGCCTTCATGGCTTAAGGGGTTACTTGATGATGCTGAAGGACATGCTGCACCCTGAGGAACCTTCCGTCAAAATAAGAAACTTAATAGGTATTGTTGACCTCTACCGATCAACTACCCATGCAGTACACCCCCCTTTTCTTGCAAAGAGGGGCAGCACCTGATCAGCGTTTCCGTGCCATCCTGCAGTCATCAGCAGCTTGATCATTTTGATTGTAAACCCAGTCTGCATGTATGAATTGTAAATAATCTTAGCAGACATGAGTCGTGTATGTGTATTGCCTAGGTGGACCTAACTTTCTAGTGGTAATCTACGTCCCGGAAGGTTTTGTCTCACCGATACATGGATCGGCAGAGTTTTCCTTCAAACCTGACCCCAAAGCCGGGATGGATTTTGTCATTAGAACTTTAGGATAATCCTAGTGTGTTGATCTGCTAGATTATAGTTGTGTCGCAGAACTGGGTGTTTTGTGAGGGTCTGTATTAAGTGGGTTTGTCCCCTTGAGATGTAAATTTGTAAAAGTCATGATGTAATGTGTCTTGAGGGTTGAAAATGTTTTAAATCCCCTCGTGAGTCCTAAGTCCTAGGTCCTAGGTGATGTTTCCGAAGGCTTAGTTCGATGATCCATTTAAAAAATGAAATAAAATAATAAAATAAATAAAAATTAAGAAATTTAAAAATTTAAAAAAATGAAATAAAATAATAAATAATAAAAAATTTAAAAATTTAAAAAAATGAAATAAATAAAAAAATAATAAAAAAATTTAAGTGAATAAATCGACGGATGAGATCAAGAGATGTCTTGATCCTCATCAACGGTCGAGATCATTTCTGCATGGATCATTCGAACTAGCCGTTGGGATCATTTCCTTTATATAGGGTCTTAGGTGGTCATTTCAGATTATTCGATCTGTGAGTCTGATACGGAAGAAGCTCTATTGTAAATCTGTTTCTGGTTAATAAAAGAAGACTTTGGGGTCCATATCTTGCTGGTGTTACTCTCTTAAAATGCTGTGAGATTGTTTCATTTTCTGTATATGTTATTTTCAGCCGTTAATAATAGCTTTTGTAGAGTATTGTGAGCACGGGTATCTTGTTCACTTGCTGGGGTTTGGGCGCTGTTAGGGTTTCTGAAGTAATGGCAGGTATCTCCATTACTTCCTGACATCTAGCAGCATTTTTGCCCTCTTTACTGATGGTTGTCTTGAGCTGTGCAGAAAACATTTTCTGAAGGAAGGTTGTGGGCGTTAGGGGAAGTTCTCGGCTGAACCAGCCAACTCCCGCAAGCATTTTTTTGCTGAGCCCAGTTGGATTTGATCCTGGGTCTATCATTCGGTTTATTTTTTCGAATTTGCATGAGAGATTTTCTGAAGTTCTTCACAGTGAAAATCTGAGAATCTTTATTTCTTTAAAATATTTATGTGCTCACTGCTAAATCTGGCTGCTAAGGGGCCAAATCTGTAAATTAATTAGCTGTCTAGGGTTTTAAATTTCTGCTTTACACAGTCTTCATTAAGGTTTTGTTTTTCTTTTGCAGGTATAGGGTTTTTGTCTCTGCAAGACCACCATCAGTTTTCATGCAAATAGAAATGTCCATGCGTGTTATAAATCACCGAAAGCAGCAGCAGTAATATGGTTGATTTACTGTTCAGCAAGTACAAATCCAGCATAAGCTTTTCCGTAGACTGATCCGCCGCATCTTCATTTTGTCTACGCTGTCAACCGCTGACAAATTTTCTGCATTAATCTATGATAGAGGGTGATATCCTGAAAAGTGGTTGATGAAGGGCATCGAAAAAAAAAAAAAAAAAAAAAAAAACGCCGGCAGCATCGGTTCCACTAAAAAATTCATTCAACGCCCAATTTCGATTCACGCACAGAGGTAAATCTACATTCTGGTGGTCATATAATGCGTTTTGGAGCTGCCTAAGACGCGATCCGATCATACCATGAACCTGTTCCATCAAATCGGCATCCGCAGCGTTCAGATAACTTTCAAAAAACGATTTGCGTCTCTCCTTTCACGCGTTCGGTCAGTTCTTCGTTTACACTGAGCAAGGGTTACGGTACCTTCTTCGTTGGCTATGATCTATTACCGTTTACCTTTCCATTCGCAAACCCTCGGGCATCGTATTTTTGAAAGCACTTGCGTGGGCATCAAACCCTACTCACGCCGGCAGCTGATTTCGATTTGATCTGCGGCTCAGTTTGTCTGCCATTTCCAAACGTCGATAGTCTCCAGGTCACGTATTTCCTCCGGTGGCTGAGTATCAGCGTTTTCCAGGTAAGTCGATTTTGGTTCTGGTCATTCTGCGCAGTCACGGGTTTCTCTATAGCGTCGGTTCTCATTTCCGATTTTATGCGCTTTGGTTTCTTTCAGGTTAACAGCGTAGGTTAATGTAGTTTTTGTTTCAGGTTTTGATTAAATGTGAAAGCGTATTTGGTTTGAGTTTTTTTGATAGGCTAGCGTAGGTTGTTTTTAATTAGATTACATTTTAATTTATTCACGTATTTCATATTTTTAGATTTTAATATAGATTCATAAAAATAAAAATTGGTTTGATTTTGTAAATGTTAGATTTTAATTAGATTTTTTATTTATTTTTGTTTTAGTTTGGTTTTAAAATAAAAAAGAAACAAATATAAATAGATTTTATTTAATCTTTAGATTCAGGTTTTATTAGATTTTAATTATTTTAGTTTTAAATTAACATAAATTTAAATTAGATATGTGCAATTTTTTTTTTAGGGCGTAGTTTTTCCTTTTTAGGGTTAGTTTAATATAATTTAAATTTGATCATTTTGGTAGTTTATCTTTTAGAATTTAGATTAAGTTTTGTTACGATTTAAATTTTTAGATTTTAATCTTTATAATTTCTTTTTTTTTTTAGATTTTTATTATATAAAATTAAAAAAATAAAAAAGATTTTAAACTTAGTTTTATTTTTAATATAGTTTAGTTTTAGAATAGATTTTAAATTTAAAATTTTTTAGATTTTTAATTTTCATTTTTATAATATTGAAAAATAAAAAATTTAAAAAAAAAAAAGATTTAAAAAATTTTGAAAAAATATTAAAATTTTGTGGAAAATTAGTTTTGCCAGTTTCAGTGGTTTTTCATGTTATATCTTTCATGCTGAGATCTGATAATTTTCAAGTCGAGATGCGAAATTGATATCTGGTTAATGGTTTATGATTCGTGGCGGTTTAAAGCATTCATTTTTTGAAAATTCTCAATTGCTGGATATTGTTTTGGTCATTCTAAGAGCATTATGATAAAGTTGATGATAGATGATTGTTGTTCATGGTCCATATTTTTATATCAATTAACAAGTAATCGTTTTAACCACAATCTCTTAAGGCACTGGTCTGCTAAATTAATCAAATCCATCGAGTGCTTTTTTATATCGTGTCTCGTGTCTCCCAACCAACTGGTCGACAGTTGGTCTCGTCATCTCACAGGGACTACCCCCCTTAGCCGCGGGAGACAGGCTTAAACGGAGGGATCGGGGATAAGAGTGACAGCCCCGGTCTGAGCGTTGTAGTGTCAATCCGCGCGACAACATTTTTTGGCGCCGTTGCCGGGATAGAGTTTTCCTGTCCTTGGTGTTTCAAAATCTTTTCATCATTCATCATTCATCTACCTATCATTCGTTTGAGCCGGCAACGCCAACATTTTTTGGCGCCGATGCCGGGGAGTCTTTGTTCTCGGTGTTTCAACGACAATCATCCTTCTCATTTTTTCATCTGGCCCGGCAACGCCAACATTTTTTGGCGCCGTTGTCGGGGATAGAGTTTTTCTGTCCTTGGTTTTTCAACATCTTTTCATCATTCATCGTTCATCTGTCTATCATTCGTTTGAGCCGGCAACGACAACATTTTTTGGCGCCGTTGCCGGGGATACTTTTTCTCGGTGTTTCAAACGACAATCATCCTTCTCATTTTTTCATCTAGCCCGACAACGCCAACATTTTTTGGCGCCGTTGCCGGGGACAGAGTTTTTCTGTTCCTGGAGTTTCATCGACATTCATCTTCTCATCTCTCATCTCTCAGTTGAGCTGGCTGATTCAATATTTTTGGCATCTTTTCATCCCATATCAGCAGCATCTCTTGGGGTTGTTTCTTGTTTGGGTGGCGACTCTTTCTTATTTTTCCCAGACAAGAAGCCTTCCTCATATCTGCTTGTGATTCCTTTTTGGATCTTAGAATCAGATTCATTGTTCAAGTGGCGACTCCACTTCTTTCATCTCTTGATTTTCTTGAGCAGAGATCTAGTTCTATCGTTCATCTAATCCCTTATCATTCATCATGGATTATTCATTTAAGCCATGTCGTTTTACTGAACGTCTCCATGATTTTCCGGAAGATGCCATTCCTAAGTTACCTATTTTCTCGGGTGGTGATCCAATCGCTGTTAGAAGGCATCTAGTCTTGTTTACTCGCATCATGATCATATACTGCAGATCCCCTCAGTTTAATCATGAAGATATCAAAATGCACCTATTTGTCCTTTCTTTAGAAGATGATGCTTTGAATTGGTTTAACAATTTTCCAAAGGAATCTTTCACTTCTTTAGAAGACATTGTCGATGCTTTTAAAAATAGATATGGTTATCCAAACAGCTTGCCTTCTGCCTCTAAAATTGTGCAACAGAATGAAAGTAATTTGATAAAAGGTCCAGTTGACAGTGAAAGATCCCAAGACGATTCTTCACATCGAAATGTGTCATCCACCTGTACTATTTCAAATCAAGTCCACAGGAAATCAGGGACAAATAACAATGAAAAGGAGGAACAAAAGCAAATTATACAAGATCTAATGATGCTGGTGAAAAATATGGAAAGCAATCAAACTAATTATGTCAATGATGTGAAAACTTTATGCACCCACCTGGAAAAACGTAATAGGGAGATTGAGGTCACGCAAAATCAGCATGCTAAAGAAACTGAGGCCATGAAAACTAAATATGAAACAGAAATTGGAAACATGCATAGCAAGATGTCAGTCTTAGAGGAAAATATGGTGACCATGAAAGCTGATCATGATAAGGAAATTGACTCTATGCAAAACAAGTTACTAACTATGGAAGAGGAAATGACTATCATGACGTTCAATCATAATAATCAGTTGGCTGACATGCAAGCCAATCATAAAGAAGAAATAAATTTCATGCAGCATTACTTGATGGACATAAAGGAAAAGAACAATAAAATGATAAAAGACATGGAAGAACATCATGCCAGACAAATCGGTGATATAAAGGTTGAACACTCTAAACAGATGGATGCCATTAGAATACAGGTTCAAAGGTTTCAGCAATTGGAAGATGAAAGAAACCAGGTAACATCAACAGATCAGGAGTCTTCTCATTTGCTGCAATAAGCTCCATCTTATTATGAGGAGGTTATTGATTCGATTGAAAGATGGTTAATTGAAGGTGATCCGAATAGACTTAAGAATGATAAAGATCAGATGCGGGCTAAAGAAAGACATGTCACGCATATCTTACATACTTCTTCTGATAGCTTTGAAACAGAAAGTACCAGATCATCAGTCATACAGCCAGCCAGAAAGAAAAAACGTAAGAGAAAGAAAATAAGAAGAAGATTTGACGCATCAGACGGCCGCAAGCAACTTGATTTTCGGATAGGAAAGAGTCCTACCATATGCAAAATTGGACATGGCACATCCGACAAGCAGCCGACAGATTTGCCTGAAAGCAGGCAAATGCTCAGTATGCACTATATTGAACACATCTGATGCCGTAGGGCATTCTTTGTATCGTATTTCTAACCCTACTCATTGTTTTTTCCGCATTTTCGTTTCTGCTTTAGATAGTTAATAAATGAAGAGCTTTTATCTTTATTGTGCTTAATGTATATGATGATTTTGGATGGACGCTACTTATTTTTGTGTTGTATGGATGCAGATTCTGGATTCTCACATTCTTGCAAGCAGCAACGTGTCCCCAAGTAGAGCCAGATGTTGACCTCTACCGGTCAACTACCCATGCAGTACACCCCCCTTTTCTTGCAAAGAGGGGCAGCACCTGATCAGCGTTTCTGTGCCATCCTGCAGTCATCAGCAGCTTGATCATTTTGATTGTAAACCCAGTCTGCATGTATGAATTGTAAATAATCTTAGCAGACATGAGTCGTGTATGTGTATTGCCTAGGTGGACCTAACTTTCTAGTGGTAATCTACGTCCCGGAAGGTTTTCTGTCTCACCGATCCATGGATCGGCAGAGTTTTCCTTCAAACCTGACCCCAAAGCCGGGATGGATTTTGTCATTAGAACTTTAGGATAATCCTAGTGTGTTGATCTGCTAGATTATAGTTGTGTCGCAGAACTGGGTGTTTTGTGAAGGTCTGTATTAAGTGGGTTTGTCCCCTTGAGATGTAAATTTGTAAAAGTCATGATGTAATGTGTCTTGAGGGTTGAAAATGTTTTAAATCCCCTCGTGAGTCCTAAGTCCTAGGTCCTAGGTGATGTTTCCGAAGGCTTAGTTCGATGATCCATTTAAAAAATGAAATAAAATAATAAAATAAATAAAAATTAAGAAATTCAAAAATTTAAAAAAAATGAAATAAAATAATAAATAATAAAAAAATTAAAATTTAAAAAAATGAAATAAATAAAAAATAATAAAAAAATTAAAAATTTAAAAAATGAAATAAATAAATAAAATAATAAAAAATTTTAAGTGAATAAATCGACGGATGAGATCAAGAGATGTCTTGATCCTCATCAACGGTCGAGATCATTTTTGCATGGATCATT
This sequence comes from Pinus tabuliformis, assembly GCA_031772625.1. NCBI lineage: Eukaryota > Viridiplantae > Streptophyta > Pinopsida > Pinales > Pinaceae > Pinus > Pinus tabuliformis. The sequence goes on along the minus strand of CM062804.1, from coordinate 80,371,469 downwards.
CGAACTAGCTGTTGGGATCATTTCCTTTATATAGGGTCTTAGGTGGTCATTTCAGATTATTCGATCTGTGAGTCTGATACGGAAGAAGCTCTATTGTAAATCTGTTTCTGGTTAATAAAAGAAGACTTTGGGGTCCATATCTTGCTGGTGTTACTCTCTTAAAATGCTGTGAGATTGTTTCATTTTCTGTATATGTTATTTTCAGCCGTTAATAATAGCTTTTGTAGAGTATTGTGAGCACAGGTATCTTGTTCACTTGCTGGGGTTTGGGTGCTGTTAGGGTTTCTGAAGTAATGGCAGGTATCTCCATTACTTCCTGAGATCTAGCAGCATTTTTGCCCTCTTTACTGATGGTTCTCTTGAGCTGTGCAGAGAACATTTTCTGAAGGAAGGTTGTGGGCGTTAGGGGAAGTTCTCGGCTGAACCAGCCAACTCCCGCAAGCATTTTTTTGCTGAGCCCAGTTGGATTTGATCCTGGGTCTATCATTCGGTTTATTTTTTCAAATTTGCATGAGAGATTTTCTGAAGTTCTTCACAGTGAAAATCTGAGAATCTTTATTTCTTTAAAATATTTATGTGCTCACTGCTAAATCTGGCTGCTAAGGGGCCAAATCTGTAAATTAATTAGCTGTCTAGGGTTTTAAATTTTTGCTTTACACAGTCTTCATTAAGGTTTTCTTTTTCTTTTGCAGGTATAGGGTTTTTGTCTCTGCAAGACCGCCATCAGTTTTCATGCAAATAGAAATGTCCATTCGTGTTATAAATCACCGAAAGCAGCAGCAGTAATATGGTTGATTTACTGTTCAGCAAGTACAAATCCGGCATAAGCTTTTCCGTAGACTGATCCGCCGCATCTTCATTTTGTCTACGCTGTCAACCGCTGACAAATTTTCTGCATTAATCTATGATAGAGGGTGATATCCTGAAAAGTGGTTGATGAAGGGCATCGAAAAAAAAAAAAAAAAAAACGCCGGCAACATCGGTTCCACTAAAAAATTCATTCAACGCCCAATTTCGATTCACGCACAGAGGTAAATCTACATTCTGGTGGTCATATAATGCGTTTTGGAGCTGCCTAAGACGCGATCCGATCATACCATGAACTTGTTCCATCAAATCGGCATCCGCAGCGTTCAGATAACTTTCAAAAAACGATTTGCGTCTCTCCTTTCACGCGTTCGGTCAGTTCTTCGTTTACACTGAGCAAGGGTTACGGTACCTTCTTCGTTGGCTATGATCTATTACCGTTTACCTTTCCATTCGCAAACCCTCAGGCATCGTATTTTTGAAAGCACTTGCGTGGGCATCAAACCCTACTCACGCCGGCAGCTGATTTCGATTTGATCTGCGGCTCAGTTTGTCTGCCATTTCCAAACGTCGATAGTCTCCAGGTCACGTATTTCCTCCGGTGGCTGAGTATCAGCGTTTTCCAGGTAAGTCGATTTTGGTTCTGGTCATTCTGCGCAGTCACGGGTTTCTCTGTAGCGTCGGTTCTCATTTCCGATTTTATGCGCTTTGGTTTCTTTCAGGTTAACAGCGTAGGTTAATGTAGTTTTTGTTTCAGGTTTTGATTAAATGTGAAAGCGTATTTGGTTGAGTTTTTTTTTTTTGATAGGCTAGCGTAGGTTGTTTTTAATTAGATTACATTTTAATTTATTCACGTATTTCATATTTTTAGATTTTAATATAGATTCATAAAAATAAAAATTGGTTTGATTTTGTAAATGTTAGATTTTAATTAGATTTTTTATTTATTTTTGTTTTAGTTTGGTTTTAAAATAAAAAAGAAATAAATATAAATAGATTTTATTTAATCTTTAGATTCAGGTTTTATTAGGTTTTAATTATTTTAGTTTTAAATTAACATAAATTTAAATTAGATATGTGCAATTTTTTTTTAGGGCGTAGTTTTTCTTTTTTAGGGTTAGTTTAATATAATTTAAATTTGATCATTTTGGTAGTTTATCTTTTAGAATTTAGATTAAGTTTTGTTACGATTTAAATTTTTAGATTTTAATCTTTATAATTTCTTTTTTTTTTTAGATTTTTATTATATAAAATTAAAAAAATAAAAAAGATTTTAAACTTAGTTTTATTTTTAATATAGTTTAGTTTTAGAATAGATTTTAAATTTTAAATTTTTTAGATTTTTAATTTTCATTTTTATAATATTGAAGAATTAAAAATTAAAAAAAAAAAAAAAAAAGATTTAAAAAATTTTGAAAAAATATTAAAATTTTGTGGAAAATTAGTTTTGCCAGTTTCAGTGGTTTTTCATGTTATATCTTTCATGCTGAGATCTGATAATTTTCAAGTCGAGATGCGAAATTGATATCTGGTTAATGGTTTATGATTCGTGGCGGTTTAAAGCATTCATTTTTTGAAAATTCTCAATTGCTGGATATTGTTTTGGTCATTCTAAGAGCATTATGATAAAGCTGATGATAGATGATTGTTGTTCATGGTCCATATTTTTATATCATTTAACAAGTAATCGTTTTAACCACAATCTCTTAAGGCACTGGTCTGCTAAATTAATCAAATCCATCGAGTGCTTTTTTATATCGTGTCTCGTGTCTCCCAACCAACTGGTCGACAGTTGGTCTCGTCATCTCACAGGGACTACCCCCTTAGTCGCGGGAGACAGGCTTAAACGGAGGGATCGGGGATAAGAGTGACAGCCCCCGGTCTGAGCGTTGTCGTGTCAATCCGCGCGACAACAGGTATCAAGGATACCTGACCATCATGAGCATAATCATACAAAATGAGCCTTCGTCATTCTCAGATGCCGTCAAGCATCAAGTATGGAAGGATGCTATGACCGAAGAATATGAGTCTATCATAAAGAATGATGTTTGAGAAGTAGTTCCCAGACCCCAGGACAGGACTGTTGTTACTTCCTAATGGCTTTACAAGATAAAGCATGCAGCAGATGGAAGCACGGAAAAGTACAAGGTTCGTTTTGTTGCTCGAGGTTTCTCCCAAAAGGAAGGTATAGACTATGATGAGATATTTGCACCTGTTGCCAAATATACGACCATCCGCTCGATCATAGCCCTTGCCGCTTCACAAGGATGGAACCTACATCAGATGGATGTCAAGACTGCGTTCTTGCATGGCTCGATCAAAGAAGAGGTCTACGTGGAGCAACCCGAAGGATTTGAGATTTATGATCGAAAATCTCATGTATGCAGGTTGAAGAAAGCTCTCTATGGGCTGAAGCAAGCACCCCGAGCATGGTATGAGAGGATCGATAGCTACTTGATGAAGCTGGGATTCACTAGGAGTGAAGCTGATCCTAACCTTTACTTTAAGGTTGAAGATGACAAGCCTCTCATACTGGTGTTGTATGTGGATGACCTCTTTCTAACAGGTGCAGACCCTCTCATTCACAAATGTAAGAGGGAGCTGGCCTCTGAATTTGAAATGAAAGACCTAGGACTGATGCACTACTTCCTAGGACTTGAAGTATGGCAGAAGCCAAGGGAAATTTTCCTATTTCAAGGGAAATATGTGGTAAAGAAATTGGAAAGATTTGGTATGATGGACTGCAAGCCTGGGACTACCTCGAGGATCTTAACTTTTAGAAGTTATATGGTAGTGATGTCGGACCAGACTTGGGAAATGCCTCTGAGTTTCAAAAACTCATTCGCATTGATGTTCTTGGTGAACCTCCGTCCGAACATATGTTTTGCAGTTAGCATTGTGAGCTCATATTTGGTTGAGCCTCACTGGATTGATGCCAGGAATCTTCTGAGATGTCTTCAGAACACAATCTCTCATGGATTAAGATACACTGCCGGAGATGTGAGACTACTTGGTTATACTGATGTTGATTGGGCAGGCAGTGTGGTGGACCGTAAGAGCACTTTCGGGTGATGTTTCACCTTGGGATCTGCTTCGATATCCTGGATGAGCAGGAAGCAGAAGTCGGTGGCTTTGAGCACCGCCGAAGCAGGATATATTGTTGCTAGCATAACCTCGTGTGAGGTAGTCTGGTTGCGAAGGCTCTTCAGAGAGCTGTTTGGATTTACATTGGATACCACTGTGATTCTCTATAACAACCAGAGGTGGGATTCGATTATTGAGGAATCTCGTATTCGTCGATTGCTCCAGCAGATAGACATCATCTTGGATATGGTAAGTTGATGAGCAAGGAGGCTCCGTCACATTAAGATGATGTACAGGTTGATACACCTTGTCAAAGCCCTGAGGAAAGATCTAATCTGTGATTTTCCCAAATGACTTGGAGTCGGTAAGAAACCCTTGTACAAGGGTCCTGCATGTTGCATACATTGAGCTCTAGGAGCTCTGAGGGCTTGCGGTTATTACTGGAGCAACGTACGACCACAGGGTGACTCACCCTCCCCTGGTGGTGCACACTGGAACAAGATGATTCGCTCTCTTGTGGGACAAGATGATTCGCTCTCTTGTGGAACAGGATGATTCGCTCTCCTGTGTAGCAGGATGATTAGTTCTCCTATGAGGCCTGGATTGATGTGTTCTCCATGGCGGCCTGGATTGATGTGTTCTCCATGGCAATTGTAGCAGGATTGATGTGTTCTCCTGTGAGGCCTGGATTGATGTGTTCTCCATGGCAATTGTAGCAGGATTGATGTGTTCTCCTGTGAGGCCTGGATTGATGTGTTCTCCATGGCAATTGTAGCAGGATTGATGTGTTCTCCTGTGAGGACAGGATTGATTAGTTCTCCTGTCGAGGCATCCTACCCATGCAGTCTGGGACTCATGGGAAGTACCTCTCATCTGATCAATGAGCAGGGAAATGAAGTTAGGGACCATAGTAGTACCGATGGACGCATCGTTGTAACTACCGTACTCCCTACGCTAGGATGACCTCCATTGATCTGGGATCAATGATACTGGTCTGGGACCAGTGGTAGGAGTTGTACCATACTATGACGCTGACTTCGGGTCGGTTGAGACTAGTCTGGGATCAGTGGTACATACTCTGAGACTGACTTTGAGTCAATGGAGGATGATATTGGTCTGGGACCATTGGAGTTGTACTCACTATGACGCTGACTTTGGGTTGGTTGAGACTGGTCTGGGACCAGTGGTACATACTCTGAGACTGACTTTGAGTCAGTATGATACATCCTCGATCATTTCTTCTTCTTCATAATTCGGACAAAAGCAGAGTAGAACAGAACAATGCAAGAGCAGAGCAGAACAGAACAAAACAGTACAGATCAGTGCAGGGCAGAACAAGACAAAGCAGAACAAGCAAAATAGAGCAGAGCAGGGCAAGGGTCAGGCTGTACAAGGCAGTGCATTTGATGGATGAATAGTAACGACCGATAGACAGATTGCAGATGAAGTTCTCCATGGTTGAGAGGGAGTGTTAAAATTGGCAACCAGGGCAAAACTTCATGCGGGTCATCTTATTCATGGCTAATAATATTTTTATTAGATTCCTCTCGTCGAGAGGTGTAGGATTGATATAAAGATCATCCAATTCCGATAAGTATTCATGGAGATATGAATTTATTTTGATTATGGAATTATTATCAAGCCGACCTACAACTCATGTAGGCTCAGAAGCCCAACAGTCGCATCTATTCACCCACCAACGTTGTGTATAAATATAAGAGGACTTTTCCTCATTTGGACTCACTCATCTCATCACATCTCTCTCTCTCTACTGCGCTGAAATGGGTCTCTCTCTCTCACACATGTGAAGCCGGAAGCTGTTGAATTTGAAGCTGCAACTGCAGAAGTAAAGATTGACTTGCGTGGCCTAGAAGATCTCCTCTTTGGAACTGCGATGTAGGTTCATCTGAACCTCCTTTGAAAGCCGCAACTTTTGGTGGTGGAATGAAGTCAATCCGACGAACGGTTTGCAAGATATCGACTACCCTAGTTTGAAGCCGGAAACTGTTGAATTTGAAGCTACAACTGCAGAAGTAAAGATTGACTTGCGTGGCCTAGAAGATCTCCTCTTTGGAACTGCGTTGTAGGTTCATCTGAACCTCCTTTGAAAGCCGCAACTTTTGGTGGTGGAATGAAGTCAATCCGACGAACAGTTTGCAAGATATCGACTGCCCTAGTTTGAAGCCGGAAACTGTTGAATCTGAAGCTGCAACTGCAGAAGTAAAGATTGACTTGCGTGGCCTAGAAGATCTCATCATCTGAACTGAGCTGTAGGTTCATCTGAACCTCCTCTGGAAGCCGAAACTTTTGGTGGTGGAATGAAGTCAATCCGACAGTCGGTTTGTGAGATATCGTCTGCCCTAGTTTGATAATGAAGCCGCTAATGTTGATGCTGCTGATCTAGGGTTTGCTACTGCTGATATGAATCAGATTTATTGTATTATTTCTCTCTGCTGAACTATTGAAGATAAAAGAAGATTTGATCAAAGGGTTTCCCCACACATTGTGGGGTTTGTCCCTGGCTAGCCGCCACATCTTGTGTCTCTTGTCTTGGCTTGTTTTCTGTCGATCGTTTAATGTTCTATCTGCACTTTACTTTATGTACATGTGATTGCTAATCAGTAGAATATAATAAGAAAAAGAAGTAAACTGTTATAAGCATAGAACATACCATAACTTAACAAAGCCTCCAAGCTGGTCAACACTATCTAATCTGCCCACTTGCAGCTAGGTCAACCCAAGTCAACACTACCCTAACCAGAAATTTACGTACTCCTTTCAGCCACACGTGTGAGAGAGAGAAGCTCTTCTAATGCATAGGAGAGAGAGAAGATGTTTGGTGAGATGAGTGGAATAATGCCACAAGGTCTCCTCCTTTTATATGAATCGTGGGGGATAAGTTGGGGGTGTGCCATACACTTTAACCTGCTCGTTGACCTTGACAAATTGTCAAGAAATACAAATAAATTCATATCTCCATGAAAACATGTCAGAATCAGATTATCAATAGATCAATCCTACACCTCTCAACGAGAGGAATCCAAGAAAAATATCAACTGCCATAAATAAGATGACCCACATGGAGTTTGGCCCTAGTTGCCAATTTTAACAATATCTCAAGGAAAATCGATTTTCAAGTGAAGGAGATTGATTTCAGAGGGAGAGTTGCAGGGTGGAGGAAGAGGACGACATCAACAGCGAGCAATGACTGAGAAGGAGGTGACGCAGGGACCACAGGGGCTTCACTTGGGGAGCAATACCATACCACGTGGGTTCATATTGGGGGATATTTATTGAGGAAAAAATGACATAATATATTGGGGCATATATAGAGGGGAGAGAGTTTTTATATTAGCAGATATAAAAAATGGAGTCCAAAGTTAATGAAAATAATAAATGGGTATAAAAAATGTTAATGAAAAAATGGATACCTACAATATCTAGTGAAAGTAGGGGTTTTTAAATTGGGAAGGTGTATTGGATTTGTATTGGTAAGGGGTTAAATAATGTGATGTTTAGAGGTATTTTCCAATATGTAGTCAAATTAAGGGCATTATTTAATATGCCACGAACGCACGTGATATGTCAAAGGTTCATTTAGTGAAGCCCCCATGGCAAGGACAGTGGGAGATAGCGCAGAGAGAGACGCGGTCCCGAGAAGAGATGTGGCCCTCACATAGGCTGACGCAGAGTGACGCAGAGGTGATGCAGGAGTTGGAGCAGGGTCTCCAAAGTGTCAGAAAGTCTCAATTGTTTTCTTTCAGTTTCTTTGTAAAATCATTCCTTGTAAAAGCAATTGCTGTTGAAGATTAATAAATCCCTCATCTGTTGCACCGATTTTCCTACATTGGGTTTTTCTGGGGACAATTGTCCAAAAACAACTGTGTTGATGTGATTGGTTCTTGTGCATGGATTTTTCTCTGGGTAATTGTGTGATAACTGCAGTAGAATTTATTTTAATGTTTGTTGAAGGGATTTTGTAAATAACTTATTGTGAATAATAAGTAGGTGAAATAAAATCAATGGTTGCAGTAGAATTTCAGTTTAGGAATTTTCACATAGTATCAGAGCAGAGATCCAGCAACAGGGGAGGAAAATTGACAATGGGTCAGGAGCATGATGCAGAGGCATCCACTCAAAGGGACTCGCACAGATTTCCAGAAGAATGCGCAAGGGACATGAATTACAATTATTCTATGCTAGCTTCTAGATTGGAAGAAGAAGTCGCTTGCTTAGCAACCTTTGCCTCCTCTAAGGTTTGGTACATAGATAGTGCAGCTTCCTGGCATATGACAGGAATCCGAGAATGTTTTTCAGATTATCAGGAAGAAAGAATGAATTTTCAAATCACAATGGGAAATAAGGAAAAGTGTACCCCAGTAGGAAGAGGTATTGTAGTCTTTCAAACTGAACCAGGAGAGCGGCTTCGAGCAACCAATGTGCTACATGTGCCAAGATTGGGGATGAACTTACTCTCTATATCTCAACTTCAAAACAAGGGCTATGACATTTTCTTCGTTAAGGAGAAAGTATATGTCAAACACCCTAGTTGGAAAAAGAAGGCCCAGATTGGAATCAAAAGTAACAAGTTGTACAAGTTACAACTAGAATCACCAACGGCACTGATAGGCAGTTATGGAGACAAAGATTTGAATGAACTATGGCACAGGAGGATGGGACACTTACACCATGGGGCTCTAAGAATTCTTAGGAAAACAGTATCAGGACTTCCAGAACTAAGTACCGAACGAGATGATGTATGCAGAGGATGCGCTATGGGCAAGTATGCCAAAGCAGCGTTTTCCAGAAGTAACAATTGGGCTAAGAGTGTGCTAGGATTGATACACTCAGACATCTGTGGACCGATTTCCACAAAAGCTCTTAGTGGTCCGAATACTTCGTCCCCTTCATCGTTAGCCATTCCAGGAAGACTTGGATCTACTTTCTGAAAACCAAAGATGAGGTTTTTGGTTGATTCAAAGAGTTCAAGGCTCTAGTGGAGAATCTAATAGGAAAGAAGATAAAAGTGTTGCGCTCAGACAATGGTGGAGAGTATGTTGACAAGGACTTCACCGATTTTTGTGCTAAGGAGGGCATCAAAAGAGAGTGGACAGCTCCCTAGAATCCAGAGCAGAATGGAGTAGCAGAAAGGAAAAACAAGACTATTGTGGAAGGAGCGAGGGCAATGCTATATGATCAAGATATGCCTAAATTCCTGTGGGCAGAAGCATGCAACATGGCAATTTATGTCCGGGACAGGACTCCACACAAGGCATTAGGCAAAATCACTCCGGAAAAGGTCTTCACCGGGAAGACACCTGAAGTCAATCATTTCAAGATATTTGGGAGTTTAGCATATTGCCGTATACCCGAAGAAAAGAGAAAGAAATTAGATCAAACTACTAAGAAAGGATATCTTGTGGGATATATAGCGAGAATGCTAAGGCATATAGAGTCTACCTTCGAGGGAGTAAGAAGGTAGTAGTTTAGCGGCATGTAAAGTTCATGGAGGACAGGGCTTTCAGGAAATCCCGAGAAATGCCTTTCGAGGAACAGTCGAAAGATGAGCGTTTGGTCCAACCACTTCGACCAACAAAAACTAGTACCAAAAATTCTACTGAAGACAAAGCTTCAGAACAAGAGGAGCCTCAGGAAGAGGAAGAGTTGATAGATGTGCCTACTACTAGTGGAAGAATGAGTCGAGAACTCCGACAAATTCTACGGGATGTAGAGGACTTCATTGGTGCACCCAGGAATAATAAAAGGGAGCGAAGACAACCAGATAGATACCAAGCCTTAGTAGCTCAGGTTGGGGAACCTTCTAGATTTCGGGAGGTCGTTCATCATCAACTATGGGTAGATGTTATGGTGGAGGAAATAGCTCTATAATGGTCAATGATGTCTTGGAAGTTGTACCTAGGCCTCAGGACAACTCAGTGGTAGGTTCGAGATGGATCTACAAGGTCAAATATGCTGCAGACGGCAGTGTGGAGAAATACAAAGCCAGGTTTGTGGCAAAGGGGTATGCGCAGAAGGAAGGGATAGACTAGGAAAAAAAACTTCGCCCCAGTAGCCAGATATACTTCTATTAGAACCGTGATATTTCTTGCAGCACAGATGGGGTGGGAGATTCATCAAATGGATGTCAAGATGGCATTCTTGAACGGGATAATAGAAGAGGAAGTATACATTGAACAGCCAGAGGGTTTTGAGACACATGAGAAGAAATCTCATGTATGCAGATTAAAGAAAGCCTTGTATGGGCTTAAACAGGCACCTAGAGCATGGTACGATCGAATTGATGGCTACTTGCAGAAGATGGTGTTCGTCAAGAGTGACGCAAACCCTAATCTCTACTATCTGGTTGTATAGAATAAGCCTCTAATCCTAGTGTTATATCTAGATGATCTCTTCCTGACAAGATCATGCAGGCTCATCAAAGATTGCAAGAAGAACCTAGCCACAAAATTCGACATGAAGGATTTGGGACAGATGCACTATTTCATGGGGTTGGAAGTTTGGCAACAGAAGGGTGAGATCCTCCTTGGACAAGGGAGATATGCTACAAAAATCTTGAAGAGATTCAGGATGTAGGACTGTAGACCTATGGCTACTCCAATGATCACCCTAATAGAAAATTGATGCATCAGAAGATAAAGATGTTGATCCCACCTTGTACTGGCAGCTTATAGGGCCCCTGATGCATCTGGTCAATACCAGGCCAGACATTTGTTACGCTGTCAATACCCTCAGTCAATTCATCGTGGAGACTAAGAAGGCGCACTGGGAAGCATCCAAACATGTTCTCAGGTATATACAAGGAATAGTCGAGCATGGACTATTGTACACCCGAGGCAATGACATCAGATTAAGTGGGTTCACTGACGCAGATTAGGTTGGAAGTTCAGTAGATCGAAAAAGTACAATTGGGTACTGTTTCAACATTGGATTAGGAATGACCTCCTGGTGTAGTAGGAAACAGAAATCCGTGGCTTTGAGCTCAGCTGAAGCAGAATATATGGCAGCTAGCACAGCTTTGTGAAAAACCATATGGCTGAGGAAATTGCTTGTGAATCTGTTGAGGAGAAGGATGGATGTGACCAGGATCTTGTGTGATAATCAAAGTTGCATCAAGCTCTCTAAGAATCCAATATTTCATGATCGGTTGAAGCACATTGATATCAGGTGTCACTTTGTCAGAGATTATGTCCAACGAGGAGCAGTACAGTTGAAGTACACTCCCACAGGGGAATAGGTGGCAGACATCCTCATCAAGGCTCTAGGAAGAACAAAGTTTGTTTATTTCAAACAAAATATGGGGATGGTGAAGAATCCATTTCAGTAGTTGAAATGGATAAATGTTGAGAGTTGCAATGCAGCAGTTAGCAGTGGCAGTGCTATGGATAACATGATGTAGCATGTTGAGAGGGAGCTACAGTACAGATGTAGCAATGGCAGTGGCAGTGTAATGGGCAGTAGTACAGGAAGCAGCAGTGCAGTGGATGCGGGGCAGCAGGCCAAGCATCAACATAGGTACTGATGCTAAAAATCAGTGTGATACTTCTATGGTGAAAGCATTACTAGAGCACATTCCTCGCTAAGACGGCGTGTTGACTTTTGGTAGCATCGGATGTGCTCTAGCCTTGAAATTTAGAGAACAGTCTAAGGCACATGAGATTTCCAAGACCCAAAAATCGTTTTGGGAAATTCCACACGGATGAGGAGTTATTAAAATAATTAATATTTTTAATGGGTTTCTAAATCTAAACTTAGAAAAATAAAAATATTAATGGGTATTAATAAAGATAAGGGTGAGAAGCTTTTAAGAAATGAGGATCAAGTCTGTTTTAATCTTAGCCGTTCATTAGGGACTTAATCTCGGTCATCAATACATCAACAGGAAAAGTATAAGAAAAGACTTGAGGATCATTTGGAGACACATGGCAGATACTCAATATCTCAAGGAAAATCGATTCTCAAGTGAAGGAGATCGATTTCAGAGGGGCAGTTGCAGGGTGGAGGAAGAGGAGGGCATCAGCAACAGGCAGTGACTGAGGAGGAGGTGATGCAGGGACAGTGGGAGACAGCGCAGGGAGAGACACAGTCCAAAGGAGAGACGTAGCCCTCACACAAGCTGATGCAGAGGGACGCAAAGCCACTCAGAACCACGCTGAGTGACGTAGGAGTGGGTGCAAGGTCTCCAAAGTGTCAGAAAGTCTCAAAGGGAAAGTCTCAGGTGTTTTCTTTCAGTTTCTCTGTAAAATCATTCCTTGTAAAAGCAATTGCTGCTGAAGATTAATAAAGCCTTCATTCGCTGCACTGGTTTTCCCACATTGGGTTTTTCCTGGGACAACTGTCCAAAAACAACTGTGTTGATGTGATTGGTTCTTGTGCATGTATTTTTCTCTGGGTAATGGTGTGATAACTGCAGTAGAATTTATTTTAATGTTTGCTGAAGGGATTTCGTAAATAACTTATTGTGAATAATAAGTAGGTGAAATAAATCAGTTTCTGCAGTAGAATTTCAGTTTAGAAATTTTTACATTAGCAACAGGTCAGTTGGTAATTGACACCTACAAGGTGAAGCAACACTCCAGCTCCACCAGGAACATATTCTAGCAGTCTCCACTCCATGCATCAGTGCTGAGCTGGATCTTTTCTGATGTAATTTTGACTTTTCAAAGACCACGCACTAATCCAGACAACTGTGGCAGACAGACAGCATTCAACATTAGATGAATGTAAAGTAATCAAACTCTCATCTAGGTTTATCATATTTCCATCTCCCACATCTATAGCGACATCAACCCTGAAGCCAACTCCCTAGCTAAGGCAGCAGTTGAAATGGCAGCAGGTCAATTGCTCAATTGACACCTACAAGGGAGAGCAACACTGCAGCTCCACGAGGAACATATTCTAGGGGATTCATCTCTCCAGGAATCAGTGCTGAGCTAAATCCTTTCTGATGCTATTTTAACTCTTCTAATATCATCTACTAATATGGACACCTATCCCAAACAAACCTGCATTCCACTCTCATGCTATCGTACATTTCAATTTCACATGCCCTCAAGCATTCATGCTCTTAAGATTTCATGTTGCTAGATTGTAAAGACTACCAGTTTAGCAAGCTGTCTAAATGTACTCCTTTTATCCAGCAGTAAAATGACTTGAGTTTTTTCCCACAGATTAGACAAAAAAAAAACACTCACAAGAAAAGTCTAATCTCAAATTACATATGGTACACTACAGATTCATTGTTACTCACTTCATAATTCCAGCACGCAAAGCTAGATTGCCAGTTGTAACATAATCCCGTAGTGCACGACGCTGCCATCCCAATAAGATTTAATTAGCCTACAAAAAATATTGGACGGACAGTAGTTGATGCATATATCGAACATGTCATGGAAGGAAAGTATCTTGTAATAGATGTAGATTGAACCTAAATCGATCATGAAAAGGCAAAGCAGTCGCCACCCTACAGATATATTGTTATATGCACATTTAGAAATTAAAATAAAATAAAAAAGGCTCCCCAAAATTACTAAAATAAAAACACAATTTCCTTCCAAATTTTTAAATTACGTTTTCCAACAATTTTGCTTATGGATTCTGTTATACAATATCAATCAGAACAATCAGCAAACTATAACTACAAATATTGAATTTTTGATATCATTTAATGCAGAGCTTCTTTATTTACCTTGCAAATAATAAATATTACGCTTCTCCCTGAGAAACCTTTATTATTCAAACAAATACTTGAATCCCATGGACACGTATCAAACCCGCAGGCCAAGGTGTACCATCGTGCAAATGCAACTAAATTATGCAAGTTTCCAATCAATAACTATATCAACTATGTTAAGACTATTAAGTATGTTTGAATATGCCATTCTAGCATGTACATAATAAGCATGCAAATTTGAGCAGGAAGCGATATCCCGACTTATTTTATAGTTTGTTAAAATGAGTACATAACATCATTCGATGTACTCATTAAGAAAAAGACAAATGCAACAAAATAAAAAAGGGAATGCTTAAGATTAGAGGTTGAATTCAGCAAAAATCAAAGTCCACAGTGCAACAATTCTGATGAGCTATAACTATATCAACTAAGTTAAGACTATTAAGTACGTTTGAATATGCCATTCTAGCATGTACATAATAAGCATGCAAATTTGAGCAGGAAGTGATATCCTGACTTATTTTATAGTTTGTTATAATGAGTACATAACACTATTCGATGTACTCATTAAGAAAAAGTGAAATGCAACAAAAGAAAAAAGGGAACGCTTAAGATTAGAGGTTGAATTCAGCAAAAATCAAAGTCCACAGCACAACAATTCTGATGAGCTTAGAATAAATGAGTTGTTAGCTTGACACCTTTTCCCGCATAACGTTTTTCAAAAATGGTTCTTTCTCATCAGTTGGCAATGATGTTGGCCACCCAACCTGAAACAAGATAAAAGACAGAGAACTCCAATCAGAATGATAAACTTGACAAAAAATGTAGACCATGCCAAAAACAATCACAGGGAACATATTATAAACCCAAGCACTTCACTGTGAATAAAACACTAAAACAACAAAGTAAATCAGCTGGTACATAATCTGTTTCCAGCCTTTGCCAGAAACCAATTTCATCTCTGCTAACTTCTTCCCTGTGTTATTAACCCCGCCCAATGCTATGAGCCTTCATAACTTTATAAGATGTATAAACATGATCAGCTTAGTCAATGTACCATCCTCTAGTCTAGCATTCTTTTAAATAAACGTTCTTTTATACTTTCAAGTTGACCCAAGGAACTTTGATCACAATGGCATAGGTAACCATGATAAGTGAACCTACTACTAAGAAATTTTCTTAAATTCTGAAGTCATATTCTGACATGAGAACCATAGACTACTGAGCATGTAAGGAAAAGTGAAGCCGATACATAGAACTAAAACCATTCGCTTTTGCCCCAATGCCTGAAATCACCATAAAACACAATATATAGATGCTTAAAGAGCAATGCATAAAAAATGAAATTGTATTAATGTCCTTGAATGACAAAAATAGGTCAATGGGAATCAATATTACAGCATGTACTAATAGCATCTCCTAGAGAGGAGAATTCAACTCTTAAGTCTAAATAAAAATAGGCAACAAAGAAGCATAGCTAGCAAAATAAACCTACTTTCCCAAACTTAGTGCTGTGGTGCTTGGGAATTTACACTTTGTGGGTGTCAGCATTTATTGTAACACAATAAACAACAGAAATAACCCGGGGGGTGGGGGGGGGGGGGGGAGGCTCTTGTATGGAGTTTTAGGCTGAATACCTCTTCAACAAAATAACAATATCCTTCATTAAAACCCTAGATCTAACCTAGGAAAGCATAAATAGCCATTATCCACTACCTAGTTAACATCGATAACATCAACAGCACATAAAATAAGAGATGGTTATGCCACATATAAATCTCCAATAATAAGGCTCCATCAAGGTAGAATGTCTCCATCAAAAATGGGAGAAGCCCATGTCAAGGCTCCAACATCTACCGTCCAAGAATGGGAAAAAATGCAATGACTCACCTCTAGTCTAGAGTCTAGAAAACCCCTCCAAATGGTGCAACAACTAGATAAAACCCTCCAAGTGTGGCACGTGTAGCTCCAAAAGTGAGACATCACATCAAAATAATGGTAAAATGATCCAAGTAGTCTCTAATATATAACCACCTCTCTAGAAACATGCAAACGGGTATATCACATGGAATGAAGAGCCAAAACATCCTCAAAACATAGGTCCATGTGCAATGAAAACCAATGACCTCATGAAGAAAGAAGGCATCCACTTGAAATCTAGCTAAACATTCATCAAATATGATATAAGCCTCAACATGTGTGACAAGAAAGGGAGTGCTTCACTTTGGATAATGAGTCCTGACTCCTCCTATAACAAACCACAATACAAGTGCAAAGGACCTCAAAAAGGCTAGGCACTCCAAGGTAGGCCCCTTCAATCGTCCAAATGCATAACAACATGCAGAAGACGGTGGCATCTCCACATCAAGGTGTGTCTCATGATTTGTATGTATCAAAAACATGCTAAATAACTCCCAAGGTGCTAGGGAACTCATCACTCAGACCAAAATGTGATACACATACTTAGATCCATGCCTCTGACTAAAGAGAAAGTATGCTTGAGCCACATAACAATTACGACAACATAGCACAACTTTTATAAAGAGATATAGTGAAGAAACCTAGGCGAACTCTATGTCAAGTGTCCCAATAGGACCCATCCCAACAATCTCACATACCCACCTCAACCATAAATGATCACAATCAGATGGTTAGATAAAGTCATAAGGGCAAGATATCCTTGAAATACAACCTATAAGTATATGCCATGACCAACCACAAGGACGTAGAGAGCCACCTAAGTATAAACAAACACTTTACATAGTTCAATAAGCACGGTCTAGTAAAAGATACAACTAATACATCGTCACGACACTTGGCTCATCACGCTACACCAAATAACCCTATGAAATCATGAAGGCACAACCAAAGTTTTAAAACTCCAACTCCGACTCCGACTCGGCCGAGGGTCAACTCCGACTCAATATCGACTCGGCTGGTTTGATTTCAATGACTCGGTCGTTGTAAAAAATACATTAAATATTTATTTTTTTATTAAAAAAACATAATTTTAAAGATTTTCATTCATGTTTCCAATAACAAAGCTTTAGGATATGTGTCGGAATATCCTAACATTCCCCCTTAAGAACAACTTGGGATTGGATTGAAGGATGTACAAATATGACACAATAGGAGAAGGAAGGAGGCATTAGAGCCTATCCCCCCTTAGTGACAACTTCCCGAACTCCAACCACAAATCGAATTTTAGTAAACTTCGCCTCTATGAGAGCCTTTGCAAAGATGTCTGCAACTTGATCATCTATTGAACAATATTGCACTTCAAGAACATGGTCGTGAATGAGCTTTCTGATGAAGTGCATGTGCAGTTCAATGTCTTTGTTGCGTTGATGTTGGACTGGATCTTTGCATAGTTGAATGGCACTTTGATTATCACACCAAAGTGTAGTCGGATGCTGCTGCTGAAAGCCAAACTCTGACAGGATCTGACGAAGCCACAGGGCTTCCTTACTAGCTTCTACAGCACCATGATACTATTTCTGCTAAAGAAAGAGAAATGGCACTTTGTTTCTTGCAATCCCATGTAATAGGTCCTCAACCAAGAGTGAACACATAACTTGCAGTAGACTTCCGATCATCAGGGTCACCAGCCCAATCAGAATCAGTGAAACCAACCAATAGAGGAGATGGTTCTACACTGTAATGAATCCCAAACTGAACTGTACCTCGAACATAACGAAGTATTCTTTTAGCTGCTTTCCAATGACTTTCATGTGGGTTTTGCATAAACCGAGCAATAAGGCCAACAGCAAAGGAAAGGTCAGGACGAGTATGGGTCAGATACAAAAGTTTTCCTACAAGTTAACGGTATAAGGTAGCATCAACTTCAGGGGAAGTACAAGTGATTGAAAGTTTGGCTCCAAACTGAAAGGGAGAAGGGGTAGGCTTACAGTCTTCCATGTGAAAATGGCGTAGAAGATCACATTCATACTTGGACTAGGAAAGGGAAATACCTTCCTTGGATTACAAGACTTGAAGACCAAGAAAATAATGCAAGTGTCCTAAGTCTGTCATTTCAAACTTCTTTTTAAGGCTGGACTTCACATGGTTTATAAGGTTGGGATCACTACCAGTAAGGATAAGATCATCAACATAAAGAACAAGAATGATAAGAGACTTGCCCACTTTCTTGGTGTAGACAGTATTGTCAGAATGACACCTAGAAAATCCAGTTTCTAAAAGAAAGCTATCCATTTTTGCATACCAAGCCCAAGGGGCTTGCTTGAGACCATAAAGGGATTTCTTAAGCCGATATACAACGCTGGAGTCTATTTGTATAAAGCCAGTAGGTTGTTCCATATAGATTTCTTCATGCAAGTCCCCATGCAAGAAGGCAGATTTAACATCCATCTGATGGACTTCCCATTTGAAAGAGGCAGCAAGGGAAAGAACAAGGCGGATAGAGTTCATTTTGGCAACAGGGGAGAAGGTTTCAGTATAGTCAATGCCTTCAACTTGTGAAAACCCTTAGCAACAAGACGAGCTTTATGTTTATCAACTTTTCCATCTGGTCCATACTTGGTTCTGTAAACCCATTTGCATCTAACAAGTTTTCGTCCCTTTGGAAGGGGAACAAGATCCCATGTATCATTTGCCAATAATGAACGATATTCTTCATTCATAGTTGCATCCCAATCTAGATGGCCTGAAGCTTCTGCAAAGGTGTCAGGATCATAATTAGCTGAAGCTTGAGCCAGTAAAGAAGAGGCTCTATCGAACTGAGAACGTGTATGTCGCTGATCTGTAGGATCACCGGCAAGAGCACCTGCTGCATCCCGAGTAGCACGGACCCATTTTGGAAGCTGAGGAGCTAAAAGAGGATCTGAGAAGCTGAGGGAGGATTGTCATCCTCGTTGTCATCATCTGAAGAAGAAATATTTTCAAAAGTAGAAGGGATAGAGAGAGGTGGCACATCCGCCGAACTAGGCTTGTAGGCCGATATATTTTTAGCAAACTTTACATCTCTTCTAATGATAACATTTTTGGACTTAAGTGGAATAAGTCTGTATCCTTTTAAATCTTCAGAATATCCAACAAAAATACATTTTTCACTCTTAGGTTCTAAAGCTTTATGTTTCTCATCTGGAATATGGGCCCATGCTTCACTTCCAAAAACACGGAAGTGACTTACATCTAGTTTAATTGAGCTCCATGCTTCTTCTGGAGTGATATTCTTTAAAACCTTAGTAGAAGTGTGATTTATTATGTAATTTGCACAGTTAATTGCTTCTGCCCCAAAAATTAAGACTAAGACCTTTAGATTGCAGCATACAATTAGCCATTTCCTTTAAGGTGCGATTCTTCCTTTCAGCTACACCATTTTGTTGTGGAGTATATGGAACAGTATGTTGCATTTGAATTCCATTCTTAGTGCAAAAGTTGATGATTTTGTTGTTAACATATTCTCCACCATTATCAGATCTTAGCTTAAGAATTTGATGTCCAGATTGTTTTTCAACAAAGGCCAAGAACATGTTAAATACTTCACTCTTGAGTTTTAAGAAGTATACCCAAGGGCGTCTGAAGAAATCATCAATGAAAGTTAAGAAATACTTGTAGCCAGAGAATGAAACAACTGGAAGTGGACCACATTAATCACTATGTACAAGCTGTAAAGGTGCTGAGGCGTGCCAAGAGGCATGTTTTTCAAAACTATCCCGATGATGTTTTCCGAGTACACATCCGAAACAAACACCATCTCTGCAAGATACCATTGGAAGACCTGTCACCATATTTTCCTTACATAGATTCTGAAGGAAGCGATAGTTTAACTGACCAAATCACTCATGCCAAAGTTTGCTCACTTCATCATTATGAGAAACAAATACCGAGGGAAGATTTGATGACCCAAAGTTGTTAAACTTATACAACCTTGTAGAATCATTAGCAATGTCAGTAGCTAAAATTTGTCTAGGATCTCTTAGGTCCTTAATTACAACATCGTGAGGTGAAAATTCAACGATTTTAGTATTTTACCTTCACCTGAATGAGTTATCTGATATACAGATAGAAGGTTGCAGGATAAGGTTGGAACACATAATACATCATTAAATTGACCATTGTCTATATGAACAGTTCCAGTCCCTACAACACTAAGAGATATATCATCACCAACATATATATTTTTGGTGTTACAATCATTTAAAGAAGAAAACATGGCTTTGTTTTTGGCCATCTGATAAGAAGCTCCAGAATCAATGAGCCACTCATGAGAATTAGAAGAAGAAGATACATTTAGTGCATATCCAGACCGAGATGTTTGACAACCACATGCAGAAAGTGCTATTCCTGAAGATGAAGTTGAAGTTGAAGAGTGCTCCAAATGGATGTTATGCTTCTTCATTGCTGCTTCCAAGGCTTCCATCTTCTTAAAGCATTTGGATTGTAAGTGGTCATCTCGATTACAAAAGTGGCAATCTCTATCAGTCTTCTTCCCTTTGTTTTTATTTGCCTTATCATTTTGTTGAAATGATTTTTCATTTTGAGACTGAAATTGCTTAGGACCATTGTTTGGTTTAGGACCACTCTTTTTATGATACGGCTTCTTACAATTCTTTGAATTTGATTGTTGTTGGGCAGCTAAGGCTTTCTTAGAAGAGTTTCCAAGATTAAAAAGACCAAGGTGTAAGAGTTTTTCTTGTTCTCTTATTAAAGAATCACAAAAGGCATCAAAGGAAGGGGACTTGTAGTCTTGTCCTTGAGAAATGAAGGCTTCTCTTGTAGAATGGAAGGTGGAAACAAACACAGAGTAGGTTGGTCCCAACTTAGTAAGAATGGAATAGATAAAGTTACCTTTTTCTTTCTTAACCTTAACACCTTCCAAGAGAAGTCTAAGGGTCTTGAACTTGGACAAAAAAATCTTCTATGGAAGAAAAGTTATTGGGGTCCAATGTAAGCAACTCATTTTCGAGTTGACGGGCTCTAAGTTCATTTTTAATTCCAAAAACTTTGGTGATCTGTTTCATTGCTTCATTAGGAGTATCAAGTTCTGCGATATGGAATCTAAGGTCTGGAGAAATAGACATCCCTATCAACCCACGTGTTTGATCTTGTCTATTTTCCCATTTGGATGCCTTATTTTCATCTTTCAGTTTGGTTTCTTTGCCTGAGGCTATTCTGTAAAGACCTTTACTTCTAAGTAAATCCACAGTGTAGGACCACCATTGGAAGTAGTTGGTGTTGTCAAGAATAGCTTGGGATGGACTTTCCATTTTAATAGAAACTAAAGTTATAGATGTTGAAACTAAGTGTTCCAATGTAAAGATCTCGAAAAATTAGGCTGATTCAAAAAAAACGGCTATGAAAACGACTTCCGAATGAAGAAATTATGGCTTTTTGAAGAAAAGTTGTTGAAGATGTCAACGAACTGCGAGAATATGCGGAAATGAATGTAATGTTATATTTAAAAAAAGATCGGCCCCCTTTCCAAAATTAATCTAATTAACTCACTTTAAAAAAAATATATATGACTCACTTTTATAAATAAGTGAAAGTCACTTTTACAATGGTACTTTATGAGCTACCCACTAAATTGTAACTTAAATAAAAGATAGAGTCTTTAGAATTATAAGTGACTCACTTTTTATAATAGGTGAGAACACTTTTACATAAAGTAACTTTAAAACATAAGTTACATGTGCTTTTTGAAAAAGTAACTCAACAAAAAGAAAGACTTGAACTCAAGACCTCTATTCTCATAAAGTAACTTTGGACCAAGTGAGCTAGTTTAAAAGGTTAGTAATTTTTGGAAAAGAGGAAGGGGGAATTTCTTTTTTTTTTAGTCACCGAAGCTTTGGGGTGCGTGCTTACTTGAGAAAGCTCTTTTTGCCTACAAAACAAAAACCACAAAACCCAAAACGGACATATAAAAAAAAAACAAACCCGATGGTTTGAAGTTAGTTTTACCCGGAAACTAACAATTTACCTCAATGTTTCTGATTTTCTGAGATCACACTAAGGCACGGTAGAAAAGAGCATAAGCATAAGAAAAAAACTTCATTTTTGTTTCTGATTTGCCCAGATTGCACAGAGTCGCAGGGAAAAGAGCATACATAGAAATGAAAGGTGTAGATCCGGTAATAAAAAACAAAGAGATAAATAAACTAAAATAAACAGAGAGAAAATAACTAGAAACTGCAAATAAACATTGTATACCTCCAGATCTTAAAAATGACGTAGCTAGGGCTACCAGAAACCTTTTCGCGTGAAACGAAAGGGGTTCTTCACTAGAACAGATGCTCCTAACACAATAGAGCAGTCCTATCAGCCCGAAAGCAGTCAGAAACAGTAGATCTAGGAAACGGCAGTCGGATGCAGTTCTATCGGCTTCAGATTTGGATCACCAACGAATGCGGCCCTCAACTTGGCTCTGATACCATGTAGGAATTTACAGGGTAAGTTCCTCAGACAGAACATCAAAGAACACTGCTCACAAACAGATCAAAGATCAATACACCAGTATTCTTGACATGGTTAAAACCCTCAAAGAGGAAAACAGTCCAGCTTGAGAAGGAAAACCCAAATGAATTCTTCTTCTTATAGAAATTTCAATTGACAAATACCAAGACCAAGAGCTTTGACATATCAACCTCTCCAAGACCAAGTCACAAGACCTTTCTTCATCGTTTCTTCTTCTTGCCCAAGTCAACATAAGTCAAACTGACTTCTAGCACTGCTACTCTAAAATTTCGGCCCTCTTCCACAGTCATACAACTCTTGGCCTACCTGTACCTCTGCAATTCGCACGTGTGAGCTAACTTGAGGTAGATTGGAGATGCTTTCCTTCTTCGCTTGACTTGGAGTCTTCTTTTGGTGATTTTGGCTAGCAAGAATGATGGTTGGTGACCTCCTTGTTGGTTTCTTTAGGGACTGATATAACCCTACTGCAGAAACCCTAATCTTTGTCACATGTGTGAGGAAAAATTACCCAAAAACAGTGTTAAACCTCTTCGCTCTTCTTGCCTTTCTCTTCGTTGGTTATGAGATTGCTCTTCTTGTGATTTTCGCACTTCTTGATGTATTTCAGATGCTTGATCGAATTGGTCTTCAAGTGATGCCGAGTTTTTCTATATATAGTGGTCTATCCATGTATAATAGCCCGACTTGCAATGGTGACTAGGCCAACATCTCCTTCTAGAATGATCTCTAGCTCTTTTGGAAGGCCGACTTGAACACATACTTGTGACAAGGTCTTGGAGGGTTAATGACTCAAACAATTTCTCCTTTTACAATATGTAACATGTCTTCAATACATGACATTGACTTACTAGACTTTATGACTTTATGACCAAACCTAATAGCTCACAATGGTAGTTGTTGTCGCATAGAATGTCTAGGCACCGTGACAATGGCTCAGATCGGGGACTGTCACCCTGATCCTCAATCTCTCTGTTTAAACTATCTCCCTACAGCAGGCTAAGGGGGGTAGACCCTATAGAAAAGTGAAATGAAGAAGAACTAAGTTGGAACCAACCAGTTCGAGAGACACAGTGAAATGATCAAGTACTTGATTAAGATTTATCAAGACTTATAGGATTTGATTAGATTTTAAATGATTGATACCAGTGCCTTATGGAGTCAACGATCTTGCTCGGGAAATTAAGGCCAAGTAATTGATTAGAAACTGCTACTTAGATGAATGACTATTTTACATGAAATGCAGATCCTAAAACTAATGTGAGATGCAAGAATCTTGGTTAATTTTAGTTAAATGCCTATTTAAATGTGAACCCTTCAATCCTTTCTATGTTGAGCCTGATTTCGTAGTAATTGGCAGAGAGAAGATCGGGAGAAACACACTAAGGTGTGATTAACGATACCTCTCCTGAAATTCTAACATACTCGGTGCCTGCGGTGCTGCAAAGAACTGTGGCTATGATGACTGCAAGGTCACCGTTTTAAGTACTATTAAAACAGGCTTCTCAAGAAAAGACGAATCGAGATCTATCTATCTATCGACCAAGCTGATGCTTGTAAGTAAATTTTATCTATGCAAAGTTAACTTATATGCAAATGTACCGGAAGATGAGATGAAGTTAGACCCGATGATTAGAGACACTTGTGCCACAAAAGCCCTCAATTACCCAAATGAAATGCTCGCCTTTTTGTTAGATGGAGACTTAGAAAATAAACTCTTGAAGATACTATAGTTAAAACACCAGCTTATTTCAAATCTTCTTGATACAATTTAGCTCAAAGAGAACAAAAACAACTTTGCAATTCGATATCAATGTCAACAGATGCTCAAAAAAAATACTCAGTTTATGAAACAAAGGATATGCATTTCACCACAATTCCAAGACAGAGTACTTAATTTTTAGGACAGCAGTAAGAAAAACTTTATGATAGCAGCAATATGACAATGAAAACAATAAACTATCAATGATATCTTTATGCCAAAAATTTACCGAAATTTTTCCAAACTTTCCCACATGAATTATCAAAAAATTTCAACGTGTTGTGATGTGATTTCCGGAATTATATCAGATCTGATATACTTATTACAGCCAGCAATTAAAACATGAAATAAGCCTAATGATGAATGCCCAACTCAAGAAATTAATTCCTTAATGTATTAGACAACTTAGGAACTGATTTTAGGCTAACCCACATGAAATTTTTCCACTATTATATTTCAGACTTCAAAAACAGAATTATTCGAAGATAACAGTGACCCAAAATGTAGATCTAGGCCAAATTCTTGATACACATCAAACATATATGACTTATTAATGTATTTAGCAATTTTTTAGTTAATTTTAAATCACTTAGATGTGTTTTTCACCACTATTGGAAGGCATATGACTGTTGTAGCAAACAGTGAGGAAAAAGATAGTTTAGAGATCAAACCCTTAGGCACTAGGCCTTGAAGATCATTTTCACAAGTCGCCAAAAAAATTCAATATTTAAAACACAAATTTTTATCAAATTTTCTGCAAAAACCCACCAATGATTAGCTTTAGAAAATCAAATATTAAAATCAGAAATGGAGCAAGGGAATCTAGGGCCAAAGAGAGCTAGCACTAGGCCCAATAGAACTAGCGTTGGGCTAGGAGAAAGCATATCTAATCTTAGGAGCCCCAAAACTTGAAACCCTTGTTCTGAAAAAAAAATATTTTGCTTTAGATCTTCAGATTTATTGCAAAATCTTTAATGGCTGACCTTGTAAAAAGATTTGGGATAAGATATTGCCCTCCAGGGCCTAGATCTGTCTCAGAACCCCAAGATCTGCTTAAAAAATCTCAGATCTGAAGATTTGCTTGGTTGATTTCTCATATCTATTCCTGCAAACAATATTTGAACCCAGATCTTGCCCTCCAGGATCTAGATCTAGCTCAGATCTAAAGATTTTTTTAGCTGATTTCTCAGATCTATTCCTGCACAAGTGAAAAAAGAAAAACCCAATACCCAATATATATAGAAATAGAGAAAATCTCAAAAACCCAAGTGTTAAAATTCAAAATTATGTTACAAAATTTTAGATCTACACAAGTAAATAACAGATCTATACAAATAATTTGCAGATCTATCAGATCTTAGGAGTATGAGTCCAACTCCGCTCTCAAATCTGATAATCTAAGGCTCTTAATAGCCAGATCTATCAAAATTTCCACAAAATATTTAGAGAGGAATTAACCCAAAAACACCCTGCAGGAAAAAGATTATTGTTAGATAAATCCCGAGGCTTATATGAAGTAGGCTCTTCAAAAAATATGTGTTGAGAGTTGGCTGGTCCAACTGAGGACTATCCCCAAATGCTCAATGAAAACCTGAGAGATCTTCTGCAAACACTAGATCAACCATCAAATCAAGTAGAGAAATAAAACAACAATAAAATTCTGAAAAAATAGAGATACCTGCTACTTTAATCAAAACTAAAAATGTTACCCTAGATCCAACAAATTGAATAAGATACCTGTATTCAAATTATTCTAAGAGAACTATTGATTAATAGTTTTCACATAATATTAAGCAGAAATTAAAACTATGTTACCATAAATTCATGAAGAGGAACACTACAGCACGTTGAAACCCCAAAGATTTTTGCATTAATTCAAAAAAAGTATACAAGAGAGCTTGATAGCTTAGTACGCGATTCAAAGATCGGATGAACTCACTGACACATGACCTCCTATTTAAAGATAAATCCTCCAACAGCTAGTTCGAGTGATCCTCGTCAAAGCAATTTCGACCATTGATGAGGATTAAAATTTCTTTTAATCTCAACCATCGAAATTTTAAATTATTGAAGAAATTTGAATTTTTCAATTAAATGAATTTTAATTAATTAAAAAATTAAATTTTTGAATTAATTTCCTCAAAATTTTGACTTTGACTTAACTCCAGGGAGCAAAGGCTTAAAATTTAGCAAAATAATTAATTTACCTTAGTTCCTAGACCTTTTAAAATTTAATTTTTTAAGGACCAACAAATTTTGCCTTTGGAGAATTTAAATTTACCTAGAACCTATAATTGATCAAATTTCTGGCTTAGGATTTTAATTAGTTTTGGCCAAAAAAATTAATTAATTAACCTATGAGGGAATAAATTATTTTTCTAACCCTCAAGACACTTTACATAAGGATTTCACATTTTTTACATCTCAAGGGGGAAACCCATTTGCAAAAAACCCTCACAGACTACCCAGTTCTGCAACACAAATATAATCCAGCAGACCAAGAAATTTGTAATAAAATAACCTAACCAAATAGTTAGGATTATTCCCAAATCACTTTTACATAGACTCGATCTAGAACATTAGGACTCCCCTAAGATCCCAGTGACAAAATCCACTCTAGCTTTGGGGTAAGGCTGAAGGAAAACTTTGTCGACCATCCGAGAATGGATCGGCGAGACAAAAAACCTCTCGGAATCTAGATCGTCACCAAAAAATAGTTTTACCTAGGCAATTACATACACGACACGGATCTGTTGAGATTATTTACAATTTACACATGCAGAAAGGGTTTACAATATAACACGATGATCAGACTGATAATGATAGTTGAATGGCACGGACACGTCGATTAGGCGTTATCCCTTTTGTGAAAAAAGGGGGTGTAATACTATGGGTCGTTGACACGTAGTGGTCAACAGGAGCTTTAAATATAAAATAAAATTCCTTGAGCATGAAACCCATGACTCAAGCATAGCATAAATAATTTTATTTTTCTTCTTTACATCAATTACATAAAATCATGATTACACATGTCATTATGAAGACCGAACCTAGTTACATATTTCAACAACAGAAAGGGCACATTAGGCCAAGTTCATCACCTTGTGGAGCCCGAACTTGTTAGTACAGAAAAAATATGGAACCCGGAGGCTTTGTATTAACAATTGAGCGCGGAATGAGATCATTGTCCAAAATAGCTATAAAATCCCACAAATTGATGATCTTCTAGACCAGCTTGTGGGTGCCAAATATTTCAACAAGATTGACTTGAAGTCAAGTTATCATCAAGTACCAATTGAACCCTTTGACGTGTGGAAAGCCGCCTTCAAATCCAAGGACGGCCTTTTCGAGTAGTTGGTCATGCCTTTCAGGCTGACGAATGCCCCCACAACCTTCATGCAGCTAATGGATGACATCTTGCAGCCCTTCACCAACTCATTCGTGGTAGTGTACCTGGACAACACCCTAATCTTCAGCCAGAATTGGGAAGAGCACATACATCATATCCGACAGGTCCTCCAAACCCTGCAGCAGTACAAATTGTGTGCCAATTTGGATAAATGCACTTTTGGTATGACCCAGGTTCAATATCTGGGGTACATCATTGATGAGCGGGGTGTGCATGTGAACCCAGCCAAGATATAAGTTATTTAGGATTGGCCAACCTCAAACACTCTAACAGAGCTCCGCAACTTATGGGTCTTGCCAATTTCTATCGTAGGTTAGTGTTGTGATTCTCTCATATCACTTGGCCTTTGAGTCAAGTCACTAAGGGCGGAGCAAAAGCAAAGATATCTTGCTCTAAATCCCAACAAAAGGCATTTATCAAGTTGAAGCATCGCCTTTGCTCTGCACCAATGCTCACATTACCAAACCTACAACAATCGTTTGAAATTGAGACAGACGCCTCTGACTATGTTATTGGTGCAGTTCTTACCTAGCAGGAGCATCCAATGGCATATCACAGTGATACGCTTTCACATACAGTCTGAAAGTATCCCACTTATGACAAAGAGATGTATTCCCTTATGAAGGTTTGTCGACAATGCAAGCATTACATCCTGGGGAAGGAAACGGTCATCCACACAAACCACCGATCCTTGCAGTTCATACAAACACAAGGAAAGTTACAGAACGATCGCTACCAAAAATGGTCGAAATATCTGCAACAGTTCCATTTGAACATCAACTACAAGAAGGGAAGCACCAATAATGTTGCAAACTGTCTCAGTCGACCACGAGTTATGGCATTGAGTCGCTAACCACTATGTTTGACTCTTGTGGACACGAGACTTCGAGGTGGCCACATCTTTACAAGAGCGATCCAGAATTCGGCAATACATACCAAACGCTCCTAGAAGGCAAGCAAGTTCCAGAATTTCCCCTCCAGGGCGCACTGTGATACCACCTGGGTCACCTCTGTGTTCCTTCAAGAGAGCATGCCAAGATGATTTGGAAGGCGCACTATAGTCGGGTCGTTGGACATTTCGGACTAGAGAAAATAGTGGCAGTGTTGAAGAAGTGTTTTTATTGGCCGAACTTTCGACAGGATGTTGGGAAGTACATCAGATCCTGCACTACATGTGCCATTGCCAAACTGACAATCAAGAAGCAAGGCATATATACTCGTTTGCCTACTCCTAGTCGGCCTTGGGAATCCATCTCCATGGATTATATGTCGGGCCTTCCTTCTACTAAATATGGAAACGACTGCGTTTTCGTGGTCGTCAACAGGTTCTATAAGATGGCCGTTCTGGCGGCCTGCAAAAACAATATCACAGCAGAAGCCACGACTAAGCTCTTCTTTAAATGAGTGTGGGTACAGTTGCACTCATATTTGTCAAAATTCCAAGGAAGCGCAAGTACAATTTTTTTCAACAGGATCAGACCATCCAACAGCAGTCTCATGCGTCATTATAAACCCATTCTGCAAGTTATGTAATGTAAATGATCCTAGTAAAACCTTGAGTGTATGTAACAACATAGATAAGCCTATTATTTTGGTGAAAAGTTTCATCCGAGGAGGTTTTTCGTCTCACTGACTCGTGTGTTTCTAAACACAGATGGTCGGTAGAGTTTTTCCCTCCAACCTCACCCCAAAGCTAGGGTGGAATTCTTCGTCAAAGTCTTAGGTGAGTCTTAGTGTTCTAGTCGAGTCTTATTTAAAAATGATTTGGGAATAATTTAAGCTAGTTGGCTAAATTATTTTATTACAAATCACTTGGTCTACTAGATCATGTTGTGTCACAGAATTGGGTATGTGTCTTGAGGGTCTAAGCCAAATGTGTATTCCCCCTTTGAGGGTTGTAAATGTAAACATCTTATGTAAATGAGGGTGGAAAAAATATTAAATCCCCTCATGTGTAAATTAATTAATTTTTCTGGCAAAAAATTAAATAAATCCTAAGCCAGAAAATTAATTAATTAGAGTCAAATTAAATTGTCTTAGGAAAATTAATTCTCCAAGTGGAAAAATTCGTGGGTCTTAAAAGAAGTAATTTTTTAAGGTCCTCCACCAAGGGAATATTGTATATTTCAAGAAAATTTAGACCCTTGGACCTTGGTGGTTAAGTCAAAGTCAAATTTTTTAGGAAAATAGCTCAAAATAATTAATTTTGAGCTAATAAAAATGGAGTTAAATGAGAAATTCGAAAATTCCTCAAAAATAAAAATTCAATGGCTAAGATTAAAAGATCTTCAAGAGTTTATCAACGGCCGAGATTATTTTGACAAGGATCAAAGAAACTAGCCGTATTTTTCCACTTGGAAGATTTAGCTATAAATTAGAGTCATTTGAGTCTCTAGCACGATGATCTCTAGCTAGAAAATTGGTGTTGAAACTTTTATGTAAACTATTGTCCAGCTGGAAACTATTTTTTCTATCATAATAAAGACTTTGGGGTGTAATTTCAAAGTGTTCCATGTTCATGAGTTGTGGTATGTACTAACTATGGGCTTTCCTATGTTGCGTTGAATATTGGAAAGATCTGTTTTCATTAGATGGAGATAAAATCATGCTATTGATAGTTTTGGGTTAATCCTAGGTTGCTTGATTCCCCATGTGATTAACAAATTGTCTTGAGTTAAATACATAGCGTTTGCAAGTACTTCAGTCCTTGGTCTCCAAGTTCACAAACTTGGGCAGGAATTATTTTTCTTGGATCCCAAATATATGTATGGTGGATTTAATCTTCGCTAAGGCTATAGTGCGCATTGGGTTTCTAAAGTATTTTTAGTCATTCATCAAAGAAAAAACTCCATAAAAGAAATATTTCTCAAAAAAATTATTTCAGAACCTTTGTACATTTGTAAATTTTGTGAATAGACTTGTAAATTAAACTTGTAAATTAGTTTTGCTAATTGGGGTTTGGGTTTTTTGATATTTTGTATATATTTGGGGTTTTGGGGTTTTAAAATTTAAATTATTTTTTATATTGGGTATTTGGGTTTCTATTCTAAATTTGTTTCAATATTGAGAAAGAAATTGGCATTGGAGACCTCAAAAACCCTAAACATCTAGAGTTTTCAGACTAATTTTGCAGGTTGCTTATTTTCAAATCGGAGAAGAAATCCATTTTTCTAAAGGCCCTAGCCCTCACCCAACCTAAAAGGCTAGTGTTTGGGACCTATTTTGCAAACACTAAAATGGCCATAAGCCCTACAAGGGCTAGATCTCATTGCAAACAAGGGTTTTCTTCAAGGAATTGGCATTTTATCTCTTACAATTTGATTGGCAGCGATTTTGGGGTTAACATTGTGATTTCAGGTGGTCATCTTCATTGGAAGTCTTCCTAGCCATCAACAAGGCCTAAGGGCTTCTTGGTTTGCTATCTGAACCCTAGTTTCTCACTGTTTTACCACTGCGGTAATTTTTATTTTTAACAGTGATATATAAGGCATAAAATCACATTTAATTTGGTCAAAATAACTCAAAATTGCAAAATTTGAATTTTCCTAAATTTTAGCCATTTGGGCATTGGTTATCTAGCCTAGATCTAATTCTTTGTTTGCTGGAATTATACTGCATAACTGAATATATCATATCTAATTTTTTTTAATAATGCACCTAAAAGGCTCAAAATTTCAAATTTTCAGTTTTGGCAGTTTTTTCCAAGTTTTGGGTATTTTTTCGCATTTGTTCAAGCACTAGTAGCTCACTGATTTTTGGATTTCCTCACTGTTGTAACAAGATTTTCAGATCTGATATTTTCTGAATATCATACTCTAAAGGCCCTAAAAACATGAATTTTTCAATTTTGATGAATTTTTCCTAGTTCTGGGCATATTGGGCATTTGTTGTAGCATCATTGACTTGTTGATCTGATAATTTGTTTACTATTGTAATAAGTTACTTCAAATCTGACATATCACTAATTACTCCATTTTAAAGTGGGCTAAATTCATAAATCTACATCTACTAATCATTCGGAAAAAAAATTGTTTCATATATTTTGGTAAATTCCATGATCCAAAGTTATTTTTTTGTTGTTGTCATAAGTCTAATAAGTGCAAGAATTTTCTAAAATATTACCACTGATTTGGATTTTTGAGATCTAACATTTGCTTGTCTTGCTCCAAGTTACAAGGATTTCTGAATTTTACACTTAAAGCACTCATACATTTAAGCTCTAAATTTTTGATCTTGTGGTTGGTTAAGTTGTTTTAACACTTGGAATCTAATTGGCATTGTGATAAGAACATCTTGAGTAAATTTTATTGGCATCGTGTAATCATTGGCTAATTGACAAATTAGATAATTTATTCTAAGTATCTTGTGGATTGATTCATTGGCACTTGTATCCTTAAGCACTTGCCTTGTATTAAGATTGTCTTCTAATTGTTGTTAAGTACTACTGTCATGAGGAGTAATCATAACTTGAGTACTTAAACACTTAACCAATCTTAACTCAAGTAATTTCACTCATCATCTTTGCACGAGCATTCTAGGATCTAGCTTGCACTAAAAACTTACCTCCTAGCATAAGCTAGAATGATTCCTAGGGCAACCCTTTTTAGATTAGCTTGAGAAATTCAGCCCTTCTTAGTGGTTAACACAGTGACCTTGCCGTCGTCAGAACCACAATCTTTGTTGTGCCGGAGGCACTGGGTGGTTGGAACACAGGAGGAGGTATCGTTAATCATGCATTTGCCTACTTCCCATTGGCTTCCATCCTACAACCTACTCTGAAGACTGTTTCTCAAAACAGTTAAGGGACAGGTTCAACTTAGAATAGGCATTTAATCTAGAAATTACCAGCATTCTTGCATCACACCTAGCTCTTACAACTTACATCCCATATAGGTTAGTCTATCATATCACGTAGCAGGTGTCCATCCAGTTACTTAGCATTAATTTACATTAAGAAAAAATTGTGAATCCATAAGGCACTGGTCTCATGCTTAAAATCTAATCTAATCATTAATCTTGCTAAATTTAACCATGTAGCTAGGCCACTCATGCATGTCTCCCAAACAAGTTGGTT
The DNA here is from genome assembly GCA_031772625.1 of Pinus tabuliformis. NCBI lineage: Eukaryota > Viridiplantae > Streptophyta > Pinopsida > Pinales > Pinaceae > Pinus > Pinus tabuliformis. The sequence goes on along the minus strand of CM062804.1, from coordinate 80,339,209 downwards.
CCCAACTTGTTTTCCTTCACCTCATTTCCATAGGGACTACCCCACATAGCCAGTTGTTGGGAGATAGTTGTAACGGAGTGGGTGGGCATCAGAGTGATAGCCCCTGCCCTAAGCAGTTGTCACGGTGTTTGTACAATCTGAGCAACAACATTTTTTGGCGTCTTTGTCAGGGATGAGTTTGCTCGTTGTCAAGGTTTACAACATTCTATCATCTTGTGATATTTCATCCTTCATTCCTTTGCCCTGCCAACACCACAACATTTTTTGGCGTCGTTGCCGAGGATATCTTATTCTAGGCGCTTCAACTACAATCTTCATAATCTTCTAATCCATTTTCATCTTCTTAATCCGTCAAACACTACATTTTCTGGCGCTTTGATATCTCACTAATCTTCTTATCACCTTGTTCACTTCTCTGTTTGCACCTTAGCACCTAGACATTTGGGTTAGTTTCTTGTTTGAGTGGTGACTCCACTTTTTCATTTATTCACAAAATCTTACATTAAAAAGAATCTTGGTAGCTTGGTTAACCCCGCTCTCAGAACTCGGTTAAACAAATTACATTCTGGTAAGCATTCATTTTTTCTCAGAAATGAAGCCTTCCTTGATATCCACCTGCTTCTCCCTGACTAACTTTTTGATTTTTGCCTTCTGGATTTTGGAGATAGATTCATGTTCAAGTGGCGACTCCACTTATTTCATTTTTTACAAGAATTCCTACTAGAGGATCGCTTCTTGTGGGTCTCTTGATTGTCTTGAATAAGGATATCTCTCTGACATCCATTAGACTCCCCTTTCCCTTACGTAAGCCATCATGGATGGCCTATTCGTCCCTTGTCGTTTTACTAACACTCAAGGTTATCCTCATGACCTTCCAGAAGAGGAATATGGGGGTTAAAGAATTAATAGAAATCATTAAAAGTATGCATGATGAGCAAAGAAATCAATTCAATGATATGCAAAATGATAGCCTCACTCTCATGTAATAAAAACAATTCTAAGCCCAAAATAATTAAATTAATTAAAAACAAGAAAGTTGGATTTAATCCTACCTTCCTAGATTGAGTTTGTTCCTCATAATTAAGAGTCAAGTTAGGTCTAGTTGGTTGAGAGATTCTCTCCAACTAGTTAGGCTCCTAAATTAGTGTTTGGTTGAGAGATTTGCTCAACCATAGTGTCCAAGATAAACGCACTATCTTGAGACAAATTCTCCTCGTGTATTTATATGAATCATAAACATTATTTTAATAATGATAATGTGAGGAATACATCAAGGTTGAGGCCTTTTCCGCCATGTCTGATTTTTTATGTCTCTGATATTTTTATGTGTGTTTATTTTGTTTTTAATTTCCTTTATTGTGGTATCAGAGCAAGGTTGAAAGTGGCATGAGACCAGTCAAGTTGTTGAGGGAGTAGTGGCAGGAAAATACAAATATTTGCGCATCGATCGCCTTCAATAATACGAAATCAAAGCAGTGGAAGGTCTACTAAAAAAAATATCGACGAATTAGTTTCAGTTTGAAGGAAAACAAGTTTTTTTAAGTGCGAATTTGATCACTTTGACTGGTCCAATCGACAGAAAGTTTAAGAGAAGTGCGTGTTATCTAGCTTAGTGGAGCATTACGGACAAGTTTTAAATCATCTGATATTTCAACATCTGCGTGTGAAGCTATTGAACGAGCTACGTGGAGATGATTCCTTGAAGATTATTCATTGGTTATTGGAGAGGCAGTGGATTTACCAGCATTTGCGCAGAGGTATCTTCAGCCATTCTTGACCAGATTCATCTAAGGCATGCGCTTATCTGATAAGAGTACTTTAAATCCTATTCGCTGTGGTGTAATTACGTTGAATTGGGCAATATTCTGCTGAAAAATCATGCTTTGAAAAAAACATTGAAGGTAAGAGAGATTGAAATCTCGTATCCTTTGGTTGATTTTAAAATTAAATATGCATTTCTGCAGAAGCTCAATAGAATTGATGGCATATATATCTTTATCAAGATTGAATTCATAGAAATTGAATTTCCATATGCAATACTTCTCGGTACCATAGTGAGGCAGGTTCCCATCATCGTCTAAGAAAGTGAGACGCAATTGAATAAGGTTAAGTATATCAACATTAGACTTTAGAGTGTAATAGTGGAACTCTGAAGAAGTCTTGAAATTGCCCACTAGCAGAAACCTCGGCATGAGTGAGGGACTGAGAAAGATTGTTAACCCACGAGCAGAAGGAACAGATGGTGGCCTGAATTATAGTTTTATTCCACTTCAATGGTTGACTACAATAGTTTGATCGAATTTCTACAGGCTTTTGAGGAGCACTGCGTCGTTCAGCTCATTGTCGTTGCAAACCTGTCCGTCTGACCGAATCTTATTGGGAGCAACACCAAATAAAAAGTGGATTAAATATCTAGCAATGGAGCAAAGATTCTGCGTTGCGCTCAATTAAATTTTGGTTTGGTTGATGCAGATCAGGGATGCTACCGTAGCAAAAGGTTGCCTCAGCGGGCAATGATAATTCTCTGGAGTAGAGAATGACATTAGCCCAGGCAATTCATGAAGAACGAACCTCCTTAGGCCATCGTATCGTTCTGTAAATTGTGATGATCTTGATTTATGTTGTAAAACCATCGTCTTGATGGTCTTGGTTGCTTGGTATTGTTGTAGTAGAATCTCAAGGCGCTCGGCACTATTCTTGGTTGGAATCCCCATGTCTTTTGTTCCAGACTTCGCCCTGATCCAGAGGTTATCAAATATATTTAAATGAGAAAAAAATAAGAATACAATGAGTGTCATTCACAGTGTTATGAGGCGGCATTTTTGTAATGGAGAACGAAGGTAAAAACAAAATATTGCAATGGTAATCTCGTTCCATTTTGCCATGTGAACTTGCTTAGATGATTTCCATCAATTGCAATGAAACTGCTATCGCTCTGCTTTTTAATTAAGATCCATATTTCTTTTTCTAAAAGAAGTTTGGAAAATGTTGCTTACAATCTGGCTACCAATTCCTCCATGTTTTGAACCAAATCTGAACTTTCGATCGCTTGGTAGTGGCAGCGGAAGTCGAGGACGAGCTCCAGATTTTCCAGTTGTTGCCGAGACAGGAATCAAGAAGAGCGCAGCCACTTTCACATTGTTGATGCGTTGTGCCAAGCATTCAGCGAGCAATAAGAGCCAACATTAACTAGCAGAAGCCAGAGCTACATTGAAAATAACTTTCAGGTTTTTTCTGAAGGAAAAAATCACCATTGATCCTGATGATCCAAACGCAGCAGAGGAAGATTGCAAACCTGCGACTCAATGTAGTGAAGAATCCAGCGTGCAGAACCTGCGTGGTGGAAGTTGCCAGCCTGAAAGTCACCCAGAAAGATAGTTGTGCGTACATATTGTTTTGGTGTTGTGTGTGCTTTCACATTTCAAAAAGGAGATAAGCATTCACTTTATAAATTACCTCCATTCACCTTTTAATTCATGTTTTAAAGATTTTCATCAAGTTCTTTTAAATGAGAGTTTAAAAGAAATTGAAAAGGGAGTTAAAAGTAATATGAGAAGGTGCTTTTTTTTAGTGGAGAGGTAGTATGCTTTTTTTTCAAATAATTTTTTTTCGGAGTGATAAGTTGAATGTTGAGAGTGTTGAAGTGATTGTGTGGAGTGATAAGGTGATATTCTTTTTGTAATTTTGGAGCGATAAGTGTTTTGTAAATTTGGAGAGGTAAGTGAATATTTAAAAAAAAAAAGGAAGTTCATTGTTGAAGTTAAAATTTTCACTTCTAGAAGGTTGAGTCAGTGTCCATTCAGTTTTTGAAGACAAGTTACTTCAAGAGTGGATTCTCATTGCTTGTGAAATGTCAATGACGATGTTGTGAAGCTGAAAGTTGATGTACTTCAATATTTAATAAAGATATATTTTTTGCGGTGTTGATGTGTCCAAGATCCGCCCGAAATTGAATAAGGGTATCTTAGGTACACCATGCGTATGTTTGTGATGGCGCATGATTCTTGATGTTGCTTATTTTTTGTGTCTAATTTTGACACTATCTTTATAATATGTTACACATAGAGTACACAACAAATTAAACAAATGCATGCACATAATATATTCTCTTCACGCTTATGTAATCAAGCAAACTACAAGCAATCAAGATGCAGCAACACATAATCAAGTTGTCAAAGACGATTCTACATCAACGTCCAATCAAGTTATTGAAGTTGTCATCTACATCAACAACATTTGCATTAATTCAAAAGCAGTTTTTTTGGAAAATGCACTTGCACCATTTTTTTTAAGAATAAGCTCAATACAAAACTATAACTTGTAAATCATAATTTGTAAGTTAGCTTTAATCAAAGTCAAATTGAGTTGAATTGTAAGGGGGCATTCTCAGTTAAAACTGACACCAAAGCTTTAAATTGATAGGAAATCAATTAAGTCAAGTGAGTCCATTGTTTTTAATTGAGTCATTCAAATCATTGTAAGTGTTTCCCTTGGGTGCATTTTCGATAGTATTCGACGCCCTTCTTTTGATCAATCAAGCAAGTGCGTTCAACTCTAAAGCAAGCAAGCGTGCAATTCAAGAAACAATCAAAATAAACATCAAGCGAGAGAATCAAGCAAATACAAAAGCAAGCGAACATGAAGTTAATTGAAGCAAATCAAGCAAGCGTGAAATTGATTAAAGTAAGTTCAAGCGAGTGTGTCAAAGATCAACATGGGTAAAGGAGGAAAACATCTTCAAAGTGAAGAACTGGAGATTAAAGAGTTGAAAGATTGCAATCATGAGTTACAGAACACAATTGAAATATTGGAATGGAAGTTGAAGCAAAATCAAACCTTAATCAATCAAATGACCAGTACATTAGAAGCAGCGAAAGACTTTCAAATTGAGCTCGAAGTGAAAGAAAAACTCATTCATGCACTTCAAATTAAGTTAAGTGAAAAGCAAGATTTACTAGATGCACAATGTGCAAAGAAGACAGATGCAAGTTGTGACACAGAAGACCTCATCACAACAACAAATGAAAGTTGTGATACAAGCGATCTTATTCAGCATATTGATGAAGGTTGCGACACAGATGATCTAATCAAGCAAGTTGATATAAGTTGCGACACAGATGAACTAATCAAACAGGTTGATATAAGTTGTGACACAAGTGATCTCATCCAACCAGTTGTACTACTAAATGATGCAACAAGTAGTACCAAAGATCAAATTGATCAGTTTGATGCAGCATGTCAAACCGATGAACTATTAATGATTGATGCCCAGTGTGATACAACAGATTTAATAAATCAAGGACAGAATGTTAGCAGCAGCAGCAAGTATGAAGAACAACAGCAGGATAGTCTTTCCAAGAAAGTGATCAGACCTTGGGAAGAAATCTCCTTCAACAAAGATCGACATAGCCTAGGATACAACAATAAAAACACTTTGTTTGTTCCAGATTTCTCAAAACCAGTTCATTTTGTAAGTGCTGGTTTTCTAGACAGTGAAGCGAAATGGCCATAAGAAGAGTAAATTCTTTGACCTCCATCCTTGTCACCATCGTGGCAAGAAACATCATTCATCTGAAAGACGCTGCAAGCAAAATCAACCACCCAGAGTGAAGATCAATTACGCATGGATTGATCCTTGGAAGTAGTCATCTACAGTCAAACAGTTATCTGTGTTATTGAAAGATTCAATCTCACATGAAGACAAATTCTACAGTAAAATGAAGATGGTGAAACTTTCCTACACCTAAAGGGGGGGTTCCAAAATCAAATGTCGATTGTCTCTCCTTTCAGCTGACAAAGGGGGGAAAATGATAATAATGGAATTGAAGGTTGTCAGACTAATAGTTTCGACAACAACCACAGGGCATAGTAAACAGTTTTCGACAGAATCAAATCAGCCAGTGGGCGATCATCATCAGCAGCCAGTGGGTGTTCAACATCAAGTAGCCAGTGGGCAGTCATCATCTTCCTTAAAGCAGCCAGTGGGCAGTTTCGACATCAGCAAATTCGCCAGTGGGCGTCATCAACATTTTGTCAGTGGATAAAGGATGTTGATTGAAAAAAAAGGATAGATTGATCCTTTTGCAGCTTGGCACGTGATGGACTCGTCAAGCAAAATTCAGAGATGAATTAGACTTGCATTTGATTCATGTTCTCTTCAGATTGGAGTTTTTTCAGCACCCAACTTTGGCAGTTTTTCACGCAACACTTTTTAAGATCAACAGTTTCAGCACGAGAACTTGGAAGATGGTTCCTGGTTCTTATTTTGGACTTATCATTGAGGGGGGGAATGTTAGCCTCACTCTCATGTGATAAAAACAATTCTAAGTCCAAAATAATTAAATTAATTAAAATCAAGAAAGTTGGATTTAATCCTACCTTTCTAGATTGAATTTATTCCTCATAATTAAGAGTCAGGTTAGGCCTAGTTGGTTGAGAGATTCTCTCCAACTAGTTCGGCTCCTAGATTACTGTTTCGTTGAGAGATTTGCTCAATCATAGTGTCCAAGATAGACGCACTATTTATATGTATCATAAACATTATTTTAATAATGAGAATGTGAGGAATACATTAACGCTAAGGCCTTTTCTGCCATGTCTGGTTTTTTATGTCTCTGATATTTTTATGTGTGTTTATTTTGTTTTTAATTTCCTTTACAAAATCACATAAAGAAGTTGTGAGAGAATGAGTTGCAACATTATAGTGATCAAGAAGTACCATATTGTAGATATTGTAATCACTTTCATGATGAAACCACTTATGCCATTGCAAGAAGAGTCCTCGGTAGTGGAAAGGCAGGAACTAGTAACCAAGTTAATCATTTTGACGATGAAAAGAAAGAAGACAAGCATCTTGTTAAGGAATTAACTCAAATGATCAAAGAAATGCAATCTAGTCAAGCAAGATTGATAGCAGATCACACTGAGAAATGAGTTCCATGGGAAACAGGTTACAGTCAATAAAGGTTACTCAGTATAATCAAAGGATCAGTTTTCAAAACACGATGGATGCCCTAGAGGAAGAGCATGTTAAGGAGCTAAGATCCATAAAAGCAAATCATAAGAAAGAAATAAGTTTTATTCAAGAAAACCATAACAGAATGATAAAGGACCTAGAAGTTAATCAGGTCTCTCTTCAGAACAGGTTATTTGCTGGAGAAGAAAAGCATGTTAAGGAACTGAAAATCATGCAAACTAATCAGATGACCACCATGCAGGACCATTTGATCGCAATAAAAAAAAGCATGCCAAGAAAATCAACGCTATTAAGGATGAACATTCTGACCAAATGAATGCCATTGAGGATAGGCTACAGAGATTGATTAAGAACATAGAGGTTGATCACATACAACAAATGAAAATTATGGAATCAATACATGCTAACGAAATGAAGCCCATAAAAATTGAACAGACCACTCATCAAAGTAAACTACTAAAGATGGAAAAATCACATGTTCAGTCAAAACCAAAGGATCCAGTGCAGGAACCTCCCAGCTCACCAAAGCAGCCTTTATCATATTATAAAGAAGTCTTTGATTCCATTGAGAAATGGTTAAACAAAGATGACCAAGGCAGAAAGGAAACTAAAGGAAATCAGATCGATGATTGAAAAACAAAGAAGAGTAGGTTGTTAGTTTTTGGTAGCATCGAAAGTGCTCTAGCCTTGAAAATTGGTGGAAAGGCTAAGGCACGTGAGTTCTAAAGAACCCAGAAACCGTTTTGTGAAATTCCACCCGAATTGTATTTTATTAAAATAATTAATATTTTTAATGCAGTTCCTAAGTCTAAACTTAAGGAAATTAAATATTAATGAGTATTAATCAAAATATGGGTGAGAATGATGTACAAGGCGAACCAAGTCATGTTTTAATCTTAGCCATTGATTAGAGACTTAATCTCGACTGTTGAAGACTCAACAAGAAAAGTATAAAATGGAGGCTTGGGGTTCATTTGAAAATACAAACAGAGAGAGAGAATTGGTCTAGAGTTCGATTTCTGCGGCTAGGAAGCTGAGAAATTCGAACTAAGTGATCATTCAGCAGCAGAGGGGCGGAGAGAATCAGGAAGGACTTTCCGGAGAATACTAACAGAGAGGTAGAGAGAGCTTGCAGAGAGGCAGCGCAGTAGCTAGGAGAGCCGACGTTGGGCCAGTCTGGGCCCACACAACCTTGACGGAGAGCCAGAAGGGCCAGCGCAAAGCAGAAAAGTTGCCAGTAACTCAGAATCTAAAACTGTCAGGAACAGCCAGAATTGCCAGGAACTGTCGAAACAGCCGAGATAGCTGACGCAGAGGGCAGAGAGGCTGACATAGAACCTGAAAGGCTGATGCAGGGCCAAGTGTAGAAATAGCCAGGCTTGTGCCGGATTAGCTGGAATTCTACTGGGTGAAGTGAGGTAAAACTCACTCAGATTTTCCGCCAGTATTTTCTTTGTAAAGGATTGCTAGATGAGCATCCTAGATTTGTATTCAGATATTTCTCCTACATAATGATAAACCCTCAAAACTGTTGCACCGGTTTTCCCACATTGGGTTTTTTTGGGGACTATTATGTCCAAAAATAAGTGTGTCCTATGTATCTTGTTCTTTGCTCTGTTTTCTGTTTCATTAGATCAAATATTTAATTAGTGTAAGTTACAGAAGTAATTTGCTTTAGTATTCAAAAGAATAACTTGATGAATGTAACTTAAAATCAAGTAGGTGAAGTAGATTCAAATTTGTTGCAATAGGGTGTTGATTTGGGGTAGCATCAGATGTGCTCTAGCCACGAAATTTGGTGGAGGGGTTGGGGCACATGAGATCTCCACTACCGAGAAAGGGTTTGCGCAGATTCTAAACAGTTCAGAAAATATTAAAATAATTAATATTTTTAATGGAGTCCCTAAGTCTAAACTTAGGGAAAATAAAATATTAATGTGTATTAATATGAAATTGTGTAAGAATGGTCCAAAAGACATGGATCAAGCTAGATCTAATCTTAGCTGTTGATTAGGGACTTAATCTCGGTCGTTGATATGTCAACAGGAAAATTATAAGAGGAGGCTTGACGGTCACTTGGAGAACACACCAGAGTGATCAGCCATTCTATTCTCTAAAGCAGGGTTTGCTAAGAGAGATAGAATTAGTGATCAGGAGATGCAGCTAAGGGGCATTTGAGTACAGAGAGACAGAGAGGTAGAGATAGTGTCGGGAGAGCAGCGCGGTAGTCGGGGAGAGTGACACAGAGCCAGCCATGGCTCACGCAGGGCCACGTAGAGGCAGCCAGGAGCTGCGCAGAGCCTCAGAGAGGCCAGTGTTGCTGACGTAGACGGCCAAAGGGCTGACGCAGGGCCTCCTAAAGCTGACGCAAACCCATCCGGAGTGACGCAGGGCCAGTGCTGGCCAGAGAGGAGTTGACGCAGTCCAGAGAGAGGCTGACGTTGGGGTTTCTGGGGCAGATATGTGCTGAGTAGCTGCCGGAAGGTTTATCTAGGGTTTCAGCCAGGAGATTTGTCAGAAACCGAGAGGTATCACTGCCAAGGAAATTCTCTGTTGGGTAGGCCAGTTTCGGCACCCAAATTGTACTCTGATATTGCTTAATAAGAAAACCCTCAGATAGCTGCACCAGTTTTCCCACATTGGGTTTTTCCAAGGACAATAGTCCAAAAATAATGGTGTCATATGGTGTGGTTGTTTATGTTTCCTTTAGTTGTTGATCTGTAAAATGTTGAGCATGCACTAGAGTTTATTTTCAGTATTTACATTGTAAATAACTTGTTAAGTAAAATAACAAGTAGGTAGGAATAAATCAGATAAAGTGCATGGAGGGTTTCTAACTAAGTAAACTTAGAAACTTCAACATGGTATCAGAGCATGATTGCGGATCACAAGAGGACCAAGGACATCAGTGGAGCTAAGCAATAGCAACAGAAGACAGTTGTCTCGAGGTGACAGAAGTTGTTTCTAGCAGAACAGCAACAAGGGAAGGGTGACGCATTGCATGCGTCATCAAGGGTGAGCCGAGAAGAGGCAGCGTAGAGGCTAAGGAAGGCAAAGGGAACCTCAAGCAGAGCCACACAGTAGCTAGGAAGGCTGACGCAGTTGGCTGAGGAGGCCGGGTTGCTGGTGTCGGGATTGCGCAGAGCATAAGAGCTCTCACCTTCAGGTTGTTGGGGTTTAGAAGGCTGTGGGAATATTGTAGAGTGGAGCTGGTGAGGTACTATAGTCAGAACAGTACCTGACAAAGCAGGCCAAGAGGAGCTGCTATCGAGGTTTTCTAGTCGAGGAACCCGGATCAGTGGTGTGGTTGCACAAGACGATCAGAGTAGGGAGCATCTCGACAGCGTCAGAAGATTTCCAGGAGGGAAATCAGGACTCAGAGGGAGTCCAGAAGAGAACTTCCAAACGGGAAGTAGAGACTCAGAAGAGTCGAACAGAGAACTTCCAGGAGGGAAGTAGAGGAGCATCATGGCACTACATGGAGTAAGAGATCAAGATAGACTGGACAGAGCGTTGAACTTCACAGTTTTGATAGACGATGACTGTGCCATGAGTGCACACGCACCACTTGAGTGGAAGTAGGGAGACATCAAGCTGTAGTCAGGCAGACTATAGGTGATGAGGGGCAGGATCCTCGAGGTACCCAGCCTCTTGGATTAGACCTTGCTATGGGAGCCCCGAAGAGGAGTAGCAGGACTGGCTGAGTCGGGTAGAGATGGATGCGGATGGAACAACAAAGAGAGCTACAGTCCAGAGATGGCGCAAGGCTAGCAGGCTGCAGCAGTGCGAGAGGCACGACAGTGTTGCACCAATGCAGGATGGCACAGAGAGGTGTGCAACGGTGCGAGATGCAAGGAGTTGTTGCAACAGCGCAGAGGTCAGAGAGGGAGCACTTGTCAGCGATAGAGGGAGCTTCAGCATCAGTGGGTGTCTCTAGCCCAACAGGGAGGTCAGATTGGGAGATCAGTTACTTACTTCTCAATAACTGAGTTGCAGTGCAGCAGTGGGCAGCACGATGCAGCATGATAAGAGGAGGTGCAGTGTGGATGCAGTGCTGGGAGAAAGGACCAGCAGCAGCACGGATGCAGAGGGAGTTGTCGTACAGATGCAGCAGTGGCAGTCACAGAACCATGGGCAGTAGTACAGGATGTAGCAGTGCAAAGGATGTTGGGCAGGAAGGCCTAGCATCAGCACAGGTACCGATGCCAGATGATCAGAGTAATACTCAATGGGGAGTATTGCTAGAGCACAGTCCTCGCTAAGAGGGAGTGGTGATTTGGGGTAGCATCGGATGTGTTCTAGCCACGAAATTTGGTGGAGAGGTTGGGGCACATGAGATCTCCGATACCCAGAAAGGGTTTGGGCAGATTCTAAACAGTTCAGAAGATATTAAAATAATTAATATTTTTAATGGAGTCCCGAAGTCTAAACTTAGGGAAAATAAAATATTAATGTGTATTAATATGAAACTGTGTTAGAATGGTCCAAAAGACATGGATCAAGCCAGATCTAATCTTAGTCGTTGATTAGGGACTTAATCTCGGCCGGTGATATGTCAACAGTAAAAGTATAAGATGAGGCTTGAGGGTCACTTGGAGAATACACCAGAGTGATCAGTAATTCTATTCTCTAGAGCGAGGTTTTCTAAGAGAGATAGAATTAGTGATCAGGAGATGCAGCAGAGGGGCATTTGAGTACAGCGAGACAGATAGGTAGAGATAGTGCCAGGAGAGCAGCGCAGTAGCCGGGGAGAGTGACACAGAGCTAGCCAGGGCTCACCCAGGGCCACGCAAAGGCAACCGAGAGCTACGCAGAGCCTCAGAGAGGCCAACGTTGCTAACGCAGAGGGCCAGAGGGCTGACGCAGGGCCTCCTAAAGCTGACGCAGACCCATCCGTGGTGAGGCAGGGCTAGTGCTGGGCAGAGAGGGGCTGACACAGTCCAAGGAGAGGCTAACGCTGGGGTTTCTGCGGCAGATTTGTGCTGAGTAGCTGCTGGAAGGTTTATCTGGGGTTTCAGCCAGGAGATTTGTCAGAAACTGAGAGGTATTACTGCTAAGGAAATTCTCTGTTGAGTCAGCCAGTTTCGGCACCCAGACTGGACTTTGATATTGCTTAATAAGAAAACCCTCAGATAGTTGCACCGGTTTTCCTACATTGGGTTTTTCCGAGGACATTAATCCAAAAATAATGGTGTCATGTGGTGCGATTGTTTCTGTTTCCTTTAGTTGCTAATCTGTAATATGTTGAGCATGCACTAGTGTTTATTTTCAGTATTTACATTGTAAATAACTTGTTAAGTAAAATAACAAGCAGGTAGGGATAAATCAAATAAAGTGCATGGAGGGTTTCTAACCAAGTAAACTTAGAAACTTCAACATAGGGGTTCCTTCAAGTCTAGGAATTTTCACATGGTATCAAAGCATTGATTTTGAAACAGGGAGATCATATCCAGTGTTGAGCAGTGAGGCCGACAGCTGCACTTAGCAGTAATTCGAATCCCCTTGAAGGGATTGCGCAGTCCTTGCTGGGAAGGAGATCCGAGGAAATCTCTCTCTAAGTGAGACAACAGAGAGGTAGGATTTCTAGTTCGTGAGTTTGCAGAGGCAGAGGGAGTGATGCAGAGCCTTAGTGCAGTGCTTGAAGGGCATAGTTTCTGTCGAGGCAGAAATCCGCTGGAAAATAACGAAGACGCGTAGAAGGGGAATTTTCTCCTCTGAGAAATTTCCGCCAAAAAGTTCGAATTTCTCACTTGTTGAGCAGCAGAGCAGTGCTAAGCAATGACTAGAGGAGTCAGTTCGACAGTTGGGTGAGATGACATCGCATGAGCTCAGAGATCAGGATAGGTCGAAAGGAGCTTCCAACTATGTCATATGGAAGACCAAAATAATAGTTGTTCTAAAGGAACATGATCTCGAGACCTACGTCAATAGTGTTGTACTTGTTCCTGCTGACAACGATCAAAAGAAGAAGTACAAAGCCAAGCAGGGGAAGGCGAAGAGGCCCATTCTCGATGGAGTTCGAGATCATGTGGTCTCACACTTGCAAGGATTGGATACAGCCCAGGAGATGTGGGAAGTCTTGTCTTCTCTATGTGAAGGCTCTTCCGAACAACAGAAGATGTATTTGGAGCAGAAGTTGCAACAGACTTTTATGCAGAAAAGAGAAGGGGTAACCTCTATCTTCAGCGTCTTCAGGACACTAGAGACCATCTTGCTGCAGCGAGGTCCACTCCTTAGCCAACTGCGATGGTGAGGATAGCCCTGAATGGAGTCTCGGATGAATGGCAAGTTTTTGTCCAAAGCATATTGGGCAAAGAAAAACTACCTTCATGGGAGGAGATGTGGGCAGCGCTTCAACAGGAGTTAAGGAGGGACCTAGTGAAGGTCAACCTCAATGACAGCAGTGGGAGTGGCACAAAGACAAAGGAGGAGGAGGAAAATGCAGCTCTATTATCGAAGGGACAACAGAAGCCAAAGTGAAAGGAGGACATTTCGAAGCTGAAATGTTTCAGTTGTGGCGAGATGGGCCACTATGCATCCCAGTGTCCTTTGAAGAAAAAGGACAAGGATGAGAAACATGATCCTAAGGTTGCTTCAGCAAAGATTGACGAGGATGAGTTTGCCATGAGTGCCCACGCATCTCCAGGAGGGAGATGGGGAGATATTGAGCTCTAGTCGGGAGGACTACATGTGGGCAGGATCTTTTAGGAGTCCACTTCTTGGATCAATTCCTTGCTACAAGAGCCCAAGATTCAGCAGTAGCAAGATGGACTTAGTGTCAGATGATGCAGTACAGTGTTTGGAGGACAGATGCATTAGCTGGGGACCAGAGACTGATCAGCGGATAGCAAAGTTGGCAATAGTGCAGTTGTCACAGTGCAAGAGTCAGCAGCAGCGCAGAAGATTAGAAGGGTCAAAATCAGCAGCAGTCAGATTCCAACATTCATTGTATTACACTGAACACAGTTAAGTTCAGCGAATTTTGGATGTTTTTCAGTTGCTTCTCTCAGCGACTGAGTTGCAATACGGATGCAGTGTTAGCAGTGGCAGTGCTAGCAGCATAGCAGATGCAGCGTTTGAGAGGGAGTTGTACTACAGATGCAGCAGTGGCACTGGCAGTGTCATGGGCAGCAGTACAGTAGCAGCAGCAGCACAGTGTTGGTGGCAGTGGCAGTGCAGAAGGGGATGCTTCAGAAACAGAGCAGCATGCAGGTGGACATTGTTGCTAGAGCACTTTCCTCAGTAAGAGAGAGTGTTATTTTTTGGTAGCATCGGAAGTGCTCTAGCCTTGAAAATTGGTGGATAGGCTAAGGCACATGAGTTCTAAAGAACCTAGAAACCGTTTGGTGAAATTCCACCCAGATTGTATTCAGGGGTTTCAACTAATGTCATGACTAAGAAAGTTATGGATCAATTGAATCTAAGAATCTCTAGGCCTTACCAAAATATTTGCTCTATGGATTCAAAAAAAAATTAAGCCCTCGGTGTGTTCAAAGACTTGCAAGTAGCTTTAGCTAATTACTCATACAAAATAATCACCATGGACATATCTATAATTGATGTGCCTGATATAAGGAGAATGTTTTGATCAAGGAAATTTGCAACAGATTTAGGAGGACACATTCAATTGGATTTATCATATACTACCATTCCTACAGCAGCTAGCGGTATCGTCATATTGTGCAGGGAGGTTGAAAGAAGGAATTGTGTTGAGAATCTAAAAAGGCCAGACAATGAAGAAGATGAACCACAGAGTCATCCTTCATAATACAATGCAGTAGTTGTTGATTTCTTTCAAGTTATCCATCAGTTTCCTTCATCTCATCTGACAAGTAGGAAAGGGAAGAGAAACAAATATAAAGAGACTATGCAGCATGACATTGAGATCCTTCATCAACCAAAAAGGATCAAACTTCAACAGGGAACATCTGACAGGCAACCCATGGATCTATTTACAAGCAAATAGGTGTTCCAGATAGAGCCACACGGATGACATCTAATGCCATAGGGCATCATCCTCTGTATTGTATCTCTAACAATACACTCTTAGATACGATTTTATTTTTGTCATTAGTTAGGTTTCCATATTTTATGTCTTTACGTTTTGATATGTTAGAATAGGTCTTCTCTATTCCACAAGATGTTTTATGAATACATGATGATTTTGATTTTGAGCGGATATCTATTTGATGTACTTTTGTTTTCTTGGATACAGGATTTTAGATTCTCACATTCCTTCAATGAAGAAACGTGTCCCCATGTGGAGCCAGATGTTGACCACACTTTGTCAACAATTTGAGAAAGCAGTGTACAAAGAAGTGGAGAAAATTTTTCAAAGATTAAAGTCATCAATTGCCATCATTCATCATTGTAAACCCAATTTCTGCAAAAATTATTGTAAATGATGCTAGTATGACCATTTAATTATGTAACAACACCTAGGTAAGCCTCTGATTTTGGCAAAGGATTTCATCCTAGGAAGTTTTTTAACCTCCCCGAATTATGTGTATGTAAACACGCATAATCAATGGAATTTTTCTTCCAACTATAACGCCAAAGCTAGTGTGGCATTCCTTGACAACGTCTTAGGTGAGTCCTAGTGTTTATTGAGTCTATGTGTGTTTAGAAATAATTCTAGTGCATGGTCCCTTGTATTCAAAACACCATGGCTAAATTATTTTATTATAAGCACACTTGGTTTCATATTAGATCATATTGTGTCGTAGAATTGGGTAATATCTTGAGGGTCTATGTCTAAAGGTGGTTTCCACTTATAAAGGTTGATATTGTAATTATTTTGATGTAAAAATATTTTAGTGCATGGTCCCTTTGTAATATTCCTAATTAGCCCCAACTAATTGGAATATTCGATTTTGCCAAATTTTGTCTTCTATAGTTATTTTGTAAATAAAAAAAAGTGAGAAAGGGGGACATAACTCACTTTTACAATAAAAGTCACTTTCTAGTAGCACAACGTTGTGACTTAAAGGGAGAGCCAAGGGGGCCAAAAGGGGGACGCAGAAATGGAGCCCACGCAGACACATGGAGGGACTGCGCAGGAGGGGAGGAACACGTGGCAAAAGGGGAATCATGCAGGAGAAGGTGAGCATTGAGATTGAGAGAGGCAGAAGCTATAAAAGAGAGAGGAGCCCCCTCATTTTGATCATTCAGTTATGTGCATTTTGAGCTAGTCGTTTCGACTTCTAAGCACGTTGGCTGTTTAGCTAGTCTGCAGCACTGTTTGGTGCATTCAGTGTCTCCGTTCGGAGATCTCACCCTTAGCCCCGGGGGACTTCGAGTGCCTGCTCAGGCAAGGTATTTCCTTTGGCATTTCAATAGTAGTTTTATCAGCATTCCAGTAGCAGTTTCAGCAGCGTTTTGGAGGCCTGCGCAACACTGGGAAAGGGACACAGTTCTTTCTGGCAGCAGTGTTGGATTGGGGTTTTTGCAGGAGGATTTATGTTGGGTGATTGAGCAGGGGTTCAGCCCTTGCATCTTGGAGGATTTTGGTAGAGTTTCATACAGGGTTCTGGAGGGGTTTCTTCAGTAGCAGCGCAGAGCATTGAGGGACTGCGCAAATCCCCAAGGGGGCAATTTTCGGGGGTCTGCTATTCCAGGAAAGCTTTCTGGATTTTTCTGGGTTTTTGGAGTAGAGCTCGATTCCAGAGATTCAGCATTTTCCGAGGAGGGGAGCAGCCTCAAATCATCATTTGTTTTCTAGCAGCAACAGCAGAACAGCAGCAGCATCCTCGCAGAGAGGCTATTCTTGTTATTTTGAGAGTATTTCTTCACTTGCCTTGTGCAAGTCGAGGTGCCATCTATCTAATCACCTCTTGTACTCATTTTATTGCTCAGTATAATAAAATGGCTTAGCATTTCTCGCTGCATTTCTTGAGTATCTACTTATATTTCTTGTTTACATTATGTTATTTTGTCATTTCTAGGTTATTATATCATCTGCACATATTTGGTTGGAGTTTTGCTGGGGTTTGAGGAATATTTTGGGTTAGGAATATTACAGTGGTATCAGAGCATAGATTTGGCTCAGCCTGTGGAGCTAGCAATCTATGACACCGAGGGAGAAACCCTATATCTGTTTTAGAGGTCGGAGATACAGAGACGTTGGGCGTAGGTTGGAGAATACCTACGGAGAGGAAGACTGTGTTCCGGTGCTGGACACAGAACAAGAGGAGGTTGTGGTGGACGCAGAACAGAGGGAGCCAGTGGTGGACGCAGAGCAAGAGGCTCCAATGGCAGATGATGACGGGAAGATATTTGCGGATATGCTCCTCAAATCAGTGCAGGATCTGTCGAGGCAGATTGAGGTGATAGGGCAGAGATTCACGGCAGTAGAGGCCAAACAGCGTGAGAGCCCACAGGTTTTCCAGGTTCGTGAGGGATCAGGTGCATCCCACCATTTGCCAAAGCAGCGTGATACTACGCAGCAGGTGGCCTCACATGCCCCTACACGCTCTACCATGCCCACTTTCTTAGGAGCAGACACGGGGGCCATAGCCCAACAGAAGGCAGAGCCAGGACACATGGGTGATTATTTTGCAGAGTACCAGGCCTATGGGCAGGAGTTCAGGGAAGCCCTCTCATTTCGTGATTTTGTTCAGCTCCAACGGGATAGTAGACCCCGCGACCATCACAGAGGGTATCGACATTATCATGATGGTGACACCCACCATGCAGCGAGTAGATTCCACTTGCCTACGTTTGATGGCTCATCAAACAGTTCGGCAAGGTCTTGGGTGGAGAAGCTGGACATTGCATTTGGATGGTGAGGCCCAAGATTGGTGGTTTCATGGGATGGTTACATTAGGACACTCCACGGTGACGACATATGTTGAGTTCACCAAGAGATTGATGGAGCGATTTGATCGGAGGAATCCAGAGCAGCATTTTGTTGAGCCGACAAGGCTCAAACAGACAGGGAGCCCAGAGACCTACATTGCAGATTTCTTGAGGGTCTCAGTGATGGTGCCAGATCTATCCATAGCACGGAGGATCTATATGTATGTTGAGGGGTTTGCAGAGCCACTTCGGGGTCTAGTCAGATCCGCTAGACCGACCGCCCTTTAGGATGCTATCAACAGGCCCCGAGACCTACAGAATGTCTTACCCAGGACCCGGACACCTTACCCCCAGAGACAGACTTTCCAGTCTAAGGGGAACGATGTGAGGATTCCACCTCCAAAGGGGAATCCAGGATGAGTGCAGATTGACGATGATGTCAAGAGGGAGCTTCAAATGTCAGAAGCCATGGGCACCAGGACATAGATGTGCTGCTGGCAAGGCACATTTCATTGAGGTTTTCTCTGAAAGTAGTGGAGAAGAGGATGATGGGGATGGTGTGGAGGCAGGAGATAGCCATGATGGACAGGGACCTTTGCCACCTCCACCGCCAGCCGCAGGTGGTGCATCTTTTGCACCCACCGGAGGAGCCCTTGCCGCATTACGAGGAGTTCCCAAGTATCTGACGCTACGCGTGCGAGGGACGAGACGTGGCCAGCGAGACGGTGGGGCGACCCACAACTTCATCGATGCACAGATGGTTGAGCGGAGAGGCATACAGACAGAGAGCTTCGATGGGTATTCAGTGTTGGTCCCAGGAGATCAGACCATGACGTGTGCTCGATATGTTCCAGAGCTTTCAGTGACAATGGGCACCTACACATTAACTAACCACTTTTTCGTGGTCGATATTTTTGGACACCAACATGATACTCAGTGTTCAATGGCTCATCACTCTAGGGAAGGTCACGACGGATTGGAAGACCCTAGAGATGGAGTGGGATGATGAGAAGACAGGGAGGCATGAGAAGATACGGGGACAGCATATGTATCCACCTCAGACTATTTTAGCTCATCGGATGGAGGCAGTCTTCCAGAAGGGAGACATAGAGTGGGCAGTAGAGCTGCGTGCATCAGAGGCAAGGACTACAGGGCAGACAGTGCACCCGGAGATACAGTCCATCCTTGACCGGTATGCCATAGTATTTGGGGAGATTTCGCTGGATCAACCACCGGACCATGGGTTTGAGCACACTATTGAGCTTGAGCAGGGCATACAGGCAGTGATTACTACCCCTTATAGGCATCCCAAGGCCTATCAGGACGAGATAGAGCGGGCCACTCAAGAGTTGTTGGCTCTTGGGCACATCCGACCGAGCACGAGTCCTTTTGCTTCTTCTGTGGTGTTGGCGAAGAAGAACGACGGTACATTGAGGATGTTCATTGACTACAGGGCCCTGAACAAGAGGACACTGAAGAACAAGTACCCCATACCCAGGATCGATGAGTTGATGAATGAGTTGAGAGGAGCACGGTTCTTCTCAAAGATTGATTTGAGATCAGGGTACCATCAGATTCGCGTGAGGGAGCAGGACATTCCCAAGACCACCTTCAGAGGTCACTATGGGCACTTTAGTTTTTGGTGATGCCCTTCGGGCTAACCAACGCCCCAGCTACATTCCAGTCTTGCATGAATCACATCTTCCATAGTCACTTGAGGAAGTTTGTGTTGGTGTTCTTTGATGATATACTCATTTACAATAGGACGTGGGAGGAGCATCTCCAGCATATTGAGACAGTATTACACATCTTGGAGGAGCAGCAATTCTATGCCAAGCTCTCCAAATGTGAGTTCAGGTTGACAGATATGTTATACTTGGGACACATCATTGGAGTGGACGGAGTGAGGGTCCATGAGGAGAAGATTAGGGCCATCAGAAATTGGCCGGAGCCGAGAAACGTGACGGAACTTCGAGGATTCATTGGCATTTGTACTTACAACCGAAAGTTCGTCAAAGGTTTCTCACGGCTTGCTGCACCCCTAACAGATTTGACGAGGAATGGGGCATTCAGTTGGTGGGATACAGCACAGCGAGCCTTTGACAGGCTCAAGGAGGTTATGAGCAGCTGCCCAGTGCTTGCATTGCCAGATTTTACGCAACCATCTGTTTTGGAATGTGATGCGTCGGAAGAGGGGATCGGCGCAGTATTGATGCAGGGAGGTCACCCTATAGCCTTTGAGAGCCGGAAGCTCCTTCCGCACGAGAGGTTGTATTCTATATACAACAAGGAGATGTTGGCCATCATGCATGCATTGGCTAAGTACCGGTAGTATTTGGTAGGGAACAGGTTCAGGGTGAGGACTGATCACAACAGCCTCAAGTTCTTTTTGGAGCAGAAGTAGTTGCAGGAGAGGTAGCAGAAGTGTATGAGTAAGATCCAAGCATATGACTTTGACATTAAGTATGTCAAGGGTAAGAACAACGTGGTAGCAGATGCCCTTTCACGTAGACCAGCCACGTTGTCTCTTATGAGCTTGGATACCGACTGGAGGGCTCGACTCTTAGTAGAGTACTCCAAGGACAGGTTTGCATGTGAGATTCTGGACGGGAAGTGGCAGATGACAGGTTCAGGGTGATCGATGAGATCATCTATTATAGGGATCGGATCTTGACTGAGGGGTCTCAGCTCAAGAAGAAGATACTCCAGGCATCACATGATTCACCATTCGCATGCCATCAGGGGTTTACCAAAACCTACAGGGCCATTAGAGAGAGGTTCTCCTAGAAGGGCCTCAAGGAGGACGTACTCCGGCATATCAAGGAGTGCGATGTTTGCCAGTGGAACAAGGGAGAGATAAGCCATCCCGCGGGTTTATTGCAGCCGCTACCCATTCCGGAGGGGAAATGCTCTCCCGGAGGGGAAATGGGAGAGCATTTTGATGGACTTCATCACAGGATTGACCACAGTACAGGGCAAGGATTGTATCTTTGTCGTCGTTGACCGACTGACAAAGTACGCACATTTCTTTGCCATATCCGCACACTACACAGCAGCACAGGTGGCCGAACTGTTCTTCAAGGAGATCTTCAGGTTACATGGTCTTCCTAAGACCATCGTTAGTGACAGGGACAGTCGTTTCATGGGCGGGCTTTGGCAAGAGCTTTTCCAGTTGGTGAGGACGGAGTTGACTCCAAGTACTAGTTATCACACACAGATGGATGGGCAGACAAAGATAGTTAACAAGTGGCTGGAGGGCTACTTGCGTAACTATGTCAGTGGGCAGCAGCGAGCATGGCTGAAGTGGCTGCATCTGGGGGAGTATTGCTACAATACTTCACATCACATATCCATTGGTATGTCACCATTCTATGCCTTATATGGATATCATCCTTTATCTTTTGTTGACGTGATGTTTGGTGATAGCAGGGCTCTTAGAGCCAAGATTTGGATCCAAGAGAGTCAAGATATCCTCCGAGCTCTCAAGGATAACATGGCTACAGCGCAGAACCAGCAAAAGTTGTATGCCGATAGGGGTCGGGTAGAGAGGCAATTCGAGGTAGGGGACATGGTCTACCTACGATTACAGCCATACCGACAGTCGTCACTAAAGCAGAAGGGGGCTGAAAAGCTCAAGCCCCGCTTTTATGGGCCATACAGGGTGATACGCAGGATTGGACAGGTTGCATATGAGTTGGAGCTACCCCAAGGCAGCAAGATTCATAACATTTTTCATGTATCATGTCTGAAAAAGGCATTGGGGCAGCAAGTAACAGTGACAGATGAGCTACCACCTATGGATGATGAGGGGCATTTGGTATTGCAGCCGGAGGCTATCATTGATACCAGGGAGAGGCAGTTGCGGAGCAGGACGGTCCAGGAATTCTTGGTGAGGTGGAAGAATTTGCTGGATGAGGATGCCACTTGGGAGAATGAGAAGATCTTACAGCATCCATCACTTCAATTGCTTGAGGACAAGCAACATTTTAACAGGGGAAACTGTAATATTCCTAATTAGCCCCAGCTAATTAGAATATTCGATTTTGCCAAATTTTGCCTTCTATAGTTATTTTGTAAATAAAAAAAGTGAGAAAGGGGGACATAACTCACTTTTAGACTAAAAGTCACTTCCTAGTAGCACAACGTTGTGACTTAAAGGGAGAGCCAAGGGGGCCAAAAGGGGGACACAGAAATGGATCCCATATAGACACATGGAGGGATTGCGCAGGAGGGGAGGAACACGTGGCAAAAGGGGAATCACGCAGGAGAAGCTGAGCATTGGGATTGAGAGAGGCAAAAGCTATAAAAGCGAGAGGAGCCCCCTCATTTTGATCATTCAGTTATGTGCATTTTGAGCTAGTCGTGTCGACTTCTGAGCACGCTGGCTGTTTAGCTAGTCTGCAGCATTGTTTCGTACATTGAGTGTCTCCGTTCGGAGATCTCACCCTTAGCCCCGGGGGACTTCGAGTGCCTGCTCAGGCGAGGTATTTCCTTTGGCATTTCAACAATAGTTTTATCAGCATTCCAGTAGCAGTTTCAGCAGCGTTTTGGAGGCCTGCGCAACACTGGGAGAGGGACATAGTTATTTCTGGCAGCAGTGTTGGATTGGGGTTTTTGCAGGAGGATTTATGCTGGGTGATTGAGCAGGGGATCAGCCCTTACATCTTGGAGGAATTTGGTAGAGTTTCAGGCAGGGTTCTAGAGGGTTTTCTTCAGTAGCAGTGCAGAGCATTGAGGGACTGCGCAGATCCCCAATGGGGCGATTTTCGAGGGTTGGCTATTCCAGGAAAGCTTTCTAGATTTTTCTGGGTTTTTGGAGTAGAGCCCGATTCCAGAGTTTCAGACTTTTCCGACGAGGGGAGCAGCCCCAAATCATCATTTGTTTTCTAGCAGCAACATCCACGCAGAGAGGCTATTCTTGTTATTCTGAAAGTATTTCTTCACTTGCCTAGTGCAAGTCGAGGTGCCATCTATCTGATCACCTCTTGTACTCATTTTATTGCTTAGTATAATAAAATGGCTTAGCATTTCTCACTGCATTTTTTGAGTATCTGCTTATATTTCTTGTTTACATTATTATATGATGTACCACTGTTATTTTGTCATTTCTCGGTTATTATATCATATGCACATATTTGGTTGGAGTTTTGTTGGGGTTTGAGGAATATTTTGGGTTAGGAATATTACACCCTTGCAATCAGAAACCATGGCAAAAATATTTGAGGGTGGAAAAATAATTAAATCCCCTCTAGAGTCAATTAATTAATTTTTCTAGCAAAATTAAATAAAAATCCTAAGTCAGAAAATTAATTAATTTTGAGTTAAAAATAATTATAGAGAAATTAATTTCTCTCCAAGTGGAAAATAATAAAAAAATCGTGGGTCAAAAAGAAGTCAAATTTTGGAGGTCCTCCACCAAGGGAAAAATGGATATTTTAAGAAAATTTGAGCCCTTGGACCTTGGTGGTTAAGTCAAAGTCAATTTTTTGAGGAAATTAATCCAAAATATTAATTTTTGGATTAATAAAAAATGGTTTTTAAGAGAAATTCGAATTTTTCCTCAAAAATAAAAAATCGACGATGGAGATTAAAAGATGATCAAGTTATTTTCAACGGTTGAGATTATTTTGACAAGGATCAAGCCAACTAGCCGTTATTTTCCACTTGGAGGGGTTTTCTCTATATAAGGAAGTCATTTAGCTTCTATTTCCCATTTTTGGATGAGGTGATTTTGTAACGCATGTACTAAGCTTCTGCTCTGCTAGAAACATTTTTCTCATAATACAATGTTAAAATTGGCAACCAGGGCAAAACTTCATGTGGGTCATCTTATTCATGGCTGATAATATTTTTATTAGATTCCTCTCGTCGAGAGGTGTAGGATTGATATAAAGATCATCCAATTCTGATAAGTATTCATGGAGATATAAATTTATTTTGATTATGGAATTATTATCAAGCCGACTTACAACTCATGTAGGCTCAGAAGCCCAACAGTCGCATCTATTCACCCACCAACGTTGTGTATAAATATAAGAGGACTTTTCCTCATTTAGACTCACTCATCTCATCACATCTCTCTCTCTCTGTACTGCGCGGATATGAGTCTCTTCTCTACTACGCTGAAATGGGTCTCTCTCTCTCACACATGTGAAGCCGGAAGCTGTTGAATTTGAAGCTGCAACTGCAGAAGTAAAGATTGACTTGCGTGGCCTAGAAGATCTCCTCTTTGGAACTGCGCTGTAGGTTCATCTGAACCTCCCTTGAAAGCCGCAACTTTTGGTGGTGGAATGAAGTCAATCCGACGAACAGTTTGCAAGATATCGACTGCCCTAGTTTGAAGCCGGAAACTGCTGAAACTGAAGCTACAACTGCAGAAGTAAAGATTGACTTGCGTGGCCTAGAAGATGTCCTCTTTGGAACTGCGTTGTAGGTTCATCTGAACCTCCTTTGAAAGCCGCAACTTTTGGTGGTGGAATGAAGTCAATCCGACGAACGGTTTGCAAGATATCGACTGCCCTAGTTTGAAGCCGGAAACTGCTGAAACTGACGCTGCAACTGCAGAAGTAAAGATTGACTTGCGTGGCCTAGAAGATCTCCTCATCTGAACTGTGTTGTAGGTTCATCTGAACCTCCTCTGGAAGCCGAAACTTTTGGTGGTGGAATGAAGTCAATCCGACTGTCGGTTTGTGAGATATGGTCTGCCCTAGTTTGATAATGAAGCCGCTAATGCTGATGTTGTTGATCTAGGGTTTGCTACTGCTGACATGAATCAGATTTATTGTACTATTTCTCTCTGCTGAATTATTGAAGATAAAAGAAGATTTGATCAAAGGATTTCCCCACACATTGTGGGGTTTGTCCCTGGCTAGCCGCCACATCTTGTGTCTCTTGTCTTGGCTTGTTTTCTGTCAATCGTTTAATGTTCTATCTGCACTTTACTTTATGTACATGTGATTGCTAATCGGTGGAATATAATAAGAAAAAGAAGTAAACTGTTATAAGCATAGAACATACCATAACTTAACATGGTATCGGAGCTGAGGTGAAGACAAAGCCCGAGCAAGAGCAAGAGCAATCATTGAAGAGAAGATTGGCAAGGCTATCCTACAAGAACTATGGGGTCCTCAACACTGTTTCCTGCCGAAGACAAGCTCCGTGAGAAAGCTGACTATCACGGATGGAAGATGTCTATCGATCTAACCCTTGAAGATCAAGGAGTGCTGGACCATGTAAGAGGCAATATTGTTGAGCCTTCATCAAATGCATATGTTGCTGCCTGGAACAAATGGAAAAATGGAGAAGTCAAAACAAAGAAGATCATCCGGGACTCTATCGACAAGCACTTGGTGGCCTACATCTCTGATCTAGACATCTCCAAGGAAATCTACGATACACTGGTGAGTTTATTTAAAGTTAATGATGCAAATCAAGTTTGTTTCTTAGAAATAAGCTGAGGGAAATCAAGAAGGGTAAAGATGAAAGTATGCAAGCATACTTCTTAAGAATCACCGAGATCAAGAACGATCTCCTATCTATTGGGGAAACTATTACTCACAGAGAAATGGCACTCACAACTCTCGGAGGATTACCATCTGAATGGTATGTGTTCAGGACTACTCTTCTGAACAATAATGTAATTCCTAGTTTCGAGGAATTAATGGCTAGATGCATTCAAGAAGAAACAAGGGAAGAAGTGCAAGAAATGCCCATGCCTAAAGGTCCTCCTGCTACCTTTTCTTCTCATGCAAAGAAAAGAAATAATTCTGGGACTAAATCAAAAGGAAAGGCTGGACCTAAGGCTAGAAGAAAATGACGATGTTACATTTGCGATAAAGCAAGTCACTATGTATGAGATCATGAGCATCATGATGAATGAGATCATGGACATAAAGGGCAACATGAGATCATGGACATATAGGATAGCATGATGATGATGCACACTAGTTTGAGCAGCATTATGATGGATAAAATCATGGACATAGGCAGCATGATGATAATCATGATTAGAGAAGCATGGTACAGTATGCAGTGGTGCAACTCGAAATCCCTCTAATGGCAATCAAAGGAATGACAAATTCAACAGCAAAGGTAAGAGGAGAGCTGGGAATCAAGGAAGAGGACAAGCATTCAAGAAGGCTAGAAATTCTAGGATGTATTAAATGCACCTGACCTCAAAAGGAACCTAGTGTCCATCTTGGCAATGGAAGGCAAAGGCTACAAGGTAACCTTCAGCAATGGCAAGGTATGTATATGGAAAAATAATGTTAAAGATGCCTTTACTCTTGGGTTTAGTGTTGATTCATTATATCAGGTCGATGGAAGTCTGCTAGGTGTCATGTCTTGTGACACAACTCTTTAGTCCGAACTTTGGCATCGGAGGTTTGCCCACCTTCATTACAAAGCTCTACCCGATGTAAGACATATGGTAACAGGGATGCCCGAATTCCAAGTAGAGAAAGAAAGTGTATGTCCGGGATGTGCCAAAGGAAAGCTCAAAAATGGGACCATTCCCCTCAAGCCAAAGCAAGACCTTCAATATATTACAACTGGTTTACTCAGGCATACCTGAGGTTGGCATTAAGAGGGAGACTACTACACCATATACTCCTGAACAAAATGGTGTGGCAGAAAGGAAGAACCGCTCAATTATGGAAGCTGTCCGGGCCATGCTACATAATCAAAGTCTTCCTAAGTTTCTATGGGCTGAAGCTGCAAACACTGCCGTATATGTACAAAATCGATGCCCTCATCAAGCATTGGGTTCTGTTGTGCTCTACAACAACCCCCCATTTCATATCATCTTTACTTATAAATATTAACGTATGAAATGGGTCCCTTGAAAATTTAATTGGTATCAATATTTTTATTGTTCAAAAGAGGTCCGATAATCAAAGGAATTCATTTCATAAAACCCTTTTTGAAAAGACCCTAAAAAAGAAGGCAAATCTTTGTCATTGCGATAAAGCGATCGCAAGATCGCATATCGCAATGACATAAGAAATATAAATAAGCGGCACATTGATTACCCCCGATGCGATATCGCAATCGGCGATCGGCAACACTTCATACACATCTTAAAAAACACACATAACATAAGCCCCGACGCGATCGGATATCGGCGATACTTCATATGCGGTCAAGGCAGTTTAAGTCATTTACTCCGATCCGATGCGATTGCGCAATCGGCAGTCGGGAACATCCCATGCACATTAATAAGGCGCTTAGGTCTTACCCCCGATGCGATGCGATATCGGCGATCGGGAAATCGGCAATTCACTCTAAATGCACCTTGTCATATTTCTTCGCGCTAATCCGATGCGACGTCGCAATCGGCGTTCGGAGGATCCTATGCTTATGATTATATAATGCCCATTCTCCCCATGCGATGCGATATCGCTATCGGCGATCAGAATTTCAAAAGGTATAGCTTGAAGATCTAAAAGTGTTATTGATTTCCGATCAATAAAGCGCGGATTTCGAAAAAACCGTTAAATGGAGGGATAAGGTGATGTATTCATATTTAAAGGTTTGCCCCTTCGATTAACGATCACCTGCGCTCAACCGCCAAAATATCTATTGCACGCTTAAGCGAGTCATTCAACCGGATAATGGTGTAATAAGCATTTAAGGAGTAGCAGGCCTTAAACGGCCATTTAATATATCTGCAATATCTGCCCATTGATTGGATCCGCAGCCATTTTTGAGAATTAATCTCTCAGCACGCTTCAATTGATATATCTTTCCCACCATGAGTCCTCATCATTATATTTCTATGTTACGGTTTTTCTTGCCTTTGTGCAGGATTCATCTTCTAACAGAAGCCTGAGCATGATGGGAAAGAAATCTAAGAAGACCGCGGGTTTCGCTGCTTCATCAGTTGCAGGACACGCTGCCACAGATAAAAAGAAGGGCTTAATATCGGATACTACATGCACGGGCCTTACTAGAGCTACATGGCAACGCACATATAATTTGATTGAAGCCGAACAACCAGAGAAGGCAGTGACAGAAGCTACTGCGTATCCTACTCGCAAATTTGAGTCCACTCTCAAAGACTTAGCCGACTCTTTCCTTCACAGGATAGCAGCCAGAGAACAGATTCTCCCCTACACAGATGTCGTGCGATGGGCAATTGAGGAAATTCCAATCCTCGACAGAACTCTTTGCACCAGAGATGGAAGGATTTTTGGATCGTTCAAGCCAGAACATCTTAGGCAAATGTATCATTTGCCTGAGCCAGAGAAAGTCTATAACAAGACGTTCCTGGAGAAATTTGCAGCTGATAATGAAGTAGAATCCGAACCCATCCGGGATCGGAGGCAGAATCCAACCAAACACAAGCACGAGTCTTCCGGTAAATACTCAGTCGATTCTTTGGCTTCTCCCTATTGTTATGCGGGGATAATGATGTGTAGGCTATGGGGATTACATGACTCTGCTAATTTTACCATAGAGATGGTTTCTCTAATGGAAGCAGCAGTAAACAGCATAATTATGGATTGGGCTACTATTCTCTCTGATAAGTTAGTCGTAGCTGTTCGTGATTTTAGAAAAGGTTCTGTTGTTACTGAAAGGAAAATTCCCCCGTTTTATTACAGTGCATACATTTTAGATACGTTATGTTTTAATTCTGAGTTTCCCGTCCTTGGTTGGAGGTGGACTGCCCAAGACCCCTCACCCATTCATATATACCACCAGAAATTGTGGAAATCCTCTTACAAGGACCATTTGTATCAAATCTGCAATGGCTTTATGGTTCCCATTCATTATTCTATTTTTGATAAGCCCATTCCCAGGATCTCCTACCTAGCTTCCTTTGATTTGCCGATGGTAGCAAGTTGGTTTGGAGAAGAAAGATTTACCTACATTAGAGTTTTTGGTAGCCAAGCCAATCCGAATGTTCTCCCTTTGTATATTCCAGATAAACTGCTAGCAAGAGAGGTCTTCTATCAAATTATGGCAGAGAGTACTACACAGACTCTCAAGAAAGAAAAGAAGAGGGGCTGGCCCTCTTTTCCCTTGAGAATTGGTGTATATACTCTGCATGATCTCAAACACGCAGAAAAGGAAGCCATAAAGATGCAGTCTTTAACCCTGGCCACTATCCCGAATAGGCTATATGATCCAAGCAAACACGCCTATGCTGCATTAGAACAGGCCAAATTAACCAAATTTGACCATCAAGAAGATTGGTTTGATGACCTATTTGTTTCAAACGAAACAATAGGTCAAGCTAGAGAACTTGCTCGATTAAAATATAATGATCAAGGGGTAACTGAGTTCAATAAACTTAGGGAGCAGAGGTTGCAAACTCTGCCTCTAGATTTACTGGCAACAACCCCAGCGACAACTTCAAGCGAGTCTGGTCGGCAACAGTCAAGCCAGCCTCCTGTTATAACGAAAGATCAAAAGAAACAACAGGAGGAAAATCAGAAGAAGCAACAGGCAGAAATGCAGAAAAAAGAACAAGTGGAAAGGCAAAAGAAAGAGGTAGAGGAACAGCAGAAGAGGGAACAAGAAGAGAAACAGAAAAAAGAACTAGCAGATAGGCAGAAAAGGGAACAAGAAGAACAGCAGAAGAGAGAACAAGAAGAACAGCAGAGGAAAGAGCAGGAGAAAGAGCAGCAGAAGCAAACCACCGATGTCAATGTAGACACTACCATAGACCCCAAACTATTTCAAGAATGGCAGCAATTTCATTCCATCATCAGTGGATTGGAATGTTCAAAAGATGGGGACACTTCTAAGACAAATGATACGCAGGACATCACTTCTCCTCAGGTTCTAAGTGGAACCAGCGGCCCACCCATTTCCCAAGATGTTGAGGTAATTCCTAAAGACCCTTCCGATCAAATTGTCCTCCAAGTGGAAGATATTCCTCCCTTGGATGTTTTCTACAGCCCAAGGCATAGAGCAGTTGTGAAGCGATCAAGGAAAAGACGAAGGATTGATCAACCTTCTACCTTTCCAGAACAAACAGTCACGGGTAATGTAGTATGGAAGGAGGAATTGGACCCCTCCGATGACCTAACAAAGCTGTCACAGTATGCAGGTGCCTATTCTGCAGCAACTATCGACAAGGCATCGGAGGTAAGTCTTCTATTGAAGACTAAGGACCAAGATATTTTTGCATTACAGGCAGAGGTGACCGAGGCAAAACAGAGGGCAGCGCAAGCAGAGGAGCAGTTGCTGGTACAACGACAAATGAATGATCAATTAACCCAGCAATTGCAAGAAGAAAGGCAGAGGATCGACCAAAGTGCGATCCAGAAACAAAAGGAGTTATCGAAGGCATTGGCACAGTTGAGGACAGCAAATGAGCTGATGATAAAAACGAAGGACGAGCAAATAGCTCAATTATCGTCACGGCTCGAAGTCATAAAAGGCACCCAAAAGGTGGAGGAATTCAGAACAGAGGCATTGCAAATAAACAATGCTTTAATATCACAGATTAGACTCCTATGTAATCAACTCATTGAGGCAGAACCATTATGCGAGCTAACAACATCCATTAATCAGCAGGTAGATAAGGCCAGGAATGAGTTGGACCAGGCCGATGAGCTCATAAGTGGATATCTTGACTGGCAAGATTCTGATGTGGGAAAAGCAGCGAAGTTGCCTAGAATCCAAGAAACTTATAAGGACATACTCTTTATAGAATGGCACACTCAAATGATGAAAGCAGAAAGGGCGGCTTCAAGATGCAAATCCACTGCAAGCAATATGATTGATCTAGTCAACAACACCCTCTCCCTGGCAAATATGATCTCCCAGTGTACACCTGGAAGAATAACAACGGCAAATGTAATTGAGCAGACAAGTTATCCTGACTTAGAGGAGAAGGGGAGATTAATCGCTGGGGTTAATACTTTGACTTTCGATGCATATTGGCTCTTTCTGATCAAGCCACACACACAAAGGTCTGCCCTCAAGTGTTTAACTGATGCACTCGGGTGTATAATTCCCGATATTCAAGATGCCACATACGCTGCTCAGCTCAGTTCGCGCCTCAACAAACCGCCTGAAGTAGAGCCAATGCTGGCGATAAGTCAGCTCAGGTTTAAAGGCAAAGAGCCTACCTGATGAATCATTGCCGTCGATTGCCAGATCGCTCCAAGAAATAGGATCAATATTCATTGATACCAATTATGTAGGATTTCTGTTTATTAGATATTTAGATTAGCTTAGTATTTATAGACCCTTTCATTGTTTTGGAAAGGGTCGTAAAATTTTGTAATAGACTTAAAAGACTGAAGTTTGCACTATTGTGCTTCAGCCTATATTCTTTTATGAAACTCGACCAATCGTTCTCAATTTGACAAGAAAGTTTCTTTATACAATTGCGCACTACTGTCTTTTGTTGGGGATGTTTTCTGAGTTGAAGGAAGAACTGTGACATAGCGATTGATATACGGGAGTGTTAATCAGCATATATGGTACTATTATCTGTATCTGTACTCATTCCTTTTGTATGAATTGTTGTGTAATTATTCTTGCTATTGTTGAATACATGTATGTGCTGTAACAGCAAATCTCTATCTCATTCCACTATTGGATGTATTGCGATATGCCTTTTTCTTTAATCATGCATGTAACAATGATATAAATAATGAAGTGTAGTAATTTCGCTGTTATCGCTTTGCGTAACTATTTATGCACAGCAGTCTTGAATGATTTAATATCTATGTTTTAGAGATGGAGTCATCTATATGCCTGTCTTAAAAGCACAGACCATCAAACGCTACGCTTTAGAAAATCGATAAGTTCCCGGGATAGATCATAGTTATTATATTTTATTGATAGTTTTAGTTATTCGTTTATCGCCAGCATATTCTATAAGCCATTCATCCATCCCGTCTACCTATAATTTTTGGGAAACTGGTCCCATTATCCCCAGTCGGAGCCACTATTCCAAACGGAAAAGGAGCTGTATCAAGGTCCGGACCGGGTGGTTTCCCCTATGTTGTTGCAGCGATTTTCGAGGCTTCAACATAATTGGCGCTAGAAGGAGGGCCATCAACTGTGAATGGCACATAAGTCCAAACCTATAAGCCATTCTAAGAGTAATTCTCCCTCCGAATCCCCTCGACCTTCCCATTTGCACACTGGTTCGCCGGTATCCAAACAAGGAGAAGGGGAATCAACTACCACTGCTCAAACCCATCATACCCCAGAACAATTAAGTCTTGAATCACCTGAAGTCCAGTCTCTAATCCATAAACTTCAGAGCTTCTCGATTTCACCACAGAAATCTGAGGTATCAGAAAGCAGTGCGACTTCGCAGTTCAATCTAACTCATCCTCTCACCAGACTTCAGAGCGAAAAACTCGGTATTAAACCCACTGAGTTCCCTTTACCCAAAAGGAAAAAGGCAAAGAAAATTACTGAAGGATCTGATAGTAAAGAGCTTTCATCCACGTCCTCCATTGCATCTTCATCTCTGCAAAGTCAACCATCCACTCCCCCATTACAAATTGTCGTTCACCAGGGATTAGGAGCCTCAACATCCCAACCTGTTCACTCCTCATCATTAATCCCTTCCCATACATCTGGAATTCCAACGGTAGTATCAACCACTGTCGCTATTATAATGGCAGACCCATGGACTAGGCCAAGTGCAGTCAACATGCCTGCACCATTGCATGATCTACCAGATGCTCCTGAAAAATGGCTGCCTAAATTTAACCCAGATGACGGGACCCAGGCTGAAGAGCACATTAATAATTTTATGTTAGCAGTTAACCTAAAAGGAGTGACAGAACAAGATGTTCTTGTAAGACTCTTCTCCTACACCTTACAAGGATCAGCAGGATCCTGGTATTTTTCCTTACCCTCTGGTTCAATTACCAGTTGGAACACATGCCAAGAGCAGTTTCTTACCAAATATGGAGATGATAGGTCCTTAGCTACTTTAATAAACGACCTCTCCAATCTGAGAATAGAGCATAGGGAACCAATAAAGGAGTTTAATGCCAGATTTAATAAACTCCTGAATAAAATCCCTACAGCTTCCAAACCAAGTGAACAAATTCGAAGCGAATGGTATATTACCGCCCTACCTGCCAACATAGCCATTTTTGTGGACAGGGCTAGGAAACCTACCTTAGCTGAAAACATGAGAGAAGCACTTGTTGTGGAAAAGCGCATCAATGCTCTAGAGAAGAAAGCTGCTCTGGAAGATAGAAAAGCTAAAAAAGTCTCATTTAAAGAGGATTCCAAGAAGAAAACCCCAAAGGACCCGTACGACATGGAGGGTTTACAAAAAGTCCTGAAAACATTGTCTAATGAAATGGTCGAAATAAAGAAACAGGTGGCCGAAACCTCAAACAAAAGACCATTTAGGACTTTTAAGAAAACTGAAACAAAGCCGCCAAATGTTATATCTAACGCAGATTCAGAGCAAGAAGAAGAAGAAGAGGAAACAACCTCACAAACCGATGATGAGGAAGAAGTAGCTGAATGCCACGGAATGTGGGATTTTATACTCCCAAACTCTGATACCGAGAATGAAGAAGAAGCCTTTCCGGTTACTACAAGAAGTAAAAGTACTTCTGAACCTGCCCAGGCAACTTCAAAGAAAAGGAGTGCAGGTGCTACCACAACAAAGGAAAAAGTTCTCCCAAAGAAGTCACCTGTAGTAGTTCCCCAAAACCAGCCTTCAACTTCTAATTCTCCTTCAACATCCAAAACATTAGTGGTATCCGATTCAATGGAATATAATATTGTTGATGACATGAAGAAAACTAAGGCAAACATAACTATGTTTGAGCTTAGTAAATTAAAGCATCAGCAAAAATTACTTCTTAAAGAATTGAATGTTGTTCCCTCTATTCCCCTTCCCAGTGCAAAAGCTGCTAATGATTCAGGCCAACCTCCTCCAGGTATGGTTGAAGCTACCGATTCAGTACTAATTGGAGATAGATCCAATTCTCATACTCCACCCTTCCTGCTGACCTATGAGATTTATAACAGAAACCTGCACAACTGTCTAATTGATTCAGGGGCATCATCCAACATAATGCCAGCTTCAGTTTGCTCTAAACTGAACATTGAACCCCAGAAGTCTGCTATTCATATTGTACAGTTGGACAGGACCAAAGTACAGGTTGTGGGAGAAATTAATTCCGTAACTATCAGGTTGTCTGCCGATCCCAGGATTGTACAAAGGATTGATATCTTAATTGCTGACATACCTGAATTCTACGGTTTAATTTTGAGCAGAGATTGGTCCGAAAAATTGCATGGGTATATTTCCACAGATTGGTCACATATGTGGCTTCCCTACAAGGGAAAGCCAAATCAAATAAGGATCGATCGAGAGAATCATATGACCCACACAGTCACTGAATTTGAGCAAGAAAACCAACCTGTAGCGTTCAACAACAACATTTTGGGGAACTATTCATCAGAGTCATTCTTTGGCAACTTTGTTGCCCAACCATCTCCTTTTTCAGTTAATCATTTTACATCTCAGATTGAAAATTTTTCACAAACTAATAAGTCCAGATGTTTTAATGATGCTGAGGAAAATGTAAATATTTTTGTTAATACTCCTTCATTTTGGTCTTTATATTTTGATGGCTCTAAGTCCAGGGAGGGCTCAGGAGCAGGTTGCATTTTGGTTAGTCCACAAGGAGAAAAGACAATGTTGTCTTGTAGGTTAGAATTTGACTGCACTAACAACACAGCCGAATATGAAGCTTTAGTCCAGGGATTATATAAAGCAATCGGCCTCAAAGTGCAATATCTAAAAGTATTCGGCGATTCGGAAATCATTGTCAAACAGGTGAGGAATGCAATTCATTGTCTTTCAAGTCACCTCAAGCATTATCAATCGCTAGTACAGGATCTTACCTCACACTTTTCAGCATTTAACATTTCTTCCATTCCTAGGTCGCAAAACTCGGCAGCCGACCTACTAGCCAATGTAGCTTCTAAGCTTTTACCTTCTGAAGACTATAGCCTTGATAGGTTTTCCGTAGAATTACTTTTTAGGCCTTCAATTCCTGACAATGTCACTAATTGGAGAGTATTTAACCACGATGAAGATATCTTGCAGTTTCTAACTTCCGAAAAGTCCTATGACAATCAAATTATTGAGGAAAATGACCATGATCTACAGATGAAAGAAACACCTCAAGAAAATTCAATTCCTAAACCAGTGGTAAAGCTCGAAGATCTTTATGATATCAAAGACAAGTTTAAACCTGTAATTAATGCAAAGCTTCAAAGTTCTACCCTTAGGTTTGAATTGATAAATCTAGGTACTGACCATGCTCCTCAAAACATCAATTTAGGATTAGGACTTTCTTTGGAAGAGAAGGAAGCATTTATCAAACTATTAAGAAAAAACAAACAGGTCTTTGCTTGGAAGTATGATGATTTGAAGACATGTGACACATCTATTATCCAGCATACCATTCCTATGCTTCCTGATCAGAAACCGATTCAGCAAAAGTTAAGAAAAATACATCCAAATTTGGAGAGCCAGATAAAGTCGAAACTTAACAAGCTCTTGAAAGCCAAGATTATTTTTTTGGTCCGACACTCAAACTGGGTCTCTAATATGGTGCCAGTCAGAAAGAAAAATGGCGACATTCGAATTTGTATTGATTTCAGGAACCTGAACAAAGCGAGCTTGAAAGATAACTTCCCATTACCTACTATGGAGCAAATACTCCAATCAGTAGCAAGCTCTGAATTGATGTCCTTTCTTGATGGGTTCTCAGGATATAACCAAGTTCTGGTTCATCCTGATGACCAACTTAAAACCACATTCATAACAAAATGGGGAACATATGCATATCAGAAAATGCCTTTTGGACTTATAAATGCAGGAGCGACATTTCAGAGAGCTATGGATATAGCCTTTAGAGGGTTGATTAATCGAACAGTAGTCGTCTATCTAGACGATATTACTGTATATTCTAAGAAGAGATATAATCATTTGCATGACTTAAATCAAATCTTTCAGCGATGCAAGAGATATGGTATTTCTCTGAACCCAAAGAAGTCTTTCTTTGCTCTTGATCAAGGAAAACTCTTAGGCTTTATTGTATCCAAAGATGGCATTTATATCGATCCTGATCGGATCAAGGAGATTTCTGAAATCCCTTTCCCACACAATAAAAAATCGATGCAGTCATTTTTAGGCCAGATTAATTTCGTTAAACGATTTGTTCCAGATTTTTCTCAAATTATATTACCACTTCAGACAATGATTAAGAAGAATTCAGTCTTCAAGTGGGGATCAGAAGAAAAGCAAGCTTTTGATGTAATCAAGCAATCAATAATCAATGCCCCAGCCTTGAATACTCCAAATTTTTCTAATCATTTTACATTGTATACCATTGCATCCGATGTGTCTTATGATGCAGTTCTCACGCAGCCAAATGCCTACGATGTAGAAGCACCCATATCATTCTTCGGCTCAAATCTTCAGGGTGCCGAATTAAATTACTCCGATGTAGAAAAACAAGCCTTTGCTGTATTTAAAGCGGTAAAACATTATAGACCCTTTCTTTTAAAAACCCATACAAAAATAATATTTCCTTTCCCGGCAGTTAGGCAACTATTAATCCAAAAAGAGTTGGGTGAAAAAAGGGCAAATTAGGTCACAGCGCTTCAAGAGTATGACCTAGAAATTAAGCCAGCAAAGATTGTTAGGGGCCAAGGTTTTTGCAGGATATTGGCAGGAGCATCCAACATTCCAGAATCAAGCGATACAGATCAAACTCAAGAAATTAATCAGATAAGTGTTATTGATCATGGATCTCAATATGCAGATTTAATCTTTTATCTAAAGAATGGTTATGCACCTCCGAATTTGTCTTACAAAAACAAAAAGGCCATTAGATTAAAAGCGAAGAATTTTACAATCATTGATGACGTGCTTTTTAGACAAAATTATGATTCTATCTTGTTAAGATGCCTTGAAAAACCTGAAGCTCAAAAGGTTTTGCAGGAGCTACATGAAGGACCAGCAGGAGGACATTTCGGAGCTGACACAACAGCTCACAAAATTATTCATGCTGGTTACTATTGGCCTACTTTGTTTAAAGATGCCCACGAGTACGTAAGGAAATGTCTAAATTGTCAAACTGCTAGCGGAAGACAACGTAAATCAGCCTTCCCTCTGCAACCAATCAACATTGAGCAGCCATTTGAGCAATGGGGATTGGATATCATTGGGGAGATTACTCCAGCATCTTCCAAACAGCATAAGTATATCCTTACTGCTACTGATTACTTTACAAAGTGGGTTGAGGCAATCCCTTTAAAGGCAGCAAATTCTGAAGCAATTATTGAATTCATAGACCAATTCATTATTACCAGGTTTGGTGTCCCAAATGCCCTTGTTTTTTATAATGCATCTTACTTTTCAGGCAATGCTATGTTTGATTTCGCTATTAAAAGAGGATTTAAGTTAAAATATTATGCTAATTACTACCCCCAAGGAAATGGTTTAGCAGAATCTACTAACAAGAATCTGATTAAAATCATTAAGCGAACTATCGAACAAAATCAGAGGAATTGGCACAAATCCTTAGTGTTTGCATTATGGGCTGATAGGATAACACAGAAAGCTTCCATTGGAACTTCTCCATTTAATCTTGTCTATGGAAAAGAAGCAATCTTACCCACAAATCTTGTTCTTCCTTCTTTAGCCCTAGTGCAGTTTATTGAGGAAACTCCTTCCTCTTCTATTCAGTTTAGACATGACCAGATCCTAAAATTAGAAGAGGAAAGAGAAAAAGCCAAGGTTATCCAAGCCAAACATCAGCAAGTCATCAAAGCAGCTTTTGATTCAGTCTCATCCGGTTCAAAACAATTCCAAGTCGGTGATTTAGTTCTGAAATGGGACAAAGCCCATGAAGACAAGGGTAAACACTCCAAGTTCCAGAAGTTGTGGCTTGGACCATTTCAGATCTGTGAGAAGATAGCCCATTCAACCTTTATATTGCAAGATTTATCAGGTGTGAGAGATTCTCTCCTTGTTAATGGCCTTGTCTTGAAGAAATTCTTTCACTGAGGAGGTAACCCCTTCTCCTTTCATTTCAGTAGGATTTTATAGTTTGTAGAATTTTAAGAAATAAGGTTGTGAGATGTCTCCCATTGACCTTTTGCTGTGTTTGAAAAGTTGTCCCCATAGAACGAGAATGAACATTTGCTTTTAAAATGATAGAACTTTTAACCAAAAAAGGATAATTTCTAGGAAATTAGATATCTTTATATTCTGAAATCACAATTCAAATTTTGTCAACTCCTCTCAAAGCATGGAAATATTGTAAATCATTTTCTGTTTTTAAATTGGTCTCTAAAGGTTATCCATACTAAGATAGGAATCAATCCAATCTCAGCATCTTCAACTCTTACTCTGTCATCCATTACTCTTAAGAAGAAGATTGTTCACCCCATTCACTAAAGTTTATGATTACTCAGAGTGTAATTCTAAAATATAAGATATTAAAGATAAGAGGTCTTATCACAAGCCTGCTTACCATGTTCATAGAGAAATAGTTTATCTGACATTACCAATACTGCAAACCAAAACAGGGTAATGGCTTGAAATTACAAGACGAGGGGTCTCATCACGAGCCAGCTTGTTCAGTTAGACTACTATCAGTGAGTGGCATTGTCAACAGCTGGCCACCAAACCAGGACAATGGCTTTTTATCTTATCAATGACAAATAAGAAAAAAGGAAATGAAATACAAAATATAAAAAAATATTTTGAATTCATTCTGTTAATCACACTCTTAATTGGATGGGATAATGGACAATCACATGGTTAAAAGGTACCCCTGTCGAAACTATAGATGTTTGCTGGCAGCAGAGGCTCTATCTATGACAAATGAGTTTACTATAAAAGGCTGATTTGGAGAGGTATTCTATTTTATCATAACAAACCAATAAAGACCTATTTCAAAGCTTAGAATGTTTTTATTTTCTTAGAAAAGAGGAAGTCAACAAAATAGTTTCATTTTTCTCAGAATATATTGAAATTTCCCCATTGATTGAAACTCTATTTTCTGAAAAAGCTTAAATGTTTCTATTTTTTTTGAAAGAGATAACTGGTTCTTCCAGCGAATCGCCAATTGTTGTGCTCTACAACAACCCCCCATTTCATATCATCTTTACTTATAAATATTAACGTATGAAATGGGTCCCTTGAAAATTTAATTGGTATCAATATTTTTATTGTTCAAAAGAGGTCCGATAATCAAAGGAATTCATTTCATAAAACCCTTTTTGAAAAGACCCTAAAAAAGAAGGCAAATCTTTGTCATTGCGATAAAGCGATCGCATATCGCAATGACATAAGAAATATAAATAAGCGGCACATTGATTACCCCCGATGCGATATCGCAATCGGCGATCGGCAACACTTCATACACATCTTAAAAAACACACATAACATAAGCCCCGACGCGATCGGATATCGGCGATACTTCATATGCGGTCAAGGCAGTTTAAGTCATTTACTCCGATCCGATGCGATTGCGCAATCGGCAGTCGGGAACATCCCATGCACATTAATAAGGCGCTTAGGTCTTACCCCCGATGCGATGCGATATCGGCGATCGGGAAATCGGCAATTCACTCTAAATGCACCTTGTCATATTTCTTCGCGCTAATCCGATGCGACGTCGCAATCGGCGTTCGGAGGATCCTATGCTTATGATTATATAATGCCCATTCTCCCCATGCGATGCGATATCGCTATCGGCGATCGGAATTTCAAAAGGTATAGCTTGAAGATCTAAAAGTGTTATTGATTTCCGATCAATAAAGCGCGGATTTCGAAAAAATCGTTAAATGGAGGGATAAGGTGATGTATTCATATTTAAAGTTTTGCCCCTTCGATTAACGATCACCTGCGCTCAACCGCCAAAATATCTATTGCACGCTTAAGGGAGTCATTCAACTGGATAATGGTGTAATAAGCATTTAAGGAGTAGCAGGCCTTAAACGGCCATTTAATATATCTGCAATATCTGCCCATTGATTGGATCCGCAGCCATTTTTGAGAATTAATCTCTCAGCACGCTTCAATTGATATATCTTTCCCACCATGAGTCCTCATCATTATATTTCTATGTTACGGTTTTTCTTGCCTTTGTGCAGGATTCATCTTCTAACAGAAGCCTGAGCATGATGGGAAAGAAATCTAAGAAGACCGCGGGTTCCGCTGCTTCATCAGTTGCAGGACAAGCTGCCACAGATAAAAAGAAGGGCTTAATATCGGATACTACATGCACGGGCCTTACTAGAGCTACATGGCAACGCACATATAATTTGATTGAAGCCGAACAACCAGAGAAGGCAGTGACAGAAGCTACTGCGTATCCTACTCGCAAATCTGAGTCCACTCTCAAAGACTTAGCCGACTCTTTCCTTCACAGGATAGCAGCCAGAGAACAGATTCTCCCCTACACAGATGTCGTGCAATGGGCAATTGAGGAAATTCCAATCCTCGACAGAACTCTTTGCACCAGAGATGGAAGGATTTTTGGATCGTTCAAGCCAGAACATCTTAGGCAAATGTATCATTTGCCTGAGCCAGAGAAAGTCTATAACAAGACGTTCCTGGAGAAATTTGCAGCTGATAATGAAGTAGAATCCGAACCCATCCGGGATCGGAGGCAGAATCCAGCCAAACACAAGCACGAGTCTTCCGGTAAATACTCAGTCGATTCTTTGGCTTCTCCCTATTGTTATGCGGGGATAATGATGTGTAGGCTATGGGGATTACATGACTCTGCTAATTTTACCATAGAGATGGTTTCTCTAATGGAAGCAGCAGTAAACAGCATAATTATGGATTGGGCTACTATTCTCTCTGATAAGTTAGCCGTAGCTGTTCGTGATTTTAGAAAAGGTTTTGTTGTTACTGAAAGGAAAATTCCCCCGTTTTATTACAGTGCATACATTTTAGATACGTTATGTTTTAATTCTGAGTTTCCCGTCCTTGGTTGGAGGTGGACTGCCCAAGACCCCTCACCCATTCATATATACCACCAGAAATTGTGGAAATCCTCTTACAAGGACCATTTGTATCAAATCTGCAATGGCTTTATGGTTCCCATTCATTATTCTATTTTTGATAAGCCCATTCCCAGGATCTCCTACCTAGCTTCCTTTGATTTGCCGACAGTAGCAAGTTGGTTTGGAGAAGAAAGATTTACCTACATTAGAGTTTTTGGTAGCCAAGCCAATCCGCATGTTCTCCCTTTGTATATTCCAGATAAACTGCTAGCAAGAGAGGTCTCCTATCAAATTATGGCAGAGAGTACTACACAGACTCTCAAAAAAGAAAAGAAGAGGGGCTGGCCCTCTTTTCCCTTGAGAATTGGTGTATATACTCTGCATGATCTCAAACACGCAGAAAAGGAAGCCACAAAGATGCAGTCTTTAACCCTGGCCACTATCCCGAATGGGCTATATGATCCAAGCAAACACGCCTATGCTGCATTAGAACAGGCCAAATTAACCAAATTTGACCATCAAGAAGATTGGTTTGATGACCTATTTGTTTCAAACGAAACAATAGGTCAAGCTAGAGAACTTGCTCGATTAAAATATAATGATCAAGGGGTAACTGAGTTCAATAAACTTAGGGAGCAGAGGTTGCAAACTCTGCCTCTAGATTTACTGGCAACAACCCCAGCGACAACTTCAAGCGAGTCTGGTCGGCAACAGTCAAGCCAGCCTCCTGTTATAACGAAAGATCAAAAGAAACAACAGGAGGAAAATC
This sequence comes from Pinus tabuliformis, assembly GCA_031772625.1. Lineage (NCBI taxonomy): Eukaryota > Viridiplantae > Streptophyta > Pinopsida > Pinales > Pinaceae > Pinus > Pinus tabuliformis. Next base: position 80,297,675 of record CM062804.1, on the reverse strand, counting down.
AGAAGAAGCAACAGGCAGAAATGCAGAAAAAAGAACAAGTGGAAAGGCAAAAGAAAGAGGTAGAGGAACAGCAGAAGAGGGAACAAGAAGAGAAACAGAAAAAAGAACTAGCAGATAAGCAGAAGAGGGAACAAGAAGAACAGCAGAGGAAAGAGCGGGAGAAAGAGCAGCAGAAGCAAACCACTGATGTCAATGTAGACACTACCATAGACCCCAAACTATTTCAAGAATGGCAGCAATTTCATTCCATCATCAGTGGATTGGAATGTTCAAAAGATGGGGACACTTCTAAGACAAATGATACGCAAGACATCACTTCTCCTCAGGTTCTAAGTGGAACCAGCGGCCCACCCATTTCCCAAGATGTTGAGGTAATTCCTAAAGAACCTTCCGATCAAATTGTCCTCCAAGTGGAAGATATTCCTCCCTTGGATGTTTTCTACAGCCCAAGGCATAGAGCAGTTGTGAAGCGATCAAGGAAAAGACGAAGGATTGATCAACCTTCTACCTTTCCAGAACAAACAGTCACAGGTAATGTAGTATGGAAGGAGGAATTGGACCCCTCCGATGACCTAACAAAGTTGTCACAGTATGCAGGTGCCTATTCTGCAGCAACTATCGACAAGGCATCGGAGGTAAGTCTTCTATTGAAGACTAAGGACCAAGATATTTTTGCATTACAGGCAGAGGTGACCGAGGCAAAACAGAGGGCAGCGCAAGCAGAGGAGCAGTTGCTGGTACAACGACAAATGAATGATCAATTAACCCAGCAATTGCAAGAAGAAAGGCAGAGGATCGACCAAAGTGCGATCCAGAAACAAAAGGAGTTATCGGAGGCATTGGCACAGTTGAGGACAGCAAATGAGCTGATGATAAAAACGAAGGACGAGCAAATAGCTCAATTATCGTCACGGCTCGAAGTCATAAAAGGCACCCAAAAGGTGGAGGAATTCAGAGCAGAGGCATTGCAAATAAACAATGCTTTAATATCACAGATTAGACTCCTGTGTAATCAACTCATTGAGGCAGAACCATTATGCGAGCTAACCACATCCATTAATCAGCAGGTAGATAAGGCCAGGAATGAGTTGGACCAGGCCGATGAGATCATAAGTGGATATCTTGACTGGCAAGATTCTGATGTGGGAAAAGCAGCGAAGTTGCCTAGAATCCAAGAAACTTATAAGGACATACTCTTTACAGAATGGCACACTCAAATGATGAAAGCAGAAAGGGCGGCTTCAAGATGCAAATCCACTGCAAGCAATATGATTGATCTAGTCAACAACACCCTCTACCTGGCAAATATGATCTCCCAGTGTACACCTGGAAGAATAACAACGGCAAATGTAATTGAGCAGACAAGTTATCCTGACTTAGAGGAGAAGGGGAGATTAATCGTTGGGGTTAATACTTTGACTTTCGATGCATATTGGCTCTTTCTGATCAAACCACACACACAAAGGTCTGCCCTCAAGTGTTTAACTGATGCACTCGGGTGTATAATTCCCGATATTCAAGATGCCACATACGCTGCTCAGCTCAGTTCGCGCCTCAACAAACCGCCTGAAGTAGAGCCAATGCTGGCGATAAGTCAGCTCAGGTTTAAAGGCAAAGAGCCTACCTGATGAATCATTGTCGCCGATTGCCAGATCGCTCCAAGAAATAGGATCAATATTCATTGATACCAATTATGTAGGATTTCTGTTTATTAGATATTTAGATTAGCTTAGTATTTATAGAACCTTTCATTGTTTTGGAAAGGGTCGTAAAATTTTGTAATAGACTTAAAAGACTGAAGTTTGCACTATTGTGCTTCAGCCTATATTCTTTTATGAAACACGACCAATCGTTCTCAATTTGACAAGAAAGTTTCTTTATACAACTACGCACTAATGTCTTTTGTTGCGGATGTTTTCTGAGTTGAAGGAAGAACTGTGACATAGCGATTGATATACGAGAGTGTTAATCAGCATATATGGTACTATTATCTGTATCTGTACTCATTCCTTTTGTATGAATTGTTGTGTAATTATTCTTGCTATTGTTGAATACATGTATGTGCTGTAACAGCAAATCTCTATCTCATTCCACTATTGGATGTATTGCGATATGCCTTTTTCTTTAATCATGCATGTAACAATGATATAAATAATGAAGTGTAGTAATTTCGCTGTTATCGCTTTGCGTAACTATTTATGCACAGCAGTCTTGAATGATTTAATATCTATGTTTTAGAGATGGAGTCATCTATATGCCTGTCTTAAAAGCACAGACCATCAAACGCTACGCTTTAGAAAATCGATAAGTTCCCGGGATAGATCATAGTTATTTTATTTTATTGATAGTTTTAGTTATTCGTTTATCGCCAGCATATTCTATAAGCCATTCATCCATCCCGTCTACCTATAATTTTTGGGAAACTGGTCCCATTATCCCCAGTCGGAGCCACTATTCCAAACGGAAAAGGAGCTGTATCAAGGTCCGGACCGAGTGGTTTCCCCTATGTTGTTGCAGCGATTTTCGAGGCTTCAACAGGTTCCAAGACTCCTGAAGAAAAATTCACCGGTAAGAAACCTGATGTTTCTCATTTTAAAATTTTTGGAAGCTCTATATACTTTCATGTGCCGAAAGAGAAGAAATAAATTGGGAGCATCTGGAAAGAAGGGAATTTTCGTGGGCTATGGTGAAAATACTAAAGGCTATAGAATCTATGTAGCCGGTCAAAGGGAAGTCATAATTAGTCATGATGTCACCTTTGACAAAGATATGGCTCTCAGCAAGGTGATCAATCTTCCGACTTTGAGGAGCTCTCAAGAAGCCGACACCAGGGAACCAAAAGAAAAGGATGATGAATCAATGCCTGATGTAGAAGAACCCATGGATCCGATTGATCCTCATCTACATGAGCCTTCCTCTTCTAGGAAGAGGCCTTCATGGCTTAGGGGGATACTTGATGATGCTGAAGGACATGCTGCACCCTGAGGAACCTTCCATCAAAGTAAGAAACTTATCAGGTATCAGGGATACCTGACCATCATGAGCACAATCATACAAAATGAACCTTCATCATTCTCAGATGTCATCAAGCATTAACTATGGAAGGATGTTATGACCATAGAATATGAGTCTATTATGGAGAATGATGTCTGGGAAGTAGTTCCCAGACCCTGGACAAGACAATTGTTACTTCAAAATGGCTTTAAAAGATAAAGCATGCAGCAAATGGAAGTATGGAAAAGTATAAGGTTCATTTTTTTGCTCGTGGTTTATCCCAGAAGGGAGGTATAGACTATGATATTTGCACCTGTTGCCAGATATACGACCATCCGCTTGATCATAGCCCTTGTGGCTTCACAAGGATGGAACCTACATCAGATGGATGTCAAGACTGCGTTCTTGCACGGCTCGATCAAAGAAGAGGTCTATGTGGAGCAACCCGAAGGATTTGAGATTTATGATCGAAAATCTCATGTATGCAGGTTGAAGAAAGCTCTCTATGGGCTGAAGCAAGCACCCCGAGCACGATATGAGAGGATCGATTGCTACTTGATGAAGATGGGACTCACTAGGAGTGAAGCTGATCCTAACCTTTACTTTAAGGTTGAAGATGACAAGCCTCTCATACTGGTGTTGTATGTGGATGACCTCTTTCTAACAGGTGCAAACCCTCTCATTCACAAATGTAAGAGGGAGATGGCTTCTGAACTTGAAATGAAGGACCAAGGACTTGAAGTGTGGCAAAAGCCAAGGGAAATTTTCCTATCTCAAGGAAAATATGTGGTAAATATATTGAAAAGATTCTGTATGATGGACTGCAAGCCTGTGACTACCTCGAGGATCTTAACTTTTAGAAGTTATATGGTAGTGATGTCGGACCAGACTTGGGAAATGCCTCTGAGTTTCAAAAACTCATTCGCATTGATGTTCTTGGTGAACCTCCGTCCGAACATATGATTTGCAGTTAGCATTGTGAGCTCATATTTGGTTGAGCCTCACTGGATTGATGCCAGGAATCTTCTGAGATGTCTTCAGGACACAATCTCTCATGGATTAAGATACACTGCCGAAGATGTGAGACTACTTGGATATACTGATGTTGATTGGGCAGGCAGTGTGGTGGACCGTAAGAGTACTTCCGTGTACTGTTTCACCTTGGGATCTGCTTCGATATCCTGGATGAGCAGGAAGCAGAAGTCGGTGGCTTTGAGCACCGCCGGAGCAGGATCTATTGTTGCTAGCATAACCTCGTGTGAGGGAGTCTGGTTGCGAAAGCTCTTCAGTGAGCTGTTTGGATTTACATTGGATACCACTGTGATTCTCTGTAACAACCAGAGGCGGGATTCGATTATTGAGGAATCCCATATTCGTCAATTGCTCCAGCAGATAGACATCATCTGGGATATGGTAAGTCAATGAGCAAGGAAGCTCCATCACATTAAGATGATGTACAGGTTGATACACCTTGTCAAAGCCCCGAGGAAAGATCTAATCTGTGATTTTCCCAAACGACTTGGAGTCGGCAAGAAACCCTTGTACAAGGTTCTTGCATGTTGCATACATTGAGCTTTGGGAGCTCTGAGGGCTTGCGGTTCCAACTGGAGCAACATATGACCACAGGGTGACTCACCCTCCCCTGGTGGTGCACACTGGAACAAGATGATTCGCTCTCTTGTGGAACAAGATGATTCGCTCTCTTGTGGAACAGGATGATTCGCTCTCCTATGTAGCAGGATGATTAGTTCTCCTGTGAGGCCTGGATTGATGTGTTCTCCATGGCAACCTAGATTGATGTGTTCTCCATGGCAATTGTAGCAGGATTAATGTGTTCTCCTGTGAGGCCTAGATTGATGTGTTCTCCATGGCAATTGTAGCAGGATTGATGTGTTCTGTGAGGACAGGATTGATTAGTTCTCCTGTCGAGGCATCCTACCCATGCAGTCTGGGACTCATGGGAAGTACCTCTCATCTGATCAATGAGCAGGGAAATGAAGTTAGGGACCATAGTAGTACCGATGGACGCATCGTTGTAACTACCGTACTCCCTACGCTAGGATGACCTCCATTGATCTGGGATCAATGATACTGGTCTGGGACCAGTGGTAGGAGTTGTACCATACTATGACGCTGACTTCGGGTCGGTTGAGACTGGTCTGGGATCAATGGTACATACTCTGAGACTGACTTTGAGTCAGTGGAGGATGATATTGGTCTGGGACCATTGGAGTTGTACTCACTATGACGCTGACTTTGGGTTGGTTGAGACTGGTCTGGGACCAGTGGTACATACTCTGAGACTGACTTTGAGTCAGTATGATACATCCTCGATCATTTCTTCTTCTTCATAATTCGGACAAAAGCAGAGCAGAACAGAAGAATGCAAGAGCAGAGCAGAACAGAGCAAAACAGTACAGATCAGTGCAGACAGAACAAGACAAAGCAGAACAGGCAGAATAGAGCAGAGCAGGGCAAGGGTCAGGCTGTACAGGGCAGTGCATTTGATGGATGAATAGTAACGACCGATAGACAGATTGCAGATGAAGTTCTCCATGGTTGAGAGGGAGTGTTGAAATTGGCAACCAGGGCAAAACTTCATGTGGGTCATCTTATTCATGGCTGCTAATATTTTTATTAGATTCCTCTCGTCGAGAGGTGTAGGATTGATATAAAGATCATCCGATTCCGATAAGTATTCATGGAGATATGAATTTATTTTGATTATGGAATTATTATCAAGCCGACCTACAACTCATGTAGGCTTAGAAGCCCAACAGTCGCATCTATTCACCCACCAACGTTGTGTATAAATATAAGAGGACTTTTCCTCATTTAGACTCACTCATCTCATCACATCTCTCTCTCTCTACTGCGCAGATATGAGTCTCTTCTCTACTGCGTTGAAATGGGTCTCTCTCTCACACATGTGAAGCCGAAAGCTGTTGAATTTGAAGCTGCAACTGCAGAAGTAAAGATTGACTTGCGTGGCCTAGAAGATCTCCTCTTTGGAACTGCGTTGTAGGTTCATCTGAACCTCCTTTGAAAGACGCAACTTTTGGTGGTGGAATGAAGTCAATCCGACGAACGGTTTGCAAGATATCGACTGCCCTAGTTTGAAGCCGGAAACTGCTGAAACTGAAGCTGCAACTGCAGAAGTAAAGATTGACTTGCGTGGCCTAGAAGATCTCCTCTTTGGAACTGCGTTGTAGGTTCATCTGAATCTCCTTTGAAAGCCGCAACTTTTGGTGGTGGAATGAAGTCAATCCGACGAACGGTTTGCAAGATATCGACTGCCCTAGTTTGAAGCCGGAAACTGCTGAAACTGAAGCTGCAACTGCAGAAGTAAAGATTGACTTGCGTGGCCTAGAAGATCTCCTCATCTGAACTGCACTGTAGGTTCATCTGAACCTCCTCTGGAAGCCGAAACTTTTGGTGGTGGAATGAAGTCAATCCGACTGTCGGTTTGTGAGATATCGTCTGCCCTAGTTTGATAATGAAGCCGCTAATGCTGATGCTGCTGATCTAGGGTTTGCTACTGCTGATATGAATCAGATTTATTGTACTATTTCTCTCTGCTGAATTATTGAAGATAAAAGAAGATTTGATCAAAGGGTTTCCCCACACATTGTGGGGTTTGTCCCTGGCTAGCCGCCACATCTTGTGTCTCTTGTCTTGGCTTGTTTTCTGTCGATCGTTTAATGTTCTATCTGCACTTTACTTTATTATGTACATGTGATTGCTAATCGGTGGAATATAAAAGAAAAAGAAGTAAACTGTTATAAGCATAGAACATACCATAACTTAACATACAAAGACTTTGGTGTTCAGTTCATGGTGTTCTTTTATCTACTAATCTGTGGTATGTGCTAGTTATGTGTTTATCCTCTATATTGTGCTGCATATTTAACTGTTATTTCATTTTTCGACGATAAGAACATTGTATTGGTATCAGTTATCTTAGGTGATTTGATTCATTATATGATCTAATAGTTTATCTTAAGATTTAATAGATGGTGTTCTTTTATCTACTAATCTGTGGTATGTGCTAGTTATGTGTTTATCTTCTATATTGTGTTGCATATTTAACTGTTATTTCATTTTTCGGTGATAAGAACATTCTATTGGTATCAGTGATCTTAGGTGATCTGATTCATTATATGATATAATAGTTTATCTTAAGATTTAATAGAGATTACAGGTACGCTAGCCCTTGGGCTCCAAGTTCACAAATTATGGGGGAGAGCCAAAATTGTTTGGTCTCTAAGCTTTCACTGTGACAAATTACTTTCCAGGGGGGTTTTGGCTGGTCTATCTTTCGAATCATTCATCCATAAAATTCATTTAAAAAAATCTCAAAACTTTTATTTGATCCTAGGATACAAAGATTTAATTTGCTGTTTAGAGCTAATAATCTTATTCTGTAAATATTGTAGATATTTGTAAATTATTCTAACCCTTGTATTTTAGAATTTGAATTTTTTTTAATATTGTAGCACTTGGGGTTTTCAGATTTTTGAATTTTGTATATATTGGGGTTTTAGGAATTCTTTCATTCATTTTTGCAGGTCAATCCTCAAGCCATCAAGGAGATCGGAATTTTTGTGGAGGATCTAGCCTTAAGGCTAGGGTTTGAAGGGTTGTCTCATTCAAGTGAGACGTCTAGCCTTCTTGGACTAATTTGTTGGGGTTTCAAGGCATATCTAGGCCTAGGAAGGCAAGATCTAGCCCTCAGACACCCTCCAAACTCAATGCTCAACCAAGAAGGGAAGACGTTGGCCATTCAAGGTGAAATTTTTCGCATTTCGTGGCAATTTTTTGTGATTGCAGGGTTCTGATTTTTTTAAAGGCCTCTAAGGTCTAGTCTGGTCCCTCCTAGCCTTGTCGTAGCCCTTCTTCCTCATTTGTGTGTGAGCCGCTGCCCTTATTTCCCCTAGCCGCAAGCCTTAGGGCCTTCATTCCTTGAGCCGTAGGCTCTATTCCTTAGGCCACAAGCCTATTTCCCCTTGTCATGGCCTTGAGAGGCCTCCTAACCCTCTCGGTTGCCCATCTTACCCTTGCCATCAGCCCTAGAAGGCTTCTTCCCTTGCCGCAGGCCTGTAAGGAAGCCTTTCCTCCAAGCCGGAGGCCTCTAAGGCCTTGCCGCAGCCTCTAAGAGGTTATTCCTTGTGTATCACAGGCCTATAAGACCTTATCTCCCTAGCTGCAGGCCTTCTCAGCCTCGTTGCTCTCTCCCTTATCCCTATCCTAGTCTTCCTCCTCCTCTAGCCTTTCTTGCCCTAGCGTTAGCCTTTCTAGGACTAACGTTGCCCTTTCCTAGCCTCTAGCCCCTCGTCGTTGGCCTTGATAGCCCTTCCGAAGCCATTATTCAGTCATTGATTGAGTTTATATTGACATTTTGTCTCTAACATCTTGTTTTGCAGCGATTTTGGAGCTAAATTTGTGGTTGCAGGTGGGCAAGTTCCTTGAAAGAGTCTCTACTCACCAACAAAGCCATTAGGCCTAGTGGTTTGCCCTCTAGCTCTCTTTGCCTTATCATTGTTTCATTTGAATTCTGAAGCACATTATTGCCCTGGTAAGTTAATGATATATATTATAAACACATTTAAAATAGGCCTAAGTTCACTCATTATTCACTTAAGGCAATAAACTTTGGTCTTGTACTTCATTTGTTGCATATAAGTGAAGTTTGAAGGACTGTGGGTGACTTTCAAGGTCTGATATAAACACCTATAGCTATCTTAAGTCACCTACAGCAGTGATAAAAACACCTAACAGTGGCATAATAATCAACTTGTAGTCATATTTTATCATTGGTTCATCATTGGCATTGGTTGGGCTTGCATTATTTGGCATACCTTGAAGGTTGTCATACTGATTTAGAGGACTGTCATATGCATCAAAAGGTCTGATATAAACATAACAGTGGTGTGAAAAGTAGTGGACAATCATCTCTTTCTAGTGGGCATTCAATCTTAGCATGTTTTGCATCTTGAGTAAGTGTCCTCTTGTGTAATTGGGTGTTTCTCTTACTGTGTTTATGATCTTGTTGTTGGCAAAGTAGTTTGATTGAGCTTCCTCTCTAGTTTCTCTTGCATGCATTTGCATTCTTGCACTCAAGCATATCATTGTTTGCATTCTCATTGACAAACATAAGTGCTCTAAAAAGATAATTGAATTGGTAATTGTTGGATAAGATTGGCTTATTGCTCTAAAGAAATATATTGTGGGTGAATGCTCTCTTTCTCTCATTGATAGCTAGCATTGTTGTGACATTGGTCTTTGAAGAAAATTTTTACTTGTCATTGCTATCATATTGCTAAAGAGGTTGGCTATTGGATAAATGTTATATTGCTTTTCATTGCCATAACGTTATAAGTATACTAACATTGTGTTTTGCAAGTGAGCTTCACATCTAAGTTTATAATCTTGCAAATCAAGTCACTCTTAAAGCACTTAATCGGTCATCATAATTGTGATAAGAGTAATCTTGAAGTAATCTAATTGTGTTCATAAGGAATTCAATTTTTCTCTTTTGTATCTAATTGGCACATTGGCATTCTATTGTTACAATCTAAATAATCTTAAGAAGTTTCTAATTGTGTTTAAATATCATCATTACCGAATAGGCATTGTTGAAAGAAGAATTGAATTTTGTATATTTATGGTCATTTCATGAGAAATTTTCTATTTTGATCTTAATAAAATCTACTGGCACCATCTATTTGGTTTATTGAGCACTTTTTTTTGGTGAAGATTGTCATTATACATTGTTAAGTACTTCATTGTTCTAAATTGAATATCATTGTAATTTGTCTCTAAGTACTTAAGACCCTTAACAATCTCACCTAAAGATAATCACTCATCTTGCACTTGCATTTTAGGACTAATCTTGCATTAATTAACTTACCTCCAAGCATAAACTTGGTTGATAGAAAGATAGGACCACATTTCTCACCCAACTTGCGAAGCCTAGACCCTCTTTTGTGGTTAACACAGTGACCTTGCAGTCATCAAAGCCATAGTCTCTGCAGTGCCAGAGGCATCGGGTGGTTAGAACCCCAAGGAAGGTATCGTTAATATAGCCTTTGTTGTCTTTCCCTGGGTTTCTCTCTCACAACCTACACTAGAGACTAGTTTCAAAATAGTTGAGAGGGAGAATTTATTTAGATAGACATCTAATTTATAATAAACCGGGATCTTGCATTTCACTTAGTTTTTAGGTGCTGCATCTCATATAGGATAGTGTGCATCCTAAAGCAACGATTGGTCATCTGGTAACTTGGTAGATAATTCACTTTAAGCAAGTAATTGACTCCATTAAGGCACTGGTCTCTCAACTAATTTAATCAAATCATGCTAATAATTAAACTTGCTAATCATTTAAACCAAGTTGCTAGGCCATTCAGTGGTGTCTCCCAGACAAGTTGGCTCCCAACAAGTCTCTCATTCACACATATCCGAGGGACTACCCCCCATAGCCTGTTGTAGGGAGACAGCTAGAACAGAGAGGGCAGGGATCAGAGTGACAGCCCCCACCCTGAATCGGTGTCATAATCACCAGTACAATTTGGACGACAACACGTCCCCCCATCCCAGGTGTGTGGGAAGCATGAGGTGCATGCACTCCACCCTGGGGGAAGTGTCCCCATGGAACACTGCTTATAAGAGAGAGGCAAGGCTAAGGCTAAAGATACACAAGACATCTAGTAAGTACAAGAAATTGAGAGAAGGACATTTCATGATTGATTGGAGAATGACTTCCATTCAAGTGTGTCAGGTTCGAGGAAGGTGTAACAGACATCAAGGGAAATACAGATCAACCAAGCAAATCGAAGGAAAAATCTAGGGCTTGATCAGTTGGATCAATTCCAGGTATTTTTTGTATGTATTTTCCTGAGAGGGTGGTTATCCTAGGAAGGGTGCCCTTGTAAGCTCTAAATTTAATAAATGAAGAACCAATTTGAAGGGTAGAAATATGTACGCATGTGATTGTGAGATTATGATTTAATTTGCTTCCATTGTTTACTTATTTGTGTTAAAATATCAATCGTGTTATTGTTCAGTAGATCTAATCTACTAGGAAGTAACTAACTAGGTGTTGGCACTAAGGAAATTTAACATAGATGCTACACTTGATGCAAGTACACAGATCACAACGCAAGGCACCCACTTGCAGTAGCGAGTCAAGCCTCAATAAGCATCGCACAACAATTGATTTCTTCTAACATTCATGGTAGGAAATCTTAACCCTTATTACACATAACAAATCCTAACATGAGGTATTTCCTAGATCAGTGAGTTAGAAGTAGGTGATATGATGGATAGCATGCAAAAGGGGAAGTGGAAACTTTATGTATTGACACTTATAGTCATGTATGATGATGTGAAATCCTTATGTCTTCTCCAACTAGCTTTCAAGATCTAACAGTCTTCATTAATTCCATATATAAGCCTTAAGGGGGAGCATCAAGCTTCAAGTTACCACCTTGGAATTTTATTTTGCTACCCATTTCTCTATATTTTCTTTGTTTCTTTGATTTGGTCCTTAGATATGCATTAGTAATGCAGAGGATCTAGGGGTAAAGGCCTCTTAGTGAGATGGTATATCTCGGGCACCATAACTATTTTAATATGCTGCTCTTTACCTCTATCATTTTTTGGCTTTATTCAATTTAGGCTTGTATACATGGGTCTTCATTTGATTAGTTGGACCTTGTTGAAAGAAATATGACAAGCCAAACATGAGCAGTGATAATTTGAGGTGAATGGGACAGACGTAAAGTGTTAAGCATGTTTCAGGATATGACGCATGTAACATCAATTAGATCTCTAGTAGTACATCTTAACCAAACACCAAATGACACTTATCTAGGGAAAATTATGTCCCCCATGGTACAACGAGGCGAAACAATAGAAATTTTATTATTATGGAGTGTTATTAGATCACACCCAATGTTTACCACATTCATGACCAGGTAAGAAACCATCACACCATGTCTAAGCAGGAAACCACACATGAAACCATAGAACAACAACTGAAATGAATATGTTTAACCAAAAGAATATAGCACCATGTGTGTGAAAACATAGTGTACCATCTACAAGTGCATGTATCATCTAAGATGTTATACTCTTGACCTGCAAGAAATCCTGGAATACCAGAAATACAAAGCAATATAACCCAAAACACAGAATTACCACATGAAATGAGACAAACTGCAAGATATTTTATTATTCAGAAGCAAATTACAATGTTCACTTGCCTCTTAGAGGGTGCAACCTCCAACAGAGCATAGCTCAATTACAATAAGACTTGAAGATCTTTCCCCTACTAACTAAGACTATTTATAGCTTAATGACATCCAAAACCCTAACTACTAGTGGTCCCTTGCATAACACGGGTTAACCACTTTATTTATTAACTATGGCCCGTTTACAACTAATTGTGGTCCCTTTTCTATAATGCAAGTCAACCACTTACAATTATTATTAATGTGGGCTTTATTGACTCTCTAACTAACTATGACTATGACTCAGCCCCATTGGCTTATTACATAAATAAAGGGGTTAGGGTTGGACCCTAACATGCCCTCCCCCATCAAAAGCAGCCTTGTCCTCAAGGCTGAAGCTGCGGAAACTGCTAAAGAATAGTGGTTGGTTCCCATGTCGCATCTTCTAGAGAGGTGTCTTTCCACTTGATGAGGACTTCCTTTATCGTGCAGCCGCGGATATGTCTTTCGTGAGTATCCAGGACCCGTTCTGGTTGAAGCCAAAGTGAGCCTTGCTCATCCAATTCGGGTACACTTGTTTGAACTGTGCAATTGTTCCCCACCACTTTCTTGAGGCACGATACATGGAAGACCGGATGGATTTTTTAAGTAGGTGGCAAGTCCAGTTTGTAAGCTACTGCTTCTATGCACTAAAGTATCTGATAAGGTCCATAGAACTTTCATTCTAGTTTTTGGCAACCCTTTTATTTGAGAGATGTTTGCTTATATGGTTGGAGTCGTAGGAATACCTGATCCCCTTCTTGAAATGAGCGCTCGGAACAATGTTGGTCAGCCTGTTGCTTCATTCTGTTTTGAGCTTGATGTAGATTATCTTTGAGGTGAACGATCATGGCGGCACGGTTCTGTAGGAGTTAATCAACTGCATATACTTTAGAACATCTAGGGATATAAGAAACTGGTGAACGTGGGAGTTGGCCATACACTACCTCATATGGCGTCATCTTGGTGGTTTCATGATAGTTAGTATTATACCACCATTCAGTTAAAGGTAGCCACTGTACCCATTGATGTTGCTTGTCTGGAGTGAAACACCTCAGATAGGTCTCCAAACATTTGTTGATTGCTTCTGTTTGACCATCAGTTTAGGGATGATAAGCGGTACTGAGTTGGAGTTGCATGCCCTCTAGGTTGAAAAGTTCCTGCCTGTTGACCACTACCGGTCAACTACCCATGCAGTACACCCCCCCTTTCTTTGCAAAAAGGGGCAGCATCTGATCGACATCGTCCGTGCCATCTTTCAGTCATCAGCAGCTTAATCTTTTTGTAAACCCAGTCTGCATGTATGAATTGTAAATAATCTTAGCAGATATGAGTCATGTATGTAAATTGCCTAGGTGGACCTAACTTTCTAGTGGTAATCTACATCCCGGAAGGTTTTTCGTCTCACCGATCCATGGATCGGCAGAGTTTTCCTTCAAACCTGACCCCAAAGCCGAGATGGATTTTGTCATCGGAATTTTAGGAGAATCCTAGTGTGTTGATCTGCTAGATTATAGTTGTGTCGCAGAACTGGGTGATTTGTGAGGGTCTATGTTAAAGGGGTTTTCCCCCTTAAGATGTAAAGTGTAAAAGTCATCATGAAATGTGTCTTGAGGGTTGAAAATGTTTTAAATCCCCTCGTGATTCCTAAGTCCTAGGTCCTAGGTGATGTTTCCAAAGGCTTGGTTCGATGATCCATTTAAAAAATGAAATAAAATAAATAAAAATTAAGAAATTCAAAAATTAAAAAAATGAATAAAAATAATAAAATAAATTTAAAAATTTTAAAAATAAAATAAAATAATATTTTAAGTGAATAAATCGACGGATGAGATCAAGAGATGTCTTGATCCTCATCAATGGTCGAGATCATTTCTACATGGATCACTCGAACTAGCCGTTGGGATCATTTCCTTTAAATAGGGTGCTAGGGGTCATTTCAGACAAAAGGGATCTGTGAGTCTGATACTAAAGAAGCTCTCTTGTAAATCTGTTTCTGGTTAATAAAAGAAGACTTTGGGGTCCATATCTTGCTGGTGTTACTCTCTTAAAATGCTGTGACTCGTGAGATTGTTTCATTTTCTGCATATATTATTTTCAGCCGTTAATAATAGCTTTTTTGTAGAGTATTGTGAGCACAGGTATCTTGTTCACTTGCTGGGGTTTGGGTGCTGTTAGGGTTTCTGAAGTAATGGCAGGTATCTCCATTACTTCTTGAGATCTAGCAGCATTTTTGCCCTCTTTATTGACAGTTGTTTTGAGCTGTGCAGAAAACATCATTGAAGGAAATTTTGTGGGCGTTCGGGGAAGTTCTCCGCTGAACCAGCCAACTCCCGCAAGCATTTTTTGTTGAGCCCAGTTGGATTTGATCTTGGGTCTATCATTCAGTTTATTTTTAATTTGCATGAGAGATTTTCTGAAGTTCTTCACAGTGAAAATCTAAAGGCTTTATTTCTTTAAAATATTCCTGTGCTCATTGCTGAATCTGGCTGTTAAGGGGCCAAAATTGTAGATTAATCAGCTGTCTTAGGGTTTCAATTTTCTCTGATCTAGGGTTTCAAATTCTTGTTTTGTAAAGTTTTTATTAGGGCTTAGGGTTTTTAGGTTAGCTTCTGGCATACTCCATCTTAAGTTATCTTTCTCTTGCAGGTTACAGATAAGATCTGGAGGAAAAAATTTTGCAGGGTCATTTCTTCGTTGTCCAAAGAGCTATCTTTCCACGCTGCTGTTGGTCATCCTGTGGGCATTTGCCATTTCAAACGTCGGTTACGGTGCCTCTTTTCTCCTGCGGCTACGACGAAGCTATCGCACCCATTCAAAACAAAACTGATCGACCTTTTAAAACTGAGCGAGGATCAAATATTATTTTTGCTATGGACGCCAGTTTTTATCGAACTCCATCTGCACAGCTGAGACGTCATCCTGTAGCATTTCTGATTTGCTTAGCGTATTTCCTTGGTTTGTTTGCTGCAGCGATGAGGATGCGTGCAAATTGAGGTCGTTCCAATTCAAATCCGCTGCAGCATTCACCTCCGCCGTCTAAATCGCACCTGCAAATGCACAAAGAAAACAAACTATACACGCCATGTAACTGATCTGAGCAAATCAAAGTTGTTTCAATTCGGTATCAACACGGTTTTGAATCAATCCTCAACGGCTCAAATCCGTCAGACGTCCAGGGTCAGTATACACAGATCCGTCCGCCACCATCGACTGAGGCAAGGGTAATAACATAAATCCTTTTCGAATTTTGCTGAGGGAGATCACGTGGTTCATCAAGCGTAAGTCTATCTGCGCCTTTGGGTTTACGGTTCTCTGTTCGAATAACCGATTGTGGTTCATGCGTAAGTCAATTTCATTCGGCAATCTTCAGGTTGTATCTTTCATAACCCTGCGTTTTTTCCGCATTTTCTCATTACGATTCGTATTTCCGCAGGTTGTTTCTCAAACTCGTTTAAACTCAATACGATTGCGTGTGTGATTTCGATCAGTAGGGTAGCGAAATGATTTCATTTGTTACGCGTATAGTTTCGGTTAGAATTTTTCATGTTTTAGATTTTGGTTTGTTTTATATGGTTACGGTTTTTAGATTTTGATTTATTTCTTTAGATTATAGTTTTAGGTTTATAGATTTGCATAATTTAATCATTAGATTTTAATATATTCTTTATTTATGTTTTAGATTTAACTTTAGGTTAGATTTTAATTTATTTTTAAGTTTAGTTTAGGATTAAGCTTAATTTTAATTAGTTTTTTTGTTTTAATTAGATTTTATGTTTAAAGTTTTCATGAATTTTAGATAAAAATAAATAAAAAAAAGATTTTTGGTTTAATTTTTTATTTATAGTTTAGTTTTAGAATAGATTTTAAATTTTTAATTTTCATTTTTATAATATTGAAAAAACAAAAAATTGAAAAAAGATTTAAAAAAATTTTTGAAAAAATATTAAAATTTTGTGGAAAATTAGTTTTGCCAGTTTCAGTGGTTTTTCATGTTATATCTTTCATGCTGAGATCTGAATTTTTTCAAGTCGAGATGCGAATATGATATCTAGTTAATGGTTTATGATTCTCGTGGTGGTTTAAAGCATTTATCTTTTCGAAACTTTCAGTTGCTGGATATCGTTTCGATTATTCTTAAAGCATTGTGATTTAGCTGATGATAAATGATTGCTCTTCACGGTTTATGTTTCTACATCATCTAACAAGTAATCGTTTTAATAACAATCTCTTAAGGCACTGGTCTGCTAAATTAATCAAATCCATCGAGTGCTTTTTTACATCGTATCTCGTGTCTCCCAACCAACTGGTCGATAGTTGGTCTTCATCATCTCACAGGGTCTACCCCCCTTAGCCGCGGGAGACAGGCTTAAACGGAGGGATCGGGGATCAGAGTGACAGCCCCCGGTCTGAGCGTTGTCGTGTCAATCTGCGCGACAACACTGCCAAAATTTGTTGGTGAAAATGGGGTCTCGATCAGACACAATGGAAGTCAGCATGCCATGCAGTTGGAAGCTTTGGTCCAAGAAAACTTGAGCCACCAATTTTGAGGTAAATGGGTGTAGTAGAGTTCAAAAAATGAGCATATTTGGGAAGTCTGTCAACCACCACCATGATGACTGATTTGTTGCTTGACTTTAGGAGACCAGTGGTGAAATTCATGGAAACATCCGTCCAGACTGAAGCACGGAGTGGCAATGGTTGTAAGATTCCCAGTAACTTGATTGTTTGCCCATTGTTTTGTTGGAACACATCACATTCAACTACAAAAGTAAGAATGGCATTCTTCATGCCGGTCCAAATGAAAGAACAACGTGCTTGTGCAGAAGTCTTCTAAAAGCCTGAAAGTCTTGTAATTGGAGGTGAGTGCAACTCGTCCAAGATGCAAGTTTTGAGGGTGGAGGCCGGGGATAGCACTACCCGATCCTTGTAGCAAAGAATCTCATCCTTCCAAGAGTAGTCTGCTGAGGAATTAGGATCTTCTCTTAAGTTATTAATGAGTTGGGACAGAGAGGGGTGGGAGAACCATTCATTGCGGGCCTCTTCAATCCAATCTGGTATGGGTAGAGAGAGTGATAGAAGGGTGCTCTCATCCTCAAATTGGCGCGATAAGGCATCAGCCACTACATTGTCACGCCCCTTCTTGTAAATTATCTCATAATCATATCCCAGCATTTTTGCAAGCCATTTATTTTGTTGTGGCGACGATAGACATTGCTCTAGAAAATATTTTAGGCTATGATGGTCCATGCAGATTTGGAAACGTCGCCCCAATAAGTATGGTCGCCAGGTGTCTACTGCATGTAAGATGGCCATCATTTCTTTCTCATAAGTAGATTGACCCAGATGTTTGCCACTGAGTTGTTGACTGGTGAAAGCCAATGGTCTACCTTCCTGCATTAATACTGCGCCAATACCCATACCTGAAGCATCACATTCAATCACAAAAGATTTGGTGAAGTCTAGTAAGGCCAATACTAGAGTGGAGCACATGGCCTGTTTGAGAGCCAAGAAGGCCTGTTGAGTTGCGTCAGTCCAAAGAAATGAATTTTTCTTGAGAAGATTAGTGACAGTTCTGGCAATGTGTCCATAATTGCGAACAAATTTGCAATAGTAGCCAGTGAAACCCAAGAATCCCCTCAAACTCTTCAAAGTTTTTGGTTGGGGCTAATCTTGCATTGCCTGAATCTTTTTCAGATCAACCCTCACTCCTTCACAATGTGTCTCAAATACTATACTTCTTCCACGCTAAAGGAGCACTTGGATAATTTGACAAATAATTTGTGATCTTGGAAGAGTTGCAATATCTGGTCCACATGCTGAAGATGTTTGTCCCATGTTATGTTGTAGATGAGAATTGTCATCAAAGAAGACCAAGACAAAATTTCTGAGATATGGTTTCAGAAGGTGGTTCATGAGACTTTGAAAAGTGGATGGAGCATTACAGAGACCAAATGCCATGCCCAAGAATTCATAATGGTCTGCATGAGTTCGGAAGGTTGTCTTGGGGATGTCTGCTTCCTTCATGCGTATTTGGTGATAGCCCTGTTGACCTCTACTGGTCAACTTCCCATGCAGTACACCCTCTTTTCTTGGCAGAAAGGGGTAGCACCTGAACGACGTGTCCGTGCCAGCCTACAGTCATCAGCAGCTTGATCATTTCAATTGTAAACCCAGTCTGCATGTATGAATTGTAAATAATCTAAGCAGATCAGAGTCATGTATGTAAAATTGCCTAGGTGGACCTAACTTTCTATGATAATCTATGTCCCGGAAGGTTTTTCGTCTCACCGATCCATGGATCGGCAGAGTTTTCCTTCAAACCTGACCCCAAAGCCGGGATGGATTTTGTCATTAGAACTTTAGGAGAATCCTAGTGTGTTAATATGCTAGATTATAGTTGTGTCGCAGAACTGGGTGATTTATGAGGGTCTGTGTTAAGTGGGCTTGTCCCCTTGAGATGTAAGTTGTAAAAGTCATGATGTAATGTGTCTTGAGGGTCGAAAAATGTTTTAAATCCCCTCGTGAGTCCTAAGTCCTAGGTCCTGGGTGATGCTTCCAAAGGTTTAGTTCGATGATCCATTTAAAAAATGAAATAAAATAATAAAATAAATAAAAAATTTAAAAATTTAAAAAAAAGAAATAAATAATAAAATAATAAAAAAAAATTTAAAAATTTAAAAATTTAAAAAATAATAAAAAAATAATAAATAATAAAAAAATTTAAAAATTTAAAAAAATGAAATAAATAAAAAATAATAAAAAAAATTTAAAAATTTAAAAAATAATAATAAAATAATAAATAATAAAAAATTTAAAAATTTAAAAAAATGAAATAAATAAAAAATAATAAAAAAAAAAAAATTTAAAAATAATAATAAAATAATAAATAATAAGAAATTTAAAAAATTTAAAAAATAATAATAAAAAATTAATTGAATAAATCGACGGATGAGATCAAGAGATGTCTTGATCTTCATCAACGGTCGAGATCATTTCTACATGGATCATTCGAACTAGCCGTTGGGATCATTTCCTTTATATAGGGTCTTAGGTGGTCATTTCAGATTCATTCGATCTGTGAATCAGATACTGAAGAAGCTCTCTTGTAAATCTATTTCTGGTTAATAAAGGAAGACTTTGGGGTCCATATCTTGCTGGTGTTACTCTCTTGGAATGCTGTGAGATCATTTCATTTTCTGCATATGTTATTTTCAGCCATTAATAATAGCTTTTCGTAGAGTATTGTGAGCACAGGTATCTTGTTCACTTGCTGGGGTTTGGGTGCTGTTAGGGTTTCTGAAATAATGGCAAGTATCTCCATTACTGTTTGAGATCTAGCAGCATTTTTTGCCCTCTTTGTTGACGGTTGTTTTGAGCTGTGCAGAAAACATTTTCTGAAGGAAATTTGTGGGCGTTCGGGGAAGTTCTCGGCTGAACCAGCCAACTCCCGCAAGCATTTTTTTTGCTGAGCCCAGTTGGACTTGATCCTGGGTCTATCATTCGGTTTATTTTTCTAAGTTTGCATGAGAGATTTTCTGAAGTTCTTCACAGTGACGATCTGAACTTTCTGTTCTTTAAAATGTTTTCCGTGCTTATTGCTGAATCTGGCTGTTAAGGGGCCAAATCTGTAAATTAATTAGCTGATCTAGGGTTTTAATTTTTGCTTTATGCAGTTTTTTATTAGGGTTTAAGGTTTTTTTTTTTTTTTTTTTTGGTTTCATTTTAGCACGTTCATCTTTTCGAAGTTTTTTTTTAATCGCTGGATATCATTTTGGTCATGTGATTTAGCTGATGATAGATGGTTGCTGTCCATGGTCCATGTTCCTATATCATTTAACAAGTAATCGTTTCTACATCAATCTCTTAAGGCACTGGTCTGCTCAATTAATCAAATCCATCGCGTCCTTTTTATAGCGTATCTCGTGTCTCCCAACCAACTGGTCGACAGTTGGTCTCATCATCTCACAGGGACTACCCCCCTTAGCCGCGGGAGACAGGCTTAAACGGAGGGATCGGGGATCAGAGTGACAGCCCCCGGTCTGAGCGTTGTCGTGTCAATCCGCGCGACAACATTTTTTGGCGCCGTTGCCGGGGATAGAGTTTTTCTGTCCTTGGTGTTTCAACGACTTTTCATCATTCATCGTTCATCTTTTTATCATTCATTTGAGCCGGCAACGCCAACATTTTTGGCGCCGTTGCCGGGGACAGAGTTTTTCTGTTCCTGGAGTTTCATCGACATTCACCTTATCATCTTTCTCATCTCTCATTTTGAGCTGGCAAATTCAACCTTTTGGGTTATCATTTGGATCTTTTATTGCTTTATTTTTCGCCATATCAGTAGCATCTCTTCGGTCTGTTTTTTGTTTGGGTGGCGACTCCACTTTCTCATTTTTCCCAGACAAGAAGCTTTCCTCATATCTGCTTGTGGTTACTTTTTGGATCCTAGAATCAGATTCATTGTTCAAGTGGCGACTCCACTTCTCTCATCTCTTAATTTTCTTGAGCATAAATCTCTTTCTATCATCCATTTGATCCTTCATTGTTCATCATGGATTATTCATTTAAACCATGTCATTTTACTGATAATCTCCATGATCTTCCGAAAGAGGCCATTTCTAAATTATTTAAGTTCTCGGGTGGTGATCCGGTCGCTGTTAGAAAGCATTTAAACATGTTTACTTGTGTAATGATCATATATTGTAGACTTCCTCAGTATAATCATGAAGATTTCAAGATGCGTCTATTTGTCCATTCTTTAGAGGGTGATGCCTTGAATTGGTTTAATAATTTTCCTAATGATTTTTTCACTTCTTTACAAGACATTCTCAATGCTTTTAAAGATAGATATGATAGTCCAAACAGCTTGCCTTCTGCCTCTAAAATTGTGCAACAGAATGAAAGTAATTTGATAAGAGGTCCAGCTGAAAGATCCCAAGACGATTCATCATGTCAGAATGTGTCATCCACCGGAAATATTGCAGATCAAGTTCATGATAGTGAAAAATCAGGGACAAATGACAATGAAAGGGAAGAGCAAAAGCAAATTTTACGAAATCTAATGATGCTGGTAAGGAATATGGAAATCAACCAAACTAATTATGTCAATGATGTGAAAACTTTATGCGCCCACCTGGAAAAACGTAATAGGGAGATTGAGGTCACGCAAAGTCACCATGCTAGAGAAATTGAGGCCATGAAAACTAAATATGAAACAGAAATTGGAAACATGCATAGCAAGATGTCAGTCTTAGAAGAGAATATGGTGACCATTAAAGCTGATCATGATAGGGAAATTGACTCTATGCAAAACAATTTATTAACTATGGATGAGGAAATGACTATCATAACGTTCAATCATAACAATCAGTTGGCTGACATGCAAGCGAATCATGAAGAAGAAATAAATTTCATGCAACATTGCTTGATGGACATAAAAGAAAAGAATGATAAAGTAATAAAACACATGCAAGAGCACCATGCCATACAAATCAGTGCTATAAGGGATGAATGCTCTAGACAGATAAATGCCATTAGAATACAGGTTCAAAGGTTTCAACAATTGGAAGATAAGAGAAACCAGCAAACATCAACAGATCAGGAGTCTTCTCATTTGCTGCAACAAGATTCATCTTATTATTGGGAGGTTGTTGATTCGATTGAAAGATGGTTGATTGAGGGTGATCCAGACAGACTTAAGAATGATAAAGATCAGATGCAAGATGAAGAAAGACATAGCACGCATATCTTACATACTTCATCTGATAGCTTTGAAACAGAAAGTACCAGGTCATCAGTAATTCAACCAGCCAGAAAGAAAAAGCGCAAGAGAAAGAAAATGAGAAGAAGATTTGACGCATCAGACGGCCGCAAGCAGCTTGATTTTCGGATAGGAAAGAGTCCTACCATATGCAAAATGGGACATGGCACATCCGACAAGCAGCCGACAGATTTGCCTGAAAGCAGGCAAATGCTCAGTATGCACTATATTGAACACATCTGATGCCGTAGGGCATCCTTTGTATCGTATTTCTAACCCTACTCCTTGTTTTTTCCGCATTTTCGTTTCTGCTTTAGATAGTTAATAAATGAAGAGCTTGTATCTTTATTGTGCTTAATGTATATGATGATTTTGGATGGACGCTACTTATTTTTGTGTTGTATGGATGCAGATTCTGGATTCTCACATTCCTGCAAGCAGCAACGTGTCCCCAAGTAGAGCCAGATGTTGACCTCTACTGGTCAACTTCCCATGCAGTACACCCTCTTTTCTTGGCAGAAAGGGGTAGCACCTGAACGACGTGTCCGTGCCAGCCTACAGTCATCAGCAGCTTGATCATTTCAATTGTAAACCCAGTCTGCATGTATGAATTGTAAATAATCTAAGCAGATCAGAGTCATGTATGTAAAATTGCCTAGGTGGACCTAACTTTCTATGATAATCTATGTCCCGGAAGGTTTTTCGTCTCACCGATCCATGGATCGGCAGAGTTTTCCTTCAAACCTGACCCCAAAGCCGGGATGGATTTTGTCATTAGAACTTTAGGAGAATCCTAGTGTGTTAATATGCTAGATTATAGTTGTGTCGCAGAACTGGGTGATTTATGAGGGTCTGTGTTAAGTGGGCTTGTCCCCTTGAGATGTAAGTTGTAAAAGACATGATGTAATGTGTCTTGAGGGTCGAAAAATGTTTTAAATCCCCTCATGAGTCCTAAGTCCTAGGTCCTGGGTGATGCTTCCAAAGGTTTAGTTCGATGATCCATTTAAAAAATGAAATAAAATAATAAAATAAATAAAAAAATTTAAAAATTTAAAAAAATGAAATAAATAAAAAATAATAAAAAATAATAAAAAAAAATTTAAAAATTTAAAAATTTAAAAAATAATAAAAAAATAATAAATAATAAAAAAATTTAAAAATTTAAAAAAATGAAATAAATAAAAAATAATAAAAAAAAATTTAAAAAATAATAATAAAATAATAAATAATAAAAAATTTAAAAATTTAAAAAAATGAAATAAATAAAAAATAATAATAAAAAAATTTTAAAAATAATAATAAAATAATAAATAATAAGAATTTAAAAAATAATAATAAAAAATTAATTGAATAAATCGACGGATGAGATCAAGAGATGTCTTGATCTTCATCAACGGTCGAGATCATTTCTACATGGATCATTCGAACTAGCCGTTGGGATCATTTCCTTTATATAGGGTCTTAGGTGGTCATTTCAGATTCATTCGATCTGTGAATCAGATACTGAAGAAGCTCTCTTGTAAATCTGTTTCTGGTTAATAAAGGAAGACTTTGGGGTCCATATCTTGCTGGTGTTACTCTCTTGGAATGCTGTGAGATCATTTCATTTTCTGCATATGTTATTTTCAGCCATTAATAATAGCTTTTCGTAGAGTATTGTGAGCACAGGTATCTTGTTCACTTGCTGGGGTTTGGGTGCTGTTAGGGTTTCTGAAGTAATGGCAGGTATCTCCATTACTGTTTGAGATCTAGCAGCATTTTTTGCCCTCTTTGTTGACGGTTGTTTTGAGCTGTGCAGAAAACATTTTCTGAAGGAAATTTGTGGGCGTTCGGGGAAGTTCTCGGCTGAACCAGCCAACTCCCGCAAGCATTTTTTTTGCTGAGCCCAGTTGGACTTGATCCTGGGTCTATCATTCGGTTTATTTTTCTAAGTTTGCATGAGAGATTTTCTGAAGTTCTTCACAGTGACGATCTGAACTTTCTGTTCTTTAAAATGTTTTCCGTGCTTATTGCTGAATCTGGCTGTTAAGGGGCCAAATCTGTAAATTAATTAGCTGATCTAGGGTTTTAATTTTTGCTTTATGCAGTTTTTTATTAGGGTTTAAGGTTTTTTTTTTTTTTTTTTTTTTGGTTTCATTTTAGCACGTTCATCTTTTCGAAGTTTTTTTTTTAATCGCTAGATATCGTTTTGGTCATGTGATTTAGCTGATGATAGATGGTTGCTGTCCATGGTCCATGTTCCTATATCATTTAACAAGTAATCGTTTCTACATCAATCTCTTAAGGCACTGGTCTGCTCAATTAATCAAATCCATCGCGTCCTTTTTATAGCGTATCTCATGTCTCCCAACCAACTGGTCGACAGTTGGTCTCATCATCTCACAGGGACTACCCCCCTTAGCCGCGGGAGACAGGCTTAAACGGAGGGATCGGGGATCAGAGTGACAGCCCCCGGTCTGAGCGTTGTCGTGTCAATCCGCGCGACAACAAGCCCAAACCAAGGTCTAGCTTGGTAAAGAATTTAGCACCATGTGGTTCATCAAGTAGGTCATCTTCAACCAAAATAGGAAATTTTTCCATGACAGTGAGCTTGCTAAGGGCCCGAAAGTCCAGACACATGCGTCATTCTCCATCTTTCTTTAGAACCATGACCATTGGAGATGAATAAGGGTTGGTGTTGGGACAGATAACATCGACTTCAAGGAGTTCCTTGATGATTTTTTCAATTTCATTCTTTTGGGCAAAAGGATATCGATATGGGCAGACATTAGGCGGCTAGGCACCCAGGACCAAAGGGATGTTATGATCATGTTCACCCCTAGAGGGTGGAAGCTCTTTAGGTTTGTCAAAGACCCGCTAGTGGCAATCTAATACTTGTTGCATCTCAGGATGAATATGAGGAGTAGTGGATTCAATGACCTAGATGGCATTAAATTGGGCGACTACTCCATGATGGCCCTTTTTTAAAAGCTTCTCCATTCGATGTGAGTTGATGATAGTAGGAGCACTTGCCTGGAGTCCCCTCAATGTATGAATGTGGTCGTTCTACTTAAAGCTCATATATAACTCCTGGAAATCCATTGTGATAGGGCCCAGTGTGCGAAGCCATTTAGCACCAAGGACAATGTCACAACCACCCATTTCAATGGCAAACATGTGGGTCTTTAGGTGGTAGTCTCCCATTTGAAGCTTAATATTTTCACAGCGTCCTTCACATTTCATGGTCCCCCCATCAGCGATAAGGACTTGGAAATTAGATACTACCTGTACAAAGCAATGAACAATTTCTGTGACTCTCTTATGGCCAAAGGTATGAGTGTTGCCACTATAAATCAATACCACTACTGGCCGATGTTTAATAAAACCACGGATTTTGAGAGTCTGGGGTGAAGAAATTCTAACCAAGACATGTAGTGATATAACTGGCTCATCTGGCGTAGCTGTGAGATCATTATCTGCGTTGGTTTGGGTTTCGCCTGCTTCTTCTTCAGGGACCTCAGGGGATGGAGCTTTATCTGTTGAGTTGTTATTAGTAGCATCAATTTGAAAGAATTTTGGTTCCTTGCATTTATGTCCGAGGGAGTACTTGTCATCGCAGTCGTATCATAGTCATTGTTTCCTTCTTTCGGCGACACCTTTTGAACCTTAAGTGTTTGGGTGGGGCCTGGATCTTGGGCGTGACGTCCCTTGGCGACAAAATTTGGACGATTCAACTGGGCATTTAAGGTGACTTCCACATCTAAGGCCTTGCGACATGTGTCCAACCAAGTAGGTGGGTGATGCATTCGGACATGGGCTTGGACGGCTTCCTTTAGGCCACTAATGAAACATTCCAAGTAAAAGTCATCTCCTAGGCTGTCAATTCTGATGGCCAATTGTTCAAAGGCTGCAATGTAGTCCTTTACTGTACCTATTTGCCAGAGCTTAGTGAGACGGCCCAAAAAATTAGATTCGTGATCAAAGCGATCACATATGGCTTTTGCGAACATGTTCCAAGTTGCTCTCCCTGGATAACATTTCGGATGCCACTGCCATCTCTCTCGATCCAAGTAAAGGGCTCCGACATGTAGTTTAGTTCCATCGTCGTAGAAATCATTAAGGAAAAAATATTGTTCCATTTGTGTTACCCATACTGTAGGGTTAGAGCCATCAAATTTGTACATGTCCAGCTTGGGGGTCTGGTGGCTCGAAGAGCAGTAATTTCCATGGAAGTGAACGTGATGGTCGGATTCTCCTTCTATGTGTGCATTAACACTAGGCTCCTCCCTACAAGACGTATTTATAATGTCTGCTAGTTGTGAGATCTGGGTAGAAATTTTCCCCTCAAATTCCTCGAATATTTTCTCAAGTTTGTCAACCTTCTCGACTGCCCTTTCCACAGCCATAACTTGAGATCTAGTACCGAGCATACACCAAACCCGGTCAAATTTTTGAGCTTACTTAAGAGTAGTATGCTTGGAAAGAGGGCAAGCTCGGGAGTCTAGTGAAGTGGGTCACTTGAAGCTACGTGAGGAAAAATTTGGGACAGCCGAAAAATTGGGGCTTACTAAGGATAATTTTAGGGGCGAATGTTCGCCCTTTGGCGAAATTAAGGGGTTTTAAATTTTTAGTGGGCGAATATTTTGTATCATAGTACATTTTTACAAATCACCTCAAATAGCCCACCTTATTTTAAGGGAGAGGGTAAAAAAGGTAAATTTAGCCCTTGAAATTAGGACTTACAACCTTCCATTCGCCCATTTTCAAGAATAGGTTTTATTTAAGTAAATCCATTCGCCCATTTTCAAGAATAGGTCTTATTTAAGTGAATCCTATGGGCCAAATACCATATTTATAGAAGAGGTATGGTAAATTAATAAAAATATAAATAAATGAGAGGTATGGTAAATAGATTAAACATTTTTAATATTTACTCCATAAGTCACCTTATATACATGTAAGGGTGTAAACAAATAAAAATATAGGTAAAGTGGAGGTATGGTAAATAAATGAAACATCTTTTTATACTTACTCAAAAGGTATGGTAAATAAATAAAAATATAAATAAACTAGACGTATCGTAAATAAATAAAACCTCTTTTTATATTTAGTCCATAACCCTCGTTCTATTTATGAAGGCTCAAGAAAGAGGTTTTATTTAAGTGAATCCTATGGGCCAAATACCATATTTGTAAAAGAGGTATGGTAAATTAATAAAAATATAAATAAACGAGAGGTATGGTAAACAAATAATTTTCTTTTTTTATATTTACTCCATAAGTCACCTTATATTTACGAACACTCAAAAAATGGGTTATATTTAGGTGAAACCTATGGCCAAAATACTATGGGACAAATACCATGGACTAGATTGTTATTAATACCATGCAAAAAACCATTATTAACCCTAATATTAGAATTAATAAAAATAAAAATGGCACATGGTATTGACCCATGGTATTCACCAAAATGGCACATGGTATTGACCCATGGTATTCACCTGGAATGTAGCCTATTTAAATGGGGGAATTAAACCAGCATGTAGCCTATGCTAAGATTCACTAGGACTTTACAAAGTTTTATTATTTAGTGAAAGACTCGCCAAGATCTTACAAGATTTTATAATTGAGTAAAATATTCGCCATACGTGGTGAGAGATTCGCCAAAAAATTATATATACATATTATATTATTGATAAAATCGCCTCCCATTTTTCCTATATACCATGGAGATTCGCCCATTTATTATATTTATAAATTTAGGGGGGGTTCTTAAAATTTTCCCTGGGGCTTACAAGTGAATGGTATCACTGCGACCAACTAGTCATCCTGAAGCTTACGGGCTAAGTCTCTTGCAAGCGTCCCGGGATGGCCTTGGACTTTTTTTTACTCCGAAAGGAGTTTTACTCCCAATTGATAAATAGTGCAGTTGCTGAATCTCAAAAAGCTTGATATTGCCAAATATCTTGCAAAAATCGGGCCTGGACTATAGTAACAGAAACCCCAAGGTCTTGGTACTGCAAAATGTGTTGCGACAATCTGATCTGGACTATGGTGGCCAAAACCCTCACTGCACAAAGAGTCTGATCTGCATTGTGAAAACCCCAACTATTGAATCCGATATGTACGGTGGCGGTAAAACCCCGACTGTTGGATCTGATCTAGACAGCGGCAATCGAACCCCAACAACTGGATATGATCTCGAAGACCAGGTAGAGGGCGATCTTCAGATAGCGGAGGGAACTATGGTCACAAAGGAGTGTCAGGTGCTACAAATCACAATATATGCAAGGGTCCAACAATAGTACTTGGCCCAATCTTTCAGGGCGCTAACTAAGGAGGATCAACCATACCCTTAGTCGTACTACCCGACTACCCTATTGTACGTGCGAGTAATCTCCCCAAGTGTTGTTCTCAATGTACTGTAGCAGCAAGACGACTGGCGGCTTATCTAAGGTTAGGTTTCAGGTTATCCTAGGGAGCTTCTGATATACCCAATGGTACATGGAAGTGAAATCCGTGCGCGGTTCTGTCTAATGTGCTACTACTCGAAGGGGTACCCACAGGGGTTACAAGGGAGTCCAACAAGCATGACCACCTCTTGTAGTTCCTGCGTACATACCTCCCCAAATCCGCAGTTTTATGCGCTCAACGACAAATCCCATGGTTTAAAGACTTTGGAAGACGTCTCTAGCCTTGAAAAAAATCTGCGAAAATTGGAGGCACAACTGGTCTTAGAAAGTGCTTTGATACCACTTGTTATACTCTTGACCTGCGAGAAATCCAGAATACCAGAAATACAAAGCAATATAATCCAAAACATAGAATTATCACATGAAATGAGACAAACTGCAAGATACTTTATTATTCAGAAGCAAATTACAATGTTCACTTGCCTCTTTGAGGGGGCAACCTCCAACAAAGCAGAGCTCAATTACAATAAAACTTGATGATCTTTCCCCTACTAGCTAAGACTATTTATAGCTTAATGACATCCAAAACCCTAACTACTAGTGGTTCCTCGCATAACATGGATTAACCACTTTATTTATTAACTATGGCCCATTTACAACTAATTGTGGTCCCTTTTCTATAATGCGAGTCTACCACTTACAATTATTATTAATGCGGACTTTCTTGACTCTCTAACTAACTATGACTCTAACTCGACCCCATGGGCTTATTACGTAAATAAAGTGGTTAGGGTTGGACCCTAACATAAGGCGTAAGAGATAGAAGCTACAATACCATGGCTAAAGCATCTAAAAGAACCGAGGAATGATGTGAGGCAGGATCATCATATATCTGAAGGAGAAAATTAGAGAAAGTCTTGAGTCAAGATGAGATGAGAAACAAAGCTCATGCAAGCAATACGACCACACCCCATGAGAGGCTGGCTCTGGAAATAGTTACCCCTGAAGGAGCAACAGCCCTCATGTATCCCCTCTGTTTTAGTATTTGACACACTGAATGGTGTTTTAGGAACCTCTAGAAGAAGTTTTTCGTAACTTAGGCAAGACTTGAGCATCACACTAAAGCAATTCATTGATTGGGCATGCATTACATGTTTAACTACTATAATCATCTCTTTCCTGTACCAGTTTGTGGCCCAAGTTTATAAAGCAAATCTCTAATAAAATTTGTTCATGAACTCAACATCCAACCATAGTGATGTCTTCCTGAAGTAATTTGCTTCCAAAGCTCATCTCAACTAATCAGAGCAATGTAAAGCACATATGCCTTTGTGCAAAAAATAATGGCACAAACAATCTTTAAAGCTTATCATTCTGAGCCAAAAGTCTCAAATCTACATCCACTATGCATCCAGCAAGAAAGGAGCCCAAATGATTTGGTATTCATAAAAAATGGCAGATTGTAGTTTATCTTTGCCATCTATGACACTATGAGCCCATTCTGGTTAATTGCTTATAGAATTCATCATGAAGATTGTCTCTTGCAGATCTGTTATGAATATAATTCATATAAAAATAATCAATATAAATATAATAAATAAGAAGTAGTAATTAATTAACTAATAGTTAGCTAGTAATGAAGAGGCATGTCTTAGAGACATGACCATTCATGAAAGGGCACCTGCCTAGGGTATATAAGTCGGCCCCATTCTCATTACATGATCTTAAACTAAAGCTTAAATTGTCACTTACAGGCCCTTGACGATAGCTTCCAACTTCTGGGACAATGACGATAACCCCTAGATATTCCAAAGAGAAATAATAACTAGCCTTCAAAGCTGTTTCTCTAACTTATCTTAAACTTTTATACCTGATAGGTCATACTTAAAAGTTAAAACTGAATTAGTCAGAAATGCAATCTAGTACCTACAAATACCATAGCCTTGTAACATTTTTTTTTCCTTCATCTCAGAATCTAAACTTCTATACCCCATAAGCCATAGGAAGAACTGAATTACAATTAGAAATGCAATCTAACAAGAAGCCCATGGAAGAGACCATGCATTCAAGAGAGTTAAAATGTTCCTTCTTTATAATGCTAAGATATATGAATCTCCCTTCTTGCTATGGAATCAAAAATGTTGAATGAACTAGACTGTATGTAGTCGTCTATCAATATCTATATGGATCTCCCTATTTGTTATGGAATCAAAAATGTGGAACGAACTAAACTGTACGTAGTCATCTATCAGTATCACTCTACAGTCAATACATAGAGCAATAGAAATGTTGGAGAATCAAGAACAGCATACCCTCTCAAAAAATAAAATCAGCATCCTTTTCTCATCTCCCCCTCCTTTCCTGCAAAATTGAGAATAAAACAATGACACAAAACATTCCAACTTACTTGCACCTCAATGAATTCCACGTTCTCAATATTCAACACAAAACAAGCTAAATAAAAGTTGGTAAATAGAGTTTCCCATGCTGCACACTTTAAAACTCGCTAGCTCAAAAGGTAAGGGGGAATCAAAATTCCTAATATTGGTAGACCTCCAAAACGATATTTGGTTTCTTTAATAAATAATAATGATAATTTTGGACAAATAGAACACATCCTTTAAAAATCATGACAATTTTCAATTCTACTTCTACTAATATTCCAGCAGCTACTATAACTGAAACTGAAAATTTATAAACATACAAGAACAAAATTGACACCAACAACTGCTATAAATTGTGGATATAGAGAGATCTTTTCAAAGAGAGTTATAAATTAAGAAATATACCAAGGACTAGAAGTGTTCAGATAGCAGACCTGACTAGATCCATATAAACTGGCTCCGTCCAATTTGCACAATCCAATCCTAATTTCTGAAAAGCTGGCATTCAAAGCAACTAGGTAAGGTGTATAATGAACAATAGCAACCTTTTACTCCCTCCAAGCATTTTAATCTCATAAAACAAGAGAATTTATGTTTTCTACTGGATATCCCTTTAGGCTAGGCAATTTATTTTTTCCTGGAGTTTTCTAGCTTTTCCATCACATGTCCTTTATTGTCACCACTTCTTAAAGTATAGAAAAGGGAGAAAGTACCAAGCCATTTCAAAGAATCAACTGAACTGTACAGCATAAGGGAAAAGCTAAAGTTACTGATCAAATGTAGAATGGAAGTGGGCCCACCTACATTGAAGGCATGACGATTGCCGGAGCGGTTCACATCAGCAAGAACCCTGAAAGCAGAAACAAAATGTTCACTGAACATTTGAACTACTTACTAGTTATCCAGCAAGCTCAATCATTAGCCCTGCATCAGTATTGACATCCGCAGTAAACTAAAATCCTAAATCAGTTTTAACTTTCAAATATAGAACTATCATGTCCAGCCCAGCCTCTATAGTTTCCAAATAGGGACTCAGATTTGTGGCATGCATCTATTATAGTCAATATGTCAGTAGTTGTTAGAACTAGAAATACAATGTATCCAAGCAGTCCGGCCTCTTTGTAACCGCTATAGAAGAGTTCCACAAATATGGATTGTAACCTCCATGAAACAACATCATTCTCAGCTAACCACATATTTCATATCAGCTAACCGCATATTTCATACCATGTGGGATCTTTAAATATCACTGTAATTTCTGTCAACATAAATTAAGCAATCTTTTTGTTACCAAAAACAACAATTACTTAACTTGTGTTGATGTTGTATCTGTATTAACATTGGTTAAAGCCATAACTGCTTATGTGACTTTTCTACCTTTTTTCCCATTTATAGTAACAGTCATGAAAGTCGACAACAAAGAAAAATTATAAAGGAGCTATGAGTGAATAACATGTTTCTAGACATGGGAGCCTTGTGAGAAAGAAATGTAGTCTCTATAGATAATTATCCGGTGCAGATTGGTGGATAAATGAAGGATTTACTAGAAAGAGAATACAAAAACACTTGAGAGTGGAAAGAAAAGGTTCGGAACAATTGTTCCTCGCTATGGTAGAATATGGAAAGAAAAATCCCAAAATCATTACATGCATTTCAGTGCTTTAAAAAGAACAGCCAAAAGTGATCTCCTTCTCTTCATAACTTTGCAACACATATCATAGAGACAAAGCAGAATGGAAAGCAGATTATAAGTTGCTACAATGTTCTTTCACTGTAGTATCAATTCCAGGCAAGCAAGGTGGGTATGAATGCTTGTTTAGCTGCAGTTTGCATGTGACCTTTTCCAATAACTTAAACCTCTAATAAATCTAGAATGATGCCATGTGAATTATACCATAAATAACAGAATAGAACATGAGGAGCACAATGCCATATCCCCAACTAATAATTTTGCTAAGGAAATTCTCAATTTTGCAATTTTGGCAATTAATATACAATTTGATAAATAAAACTTGGGAGAAATAAGTTGTGGAGGCTCAAATTAAATTTTGTTAAGAAATAAAGGTTAAACTTGGGAGAAAAAAGGGAAAATTAAAATGATGATAAGTTGTGGGGATCACTTAAGAAGGGAAATTGAACTCCCAAGGAGAAATCGAACCACACGGAAAAGGGAATGAGCAAGGGGATCGAATTGGTGGAACCCACAAGGAAGGCTGAGCAGCAATTATAAAAGGAAGGGAAGAGTTTCATTTTTGCTTCTTGGCATTTCATTTCAGAATTTGGAGAGTTTGCTTGAACTTCTTAGCCAAGTCAACCAGTGTTGTTGAGCACAAGGAATTTCCAAGCGGAAATTCCAGCTCTTCTTCAGGGACCTTCGAGTGCCACTCTAGGAGAGAGATTGCGGGCAGATTTTTGTATCTTTTCTGGGATTTTGCAGTGCTTCTTCAGATTGTGCGAGTTTCTGGAGAACATAGTGGAGGATTTCATTGGTGTTTGAGGAGTTAGCATTTGTTGTCTTCTGGGCGGGCTATTTTAGGGAAATTTTCCTTTGAGGACGAGTTGTTTGTAGGAAATTTCCGGGCTGAAAGTGCTGGAGATTTGTGGATTGAAAATTCTCTTCCTTGGGCCTGCATTGGAGTTTACTGGTTGTTCTCTGCGCAATGGTCAAGCAGCAGTGTTGTGCTGGATATTGGAGTTGATTTTGGCCAGGTGTTTGAGGAAGGAATTTCGCTAGGTTTTGGGGGAGTTTCCCTTCGGGGAAATTGTGCATTTTACAACAGTTCGATTCCTGTAGCTCACTGGCAGACTAAGAGGGGCTACACGCAGTATTTGGGGCGGAAATGATTGGTGGATTCAGCTTGAGATTTTTCTGCATTAGGTTGGATTGGGTGTGAGGGGCCTTCTCCTAAATTTTACGAATTTTTGGAGCATTATTGAGGGATCTATTGGAATTTCTAACTTTAACTCGTTAGAAATTCTTCCTGTACTATCTGGTTTATTTCTTCCTACTTGTTTAATTACTTAACAAGTTATTTACCATGTAAATACTGAAAATAAACACATGTACAGTGTCAACATCTACAGATCAACAACAGAAAGAAAACAAGCAAACAAGTGACATCGTTATTTTTGGACCAATGTCTGCAAAAAAACCCAATGCGGGAAAACCGGTGCAGCTATTCAGAGGGTTTTATTATTACGCAGTTTTCATAATACAACCAGGGTGTCAGAAATGGCTCACCCAACAGAGAATGCCCTCAGTAGTAGTACCTCTCCTCGGAAACAAATATTTCGGTTGATCAATGACTGGATGAACGATCCCACAGCAACAATTGCAGCTTCCACTACTCTACGTCACTCTAATGGGGACTGTGTCACCCTTCCCGGCTCACCAGCACCCAGTCTGCCCCACGAAAATCTCCCAGCTGCCTCTTGGCCCTACGTCAGCTCTGCTAGCCTCTACGTCAGCTTCTGGAGCCTCTATGTTAGCCCTTAGACCCTCTGTGTCCCACACATTGGCCTCTCCTCGCTCTGCGCAGCTCCTAGCTGCCTCTGCGTAGCACCCAGCTGCCTCTACGTCAACCTCTCCCAGCTCTACGTTGTCTCTCTCGTACCAACTCTGCCTCTCTGCTATGTATTCACTGCCCCTCATTGTTGATCACTGATTCTATCTCTCTTAGCAAACCCTGCTCTAGAGAATAGAATGACTGATCACTTTGGTGTATTCTCGAACTGACCCTCATGCTTCCTCTTATACTTTTGTCGTTGATCCATCAACGGCCGAGATTAAATCTCTAATCAACGGCTAAGATTAGATTTGGCTTGATCCATGACTTTTGGAACATTCTAACCCAGTTTTATATTAATACCCATTAATATTTTATTTTTCCTAAGTTTAGACTTAGGAACTCCGTTAAAAATATTAATTATTTTAATATCTCCCAAACTGGTTAGAATCTGCCCAAACCATTTCTGGGTCTTGGAAATCTCATGTGCTTTAGCCTCTCCAACAGTTTTCATGGCTAGAGAACAACCGATGCTACCCCAAATCAACAGGATCATTTCAAAATTTGCCTCCAATAGCAGAAGTAATTTTCTGGGTAGTGCATTTGGACAGATTGGGCCTTTTCCAGTTGGAGTTTGCTTAGATATTCACCTGGGTATTGCATGCTTGAAGTAGCAAGCCCAAGTTTTATCATTCTACTCTATTGTACTCCTCTCCAAGAAATTTTTAATAAAATGGCTCAGATTTGTTGTTGCTATTCTATGGTTTGTTGATCTATTTATTCTTGTGTAAAATTGTGCTTGCATGGTTGTCTTTTCTTGTTGTAGCTTAGTGCATGTTTTTGTTATTCATTGTATTACCCAGTTTGGAATATTACAGTGGTATCAGAGCATGTTCTTGGCTAACTATGGGCACAAGAGCAGATGATGTCTAAACCTTTAGTGGAATAATCTATTGTACCAGAGGCGGGGGCAGCGGTAGAAGAAAAGGACGCGGAAGAGGAGAAGAACCTAATCATTTCTATGATACAGAGCTTGATAACACCAGGATACACATGGAGGGTCAGGATGGAAATGGGGGAAACGAACAACCAAGGGAAAGGCACATTACATTGAGGCATATTCAGATAGCGGGCCTGATGATGAGATGGACCAAGAGATGGAGGAACCCAATCCATGGGAGGTGGACCACCACCACCAGCACCGCAGGGAGGAGGACCACTTTTGCCTATAGGAAGATTTATTGCTTCGCTTCAGGCAGTCCCGAAGTATTTGACCCTACATATCGGGGGCACAGTGCAGGGATAGCGTGCTTCAGTGCTAGTGGACAGTGGGGCTACCCACAATTTTATTGATGCTTAGATAGTAGAGTGGAGAGGCATATTGAGGGATTTTCAGTGCTTGTACCAGGGGATCGGACCATGTAGTGCATTAGATATGTTCCCAGCTTTACCCTAACCATGGGAAATTAATCGATGACAGATCATTTCTGTGCTAGACACCAATGTGGTGTTGGGTGTTCAGTAGCTATATTCTCTAGGACGCGTCACCACTAATTGGAAGAAGTTAGAGATGGAGTTCATGGGACCAGATGGGAGACTAGTATTATTGAGGGGCATGCACTCATATCCACCACAGACAGTATCAGCACACAGGATGGAGGCCGACTTGAGACGTGGGGACATAGCATGGGCAGTAGAGTTGCGCATTTCTAAGACAGGGAAGCAGCAACAACCACATCCAGATATTTTGGCACTATTAGAGAAGCATCAGCCAATGTTTGATGACATTCCCCCAGGATGTCCACCAAATAGAGGGTTTGAGCATACTATAGAGCTGGAGGAGGGTGTGCACGCAGTCATCACTACACCCTACAAACATCCCAAGGCCTATCGGGATGAGATAGAGAGAGCCATACAGGAGTTGTTGGCTTTGGGACACATCAGACCCAGTTCTTGTCCCTTTGCTTCTTCAGTTGTGCTGGTGAAAAAGAGGGATTGGACGCTTCGCATGTGCAATGATTACAGGGCCCTAAATAAAAACACATTAAAGAACAGATACCAGATTCCGTGCATTGATGATTTGATGGATGGGCTTAAAGAAGCTAAATACTTCTCTAAGATAGATTTGCACTCGGGATATCATCAGATTCGGGTGAGGGAGTGGGACATCCCGAAGATTGCATTCCGATGTCATTATGGGCATTTTGAGTTCTTGGTGATGCCCTTTGGGCTAACCAACACACCAGCTACTTTTCAGTCTTGTATGGACCATGTGTTCCGCAAGTAGTTGCATAGATTTGTGCTGGTATTTTTCGATGATATTTTGATTTACAGCAGGACATGGGAGGAGCATTTGCAACACTTGGAGGAGGTCCTGCGCATCTTGGAGGAGCAACAGTTCTATGCCAAGATGTCCAAGTGTGAGTGACAGAGATGTTATATCTAGGGCATGTGATTGGAGAGGATGGAGTCAGGGTCCATCAAGAGAAGATCAAAGCTATTTTGGATTGGCCTACACCTAGGAATGTGATGGAGTTGCGGGGTTTCCTGGGCATATGCACTTACTATAGGCGGTTTGTGAAGGGATTTTCACAGTTGGCAGCACCCCTCACAGACTTGACGAAGAAGGGAGCGTTTGAGTGGACAAACGTGGCACAGGAGGCTTTTGAGCACCTCAAGAGAGTGATGAGCAGTTATTCGGTTTTGGCTTTACCGAATTTTTCACAACCCTTTGTATTGGAGTGGGATGCATATGGAGAGGGTATTGGAGCAGTGTTGGCGCAGAGAGACCACCCAATTGCATTTAAGAGCCAAAGGCTACAACCACATGAGAGTTTGTATCCTATCTATGATAAGGAGATGTTGGACAGAATGCATCGTTGGCCAAGTTCTGACAGTATTTGGTGAGCAATAGGTCCAAGGTGAAGATTGATAACGACAGTGTTCGATTCTTTTTGGAGTAGAAGGAAATTTAGGATGTGAAAATTTCTAAACAGAAATTCTACTACTGCAGCAACTGATTTATTTCACCTACTTATTATTCACAATAATTTATTTACGAAATCCCTTCAGCAAATATTAAAATAAATTCTACTGCAGCTATCACATAATTACCCAGAGAAAAAAAACATGCACAAGAACCGATCACATCAACACAATTATTTTTGGACAATTGTCCCCGGAAAAACCCAATTTGGGAAAATCGATGCAGCAGATGAGCGCTTTATTAATCTTCAGCATCAATTGCTTTTACAAGGAATGATTTTACAAAGAAACTGAAAGAAAATACCTGACACTTTCCCCTTGAGACCTTCTAAGACTTTGCCGACCTTGCTCCCACTTCTGCATCACTCTGCGTGGCCCAACTAGCTTTTAGTGGCTCTACGTACCTCTGCGTCAGCCTGCATAAGCTTTGTGTCTCTCCTCTGGACTGCGTCTCTCTCTGCGCTATCTCCCACTGTCCCTACGTCACCTCCTCCTCAGTCACTACCTCCTGTTGATGCCCTCCTCTTCCTCCACCCTGCAACTCTCCCTCTGAAATCGACCTCCTCTACTTGAGAATCGATTTTCCTTGAGATACTGAATATCTGTCGGTGTCTCGAAATGATCCTCAAGTCTTCTCTTATACTTTTCCTGTTGACGAATCAACAGCCGAGATTAAGTCCCTAATCAACGACTAAGATTAAAACAGAGTTGATCCTCATCTCTTAGAAGCTTCTCACCCTTATCTTTATTAATACCCATTAATATTTTTATTTTCCTAAGTTTAGACTTAGTAACCCATTAAAAATATTAATTATTTTAATAACTCCTCATCTGGGTGGAATTTCTCAAAACAATTTTTGGGTCTTGGAGATCTCATGTGCCTTAGCCTCTCCTCCAAATTTCAAGGCTAGAGCACATCTGATGCTACCAAAAATCAACACTCCCTCTTAACAAGGAATGTGCTCTAGCAATGTTTCACTATAGAAACATCACATTGATCTTCCGCATTGGTACCTGTGTTGATGTTTGGCCTGTTGCCTCACATCCCCTGCATTGTTGCTTCCTGTACTGCTGCCCAAGACACTGCCACTGCTGCACCTGTACTGCAACTCCCTCTCAACATGTTGCATCATGCTGCCCATAGCACTGCTACTACTAACTGTTGCACTGCAACTCTTGACACTTATCCATTTCTGCTATTGAAATGGATTCTTTACCATCCCCATATTATCCCTGAAATAAACAAACTTTCTTCTTCCTAGAGCATTGGTGAGGATGCCTGCCACCTGTTCTCCTGTAGGAGTGTATCTCAACTATACTGCCCCTCATTGGACATAGTCTCTGACAAAGTAATACCCGATATCAATGTGCTTCTACCGATCATGAAATATTGGATTCTCAGAAAGCTTGATGCAACTCTGATTATCACACATGATCTTCGTTGCTTCCATCCTTCTCCTTAATAGATTCACAAGCAATTTCTTAAGCCATATAGCTTCGCACGAAGCTGTGCTAGCTACCATATATTCTGCCTCAGCTGAGCTCAGAGCCACGGATTTTTGTTTCCTCCTGCACCAAGAGGTCATTCCTGATCCAATGTTGAAGCAGTACCCAGTTGTACTTTTCCGATCTACTGAATTTCCAGCCCAATCTGCATCAGTGAACCCATTCAACCTGATGTCATTGCCTCTGCTGTACAATAGTCCATGCTTGATTGTTCCTTGTATATACCTAAGAACATGTTTGATTGTTGCCCAGTGCACCCTCTTAGGTTATGTTGATTTGGGGTAGCATCGAATGTGCTCTACCCACGAAATTTGGTGGAGAGGTTGGAGCACATGAGATCTCCAATACCCAGAAAGGGTTTGGGCAGAATCTAAACAATTCAAGAGATATTAAAATAATTAATATTTTTAATGGAGTCCATAAGTCTAAAGTTGGGGAAATTAAAATATTAATCTGGATTAATATAAGACCGTGTTAGAATGGTCCAAAAGACATGGATCAAGCCAGATCTAATCTTAGCCGTTCATTAGGGACTTACTCTCGGTCGTTGATATGTCAACGAGAAAAGTATAAGAGGAGGCTTGAGGGTCACTTGGAGAGCACAGCAGATGATCAGTCATTCTATTCTCTAGAGCGGGGTTTGCTAAGGGAGATAGAATCAATGATCGGAGTTGCAGCTAAGGGGCAGTGAATACAGAGAGACAGAGAAGCAGAGATAATGCCGGGAGATCAGCGCATGAGCCAGAGAGAGTGATGCAGTAGCAGCCAGGGCTCACGCAGAGGCAACAAGGAGCTGCGCAGTGCTTCAAAGAGGCTAGCGTTGCTGACACAGAGGGCTAGAAGGCTGACGCAAACCCATTCAAGGTGACGCAGGGCTAGCATTGGGCAGAGAGAGGCTGACGCAATCCAGAAGGGCAGACGCTGGGGTTTCCGGGGCAGATTGGAGCTGAGGAGCTACTGCAAGGATTATCCGGGGTTTCAGCCGAGACATTTGTCTCAAACTGAGAGGTATTACTGCCAAGGAAATTCTATGTTGGGTAAGCCGGATTTGGCACCCAGATTGTACTTTGAAATTGCTTAATAAGAAAACCCTCAAATAGCTACACTGGTTTTCCCGCATTGGGTTTTTTCGGGGACATTGCTCCAAAAATAACGGTGTCATTTGGTGTGATTGTTTCTGTTTCCTTCAGTTGATGATCTGTAATGTGTTGAGCATGTACTTGTGTTTATTTTTAGTATTTACATGGTAAATAACTTGTTAATTAATCAGAACAAGTAGGAAGGAATAAATCAAAAAGTACATGGAGGGTTTCTAACTGTTAGACTTAGAAACTTCAATATGGTATTAGAGCGTGGTTGCAAATCACAGGAAAACTGAGGACATCAGCTGAGCAGAGCAGCAGTAGCAGAAAACAGTTGTCCCGAGTGACAGAAGTTGTTCTTAGCAGAGAAGCAACAAGGAAGGGATGACGCAGTGCGTGCGTCATCAAGTTTGAGCTGGGAAGAGGATCAGCGTAGTGGCAGAGGAGAGCAGACTCGAACTACGTAGTGCCCGGTCATCTTTCTCAATCAGGAAGGATTGACGCCCGTGGACAGTAGGTGCGAATTTTTCTGGTGTTGGCATTGCGTAGAGCCTAGAAGCTCTAACCTTCAGTTTGTTGGAGCTTAGGAGGTTGTGGGTAAGTTGCAGAGTGAAGCTGATGGGGTACCGTAATCAGAACATTATCTAACAGGGCAAGACCAAGGTGAGGGAGTTGTTGTCGAGGCAGATTTCTAGCCAAGGAATCCAGATCAATGGTGCAGTTGCACAGACGATCGGAGAGGGGCAACTTAACAATTGGCAGAAGGATTTCCAGGAGGGAAATCGGAACTCAAAGGGAGTCCAGAAGAGAACTTCCAAGTGGGAAGTAGAGAGACTCAGTAGGAGTCAAACCAAGAACTTCCAGGCAGGTAGTAGAGAGACTCGAAGGAGTCAACATAGAAGAGTAAGAGACCGGGACAAGCTGGACGGAGCGTCAAACTTCACAGTCTAGAAAGCCAGAATCTTATCCATACTTGACAACGTGTCAAGCACTTCGCCTTGAAGACGATAGCTATCCCAGTCGACCCAAATGATAACGACAAGTACGAGGAAGCAATGGTGAGGGCCAAGAGCATCATCCTTGACAGGGTCAAAGACCATGTAGTACCACACATTGCTAAGAAGGAAACGGCATATGAGATGTGGGAAGCCCTAAAGAAATTGTACCAGCATACTTCTGTGTTGAGAAGAATGTTACTAGAAAATCAATTGAGGTCATATCAGATGAAGGGAGAACCGATTGACACCTTCCTCGGAGGACTGAATGAGATCCGAGACCAGTTGACTACTATAGAAGCCACGCCGGATCAAGAATTGATGGTGAGGTTAGCCCTGAATGCAGTGTTAGAAGACTGGAAAGTATTTGTCCAGAGTATACTGGGCAGAGGGACACTTCCACCTTGGGATGAGATAAGGGCAGCTCTTCACCAAGAAGAGATTAGACGACAGTCAAAGGCAGGAAGCAGCAGTAAGGGGATCAAAGTCAAAGAGGAGGAAGATGTTGCCCTAACATCTGAGGGAAAGCAAGAAAAGCGGAAGAAGGATCTCTCCAAGATCAAGTGCTTCCACTGTGGGGAGCTGGGTCATTATGTGACCCAGTGTCCCAGGAAGAAGAGTAAGGGAGAGTTTTCCGAGACTAAGGCAGCACCAGCAAGGGCAGAGAAGGAAGTGGAGACAGACGATGACTGTGCCATGAGTGCACACCCACCACTTGAGAAAGGACCAGCAGCAGCACGGATGCAGAAGAAGTTGCAACACGGATGCAAAGGGAGTTGCAGTACGGATGCAGCAGTGGCAGTGGCAGGGCCATGGGTAGCATTACAAGATGCAGCAGTGCAGAGGATGGTGGGCAGCAGGCCTAACATCAGCACAGGGACCAATGTCGGATGATCAAAGTAATGCTCAGTGAGGAGTATTGCTAGAGCTCCTCGCTAAGAGGGAGTGTTGATTTGGGGTAGCATCAGATGTGCTTTAGCCACGAAATTTGGTGGAAAGGTTGGGGCACATGAGATCTCCAATACCCAGAAAGGGTTTGGGCAGATTCTAAACAGTTGAGGAGATATTAAATAATTAATATTTTTAATGGAGTCCCTAAGTCTAAACTTAGGGAAATTAAAATATTAATGTGGATTAATATAAGACTGTGTTAGAATGGTCCAAAAGACATTGATCAAGCCAGATCTAATCTTAGTCGTTGATTAGGGACTTAATCTCGGTCGTTGATATGTAAATGAGAAAAGTATAAGAGGAGGCTTGAGGGTCACTTGGAGAGCACATCAGATGATCAGTCATTCTATTCTCTAGAGCGGGGTTTGCTAAGAGAGATAGAATCAGTGATCGGAGTTGCAACTAAGGGGCAGTGAATACAGAGAGACAGAGAGGCAGAGATAGTGTCGGGAGATCAGTGCAGGAGCCAGAGAGAGTGACGCAGTAGCAGCCAGGGCTCACGCAGAGGTAACCAAGAGCTGCGCAGTGCTTCATAGAGGCCAGCCTTGCTGACGCAGAGGGCCAGAAGGCTGACGTAGGGCCACCTGAGGCTGACGCAAACCCATTCAGGGTGACATAGGGCCAGCGCTGGGCAGAGAGAGGCTGACGCAGTCCAAAAGGGCAGACGCTGGAGTTTCTAGGGCATATTGGAGCTGAAGAGCTCTCCACTCTCTTCTGATGCCTTCCATAGAGCAAAAATTAGTGAAGTCCTTGTCAACATACTCTCCACCATTGTCTAAGCGCAACACTTTTATCTTCTTTCCTGTCAGATTCTCCACTAAAGCCTTGAACTCTTTGAATTGACCGAAAACCTCATCCTTGGTTTTCATAAAGTAGGTCCAAATCTTCCTGGAATGGTCATCAATGAAGGTGACGAAGTATTCTGCACCACTAAGAGCTTTTGTGGACATCGGTCC
This sequence comes from Pinus tabuliformis, assembly GCA_031772625.1. NCBI lineage: Eukaryota > Viridiplantae > Streptophyta > Pinopsida > Pinales > Pinaceae > Pinus > Pinus tabuliformis. The sequence goes on along the minus strand of CM062804.1, from coordinate 80,254,893 downwards.
ACAAATGTCTGAGTGTATCAATCCTAGCACACCCTTAGCCCTATTGTTACTTCTGGAAAACGCTGCTTTGGCATACTTGCCTAGAGCGCACCCTTTGCATACATCATCTCGTTCAATACTTAGTTCTAGAACTCCTGATATTTCTTTCCTGAGAATTCTCAGAGCCCCATGGTGTAAGTGTCCCATCCTCCTATGCGATAGTTCATTCAAATCTTTGTCTGCATTACTGCCTATCAGTGCCATTAGTGATTCTAGTTGTAACATGTACAACATGTTACTTCTGATTCCAATCTAGGCCTTCCTTTTCCAACTCGGGTATTTGACATATAATTTCTCCTTAATGAAGAAAACGTCATAGCCCTTGTTTTGAAGTTGAGATACGGAAAGTAATTTCATCTCCAATCCTGGCACATGCAACACACTGGTTACTCGAAGCCGCTCTCCTGCCTCGGTTTGAAAAACTATAGTACATATTCCTACTGGAGTACACTTTGCTTTATTTCCCATGATGATATGAAAATTCATTCTTTCTTCCTGATAAGCTAAGAAACATTCTCGAATTCCTATCATATGCCAAGAAGCTCCATTGTCTATATACCAAACCTCCGAGGAGGCAGAGCGCAACTTCTTCTTCCAATCTGGAAGCCAACATAGAATAATCGTAATGTATGTCCCTTGTGCATTCTTCTGGAGATCTGCACGAGTCCCCTTGAGTGGATGCCTCTGCATCATTCTCTTGACCCATAATTGATTTTCCTCTCCTATTACTGGATCTCTGCTCTAATACCATGTGAAAATTTCTAAACTGAAATTCTACTACTACAGCGACTGATTTATTTCACCTGCTTATTATTCACAATAAGTTATTTACGAAATCCCTTCAGCAAATATTAAAATAAATTCTACTTCAAGTATCACACAATTGCCCAGAGAAAAAATACATGCACAAGAACCAATCACATGAACATAGTTATTTTTGGACAATTGTCCTCGGAAAAACCCGATGTGGGAAAACCAATGCAACAAATGAGGGCTTAATTAATCTTCAGCGGCAATTACTTTTACAAGGAATGATTTTACAGAGAAACTGAAAGAAAACACCGGAGACTTTCCCTTTGAGAACTTCTAACACTTTAGGGACCCTACTCCCACTTCTGGGTCACTCTGCGTGGCCCAGCGTGGCTTTGAGTGGCTCAGCGTCCCTCTGTGTCAGCCTGCGTAAGCTCTACGTCTCTCCTTTGAATTGCGTCTCTCTCTGCGTTGTCTCCCACTGTCGCTATGTCACCTCCTCCTCAGTCACTGCCTTGCTGCTAATGCCCTCCTCTTCCTCCACCCTGCAACTCTCCCTCTGAAATCAATCTCCTCTGCTTGAGAATTGATTTTCCTTGAGATACTAAGTATCTGCCAGTGTGTCTCCAAATGATCCTCAAGTCTTCTCTTATACTTTTCCTGTTGACGAATCAACGGTCGAGATCAAGTCCCTAATCAACGGCTAAGATTAAAACAAACTTGATCCTCATCTTTTAGAAGCTTCTCACCCTTATCTTTATTAATAACCATTAATAATTTTATTTTCCTAAGTTTAGACTTAAGAACCCATTAAAAATATTAATTATTTTGATAACTCCTCATCAGGGTGGAATTTCTCAAAACAATTTCTGGTTTTGGAGATCTCATGTTGCTTAGCCTCTCGTCCAAATTTCAAGGCTAGAGCAAATCCGATGCTACCAAAAATCAACATAGAAGAGGCATCAAAAGTGGGTGAGTAAGATACAGGCCACATGTAGCCAGGGTAGCCCTTAGGCTCGCTCTTTTCCTCCATATGACCGTGTCATGTGACCTGGTCCTTAGGGGTCCATAGTCAATTGTATGCTGGCATCAGCGTGATGTCATCATGCGACATGGCACTCTCTGAGTGGTGCCACATGTCATTCAAATTTGCCCTAATTGGCCATCCAAAAATGTTAACTGGACATGCCACGTTGCACCCTACCTTACTACCATGTCATTCGTCATACAACCACATCATCACTACCATACTGCCATGTCATTAGCCATGTATACGTCCATGTCATCGACCATGTGTACATGTGCACCATTCTCATGCTGCCACTTGTCATCAATACTGTGCTACCACCTATGACCAATCAGATGTCGCTAACTGTGCATCCACGTCAAAGGGCCACGTCATCACTCACCTGCATTGGAAGGTCCACTTGGCACTTGTCGACATTTCATTGGCTGGAGGAGACCCACATGGCAGAGATCAGAAGGCATTGGGGGAAGGGGGGGTTGGCAACCTCCATTAACTATCGCACAAGTCTGTGCACAATCCACCATTCATCAGCCATAATTCATCCATAACCATCAAATCCACCAGGAGCTGCTTAAAAGTGAACCTATTAAATAGTGCACATGTTTGGGCGCCAATGATCATAAATTGCTCACAAATGCATGGAACCATCCTGAAGATGCATGGGCTCTAACAAATTTGGTGTTTTGATCCATTTTCACCAATGTCACTTTCAAATTGGTTTATCTTCTCATTCCAGAGGAGTTTGACCAAGTGTATGTTGATTTGGGGTAGCATCGGATGTGCTCTAGCCATGAAAATTGGTGGAGAGGCTAAAGCACATGAGATCTCCAAAACCCAGAAATGGTTTGGGCAGGTTCTAAACGGTTTAGGAAATATTAAAATAATTAATATTTTTAATGGAGTTCCTAAGTCTAAACATAGGAAAAATAAAATATTACTGGGTATTAATATAAAACTGGGTTAGAAGGTTCCAAAAGTCATGGATCAAGCCAAATCTAATCTTAGTCGTTGATTAGATATTTAATCTCGGTCGTTGAAGGACCAACAAGAAAAGTATAAGAAGAGGCTTGAGGGTCAGTTGGAGAACACACTGAGGGAGACTAGTCAGTTTGATTTCTAGAGCGGGGTTAGCTGAGAAATCCGAACTAGTGGTCTAGAGAGCAACAGGAGGTAGCAAGTACGGATCAGAGAGTCGGAAACAGCACCAGGGGAACAGCGCAGAGGTTGGAGAGGCAGACGCAAAGCCTCTCAGGTAGACGAGAGGCTGCAGACTGCGTAGTCATTGGAGGGCCTGCGTGGGTGACGCAGAGAGGCAGGGGCTGACGCCAAGGGTCTAGGAGCTACGCAGAGGTCAGCCAGGCTGACACTAAGACTAGAGAAAATGTTGAAGAATTTTCTCTTTGTTGGGTAAGCTAGTTTGGCACCCAGTTGCACTGAAGAATTGATGAATAATAAAATCCTCCCTTGCTGCACCAGTTTTCCCACATTGGGTTTTTCCGAGGACTGATTGTCCAAAATATTTGTGTCGATGTGTTAAATCTCGTACATGTTTTTGTTTCTGTATTATGATGTGATATCTGCAGCAGAATTTATTTTAATGTTTACTGAAGGACTTTCATAAATAACTTAACGGGAAATAAGTAGGTAAAATAAATCAGTTGTTGCAGTGATAGAATTTTCACATGGTATCAGAGAAAGTAATTAGAGACACGAAGGGAAAATCAATTATGGGTTGAGACCATGATGCAAAGGCATCTATGTCAGGAGACTCGCACAGATTTTCAGAAAATTGCACAAGAGAAAGTGATTTCAATTTCTCTATGTTGGCTTCTAGGCTGGAAGAAGAAGTGGCTTGTGTGACTAGCTCTGCATCATCAGAGGTATGGTATATAGACAATGGGGCCTCTTGGCATATGACGGGAATCCGGGAATGTTTCTCAAATTATCGGGAGGAGAAGATGAACTTTCAGATCACCATGGGGAACAAGGCAAAATGTACTCCAGTAGGGAGGGGTACCATAGTTTTTCAAACAAAAACAGGAGAGCGGTTTCGTGCTACCAATGTGCTACATGTACCAGGATTGGGGATGAACTTACTTTCCGTGTCACAACTTCAAGGCAAAGGCTATGACGTTTTCTTCATCAAGGAGAAAGTATACGTCAAACACCCAAGCTGGAAAAAGAAAGTGCAGATCGGGATCAAAAGTAACAGGTTGTACAGACTACAACTAGAATCACCAATGGCACTAATAGGCAGTCATGGAGACAAGGATTTGAACGAACTATGGTATAGAGGAATGGGACATTCGCACCATGGGGCTCTAAGAATTCTCAGGAGCACTGTAACAGGAGTTTCGTAGCTTAGTACAGAGCAAGATGATGTATGCAGAGGATGTGCTCTAGGAAAGTATGCTAATGCAGCATTTCCTAGAAGTAAAAACAGGGCCAATATTGTACTAGGAATGTTACACTCAGATATCTGCAGACCCATGTCCACTAAAGCTCTTAGTGGTGCCGAGTACTTCCTCACCTTCATTGATGACCACTCAAGGAAAACTTGGACTTATTTTCTGAAAAGCAAGGACGAGGTTTTTTGTCGATTCAAAGAGTTCAAGGCTCTGGTGGAGAATCTGACTGGGAAGAAAATAAAATTTTTGCGCTCAAATAATGGTGGAGAGTATGTCGATAAGGACTTCACTGGTTTTTGCGCTAAAGAAGGCATTAGAAGAGAGTGGACAACTCCTTACAATCCGGAGCAGAATGGGGTAGCAGAAAGAAAGAACGAGACTATTGTAGAAGCAACAAAGGCCATGATGTATGATCAGGATATGCCAAAATTCCTGTGGGCAGAAGCATGCAACACAACAGTCTATGTTCAGAATAGAACTCATCGGGCATTGGGAAAGATTACTCCAGAGAAAGTCTTCACAGGGAAGATGACTGAAGTCAGTCATTTCAGGATATTTGGGAGCTTAGCATATTGCCGTATACCCGAGAAAAAGAGGAAGACGCTAGATCAAACTGCAGAGAAAGGATATCTAGTGGGATATAGCGAGAATGCTAAGGCATACAGAATCTATCTTCCAGGGAGCAGGAAGGTAGTAGTTCGACGAGATGTGAAGTTCATGGAAGACAGTGCTTTCAGAAAATCTCGAGAAATGCCTTCCGAGAAGCAGTTAAAAGAGGAGCCGTATGTCAAACCTCTTCAACCACAAGAAGAAAAGAATTCTTCCTCAGGTCAGGAAGAATCATAGGATGAGGAGGAGCTAACAGAAGCACTTGCTGGCAGAGGAAGAACGAGCAAGGAACTTCGTCAGATTCTGCGAGATGCAGAGGACTTCATCGGTGCGCCAAGGAACAATAAGAGGGAGCGAAAACAGCCAGATAGATATCAGGCATTAGTAGCTCAGGATGGGGAGCCTGCCAGTTTTCAGGAGGCAGCTCAACATCAGGTTTGGCTGGATGCGATGGTAGAGGAGTACAACTCCATAATGGTGAACGATGTCTAGGAGGTAGTGCCAAGGCCTCAAGACAGATCAGTGGTAGGTTTGAGATGGATCTACAAGATTAAATATGCTGCAGACGGCAGTGTTGAGAAATACAAAGCTAGGTTTGTGGCTAAGGAGTATGCTTAGAAAGAAGGAATTCACTACGAAGAGACCTTCCCCCCGTAGCTAGGTATACATCTATTAGAACCGTGATATCTCTTGCAGCACACATGGGGTGGAAGATTCATCAGATGGATGTCAAAACGGCATTTCTGAACAATGTGATAGAAGAAGAGGTATACTTTGAAAAACCAGAGGGCTTTTAAATACATGAGAAGAAGTCTCATGTATGTAGATTAAAGAAAGCCTTGTATGGGTTGAAACAGGCACCTAGAGCGTGGTATGGGCGAATCGATGGCTACTTGCAGAAAATGGGATTTGTCAAGAGTGACGCAGATCCAAATCTCTACTATCTGGTTGTAGAGAATAAGCCTCTAATCTTAGTATTATATGTGGATGATCTCTTCCTGACAGGATCATCCAAGCTCATAGGGGACTGCAAGAAGAATCTAGTCGCGGAGTTCGACGTGAAGGATTTGGGACGAATGCATTATTTCCTAGGGTTCGAAGTTTGGCAGCGAAAGGGGGAGATCTTCCTTGGACAAGGGAGATATGCTACAGAAATCCTGAAAAGATTTAGGATGGAAGACTATAGACCCATGGCTACTCCAATGAAAACCAACTGAAAGAAGATTGATGCATCAAAAGACAAAGATGTTGATCCCACCTTATACAGGCAGCTCATAGGGTCCCTGATGTATCTGGTCAATACCAGGCCAGACATTTGCTACGCTGTCAACACCCTCAGTTAGTTCAAGGTGGAGCCGAAAAGGGCGCACTAGGCAACAGCGAAACATGTTCTCAGGTATTTACAAGGAACAGTCGATTATGGACTCTTATACACCAGGGGTAAGGATATCAAATTGAATGGGTTTACTGATCCAGATTGGGCAGGAAGTTGAGTGGATCGAAAAAGTACCTCTAGGTATTGTTTCAACATTGGATCAGGAATGACCTCTTGGTGCAGTAGGATACAGAAATTTGTGGCTCTGAGCTCAGCTGAGGTAGAATATATGGCCGCAAACACAGCTTCGTGCAAGGCCATATGACTTAGAAAACTACTGGTGAACCTATTCAGAAGAAAGATGGAGGCGACCAAGATCATGTGTGATAATCAGAGTTGCATCAAGCTCTTTGAGAATCCAGTGTTTCACGATCGGTCAAAGCATATTGATATCTTATGTCACTTTGTTAGAGACTGTGTCCAACGAAGAGCTATACAGTTGAGCTACACTCCTACAGGAGAACAGGGGGCAGACATCCTTACCAAGGCCCCTGGAAGAACCAAGTTTGATTATTTCAGGGAGAAGATGGGGATGATAAAGAATCCATTTCAGTAGCAGAAATGGGTATGATGTTGCAGTGCAGTAGCAATCAGCAGTAGCACGATGCAACATGATGAGAGGGAGTTGCAGTGCAGTAGCAGTCAGCAGTAGCACGATGCAACATGATGAGAGGGAGTTGCAGTGTAGATGCAGTGTTGGGAAGATGGACCAAAAGCAGCACAGATGCAGAGGGAGCTGCAGTACAAATGTAGCAATGGTAGTGATAGAGCCATGGGCAGCAGTACAGGATGCAACAATGTAGAGGATGTTGGGCGGGGAGGCCTAGCATCAGCACAGGGACCGGTGCCGAATAATCAAGGTGATGCTTAGTGTAAAGTATTACTAGAGCACAATCCTCGCTAAGAGGGAGTGTTGATTTCGGGTAGCATATGATGTGCTCTAGCCATGAAAATTGGGGAGAGGCTAAAGCACATGAGATCTCCAAGACCCATAAATGGTTTGGGCAGATTCTAACCGGTTTGGGAGATATTAAAATAATTAATATTTTTAATGGAGTTCTTAAGTCTAAACTTAGGAAAAGTAAAATATTATTGGGTATTGATATAAAACTAGGTTAGAAGGTTCCAAAATTCATGGATCAAGCCAAATCTAATCTTAGCCATTGATTAGAGATTTAATTTCGATTGTTGAAGGACCAACAGGAAAAGTATAAGAAAAGGCTTGAGGTTCAGTTGGAGAACACACTGAGGGACACCAGTTAGTTCAATTTCTGGAGCGGGGTTAGCTGAGAAATTCGAACTAGTGGTCTGGAGAGCAGCAGGAGGCAGCAAGTACGGATAGAGAGTCGGGAACAGCACCAGGGGAACAATGCAAGGGTTGGAGAGGCAGACGCAGAGGCTACAGACTACACAGTAACTTTCATTCTGTTGCATAATTTTAGGTGCACCATATCTATCTTTAAAATCATTGACGATGTCTTGTAAAGAAGCGAAAGAATCTTCAGGACAATTATTAAACCAATTCAAAGCATCACCCTCTAAAGAAAAGGCAAATAGACGCATTTTGACATCTTCATGATCATACTAGGGAGAACTACAATATATGAGCATTATACGAGTAAACCTACATAAATGCTTTCTAGCAGCGTCTGAATCACCACCCGAGAACAAAGACAATTTATGAATGGCCACTTCTGGAATATCATGGAGAACATCAATAAAATGACACGGGGTAAACGAATAATCCATGATGAATAATGAGGGACCAAATGGATGATAGAGAGAGACCTCTGCTCAAGAAAATCAAGAGATCCACAAGAAGCGAGCTTCGAGTAGAAATTCTTGTAGAAATGAAAGAAGTGGAGTCGCCACTTGAACATGAATCTAACTCTAGGATCCAAAAGGCAACAAACAACCGGATATAAGGGAGGGCTTCTTGTCTGAGAAAAAATAAATGAAAAGAAATGGAGTCGCCACCCAAACAAGAAACGAACCGAGATGTCCAGGTGCTAAAGGTGCAAATGAAACGATTAACGAGATGACGAAAGATAGGGCGATGAAAAGATCAAATGACGCCAGGAAATTTTGTGCCGCTTGGCAGGTTAATGAATGGCGGAAAAGATGAGATGATTAAAAACGATGAAGAAATGTCATTGAAACACCGAGAAAAAAATGTCCCCGACAACGGTGCCAAAAAATGTTGTCGTGCAACATGTCTAGGTAGCGCGACAACACTCAGAGTAAGGGTTGTCACTCTTAATCCTTACTCACTCCATTTAGACTCTCTCCTAGGAAATTTGAGGGGGGTAGTCCCTAGGTAAATGGATGGGGATAGCCTGTGAAAAACAGACTCTAGGAGATTTTAATGACGGACAACTTGATGAATCTAAACGATTAAATCAGATGAATACGCCAACGTAAACAAGACACGACCACGAGATAGAGACAATTATAGACCAGTGCCTTCGATATTTGAATTAACCATCAATAAAACAAGTTATCCAGAACGATTTTCCAATATATGACGAACAGTGACAATCAGGTATGATTAATATAAACGCCCAACACTGTAACATGCAAAAGATTCCAGATCTAAAATGATTTTCATCAACTGCCCAGATCTAGGATTAATTAACCTTTTCCAAAAGCCAATATGATTTAAAACAATTGTTGCACTTTGACCATAGGAAAATCATAAAAATTGCATTTAATGACCAAATGACACTAAGGAACTTTAAGTTAAAAAAAAAAAAATTATTCCTTAGGAATTTAATTTAATTGAAGGGTTAAAAAATCAAAATTTTTAGTGGGCCATAGGCCACATTAAAAATTCTATAGTTTAAGCAAAAAAACCACATAATTTTATTTTAAATCCTTAGTCCCCTCATTTAGATTTTTTTTTCTTTGACCCCAAAGTATTTCTTTATTGCTCATAAGAAGATTACAAGAGAGAGCTTTTTGCTTAGTACACGATCAAAAGATCGGATGATCTCAACTGACAACTGACCTCATATTTAAAGATAAATCTCCAAACGGCTAGTTCGAGTGATCCTTGTCAAAGTGATCTCGACCGTTTATGAGGATCAAAATTTCTTTTAATCTCATCCGTCGAAATTTTAAATATTGAGGAAATTTCGAATTTTTCAATTAAATGCATTTTAATAAATTCAAAAATTAAAATTTTGCATTTATTTCCTCAAAAGTTTGACTTTGACTTAACCCCAGGGACCCAAGGCATAAAATTTAGCAAAATAATCAATTTTAGTCCCTGGACCTGTTAAGATTTAATTTTTTAAAGGATACACGAATTTTACCTCTGGAAAATTTAAATTTACCTAGGACCTAGGACCTATGAGGGGATAAATTATTTTTCTAACCCTCAAGACACTTTACATCATGATTTTTTTACATTTTTTACATCTCAAGGGGGAAAACCCATTTGAAAAAGACCCTCACAGACTACCCATTTCTGCAACACAAATATAATCCAGCAGACTAAGCAACTTGTAATAAAATAACCTAACCAAATAGTTAGGATTATTCCCAAATCACTTTTACACAGACTCGATCTATAACACTAGGACTCGCCTAAGATTCTGGTGACAAAATTCATTCCGGCTTTGGGGTAAGGCTAAAGGAAAACTCTGCCGACCATCCGAGAATGGATCGATGAGACAAAAAACCTCCCGGAATGTAGATCGTTACCAGAAAAATAGGTTTACCTAGGCAATTACATACATGACACAGATCTGTTGAGATTATTTACATCACATATATGCAAAATGGTTTTACATTATAACATGATAATCAGGCTGATGATGATAGTTGGACAACACGGACACATCGATCAGGCGCTATCCCTTTTGCGAAAAAATGGGGTGTACTGCTATTGGTCGTTGACACGTAGTGGTCAACATGAAGAATTCAGAATTGTAACTCATTTGTATAACATCATATCAACCAACATTGTTACATAGCAAGGCCTTGACTAACAACTCCTTATCTCCACAAGATCTGGGCTCAATGATGACGAGAACAATAATTTATAGACACCCTCATCATTGTCTCTCTCAGAACATACCCTACCCGGGTACTCAGGATATGTCCCATGAGGACTATTATTATCTTGGACTCCCCAGTCCCCAAAGAATATCGGTCCTCCATGATTCCTTTTATTGTTGGATGCCCTATCTCATCCTCAAAGAGTATCGGATGCCAAATGATTACCCAATTCTCAGTTTTGTCTTCCCAGGTGAAGACCAAAATGACATGTCTATCTCTCTCTCTCATATCAGGAGGACATATTCTAATAAAGGAATGTACTCATTCCCACCAAAAAGGAATGTACCTAAGCTCCCTCTTGGCTTAGGAATTTCTGAGTTTCTTCCAAATAAGAAACTTCTTTTTCAAGCTCCCTCTTAAATAGGGACTTACAACAACTCATGTGGAACAACCAGCTGCCTGAAGAACTCATATCTTCTTCGATGTCATCAATTTCTTTTGTCATGGAGTCTTCATCTTTCGGAGATTTCTTCATAGGGTACAGACCATCCATCACTTTCATCCATGAGTCAGGCATGTCCTCATTTCATCAGAAAGTGATAAATCAGTTTTCCATATGGCTTTGCTTTATGTCATTTAGCTTTCTTTTATGCCATATTTTCTGAAAAGATATTACATTCTTCAATATGGTTTTTCATAGAAGTCATCCACAGATCTTCCCTTTGGCAGTCCTACATAAGCCCATCTAAATATTAGTTCAAAAATATGAGATGAACATTTAAATCAAAATTACTTTTGTGATGGTCTTTCCTCATGACATCTTCCTGCATGGAGATTGAAACATTTCCCAAAGATATTCATTGTCAAGGCTCTTCATCTTTTTCCGACTCATATCAGAGTCTTTACATCTTTCTAGGAGATATTCTACTAAAATCTTCTTGGACTTCAGATGTTGAATGCCTTCTACCTTTGTTGCATATTTTATGATCTCTTCCTTTTTCTTCACACTTTATTCCCAGGAGCTTCTAATCAGAGTTCCTCAATTGTAGTCAACTTCCTCATGATTCATATATAATGTTGATTTCATATAGTGTGACTTATGCTTTTCTGCAATCCTTCAGAGGAGGAGATCCTTTCTTATCTTGATCATGTTTCCCAAGAAAGAAATAGTGATCTTATTATCTACAACCATATGACATGACTTTCATAATAACCTATATAAGCATGCATACATCATCTTTCCTTTCGGCCATCCAAACTTCCTGTAGCAGCTTCATTTGATCGAAAGAACTTTATTCTTTAGACCTGCTTTTCTGTTATGTCATCATACCATCATCCTTGATTCCCATGAGTTGGAATTCCTGATAAAAATCATGCTTCCTTTCTAGATCAGTGAATCCTTTGACCAGGATTCCAACATAGAAACTTGAGGATCTTTCATATTCTCACCCGGCAGATGTTTCCTTATTGACTATTGTATGATGATCCCAGTCGATGATGACCTCTACTTCTTTCCATGAGGTTTCTAAGAGCTTTTAATCTTTGTAATCAACAGAATTTGTTCCTGACATTCTTTTTGCTTCCCATTTCGCGAGCTTTTACTCCTAATGCTTTTATCATGATGATATTTTCTAATTTGATACATCCTATCTTATTTACATTGCTATAAATTACAAGTGGAAAGTACCTTCTAGTGAAGAAGATCATCTCAGTCATAGTAGAGATCTTTTACTTCTTCATTCTTACACTTCTTTGTTTCAGGCTCTTTCACTTCTTCAATAATGTGGGATTCTTCCCTATTTTCTTGTCCTTACTACATTTAGGACAATCTCTTCTATAGTGCCCAAGTTTTTGACATCCATAACATCTTACTTTATCCATTTTCCTCCTTTTCTTTTGAGGACCGAAATTTCCAAATTTCCATTTTCTTCTTGTCATAGCAGCATATGCTTGATTCTGCTCATTTGGTCCGACATCAACCTTTGCCTTCAGTCTGGTTTCTTCGATCTTATAGAGTGACCATAGATCTTCAAATGGAGTAGTCTCTTTCTTCCCATATAAGCTTGAAGTAAAGTTACCCCATTCTTCCAGTAGTGCATTCAGTACCATTGTGGTCATCTCTCTATCAGACATGACTTCTACCAGCTCTTGTAGTTGATCTCGATTTTCAGATATCCTCATAAAGAATGAGGCTATTCCATCTTTCTCTGACATCTTCAGTTTGTAGAATTCTTGCCTTAATGAGATTACTTCTCCTGCAGTACTTACGGAAAACAACTCTACCAATTTGTCATATATAGCTTTTGCAGTCTCCAACTTAGATACATATGATATTAGAGTCTTTTATAGATTCTATAAGAATCCTTTGGTCTCTCACTTCTCCCTTCATGAATCTAGCATATGCTTGAGTATCTTCCTTTGGAGGCTGGGTTATTGATCCTTTGATGTGATCCATGACCTCATTCTCAATAAGATTTAGGTCAGTCCTTTTCTTCCATGCAATGAAATTTGGAGCCCCAACCAATTTATTGCTTTCCTTGCAAAAGGACATTTTGTTATTATCACATATAGTCATAGACTTACTTGAGAGATTGTTGCTTGCTTCCTCCTTAATCTTGAAGTAGATAGAGGATTTGCTTCTTGAGAGAATGATATGAGAGAGCTTGATTTACGAACCTCCTTAAATGATTTAGTCTTCCTTCTTTCTTGAAGATGATTTCAAGACTCTTGCTGGTGTAGACTTCTTCGATCTAGAGTTTTGAAGATCTTGACCTTAGTGGCCCTTGAACCTGCTATGATCCTTCTTCCACTACTTGATGTCTCCTTTGAAGTTTGATTCTTGTGTGTCAACTTGCTTGAGTGCCCCTTCTTGACTTTAGCACCTTATCTTTGACACCACGTTGAGAAATCTAGGGCATTCAGAGTTAAAAGATTTCTCTGCTTGATAATTACTTGTGATATACTTTTACTTCTTATCTTATAGTCTTTTCTTCATTATGGTATTATTTTGTTTTCTTCATCAAGACAATTACCAATATGCACAATAAAAGACAAGTGAAACAGTATGTAGGCTTCTCAGCCAGGGCAAAAACCTCTCAACTCTTGAGAGGAAATCCCGATCAAAAACTTCTTCTAGATCTTCAATTCATAAGTACCAAGCCCATGACATAGACCCTTGACTCTAGTTTCCTCCCAAACAGAAACCTTGTCACTAACCTTGATGCTCTGCATCTTCTCTTTCTCGACTTTCTTCTTTATCTCGAACTGCTCTCCTCAACTCCTTCTAGAAAAACTCGGTCTCTATCCTTCACACTACTCTTTCTCGATTTCCTATAGAGAATCTCGATGTCTAGGCTTTAACTAGTCTCTTCTAGACAAACTAGGTCTCTAGATCTATATCTCTGTCACCCAGAAGAATCCTTCCTTCACTGCCCCAGAAGAATCCTTCCTTCGCTGCCCCAGAAGAATACCTCCTTCGCTAATCCAGAAGAATCCTTCTTCGCTGCCCCAGAAGAAACCTCTTTCGCTGATCCAGAAGAAACCTCTTCTTCGTTGATTCCAGAAGAAACCCTACTTCGCAATACACAAAAGAATTTCCTTTTCTATACCTTCTTCGCACTTCTTTTTGTAGCCCTTCTTCTTCGCACTTATCCACAGAATGTATGTCGAGTTGTTTGATCGAATGTGTCTCTTCAAGTGAGGCCGAGATAGGTTATATATACACTTCTTCTCATCTCCCTTAGGCCGACATGATCTTAAGCGTTAGGCCGACTTCATCTAGCATGTTCTTCCATCATTGTAGGTCGACTTGAAGAGGATAAATGACAAGGTCTTGGAGGATACTTTACATAGACAAGTTTGACCTTTTACAAAGTGTAACATGACTTCATTACATGACAATGACTCTAACATTTTATGACTAGATGACAAATAAATCCTAAAGACTCTCAATTGGAGTCTTGACTCAAAAACAAAATCTCTTGCTCATGTAACCCATGAAACAAGTCAATATAATAATTTTATTTTTCTTCTTTACATCTCATCACATAAAATCATAATTTCATGTCATTATGAACACCGACCCTAGTTACACTTTTCAACGCTCCCTCTTAACTAGGGAGATATTCATAATGGTATTTGGACTTTCTGAATCTGAAGAATTTCTCATAAGAAGAATTCGGATTTGTAACTCATTTGTATAGCATCATATCAACCAACATTGTTACATATTGAGGCCTTGATTAACAGCTCCTTGTCTCCACAAGATCTGAGCTCAATACTGGCGAGACCAATGATTTATAGACACCCTCATCATTGTCTCTCTCAGAACATACCCTGCTTGGGTACTCAGGATATGTCCCATGAGGGCTATTCTTATCTTGGACTCCCCAATCCCCAAAGAATATCGTTCCTCCACAATACCTCTTACTGTTGGATGCCCTATCTCATCCTCAAATAGTATCGGATGCAAAATGATTACCCAATCCTCCATTCTGTCTTCCCAGGTGAAGACCAAAATGACATGTCTATCTCTCCCTCTCAAATCGGGAGGATATATTCCAATAAAGGAATGTACTCATTCCCACCAAAAAGGAATGTACCTAAGCTCCCTCTTGGCTTAGGAATTCCCAATTTTCTTCCAGGTAAGAAACTTCTTTTTCAGGCTCCCTCTTAGTTAGGGACCTACAGCAGCTCCTCATGTGGAACAACCAACTGCCTAAAGAACTCCTCACTTCTTCGATGTCATCAATTTCTTTTGTCATGGAGTCTTCATCTTTCGGGGACTTCTTCATAGAGCATAGACCATCCATCACTTTCATCCATGAGTTATTCATGTACTCATTTCATCAGAAAGTGATCCATTAGTTTTCCATCTGGCTTTGCGTTATGTCATTCTACTTTCTTTTATGCTATATTTTCTGGAAGGACCTTATATCCTTCAATATGGTTCTTCCTGGGAGTCATCCACAGATCTTCCCTTTGGCAGTCCTACATAAGCCCATCCAGATATTAGTTTAAAAAAAAGAGATGAACATTTAAATCAAAATTACCTTTGTGATGGTCTTTCATCATAACATCTTCCTGCAGGTATCAGCATCCTGCATGCAGATTGACACATTTCCCAAAGATATTCATTGTCAAGGGTCTTCATCTTTTTCTGACTCCTATCAGAGTCTTCACATCTTTACAGGAGATATTCTAGTCAAATCTTCTTGGACTTCGGATGTTGAATGCCATCTACCTTTGTTGCATATTTTATGATCTCCTCCTTTTTCTTCACACTTTATTCCCAGGAGATTCTAATTAGAGTTCCTCAAATGTAGTCAGCTTCCTCATGATTCATATATTATGTTGATTTCATCTAGTATGACTTATGCTTTTCCGCAATCTTTTAGAGGAGGAGATCCTTTCTTCTCTTGATCATGTTTCCCAAGATGGAAATAGTGATCCATATTATCTACAACCATATGACATGACTTTCATAAAAACATATATAAGCATGCATACCTTATCTTTCCTTTCGGTCATCCAGACTTCCTGTAGCAGCATCATTTGATCGAAAGAACTTTAATTCTTTAGACCTGCATTTCTGTTATGTCATCATACCGTCATCCTTGAACCCCATGAGTTGGAATTCCTGATGAAATTCTTGCTTCCTTTCTAGATCAGTGAATCCTTTGACAAGGATTCCATCATTGAAACTTGAGGATCTTTCATATCCTCACTGGCCAGATGTTTCTTTATTGACTATAGTATGATGATCCCAGTCGATGAACATCTCTACTTCTTTCCATGAGGTTTCTAAGAGCTTTCATTCTTTGTAATCAATAGAATTTGTTCCAAACATTCTTTTTGCTTCCCATGTCAGGAGCTCTTACTCCTAATGCTTTCATCATGATGCTACTTTCTAATTTGATGCATCCTATCTTGTTTACGTTGCTTCCTATCTATAAATTACAAGTGGAAAGTACCTTCTAGTGAAGAAGATCATCTCAGTCATAGTAGAGATCTTTCACTTCTTCATTCTTACACTTCTTTGTTTCAGGTTCTTTCACTTCTTCAGTAATGTTGGCTTCTTCCCTATTCCTCTTATCCTTACTACGTTTAGGACAATCTCTTCTATAGGGACCAAGTTCTTGACATCCATAGCATCTTACTTTATCCATGTTCCTCCTTTTATTTTCAGGACCGAACTTTCCAAATTTCCCTTTTCTTCTTGTCATAGCAGCATATGCTTGATTCTGTGAAAAAATCTAAATCTAACAAATCAGAAATTCTACTACAGTAAACTGATTTGCATTACCTACATGTGTTCTTCATTTTAACAAGTTATTTTCAGAATTATTCAGAAAATATTAATGCAAATACGCTGCAGCCTACACCAATATATAGATCAAGTACTAAAAAATAAATGAGACAATCACACAAAGGACACACTTATTTTCGGACTAAATGTCCCCGGAAAAACCCAATGTGGGAAAACTGGAGCAGCAGATATGAGGGTTTTATTATTATGCAGATTTCTTAATACAACTAGGGTGCCAAATCCGGCTCACCCAACAGAGAATAAACTCAGCAAAAGTACCTCTATCCGGAGACGGATATTTTGGCAGATCCAGCAACTGAATGAACAAACCCCACAGGTGACAGCGTTGTCCCCAGTGTTGTGCAGCAATGGTTGCCCCCAGCTCTACGCTGGAACTGCGTCACCCTCCCAGTGAGCCTTCCTGGCTCAGAAATCAATCTGTTGAACTAATGTCAATCTGCCTCACAGAAACCTCAGCACTGCCTCTAAGTGACTGCATCAACCCTCCAGCCTTTGCATCACCCTCCTGGAGCTACACTGACTCTCCCTGGTGTTGTGTTGCCTCTTTGCTATGTATTCTCGGCCTTGGATGAAGGTCCCACTGTCGAACTGCCCCTCTCTACACTAGAAGCTCACTTTGAAATCCTCAACAAACCACGCCCCAGAATTTCGATCTAGCTCAAGTGTTGCTCTCAGTGTGTGTGTTCTCCAACTGACCCCAAGGCTTCCTTTATACTTTTCCTGTTGAGAAATCAACGGCCGTGATCTAATCTCTAATCAACGGCTAAGATTAAATTAGACTTGATCCTCATCTCTTAGAAGCTTCTCAACCATATTTTCATTATTGCCCATTAATATTTTAATTTTCCTAAGTTTAGACTTAGGAACCCCATTAAAAATATTAATTATTTTAATAAAATGCAATCCGGGTGGAATTTCACCAAACGATTTCTAGGACTTGGAGATCTCATGTGTTCTAACCCTTCCACAAAATTTCAGAGCTAGAGCACATCCCATGCTATCATGCTACCCAAAAATCAACACTCCCTCTTAGCGAGGAATGTGCTCTAGCAATACTTCCCAGCAGAAGTATCACATTGATCCATGGCATCGGTCCTCTGCGTTGCTGATGCTCGGCCTACTGCCCTTCATCCACTACGTTGCTGCAATTTGTACTGCTGCCCATGACACTGCCATTGTCACTGCTGCATTTGTACTGCAGCTCCCTCTCAATATGTTGCATCATGTTGCCCATAGCACTGCCACTGCTAACTGTTGCACTGCAACTCAGTTGTTGAGAAGTAAGCAACTGAAAAGCCACCCAAAAGCTGACATGTTGGTCAGTCTGGATGCCCCTTGACACTGAAGCTACCTCTGCTGCTAATCTGTGCTGACCCTCTGATGTTACTGCGTTGTTGTTGTATCTGCTTTGTGCCTTCCGCATTGTTGCAACACTCTACTGCGCTGCTTCAGACTTTAGCACTCTAGCTCTGCCACTGTTGTTCCATCATCCCACGCACCAACTGACTCTCGTCATTCTGTTACTGTCATTAAGGGCTCCCATAGCCGTATGTGATCCAAGAGTTTGGGAACCTCAAGGATCCTGCCCAGTTTGTGTAGTCCTCCCGACTACAACTCAATATCGCCCCACCTCTTCTCTAGAGGTGCATGAGCACTCATGGCGCAATCATCATCGTCCTCTTTGTCAGCTTGTGCTAGAGCAGCCTTTGAGTCAGACTTCTCTTCTTTTCCCTTCTTCTTTTGCGGGCACTGCATGGCGAAATGACCCATTTCTCCACCTCTGAAGCATCTGACTTTGGATATGTCCTTCTTCTTTCGTTTATGTTTCCCTTGTTGTCCCGCTAATGTGAGAGTCATGTCCTCCTCTTCCTCCTTCTTGATTTTATTCCCTTTGCTACTGCTTCATGCGTTGGTCAATCACCTGATCTCTTCCTATCGAAGAGTTGCCCACATCTCCTCTCGACTAGGAAGAGAAGCACTGCCCAAGATGCTTTGGACAAAGGTTTCCCAGTCTTCAGTAACTGCATTCAGGGCAGTCCTGACCATAAATTCAGCATCTGGTGTAGACCCTACAGAAGTTAGTTGGTCACGAATCCTTTGCAACCTAAGAAGGAAGGGATCGATTTCTTCTCTCTTCTGCATCTGAAACTGTCTGTAATGTTCCTAACTTAAATAAACAGTGATATGCAAAGCAAAAACGATTTACAGCACATAAATTTTAAACAATCAGCAAATGCTCATAAAAACTCCAAAAGTAAGAACCAGCTAAGCCATTTTATTAATCAATGGAGCAAGTACAATAGTATGGAGGAATGAACCTGGGCTTACCTCAATGGCAAGCATGACAGAACTCAGGTTGCTAATACAATGATCTCAAATGCTAGAAATGATTGCTCCTCTAATGCTCTGCGCTACCTAGAAAACTACACTGCTCGCTGGAAAGGGACTGCAAGAGACTCCACCTTCGAGGCTTAGAAAATGCTGCAAATTTAACCCCAAGCTCCTTGACCAAAACCCAGAAATGGTTTGGCCAGATTTTGTTAAGTTATGGTATGTTCTATGCTTATAACAGTTTACTTCTTTTTCTTATTATATTCCACCGATTAGCAATCACATGTACATAAAGTAAAGTGCAGACAGAACATTAAACGATCGACAGAAAACAAGCCAAGACAAGAGACACAAGATGTGGCGGCTAGCCATGGACAAACCCCACAATGTGTGGGGAAACCCTTTGATCAAATCTTCTTTTATCTTCAATAATTCAGCAGAGAGAAATAGTACAATAAATCTGATTCATATCAGCAGTAGCAAACCCTAGATCAGCAGCATCAGCATTAGAGGCTTCATTATCAAACTAGGGCAGACGATATCTCACAAACCGACCGTCGGATTGACTTCATTCCACCACCAAAAGTTTCGGCTTCCAGAGGAGGTTCAGATGAACCTACAACGCAGTTCAGATGAGGAGATCTTCTAGGCCACGCAAGTCAATCTTTACTTCTGCAGTTGCAGCTTCAGTTTCAGCGGTTTCCGGCTTCAAACTAGGGCAGTCGATATCTTGCAAACCGTTCGTCGGATTGACTTCATTCCACCACCAAAAGTTGCGGCTTTCAAAGGAGATTCAGATGAACCTACAGCGCAGTTCAGATGAGGAGATCTTCTAGGCCACGCAAGTCAATCTTTACTTCTGCAGTTTCAGCTCCAGTTTCAGCAGTTTCCGGCTTCAAACTAGGGCAGTCGATATCTTGCAAACCGTTCGTCGGATTGACTTCATTCCACCACCAAAAGTTGCGGCTTTCAAAGGAGATTCAGATGAACCTACAGCGCAGTTCCAAAGAGGAGATCTTCTAGGCCACGCAATTCAATCTTTACTTCTGTAGTTGCAGCTTCAGTTTCAGCAGTTTCCGGCTTCACATGTGTGAGAGAGAGAGACCCATTTCAGCGCAGTAGAGAAGAGACTCATATCTGCGCAGTAGAGAGAGAGAGATGTGATGAGATGAGTGAGTCCAAATGAGGAAAAATCCTCTTATATTTATACACAACGTTGGTAGGTGAATAGATGCGACTGTTCGGCTTCTGAGCCTACATGAGTTGTAGGTCGGCTTGATAATAATTCCATAATCAAAATAAATTCATATCTCCATGAATACTTATCAGAATTGGATGATCTTTATATCAATCCTACACCTCTCGACGAGAGGAATCTAATAGAAATATTATTAGCCATGAATAAGATGACCCACATGAAGTTTTGCCCTGGTTGCCAATTTTAACACTCCCTCTCAACCATGGAGAACTTCATCTGCAATCTGTCTATCAGTCGTTACTATTCATCCATCAAATGCACTGCCTTGTACAGCCTGACCCTTGCCCTGCTCTGCTCTATTTTGCCTGTTCTGCTTTGTCTTGTTCTGCCCTGCACTGATCCATACTGTTTTGTTCTGTTCTGCTCTGCTCTTGCATTGTTCTGTTCTACTCTGCTTTTGTCCGAATTATGAAGAAGAAGAAATGATCGAGGATGTATCATACTGACTCAAAGTCAGTCTCAGAGTATGTATCACTGGTCCCAGACCAGTCTCAACCAACCCAAATTCAGCGTCATAGTGAGTACAACTCTAATGGTCCCAGACCAATATCATCCTCCACTGACTCAAAGTCAGTCTCAGAGTATGTACCACTGGTTCCAGACCAGTCTCAACCGACCCAAAGTCAGCGTCATAGTATGGTACGACTCCTACCACTAGTCCCAGACCAGTATCATTGATCCTAGATCAATGGAGGTCATCCTAGCGTAGGGAGTACGGTAGTCACAACGATGCGTCCATCGGTACAACTATGGTCCCTAATTTCATTTCCCTGCTCATTGATCAGATGAGAGGTACTTCCCATGAGTCCCAGACTACATGGGTAGGATGCCTCGACAGGAGAACTAATCAATCCTGTCCTCACAGGAGAACACATCAATCCTGCTACAATCGCCATGGAGAACACATCAATCCAGGCCTCCATGGAGAACACATCAATCCAGGCCTCACAGGAGAACACATCAATCCTGCTACAATCGCCATGGAGAACACATCAATCCAGGCCTCACAGGAGAACTAATCATCCTGCTACACAGGAGAGCGAATCATCCTGTTCCACAAGAGAGCGAATCATCTTGTCCCACAAGAGAGCGAATCATCTTGTTCCACAAGAGAGCGAATCATCTTGTTCCAGTGCGCACCACCAGGGGAGGGTGAGTCACCCTGTGGTCGTATGTTGCTCCAGTAAGAACCACAAGCCCTCAGAGCTCCCAGAGCTCAATGTATGCAACATGCAGGACCCTTGTACAAGGGTTTCTTGATGACTCCAAGTCGTTTGGGAAAATCACAAATTAGATCTTTCCTCAGGGCTTTGACAAGGTGTATCAACCTGTACATCATCTTAATGCGATGGAGCCTCCTTGCTCATCAACTTACCATATCCCAGATGATGTCTATCTGCTGGAGCAATCGACGAATACGGGATTCCTCAATAATCGAATCCCACCTCTGGTTGTTATAGAGAATCACAATGGTATCCAATGTAAATCCAAACAGCTCACTGAAGAGCTTTCGCAACCAGACTGCCTCACACGAGGTCATGCTAGCAACAATATATCCTGCTTCAGCGGTGCTCAAAGTCACCGACTTTTGCTTCCTGCTCATCCAGGATATCGAAGCAGATCCCAAGGTGAAACAGCACTCGGAAGTGCTCTTACGGTCCACCACACTGCCTGCCCAATCAGCATCAGTATATCCAAGTAGTCTCACATCTTCGACAGTGTATCTTAACCCATTGTGCCACGAAGATATCTCAGAAGATTCTTGGCATCAATCCAGTGAGGCTCAACCAAATATGAGCTCACAATGCTAACTGCAAAACATATGTTCGGATGGAGGTTCACCAAGAACATCAATGCGAATGAGTTTTTGAAACTCAGAGGCATTTCCCAAATCTGGTCCGAGATCACTACCATATAACTTTTAAAAGTTAAGATCCTCGAGGTAGTCACAGGCTTGCAGTCCATCATACCAAATCTTTCCAATATCTTTACCACATATTTTCCTTGAGATAGGAAAATTTCCCTTGGCTTCTGCCACACTTCAAGTCCTTGGTCCTTCATTTCAAATTCAGAAGCCATCTCCCTCTTACATTTGTGAATGAGAGGTTTTGCACCTGTAGAAAGAGGTCATCCACATGCAACACCAGTATGATAGGCTTTTCATCTTCAACCTTAAAGTAAAGGTTAGGATCGGCTTCACTCCTAGTGAATCCCAACTTCATCAAGTAGCTATCAATCCTCTCATACCATGCTCGGGGTGCTTGCTTCAGCCCATAGAGAGCCTTCTTCAACCTACATACATGAGATTTTCAATCATAAATCTCAAATCGTTCGGGTTGCTCCACGTAGACCTCTTCTTTGATCAAACCGTGCAAGAACGCAGTCTTGACATCCATCTGATGTAGGTTCCATCCTTGTGAAGTCACAAGGGCTATGATCAAGCGGATGGTCGTATATCTGGCAACAGGTGCAAATATCATAGTCTATACCTTCCTTCTGGGATAAACCACGAGCAACAAAATGAACCTTATACTTTTCCATACTTCCATTTGCTGCATGCTTTATCTTGTAAAGCCATTTTGAAGTAACAATTGTCTTGTCGAGGGTCTAGGAACTACTTCCCAGACATCATTCTCCATAATAGACTCATATTCTATGGTCATAGCACCCTTCCATAGTTAATGCTTGACGACATCTGAGAATGATGAAGGCTCATTTTGTATGATCGTGCTCATGATGGTCAGGTATCCCTGATACTTGTTAAGTTTCTTAATTTGACGGAAGGTTCCTCAGGGTGCAGCATGTCCTTCAGAATCATCAAGTATCCCCCTAAGCCATGAAGGCCTCTTCCTAGAAGAGGAAGGCTCATGTGGATGAGAATCAATCAGATCCATGGGTTCTTCTACATCAGGCATTGATTCATCATCCTTTTCTTTCAGTTCCCTGGTGTCGGCTTCTTGAGAGCTCCTCAAAGTCAGAAGATTGTTCACCTTGCGGTGAACTTTTCTTCAAGAGTCTTGGAACCCAATGCTTGATGAGGGCATCGATTTTGTACATATACGGCGGTGATTGTAGTTTCAGCCCATAGAAACTTCAAAAGTCTTTGATCATGTAGCATGGCCCGGACAGCTTCCATCATCGTGCAGTTCTTCCTTCCCACCACACCATTCTGCTCAGGAGTATGTGGTGTAGTAGTCTCCCTCTTAATGCCAACCTCAGGTATGCCTGAGTGAACCAACTGTAATATATCGGAGGTCTTGCTTAGGCTTGAGGGGAATGGTCCCCTTTTGAGCTTTCCTTCGGCACATCCCGGACATACACCTTCTTTCTCTACTTGGAATTCGGGCATCCCTGTTACCATCTGTCTTACATCGGGTAGAGCTTTGTAATGAAGGTGGGAAAACCTCCGATGCCAAAGTTCGGACTAAAGAGTTGTGTCACAAGACATGACACCTAGCGGACTTCCATCGACCTGATATAATGAATCAACACTAAACCGAAGAGTAAAGGAATCTTTATCATTATTTTTCCATATACATACCTTGCCATTGTTGAAGGTTACCTTGTAGCCTCTATCTTCCATTGCCAAGATGGACACTAGGTTCCTTTTGAGGTCAGGTGCATTTAATACATCCTGGACTTTCTAGCCTTCCTAAATGGTTGTCCTCTTCCTCGATCTCCAGCTCTCCTCTTACCTTTGCTGTTGAATTTGTCATTCCTTTGATTTGCCATCAGAGGGATTTTGATCATCGTCCCGGTGTGAGTCCTTTCTTCTCTTTGCATGAGAAGAAAAGGCAGCAGGAGGACCTTTAGGCATGGGCATTTCTTGCACTTCTACCCTTGTTTGTTCTTGAATGCATCTAGCCATTAATTCCTCGAAACTAGGAATTACATTATTGTTCAGAAGAGTAGTCCTGAACACATACCATTCAGATGGTAATCCTCCGAGAGTTGTGAGTGCCATTTCTCTGTCAGTAATGGTTTCCCCAATAGATAGGAGATCGTTCTTGATCTCGGTGATTCTTAAGAAGTATGCTTGCATACTTTCATCTTTACCCTTCTTGATTTCCCTCAACTTATTTCTAAGAAACAAAACTTGATTTGCATCATTAACTTTAAATAAACTCACCAGTCTGTCGTAGATTTCCTTGGAGGTGTCTAGATCAGAGATGTAGGCCACCAAGCGCTTGTCGATAGAGTCCCGGATGATCTTCTTTGTTTTGACTTCTCCATTTTTCCATTTGTTCCAGGCAGCAGCAGATGCATTTGATGAAGGCACAACAATATTGCCTCTTACATGGTCCAGCACTCCTTGATCTTCAAGGGTTAGATCGATAGACATCTTCCATCCGTGATAGTCAGCTTTCTCACGGAGCTTGTCTTCGGCAGGAAAGAGTGTTGAGTACCCCATAGTTCTTTTAGGATAGCCTTTCCAATCTTCTCTTCAATGATTGCTCTTGCTCTTGCTCGGGCTTTGTCTTCACCTCAGCTCTGATACCATGTTAAGTTATGGTATGTTCTATGCTTATAACAGTTTACTTCTTTTTCTTATTATATTCCACCGATTAGCAATCACATGTACATAAAGTAAAGTGCAGATAGAACATTAAACGATCGACAGAAAACAAGCCAAGACAAGAGACACAAGATGTGGCGGCTAGCCAGGGACAAACCCCACAATGTGTGGGGAAACCCTTTGATCAAATCTTCTTTTATCTTCAATAATTCAGCAGAGAGAAACAGTACAATAAATCTGATTCATATCAGCAGTAGCAAACCCTAGATCAGCAGCATCAGCATTAGCGGCTTCATTATCAAACTAGGGCAGACGATATCTCACAAACCGACCGTCGGATTGACTTCATTCCACCACCAAAAGTTTCGGCTTCCAGAGGAGGTTCAAATGAACCTACAGCGCAGTTCAAATGAGGAGATCTTCTAGGCCACGCAAGTCAATCTTTACTTCTGCAGTTGCAGCTTCAGTTTCAGCAGTTTCCGGCTTCAAACTAGGGCAGTCGATATCTTGCAAACCGTTCGTCGGATTGACTTCATTCCACCACCAAAAGTTGCGGCTTTCAAAGGAGATTCAGATGAACCTGCAGCGCAGTTCAGATGAGGAGATCTTCTAGGCCACGCAAGTCAATCTTTACTTCTGCAGTTGCAGCTTCAGTTTCAGCAGTTTCCGGCTTCAAACTAGGGCAGTCGATATCTTGCAAACCGTTCGTCGGATTGACTTCATTCCACCACCAAAAGTTGCGGCTTTCAAAGGAGATTCAGATGAACCTACAGCGCAGTTCCAAAGAGGAGATCTTCTAGGCCACGCAAGTCAATCTTTACTTCTGTAGTTGCAGCTTCAGTTTCAGCAGTTTCCGGCTTCACATGTGTGAGAGAGAGAGACCCATTTCAGCGCAGTAGAGAAGAGACTCATATCTGCGCAGTAGAGAGAGAGATGTGATGAGACGAGTGAGTCCAAATGAGGAAAAATCCTCTTATATTTATACACAACGTTGGTGGGTGAATAGATGCGACTGTTGGGCTTCTGAGCCTACATGAGTTGTAGGTCGGCTTGATAATAATTCCATAATCAAAATAAATTCATATCTCCATGAATACTTATCGGAATTGGATGATCTTTATATCAATCCTACACCTCTCGACGAGAGGAATCTAATAGAAATATTATTAGCCATGAATAAGATGACCCACATGAAGTTTTGCCCTGGTTGCCAATTTTAACAGATTTTGACCTCCCAAAATCGACCCCCAAAGGCATTGTGCAATCCCTAGCAATTTTGCACTGTCTGCTGCAAAGATACGGCTGGAAACCCCACTTCCGGTGCTCAAAAAATTTTGAAACTTTATATGTGGGATCCTTGTAAAAAACCCAAAAATGGTTTGGCCAGATTTTGACCTTCCAAATTCGGCCTCCAATAGGCCCTACGCCCTCCAAATTGCTCAAGGAATATGGCCTGCAAGGAACACCAACGAAATCCTCCTCCAAGCTCCAAAAATGCAGCAATCACCTCTCCAAATATTTCCCTTAACCTCCACGGTGAAGTTCAACCTCAAATATTGATACTCTACCCTCCACGTGAGCACCCAGTGCTGCCTCTGCGCTGGCCCAGGAAGTGCGAAAATCACCCTGCAAGGTAGCACACTCCTCCACCTCCAAAACTCTCCCAAATGCCAACAATCCTCCAATGCCTCCTCTCCAGAAAATCTCTCACCCAAAATCCACTGCAAGACACCACAAGCAAAATCAACCTCCTCTTCACTACGCCCTCCAGTAATACACACCACCCAGAGATGAATGCAATCGCTGGAAATCACAATGAGATCCTCCTCCTGAAGAAATGAAGAAAAACCTTCCTAGGGTGGCACTCGAAGTCCCCCGAAGAAAGGGTGAGCTCTTCGCTTGAAGAACTCTTGCTAAACAGCAAGTGACTCGGCTAAGCAACTCGAGCAACCAAAGAGAAATTCAATATGCCAAAGATGATGAAATGAGGAGAGTTGCCTTCCTTATATAGATTTTGTGGAGAACTTTTCCCTCCATTTTCCCTCCATCGTGGGTCCCTCACTTAACCATCGATTTCCCCTCCATGCAAATCGAACTAGGGAATGCGTATTCTCCTAGTGTGGGTGGCCCCCACGTATAACTTAACCACATCAAAATAACTTCTAACCTCCTAATAAAATTGAATGGGCCCCATCACCTCCAAAATTGACCCCAAAATGTAGAAATTAATCCTGTTCCAAAATAGTTTAGGAAGGGACATTATACTGTCTCAGCTGACTCTCAAGCAACATCTTTCGCTGAATGGAAGTTCCCTCGTACAATATGGTCAAGGCCTCCCACATTTCCCTTGTTGTGTCCTTCTCAGCAATATGTAGGATCACATGATCCTTGACCCTGTCTAAGATCATGCACTTTACTTTTGCCTAGGCCTCCTCGTACTTCTTGAGAGGATCAGCATCAACCGGAACAACAACCGTCCTCAAGGCATAATCCTTGATGCGATTTTTATCCAAAGTTGCCAGGATCCTGGCCTTGCAAATGACGAAGTTGGATGCTCCATCCAACCTGTCCTGATACCTCAATCCATTAACTGCCATCTCTGCTCAAATAAATGTCGAACTAGTTCTCTTCTCCCTCTTTCGTTGTTGTCCCAGCAAAACAGGGATCTGGATTTCTTTGGCGATAGAAATCCTCTAGGGAACAAGCTCCCTCTGAATTTTGATTTCCTTCACGGAAATCTTTCTACCAACCAATGTCGAACTACCCCTCTCTAATCTCTCTTTGTTGTTGCTCAGCACTGGATCTAGATTTCTTGGCAAGAAATCTTTTGAGGAACTTGATTCCCTCTACTTTGCTTCTACCCCACTAGGTATTGTTCTCCACCAACAGAATCAACAACCCACTAGCAACTCCAAATGAAATCTAAACTACACTTCTAGCCACGGCAACCGGAAAAACGAGACTCAACAGTCTCCGCGCTGGCCCCTGTGTTTCCCTATGCAGCAACAGCATCACCCAATATTATGCAGCAATGGCTGCTTCCAACTCTGCCCTCGAACTGCGTCACCTCCTCTAGGAATTATGACACCCTCCTAGTGAGCCTTCCCAGCTCAGAAATCGATCTGTTGAATTGATGCCCAATCTGCCTCACAAAAACCCCAACGCTTCCTCTAAGTGACTGCGTCAGCCCTCCAATTTTTATGACACCCTCCTGGAGCTGCGTTGTCTCTCCCTGGTGTGTTGTTTCCTCTCTGCTATGTATTCTCAACCTTGGACGAAGGTCCCACAGCCGAACTGCCCCTCTCTGCACTAGAAGCTCACTCTGAAATTCTAAGCAAACCATGCCCCAAAATTTCGATCTAGCTCAAGTGTTGCTCTCACTGTGTGTGGTCTCCAACTGACCCCAAGGCTTCCTTTATACTTTTCCTGTTGAGAAATCAACGGTCGTGAACTAATCCCTAATCAACGACTAAGATTAAATTAGACTTGATCCTCGTCTCTTAGAAGCTTCTCACCCATATTTTCATTAATACCCATTAATATTTTAATTTTCTAAGTTTAGACTTAGGAACCCCATTAAAAATATTAATTATTTTAATAAGATACAATTCGGGTGGAATTTCACCCAACGATTTATGGGTCTTGGAGATATCATGTGTTCTAGCCCCTCCACAAAATTTCAGAGCTAGAGCACATCCGATGCTACCCAAAATCAACAAATTCTGCTCATTCGGTCTGACATCAACCTTTGCCTTCAGTCTGGTCTCTTCGATCTTATAGAGTGACCATAGATCTTGAAATGGAGTAGTCTCTTTCTTCCCATATAAGCTTGAAGTGAAGTTACCCCATTCTTCTGGTAGTGCATTCAGTACCACTATGGTCATCTCTCTGTCAAACATGACTTCTCCCAGCGCTTGTAGTTAATCTTGAATTTCTGATATCCTCATAAAGTATGAGACTATTCCATCTTCCTTGGAAGTCTTTACTTTGTAGAGTTCTTTCCTTAATGAGATTACTTCTTCTGCAGTACTTACGGAAAACAACTCTACCAATTTGTCATATATAGATTTTGCAGTCTCCAACTTAGATACATATCGGATTAGAGAGTCTTTTATTGATTCTATAAGAATCCTTTGGGCTCTCACTTCTCCCTTCATGAGTCTAGCATGTGCTTGAGTATCTTCCTTTGGAGGTTGGGTTATTGATCCTTTGATGTGATCCATGACCTCATTCTCAATAAGATCTAGTCAAGTACTTTTCTTCCATGCAAGGAAATTTGCAACCCCAACTAGTTTACTGTTTTCCTTGCAAAAGGACATTTTTTTATTATCAGATATAGTCATATACTTACTTGAAAGATTGATGCTTGCCTCCTCCTTAATCTTGAAGTAGATAGAGGATTTGCTTCTTGAGAGATTAATAAGGGAGAGCTTGATTTACAATCCTCCTTGAATGATTTAGTCTTCCTTCTTTCTTGAAGATGATTTCAAGACTTTTTTTGGTGTAGATTTCTTCGATCTGGGGTTTTGAAGATATTGACCTTAGTGGCCCTTGAACCTGCTACGGTCCTTCTTCCACTGCTTGATGTCTCAGCCAGGGCCAAAACCTCTCACCTCTTGAGAGGAAAACCCGATCGAAATACTTCTTCTAGATCTTCAATTGATAAGTACCAAGACCATGACATAGACCCTTGACTCTAGTATCCTCCGAAGAACCTTGTCACTAACCTTGATGCTCTGTGTCTTCTCTTTCTCGACTTTCTTCTTTAACTCGAACTACTCTCCTCGGCTCCTTTCTAGAGAAACTCAGTCTCTATCCTTCACACTGCTCTTTCTCGGCTTCCTCTAGAGAATCTTGGTCTCTAGGCTTTCACTGGTCTCTTCTAGAGAAACTCGGTCTCTAGGTCTATATCTCGATCACCCAGAAGAATCTTTCCTTTGCTACACCAGAAGAAACCCTTCTTTGCTGCCCCAGAAGAATACCTCCTTCGCTGATCCAGAAGAATCTTTCTTCGTCGCCCCAGAAGAAACCTTTTTTGTTGATCCAGAAGAAACCTCTTCTTCGTTGATCCTAGAAGAAACCCTACTTCGCAATACCCAGAAGAATCTCCATTGTTATACCTTCTTCGCACTTCTTTTCTAGCCCTTCATCTTCACACTTCTCCACAGAATGTATGTCGAGTTGTTTGATTGAATGTGTCTCCTCAAGTGAGGTCGAGATAGGCTATATATACACTTCTTCTCATGTCCTTTAGGCCGACATGATCTTAAGAGTTAGGTTGACTTCTTCTAACATGTTCTTCCATCGTTGTAGGCCGACTTGAAGAGGATAAGTGACAAGGTCTTGGAGGATACTTTACATAGACAAGTTTGACCTTTTACAAAGTGTAACATGACTTCATTACATGACAATGACTCTAACATTTTATGACTAGATGACAAATAAATCCTAACGACTCTCAATGGGAGTCTTGACTCAGAAACAAAATCTCTTGTTCATGAAACCCATGAAGCATGTCATAATAATTTTATTTTTCTTCTTTGCATATCATTACACAAAATCATAATTACATGTCATTATCAACACCAAACCTAGTTACACTTTTCAACACTCCCTCTTAACTAGGGAGGTATTCATAATGGTACTTGGACTTTCTCAATCTGAAGAATTTCTCATAAGGAGAATTCGGATTTGTAACTCATTTGTACAGCATCATATCAGCCAGCATTGTTACATAGCAAGGCCTTGATTAACAACTCGTTATCTCCACAAGATCTGAGCCCAATGCTGGCGAAACCAATGATTTATAGACACCCTCATCATTGTCTCTCTCAGAACATACCCTGCCCGGGTACTCAGGATATGTACCATGAGGACTACTCTTATCTTGGACTCCCCAATCCCCAAAGAATATCAGTCCTCCACGATTATTCTTACAGTTGGATGCCATATCTCATCCTCAAAGAGTATCGGATGCCAAATGATTACCCAATCCTCCATTCTGTCTCCCTAGGTAAAGAACAGAATGACATGTCTATCTCTCCCTCTCAAATCAGGAGGACATATTCTATTAAAGGAATATACTCATTCCCACAAAAAAGGAATGTACCTAAGCTTCCTCTTGGCTTAGGAATTTCCAAGTTTCTTCCAAGTAAGAAACTTCTTTTTCAGGCTCCCTCTTAACTAGGGAACTACAGCAACTCCTCATGTGGAGCAACCAGCTGCCTAAGGAATTCCTCTCTTCTTCGATGTTATCAATTTCTTTTGTCATGGAATCTTCAATTTTCGGGGACTTCTTCATAGGGCACAAACCATCCATCCATGAGTTAGTCATGTCCTCATTTCATCAGAAAGTGATCCATCAGTTTTCCATCCTGCTTTGCTTTATGTCATTCTACTTTCTTTTATGCCATATTTTCCGGAAGGATCTTATATCCTTCATTACCCTTATGATGGTCTTTCATCATGACATCTTCCAATAGGTACCAACATCCTGCATGCAGATTGACACATTTCCCAAAGATATTCATTGTCAAGGGTCTTCATCTTTTTCTAACTCCTATCAGAGTCTCCACATCTTTCCGGGAGATATTCTAGTCAAATCTTCTTGGACTTTGGATGTTGAATGCCTTCTACCTTTGTTGCATATTTTATGATCTCTTCCTTTTTCTTCACACTTTATTCCCAGGAGCTTCTAATCAAAGTTCCTCAATTGTAGTCAACTTCCTTGTGATTCATATATTATGTTGATTTCATCTAGTGTGACTTATGCTTTTCTACAAATCCTTCAAAGGAGGAGATCCTTTCTTCTCTTAATCATGTTTCCCTAGATGAAAATAGTGATCCATATTATCTACAACCATATGACATGACTTTCATAATAACCTATATAAGGGTGCACACCTCATCTTTCCTTTCGGTCATCCAGACTTCCTATAGTAGCTTCATTTGATCGAAAGAACTTTATTCTTTAGACCTGCTTTTCTGTTATGTCCTCATACCATCATCCTTGAATCCCATGAGTTGGAATTCCTGATGAAATTCATGCTTCCTTTCTAGATTGGTGAATCCTTTGACAAGGATTCCATCATAGAAACTTGAGGATCTTTCATATCCTCACCCGGCAGATGTTTCCTTATTGACTATTGTATGATGATCCCAGTCGATGATGACCTCTACTTCTTTCCATGAGGTTTCTAAGAGCTTTTATTCTTTGTAATCAATAGAATTTGTTCCAGACATTCTTTCTACTTCCCATGTCACGAGCTCTTACTCCTAATGCTTTTATCATGATGCTATTTTCTAATTTGATGTATCCTATCTTATTTGCATTGCTTCCTATCTATAAATTACAAGTGGAAAGTAACTTCTAGTGAAGAAGATCATCTCAGTCATAGTAGAGATCTTTTACTTCTTCATTCGTACACTTCTTTGTTTCAGGCTCTTTCACTTCTTCAGTAATGTGGGCTTCTTCCCTATTCCTCTTGTCCTTACTACGTTGAGGACAATCTCTTCTATAGTGCCCGAGTTCTTGACATCCATAGCATCTTACTTTATCCATGTTCCTCCTTTTCTTTTGAGGACCAAACTTTCCAAATCTCCCTTTTCTTCTTGTCATAGCAGCATATGCTTGATTCTATTCATTTGGTCCGACATCAACCTTTGCCTTCAGTCTGGTTTCTTCGATCTTACAGAGTGACCATAGATCTTGAATTGGAGTAGTCTCTTTCTTCCCATATAAGCTTGAAGTGAAGTTACCCCATTCTTTTGGTAGTGCATTCAGTACCACTATGGTCATCTCTCTATCAAACATGACTTCTCCCAGCTCTTGTAGTTGATCTCGAACTTTTGATATCCTCGTAAAGTGTGAGGCTATTCCATCTTCCTTGGATATCATTAGTTTGTAGAGTTCTTGCCTTAATGAGATTACTTCTCCTGAAGTACCTACAGAAAACATCTCTACCAGTTTCTCATATATAGCTTTTGCAGTCACCAACTTAGATACATATGGGATTAGAGAGTCTTTTATAGATTCTGTAAGAATCCTTTGGGCTCTAACTTCTCCTTTCATGAATCTAGTATGTGCTAGTGTATCTTCCTTTGGAGGCTGGGTTATTGATCCTTTGATGTGATCCATGACCTC
The DNA here is from genome assembly GCA_031772625.1 of Pinus tabuliformis. NCBI lineage: Eukaryota > Viridiplantae > Streptophyta > Pinopsida > Pinales > Pinaceae > Pinus > Pinus tabuliformis. The sequence goes on along the minus strand of CM062804.1, from coordinate 80,222,107 downwards.
ATTCTCAATAAGATTTAGGTCAGTCCTTTTCTTCCATGCATGGAAATTTGCAAACCCAACCAGTTTATTGCTTTCCTTGCAAAATGACTTCGTTATTATCAGATATTGACATAGACTTACTTGAGAGATTGATGCTTGCTTCCTCCTTAATCTTGAAGTAGATAAAGGATTTGCTTCTTGAGAGAATGATATGAGAGAGCTTGATTTATGATCCTCCTTAAATGATTTAGTCTTCCTTCTTTCTTGAAGATGATTTCAAGACTCTTGCTAGTGTAGATTTCTTCGATCTAGGGTTTTGAAGATCTTGACCTTAGTGGCCCTTGAACCTGCTACTATCCTTCTTCCACTACTTCATGTCTGCTTTGAAGTTTGATTCTTGTGTGTCAACTTGCTTGAGTGCCCCTTCTTGACTTTAGCAACTTAGCTCCGATACATGTTGAGAAATCTAGGGCATTCAGAGTTAAAAGATTTCTCTGCTTGATAATTGCTTGTGATATACTTTTACTTCTTATCTTATAGTCTTTTCTTCTTTATGTTATTATTGTGTTTTCTTCATCAAGACAATTACCAATATGCACAATAAAAGACAAGTGACACAGTATGTAGGTTTCTCAGCCATGGCCAAAACCTCTCACCTCTTGAGAGGAAAACCCGATCAAAATTCTTTTTCTAGATCTTCAATTGATAAGTACTAAGACCATGACACAGACCCTTGACTCTAGTATCCTCCCAAGAACCTTGTCACTAACCTTGATGTTATGCCTCTTCTCTTTCTCGACTTTCTTCCTTATCTCGAACTACTCTCCTCGGCTCCTTCTAGAGAAACTCAATCTCTATCCTGCACACTGCTCTTTTTCAGTTTCCTCTAGAGAATCTCGGTCTCTAGGCTTTCACTAGTCTCTTCTAGAGAAACTCGGTCTCTAGATCTATATCTCGGTCACCCAGAAGAATCCTTTCTTTGCTGCCCCAGCAGAAACCTCCCTTGCCCAGAAGAAACCCTTCCTTGCTGCCCCAGAAGAATACCTCCTTCATTGATCCAAAATAATCCTTCTTCGCTGCCCCAGATGAAACCTCTTTCGTTGATCCAGAAGAAACCTCTTCCGTTGATCCAAAAGAAACCTCTTCCTCGTTGATCCCAGAAGAAACCCTATTTCGCAATACCTAGAAGAATCTCCTTTGCTATATGTTCTCCGCACTTCTTTTTGTAGCCCTTCTTCTTCGCACTTCTCCACAGAATGTATGTCAAGTTGTTTGATTGAATGTGTCTCTTGAAGTGAGGTCGAGATAGGCTATATATACACTTCTTCTCATGTCCATTAGGCCGACATGATCTTAAGAGTTAGGCCGACTTCTTCTAACATGTTATTCCATCATTGTAGGCCGACTTGAAGAGGATAAGTGACAAGGTCTTGGAAGATACTTTACATAGACAAGTTTGACCTTTTACAAAGTGTAACATGGCTCCATTACATGACAATCACTCTAACATTTTATGACTAGATGACAAAAAAATCCTAAAGACTCTCAATGGGAGTCTTGACTCAAAAATAAAATATTTTGCTCATGAAACCCATGAAGCAAGTCAATATAATAATTTTATTTTCTTCTTTACATCTCAATACATAAAATCATAATTACATGTCATTATGAAGAACGAACCTAGTTACACTTGTCAACACCCTTGTCATGTGATGCCCACATAACTTGCAAGTCAAATTTGATCTATCAAACCCTCCATCAAGTTCACCAAATTCCCACAGAGGGTCCAATTTCCTTGGCATGTTTGTAACTTTGTTGAATCTTGAGTTTTAATGTAAGATTAAAGTTTCAACCTAGGGCATAAGAAGAATTGCAAGTTAAACAAATGAAATTAAAATTTACATTTAACATTTTGAATTTTTGAGGAAAAAAACACTCAACTCAACGCAATAGTAATGGCAAAAAATACACATTCAAACCCAAGCAAAAATCATGGAAAAAAACTAGGGCACAAGAAGAAATTAAACAAATAAAACTAACAAACAAGATTTTGCATTTTTGACCAAAAAAACACTCAAATCCAAACAAAAATCATGGAAAAGAAATGGGTGATAGAAACCCAAGGAAAAACAAAAAACAAAACAAAAAAAACGCAAAATTTGATGCCCATACCTGAAAGCCATGCTATGCTGAAGAAACTTGGTCCAAACTTGAATTTTTTGCTTAGGACGCTAAATTCCTTTACTTTTCTCCTCTCTTGCCCTTGTAGATGAGTTCTCCTCCTCCTTAGCTCTCACCCTTGCCCTCTGTCTGCAAAATGAACCAAAAAAAAACTAAAATTTCCCTTTAAAAACTCGTTGTTACCGCTACCCACGATTTTTACTGCTCGACTTGAGACTTTTTGGTAAAAATCGCGATTTTTTCCCGATTTTTTCAAGTTGAAAGAATCGTCGATAAAATCGCCTCCTTGAAAAAAAGCGCGTTGTTCACAACAATGCCAAGGAGCATTTAAGGAGAATCCGAACATAGGGTCCAGCTGAATGCCATGGACTCCAATAATGGAGACCCATGTAGACCAACAACAAGCCCAACCAGATGGACTGGAAGAGGCAATGATCTCTAAAGAACAATAGGCCAAGTACTGGTACCTATCACACCCCTTCACCAAATCGGCAAAGCTCCGAACCCAATGCATAAAAAAGCCCAAACTAAACAATGTCTCGAGTTCTTACAAGAGCTACCATAAGAGGTTCCCAAATTCCCCCCTAGAATATCCCAATCGAGTGTTATTAACCTAGCCACTCTCTGAAGGACATTATAAAGATGAGCACTGGAAAGTTTATGATGGTGAATGATGATGGCACCTCTTTTGATTGTGACATTGACCAAAGTGTTGCACTTCTTCGGCATCCATAATCTTCACTAATTTATGCAAGATCTTTTATGGAAAAGACTATGTTTCACAAAACCTATCCCCACATTAAAAACCAAGATTTTGGCCAATCTGACATTTCATCTCTTTGGTACACTTCAAAAACATCCTGAAACATGTAAGGATGCCATTAGGGACGTAGTGACCGTCCCATGTTCTAGTTGAAATTCAAGATACTTTTCAAGGACCATCACACATAATTTGGCATTTCAGGAACTCCCAAACATGCCTTGCCCTAGCTTTCTAGTTGGATTAGCTTTCTTATTGGGTTAATCTTGGCCCAAAAAAACATGCCAATTGTATCTAAGTTGCAATGCCTAAGTAATAAACTGTAACGTAAGTCGCTTCTCTTGTTCCATTCTTCATTTCACTCTCACTTGGTGTCTCAAATCTACCTGTGCATAAATTCCTCTGGCTACACTATCAATTCTCTAGTTTTCACAATGCCATCTCATATCAAAGATCTACTTCTGCAAATTGCTTTGAATCACCCCCTAAGGATCTTGTGCCATTTGGAGGCTCAACACTTTGATTGCAACTACTAGCAAACAACATTTTCATGTATTATATATAAGATAAAACAAGATAATTTATTAATGTCCAAAAAATGACCATAAATAGGTCAATCGAATTTGATTGTACAAAAGTATAAATACACCATGGGAGCACATAACCCGATCCTGTAAAAGTTAAAAGAAAATCTAAACTAAGATCTAAACTCTATGAACTAGGAAAAGAAGTATTGCTAGAAAATTTGGATATATACAAGCATTGTTATCTCAAAATCTAGAAAGCATTGTGAGAGACCACAAAAGGCAAGGGGAAGACCTAGATGCAACAATGAGGTGGATTGCCACTATCACCTCAGCAATCCTCCTCCTACTCTTTAGTGGAATTTCACCACACGAGAGGCTTCCCAACTTTCACCTAAAGGATATTATAAGTCAATTGGCTCAAGGTGATATGAATCAAAGGCTAAGCAAGGTACTTCTTTAATAGAGAAGGGCACAATTCTCTATGTGTAGGAGCAACGTACCATATACAAACCCTTAGAAAGGCACTTTACACCTAGGGTTTCAAGATGTAGTTCAATAAATGAGTGTCTAGGCATACAAGCACAAAAAAATGTTTGCAAATGATGTAATCAAAAAAGGAGAGGATAAACCTTTAATTTAACCACCAAGTTGAAGCCTTTAGCCAAAATTAGTTTTTTAAAGGCAAAAGTTACTTAGGGAAGATGGCGTCAACCCTATTAGGGCAAATCCAACCATGAAAAATGTTAGATTTTGAGTGTAAAGGATCAATCAAGGTGTATTCAAGCTATGGGAGCCTCAACGTCCATCTAAAAATTGCCCTGATTGAACTCATCCCTAACCCCTAGCCCTAGCGGCTTACCTTAAAGGGCATGGAAAAATGAAGAGGAAAGAAAGAGTAAAGGTTTTGAGATTTTTTACCACTACAACGATTTCAAGTGCCTTTCCCTACTTGGATGATGGAGTCTTTAAGGTTATATTTAAGAGAAATCAAAAAAAAATCTTGGAGTAAGGGGGAAACCCCAGTTTTCACTTGACAAACCCTAGCTATCATTTTATGAAGGCAGAGATTAAGTAGAGGAAAGCCCTTCAGGAGGTCCTATATGGCATTCAAGGAAAATAAATTTAACATGCAACGATCAACTAAGATTTCCCATAAAGATATGCATTTAGACATGGAACAAGAGAAAAACCCTAGCATACATTCATTACATGAAAAACCATTAAAAATCTACAATTCAATTTACAATTTTTCCAAGAAATAGCCTTCTTTCAATCCCAAAAAGACATCTCCAAGACACAAATCATTATCCAGTAGCAATAGCTCCAAAAAGATCACATCTCCACAAGTGGCGAGTTACAACTAAGCTAAGTTTAGCTCTCTAAAGGAGGCCCAAATCCACAAATGATGATGAGAAATAAGAATGGAGTGACCCTCCATTTATATGAGTTTTATCACATCTATTCATTCACCTAAAAGACCTATAACAAGTTTGACTTTGAGTAATCGTGTAGTAAATGGGTTAAAAGCCAACCCAATAGCTCAATAAAACAAAATAGTCCACTAATTTCCCACACATGTGATCTGAAAACCCTCTCCAAGCATGACGTCATGCCCTTTTAGGGCTAATAAGGCTCCAAAAGCGCAAGATGAGGGCTAGACGCATCTCCAACCATCGCAATCATCCATTAATTGAGGAAAAGTCCTAAAATCAAGCCTCAAAACATCTCCATGTGTGCAAAAGCCAACTCTGGGTGCCCTACATCATCTTCATGGGTGCCATCAAGACAATGTGGTGCAGTCTCTCTCCAAAATTGGGGCTCTATGACATAGTACAAGTTGTCCCTACTCATCTTAGGATGATCATCATCATCTAGATTTTGGATCAAGGCATGCCCATCAAACAGTCTCAAGGCCAGCCTGAGGGCATGTTGGGTCTGTTGGGTACATCATTAAAAATCTCCAATGCTAAGCAAAGTTAGATCAGCGTTTTGACATTTGAGGGTGCTTTGAAGTGTCAATCAGTTGTCAAGGTCATCAAAGTGCACAACACTCTGTTGTGGAAGGGCAATGCTACATCTGTAACGTCATCATTGCTCTCCAAAAGTGTATTATGGCCTAAGCATCATGTGGAGTAGGCATGGAATGAGTGTGCCCTCAAGGCCTCTATTGCTCTATGTAAAACCATCTCAAACTCAAGTGAAAGCAACTACACTTTGCAGACAATGACCATAATTGCATCACAGTGGACCATACTTAACTATAAAGGGCATAGTAAGACTTCAAACTGGGATCACCTTTAAATATCTAACTAAGCCAAAACTCATAAAAGTGTTCCCTACCTTATTAGATGTGGCTAGGTAATCAACCCTATTATGCGCTTCCATCCCCTAAGGGAGTGTAATGACCCATCATTAATATAGAGAGCACGAGAATATTAGCATGCATACGATGCATGCATATGATAGCTACACATGCATGTATCGCATGCACTGCACTATTAACTATATTCTAAGTTACCTAAAATAATTAAATATCCTGACACCCCTTCATATAGAAAAGTCGCATTCACCCATCAGCACATATTACTTAATGCCTCATGATTAATGAGCGATTACCAATGATATTGAGTTTAAAAATATAAAGTAAAAAGGGTTATAAAGAAAAATAAATGTAAAGAATTATGTAAAGTCTTAAAAATCAGGTTATATAATTATCTATTTGAGAAATTTTAATAAAGTATGTGAATGAATTATTAAAGGGATAAATTAAATCAAAATAAAGCATAGGACAAATAATTAAACATAGGACTTAGAACTTTTAATTAAACATATAAAAATTTTAATCAAAGTGAAATGGCACATGTTAAAATATCGTGAAGATAAGATTCGAATCTGCATGTTGAGAGGTGTCGTTGAGGAGGGAAGCGGTGGGCTCATAGGTGGAGAGAGCAACCACCGCTAATAAGGGGTACATAAGAAGAGGCCGAGAGAAAAGAAGGGGGTCCGAGCTCTTGGCCTGAGAGGCTATTTGTTGTGAGTAGGAAAACTGATTCGGGTGCTGTTGAGAGGAGGAAGGAGAAATTTATACATACGGGTTATGAATTGGAACTATTGAGCCTTGCTTGTTCTGGAAGTTTCTGGGCACGGGGGAACGGTATGCATCGGTTGAGAAGCATACTGGATCGAGTATCTAGGTATATTCGGTTTGGCTGGGTGGTTTTTGGTCATTCGGTAATGAGAGCGCTGGAGCAGTTCTGAAGCACCCTCACCGCAACAGCCGTAGCAGGCCAGGTAAGTACTTCATCAAATCAATAATACCATTTCAAACAGTTCAGTAATTTTTACAGTTTCACAGTTCAGTAATTTTTACAGTTTCACAGTTCAGTAATCTTTACAGGTTTACAGTTTAGTTAATGACTCTTTAATTTAGCACAGTCATTACAGGGAGGTGACATTTTCAAGGCCAACCCTTCAATTCATAGGTGTTAGTGATAATAATGGCAGTGGAGGAGAAAGACTTCATGGTTGAGTGCCATGGCCATGGGACCAACTAATGTGGGTCCACATACTAAGTATATATATGTAATGGTGAGAACAATCATGGAGTCATGAGTTACTTGTTTCCTTGACCTACTTTTTCCACCCCTGTGGTGTGCCTTTTACTTCTTTTTGATAATGCTTTGATATGGAGCGTAGCTTAGGTGTCCAAGCTTGATTTATGTGATATATCAATTATTTACCCCTTAAGGATGTGTCTCTTTATCAGTCATCAACGTTGGGACATGCAAGGACTCCTTATGTGTGATAGAGAATTTAGTGCTCAGGAATTGGGTGATGGCTAATGAGTGGGTAGAGCTCATGCTAGGCTTTTACCCATGCGCTAATTATGTCCCATCCATCTTTTTCATTTTAACTTTTGATTTTCTTTTGTTGTGGCCATTTTAGACCTATATCTTTCTTGTAGCTACATCAAGCTCCAAGTCAAACTTTTCCAACCCTAACTCAAGTATGTGGATGTATGAGTGCCAAATCCTAATGAAGCAATGATAGTTAACCTAAAGGATAGATGTGACAACAAGGGAGAGGTGAAATGTGGTAAGTATGGAATGGTTAATCCAAGTTTCCCAAGTAGTGCCCCTCCTATAACCCTAAGGCCTTAGAGGAGGTCCCACTAGACTAGGGCTAAAGACTAACCCCCCTAGTAAGGTGAGAGAACAAGTTTACAGTCAAGATCAGTCAATCATCTAGATAACACTTTTATCCATGTTAGAATGCCCACAACATGAAGTAAAATCATTTGATTGCAAAATGGTTAAAGTACTCGTCGAGTAGTAGCCCACCTTCATTCAAGAGGAATGCTAGATAGTGAGAGGTGTCTGACCCATGCAAATGGCAGAGGAATGTGGCATATCATCATAACTAAGCAATGTGTAGGGTTGTTGGCTGGCTAGCTACCCATGATAGGAGAAAAGTTCTCTCTTATGGGGTTGCCCAATTTTGGTGGGTAACAAGCACTATCAAGGATCCAATGTCAAAATTTCGTGGAAGGACGCCTTGAAGAAGGGTACAATGGAGATAAGTGCACCTTAGGCCTATCGCCAATAGAAGAGGAGCAGACCCTACTCTACAAGTCATCCACCTCTGTAAACACATCTCTCCTAGCATTTGAGGACGAGTAAAAGAACTTCCAAATAGAAGAAAATCAAAGGAGTTAGAAGAAGAACCAATCCACAAAATGTCTAACTGTCTCAAAGGAGGGGCCTAAAGTACTTTCTAGAAGCAAAGGCTTGCTTACTAGAAGGATGACCCCTATCAAAAGTATGACCTTGAGGTATTATCGATTTGTACCCTGTTATAGTGGTATTACTATTAGCATAGACATTGGTGCCTCTATCCATAAGGGACGTTGTGAAAAGGATGTGATCATATGAGTAGTGTTCAGTTGTGGAGGAGGCTTCAATGTGGAAGATTAGATTGTCAGTGCCTCCTGCATAAACAAAGAAAAGCATTGGTAATTTGAGTATTGAAAGAAGATGACTTAACAATTCTGAGAATCCCAAACAAGCAGTAAAAATGTACTAGTATCCCATAACAAGTTGGGCACAAAAAAATAAGTGTTCCTCTGCCTTAGTCTCCGACATATGACAAAGCTGGCAAATTTTGTACTCTCTGTGGAATCTACTACTCAGCCCCTACCCAAAACCTATGAGAATCCACACAAATCTAGCCCAAGGGGATGTCTAATGCATCCAATGCCTTAACATGTGTTGATTTTACAAGGGTCTTCTATACTGATAATTTATTTTGATGATTTAATTATTTTACACATTTGCATCCATGATTTCATCATTAAGAAAATTACACAGAAGACATCAACAATACAACATCTTAAGGCAGTAAGATCATAAAGAGATAGCCACACAAGGAACACAAAGATTTACCCTAAGAAAACTCAGCAACCTTTTCAATAGAGAGTACTTCAATTCAACAAAGATACATCTAAGTCAACAACTAGGTCAAACCTGGTCCATCCTCCTAATCAAGTCAATCAGCCCATTGAAGTCTTTGATTAGGTCTGCATCAAACTCCACCTTTTGCCTTCTATAGTGAGGGTCTTTCCACAGAGATTAGGGCCCTTCAAAGGTTTTTCCCAACAATGCTTCAGAAATTTGGCCTTCTAGCATCAGATTTCGCTGCCTCAGAGTGGTTTTTTGCTACCTCATAAATATCTTTCTTCACTACCTCACACCTCTGATCTTGCCTCAAACTTCGCTCCTTAGAAGATGTTAATTCGTTGCCTTGGAGTAGGCCGAATCACAGAAGATAAGAGATCAAATTGCTTGCCCAAATGTGGAGGAATGTGAGGTCTTTATATAGCCTTTTCCTTGGCCGAATGGGTGTGTCTTTACTTGGAGCCGACCTAAATATTTGAAGGAGGCTAACTTGACTAGGAGGAGGCCGACATCACTTTTGGAGCCAAAAAATGTCTTTTAAAAATTCAAATTTTCGCTTTTGAATGTCCAAAAGGGACATAACTTAAAAAAAAATGTTTCTAGCATGAAGAACATGCTTACAAATACATTAATGACTCAACTATACATTTTGAAGATCGACCATAGTTATAAAAATCAACAACATGTAGGTGAGTTTGATAATAAGCCTATTTCCCAGCACCCTAGTGGATAGAGTCAAGTGATGTGCATATACTATAAACTACCCATCTATGTCATCTATACCAATAGCATTCATCTCATGCTTATTCAATAGAAGATATCAAGGATCACCCAAAGAACACATGAACAAAGTGAGGTTGTCCATCAAGATGGCAAGGGATGAGAGAAGACTCAAGGCCTCTAAAAACAAGCAAATAAAAGTATGAGCCCAAAATGTTAAAATGGAACATATAAACGAAACCTACTAATAAAGTATCAAAGGGTATAGTATAAATGAAACCTACTAATAAATAGTAAAGTATGAGCAATGTGTATTATAAAGTATAATAATATAGGATAACAAGCAAAGATGGAAGAAACATTGCTCATAAATACTTGAACATTAACACCAGCAATAAAGGCAAGGACCCATTGGTCACTAAGGATGAATAAAAGTTGCATGAACAGAAAGTAACATTTTGTTTTAAGTCATGGATATGGTTAGTTTTTATGTAGTGTTTCAAATGACTTTCAATAAATATGTACATAAAAGTATCTAGTTTTATAAAAAACATGGAGACAGTTAAGCCTTAAGGTAGCCCGTACTACGTAGTAATGATTTTGGAAATAATATTTGAATTATATGATGACAAAGAATATTAGATAAACAACTCTTACCCTTTTGACTAAGACATGTAAAAGTATTAGCATGATGACAGCAGTTTTTAGAGACATGAATAAACATATATTGTGCATTTTAAATGCTTAGATATTTGTTCATGGGTATATGATATAGCAATGTAATCATCTAGTCACATGAGAGGATAATATAAGGATTGATATAGCTAATTATCTATAAAATAAAAAGAATGGTCGAAAAGTTAAACGATTTGAATGTAAGGCCATTTCCAAATATCATGAAGGAAAGCTATACACTTCCCCAATTTGGTAACATTACCCTATTAGTGCAAATTAACAAAATTTCAAAACAAAAACGAAGATAAAATGGAATCAAATCAACCTCAATGATTTTGTTTTTAAATTGGTAAAGCTTAGAGCTAAAATGTAACTCCATTCTTATCAAGCACTTATGTTCTAAATGTGGCTTGAAGGTGTAGAGTGACTACACAATTTTTTTGACACATGCACTAACACACATTTTCATGCATAACAATTCTAGTTATGCAAATCACATTTTCCCTACAGTAACTAAACCATAAAAAGCTTATTAGTTCACCTCTACAGGCCTTCAAGCAAAAACAACACATCTAAACACATCTTAAAGAGTAAGTTAAAACAATCAATAAGCTAAAATGACTTCTTATAACGATCTAAGAGCAAAGAAATATGTTACAACTTAAAAGCATGATATGGACTAAGTAGATAATTTAAATTAGGTAACATATAATAGATACTGATGCATTTTCAAGCAAGTCAACTTTATCTTTTAATTAGCCAAAATAGAAAAAGAAAAAACATAATTAAATATTAGATATTTCAAGCAAGCCAACTTTATCTTTTAATTAGCCAAAATAGAAAAAGAAAAAACATAATTAAATATTAGATATTCCAAGACACGTACTAATTTCATCAACTAACAAAAAAACATGAGATACAAAAGAAATTTGTAAATGAGATTTTTTTTGAAAAGGAAAAAATTTCATGAGAAAGATAAAAAAAATATATATATATATATATATATATATATATATCTGAATTATATGATGGAGAGGAACCAAATTTCACAATTAAATAAAATAGTAATTATAAATTTTACTTTTATTTGAGTAGCCATTATTGTTGGGCGTTTAGTTAGTTCTATACCATCCAGTATCAGGTTATAATTTACATATGAATTCCCCTATGTGAGATGCACTAGTCTACTCAAACAAGTTGTTTGAGAAAACCATCCAAGAATGCAGAGAAGCATCCTGAGTTTCCAACCAGGCTTTCCATGGGAAAAATGATAATGCGAAGTAGAGTTCCATACCTCCCCGTAGACTTTTTTTTTTTAATAGCCCTTTCAAAAAATGAAAAATTGACTAATGAAATATAAATATCACAATGAAACCTTTCACATTTTGACATATTAGAATTGATTTTTATTGGTTTGTCGCAGCAAGGAAAATTGATTGGTAAGTCATAAACCAGAAAATCTCATTGACATAAAATTCAAAACCAAAACTCAATTGTGTCATTTGTTCAATTTTTTAAAAGATTAAAAAATAAATAGATGCACACCCTTCTACTTCGAGGAGAATAGCAATCTCCGGCTTCGTCGTCGTCTTCCGCTGGGAATCCTGGCAATTAGCATTCAAATTTCTCCAGCAGCGTCTCTTCATCTTCCTCTTATGAGATGACTGTGGCCCAATTCCTGAGCTTAAACGCATCTCGTTTAATTCCCAAAAATGAGAACGAAAGGCCCGCATGGCCAGCCCTGAACAACGCGTCTTAAAGCTTGCTGAGATGCTCATCTGACCGTAGGGCAAAGCGTAAAGGTTCGAAGAGCACGATGCCACCTCCATTGTTGTGAAATTGGATGCAGAGCTGCAGATTCAACGCCCTGAATTCGTCGACAGGGTTTCCAATAGATAATTAGAATAAAAAAATACGAAGAGTTTCTAATCCAGAATTCAAATTGAAAAATGCGCTGAAAGTAATTTAAACTTAATACTAAATCAGTGTATATTTGTTTGGTTCTAAATTTGTGTGTATATATCTTTGTATTTATTTATTTTTAGGCTTAAATGTATATATTCTTTGATCTTTTCATTTTAATTTTTAGGCTTAAATGTATATATTCTTTGATTTTTTCATTTTAGTGAAACTATTTTTATTTTTTAGCTTCAATTTATATATTATATAATTTTGGCCTTTTAAAGAAAGCACTCTCGTTTTGGCCTTTTAAGGAAAGCACTCTAGTTTATGGTGTTAGGTATCATTATTTTTGTGTTATCTTTGGCTTTACATTATCTAATTAGGTTTCATTTTGGTTTTTTTCAGATTTTTTCAATGTGTTATCAATTTTACCATACTAAATAAATAAAAAATTATAAACAATATATATATTAATAAATGTTGAAAAAGTTTTTGGAAAATTTTCATTAAAAATATTTACCCGTATTTATCAATTAAATTAATTTTTGGGGAAGTTAATTTTTAGGTATGTTAAATACATTTTATTTATGTTGTAAATATTTAGTGTTTGGTGTTCACGGAATAATGATTTACTTCCATTACTATTTTATCGTGTATTTGATCAACTTTCTCTACTAACTCTAAAGCAATGATTGGCTAATTGATTATAATGTATATTAATATATTATACTTTTTTGAAAATGGGATTTGGAGAAGGGTCGAATAATTCTGCAAAACTAATGCACTTAAACTACTACCAGTTTTTGCATTAGAAAATAACATCACTTCTTTTCAAATCTTTTGGGGACTCATAGCTCATCGTCAACTAGACTAAAGGATTGAACACATAGACTTCAACCACTACTATATGATATATCTCATCTCAAATCAACTCTCATTTTTTTACTATTTCTCATATTTACACGAAGTACAACACATGTGTAGCGCCCTCTCTAAGTAGGCTATTATGTTGACTCGCGGGACATGGCAGATAACTGGACACTTTGAAGAAGGGGCCTTCAAGGTCTATCATAGGCCTTTTATTGAGGATGACAACTCCAACTGAAGATGAGGACCAACAGTTTTTAGCTTTTTTCTGTTTTGGGCACAGATGTATATCATCTCCAGTGTTTGAATCGTCCAATTGGTTGTGCATGCAACCCAGCTTTATCTTTTTTACTGCAACTTTTCAGAAGACTTTTTTACTAGTGAATATTTATTTTCAACATTGTTTAACATAACACGTTTGGTTTTTGCAAATCTGAATTGTAATCAACAAGACCCATTAGTGGATATTTTATCTAAGGATTATAAATTATCTTACGAATACATGTGTGACATGTATCAGCATAATGTAATTTTGATTTCCAATTATAATAAAATTACATTTTTTGAGGAAAAAAATATAGATTATACTTTCTTGTTGACTTTCCCACTTCAACTACAACCATTCATAATCATCCTAATTCTTGAAGTTCGTTTTCTTTGTCATAACCTTAAGTGCCACTTCAACTACAACCATTCACAATCCTCCCAATTCTTGAAGTTCGCTTTCTTTGTCATAAACCTTAAGTGCCACTAGTTTCATAATGTCATGTGCAAACCTTCATCCTCATCTTAACTCCTCATTGTTATTGTAGGGAAATACAATAAAAGTGAATAACAGAGAATCCAAGAGAAGTGGTGGTGCAATGAAAATTGTTTAGCACTTAATCATAATGACCATGACTCCATAAATGGATGTTGATATATATATATATATATATATATAGAGAGAGAGAGAGAGAGAGAGAGAGAGAGAGTTGAAATCCTTGATGTATGGAACCACGGTCCATAACCATCTACATAATGTGGATTTGAGTAATCAAAGTAAACAAAGTCAACTCCCATGTGCCAAATATAGTTGGTGATAAATATTTGGCAATCACTGAGAGGGGGGTGGATCAGTAATTATATCTTTCCAATTATTCAACTCAACTTAATTTCCTTTTTCAAATATCTTCTTATGTAGCTAATGGCTTATGTATATGTTAAACTATTAAGGGTTTCTTTTGCAATTACCATATAAATATGTGCCAAATGTAGTTGGTGATAAATATTCACTTGGGGGGGGTGTGAATCAGTAATTGTATCTTTCCAATTATTCAACTCAATTTTTCCTTTTTCAAATATCTTCTTATGTAGCTAATGGCTTATGTATATGTTCAACTATTAAGGGTTTCTTTTGCAGTTACCACATAAATACATTTGCATATATACATATTTAGAATTCAAGAGCATTCGCACAAGTGGAACATTCAACAAGAAACATATGGAGACACGAGATATAAGTGGAAACTCATAAAGGGATAAAACCACAAATTCTTGGGTTGAAAGTGATATGAAGGCAAGCTCCTACTCCCCTATTACATCAAATTTTTTGTAGGCGCCTACAAGAGGTTGTTACCTCAAGGAAGCTTTAACTCCCACAAAATTTTATGCAAGCTACAACCCAAAAGAGGCTCCTGCCTCAATTGGCTACAATGTGTTCTTTTGAAAGGAGACTCCAATCTCCCAATCATAATACAAAATAAGGTTTGTCAATTACCTAATATTAATTTATGTCCTCATGTTTGTTACTCGTCTTCTTTGCTTCTCTTCTTCAATTATGTTCCTCTCTGCTACTTTTATATTTTCTTCCTCACCAAGTTGTTGCTCATGAACACTCTCATACAAGTTTCTTAACTCACCCAAAAAAAACTTAATTCTCATTCAACAATGCATCGTTTATAAGCATAGCTTATTGATTGTTTGTATTCTATGCAGGAATGTGAAATGAGGAGTTGTCTCTCGGTCTTCTAAGGTTGTTCACAATTTGCCTCTTCATCTCCAAATCTGAAATTTAGTTCAAGATTTTTTTGTAATATAGAGAAGAGTTGAAATATTTCTATTTCAAATTTGTACCAGCCATATGTTAATCTCTTTGAGGATTATTTTGTAATGTCTTTAACATAAACAATATGAAGATTCATGAGTTTCGTGACTTGCAATTTATTATATTGATGTACAAGTGATTATCTTTAATAAAAGTATCCATTTTATATCTTATATATCAAAATATCATGTGTCATTTTTCATTTTAATTGTAATCCATATATCAAGATAACCAAAAACATATTTAACCTCTTTCATTCAATCAATGATCAACCTTTTCACTTCAAGCAATCTTTCATAAATCAATATATCAATCAACATAAATCGGTCTTAACTTCAAGCAATCAAGCAAGCATCAATGACATGATCATTTGACATCAATGCCAACATTGCCAACAGTCTCCACATTTGGCATTGATGGGAACATAATGATCTTGCCCCTTTCATTCTCATAGGTATATTTCTTGTTGTATCTTCCTTACTTCAGCTTACCCCCCATTTGACATCAATGGCAAAGGGTCTGGAGATTTAAGACTAAAAAAAATATTCCTTCCTGTAGGCTTTTGAGATATATTCTCAGATTTGGATTACTTATGACAATAGATGATCTAAAGGTTCATGACTAGATGTTAATAAAATAGATTGGAAAGCAACATTTTTGTAACATTCGAAACTTGTTTTGAATTCAAGCAAGGGGTATGCTTAAAATGAAATTATTGCCAATGATGTTCATCTATAAAAAAAAACAACAACAACAACAACAACTTTCCCTTCCCGGGCATGTTACTTTTCATTTATCCTAAATGGCATAGAGATTTATGTGTTCCACTAATACAGAACATGAAACTGGTGTTTCCTGAACAAAGTTATCCAATTGTCCAATTTATTCACTACCAATGAATTCATCTGCTACCATTGTTTTTATTAATTTTCAACTTAATGATCTTATTACTCTCCCCTATTTCCTCTTTCCAGACTTCAAGTCTAGTTCTTCTTGTATAATTTTGATCAACCATCAAAAAATACTTTCAAGTAGGAGTAGCATCATTGTTGGCACCTTGAACTCGACGATAAGTTGACCCACGTACTCCCATCAAGTACGATGCGACCATGGCACGAACAGTGACTTTAATGAACCAAGATAGTCCCTTAGTCAAAACATTAAGCAATAAACCATGTATTTCTTGTTCTTGAAGTTAGGGTACAAAACCCTAATTCATAAAACCACCAACAATATGAACCTCAATCCATTGTAATAACGTTGCCTTGAAATAAACAAGGTTGTTTATTTTCCTAATGTAATATTGAGAATAGATGCAAGTGAACGTTGATCTCGTTATTCCAAGATAATGAGTGAATGTTGATCTCATTATCTTGTTCCAAGATAATGAGTGAACGTTGATATCCTTATTAGATTTGGACCTGCGTTGTTTTCTCTTTATTTTTTGAATATCAAAGGTATTTGTCTTTCTTGCTTCAGTGGATTACAGTTTTAAACATTGGAACAAATGCCACATAATATCAAACATACGTCTCTCCCCTCTTTTCTTTTTAAAGAGGGGTGACTTTACATCTCTAATCGCAATCATTCAACATGGTTGGACTTGAGGCATTTGTATTAATGCCAACATACGCAATTCATTAATGTTGCAATATATGTATTAACACTACAATTATTAACATTGCATAGTGCCATGAATGTCATACAATGCTAATGTATTAACTTTGTCACGTATTAATATGTTAATGTTGCAATGTATTAATCTCTCTACAGTTTTGGGTACAACTTTCCCAAAGAGTTTCATAACAACTCAACCAAC
Source organism: Pinus tabuliformis (assembly GCA_031772625.1). Taxonomy (NCBI): domain Eukaryota; kingdom Viridiplantae; phylum Streptophyta; class Pinopsida; order Pinales; family Pinaceae; genus Pinus; species Pinus tabuliformis. Next base: position 80,205,138 of record CM062804.1, on the reverse strand, counting down.
AGGTTTTCCAATAATATCCACATCAAAGTATAGCTTGTGTGTTATATCTTCCAGATTCTCACAGTTGGCATGAGTAAACGTGATGGCACCCAAGAAGACTAAGCTCCAAAACAACAATATAGTACTTTGCCTCACCATATTTCTTGCAACTAGTCCCTTTTCAAGTTGTTCAACTCTCACAATTGTTGCAATATATTAATTTATGGAATATGTTAATGTTTCCACTATATTAACGCACCTAACATTAATATGCGTTGCCAATGAATTGGTGTTTTAACATTGCAATGGTATTAACACACCTAATGTTAACCTACGCTACCAATTTATTGGTCCTTTAATGCTGCTCCAAAAGTATTAATGTATTGAAGTTGCTCCAAAGTATTAATGTATTGGTAATGTATGAACACTGGCACTATATGAATGTTGGCAAAATATGAATGTTGGCGATGTATTAAGGTTGCTACAAACTATTTGTAATATGCAATATATCAAACCATCGTTAGGACCATAAAAATTAGTGTTTTATCAACCATAACAGTGTCAACATTGCAAATACCTTACTTCCTCAATGCATTGAAATTCACATCAAATGTAAAGCAGTTCTTTATTGTGACTTGTAAGTTTTACAGTCTTCAATGTATTACAAATATGAATGCAATTTGTAGGGGCGTAATACAATGGATTGTCATATGCTCTCTTTAGTGACCCAACGATTATGGGTTAAATTAGGGCGCAAAACCCTAGTTTCAGTGTAATGCATGTAATTTAATCAGGAATATATATATTAATTCCAAAATATATGTACTAATATACCAATATATATAAAGTTGTAAGATATATTAATCCCAAATGATATATGGTAACAATAATAATAACACCAATAAACTGTGTAACGCTTCTCTGAAATATTATTTGTAGTATTAATATCAAATGATGTCGAGCAATGAAACACCATAGGATATAACAAAGATCGGTGTTTTAACGCCAAGAGCATATGATATAACGTTTGTCCAATTGATTCATATGCATTGATAATGTTCATTATGCATTGCCTCTTCGTCTCCTATCATCTATGGTCCTTTCAAATTTGCATATTCATAATCATGTGCTTGTTCCCATGATCGTTACCATTTTCTATGATACCTTCGTTGCCAGCATTCATTCCCTTAATATTACAAATAGGCATTGTTTTGAGCGCTCAACTCTCATTGGGTTGCCATTTTCTTGTTGAAGTGTTTGTTTAGTCTCTAAGGTTTCTCTTGTGATCAATTCAAGATCTTTTCTCTTATGCAATTCATTCACACAATGTTCTTGATTTTTAGGGTTTGGCCTTGTTTTCATTTGCATCTATTCAAGATCCCAGTGTTTGTGATGCCTATCTCAATAATTTGCATTGGTGATTTTCACTTCATTTTCTACAACAAGTATGACTTCTCTAACATAGATATAGATAATGTCCTCTGCGCATGATATAATTTCTTCTTCTGCGAACGAAATATCATTCAATTAAGTCTTTGCTATAGGAATATTGCTTTGAGTTTTGCTTCATCGTTTGCTTGAACTTCTACACTAACTCATTTACTGACATCTGCATTAAGATCTTTGGTTCATGATTTTTTAATATAATCTCACATCAAGAATAGGCCGCTTTGCGTTTGAATGTTTTGTTTTAGAACAATGATTAGATCATGATGAATTCATGCTATGCTAATATCCTCTTGAGACAGTGGATCTTCATTTTGATCAAAATATTATTGATAGATTTTATTTTGTTCAACCATACTGTTGAAGAGATTCGAGGGCTTTCAATGAAAACTACATTTTTTTTATGAAGAATCACCTGCATACTTCTTGCATAGATTTTGATTACAATGCAACATTGTAGGTTGATCAAATGTTGTTCTTCTGAACATAGAACCAATTTGATGGTTGTCTTCATGATAGAAGTTGACTCAACATTGTTTTTTAGCTTTATCTCTGATTTTGATTGATTTCTTTGTGATAGTTTAGATGCTTGATAAAAGTTATATGTCTTCATATGAGTACAACTCGTGCATACATGTGTCTTTACTTGGACTTCACAAATAATATGGTTCAGATGTCAATCACATGGTACTTCATTATGAAGGCTTCATGAAACCAGACATGACACTTCTTGATATATAAAATCTGCTCATCTTGGCTTGGTGTTAGCATATTTACTTTCACTATGCATATTCAAAAAACTTTGGATTTTCTTTCTTCATAGATCAGGGAATCTTAGTTGAATGCATAAGTTAACATATTATACTTTGATGCATAGTACATATATATTAATATTCGTCGAAGGATAAAGAATTTTGAAAAATTATAATGATGCAAATATACATTGAGTTAGGCTCATCTTCAACATGTTTTCACTAGATATGCATATATTTAACTAGCTTATGTACATTTAAAAAATGCTTATTTACATGTTATATATACATTTTTGCATAAAAAAATTGTATCAAAGAAAAAACCTTTGAATGATAAACTTGATTGATGTTGTCTTTTCATAAAGAAGATGGCTTGACACTACAATTTTAGTATGGTCCTTTGTTCCTGCTACTTCTTGACTTCTTTGTAATCTTGACACATGATTATTATTGCTCTTTTTTACTCCTTTTTGCTCCTGTAGAGTCTCCCCCTTAGAGAGTACATTCCTTTTCATATTCGTTATAGTATTTGAGGTTATTCTTTTGAAGTTAAGCTAGTGACAAGAGTGTGTAGGGACTATCCTTAATTTTTTCCTCAGATATTTGAATGGTTCTCTAGAAAGTGGCTTAGTAAATATATTTGTTATATGTTCTTTTGTTGGTATGTATTTGAACTTCACTGTTTGCTCAACCACTTGTTCTATGAGGAAGTGGTATTTTATATGGATATGTTTAGTCCTTGAATGAAGCACTGAATTTTTTTGAAATACTTATTGCACTTGTATTGTCACACTTAATAGATATAGGTTCATTGAAAGTTACCTTCATATATTGTAGGATTTGTTACATCCACAACACTTGTGTGCAACAAACAACAACACTATGTATTCGAATTTTGTTGTAAATAAAGATATTGAGGATTGTTTTTTGCTTAACCATGCTACGAGTGATTCTCCTTAGTCAAATGCACCACCACTCGTACTTTTCTTGTCATCCACACAATTGGCCCATTCTACATATGTGCATGTTCTCAATATAAATTTCCTCCCTTTTGGGTACATAGTCCATGATCTGATTTAGAATATTAGATTGTTGTGCTAAGATCCTCCTCGGATTAGAAACAAAATGCTTTCATTGTGCTTAAGTGATCCGGATTTAAACAAGAACACAATAAAGTGTAGAAACAACCATAAATACAACGATGCAACGGAAATAATACTTCATTTCATTAATGTAAAATGCTGAAATATGCTTACAAACAAAAATGGAAATAAACCAGCTAGGGCGATGGTAGCTTATCTTTGAGAAGAGATGTGGCGGCTACATGCCTCTGAACTGTGTTACAATGAGGTTCGAAGGCCTATTTATTGTTGAGAAACAATGGAAAACCCTAAACATCCAAAAACCTAACCCTAGGAAATGAAATGCCAAACCGTGGGTCTCGTTTCGGGTAAATTGGTACATCAACTTCTCGGGGTTGTAACTTTGGCATACGATCTCCATTTGATGCGCACAATAACTCATTAGAAAGATCTATTCGAAGACTACAACTTTGGGATGAGCAACATGGGTGCAGCATGGGTGCATGTTGCTCCCAGATTTCCCAAAAAATGTCGTTTAGGGCCTCAAAACGGCTCTGAAAGTTCAGGACCTGAAAAACTGCTAGAAATAGTAAATTGTGCTACAAATAAGGAAACTAAAAAACTGAAAGAGACAGATGTGGGGGTCCAAGTGGGATAGGTGGGTGGCCACCAACATCCACCTGGATCATTCCTCCCCACTTAGGAGGAAATGGTCCCCATTGCATTGAATTCCTCCATCTGCTGAACTTGGTCCCTGGTGAGCTGTTCTGCAATCTCTGATGTGTCCAATAATGGTGTGAAGCATGGTAGAGGTCAGTCTACATTGAACACTCGATGCAAGCGAAGGAATGGGGGAATGTTGTTCTCCAAAGAATTGTTCCCCACAGCCTTGGTACTGGTGTAAGGACCATGTCGCTTCTTGTACTTGCCATTTTTCAGAACGGAGAGGTGATATATCGGCCTGTTGGGTAGAGGTGTTGTGGGAGTCAGGTCGAATGAATGCTTGACTTGAAAGTGCAATGGTACCCTTGTGGGTGAGAAGAAGATGTCCATGTGTTCTTTCATGACTGTATCCATCTGCTGTGTGGAGGAACCCTTCACGGGGGTCATGGATGTGGCGACGATCTTCTCCTTACTTTGGGAGCAGACCAGACATAAAATAGATTTCATAGTCTAGGAGATGAGCTTGCTTCCTTTCCTAGCAATGATCAAAGAGGCGGCGGCAGGTGGGGCTACCTCCGATATCTTGTATAATGAATTACCGAAAGAAATAATGACAATGCGAGGCCTTGACTCATACACAACATGTCGCCTTCACAGGTATGGCTAGCCTAATAGTATATCACAAACATCCAGAGGTGCAACATCACATAATACCTCATCTATGAAGGGCTTGATGCTGTCGGGAAGGCGACACTGTTGGCAGACTCGGAGATCTCGTCCTTGGTGAAGCCACCCGATACCGTACGACTGCGAGTGTGGTGTAGTTGGTAGGCCCAACCACTTCACGACCTTTGCTAAAATGAGGTTCTTTTGGTTGCCATTGTTGATAATGAATTGTAGCAGTGAACCCTTTACCCACATCTGTGAGTGGAAAAGACGCTCCCCCTCCTCTGGATCTTTGGGCTCATTCTTCTAGACCTTGGCGGTGGCAACAGTGGCATTGGGCTTTGCATCAATGATTTGCTTCCCTTTGTCATTCCCCTTGTCGGGTTCTGACTCAAAGTCAGAACATGCATCTGATTCGGAAGCCTTCAACTCGGCCACCAGCTACTGCTTAGTCTGACACTCACTTATGTTGTGAGTGGGGCTCTTATGGAACTCACACCACTTTCCTGTGTCCTTCTTTGACTTCGTGGTTTTGTTCTTTTCCTACAGCTTCGAGGGGTTGTCTTGGGTCACCCTGCCTTAGCTTTGTCCTTTGGTCTTCGAATTCGTAGATCCAAAGTCTCTCTTCTTCTGTTTAACCTTCTGGTCGATCTTGACAGCATATCGGTACGCCGTGCCAAGCGAGGAGATGTTCAAGAACTCCATCTCGTCCTGGATGTATCTGTGTAGGCAGCCACGGTATTTGAGTACCAAATGCAGCTTAGATTCCTTGATACCTAACTGTGTGCAAAGGGTTTGAAAAGTGTTTGTGAACTCTGGCACATCTTGGTCCCTTCCTTGCCACAATGTGGTCCACTTTATGTATTTGTCCTCATAGCTTTTGATAGGGTAGTACTGCTCCTTGATGGCATCCCAGAATGAATTCCAAGTGGGTGTGGCTGAAAATACTAAGCCTGTACTTTCACCTTCTGCTCGCAGTAAGTTTCCCACCAGTCCTTGACGTGGGGGACTTCTTTGAGAAGAGCGAAGATAGTCTTTTCCCGACTGGAAAAATCATGAACAGAAAAATACTCTTCTAGCAGATTTAACCATTTATCTACGACATCTACGTCTATTTGACCCTCGAAGACAGGTATTTCAACATTAATTTGTACCTTAAAGGGTGTGGCGTTTCCAGAGTAGTTGTTGGAAGCCGATGTGTCACCTCTGGGTAGCCGCTGAAGGATCTAGGCAAAGTTGTCCATCATCGTGTTCCTTTGTCGCTCGAGGGCTTCTTCGAGCAATATTTTGATAGGATCTCCTGCCCCCTTGTCTTTCTTTTCATCCACCATGGGAGGTCGTCGGGATTTGCGAGGCTGGTCTTGCAAAGTTTCGACCAGTTCAAGCTCTAATTCCTTATATCCCGACCTCGTTGGGGACATGCAAAGAAAAACAGAGAAAAAGCAGACCACTCTAATACCACTGATCCAGATTTAAACAGGAACGCAATAAAGTACAGAAACAACCATAAATACAAAGATGCAGCGGAAATAGTACTTCATTTCATTAATGTAAAATACTGAAATATGCTTACAAACAAAAATGGAAATAAACCAGCTAGGGCGATGGTAGCTTATCTATGAGAAGAGATGTGGCAGCTATATGCCTCTGAACTGTGTTACAATCAGGCTCGAAGGCCTATTTATTATTGAGAAACAATGCAAAACCCTAAACATCCAAAAACCTAACCCGAGGAGATGAAACGCCAAACTGTGGGCCTCATTTCGGGTAAATTGGTACATCAACTTCCCAGGGTCGTAACTTTGGCATACGATCTTCGTTTGACGTGCACAATAACTCGTTAGAAAGATCTATCCGAAGACTACAACTTTGGGAAGAGCAACATGGAACCATGTTGCTACCAGATTTCCCAAAAAACGTCAATTAAGGCCTCAAAACGGCTCTGGAAGTTCAGGACTCGAAAAACTGCTAGAAATAGTAAATTGTGCTACAAATAAGGAAACTGAAAGAGACAGTTGTGGGGGTCCAAGTGGGATATGTGGGTGGCCACCAACATCCACCTGGATCATTAAGGATTCATGATTTTTTGCAAGTGAAGAATGAGTTTTATGTTAATTTTATGAGCAATTTAACATAAATAAGAGATTGAACAGCAACACAAACATGTACAGAACATCATCAAAAATACATTACAATAGGAACATGATAAAGGAGTTCACCCCTCTTGGGCTACGTCTCTTGGTCCAACTTAAAATGGCTTGGGCCTCTCTATTATGCTCAAAAGTGTAAAAAGGTGTGTTTATAGTACTCAAATGCTTCTAAAACCTGCTCCAATGAGTCTAGCATGTCCAAAAATGGTTATCTAGCCTCTTTTTTCATCCAATTTGGTGGAAAACTGAAGAAGTTATGACCTCTCCTAGTTTTCCCACTATTCGCTCCACAAATTGCTCCAAATCCAGCATGATCCTACAAATTAGCTCCAAAAAGCGCTAACTGAGCGAAAATTTCACCGCGCAACGATCCATAATCCTTCGGCACTGACTGCCCCATCGCAAATCAAAATCAACGAGAACCAGTGGGCTTATGGTTTGTGAACATGGCGGGCGATGTGTGATTGCGATATGGCATACCCAACAAAACTATTAACCGGAACTCATAGTTTTATCGCATCTGGGATCTTTTTGCAATTCACAATCGGTGGAGTACCAACGGTCTTGTATATGCGGGACTCCATTTTTGGCAGTGTGCAATTACAATCTGTGATCTGTAATACCCTTCCCTGCTTGGGGGCCGATTCTTTAATGCCATTCTGCCTGCCCTATCACAATGTGCGATTGCGATTATCGCGTCGCACCCTAGCTTGTTCCAGGGCCAATTTTTTACGCTGACCCAACTACAACCTACGATTTGCGAAATGGGGGGGCTAATCGCGACCTACCACTTGGCGCTTCCCCATTCGCTGAGGAGCCCAACCACATCATCTTTTTCTGTCATCTGTCCAAGTCAAACCTGAACTTTGACTTGCTCTAACTTCTTCATACGAGCTTGGATTCGAGTGTCGTTCACATCATTGGAATCAGGATGATGAGCTCTTTGATATGAAGTTAAGTTTATAGAGATTCAGACACTTTGAGTTTTGAGCCTAATTTTGAGCACTTGATCACTCCTCCCCACTGGAAGATTTTTGAACCCCAAAGGATCACTTTTAATTGTCCAACAGTTGAGGGTACAGTTCCCTCACCTTTCCAACCTCTATACATTTGGCTTTTAAAGGATTTGTACCCTTAAGCCCCACTCGAAGATAATCGATACTTCCCCTTTTTGATGTCCTTGTTCTTTTGTCAAGTATAGTGTCTTGTTGAAGCTCATCAAGGAATTCTGGAGAAAAGTCTTCAATAGATGGAATTTGAATATTCTCTCCTTGATCTTCAATCAAAGGAGGCTCATACAACCTTAAATTTTCAACATTAACAACAACATAAATTTGCATATATGAAGGCAAATCCAATTTGAAGGCATTGTTACCAATCTTTTACAAAATTATGAATGGACCATATCTATTTGGTTTTAGCTTTTTACCTTCTCCTTGGAGCCTATCTTTGTTAATGTGAAGCCAAACTTCATCACCAACTTGGAACTTGTGATCTTGATGATGCTTATCATGCCTTGATTTGTACTTGCCTTGGCTTTTCTCAAGTTGTTCTTGAACCTTTTGGTGTACTAATTGGATTTGTTCAATGAACTTTCTTGCTTTGTCTATATCATTATGACCTTCACTAGAAACATCTTTGCAAAAAATAAAATCCAAAGTAGATTTAGGCAAGTATACCAAGCATGCCTCAAATGGAGAAATTTGAGTTGAAGATTGCTTGGCTCGGTTGTAAGCATGTTAAATATAGTGCAAATGTTCATCCCACAACTTAGGATGCTTGCTGTAGTACCCATGAAGAAGATGTATCAATGTTTCGTTCACCACTTCTGTTTGACCATCTATTTGTGGATGAAAGGTTGTACTCTTTTTTAATTTGGTGTCCGTGAATCCCCACAAGCTTGACCAAAAATCCCCAATAAAGAGAGAATCTTGATCAGTAAAAAAGGATGTGGGAAATCCAAAATGCACCCAAACATTCTGAAAGAATAACTGAGCAGTTTGTTCAGTTGTAACTTGCTTTTTACATGGCATCAAAATACACATTTTGCTGAACCTATCCATGACTACATACAAATAATCATGACCTATTTTTGACAATGTAAGACCTCCTATGAAATCCATAGAAACACTCTCCCACAGTCGTGTAGGAACCGGAAGTGGTGTGTACAATCCTAACTTCCTATTGCTAGGCTTACTGATTGCACATAATGAACATCCTTTAATAAAACGAGACACACTTTCAAGCATACGAGGCCAATAACAATACCTCTATAGATGTGTCACCATCTTACTTACACTGAAATGACCAACAATAAGAGAAGTATGTGCCTCTCTTATGATGTTAACTCTTTCTCCCTGTGGAATACAAAGCTTGCCAAGATTATACAAGAAGTTATCATGCAAATGATAATCCAATTCCTCTACTTGGTTACCTTGACTCAAGCTTGCATAAACATCTTGAAAGTCATTATCTGATGCATATTGCTCAATATAACTTTCATGTAAAACATAATTATGCTTGAGTAAAGTAGTTGCACTAACAATAGGCCTAGAAAGCATATCAACAACTTTATTGTAGATACCTTTCTTATACCTGATTACCAAGTGGAATTGTTGAATAAAACCCATCCGTCAGAAGTGCCTTGATTGTTGCAACTTTGATTGTGATTGCAGGTATGGCAATGGTTGATGATCAGTGTGAATGACTATTTCCTTACCAATCAAGTAGTGTTTCCATTTTTTCACACTTTGCACCAATGCATACAATTCCTTGTCATATGTAGGATAGTTAATCACTGCACCATTAAAAGTTTCCGAATGAAAACATATAGGCTTACCATGTTGCATGAGGACTGCACCCATAGCATAGTCACTAGCAAGCCCTAAGCATGGAAATCCTATAGGAAAAAGAGCTAGACCAAGTGATAACAATGGAACAAAGGCCCACTGTCACCACAACCATTGTCCCTTGCTCTTTATGGACTTTCACCGATGGGAGGAGTAGATATACAATCACTGTTGATTGATGTTTTAAGGTGTATGGTACTAGGTTAAGAGGTAGGACCTCTCAAGGGAGACAACATGTGATGATAAGAGGATTTAAAAGGTATTTCACTCCCTTTAAGAGACCTAGAAGAAATGTGTATGAGACCTAGGGTTTTATGGACAATCGTGTGAAAAAAGTCCCTCCAAGGTCAAGGCAAGGAGGAGAAAGGGCTTCTTAATATTTATTCCAATGAATACTAAACTCATACAACCCTCAAAGAATACTCTGAATCAAAGGAATTAAAGCTAAGGTTTCCCTTATAGGGCGCACCTAGGGCAAAGATTTTTATGGATGAAAACTCAAGAGATGACCACCAAACTTTGAGGTCTTGTAGACAAGAATCTAAACTTGAGGTATGTGCTCTCAGAATCCACCTTTTCACTCTCTAGAGGATTTCGCTCTATGCCGTAGTCTAACCGTCCAATAAGAGGGGAACAAAATCTAGAAGGAGAATTTATGGAGAAAAAAAGGTTTGATCACCAAATGGCTTAGACCAATGCCTTCTTCTTTAGGCTATGGAGTCCTAAATGCTTTAGATTTGTTAATTTTCCCTTTAAGGAGATTAAACATTGATGCCCAAGCTACCAACCTTCAACAATTATCTACTATTAGAATATGAAGTTTCATGAAGAAAAATAACATTCATTGCATGTTATAACATGAATAATATATACAAGAACCAACCAAATAGGTTCCAAAAAATTCTTCAACAAAACTAGGGCATAAGAGCATTTACTTTAGTTTCAACAATTACATACATTAGACACTTTCAAAGAAAATATTCCATTAGAAAAAAGAACTTACAAGATAATCATGCAATACATCCATCCATATTCGAGAGGTAACTCCAAGACAAGATCAGAAATCAACTCCAAACCTCAAAGTGCTTCCAAGATACTCCAAAATCTCTCTAAAAAAAAAGTGTGAATTTTCTAAGAAAGTCGAAATTCCCAAATGTGATGATGATCTCTCACAAATGAACCTAAGTTCTATTTATATGTTGTTATGATTATGTTATGCATGTATTAGGTTGATTTGATGATCCTCCAGATGAGGTATCCTCCCCGAATTATGCTAAGGTACATTGGTTTATTGTGATTTGGTTTAGCTTACATGATATACCTTGTAGGAATAATATCAAAGAAGAATAGAAATATGGTAGACTACAGTTACCGAGACTCTCCCTATGGATTAGATGAGTAACATGGTGTTGGGCACTATTTTGATTTTGCAACACATTTGTTGGGTCGTGTTATATTCCTTCCATGACTAGCCAACGTAGTTAAGGGGGGGTGAGAGGGGGGGCAGAGCCCCCCCTTCATTGCGCCGATTGTGCAGCAGGGGGGGGGTCACAGGGGAGGCGGTAGCCCCCCTTGTTCGAGGGGTCACAGGGGGGCGGGTAGCCCCCCTCTATGGGGTCCGGGGCAGCGGCCCTGGGAAATTTTTTTTGGACCCTATATTAGGTTGGGCGGACCTACCTATGGTTTTGTGCATGGTTTTCGCACATGGTTTTGGATGTGATGGTTTTTGGTCCATGGTTTTGGATGCGATGGTTTTCAGTCCATGGTATTAGATGCTTCGGCATGTATAAATATGTATTGTAACATTGAAAGGAACATAAATGAAAAATCAAGCTTGTGGTCCGAGTTTTTGGATCCAGGGGAAAATCTTTGTGTATATGTGTTTTATGTGTTATGCTCTCGCATTGTTTATTTTATGTTCTTAGAATTCGTATGTAGGTAATTTCTGTACGGGGTTAAAACCTACATTTGGTATCAGAGTTGTTTTGGCTTCAAGGGGACGCATTTGTTGTTGAGGGTTTTCGCTCGGGCCTATGGTAGACCCTATTCAGTGGGACATCTGCAGGATCGATTTTGGTGGCGAAAGAAGATGGCGAGCAAGTGAAAGATAGAGATCAAGAAATTTAATGGTCAGAGTTCTGAGTTATGGAAACTCAAAATGGAGGATCCGTTGGTGGATAAAAATCAGTGGATCGCGGTAGATCAAACCAACGAGAGTGTCCGATGAAGAATGGAAGAAGTTGGATCAGAAGGCAAAGAGCACAATACTATTGTGTGTCTCAGATTGAGTATTGCTAAATGTATCAGGGGAAGCTACGACTAAGGCTTTGTGGGACAAGTTAGGGACTTTGTACCAATCTAAGTCTCTGGTGAATAAACTGTTCCTATGGAAAAAGCTGTATAACCTGAGGATGAAAGATGGAGACTCGGTGACAGAGCATCTGAACGCATTTAATACTGTGGTAAGTCAGTTATTATCAGTTGATATTAAAATTTTAGATGAAGATATGTGCATCAGTTTGTTGTGTTCTCTACCAGATTCATGGGATAGTCTGGTGATGCCTTGTCTATACGAGGACGGTCCCAGAACATAAACAAAAATAAGTCATCGAGTGGGAGATCTAAATCTAGAGGGAGATATAAATCTCCAGGAAAACCTGTAAAGATGGTGTGCTGGAAATGCGGAAAGGAAGGGCACTACAAAAGGGACTGTAAATCTAAAGCTCTTGACAAAGGAAAGGGATCTGATGATGCTCTTTCTTCAGAGGCGAAAACCGCCTCAGATGAAGGTGGGGATGTGTACTTGGCTTCTTCAAGTACACATATAGATCATGAGGCATGGTTGATTGACTGAGGTGCATCCTTTCACTTCACTCCCCATAGAGAGTGGTTCTGCGAGTATGAGAAATACGATGGTGATGATGTCTTTTGAGGGGATGATAGGAAGGCTAGAATCTTTGGTCGCGGAAAAGTAAAGTTGAAGTTGCAAGGTGGAAGGGTTAGAACACTTCTGGGAGTTCTACATATTCCTGCATTGGCTAGAAATCTGATTTCTGTAAGCAAGTTGGATGATGCAGGTGTAAAAACAGTGTTCGATGAGGATACTTGCAAGATGGTTCGAGGAGCACTGGTATTGATGCGGGCAGTTCGGATTGGAACTCTGTGCAAGCTGCAAGGTAGCACTGTTGTTGATGGGTGCAACAGTTATGTGGTTCCAGAAAGTGGAGCAGAAAATCTAGTGGCCTCTGGAGAGAAGACCATGCTGTGGCATCAAAGGCTTGGACATATTGGAGAGAAGGGCCTTCAAATACTTCATGGTAAAGGTATGGTAGAACGTATGAGTAATAGCTCTCTGGATTTTGATTTCTGTGAAAATTGTGTATATGGTAAGCAGAATCGGGTGAGTTTCCCCTCTGGTGGTAAGAGGGCGAAACAAATATTAGAGGTTTGCACAGTGATGTGTTTGGACCTGTGGAAGTTCCATCACTGGGTAAGTCTGTGTACTATGTATCATTTATAGATGACTTCTCAAGGAATACGCAGATATATTTTCTTAAAAAGAAATCTGAAGTCTTTAGCACATTTAAAGAATTTAAGGCTCTGGTGGAAAACCAGACAGAGAAGAAGATAAAGGTGCTGAGGTCAGATAATGGTGGAGAGTTTTGCAGCAAAGAATTTGAATAATTCTGTAAGAAGTGTGGTATAGCATGGCAGAAGACTACTCCATACACATCTGAGCAAAATGGAGTTGCAGAAAGAATGAACAAGACATTGATGGAAAGGGGAAGAAGCATGCTCAGTGGTGCCGGGTTAGGACAGGAATTCTGGGTCGAGGTGGTGGAGACAGCATGTTACCTGGTCAACAAATCACCTTCATCAGTGTTGGAGGATAAGACTCCACAAGAGGTATGGACTGGTAAGAAACCCTCTCTTTCACATCCAAGGGTATTTAGATGTGATGCATATGTACATGTTCCAAAGGAGAAAAGAACCAAGTTGGATAGTAAATCTAAAAAGTGCATCTTTATTGGGTATAAGGATGGCTTAAAGGGTTATAAGCTTTGGAACCCAGTAACAAGGAAGGTTGTGTACAACCGAGATGTGGTGTTCAGAGAGGTGAAAGATGTTATTAAACATGAACTCCAACCAAAGGAACTTGAGAAGATAGAGTTTGAGCTTAAGGAGGAAGAATCAGACTCTACAACAGAAGAGGAATCAGAATATGAAGAGCCACAAACTCCGGGTGTGAGAAGATTTGTTTGAGAAAGAACGCAACGATAAAGGTATAGCCCATCTGCTTTTTGTTCAAATTTTGCTTTATCTATTACTAATGATGATCCCAAAACTATGAAGGAAGCAATAGAATGAGAGGATGGCAAACTCTGGAAAGAGGCCATGGTTGATGAAATGACATATTTGCACAAAAATGAGGCATGGCATCTGGTGGAGTTTCCGGTTGGAAGGAAACCCATTGGCAGCAAATGGGTGTTCAAGAAGAAGACAAATGCAGAAGGAAAGGTGGAGAAATACAAAGCTCGGTTGGTAGCAAAAGGTTATTCCCAGGTGCCGAGAATTTATTTTGGTGATATTTTTTCTCTTGTTGCCAAGGTAGCTTCTATTAGATTACTTTTATCTGTTGATGTTGCTTTTGATTTTGAGGTAGAATAGATGGATGTGAAGACATCATTTCTTCATGGGGATCTGGAAGAGGAGATCTACATGAAGCAACTTGAAGGCTTTGCGGTGAAGGGTAAGAAGGAACTGGTATGCAAGTTAAAGAAGTCTTTGTATGGGTTAAAACAATCACCAAGGATGTGGGATCAAAAATTTGATACATTTATACAGGGACTTGGCGCCACCAGAAGCAAAGCAGATCACTGTGTGTATTTTAAATTAATTGGTGACCGTGTTATTTATCTGGTCTTGTATGTGGATGATATGTTACTGGTTGGAGCTGAAAACTATATTTTGGGCATGGAAATTAAAAGAGATCGAGCAAAGAGGAAGCTCTGGTTAAACTAGATGAAGTATGTCGAGACAATATTGCAGAGGTTTAATATGCAGGATACTAAACCGGTGAAGGTTCCTATTCCTGTAGGTGTAAAGTTATCCGCTGAACAGTGTCCCAAGACACAAGAAGAGGAAGAGGACATGTCGTGTGTTCCATATGCAAGTGCAATCGATAGCCTGATGTATGCAATGGTCTATACTAGACCAGACATTGCACATGCAATGGGTGTATTGAGTAGGTTTATGTCAAAACCAGGAAAGAAGCATTGGATAGAAGTGAAGTGGGTTTTCAGGTATTTGTTTGGCACTAGTGATTACTGTTTGTGCTACAAAGGAAGACCAAGATGGGACAGAGTGTTGGATATCCGTGGCTTTGTTGATGCAGATTGGTCTGGAGATCTGGATCAGAGAAGATCTACAAGTTCAAGATCATCAAAGACAAAGCACATTGATGTTCAATATCACTTTGCGAGGGATATGATAGAAGACAAAAAGGTGTTGCTCGTAAAGGTTGACACTTTGAAGAATACTACAGATGCATTGACAAAATCTGTGAGCTCTAAGAAGTTCTCTTGGTGTAGAGAAACAATGGGTGTTTCAGGGCTGGATAAATGACTAAGCTCTCTTGTGGCCCCATGTGGAAAGAAAACAATAAGTGGGAGAATGTTGGGTTGTGTTACATTCTTTCCACAACTAGCCCACATAGTCAACCGGGGGGTTAGAGGGGGGGCGGAGCCCCCCCTTCGTTGCGCCGATTACACAGGAGGGGGGTCACAAGGGGGGGCGGTAGCACCCCCTGTCTGGGGAGTTTGAAGGGGGTGGAGCCCCCCTTCATTACGCCGATTGCGTAGCGGGGGGGTCACAGGGGGGGCGCCAGCCCCCCCTGCCTGGAAGGGTTTGAGGGGGACGGGTTGCCCCCCTCTATGGGGTCCGGGCAATGCCCCAGGGAAATTTTTTTTGGACCCTGTATTAGCTTGGGCAGACCTACCTATGGTTTTCGCACATGGTTTTAGAAGCGATGGTTTTCGGTCCATGGTTTTGTACGCGATGGTTTTCGGTCCATGGTATTGGATGCTTCGACATGTATAAATGTGTATTGTAACATTGAAAGGAACATAAATGAAAAATCAAGCTAGTAGTCCCGGTTTTGGGATCCAGGGGAAAATCTCTGTGTATATGTGTTTTATGTGTTATGCTCTCGCATTGTGTATTTTATGTTCTTAGAATTCGTATGCAGGTAATTTATGTACGGGGTTAAAACCTACAACACTTAGAAGCTTAAAGGCATAAATAAGGAGTTGTAAAGCAAACAATGACAAAATCAAAGAAGCACATGAGAAACAAGTAGAGGTAAATGTAGTTATACTTGAGAGTTTGTCGGAATTGCAGTGACAAGGACCACTTCAGATCAACCATGAGCAAGAGGATAGAACTAATGGGGCATATGGCAGTAGGTCTCATAGTGAGTACAAGTGGGATAGAGAAGACATGATTAGAGATAGCAAGTCCTTGGATACTATGAATAGGAGAGGTGATGGATGCAGGTACTATTATGGTTTTGGTTCTGACAGGAACTATGATCGTCATCGTTATTATCCTTACAGGGGGAGTGACATGGGATATTTTTTGTTTGAGTTTAAGAAAGAAAAACCACCTACATTTGATGGAGAGATGAAGAAGTCACGAGATGCAAATGCATGACTGCTTAGTATGAGGAAGATCTTTAGGTTGCATGATTATTCATAGAACATGAAAGCCATAATATTTGCATTCAGTCTTAAAAGTAAAATAGATATTTGGTGGGAAGATGTGAAGAATGTCAGAGGTATTCATGAGGAGCACTTGACTTGGAGTGAGTTCGAGAGACTATTCAAGAAGAAGTACCTATTAGAGAGATACTTTGATGATAGGGCAAAATAATTCTATGAGTTAAAGATGGGAGCAATGGCAGATGAGGAGTACACTATCAGGTTATTGGAGCTACTGAGGTATGTGCCTTACCTCAAGTAGGATAAGGCCAAGGTTCTGTTGTGGCCACAACCACCACCCTATTAAAACATGCTCTGGTAGCAAATTTGAAAGGCCCCCCTAGAAGTTTGATCTTTCACTTCTCTGAATGATTTATTTTTATCTCAAGGATTCTAACCCTTTTCCGAGTCAAATCTTCAATTCTTAATGGTTAGGCCCCCCTTAGCAAATATATGACGGATGATTCATTTATAACCCTTTCTAGCCCTTCATTCATATCCTTCATTGGAACCTTTTCAATCCTCATAAACCTTCACCAAACCCCCTAGTCTCTACTATGGTGTTTTTAGGATCCAACCCGCAAAACCTTCTATCGCATCCTTATTTTTATCTCAACGCTTTTGCAATGGAAATACTCTGCAAACATCCTTAACTTACCCTTTCCGCGCTTTTTCAGTCTTTACACATTTCCCTATGCTTGCCTTTATCACTATCGGAATATCACAATTTCCATAGTGACACTACGCATTCCTCTCTTGCATCCGATATGCGACGACCTTCCAGACTCCAAATACAATTAATCGCATCCATATATATGTCGGGTCCACCGCTACATCTCTTATCGCAATCGGTGGAGTCCATGACATATACATAAAGCACGATGTGGTTAGCGAACCCGCTGCGATTATTAAACACAACACATACATTTATTGGGTCTGCCTCCCCAATCGCAAATCGCAATCGGCGGAACCCGAGGTCCATACACAAGGCTCTCCCCTATATGGCAGACCCGCCGATATTATTAAGCACATCATATACCTTTTCGGGTCCGCAGCCCAATCGCAAGTCGCAATCGGCAAAGCCATGGCTTATATATAAAACGCGATGCGATATGGCAGACCCGCCGACATTATTAACCGTGGCACATGTATATTTCAGGTCCATCCTATCGCAAGGCGTAATTAGTAGAGCACAAGGCTTAAACACAAGGCGTGACACAATTAGCGGACCCGACGATGATTATAGATTCGGGTGTATATTATTTGAAGTTCGCCCTTACGGTTCGGCCGCGGGTTTTCCCATGTATTCCCATGTATTGCGATAATACGTTGTGGTCGGGGTTTTCAAAGGGAAATCTTATGTGGCAAACTCGAGGGGATTATGAACCATGACACATATATATTTCGGGTCCCACCAATCACAAGTCGCAATCGGCAGAGCCCGAAGCTTAAACATAAGGCGTTATGCGATTAACAGACCCGACAGTAATTATATGCCTCGGTATATATTATTTGAAGTCCGGCCTTATTGCTTGGCCGCGGGTTTTCCCGTGTTTTCCTGTGTATTGTGATAAAAGGCTGTGGTCCGGGTTTTCATGGGAAATCCCGTAAAGTGAATGGTTCGCTTTTGAAGCATTGATTAAGCAATCCTTGAGTAACAAATGAATATTATGGGCAAAGGAAATACATATCACAACAGGTTCAGTAGGTTGATAATCATAGTCGCTCTGAGTTGTGAGATTAAATAGAAATTGTGACTGAATGCAAGGTTTGTTTGTGAGCATGTTTGTCATATTTCTCAAATGAATTATTTCTGCAGGCGAGTTCGAATGGACCCAGTAATGGATAAAGGCGAATTATATCAAGATGACACCTTTGCACCACTGGTGTCTATATTGCAAAGGCATATTATGCAGAAAGGGATATGAACCACCATAGTGCATAATGGAGGCACGCTCCATGTCAAGAAGAAGCACAGTGTCGACACATCAAGATGTTATTACCTCTAAACAAATCTTCAATCATGCCAGATGGGGAATGATGAGCGCGATGTCTTCAGTTTCCTTCAGGAAATGATAGGGAATAACGTCCGCTCAATATAGGTGCGAAGGGATGACACGCAGTCATTCTCTTTTAATCAACATCCATTCATTTCCCCAGAAAAGGAAGCATCGCAGCAGATATGCCTTCTACGTGTCAGCAGTGACACCGACTGTTCTACGTCTGTGTATTCTGATTTGTATATTGAAAAGAACAGGGGGGAGGCGAAAAGTTAAGGGAAGACCGAGAGTCATTTCCAGCTGCATAATTATTACCTCTGGACAAGAGAGGAGGACTTTTTTTTGGGCAAACATCTTTTCATTTATTGTGAATAAAGAAGATTGTTTGGGTCAAGAAGGAGCCTGTTGTTTCAGATTCATTTTCCTCTTCTTTCATGTGTTTAGAATCAGTGTGTTGTTGCTGGCATGAAGATAAACGTGTTTTGCTTTGTGCATATTGAGAACATACAGTTCATGGTTATTTCTGGTTATTCGAATATAATTCAATAGCACGGTTAACTCATGAAAGGTTGTTGATTTGAAACTTTGTTAAACATCAGTTATAAGTGTTATTTGTATGGAAAGGAATGTGTATTCATGTATAAGTAATTGGATTGAAATTAGGATTTAATACAACCTTGTTCTTATGTGAACCAATAATTGATTCATTTGAACTTGGAATCTATATATGATGTGTAACCTCTTTTTGTTATGCTCCTACAGGATAGGTTAGGATAGTTAGGACTAATTCGAGTAGTCAGAAGTAGTGTAGATAAGATTTGATACCTATAGGTTAGCTATTTCTTTTGTTGATTTAATTGAATTCTTCCTCCAAGAAGCAATCTTTCAACACCTATAACAGTTTACGGGATCCTTTAAAACCTGTTGGAACTAGCCATTCCAAATGAAAGCAGATCTAATTGGGGTCTGCAATCGGGTTAGTTCCCCTTGTTGGCATAGCGAACATTCATCCTATCAACAAATTGGCGCTAGAAGGAGGGCTTGAACCTCTATCCATAGCTTTTTATGATTCCATCTATAAATGTCGCGCATGGACTCGAAAAGATTAATGCATGGATCGTAAAGGTCAAAAAGATCCTTCCTCCCATTTGGAAAAGCCTCATTTCGAAGAAATAGAGATCCCTCTAAGTCTTGTGCTTGGGTCACCCGAACAAGAGACATTGTGGGAGTATCCTGTCACTTAGGAACAACTAGCCAGAGTACTTACTCAGGCTTACGCTCGTTCCCTCTCTCAGTTCCCCATCTTTCACTCTTTACCTCCGACAACTAAATGAAAGCCAAGGATCTGTTCCATAAACAAAGAGACATCTACAACCCCTTCTCTTGAAGATATTGTGCTAGAATCCTTGCAAAGTATTGACACTCCTTGGGAAGAAATTCTTGAGGATCTACTCTCTGAAGGTAATCCCTGGCTTGATTTGGGAAATCCTAATAAAGAATGCTTCAAAGACACCTTCGACCAAAACCTCCCTATCCATAATATGGCTAACGTTCCTCTTCCAAGTGGGAATCAGCTTCAACCGGGTGGGAACCAACTCCCACCTCCCCTGGGAGCACTCCCTCCCTAGCTTGCTTAGGATGTCGTAGCGATACCTGGGCAACAACATCCCTTACCCAAGAATGCAAAAAGAGTATTGCCTAAATTCGACCCTGAGTGGGGAGACACTACTAATAACCATATTCACTCTTTCTTCCTGGCCATGCGCATGTTGGGGGTAGCCGATGAAGATGTGGTGTGTCGCTTGTTCCCTTTTACTCTGATTGGAGCGGCCTCCACATGGTACTTTAGCTTGAGAATAGGATCGATCACCTCATGGGTCACCCTTCAAGAGGCCTTTTTGGACAAGTTTGGTGATGACAAAACACCTGCAGCCTTAGTTTTAAAACTATCCTGTTTGAAAATGGAAGCCAAAGAAAAGGTCCAGGATTTCAACATCTGGTTCAATACTTTGTTTAACAGAATCCCGGCTAATGCTAGACCTACTGAGGAGGTGCTCATGGAATTCTACATCAGTGCTCTCCCTATCCCTACTACGATGTGGGTCAAGAGGAGTAATGCACAAACCTTACAAGGTGCTATCGATGAAGCGGTAAAAGTCGAGAATGAAATGATTAGTCTCACAGCATGTCATCATACAACCAAAGGAAAGAAAGCCTCTCAGTCATCCAAGAAGAATAATGGGATTAATAACAAAGTGGCTAAGGGCAAAGAAAGGGACACCACAGATGTGTAAGGTTTGCATCGGATCATTAAGAAATTGACAAACACAGTCATCGATATGAAAAGGAATTCTGGAGAGAGAGTACAAGTGGGAATGGAGGAGATTATAACAACAGAAAACATTTCAAACCTTTCTATCGTAAGAAGACAGAAGGTGGTCATGGTCAACTTGCGTTGCCTGCTCCACCCAATGAAGGGAATTTAAATACGAAAGAGCTGGCTCTTATCGGATCTCTCCTTAATAAAGAAGAACCTATAGTGGAGCTGGAGCCGGAACAACAAAATGAGGAAGAATACCAAGTAGAAGAGCCCTTGGACGAAGGATCTCAAATCAATGTACTGTGGGATTTCTATAAAAATGAGAACGATGACGACGAAGGAGATTGTATGGCAGAAATCCACATTAATGAAATCCACACACGAAGTAAAGGGCCACTTGTGGGTGTGATGAAGCCTGTAGACCAGACAAAAAAAGATGTTCGCCCTTTGAAGGCATCCGCTCCCAAAGTTCCTGTTGAGAAGGGTAGACCTAGTGGTGATTCCAAGAACACTCCAGTTGCAAACTATCTAGAGAAAGAGAATACATCTCCGACTGCAATGAAGGCAACTCAAAATGGTAAACTCCCACCTAAAAACGACAAAACCGGTATGTTTACTCTGCCATACACTATTCATAACATTGATTACAACATTGTGGAT
The DNA here is from genome assembly GCA_031772625.1 of Pinus tabuliformis. Classification (NCBI taxonomy): domain Eukaryota; kingdom Viridiplantae; phylum Streptophyta; class Pinopsida; order Pinales; family Pinaceae; genus Pinus; species Pinus tabuliformis. The sequence continues at coordinate 80,183,813 of CM062804.1, read as the reverse complement.
GATCTTAAGAAATCTAGGGATAATATCACATACTTTGATTTGCTAAAATTAATTCAACAAAGAGATTTGCTCTTGAAAGCTATGAACGAGCGGAACTACAAAACTCCCACCATCCCGAGCAGCCAAACCAAGAAGTCAATGTCCAGACCTGTCAGTACCTCCAGTACAACCCAAACACCATCAGCTATGGAAGCCACTCTGTCAAAAATAAATCGAACCCCCCAAGAGTTTAGTGCAGCCATGATAGGAAGGAAATCAAAATCCATGACTCCACCTTTCCTTATCACATTTGAAATATTCAACATGAATGTACACAATTGGCTGGTAGATTCTAGTGCCTCGTCCACTATTATGCTTTACGTTGTTGCTAAAAGACTTCATGTGATACCCGAGAAAACTGGAACTCGAATTATGCAATTGGACAGAACGAATGTGAAGGTATTTGGGGAATTGAAAGATGTGTTGATTCGGATGGCTACCAAACCACAATACTCACAAGTCATTGACATAGTGGTAGTTGACATACCCGAGGCTTATGGAATGCTGCTTAGTAAGGACTGGTCAGCAAAACTCAATGGATATTTCTCAACTGATTGGTCCCATCTCTTGCTGCCTCAGAAGGGGAAGGGTAATATGCTGAGAGTCGATCGAGAAAGATACATGAAGTATGTGGTGACAGAATTAAATGACCCCAATGAACCTATAATGTTTACCTACTCTATCCTTGGGAATTATAGTTTCGACGTTTGTGCCATCATAACCTATTTCAGAGAATTCCATGAAGAGATAGTTGAAGAAACTGTGACAAACACACAGTTGGAAGCTCTCCCCTGCAATCCAACTGATGAATTATCCTGTATTATAGTAGATGATAGGACTAATTTCGTAGAAAGTAGTTCAATTGATGTAACATTAGATTCTATATTCTGGACACTCTATTTTGATGGCTCTAACTGCCTTGAAGGTGCAGGTGTTGGGAGCATTCTCATTGACCCGCAAGGGAACCAACATCTGATGGCTAGCCAGTTGGAGTTCGTATGCACCAACAACACGGCATAATATGAAGGCTTGCTGTAGGGCCTGAAGAAAGCCATTGATATGAAGGTGAAAAATCTTAAAGTTTTTGGTGACTCACAGATAATTGTCAACCAGGTAAGGAAAAGGATACATTGCAATTTTCCACACCTGGTAAGATACCAACATGAGGTATGGAGCTTAAGTGACAATTTTGATTCTTTTAATATCACATACATACCTCGAGGGCAAAACCAAGATGTCGATCTGATGGCTGGTATGGCTGCAAAACTTTTGCCTGATTTTAGATTAAAGAAGAATAAATGTTATGTTGAATTGATTTTCAGACCATCCGTGCCTGATAACATCTCAAATTGGTAGGTGTTCGAAGATGACAAGAAAAATCCTTGAGTTCTCGCACTGCAAGAAGACATTCAAGAATGTAGGCATTGATGAAAAGGAGCATGACAGGCTTATGAACGAGAAGGAAGATGAAGAAAAGGATCAGTCCAGTATAATTCCCAAGTCAGTTGTCAAGATGGAGCACTTGTATGACCTGCATGATAAATTCAAAAAGCCGACCAACTGAAAAACCCATAACTCATCCATGAAGTATGAATTTGTCAACCTTGGAACCAAAGAAGACCCAAAAATTGTTAATTTGGGCTTAGGATGCTCTCCACAAGAAAGGGTTGCGTTTGTTAAGTTGTTTAAAGAGTACAAGGATGTCTTTGCATGGACATATGGTGACTTAAAAACCTTTGATACCAGCGTTATGCAGCATGTGATTCCATTGGAGAAGGATGTTAGGCCATACCAACAAAAGCTTCGCAAGATACATCCAAGCCTAGAACAGTTGGTGAAGAAAGAATTAAACAAAATGCTGGACGCCAAAATCATTTTTCGTGTCAGGCACACCCACTGGGTAGCCAATCTCGTGCCAGTAAGAAAGAAAAATGGAGACATCAGAATATGTATCGATTTCAGAAACCTGAACAAAGCATCGCAGAAAGATAACTATCCTGTCCCTTCTATGGAACACATTCTTCAGTGCGTTTCTGGGTTTGAAATGTTGTCCCTATTTGATGGTTTTTCAGGATATAATCAAGTGTTGGTGGTGAATGGAGATCAGCTCAAGACAACCTTCAACACTAGGCACTTACGCATATCGTAAAATGTCGTTTGGACTCATTAATGTGGGTGCCACATTTCAGAAAGCTATTGATATAGCCTTCCGAGGATTCATTAACAGATCACTAGTGGTTTACATGGATGACATTACTGTGTATTCTTGCCACGAAAGGGATCATATCTACCACCTGAAACAGATCTTCGAAAGATGCCGAAGGTACAGAATATCATTGAACCCTAGGAAGAGCGTTTTTGCACTTACAGAAGAGAAGCTGCTGGGTCATATCCTCTCTGAAGAAGGGATTATTATTGATACCGAAAGAAAAGAGAGTATCATGAGAATACAATGCCCTGCAAATAAAAGGGCAATACAATCTTTCTTCGGGAAGATTAATTTCGTTGGGAAATTTGTCTCAAGTTTCGCAGAAATAGTGTGTCCCATGCAGCTAATGATGAAGAAAGATGTTGTGTATAAGTGGAGCAATGAAGCCAAGAAATCATTTCAGCGAATTAAGGAGGCCATCGCAGAAGCTCCTATGCTAGTCAGCCCCAATTTTGACAAGGAATTCTTCTTGTACACTTTCGCTTCTGATGTTTCATATGTCGTAATCCTCACCCAGGAAAATGATCATGGCCATGAAGTCCCTATTTCTTATATGAGTTATAATTTTCAGGGAGAAAAACTAAACTACCCAGACATGGAGAAACAAGGTTTTGTGGTTTTTAATGCTGTAAAATATTTTTTCCCTTACGTATTAAAGGCCAGGACTAAAGTAATCGTTCTCCATCCTGCTGTAAGAGCCCTCTTCGTGCAGAAAGAAATGGGTGAACGGAGAGGGAATTGGATAACTTCCCTTCAAGAATACGACCTCGAGATTAAGCCGACGAAGATAATTTGAGGGCAGGGATTGTGTAGGCTAGTAGCAGAAGCCTTGGTGGGTAAAGAAGAGACGTCTGAAGAACCAGAAGTGCAGAGCATGCACAATGCACAAGTAGAATTCAGGGAGGAGCCCCTATGGATTAATGAGACACTGATGTATGAGCGTGAAACGTCCGAAGTCCCTTTGGACCCTGAGTCATGGTATTACGACATACGTTTTTATCTAACATGGGGATCATGTCCTGAGCATATGGATGCATCAATAAGGAGAGTGCTCAGATTCAAATCTAATTAGTATCACTTGGCCAATGGCACATTATACAGAAAAAATTATGATGGAGTGTGGCTGAGGTGTTTGGAGAAGGATGATGCCGATCACGTCTTGAAAGAAATGCACGACGGCCTAGCAGGTGGTCACTATGGAGGAGAGACCACTGCTCACAAAATATTAAGGGCTGGATATTATTGGCCCATAGTGTTCAAAGACTCGCATGCCTACGCTCGGAAATGCAAGGTATGTCAAATTTTCGCAGGGCGAGAAAGAAATCCAGTCGTTCCCCTCAGGCCTGTTATGATTCATCGCTCGTTCCAACAATGGGGCCTAGATGTCATAGGTGAGATCACTCCAAACCCTTCACAACAACATAAGTATATACTCACGGTGACTGACTACTTCACCAGATGGACCAAAACCATCCCGCTTCGAAAGGTTAACAAAGACGAGGTAATATCTTTTATTGAGAAATTTATTATCAGCAGGTTTGGCATCCCTGACGCTCTCATATTTGATAATGCTTCTTACTTTTCATCACTGAAAATGATTGAGTTTGTTATTGATAAATCAATTCGCATAAGGTATGCATCAAACTATTACCCCCAGGGAAATGGAGTTGCAGAGTCTTCAAATAAAAATCTCATTCACATAATCTATAAGTCTGTCGCTGACAACCAGAGGAATTGGCACAACGCTCTGACAAACACGCTTTGGGCCGATAGGATCACGCCAAAAGTAGCATTAGGAAACTCCCCATACTTCCTCGTTTATGGACAGGAAGTCGTCTTGCCTCCTAACGTTACCCTTCCCTCTTTACAGCTCTCCCAAGCCTCAAGAGGGACCCCTTTAGCCTTACTTCAACAAAGGATCAACCAACTGGTGAGGTTGGAGGAATTGAGAGGTAAAGCCAGAAATAAATTAGAAATCACCAAATGATTATGAAGAAATGGTTTGATCACCTTCTGGCAGGGGATAAACATTACCAAGTGGGAGAGCTAGTCCTGAAATGGGACAAGTTGAGTGAGCCAAAAGGTAAATACACGAAATTCCAACACTTATGGTTGGGCCCGTTTCTAGTTGAGGTAAAAATTGGTCAAGGAACTTATAGATTGAAAACTTTACAGGGAGAAACTGAAAAACTACCTGTTAATGGGCAACATCCTAAGAGATACTTCCAGTAGCCACCACATGGTGGTTACCTCATGAGTAGGTTAGAATTTATTTTATTTTGCTGTTAGCTTAGTTATATTTTCATCCCTTCCGTTCTTGTTTTTCCGCAAAGTTTATTTTCTTTCTGTTTTGAATTTCAGTCCTTTTAGCCAACTGATTTCGGTCCTCCGGTTTCATTCTCACCTTTTATGACTCTCTTCAGATTGCCCTCATTCTCCACCTTCAACTTTTACCTTGCAAATCAAGCAAACTTCAATGAGCCTATGAGAACTGGAAAATCAACAGTGGAATTTAAATTGAAGCCACTCATTAGCATCTGTTGGGAACTAGGTAGGATCTGTTGATAACCTGGATACCTGGAGCATGTAGGGGCATCTTTATAAAACGAGAAATGTGTAACCACAGCTGGATTGGCATGGCGGAATGCTGCATTTTTTAAAATCCCACTCAGACCTAGCCTATACTTGCCTGTAAGGTGTGCAGTTATTCTCCATTGGTCTGTCCACCACACTAAGTTTTCCAATACCTGTCATCTACAAGTAAACCTCCTTTCATGGGCTAAGCTCACTATCATATATCCTGTGGCAAATCCAATTGTGCTCTAGTCCTTGTGCCAATCTGGAAGGATAGGTTGTTTAGGAAGCCGATTGGAGTAAGGAATGTTGCTAGACTCAGAGTACTGGTTGACATAGCAAGCCCAACCTGACTTAAAGTAGTTTAAAAATATGGCATGAACCATGACTGCACCCCATTCAATCATATGAAAGTATAGCAAAAAAATTCTTACATAAAGTGCAGATAAACATATTTACATCAAGATTGATGAGCAATAAAGAGCTGAGGTACACACCTAAACAGGGATTGGCAGACCAGTGATGGCCCCGAAAAGATTTTTGAAAGTAGAAAATAGGTAAAGGAGGACCAATAAACCCCACAATACTACCATTGGACAATGCCTGTCAAAAACCTATCAGTAAGTTGAAGCTATTTGTCTTTATCCCACCTGAAGCAGTTAATGTTGAAGTGGAACCTATGCCTAGCCATCTATACAATTTGCATTTCAAGTTTATTTTCACACCGTGATGTTCTATTGATCCAAGGTTTATTTGGAAACAAAGATAACTGGTTCGTCCAGCAGTTCACCATTTGTTGTGGCCACAACCACCACCCTATTAAAACAAGCTCTGGTAGCAAATTTGAATGGGCCCCCTACAAGTTTGATCTTTCACTTCTCCAAATGATCGGTTTTTATCTCAGGGATTCTAATACTTTGCCGAGTCAAATATTCAATTCTTAATGGTTAGGCCCCCTTTAACAAATTTCTGACGCATGATTCATTTATAACCCTTTCTAGCCCTTCATTCATATCCTTCATCGGGACCTTTTCAATCCTCATAAACCTTCACCAAACCCCACACTATCTACTATGGTTGTTTTGGGATCCAACTCGCAAAACCTTCTATTGCATCCTTATTTTTATCTTAACGCTTTTGCAACGGAAATACTCTGCAAACATCCTTAACTTACCCTTTCTGTGCCTTTTCAGTCTTTACACATTTCCCTATGCCTACCTATATTGCTATCACAATATCGCAATTTCCACAGTCACACTACGCATTCCCCTCTTGCATCCGATATGCGACGACCTTCCGGACTCCAAATACAATTAATCACATCCATATATATATATATATATATATATATATAGATATAGATATATATATTGGGTCCACCGCTACATCGCTTATCGCAATTGGCGGAGTCCATGGCATATACATAAAGCACAATGCTATTAGCGGACCCGTCGTGATTATTAAACACAACACATACATTTATCGGGTCAGCCTCCCCAATCGCAAATCGCAATCGGCGAACCCGAGGTCCATACACAAGGTGCTCCCCGATATGGCGGACCCACCGATATTATTAAGCGCATCATATACATTTTCGGGTCTGCAGCCCAATCGAAAGTCGCAATCAGCGGAGCTAGGGCTTATATATAAAACGCGATGCGATATGGTGGACCCGGCGGCATTATTAACTGTGGCACATATATATTTCGGGTCCGGCCTATCGCAAGGTGCAATCAGCAAAGCCCAAGGCTTAAACACAAGGCGTGACGCGATTAGCGGACCCGACAATGATTATAGATCTGGGGTATATTATTTGAAGTCCGGCCTTACGGTTCGGCCGTGGGTTTTCCCATGTATTCCCATGTATTGTGATAATACGTTGTGGTCGAGGTTTTCAAAGGGAAATCTTATGTGGCGAACCCGAGGGGATTATGAACCACGACACATATATATTTTGGGTCCGGCCAATCGCAAGTCGCAATCGGCAAAGCCCAAATCTTAAACATAAGGCGTTATGCGATTAACGGACCCGACGATAATTATACGCCCGGGTATATATTATTTGAAGTCTGGCCTTATGGCTCGGCTGCGGGTTTTCCCATGTTTTCCTGTGTATTGCGATAAAAGGCTGTGGTCCGAGTTTTCGAGGGAAAATCCCATAAAGTGAATGGTCTGCTTTTGAAGCATTGATTAAGCAATTCTTGAGTAAAAATGAATATTATGGGCAAAGGACATACATGTCACAACAAGTTCGATAGGTTGATAATCATAGTTGCTTTGCGTTGTAAGATTAAATAGAAATTGTGACTAAATGCAAGGTTTGTTTGCGAGCATGTTTGTCATATTTCTCATATGAATTATTTCTGCAGGCGAGTTGGAATTGACCCGGTAGCGGATAAAGGTGAATTATATCAAGATGACACCTCTACACCACCAGTGTCTATATTGCGAAGGCATATTCTACAGAAAGGGATATGAACCGCCATAGTGCATAATGGAGGCACGCTCCATGTCAAGAAGAAGCACAGTGTCAACACATCAAGATGTTATTACCTCCAAACAAACCTTTAATCATGCCAGATGGGGAATGACAAGCATGGTGTCTTTAGTTTCCTTCAAGAAATGATAGGGAATAACGTTCGCTCAATACAGGTGTGAAGGGATGACATGCAGTCATTCTCTTTTAATCAACATCCATTCATTTCCCCAGAAAAGGAAGCTATGCAGCAGATATGCCTTCTACGTGTCACCAGTGACACCGACTGTTCTACGTTTGTGTATTTTGATTTGTATATTGAGAAGAATAGGGGGGAGGCAAAAAGTTAAGGGGAGATCGAGAGTCATTTCCAACTGCATAAGTATTACCTCCGGACAGGAGAGGAGGACTTTTTTTTTTGGCAAAACAACTTTTGATTTATTGTGAATAAAGAAGACTGTTTGGGTCAAGAAGGAGCCTGTTGTTTCAGATTCATTTTCCTCTTCTTTCATGTGTTTAGAATCAGTGTGTTGTTGCTAGCATGAAGATAAATGTGTTTTGCTTTGTGCATATTGATAACATACAGTTCATGGTTATTTCTGGTTATTCGAATATAATTCAATAGCATGGTTAACTCATGAAAGGTTGTTGATTTGAAACTTTGTTAAACATCAGTTGCAAGCGTTATTTGTGTGGAAAGGAATGTGTATTCCTGTATAAGTAATTGGATTGCAATTAGGATTTAATACAACCTTGATCTTATATGAACCAATAATTGATTCATTTGGACTTGGAATCTATATATGATGTTTAACCTCTTTTTGTTATGCTCCTGCAGGATAGATTAGGATAGTTAGGACTAGCTCAAGTAGTGAGAAGTAGTGTAGATAAGATTTGATACATATAGGTTAGTTGTTTCTTTTGTTGATTTAACTGAAGTCTTCCTCCAAGAAGCAATCTTTCAACACCTATAACAACTTACGAGATCCTTTAAAACCCGTTGGAACTAGCCATTCCAAACAAAAGCAAATCTAATTGGGGTCTGCAATCGGGTTAGTTCCCCTTGTTTCCATAGCGAACATTCGCCCTGTCAACAGGTTCAAAGATTCATTAGTGAATTACTGATTGCATTCAAATAGAGGATTGAGTTCGATGAACCTAGATCATTGGAGGAGGCCATCTAAAATCTAAAGCATTGCTATGAGAAATTGAAGTGAATATATGAGACTAAGCTCGACCGAAGAGGTAATGCAAAGAACAAATTAAAATGGGGCAAGAAGCGAGCAATACCTTGGGGTATAAGTAATAAGAGAATGCCACAACATTAGTTATTAAGAACCAACGTGTGGCGTGTTCGTAACGACTTGGACTTTGAAACTTGGAGGTCACAGGTTCGACCCCCTTCCACTGCTGCTCAGACCTTACCCAATTTTTGGTTACCCTCGGGCTACCACGTGGCGGCCCCTGGCCGTGCCATGTGGCAGCCTGTGATTGACCACCTAAAACCCAATCAAAATGTGCCACTTGTCACTAATAAATGAATGCCACTTCTCACCACGTGATTCAACAGAGGAGGCTAGTGATCTATACATTCAACCATGCCTAGTCAACAGGCCCAGTCAGCCTACCACATCAGTAGTACAGACTACTGACTGGGCTGTTAGACTTTTTGTCAAATTCCCCTGTTTTGGAAAATGAACAGAACATGTTTCTAGGAGCATATGGAGTCCTTTTCGTGCGAAACGAGATGTGCCAGATTTAGGGTGAAGAGAACTATGCGGTTGTTCAGGTTCCACACCAATCTGACAACTTGGAATTTTGGGCAAATTTTGGAGCATCTGATCATTCCTCCCCATTGGAACCTTTTGGACCCCAAAATATCACTTTTTGTTGTTTAGCAGGTGAGGGTACAGTTCCCTCACCTTTCCAATCTTGATCCATTTGGCCTTGGAAGGATTTGTTCCTTTGAGCCCCATACAAAGGTAATTCACATTCCCTCATTTTGAAGACCTTGTTCTTCAGTTAAGAATGGTGTCTTGATGTAGTTCATCAAGGTATTCAGGAGAGAAATATTCAATGGAAGGAATTTGAACATTCTCTCCTTGATCTTCAATAAAAGGAGGATCATACAACCTTAACTTTTCCACATTAACAACAACATAAATTTACATATATGAAGGCAAATCCAACCTAAAGGCATCATCACCAATCTTTTATAGAATTTTGAATGGACCATATCGAATTGGTTTCAACTTTTTACCTTCTCATTGGAGCCTATCTTTGCTAATGTGAAGCCAAACTTCATCACTGACTTGGAAATTGTGATCTACTCGATGCTTAGCGTGCCTTGAATTATACTTGCCTTTGCTCTTTTCCAGCTACTCTTGAACTCTTTGGTGTACCAATTGGATTTGTTCGATGAACCTTATTTCTTTGTCTATGTCATTATGATCATCAATAACAACATCTTTTCCAAAAATGAATTCCAAAGGAGACTTAGGCAAGTACCCTAAACATGCTTCAAATGGAGATGTTTGAGTTGAAGAGTGCCTGGCCCAGTTGTAAGCACACTGAATGTAGTGCAAATGTTCATCCCACAACTTAGGATGCTCACTGCAATACCCACAAAGAAGATGCATCACCTTCCTGTTCACCACCTTTGTTTGACCCCCTGTTTGCACATGAAATATTGTACTCTTTTTCAATTTGGTGTCCATGAATCCCCACAAACTTGACCAAAAATTCCCAACAAAGTCAAAATCTCGATCACTAACAATGGATGTGGGCAATACAAAATGCACCCATACATTCTGAAAGAATAACTGAGCAGTTTGTTCATCTGTAATTTGCTTTTTACATGGCAGCAAAATACACATTTTGTTGAACTTATCCAGAACTACATAAAGATCATCATGATTCATTTTTGACATAGGAAGACCTCCAACAAAATACATATAAAAGCTCTCCCATGGAAATGAAGGTACCAGAAGTGGTGTGTACAATCCCAACTTCCTATTTCTAGGGTTACTGACTGCACACAATGAACATCCTGTAATAAAACATGACACACTTTCAAGCATAACATGCCAATAACAATACCTTTGTAGATGTGCCACCGTCATACTTACACTGAAATGCTCAACAATAAGAGAAGTATGTGCCTCTCTTATGATGTTGACTCTTCTCCCTATGGAATACAAAGCTTACCAATATTGTACAACAACTTATCATGCAAATGATAATCCAATTCCTCTACTTGGTTACCTTGACTCAAGCTTGCATAAACATCCTGAAAGTCATTGTCTAATGCATACTGCTCAATATAACTTTCATGCAAAAAAAAAGTATGCTTGAGTAAATTAGTTGCACTAATAATAGGCCTAGAAAGCATATCAACAACTTTATTGTATATACCTTTCTTATACCTTATCACCAAGTCGGATTGTCGAAGAAAACCCATCCATCGGAAGTGCCTTGTGTTAGACTCCGTCTCATATCAGAGATTGATTCTTCTTCAAAACCCTGTTTTGAAGAAGAAATCATTTAATGTGTTGTTTTAGATTATGTACTTTAAGCTCCTATCCCTGCACAAGCACAATTCAAAACATCATCAGCAATCAGAGGCAAAAAGCTATTTGGAGAAGTCTCACTGGAGATCCCGAACACCTGTTTTGGAAATTGTCATAAATGAATTATCTTATAACATAGAACTTATTGGCCCATTTGAGCAGCAGTGACAGGCATATATGGAAATAAAATGTATTGATGGTGGAAATGGAGGGAGAAGGAAATCTGTTGTTCCTGCAACCCACGAAGAAATACATCCGACTGCAATACTAAGTGTTGTTGCTGGTCTAACCCCTTGGTCTGACCACAATCAAAGTCCACGTAACATGTATCAATGCCAGATGGCAAAACAAACTATGGGTTTTGCTTCTCAATCTGTACAAGACCGCCAGTGCCAAACCTCAGGGTTTCGAGTATGATCATCTAACTGTTAATTAACGATGCTCAATTCGACATTCATGTCATCGCACCAAAGCGCCATTGATATTTGTACATGAACCCTCACACACTCAAGTTAAGGTAAAGAAGCGTTAAAACAATGGCTACGTCTTTTTCTAATGGGGGTGGAGGTGTCGCTTCTCAGATAATAACGATGCCTCCTTCAAACACTCTTTATTATGTTACTTTCATTTCTCTCAGGCAAACCTGTGAATATTGATGACAGGAGGTGTTGGCTTCATTGGATCTCATTTAGTAGACCAATTGATGGAAACTGTTAAAAATGAGGTAATTGCAGTTGATAATTTCTTTACTAGTTCATGGCGATCTTCTTGAACATCTTCAAACGGAAGAATGGTGGAACAATGTCAACCCATTAGTGTAAGAAGTTGTTATGATAAAGGGAGGCGTGTTGGAGAGATTCTAATGTTTGACTATCATAGCCAGCATGGATTAATGATACATATTACCGAGTTTTTTAATACATATGGGCCACAGATGAACATTGATAATAGTCCTGTTGTCAGCAATTTTAATGCACAGGCCCTCAGTCGTGAACCAACGACAGTCCAAGCCCCAAGAACACAAAATTGAAACTACTGTTATGTTTCCAATATGGTTGATGATTTAATTCGGTTAATGAAAGAGGATTTTCTGTCTGGTCTTCTTTCAAAGACAGGGGATGTATCGATTGAAATAGAGGAGCAGGTTTATGTTTTCCTAGCTGCTTATACTAATCAGGAGTGCAATTGATGAGGGATTCAATTACTTTTATGCAATCTACACATGGCATTCGAAGGACAATAAGAAAACAGTTCATTAAGATTAAATGAAGGTGGGTTATATATATTGACTGTGAGGCTTCTTGCGCAAACCCTTGGACGATCATTACGGAGGCAGGCACAGAATTCACTTCTCAACTATATGATCGTTCCGTTGTCTTCATGCACAAGGATTGGACTGTTACAAAACAGGGAGAAAGGTGCGCCCAGGAGATTGCTGAAACCTCTGATAGGAATCAATTGGCTTGTATATTGGCCGCATAAATTTTGCAGATTGGAACCGGTGAAGTTTGAGCCTCATGGAAGTAGATTGTCATTATCATCCTGGTTTACAACAATAGACAGTGTTCAATTGGAGAGTATTCTGAATCATCGGGTTTCATTGAATGAGTTTGGGTCTGCAAATCTTAAAGAGGACTCAATGCCTGCAAATGAAACAAGGGTCCTCCATCATTCTTTTTTTTTTTTGAATCAATTATCAAAATATCCAACAGGCACACATACTCTACAAATTGATATGGCTTTCACGCTATATCAGGAGTCTAGTTGAGAGTCTGTTCTTTTCATTAAAAGCATTCGATGGTCAGTTAGAGAAATGAAGGCAGAGCACATGACAGTCTTAGTAGGCAAAGAACGCAAGGCAATAAATCAGCATTCTAATGAGCAATTTGGGTATTTTTGGAGATCAAATCGAGAATATCTAGGCATGAAATAAGTTGAAGATATCCTTTCCAGATTTGAAGTAAACTTATAAGAGGACGATTGAACACCTAGCAGCATAGAAATATCAGATTAAATATCAGCGGCTTCAACAAATTGAAATCTTCCAACTTTCCCTAAATCTAGTTTATTTTTAGTTTATCATTTTTAGTTTGTTGATTTATTTGTGTGTTCTCGAGGCATCAAAAGGCAGCTGGCGATTTTCAGTTTTGATGAATCACAGGCACTAGCAAATTTCACCCTATAATGCTAACACTTCCAGATTTTGAGGCAACATGTGGACACGAATAGACACTTTTCAGCATGGATATCATCGACCAAGAGTAAATCCAGATTTAAAAGGATTTGACTCTAACCTTCGACAATCCGAGCAATTTGATTTTTATTTTTGTAATTATTAATATCGGTTTGTTTCCTAAAGTCCAGGGCAACCGAGAGACTATGTTGGCTTATTTTAAGCCATAATTTGTAAAAGGTTAGAGTTAGTCAGTGTAGAGAGAGAGGGGAGATTTCTGAGTGCTGAGAGTGCTGGAGAACAGAGCTTTCAATGTACAGTTTTTGGCAGGGATTTTTAATGAAATTTCACAGCTCTGACTTCTGAGATTCCTGTGGCATGATGATTTAGCATAAGTTTTTCTCTTGTTTCATATGTAATCTGTTATGTTTCATTTCACTACATGATCATTTCTAACTGAACAAATGAAGTGTTTAGGTAAGAATTCATGCCTGCCATGCTCTGCCTATAAGTTTGTTCATGTTTAAATGTTTTCTACTGTTTAAGGAGGATTCAAAGTTATTGTTTGCCCTCCTTAGCTCCTCACCAGTCTTGCCATCCCATTTAAAATCTAGATTTGATGCTAAATTTCTTGCCTACCTTGCCTCAGTTGATAACCTGTGTTGTTCATTATATTTCTCTGTTTCAAGCTGTGATTTTGCCCATGCAGCCCAGAAAAACCCCGTTATTTAATTAAAACCCCAAATCAATCTTTCTAATCAGTTTACTAGCCTAATATCAGTGTTACCTTATTGGTCATCTCATCTATTTGAAGATCTACCGAGATTGACCGGAGAGAGCCTTCTCCTGCCCCGTAGGGCTAGCTACGAGGCTGAATGGTTTGATGTTGCCTTGAGGTTTGCCTTTCTCAGCCTGAGGTGAAATTTCAAGCGCTAACACCTTGATTGCTGAAACTTAGATTGATATTGCAAGTATTGCAATGGCTGATGATCAGTGTGAATGATTGTTTCCTTTTTTTTTTCTCGATAACACTGATCTATTTATATTACAAAAAGTCAAAAATATTACAAAAATTACATCTGGGCCAAAGCCCTGTACCTTCAGAGAAGATATCAGTCATTGCTACCTTGCATAGAAGAGTGACACGTAGCATACAGTAATCGACACGGTGGATTCATTACATGACACGGTGAGTACCGAAACTGACACGATGGATGCATTACTGGACAAGGTGAACACAAATCGACACGCTGCGTATGGAAAACGACATGGTGAACATGTTGAACGACGCGTGGGCTGAGACTATGAACCGAAATTACAGACATAAACTCCATAATAGATGTACAAAATCATGAAAATGAAAAGGTCAGAGAAATTCATTCCTTGCTGCCCAGACTTGGCGACTGCTGAGTTAATCGTCATCCGTGGTGTGAGGTTCATCAGATGCTGGACCCTTGAGCTTTTCCGCTGCTTCCTTACCTTGGCACGAGCTCCTTTGAGCAGGTTCCTTACCCTGGCACGAGCTTCTCTGAACAGGTTCGCTGGGGCCAGCTTCATCCGTCTGAACCGGACGCGTGAAGTCTACAGTGGGAGTCTCCATGTCGACCCGCGGGACAGTCACCGTATCCAAGCGCCCACGAGCACTGCTACAATGCTCCACAGTAACCGACACTATCAGAGTGTTATTAGCAAAAGCACAGGGAATTCTATATCGAATGGCCGGATGTTCCGAGTGACCACACTCCGGAATGCCCCAATTGCCTCTAGCATTGCGGCCTGGAGGCCTGTTTTGCTCAGAGGTAAATTCAACTGAGGACGTAGGAGAAATCTCAGGCCTCTGAGAGGCAGAATGCCCTCTAGCCATTCCTCTGCGACTGCTCATCCTGAGCCTCTCCCTTGGCATTTGGCGATGGCTTCCCTCACCTATAATTCCTCCAGAAACCTTGTTCCAAGCAATAACCCACTCAAACGGCCTGGAATGCGGCAGAGAGGTCAGGGAGGCAACCTTAATAGCTCCCATGCTCCTCGGATGTTGCAGCGCATTGAATGGCGCCAGCAACCTCCTGTACATTCCCCCGTCGTTCCCCTGCTCCAGACTAGACAGCCTAACTACATTCCTCTCCACGCAAAACATTGCGAATTTGCTGATTGCATCGCCTTCCGGCGAATTTAAGGAGCCTGCTCCTTGGCTTGGCGTGGCTTGTCGGGCTGACAGAGGCCCATGTGACAAGCCACATGCCTCATAACTGTTCTAACTCGCGGCATGGACAGTGATGTCACCCGCATCCGGGAGTGAATGATTGTTTCCTTACCCATCAAGTAGTGTTTCCATTTTTTCACACTTTGCACCAATGCATATAATTCCTTGTCATATGTAGGATAATTAATCACTGCACCATTGAAAGTTTCCGAATGAAAACAGATAGGCTTACCATGTTGCATGATGACTGCACCCATGGTGTAGTCACTAGCATCAGTCTGGATCTCAAATGACTGTCTCAAGTCTAGAAGTGCAAGTACTGGGGCTTAACTAATCTTTTCCTTCAATGCATCAAAGGCCTTTTGTTGTTTGCCTCCCCACTGAAAACCTTTTTCACACTAGTCAATGCATGCAATGGAGTTGCTATACAAGAAAAAGTTAGCAATGAATTTCCTCCAATATTGAGTTGCACCCAAAAAACTTCTTACCTCAGTAATTGTCTTGGGCCTTGGCCAATTCGAAATGGCATCAACCTTGGAGGGATCTATTTTCAACTCACCTCCTCCAACAATATGACCCAATTAAACTAAAGAAGTTTTTCCAAACTCACAATTTGACATCTTTACATACAATTGTTCTTTCTTTAAGACATCAAGTAATTTTCTCACATGCATGACATGTTCATCATGAGATTTACTAAAAATTAAGATGTCATCTAAGTAGACTATAACAAACTCATCAAGAAATTGCCTCAACACATCATTCATCACACGCATGAAGGTAGCAAGAGCATTACATAAACCAAAAGGCATAACTAGTCATTCAAACAAACCTTGTTTTGTCTTGAATGATGTCTTCCAAATGTCCCCTTCAACAATTCTAATTTGATGGTAGCCACTCCTTAGTCCAACTTAGTAAAATACTTTGCATCTTTCAATTGATCAATTAAATAATCTATTTTAGACAGTGGGTAACAGTTCTTTATCGTAATCTTGTTCAATGCTCAGAAGTGCACACACATGCGCCATGTTCCATCCTTATTTGGCACGAAAACAATAGGTGAACCACATGGCGAATAACTTGGCCTCATTATCCTTTTATCCAACAACTCTTGAATTTGAGTTTTAATTTCTGCACTTTCCATCACTAACATCCTGTACATGCCAATGTTAGGAAGAGGACAATCTTGTTGCAACTGTATTTCATGTTGCATTCCTTTCTTGGGAGGCAATTTTTTCGGCTCCTGAAACATCTCATCATATTTTTTTTCTAAGTAAAAGTAGTCTATTAATATGTACAGAAAAGATACAAATAGGATAGAGCCTCGACCAAGTTTATCGTAATATCAACAAAATCTGGACTACCCCAACATTGGGGAAACCAGTCCAGTGAGAGCATAACCTTCGAAAATGGTAACAATTTTGAGACCAGACTCCACAAAAAGACAGTAAGATAATACCTTGACATTTGGTCCAGAAAGGATACCAGCATTCTCACAAAGACTATCAAAAACAAAAAAAAACTAGATAGAAGACACCAAGGCAGCCATAGCCGGCCAAGTTCTAACCTCAGGCAGCCTCTGCTGAATCTCTGTCTGCCACCTCCTGCTACCTGGAGGCCACGTCATCTTAGCTGTAGTCATCCAGGATGGGTTCCTCGATGATTGGGCAAGCCCACTCATTCACCACTTCCATGGAGGCTCTGCCGTGTGACTCTCCACCACCGCCGTGAGGCTCTCCCCCGTCGCCAGAAGCATCCTGCATTACTAAACCATCATGACACGAACCACCAGAGGGGCGCGTCCCCTTCACCATGCAGAATTCCACCAAAGTTCGGTCCAAGGGAGGTGAAGAGACTGTCAACCATCACATTTTTACCAGAATCCCTGCAATTGTTGCATCTGAGTGTACCTTCCTGCGGCAAGTTGGAGATGTCAACCTGAGAGGCTGAATGAGCAATTTCTTCAAAGAAAGAGATGGAGATAGAAGTGGTAATGATGGGCCTGTTCAGGGAGATACAAAACCTGAAATGGGCAGCGTGAGGAGTGGGCTGAAGGGGAAGAGGAGAATTGTCAGAATGGACAGCAAATTCGTCAAGAGGAACAATGGAAGAACGAGCTCGACCTCTCCCACGCTTAGTATTATGATGTCTACCCTCCCCAAAAGATTGAGGATGATACAATTCAGGGGAAGGAGAGGAGGTGGAGTGCTCCACCAGAGGACGAGAGCTTCCTCCCCTGGTTCCTCCCCTGCGACTTCGCATACGGTGCCTTACCATATTGAATTCGTTGGCTGGGTGCTCAAACGGAGCAGAGACCAGAGGGACGAAGGCAGAGGGAGCACTAGCAGTGGGAATAAGAGGCGAAACAGGACTGATCTGGGCAGAGATTAGAAAGCAGAGAGCCGAATGCGAATGATGAAAGCCATTATCAAAATCTGCACAGCAAACAATGCAGCAACGACAGCCAGTTGCAGTGCGAACACTGGGCTCGAGAGCCTGAGGCAGACAGATGTTGCAGAGCAGGGGAGACGGTGAAGGATTAAAACGAGGTATCTCCATAACCAAACAATGAAGAGCTTTTTGCCGATCCAGACCTGTATTGAATGCTGCCTGCAGATAGTAATGAAGGTGTTTCATGGTGATATGGGGAGGGGCGGCTTCATACAAGTGGCCCGTCCCCTCACCGCCATTCTTCAGTAATAACATTAATGCCTGAACGTGTCACCCGCATCCGGGTGAAACATCTCATCATATTGTTTAACAACATCAACCAATTTATATTTCAATCTTGAGTCACAACCTTGAAAAGCTTCATTATCAATATCATTCTTGGGTTTGATCATTGGAAGCACAAAATTCTTGCTATAATTCACTAGTCTTTTCATTTGCCCCGCATTTACAAATGAAAGATTTGGTTTCTTGTTATGGGCTCTTACAATGTATTTTGCTCCATATTTGAACAAATGATATTTGTTTTCATGTCTATGGAATATAGCTTTTCTATCATAGAGATATGGACTGCCCAAAACTATACCACATATGTCTAATGGCACAACATCAAGTTCCACTTCATCTATGAAATTTGCAGTAATGGTGAATTTCAATCTACACTTTCTAGTTACTTGAAATTGTGCATTGTCACACACCCATCCTAATGGATATGGATTATGATGTGGAATGGTTTCCAAGTTTAAACATTTGACAATGATTTCAGAGATGAGATTGGAATGAGAGCTACTGTAAACAAGAGTATCAATATTGCTATGTTTTGAGATTACCCTTATGTGAAAAAATTATATCCTCTCTTTTCATTTGGAGTTTCATTGTGTAAATTTGAAGTACTAGTGCTAGCGATGGATTTATTTCCTTTCATACCCATGCTTGTAATGAAACTAGCAATGGATTTATTTCCTTTCATACCCATGGGTGTAATTTTAGTTTCATCCCCCAAATCGGATCCCAAATTGTGTTGAGTGGTTGCAGTTGTATTTTGTTTTCCCTTGTTGTTGAATTTCTTTGGTTTCATCTCAGGATGAAGCTTCCAACAATGAGCTTCATCGTGATCCTCTTTGGAAAAATGTTTGCATGTTATTTTCTCTCCTTCCTTCTTAGTCGATGCATTTTTCTTTCCTTTCCCTTTGAAACCCTTTTCTTTTCCTTTACCTTTAAATGGATTTTTTCTACCCTCTTCTAGAATATTTTTCCTTCTTGCTTCTAGATGGGTGGCTTGCACACAAACCTCATCTAGAATAGTGGGATTAAAGATAAGGATAACATGGCTTAGGTAGTTGTGTAAACCCCATATATACTTTAGCAACGTGTATTGTGATTGCAAATCTACACCTAACATTAGAAACCTTCTTCTAAATTCTGTAGGTTTTAACCCCATACAAAAATTACCTGCATATGAATTCTAAAACACAAAAAAATAAACAATGCGAGAGCATAACACATAAAACACATATACACAGAGATTTTCCCACTGGATCCCAAAATCGGGACTACCAGCTTGATTTTTCATTATGTTCCTTTCAATGTTATAATACATATTTATACATGTCAAAGCATCCAATACCATGGACCGAAAAACCATCGCGTCCAAAAAACATGTGCAAAAATCATGCACAAAACCATAGGTGGGTCCGCCCAACCTAACATAGGGTCCAAAACCAAAATTTTCCGGGGTGATGGACCCCATAAAGTGGGGTTATGGGTGCCCCTCAAACCCCTTGTTAACTACATGGAAAGAATATAACACAACCCAACATTCTCCCACTTGTTATTTTATTTCCACAGGGGGCCACAAGAGAGCTTAGTCATTTTTCCAGCCCTGAAATGCCCATTGTCTCTCTACACCAAGAGAACTTCTCAAAGCTCACAGATTTTGTCAATGCATCTGCAGTGTTCTTCAAAGTGTCCACCTTTACCAGCAACACCTTTTTGTCTTCTATCATATCCCTCACAAAGTGATACTGAACATCAATGTGCTTTGTCTTTGAATGATATGCGGGGTTCTTTGCCAAGAAAATTGCACTTTGGCTGTCACAGTCTATCCTTATAGCTTCTTGTACTAACCCCATACTTGAACACAATCTCTGCAACCAAACTGCTTCCTTGCTTGCATGAATGGCTGCCATGTATTCTGCCTCTATAGTTGGCAATGCCACTACAGATTGTTTCTTACTCATCCAACTGACTGCACCTCCAAATAGGTTAAACACATACCCACTTGTAGATCTTCTTTGATCCAGATCTCCAGCCGAGTCTGCATCAAGAAAGCCATGAATATCCAACACTCTGTCCAATCCTGGTCTTCCTTGGTAGCACAAACCATAACCACTAGTGCCACGCAAATACCTCAAAACCCGCTTCACTACTCTCCAGTGCCCCTTCCCTGGTTTTGACATAAACCTGCTCAATACTCCCACTGCATGTGCGATGTCTGGTCTAGTACAGACCATTGCATACATCAAGCTACCGATTGCACTTGCATATGGAACACGAGACATGTCCTCTTCCTATTCTTGTGTCTTGGGACACTGTTCAGCAGATAACCTCACACCTACAGGAATAGGAACCTTCATCGGTTTACTATCCTGCATATTAAACCTCTGCAATATTGTCTCGGCATACTTCCTCTGGTTTAACTAGAGCTTCCTCTTTGCCTGATCTCTTTTAATTTCCATGCCCAAAATATAGTTTGCAGCACCAAGATCTTTCATGTCGAATTTGGAGGACAATTGGGTCTTCAAATCCTGAATAATTTCTTTGTCATTTCCAACCAACAACATATTATCCACATACAAGACCAGATAAACAACACAGTCACCAATTAATTTAAAATACACACAGTGATCTGCTTTGCTTCTAGTGAAGCCAAATCCCCGTATAAATGTATCAAATTTCTGATACCACATCCTTGGTGACTGTTTTAACCCATATAGAGACTTCTTTAACTTACATACCAGTTCTTTCTTACCCTTCACCGCAAAGCCTTCAGGTTGCTTCATGTAGATCTCCTCTTCCAGATCCCCGTGAAGAAATGTTGTCTTCACATCCATATGTTCTACCTCAAAATCAAAAGCAGCAGCAACAGATAAAAGTAATCTAATAGAAGTTACCTTGGCAACAGGAGAAAAAATATCACCAAAATCAATTCCTGGCACCTGGGAATAACCTTTTTCTACCAACCGAGCTTTGTATTTCTCCACTTTCCCTTCTGCATTTGTCTTCTTTTTGAACACCCATTTGCTGCCATTGGGTTTCCTTTTAGCCGGCAACTCCACCAGATCCCAAGCCTCATTTTTGTGCAAAGATGCCATTTCATCAACCATGGCCTCTTTCCAGAGTTTTCCATCCTCTGAATCCACTGCTTCCTTCACAGTTTTGGGATCATCATCAGTAATAGACAAAGCAAAATTTGAACAGAAAGCAGATGGACTATACCTTTTTAGCTGCCTTCTTTCTCGAATTGATCTTCTCACAGCCGGAGTTTGTGGCTCTTCATCTTCTGATTCCTCCTCTATTGTAGAGTCTGATTCTTCCTCCTTTAGCTCAAACTCTATCTTCTCAAGTTCCTTTGGTTGGACTTCATGTTTAATAACATCTTTCACCTCTCTGAACACCACATCTCGGCTGTACATAACCTTCCTTGTTACTGGGTTCCAAATCTTATAACTCTTTAAACCATCCTTATACCCAATAAAGATGCACTTTTCAGATTTACTATCCAACTTTGTTCTTTTCTCCTTTGGAACATGTACATATGCATCACATCCAAATACCCTTAGATGTGAAAGAGAGGGTTTCTTACCAGTCCACACGTCTTGTGGAGTCTTATCCTCCAACGCTGATGAAGGTGACCTGTTGACCACGTAACATGCAATATCCACCGCCTTTGCCCATAATTCCTGTCCTAACCCGGCACCACTGAGCATGCTTCTTGCCCATTCCATCAACGTCTTGTTCATTCTTTCTGCAATTCCATTTTGCTGAGGTGTATATGGAGTAGTCTTCTGTCGTGCTATACCGCACTTCTTGCAGAATTCTTCAAATTCCTTACTGCAAAACTCTCCACCATTATCTGTCCTCAACACCTTTATCTTCTTCTCTGTTTGGTTTTCCACTAGAGCCTTGAATTCTTTAAACCTGTCAAAGACTTCAGATTTCTTTTGAAGGAAATATATCCATGTATTCCTTGAGAAGTCATCTATAAATGATACATAGTACACATAATTACCCAGTGATGGAACCTTCACAGGTCCAAACACATCACTGTGCACAAGCTCTAATATCTGTTTCGCCCTCTTACTTCCGGAGGGGAAACTCACCCGATTCTGCTTCCCATATACACAATTTTCACAAAAATCAAAATCCAGAGAGCTATTACTCATACCTTATACCATACCTTTACCATGAAGTATTCGAAGGCCCTTCTCTCCAATATGTCCAAGCCTTTGATGCCACAGCATGGTCCTCTCTCCAAAGACGACTAGATTTTCTGCTCCACTTTCAGGAACCACAGAACTGTTGCACCCATCAACAACAGTGCTACCTTGCAGCTTGTACAGAGTTCCAGTCCGAACTCCCCGCATCAATACCAGTGCTCCCCGAACCATCTTGCAGGTATCCTTCTCGAACACTTTTTTTACACCTGCATCATCCAGCTTGCTTACAGAAATCAGATTTCTGGCCAATGCAGGAATATGTAGAACGCCCGGAAGTGTTCTAACCCTTCCACCTTGCAACTTCAACTTTACTTTTCCACGACCGATGATTCTAGCCTTCCTATCATCCCCCAAGAAGACATCACCACCATCATATTTCTCACACTTGCAGAACCACTCTCTACGGGGAGTGAAGTGAAAGGATGCACCTGAGTCAATCAACCATGCCTCATGATCTACATCTGTACTTGAAGAAGCCAAGTACACATCCCCACCTTCATCTGAGGTGGTTTTAACCTCTGTAGAAGGAGCATCATCAGATCCCTTTCCTTTATCAGGAGCTTTAGATTTACAGTCCCTTTTGAAGTCGCATTCCTTTCCACATTTCCAGCACACCACCTTTACAGGTTTTCCTGGAGATTCAGATCTCCCTCTAGATTTAGATCTCCCACTCGATGACTTATTTTTATTTCTGTTCTGGGACCGTCCTCGTACATATAAGGCATCACCATTCTGGCTCTCCATATTTTTCTGTCTCATCTCCCCCGTCAGCAAGGATGAGACTATTTCATCAAAATGTAAGGCAGTTGCATCGCTACCTATTGCAATAGCCAGACTATCCCACGAATCTGGTAGAGAACACAGCAAACTGATGCACTTATCTTCATCTGAAATTTTAAAATCAATAGATGCTAACCGAGTCTCCATCTTTCATCCTCAGGTTATAAAGCTTTTTCCAGAGGAACAGTTTATTCACCAGAGACTTAGATTGGTACAAAGTCCCTAACTTGTCCCACAAAGCCTTTGCTGTAGCTTCCCCTGATACATTCAGCAATACAGAATCTGAGACACACAATCATATTGTGCTCTTTGCCTTCCAATCCGACTTCTTCCATTCTTCATTGGACACTTTTGTTGGTTTAGTACCCAGATCTACCGCGATCCACTAATCTTTATCCACCAACAGATCCTCCATCTTGAGTTTCCACAACTCAAAACTCTGACCATTAAATTTCTTGATCTCTATCTTTCCATTGCTCACCATCTTCTTTCAACACTAGAATCGATCTTGCAGATCTCCCACTGAACAGGGTCTACCATAGCCCCGAGCGAAACCCCTTAGCAACAAAGGCGTCCCCTTGAAGCCAAAAACAGCTCTGATAAATAATCATTTCACATACAAAATAAAATAAATAATATTATATTAACATATATTAAATATTTAATGATTATTATTAGCATTAAGGTTAAGGATTTTATTAATAATAATTTAAATTAATATATTAACTCATCAGTAAAAATTAATATATTAAACTCAGTAGTAAAAATAAAAATAATTTATTCAAAAATCTACAATTAAATATTAAAAATCAAGCCGACATTCAGCTGATCCTTAAATCTATTTCCTCATAACTATTTATTTCCTTCAAATTAGCTCTTCTTATATCATCATTCATAAGTCCTGATGATGGATCCCAGTTGGGATTTGAAACGTTGACAGAAAAATGGTTCATACTGTGGATTCTCCGGTAACTGAGTCAAAAGATATAAACCACAGATCTCTTAAATCCAGACCAAATGTAGGTTTTAACCCCATACAGAAATTACCTACATATGAATTCTAAAACATAGAAAAATAAACAAGGCGAGAGCATAACACATAAAACACATATACACAGAGATTTTCCCACTGGACCCCAAAACCGGGACTACCAACTTGATTTTTCATTATGTCCCTTTCAATGTTATAATACATATTTATACATGCCGAAGCATCCAATACATGGACCGAAAAACCATCGCGTCCAATACCATGGACCGAAAACCATCGCGTCCAAAAAACATGTGCGAAAATCATGCACAAAACCTTAGGTGGGTCCGCCCAACCTAACATAGGGTCCAAAACCAAAATTTTCCGAGCCCCGGACCCCATAAAGTGGGGTTACCGGTGCCCCTCAAACCCCTTGTTAACTACGTGGAAAGAATATAACACAACCCAACAAATTCTTGGGTGTAATCTTGCACATTTTGACCTTTAAGTTGTCTAAAGTTCTACCAATTCATGATGGCTTTCTGCATATATTCTAGAGGGTAAAACTGTCTTTTAATTACAACAATGAAATCAAACCAAGAAATTGAGATCTTACCATGTTTTTTTTATCTCTTCTTGTGTCTTAGCTTCCCACCATATTAGTGTTGCACCCTCCGGTCTCAAGGAAGCTAGTTGAATCTTTGTGTCATCATCTTAAAGGTTTTGAATTTTGCAATAGACCTCCAACTAACAAACCCAATTGTCCAGCTTATCTACATTCAATTCACCATTATACATAGGCAGCTCAAATTTAATATAAAGTTTTAACAGGGGTGTTTTACCGATTCTTTTTTGAGGTATGTTAATGAGTATGAGCAAATGTTGTATTAGTGGAAGAGGATGAAGATTCCTATGAAGATGAAGATGAAGATGATGGTGGAGATGGTGGATTTTTACCTCCATTTCCATTACCTCTTCCTCCTAAAGAACCTTCTCTATATGGAGACTTGGAGATTTCACCCTGCAATCTTGTATTCCTCTCTCCATAAAGGACTTTCACCATCTCTGTCATGTCAAAGAAATCCTTCCTAAAAACCTTCTCATCCTCTGACATATTTGCAAGCTCTCCTTCATGTGACATGATTGCTGAAGCTTCAACTGCAATTTGAGGTAGAACTAGTGGTGGAGATTGTGGCAAACTTTCTCTCCTTCTCCTTGACCCAACTTTAGGACCTTCAACCAGGTTTCCTTCTCCTCTCTTGAGCTTAACCTTGTAAGCATCACATTCACTTCCAAACATTTAAACCCTTCATGCACAAAGAAAACCAAGAGCTTTGATACAAAACTTGATCTGAATGGGAAAACTAGTTTTTTTGTGCTAAATTCCTCTTCAGAATATGTAAAAGTGCTTAAGGATTCATGAGGTTAATTGCAAGTTTTATCATAAGTTTTTGAATGTTTTTACCTAAATTTCATGTAAAAATTAACATAAACAAATGACTGAACAACAACATATATCAGACATAAACATCACCATAAATAGTAACACAACAACACATGATGAAGGAGTTCACCTCTCTTGGGCTATGTCTCCTTGGTCCAACTTCCAATGGCTTGGCCCTCTTTATTATGCTCAAAACTGTGAATACATCAGTCTATAATGCTCCAACAATTTTGAAACCTACTCCAATGACTCAAGAATGTTCAAAAATGCTTGTCTAGCCCCTTCTTGCTCCCAAATTGGTCAAAAAATGAAGAAGTATTGGTTTCCCCTAGCTCTTGCACTATTCACTCTACAATTTCCCGAAAGCACCAATTTTTGCTAACTGGGCGCCGATTTCGCCAAATTACGGGCGAAATTGCCGAAGCGATTAAATGCCCAATGAGGCCTTAATCCCGAAAATCAGACCACATGGGGGGCCACGTGGCTGGGGCTAAGGCCAACAACCTACCTCGGTCAGTCAGGCCCCCACTCCGCTCCACCCATAGTGCTATTGTTTGCACGCGCCCAAGGGCTGGCTCTCCGTGGGTCGGCCCATTTTCCGAATAATGCATATTTCAACTTTAAATATAAGCTGACAACATTAGTTTTTAAGAACTAACGTGTGGCGTGTTGGTAACAGCTTGGACTTTGAAACTTAGAGGTCGCGGGTTCGACCCCTGCCTACTATTGTTCGGACCTTACCCAATTTTTGGTGGCCGTCGGGTTGCCACGTGGCGGTTCCTAGTCGTGCCACATGGAAGCCTATGATTGGCCACCTAAAACCCAATCAAAATGTGCCACTTGTCACCAAAAAATGGACGTCACTTGTCACCATTTGATTCGACGGAGGAGCCCAACCATTTGTACAGTCAACCATGCCCCGTCAGCCTGCCATGTCTGTTATAGACATTTTTGTGCCCTGCAACCGCAAGCATGAAATGCCCATAAACCAAGGGCTCCTAAGTCCCTAAAAGTGTTGTTCTAACCCCTAAAAGAACAAGGTCAACAGATTACAGCTTCTCCCAGAAGTTCTCCACCAGAAATTGCTCAGAATTGGTCAAAACAGGATCATTGCAACTGCTCCATTGGCTAAGTGCGTTGCATCTCACCTAAATACACTGTGAGGGTGCGTTGCATTTCAAAAGTCCCTTCTGTGGGGTGCGATGGGCGAGAAATGACAAATGGCGGTGTCACTCCGCGAGGTGGAGAGGCAATGGAAGCTTCCAGAATCTTCCCCTGTGACACTTGCCTCACTGAATTCGACCAAGGATGAGTAAGAGGCCCTCAGTCTCCAAGTGGAAGCAAGAACTGACAGAGAGAAGACACTAATCAAATCACAAGCTGACTCATCCCCCTTACAGATATCTATATATATGGATCCCTCATCCCAGAGATCCAGAGGCTGGAATTTTGCATATTGTAAAGAATTGCTGTTGGTTTCTAGAGACAAACATCAGATTGTTGGGTGATCTATGCTTTGTTTGAGGTGAAGAGGGGCTTCTTTGCTGGGAGGTTGATGTTGGGTCAGAACAACTGGTTGTAACTCCTCCTGGATCTTTTCTTGTTTATCAATAAAAGCTATTTGAGTTTTCCTCCATGCTTTTGTATCATTGATGCTTGTTACATTTGTATGGTCAATTTAAATCTGATCCTAAGTTGTTTATGAATATAGATCCATGTCTTTGTATAGTGCTATGCTTCTGTGATCTTACAGGTACTTTGTGAAGTTGGGCATGCAAGGGAGCAGGTAGCTGAGGACTATCAAAGAAGAGAGGGATCGAATCGAAGGATTAGCGCAAGACAGAGGTTAGTCTTTCTGTTCCTCTCTATCTATAATTCATAAAGGAAAAACAAAAGTAGTTTTTCTCTGTTTGTTTCTAAGGCAGCTGTCACACCTTAGTGGGATAGAGCAGTTCTATATAGACACTTTTCCCTGTAACAAAATGGCGACTCCGCTGGGGACATAATTAGTTTGTTTGTTTATCATTCTTTGTTGTTTGTTTCATAAACTTACAAGTAGCATTCGAACTGCATTTTCCATAACAAATGCAAAGTAGATAACTGCTGCTTCAATCCATCCACTGGATCTGTTTATGATTTAAACAACTGATTCACAAACTATCTGATTGCCCTTGTGATAGCTCTTAGATCCTCCTTAGATCTACCCCTGATTGTTGCATTACTGATTGCTTTTTACTCGGCCAAAAACCAAGAACTGAACTGCAAACTGTGACCCGGAACCCGAATAGAGTCTCGTTTCTGGCCCAGCGCAGGTACTGTTCAGAGATTCTGAAATTCAGCACACTTCCCGAAGGGACAACCTGCGCTGCATTTCAGATTCTCTGTGTTACAAGTGCGCTGATCAGACTAGCTCTGTGTAGCTGTGGCTTCTGTGCTTCATTCTTTCCAGTTCTATTCCTGAATTTTGCTGCCTGTGATCAGTATATGTCTGTTTGAAACTCCTTTTCCTTACTGTTATTCCGCCTCCTTTGTGCAAAAGAACTGTAGATGTTTTTGTGTGTTTGTTTAGTCATTTACAGTTCTCCTTTGCAAAAGTAGCATAGTCGTACTGTCGTCCTTTGATTTGAATCTGTCGCAAGTGTCGATTTCAATCGTAGGAAAGAGTTTGATTGCTGTTGATGGTCGATTATCCTGTTACTATTGCTTTTGGTCTGAATTTGTAATTTTCTAGTGTCAAGAACAAGTATTCATTTCAAAATCGTAAGGTGTTGTAATCGTCTCCATTTTTTGATTTCGAAAAGAAGCTTGTTTGTATTTGTCGCTTGAAAAGAAATTCAGATTTGTACATCAACTTTCTTTTTAAGCATCTATATATTAAGAAAGTCGAAAAACAAACACATGCATGTGCATTTGCATATAGACAGTCTGTTTGGCTTGATTTAGGAAAGTGCATTTACAGTGTGCTCTTTGCTCTTTGTGAAAAGGTTCTGTCTTTCTTTTCCCTAGTAGCTAGGATTTTCATTGCACAAAAGAGATAAAAAGTTTGTTTATCATCTTTAGATTACATTTTAGGAATTACATCTACATCTCGTGGTGAACCCGAAAGGCAAACATCATAAGCAAGATCAACTTAAAATAAATTCAATGAATCTAACAACGTTTTGCAACTTAACGCACAACATTTAGAGGTCTAGGCTAGAGACGTATTCCGGCATCGTAAAGCCTGGTAACTGTGGTTCTCACTGATGGTTAGGTGATTCCTCCACTTTGAGACGATAAGTGCCAGTACGGACTTGTGCTCCCACGTACCGTCGAGTATATTTTGGGAGACCCCTATAGGCTTAAATCCTTTATCCATAGGAAGCCATGTCTGCCGCCCTATCGATCGCAATGCATTGAACACAGCATTCGGGAAGATTGACTGTCGTACCGTAAAAAGTATTCTGCAGTTTTGCGATTGGTTTGGTACTCCCTCTACCTAGACTTCTAGAGCAGTCCCTTTCGTTCCTTTTCAGACTCCTTAACGAAAAAGGTCCATCTGAGCACTTGTCACTTCAGGCTCATTAAAAATCGAAGGAGACTAGAGTCATCTTTTGTTTTTTCTCGACTCTTAAAAACTGAAAAAACAAGTTGTGTCAAAGCATCTAAAATTCATTTAATTCGGAAACATACTTCCCCTTTATTTTGGTTGATCGAGTAATCCGCAATCGTGGAAGAAAGTCAATTGAAACCCCATCGTTCGCGGAGGCTTACGAGTCAACCGTCTTTATCTCCGGAATCGAAGCCAGTACGGACAAAGCGAACTCGTTTAACCGGTTCCAAATCTCCTATTAAAGTTAGAACAAGTGTTCCAACAACATCAGAGACTCTGGCTACTCCAAACATTTCTGGAATCCCTGCCTCTACAGAAGAAGTTTAGCAGCCATAGAAGCACAGTGATACTAATCCTAGTCTGAGAGTAAACACTTGTGTTACCGAACCAGTTCCATCTACAACCGGTTCGGAGAGTCTTGCTCTTCAAACATCTGTCGCTGCCGATTTCACACCTTCTTCGGCACCAGAAATATTCTACGGACCTGACGGTCTTCCCCTTCCACCTGGTCTGATTGCCATAGAAGAAATTGTAGAAGATCCTCAAACAAGTACTCCAACGCAATTTGGAGTCGGGGTCACTCTATATCCTTCTTCATCAGAAGTTAGTCTACCACTAGCGGAAGCTCCTGTAGAATCGCTAGGTAATCTTTTGGATAGACTACAAATGTCTGAACAACCGTCAACATCTAGGACTGTGTCATCTGACACAGCGACGGCAGAACTCCCTGCTATCACTCCGACAATGTTCGCCGGTATACCATCTGTCCCAACTAGCTCTCAACCGCTAGAAGGAGTCCACTCAGGGGCTATTTCGACAGTATGGTCTGTTCCTGTTTGTTCATCCGGAATAATATCCGGAAACTCTTATGTTGAGTCTTAACAAGTTGATCCATTTGGAGGTCAATTTGGGCAGTCCGGCCCCCAAGGGAAAACAATTCCCTTGAGTTCTGGATTACCACCGTATGGGGGGCAGTATACCCTTTCATTATCCCCTCCGGGAGGATATCCATACGGGAGTTCACAACCACATTCTAGTTATACTGGAATTACGTCAAGCGGTTGGGTACCTATACTACCTCAACAACCAAGAGTTGTATACTCGATGCAACAATGCTTACCTATGTCAAATATCCCAACCACGCCAGCTATTGTGACGGTGTCGCAAGTCCAAGCGATGCCTGTTGTATTCCAACCTCAGGTTTCTCAGGTTGTAATGCAACAGCCCCTTGACCCTACGACTCAACCACAATCGCCGACTAGTGGAATGACACAGGTTCAGACGAGTACAATTACCCCTCATCTTGGTCAAACTGTTAGTATCGGTCAATAGCACATGGCTTCACAACCATGGCTAGTACAATACCAACAACCGCAATTCCAGCAAGTATACCAAGGTTCTCAGCAACAAATCTTTGCTAATAGTGGACAGCCATACATTCAAAACGGTCAAAATCAACCATTTTACAATGGTCATGCCCACCAACCTTACCAAACATACCAGCATCAAATGCATTATGCCGGTATGCAAAGACCAACTGCTCAGGCAATCCCATCTTATCCTGGGTATGCTTCACCTAACCTGAATCAACAGTTACCCTTTGTGGCAACTTCAGAGTTACCTGATTTAAATCGGTTAACAAACGATCCAATCGCTTACACCCCTTGGTGGCCAGCGATTCCGCATAAACTTCCATCAGATATTCCTAAATTTAATGGAAATCCGGGTGAAGATCCATTGAATCACGTGATGACCTTTCATCTATGGTGTTCGTCGAACACCCTAAATGATGATTCGATAAGACTTCACCTCTTTCAGAGGACATTAACGGGTCCAGCGGCAAAATGGTACATCGAATTGCCTAGAGCGTCGTTCGACAACTTCAATACCTTAGCCACAACCTTTTTAACCCATTTTCAGTTACCAATAAGGTACGAAACGGGAACAAAACTTCTTACCAACTTCAAGCAGACAACGGCCACTCACATATCTGATCATATACATGAGTGGCGACGTCGTCGTAGGATGGTAAAAACGTATGTCCCCGATCAGCTCTTAGCTGAATGGTTTATCAAGTAATTACTGCCTTCCATCACGGAAGATGTGGCAAGGGGGGGAGTCGTAACAGAAGAGCAAGTTATCGCTCGTGCACAATATCTGGACTTGATTTACACTCAGTCTGGCACGCTCTACGATAAAATACCTGACGCCCCTAGACCGGAATTCTCAATTGCTCCTCCTCCTAAATCGAACAATAACTCTCATGCCAGTGATGGCGTGATTGGCACAACAGACACGAAATCGACAAAGGCTACATCCAAAAAGGCCCGTAAGATTTAAAGTCAAAATGCAAAAGATGAACTTCTTGCTTCGGAAGTAAATGCCGCATCGACGGATAAAGGCAAAGAAACCAAACAACCAGGGAGCAAGAAGAAAGGCAAAGGGAAGAAGAAGAAACAGGAGGAATCATCACCTGAAAAATCTTCTTCAAACCCTCCTGGAGATAGGAAACCAAAAAATCCATGCTTGATATGCGATGAGGATCATTGGACCGCAAGTTGTCCACACAGAGCTGAGGTTAAAAAATTCTTCAAGAACTCGAAAACCTCCGCAGTGTTAACTGATCCATTTCCAAATCCAGGAACAAATCTGGTTGAAAGTGAGGATGCTTCCCGGTGTCAAGTGTTGATGTTGTCGGTTTCAAAACAACAAAATGGTGCTTTGATATCAACGAGGAACAAAGATTATGGGAATCCACAGCTGTTGAACAACAAGGATAAAGATCAACCTAGTAGTTCGACAACAACTTCGACAGAAGTTGCGCCACCCATCATTCCTGAATTGACAATAAAACCACCAAAGGGAGTAGTACACAAGTCGACGTTTAATCCCCGCGCTAGAGCGGCACAACATTATAATATAGTGGAAGATTTGGCACAATCGCCATCCGCTATGTTGACTCTTGAAGTACTACAGAATTGCCCTCCCAAAGGCAGGCTTTATTATCAGCCATTGGTGGGATAGACCCAAAGGATTCCAATCTTGTATCCTTCGACCATAAAGGATACGATCCTTAATTACCAGCTCAACTAGCTTTCCTTGTTCAAGTGAAAGCCCTCAACAAAACTGTTCATCGAACAATTATTGATGAGGGAGCATCTACATGCATTATATCGATGACTTGCTGGAAAACTTTAGGATCCCCAACCTTGTCGCGATCTTCGACGACATTAAAAGCATTCCACGGAAGAACATATACCCCATATGGTATCCTAAGTAACTTGAAAGTTGAACTAGGAGGGAAAACGGTAGAAATAGATGTTGAAGTCATCGATGGGAATCTTGATTACAACATCCTACTAGGAAGACCATGGATATATGCCATGGTAGCTGTTGTGTCGACCTATTTTAGGAAAATTTCATTTCCCTTTCAAGGAGGGATTACAATCGTCGATCAACAAAACTTCCTCCCCAACGGTTCTCAAGTTATAGGAAGCATTCCCATGATCCATGGAAGCCCTCATTCGCTTCAAAATAACGGAGTAGGCCTATTAAAAGATCCTATACTAATGGGAACTTTCACCCTTCCACCTCCAATCAACCTGGCGGAAGTAGCGTCGATAGGAACCTGCAACATGATATCTTCTAAAAAGATCTCAGAAAACGATATCGACATGGATCATGCAATGGTTTTGCCCCCAAGTCCAACCGAAATATTGTAGCAATCAATGTTTCTAGCTTGGGAGGCAAACCCAAATCAACGCTCATCAAGCGTTTGGATAGATAGGTCTAAAGAATATGGTACCCCTTCAGATCCTTGGTCGCAAGTGCATGTCACCGACAAAGGAATTGTCCAATCAATGGTAATTGAAGGGGCACCATGGAATGATTCCCACCATCGTTCCCTTCTCCCAGATTGTGGAGAAGATACTCAAGATGACCTTTATCATCCTTCAGTCTTTGATTTCCTATCAAATACTGTAAACACGGTGGATTCCGAGCGAAACTTGTCCAACATTGAAAAGACTATAGCCATAAATATCTCGACCAAAACAGATGTTGTAGAGAATATTTATGTTGGCAAATGTTGTTCTCCTTCAGAACTGGAAATATATAACGCTCTTTTTCGCGAATTCAGAGATGTTTTTGCCTGGTCATACAGTGAAATGCCAAGCATTGACTCGAGTATCGTTGAACACGAAATTAAGATGTATCCAGATGTCAAACTAGTACGACAACGGCTAAGGCAGGTGCACCCCAAGAAAGCCACTGCCATTAAGGCAGAAGTTGAAAAACTTCTCCATGTTGGTTTCATCTACCCGGTTCCTCTAACCGATTGGGTATCGAATATTGTCCCTGTTATGAAAAAACGAGGAACAATTAGAGTGTGCGTCGATTATAGGGATGTAAATCAAGCTTGTCCAAAAGACAACTACCCTACACCCTTCATTGACCAGATAATTGATGAATGCGCCGGAGGTGAAATCTTTTCATTCATGGATGGATTCTCCGGGTATAATCGAATAAATATCCGCCCACAGGACCAGTCAAAGACTGCATTTATTTGTCCGTGGGGCACATTCGCATATCGAAAATTACCCTTTGGGTTAAAGAACGCAAGGGCAACGTTTTATAGGGCAATGTATTATGCCTTCCATGACATCAAAAACATCGTTCAACCGTACCTCGACGACCTTCCGGCTCATTCGCGAAAGCGGACTGATCAACCGCAACATTTAAGAGCGATATTACAACGTTGCCGACACTGCAAGATATGACTCAATCCACACAAATGTGTATTTTGCGTCAGTTCTGGTCGTTTACTTGGCTTTGTAGTCTCCAAGGACGGGATTCGTCTCGACCCATGTAAGGTCCAGGCAATCATAAATTTGCCTCCACCTTCGAATTTGCTTCAGATTCAGAAACTCCAAGGGAAAGCAAACTTTCTGAGGAGGTTCATTCCAAATTACGCCGAACTTGCTAAAGGTTATACACGTCTTTTGAAAAAGGAAGTACCCTTTGTCTGGGATCAGGTTGCGCAAGCTTCCTTTGATGCTTTAAAAGAATCCCTAATGAAAGCATCATTAATGTACGCTCCTGATTATCAAAAAGATTTTAACCTGTATCTGGCTGCAGCAGATACGACCATCGCAATGGTTTTAGTTCAAGAAGTCGATGGAATTGAACATCCTATATATTATTTAAGTAAAAACTTAAATGATACAGAGAGCAAATATTCTTATGTTGAAAAGATAACACTTGCAGCTGTTCAAGCGATACAGAGATTTCGACACTATGTCCTCTTTCAGAAAACTACCATTCTGTCAGATTGCAACCCCATGACTTATATATTGTCGCGATAGTTGCTGGGGGGTAAATATTCAAAATGGATAGCAATCCTACAAGAGTTTGAGCTGGAATTTGTAAAATCCAAGTCGAAGAAAGCTCTAGTTTTCGCAGAATTATTGTGCGATCTCCCATCGTCGTCGAACGATGAAACATCCGAAGAAACAATCGTGGACGAAAATTTGTTTCTGATATCTACAAGCAATGAGTGGTATGGGGATATAATCATTTATCTCCAAACCCAAAAATATAGGCCAAACACCTCCCACTCCGAACAAAAACGTATTTGATACCAAGCAAAAGACTACATGATCGTCGGTGATACACTTTACCGTCGTGGTATCGATACAGTTCTGAGAAGGTGCCTCACCCATGAGGAGGCTGAAAAAGTCTTGAATGATTGCCATTCAGGCGCGTGTGGGGGGAATCAATCTGGATATGCTACAGCGCAAAAAATATTACGAGCAGGATACTTCTGGCCAACAATGTTCAAAGATTGCATAACCGCAGTCAGAAGATGCCATGCTTGTCAAATTTTCGATAGCAAAACCAAAAGACCACCCACACCTCTGCAACCAATAGTTGCTGTTGGGCGATTCGCCAAATAGGGCATCGATTTCATGAAATGTAACCCCACGTCGACCGGGGGGCATGGGTATATCATAGTCGCAGTTGACTATTTTACCAAATGGGCCGAGGCGATGCCTACATTAGATAATACTGGCGAAACAGCTGCCCTCTTCTTTTTCAATCATGTAGTCGCCAGATTCGGTGTGCCGCAGGCTATAGTCACAGATCATGGATCGCATTTTCGCAATCACATGATGGTCGAATTAGCTGCCAAACTAGGGCTGTCTCACGACAGCTCTACTCCATACTATCCGCAAGCCAACGGGCAAGTTGAATCGAATGAAGCTTGGGGGGCATGCACCTCGATTTATGTTATTATGCTGGGGGCATGCAAACCCGCCACGAGCAGTGTTACTGCAGGGTTCAAGCTTGTTAAAAAAATAAACCCGCATCGAGCAGTTTTAGCACATAGTTCAAGCTCGTTAAAAAATAAACATAAGACATGAGCAAATGTTTCCACCCGCATTTAAGCTCATTAAAAAATGAACTATTCCCCGGTAAATAACCATCGTGAATGTAGTACTTCAGCCATTAAAGCCTTGGTCGTGTTTGCACCGTCACCTCCACTTTTTCATTGGCCGATCATTCACCTCCATTTGATTGTTTACCCATTTTGAGGAACAGCTGCGAAGAGTGATTTCACTAGCCATCCTTGTGACACTGCCGTGATTGGAAAATTCCAAACCTTACCCGGAATCAGCTGCTACCCGTTTTATCACTCGTTCCTCAAAAGACGAGTCTCCTTTAAGCTCTTTTCAACTGACTCGTAAAATATGAAAAGATTGTCGAGCCATTGGCCTCTCCAGCTCGTTAAAGGGACAGGAAGTGTTATTCCTCCTCTAGATTTTAATCTTTTTGGACCTAAGGGATTATTACACAAAAAGATCGAGCGCTTGTTTTGTTCGGCTCGTTAAAAGTATCGAAAATTCATCCCTTCTGTATTGTTTTATACTTTTTCGGACTTAAGGGATTAGATGACGAAAAAGGAATTTTGGAGTTACCTTTACATTCCTTTTCAGACTCTCTAAAATTGAAAAGGACCGAGTTATCTTTGTCGTTAAACTTGTTAAAAAAGATTAATAGCGACAAACTTGTCTTTAGACGAGAACGAGTTTCACTATCGCTAGGCTCGTTAAAACATAGCGATGGGTTTGCCTGAAGGGAAAATTATAGAACAAGCATATGTTATCCTCCTCAAGCTTGACAAAAATAAAGAGGTACTGGTCAGCAATGACTGGGGAAAATTGGGAAGAAAACTCAAAGAAACTTTATTGGTAGCAAGTCGCTCTTGAACATGACACTTCCACTCCGTGTCCGAGTCGGGTTGGGTTGTTTCATTCACCGGTCACATCACCATGGTCACGCCATACCATCCACATTTGGGGTTAATGCTACCAATCCATCACATCAGTGTCACTGATTTGTTCAAAAGAAGTCATTCAGAGAATTCACCCGTGTCTCACCCACTACCATACATTATACTCCATTCTTTCGTGACCGCCACCCTGAACCTTATATCACCAGATCGTTTTCACCTCCATTTGCTCCGTTCCGTGTCACTGATGTGGGATTCATTAAGGCCCTTCTGTGACGGATCACTTCTTGTCAACATCAGCTCATTATCCAAGAATTTGATCTAGGAACACCCCATTCAGTACTTTGAAGCTTGCATGCCTCAATGGCAAGTTTCTCACTTTCGGCGACAAGTTTACATCAATGGCCTTCGACCGAAAGATTTTGCGTGGTGTTCGACGCCAAGTCCTTTATTCACACCACGTGAATTGTACTGCAGTACCTTGAGGGTCATTATCATTATTGGTCATTCCTCTCACGCTTGTTAACAGTTTACATCATTGACTAGTAATCAAGCAATGTCTTTCCATGTTCGACTTCAGAACATTTCTCACATGGATCGACTTGTACTTCGAGTGAAGATCGGACGAGATTGAAGACCCCGGTTCTAGTTTCATCCATCCGGGCTGCGATA
Organism: Pinus tabuliformis; assembly: GCA_031772625.1. Classification (NCBI taxonomy): domain Eukaryota; kingdom Viridiplantae; phylum Streptophyta; class Pinopsida; order Pinales; family Pinaceae; genus Pinus; species Pinus tabuliformis. The sequence goes on along the minus strand of CM062804.1, from coordinate 80,146,877 downwards.
TATATGCAGGGAAAATAAAGACATTAAATGTACATCATTGCTGCACAGATAATCATCCTATCAAAAGGATGATGGCTCTATCAGAATCATCAGTCTACACTCAGACGATTGTCTGTCCTATGTACATGAAAATAAATTTATAAAGCTGAGCATGGGAATGCCCGACTCAGCTAGATCATGAAAATATTATGAAGATAATGTATTGTATTGTATCTTATTACAGGTCTCCTCCCAGCATTGAAAGAACTTCGGATCCTCATAATAAAGCATTTCACCCGACACCAAAAGGTTAACGGCCTCATACTTTAGGGGGAAACTGTTATAGACATTTTTGTGCCCTGCAACCGCAAGCATGAAATGCCCATAAACCAAGGGCTCCTAAGTCCCTAAAAGTGTTGTTCTAACCCCTAAAAGAACAAGGTCAACAGATTACAGCTTCTCCCAGAAGTTCTCCACCAGAAATTGCTCAGAATTGGTCAAAACAGGATCATTGCAGCTGCTCCATTGGCTAAGTGCGTTGCATCTCACCTAAATACACTGTGAGGGTGCGTTGCATTTCAAAAGTCCCTTCTGTGGGGTGCGATGGGCGAGAAATGACAAATGGCAGTGTCATTCCGCGAGGTGGAGAGGCAATGGAAGCTTCCAGAATCTTCCCCTGTGACACTTGCCTCACTGAATTCGACCAAGGATGAGTAAGAGGCCCTCAGTCTCCAAGTGGAAGCAAGAACTGACAGAGAGAAGACACTAATCAAATCACAAGCTGACTCATCCCCCTTACAGATATCTATATATGGATCCCTCATCCCAGAGATCCAGAGGCTAGAATTTTGCATATTGTAAAGAATTGCTGTTGGTTTCTAGAGACAAACGTTAGATTTTTGGGTGATCTATGCCTTGTTTGAGGTGAAGAGGGGCTTCTTTGCTCGGAGGTTGATGCTGGGTCAGAACAACTGGTTGTAACTCCTCCTGGATCTTTTCTTGTTTATCAATAAAAGCTATTTGAGTTTTCCTCCATGCTTTTGTATCATTGATGCTTGTTACATTTGTATGGTCAATTTAAATCTGATCCTAAGTTGTTTATGAATATAGATCCATGTCTTTGTATAGTGCTATGCTTTTGTGATCTTACAGGTACTTTGTGAAGCTGGGTGTGCAAGGGAACAGGTAGCTGAGGACTATCAAAGAAGAGAGGGATCGAATCGAAGGATTAGTGCAAGACAAAGGCTGGTCTTTCTGTTCCTCTCTATCTATAATTCATAAAGGAAAAACAAAAGTAGTTTTTCTCTGTTTGTTTCTAAGGCAGCTGTCACACCTTAGTGGGATAGAGCAGTTCTATATAGACACTTTTCCAAGACCCCATACTCCAACTTCCAAGAACATAACCAGTACTACAATGCACTTGAAGTACTTAAACATTTCTCTTTCTCCATACACATATAGAGCAAAGAATAAATAAAGCTACAGTTTTGTTTTAATGGCTGCTGCAGAAAGCACATGGAGGCTAGAAGACCCCCGCAAGGTCATCTCCACCGTCATACTCCTCCATAAACTAAATCAACACTCTGTTTGACCAGAGCACCCATAGGCTTCACTTTGCAAAAAGCTTATCCAGAAGTGCTCCTTTGCTCTTGAAACCTATTCCAATGAGTTCAAAATGCCCAAAAATGGCAATCTAGCCTCTTTTTGCAACCCATTTGGTCGAAAATTGCCTTAGTTATGACTTCTGCCAGTCTCTCAACAATTTTCTCCTCCAAATCTGGCTTACTGCCAGTTAAATTCAATATCCACAGTTAAAACTTGCAGTTCCGCCGAAATCAGTGGTTCCGCCATCATTCCCACCTATCTCGCAGTTAAGGGCTGAGTGGTCACATGCAGATTGGTGGTTCGGTGGTTAAGGGTACAATTCTGCAGCCCTGTCGGATATCGCAATTGCAATCGATTATCGACAAAGAGATAGATGTCAACACTCCTTCAAAAACTGTGATCGTCGATTTAGTGGACCTGACGAGTTATAAATTACAACTCTGAAAACATATCACGTCTGGGACTTGTCGCAATCAGAACTCATTGCATTTCGCTATTGGAGATTACTATCAGAACCATATCGCAAATTGCAATAATTTTCTGCGATTGCGATATGCGATAAAGAGCATCACAACCGAGCTTCGCTTACGGCCGATTCTAATCATTATGCGATATGCGATCGCAATCGCATCGCATCACAACCTGCTCTGCGTCAGGGGCCGATTCTTAAGTACTTTTCCACCTCCGATATGTGATTTGTAGGGGCCAATGGCAACCTGCCACTTGGTGCCTCCTGATTCGTTGGGACCTTTGCCATGTCATCCAGTGAACCCTAAACTTTGACTTGCTCTAACATCTGTATACAAGCTCGGATTTGAGTGCCATTCACACCGTTGGATTCAGAATGATGAGCTCTTTGATCTAAAGCTAAGCTTATTAGGATTTTGACACTTTGACTTTTAGGCAAATTTTGAGCTCGTGCTCACTCTTCCCCACTGGCAAAAAAATAAAAATAATATATATATATATATATATATATATATATATATATATATATATAATAAAATAAAATAAAATTAATTAATTAATTAAAATAAATAAATAAATAAATTGGTCTCCAAAAGTTTAAATAATCTACCACTGTTTTGTACTTTGTCTGCACCACAAGTGTCCTATAGGTTATCCTTCCTTCTCCTTCAACTTTGTTCTTCGGAGCCATAAGCGATGACCAACACCTATCCATGTCACTATGGCCATCCATAACAACAACCTTCCCCAGAAGAATTCCAAGAAGATGAGCACCTTGGAATTGCTTACCTGCAAAATAGTTATCAAGGATAAGATCCTAAAAGACTTTTCCAAATGAACCCAAACAAGCTTCACATAGTGACTACTTGTATAACTTGAGTGCTACACACATTTGGAACATACTAAATGTGCTGCAACTACTCATACAATAGTTTTAAAATGCCTTTTTTTTTACAAAATGGAATAAACTTAACTCCCAAATTTTCCATTCAAATTGACTATCAACAAGCCAAACTAGCATTGTAATTGCTTAAAGAAAACATTGTTTCCTATAAGTGATTTATTTATGAACATCACTTTTACAAATTACCCAACTATGGGAATATGCAACTAGTGCAAACATAATTTTACAAACTTCAGTTGGACAAGTAGTCCACCCATTTCTTACCCAACTAGGTAAATGAACCCTCCATTTGAACTTTCTCTTCTTTTGAAGCTATTCAGGGATGGTCGCATCTTGCGCCACTTTTTCTTTTGTCGCTTCCTCTTCTGGTGCTTGCATGATTTGCTTGCCCTTACTAGGATGAAGTTGTGGAAACAATTTCCAAAACTTCTCGACCCAATGCCCATTGATATTGTAGTGAGTACATAAGTTCATTTGAGCTCCTCTCAGATCACTTGCCTTTATCCTTGGATGATATTTTCTCCTTTCGATCTCAATTCCAGTAGACATAAATATCTTCCTGATGATTACTTTCCTCTTATCGCACTTATCTACACAATGGTTAGATGAAAGGCAAAAGGTGCATGGAAACATTTTCCTCAACATGTTATTCAAATCTGCACGTTGTTTTCCATCATGAACAACATTTGAATTAATAGAACGGTTATACCTCTATTGTTGTCCTTTGGCTTACGCTACCTGTGTGAGGAACTTGTGTGGTAAGAAGAACTCGAATTTCCTTCTTCTTCAGCTTTTACATCTCTCTTTAAAACATCAAATAGTGACAAACTTGTCCATCTAGACAAGATCGAGTTTCACCTTCGCTAGACTCGTTAAAACATCAAATAGCGATGGATTCGCCCGAAGGGTGAAATTATACAACAAGCATATGTTATACTGCTCAAGTTTGATAAAAATAAAGAGGTACTGGTCAGCAATGACTGGGGAAAATGGGAAAAAGGAGAAAACCACTTTATGGTAGCAGGCTGCTCTTGAACACGACACTTTCACTTTTTCTCCGTGACTATTCGGGTTGGGTTATCTCCTTGACGGTTATCATACTCATGTTCTATCACACAATCCATCACTTTTGGTTTTGGGTCAATGCTGCCAGTTCATTCAAACTATTTGGGTTGGGTTATCTGCTTGATGGTTATCATACCTATGCTCTATCATACCATCCATTACTTTGGTTCTGGGTCAATGCTGCCAATTCATTCAGTGTCGCCGATATGTTCAAAGGAAGTGATCCTTTACAATACCATAAACTTGATTTTCATGACCCCCATTCCTGAATCTTGTGTCATCAATCAAATTCCATCTCTAAAATTACCACACTCATTTCGTGTCGTCGATGTGGGATACATGAGTACTAAATCATATGTACAATGGCTTTACATTGATGGTCATTCCGATCATGGGTCTATATCTGTAGATGATTGTTTATGTACATGCAATGAAAGTTTATAAGCTAAGCATGGGTATGCCTTCCCTTAGCAATTCATGAAAAATCAAATATCATGATATATGTATTGTAATTGATGCAGGTCACCTTCCACTTAGATACCTCCTCATCACGTCGTAAAGCATTTCATTCGGCATTGGCATTTGTCCGACTCCAGGCACAACTTTTAAACACTCTAAACTAACAAACTATTTTTCAATGCTTAAACTATTACTTATCACATCATAGTTTTTTTTATAGTTGATTTGGTATCCCATGTGTAGAAATATTTTATCATTATAAATTTTGTGATTTCTCGATGAGAACTTACCACCCAAAAATAATCTTTATAGAATTTTCATATACCTTCTAACCTTTCAAAATCTTTCTTCTTCTTCTTCTTTTAACACCATAATTTCATTTCATTAATAAAGCAAAATTACATATAGATCAATCTGAGATTCTCAAAGAGTCTAGTAGTAACACATCAACAAATAGGGAGATTGAGCATATAGGTAGCTCCCCAAGGTAACAAGAAACATAAAATACAGAAACTATCGAAACAACACATAAGTGTACAACGAACTACCCTTGTTCAAAGTGACATAAAAACCATATTTCCCCACAACCCATACACGAGAGAGGAACGGATCAACAATGCACAGATAACAACAAATACTTGTAATATTGTTGGTGAAGCACACACTAAAATATCTTTGCATCATAATTGCTAGTACAAACCCTAGCCGCTATAATCTCTAGAATTGCATGACCACCAACATCTTCTTAATATCCAAAAATGCAAATACCACAACGACCACGAAAGATATTGAACCAAATGGCCACATTGACATAGGAAAATTCAAGAATAACATTGGCATAATAGTGCAAGTAAAAATTCACGAGTTGTTACAGATCCATTTGGGCACATCAAATCCCAACATCCAAATCAGTGTTTTAGGGCTCATCAAACCCTAATTTTAGTTGCTTCATGCCCTAAACAAGTCACCCCTTTGAATGCCTCCTTCCCAGACAGTTTCATGACTTGAAGACATCCAGAAATAGCCTCTAGAGGGACCAGTGCAGGTAAGCCCTTATGAAGGTGTGCTGTAGAGCAGTTAAGTCCATTGCCAGGGTGCTCTGCAGAGAACTTGGGCTTCCTTTCACCTACGTTGGGCAAGAATGAGTGAAATTCACATAGGGTTTGGGGAATATTCTTATCTTTTGGAGTCATCTAGAAGTTTCCCTCACTTATCAACTCCTATGAGCTCGAAAATGGATGAGGAATGAGTTAAGGTGCATCCTATCCTCTCATCCCTTCCTCCATGGAACTAATTCTAAGTATGGAAGGCCATTCAATGCCACCATTAATGACAAAACCTCCTTCATCTTCCTATAAATTGACCACTCATGTAAGTGATCAGGGCCTGGATTATGTTGAAATGTAAGGAGATAATGCTGCTATGAGATTTGGCTTTGAAGCAAGTATTGTAATGCTACAAGTTTGTCATGCTTTTGATGTGATGTGGATGGGATCCAAGCTAGAGTAATGGCTTTGAATCAGACACCAATGGTTGTAATTCCTTCTTCTATCTAATAAAGTGTTTGAACATTTTTCCCATATGTTTGTATTGTTTCATAATGCTTATGTGTGTGAATTGTATCTGATTCCTTTCACTTATATTCAATAGATCGTATGCTTTGATCAGTTTTTGTCTTCTATTGTGTTTACAGGGTACTTCTCAAGTGGATTAAGTACGAGAAGGAGCGACGGAATCGATACAAGGGAGACGAGAGGAAAGCGGAACTACAGGTAGGCCTTCTACCTTCTCATGTTATCTATTGCTTATATGAAAAGTTTAAAACACTTTAAACTGTTGTTCTAGATACAACTACTTATCTAGGGAATTAGTATTGTTGGACAGCTAATCCTCTAAGGGTTGGTGTGGAAGCTGAACAGCCAAAAGGAGTCCAAGAGGCTACTTGGAATATGAATCCAAGGGTCACACTATGTACTATAAATGTATATCATTTGTTAATAATAAATGTACTCTCTTGTTTATTATTCATATTCTATTGCTGCAATGTGTGTGTTTAACATGGTATCAGAGCTGGCAATTGCTGGTCCTGCTCCATTTTGAGCCATTATTTTCTTGCGAATACTGACATATCATTTAGGTTTCCTTGAGCGCTTGTGAGTCATGTGCTCTATATATTCTGCCATGCAAAAATGCTTCTATTCTCTGTAGTATCGGTTCGTCGAATCGCTGCTCCTCTCTGCCATATAATAATAGGCCTGACAGTTTTGTTACATGTGTTTTCAGCTCTGCTCCGGTGGCGCGATTGTCCATACCACCGTTGCCTCGAGGTTATTTAATACCACTCTACCCTCGAATGTCATGCTCTGCAGCTCCAATACAATGTAATACCTGATACCACCATACATTATACCACCTTTGACACCGCTTCCACAGAATCATAGAAAGCCGACTTGTCCAAGCCGATTGTGAGTGGCATTAAAACCGGCCGTTTTTTACTTCAATCCCGAGACTTTACCCTTTTCTAGGGCATTATAAGGGCTATTCATGGCATTTGCGCCAGTGGCTGGTTCTGTCAGAGATTCTGACGAGCTTTGAGTGTTTGATGCAGAAATGGCACCCGTTTCTAAAGAAATATTATGATCAACATTGTAAAGTCCTCTAATTCCCGCACCTTTAGCTGCTTCTTTTGCCAGTAGGTGTTGAATTTGCTGATTATCGTTGTCCTTCCTACATTTTCCAAGCAATTTTCTCTTCAGCCGCGTGTTCCAGTAGTTCTTTATATCGTTCTTTGTTCGCCCTGGCAACTGGGCTGCAATGATAGACCATCTGCTTCCAATGCTGGTATAGAGGGTGAAAATGATGTCGTCTTCTTCTTCGAAGAAGTCACCATGCTTAATATCAGGCCTCAAATAATTTAGCCATCTCAGCCTGCAAATCTTGCAACTCTTGCCACACCTTTTTAAACCTCTAATACTGCTGGTATAACATTGCTCATATACATTGTTTCATTGTTTCATATACATTGTTCCATATACGCTATTCTGATATAAATTGATCCATATACGCTATTCATTGGGTGTCGACTCCTGGTCAATCGTTGGCCGGACTCCTATCATACTCCCATATTTTTTAACTCAACTGTCACCACTAATAGTCTTAATTCCGAAGGGAAGTGCGCAATTGGGAGAGGGATCTTTGTAGGTGAGAAGCGTTATCATGTAGAGGAAAAAGAGCATCGAATACCACACTTCGAATACCTAGCTTGTGTATGCAAATTTCGAGCTACTGTTAATGAAAGTTGTGTTTGATGTGGTGTAAAGAGATTGAGTTCTAGAATAGATGTGACCAAGTCTTCTCACAAAGGATTGGTTCCTTGTTCTTGTGCTACACATGAGCGCTGAAGAAGCATTAGATAGAAGGGTCTAGGCATTTATTGATTCACTTGTGGATGTCTGGTGGTTGCTCTATTTAATTTTATATGCTGGTCATAAGTGAACTGTTATGCATATGTAGTGGATTGTGAATACATTATAATCATTGTTTTTTGTTGGTTGGGGGATAAGTCTCTGAGTTGAAGTCCTGGTATGTACATTGAATAGAGTTATTGCACACTAGTTATTTGGTGCACATTTACGGAGGATATTGTAGTGACATTGAATTGTGAGTGATTGTTGCTTCTTCCTCATTGGTTAATAGTTGTGATCAGTTTCTTTAAAGTGTAAGTTTCATAATGAAGAAAATGACCAAACTTGATAATGCATTAGAGTTGTTAAATACTCTGATACATTCCACTGTTGATGAGATGGTTAAGATCAACAAAACCTCTCTATCCAATATTAAAATATGTCTACAAAATGCACAAGAGAATATTAAGTTTTTGCAGTTGGAGACAAAGCTACAAGAAGAAGAGTTACAACAATATAAGCATCATGACACCCATCAGCAGCAAATCAATAATGTTGATCTAGTACCAAATGAAGCAGCAGTTGTACATGTAGATGCAAGAATTCAGTCTGCACTTGCCAAGCCCATCGTCAAACCTTGGGAAGAGCTTGTCCACAAAAACTACATAACTGGTCTTGGATATGACAAGGACGTGCCCTTTCATATTCCAGACTACTCCAAACCAATCCAATTTCAAAGTGCTAGATTTCTTCAGGACAGTTCATCTTCACCTGCTCCTCATGATAGTGCACCTCCAGCTGTTCCAGATTCTGCCCCTCTTCCATAGCGACAACAACAACAACAGATTGTGAAATGCCAACACTGTGACCGAGTTGGCCATCTGAAAGATCACTGTTTGATCTTCATCCATGTAAGCACTGTCATAAAACCAGTCATTCTTCAAACGGATGCTTCAGAAATAAACCTCCTGCAAGAACAAAGATTCATCTTGGATGGATCGCGTCTTGGCAATGGGCATCAACAGCCAAGAAGATATTCCAGTCACATGTCAGAACTTGTTCTAGAGTATTGAATAGTCTTGCAGTTGAGTTTTCTCCATCATCTCACCTTATATCTGACAGGGGGGGGGGGGATGATGGTCATCTACAAGCTTCAAAGCCACATCAAGCGAGCTTGAGCCACAACTTGCCATACCAGATTCAGAGTTTTAGCCAGAGACAAAGATGCCCCTAAGCATGCCTTCAGTTTGTGACACCTCTTCAAAGAATTGGGGACACTTCCTCTAGGAGAAGACTTCAGCTTCTTGCCAATTTTGGAAGAGTTCCAGGAATTGCATTAAGCATTCCAAAGTTGGTGGTAATCCTTAAACCATCACAGGCTGAGACCTCCCATTTCATGTTGAGATTCTCCCTTTTATGCGGGGTGAGACCTCCCTTTCATGGTTGAAGGTTTCCCTCTTCAAAACATCAAGAGCACTTCCTCTAGCAGAAGACCTAAGCTTCATGCCAGACTTGGAAGAGTTCTGAGAACTGCACTAAGCGTTCCAGTGTTGGTGGTCATCCTTAAACCACTGCCCTTTATACCAACATTTTAGAGAGCACATTCAGCCTAGTGCTGCCATGCATTTTTGCACATTTTGTATTACAACTCTCTTCTTGGACTCATACATAACCCTTCAGATTAAGGGGGGGAATGTTGGACACCTAATCCTCTAAGGGTTGGTGTGGAAGCTGAACAGCCAAAAGGAGTCCAAGAGACCACTTGGAATATGAATCCAAGGGTCACACCATGTACTATAAATGTATATCATTTGTTAATAATAAATGTACTCTCCTATTTATCATTCATATTTAGTTGCTGCCATGTGTGTGTCTAACAAGTATTTATCAATAGATACTAAATTCTCCAAAACAAATTGGCGACTCCACTAGGGAAAGATAACATTTCCTATTAGCTTATCCACCTCCTAAGACATCCTCGAAGACCCTACTTGTGTTCATTGATTGTATTTCAGCCCTTTTGCATTGAATTTTGGTCAAAAATTGAGGTTAGATGACTCTTGAGTGGCCTCTCAGAAATAAGTGCAGGCTTGGTCAGGGGCAGTGCTCTGCAGAGCGCCCTTAAGTGAGAGACAGTGCTCTGCAGTGTAGTTAGGCCCTCTTTGACTTGCGCTGATACACCTTAGGTAAAATTCCCACCTTTGGATTGAGATTTTTACCAAATTTCCTCTTTTTGTTTGCTTGCTGATTGATCAATGAATGTTATGTCTCGGAGAACAAGTTTTTATCTCCTTTGCCAACCCTAATTAGATTTGATTGATAAATGTTTTCTTTATCAATATCAGTCTATAGTCAAAGTTAGAATATAGTTGATTAATCTTTGTTCGAAAGAAAGTGTCATAAAGTCTTCTTTTTCCTTCGACATGGAACTGTCGACAAAGTCTTCGTTCTTATTAAAGATTGATTGTTTGTATGTGCATTTTTCCTTTCATTCATATTCACATTAAGGAAATCGAAAAGAAAAACTTGCATCGTTCATATTGTAGTTTGTGAATGCTTGAAAGGAATATCTAGGGAAATTGCATTAGATGTGCTCTTTGCTCTTTGTCAAAAATCTGATTGCTCTATCCCTACTAGCTAAGGATTTTCATTGTTAAATTGAATGAGAATAATGCTTATCATATTAGTTTCATTTTAGGAATTGCAAACATACATCACATGGTGAACCTTCAAAGGCAAATTCTAAAGAAGATCAACTTAAAATTTATCTGAATTTACCTAATGGAGCATTGTCACCTAACAAAAAACACTTAAAGGTCTAGGTTAGAGACGTGTTTTGGCGTCGTAAAACAAAGCAGTTGTCGCTAACTTGTCTGCAATACATCCCGACTGTGATACCTCATTCCATGTACGTGAGTATATCGTAGCTCGTCCACGTACCTTTGGGTTTATAGGGCGGTGTTACAATACATAAAGTATATGGGAATGCTCTCACTGTGCGGCTTTGCATTAGACAACACTTTTACGGATTGGGCCTCCACGTACTTTCGGGTATATATGGGAGGAAAAAACTAGGTTTTTATCCATCCTTAGGTAACCGAGTCGGTCACCTTGTACATTCCGATACACCGAACACAGCATTCGGGGAGATTGCCTCCTCGTACTTCTCGGTTCGCCGAGAGGTATTCTGCAATTCACAGTTGCTTGGTAAACCTTTTGCCTAGATTATCCCTCTTTTGTTTTGTTATGTTACTTTGATTAGAATAAAATTAATTGACCGTGGATAAAATCCTCCATGCTCGCTCCTTAGTTGATCTTAGGTTGAAACATATGGTGACAAATGCGGAGTCCACCGATCAAGGAATTCCTTTTGATGGGAATCCTAGTCCTTTTCCTCCTTTCAAAAATATTGGTGCTCCATATATGGCTACATTGTCCCTTCCAGGATTTACCATTGGCTTGCCAGAATGGTTGTTTTCAACCTTCTTGGTTCAAAATGTCGTGATTTCTCTACAATCGAGTACTCCTCCAACTAGATAAAATCAACCTCCAGTTGACCCTTTGCCTTCTTCCTCGATTGTTTCTTCCTCCCCTTCTTCCTCTTCGCCTGGTGAAAGTATTGGTACTAGTAACAAGGTGGCTAAGAAAAGGAAGAAAGGGAAGAAGAAGAAGAAGAAGCAAATTCAGCAAAGGGGCAACCAAGCAACCATTTCTTTGAGTGCAACATCTGATGAGAAACCATCCATCGAGCCTCACAAAGTTAGATATCCATGCAAACTTTGTGCGGGAGACCATATTCTTTGAAATTGTCTTGATATTCCTCAGATCTTAAAAGAATGGTCTTCTCGTTCACATCATCCTGTGTCATCAACTTCTAGAGATCATGTTGGTGACACACCATCAACTAGTGGTAGTAAAGTTCATGGAAAGAAGGGTAGAGTTAAGTTTCCCTATAGGTTATGTGAAGGGAATCACCCCATTCAGCTTTGTCCCTATCTGGATGAAGCCAGAAAAGTGTTGGACAATCGTCCTAATTCACTGCAGTGACTTCCATCTGGTTATAGGAAACTCTCCCTTAATCCTTCACTAGATGATAAAGTGATTGACTCAAATCAACTTTCGGTCAAACCCACTCTCTCTAAAAGTGAATCCTATGAGTATATACCCAACCCAAATCAACAGGTTGAGGTAACAGTTGACCCGATTTCACCTTCATTAAATCATCCCTTTCCCGAAGAGAGTGAATACCACTCAGGTTCTTTTTGTTTCTTCATATTTAAATATCAAAAGATTATCGAGCGCTTGTCCTTTTTAGCTCGTTAACGAATTGGAAATGATATCTCTCTTGTATTATTTTACGCTTTTTCGGGCTTAAGAGATTAATTTACGAAAAAGAACTTGTGGAGTTTTCTTTTTGTCCCTTTTCAAACTCTCTAAACATGAAAAGGATCGAGTTATCTTTATCGTTAAACTCTTTAAAACATCAAATATCGGCAAACTTGTCCATCTAGACAAGACCGAGTTTCACCTTCACTAGACTCTCTAAAACATAAAATAGCGATGGATTCGCCTGAAGGGTGAAATCATACAACAAGCATATGTTATCCTCCTGAAGCTTGATAAAAATAAAGAGGTACTAGTCAGCAATGACTGGGGAAAATGGGAAAAAGGGGTAAACCACTTTATGGTAACAGGTTGTTCTTGAACATGACACTATCACTTCATCTCCGTGACTATTTGGGTTGGGTTATTTGCTTGACGGTTATCATACTCATGTTATATCACACCATCCATCACTTTTGGTTTTGGGTCAATGCTGCCAGTTCATTCAGACTATTTGGGTTGGGTTATCTGCTTGATGGTTATCGTACCTATGGACTATCACACCATCCATTACTTTGGTTTTGGGTCAATGCTGCCAATTCATTCAGTGTCGCTAATATGTTCAAGAGAATTCATCCTTTACAATACCATAAAACTTCATTTTCATGACCGCCATTCCTGAATCTTGTGTCGTTAGTCAAATTCCATCTCTAAAATCACTACACTCGTTTCATGTCGTTGATGTGGGATACATGAAGGCCCTCCTGCATCGAGTCGCTTCTTGTCGACATCAGCTCATTATCCAATAAGTCGATAGGCATCAATGGCAGGTTTCTCATTTCCGGCGATAGGCATACATCAATGGCCTTCGACCGAAAGACTTTGTATGGTGTTCGACATCAAATCATCCATTCACACCATGCAGAATGTACTGCATTACCTTGAGGATCATTATCATTATCAGTGATTTCTCTCGCATCTGTTAACAACTTACATCATTGGCTGGTAATCAGATGGTGTTTTCCCATGTTAGACTTCAGATCACATATTCACATGGATAGACTCCTACTTGAGCGAACGGTTGAATGAGATTGAAGACCCCGGATCTAGTTTCACCCATCTGGGCTGCGATTTCATGAGTACTAGATCATATGTACAATGGCTTTGCATTGATGGTCATTCTGATCATGGGTCTATATCTGTAGATGATTGTTTATGTACATGTAATGAAAGTTTATAAGTTGAGCGTGGGTATGCCTTCCCTCAGCAATTCATGAAAAATCAAATATCATGATATATGTATTGTAATTGATGCAAGTCACCTTCCACTTTGGTACCTCCTCATCACATCGTAAAGCATTTCATTCGACATTGGCATTTTTCTGACTCCAGGCACAACTTTTAAACACTCTAAACTAACAAACTCTTTTTCAATGCTTAAACTATTTCTTATCACATCATATTTTTTTATAGTTGATTTGGTATCCCATGCATAGAAATATTTAATCATTATAAATTTTGTGATTTCTCGATGAGAACTTACCACCCAAAAATAACCTTTATAGAATTTTCATATACCTTCTAACCTTTCAAAATCTTTTTTTTGTTTCTTTTGTTTATAAACTTTAACACCATAATTTCATTTCATTAATAAAGCAAAATTACATATAGATCAGTCTAAGATTCTCAAAGAGTCTAGTAGTAACACATCAACAAATAGGGAGATTGAGCATATAGATAGCTCCCCAAGGTAACAAGAAACATAAAATATAGAAACTATCGAAACAACACGTAAGTGTACAACAAACCACCCTTGTTCAAAGTGACATAAACACTATATTTCCCCACAACCCATACACCGGAGAGGAACGGATCAACAATGCACAGATAACAACCAATACTTGTAATATTGTTGGTGAAGCACACACTATAATGTCTTTGCATCATAATAGCTAGTACAAACCCTAGCTGTTATAATCTCTAGAATCGCATGACCACCAACATCTGCTTAATATCCAAAAATGCAAATACCACAATGACCACCAAAGATATTGAACCAAATGGCCACATTGACATAGCAAAATTCAAGAATAACACTAGCATAATAGTGCAAGTAAAAAGTCATGGGTTGTTACAGATCCATTTGAGCACATCAAATCCCAACATCCAGATCAGTGTTTTAGGGTTCATCAAACCCTAATTTTAGTTGCTTCAAGCCCTAAACAAGTCACCACTTTGAATGCGTCCTTCCCAGACAATTTCATGACTTGAAGACATCCAGAAATAGCCTCTAGAGGGACCAACGCAGGTGAGCCCTTATGAAGGTGCGCTGCAGAGCAGTTAAGTCCACTGCCAGGGTGCTTTACAGAGCACTTAGGTTTCCTTTCACATGCGCTGGGTGAGAATGAGCGAAATTCACATAGGGTTTGGGGAATATTCTTATCTTTTGGAGTCATCCAGAGGTTTCCCTCACTTATCAACTCCTATGAGATTTGGCTTTGAACCAAGTATTGTAATGCTACAAGTTTGTCATGCTTTTGATGTGATGTGGATGGGATCCAAGCTGGAGGAATGGATTTGAATCAGACGCCAATGGTTGTAATTCCTTCTTCTATTTAATAAAGTGTTTGAACCTTTTTCCCACATGTTTGTATTGTTTCATAAAGCTTATGTGTGTGAATTGTATCTGATTACTTTCACTTATATTCAATAGATCGTATGCTTTGATCGGTTTTTGTCTTCTGTTGTGTTTGCAGGGTACTTCTCAAGAGGATTAAGTATGGGAAGGAGCGACGAAATCGATACAAGGGAAACGAGAGGAAAGCGGAACTACAGGCAGGCCTTCTATCTTCTCATCATATCTATTTCTTATAGGAAAAGTCTAAAACACTTTAAACTGTTGTTCTAGATACAACTACTTATCTAGAGAATTAGTATTTATTCGTAGATACTAAATTCTATAAAACAAATTGGCGACTCCACTCGTGAAAGATCACCTTTCCTAGTACCTTATCCACCTCCTAAGACATCCTTGCAGACCCTACTTGTGTTCATTAATTGTATTTCACCCCTTTTGCATTGAATTTTGGTCAAAAATTGAGGTTAGATGACTCTTGAGTGGCCTCTTAGAAATCAGTGCAGGCTTGGTCAAGGGACAAAGCGCCCTTGAGTGAGAGACAATGCTCTGCAGTGCAGTTAGGCCCTCTTTGACCTGCGCTAATCCACCTTAGGTCAAATTCCCACCTTTGGATTGAGTTTTTTACCAAATTTCCTCTATTTGTTTGCTTGTTGATTGATCAATGAATGTTATGTCTCAGAGAACAAGTTTTTATCTCCTTTGCCAGCCCTACTTTGATTTTATTGATTAATGTTTCTTTAATGTTTTCTTTGTCATTATCATTCTATAGTCAAAGTTAGAATATAGTTGATTAATCTTTGTTCGAAAGAAAGTGTCGTAAAGTCTTCTTTTCCTTCGAAACAGAACTGTCGTCAAAGTCTTCATTCTTATTAAAGATTGATTGATTGTATGTGCATTTTTCCTTTTGTTCATATTCACATTAAGGAAATCGAAAAGAAAAACTTGCATCATTCATATTGTATTCTGTGAATGCTTGAAAGGAATAGCTAGGAAAATTGCATTAGATGTGCTCTTTGCTCTTTGTCAAAAATCTGATTGCTCTATGCCTACTAGCTAATGATTTTCATTGTTAAATTGAATGAGAATAATGCTTATCATATTAGTTTCATTTATGAATTGCAAACATACATTACGTGGTGAACCTTGAAAGGCAAATTCTAAAGAAGATCAACTTAAAATTTATCTGAATTTACCTAATGGAGCATTGTCACCTAATGAAAAACATTTAGAGGTCTAGGCTATAGACGTGTTCCAACGTCGTAAAACAAAGCAGCTGTCGCTAACTTGTCTGCAATACATCCCAAGTGTGATACCTCATTCCACGTACGTGAGTATATCATAGCTCGTCCACGTACCTTCGGGTATATAGGGCGGTGTTACAGTATGTAAAGTATATGGGAATGCTCTCACTGTGCGGTTTTGCATTAGACAACGCTTATACGGATTGGGCCTCCACGTACTTTCGGGTATATATGGGAGGACAAAACTAGGCTGCTATCTATCCTTAGGTAACTGAGTCGGCCGCCTTGTACACTATGATACACCGAACACAGCATTCAGGGAGATTGCCTACTCGTACTTCTAAGTTCGTTGGGAGGTATTCTGCAGTTAACAGTTGCTTGGTAAACCTTTTGCCTAGATTATCCCTCTTTTGTTTTGTTATGTTACTTTGATTAAATAAAATTAATTGACCGCGGATAAAATCCTCCACGCTCGCTCCTTAGTTGATCTTAGGTTGAAACATATGGCGACAAATCTGGAGTCCACTGATCAAGGAATTCCTTTTGATGGGAATCCTAGTCCTTTTCCTCCTTTCAGAGATATTGGTGCTCCATCTATGGCTACATTGTCCCTTTTGGGATTTACCATTGGCTTACCAGTATGGTTGTTTTCAACCTTCTTGGTTCAAAAGGTCGTGATTTCTCCGCAATCGAGTACTCCTCCAACTGGACAAAATCAACCTCCAGTTGATCCTAAAGTTGACCCTTTGCCTTCTTCCTCGGTTGTTTCTTCCTCCCCTTCTTCCTCTTCGCTTGGTGAAATTATTGGTACTAGTAACCAGGTGGCTAAGAAGAAGAAGAAAGGGAAGAAGAAGAAGAAGAAGCAAATTCAACAGAGGGACAACCAAGC
The DNA here is from genome assembly GCA_031772625.1 of Pinus tabuliformis. Classification (NCBI taxonomy): domain Eukaryota; kingdom Viridiplantae; phylum Streptophyta; class Pinopsida; order Pinales; family Pinaceae; genus Pinus; species Pinus tabuliformis. The sequence goes on along the minus strand of CM062804.1, from coordinate 80,129,902 downwards.
AACCATTGATTTGAATGCAACATCTGATGAGAAACCATCCATCAAGCCTCACAAAGTTCGATATCCATGCAAACTTTGTGCGGGAGACCATCTTCTTCGAAATTGTCCTGATATTCCTCAGATCTTAGAAGAATGGTCTTCTCGTTCACATCATCTTGTGTCATCAAATTTTGGAGATCATGTTGGTGACACACCATCAACTAGTGGTAGTAAAGTTCATGGAAAGAAGGGTAGAGTTAAGTTTCCCTGTAGGTTATGTGAAGGGAATCACCCCATTCAGCTTTGTCCCTATCTGGATGAAGCCAAAAAAGTGTTGGATAACCATCATGCTTCACCGCAACGACTTCCATCTGGTTGCAAGAAACTCTCCCTTAATCCTTCACTAACTGATAAAGTGACTGACTCAAATCAACCGTCGGTCAAACCCACTCTCTCTGAAAGTGAATCCTATGAGTCTATACCCGACCCAAATCAACAGGTTGAGGTAACAGTTGACCCGATTTCACTTTCAATAAATCATACCTTTCCCGAAGAGAGTGAATATGATACCACTCAAGTTCTTTTTGTTTCTTCAGATTCAAATGAGCTTGGGGGAAATTTGCATGTTCCATCAAGACAGGAGTAAAATCCTCTTGTTCTTGTAACTCAAGGGGTTAATTCTCCCGTTTCTATGGGACCCCCTCCAAGTAGTCTCGTCACTTCCTTTGATTGTAATCGACTCACAGGATTGTGTCTTCCTTCTTATGTGCCTTTCCAGATCATAGCACAGGTTTGTAATATGATTGTATTGGGAACTATTATAGATGAAGGTGCATCTCTGAGTATCCTTTCCTCAACTGCTTGGCAAGCGCTCCGTTCACCGCCGCTTGTGCCTATTACCCAGAATCTATTGGCTTTTAATAGAGGAACCAGTCAACCATTAGGGATCCTCCCTTAGTTACCTATTACTTTGGGAGGAAAAATCGTTTATCTGAATGTGATGGTATTCCCAGGCCCTTTAGATTACAATTACTACTTGGGCACGACTATGTTTATGACATGGGAGCTATTGTTTCAACACTCTTTCGAGTGATTTGTTTCCTGCATGAGGGCGGAATCGTCACCGTTGACTAGATTTCATTTCCTGGTCCAAATATGGCTTCCAGACAAATATCTCCCCTAAATGGTCCTTTTGTACCAATGGTATCATCCTCGCCATGGGTTAATTATGTGGCAACCCGTTCCATGCCTACATCAACTTACGATCAATTCAATGATGTTGTACATTATGTACTAGGGGCATTGGAACTAGATCTCTCCTTCATGACCACTTATGAGTTGTGATTGAAGGTCCATGAGGATAGTTCTTTTACTATGTCAACCTCGTTAAAAAATGCAACAGGTCCATGAGGATAGTTCTTTTACTGTGTCAACCTCGTTAAAAAATGAAACAAGTCCATGAGGATAGTTCTTTTACTGTGTCAACCTCATTAAAAAATGAAACAGTTCCATGAGGATAGTTCCTTGTCTTGTGTCAACCTCGTTAAAAAATGAAACCAAGGAATATGAGGATAGTTCCTGGTCTTGTGTCAACCTCGTTAAAAAATGAAACCAAGGAATATGAGGATAGTTCCTGGTCTTGTGTCAACCTTGTTAAAAAATGAAACAAGGAGTATGAGCATAGTTCCTTGTCTTATGTCAAGCTCGTTAAAAATGAAATAGGGAATAGGTCACTGGTTCAAATCCCCCGTGGGTGCTTATCTACCAAGAAAAAAGTTCCAAGTCGATTCTTTCACTTGATCTCGTAAACAGACCTTCATTCCATCCACCTAATAGCCACGAGTAGTCTACTTAGGTGAATGTAATGAAGCTTGGGGGGCATGCACCTATTGGTAAAGTTACGTTTCCCTGTAGGTTATGTGAAGGGAATCACCCCATTCACCTTTGTCACTATCTGGACGAAACCAAAAAGGTGTTGGATAACCATCCTCTTTCACCGTAGCGACTTCCATCTGGTTACAGGAGACTCTCCTTTTCATCATGCTTGGGGCATGTAAACCAATCTCAAGCATAGTTCTTTATTTCAACCTTGTGTAAAAATGAAACTGAATTCAAGCATAGTTCTTCGTTTTAAGCTTGTGTGAAAATGAAACTGAATTCAAGCATAGTTTTTCGTTTCAAGCTTGTGTAAAGATGAAACTAAATCCAAGCATAGTTCCCTATGGTTCAAGCTTCTCTAAAAATGAACCCATTTCCATTTTTAACCCTTATGATTTCCATTTTATCAGCCTCTTTCATCAGATGAGCCTTGGTTGTTTTCATCCCATCGCCACCGTCCCTTTGGCCGATCATATGCTTTCACTTGGTTGTTTTACCCTTTTTGAGGAACAATTGCAATGAGTGGTCTTATTATCCAGCCTCTTCACATAAATCAACATGTTTTGAGAAGTTCCAACATCACCAAAACTAGTTGCTACCCTAGACACCACTCATTCGTCAAACTTGAGTCCTCTTTAAGCTCTTTTCAGACTCTTTAAATATGAAAAGATTATCGAGCGCTTGTCCTTTCTAGCTCGTTAACGGATTGGAAATGATATCTCTCTTATATTATTTTACGCTTTTTTCAGGCTTAAGAGATTAATTTACGAAAAAGAACTTGTGGAGTTTTCTTTTTGTCCCTATTCAAACTCTCTAAACATGAAAAGGACCGAGCTATCTTTGTCGTTAAACTCATTAAAACATCAAATAGCAATAAACTTTTCCATCTAGACAAGACCGAGTTTCACCTTCGCTAGACTCGTTAAAACATCAAATAGCGATGGATTCGTCCGAAGGGTGAAATTATACAACAAGCATATGTTATCCTCCTCAAGCTTGATAAAAATAAACAGGTACTCGTCAACAATGACTAGGAAAAAGGGGAAAACCACTTTAAGGTAGCAGGTCGGTCTTGAACACGACACTTTCACTCCATCTCCGTGACTATTTGGGTTGGGTTATCTGGTTGACGATTATCATACTCATGGTCTATCACACCATCCATCACTTTTGGTTTTGGGTCAATGCTGCCAGTTCATTTAGACTATTTGGGTTGGGTTATTTACTTGATCGTTATCATACCTATGGTCTATCACACCATCCATTACTTTGGTTTTGGGTCAATGCTGCCAATTCATTCAGTGTCATCGATATGTTCAAGAGAAGTCATCCTTTACAATACCATAAACCTTCATTTTCATGATCGCCATTCCTGTATCTTGTGTTGTCAGTCAAATTCCATCTCTAAAATCACTACACTAGTTTCGTGTCATTGATGTGGGATACATGAAGGCCCTCCCATGTTGAGTCGCTTCTTGTCGACATCAGCTCATTATCCAAGAAGCCGATAGGCATCAATGGCAAGTTTCTCGCTTCCAGTGATAAGCATACATCAATGGCCTTCGACCAAAAGACTTTGTATGGTGTTCGACATCAAATCATCTATTCACACCATGCAAAATGTATTGCAGTACCTTGAGGATCATTATCATTATCGGTGATTTCTCTCGCATCTGTTAACAGCTTACATCATTGGTTGGTAATCAGATGGTGTCTTCCCATGTTCGACTTCAGATCACATATTCACATGGATAGACTCGTACTTGAGCGAACGGTTGAACGAGATTGAAGACCCCGGATCTAGTTTCATCCATCCGGGCTGCAATTTCATGAGTACTAAATCATATGTACAATGAATTTACATTGATGGTCATTCCGATCATGGGTCTATATCTATAGATGATTGTTTATGTACATGTAATGAAAGTTTATAATCTGAGCATGGGTATGCCTTCCCTCAGCAATTCATGAAAATTCAAATATCATGATATATGTATTGTAATTGATGCAGGTCACCTTCCACTTTGATACCTCCTCATCACATCGTAAAGCATTTCATTCAACATTGGCAATTTTCTGACTCCAGGCACAACTTTTAAACACTCTAAACTAACAAACTCTTTTTCAATGCTTAAACTATTTCTTATCACATCATAGTTTTTTTATAGTTGATTTGGTATCGCATGTATAGAAATATTTTATGATTATAAATTTTGTGATTTCTCGATGAGAACTTACCACCCAAAAATAACCTTTATAGAATTTTCATATACCTTCTAACATTCCAAAATCTTTTTTTGTTTTGTTTTATAAACTTTAACACCATAATTTCATTTCATTAATAAATCAAAATTACATATAGATCAGTCTCAGATTCTCAAAGAGTCTAGTAGTAACACATCAACAAATAGGGAGATTGAGCATATAGGTAGCTCCCCAAGGTAGCAAGAAACGTAAAATACAAAAACTATCGAAACAACGTGTAAGTGTACAACAAACCACCCTTGTTCAAAGTGACATAAACACCATATTTCCCCACAACCCATACACGAGAGAGGAACGGATCAACAATGCACAGATAACAACAAATACTTGGAATATTGTTGGTGAAGCACACACTAAAATGTCTTTGCATCATAATTGCTAGTACAAACCCTAGCTGCTATAATCTCTAGAATTGCATGACCACCAACATCTACTTAATATCCAAAATTGCAAATACCACAATGACCACCAAATATATTGAACCCAATGGCCACATTGACATAACAAAATTCAAGAATAACACTAGCATAATAGTGCAAGTAAAAAGTCACAGGCTGTTACAGATCCATTTGGGCACATCAAATCCCAACATCAAGATCAGTGTTTTAGGCCTCATCAAACCCTAATTTTAGTTGCTTCATGCCCTAAACAAGTCACCCCTTTGAATGTCTCCTTCCCAGCTAGTTTCATGACTTGAAGACATGCCTCTAGAGGGACCAGCGCAGGTAAGCCCTTATGAAGGTGCGCTGTAGAGCAGTTAAGTCCACTGCCAGGGTGCTCTGCAGAGCATTTAGGCTTGCTTTCACCTGCACTGGGCGAGAATGAGCGAAATTCACATAGGGTTTGGGGAATATTCTTATCTTTTGGAGTCATCTAGAAGTTTCACTCACTTATCAACTCTTATGAGCTCGAAAATGGATGCGGAATGAGTTAAGGTGCATCCTATCCTCTCATCCCTTCCTCCATGGAACTAAATCTAAGTATGGAAGGCCATTCAATGCCACCATTAATGACAAGACCTCCTTCATCTTCCTATAAATTGACCACTCATCTAAGTGATCATGGCCTAGATTATGTTGAATTATAAGGAGATAATGCTGCTATGAGATTTGGCTTTGAAGCAAGTATTGTAATGCTACAAGTTTGTCATGCTTTTGATGTGATGTGGATGGGATCCAAGTTGGAGGAATGAATTTGAATCAGACACCAATGGTTGTAATTCCTTCTTCTATCTAATAAGTGTTTGAACCTTTTTCCCATATGTTTGTATTGTTTCATAATGCTTATGTGTGTGAATTGTATCTGATTCCTTTCACTTATATTCAATAGATTGTATGCTTTGATCGGTTTTTGTCTTATGTTGTGTTTACAAGGTACTTCTCAAGCAGATTAAGTACGGGAAGGAGTGATGGAATCAATACAAGGGAGACGAGAGGAAAGTGGAACTATAGGTATGCCTTCTATCTTCTCATCTTATCTATTGCTTATAGGAAAAGTCTAAAACATGTTAAATTGTTGTTCTAGATACAACTACTTATCTTGGGAATTAGTATTTATCCGTAGATACTAAATTCTCCAAAACACGGGCATACATAATAATGGATATGCTAAGCATCTCAATCCTGTAGAAAATCCAGAGAGACCAGCCCATGACCAACATCCATGACTAATCACAACAAAAATAACCCTGAGGATAGCTTACATATATAGAAAGGTAATTCAAAATTCGCCATAATAGTGCACCCACCAAGCACACACTAGTAACCTTCATATTGAGCTGATAGAACGAATAAAGTAGAAACCTCCAAAGTGAAACCACACCTAGAGATGGATGACCAAAATAGAAACAAAAAGAAAAATACTGATGAAATCTATTCTTAATCAGAGGAGATGATTATCAAGTCCTATGCACTGTCCATCTAGGGGTCAGTGGGCTCACTAGGCGGGTTAGTGAGATCACCTGAAGCAAAATCTGACACTAGAAAAATTTCAGCCCTGGCCAATCTCAAATCCACATCGTCCAAGCAAAATAATTGATTCATGAGCATGCATTTAATATCCTCAAGTGAAGAGAATACATTATAATTTTCGACTTGCTTGTCCTTAAAAATTAATCGCAACAAGGTATCCATCTGCTAGTGAAGAGCCAAAGAATTTCATAAATGAAGCTTGCACTTCCTGAACCTATCAGGATCAGGGAAACCTAGTAATGTCTTTCCCAACAATATCTGAATCAGAATGATAGAAACATTCACCAGACTCCTTTGGTTCCAACAGGAGGATTTCCTTCCTCACTTCTAAGGGAACCACATCGATAAAAGTCCCAACTGAGTAATAAGCAAAAGGACATATACACTTATACCCAACAGTGCCAAAGCATCCCTTTCTGCTCATCATTCTTTTATGAGGAGGCATGATCTGAAATGGAGCAGATTAGTAATGTTGTGCTAATTCCCCATTCATAATATAAAAATATGCTTGAGGTTTGTATTCCAAAATAGTAAGTAAAAACATGAATTTTATGTGTTTTTACTTAAGTTAGTTTCATGAAGGAAACTTAAAACATGAAATCAAAACATTGAATGGAAGCATGCATCAATAAATAATACACCAGCCATTGATAAAGGAGTTCACCCCTCCTGGGCTACATCTTCTTGGATAAGCTCTAAAGGCATGACCCCTTCTCATTATGCTCAAAATTCTTTAGTAATAAAGAGTACATCAGTGTGTTGACAAAAAGAGTGGTTAGTTTCCCCTTCAAGGAAACATTCTTCTGTAAATAACTCTCACTCTAGAACACATGACAACCTACAGTTAGTCATGAAACAATCAGCAAGCTAAGGGCTCTCAAATCAAGACCTCATACTCCAATTTCCAAGAGCATAAACAATACTACAATCCACTCAAAGTACTTAAACAAGTCTCTTTCTCCATACACATAAAGAGAAAAGAAGAAATAAAGCTACAACACTGTTGTAATGGCTATTGCAGAAAGCACATGGAGGTTGGAAGATGCCTGCATTGTCATCTCCATCTTCATACTCCTCCATAAACTAAATCAACACTCTGGTTGACCAAAGCACCCATAGGCTTCACTTTGAAAAAAGCCTATCCAGAAGTGCTCCTTTGATCCTGAAACTTGTTCCAAGCAATTTAGAATGCCCAAAAATGGCTATCTAGCATGTTTTTGCATCCCATTTGGTCGAAAATTGCCTTAGTTATGACTTTTGTCAGTCTTTCCACAATTTCCTCCTCCAAATTTGGCTTACTACCAGTTAAATTCATTGTACGCAGTTAAAACTGGCAGTTCCACCGAAATCAGTGGTCCTGCCATCTTTCCCACCTATCTCACGGTTAAGGGCCGAGTGGTCACATACAAAGTGGTCAGTCCGACAGTTAAGGCAACAGTTTTGCAGCTCTGTTGCAACTCACAGTCGGTGGAAAACCCCAAGCCCAAACAACAGGCACTCAACAATACATGGATCTATCGTGATTATGAAACACAACATATAACATATCTCATCCGACAATCCTATTGAAATCAACACTTTCCCTTCGTGGATATCAAATTCCATACACTACGATAGCAGCAGACCTGCCGGGGTTATAAACTGGAATCTAAAGTCGCATCGCATCCAGGACTTATCGCTCATCACAATCAGTGGATAACCTGGAACCTCGTATATGTTGGACTTTGTTTTCCCGCGATTTGTGATTGTGTTTATCGCATCGCAACCCAGGTACATGGGGGTTGATTTCCATTTGCGGGTTGCGCATCTGATCCATCGCTTCACAACCCTTCCCTGCTGGAGGGCCAATTCTTTAACAGGACCCGCTTGCGATTGCGATATATTGAATCGCAACCCTGACTGCTCCGGGGACCGATTTCTTAAGCCGCGACCCTGTTTTTTTCCCCGATATGAGGGGACCAATTTTAACCTGCCACTTGGTGCTTCCCCATTCATTGGGACCTGTTAGAGTCGGTCTAGTAGCCCTCCATCAGCGATCAAAACTCTTTGCATTTGCATAAATAGGTGTCTCATCAGTGTCATTCTTTGCATTCCGTTAGGCATGCCATAAACATGATGGAGGAGCCGGTGTCTTTGTCCCCCTCTTGGCACTACTGGATCAAGTTGTTTTAGTCATTAAACTGTTCAAGGTTACTTGTCTTTGTCTTTAGGTCAAAATTTTTAGGTCTAGGGTTGAGGTCAAATTTGTTTTCAAGGTCATGTCTCTGAAGGTCAATAAGTGCCCAGCAAGCCAGAGGGATGATTTTCAAAGTGTTTCTTCGAAAAATTTCATCTTGTACAGTTAATTTTCACCTTGGATTTAAAAACCCTGTTTTTAAAGCCAAGGTCATTTCTCAAAATTTGCCAAGGTCATTTCTCAAAATTTTGTAAAAATTCAAAATGATTCAAAGGACAACATGTAACCCTGGCTCCCTTGTCAAGATCCCTCAGATGCTATCCCTGCAAAAATTATCAAAGAAAAGCATCAAATCAATCAATTTCAGGACAAAAGGAAACCAAAAAAGTCAAGTTTATAAAGTGTCATGAAAAAACATTATAAAGTGGGTTATGACATGAAATTAATTCAAACAAGGCTATAAAAGCCCTAATCTCCCTCCATCAAGCCTCATTGTGCATTCGAGTGATAGAGCAATTGTTTCCAAGAGAGTTTGAGCGAATTGTGTGAGTTGGGAAGGCGCGCGACCCATCAGCACTCTCTCTGCCAAAACCGCCAGCAAACTTGCCAAGGAACCACAAATTGCCAAATTTTGCAAGGTAGGCCCTCCATCATAAAAAATTATTGCCAGTTCAAGAAGGTCATGATTCTATTTGTAAAAGTCTCCATTTGCAAGTGAAAGTCTCCATTGTGCTTTTGGTTTGAAGTTGTCAAATTGCTAGGGTTATATATGCTGTTTTGAGGTATCCCATTGTTCTCATTTTTTTTTCCAACTCCCATTTCATATTCCTTATCATTCTATGTAAATTTCCCTTCCAAATATGTGAAGAGTCCTAAACCCTACCCCTCTTCCCAAGAAATCAAAAAATTACACCCTAACCCTACCTCTCATAATATCCTTGTAAATCAAATTGTATAATGATGTATATGCAATAATTCTTCCCCTAAACTCCCTGTTTTATTATTATTCCCGTTTTCCCTTTAAAGTATCCCTCCCCTAACATTTCCCTCGTGCTCCTTGTCCCCTTGAAACAACATTCTAATCAGCAGTTTACAAAGCAGAAACAACAGTATATTTCAGCCACTTTGCTCCTAAAACAATGTCAGAAACCGAAACCAATTATGCGCAAAGTGATGACCATGCGTCAGCTTCAGAGTTTGAGGTACAGAGGAGGCCTCACAAGGGTGGAAAGGGCGGTCATCATAGGAGAGAGGAGCCCACCTCTTTGACCGATTTGCAGGCTTGTCCAATGGCAGTATCATGCTTCCGTTATATGTCTTGCTATGAGTTTTGCGAGAGGATCTCTCGGATTCAGCATCACAGGGAGTTGGCTCGCTTATTTGTTTTGCATTTGCATGATGGACATGTGAACCTTGCCGGGGTGGATTTTACCTTGACACCCGAGATGATTGCTCAAGCCACAGGGATACCTAATGTCGGAGAGGTGTGGAATAAGCGCAAGATGTTGGATAGTGTTCAGTATGAGTCTTTCATTAGACCTGCATTCATGTGACACTTGACGGGTGTATTTCCTTTCAGATTTCTGAGGAGTGAGTATGCCCCCATGATGAGGCTTATCATGCTCTATTTCACCTGTGAGGGCAGATTTTCACAGGTATATTCGTACCATATTCGCCTGTTGATGCATTTCACACGGGTATGGATGATGAACATCCCTGCTTTCTTGTGCTGGAACATTAAGAGGATGGTGCCCTTGATGCAGAGGAAGAGCCCAGCACAGCAGTATAGGAGCCTCTATCATTATGGTTTGATTCAACTTGTGGTCATACATCAGTTGGCTCAGCAGGGCATCCCATGGGAGGAGTTTATCTCTCGTGAGCTTTTCACAGCACCACCACCACCGTATCCTGAGGTTGTTCACGAGGAGGGAGGACCATCACAGCAGCATGACACCCCCGTGACTAGATATGTCAGCTCTTCTCCATTGGTCACTTATCAGAGAGGCCAAAGGGCCTTATTTGCAGCAGCTCGACGAATATTTTCTCCACAGCAGGTGGAAGGGGTCTCGCCTTCTTCATTAGCTCAGCGAGTGCTATCTCCACATCAGGTGGAAGGGGCCTCGCCTTCTTCAGCAGCACAGGCAGCCCAGAGGGGCAAGCAGCCCATGATCGAGGAGGGAATGACCGGTGATCCCGACATTGATATCACTGATCTTGATACCCGCTCTCCTACCACGGAGCTTCATGAGGTCATTCAGCAAAAGGAGGCCGAGAACCGCTTGTTGCAGTAGAAGTTAGAGATGGCACAGTGGAGGATCACCTATTTAGAGCAGCGCAACAAGCAGTTGGAGGATAAGCAAACTCTTGATGAGTTGTGGAGGATTCGTAGTGACCGCAACTTGAATCGAAGAAGACCCGGTGATTTAGTACCCGTTGAGCGAGAGTCTATGCTTATCTGGCTCAATGCTCATTTGGAGAGGCTGTTGGCCAAGGCCAACCAAGATAAGAAATTGCTTAGAAACATGAAGAATCATTATTGGGCACGGATGTACGTGTGCAAGGCGAAGATGAAAGTGCTCCAAAGGCGGCTGGCCAAAGCACAAAAACGAAGAAAAAGGTCCGACCCCCTCCACATCTTGGCCAAGGCTTCCTTGAAGGAGCATGGCACTAAATAGCTCAGCCCCAGCACAAATTCCAAGAAATTTTGAGCATTTTGGGTCATTTTTGGTTTTTTCAGGCAAAAAACAGGTTTTGTCCCCTCAACGGGTCTCACCCCCCGCGCGACCCTTTCATTTGGCTACTCCGTTCCGGGAAAAATCAGCATTTCTGGATTTTTCATGAAAAGTTACACATGCTCACCCATTGCCAAGAGATTTTATGAAGTTTTGGGCCTCCAGAAAGTCAAAAAACAAGCAAAAAATGACTTTCTGCCACATTTTTGACACACAGAAAGCAGTCTTGGGAGATTGCAATTTTGGAGGGGTAAATGACCACCAAATTCAGAAATTCCACTTGGGTTGGAAAGTAGACATCCAGACCTTTCCAACAAGCCTACTCTTGCCCCATTTGGACACCTGGAAGTGCCCCAAAAGTGCTCTCAAAGGCGCGCGACCCATCAGGCAAATTGCTCAGGATTTCAGCCTACAGCTCAGCAAAACGCAGTTTTGACTATGTTTGACTTTTTGGAGTTGATTTTTATCCTCCTTGTTGTAAATGATGTAATTTTATGACACTTTTACACTTATGTATCTCTTCTAGAAGATTCATTCATGAGATAGGTGAAAATTAAATGAATGAATTGGTTTCCTAGCTTATAGAGGCAAGTTGTTTTGACTGCCTAGTTTTCAGTGCTTAGTTTATAATTGGTTGAAACAACTCCTAGGATAGTGAGCTCGACCCCTAGAGGCAGGGAAAGATGTTAGATGATCTATATTATGTACACTCTTGCTCATTTTCATGGTTGGACTCTTGAGGGAGAAGCTCTTATTGTATTATTCACTGTATCTCTGCAATTTTTGGCAAAGGAAGACCAGGGTTTTGCAGTCCTTTTTGGGATTCTTGTGGTCACATGTATTGATGGTGTGTTTCTCTTTGTACTTGTAAGTGTGTTATGTGAATCATTTCCTAACTTTTCCTTCTGCAAATTAGGCAAATGAAGTGTTAAAGTAGAATTCATGACTGTCATGCTCTGCTTTTAAGTTTGCTTGATATCAATGTTTTCAACTGTTTAAGGGGAATTCAAGGTTATTGCTTGCTCTCCTTAACTCCTCACCAGTCATTCTCATCCATCCATCTCTATCAAAGGCATCAATATTGTTTCCTACCTCGCCCCAAAGAACTCCCTGTGAAAACTGTGTCCAATCCCCGCACCCGAAATTGCCATTCCCCAATTTTCCACCAAAACTTTAAAAAATCCCAAGTTTAAACCTCTTGATCAGTTTACTAGCCTAAAATCAGTGTTTTCCTATTGGTCATCTCGCCCATTGAAGATTTTTACTGAGATAGACCGGAGAGAGCCCTCTCCTGCCCCATAGGGCTAGCTACGAGGCTAAGTGGTTTGATGTTGCCTTGAGGTTTACCTTTCTCAGCCTGAGGTGAAATTTCAAGCGCTAACAGGACCTTTGCTATGTCATCCAATCCTGTCAAGCGGACAAGTCAAACCTGAACTTTGACTTGCTCTAACTCTTGCATACGAGCTCGGATTGGAGTGTCATTCGCACCTTTGGATTCAGAATAACGAGCTCTTCGATCTAAAGCTAAGATTATTAAGATTCTAACACTTTGATTTTTTGGCACTGAAAAAATTTTGGTCTCCAAAAGTTGACATTCAATTGTTCAACATTTGAAGGTACAGTTCCTTCTTTTTTCCAAACTTGATCCAATCGATGTTTGCAGTGCCCTGACTTGTACTTGTCTTGGATTTTTCTCAAGCTAAACTTAAAATATAACTTGACCAAAGAATTCAAGTTCGATGTTCTTCTCGGCTTGTCCATGTCACTATGGCCATCCACAAAAACATCCTTCCCAAGAAGAATTCCAAGGTGCTCGTCTACAAAATCCTTATTGAGGATAAGATCCTAAAATACTTTGCCAAATGAACCAAAACAAGCCTCACATAGTGCATAATTGTATAACTTGAGTGCTAAACACATTTGGAACATATTAAATGTGCTGCAACTACTCATACAACAATTTTAAAATGGACGGTTTGAGAAAGCATTTTACAAAATGGAATAAACTTGACTCCCAAATTTTCCATTCAAATTGACTATCAACAAGCCAAACTAGCATTGTAATGCTTAAAGAAACACTGTTGCATATAAGTGTTTTATTTATGAACATCACTTTTACAAATGACCCAACTATGGGGATATGCAGTAGTGCAAAATAAAAATTTACAAACTTCAGTTGGACAAATAGTCTGCCCATTTCTTTCCCAACCAAGTAAATGAACCCTCTATTTTAACTTTCTCTTCTTCTGAAGCTGCTTCAGGGATGGTCGCATCTTGCGCCACTTTTTCTTTTGTCTCTTCCTCTTGTTGAAAATAGTGTAACTAGGTTTAATCTTCATAATGACAAAATCTTGTAATGATGAAATTTTTGTATCAAGATTTATTTATTTATTTTTATTTTTTTGCTTGAGTCATGGGTTTCATGCTCAAGAAGTTTCTTGGTCTAGTTATGTCTCCCATTGAGAGCCTTAGGTTAGGTTGTTTAAAAGGAAGGCAATCATGTATTATTACACTTGTAAAATGTACTTTTTTGTAAGTCAAAAGTCCTTCAATATCATTGATGAAATACTCCAAAAATGTATCCTCTGAATTGATGTAAAGAAGCTGCTCGAAGCAATTTATTTGGACAATCTAGAAGTCTCCTATCATGTTGTCCTTGTCAAGGGTTCATGTCGTCCTAAGAGATGAGGACGTAAGCCTTTACAAAGGCAGCGAAGATACCTCCTTCAAAACACACCTAACACACTCTCTCAAGGAAGAATAGTCGAAGCCAAAAGGTCAGAGAAAGGAGTCACAGTCCAAGAGGAAGTTTGTTCCCTCATCTGAAATCACCTAGAAGTTTGTTCACACATGCGAAAAATAGATCCAAACTAGGGCATCATCTTGTATGGTTGTCTTGTTGGGTTAAAGGTTCAATCTTGAAGTAGTTTGAAGGAGAAAGCTATCTAGAAGAAGCTTGCAAGGAGAACAAGGTCATAGGAGGGCTAGAATAGCCCTAACCCTCCTCACACGTGTGGACTGTATACTGAAGTTTGTAGATTTGTCCTCGTTGTTCTAGGACAATCATCCTCTCGACATCAAGAAGACTCGTGCCAAGGTCAAAGTGAAGAGTCATGGTATGTGAGATCTATCTCCAAGGAAAGTGAAGGTGTAGGAGGGCTAGGTGAGCCTCTCACATGTGCAACCTGTCATAGTGAAGTTGCAGACCTACTGTGCTGACCAAAATTGCAGGAAGAAAGACTTGTTTGGGTACATTTTTAGAGGTATTATAATCTTGATCTTTGAAGGTGTTCTTGAGCCAAAGTTTGGGTCTTGGAATTCGTCAATAAAGATTCTATAAGAAAGAGTTCAAAGGGATTTTCCTCTCACGATTTAGAGAGGTTTTTGCCCTGGCTTGGTGCTTATATCTTGTGTACTTGTGCATTGATGATCTTGTTTTGATAACATGATAATAACACATGTTAATAATAAGAAGCAGAATATAAGAAAAAATATCACAAGCAGTTATCATACTTAAGAGAAATCATTTTTTTTAAACTGCCCTAGATTTCTCAACATGGTATGAGAGATAAGTTCTACAAAGGGCATGGAGAAGATCACCTCCCTCATGAGGAAATTGGAAAGCATTGGATAAGTTGTGACAAGCTTCGTCGGTCAAAAGATCAAGAAAGTATGGGTTAATCTTATCTCCAAAATTGATAGACCTACAAAAGTTGATGGCTTATTCTCTGCACTATCTGGCATGTTTCAAGATGAGAATATTTGGGTAATAGATAATGGAGCTTCAAGGCATATGACGGGACACCATCAACAACTCAAGACTCTCTCCAAAGGAAAGTCTTCCTATTCTATGGAGCTTGGTGACAACAAAAATTATCTGGTAAAAGGCATTGGATCTACCTCCATCAAGCTTGAAGACAGAAGTAACATTCATCTCAACAACATCCTATATGTTCCAGGTTTGTGAAAAATCTTATTTCTATTTCATCTTTAGAAGAAAAGGGTGATAAAGTTGCTTTTATATATGGAAGGGTAGTTGTTTGGGCTAATGATTCAAGCATTGAAAGAGCTAGAACCATTGGTATCCAAGAAAGTAGATTATATAGATTGGTTTCTCTTATCAATCAATCACTTATTCACATTGAAATTATTCCATGTGAATTATGGCATAGAAGATTGGGCCACCTTCATTACAAAATTCTTCCAACCCTAAATTCCATAGTAAATGGAATCCCGAATATTAAAGAAGAACACGAAGATGTATGCAAGGGTTGTGCCTTAGGCAATATTGCAAAGAAACCTTCTGGACATAGCACATCTCATGCTCAAGAGATACTTTATCTCATACACTTTGATGTTTGTGGTCCCATGACCAAATCTCTTGGAGGACATATATACTATGTCACCTTCATAGATGATCACTCGAGGAAAACTTGGGTTTATCTTCTTAAATCCAAGGATGAAGTCTTTTCAAAATTTCAACAATTCAAAGTTGAAGTGGAAAATCTCACAGAAAGAAAGATCAAGATCTTAATATTTGACAACGGTGGAGAATACACTTCTAAAGAACTTATAGCTTTCTACAAGGAGGTTGGGATTAATAGGGAGCTCATAGTTCCATATAATCCCAAGCAAAATGGAGTAGCTGAATGGAAGAATAGGGCCATAGAAGAAAGTGTCAAGGCAATGCTTCATGACCAAGATCTACCAAAGTTCCTATGGGGAGAACCAACGAATGCTGTTGTTTATATTCAAAATATAAGTCCCCATAGGTCTCTAAATAATCGAACTCCTGAATAAGCTTTCACTGGAAAGAAACCTAATGTGGACCATCTATGAATATTTGGATGTCCGATATATATCCACATTCCCAAGGACAAAAGGAAGAAGCTAGATCTTGCGAGCAAGAAGGGAATATTTGTGGGTTATAGTAATTCCTCTAAGGCTTACAAAATCTACATCAAGGATGGACATCAAATATAGGTAAGCTGAGATGTAATCTTTGGTGAGAATATTTCATTCAAGAAGTCAAAAGATATTTCATCTGATTTTGATGAAGAGGATCTTCCTATATTTGAGGAAGAAGTCAATAAAGAAGAAGAAGATGCTCATCAAGAAGATGAAGGTCCAAGTGAACCTATCACTATCCCTGAAAAGAGGAAGAGACCTAATTGGTTGACCTCTACACTTCAAGATGCTGAAAGACACCAGGCAAGTGGAAAATTTAGAGAAAGCAAGAAACCTAAAAGGTATTCTGGGTATGCAGCCTACATGTCAAAATTGATAGAAGATGAGCCATCCACATTTGAAGAAGCTTCCAAACACTCTGAATGGAAATCTGCCATGAATGAGGAATACCAATCTATAATGAAGAATGGTGTTTGGGAAATCGTTCCTAGACCGGAAAACAAATATGTGGTAACCTCGAAGTGGATTTACAAGATCAAGCATGCAGCGGATGGGAGCATAGACAAATACAAAGCCAAGTTTGTGGCTAGAGGTTTCTCTCAAGAAGAAGGAATTAACTATGAAGAAACCTTTGCTCCTACAACAATATATACAACCATTCGTTCACTGATTTCTCTGGCAACATCCATGAAGTGGAAAGTTCATAAAAAGGACGTAAAGACAACATTTTTAGTGGCACCATAAATGAAGAAGTCTACATTAAGCAACCTTTGGGATTCGAAGTCAAGGATAAAGAAGGTTATTTTTGCAGGTTGAAAAAAGCTTTATATGGCCTCAAGTAAGCACCTAGAGCATGGTATGCCAGGATGGATACTTATATGCAAAGACTAAACTTTATCAAAAGTTCGGTTGATCCCAACCTATACATCAAAGTCATAAAGGATGAACCTGTCATTATCTTACTATATGTAGATGATCTTCTGCTAATAGGTGTAGAAGAACGTATTCAGGAATGCAAGAATCAGTTGACTACAGAATTCGATATGAAGGATTTGGGATCCATGCACTATTATCTGGGACTGGAAGTATGGCAAGAACCCAATGAGATTTACTTGGGTCAAGGGAAGTATGTAATTGAAATTCTGAAGAGGTTTGACATGATGGAGTGCAAACCTATGACGACTCCTATGATTACAAGCCTGAGATTGTTAAGAAACTCTGAATCCAGTCTGGTGGATCCCACAAGGTACATGCAATTGATTGGATACCTAATGTACTTGGTAAATACTCGGCCATATATATTTTTTGTAGTAAATGTTCTCAGTCAGTTCTAGATGAAGCCTCATCATGATCATTGGGTGGTTGCCAAGCATATTTTGAGATACTTGTGAGGAACCATATATCACTGCCTAAAATATGAGAAAGGAAAATATGTACTTATGACAAGATTTACTGATTCTGATTAGGGAGGTAGCGAGAAGGATGGAAGAAGCACTACTAGAGGATGCTTCAACTAGGATCCTCGATGGTCTCTTGGATGAGCAGGAAGCGAGAGACAGTTGCCTTAAGCAGTGCTAAAGTCGAGTATGTAGCAACATGTGAAGTTAGTCGAGAAGCAGTGTGGTTGAGGAAATTGTTATCTGACTTGTTTGCAGGACTGTTGGCCCCTACAACTATCTATTGTGATAATACCAGTTGTATAAGACTGCCTGAGGACCCAGTGTTTCATGGGAAGACAAAGCACATAAATAACGAGTATCATTATATTAGGAAGCTGGTGCAAGATGGTGTGTTGAAGCTAGAGTATGTCCCACTGATGAGCAAATTGTCGACATATTAACGAAATCGCTTCCGAACAAGAATTTTGTGTATTTTAGAGACAAGCTTGGTCTGGTTGATATGTCATCCCTATTTGAGCGGGAAAGATAGACACTACATTTCTATCTTCTGAGAATGAAGAAGAAATGGAGGATTGAGTTATCATCTGGCATCCGACACTCTTTGAGGATGTGGTAGGGCATCCAAGATAAGAGTGGGCAAGAGGACCGATATTATTGAGGGCTGGGAACCCAAGATGAGAATAGTCCTAGTAGGGCATACTCGGAGAACACCTGGGTGGGTATGACCCTAAGAGAGACAGTGATGAGTGTGTCTATAAGTGATTGGTCTCACCAGCACTGTGCTCTGATCTATTTGAGAGATATAGCTGTTAGTCAAGGCCTTGCTATATGGAAACAATTTTGGTTGAAATGATGCTATAACATATGGATAACTAATCCGACTCTTTGCTTATGAGAACTCTTGTATTGAGAATGTCCATGTACCATGAATACTTCCCTAGTTAAGAGGGAGTGTTGAAAATAGTGCAACTAGGTTCGGTCTTCATAATGACAAAATCTCGTAATGATGAAATTTTTGTATCAAGTTTTTTTCTTTTTCTTTTTTTATTGCTTGAGTCATGGGTTTCATACTCAAGAAGTCTGTTCACACTTGCGCAAATAGATCCGAGCCAGGGCATCATCTTGTATGGTTGTCTTGTTGGGTTAAAGATTCGATCTTGAAGCAGTTTGAAGGAGGAAGTTATCTAGAAGAAGCTTTCAAGGAGAACGAGGTCATAGGAGTTCTAGAATAGCCCTAACCCTCCTCGCATGTGTGGAATGTATACTGAAGTTTGCATAGTTGTCCTCGCTGTTCCAGGATAGTCATCCTCTCGGCATCAAGAAGACTCATGCCAAGATCAAAGTGAAGAGTCATGGTATGTGAGATCTATCTCCAAGGAAAGCGAAGGTGTAGGAGGGCTAGGTGAGCCTCTCACATGTGTAGCCTATCATAGTGAATTTGCAGACCTACTGTGTTGACTGAAGTTGCAGGAATCAAGACTTGTTTGGGTACATTTTGGAGGTATTATCATCTTGATCTTTGAAGGTGTTATTGAGTCAAAGTTTGGGTCTTGGAATAAGTCAATAAAGATTTTATAAGAAAGAGTTCAAAGGGTTTTTCCTCTCACGATTTGGAGAGGTTTTTGCCCTAGCTTGGTGCCTATATATTGTGTACTTGCGCATTGATGATCTTCTTGTTTTGATAGCTGGTTGATGATAATAACACATGTTAATATTAAGAAGCAGAATATAAGAAAAGGTATCACAAGAAGTATCATAGTTAAGAGAAATCATTTTTTTTTAACTGCCGTAGATTTCTCAACACCTCTTATAGTGCTGACATGATTTGCTTGCCCTTACCAGGATGAAGTTGTGGAAACAATTTCCAACACTTCTCGACCCAATGCCCATTCATATTGCAGTGAGTACACATTTTTTTTTGAGCTCCTCTCGGCTCACTTGCCTTTAACCTTGGATGACATTTTCTCTTTTCGGTCTCAATTCCAGTAGACATAAACATCTTCTTGATGACTGATTTGCTTTTATCACACTTATCTACACAATGGTTAGTTGAAAGGCAAAAGGTGCATGGAAACATATTCCTCAATACGTTATTCAAATCTTCATGTTGTTTTCCATTATGAACAACATTCGAATTAACAGAATGGATATACCTCTGTTTGATGTCCTTTGGCTTACACTTCTTGCGTTGCAAGAAGAATTTAACTTCCATTCTTCTTCAACATCTTCATCTCTTTTTGGAGACGCTTTGCACTTCGAGTCCTCCTTACGCTTGAGGAACCAAGCAGGAACCAATTCTGGATGCAACTCCCAACATCTTGCCTCCTCATGTCCTTTCTTACAGCAAAAGGAACACGATACCCATGAGCTGTCGCTAGAAGACCTTTCTTCTTTTGCAACATAGCCTAAGCCTTCGTATTTAGGCCTCTACTTGGCCTCAATTAGATTTTTAATTCCTTGTTGGTTTACTCCAAGGCCTACTCCCTTGTAACCCATCTTGGTCAAGAACTTGGATCCAATGCCTTTACTATGTTTTTCAAAGGCTACAAATGAATTTACGTTAACTCTTTTGCATAAGGAAGAAGCATGTAAATTCTTACCAATTGTCTCATCTCTTGATTGACATACAAAGATGTTTTCAAACTCCCTTTTGATTCTCGATGTGTCCCCTTAGACTCTTTGGCTCTCTTCTTTCACCTCCTTGAATTTAGGTGCCGATAGAACCTTATCTTCCACATCACGTGGACAAAAGGTACAAACTTTTCCATCTATCTTTTCTGAAGGACTTTCTACACTAGCATCTTGCATAAGAGTTGTAGAAAAATATGAAGATTGTGGAGAAGATGGTGCTTTATCACCATTCTTGTTACCTTCTTCCCTTGGAGAACATTCTCCTCTTGGAGGTCTAGAGCTTTCACCTTGCAATTTGGTATTCCTCTCTTCATAGAGGACTTTCACCATTTTTGCCATGTCTAAGAAAGCCTTTCTAAAATCCTTCACATCCTCTAACATTCTTGCAGGCTCTCCTCCTTGGGACATGCTTTGCTTGAAGCTTCTACTACAATTTGAGGTAGAACTTGGTGGTAGAGATTGTAACAATCTTGCTCTCCTTTCCAAAACCTTCTCCTCAATGAGCTTCAAAACAAATTCACTTACAAACAGTAGTCAATTCCTCCTTGCACAAAGCAAACCTATGATCTGATACAAACTTAATCTGAAATGGAGCAGATTAGTAATGTTGTGCTAATTCCCCATTCAGAATATAAAAATGTGCTTGAGGTTTGTACTCCAAAATAGTAAGTAAAAACATGAATTTTATGTGTGTTTACTTAAGTTAGTTTCATGAAGAAAACTTAAAACATGAAACCAAAACACTAAATGGAAGAATGCATCAATCAATAATACACCAACCATTGATAGAGGACTTCACCCCTCCTGGGCTACATCTCCTTGGATCAACTCTAAAGGCATGAACCCTTCTCATTGTGCTTAAAATTCTTCAGTAATAAAGAGTACATAAGTGTGCTAACAAAAACAGTGGCTAGTTTCCCCTTCAGGGAAACTTTCTTTTGCAAAGAACTCTCACTCTAAAACACATGACAACCTATAGTTAGTCATGAAACAATCAGCAAGCTAAGGGCTCTCAAATCAAGACCCCATACTCCAACTTCCAAGAGCATAGACAATACTACAATCCACTTGAAGTACTTAAACAAGTCTCTTTCTCCATACACATATAGAGCAAAGAAGAAATAAAGCTACAACACTACTGTAATGGCTGCCGCAGAAAGCATATGTAGGATGGAAGATCCCTGCAAGGTCATCTCCATCTTCATACTCCATAAACTGAATCAACACTCAGGTTGACCAGAGCACCCATAGGCTTCACTTTATAAAAAGCCTATCTAGAAGTGCTCCTTTGATCTTGAAACCTGTTCCAATCAGTTCAAAATGCCCAAAATGGCTATCTAGCCTCTTTTTGCATCCCATTTGGTCGAAAATTGCCTTAGTTATGACTTATGTCAGTCTTTCCACAATTTTCTCCTCCAAATCTGGCTTACTTCCAGTTAAATTCATTATCTGCAGTTAAAACTGGCAGTTCCGCTAAAATTGGCGGTCTCGCCATCTTTCCCGCCTATCTCATGGTTAAGGGTCGAGTAGTCACATACAAAGTGGTCAGTGCGGCGATTAAGGCAATGGTTCCGCAACTTTGTCGTAACTCACAATTGGCAGAAAACCCCAAGCCCAAACAACAAGCACTTTGCGATACACGAATTTGTCGGGATTATGAAACACAACATATAACATATCGCATTCGACAGTCCTATCGCAATCGACACTCTCCCCCTGCGGATATCAAAGTCCATACACTGCAATAGCAGTGGACACACCAGAGTTATAAACTGGAATCTAAAGTCACATCGCATCCAGGACTTATCGCTCATCGCAATCAGCGGATAACCTGGAACCTTGTATATGCGGGACTTTGTTTTCCTGCGATTTGTAATTGCATTTATCGCATCACAACTCTTGCCTCCTCGGGGGCCGATTCTTTAACATCACCCAATTGCGATTGCGATATATCGAATCGCAACCCTGACTACTCCGAGGCCGATTTCTTAAGCCATGACCCTGTTTTTTCCCCGATATGTGGGACCCAATGGAAACCTGCCACTTCGCACTTCCCCATTCACTCGGACCTTTGCCATGTCATTCAATCCTGCCACCTGGACAAGTCAAGCCTGAACTTTGACTTGCTCTAACTCCTGCATACGAGCTCGGATTTGAGTGACATTCGCACCATTGGATTCAGAATAATGAGCTCTTCGATTTGAAGCTAAGCTTATCAAGATTCCGACACTTAGATTTTTTGGCAAATTTTGAGCCCCTGATCAAGACATGAGCATAATGATAAAAGAAAAATTTGGACAACCACAAGTGACCCTCTACTAGCAAAACAAGTTGAAGGATGAAGCACTACACCTTGTAACCCTAACCAAAATATTAAAAGGTCATCACCCACTTGCCACCCTAGAGGACCAAACTCTAACAAATTATCAAATTCCCTTTAACATAAATGCATAACACAATAAAATTCCCAATATCTTACGAGGCAGAGAAATTGACCTAGACAAAAGACAAGAGCACACTCAATGCTTCGACCAAGGGTAAGGGGGAATTCAACACTTAAAAGACCCAACAACACTAAAAATGCAAAACTAGACACTACCAAATAAAGCCTCCACTTCATAGAGTCAAAGGATAACCATAACAAAGTACCAATGCTACCAAAGGAACTAAGTTTGAGCAAAGCTACCCTAATTAGCAAAACTCTGGGCCACACAGAGAGCTCCCATAAGACATAATAACATCCTTGGATACAATTCAAAACCAAAGAAGTAAAGGGAATTACCTCCAAACTCGCTACTAAAGGCCTGTATAGGACTCAATAAAAACCCATATCCTGCAACCACCCAATGACACACAACACATTGCTAGGACTCAAATCAGCGAACAAACCCAATCTCACAGGAAGAGGATAGTTCCCTTCCTCCAATCTCACAGACAGAGGCATACATACAAAGGCAATGGACAACATAGCAGATAGAGGCAACAGATAATAGAGTTCCTGGAACAGGCAGGCAACGACGGGCATAGTTCCTGGAGCAGGCAGGCAATGATGGGCATAGCTCATGGAGCAGGCATCGGATAGCAACAAGAACAATGAGGAGTAGGGCAAAGACCAATTTCTATAGGCACGCAGTGGGGAATAGGTTGGACCTACATCTTTCTCTCTTCTCTTTATTTTATATATATTGTGCTTGTCTATCTATCTTAAGCATGGGGACAAGAGGGTCCAATGAAGACAAAGAACTTGGTTTGGTGAAAAACAAGCACCCATGTAACCTAAAGTTAGGTAAATTTACCTCAGTTGGGTGTAAAACATCAAAAAAAATTCAGAATCAAGCACTGGGTTATGTTTTAAGGAGGATTTATGAGGAAGGTTGGAGCATTCCTAGGATTCACCCTCTTCAAATTCCAGGTCTTACACCTAAAATCTTGATAGAGAATGTAAGAGGGACAAGGTGTGTTTCATCTGATACATTTGGTACAAGTGAAAGACTGATATTTGTGAATGCAAAGAAATACAAAGGGATTTTAAGGCGTAGACAAGCTAAACAAATGAAACAGGCACAAAGAAGAAAACTCACATGGATCTTACCAAAATCAACCAATAACAAGGCAACTTTCATTGTCAAAATGAACTCATTAGAGGAAGAGCAAGGAAGTCAAGGGGTGGATAATGCAAAAGGTAAAGGGGTGCAGTCTAAGCAAGAGGAGTATAGGCTAAAGCAAGCAGAAATTGAAAACTTAACAACAAACAAAGAAGAAAGTAGTAAGAACAAATACAACCCCACAACCACTCCGCTTTTGTGGTCATAGAAGCTTTATGTAAGCACGCTCATGAACATTAAAATAATAATTGAGCTTATTGAATTAAAGGAACAACATGAAGATTCAAAGATAAAAGAAATGCTAATAGTCAGTCAAAAATTGGAAATGGAAAACAAGGTTCTCAAAGAGCAGATAATAAATTTGCAAAACAATATGGAAAGAGGGCAGCAACAATTGATCACTTTGATACATGAACTAGAGAAAACCAAGGTAGTTGAAAAAAAGGCTCAGAGGCAGGGAACATTGGCAGCACAAAACAAATAGAAGAGTTTCAATCAGCTTTGGCAAGCATGGAGTTGAGAGAAAGCAAACTAAGACAACAAATGGAAGAGGCTAAATCTTGGGCACAAGTGGTAAAGGAACCATCAACTGAGCAAAAGGAAATCACGGAGAAGGAAATCAAGAGGCGAGTAAGAGAAGAAAAAGACAAGCAAGTCAAGGAAGGCTATATTTTGATAAGTATAGAGGATAAGATGACTATTCTAAAGAATAGGGGGATGCTTAGAGGTACTCATATTTACCTGGATGATGACTTGACATTTGAACAACAAGAAGAGTGAAGGAAGGAATGGGAGAAAGTGAAATCAACAAGGGAGGCAAGAAAATGGGCATGGCTAAAAAATGGGAAAGCTCAAATCAAAGAGCATTTAACATATTAGAAATAGGGATTCGAGGCCCCTTGTGAGTATCTAAACATGGTAAGTTGGAATTGTAGAGGTTATCCATGGAGGAGAGGATCAGGTTTGGGGCCCATAGTAGAAGGGAAAGACATCATTTTTCTTATGGAAACTCATGAGCATGAAGGTTGCAAGGTTCCAAAATTTGAGGGATACATTAAAGTTACAATATGGAATAAAAAGATTGGAACATGTAAAGGGCATGGAGGGATCACAGTTCTAATAAGAGAAAGTTGGAGTGGAATTGTAAAAGTGGGAAAAGAGGACCCAAATGAGCAATTTATATGGCTTAATATAATAGACAATGATGCAACAATTAGGTTGGTTGCTTGTTACTTTGCTCTAAAAGATTCGGAGTTCTACAAGAAGGCAAACTTAACAAACAATCAATCTATCCAGTTAGGTAGTGAGGAGAATAAGGACAACAATCCTCTTTGGCTAGATGAGAGTGAGGATCACACGTGGGAAAGGTCTTCTCAAGATGGAAAAGGGAGCGTTTCACACTTTGGTGCTGATTTGTTAGGCTTATGTAGCCTCTATGACATGGTCATTTGCAATGGCACGAAAGCTTGGCCTAGATCCGGTGACATTACATGTAAAACTTACAATTGTAAAAGTGTGGTGGATTATGTGATTTGCTCCCAGAGCTTTATTTCTAATTTGTTAGAGTTCAATATTGGAGCTTGTCCTATTGAGTTGAAGTAAGATCATATGCCTCTCTGTATTAAGTTGGGCATGCACACAAGTGGGATGCAGGTAGAGCAAAACCAACATAGACAGAAGAAAGTTCATGCAAATGGTAGAGTCAATATGAATCAGGAAAATCAAGAGCTCTTTGGTGCTGCTTTGGAACATCAATTTTAGGTGGCAAAAGTCAATTTAGAAAGTGAAGAGGACAGTGCAATAATAGAGAACATTGGCAGTAGTATGGTGATCCCTTTAATCCACAAGGCCTTAAAGGTGTGCAAAAGATCTCGGCCAATGAAGAGAATTTCAAACACTTTTCCAACCAATCCGTGGTTTGATGAGGAGTGTAAGGCGACAAAAAGATCACTTAAAGAGAAGGAGGTAAACAATGAAGGCATGAAAAAGTACAAAAATATGATAAAAACAAAAAAAGACAAGTATGTGACTTCAAGAAGGAATGAATTAATTTCTTCAGGAAAACATAATCCCAAAAGATTTTGGAGGGGATTACAACAAAAGAAAATACAAATGGATAATAATATCTCAGTTATTTAATGGTTAGAGTATGCGAAGCTTCTTTACGAGAGAGAACAAGAGAGAAGTAGCCCTCCCATAATCAGTAGTCTAGTTGAGTTATTTTCATTAGAAGATGTCAAGCGTGGTATAAAAGTTAGCAAATGGTAAAGCTCAAGACATTGATGGATTGCAAGAATTTTTTTTAAAGTGGGGAGTTGAAACCTTAGCTCCGATTGTTAAAAAGATCTTCAACAACGTCACACAAAGCAATTTTCCAATTGAATGGGCAACTAGTGTTGCTATCATCCTATACAAAAGTGGAGACATTAATATTCCATCCAATTACCACACTATTATGATTAATCCTCTTTTTGGAAAACTATTTGGAAGCATGATGGATCGTAGAATTGACAGTTGGGCAAAAAAGGAAGGTAAAAGAGCAAAAGGATAGGCTGGTTTTAGGTTGCCGCATTCTACCATTGATCATTGTATCACTCTTAGGCATTTCATAGAAAAACTATGGGACATACAGTGTGAGGAGGCCTTTTGTTTCTTTATTGATTTCATGAAAGCTTTCGACATTGTTCCTAGAGACAAGCTTTGGAGAAGGATGGAAGAGATTGAAATTCCAAGTGAATATAGGGCAACTGTTCATAAGCTCTACGAGAAAGTTAGAGCTAAAATTAGAACTAAGGAAAGTTTTTTCTGAATGCTTTGGTAGTGACATTGGGGTCAAGCAGAGGTGACCTCTTTCCCCCACGGGGTTTGGCTTACATATTGATAAGTTGGAAGAATGGTTAAAGAGTAACACTGGGGAGGGTATATAGTTAGGAGATTATGTGGTGAGACTTCTCTTTTATGCTGATGACCTTACCCTAATTGTGAAATCGGCTCATGGTCTCAGAGAGCATTTGAAGGCCTTAGAGCTCTTTGTGAAGAGGTTGGGATGCAAGTAAACGTTAGCAAAACCACAATCATGATCTTCTCCCTAAAAAGGAAAAAAAATAGGTTAATTTTATTTTGGAGGAGAAAAAATTTGAAATTGAGATGGATTGGAGTCGTAAGTCCTTAAAATCCCTTCATTCATTCATGTACTTTGACCACCCTAGCACCGTTAACGAGCATTTAAAACGACGAGACTAGTAGTGTGGTAACCTAGGTAGCAACCGCCACACCTCCCGAGTCCCCTAAATGGTGACACCTATTACCGATGCGGTTTCCAACAATTCCTCTTTGCCGGCGTAACTACCCCATCGGGGATTCACCCTTTGAAATCTTATGATGTGTATCTGAAATATTAAAAACAATAATAAGAAAGAAAGAAAGAAATGACATAATGACAAATGAGCCCCACCCTTCAAGTTCGATCGTTTAAATTTCTCGGAAGCTTTGGATTCAAATTTATGGTCATATACAGTAGCTGTTCTTCGGCGAAATGCACTGTTAAAGAGTAAGGCTGAATACAAGCTTGTGGAATCGGCTCTGAGCAGGGGGGCCTTTGACGTTGCCGTCGGTCGTTCGCTTGACAAATAAATCAATGGGCATTTTCTCTGCTCTGAGTGATTTCTTTTCCCATGTGATTTTTTTGCAATGGAGGTGGTTGGTATAAGCCGAAACTGAAGAAGGAAGAGCCATGGGATGTTATCATGGAGTATCGTCAGGGTAGGTTCTATGTTATCATGTATTTAATCGGTTTTAATGGATTGAATCATGGAAAATAGCCGTTTCAGGGCAATTTGCACTTTACAGGGAGCTTACAGACAATTAATGGCCGCTGCTGAAATCCACCAGGACAAGAAGAGCGCAGAGTGGATTTTAGAGTACGTTCTCAGACACTGCGACGAAGACTGGCTCGTCGCCGAATTGTTCAGAGTCCTTCCCTCCTCAAATGAGAATGTTACACTGAAGAAAATGGTGTTATTGAAGAGAATTCGGTCAGAGATTTCAAAGGGCTCGATTTCTGAGCAAACTCTTGAAACCCTAGAATCCCTTAAAGAGTTAAACAACAGGGAAGAATTTAAGAATTCAAATGATGCAATCCGTATCCGAGAATTGTGCTGGAGCGTAGCCGTCGAGTGTACTGTAAAGCACCTGAGAGCCGAAAAGATTGATTGGGACGGCTATAACGAGGCTTTGAGAAAACTCTGGACCGAGCGTATTGAGGACACAGAAGAAGTAGATGTTGCTGGATGGGTTTCCAATAGGTCCGAGGGCTTTAAACAGGAACTTGTAGCCGTGTCTGCGAATCCTAAACTGTGCCACACACTTCTCGCTAAGTATAAAAAAGAAGATGTTTTGAAATCTTTGAATGTATTTTTAAAGGATGCATGGGAAGGCACGGGGCCGACTTTTTTAGAGATTGTAGCTGAAGATGTTGCACGGGGAAGGTATAATCCCCTATCTGGTGAAGGTTCCGAACATGCAACGGCTGCGGGATTATCGACCCCTCGTTGTGAAGCTGGCGGCCCTGCTACTCAATTACAAATGGACGGTGAGGAAATCTGTCCAACATTTTCACCTCCTCCGTGGATAGGTATGGTTTCTATGCTTATATATTGAAGTTTTGTTGTTGTACACAGATAACCAAACTAGGCCAGTGACCGTGGTAATTAAAAGACCGATGTTCGGCCTGGTGGGGAATATTCCCGGACTCTGGTAAAAAACAAAAGGGATTTACATTAAAATAGAAAATGAAAGAGACCGGTAACTCATGAGAGTATATCATGTACTGACTTCTTTAAAAGGAGTGCATAATGCATCTCCCAGCAAAGCGATATGTTGCCTTTCTCATTTACGTTAACTCCCGAGGAAATTTACCTTTGGAAACTTGTCCTTTAATGTCATCATTAATCAGGAAAAATGTAATATCATACATGGAAGGTGAGGTAAATTGCAGACCGCATAGATGAATGAATGAAATTTTAACGATGAACCAGCTTCCCTGCTTTTTGCATTTTGCAATTCAATCTTTTTATTATTCAAATTAATGATGAGCTGACCCAACCTTCTAACAGTCCGTTTACTGAAAAGACAATGCCAAGGAACTGATGTTAACATACTGCTGTAACTGTCTCTGATGTCTCTAAAAGCATCACATTCTAAAATGAAATGTTTTTTCGATTCCACTGCCCCAGAAGTGCAAAAATTACACATCTGCTCTTCCCAAACTTCTTTAGGTCTTTTCCACCGACCTGTTTCGCACTACTGTAATTGTAATTGTCTCTGATGTCTCTGAAGCATCACATTCTAAAATGAAATGTTTTTCCGATTCCACTGCCCCAGAAGTGCAAAAATTACACATCTGCTCTTCCCAAACTTCTTTAGGTCTTTTCCGCCGACCTGTTTCACACCGTAGTTGATGTGAGTTAGTTCTTAATTGAGCAATAAGAATCTTTGCTCTCTATGGAATGCTAGCTCCAATGTACTCTTTTTGATGAAGATCACACGTCGGGTTGAATTCTTGAACATAGTACTTCTTTCTACCCAACTCTTTTCCCCATATATGCATACAAAACTTCTCCATAACATAACTCTTTAAATCCTTGCTATTTGTGGGACATGTATTTAGGTAAATATTCCATTTTTGCTTCCATTTGTTGTTTTGTCTCATCCATGATTTCTTTCTTTCACTCATTCCTTCGTTGAAGATAACTTTAGGCCATCTACCTTCTCCCATTTGCTCAATTCTCTCAAGATACTTTATGAGATGCACCATAGCAATTGCTTCAATTGAAGTTGCTCCTGTTTCACTCAGCATTATCTCATAAGAAACCAAGCATTTTATTTTAAACTTGGTCATGATCAAGCGTTTTTGGATTTTCTCAATTTGCTTCCATTTTGAGACACGGATGTTGCTAGCCCACAATTCACACCCATATAATATCACTAGACAAACTAGGAGCCCAAAAAGCACTTTAATTGTTTTCCAATCCCATAACTCTGCCTCTCTACATCTATGGTGCTTGTCAGACATTTGTTCTCTTTCCCAATAATTCATTAAGAAGTTAGGAACGTGATAGTGAGCAGAATTACTCATGCTAAAGTTTTGTCTGTATTACTTAAAATAGTCATATTTTAAAATATTATTGGGCATATACATGTCTAATTTTTGTTGTGCAGTTTGCATTGAAAAGATAGTATTTATATTTTTGTTTAATTAAATCCTGCAGATTTGCATTCCAGTGCAGTGGCTGGCATGAACAAGGAAAGGAGGAAAATGGCGTCTAACGCAAAAAAGAACCAAGTTTGTTCCTCTAGAACAACAGAATTAGTTGATGTTTGGAATGGTCAACCCTTATCTGATAGAAAGGTTCCAGATTTTCCACACACTTTCATCAATTTAGAAGAAAATGAAATTTCCAGTCCAGATGGCATAATCAGAAAGGGAGCGACAGTGACAGCTGCTCAAGATACTGGAAGATCAAAAACTGATGTTGTGAATGAACAGAGGATGCTTTCGTCAAGGACAACACATCCATCTGAGAATAAATTAACTCCTGAATTTATCAAAACACAAGATTGTCTTAGAAAAAGTATTTTAGAATTGAATTCACGGGTTGAGGATCCATTGCCTGATGCATTGCGAGTTGCTGAAGGTCAGGTGTCCATGAAAGAAAGTGTTCCTTCTGCTGCTCCAGTAGATGGAAATGAACAATTAGAAAATTCAACCAATGAAGTTGACATAAATTTATTACAGAAGACTCACAATGATAAGGATAATCAGGCCCAATGTTTGGAGGCAAGAGGGGTTGGACATCAAAATGGCAAATGTCATAGTGAACGATTGAAATGTAGCTTAATGGATAGAAATCCAACTGCCCGGACATATGAGGTAAAATTTTCAATCTCTCATATTTTCAATGCAGTATTCGTACTGATATCTTCCGATAAAATAATTTCAAGCACTTTTGTATTTCAATTCACTACATTGAACTGAGGGAATACTTAAATTGGCATTCTCCAGGGATTTTTCATTTGATTTTCAAGGCGATTTCAAGAGTTGGGATTCTATATGCTGCATAATTGATCTTTCTTGAAAATGTATTGTCCTTCTAATTGACCTTTTTTGGAAATGTATTGTCCATCTAATTGATCTTTTTTGGAAATGTGTTTTTTTGGTAAAACACGATTGTTATGAATATTTTTGATATAAAACAATAAAGGAAGATGTTGTCCTCTGTATTTCTGGAACTGGGGAGTTCTGTTCACTTATTTTGGATACCCCAACTAGAAATGTCTTGTTTGCTTCATAAGGGAAATATTTGACATAGATCTTGTTTATAAATTATTTCTAACCCCAACAACCTTGTTAAATTACTTCCTAGAGGAGCAGATCTACTGAAATAAAAAACATGGCTGAGATTTTAACACTTAAATATTACAGCGGAAGCAAAAAAACCAATACAAGGAAGAATTTGATTTCTGCTTTTCAATTCTGCTGTTTCATTAATTAAATTGTACAACATACAAGGGAACCCTTGCTGGGATAATGGCCCTTCGAGGAAAAATACCTTTGATCTGTCCTTCAATGCGCTAGCTGATTTGGATCCTCCCCTTGCTGCCCCTTGCACTCTTACCCAAACCTTGCATGCTTTGATGAAGGCCCTTCTCCAACCAATCACTGAGATCTCACTTTCATTGTGTGTTGTGCTCAATATTTGTCTTCTCCCTTAGCCTAGCCTTGCTTTTATTAGTTTCAGTGATTGACAGTTGAGATTACATCACTTTAGATTAATGATTAAGATTCATCTAATTCACTAATGCAAATAACTTTTGCATTTCATTAAATTAACTCACTTTGTTTTATAAAAATCATTTAGATTATTAATTAAAGTAATTGCTAAGCTTAAGGGTCAATGGTGACTTCCACATACCTAGACACTTAGCCTTGTGCGGAACTACTTGCTTGAGCTACTCTTATCAACTCTCCCTCTTAGTAAGGAAGGTACTTCTTGAAGAGCCACCTAGAATTGGCTGTCCTTTTGGACCTTGCACAATGTTGCATGCATCATCCTTCACCATGGCTCTCCTCCAAACCTCTTGGTCTACTACCTCTTCGATAATGCTACTCATCAGTGCAATGTAGTTTAAAAACTTCTTTAGAGGCTTGCTTTCTCTGAATGTGCTACCAAGAGGCCCCACATGCTCTTGAACATCCCTCAATGTCTACTCAAACCACCTAGGTCTCTTGATAGAATTGGAAGGAGCCACTAACTCCTCCTTACCTGAAGGTTGACTTATGCATGCTACTCTAGATGAAACAATGTTGTCCCAACACCTTTCACCATATAGTTGGCTTTTTTTCTCAGCTCCCTCTGGCCTTGGAATGACACCCTTCACATGATCTTGAGGTCATCAAACTTGTCTTCTACTGTGAGACTTGGCACCATTTTGACAAGAGATAAAAAAAATCCAATCAAGCTGCTGAATACTGTCTCTTAGGCTAACTTCAATGGCTGATCTTTCAACAAAGTTTTGATACCATGTTGAAATTCTAAGGCTAGTGTGGTAGAATACAATTTTCTGCCAGGTAATTACTTCCTAATGGTTTTCAACCAGTATTATATGCCACTGTTATGATTGAATAATTACACTTCAGAAATTCTCAACAGTAAATGCCGTGGAAACAATAAAGATCACAGAAAGAAAACCATGAACAAAAGAGAATATTTTTGACCCTAGGAAACACAACCTTGTGAGAAAAACCAACAACTTTTCTTAGGAGAATTTATTGTTCAACAAGGTTTACAAATCAACAATTTGTCTGTTAGGATATTCCGACACATAGGAAATAGTTAAGTACAACTTGGTCTAGTATAGAGTTAGGTATAGAGTTAGGTAAAGTGTGTTTCTTTACTATGTACATTTTGTAACTTACAATCCGACGGTCACGATATGTAGTGATCCGACGGTTCATTCTCTCCTTGGTATTATCGACACTTGATCCGTGGCTTAACACCCAATTGGTCCATGATCTCTATTTAAAGAGCATGGAGGGTCATTTGTAGGGTAATCTGTCTATGAGAGAAGCATATGTAAATTTTCATTCTTTTATTAATAAATTGCCTGAAGTGGCCGCGTTGGCTCAGGCCGTGGACTGTTTCCCTCTTTGAGGGTTTTAACCACGTCAAAAGTACTGGTGTATTGATTTGCGATCTGTTTGTGAGTGGTGTCCTTTGGTGTTCTGTCTGAGGAACTTACCCTGTAAATTCTTACATGGTATCAGAGCCAAGTTGAGGGCCGCGTCCGTTGGTGATCCAAATCTGAAGCCGGTAGAACTGCATCCGACAACCGTTTCCTAGATCTACTATTTCTGACTGCTTTCGGGCCGAGAGGACTGCGTTGTTGTGTTGGGAGCATCTGTTCCAGTGAGGAACCCCTTTCGTTTCACACGAAAAGGTTTCCGGTAGCCCTAGCTGCGTCATTTTTAAGATCTGGAGGTATACAGTGTTTATTTGCAGTTTACTATCATTTTCTCTCTGTTTATTTCGGTTTCGGTTTATTTAGCCTTTTTTTATTACCGGATCTATACCTTTCATTTCTGCGTATGCTCTTTGCCCTGCGACTCTGTGCGATCTGGGCAAATCAGAAACAGAAAGGAAGGATTTTTCTTATGCGTATGCTCTTTTCCGCTGCTCCTTAGTGTGATCTCGGAAAATCGGAAACATTGAGAAAAATATTTAGTTTCCGGCTAAAGCTAACTTCGAGCCGCAAGGTTCGTTTTTGAAAATATTTAGTTTCCGGCTAAAGCTAACTTTGAGCCGTAAGGTTCGTTTTTTTTTGTATGTCCGTGTTGGGTTTTGTGTTTTTTGTTTTGTAGGGAAAAAGAGCTTTCTCAAAGCAAGCACGCAACCCAAAGCATCAACCCCCCCCTCTCTCTCAAACTTTTTGTATAGCTCACTTGGTGCAAAGCTAATTTATGAGAGTAGAGGTCTTGGGTTCAAGTCTCCATTTTGTGGGGGCGGATTTTTCATTTCCGCACATTCCCGCACTTCGTCGGTGACTTCATCAAATTTTCTTCAAAAAGCCATAACTTCTTCATCCGGAAGCCGTTTTCAGAACCGTTTTTTTTGAAATAGCCTAATTTTTCGAGATCTTTCCATTGGTACACTTAGTTTCACCATCTATAGCTTCGGTTTTTTTTTTTTAAATGGAAAGTCCATGCCAAGTTATTCTTGACAACACCAACTACTTCCAATGGTGGTCCTACATTGTGGATTTACTTAGAAGTAAAGGTCTTTACAGAATAGCCACAGGCCAAGAGACCAAACCGAATGATGAAGACAAGGCAGCTAAATGGGAAAATAGGCAAGACCAAGCATGTGGGTTGATAGGGATGTCTATTTCTCCAGATCTTAGATTCCATATTGCAGAACTTGATACTCCCGATGAAGCAATGAAACAGATTACTAAAGTCTTTGGAATTAAAAATGAACTTAAAGCCCATCAACTTGAAAATGAATTGCTTACATTGGACCCCAATAATTTTTCTTGCATTGAAGATTTTTTGTCCAAGTTCAAGACCCTTAGACTTCTCTTGGAAGGTGTTAAGGTTAAGAAAGAAGATAGTAGCCTTATCTACTCTATTCTTACTAAGTTGGGACCAACCTATTTTGTGTTTGTTTCCACCTTCCATTC
This sequence comes from Pinus tabuliformis, assembly GCA_031772625.1. NCBI lineage: Eukaryota > Viridiplantae > Streptophyta > Pinopsida > Pinales > Pinaceae > Pinus > Pinus tabuliformis. The sequence goes on along the minus strand of CM062804.1, from coordinate 80,095,621 downwards.
TACAAGAGAAGCTTTCATTTCTCAAGGACAAACCTACAAGTCTCCTTCCTTTGATTCCTTTTGTGATTCTTTAATAAGAGAACAAGAAAAACTCTTACACCTTGGTCTTCTTCATCTTGGAAACTCTTCTAAGAAAGCGTTAGCCGCTCAGCAGCAACCAAATTCAAAGAATCCTAAGAAGTCGTATCCTAAAAGGAATGGTCCTAAACCAAACAAGGGTCCTAAGCAATTTCAACCTCAAAATGAAAAATCATTTCAACAAAATGATAAGACAAATAAAAACAAAGGGAAGAAGACTGATAGACATTGCAACTTTTAGTAATCGAGATGGCCACTTAGAATCCAAATGCTTTAAGAAGATGGAAGCCTTGGAAGCAACAATGAAGAAGCATAACATCCATTTGGAGCACTCTTCAACTTCAACTTCGTCTTCAGGAATGGCACTTTCTGCATGTGGTTGTCAAGCATCTCGGTCTGGCTATGCACTAAATGTATCTTCTTCTTCTCATTCTCATGAGAGGCTCATTGATTCTGGCGCTTGTTATCACATGGCCAAAAACAAAGCCATGTTTTCTTCTTTAAATGATTGTAACACCAAAAATATATATGTTGGTGATGATAGATCTCTTAGTGTTGTAGGGACTGGAACCGTTCATATAGACAATGGTCAGTTTAATGATGTATTATGTGTTCCAACCTTATCCTGCAACCTTCTATTTGTATATCAGATAACTCATTCAGGTGAAGGTAAAATCGTTGAATTTTCACCTCACAATGTTGTAATTAAGGACCTAAGAGATCCTAGACAGATTTTAGCTACTGGCATTGTTGATGATTCTACAAGGTTGTATAAGTTTCACAACTTTGGGTCATCAAATCTTCCCTTAGTATTTGTTGCTCATAATGATGAAGTGAGCAAACTTTGGCATGAACGATTTGGTCACTTAAACTATCGCTCTCTTCAGAATCTATGTAAAGAAAATATGGTGACAGGTCTTCCAATGGTATCTTGCAGAGATGGTGTTTGTTCCGGATGTGTACTTGGAAAACATCATCGGGACAATTTTGAAAAGCGTGCCTCTTGGCACGCCTCAACCCCTTTACAGCTCGTGCATAGTGATTTATGTGGTCCACTTCCAGTTGCTTCATTCTCTGGCTACAAGTATTTCTTAACTTTCATTGATGATTTCTCCAGACGCACTTGGGTATACTTCTTAAAACTCAAGAGTGAAGTATTTAACATGTTCTTGGCCTTTAAGGCTTTTGTTGAAAAAGAATCTGGATAACAAATTCTTGAGCTAAGATCTGATAATGGCGGAGAATATGTTAAAAACACATTCATCAACTTTTGCACTGAGAATGGAATTCAAATGCAACATACTGTTCCATATACTCCACAACAAAATGGTGTAGCTGAAAGGAAGAATCACACCTTAAAGGAAATGGCTAATTGTATGCTTCAATCTAAAGGACTTAGTATTAATTATTGGGTAGAAGCAATTAACTGTGCAAATTACATAATAAATCGCACTCCTATGAAGGTTTTAAAGAATATCACTCTAGAAGAAGCATGGAGCTCAATCAAACCAGATGTAAGTCACTTTCGTGTTTTTGGAAGTGAAGCATGGGCCCATATTCCAGATGAGAAACATAAAGTTTTAGAACCTAAGAGTGAAAAATGTATTTTTGTTGGATATTTTGAAGATGTCAAAGGAATAGACTTATTCCACTCAAGTCCAAAAATGTTATCATTAGAAGAGATGTAAAGTTTGCTGAAAATATATCGGCCTGCGAGCCTAGTTCGGCGGATGTGCCACCTCTCCCTATCTCTTCTACTTATGAAAATATTTCTTCTTCAGATGATGAAAGCGAGGATGAAAATCCTCCCCCACCTTCTCAGGATCCTCCTTCAGCTCCTCAGCTTCCGAAATGGGTCCGTGCTACTCGGGATGCAGCAGGTGATCTTGCCGGTGATCCTACAGATCAGCGACGTACACGTTCTCAGTTCGAGAGAGCCTCTTCTTTACTGGCTCAAGCTTCAGTGAATTATGATCCTGACACCTTTGCAGAAGCTTCAGGCCATCCAGATTGGGAAGCAGCTATGAATGAAGAATATCATTCATTATTGGCAAATGATACATGGGATCTTGTTCCTCTACCAAAGGGACGAAAACTTGTTAGATGCAAATGGGTTTACAGAACCAAGTATGGACCAGATGGGAAAGTTGATAAACATAAAGCTCGTCTTGTTGCTAAGGGTTTTTCACAAGTTGAAGGCATTGACTACACTGAAACCTTCTCCCCTGTTGCCAAAATGAACTCTATCCGCCTTGTTCTTTCCCTTGCTGCTTCTTTCAAATGGGAAGTCCATCAGATGGATGTTAAATCCGCCTTCTTGCATGGGGACTTGCATGAAGAAATCTATATGGAACAACCTATTGGCTTTATACAAACAGACTCCAACCTTGTATGTCGGCTTAAGAAATCCCTTTATGGTCTCAAGCAAGCTCCTCGAGCTTGGTATGCCAAAATGGATAACTTTCTTTTAGAATCTGGCTTCTCTAGGTGTCATTCTGACAATACTGTCTACACCAAGAAAGTGGGCAAGTCTCTTATCATTCTTGTTCTTTATGTTGATGATCTTATCCTGACTGGTAGTGATCCCAACCTTATAAACCATGTGAAGTCTAGCCTTAAAAGGAAGTTTTAAATGACAGACTTAGGACACTTACATTATTTTCTCGGTCTTCAAGTCTTGCAATCCAAGGAAGGTATTTCCCTTTCTCAGTCCAAGTATGCTTGTGATATTCTACGCCATTTTCACATGGAAGACTGTAAGCCAGCCCCTTCTCCCTTTCAGTCTGGAGTCAAACTTTCAGTCACTTGTACTTCTCCTGAAGTTGATGCTACCTTATACCGTCAACTTGTAGGAAAACTTTTATATCTAACCCATACTCGTCCTGACCTTTCCTTTGCCGTTGGCCTTGTTGCTCGGTTTATTCAAAACCCACATGAAAGTCATTAGAAAGCAGCTAAAAGAATACTTCGTTATGTTCGAGGTACAATTCAGTTTGGGATTCATTACAGTGCCAAAGCATCTCCTCTATTGGTTGGTTTCACTGATTCCGATTGGACTCGTGACCCTGATGATCGGAAGTCTACTGCAGGTTATGTGTTCACTCTTGGTTCAGGGCCTATTACATGGGCTTGCAAGAAACAAGGTGCCATTTCTCTTTCTTCAGCAGAAGCAGAATATCGTGGTGTCGTAGAAGCTAGTAAGGAAGCCTTGTGGCTTCATCAGATCCTGTCAGAGTTTGGCTTTCAGCAGCAGCATCCGACTACACTTTGGTGTGATAATCAAAGTGCCATTCAACTATGCAAAGATCCAGTCCAACATCAGCGCAGCAAACACATTGAACTGCACATGCACTTCATCAGAAAGCTCATTCACGACCATGTTCTTGAAGTGCAATATTGTTCAACAGATGATCAAGTTGCAGACATCTTTACAAAGGCTCTCACAGAGGCGAAGTTCACTAAACTTCAATTTATGGTTGGAGTTCAGGAAGTTGTCACTAAGGGGGGATAGGCTCTAGTGCCTCCTTCCTTCTCCTATTGTGTCATATTTGTAAATCCTTTAATCCTATCCCAAGTTGTTCTTAAGGGGGGATGTTAGGATATTCCGACACATAGGAAATAGTTAAGTACAACTTGGTCTAGTATAGAGTTAGGTAAAGTGTGTTTCTTTACTATGTACATTTTGTAACTTACAATCTGATGGTCACGATATGTAGTGATCCGACGGTTCATTCTCTCCTTGGTATTACCGACACTTGATCCGTGGCTTAACACCCGATTGGTCCATGATCTCTATTTAAAGAGCATGGAGGGTCATTTGTAGGGTAATCCGTCTATGAGAGAAGCATATGTAAATTTTCATTCTTTTATTAATAAATTGCCTGAAGTGGCCGCGTTGGCTCAGGCCATGGACTATTTCCCTCTTTGAGGGTTTTAACCACGTCATATAGGCTCTAGTGCCTCCTTCCTTCTCCTATTGTGTCATATTTGTAAATCCTTCAATCCTATCCCAAGTTGTTCTTAAGGGGGGATGTTAGGATATTCCGACACATAGGAAATAGTTAAGTACAACTTGGTCTAGTATAGAGTTAGGTAAAGTGTGTTTCTTTACTATGTACATTTTGTAACTTACAATCCGACGGTCACGATATGTAGTGATCCGACGGTTCATTCTCTCCTCGGTATTACCGACACTTGATTCGTGGCTTAACACCCGATTGGTCCATGATCTCTATTTAAAGAGCATGGAGGGTCATTTGTAGGGTAATCCGTTTATGAGAGAAGCATATGTAAATTTTCATTCTTTTATTAATAAATTGCCTGAAGTGGCCGCGTTGGCTCAGGCCGTGGATTGTTTCCCTCTTTGAGGGTTTTAACCACGTCAAAAGTACTGGTGTATCGATTTGCGATCTGTTTGTGAGTGGTGTCCTTTGGTGTTCTGTCTGAGAAACTTACCCTATAAATTCCTACATTGTCTAGAAAGTAGTGCTAATAATCCAAGTCAAATATCAGTCAAACCTGGTTAAAACATCTGCTAGTCAACACTGCTCAATACAATCAAAGATCAGAAATTCAATGCCAGTCAACTCAGCCTGGTCAAACTAGCTCGCGATCAAATTTTGGCCCTGCAGTTAACTATGCAATTTGCAATAAAATCCTTGTAGTTAACAGTTTGCACGTGCAACCCTCCTGTGGTCAACTCTCGGTCAAAACAATTTGGTCAACTTTGCTTGAAGTATGGTCAAATGCCCTTCACACGTGCGACCACGAGAGAGAAAATGAGGAAAAGATGATCTCCAAACTGATTTCTCCTTTTTCTCAGGCATGCTTTTCATTGGTGATCAAATGAGACGTCACATTATCTATTTATACGCATCAAAAGGGTGTGACAACCCAAAGGACACTTTCCTTCACTGATTGGCCGACTTGTCTTCTTTCTAGGCTGAGTTTTCTACTTCCTGGGCCAACTTGTAGACATGCAGGAATACCTTCTGATGCCACACAAAAAAATCAATAGTGATCACTGGTGTATGGGCTAGTCCAACCCACATCAAGGTGCACCTATATCTCTACAACATGGTTATGGTTTATAGAGTATGTAGGTGGCCTTGTATTTCACACGATATTCCTCTGACCCCTCTCACGCATGCAGTCTCATTTTTGACAACTTTTGCATTTCCCAAGGCAATACATGGTTCTCAGTGCAAAGAGGTCCCGGTGGTCAAAACTTCAACTTGGTCTTAGGTTGTTTAGCTTGATGAGAAAAGTCCATGCCATGTTCTAGCTTTTTTATTAGAGGTGTCAATGGCTAATTACAACTTGGTCAATCTTGGTCAACAGGTCAAATAGAGTTCCAAGTGGTAGAACAAGGAGAGTGTAGCGTAGAATGACATGTGCATTACGTCATAAGTGATCAACAAAGTGAGATTAACAAAACCGAGATGCCATATTTCAGAGATCCATTAGGGCATTAAAGAACAAGTACAGGAGGTAGATGATGTCAGAAAGTAGGTGATGATGTGGCAATACCATGTACTATATGAAGATTTTGAGAGAGATCCAAATCAGGATTTTCTGCATCCACATCCCATTCTTTAGAAGGACCACTGTTATATTGGGAGTCTCCTCCTACATAGTCGAACGACCTTAGTGCTCTTGATTAAATACACGTTTCATACCCTAGTACCCTACATGATCTTGATTATTGGGAGTTTCCCCTGCATAGAGGGCTTGGTTCTCTCGATTAAATACAAGTTCCATACCCTAGTACATGATAAAATCCAATGGAAACATTGCAATCCCCCCAATCTTGAAATCCTGAAAAACAAATAAGTCTGCTGGATTTTGAGTGAGATCTAAAATTCTACTTTCTCCATATGAAATCCAATGAGGGCGAAACCACTCTCAAACATCCTGAGTCATTTCATGGTAATGTTAAAAATTTAAGTAAAAGGATGAAAATGAAAAATAAAGGAGAATATCACTTTTACTTTAAGAATTTAACATTACCATGAACTGCATATCAACACTAGGGCAAAAATTCACTTTTATAACTTTAGACACACATCTGGAAAATTAAAAAACAAATTTGAAAAAAAAAAAAAACACAATTCAATTGGGAAATGCAGGCTGTACGGCCGGGAAACGCGTTTCCGGTCGTACTGCCACGTTTCTGTTTCGGGAAACGTGGCAGTACGGCCGGAAACACGTTTCCTGGCCGTACCAAACGCGTTTCCGCGTTTCGTCCCAGTTTCCAGCCGGAAACGGGCCCCCCCCCCCCCACGTTTCCTGCAACATAAGTTGCAGTGTTTACAGTGGCAGGGTCAGCGACAGTACAGATGCAACATTTGTGCAGTGGTTGGTGGACAGCATGTCAGACATCAACAATGCAGTGGGAGATGTTACAGAATAGAGTAATGCTTCAAGATTGAAGGCATTGCTAGAGCATATTCCTCGCTAAGAGGGAGTGTTGATTTCTTGTAGCATCGAATGTGCTCTAAGTCTCAAATTTTGCAAGGAGGCTTAGGCACCTGTATTCCAAAGAACCTAGAAAGTGTTTTAGGAAATTCCACCCAGAAACAATTTTATTAAAATAATTAATTATTTTTAAAAGGACCCTAAGTCTAAACTTAGGAAAAAAAAATAATTAAAGGGTATTAATATAAACTATGGGTATAACATCTAGAAGAAGGCCAGGATCAAGCATAAATGATCTTAGCCAGATTAGCTTCTAATCTGGGTCGTTGAATGTCAATGAGGAGATTATTTAAGGAGGCTTGAGGGTCACTTGGAAACACACCCAAAGAGTTCAGAGAATCGATTTTCTGAAGTAGAACAAAGGAGCTGCGGGGAGAATTTTAATAGTGAGTTGTTGTAGTGAGGGGTGTAGGAATTTACAGGGTAAGTTCCTTAAATTGAACACCAAAGGACACCGCTCACAAAGAGATCACAGATCAGTACACTTGTATTCTTGACACGGTTAAAACACTCAAAGAGGGAAACAATCCACAACTTGATCCAATGCGGCCACTTAAGGCAATATTATTAATAAAAAGAATGAAAATTCACAGAAGCTTCTCTCATAAACGGTCATAGACAAATGACTCTCCATGCTCACAAAGAGATCACAGGTTAGTACACTAGTATTTTTGACACGGTTAAAACCCTCAAAGAGGGAAACAATCCACAACCTGATCCAACGCGGCCACTTCAGGCAATATTATTAATAAAAAGAATGAAAATTCACAGAAGCTTCTCTCATAAACGGTCACAGACAAATGACTCTCCATGCTCTTTAAATAAAGATCATGGATCAATCGGGTGTTAAGCCACAGATCAATTATTGGCAATACCAAGGAGAGAATGAACTATCGGATCACTTCATGTCTAGAACATATTGTGACCGTCGGATTGTAAGAACATATTGTGACCGTTGGATTTTAAGTTACAAAAAGTACATACTAGAGAAACACACTTTACCTAACTATACACTATACCAAGTTATACTTTATTATTTCCTATGTGTCAGAATATTCTAACATCCCCCCTCAAGAACAACTTGGGATAGGATTGTGTTGGAATTTCTAAGTCTAACTGTTAGAAATCCTTCCTGTACTTTCTGATTTATTTTTTCCTACTTGTTCTGTTAATTAACAAGTTATTTACCATGTAAATATAGAGAATAAATACAAGTACAGTCTCAACACATACAGGTCATCAACTGAAGGAAAAACAAGCACACAAGTGACACCGTTATTTTTGAACTAATGTCCCCGAAAAAACCCAATGTGGGAAAACCGGTGCAACTATTTGAGGGTTTTATTATTAAGCAGTTTCAGAATACAATCTGGGTGCTAGAAATGGTTCACCCAACAGAGAATGCCCTCGACAGTAGTAGGGATAGGATTGTGTTGGAATTTCTAAGTCTAACTGTTAGAAATCCTTCCTGTACTTTCTGATTTATTTTTTCCTACTTGTTCTGTTAATTAACAAGTTATTTACCATGTAAATATAGAGAATAAATACAAGTACAGTCTCAACACATACAGATCATCAACTGAAGGAAAAACAAGCACACAAGTGACACCGTTATTTTTGAACTAATGTCCCCGAAAAAACCCAATGTGGGAAAACCGGTGCAACTATTTGAGGGTTTTATTATTAAGCAGTTTCAGAATACAATCTGGGTGCTAGAAATGGCTCACCCAACAGAGAATGCCCTCGACAGTAGTACCTCTCAGTCGGAGATAGATATCAGCCCCAATCAGCCCCATGAAATCTATCAGCGTCAACCTCTAGGTTCTGTGTCAGCCTCTTTGGCCCAGCATCAGCTTCTCTGGGCTCTGCGTCAGCCTCTGGAGCCTCTGCGTCTCCCACACCGACCCTCCTCAGGCTCAGCGCAACTCCTGGCTACCTCTGTGTGGCCTCTGGCTGCTTCTGCATGGCCTCTAGCTGGCTCTGCGTCAACCCTCTCCCGGCTTCTGCATCGATGCTCCCGGTATTATCTCTACCTCTTTGCTACTGCATTCACTGCCCCTCAGCTGCAACTCTGATCACTCCTTCGATTTCCTCAGCAAGCCTTGCCCCAAAAAATCGAATTCTTGATCAACTCTGTGTGTTCTCCAACTGACCCTCAAGCCTTTTCTTATACTTTTCTCGTTGACGATACAATGCTCAAGATTAAGTCCCTAATCAAAGGCTAAGATTAGATTTGGCTTGATCCATGACTTTTGGACCATTCTAACTCAGTTTTATATTAATTCACATTCATATTTTATTTTTCCTAAGAACTCCGTTAAAAATATTAATTATTTTAATATATCCCAAACTAGTTAGATTCTACCCAAACCATTTCTAGGTCTTGGAGATCTCATGTGCTTTAGCCTCTCCACCAATTTTTGTGGCTAAAGCACATTCGATGCTACCCCAAATCAACACTCCCTCTTAGTGAGGACTGTGCTCTACTAATACTCCTCATTGAGTATCACCATGATCATCCGGCATCGGTCCCTGTGCTGATGCTAGGCTTGCTGCCCAACATCCTCTGCACTGCTGCATCATGTACTGCTACCCATGGCCCTGCCACTGCCACTGATGCATCAGTACGATAACTCCCTCTGCATCTGTGCTGCTGCCCATGGCCCTGCCGTTGCCACTGCTGCATTTGCACTACATCCCCTCTCATCATGCTGCATCGTGTTGCCCATATCACTGCCACAGCTAACTGCTCCACTGCAATTCAGTTACTGAGAAGTAAGTAACTGATCTCCCAAGTCTGACATCTCCGTCAGGTTAGAAACACTCCCGATGCTGAAGCTCCCTCCCTCTCTGACCTCTGTGTTGCTGCAACAACTTTTTGCATCTCGCACTGCTGCCTCACGCTGTCCTGGGACTCCCGCATTGTAGCTCCCTCTGTCGCTCCATCTGCATCTGTCTCTACCGGCATATGCCAGTCCTGCTACTCCTCTTCGGGGCTCCCATAGCAAGGTATAACCCAAGAGGTTGGGTACCTCGAGGATCATGCCTCTCATCACCTGTAGTCCGTCTGACTACAACTCGATGTCTCCCCACTTCCTCTCAAGTGGCGTATGAGCACTCATGGCACAATCATCATCTGTCTCCACTTCTTTCTTTGCCCTTGCTGGCGCAGCCTTGGTCTCAAAAGCCTCTCCCTTGCTCTTCTTCCTCGGACACTGGCTCGCATAGTGATCTAGTTCCCCACAGTGGAAGCATTTGACCTTGGAGAGGTCCTTCTTCTTTCGTTTCTCCTGCTTTCCCTTAGATGTTAGGGCAATATCTTCCTCTTCTTCCTTCTTCTTGATTCTGACCCCCTTGCCGCTGCTTCCCGCCTTAGTTAGTTTTCTGATCTCTTCTTGACGAAGAGCTGCCCACAGTTCCTCCCAATCTAGAAGGGTCGACCTGCCCAGTATGATCTAGACAAATACCTCCCAGTCCTTCGAGTCTGCGTTCAATGCAGTCCTCACCATCATTTCCTCATCCGACTTGCCCTATGGAAGTCAGCTGATCCCAGATCTCCTTCAATCGACCGAGGAAGGTGTCTATATGTTCTCCCTTCTGCATCTGGTATGACTGCAGTGGATTTTCTAGTAGCATCTTCCTTTGCACGGAAGTATGCTGATACAATTTCGTCAGGGCCTCCCAGATCACATATGCCATGTCCTTTTCGGCAATATGTGGTACTACATGGTCCTTGACCCCATCAAGGATGATGCTCTTGGACCTCGCCATTGCCTCCTGGTACTTTTCATTCTCAGTCGAGTCAACTGGGATCGCTATCGTGTTCAAGGCAAAGTGCTTGAGACGGTTCTTGTCTAGAATTGACAAGATCTTGGCCTTCTAGACTACGAAGTTTGAGGCTCCGTCTGATCCAAAATGGATCCTAAAAACCTTCTTAAGTCTTCAAAAACCAAAAACTATCGCAGAAGATGAACCTTTAAAAATGGCGGAAAACACTATCGGGAGTGAAAAACATGAAGAAACAATGAAAAACAAAGTTATCGGAGGTCAAAAGAACGATGCATAGGAGCTATCAGATCTGGCCTATCAACGGTCCAGATCCGATCGGCATATCACAATCGGAGATGGCAAGCGGAGGCTATCGGAGGCTATCATGTGAAAGTTGCGACAACGATCAGTGCGGGTCAACGAGGACCGTTGATCAAGCGTGCAGATCGACGACCCAGGTTAACCCGCAATGTCGCGTCGACAAAATACAATGGAGCGCTTACCAAAGGCCCGGGGACTATGCGATATGCGATATCAAAATATCGCATTGGAGCGATACAAAAGAGCGGGGCTGATACAAATGTGACTTGCGATAGCCGGACCCGACGGGGTTATGGATGGAAAATATATATATATATATATATATATATATATATATATATATATATATATATATATTTTGAGTTCCGAAAAAAGGAGTTTTTCAATGTAAATTAGCATTTTCGTTAAATAAACGAGAATCAAAGGAAATGCGAACTGGGCAATAAAATGGACCCGAAAGGGTTTTTATATGCGGCGATATGTTTTTTGAGTTCTGAAACGAGCGGGATTTTAGGCGGTAAATGGTATTGGCCGGGCTTTGCCCGAGCCCATACACTGGCTGCCACGTGGCCAAGTGCCAGAGAGAGAAAACCACCCTTTTCGGGTAGGCAATCTCTGTGCGCGTTAGCCACCCGAAATCAATAACAGCCGTAGGATCATGATCACTTGCGATGGCGCCTAAAGACGGATCCGAAGGGTTTATAGGGCGGAATTGATAATATTTCAGGTTTGATAGACCGCGTTTGGGTGGATTTTCTCGTGTTTTTGCGTACTTCTCTGTGTAGACAGAGAACGACTATTTTGGGGATTTCAAAGGCACCGATGGTTCCTTCTGTTGCAGAACAGGTGGCCACCATCCCTGAAGACATTACACCATGATTGGTTAACGCTCAGAGGGGGTTTGAACGGATAGAGGCCGGAAGCCAGAGAGCCCAGAAGAGGAAACGAACAGACAATGCCGATTGGCTTAAAAGCCACAGAATGACAGAGACAAAGGCAAGCAGTGCTGAGACAGAGAGAAACAGAGACAGAGAAGGAGAGGGAGAGTCTATGTACTCAGAGAGACTTGAGGGATTCAAGTAAACTCCTGTTGTTTTATATCTATTGTGTTGAGACTCAAATTGAGCTCACTTTTGTAAAACTCTGCTCTTGAAGACATAATAGAGAGGTCACCACTGAAGGCTGGACCAGGAGATGTAGCCCAGGAGTTTTGGGTGAACTCCTTGATTATCTTGCTGTGTTATGTGTGTGTGTCTGTTATGTATCTTTAACTGCTTCATTGTCTATATTATTCGCAATCTTATTGATCCGTTGCACTAAGTAATATAGGCAAATCCATGCACATGAGTCTGTAATACCTTAATATTAGTCTAAGATCTCATTTTCAGATCAAGTGGTATCAGAGCTTTAGGTTTGCTAAGGTTAGACAAGCTTGTGCTGGATTGTTGAATGCTAACTAGGTCAAAGCTCAAACTAGGAGAAGGAGAACTTGTTGAGGCTAATCCAGAAATTGGAAGAGTCTATCCTAGGAGGAGAATGGCAGAACAAACCCCATTGGAATCAAAATCTTAGTTCATGGACAGTTTCATGACCATGAGAGCCATGGTGGAAGAGATGTATCGAGAATTTAAGAAAGGTCGAGGTGAAAGTACTTCAACCCCCAAACAAGACAAGGGAGTAGAGGAACCTTCTCTAGATGCCCCAAAGGGCAAAGGGAAAGGGGAAAAGCTTCCTCCATCATCTCCTCCACCATCACCTCCATCATCCTCATCTCCTAGCCCTGAAAAGAAAAAGAAGAAAACATCTTTGATTAAATTAGATGTGAAATTTGATTTGCCAATCTATGATGGAGAATTAAATGCAGAAAAGCTAGATAACTGGATTAGACAGATTGATGTATATTGCAGGGTGCAAAACATTGATTCAGAGAGGAGAAAGATTCAGCTGACTTGCCTTCGCCTTGGAGGAACTGCGCTAGTGTGGTGGGAAGGCAAGACACAAGCTGATTTGAAGAAGCATGGTAAAATTATTTCTACCTGGAATGAATTTGTTTCTGCCTTTAAAAAACAATTCTATCCACTAGCTTATATGCAACAAGCAATGATGAGTTGGCAAACTCTTTGCCAATTAAAGGACCAAAGTGTACAAAGCTATACCCAGGAATTTAGAAAAAGAGCTTTAACCCCAAGCATTTCTCCAGACTCACCTAAAACTTTGTTGAAGTATATAGGTGGTCTGCATAACTATTTGAAACACACCATTCTCATGTTTAACCCCGCTAACCTAGATGATGTATCAGTGCAGGCTACACATCTAGAGGCTAGAGGCAAGAATGTAAACCCAGAGATTGGGGGATCATCAAAACCCTCTGCAAGCAAGAACAAGGAAAAGAAGAAGCAGAAATGGAAGGGGAGGAAGGCAAAAGCTGTACAGAAAGACAAACCTTCATGCACTCACTGCAAGAAGGATGGACACGATGATGAACACTGCTGGTCTTTGCATCCAGAGCTGAAACCCAAGAAGTTCAGTGGTAAGAAGAAGAAGGCTGCTGTTGCTATTCAAAAAGACTTGGGGTCAGACTTAGGTGATGAAACAACAGTCACAACCACAGATATAAAAGGTAAAAATTCTGAAGCATCTACAAGTAATTTTGCTCAATCTATTGATAATGAAGATAATGAGAGGAAAAGACATGAGCTCTTTCATATTAGAGTTATTTCTAAGCACCAAAAGATTGATACTTTATTTGATAGTGGTTCACTAGTAAACTTGATTTTTGAAACAATTGTAAAGAAGTTGGGCTTACTAACAACACCTCACAAGAAGACATATCCATTAGGTTGGGTATGTGATAAGGCAAAGCTACAAGTGACTAGATAATGTAAACTTAGGTTTGCTATTGGGTCAACATTTGTAGATGAGGTTGAGTTAGATATAGTTCCCTTGGACATATGTTGTATTGTTTTAGGAAGTCCTTACTTGTATGATAGAAAAGCCATTTTCTATAGAGCTGAAAATAAGTATCAACTCACTAAAGATGGAATAGAATATATTGTAAGAGCTCATAAACTTAAAAATAACTATTCTCTCATAAACTCAGGGCAGATGAAAAGAATTGTAAATTCATGCAAGCAATTTTTACTAATGGTTGTAAAGGAAAAGACCCCTGATAAAACCAATGTATTTGAAGGCTGTGATGCTAAACAGAAAGCTGATTTAGATAAAGTTGTTTCAGAATATGATATCCTATTTCAAGAACCTAAAGGTCTACCACCCAAAAGGGAAATAGTACATGATATTCATTTGCAGCAAGATGCTCCATTACCTAACATCGGAATGTACAGGTTATCCGCTTTAGAGAATGCAGAGATCAAGAAGCAGGTACAAGAGCTGCTCGATAAAGGGTTCATAAGACCAAGCACATCACCATGTGGATCTCCAATTGTGTTGGTGAGAAAGAAAGATGGTTCGTGGAGGATGTGCATTGATTACAGAGCACTGAATAAAATAACGATCAAGAATCGTTATCCTCTTCCTCGCATTGATGATTTATTAGATCAACTAAAAGAAGCAGTTTACTTTTCCAAGTTGGACTTGCGTAGTGGCTATCATCAGGTCAAAGTTGCAGAACAAGATGCATGGAAGGCTGCGTTCAAGACAAAGCAAGGGCTGTATGAATGGATGGTTATGCCTTTTGGCTTAACTAATGCTCCTGCCACTTTCATGAGAGTTATGAATGATGTACTCTGACCTTTTATTGATGATTTTGTAATTGTATATTTAGATGACATTCTTGTTTTTGGTAAAACATGGGAAGAACCTTTGAAGCATGTAAAGCAGACTTTAGATGTTTTGAAAAAAAAATCTCTATGTGAAGTTATCAAATTGTGAATTTGGCAAAACATCTTTAAATTATTTGGGTCATATTGTAGGGGGTAGTGAATTGAAGATAGATCCCTCTAAAGTTGAAGTCATTGTGAACTGACCTAAACCCAAATCTGCTACAGAAGTTGGGAGTTTCCTAGGAGCAGCACAATATTGGAGAAAGTTTATTGCTAACTTTTCCTTGATTGCAGCTCCCTTACATGCTTAAACAAGATTGAATAAGGTGTTTCAGTGGGGAGGCAAACAACAGAAAGCCTTCGACACCTTGAAAGAAAAAAATTAGTACAACACCAATATTAGCACTGCCAGATCTTCAATGACCATTTGAGATTGAAACAGATGCCAGTGACTATGCCATGGGAGCAGTGTTGATGCAACACGGTAAACCCATATGTTATCATTTTGAGACATTTACTTCTGCAGTAGTTAATTATCCCACATATGATAAAGAATTGTATGCATTAGTACAAAGTGTGAAAAAGTGGAAACATTAACTAATGGGCAAGGAAACAATCATACATACAAATCATCAAACATTTCAATATTTGCACTCACAAACTAAATTGCAACAATCAAGACACCATAGGTGGATGGGTTTTCTACAACGGTTTCATCTTGTCATCAGATATAAGAAGGGCATACACAATAAGGTTGCAGATATGCTATCTAGAACAATCATAAATGCATCTACTAAAGCATAACTCAGTATCGCATGAAAGCTACATTGAACAATATGCTCAAGATGTAGATTTTAAAGATGTATATGCAACTTTAAGTCATGGCAAACAAGTAGAAGAATTGGATTATCAGTTAAGGACCAACTCTTATATCATTTGGGAAAGTTATGCATTCCTTAAACTGAACGAGTTAACATAATCCGAGAAGCACATACTTCTCTAATATCAGGTCATTTTGGTGTAAGTAAAACAGTGGCACAGTTGCAAAGGTTTTGTTATTGGCCAAGAATGCATGAAACAATTTCTAGATATATTAAAGGGTGTACCATGTGTGCTAAAAGCAAGCCCAATAATAGAAAATTAGGCTTGTACACTCCACTTTCATTTCCTTCTCGTCCTTGGGAAAGTGTTTCCATGGACTTTGTTGGGGGATTGCCAAAATCTATAAAAGGTCATGATTATTTATATGTTATTATGGATAGGTTCAGTAAAATGTGTATTTTAATACCTTGTAACAAGCAGATTACAACTGAACAAACAACGAAGTTGTTCTTTCAGCATGTATGGGTTCATTTTGGGTTACCCACTTCCATTGTATCTGATCGAGATTCCCGATTTGTTGGGAAGTTTTGGTCAAGTCTATGGGAGTTGATGGACATCAGAGTGAAGACTAACACATCATTTCATGATTCATCCATAGATAGATGGCCAAATAGAGGTGGTCAACATGACAGTGATCCAGTTGCTTAGGAGCTATTGCAGCAAGCATCCCAAGATTTGGGATGAACATTTGTATTATGTGCAACATGCTTACAACCGTGCCAAGCACTCTTCTACACAGAGATCTCCTTTTGAGACTTGTTTTGGTTTTACACCAAAGTCTCCCTTGGATTTTGTCTTTAGTAAAGACATCGCTGTTGATGGACACAGTGATGTGGACAAAGCAACCAAGTTCATTGAACAGATCCAAGAAATTCACCAGGCAGTGCAGAACAACTGGAAAGAAGCCAGGCCAAGTACAAGGCAAGGCATGGCAAGCATCGAATTGAGCATAGCTTCCAAGTTGGTGATCAAGTCTGGTTGTACATCAACGAAGACAGAATGCAAGGTGAAGGTAAGAAGCTGAAACCAATAAGGTATGGGCCTTTCAAGATACTTGAAAAAATTGGTGAAAACGCTTTTCGCCTTGATTTTCCAGCTTATATGCATATCTATTCAGTGATTAATGCAGAGAACTTGAGACTATATGAACCTTCATTGGTTGAAGATCCCGAAGAGCAAAGTCAGTTGGTTTCTATTGATGATCTGTTGCCTGAATATCTCAATGAGTTGCAGGAGGACACCGTTTTGGACAGGAAGGTGAGAACTATGCTGGGGATGTTGAGTACCTGAGAATCGGAGGTTCAAAACCAAGCAGTGCAAGATGGATAGAGATTGGACAAGTGAGGAAGCTGTATCCTCACTTGATCGTTGGTTAAAAACCAACTTTTGGTGGTCCAAAAGCTTTTTTCAGTGGGAAGGCGTGATCCAAAATGGATCCTAAAAATCAAAAACCAAAAACTATCGCAGAAGATGAACCTTTAAAAATGGCGGAAAACACTATCGGGAGTGAAAACATGAAGAAATAGTGAAAAACAGAGCTATTGGAGGTCAAAAGAACGATGCACAGGAGTCGTCGGATCTGGCTTATCAACAGTCCAGATCCGATCGGCATATTGCAATCGAAGATGGAAAGTCGAGGCTATCAGAGGCTATCATGTGAAAGTTGCGACAACGATCAGCGCGGGTCAACGATGACTGTCGATCAAGCGCGTAGATCGATGGCCCAAGTTAACCCGCAATATCGCGTAAGCAAAATACAATGGAGCGCTTACCAAAGACCCGGGACTATGCGATATGCGATATCGCAATATTGCATCGGAGCGATACAAAAGAGCGGGGTCGATACAAATGTGACTTGTGATAGCCGGACTCGATAGGGTTATGGATGGAAATATATATATTTTGAGTTCCAAAAAAAGCAGTTTTTCAATGTAAATTCGCGTTTTTGTTAAATAAACGAAAATCAAAGGAAATGCAAATTGGGCGATAAAACGAACCCGAAAGGGTTTTTATATTAGCGATATGTGTTTTGAGTTTCGAAATGAGCGGGATTTCGGGCGGGCCTTAGGCGGTAAGTGGTATTGGCCGGGCTTCGCTCGAGCCCATACATTGGTCACCACGTGCCCAGGCGCCTGAGAGAGAAAACCACCCTTTTCGGGTAGGTAATCTCTGTGCGCGTTAGCCACCTGAAATCAATAACAACCGTAGAATCATGATCACTTGCGATGGCGCCCAAAGACGGATTGGAAGGGATTATAGGGTGGAATTGATGATATTTCAGGTCCGATAGACCGCGTTTGGGCGGATTTTCACGTGTTTTTGTGTATTTCTTTGTGTAGACAAAGAACGACTATTTTGGGGATTTCAAAGGCGCAGATGGTTCCTTTCGTTGCAGAATAGGTGGCCACCATTACTGAAGATGTTACACCATGATTGGTTAACGCTTAGAAGGGGTTTGAACGGACAGAGCCCAGAAGCCAGAGAGCCCAGAAAAGGAAACGAACAGATAGTGCCAATTGGCTTAAAAACCACAAAATGACAGAGATAGAGGCAAGCAGCGCTGAGACAGAGAGAAACAAAGACAAAGAAGGAGAGGGAGAGTCTGTGTACTCGAGAGACTTGAGGGATTCAAGTAAACTCTTGCTGTTTTATATCTGTTGTGTTGAGACTCAAATTGAGCTCACTTTTGTAAAACTCTGCTCTTGAAGACATAATAGAGAGGTCACCACTGAAGGCTGGACTAGGAGATGTAGCCCAGGAGTTTTGGGCGAACTTGATTATCTTGCTGTGTTATGTGTGTGTGTCTATTACATATCTTTAACTGCTTCATTGTCTATATTATTCACAATCTTATTGATTCGTTGCACTAAGTAATATAGGCAAATCCATTCACATGAGTTTGTAATACCTTAATATTAGTCTAAGATCTCATTTTCAGATCACCGTCCAGTCTGTCCTAATCTCTTACCCCATTCACTGCCATTTCGCTGCTTATCTTTCGACTCTTCCGAGTCTCTCTACTTCCTTCCTGGAAGTTCTCGGTGTGACTCCCTCTCAGCGTCGATTTCGCTCCTGGAAACCCCTCTGCTAATGTCGAGATCACCCCCCTCCGATCGTTAGTGCAACTGCACCACTGATCCGGATTTCTTGGCTAGAAATCCTCGGCAGCAACTCCCTCCTCCTTGGTCTTGCCTTGTTAGGTATTGTTCTGACCACAGTACCCCACCAGCTTCACTCCGCAACTTACCCACAGCCTCCTATGCCCCAACAAACTGAAGGTTAGAGCCTCGAGGATCTATGCAATCCCGACACCAACAAAATCCTCACCTCCTGGCCACGGGCGTCAATCCTTCCTCACTGAGAAAGATGACCAAGCACTGCGTAGGTCAGGTTTGCTCCTCTCTGCCACTGCGCTGATCCTCTTCCTGGCTCAAATTGATGATGCAGGCACTGCGTCACCCCTTCCTTGTTGCTTTTCCGCTAGGAACAACTTCTGTCACTCGGGATAGCTATTTCTGCTGCTGCTGCTCTGCTCGGCTGATGCCCTCAGTTATCCTGTGATCTGCAACCTCCCTCTGATACCATGTTGGAATTTCTAAGTCTAACTGTTAGAAATCCTTCCTGTACTTTCTGATTTATTTCTTCCTACTTGTTTTGTTAATTAACAAGTTATTTACCATCTAAATACTGAAAATAAATACAAGTACAATTTTTACACATACAGATCATCAACTGAAGGAAAAACAAGCACACAAGTGACACCATTATTCTTGGACTAATGTCCCCAAAAAAACCCAATGCGGGAAAATCGGTGCAGCTATCTGAGGGTTTTATTATTAAGCAGTTTCAGAATACAATCTGGGTGCTAGAAATGGCTCACCCAACAAAGAATGTCGCAGTAGTACCTCTTAGTTGGAGACAGATATCAGCCCCAATCTGCTCCACGAAATCTCCCAGTGTCAACCTCTAGGGTCTGCGTCAGCCACTTTGGCCCAACATTAGCTTCTCTGGGCTCTGCATTAGCCTTCGGAGCCTCTGCGTCTCCCACGCTGGCCCTCCTCAGGCTCTGCGCAGCTCCTGGATGCTTCTGCATGGCCTCTGGTTGCTTCTATGTGGCCTCTAGCTAGCTCTGCGTCAACCCTCACCCGGCTTCTGCGATGATGCTCCCCGTATTATCTCTGCCTCTTTGCTACTACATTCATTGCCCCTTAGCTGCAACTCTGATCACTCTTTCGATTTCCTCAGCAAGCCCTGCCCTAGAAAATCGAATTCTTGATCAACTTTGTCTGTTCTTCAACTGACCCTCAAGCCTCTTCTTATACTTTTCTCATTGATGATTCAACGCCCAAGATTAAGTCCCTAATCAACGGCTAAGATTAGATCTGGTTTGATCCATGACTTTTGGACCATTCTAACTCAGTTTTATATTTATTCACATTAATATTTTATTTTTCCTAAGTTTAGACTTAGGAACTCCAGTAAAAATATTAATTATTTTAATATCTCCCAAACTGGTTAGATTTTGCCCAAACCATTTCTAGGTCTTGGAGATCTCATGTGCTTTAGCCTCTCCACCAATTTTCGTGGCTAGAGCGCATCCGATGCTACCCCAAATCAACAGATTGAAGGATGTACAAAGATGACACAATAGGAGAAGGAAGGAGGCATTGGAGCCTATCCCCTCGTAATGACAACTTCCTGAACTCCAATCATAAGTCGAAGTTTAGTAAACTTCGCGTCTGTGAGAGCCTTTGTAAAGATGTCTGTAACTTGATCATAAGTTGAACAATATTGCACTTCAAGAACATGGTCATGAATGAGCTTTATGATGAAGTGCATGTGTAATTCAATGTGTTTGCTGCGCTCATATTGGACTAGATCGTTGCATAGTTGAATGGAACTTTGATTATCACCCGAAAGTGTAGTCGGATGCTGCTGCTGAAAACCAAACTTTGATAGGATCTGACGAAGCCACAAGGCTTCCTTACTAGCTTCAATGGCGCCACGATACTCTGCTTCTGCTGAAGAAAGAGAAATGGCACTTTTTTTCTTGCAAGCCCATGCAATAGGTCCAGAACCAAAAGTGAAGAAATAACTTGCAGTAGACTTTTGATCATCAGGGTCCAATGACTTTGATGTGGTTTGTGCATAAACCGAGCAACAAGGCCAACAACAGAGGAAAGGTTAGGACGAGTATGGGTCAGATACAAATTTTTTCCAACAAGCTGATGGTATAAGGTGGCATCAACTTTTAGGGGAAGTACAAGTGACTGAAAGTTTGACTCCGGACTGAAAGGGAGAAGGGGCTGGCTTATAGTCTTCCATGTGAAAGTGGCGTAGAAGATCACAGGCATACTTGGACTGGGAAAGGGAAATACCTTCCTTGGATTGCAAGACTTGAAGACCAAGAAAATAAAGCAAGTGTCCTAAGTCTGTCATTTCAAACTTCTTTTTAAGGCTAGACTTCACATGGGTTATAAGGTTGGGATCACTACCAGTAAGGATAAGATCATCAACATAAAGATCAAGAATGATAAGAAACTTGCCCACTTTCTTGGTGTAGACAGTATTGTCAAAATGACATCTAGAAAATCCAGTTTCTAAAAGAAAGCTATCCATTTTGGCATACCAGGCCCGAGGGGCTTGCGTGAACGGTGAAACCATAAAGGGATTTCTTAAGCCGACATACAAGGTTGGAGTCTGTTTGTATAAAGCCAGTAGGTTGTTCCATATAGATTTCTTCATGCAAGTCCTCATGCAAGAAGGCAGATTTTTCATCCATCTGATGGACTTCCCATTTGAAAGAGGCAGCAAGGTAAAGAACAAGGCGGATAGAGTTCATTTTGGCAATAGGGGAGAAGGTTTCAGTATAGGCAATGCCTTCAACTTGTGAAAAACCCTTAGCAATAAGACGAGCTTTATGTTTATCAACTTTTCCATCTGGTCCATACTTGGTTCTGTAAACCCATTTGCATCTCACAAGTTTTCGTCCCTTTGGAAGAGGAACAAGATCCCATGTATCATTTGCTAATAATGAATGATATTCTTCATTCATAGCAGCATCCCAATCTGGATGGCCTGAAGCTTCTGCAAAGGTGTCAGGATCCTAATTTGTTGAAACTTGAGCCTGTAAAGAAGAGTTTCTATCGAACTGAGAACGTGTACGACGCTAATTTGTAGTATCACCTGCAAGAGCACCTGCTGCATCCTGAGTAGCGCAGACCCATTTTGGAAGTCGAGGAGTTGTAGGAAGATCTTGAGAAGGTGGGGAAGGATTGTTATCATCACTATCATCATCTGAAGAAGGAATATTTTCAGAAGTAGAAGAGATAGAGAGAGGTGGCACATCTGCTGAACTAGGCTCGTAGGCTGATATATTTTCATCAAACTTTACATCTCTTCTAATGATAATATTTTTGGAGTTAGGTTGAAGAAGTCTATATCCTTTGACATCTTCAGAATATCCAACAAAAATACATTTTTTCGCTCTTAGGTTCTAAGGCTTTATGTTTCTCATCCAGAATATGGGCCCATGCTTCACTTCCAAAAACACGAAGGTGACTTACATTTGGTTTAATTGAGCTCCATGCTTCTTATGGAGTGATATTCTTTAAAAACTTAGTAGGAGTGCGATTTACTATGTAATTTGCACAATTAATTGCTTCTGCCCAAAAATTCAGACTAAGTCCTTTAGATTGAAGCATACAATTAGCCATTTCCTTTAAGGTGCGATTCTTCCTTTTAGCTACATCATTTTGCTGTGGAGTATATGGAACAATATGTTGCAATTGAATTTTATATTCAGTGCAAAAGTTGATGAATTTGTTGTTGACATATTCTCCGCCATTATCAAATCTTAGCTTAAGAATTTGATGTCCAGATTGTTTCTCAAGAAAGGCTTTAAAGGCCAAGAACATGTTAAAGACATCACTCTTGAGTTTTAAGAAGTATACCCAAGATGGCCTAGAAAAATTATCAATGAAAGTTAAGAAATACTTGTAGCTAGAGAATGAAACAACTAGAAGTGGACCATATAAATCACTATGCATAAGCTGTAAAGGGGTTGAGGCGTACTAAGAGGCATGTTTTTCAAAACTATCCTGATGATGTTCTTCGAGTACACAGACCAGAGATGATGACGCCTTCCGAATCCAAATTGAGTCTCAATCGAAAAATATTGAATCTAAAGATAAAGCCTCTACATCTAGTTGAAATATTTCTATTGATCCAATCTCTCTCATTACACAATGATTTAAGGATTTCTAATTGACCATGAAAGAATTGGTGCAAGGCTAGAATGCATCCATGAAAGAATTGATACAAAGTCAACAGGTCATGCAAAGAAAAATAATTCAATTGGGAAGGAATGAACAGTCTTTTCCCCTAAGAAGTAACTTTCAGACTAAGGGAATTTATAAAACTCTATCAAGGAAATAAATCTTTGAATCCTTTAGAGTTTAATAATGCCTTAGATTAGGTTAATCCTCATTTTTGTTGAGTTTGTGATGCATTCCACTCATAGCTCACTTGTATTGCCTTTGCAAAAGCATGGGACGCATATTACTCCAATTGATTAGGAGTACTTGATACACATGGATTTCTCTCCTTTTTGGGAATAGGTACTTATCCATTTGATTGAAGTTGTCAAATTATGACCTTAAAAAGTCAAACAGGAAGGTCCTTGGTTTCAAGAGTATTAGTATTGTTGAAAGTTCCAAGGCTAGTAAGAGCATTGAGGCTAGACAGCTTGTTATAAATCATGTTGAGGATCCTCCAATATTCCTTACCTCAACCATGCTCAATAGGCTGAGCAATAATTTGTTATGTATAAAATAAATATGTGTTATTGTTTAGTTTAGGAAGGGGTCGGTCAAAGGATCATGCGCCCTCATGTAAGGGCACCAAGGCTGTATTTAAGCTTGGACCTCCCTGCCATTGTGTTCATCATTCAATTATATATATATTATCTCTTAATTTGCTGAGTTAAGTGTGTTCTATTCATTTGGTATCAGAGTCGCATTATGTCCCCCATTGTCACTGCTCATTGTTCCATCTGCTGCAAGTACTAGCATTTGAGTCATGTCCTCTTGTGACCTTTTGTGCCCTATTCTGCTCCTCACTCCATTTGCAATTGATCTGTTGTCTCGTTCTCCTGTTGTTGCCAGATATTGCCCGATTGTCCACTGTCGACTGTGCCTGTGCATGTGTCGAACTCCACCGTCCTTTATCTTAACACATCGCAGACCTTGCTCCTCCTGACCATTCATCTTCTCTTCCCGCCGATAGTCGTTCTTCCCATACCTACCACCCCATCTAACGCTGCTTTGTTGTCATACTACCCGTTGACAACCCAACAACGCGATGCCTAGGCCCCACCATCATTTACCCGACAAACCTACCCCTCGAATTGCTCTTTGGATCGTTGTTTGGTTTCGCGTGGGACGTTAGCATTTAGTTAATAAAACTATAGTTTGAAATATATATATATATATATATATATATATATATCTATATTCTTATTAATTAATAAATATAAATATAAATTATATTATATAATTACAATTATATAAATTAATTAATAAATATATATTTAAAAACATATATATATTATTTTGAATAAATAAATATTAAAAAAAAAGGTTCAAGTTAAGGAATAGAGTTAAGCTAGATCGCTATACACCACCACACACTTGATTAATGTTGTCAATGTCGATGAACGACTTCAGTAAAATATTGATAGAACTTGAGAATACGGTTAAAGGAAATGTCGAGAACATTAAGAAGCTCAAGGATACAACAGAAAGTATGAAGAACCAACTCTAGCAAGATTATGATGACCTTCGAAGGGACCACACAACCTGTTCTAATAAGGTTGATTAGAATCACATTGAAGAAATGGGGATGCTAACCTTGATCTGTCAAAGATTAAAAATTACAGCTGATCTACAATACCCAGATGATGAAGCTAATTAACAACCATATTTTTCAAATACATCAAACCCATCAGACTCACATCATATCCCTGAATCTCCACAGACATCTTCCATTCCCAATCCACAAAATAGTAACCCAAATTTTCAGCACATGCAATTCTCAACCTAGTTTCCCTTCTTCACTCGACCAGTGGCCACATATCAACACAGAGCGAAAGTTGAATTGCCCAAATTTGATTGTAATGAGAAACAAAATGTAGTTTGGTTAAATAAGGCAAAGGAGTATTTCGAAATTTACAATCTTGACAATGACGATGAAAGAATCAAGCATGCATCCATGCAAATGGAAGGTAATGCATATAATTGATATATGCAGTGGAAGAAATCCTCACATGCTATCAGTTGGAGGAAGTTCAAAGATGCTTTCTTTAAAAGATTCCAAGGTGTCAAGGAAGAAGAATTCTTCACAACACTCTCCAGGCTACAACAAAAAAGAGATGTGGACGAGTATACTACAAAATGGGAAACTTTAACTACTCGAGAACTTGGAATATCATAAAAACTTCTTATTCAATCACACATCATTGGACTTAAACCATATCTCTAGGATGAGCTTGGGCTTCATGACATTACATCTTTAGAAGAAGCAAGACAAAAAGCAAAAGCCACAGAAAAAAAGTTCGAAAGAATACAACTACCAAAAGTTGAAAAACTATATGTGAGATGAAGGTTTCCCCAAACTTCTGACATGGAGAATATTGTTGAGAAATCATTGCATGAATTAATTAGGGTTTTGATTCCTTTTTTCTTGATAATTACTTGTGATATTTGTTGGCTTCTTTGTTTCTTTATTATGTTATCTTTCATCAAGGAATTACCAAAAAGAAATGCATGAAGATCACAAGAACAAGAGACACAATATGTAGGCACTTATCCAGGGCAAAACCCTTCTCCTAGGGGAAAACCTACAAACTCTTCTTCTATAATAGAACCAAGTCAAAGTGAGACAATCCAAGACCTTTTGACTAAGACAAATTCCTCCTCCAATCACTAAGTCAACCCTCCTTTGAAGTAATAAAATGCTGCGAAAGTCAACATGAGTCACCTCCTTCAAATTTCTTCATTCTGAAATTTTGCCCCGCAACTCAAAATATTGGACCAGCAGTTACTGTAGAAATTTTGGCCCCTGCAACTTGCACAAAAACCGTAGAAAACTCACATGTGTGGGAGAAGACGCCCCAAAACTTCGATTTTCGTTCTTCCTTTGATTTGACCTTCTTGTCTTTGACTTCGCACTTATTTTTCTCTTCCTGCATTGCATATTGAACTTGTTGATGGATGGATGCCAAATAGGTCGAATTCTCCTTCTATTTACACTGCTTCCACAAGGTCAAATTGCCCCAAATTGGGTCGACTTTATCAAGGTAGGGCCTCCTTGGTGAGGAGGTGAAATATGACTATTTTGACTCAAAACGATTTTTCTTTACATGATAAAAAAGCCCAAGAATGGTCTAATAAATATGACAATGACTCTTATGACCCAAGAAAACCCTAGAAGCCTATAGTGGAGGCTTAGACCTAATAAATAAATAAAAGGAGCATGAAACCCATGCTTCAATTTTTTTTTCCTTTTTCAATTTTACAATAAATACATAATGATAAAGTACAATAACATTTATGAAGACCGACCATAGTAACATTTTCAACAATTAAGTCATCAGGCGTCGAGCGGCTATCTAGCATCGAGCGGTTATTTGGTGTCGAGCGGTTATTTGGCGTCGAGCGGTCATATGACGTTGAGTGGTTTCCGGGTTATAAGGCCTCAAGCGGTTTTCGGGTCATTGGGCGTTAGCAAACGCTGAAGTGGTTTAATAGAAATGTCTCCAATGCCACTCAACGATCAACACGTGGCTTCCGGAGGAGAGAGAATACCGCCTTCATCGGGCGGGTATTCCACCGGCTTCTTCTCCGCCCGATATTTCCCTCGACCGTTGGATCTAGCAGATGTAGATCAAAGGCTGGGATTTGTCGAGCTGGTCTGTGGGTCCGGGTTCTCCAGCGCGGACCCGAAATCTTTATGTTATAGTCACGATTCACCTCCTCGGGTCCATGCAAAGTTTGTTGGATTAAGATGGTTTTGTTCCAAGGTTCGGGTGGTGGTGCCAGACTGTTTTGTTCTCGAGTAACTGACTCCTTCCCCTACGGGTGGAGTTTTTAGCCCTCTTACTCTTTGGGTGCGATGTATTTTATGTATCATATTTTTGAGTGACAAATTAATAGAAGGACCGACTCTTGTTTTAGCAAAAAGACATTTTCAACAATTACAAGGTATGTTCCACCACAACTACGTGAAGGAGGAAAATCTAATATAAAGATGCAAAGAATGAAAGAAGGTAAATGCAAACATTGTGGCAAAAAATGGGATTCCAGACATACATGTGTTAAAGGAAAGGATACCAAGAATTTGTATAAATGTGAAGCAATCAATGACTTAGTGAAGAATCAGACATAGAAGTTGAGGATTCTCAACAATTTTCTCCAGAATCAGATAACAAAAATATTCCGCAAGTATTGTTATTAGCCATGACGAGAATATCTCAGCCTCAGACATTAAAGTTAAAAGGAAATATCAAAAAGAGCAATGTAATGGTTCTAATAGATACAGGAAGCACTCAATTTTTTGGACTCAAATACTGCGAAAAGACTCAACATTTTCACATATCCAATGCCTGATATGAAAGTGATGGTGGCAGATGGAAAGAAGATCAAAAAAGTAAGAAAATGCCATAAGTTCAAATTGTAGATTTAGGACTACAATTTAGAGTCTCCATTTTACACCACTGCTTGGAGGAGTGGATGTGGTCCTAGGTATCCAATGGCTGCAAACCTTAGACACATACTTTGCCAAACATCAAAAGTAATTTATAAAGTTTCGATGGGAATGACAGAAATATAAGCTATATGGTTTTCAACCACCTCAGAATCAAATTGTATCATCCTACCAGATGATGAAGTTGATTCGAAAAGGAGCACCAATGTACATAGTGCAATGTCATCAAATGGAAATGTTGGCTTCAAAATTGATTAGCAAAGAACCACCTGAAGTTCAAGAGTTAATTCAAAAACACAAGAAGGTATTCCAAGATCTTCCATTACAAATGCCACCTGAAAGAGAAATTGAACACATAATCAAAGTCAAATTGGGATCAAATCCTGTCAACATCAAGCCATATAAATATCCACATCATCAAAAAACTGAAATTGAAAGATTAGTCTAGGATCTTTTAAAGTGTGGTATCATCACAAAAAGTAGAAGTCCTTACGCTGCTCCAGTAGTTCTAGTCTGAAAGAAGGATGGATCATTTAGACTATGCATAGATTATAGAGGATTGAACAAGATAGCAATTAAGAACAAGCTCTCTATTCCCTTTATAGACGAAATGTTGGATGAACTTCATGGAGCCAATTATTTTCAAAATCAGACTTGCGATTCGTATACTACCAAATTAGAATAAAGTTAGAAGACTCGGCGAAGAC
The DNA here is from genome assembly GCA_031772625.1 of Pinus tabuliformis. Taxonomy (NCBI): domain Eukaryota; kingdom Viridiplantae; phylum Streptophyta; class Pinopsida; order Pinales; family Pinaceae; genus Pinus; species Pinus tabuliformis. The sequence continues at coordinate 80,067,843 of CM062804.1, read as the reverse complement.
CGCCTTTCGAACTCATGAAGGTCATTACGAGTTTAAAGTAATGCCTTTTGGATTAACTAATGCTCCAACAACCTTCCAAACTACCATGAATGAGGTATTCCGACCATATCTAAGGAAGTTTGTACTAGTCTTCTTTGATGATATTCTAGTCTATAGTAAAACATGGAAGGAGCATTTACAACATCTAGATCAAGTTCTCAGTATATTAGAAAATAATCAATTTTATGCAAAGATGTCCAAATGCACTTTCGGGAAGGAAGAAGTAGAGTACCTCAGACAGATTATATCAAATGGAGTAAATGTAGATCCTAATAAAATGAAGGCTATAAAAGAATGGCCTACACCAACTAACATCAGTAAATTAAGAGGGTTCGTTAATTGGATACTATCGAAGGTTTATTCCAAACTATGCTCATGTAACTACACCTTTACCAAACTCTAAAAGAAAAAATCATTTCAATGGGATGATAAGGTAGAAAAGTGTTTTGAAGCCTCAAAGGAAATGATGTCCAATACATCTGTATTAGCAACTCCAGACTTTTCAAGGCCCTTTGTAATTGAATGTGATGCTTCAGGTTTTGGAATAGGAGCAGTTTTGATGTAGGATGGCCATCCAATAGCATTTGAAAGCAGGAGGCTCAATAAAAGGGAATGTCGAAACTCTACATACAACAAGGAAATGCTCACCAAGTGGAGACAATATCTTTTGGGAAGTAATTTTCTAATACAAATAAACCATAACAGTCTTCAAGACATCCTCTAGTAAAAAACACTTTCTACAAAACAACAAAAATGGACCGAAAAAATTTGCTGCCTTTGACGTGGAAATATTACATAAAAAAGGGAAGGATAGCATAGTAGCAGATGCTCTATCTAGAAAAGGTGAAGAGTCATAATCACTTGCAATCACTGTTGTAGTTCTAGAATAGCTTAACAAAATTCGAAGTTAATATGCAAAAGATCTAGAAACATGTGCTATAATCAATAATCCAACTTAGAATTCAAAATTCGAATGGAAAAGACGATCTTCTTTGGTATAAAGGAAGGATTTACCTAAGCCCAAATTCCAAATTTAAGTCTAAAGTTCTTAAGGAGTCCCATGATTCACTATCAACAGGACATTTAGGTTTTTTAAAATCTACTATAATGCATGCCGATCATTTTTTTGGAAAGGAATGAATAATGATATTAAAAAATATGTAGCAGAGTGTGATCAATGCTAGAGAAATAAGAATGAGAACATTATGACACTCAAACTGCTCCATCCCTTAAATATTCCAAACAGAAAGTGGGAAGAAATATCGATGGACTTTATTGAAGGGTTACCTGTGTTGAATGGAAAAGAAAAAAATCTTGTAGTAGTCGACAGACTCATCAAGTATGCACACTTAATAGGAATGGAGAAATTAGACTCAACAAAACAAATCGTTGAGATATTTTGTAAGAATGTCTACAAACTACATGGGTTTCTCAAGTTCATTGTTAGTGATAGAGACAAACATACCATTCTCAAATTGAAGGTCAAATGGAAGTTGTGAATAAATGTTTAGAAGCTTACCTTTGTTGTTATGCAACAAACAAGCAAAACAAACATGCTAAATGCTTACACCTCGCCGAATGGTGGTACAATTCCACTTATCACACTTAAGCAAAAATGACCCCATTTCAAGCACTGTACAACAATGAGCCTCCTTAATGGAAGGACTTTGCCATTATCGAGACAAAATTTCCAGCAGTTAAAGATCAATTAGAAGAAACCCAAAAAGTCTTCCAAGCATAAAGAAAAACCTAAATATCGCAAGAAATCATATGAAGCAACAGGCCGGCTGAAACAGAACATAACGAGAATTTGAGGTTGGAGAATGGGTATTTGTTAGACTTAAGGCCTACAAGCAATTGTCCTCAAAATAGAAGGGAAAAAACAAATTGGCACCAAGTTCTATAGACTGTACTAGATTAACAAAAGGATCAACGAAGTAGCATATAGCTTAAGCCTTCTTGATAAAATCCATGTTTACAACATCCTCATGTATCCTGCCTTAAAAAAGCACTTGGCAAACACCATGCGGCACAGAAAATGCTTCCAATATTAGATGACGAAGGGTAGATCATTTTAGAACTAGAAGGAATCATCACCACCAGGGAAAAGAAGTTGCAATGACGAGTAATCAAAGAATAATTGATTAAGTGGAAGAACCTACCAGAAGAAGAAGCCTCTTGGGAGACCGAAGCATTCTGTCAACAACACCCTTGGGACAAAACTTTTTTTTGAGAGGAAGGCAATGTTATGTATAAAATTAATGTGTTATTGTTTTGTTTAGGAAGGGGCATGATCAAAAGATCATGCCCCCTAATGTAAGGGCACCAATGCTGTATTTAAGCTTGGACTTCCCTGCCATTTTATTGATCATTCAATTATATATATATATATATATTATCTCTTAATTTGCAGAGTTAAGTGTTTTCACTTTAGAATCCATCGAATGAACCCTTTCTCGTGTCATTGGTAGTAACTGAATAGATCCTTCCTGTATGATGTATTTAAACGCTGCTATCAATGTTATGATAAAATCCCAGTTGAGTATTTTATTCAGTAGATCTGCATAATAATTAAATAATACTGCAATGAATCTGCTAGGTATTATTTGGCTAGGTTGCTGGGGTTAAGGGAATTTAGCAAGATCATCATTGTTGTGACTCTAAAAGTGTTTAGGGCTAAAATAAACATTGTTCAATGTGGGATGTTTTGTCTTGCTTAGGTTGAAACCCATCCCAGTGAAATAGTTAACAAACATGATCTGGGTTCACATTTGAAACATTTTGAGCTTCTTGTTTTTTTGCATATGTTACTATCGAATTTCAATTTGGGGCTTGTTACTGCTCAAACTAGCAGGGGACCTAAAGTGGATCCCTAAAGGGCAAATGCTAGACCAAGGGCAACAAATGGAGACTTATCCCATTGTCACCTCAACTAAGGCTCCCTTCTATTTACAGACTTTCACTGATGGGAGGAGTCTCGGTATATTATGGAGTCACCGATGAAGGATGAATTTAATGAATGGATATGAGTGAACCAAATAATCCTTTTCCCAGAAGAGCTTGAAGGATGGAGCTTGCTTGCTTTATAAGCAAGGTACAATGTATTTTAGGGAAAGAAAGGGAAGATTTGAGGGTTACGTTTAGGGGATATGGCTTGTGATGGAGTTTTCCCAATCCCTAAAATCCTTGTTGAAATTGGTATCTCAAATGGTTCTTGAAGAATTGTCTTTTCAAAGGAACGGGACCACATGGGACCAAGCGGACCCTGTCTAGGGTTGGGGAAATAGTATGGAAACCAATGATGTTCTTACCCTAGACAAGGTGGGGGGAAAGGATCAAAGAAAGAATTTTCACTTGAAGGTGTTAAATTGATCCTATGAGGTACTAGCCTTGGGGATGCTAGGGCAAAGTTTGATTTGAGAGCTAGGGCTTGGCTTTTCTCATAACTCCACCGCTGGAATGGCTTCAAAATTGGAGGAGGCCTTGAGGAGACACCAGTGTAGGAGACCCTATGAGATCGAACTTTTTGGAGGGATAGTTTGCCAGGAAAATGATGCCCTAGGTGACCCAACTTGGCTAGACCTGGGAAAAGGTGAAAAAGATGTGATTTTAGGTGACCACCTCTTGGTAGATCAGTGCCTTTGTCTTGGGAGAATGGAGTCTATGATGAATATGAGTGAGGACCTTTGGATCTTGGTCAAGGAGGCCTCAAGACTACTTCGCTAGCCTTATAGGTCAAGAGAAGCAATCTTGCAGCTTTTATACTTAGATGTACAAAGGAGATGGCTTATCAAGGTCAAATTATTTGATAGAATTACCCCTAGGAGATTTCATTCACATTACATGGCCCATACATTGGGAGATGCTATAATAGAGACAAAATTCCACAATTTTAAGCAGTAAATGCATGCAGCAATTAGCCCCAGAAACAGCGAAAATCCCAGCCCAATGTATATGACAAAGTAAAACAAGAATAACATTAAAAGCATGTACTTTCATGTAACAAAGTATATCCAACCATCCAAAATTGACAAAAGAGAAGCTCCAAGATAAGATAGACCAATATCCACACATCAAAATTCATCCATAAAGCTCCAATTCATCCTGTAGAAAAAGTGTGAAATTCTCAAGAGAGAGAAGAGATCCAATCCAAAGTGATGATGAGATAATGAACTCATTTCACTTGTATTTATACACTAATGAGGAGTTCGAATTAGCCTCCTTGGCCTACATAAGCCCCAAAATAAAATAATGTTCTAATAATTCAACTTTTGGTGACAAGCCCACCAAACTAGCTCATAAATGAAAGAATAAGCCTCTCAAGAGGTCAAATAATAATCTATGCATGTCGTAGGGCCCTCTAAGAGGCCTAATGAGATGCATGGATGCCACAATGAAGAATAGGACCCTCAAAAGCAGTGGACAAGGGGTTGGCCTTTTGTAATAACCTATGGTGCTCCAAATGACATGTGGGGGCACACAAGTGTCCTCATGGGTCTCCAAACAAATCGAAGATGCCTGTAGATTGCCAACAAGGGCTAGGATGATGGTGTAGGTGATGCCACATCATCGTGCAAGTCCTAGATCATCTGCCAAGTGTATGGTGCAAATTTGGGGCCAATTGGGCATGATGGATCAGGTGCATCTTCCTCGTCCAATAAGTGAACCATGAGCAATCTTTGAATGGCTGTGGGGATCCATGGAATGTTGTCTGCTGCTGTGGAGGCCCATGGCTCTCAAAGCACACCCTACATGTGCCAATATTTTCCTTTGGAGGATTAGGACCTCGTATAGGGAGACCAAACCCAAAATGGAGACCATTTGCAATCCTGCATAAGATCAAATGCGTCCCTTAGCCTTCTAGTACAACAAGTCATTAGATAAATTGAGTAAATATGCTTACCAATCATGGACTACAAATGGGGACTTCATAATGGCCTGCCCTTCCATAATGGGCTTTGAGATGTGCCAATGTCTCCTGAACTGCAAATGGGGTTAACCAATAATCCTCTTAGGTGGTTTCTACTTCTAAATGGGATAATATAGCCAAGGTAAATCCCTCAAAAGTTGGTGGCATGTGACAGATGGGTGAATGAAGTAGGCGATGAGAAGGGGCAGCCCTGGGTCACATGTTGGGGTACAAGGGTAGCTAATAAGAGGGAAGCCCACACTTGGGTTTATGATGTGTAGGAGGGAGCAATCATGGTACGTGAGGTGTCCCGCCCTTGATTTTTCCACCCTTCTTTATATGCCTTCTACCTTTTGCCTTTTATGATTTTCTTTGATTAACTGCTCGGGGCTCAAGGGGTAAGAGCATGATGTACAAGATATAGCAGTGAATACCCCTTTTAAGGTGGGGCGGTTCATTGCCCAACAGGGGTTGGGACAATCATGGGTTCCTATATGATGGAGGTTCATACAATCTGTAGGAACCAGGGTGATGGCCATGATGATGGGGTAGAGCTCATGTATTGGCTTTTTCCCACGTGCTAAATGTGTTTGTCCTGACCATCTTTTGCATTTTGTGGTACATTTTCCTGTTGAATGTGGCCATATATGCTTTTATCTTTCTTTTTAGCTGCATCAACCTCCAGGCTTCATTCCAGGCCATGACCCAAGGTGTGGGCAAGGGGAAGGGGCATGCTAACCCTATGTGGACCCAATGGAGGAATGTGGACCCAGGTGGGAGAAATGATGAATGGGGTAATAATGAATGGAAAGAGGGTAATATAAGCGGATAAGGGAGCGGGACCACGCAACCGAAATCGGGGTTTCCCATTAAATACCATCCCTACAGCCAAATGGTTAGTAAAAGAGATCCTAGGGGACAAGAGCACAAACCTAGCCCATTCTTTCCGCTGAATCCCCCCATTAATCCATGCCCAGAGGTGTCCATGATAAGCAAACTACAATACTCAATTTCCAAATGACAAGGCATACCTTTAGGTTCAGGAGGCCCACCTTCAAACATATGATCATGGAAGATGGGCAAGGGATCACATGGCTGGCTCAGGTGGCGGAGAAATGGCACAGTGAGCTAGCTGGTGGCTGCAAGGGGCTGCTGGATGCCAGCTGAGGACCATCTTGGATTTCTCCAAGGGATGTTACCCACAAAATGGTGGGTAACAGGGCCCTTTCTTTTTTCATTTTTGAAAGTGCACCTTTCAGTATATTAATACATAGAAGAATAAATTGGAGTATACATCATAGTGTACATATCAACAGTTAGGCTGTGGTTATATAGATCAGTGTTGCAAATACAGTCATTTTATCAGAAATACTGTGAGATTTTCGATAAATTTGGTGGGCACAGCCAAAATATTGCAGTGGGATAATGTTGTCAAAAATTGATATAATTGATGCATGCAAAGAAGCCTATAGAAGGTGAAAATCTAATTTTACTTATTTTTTCTTATTATATATATATTTAATGCTTCCTGATATTTTGCTGATTTTTCTGATATATCGAGTTTATGATCGCGCTGGTAATTTACCGATGCCAATATTTGCAACAGTGATACAAAGTTACAAAGTACATTTCTTAAATAAGCAAATAATTCCAGCCTATTTGCCTTAGCCTCAACAGCATGGAAGTTTATATCATTTCTGAAAGATATAATTTTGGCTGAAATTATCCTTTCTTGGGTTGTGCAAATTAGTTCCATCTTCCAGCTGGCTCCTCTTAGTCCAATCCACTCTCTAAATGATGTTATTGGGATCATTATTCATAACTTCATAGCGATTGATGGGAACATGGATTCCTCCTCTAATTCATACACTGTTTAGAGATTTCTTTGTCTTTAGCTTTCTGCTTGTGGTTTGGTTGACTTTCTCTGGCTATTGTGGCATGGCTTCTGAAATTTTTTGTTTCACTCCCTACAGATGTACTTTAGTTCATTGTTGAGGGTTTACCCTTTCTTAGTTTAACTCCACTTTTATTTGTTCCTATGCCATGTATTTTCTGTTTCCTTTAGAGAGGAGATTCCCTAGGCATTCTTGATTTTGTTATTGTTATTCATTGTACTTTTGAATCCCATTGACCTGTTTTAGTTAGTGGTATAGAACTCAGGCTTGACAATGTCTCAACCAGGGTCCTAATTTGTTGTCTCAGAAGAAACTTAACAAAACATTGGTAAAATTGGCAAATAATAAAAAATACATAAAATTTAGTTTCTTTTTCAACAAAATCAAATTTTCAACTTAAAAGAACGTTAGATATTTGCTTTTCCCTTTTCCCCATTATTGGCCTGTTGAACCAAAAAGTTCTCCGTCATCCAAACATGTATTGCAAGTGAAAATGGGCCAAAAAAGGAGTCCGAAAAACTAAGTTTAAAATGAGAAAAAAGCCTCTGCTCAGTTTAATTTCGAAAAAATAAAGAAACAATTGGCAGACTCAAGATTTATTCAAAATCCTCATGACTTTACAGTTTTCTTCCAAAATGTTCAACTTTTTGCCAGGAAGAACTTGTTTGAAATTTGAACATGTACTTGCTGACTCCACTGATTATGGTCATTAATAGATATTAATATCACTTCATTTCATTTATTTCATTTTATTCGGTTGAAAGCTATGTTGGCTTTGTGCTTGATGATCATATGGTAAAGTTCAGTTCATGCTGATATTTGGAAGATCTGTTTAAATATATTAAAATTTTAGCCATAGATGAGGGTTTTTCTTTAAGCAAATTATGATGGAGTCTTAAAAATGATGCAACCTATCACAGATCAATTTACTCGTAGTTTCATTTATTATTTTCCTTATACATGTGTTTTTATTCTTGCTCTTTTGGTTTCCATACTGGATGAATACAGGGATTTAACCAGCACTACTGCTAATTTAATTGTGTTACACTTTGTTGTATCACAGTGGGATGGAGATGATTCAATTCACAATCAAGAGGAAATATCTCCATCAGCTTCAAGGAAAGGTCGTCTGCCTACTCCCGCTACAAGGCGCTTTTCACCACTGAAGCATCCACGGGTTGCAGCTGATATTGCTTGTAGGAGAAAGCCTACCAAATGGAGTGTCATTGAAGAAGAAACTTTGAAAAAGGAAGTTGCCAAGTATGGAACCTTTCCACTTTCATTATATTGTTTTCGACCGAATATTTTGAAGTTAGAAGCAGGATTTTATTGTTATATGTTCAAGTCATGTTGAGTATTTTCCTGCCTCAGTATCTTTTAAATCTAGTTTGAGCTTGCAAACTCAACTTGGAAAAGAAATGCCCAAACTATTTGAAAATTTGGTTAAGTACATTAAATTTGTTATAATTATTTAACAACAGTAATAGTTCACATACATTCATAAAGCATATAATCAACCAGTCAGAATCAATGTGTAAATACGGAGATAAATATAGTTCTTAATACATAATAAACAGCTTTCTCAGCCCATGGGAGTGTGATCTAGCAGCAAGTAGCCAGGCATTTGGGTTTGTTTAATGCAGACACCGTAGTTCAAAACTCTCCGAGTGGGTGTGGAGGAGGTCAGATGTGAGCCCTGTGCAATGTTTTAAAACTCCAACTCCGACTCCGACTCGGCCGATGGTCGACTCCGACTACGACTCCGACTCGGTATCGACTCGGCCAGCTTGATTTCAATGACTCGGTCGTTGTAAAAAATACATTAAATATTTATTTTTTATAAAAACACATAATTTTAAAGATTTTCATTCATGTTTCCAAACACACAGCATTAGAATATAGATAGAAGACAACATATGATCAAAGTAGGCTCATGAATATATCCATTATATCAAAATGGCACCCAGTGCACTGTCCAATACATACACGATGATGATATAGAGATCAAAACAAAAACACATAACCAAGGAGGCTAGAAATGGCCTCTACAACAAAAGTCTGTGACCAGTACTACTGGCTACTGCTAGAGTTGCCAACATCATCTGGCTCAGTGTTACTTGGGAGCGGGAGCGAAAACGGGAGCGGGAGCGACATTTTCAGAAGCTCCCGGTTTGGGAGCGAATCCCGGAGGAGTTCGACAACCAATGTCACTAACATCAAGGTACATAGAGGGATTGGTGCTCTTGATTAAATACGAGTTCCATACCCTAATACATGACAAAATTCAATGGAAACATTGCAATCCCCCAATCTTGAAATCCTGAAAAACTGATAAGTCTGCTGGATTTTGAATGAAATCTAAAATTCTACTTTCTCCATATGAAATCCAATGAGGCCGGAACCACTCTCAAACATCCCGAGTCATTTCATGGTAATGTTAAAAATTTAAGTAAAAAGATGAAAATGAAGATTAAGGACATTGTCCTTAATCTTCATTTTCATCCTTTTACTTTAAGAATTTAACATTACCATGAATAGTATATCAATACCAGCCCCAGGGATCAGAGTCAGACAGGGAAATCCATGAGTTAGACAGGGAAGCCCAGGGAGTCCCCAAAAATGAAATTTAAAAAAAAAATGCCGCCGAAGTGACTTGACCGGCCGCTGTTACTGAGCCGGCCGAGCTGGCTTGGATTCGGCCGAGCCGGCCAGGTTGTTACCGAGCCGGCCGAGTCCGGTTCAAAGGCTGAGTCGATCTGGTTGGGCTATGACTCGGACCAACTCGGCCGAATTGGAGTCGAAACGGCTGGTTTTTAAAACAGTGGTCCTGTGCGACTTTGGTGTTATAATATGTCCCTTGTAGAGTGGCAGCCTATTAGCCAATGGGATTCTAAGAGATGTATTTCTCAAAAAAAACAAACAGCTTTCTGTTCTTAGAAATGTATTGTAAATAAGTTGGACCTTTATGTAGAAATGTATGGTATATTAGTATTTAAATTTCTTTAATATCAGTGCCAGTCTTTGACTGGGAGTTGACTTGGCAAACAACTCAGTTGACTATATAATATATAAAAAAATTCAAAATTTAATTAAAAGATATATATGTACTTCGATGTAAATATAAACAGTTGGAATCAAAATATGCTAGTTTGCTGATTTATACTGCATTTATGGGTGCAAATAGGGAAAATTACATTGATATAACTAAATTAGTCCTGAGATACATAAAAATTAAAATTCTGAGACATAATACATGAACATTGAGACTGTGAATGGTCTCTAGAATCCAAAAATCATTAAACTATATTCTTATGAATACATACTGTCATGGCTCATGATTTATTAAGGTCATCAGCTTAGGTTGAATCTTCGTTAATGTTATCTGGAGTCTGGATCAGTTTGGTTGATTACAGGTGGTATCCAAGTGAGTTTGATCCTGCCTGGTATATTGTCAAATACGCTGCCAGTGGCAACAAAGGTTTTGGTTGGTGGCCCATCCTATAACAATTATTGACCAATGACAATGAAAACACACAAAAAAGGAAACAAGAAGAAAGAAACAGGTCTGAAGAACCGCGATTCATTTTGACATATTGTAACAAAATCTTGCAGAAAATAATAATAAAAACCATTAGGAATCAACCAGAAAGGAAAATAATACGCAATGGAAAAAATAGTAGTTCAACTTCCAATGCAGAGAGAAACTTGGTGGTTAGAAAATTATTGTGTTGTTATGTCTGGGAGGAATTGTCTTTACCTAACAACAAAGACAACATATATATATATATATATATACAGACAGAAAGAGACAGACTATTAAACATTGTGAATGCTTTGTTTTACTACATCTCGCATATGTTGCCTTTCTTGTTAGCTAAAGGCAATTCCTCCCAGAGACAACACAATAATTTTCCATTATATATATATATATATATAATTATGTTGCAGGGAACTTCTAGGAACTCGGCGTTTTGGGCTGTACCCGTATCCGAAACTCCGAAACTTGGCCGAAACTCGACCATCATGTAATCATCTATGAGAGTTAATATAGACTTGTTTTTCCTTCTAAATTGTCATCTATGGGTCTTATTCCCTTTTTTCTTGCAAAGATAATGTGTTATTCACTATATATATATATATATATGACATTTCGACCGATGTTTCCATTTTTGGGAGGTGACGTTTCTAAACGTACCCATTTGTTTCGGCGTTTCGTGCAACTTATATATATATATATATATGACATTTCGACCGATGTTTCCATTTTTGGGAGGTGACGTTTCTAAACGTATCCATTTGTTTCGGCGTTTCGTGCAACTTATATATATATATATATATATATTGTAATTCTTGTCATCTATTATGTCGCCGAGGAGAGTAAACCATTGTTAACCTCAAGGCTAATACAACAAAGTTGGTCATGTCACTACATTATTAATGCAGCGATGTAACTACATCCAACCACAACATGTTGAAAATGTAACTAGTGTCGGTCTTCATAATTGTATTTGGATCATGACTTGATGTAATTATTATTGTACTTGTCAAAAGAAAGAAAAATAATTTTATTTAAAAAAATTGACTAATTAAAGCATGGATTTCATGCTTGGGTCAATAGTCAGTAGGTTAAGGCACCCATTTAGTTCTCTAGGAGTTGAGTTTTACTCAAGTCAAAGTCATGATGTAAAGACCCTTTAAGGGTTCATGTATCAAGAAAAGAAAATTATTATTGATGTAAAATTAGAAGCTACCAAGAGTCAAGTCGGCCAACCCCTAAAGTCGGCCTAGATGAGGCCCATGCACCCACATGGAAAGCTATATAAAGAGGAACATTTGTCCTCCACAAGACACACTTGAGCATCGAACATCTTGGGCAGATCTGAGGCAACATAGGAAGAGTGAAGTTTTGAAGAAGGCAGCGAAGTATCTCTCTCTCTCTCTGTTTGGTTTTGGTCTATTCTTCTCTCTCTTGGAAGCCAAATTTTTTTGTGGAAAAACTAGGGTTTTCGCAGGTCTGAAGTTGTGCAGTAAGAAGCAACAATCTTGTTTGAAGAAGCAGTTCATTGTCTTGGGTGGTTGGGTTGTTTGGTCTGATCTTGGTGAGTTGTATATGGTCTATGGTCTTGCTGAGTTGTTTGGTCTGATCTTGGTGAGTTGTCTATGGTCTATGATATTGGGAGTCTCCTTGAATTGATTAAGAAGAAAGCTCTTTCGATTTTCCCCTGTTGAGGGATTTTGCCTTGGCTTGGAGCCTATCTCTGGTGTTTGACGTTTATCTTGATGATGAACATAACTTTTTTTTTGTAAACTTGGTAGTACTTTCTCTATTAATATTATCAAACCACTAACATATTTTTAACAATAAGAACAAGTGGCCTCTACTTGCCCGTAGGAAACTAGGTTGGCCACCTGTTTGCGTTAAATGATGTCCAAAATTAAAATAAGTCTTTCTCCACCATCTAGGCAACATTTGCTGTTCTATCTATTATTAACTTCAACTTAGAAATGTAAAGGCTAATCGACATATAACAAAATTCTGACTAGAAACCTGTTTTACTCGTCCGAGGAATCCATTGAGGCTGGGGCCTTCGCACTGGACCCCAAAATCTCGCTTCTCTTCATATCCTGTAGGCTTTGCTCTATCCTGCTCAGTGCTAGATTATTTCTGTACACTTGTATCTGAACTGCAACAATCTCTCTGTGGAGATCCTTCATGCTGGGCTCCTTTGTTTTGGCCTCCTCTTGTACCTTCTGTTCCTTGTTTAATGTCATTGCTCGGGCTATTATGTTCTTCATAACCTAGTATTGCTGGATTGTTTGCCGGAATAGTGTATGTCGGCCTCTGGTGTTCCCCGGGTCTTTCACCATAGCTTCCCACTCTTTTGTCTCTATGTCTTGATTGGTTATGCTGTCATTAAGTTCCCTCTCCCACCCTGTTATTTGAGCTCTTACCTCCGGCGGATTGTCGGCCATGTATGTGCTAATGAGAGTCTGCATGTGCTCCTTTCCAGACTTTCTGCCTCTTTTGCTAGGACCTCTGCTAGAGGTTGCTTCCCCCTCGTGGTCCTTTTCCTTGCCTTCCTAGTTCCTCTGGTTCCTCTTTTCGCCGCCTCTTTTCCCTCTTTTGCCATGCTAGCTTTGTCCCGACTTTGTTTTGCTTCCACTGAATAGCACTCCAAAGTTGGCTTTCTTGCTGAAGCGCGATGTGTGGTCAATCCTCCAGGGTGTGCTGCACCCTGGTTATTTTAATACCTAAAACAGTAACAAAAGAAATTTCATTATCAGTCTGGATACATTTACACAGAGTGATCATAATTTTCTTTGCATCGGACTTGGCCACTCGCTCTGGTCGTGACAACTTGGGTTTGCCTTCCTTCTCCCTCAGTTTCCCCCAGCCTGCACTTGAAATAACAGGCTTCGGCCTCCCGGTTCCTCTCCTCTCTGTTTAATCCCTCCCCAGCAAACCAGAGCATGCAGGTCAGCCTTTGTGATTCTGCAGGAATCCCTTATTTGGGTTCCCTTATCAGTATTCAGGGTCACAATTGAGTTTCCCATCCAAGACTCTCTCCTCTCAGGTATCCTCGCTCAAATTTTTCCCCTGGTTATCCCTTGAGTCCCGCTTCCGACAGTCCAGTTTGGGTTCGTATCGAGCCAGGCTAGCCATAGCCTTGCTGCTTTGGCCATTGTGATTCCAGCCTCCCTATCTCTGATAATGTTTCTTCCTTTCCATGCCTCAGGTACCACCTGGCTGGAACTGCAGTCTTCCTACGCTCTCCATTAAAGAAATCCCAATTGTCATCCCATCTTACCTCATTCCCTCTCTTCTCGTCTACCCAGAGATACACTATAAATTTACCGTACCCCCTCACTCCATTAACATTATAGGCATAGACTCTCCATTCGGCCAGGTTAGAATCCCAGGTTTCCCAGGTCTCGACTCGTTTTGAGTCTTGACTTCCCTCAGCCCCCTCCCTGAATTCCTCTGAATTAATCATTTCTGCAATTCTATCGACTAAGGCAACCGGGGTAACATACCATTGTTTTGCGTCGATGCCTGTTATCCTCCCAACGTCCTCCAGCCTGTGTCCACCACCTTCTGCTTCTCGTTCTTTCGCCTTCTCCCTTTGCATGCAGCTACCTCCTCTCCTGTCTGCCTTTGCGTCTTGTTGTTTTGTCCAATTGCCCCACCTTACTTCCGTCTAGCCCCCCATGTGCCCTCTTCTTCCTCCCGCCGCCCATTCTTTCATTCCATTTCCTCGGAATGAGGTTCCCCTGACTCTTCCATTACTATCTCTCATAACTTCCCTCGTGCCTCCGGCTGCTCTTGCCGTGGGTTTCTTTCTGCCATCGTGCCACTTGCCATCTCTATTCTACCCGCCCTCTCGCTTGCCCCCAAACCTTCGTCGCTCTCTTCCATCCTCGACCACACTCTGTCCTGCCCTGCCCTGCTTGTTGCCCCTCCTGCCATCTCATCCTCCCACATCCCAATGTCCCATCTGTCCTTGGGCCCAGGTGGTTGGCTTCTGACACCTCTACCTCCCATCCCCTCTGGCCCACCTCTTCTGGTGTCTCCCCGTCTTCCCTGCCGCACCCCGATCGGGGGTGATGATGAACATAACTTAAAATTAGAGAAGTAATATAATAAACATCACAAGAACTTGTCAAGTGAATGAGAAATCTGTTAATAAAACCCTAATGAAGCACTACCCTAGATTTCTCAACACAACAAAGACCACAAAAGTATGGTGTGTGCCTGTTAGGATTTAAACTTATTATTGTGATGATTATTACCATAGTATTCAAAACCGGAACCAGTTATTGGACCAATCCACCTATCAAACCAGTTTTTGAAACGGAACCGGAAAAACCAAATTGGTCAGAGATTAATGAATCATTCTTTAAAAAATACATGAAATAATCATTTAATGAAAAAACTATTTTAAATATTTAAAACCATGATTCCAAACCAATAGAGACAAAATATGCAAAGTTTTCTCATCTATATACCATGTAAAGGTGAATATATCAAAATGGCACTAAGTGTGATACATATCAACAACAAAATACACAATTAATGAGGCTCTAAATGACTTCTAGAGTCCAAAAAAATGCTACAAGCTAATAATAGGGCAAGTAGGCTACTACAAGTCTACATATCAATGATCAACATGATCACTGCTCATCTTGATCAAACTCATCACCACTACTAGACATGCGATCATCAACATGAGCTATATAAACATCATCTGGCTCGGAGTCTGAGGACTCCTCAAACTCCTTTGCAACCTCGGTAGTAGTCGTAGCAGCAACAAAAGTAGACATCAAAACTACGAATCATTGATCAACATGATCACTCAGACAACTCATCTTATTGATTCTGGACCATTAGAAATGGGATCATCAACAAGGGCTACATAAACATCATCTAACTCAAAGTCTTCAGACTTTGATATCTCAACCTTATAATATGGTGGAAATTGAAAAAGTTTAACATGCCTAACCAATGATTTTGTGTTTGAGTGAAGGGTTCATCTCCTCAACCTTATAATATGGTAGAAAAAGCTTAGCATGCCTCACCAATTATTTTCATTTAGTGAAGGGTGAAGTTTTGTTAAGACCATGGTAGAGGAGTTCAATGATCAATAACACCAACATCAATGAAGTTCAACAATCAATGCCACCAACATCAAGGTACTTAAAGGGCTTCATGCTCTTGATCAAATGTTAATCTCTTACCGTCACACATGGCAAAATCAAATGGAAACATTGCAATCCCCCAAATCCTGAAATTCTATTTAAGTCTACTGGATTTTGAGTGAGAACTAAAATTCTAGTTTCTCCATATGAAATCCAATGAAATTGAAACCACTCTCAAACATCCCGAATCATTTCATGGTAATATTAAAAATTTAAGTAAAAGGATGAAAGTGAAAGATAAAGGAAATGTCAGTTTTACTTTAAGAATTTAACATTACCATTGATTGCCAATATTGCTAAGGTTGAAACTTGAAATGTGTGAGGCAATGAGAGGGGAGGCAGGCTTTTAAAGGCTTGGAGGGGCTGTTTTTGGAGGGAAACAACCCCTAGTTTCCCTCAAAACCACTCATGAACGCCAAAAAACAAGTTGCAAGGGGTCTGCGACCAAACTAGTAATGAATCGACCAATTTATGATGGAACCAGGCAGTTTATGGCCGGTCTATAGAAAACCCTAGCCTGCCAAGAGACTTAACATGGATTTTCAACCGGTTCATCCTCACCAGCTAATGAACGGGCTAGTTTGACCGGTTTCCGATTCGAACCGACTAGTTTGAACACTATCGTTGTTACCCACAAAAATGGGTAACCAGAGAGGAGAAATTTATTCTCCTATTTTGGATAGCCAGCTGGCCAACAACCCTACACATTGGCTTGATGATGATGATATGCAAGCTTCTCCACCATCTTCACTAATCATTACACCTCTCACCATTCGACATTCCTCTTGAATGAAGGTGGGCTACCACTCATTAGGTATTTTGATCATTTTGCCATAGGGAGCTTTTACTTAATGTTTTGGGAATTTAGTATGGATAAAGGGGCTATTTGGATGATTGACTCATCTTGACCTTGAATTTGTTCTCTCACCTTACTAGCGGGATTAATCTTTAGCCCTAGTCTAGTCGGACCTCCTAAAGGCCTTAGGGTTATAGGAGGGGCACTACTTGAAAGACCTGGATTGAAATAGCGTGTTCATTCTCCCTTTACCATACTTAACACTTTCCATATCACATTATTAGCCCTTGATAAAATCTCCATTTTTCAGTTTTGAACTGTCATTGGTTCATTGGGGTTTGGCATTCTCTTATCCACATGCTTGAGTAGGTCCGGAAAACATTGCCCTAGAGGTTGATGTAAGTAAAAGAATGGAATAGCATAACATGGCCACAATGAAAGAAAAAGAAAAAATGCAAAAGATGGTCGGGACATAAGTTAGCGCATGAACAAAATCCTAGCATGAGCTCTGCCCTCCTCATTAGCCATCACCTAGTTCTTGAGCCCTTGATGATCCATCTCATAAAAAGGAACCCGTGCATCTCCTAATGTTGATGAGCGATAAACTTTCTCATCTTAGAAGGTAAATTAAATGCTATATCATAAAGAGCAAGCTTTGATCCTTGAGCTATGCACCAAAATACAAAGCATTATAAAAAATAAGTAAAAGGTGCACTAAAGGCTGCAAATGGTAGGCCAAGCAAGGTAACTCATGAATCCACAATTGCTCACTCCATTACCTCTACACACTCGGGATGTGGACTCCCATTAGCTGTCCCCCTGATCATGGCACTTGGTTGTGAAGTTACTTTCTTCCATTTCCATTTACACCAACACCTATTGGTTGAAGAGTTGACCTTGGAAATGCCACCTCCCTTGGGGGTTGAAAGCAACTAATGGGGTTGAGTTCTTAGACACTCATACAAAGTTAGGGAACACCTTTACGAGACTTGGTCTAGTTAGATATTTGGAGGTCATCCTGGTTTGAAGTATTCATATGCCCTTAATACTTAAGTATGGTCCACTTAGATGCATTTATGATCTTAGTCTGTAATGAATGGTTGCTTTCACTTGAGTTTGAGTTGGTTTTGCCAGGTGGTCTAGAGGCCTTGAGGGCACTCCATTCCACTTGATGCCTTAGCCATACACTATGTTCTAGAGAGCATAATGACTTAGTAGATGTGACGTTGCCCACTTTTGGCAGAGCATTGGGTCTTTTGATGACTTGAGTAGTTGATATAAATCCTAGAGCACCCTTAGAAGCTAGAACGTTTGGTACCTAGCATGGACGATTCTTGATGATGTACTAGTGGACCAAACATGCACCTAGGCTTCCCTTGACACTACTTGATGGCCATGCTATGATATAGGGCCCAGATGAGGATGGTTATCCTTAGGATGATCAAGGAGGGTTTGTTGCACCTAATGAAGCCATAATACTAGACAAAGGAGGCACCACGTTGCTCACTTGACAACCATGGAGATGATGTGTGGCACCCACCGTTGGATTTTGGACCCTTGGAGTTGCTTTGATGCAATTTTTTGTGATTTTCCTCAAATGGAGGATGATCGTAATGCTTGGAGACATTTTTAGCCTTGACTTTGCCTTGATGGAGCAATTGGAGCTCTAAAGAGCGTGATGTCATCACCTTTTTAGGTCTACTGTTCACACGTGTGGGCTTATCTTGGCATATTTTGTTGTAAAGCTAGTGGGTTGGTTGTTCAAAATGTAGCAAAAAAATATAGTTTCGACTTTTCCTTAGTCAAACTAGATTAAAATTCGAATTTCAATTTCAGTAGAATACTTGGAGGTCGTTAACTGAAGTTACATGGCTCTTGTCACTCAGTTAACTCAATAAATTCAAGTTGGAGACACTTGAGTTCAGTTCTACATGATTGGTTGCTAATTTGTAGTAGTCTATTTCAGTTAATTTGAGTCATTATCAGTTTAACTAGTTCTAACTATCAGAAGAACTAGTGAAGGTCAAGTTGTGGATGTGTAACTTCAACCACACTGAGTGATCAACTAGTTAGCTAATCAATCAATGCAAAATATTGTTGCATTCAGAAAATTCGAATTACCCAGTTGAGATTGGAGTTCAAGGGCAATGTATTATCAGTTGTAAATTATTCCAAGTTGTATAGGTGGTGCATGTAGCTAGAGCATTGGCCTATGGTAATTTCGCAATTCCTTGTTGTGAAATTCCTAAATAATAGGGGCAATTTCCCAAGGGAATAACACAAGGAAATAGGAGCTTGGGAAGGCTTGAAATTGGCAAAGTGTTGGGCCAGGTTCAGTCAGTCAGGCAAAGTGATAGTCTATACAGTTGTAGGGTGTGCTCAGGCTTGAGCAAGCATTGTATTTCTTCTCTATTCTCGGATTAATGCAACACAAATAGTAAGGGGTTTTGAGTAGTTACTTTCCCCTAGATGAATTTTTGTGCACGTGTGATGTCTCCTTTTGCATGTCTATGATTTGTGTTCTAGATGGTGAATTAACTTTCGCAGATCAGTAGAGTAGCTTCGAGTCTCATGATTTAGTAAATTTCCCGAGCAATTTCGAATCTACACATTAATTTCTACATTGGTTTGTAAGCCAATTTTACTTTTTGTCCACTCAAAAATCAAACTTCTGTAGGGACTTTTAGTTAGAAATTAGAAGAAGTAGACCTCATATAAACAAAGAATCACCCCTTACATTTTGTTCATCATCATTTGTTGAGAACTCAAACTCCCTTAGAGAACTCTTCCTTGCGATTTGTACTCCGCTAGTTTGTGTAGATGTCATCTTTTGTGGATTTTTGGATATTGGAGACTAGTGCTTGTTGTGGAGATGTCATTTTGGGATAAAAAAGGCTTGTTCTTAGATATCTTGTGAGTATTTTTTGTTGAATATCTTTCATGATTATTGCATGTAATGAATATTGTTACGGTTTCTATGTTCCATGTCTAAATGCTTATATTTATATGAAATGCTTGGTAAACTTTGCATGCTTTAATTTTGTATCCTTGGACTCCCTAGAGAACCTCCTAGAGAGCTTTTCTCTAGTAAATTTATCCCTTCATAAAGTGATAGTTAGGGTTAGCAAGTGAAAACTTAGGGTTTTCCCCCTTACTCCCTTCAAGGGTTTGATATTTCCATGGTCAAAATCCCTAAGACTCCATCACCCAAGTAGATAGAAGGCACTTACATCCATATCATAAATCATAACATTTTATCTTTTTCTCTCTCTCTTAAAATTTTGGCCCTTCAAGGAAAGCTGCTACGGTTAGGGTTTTTGGCCTAATTCAACTAGGACTTGAATGTTGAGCTAATTTGAATATTTTTTCTCCTTGTTGAGCCTCAAAACTTCAAAATCTAGCAATTTACATGGTTGAAAGTGCTTCTCTAGGGGTGATGCCAAAGATATCATAACCAAATGCATTGGATTTCATATAGAGAATGTGGAATTTGAGATCCCACTCAAAATCCATCAGACTTCACATATTTTTGGGGTTTCAGGATTGCAGGGATTGCAACATTTCTATTAGATTTTGTCATGTATGAGGGTATGGAACTAGTATTTAATCGAGAACACTAAGTCCTCTATGTACCTTGATGTTAGTGACATTGGTTATCAAACTCCTCTATCACGATCCTACTAAAAATGTACACATCACTCAAACAAAATCTTGAATTGACATGTTGAAGCATTTTCCATCTTATTTTAATGCTTTAGAGAGTGAACTTGATGACGAAGATACCAATATAGGCGAAGATTTTGATGATATGTAGTATTTGTTATATCATGATTTTTTTTGGATTCTAGAGGCCGTCTAAGGCTTGTTTTTTTGATGTATTTTCAGTTCAAAGATGGATTGTATTCAATATTATTTTGGTTATGTGCATCCTTACATGCTATATAAATGAGAAATTTTGCTTATTTGTGTATAATTGGTTTGGATTCATGTGGACGTACGCGAATATATATGTTTTTCTTTAAAATTTGAATATTTCATGTGTTTTTGGTTGACCGTTTTTTTACCAGTTCTCGGTTTTGGGGGGTTATTCGGTTCGTTAACCAGTCTGGTTCTGATAACATTGGTTGATGCCATCAACCCTAGGCACTTCCAAGGTTGAAAAACCCTACTTCTGCATTGAGGCTTCAACTTAGTGTCATGTGAAGGTTTGTTGTTCTATTTGTTGATCATACTTTTTAAGCAAACCTTTTCCTTCCTCTTGTATGCCTAATTGTGCTATTTTTGGATCATATCTTGAAAACCCTAGGCTACAAGTCTCACCTTATAGGCCTCTTCATAGGTGCGTTATTCTTTATCACAAAGAATCGAGCCTCGCTCCTAGTTTGAGTACCTTGATCAAGCCTATGAAAGTGTCACCTTTGATCCTTTGACTTAGAATACCATTCAGGTGACCTATACTAGAAAGCCTCCCATGTGGTGAAATTCCACTAAAGAGTAGGAGGTGGAGTGCTGAGCTGACAATAACATCCATCTCATTGTTGTTTCTTAGTTATAGCATGTTTTTTTTGGATGCTGGAGGCCATCTAGGGCTTGTTTTTTCATGTATATTCAGTTCGGAGATGGATTGCATTGAATGTTATTTTGGTTATCTGCATCCTTACATGCTATATAAATGAGAAATTTTGCTTATTTTTGTATAATTGGTTTGGGTTCATGTGGATGTAGGTGAATATATATGTTTTTCTTTAAAATTTGAATATTTCATGTGTTTTTGTTTGACAATTTTTTTTTACTGGTTCTCGGTTTGGGGGGTTTATCAGTTCGATCACTGGTTCGGTTCTAATAACATTGGTTGACACCATCAACCTTAGGCACTTCCAGGTTTGAAAAGTCCTACTTTTGCGTTGAGGCTTCAACTTAGTGTCATTTGAAAGTTTGTTGTTCTATTTGTTGATCTTACTTTTCAAGCAAACCTTTTCCTTTGTCTTGTATGCCTAATTGTGCTATTTTTGGATCTTATCTTGAAAACCCCAAGCTACAAGTCTCACCTTATAGGCCTCTTCATAGGTGCGTTATTCTTAATCACAAAGAATCAAGGCTTGCTCCTTGCTCCTATGAAAGTGCCACCTTTGATCCTTTGACCTAGAATACTATTCGGGTGACCTATATTGGAAAGCCTCCCATGTGGTGAAATTTCACTAAAGTGCAGGAGGTGGAGTGATGAGCTGACGTAGCATCCGCCTCATTGTTGTTTCTTAGTCCGGCTTTTGTATTGTGAGGCCTCTCACGAGATCTGCTAGATTTTGAGGCAACAGTGATCACGACAGAAAATTGCTAGTAGATCAAAGCACTATAGAATCTATATATGAAAGTTACCGCTAGATCAATACCCAATATATATCTATATATATATATTATATTAATTGCAACCGTTGTGGTTGACCACAATAGCTATGGCCCATCAGTTTGTGCTTATGGAAACGTTGAAACATTAGGTGAAATTGATCTATTGCCTTATTAATCATTATTGTATTGAGAGGGAAAAAGTTGTTCACAACACAAGCATCTTGAAAACAAAGAAAAGTAGTGATTAAATCAAAATATGTGATTCGGGTCAAATGGTCTAATTTGCACAAATAACAAGTATTGCACTGCAAGGACAATTGCTGGAAAAGAAGTCGTGTTCATTAGGAGTTACGGTGTGCCTGAAAGAAAAATAATTAATATTAAAACTGTGGAAAGATAATATATATCTATTGCTCAGGATACAGATAAACACATGCATTACTAGGTTCCTTTTTACTGATAAAAGGTTCACTATCTTTGGATGTTAGCAATGTTTCTAGGGGAGGCACCCTCCCACCTTTGAGGATTTACTTGACCAACCTGACCCCACCACCTTTGAGCATTATTCCATGGATATTATTAGATTCTAGATTGGTGGATGATGACACACTCCTTTCCTTTGCATCAATTCAAAGCTTTGACACAAACATGTAACAACATCGATCTCTTGACTTGGTTTCGAACTATGGTCTTCATATTTCCTTAAGGCATCTTGTACATGTACATACGTCATATTAGCTTTACCCATTTTTGAATCCCATTTCACCATGTTTACCATGTTCATTTTATACACATTGCTTTAGCATTTTAGTATATTTGGTTTGGCTATTCTTGTTTTAGTCCCTAGGATTTTCCTTGCCATAGTCCATCTCTATTTGATTGAATGTAATTTGGAGTCCCATTGACCTAATTTTGTACAAGGACAATAATATCATTTCTTTCTTTCTTTCTTTTTCTACCCCCTACTTGGATTGTGCCATGTATTTATGTATGGAATAATTATCACATGGTTAATAGTTGAATTACCAACAATGAGCGTACATCAACTAGTTGATTGAGTCATGTCGACTATTGATTATCCATTCTGTCAATTTCAATTCCTCGAACACAAATTGATTGGACACTTGTATATATGAGTGTCACTCTTTTATTTCTATTGATCTTGCCATCTCACAGACACGTGAAATCATGATTTGCCACCACTGGTAACCTTCAAATCCAACAATAGAAACCACTAATATAGATGATACATCTAACCACAACAGAGGCAAGATGATAAGCCTTCCCCCACATGGTGATAAATTCCCAATTGTCTTGCTTGCCATTTGTGGGAAGGAATGTACGTTGTTGTTAGTTGAGCTTCGATGAACCATCAATGTGCATGTTGATGAGTCATCACACAATGGAGGAGGACCCATACTTATGCATAATGATGACCCCACCTCCTCCCATTGTTTTGGCGGCCTTGGGGACTATTACCCACCAAAAAGTGGGTGGCCTATATGAGAATTTTTTTTCCTCCTTGGAAAACCAACTAGCCAACATGACCTATCAATCAACACTTGAGATGATGCCATGGACCCTCCATATGCTTAGATCAAATTTCTTTCTCCCTTCTAACATTCCTCCTTAAAGGAAGCTAGGTCAACCATCGACATGTAATTTTACCATTTTGCAATCATGTGCTTTTACTTATTGTTTTGGGGCATATTAATATGAAATTTGAATCAAGGAGTGATCCTGATGATTGACCGATCTTGACTGTATTCATGTTCCCTCACTTCACTTGGGTGGCTAGTCTTTGATCCTAGTCTAGTGGGACCTCCTCTAAGGCCTTAGGGTTATAGGACAATACTGTGGAGGCTCTTTATTCCATATCCATTCTTTGGTCTTTGGAATTGGCAGTTTTTCATCCCCATTCTATGGTCTTGGCCAAAAAACAATGCTCTGGATGTTGATGCAACTAAAAGAAAGATAAAAGCAAAGAAAGCCCCATTGAAAGAAAAAGGAAAAATGCAAAAGATGGTTGGGGCAAAAATTAGCGCATGGGCAAAAGCCTAGCATGAGCTCTAGCTCCCTCATTAGTCATCACTCGATTCCTAGAATACATGATGCTCCACACATAAAAATGAACCATTGTATTGTCCCAAACCTAATGAGCAATAAAACACCTAATCTTAAGGGGTAATAAATGCTAAATCTCTCAAATGCAAGCTTGGTGCCTTGAGTTATGCATCCATATCAAAGGATTATCATAAAGAAGTAAAAGGCGCACTAGAGGGGTGGAAAAAGTAGGTCGAGGAAAAGGGTAACTCATACCTCCATTATTGCTCCTCCATATGTTTATACACCCTGGATGGGGACCTCCACGATTGCTCCCTCCACACATCTCCACACCCACAATGTTGGACCACCATTAGCTGGTCACTTGGCTATGGTACTTGACCCTAAAGTCTTGTCAACTCCATTACCACCATTGACACTCGCACTTATGGATTGATGGGTTGACCTAGGACCTGTCACTTTCCCTTGGAGGTTAGAAACACCTAATAGGATTATTCTTCTAGCCATCCTTAACATAAGAGAGGGAACACCTATACGAGACTTGGTCGATGGTGTTCTTTGTGTGAAGTGTTGGTTGTGCCCCTAACTTTAAGTAAATTCAATTGTGATGCATCTATGGTTTAGGTTACCTAATGGTTGATTGATTTACGCTTGATCTTGAGAAGGTTTTGTCAGGAGGTGCACATCACAGCTGCAGAGGCTTCTTGAGGTGATTGCATCACCTCCTTAGTAGAGCGGTAGAAGCCATACTATCCAGTACAAAGAGAAAGAGATTTACTTTGATGTTGCAGTGTTGCTACCCAAAGCAAAGCTTTGCTCTATTTGAAGGCTTTCACATGATGCTTGATGTAGAAATTTTCAGATCTGTAACCCTCCCTTGTTTCAATGGTTTTGCATTTCGTTTAATGCCCACAACCCTCTAGATGTTAGCTGATATGTAAAACTTTGATGCCAATTTATAGAAACATTATAGGACCACTCTACTAGTTTTACTTTTCCAGATAAGAAAATGAAGACACAAGAATACACAGATTTTTACATAGTATTTTTGGTCTAACTTGAGCCCGGAAAAAACCCACAAGGGGAAAACTAGTACCAAGGAGATTTTATTTGCTTTCTAACGAAATTTAATACACAACAAATTAGTTCGTAGATGGTACCTCCATTTTAGTTTCTGCTCAACTCCTTGAAAACCGAGCCACAAGTTCAGCAATAAATTCCTTGAATAACATGCCACTCGCCTAGAATTCTTCCCAAAAGAACTGAAAGTGAAAATACAAGCTTGTGAGTAGTTTTTGGAAGTCCAAGAGACTATGCTTCATCTCATATTCCTGCAAAGAATACAAACAACCAAGATGTCTTGCTTATAAAATACACAATGTGGAATGAAAAAATGATCTTCTTTTTGAGTGGAAGGAGTCTACATCAGAGAGGTGATGAGAAGTAGCAGAAAAGAAAAAGAGTAAAAGAAGAAGCAGTTAAGCAGAAAATTTGATAGCAGAATTGTATATGAGGTAACCAGCATTTGTGACTTGATGTTGTGATTGAGAAATTTTTTTCCTTTTCTATGTTGCAGCTTGAAAAAGAATAGCAACTTGCCTTCACATCACTTTCAGTCTAAAATTCGTGGTTTTCTCCCTTCGGGGTTTCTACTTATATTTGGTGTCTTCATGTGTTTATTCTTGAATGTTGTGTGAATGTTTTGAATTCTTGATAAGCAAATATGCAAATTTTTCTCTTTGGCACCTGCAAAAGGAATTCAATAATGATTGAGCACAAACATGAACCATTAGCTGCATAAGAAGAAAATTAACTTGAGCAAAAATAAGAATTTGAATTACTGATTCACCCCCCAGTAATTCCCAATCATAAATATCACCGTCTACTCTTCCCAGCCTCGAATTGTATGTTTGACAGCCTGTTGTAGTAGCCTCATTTTATATGTTGAAGCTGCCTTGTTTTCTGTGGCTCTAACCCTATTTCTTAGCCTCAAAATGCGATTGGTTAGATTTTTGCTGAATTAGTCAGAACCCCTCAAAATTTGTGCACTTCTCGAAACCTATGCTAATGGTGGCTGCGTTTCCCTGGTTTTCGTGCCAGCTAACCTACAAGACCTTAGAATTCATGCCATTTCCTCTTGTTGTAGGTCGATTTCCTCCTGCAAAATCGTTCTCCTCTCCAGCTCTCATCTCTTCCTCCTAAAAAATGCACATGAGAATGAGATAACTTCTACGTTTTTCTCCTTCTTTAGCTTCATTAAGTTAAGAGAACCCTAACCCTTTTGATCAAGGGCTGAGATTAGATCTCAACCCTCTAGATCAATTGTGGAGATCATTCTCTCACTTGACCCCTTTTTCATGTGGTCCCCCTCATTAATGACTCCTAGTCACTTTATAACTTTATATTTGTACCTTGTACTTTTTCTCCACATAAAGTCAACTTAAAATTATAAAGTGACTTTAATATTAGAAAGTACATAGTACTTTATAAAGTGACTTTTCATGACTTTAATATACTCATATAGTCACATGCTAAAAAGGTTTTATAGAGTGTTTTCTTAGGAAAAAAAGAAAATGCACTAGGAAACACCTCCTTGATACCCCTTTCTTCAACACTCATTCTTACTGAGGAAGGTGTTTATCACCACTCCCATCCTGTCTCTGAAATACACATGCTTTCCCTTGGGCAATGACTTCGTGAAAATATCTGCATCTTGTTCATCAATGGATATATACTGAAGCTTCACTGCTCCTCTTTGAACCCAATCCTCGATGAAGTGGTATTTGATCTCTATGTGCTTTGACCGGTCATGAAATACTGGATTCTCTGCGAGTTTAATGCAACTCTGATTATATCACAATATATTATAGTTGGTCTCAATTTTTGACCAAATAAGCTACATATCATCTTGCGAAGCTAAATAGCCTCGTACTTGGCCTGACTAGCTCCAATATACTTAGCATTTATTGAGCTCAGTGCCATTGATCTCTGCTTCATACTGAACCACGCCACAACTACAAAACCCAACATGAAACAATGTTTGGAAGCACTCTTCTAGTCATTAGCATTGCTTGCCCAATCTGAGTCTATACAACCTATCACCCTGACTCCATCTCCCTGGATTTAGTTCAAACGTCCACTGTGCCTTGTAGATATTGCAACACATGTTTTGCAGCCACCTAGTGCATTGTTCTAGGATCCATCCTAAATTGACCTAATGTGTTGATTGCGAAATATATATCTGGTCTAGTGTTGATCAAATAGATCATCGAACCAATCAACTGACAATACAAATTGGGGTTCACTAACTCAGAATCTAAAGCATGCAACTTCTTCTAGTTGGTGATCATAGGAGTAGCCATAAGCTTGCAATCGTCCATACGAAATCTCCTCAGTCTATATTTGTCATATTTACTCTGGACCCTAAAGATATGCCCATCCTCCTGCCAAACCTCCAACCCCAAAAGGTAATGCATGAGTCCCATATTGGTCATGTTAAACTTAGAAACAAGGTCCCTTTTGCAATGCTAGATGAGTCTCTCCTCTCCTGTAATAAACAAGTCATCCACACACAAAGCCAAAATGAGTGGATCGTCACCGACCATGATGAAATATAGGTTCGGATCTATATCACTCTTCTCGAAAACCATCTGCTACATGTGAAAATTCCTTGAAATGCAACAAATAGAAATTTATTCTTCTAACTGATTAATTTATGCAATTTATTTGCTACGACAAGCAACAAATAAATCACACTGCAATTCTTCACAATAAAATTACGCTGCAGAAAATAAATTGGAACAAAGAAAATGGATGCACACACACAATACAAATGACATGTATTTTTTACAAAAGCCGCTGGAAAAACCCATATCGGAAAACCGATACAATAGATGAGAGTTCATTTTATTATATGCAACAACAAAATCTAAGTACAATATTTGGATGCCCAAACTGGTAATCCCAAACAAAATAATCTAGCCAAAATAATATTGACGAGACAATTTGTCTCACTGGACAACTGATCTTAGCTCTAAAACTGGCTCTGTTTGGGCTACTTGAAACCCAGACGTTAGCCTCTACTCCCACTACCTGTGGAGCTGCTTTGATCCTATCGTTTTGCCCAACTCAACCACTGGAGATGAAGCACTTGGTCTCTCGGAACCTCTTCCGACCACTAGCACATGAATCGACCTCCACTCTAGTTAAATCGAATTGCCCTCTGAATCCTTCTGTGTAGGCCTTGCGCAACCTCACTGACGAATAATGCGGTCCTCCTGTTGCTGAGTCTACGACATTGAAACGTCACCGGAAATAACTGCTTATGCTCCTTGCTTTTGCTTCCTTCTGGCTAGAACTCTTCGACTTAATAGCTTGATCTGACAAGGAATTTCGCTCTCCCTGTGTCTCACTGCTACTGCTCAAGTGTGTTCTCTTCGTTCCCATCAACTTGCTCTTATATCTCTTGTTGGTTCAGCAACAACCATGATTAAATCCTCGTCAATAGCTAAGATCATCTCAAACTCAATCCGTGTGAGTTTCTAGAGCTTTCTCACCTTTCCTTAATTAATTGCTATTAATTAACTAGTTTTCCTAAGTTAAACTTAGGAAAAATTTAAATGATGACTAATTAATTTAATTAAGGCGTTTCACAAGCTTATCTCGTGAAACTTTTTATGGGATTTGAAGATTTTGTGTTCCTTAGTCTCTTAGACACAAATCGAGACTAGAACAATCGTTCAGTGCTACAAAAACTAACACTCCCTTTTAGCGAGAAAGGTGTTTTGTGTTCTCCCATAACATCTTCCCTCACGTTGCTGATGTCTGACATCTGTAACATCCTATCACTGTCCATCAAGCCACTGCACATACTCTGATTCATTTGCTAATCTTGTAGCTGAACCACTCTGCATATGCACTGCTGTTGACAGTGCACTATACTACATTGCACTATTGCCAACTCTGCTCTGCGCTGCATTTGATCTCATGTTGCGACTGCTGCAACTCCTGAAACTGAGAAATAATCTATGGATCTACCCCCATATTGGCTCTACAACTGTCTCCTGAGTCTCTGACTGCAACTAGCATCTGCACTGTGTACTGAGTAACTGTTTTTGCCCTGACTGATTTCTGCGTCCCTTAGTAACTGATTGCAACAAGTCTTTGCAACTGTCTCTCAAGAACTGACTACGCTTTCTGACATTGATCCTCCTTCTACTAAAAAGGTTTCTCCACAATACCCATATGTTCTCTGAAATAGATGAACTTAGCTCTCTTCCTAGAGCTTTTGTGAGTATATTTGCAGCCTACTCTTCTGTGGGAACATGTTGTAGCTGGACTGCTCCACGTTGCAGACAATCTCTGATGAAGTGGTATCAAATGTCTGTGTTTTGACCTATCATGAAACATTGGATTTTCAGAGAGCTTGATGCAACTCTGATTATCACAGTAAATACTGGTCGCGTGAAACTTATGATTGAACAAGCTCCCTAGCAACTTTCGAAGCCATATAGCTTTGCATGCGGTTGTACTGGCTGCCATAAACTCTACTTCTGCAGAGCTCAGTGCTATTGACTTCTGTTTCTTGTTGCACCAAGATACAATCTTGATCCAATGCTGAAGCAACACCTTGATGTGCTCTTTTTGTCCACTGAACTGCATACCCAATCTGCATCTGTGAACCCACATAATTAGACACTATCACCTCAAGTATACCTCAATCCATACTCGGCAATGCCGCTCAAATAGCTTAGAATGTGCCTCATCGCTGTCCAATGCACTCTCTTCGGTCCCACCATGAATTGACAGAGAGTGTTGACCACGAAGCAGATATCTGGCCTGGTGTTGACCAGATACATGAGAGAATCGATACACTGGCTATACAAGGTTGGGTCAACTGCCTCATCCTCTGATGCATCGATATTCCTTAAGTTTGTAATCATAGGCATAGACATAGGTTGATAGTCCTGCATTTCGAATCTCTTCAGAATCTCTGTAGCATATATCCTGTGCCCAAGGAATATCTCCTCGTCCTTTTGCCATACTTCCAAGCCTAGGAAGTAATGCATCAACCCTAAATCCTTCATGTCAAACTCAGCTGCCAGGTTCCTCTTGTTATCCTTTATGAGCCGTGATGACCCAGTTAGAAAGAGCTCATCCACATACAATACTAGGATGAGTGGCTCACCCTATACAATGAGTTAGTGAAGGTTGGGATCTGTATCAGTCTTGACAAATCCCATCTATTGCAAGTAGCTGTCAATCCAACCATAGCACGTCGAGGGAGCCTGTTTGAGGTCGTAGAGAGATTTCTTCAGTCTGCACACGTGTGACCCTCTCATGTGTCTCGAAGACCTCTGGTTGTTTGATGTATACCTCCTCCTCTATCACCCGGTTCAAGAATGTTGTATTGACATCCGTCTGGTGAATCTACCAACCCATTCGTGTTGCTAGAGATACATTCGACCAGATAGAAGTATATTTGGCAACTGGAGTGAAGGTCTCCTCATAATCCATGCCTTCCTTTTGCGCATACCCCTTTGCCACGAACCTAGCATTGTACTTCTCACCGAGAGCCCACAATTCACCTGTCCACAAGTCTTGATACTACCTCCCAGAGATCATATGTCATGATAGAGCTATACTCTTTTACCATGGCATCTATCCGCACTTGATGCTGTGCGACTTCCTAATTGCTAGAAGGTTCAACAACCAGCGCCAACAATGCTTGGTACTTGTTTGACTGTCTGCACTCTCTCTTGTTCGTCCTAGGAGCTTCAACGGACTCCTCCGCATCCCTCAATGTCTGACAAACTTCCCTGTCGGCCCAACCACTAGTGGTGGTAGGGTTGTCCAACTTCTCATCCTTCCTCTGTTGCTCCGTCTCGTGCACCCAAGGATGTGCTAGTACTTGTAATTGTAGTAGAACCCTGTGATTGTCCTTGCGACTGCCCTTGCTACTAGACTAATGGAGCTTTTGCTGGCCCATTCTGATGACTTGCTAGCAACTAGCGAGATTTCTTCAAGGCTTTGTCCTCCATAAACTTTATGTCTCGCCTCACGATAATATTCCTATTGCTAGGAATGTAGATCTTGTATGCCTTCGAGGTTTCGCTATACTCAATGAATAACCCCCTCTCTGTAGTTTGATCCAACTTAGTGCGCTTCTCATTTGGTACATGGCAATGAGTTATGCTGCCAAAGATCCTGAAGTGACTGACTCTTGGCTTCTTCCCTGAGAAGACTTCTTTTGGTGTTATCTTCCCTAATGCCCTGTGAGGAACCTTGTTTTGTATATACACAACTGTGTTACATGCCTCTGCCCATAGAAACTTGGGCAAATCCTAGTCATATAACATTGCCTTTGCAACCCCAATTATAGACCTGTTCTTTTGCTCTGCTACCCCAAATTGTTGTGGATTATATGGAATTGTCCACTCCCTCCTGATGCCTTCTTTCACACAAAAACTTGTGAAGTCGCTATCTATGTACTCACCTCTGTTATCCGAGCGAAGCACCTTGATCTACGAGAGCCTTAAACTCCTTGAGCTGATTGAAGATCTCATCCTTCATCTTCAAGAAATTGATCTAAGTTTTCTTGGAATGGTCATCGATGAAAGTGACGAAGTACTTGTACCCTCCGAGAGATCTAGTGGACATAGGGCCACAAATGTCCGAGTGTATAAGCTGTAACACCATCTGATTTCTTGTCACTTGTTGGAAAAGTTGACTTAGCATACTTCCCAAGTACGCACCCTTTGCACATGTCCTCGTGTTTTGTGCCTTATTCTAGAACACCAATCACTGCTTCCTTGAGCATCCTCAGTGCTCCATGTTGTAGATGTCCCATTCTCCTATGCCATAATTCGTTCAGGTCCCCCTCACTGCTATTGCAATCACCGCTGTTGCTGTTGACTAGTGCCTTTGGAGAATCGAGCTGCAACTTGTACAATCTGTTGCTACGAACTCCAATTTGCCCCACCTTCATCCAATTATGGTGTTTAATAAATAGTTTCTTCATTATAAAGTGGACATCGTATCCCTTATCCTGTAGCTAAGATACTGAAATAAGGTTCATACCTAAGCTGGGTACATGCAACACATCTATAACATTGGTGCTTGCTCCTGACTCCCTCTGAATCTCGATGTTACCTACTCCAACTAGAGTACACTTACCATTGTTTCCCCTCTGAATTTGGAAGCCCATATGCTCCTCCTTGTAGTTAGATAAGTACTCTATAACTCTTGTCCTATGAGCTAACACTCCACTGTCTATATACTAGTCTCCCTGTGAAGTTGAGCTAGAGAGGTAGGCTATTTGAGCAAATTCATTCTCCAATCTAGAAGACAAATCTGTTGCCTCCTAAATGTCAAGCCTTTCTCTGACCATACTGGAGAAATCTGAAAAATCTACTGAAGACATCCTAAGTATAGTTCTCATGTGCCTTTTCTCTTCCACCCAACACTAATCTGCTGCGGCAAAACTTGCTGCAAATCAACTGCGCCCAAATATGCTTGATGAATTCATTGATCTGCTTACTGGAACCTTATATCCAAAAAGTCCACACCTGGAAATCTTTGCTACTGAGGCTGATCGAATTTTCTTGCCGTATGCAAACTAAATATCAATCCCCTACCTCTGCAATTCACAGTTCTTGGTGGCTTGCACTAATCTGAGAAATTTTACTCGTAACTCCCTCTGAAACTAGAAATTTTTCTCTTCGCTACTGACCGCCTGATCTGATCTTCAAAACTACTCTAATACCATGTGAAAATTCCTTGAAATGCAGCAACTAGAAATTTATTCTTCTAACTGATTAATTTATGTAATTTATTTGCTACGACAAACAATGAATAAATCACACTGCAATTCTTTGCAATGAAATTATGCTGCGGAAGATACACTGGAACAGAGAAAATGGATGCACACATAATAAAAATAACACATATTTTTGGACAAAAGGTCTCGGAAAAACACAACTGGGAAAACCAGTGCAACAGATGAGGGTTTATTTTATTATATGCAATAGCAAAATCTGATTACAATATCTGGATGCCCAAACTGGTAATCCCCAACAAAATAATCTGGCCAAAATATTAGTGAGACAACTGATGTCAACTTCGAAATTGGCTCTGTCAGGGCTACTCGAAACCCTTGCATCAGCCTGTGCGTTGCCTCTTGTTGAGAATTCTAGGGGCAACTGCTTGTGATGTATTTTAACTTAACTTGATTAACTTCTTCTTACATTTGATTATAATTAGTGTTCTTTATCATCAAACAACTATCAAACAATAAAATCAGTGAGACAAGAGGACACAAGATGTAGGCGATCAACCAGGGCCAAAACCTCTCCAACTGAGATGAAAACCCACAAAATTTCTTCTCTTTTTATAGAACTTCGATTGACGAATTCCAAAGCCTATGACCCTTGACCAAGACCCTCCAAGACGAAGTCAAACCTTGCTTCCAACAACTTTTGCAATTTCAACTTACCCAACAGATTCTTCTGGAACTTCGTCCTACCCAACAAATTCTTCTGCAACTTCGACTTGCCCAACAAACTCTTATGCAACTTCGAATTGCCCAACAAATTCTTTTGCAACCTTGACCTGCCCAACAAATTCTTCTACAACTTCGACCTGCCCAACAAATTCTTCTGCCCAGCAAATGTAGAAACCCTAACACGAGAGAGACAGAGAGGCCCAAAAACTTTGATCTAGTGCTTCTCCTTTTTTTGCCCTTTTCCAGCTTCTATCTTGAGAAGATCAAACTTGCTTGATTGATTCTCCAAATGAGGTTGAGTTCCTTCTTATTTATAGTAAGGTTTCTTGGGACCAGATGCAGGGAGCGACATTTTCAAAAGCTCCCGGTTTGGGAGCGAATTGGGAGCAAATTTTTATATAATATATATTTTTATATATTTTGATGCATATATGTCAACAAAAGCACATAGAATGGTGAATTAGATATAAAAAGCATAAAAACATGGATTGAAACATATAACATCAATCATTCTTCATCAACCACGTCCACAAGTTAGTAACATACAACATATCGAGTCTCATGATTCATCAATCTCAAAGTTTCAAGCTTTCAAAATTTGATATATAACATTTATCATCATTGATCACGAAAGTTGTAACTTGTACTTGTAACCATTACCATTACCAAGTAACCAAACTATAACAAAGAATATCTAACATGAAATGAAATGTTTCAACTTTCAACTTTCACGAAGCATCATATTCATAATTCATTACAAATGAGTTGTAAATTCCAACTTCAAACTTCAAACTTAAATTGCCATATATTGTTTATAGAAAATACCATAATAAATATGAAAGAGTCGATAGTTATAAAAAATACTAGAAATTAGAAAAGACATGTAAATATATTATCTATTGCTTGACTCTCTTGCCACGAGAAATTTCTAATTTCTTGTCTCATGCTTTATTGAGAGTCTCCTGTTGCATAGTTGAACGACCTTGGTGCTCCTAATTAACGACAAATTCCATACTCTAGTACACTAGGTGCTCTTGATTATTTAGACTCTCCTCCACATAGAGGGCTTGGTGTTCTTGATTAAATACAAGTTCTATACCCTAGTACATGACAAAATCCAATGGAGACATTGCAATCTCCCAATCTCGAAATCCTGAAAAAATGGCAAATCTTCTGTATTTTGAGTGAGATCTAAAATTCTACTTTCTGCATATGAAATCCAATGAGGTCGGAACTACTCTCAAACATCCTGAGTCATTTCATGGTAATGTTAAAAATTTAAGTAAAAGGATGAAAATGAAGATTAAACATTACCATGAAATTTGAATAGCATATCAATAGTACAGAGCATTTGAGTGTGTTAAATAGGGTTTGGGAGGGGGAGTTGGCCGAGTCAGCCATGACTCGGCCGAGTCATTCAATGACTCGGTCGAGTCATGGCTGACTCAGCCAAACGAGTCGTTTCTTCTACCGGGTCACTCCTAAGGGCAACGAAACGGATCAACTCGGTCGTTTCGGTTTTGAAACGGCCGAATTTTAAAACTCTGGTTGCAGGGGAGCACCCCCCCCTCGGACCCTGCTCCTAAAGCACGCTCTAGCGAGATGCATCAAGAGTGACCCCAGGAGCACACTCCCTGGAAAGAAATCACTCCCTGCGAATTTAAGAGTGATAGAGAGAGCTATGAAGATTAGAAACACGAATTTGGCCTAGTGTTGTTATGCATGTCATGGTAATGTTAAATTCTTAAAGTAAAAGTGACATTCTCCTTTATCTTTAATTTTCATCCTTTTACTTAAATTTTTAACATTACCATGAAATGACTCAGGGTGTTTAAGAGTGGTTTCGGCCTCATTGGATTTCATATGGAGAAAGTAGAATTTTAGATTTCATTCAAAATCCAACAGACTTATCAGTTTTTCAGGATTTCAGAATTGGAGGATTGCAATGTTTCCATTGAATTTTGTCATGTATTAGGGTGTGGAACTCGTATTTAATCAAGAGCACCAATCCCTCTATGTACCTTGATGTTAGTGACATTGGTTGTCGAACTCCACTAGGATTCGCTCCCAAACCAGGAGCTTCTGAAAATGTCGCTCCCGCTCCCGTTTTCGCTCTCGCTCCCCACTTTCGCTCCTGCTCCCAAGTAACATTGAGCCAAATGATGTTGGCAACTCTAGCAGTAGCCACTAGCCAGTAGTACTGGTCACAGACTTTTGTTGTAGAGGCCATTTATAGCCTCCTTGGTTATGTGTTTTTGTTTTGATCTCTATATCATCATCGTGTATGTATTGGACAATGCACTGGGTGCCATTTTGATATAATGGATATATTCATGAGCCTACTTTGATCACATGTTGTCTTCTATCTATATTCTAATGCTGTGTGTTTGGAAACATGAATGAAAATCTTTAAAATTATGTGTTTTTATAAAAAATAAATATTTAATGTATTTTTTACAACGACCGAGTCATTGAAATTGAGCCGGCCAAGTCGGAGTCAGAGTCAGAGTTTTAAAACTATGCCTACAACCTTGATTTATAGGTTTTTGAGGGGTACAAATTGCTATCTTTAGGCCGACTTGTCCCTTCACGTAGGCCGACTTGATCTTTGCATCACAACGATGTCTTGGAGGGTCTTTTGACTCAAATAAATTCTTTTTATAGTATGTAACATGCCCAAATGGGTCTTCAATACATGACAATGACTCAATTGACTTGTAGACTAAATAACAAGCCCTAGGAGCACTCAATGGGTGTTTGACCTAAAAATAAATTTCTCTTGAGCATGAAACCCATGCCTAAAGAACAACAATAATAAAACTATTTTTCTCTTTTCATTAAATACATAAAATCATGATTACATATGTCATTATGAAGACCGAACATCGTTACATATTTCAGCACTCCCTCTTAACTAGGGAGGTATTCATAATCTATACAAGGTACTTGGGCATTTTCAATTTGAAGAATTCTCATAAGAAGAGTCGGATTGGTAACCCATCTGTATAACATCATAACATCCAGCATTGTCACATAGCAAGGCCTCGACTAACAACTCTATTTGTCCACAAGATCAAAGCACAATGCTGGTGAGACCATTAATTTATAGATACCATCATCATTTTCTCTGAAGGAGCATACACACCCAGGTGCTCACAGGGTATGTCCTTCCAGGACTATTCTTATCTTGGATTCTCAACCTTAAATGAATATCGGTCCTCTATGACTACTCTTATCTTGGATGCCCTACCACATCCTCAAAGAGTATTAGATGCTAGATGCTTACCTAATCCTCCATTCTTTCTTCCCAAGTGAAGACAAGAATGATGTGCCTATCTCTCCCTCTCAACGAGGCAGGATATACCCATTCCTATGAAGGAATGTACCCAAGCTCCCTCTCAACGAGGGACTTGTTCAAGCTCCTTAGCTAGGGACTTTCTTTCAAGTTCCTTCTTAACCAGAAACTTGCTTCGAGGCTCCCTCTTACCTAGGGACCTGTTTCCAGCAACAAATATCTTTTTTTCGGTGGAGATCATGGGACCTTCAGCTGCTTGTATAGCTTCTCCATTCGATATCATGAATTTTGTCTTTATCTTGTCATCCGTCTCTTCATCGGAAGGTGATATTCTAGTCCGCATTTGGCTTTTCTTCATACTGCTACTTCTTCCAAGTCATGTTTCCTTTTGGATCTTTCATGCAACCACATGAGTGCCTAGTTGTAGGTGACGTCGACAACCCTCTTTCGGTAGCTCTGAATTAGCCCATCCAGATATTGTTCAAAATAAAAAATGAACATTAGAAACTATCTTTTGTGATGGCCCTTGATCATGACATCTGCTTGTTGCAACATCAACAATCTTGCATAAATATTGACACATCTCCAAGAAATTTAATTGTCAAGGGTCTTCTTTCTTTTCAGACTTTCCCAATTTCCTCATATATTTTCCATGGAGATATCATGGCCAATTCTTCTAGTCATTGGATGTTGATTGCCTTTTTCTAGGTGACCATAATTGCATCTTTCACGATCTCTTCTTTTCTTTATTCACATATTGCTTCTCAGGAACTTCCAATCATAGTTCCTTTATCTTTGTCAACCACCTCATATTTCATATGAGGACATATTATGTTGATTTCATCTAGTCAATATGTGAACCATGCCTTCAATGCATCTTTCCAACAGAAGATAACCCTTTCTTTTGATCATACTCATGAGGTAGAGTATCGATCCTAGTTATCTACGACTATATGATGACATGAGTTAACTTTTTTCTTCTTTTGGTCATCTAGACTTCCTTCAACAACTTCCTTTCCTTGATTGAGAGTATTTCAACCATCTCGACATGCTACATTCCTTTGTCATCATACCATCATTCTTCTAAATAGTGAATCCCATCCATGGTGGTATTCTTAGTGATCCACTTGCTTCTTCCAAGAGATGAACATTCTAATGAAATTTCCAGCAGAGGATCTTGATTATCCTTCATCCTGCAAATTCTCCTTTCCAATGATGTATAATGAGTTCTATACTAGATGACTTTATCCATAAGTACTACTTATGCTTCTAGTGAGGTTACTAAGAGCTACTCCCTTCTAATGATGACTGCCATAGTCTTCTCCTTCAACGATCTTTCAAGCTTCTTTTGATGTCATAATCTCTTGCTTCCTTCGTATGCTATGATGCCATCTCCTAAAACAATGCATCCTATCATGCTTCTAATGCTTTCTACTATGAAAGCTATACTTTACAAAACTTGAAAAGAACTAGGTGAAGAAGATTATCTCAATCATAGTAGAGATCTTTTACTTCCTCCTCCTTTGATTTCTTCTTTTCAACTTCTTCCACTTCTTCAGTGATATGGGCTTCTTCCCTTTCTCTTTTGTTGTTGCCCTTCTTGAATTTGGTACCATCTTTCTTGTAGTGCCCATATTCTTGACATCCACAGCATTGAACATTAACCATATTCTTCTTCATTTTCCGAGGACCATATTTTCCAAACTTTCCTTTTTCTCTTCGCCATGGCAACAAACGCTTGCGCTTGCTCATTTGATCCTACATCACTTTTTTCCTTTAGCCTGGTTTCTTCAATTTTGTACAATGACCATAGTTCATTGAACGAGGTAGCCTCCTTCTTTCCATAGATGCTTGATGTAAAGTTGCTACCTCGTTCAATGAACTAAGTCAAACCTTGACCATGACCCTCCAAGACCAAGTCAAACCTTGCTCCTAACAAATTATGCAATTTCAACTTACCTAGCAGATTTTTCTGGAACTTCGACCTGCCCAGCAAATTCTTCTGCAACTTCAACCCACCTAGTAAATTGTTTTGTCCAACAATTTCTTCTGCCCAACAAATGTAGAAACCCTAATACAAGAGAGAGAGAGGCCCAAAAACTTCGATCTAGTTCTTTTTTGTCCTTTTCTAGTTTCTATCTTGAGAAGATCGATCTTGCTTCATTGATTCTCCAAATGAGGTCGAGTTCCTTCTTATTTATAGGCTTGTGACGAGTACAAATTGCTATCTTTAGGTCGACTTGTCCCTTCATGTAGGCCGACGTGATCTTTGCATCATGATTCAAATAAATTCTTTTCACAATCTCTAACATGCCCAAATGGGTCTTCAATACATGACAATGACTCAATTGACTTGTAGACTAAATAATAAGCCCTAGAAACACTCAATGGGTGCTTGACCTAAAAACAAATTTCTCTTGAGCATGAAACCCATGCCTCAAAAACAACAATAATACATTTAATTTTGTATTTTCATAAATTACATAAAATCATGATTACATATGTCATTATAAAGACCCAAGCTAGTTACATATTTCAACACCTCTGCACAGGCTCTACTCGCACTGCCTATAGAGCTGCTTTGATCCTGTTGTTCTGCCCAACTTAGCCACTGGAGATGACTCGCTTGGCCTTTTCGAACCTCTTCCGACCACTAGCACCTGAATCAACCTCCACTCTAGCTAAATCGAACTGTCCTCTGAAGCCTTCTGCCCAAGTCCTCGACAACCTCACTGAGGAATAATGTAGCCCTCATGCTGCTGACTCTTTGGCATTGAAACTTCACTGGAAATCACTGGTTCTGCTTCCTCTTGCTTCTGCTTCCTTTTGGCTCGAACTCTGCAACTGGATAGCTCGACCCGCCAAGGAATTTCGCTCTCCCTATGTCTCATTGCTACTGCTCAAGTGTGTTCTCTTCATCCCCATCAACTTGATCTTATAATCTCTTGTTGGCTCACCAATGACCATGATTACATCCTCATCAACAACTAAGATCATCTCAAACTTAGTTCATGTGAGTTTCTAGAGCTTTCTCACCTTTCCTTAATTAATTGCTATTAATTAACTAGTTTTCCTATGTTGGACTTAGGAAAATTTGAAATGATGGCTAATTAATTTAATTAAGGCATTTCACAAGATTATATTGTGAAACATTTTCTGGGTTTTGAAAATCTCGCATTCCTTAGTCTCTTAGAGACTAGAAAACCTGTCTGATGCTATGAAAGCTAACACTCCCTCTTAGCGAGGAAGGTGTTTTGTCTTCTCCCATAACATCTTCCCTCATGCTGCTAATGTTTGAAATCTGTAACAACCTGTCACTGTCTATCAAGCCACTATGCATACTTTGAGTCATCTACTAAACCCGTAGCTGAACCACTCTGCATCTACGCTGCTGTTGACGCTACACTATGCTACCCTGCATTACTCCCAACTCTGCTCTACGCTGCATCTAGTCTCATGCTGCTGTTGCTGCTCCTGTAACTAAGAAATGATTTACGGTTCTACTGTGTCCCCATACTGGCTTTGCAATTCTCTTGAATCTCTGGCTGCAACTAGCATTTGCGCTGTCTACGCCCTAACTGGTTTCCGCTCCCCTCGATAACTAATTGCAACTAGTCTCTGCAATTGTCTCTCAAGAATTGACTGTGCCTTCTGACAGTGATCCTCCTGCTACTGAAAAAGGGTTCTCTACTATACCCACATCTTCTCTGAAATAGACGAACTTAACTCTCCCTAAAGCTTTTGTGAGTATATTTGCAACTGGCTCTTCTTTGGGAACATGTTGTAGTTGGATTGCTCCACTCTGCACCCAATCTCTGATGAAGTGGTATCGAATGTCTATGTGTTTCGGCCTATCATGAAACACTGGATTTTCAGAGACCCTGATGCAAATATGATTATCACAGTAGATACTAGTCACCTCCAACTTCTCACCAAACAAAGTCACTAGCAGCTTTTGAAGCCATATAGCTTCGCACGTGGCTGTGCTTGTTGCCATATACTTTGCTTCTGCAAACCTCAGCGCTACTGACTTCTGTTTCCTACTGCACCAACATACAACCCCTAATCCAATGCTGAAGCGACGCCCTGATGTGCTCTTTTTGTACAATGAACAGCTTGCGCAATTTGCGTCTGTGAATCCACATAGTCTGACACCATCACCTTGAGTATACCTCAATTCATACTTGACAGTGCCGTGCAAATACCTCAGAATGTGCCTCGCTGTTGTCAAATGCACTCTCTTCAGTCCCACCATGAATTGGCTGCAAGTGTTGACCGTGAAGCAAATATCTGGCCTGATGTTGATGAGATACATGAGGGAACCAATAAGTTGTCTATACAAGGTTGGGTCAACTTCTTGATCCTTCGATGCATCGATCTTCCTCCATTCGTAATCATTGGCGTAGACATAGGTCTATAGTCCTGCATTCTGAATCCCTTCAGAATCTTTGTAGCATATCTCCCTTGCCCAAGGAATATCTCCCCGTCCTTTTCCCATACTTATAAGCCTAGGAAGTAATGCATCAACTTCAAATCATTCATGTCAAACTTTGCTGCTAGGTTCCCCTTGCAGTGCTTTATGAGCCTTGATCTTATAAATCCACCGAAAGCCCACAATTGACTTGTCCACAAGCCTCGACACTACCTCCCAGACATCCTTTGTCATGATGGAGTTGTACTCTTCTACCATGGCATCTATCCACACCTGATGTAGTGCAACGTCCTGATAGTTGGAAGGTTCAACAACCTACGCCACCAATGCTTGTTACCTGTATGGCTGTCTTTGTTCTCTCTTGTTCGTTCTATGAACTCCTTTGCATTCCTCAATGTCTTACGAACTTCCCTGTTGGTTCAATCGCTAGTGGTGGGAGGGTCATCCAACTCCTCATCCTACCTTTGCTGCTCCGTCTACTGCGAATTCACTGGATCTCGTGTATCTGGGGATGTGTTGGTACTCGTATTTGTACTAGAACCTCGTGACTCTCCTTGCGGCTGTCACCGTGGTTGCCCTTGCTGCTGGACTAATGGAGCTTTTGCTGGTCCATTCTGATCAACTGCTGGCAACTCACGAGATTTCTTGAAGGCTCTGTCCTCCATAAACTTTACGTCCCTGTTACAACACAAACTAGCAGGGGCCCTAAAGGGAAACCTAAAGGGACAACTACTAGGGCACAACAAAAATTTGGGACAAAGGCCCATTGTCACCACAACTCATGCCCCCTTCTCTTCTCAGATTTTCAGTGATGGGAGGAGTCCTAATATCCCTCACTTGTGATAGATATTCCTAGGATAAGCTTGAAGTGAGGCAAGATGGCTCATTCAATGGAAAGGCTCAATAAAGATGCAAGCTTTGGGAGAAGCTAGAAAGGCTTTCCATGAAAAACCCCTTGTAATCGATAATTACGCGAGACCTAGGGTTGATTATATGCCAAGGTATGGGTTCATCCAAAGTCAGGGTAATTAAGAGAAAATGTTTTGTATGACTTCAACAAGTAGTTAAGCATAAACCTTTAAGAAATCCCCAAACCTTCCCAGTTGGTACGAAGGCTAGGGCATCAAATATCTTGAATTTCAACTGTGAGAATGACCCCAAAACTAGAGGATACCTAGAAGAAACACCAATGCAGAAGAATATCGGATTAGTTTTGCGAGATCTTACTGTTACAGAATTTTGCACCAAGCCATAGAGGGGCTACCTATTCTTGAAGGGACGAAGAAATTAGAAGGGAAAGAAAGGTGAGAAATAATGATTTTCAATAAGAGAATGACCACCAAGTATTCCAGAGAAATGGAGTCTAGAGTTACTTTGATTCAAGAATTTTTTCTCTACCAAGGAGACCTAAGCAACTTCGCTAGCCCTAATGAGGCAGCTACATAGCTACTATAGATATTTACACTTCGCTATCAATGATTGATGGAGTTTCAAGGCAATGCAATATGCAAATAGACCTCTAGGAACATTCATTCATTGTTGTCAACTTGTCAATGAGTAATCTACGTGATGATGATTACAAATGAGGCTTACCTTTATTTATATGAGCCTCAAGGGGTTCGATTTAGTCTAATTAGCCTAATAAGCCCCTAAAAACTACTTTAATGTTCAAAATGACAATCTAATTGGTGACAAACCCACCAAATAGCTCAAAAGTACTCAACAAGCCTTCCTAATGAGGCCGAAATGGTAGAATAATAGTGCAAAAGGGCCGTTGTAAGGCCTAGATAAGTCCTCCATGTGCCAAGATGTATAGGAGGGTTCACATAGTGATGACCAAGGGGTTGGCCCCTTGGTTTCCAAATAAAACATTTGTGCTGCTCCCAAGTGGTTGAGGGGCACAATGAATTGTCTCATGTGTCTCCAACTCGATGAAACAAGTCGATGCTCCATCAATAAGGGCTAGAATGATGATGCAAGCCCTCCCATGTCTCCTTGGGTGAGACAAAACCTTGTCTGGGCTCTTGATCAACTGGCAAGTGTATGGTGCAGGTATGTGGCCAATTGGGCAACGTG
Organism: Pinus tabuliformis; assembly: GCA_031772625.1. Taxonomy (NCBI): domain Eukaryota; kingdom Viridiplantae; phylum Streptophyta; class Pinopsida; order Pinales; family Pinaceae; genus Pinus; species Pinus tabuliformis. Next base: position 80,024,792 of record CM062804.1, on the reverse strand, counting down.
GTCCAAGTGCATCCTCATATCTGTATAGCTGGGGCATGAAGAAGTAATATGTGGTGCTAAAGAAGGCCATTGCGTGGTTAATCATTGCTTTGTTGTGGTGGATGCCCATGGCTCTCAACGCTCATAATACAAGTGCTATCATGACCCTCTGGAGGGCTTGGATCCCGTATAGGGAGGCTAAGCCAAGATGAAGATCCACTTGCAATCTTGTATAAGATCCATGTGTCTCCTCACCTTCCAATACAACAATTCATTAGCGTAATTGAGTAAATAAGCTTGCAAACCAGTGGAAAAAGTGGACACTTCATAGTGGCATGACCTTCCATGTGGGCTTTAGAATGTACAAGTGTCCCCAAGCTCAAGAGGGAGGTTAATGAAGGACCCTATTAGGTGGTTTCAACCTCTAAGGGATTGACAGCTCCATGAATGGTAGGTGTCATGTGAAATAATGATGGAACCGAGTGGGGCAGGAAGGCTCTGAGCCACATGCCATGGTACAAGGGTAGCTATAATGAGGGAAGCCCACACATGGGTGTATAGATGTAGGAGGGAGCAATCGTGGTACATGAGTTACTTTGGCCTTTGTTCTTCCATCCTTCTTCATATGACTTTCACTTTTTATTGTTTTTCTTTCTTTTAATTGCTCGGGGCTTCAGGGAATGAGAGCATGATGCGTAAGATCTAATAGTGACTACCCCTTTAAGGTTTGGCAGTTTATCGCCCACCAGGGGTTGGGACAATCATGGGTTCCTTAATGATGCATGGGGCTCACATACGGTCCCTAAGAACCACGTTGATGGTCATAATGATAGGGGGTAGAGCTCATGTATGGCCTTTGCCCACGCGCTAAATTTTTATGTCTCGACCATCTTTTGCATTTCATGGTACATTTCCACTTTTAAGTGGCCAAATTATGCTTTTAACTTTCTTTTTAGCTGCATCAACCTCCGAGGCATCGTTCTAGGCCCGACCCAAAGTGTGGACAAGGGCAAGGGGAGGCTAAGTCCTTGTGGATCCAATGGATAGATGTGGACTCGGATGGGAAAAGTGTGGAAGGGGGTTATAATGAGCGGAAGGGAGTGATGTATATGGTGTCAGAAAGCGAGACTACGTAACCAAAATCGAGGTTTCCCATGTAGGCCAGTCCTGAAGCTAGGAAGCAATAGAGGAGATCCCACGGGACTAGATACAGGACTAGCCACCAAGTTGGGACAAGGGGATAAGAGTACAGAGTAAGCCCATTGTTTCCGTCAAATCAACCTCCGGGGCATCGTTCTAGGCCCGACCCAAAGTGTGGACATGGGCAAGGGGAGGCTAAGTCCTTGTGGATCCAATGGATAGATGTGGACTCGGATGGGAAAAGTGTGGAAGAGGGTTATAATGAGCGGAAGGGAGTGATGTATATGGTGTCAGAAAGCGAGACCACGTAACCAAAATCGAGGTTTCCCATGTAGTGCCAGTCCTGAAGCTAGGAGGCAGTAGAGGAGATCCCACGGGACTAGATACAGGACTAACCACCAAGTTGGGACAAGGGGATAAGAGTACAGAGTAAGCCCATTGTTTTCGTCAAATCCCCCCTCTAATACATGTCCAAAGATGTCTAAGGAAAGCAAGCAAAAATACACATTTACATAATGAAAAGCCATACGTTCGGGCTCGGAATGCCCACCTTCAAACATACGATCATAACAGATGAGCAAGCGCCCATAATGGCTCGCTCAGGTGGTGGAGAATGGTGGCACATTGAGCTATCTGGTGGGTGCAAGGGGTTGCTAGCTACCTGTTGAAGACAAATCTAGGAGAAAAATTCCTCCTATAGGGGTCACCCACTAGTGGTTGGTAATAGTCTCGTCTCACAATAATCTTCGTACTGGTAGGAATGTAGATCTTGTATGCCTTTGAGGTTTGGCTATACCCAACGAAGTACCCCCTCTCTACAGTTTGATCCAACTTAGTGCGCTTCTCATATGGCACATGGCAATAAGCTATGTTGCCAAAGATGTTGAAGTGATAACTCTTGGCTTTTTCCTTGAGAAGACGTCTTCTGGTGTTATCTTCTCCAATGCCCTGTGAGGAACCCTGTTTTTTATATACATAGTCGTATTGCATGCCTCTGCCCGTAGAAACTTGGGCAAATCCTGTTCATATAACATAACCTTTGGACCCCAACTATATACCTATTCTTCTGCTCCACTCCCTCTTGATGCCTTCCTTCGAGCAAAAACTCGTCAAGTCACTATCTGTGTACTCACCTATGTTATCCGAGTAAAGCACCTTGATCTTCTTCCTTGTCGCATTCTCTACGAGAGCCTTAAACTCCTTGAAGCGACTGAAGATCTCATCCTTGGTCTTCAAGAAATATATCCAGGTTTTCCTAGAATGGTCATCGATGAAAGTGACAAAGTACTCGTACCCTTCGAGAGATCTAGTGGACATAGGGCCACAAATGTCTGAATGTATAAGTTGTAACACACCATCTGATTTACCATCACTTCTGGGGAAGACTACCTTAGCATTCTTCCCAAGTACACACCCCTTGCACACTTCACTATGTTCCGTGTATCACTGTCTCCCTGAGCGTCCTAAGTGCTCCATGGTGTAGATGCCCCATTCTCCTATGCCATAATCTGTTCAAGTCCCTCCCTCTGCTACTATAGTCACTGCTGTTGCTACTGATTAGTGCCTTTGGAGAATCAAGCTTCAACTTGTACAATTTGTTGCTACGAACTCTAATTTGCCTCCCCATCTTCCAACTATGGTGTTTAATGAACACTTTCTTCCCTACAAAGTGGACATCATATCTCTTATCATGTAGCTGAGATACTGAAATAAGGTTCATACATAGCCAGGCACATGCAACACATCTGTTACATTGGTGCTTGCTCCTGACTCCCTCTGAATCTCGATGGTACCAACTCCAACTGGATTACATTTACTCTTGTTTCCCATCTGAATGTGGAAGTCCATTTGCTCTTCGTAGTTGGAGAAGTACTCTCTAACTCCTATCATATGAGCTCACACTCCACTGTCTATATACCAGACTCCCTGTGAAGTTGAGCTAGACAGGCAAGCTATCTGAGCAAATTCGTCCTCCAATCTAGATGACAAATTTGTTGCCTTCTGAATGTCAAGCCTTTCTCTGACCATACTGGAGAAATCTAAGAAATCTATTGAAGACATCTTGAGTATAATTTTCATTTGCCTTTTCTTCTCTTATTATTATGTTCTTATCATCAAACAACTACCAAAACATGAAGATCAATAACACACAAGGACACAACATGTACGCTGCTAGCCAGGGACAAAACCTCTCTTAGAGAGGAAAACCCACAAAAATCTCCTCTTCTTATAGATTCTTCAAATGACAAATTGCAAGATCTAGACCAAGGCTCTTCTCAGGGATGATGGATAGCTCTTCTCGCTCGATCTCACCTTGCACAAATGAAAATAAAAATACCCAAAGCCCCAATATATACAATAATTCAAAATTAATTCAAACCCCAAAACCCCCAGTTGCAAAACCAAGATTAGAAAAATAAAATAATTGACAAGTGTACTATACAAATTATATATACAAAATATGTGTCTAAAATGCTTGAATTTTTTTGAAATTTTTTAAATCTTTAGTTGTGGCTAAATGTATTTCGAAAGATAAATAATAATTCACAACCTTAGCGAAGTTAGAACACCATAAAAATAATTAAAGTCCAAACATAGTCAGCCTCTATCCAAAGTTCGTGAACTTGGAGTCGAAGGGTTGGGGAACCTCCAAACACAATATATTTCTGAAGAACAGATTGTTAGAGCACCTAGTGAATCAGATCACCTAAGATAAGCCATCAACTTACCAATAGAATGTTCCTATCACCTACAATTAAATAATGATTAAAATATTTATAAAGCGCAGTATAGGAATGGTTGTACCCAACACGTACCACAAATCATCAAAACAGAGACACCATGAACTGCACCCCAAAGTCTTTATTATGATTGTTCCAACATTTCCAGCAGGACAATAATTTACATCATCTTTTCAGAGTAACATAAGCCAAAACTAGATGGCTTGGGACACAAATGACTCAATTTATACATAAATCTTCCAAGTGGAAAAATAATGGCTAATTCGCTTGTTCTCAGCCAAAATTATCTCAGCATCGAAAAATATTTGATCATTTTTTAATGTCCACCGTTAAAAATATTTATTTTTGAGGAATTTTCGAATTTCTCATTTAACCCATTTTTTATTAGTTCAAAATTAATTATTTTGAGCTAATTTCCTCAAAAAATTGACTTTGACTTTGACTTAACCACCAAGGCCCATGGGTGTAATTTTTCTTGAAATTTCCAATATTCCTTTGGTGGGGGACCTCCAAAAATTAATTTCTTTGATACCCACGAGTTTTCCCACTTAGAATTTAATTTTCTAAGACTCTAAATTTGACTCTAATTAATTAATTTTCTGGCATCGCATTAATTTAAGTTTTGCCAGAAAAATTAATTAATTGACACTTGAGGGGATTAAATATTTTTTCCACCCTCTAATATTTTAGCCATGGTGTCTAAGTATGAGGGACCATACAGTGAAATATGTTTTACATAAGATGATTACATTTTAACCCTTAAAGGGGGAACACTTGTTCGGTATAGACTCTCAAATCACACACCCAATTTTGTGACACAACATGATCTAATAGACCGTGTGCTTTGTAATAAAATGATTTAGCCAATTAGCTTAAATTATTCCCAAATCACTTTACATAAGACTCGAGTAAAACACTAGGACTCACCTAAGACTTTGACGACAAATTCCACCATAGCTTTGGGGTGTGGTCGGAGGGAAAAACTCTACCGACCATCCTTGTTTAGAAACATAGATGAGTTAGTGAGACGAAAAATCTTCTAGGATGAAATTTTCGCCAAAATAACAGGCTTACTTAGGTTGTTACATACTTAAATTTTCGTACAAGCATCTTTTACATTACAAACTTGCAGAATGGGTTTACAATGACACAGTACGCTGAACGCTGATGATCTCGATCCTTTGAAAAAATTGGTTCATCTCCTTCCTTTGAACTTTGACAAAAATGAGTGCAACATGACAAATTACCCTAATTAGGCCAACTTCTCCACTCCCAGGCCAACTTGGTGTTGGAGGCATAATTTGACACATTTGACTCAAAAGTAAATCTTTTGACATGTTACAAGATGCCCAGTGGGGTCTTTTACATATGACAAGTACACTATTGACTTTTTGACTCTATGACAAACCCTAGAAGCACACAATGGGTGCTTGACCTAAAATAAATTGACCTTGAGCGTGGAACTAATGCAATATAAAAAATAATAATAATAATTTTCTTTTCTTTTTATAATATACAAAAATCAAGAGTACATATGAACACTGAACCTAGTTACATATTTCAACACTCCCTCTTAATTAGGGAGGTATTCATAATGATACACAAACATTCTCATATTGAAGAGATCTCATAAGAAGAGTCAGATTGGTAAGCCATCTCATAAGCTATCTTTGCATCTTGTATCAATGCATCTCATCATATCTACTAGCATTGTCATATAGTGAGGCCTTGACTAACAACTCTATCTCACCACAAGATTATAACACAACGTTGGGGAGACAATGACCTATAGACACCATCATCACTATCTCTCAAGGCACATACCTCATCCGATTGTTCACAGGGTATCTCCTTTTAGGACCATTCCTGTCTTGGATTAACACATCCTTAAGGAATTTCCTCTTCGATTACTCTTACCTATTGGATGCCCTACCTCATTCTCAAAGGGTTTCAGAATGTAGATGTATACCCAATCCTTGATTCATTTTTCATAATGTGAAGACAAGAATGATGTGTCTATCTCTCCTCAACTAGGGAGGAGACACCAACCAGTGCAAGGTTGTTTCTCAGATACAAAAGCTTCTTATTAGGAAGAGATTTTGTCAAAATATCAACTACCTGCTCATCGATGGAGATATACTATAGCTGCACCACCCCATCTTGCACCAATTTTCGTATGAAATGATACTTGTTGTTTATGTGCTTCGTCTTTGCATGGAATATGGGATCTTGAGAAAAACTTATGCAATTGGTGTTGTCACAATGTATAACTGTAGGGTCCATCGGTCCTTCAAACAAATCGGATAACAACTTCCTTAACCAGACAACCTCTCTACTAACTTCACATGCTGCAATGTATTTAGTTTCAACAGTACTTAATGCAATCGATTCTTTTTTTCTGCTCATCCATGAGATCATAGAGGATCCCAAGCTAAAACATCCTCTGGTAGTGCTTCTAACATCTGATTCACTGCCTCCCCAATCTAAATCAACATATCCCATTAGTTGGATATTTTTCTTTCCATCATACTTCAAGCAGTAATGTATTGTCCCTCATAGATATCTCAATATATGCTTGGCTGCTATCCAGTGGTCAAAACATCCTCTGGTAGTGCTTCTTCCATCTGATTCACTGCCTCCCCAATCTAAATCAACATATCCCATTAGTTGGATATTGTTCTTTCCATCATACTTCAAGCAGTAATGTATTGTCCCTTGTAGATATCTCAATATATGCTTGGTTGCTATCCAGTGGTCATGTCTAGGCTCCATCTGAAATTGACTGAGAATATTCACTGCAAAACAAATATTTGGATGTGTGTTCACAAGATACATCAGAGAGCCAACCAATTGTCTATAACTTGTAGGATCCACAAGGCTTGATTCTGAACTTCTCAACCTCTTCAAATTTGTGACCATGGGAGTTGTCATCGGTTTGTTATCCATCATGCCAAACTTTTGTAGCATCTTAATTACATACTTTCCTTGACCTAGATATACTTCACCAGGTTTTTGCCAAACTTCCAACCCCAAGTAATAGTGCATAAGCCCTAGATCCTTCATATCGAATTCTGCTGCCAATTGTTTCTTGCATTCTTGTATACGACTTTCCACACTTGTTATGAGAAGGTCATCCACATATAGAAGAATGATCACTGGTTCACCCTTCACTACTTTGATATAAAGATTTCGATTTGCAAAACTCTTTGAAAAACCCATTCTTTGTAGATATGTATCCATCCTAGCATACCAAGCCCTTGGGGCTTGCTTAAGGCCATAAAGTGCCTTCTTTAGCCTGCAAACATGAGTTTCTCTATTATGTACTTCAAATCCCAAGGGTTGTTCAATATATACTTCTTCATCAATGGTGCCATTCAAGAAAGTTGTCTTCACATCCATTTGATGGATGTTCCATCCCATAGTTGTTGCCAAGGAGACCAACGATCTTATAGTTGTGTATCTAGCTATAGGTGCAAATGTTTCTTCATAATTGATGCCTTCTTGTTGAGAGAAACCCCTAGCCACAAACCTTGCTTTGTACTTGTCAATGCTTCCATCTGCTGCATACTTAATCTTGTAAAGCATTTTGGAAGTCACAACAGATTTGCCATTAGGAACAATTTCCCAAACTCCATTTTTCATTATAGACTGATATTCTTCTTTAATGGCATCTTTCCATTCTTGATGTTTGACAATTTCTTCAAAAGAGGATGGTTCCGTTTCAATCAATTTTGTTATATAGGCTGCATACTTTGAATATCTTTTAGGCTTTTTGCTTTCTGTGAATGTTACTTTAGCCGTAGCATGTCCTTCTGCTTCTTGAAGAGTTAATGTTAACCAAGTGGGTCTCTTACGAGTTTCAGGGATTATGACTTGTTGCACATTTTCATTGCGACCTTCTTCTTCATGATTAGGTATAGTATCTTCTTCTTCCCTTGGACATTCTTCAAATATAAGTAGCTCTTCATCATCAGAATCAATTGGGAGATCTTTAGACTTCTTCTAGGCAATGTTTTCATCAAAATTCACATCTTTGCTTACTTCAATTTGATGAACTTCCTTGTTGTAGATCCTATATGCCTTAGACGAGGTACTATAGCCAAAAAAATGTGCCCTTCATGCTTGTAGGATTCAATTTCTTTCTTTTATCTTTTAGAATGTGTATGTAGACAGGTCAACCAAATATTCGAAGATGATCTACGCTCGGTTTTCTTCCGGTAAACACTTCTTCATGAGTCATGTTGTCAAGTATCTTATGAGTACTTCGATTTTGAATATAGACTGTTGTTTTGGATGCTTCACCCCACAGGAATTGAGGTAAGTCTTGATCATGTAACATAGCTCTAATGCATTCTTCAATTGTACAATTCTTGCTTTCTGCTACTCCATTTTGTTCTGGATTATATGGAACTATCAACTTCCTCTTAATTCCAAACTCCTTACAAAAAACTACGAGTTTTTTATGTGTCTTCCCCTCTAATGTCAGATCTTAGCACTTTTATCTCCCTTTCCGTAAGATTCTCCAATTCTGCTTTGAATTCTTTATCAAGTTCTTCATCCTTGGACTTAAGTAAATAAATCCAAGTCTTTCTTGAGTGGTTATCAATGAAAGTCAACAATTGTACAATTCTTGCTTTCTGCTACTCCATTTTGTTCTGGATTATATGGAACTATCAACTTCCTCTTAATTCCAACCTCCTTACAAAAAACTACGAGTTTTTTATGTGTCTTCCCCTCTAATGTCAGATCTTAGCACTTTTATCTCCCTTTTCGTAAGATTCTCCAATTCTGCTTTGAATTCTTTATCAAGTTCTTCATCCTTGGACTTAAGTAAATAAATCCAAGTCTTTCTTGAGTGGTTATCAATGAAAGTCAAATAGTATAGATGAACTCCAAGAGATTTTGTGGCCATAGGACGACAAACATCAAAGTGAATGAGATCCAAGATTTCCTTAGATCTCGAAGCACTGCTTCCAAAGGGTTTCTTTACTTTTTTACCTAGTGCACATCCCTTACCAATTCCTTCATGCTCTTCCTTAAGTTCAGGAATGCCATTTACCATAGAGTTCAAGGATGGTAAGAATTTGTAATGAAGGTGTCCAAACCTTCTATGCCAAAGTTCACATGGATTGATTTCAAGGTGAGCCAAGGCTTGAGAGAGAGGTGTAAGTAATCTATAAAGCCTTCCCTCACAAATCCCAATGATTTTTGCATTATCAATGCTAGAACCCTTACTCCATACCATAACTTTTCCATCTACAAAAACAATTCTATCCCCTTTATCTTCTAAACAAGAAATTGAAAGTAAATTTTTCTTCAAACCGAGGACATATGATATGTTGTTGAGATGTATGTTTCCTCCATCGTCTAGCTGCAACGTGGTTGATCCAATTGCTTTGACTGCATAGTTCTTCTTGTCTCCAAGGTCGACTAAATCAGAAGATATTCGTTTTGATAGTCTTTTTAGTTGTCCATGTTCCTCTGTCATATGTCTATAAGCTCCACTGTTAATTACCCATATGTTGTCATCTTCAAAAGTACCTGCAAGTGTTGAGAATAATCCTTTGTTCTTTATAAAGGAGGTCTTGGTCATGTAATTCTTGATAGATAATAATGTTGATTTTTGGTAGTATCAGATGTGCTCTAAGTCTCAAATTTTGCAGGGAGGCTTGACCACATGTATTCTAAAGAAACCAACAAGCGTTTTGGGAAATTCCACCCAAAGACGGTTTTATTAAAATAATTCATTATTTTTAGTGGGACCCTAAATCTAAATTTAGGAAATTAAAATAATTAATGGGTATTAATCTAACCGTGGGTGTAATTTGTAGAAGAAGATGAGGATCAAGCAGAAACGATCTTAGCCATTGATTAGCTTCTAATTTGGGCCGTTGAATGTCAATGGGGAGATTATTTAAGGAGGCTTGAGGGTCATTTGGAAGACACACAAAGAGTTGATCAGTCAAATCGAATTGCTGAAGCTAGAGGCAGTGCATTGATTTGTAGTGATCACGTAGTGAGGGGTAGAGGGAGTTTTGGCTAGAGGATCTTTTCCGGAGCCAAGGATACTCAGCAGAGAGGCAGAGAGACACATAGAGGAGGCAGCATAGAGGCTAGAGAGGGTGACATAGAGCCAAGAAGGGCTCACGCAGAGCAACGCAGAGCCTCCTACGCAGTTCGAAATTTGCTGGGGAGTTGGATATTCTGAGCCAGGAGCATTGGAATCAGATCCAGAGGGCAAATCGATTCCCAACAGAGGTGATGCAGTGCCTTAGACGCTGACGCAGGGGCAGGGCAGAAGTAGACGAGGAACTCGTTGGTTTAGCTGTTGGATTAGTTGGGACCTCCAGTGTAGAGTGAGGTAATCTCACTAATTTCATCTGCCGAGTGACATTCTCTGTAACTGGATTTTCGGGAAGGCATCCAGAGATTGTATTTAGAAATAGTTCAACTTAATAATAAAAACCCCCGGAGCCAAGGATACTCAGCAGAGAGGCAGAGAGACACATAGAGGAGGCAGCATAGAGGCTAGAGAGGGTGACATAGAGCCAAGAAGGGCTCACGCAGAGCCTCCTACGCAGTTCGAAATTTGCTGGGGAGTTGGATATTCTGAGCCAGGAGCATTGGAATCAGATCCAGAGGGCAAATCGATTCCCAACAGAGGTGATGCAGTGCCTTAGACGCTGACGCAGGGGTAGGGCAGAAGTAGACGAGGAACTCGTTGGTTTAACTGTTGGATTAGTTGGGACCTCCAGTGTAGAGTGAGGTAATCTCACTAATTTCATCTGCCGAGTGACATTCTCTGTAACTGGATTTTCGGGAAGGCATCCAGAGATTGTATTTAGAAATAGTTCAACTTAATAATAAAAACCCTCAGATTTGCTGCACCGGTTTTCCCACATTGGGTTTTTTCGGGCACATTTGTCCAAAAACAACTGTGTCATTTGTGTTGTATCTTTCTCTATTGTTCATTTTCTTGTTTCAACATATTATTTAATTGGTGTAGCCTGCAGTGTATGTATTTTGATGTTTGTTGTAGGAAACTGCAAATAACTTGTTCATGTAAATCTACCAATTAGGAGAAATACCGTCAGTTGCTGCAGTAGGGATTCCCGAGTTTAAGGAATTTTCACATGGTATCAGAGCAGTGCAGGTGAAGCAAGAAAAACAGTGCCAGAGAACCCAATGCTGAGCAGAAAAGTAGATCGAAATAACTGTAGGAGGCAACAGTTCAAATTTCCAGAGGGGTTTGCGTAGTCCAAGCCAGGAGGGCTGAATTTCCGAGGTAGTCTCTCTCTGAGTGAGTCGACAGAGAGGAAGGGCTTCCAGATCGAAATTTTGCCGTGGCAGAGGAAGCAATGCTAAGCCTTAGCGTGAGGGAGAGCTGGTGGGACACAGTTTTTCTACAAGTCGTTTTGCTCGGCAGAAAGATGTCAGAAGAGAGAAGAGAAGCATAGTGAGGGAATTTTTCCTTAGTAGACTTCCCGCCAAGAAATTCGTCTTCTTATTGCAACAACAATAAGAAGCAGAGAGGAGCAGTTCGAGATTTTCGTGGTAGAGATTTCATCTAGTGGGCTGAGAGATCAGGACAGGTTGGATGGGGCATCCAACTATGTCATCTGGAAGGCAAGAATGTCATTCCTTCTAGATGAGCATTCTCTCAAGACCTATTTCGACAGCGTGGTGGCTGTGTTGCAGATCAAGATCCGCTGAAGAAGTATAGAGCAAATTGACAAAGGCCAAGAGGATGATCCTGGATGGAGTAAAGGATCATGTGGTTTGTCACATCGCTAGCAGGGGGATTGCTAAGGAGATGTGGGATGCCTTGGCAACACTGTATCAAGGATCTTCCGAGCAATGAAAGATGTACTTAGAGAAGAAACTGAGATCTGCATAGATGCAGAAGGGGGAGTGCATAGATTCGTTCCTCACGGAGCTTCAACAGACCCAAGATGAGTTAGCAGCTGTGGGGTCTACACCTTAAGGGTCCAAGTTGGTTAGACTAGCCCTCAATTTAGTCTCAGATGAGTGGCAAGTCTTTGTCCAGAGTATCTTGGGCAGGGTGACTTTGCCAAATTGGGATGAGATGTGGGCAACTCTTAAGCAAGATGACTCGAGGAGAGACTTGGTCAAGTGTAAGCTTGACGGAAGCAACAACAGTGGGTTGAAGCCCAAGGAGGAGGATGAGAGTGCAACCCTTGCATCCAAGGGGCAACAGGAGCAACGGAGGTAGAAGAAGGACCTCTCGAAGATAAAATGCTTCAGGTGTGGTGAAATGGCTCACTACGCAACATAGTGTCCTCTCAGGAAGAAGGACAATATGAGAAGCACGATACGAAGGTTACACTCGCGAAGATCGAGGATGAAGAGTTCGACATGACAGCTGAGATATCTCCAGGAGGGAGGTGGGCTAATTTAGCGCTGTAGTTCAAAAGAGCTACAGATGGGCAAGATCCTTGATGAGCCCACCTCTCGGATCAATTCCTTGCTACAGGAGCCCAAATCAGTAGTAGCATGACAGACTCAGTGTCAGATAGTGCAGAGGAGTGCTGGAGTGAGTTGCAGTGGCTAGTAGCGCCAGAGTAGTGCAGAGCAGAGATGGCAGCAATGTAGATGACATAGAGTAGACGTCTACAATAGCGCAGAAGCTTCAGATGGTCGACGTAGAGACTAGCAGCAGTAAGACCTGCAGCATCGAGATGCATCTATGCTGAACACTTGTTTAGTAATTTTGGATGTTTTTCCGTTGCTGATGCAGTGGCAGCGACAGTGCAGGGGCAATGGGCAGTGTGAGAATTTATGAATCTACACACCAGAAATCCTACTGCAATCACTAGTTTGTCACCTCCTACTTGTTCTTTACATTCAACAAGTTATTTAATTCTTTAAACAACGATGAAAACACTATTGTAGACTACACATACCAGTGTTACTTGGGAGCGCCCCCCCGATCCCGCTCCCAATCTGCGCTTCGAGCGGGAGCGACTCGGGAGCGCAATCCCATAATTTTTTTTCGCTCCCTGCCATTTTGCGGATCGAAATCGGGAGCGTCGCTCCCGGAGCAATTTTTATAGCCCGGGAGCTGTCGGGGAGTGATCGCTCCCAACCTATAAAAAACGCTCCTGGCGGCCAAAAAAATAGGCAGAAAAAAAACGAGCGGGAAAAAAATAATTCGCCTGGAAAAAAAAGCGGCCTTTGGGAAAAAGAAAGGGAGGGAAGGGAGGGAGGGAGGGAATATAAATAAACCCTCCCTCCAATGAATTCATTATTTTAGAAATTGAGTGAGAGTGAGAGTGAGAGCAAGAGAGAGTAAGAGAGAGTGAGGAGCAAGAGAGAGTGAGGGGCAAGTGAGAGTGAGAGCAAGAGCAAGGAGAGAGCAAGTGCCAAGGAGCAAGGGGCAAGGAGAGATTGGAGGCCAAAGAGGTAGGCTCTATTCTAGCAATTTATTTTTAATGTTCATTACTAAATAAATAAATAAGTTTTTTTCTCCCATGGACCCATTCCCATTCCTATTCCCATTCCAGTTTTTTGCATATTCAAAATTTCAAATTTCAAACATCATGGTTATATTTCTTGGCATTTTCTTCTTCTTGGTTCCTTTCTTGGTTATTATGGTGTTGGAGAGTAGAAAAAGGAGGGTTGAAAATGAAGAAGGGGATGAAGAAGTGGGTCATAGTGGATTTGATGAAAACCCCAGAGAGGAGGAGCTGGAGGAGAGTGAACATGAGTCTCAAAAAAATAAACAAGACCAATCTCCATTGTGGAAATATGTTAATAGGTCTGAAGCAGGGAAAGGGGGTGGAACCACTAAATTTCATTGCCCCCATTGCAACAATAATTACATAGGTTCATACACTCGTGCCAGAAAGGACCTCTGTGGGAAAAGGCCATGGGATGGAGATAAACAAATAGGAATCAAAACTTGTCCAGGTGTGTTAGCAGCAAATAGAGCCAAATATAGAAGGGAAGAGGAGGAAGCCCAATACAAATCTAAAAAATCAAATGGTTTCTTTGAACCAAGCTCACAATCACATGCACAAAGAACTCCTTCAGCATCCTCCCAAGGCAGTGGATATGGAGGCACAAGGTCACCAAGTTTAAGGCGTAGAAGCATATCAGATTTCCTTGATGAAGGGTGTAGGAATGATGTGGATTCAAAAGTTTACAGGTTTCTCTATGCATGTGGGATACCATTCAATGTTCTTCGCTCACCTTATTGGCACGAAATGGTTTCTGCCATAAATGATGCCCCTAAAGGATACAAGTGCCCTGGGTATGACAAGGCTAGAACCGTTGGACCTGATCATGAAAAAGCAAAAATTATCACATTCTTTGAATAGAATGACAAGTTCTTGGACTGACCACGGGGTGTCCATTGTATTTGATGGATGGACAAATGTAAAAGGCAAGCCATTGATAAGTGTTCTTGTTGTGTCTGTTAGTGGTGCCATCTTTCTTTCAGCATATGATTACTCAGACAAGTTCAAGACCGGCATCAACGTTGCAGAACCATTACTTGAAACAATTGAGCGTATTGGGCCATACAATGTCATCCAAGTCATCACTGATAATGCTCCTAATTGTAAGGCAGCGGGAACAATTATTGAGGATAAATACCCCAACATATTTTGGTCTGGGTGTTTGATTCACACAATGAACCTTTTGATGCATGATATCGTTAAGAACAAAAACAAACAATACAAATGGATTGGTGATTTGTACAAGAGAGGCAAAGAAATGATAAAATTTATTACAAATCATAGCAATACCCATGGCCTTTTCCGCAGTCACTCAAGATTGGAGTTGTTGAAGATTGCAAGGACTAGATTTGTTAGCTATTACCTCACCTTCAGGCGCCTTTTTAAGGTAAGAGAGTCATTGGCTAGCATGGTATGGAGTCCACACTGGGAGGTATTAAAGGAAAGGGCTACAAATGCAACTAACATGCAACGTTTTGAACAAGTGGAGGAGATCGCTTTTGATGGTATGTTTTGGGCATGTGTGAGGCAAGTATTGGATTTCATCAAGCTCATTTATCACATGATTTGGTTTGCAGATACAGATAAACCAGTGATTGGCGAGGTGTATGAGCAGATGGATACCATGTTGGGGCAAATAAAAGATATTGTTCATAAAAATGATCCCAACTTGTATAAACTGATTCACGATTGTGTGTGAATATGGTGGGATAAACTTAATGTTCCACTACATTGCTTGGCATATCTCCTTGCGCCAAAATACTACTCTGCATCTTGGTTGGGCCGACCTGCACCAGGGGTTTGGGTTAGGGTCAAACTCCATATAGATGAAGAGGTATCTACAGGATATTTGCAAGCATTAGAAAAGTTGATACCTGACAGCGAGGAATGTGCTAGTGTGCGTCTTGAATTAGGTAGATACTTCAGTTGCACTGGTTTGTTGGGAACCTTTCATGCAATGGAAGATAGAGACAGATTTGATGCTCTCACATGGTGGGAATCATATGGCGGCTAGGGACTTCTGCCAAAATTGGCAAAACAAGTTCTCTCATAGGTTGTAAATACTTCTTCTGCAGGGAGGTGTTGGAGCACCTACAACTTCATACATAATGTGAAAAGAAACAAACTCAATGAAAACCAGGCAGAAAGCTTGGTTTATGTGCACTACAACTTGAGGTTGTTGAGTCATTACTGTGATCGGGCTTATGAGGATCCAACATATAAGATTTGGGACAACCACCCAAAGGATGATAATTTGGAGGATGGCACTATACATCTTGAAGAACTGGAAGTAGAACTTATGAGAGAGGAAGATGAAGCAAAAACCATGCCACCTCCACCATCCAGTAGTAGTGCTCGAGTTCTGAGTCTTGTTCCTTTGTTGTCGCCGCCTCCATCTACACCTTCACGTGGAGGGTGTGTGCCTTCTAGTTCTGGTCGTCGGTCTGTGCGGGAGGAGATTCTTAGAAGAACACCACGACCTGCTCATACATTAGACACTTCTCGTGGCAAGGGCCACATGAAGTAGTAGATAATAGATTTACAGTTTACTTGTCGTTTCTACTTTCTATTAGTTTTCATAACTGATTTATTATGATATTTTTTGTAAACAATATATGACAATTTAAGTTAGATGTTTGAAGTTGGCAATTATAACTCATTGGTAATGATTTTGAATTATGAATATGATGCTTCGTGAAAGTTGTTTCATTTCATTTCATAATTCATTTTATGAATTATAACATTTCATTTCATGTTAGATATTATTTCTTGTAATGGTTAAACTTAGCTTACAAGTACAACTTTGGTGATCAATGATGATAAATGTTATATATTGAATTTTCAATTTTGAAAGCTTGAAGTTGAAACTTTAAGATTGATGAATCGTGATTCACGAGACTTAATATGTTGTATGTTACTAACTTGTGGATGTGGTTGATGAAGATTATAATTTCTAGATGATTAATGTTATATGGTTCAATGATCAATCTATGTTTTTTTATGTTTTTTATATCTAATTCATCATTCTACATGTTTTTGTTGACATATATGTATCAAAATATAAAAAATATATATATTATATAAAAATATTTCCAGGATTCGCTCCCAAATCGGGAGCTTTTGAAAATGTCGCTCCCGCACCTCGCTTTCGCTCTTGCTCCCAAGTAACACTGACACATACATACAGATCATGAACTGAAATAAACTGAGACAATCACACAAGGGACACTGTTATTTTTGGACAATCGTCCCCGGAAAAACCCACTTCAGGAAAACCGGTGCAACATATAAAGGGTTTGTATTATTAAGCAGATTTCTGAATACACCTAGGGTTCCAAATCCGACTCACCCAACAGAGAATAAACCTGGCAGAAGTACCTCTATTCGTAGACAGATATTTGGCAATTCCAACCACTGGATGATCAAACCCCACAGATGACAATGTTGTTCCTAGTGCTAGGCAGCGATGGGTGCCCCAAGCTCTGCGCTGGAACTTTGTCACCTCCTCTAGGAGCTACGTCACCCTTCTAGTGAGCCTCCCTTGCTCACTATTCGATATGCTAAATGACTGGTTTCTCTGCCCCACAAAAAAACCCCAATGTTGTCTCTAAGGGACTGCATCAGCCCCTCTAGCTTTTGTGTCACCCTCTTTGGAGCTGCATTGTCTCTCTTGCTGCTGCTTTGCCTCTCTGCTATGTATTCCTTCTGCCGAGCTGCTCCTCTCTCACTGCAACTTAGATCACTCAGCTTGAATTTTTCAGCAAACCACGCCGCATAAAAATCAAACTCTTTTATCTGTTGGTGTATCTCCAATTGGCCCTCAAGACTGCTCTTATACTTTTCCTGTTGATGAATCAACGGCCGTGGTATAATCTCTAATCAACGACTAAGAGTTAAAACAAACTTGATCCATGTCACTTAGAAGTTTCTCACCCATATTTTTATTAATACCCATTAATATTTTTGTTTTCCTAAGTTTAGACTTAGGAACTTATTAAAAATATTAATTATTTTAATAACTCCTCATTCGAGTGGAATTTCTCCAAACGATTTCTGGGTTTTGGAGATTTCATGTGTTCTAGCCCCTCCACAAAATTTCGAAGCTAGAGCACATTCAATGCTACCCAAAATCAACAGACAGTGCAGTGCCAACAACAACACAGATGCAAAAATTCAGAGGGAGTTGTAGTACGGATGCAGTGTTGACAGTGGCAGTGGCAGTGTCAGCGACAGTATAGTTGCAGCAGGAACGCAGTAGTTGGTGGACAACATGCCAAACATCAACAACGCAGAGGACGATGCTATGAAGTCAGTGTGATGCTTCAGTGGGAGGAATTGCTAGAGCACATTCCTCGCTAAGAGGGAGTGTTGATTTCTGGTAGCATCGGATGTGCTCTAAGTCTCAAATTTTGTAGGGAGGCTTGGGCACATGTATTCCAAAGAACCCAGAAAGCGTTTTGGGAAATTCCACACAGAGACAGTTTTATTAAAAAAATTAATTATTTTTAATGGGACCCTAAGTCTAAACTTAGCAAATTAAAATAATTAATGGGTATTAATCTAACTGTGGGTGTAACTCCTAGAAGAAGACGAGGATCAAGCAGAAATGATCTTAGCCATTGATTAACGTCTATTCTGGGCCGTTGAATGTTAACGAGGAGATTATTTAAGGAGAGGCTTGAGGGTCATTTGGAAGACACATAGATAGTTGATCAATCAGATCGAATCGCTGAAGCTAGAGGCAGCACCGTGATTTGTAGTGATCATGCAGTGAGAAGCAGAGGGAGTTTTGGCTGGAGGGTCTTCTCCGGAGCTAAGGATACTTAGTAGAAAGGCAGAGAGACACACAGAGGAGGCAACGCAGAGGCCAGAGAGGGTGACACAGAGCCAGGAAGGGCTCACACAGGGCCCATGCAGAGTAATGCGGAGCCTCATACGCAGAAGTCCGAAATTTGTTGGGGTGCTGGATATTCTGAGCCGGGAGGGCTAGAATCAGCTCCAAAGGGAAAATCAATTCCCAACAGAGGTGACACAGTGCCTTAGAGGCCGACGCGGGGGCAACGTAGAAGTAGTCGGGGAACTCGTTGGTTCACCTGTCAGATCAGCCGAGACTTGCAATGTAGAGTGAGGTAATCTCACTAATTTTTCCTTCTGAGTGACATCTCTGTAACTGGATTGCCGGGAAGGTATCCAAAAGTTGTATTAAGAAATACTTCAGCTTAACAATAAAAACCCTCAGATCTGTTGCACCGGTTTTGCAGCATTGGCTTTTTTCTGGGGACATTTGTCCAAAAACAACTGTGTCATTTGTGTTGTATCTTTCTCTATTGTTCATTTTCTTGTTTCGACATATTATTTAATTGATGTAGGCTGCAGTGTATGTATTTCGATGTTTTCTGTAGGAAGCTGCAAATAACTTGTTCATGTAAAATCTACCAAGTAGGAGAAATACCATCAGTTGCTACAGTAGGGATTCTCGGGTTTAAGGAATTTTCACAAATAAGAGATTCGAAAATGCTTTGATGCCTTGCTTGAGATGTGTTGTCATCATGGAGAACTGCTTTAATGAGAACTTGTTCAAGGATGTAGTGATCTTCATCATGCCCTTTGTCAACCTTAGCTCTGATTCCATGTTGAGAAATCAATAGAGCTACAATTGAAGTGATTTCTCTTAGACTTTATAACTGCTTGTGATCTTTTACTTTTCTTGATTATTAGCTTCTTCTTCTCTTATTATTATGTTGTTCTTATCATCAAAGAACTACCAAAACATGAAGATCAATAGTACACAAGGAGTCAAGACACAAGATGTAGGCTGCTAACCAGGGCCAAAACCTCTCCTAGAGAGGAAAACCCACAAAAATATCCTCTTATAGATTCTTCAAATGCCGAATAACAAGACCTCTAGACCAAGACCAAGTCAAACCTTCTGGAGGATGAGCTTCTTACCAAATCAAATCTCTTCTAATCGCAGAACTTCGACCCTTAGCTGCAGATTTCCCCTCTTAGTGCAGGTCTGAAATGTTTGTCCCCCTTCAACTAGCTGCAACTTCACACGTGTGGGTGAATTAGGGCTCCTAAAGCTTCCTCCTCCTTTCGCTTGGGCTGCTTCCTGTTCAAAGGCTTCTGGGTGACCAAATCAGCTTCTTCTCTTCCAATTTTGACCCATCCTGGATGACTTGAAACTTTGCGCCTTAACGCTGCAGAAACCCTAGCCTTTCGTCACACATGAGAGAGAGAGAGAGTGTAAAAATCAGAAATTCCGACTTCCTTCTTCCTTCTAGTCCTTCGCTTGCCTTTTTGCTTCTTGTTCTTGCTTCCTTGATGAATGAGTGAGTGATGCTCCAAATGAGGTCGAATGGTCTCTTCTATATATAGCCTTTGTAGGAGGACGAATTGCGCTAATTAGCCCAACTTTTTCACTGCCAGGCCGACTTGGTCTTGGAAGAGTAATTTTACACGTTTAACTCCAAAATAATTCTTTTGACATGTTACCAGATGCTCAATGAGGTATTTTACATATGACAATGACTCCATTGACTTCTTGACTCTATGACAAGCCCTAGAAGCATACAATGGGTGCTTGACCTAAAATAAATCGACCTTGAGCATGAAACCCATGCTATATAGAAATAATAATAATAATTTTCTTTTCTTTTTACAATATACGAGAATCAAGAGTACATATGAAGACTGAACCTAGTTATATATTTCAGCAAGAAGCATACAATGTGTGCTTTGACCTAGAACAATTTAACTTAGAGCATGAAATCCCATGCTTTATAAAATGACTAATAATTTTTCCATTTTTTGACATCAAATACTTAAAAATCGATAGTACATAAAGTTTTATGAAGACCAAACCTAATTACACATTTCAACAATTTCCTGGGCTATTGTTCATTAATACTAGTTTTATAAAACCCATGCTGGCCTCTGAATGAGATGAGATTGCATGAATAAATGGGTTTCCTGAATCACACAGGCTAAGAGGTTCGATATTTATTGGACATGGTATCTGTGATTCATGGAAGGTTTCTTTTCGATATTGGAGATGTGACTATTTGGTAAGTGTGTTTTACATGTTTTGAGTCAAAGCCTGTAGGGCTATATATTTGTAAATGCCTGCAGGACTATTCATGCGGGGACATCCATGGAACATATTTGTAGTACTATTGAAAGCTGCAAATGTTGTTCATGAATTAAATGACAAGTAACATAAGAATTGTCTGCTGTGCAATAAAGCACATTATGGTAGAAAATTATTTGGAGTTCTCAGACTAAATCAAGATGGATATGATTTTAAGGTCAAGAAGGTTTTTAGCTTTTCTGAGATTTGTATTATCTCTGCAGGTATGGTAAAGGGCATTGGAAATTCATTCTTGAGAAAAACCGTGATATTTTTGAAGAGAGAACTGAGGTAAAAAGAAAAGGCAATTTGTTTGTAAAAATATTTCTTAGCTGGTTGTCATAGTACATATTTCAGCCCAGATAGATGGAAATTATAAAACTGAACGTGGAACAGAAACAGTAAGAGCAGTGTTGGAAAAGATTTGAAGTGATTTGATTCTTCTTAGATAAGGCTATGGCTAGGCTTTTGTAGACAGCTATAGTAACTCATGTTTTAGGTATAATTATTCCGTAACATGATACCATATGTCTTTCAAGGTGGATCTGAAGGACAAGTGGCGAAATATTGCAAGGCGTGAAGGACTCCATGCTGCTTAAAGTAATTCGTTCTGATGCTGCGTCCAATTTTAAAATTTTCCTGTTCTAGTGTCTAATCCAATGAAAGGTGTGAATTTTTTTCACTTTGACATGATTTATTATGTTGTTTTCCACAACTAGTTAACCTTTGTTTAGTAGCTCATTTTGTGTCAGTAAAACGTCTAGTTTATGATCCAATGAAAGGTGTGAAATTTTTTCACTTTGATATGATTTATTATGTTGTTTTCCACAAGTAGTAAATCTTTGTTTAGTAGCTTATTTTTTATCAGTAAATTGTCTTCTGAATATGAAATATTTTATCATATGTTGTTTACAAGGCCATAATCATTTATTTGCTGCTGGATAAGGTTGATATTTGAGCTGATCCTATTAGGAGCCAGACTTTATTGAAATCATGGTGGGGCACGAATTAGTTAAACTTGACATGATTCCTTTATAATATATATAGTTCAGTGCTGTCTTTGAGGAGAAAAGCAGAGGCATAAAATAGATAAAGTCTATCATAAAAGAAGCTAATAAAAATTTGTTCTAAAGAAGAAAAATGCACCTTGAAATTATAATGAATCCATCTATTATATAAGGTTGCTTTTGGGATAGGAGTTTTGGTTTTAAAAGATTGATATCCATCTTGGAGTCTATGTGAGCAGGAGTGAGCCACGGGCTGAGCCTCACATTAGAATTTGCTGGCAGGCCAAGAACTGGAGCCACACAAGCGGAGTTGATCATGACTTGGAATCAAAGAAATCATGATGTTTTGTGTCACAGGATTGAAGAAGAACCTGCTTTAGTAAGCTTGGTTGCAAAACAACGCTAGAAAGTTGAGTTTGACAAAGATAATTGCCTTCTAAGGATAACCATTATAAAATGGTTGCAATAACTGCAGTGCCCAAAATTAAACAAAAGTAAAGAATATAGTAGAATAAACCCCGAGATAACAAAAATCTGCTGTGGTTTTAGTATCACTTTATTTGCTCTAAGTTCAACAAAAATTGAGATTACAACAGAAGTGTCATGAAATATTCAGAAAATATTTGCAATACTAATACTGAAGAGCATAGTTTTAAAACTCGGACTGGTTTGACTTGGAACCAGTAAAACTGGCCGAGTTGATAGGCCATCGAGTCAACTCAGTACAGGGGGCCGTTTTGGTATGAAACCAGCTCAAGTCTGAGTTTTATGGGATGAAAATTGAGTCATTGAATCTGACTCGATCTGAGTTTGAGTTGAAGCCCGAGTTGATAGTTGACTGAGTTTAAAGAATATAGTAGAATAAACCCTGAGATAACAAAAATCAGTTGTGGCTTTAATATCACTTTATTTGCTCTAAGTTCACCAAAAATCGAGATTACAACAGAAATGTCATGAAATATTCAGAAAATATTTGCAATATTAATACTGAAGAGCATAGTTTTAAAACTCGGACTTGTTTGACATGGAACCAGTAAAACTGGCCGAGTTGATAGGCCATTGATTCAACTCGGTACAAGGGGCTGTTTTGGTACGAAACCAGCTCAAGTCTGAGTCTTATGAGTTGAAAATTGAGTAATTGAATCTGACTCGATCTGAGTTTGAGTTGAAGCCCGAGTTGATAGGTGACTGAGTTCATTTCCGAGTCCAAGTTTTAAAACCATGCTCAAAAGATGACCCAAATATGATGAATTATCACGAAGATAGAAAACATAAAAGAAACCACGTTGCTTTCAAAGTGATGGATTGCACACTGTCTAAAGGGGCTGTTTGCCGCCCAAACTAGATACCAATACCTTAAGCCTAAAAATCGTTGAAAGATAAGAGAGACAATTGTCTAATGATACCTTCTAATGAGATAACATTCATTTAATTATAGCAGAAAGGAATCTTAATCCTGGAAATCATGGCCGGCATACTGAGAAATAATAAGAGTTTTATGGGTGTCTAACAACATTTGCTACAGCATGAAATGACATTTTTTTTATAAAAATGGTTACGTTGATTTTTCCATTGAGGACTATAAATATATTGGGAAGGACTAGCCTCTTGTAGTGTTTCTGTTAATTTTAGATAACAATGGTATGTTCTATGCTTAAGAGCAATTTACTTCTATTTTTCTCATCAGCCCAATATCAATTTCCAGATTAACAATCACATTAACATGACAGTAAATGCAGATAGAACATAAATAAAAACAGTAGAAGACAAGCCAAGACAAGAGGACACAAGATGTGGCGCATGCCAGGGACCAACCCCAATGTGGGGAAACCCTTTGATCAATTCTTCTTATTATTCTTCAAAAGTTCAGCAGAGAGAGAGAGTACAATATAAAAAATTCACTTGTCCAATCACAGTCAAATCTGTCCAGTCAAACTGCAGTCAACAGGATGCTCTAACCAGAAAGTCAACGCTGCTCAAATCAACAGAATTACACCTCCAAATAAGCTTGGTCAAACCCAGTCAAATCGGTCTCCAACAGTAGTCCAAATCAGTGCAAAATAGTCCCGAAAATATCAGTCAAATTTTGTCAACGCAGAGTCAAACCTGCGGTCAATGTGAGTCAAACAGCTCAGATTGCCTCGATTTTTGTGCCCAGAAATGCAGCCTGGCCAAACAGAATTTCTCCAAGGAAAAACACAGTTAAACAATGTCAACGCTGGTACAATTTGGTCAACCCAGAAAACAGAATTTTACAGACTTGTTCGCACGTGTGGAGGAGAGAGGCTGCCAGAAATCCATACACCCAATCAGATGAGGAGAGAGAGAGAAATGTGTGTGATGAATGATGTCCAAATGAGTTAGATGCTCCTTCTATTTATATGCAACGTTGAGGGTGAAGAGACGTGTATTTTGGGCTTCTGAGCCTAGATTAGATTGCTGGCCAACCTTGACAATTTGTTCATAGAAGAAATAAATTCATAATTCCATTTATACATGTCAAAATGAGATGATCTTTAGATGAATCCTACACCTCTCAGAAAGAGGAATCCAATAATAATATCAGCTGCATCATATGAGCTGTCCAAGGTGGAGTTTGGCCCTAGTTGCCAAATTTAACACTCCCTCTCAACTAGGGAGAAATCCACCTGCCAAACCATCTGAATATCTGTACCATCTCTGACATCCCTGCTCTGTTTTAACTTTTATTGTGCTTTGCTCTACTGAACCAAGAAGAAATAATGAAGAAGAAATGATCGAGAACGTGTCATACCATTCTCCACTGGCCCGAAGTCAGTGTCCAATAATCAAGAGTGTATCATATTACTTTCCACTGGCCCGAAGTCAGTGTCCATTGATCCCAAATCAATATCAAACATTTTAGCATAGGGAGTACAATAGTACATGATGCGTCCATCGGTAGTACCATGGTCCCTATCCTCATTTCTCTACTCATTGGCCAGATGAGAGGTACTTCCCATGAGTCCTGGACTACATGGGTAGGATGTATCGACAGGAGAAGGTGAACCACTAATCCTTCTCATATGCCATAGGAGAAGGTGAACCACTCATCCTATGCATATCTCAACCATCATGGGGTATCATAGGGGAAGGTGAACCACTCATCCTGTACATCGCACACCACTAGGGGAAGGTGAACCACTCACCCTATGGTCGCTCATCAATCCAAGAAGTACCCCAAGTCCCCAGAGCTCTCAGAACTTAATATCCAAATCAAACGGGACCCTCATAAGAGGGCCTCTCCACGACTCCAAGTCGTTCATGTAAGGTTAAAAATTTGACCTTCCCCAGGGGGCTTCGTAAGAATATCTGTGACTTGATCATCAGTCCCGATGTGATGGAGGCTTATTGCTCCCCATCGTACAATATCCCGATAAAGTGGTGCCTGATATCAATATGCTTGGAGCGATCATGAAACACGGGATTCTCAGAAAGACGAGTCCTACTTTGGTTGTCGCAATAGATCACGGTGGTATCCAACACATGTCCGAACAGCTCACTAAAGAGCTTCCTCAACCAAATATCTTCACAGGAGGAGGCCATACTAGCAACAATATATTGAGTCTCAGTGGTGCTCAAAGCAACCAACTTCTCCTTCCTGCTCATCCAGGATATCAAAGCAGAACCTAGAGAGAAGCAACATCCCAATGTGCTTTTACGATCCACCACACTCCCATCGCATTCAACATCAGAATAACCATGGACCCTCACATTCTCGGCAGTGTATCTCAGTCCATAGGTGATTGTGGCTTGAAGATATCTCAAGAGATTCTTGGTAGAAATCCAATGAATATGATGAGGCTCAACCATAAACTGACTCAATGTATTCACTGCAAAACATATTTTTGGCCGGGAGTTCACCAAGAACATCAGGGTCCCCACGAGTTGACGATACTCAAAAGGATTTCCCAAATCGGGCCCAACAACACTTCCGCATAACTTTTTGAAGTTAAGTTCTATCGGAGTACTCACGGACTTGCAATCCACCATCCCAAATCTTTCAAGTAGTTTACAATGTATTTTACTTGAGAAAGGAAAATTTCACCTGGATTTTGCTAAACCTCCAACCCTAGTAAATAATGCATCATTCCTAGGTCCTTCATTTCAAACTTTGAAGCCAAATCCCTTTGACATTGATGAATAAGAGGGTCTGCGCCTGTCAGAAAGAGATCGTCCACATAAAGTACCAAGATGAGAGGTCTGTCATTTTCAACCTTAAAGTGAAGGTTCAGATTAGCGTCACTTCTTGTAAAACCCAACTTCATTAGATAGCTGTCGATCCTCTCATAACAAGCTAGGGGAGCTTGCTTCAACCCATAGAGGGATTTCTTTAACCTGCATACATGTGTCTGACGATCTTGAACTTCAAACCCCTAGGGTTGTTCTACATAGACTTCCTCCTTAATTGAACCATGCAAGAAGGCGATTTTGGCATCCCTCTGGTGTAGGTTCCATTCTTACGAGGCAACAAGGGCTATAATCGAATGAATGGTGCTATATCGGGCAATTGGTGCAAATATCTCATCGTACTCCACACCTTCCTTTTGGGAGAAGCCTCGAGCAACAAACCTGGCCTTGAACTTTCCAACACTTCCATTAGCTCCATGCTTGATCTTGTAGATCCATTTCAAGCTGACAACGGATTTGTCCTTGGGTCTAGGGACAACATCCCAGACATCATTCTTCATAATTGACTCATACTCTTCGTTCATAGCATCCTTCCAAACTTGGTGCTTCACAACTTCGAATGTGCAAGGCTCAATTTGAAAAATGGTGCTCATGGCAGCTAAGTACCCTTGGTACGTATTCGGCTTCCTTCTTTCACGAAATGTCCCCCTTGGTGCAATATGTGTCTCGGCATCTTCGAGAGTTTCCCTAAGCCATGAGGGTCTCCTTTTTGAGGAGGAGGGCTCATGAGGAGGTGGATCAATGGGATCCATTGGTCCCTCAACATCAGGCATCGACTCATCCTGCGGTTCTCCCTGATTTCCTGTATCCGCTTCTTTGATCTTCCTTGGAATATAAAGGTTGCTAATCTTCCCAAGGGCAACATCTTCATTGAAGGTGACATCATGACTTATCTCTGCTTCTCTTTGATTAGGCACATAGATTCTATATGCCTTAGAAGTTTCACTGTAGCCCACAAATGTTCCTTTCTTCGCAGATGCATGCAATTTGCTACTCTTTTCTTACGGAACATGAAAATATACGGGGCTACCAAAAATTCTAAAGTGAGAAACATCAGGTTTCTTACCGGTGAAAACTTCTTCGAGAGTTTTGGAGTCCAACGCTTGAGGATGGCATCTATTTTGAACATACACGACAGCGTTGGCAACTTCCGCCCATAAGAACTTCATAAGGCTTTGATCATGAAGCATGGCACGAGTGGCTTCTATAATAGAACAATTCTTCCTTTCAGCAACACCATTTTGTTCAGGAGTATATGCAGTGGTAGTCTCCCTCTTAATGTCAACTTCTCTATAATAGTCATTGAACTCATTTGATTCACATTCGATTCCATTATCGGTCCTCAATATTTTGATCTTCTTCCCTATTTGATTTTCGACCAAAGCTTTGAAAGAACGGAACCATGAGAATACTTCGTTCTTCTTCAAGAAATATATCCAAGTTTTGCGAGAGAAATCATCCACAAAGATAGCATAATATAAATATCCTCCCAATGATGTCACGGACAACATAATTCGGATTGAAGTGATGTGTCGCAAGACATAACTCCCAATGGGTTTCCTTTAACTTGATATAGGCTATCGACCCTGAATCTAAGAGTAAATGCTTCTTTGAACTTTCTATTCCAAACACGTACCTTTCCATCAATGAATGCCACCTTGAATCCTTTGTCTTCCATTGCCGAAATAGATACCAGGTTCTTCTTTAGATCAGGTACATATAGTACTTCTTGTAGATGAATGGTGTTACCTTGATTCGATTGAAGAGTAACATTCCCAACTCCCTTCACGGGATAGGTGGCATTGTCTCCAAGAATATGTCCAAATTTATATCATTTTCTACGGATTTGAAAGAGCTTCCTTATACCCAGTAAAGTGCCTTGAGGCACCACTATCAATCAAGCAATTTCCCAAGGTATCCGGTGGAGAGGCAGTAGAGGGTAGATATAAGATAAAATTCTTTGTACTTGTTATCTACAACATTAGATTTATCATAGTTGGAGTTTTTTAATCTTTTGGGAGGTCGACCATTTCCATGTTGAGTAGCGGGAGCATTCCTTTTTCCTTTGTTGTTGAATCTACCATTCCTTTGATTGTTGTTGCCCCTGAAATTGTTGTGGTTGTTGTTGTCATCATCCTAAGTTGTATCCCTTTTATTAGGACACTCCCTAGCAGAGTGGCCAAACCTATTACGAATGCGGCATCTTCCCTTCCTTCCATCTTTGAATCCCGGTCTTACTTGACATTGCTTTTGTGAACTTGCATTGTTCTTCTTTTTAGCATGAGCGGACAATGTAGTAGGTTCATTCCTATTTGAAGGCATGTCTCTCTCCACCATCCTTGTTTCTTCTTGAGTACATCTAGTCAACAATTCATCAAAACTTGGAATCCTGTCATTGTTGAGGATAGTAGTGCTGAACTCATGCCATTCATGAGGGAGACCTCCAAGGGCAATGAGTGTGAGCTCCCTATCAGTAATAACTTCTCCAATTGAAAGAAGATCATTTTTGATCTCGGTAATCCTCATGAAGTAGGATTGGATATCTTCACCTCTTCCCTTTTTAATGTCCTTCAAGTTGTTCTTGAGGAAGAGAACTTGGTTTGCATTGCTAACTTTGAACATGCCAACCAACCTGTCATACATCTCCTTGGATGTGTTCAAATAAGAGATGTATGCAACCAAATGCTTGTTACTAGAATCCATGATGATCTTCTTAGCTTTAACTTCACCTTTGTTGTACTTTGTCTTAGCGGCAGCCGGTGCATTTGAAGGAGGTTCAATGATCTTTCCGTGCACATAATCCATAACATCCTGCTCTTCCAAAGTCAAATCAAGAGACATCTTCCATGCATGATAATCAGACCTATCATTGAGCTTGTCATCAGGTTTGAAGTAAGATGCGGAGGCCATTGATTCTTGTCCTTGTCCAACAGATCATTGGTTGCTCTTTTCACTCTTGCTTGGGCTTTGTCTTCACCTCAACTCTGATACCATGTTAATTTTAGATAACAATGGTATGTTTTATGCTTAAGAGCAATTTACTTCAATTTTCTTATTACCCCAATATCAATTTCCAGATTAGCAATCACATTAAGATGACAGTAAATGCAGATAGAACATAAATAAAAACAGTAGAAGGCAAGCCAAGACAAGAGGACACAAGATGTGGTGCATGCCGGGGACAAACCCCAATGTGGGGAAACCCTTTGATCAATTCTTCTTATGATTCTTCAAAAGTTCAGCAGAGAGAGAGAGTACAATATACAAAATTCACTTGCCCAATCACAGTCAAATATGTCCAATCAAACTGCAGTCAACAGGATGCCCTAACCAGAAAGTCAACGCTGGTCAAATCAACAGAATTACACCTCCAAATCAGCTCAGTCAAACCCAGTCAAATTGGTCTCCAACAGCAGTCCAAATCAGCCCAAAATAGTCCTGAAAATATCAGTCAAACCTGGTCAATGCAGAGTCAAACCTGCGGGTCAAACCCACAGTCAACTTTTCTATGGTCAATGCTGGTCAAACAGCTCAGGTTGCCTTGATTTCTGTGCCCCGAAATGTGGCCTGCCCAAACAGAATTTCTGAGGAAAAACGCAGTCAAACAATGTCAACTGCTGCCCGGTCAACGCTGGTACAATTTGGTCAACCTAGAAAACAGAAAATTACAAACTTGTCCTTCGCATGTGTGGAGGAGAGAGGCTGCCCAGAAATCCATACACCCAATCAGATGAGGAGAGAGAGAGAAATGTGTGTGATGAATGATGTCCAAATGAATTAGATGCTCCTTCTATTTATATGCAACGTTGAGGGTGAAGAGACGTGTTTTTTGGGCTTCTGAGCCTACATTAGATTGCTGGCCGACCTTGATAATTTGTCCATAGAAGAAATAAATTCATAATTCCATCTATACATGTCATGTCAAAATGAGATGATCTTTAGATGAATCCTACACCTCTCAGAAAGAGGAATCCAATAAAAATATCAACTGCATCATATGAGCTGTCCAAGGTGGAGTTTGGCCCTAGTTGCCAAATTTAACAGTTTCTTTCTTGTTGACTTTCTTTTTCTTGCATAGGCACAGGAATACTGCCTTACAAACTAAGTTTATAATAGGATTAAAAATATTCAAACTAAATTGTTTAGAAGAAACTGTTAGCTTTTGGGGTTACTTCAAGAGTGTTGACATCATTGTTATGGGTGCTTCATGTGATGTGAGGTGCATGGTGTATGTATGAACCTTGGATGTGCCATGATGTACATACACCTATGAGGTTGCTTCCTCATTGATTGCTAGACCTCATCTGGGTACTTATTTTGGAGATGCAATGGAGCTTGATGAGTTCTTCGTGATGGCCACATGGAGGTTGCTTTCTTGGGAGGATGGTTGCATTGGAGGAGCACACTTTGGTTGCTTACATGGAGTCTTGTTCTTGACCTGAGAACACTTGAATTGAGGGATTGATTAGGTTGATGGGGTGGACCCAAAGAAGCACATGGCAGTGTTGGAGCTTTAGAGGCTTGTGGATGTGGAGCATTGTACATTCTTGAGCGTTCATGCTTTAGAGCCTTGCTTGTTGAACATCTTCATTTTCGAGCTTGAATTGTGTCACATGTATTTGGAGTACTACGTCAGCCTATCATCTCATAGATAGGTTGCTTGCAATGGGCTAGGTCCTTTATGTATTGTTAGCCTCCCTCACCTTCTATATAAATGGGGGATAGTGTAATATCCCTTGGGGGAAATTGCCCTTAGGGTTGAAAAAAGCACATGACAAATTGCACCAGTATCATAGTATTTCTTCTAATTTCAAACAGAGATAATATTGAATGCACAACAGTCTAAACAAGTAGTTGATTTTACCAAAAATACCAACAGTATATAGCAGGTTACAATTTCTCAATCTCACTCATAGTGCTGTTATACCAGCAAATCTTGCTGTACAGTACTTACCAATTTATAAAACAGTAGCAAAACTTTTATTGAATGTACCAGCAATATACACAACATTAGTTAGTCCTATCAGCAGTACTGGATATTGGGCTGATTTAACACACATACAACCTACTTACAAGTTCATCAGTTTCCTTGCTGCCTCAGGAAACTCAATCCTTCTTTCTGCTAAAATTACACCTCTCAGATTGGCTGAAGAAACCTTCGCTGCTGCCTAGAGAAGCCCTAATAGGCCTCACTGCTCAAGACAAGCTTCATAAAGGATTTTTGCTGCCACAATTGACCCTCAGAAAATATCTGCTGCCTCAATATACCTCTATTAATGGCACAGAGGCGATCCACTGCACAGAAATGCCTTAGAATTTTGATGCCACAGTTTCAGGTCTTGTAACAGACCTATGCCATCCTTCACTGCCCAGGTATGCCATGTTGAGAAATCTAGGGGCAGCAAGTGTAGGTGATTTCTCTTACTTGATAACTTTTTGTGATGTGTTTTTTACTTTACTTCATTAGCTTCTTGATTTATTATTAGTGTTCGTCTTCATCAAACAGCTACCAAACCATAAAGAACTATAAGACAAAGGACACAAGATATAGGCTATCAGCTAGGGCCGAAACCTCTCCAAACTCTGAGAGGAAAACCCACACGAATTCTTCTTCTTATATAATATTCAATTGACGAACTCCAAGACCTAGACCCTTGACAATGAACCTCTCCAAGACCAAGTCAAACTTGCCTCAAGTCAAAGATAACCTCTTCTTGATTCAACTGCAACCTATTCTTCAACTTCAATTTCGACCCTGCAATACTTGTCTGAAACTCTCGGCCTCCTTGACTGCAACTCTCGTCCTCCTGTAATGGACTGTACTTTTCGCATGTGTGAGAGATTGAGGATGTTAGAGACTTCTTCTTTCCTTCTCTTGGGCAGGACTCCTTTCTTTGACTATTCGGTTTGCTATTTCAGACTTCTTTCACCCTTGATTCATCTATTTGGACTGACTGTAATTTTGTCTTTCTGTAGCTGAGAATGTACCCTAGTTACAGTCCACACGTGTGAGGAAATGAGCCCAAACAGATCTGAAAGACAGCAATTTTATCCCTATTTTAATCCTCTTCTTCTTCACGTGATGTGAGATCCTTTCTTGCCTTGATGAACGAACTTCTGTGATGTTCATTGAAGACTAGAATGAGGCTGAGTCCTCCTATATATAGACTTCCTCATCCATGATTTTAGGTTGCCGACTTGAAGCTGTCTCTAGGTCGACTTGATGTTTGAGAAGGCTGACTTCTACTTTGCATGTATGACTCGGTCTTGGAGAGTTCTTTGTAAAGATTTTGACTCAAATAAATACTTCTTACAATATGTAACATGCCTAGATGGGTCTTTTATACATGACAATGACTCCCTAGACTTGTAGACTCAATGGCAAACCCTAGAAGTTCACAATGGGAGCTTAATCTATAAAAATAAATTCTTTTGAGCATGAAACCCTTGCCTCAAGATCAATAATAATTTATTTTTTTTCTCATTTCATCAAATATATGAAATCATGATTACATATGTCATTATAAAAACCGAACCTAGTTACACATTTAAACACTCCCTCTTAACTAGAGATGTATTCATAACCCATACAGGGTACTTGGACATTCTCAATCTGAAGAATTCTCATAAGAAGAGTTGGATTGGTAACCCATCTGTTTATCATCATATCATCCAGCATTGTCACAAAGCAAGGCCTTGACTAACAACTCTATCTCTCCACAAGATCAGAGCACAATGCTGGCGAGACGAATGATTTATAGATATCATCATCATTGTCTCTCAAGGAACATACCCTACCTGGGTTCTCTCAGGATATGTCCTTCCAGGACTATTATTTTCTTGGATTCCCAGTCCTCAAAGAATATCATTCCTCTACGACTACTCTTATCTTGGATGCTCTACCACATCTTCAAAGAGTATTAGATGCAATATGTTTACCCAATGCTCCATTCTTTCTTCCAAAGTGAAGACAAGAATGATGTGTTCATCTCTCCTCATGGCCTTCACTAAGACTTACAACTGTTATTCTTGGTCTAGTGCATGACACATGAGGTTGAGAACCATATCTGTCACTCCCTCTTAAGTAGGGATGACCAACTCATTCCATAAAAGGAATGTACCCAAGCTCCCTCTTAACCAGGGACTTGTCCAAGCTCCCTCTTAACTAGGGACTTGCTTCTAGTAGCTCTCTAGGTGGAGATCATGGGACATTCAACTGCTTGTAGGGCTCCCTCTTTCGATGTCATGAATTTCATCTTCTTTGATATGGAGCCTTCATCTTTTGGGACTTCTTTTTAAGGCTTTGACCATCCATCACTTTCATTCATGAATCATGTCAATTATGTCATCCTTTCCTTCATTGGAAAGTGATCCATTTGTCCATATCTGGCTTTTCTTCATTCAACTACCTTCTCCACATCATGTTTCCTTCAGGACCTTTCATCCCAACGCATGATTACTAGTTGTAGGTGAGATCCACAGCTCTTCCTTCAGAAGCCCTATATTAGCCCATCCAGATATTGTTCAAAAATTAAAAATGAACGTCAAATTAACATTACCTTTGTGATGGCCTTACACCATGACATCTTCTTGTTGCAACATCAACATCCTGCATACATATTTACACATCTCTAAGATATACAATGTCAAGGGTCTCCTTCTTTTCTAGACTCCATCAGAGTCTTCATACCTTTTCCATGGAGATGTCATGGTCAATTCTTCTAGTTATCAGATATTGATTTCCTTCTCCATGTGACCATAGTTACATCTTTCACCATCTCTCCTTACTTTCTTCACATATTGCTCCTCAAGAACTTCCATCCATAGTTCCTTCAGTTTGTCAACCACCTCATGTTCCATATGAGGACATGTTATGTTGATTTCATCTAGTCAATATGTGAAGCATGCCTTCATGCATCCTTCCAAAGGAAGAAATCCCTTTCTTTTGATCATGGACATTTATCCATGCTATCTGCAACTATATGACATGACACAATTTTATCAATACATGCATACATACCTCATTTCTTCTTTTTGGTCATCTAGACTTCCTTCGACAACTTCCTTGATTGAAAGTTCATCGATCATCTTGACCGACTTTACTTCCTTTTCATCATACCATCATCCTATGAATCCCATACAAGGTGGAATTCTCTGTGAGACACTTGCTTCTTCCAATAGGTGAATCTTCCAATGAAGTTTTCAACGAATGATCTTGAGCATCCTCATCTTGCAAATGCTCCTTTTAAATGAGGTATGATGAGTTATACCATATAACTTTCTTCTATCCATAAGTACTACTTACGCTTCTAATGAGGTTACCAAGAGCTACTTCCTTCTATTGATGACTGCCATAGACTTCTGATTCAGTT
The DNA here is from genome assembly GCA_031772625.1 of Pinus tabuliformis. Taxonomy (NCBI): domain Eukaryota; kingdom Viridiplantae; phylum Streptophyta; class Pinopsida; order Pinales; family Pinaceae; genus Pinus; species Pinus tabuliformis. Next base: position 79,990,736 of record CM062804.1, on the reverse strand, counting down.
ATCATTCAAGTTTCTTATGATAATGTCACAAGCTCTTGTTTCAAAGGTATGCTTTTATGATGCCATCCCCTAACATGATGCATCCTATCATGCTTCTAATGTTTTTCTACCATGATAGCTATACTTCACAAAAATTTGAAACAAAGACTTGAAATGGACTAGGTGAAGAAGATTATCTTAATCATAGTAGAGATATTTTACTTACTCCTTGTATTTCTTGTTTTCAATGTCTTCCACTTCTTCAGTGATATGGGCGTCTTCCCTTCCTCTTTTGTTGTTGTCCTTCTTGAGTTTAGGACAATCTCTCTTGTAGTGCCCATATTCATGACAACCATAGCATTAGATCTTCGACATATTCTTCTTCTTTTTTAAAGGACCAAACTTCCCTTTTCTCTCAGCCATGGCAGCAAATGCTTGAGCTTGCTCGTTTGATCCTACATCAATTTTTGCTTGTAGCCTGGTTTCCTCGATTTTGCTTAATAACCACAGTTCATTGAATGGAGTAGCTTCCTTCTTCCCGTAGATGCTTGATGTGAGGTTGCCCCATTCCTCTGATAGTGCATTGAGCACTATGGTGGTCATTTCCTTATCAGACACTATCTCTCCCGATTCTTGTAGTTGGTCTCTTATCTCTAACACTTGTTGAAATTTGATGACTAAAAAGTTTCCTACATTCCTAGCCCGATTTTAATTTCACCTTGTCACTCCCATTCAATTAAATGCCCTTTCCCACAAACATACATTCAACATATAGAATTCTGGAAATGAAATTTTCAGATTAAAACACATGGAACTGTCAACACATGCTGAAAATAAATATGGACATAAACAAGCTAGCAACACACATAAAAATACTCAAATTTTTGGTCAACTTGGACCGAGGCAAAACCCCTTCAATCTTCTTCGGGGAAAACATGTTAGAGAGCTCTTCAAATATATTTATCTTTCAGTTCAGGAAAAATACATTTGCAGACAAAATCATAACAACAAAATACAACTTATCTCTTCAGGCCAAAACTCCTTGAAAATCGTGCCCACTTTGCCTCGATTTTCGTGCCCACTTGAAGCTGAAAATATGTATTGTATGGATACGGACCGAATCGACTATACTGTACATATTTTTTTCAATCTTTTTCTCAAAAACTTCTCCCGAACAACGTGCAACTCACAACATTAAATGTTCGTACTGTACCTTTTTCTGTCTTCTATGCCTTGATTTCCATGCCCAGCTTTGCGAAGAAATCACTCCTTCAGCTTGCTGCAACAAATTTCTCCTTCATAACTTATCTTTAGCTCTCAACCTCCTTTCTCCAATCTGCTGATGAAGAATGAATTCAGTCTCTCTTTTCTTTTCCCCCTTTTGTTTCCCTAAATGACTTTTGGGCAACCCTAAGATCTAATGGCTCATATTTATTTAGATCAAGGGATGAGAATAAATGTGCATTTAATTCTCACTTTCTATTTTTTAACTCACCCATTAAACAAAGTACCCACATTGTACTTTATGTTTAAAGTCAGTTTCACTTTATAAAGTCACACTTAGGAAAAGAATTATATTGGACACTTTTCCCTAGGTAGAGACTAACCCATGGGAAATCGCTTGTCCGAGGTACTTTAAAAATCAGCATTCCCTCTTACCGAGGAAAGTGTTTCTCACCACACCCATCTTGTCCCTGAAATGGACATGCTTGCCTCTTGGCAAGAACTTCGTGAGAACATCGGCCACCTGCTCATCTGTTGATATATACTCCAACTTTATTGCCCCCTTCTGAACATAGTCCCTGATGAAATGATATCTGATGTCAATGTGTTTTGACCTGTCATGAAACACTGGATTCTCCGTGAGTTTAATGCAACTTTGATTATCACAGTGAATTACCATCGGTCTCCATTCTTGCTCAAATAGGACATACAACAACTTGCGAAGCCAAATGGCCTCACAACTAGCCTGGCTAGCAACCATATACTCAACCTCAGAAGAGCTCAAAGCAATTGACTTTTGCTTTCTACTGAACCACGACACAATTGCCAAACCCAATCCGAAGCAACACCCTGAAGTGCTTTTCTTGTTAGAAGCACAACCTGCCCAATTTGCATATGTGTAACATGCCAACCTCACTCCATCTCCCCGCCTATAGTCCAGAGCATAATCAACAGTCCCCTGCACGTAGCGAAGAATGTGCTTTGCAGCTACCCAGTGCACCCTCCTGGGCTCAACCATGAAGTGGCTAAGTATGTTCACTGCAAAGCATATATCTGACCTAGTGTTGACCAGATACATCAAGGACCCAACAAGCTGCCTATACAATGTGGGATCCACCAAACTAGAATCTGAAACATGAAGCTTCTTCGAGTTGGTGATCATAGGTGTAGACATGGGTCTACAGTTTGCCATGTGAAATCTGCTCAACAGATCCACAACATACTGTCTCTGCCCCAGAAAGATATGCCTCTCCTACTGCCACACCTCAAGCCCCAAAAAGTAATGTATCAACCCAATGTCCTTCATCTCGAACACCATAGCAAGATCCTCCTTGCAACCACTAATTAGTCTCTTTTCCCTAGTAATGAACAAGTCATCAACATACAACGCAAGAATGAGCAGATCATCCCCTACAACAATGTAGTTTAGGTTCGGATCTGTATCACTCTTCGTGAAACCCATATGCTGCAAGTAAGTATCAATCCTCCAATACCAAGCTCTCAGAGCTTGCTTAAGTCCGTAGAGTGCTCGCTTCAACCGACATACATGGGTCTCCCGCCCAAGTACCTCAAAGCCATGTGGCTGCTCAACATACACCTCCTCCTCTATGACTTTGTTCAAAAATGTTGTCTTCACATCCATCTGATGGATTTGCCAACCCATTTTGCAGCAATAGAAATAAGGGACCGGATAGAAGTGTACCGAGCTAAGGGTGCAAAGGTCTCATGATAGTCAGCTCCCTTTATGTGTGAGAACCCTCTAGCCACAAACCTCGCCTTGAACTTCTCAATGCTGCCATCCGCAACATGCTTGATCTTGTAGAGCCACTTGGAAATCACAATTGATTTGCTCTCAGGCCTAGGCATCACTTACCAGACATTGTTCTTAATGATAGAGGCATACTCCTCCACCATAGCCTCTCTCCATACCCCCTGGCTGGCAACCTCCTCATAGCTAGTAGGCCCAGAGTCAACAATGCTGGTAGCCTTGGCTACATAACTGCAAAATCGCTCAAGTGGCATACTCTCCCTGTTCACCCTCTTCGGGGGACCAACGAACTCTGCTTCCTTCAAGGTGTCTTGAAGCCACTTGGCTCTCCTCTTCCTTGAAGAAGCTTGCCCATAGGGAACCTCATCCTCTGCGCCCCAATCTAGTGACCCTGAAGATCTGCCAACTGACCCTAGTGTGCCTGTACTAGCACCTCTCCTTGAAGAACCTGTACTAGCACCTATACCTGTGTCATCTGAAGTGCCAAGTGAACTCTGTACCAGTGGACTCCCTAAAGAAGTGCTATGTGAACTCGCCATTGGTGCCCCAGATGTCACTGACACTAAAGTACCTTCTGTACCAGTCGATCTAGAACCCTGAGGTCCTGCTCCTTGTACCTGACCTCCCTGCTGAGGAGAAGTCTGTGACTCTCTCTCATCATACTCCTGTGATCTCTGATAGGCCCTCTCCTCCTCGAACTTCACATCCCTCCTAATCACCACTCTCCGTTTAGAAGGAATGAAGATTCGATAGGCCTTCGAAGTCTCGCTGTAACCCATAAAGATACCCTTCTCTGCCATGGGTTCCAACTTCGTCCTCTACTCCTTGGGGATATAAGAATATGTGAGACATCCAAAGATACAAAGATGTCCCACATGAGGCTTCTCTCCAGTGAAAGCCTCCTCCGGAGTCATATTCCCCAATACTCTGTGAGGACTCCTATTCTGAAGATAAACAACAGTATTGCAGGCCTCAACCCACAAAAACAAAGGCAACCCCTGATCATGAATCATCGCTCTAGCAGCCCCAACAATAGCTCTGTTCTTCCTTTCAGACACCCCATTCTGATGGGGGTTGTAAGGAACCGTGAACTCCCTTCTAATGCCTTCCTGTGCACGGAAGTCGGAAAACCCACCATCGGTGTACTCACCACCATTGTCTGACCTCAAGACCCGAATCTTCCTACCTGTCTGTTTTTCCACAAGAGCTTTGAACTCTTTAAAGCGACTAAAGAGCTCACCCTTGGTCTTCAGGAAATATATCCAAGTCCTCTTAGAGTAGTCATCAATGAATATAACATAATACTCATAACCACCCAAAGACACATGAGACATACGACCACTAACATCAGTATGAAGCAAGTCTAGTATACCTGTAGATCTACTGTCGCTCGCTGGGAATGGTAACTTGGTGTACTTGGCCAAAGCCCACCCTCTGTAGACCTCATAATGCTCGACACTGAAATCAGGAACTCCAGTAGTGATCTCCTTCAATACTCTCAAAGCTTCATGATGCATATGCGCCATCCTCCAGTGCCATAACTCGCACAAGTCTCTACTGCTAGTGGTACTAGTGTGAGTGCTTCTAGATGCCCACTGAAAACTAAACCTGTATAGTTTCCTAGAGTGGACTCCAATCACTTTCGCTGAAGTGGTGGAAGCTCCTCTGGGCTGCATCAATACCTGCCCTCCTGAGAATGTGATGTCAAACCCCTTCTCCGCCATAGCAGACATTGAAATCAAGTTCTTCTTCATCCCCGAAACATACAAAACATTCATGGCCTTCAAAGGAGGCAAAGACTCCCTCTCAAAGGTCACATTCCCCACACCAACAACTCTCACAGTGTGGTCATCTCCTAGTACAATCTCAATATCAAGTGCCCTCTCTGCAAGCTTTGAAAAGAACTCCTGTGCACCTGTCATATGGCAGGAAGCCCCGCTGTGTATGTACCACAGATTAGATGATGTACTCCTACTAGATGTAGAAGTAATAAATGCAAAGTCTTGGTCAAACTATGAAGCAAATTGCTCCACCTCTGCTGAAGATGCTATACCCTTCTTCCCCTTTTTCTTCCTCTCAGGACACGTAGCAACATAGTGTCCCATCTTCTGACATGCCCAACATTTGACTTTGGACATATTCGTATCTTTCTTCTTCTTCTTCTCCTTTCTGTTAGCCCCATCTAATGAGGCCCCTTTCGTGGCCTTCCCTTTGTTCTTCCCCCTCGCTGTCAAGGCTACATCCTCCTCATGTGCTATCTTCGCTCCACCACTGCCAGTGTTTCGTATCTCATGCTGCACACAATCATCCTAAAATCTGTCCCAATTGGGAAGATTCTCCCTAGAGGTAACAACATCTCGAAAGACCTCCCAAGGCTTAGTAAGTCTCGCTGCAACTATCTTGACTAACTCTGTGGGTGCAACTGCCTCACCAATAGCAGTGAAATCATCACGTACCTGTTTGACCCTGCCAAGATAATGAACTACTTTTTCAGCCTTTGTCATCCTGTTGTCTTCTATGCCTCGATTTTCGTGCCCAACTTTGCACAGAAATCACTCCTTTAGCTTGTTGCAACAAATTTCTCCTTTAGAACTTTTCTCTAGCTGGCAACCTCTTTTCTCCAATTTGCTCATGAAGAATGAATTCAATCTCTCTTTTCATTTCCCCCTTTTGTTTCCCTAAATGACTTTTGGGCAACCCTAAGATCTAATGGCTCAGATTCATTTTGATCAAGGGATGAGAATAAATGCTCATTTAATTATTACTTTCTATTTTTTATCTCACCCATTAAATAAAGTACCCACATTGTACTTTGTCTAAAGTCACTTTTCACTTTATAATTTAACATTAACTTCACCACTTATAAAGTCACTTTCACTTTATAAAGTCACACTTAAGAAAATAATTATTCTGGACACTTTTCCCTGGGTAGAGACTAACCCATGGGAAACCACTTGTCCAAGGTACATCAGAAATCAACAACACCCTCATAAAGTATCCGGCTATTCCTTCTTCTTTTGATATCTTCATTAATATATTAATGGGTATTAATATAAAATTCAGTTAGAGGGTTCCAAAAGTCATGGATCAAGCCAAATCTAATTTTAGTCGTTGATTAGAGATTTAACATCGGCCGTTGAAGGACCAATTATAAAAGTATAAGAAGAGGCTTGAGGGTCAGTTGGAGAACACACCAAAGTGATCAGTCATTCATTTTGCTAGAGCAGCGTTGCTACGCAAAGTTGAATCAGTGATCAACAACGAGGGGCAGTGAGTACGAGGGAGAGAGGCAGAGATATTATTGAGAGACCAGCGCAGAAGCAGAGAGAGTGAGAGCAGCAACGAATCCAGGGTACACGGAGCCCAACAGAGAGCACAGAGGCCAGAGGGACTCTATCATCCACGTAGAGGTTGTTGGAATGATGCAGGGGGTCCTAGAGGCTACGCAGTGCCTCAAAGAGTTGACGTAGAGGGTCCTGGGGCTGATGCAAACGCCAGAAGGGCCAATGCTGAGCTTCAATTGTGTCGAAGAGGGTTTCGTGGGACAAGTTTTCTGAATACTTGTTTCCGAATATAGAGGTATTGGTGTCGTGTATTTTTCTCTGTCCGGTGAGCCGGTTAGGCATGCAGTTGTACTCAGATAGATTGCATAATAATATAACCCTCTGAATAGTTGCACCGATTTTCCCGCATTGGGTTTTTTTAGGTACATTTGTCCAAAAATAACGGTGTCACTTGTGTGCTTGTTTTCTTTCAGTTGATGATCTATAGATTTTGTGACTGTATTGTGTTTATTTCGGTATTTAAATGTATTAAATAACTTGTTTGAATTTAAACAAGTAGAAGAAATAAACCAGCAGAATACAGATTAATTTTCTAACGTCTAGACTTAGAAAATTCAACATGGTATCAGTCTTCAGAGCGTGGTTGCAAATCATAAGAAAACTGAAGGATTAGCTGAGCAGAGCATTTGTAGCAGAATCAACTATCCCGAGTGACAATAGTTGATCCTTGCAGAAGCGGCAGAGGAAGGGTTGACGCAGAGGGGCTGCGTCATCAGTTTGGGCTAGAGAGGCAACACAGACGCTGAGGAGGGCAGAAAAAGGCTCACGCAGAGGTCAGGAGGGCTGACGCAGTTGGTTGAGAGAGCTGCTTTGTTAGTGTAGGGATTGCGTAGAGCCAAGTGGCTCAAGCCTTCAGTTGTTGGGGTGAAGGAAGTTGTGGGTACTTTGCGGGAGTGAAGCTAGTGGGGTACTTTGTGGTTAGAACAATACCTAACAGGGCAAGACCAAGGTAGAGGGAGTTGTTGCTGAGGCGGATTTCTAGCCAAGGAATACGGATCAGTGTTACAGTTGCACAGACGATGGGAGAGGGGCAACTTGACGGTTGGCAAAAGGATTTCCAGGAGGGAATCGGGACTCAGAGGGAGTGCAGAAGAGAACTTCTAGACGAGAAGTAGAGAGACTCGGAGGAGTTGAACCGAGAACTTCCAGACGGGAAGTAGAGAGACTCAGCAGGAGTCGAACCGAGAACTTCCAGACGGGCAGTAGAGAGACTTAGCAGGAGTCGAACCAAGAACTTCTAGGCGGGAAGTAGAGAGACTCGGAGGAGTCAACAGAGAAGAGCAACAAGATGGTCGTGAATGGGTTGAGAGATCAGGACGGGCTGGACGGAGTGTCTAACTTTGTAGTTTGGAAGGCCAGGATCTTGTCCATTCTAGATAGACATCGTATCAAGGGCTTCGCCTTGAGAGTGATGGCCATCTCCGTTGACCCGGTAGCTAATGAAAGGTATGAGGAGGCAATGGCTAAGGCAAAGTGTATCACTCTTGATGGGGTCAAGGATCATGTGGTCCCACACATTGTCGAGAAGGAAACGACAAAGGAGATGTGGGACACTTTGAAGACATTGTACTAGCATACTTCCGTGCAGAGGAAGATGCTCCTGGAGAATCAGAGATCATACCAGATGCGGTAGGGAGAGCGGATCGATGTCTTCCTCTATCAGTTGAAGGATATCCATGACCAACTGACTTCCATAGGCCCACGCCGGACCAGAAGTTGATGGTAAGGACCACACTCAATGCAGTCTCCGAGGATTGGGAGACATTTGTTTAGAGCATAGTGGGCAGGACGAGTCTTCCGGATTGGGAAGAACTGTGGGCGGCTCTTTGTCAAGAAGAGATAAGACGGCTGACCAAGGCGGGAACTAGTGGCAAAGGGATCAGGATCAAGAAGGAAGAGGAAGAGGATGCGATTCTAGCATCTTGCAGGAAAGCAGGAGAAGAGGAAGAAGAAGCACATCTCCAAGGTCAAGTGGTTCCATTGTGGGGAACTGGGTCACCATGCGAAGCAGTGTCCGAGGAAGAAGAGTAAGGGAGAGGCTTCTGACTCAAAGGCAGCGCCAGCGAGGGCAGAGAAAGAAGTCGAGGAGGATGACGATTGTGCCATGAGTGCTCATGTGCCACTTGAGAAGAAGTGGGGAGACATCGAGCTGTAGTCAGAAGGACTATAGGCGATGAGGGGAAGGATCCTTGAGGTACCCAACCTCTTGGATTATACCTTGCTACAAGAGCCCCAAAGAGGAGTAGCAGGACTGACAGATGTAGGTAGAAACGGATGGGGATGAAGCGGCAGAGAGTGCTACAGTGCAGGAGCCCCCAGGCAGCGCGAGGCTAGCAGGCTGCAACAGTGCGAGAGGCACGAGAGTGTTGTACCAGTGCAGGATGGCATAGAGAGTTGTGCAACGATGCGAGATGCAGGGAGTTGTTGCAACAACGTAGAGGTTAGTGGAGGGAGCACTTGTGAGCAGCAAAGGGAGCTTCAACATTGGGAGTGTTTTTAGCCTGACAGGGATGTCAAAAGTTGGGTGGATCAATTACTTACTTCTCAGTAATTGAGTTGCTGTGTAGTGGTAGTATGCAGTGTAGTGGTAGCAGCAGCACAGATGTAGAGGGCACTGTCGTACGAAGGCAGCAGTGGCAGTGGTAGAGCCATGGGCAGCAGTACAGGATGCAGCAGTGTAGAGGATGTTGGGTGGGGAGGCATATCATCAGCACAGGTACCGGTGCCGAATAATTAGTGTGATGCTCAATGTGGAGTATTACTAGAGCACAATACTCGCTAAGAGGGAGTGTTGATTTGGGTAGCATCGGATGTGCTCTAGCCATGAAAATTGGTGGAGAGGCTAAACACATGAGATCTCCAAGACCGAGAAATGATTTGGACAGATTGTACCCATTTTGGGAGATATTAAAATAATTAATATTTTTAATGGAGTTCCTAAGTCTAAACTTAAGAAAAATAAAATATTAATGGGTATTAATATAAAACTGGGTTAGAAGGTTCCAAAAGTCATGGATCAAGCCAAATCTAATCTTAACCATTGATTAGAGATTTAATCTTGGTCATTGAGGACCAACGAGAAAAGTATAAGAAGAGGCTTGAGGGTCAGTTGGAGAACACACCAGAGTGATCAGTCATTCATTTTGCTAGAGCGGTGTTGCTAAGCAAAGTTGAATCAGTGATCAACAGCGAGGGGAAGTGAGTACGAGGTAGAGGGGCAGAGACAATACTGAGAGACCAGGGGCAGAGACAATAATGAGAGACCAGCGCAGAAGCAAAGAGAGCGAGAGCGACAACAAGTCTAGGCTACACAAAGCCCAACAAAGACAGTGTAGAGGCCAGAGGGACTGTGTCATCCACGCAGAGGTTGCTGGAGTGAAGCAGAGGGTCCCTGAGGCTACGCAGTGCCTCAGAGGGCTGACACAGAGGGTGTTGGTGCTGACACAGGTTTGCAGGAGGTTGACGCAGAGGCCAGAAGGGCCAGCGTTGAGCTTCAGTTGTGCCGGAGAGGGTTTCATGGGACAGGTTTTCTGAATACTTGTTTCCGGATATAGAGGTATTGTTGCCGTGCATTTTTCTCTGTCAGTGAGCCAGTTAGGCACCCGGTTGTACTCAGATAGACTGCATAATAATTTAACCCGCTGAATAGCTGCATCGGTTTACCCGCATTGGGTTTTTCCAGGGACATTAGTCCAAAAATAACGATGTCACTTGTGTGCTTGTTTTCTTTCAATTGATGATTTGTAGATGTTGTGACTATATCGTGTTTATTTCGGTATTTAAATGTATTAAATAACTTGTTTGAATTTAAACATGTAGAAGAAATAAACTAGCAGAATATAGATTAATTTTTTAATGGCTAGACTTAGAAAATTCAACAGAGTCGAGACTCAGAGGCACAAGTAGAAGAAATAAACTAGCAGAATATAGATTAATTTTGTAATGGCTAGACTTAGAAAATTCAACAGAGTCGAGACTCAGAGGCAGTGCATAAGAGGAGCTAAAATAGCAGTGAACGGACTAAGGGATCAGGATAGGTTGGACAGGGCTTCCAACCTTGTCGTCTGGAAGGCCAGGATCCTGGCAGTCCTAGATCGACATTGCATCAAGGACTTTGCTTTGAAAACCTTGGCTATCCCAGTTGACCCAGTTGAGAACGAGAAGTATGAGGATGCAATGGCAAGGGCGAAGTGCATGATCCTAGACGGGGTCAAAGATCATGTCATACCACATCGCTGAGAGGAACACATCAAAGGAGATGTGGGACACCTTGACCACCTTATACCGTGGCTCTTCCGTGTAGCGGAAGAAGCTATTGGAGAATCAGCGGCGGTCATATCAGATGCAAAAGGGAGAGCAAATAGATCCATTACTTCTCAGGTTACAGGAGATTCACGACCAACATACTTCCATGGGGTCTACACCGGATCCAGAATTTATGGTCAGGACTGCCCTGAATGAAGTCCCCAAGGAATGGGAGACATTTGTCCAAAGTATTTTTGGCGGGGCTACTCTTCCTAGTTGGGAGGTGATGTGGGCAGCTCTTCGCCAGGAAGAGATCAGGAGGATGACCAAGGCGGGGAGTAGTTGCAAGGGAGGTCGAATCAAGAAAGAGGAGGAGTATGCAGCTCTAACATCTGCGGGACAGGAAGGGAAAAGGAAGAAGAAGAACATCTCCAAGGTTAAGTGCTTCCATTGTGGGGAGCTGGGACATTATGCATCCCAGTGTCCCAGGAAGAAAAACAAGGGAGAGCTTTTGATTCAAAGGCAGCTCCAACTAAGGTAGAGAGAGAGGTCGAGCCTGATGACGATTGTGCCATGAGTGCTCATGCACCTCTAGAGAAGAGGTGGGGTGACATCGAGTTGTAGTAAGGAGGACTACATACAAGGGGCAGGATCCTTGAGGTGCGCAAACTCTTGGATCACATCCGGCTACGGGAGCCCTTAACGACATTAGCATGATGACAGATGTCAGGTGGAGCAAAGTGTGATGGAGCAACAAGGCAAGGCTAGAGTGTAGAAGTCTGTAGCAACACAACAGAGGTTGCAGTAGTGTGAGAGGCACAAAGGTGTTTGTAGCAACGTAGTGGCGACAAAGGGAGCATGGGTTAGCTGCAAAGGCAATTTCAACATCACAAAGCTTCCAGACTGACTGGGATGTCAGTGTTTGGGGAAGTTTGTTACCTACTTCTCGATAACTAAGTTGTAGTGCAACAGTTAGTAGTGGCAGGGCTAGGGGCAACATGGGAAGCATATTGAGAGGGAGCTGCAGTATAGATGTAGCAGTGGCGGTGGAAGTGTCATGGGCAACAGTGCAGAGGATGTGAGGCAGCAGGCCAAGCATCAGCACAAGTACCGCTGCAAAGGATCAGTGTGATGTTTTAGTGGTGGAGCATTATTAGAGCACATTCTTCGCTAAGAGGGAGTGTTGATTTGTGGTAGCATCGAATCTGTTGTAGCCATGAAAATTGGTGGAGAGGCCAAGGCACATAAGATCTCCAAAACCTAGAAATCAATTGGGGAAGTTCCACCTGAATGGAGAGAGATTAAAATAATTAATATTTTTAATGGGGTTCCTAAGTCTAAACTTGGGAAAATTAAAACATTAATGTGTATTAATATAAAATGGGCGAGAAAATTTGAAATGACGAGGATCAAGCCAAATCTAATCTTAGCCGTTGATTAGGGACTTAATCTCGACCGTTGAATCGTCAATAGGAAAAGTATAAGAGGCTTGAGGGTCAGTTGGAGATGCACCAAGTTGATCAACAATTCGATTTTCTGGGGCAGGGTTGGCTGAGAAATCGAGTTAGTGATCTATTGCAGCGAGGGGCAGTTCGGCAGAACGCCAAGAATACATATCAGAGCTGACACTGGGTTGAAGAGGCAACGCTGAGGGATTTTCGTGGGGCAGACTGGGCGCTGAGAGGCAGATGCAGAGCAGAAAAGGGTGACACAGTTCGAGAGAGAAGCTTGGATCGGCTTTCGTTGTCCAACTGAGGAATTGTCGAAGTTGTTGTGGGATCAATCATCCAGTTGCTGATCATTCAGAATATTTGTCTCCGAGGAGAGGTATTTCTGCCAAGGAAACTCTCTGAAGAGTGAGCCATTTTTGGCACCCTAGTTGTATTCAAAAACTCCATAATAATAAAGCCCTCATATTTGCTGCACCGATTTTCCCGCATTCGGTTTTTCCGTGGACGATTGCCCAAAAATAACGGTGTCCCTTGTGTGATTGTCTCAGTTATTTCAATTTCTAATCTGTATATGTGTGAAGGTTGCATTTGTGTTTATTTCGGTATTTATATTAATAAATAACTTGTTAATGGAAGGAACCTGTAGGAGATAATAAACCAGATAATGCAGTAGGGATTTTCGATGGAAAATTTAGAAATTTCCACACTTCAAGATCTTCTTCAACTTCAATCTTCAACCCTACAATACTTGTCTGGAATTCTCGACCTCCCTTACTGCAACTCTAGGAAAACCCACACAAATTCTGCTTCTTATAGAATCTTCAATTGATGAATTCCAAGACCTAGACACTTGACAATGAACGTCTCCAAGACTAAGTCAAACTTGCCTTAAGTCAAAGACAACCTCTTCTTGATTCGATTGCAATCTCTTCTTACAACTTCAATCTTCAACCCTACAATACTTTTATGAAATTCTCGGCCTCCTTGATAGCAACTCTCGACATCCTGTAATATACTGTACTTTTTTGCATGTGTGGCAGATTGAGGATGTTAGAGACTTCATTCTTCATTTGCTTGGGTAGGCTTCCTTTCTTTGACTATTTAGCTTACTATTTTAGAATTCTTTCACCCTTGATTCATCTATTTGGATTCACTGTAATTTCGTCTTTATGTAGCTGAGATTGTGCCCTAGTTACAGTCCACATGTGTGAGGAAATGAGCCCGAAACAGATCTGTAAGACGACGATTTTATCCCTACTTTAATCCTCTTCTTCTTTGCTTGATGTGAGACCCTTTCTTGCCTTGATGAACAAACTTTTGTGATGTTCATTGATATTCCTAGAATGAGGCTAGAATCCTCCTATATATAGACTTCCTCGTCGATGATTTTAGGCCGAGTTGATGTTTGAGAAGGACGACTTGTACTTTGCATTTATGATGGGTCTTGGAAAGTTCTTTGACTAGACTTTGACTCAAATAAATTCTTCTTACAATATGTAACACGCCCAAATGGGTCTTTTATACATGACAATGACTCCCTGGACTTGTAGACTCAATGACAAGTCCTAGAAGCTCACAATGGCAGCTTAATCTATAAAAATAAATTTTCTTGAGCATGAAACCCATTCCTTAAGATGAATAATAATTTATTTTTTCTCATTACATCAAATATATGAAATCATGATTACATGTCATTATGAAGACCGAACCTAGTTTCATATTTCAACATGCCAGAAAACCTTGCTGCCACAGACCTACGCTATCATAAGCCTCTGTTGCCCAAATTCACTTTGCTTCCCCAGATATAACCTTAAAGAGGAGTTGTTGCCCTAAAGAGGCCTTCAGGAGTGGCCCACAACCACATGATGATTTTCTCAAACCCTCATTTTCTAGAAGAGTGGCCTCAAAGACCATTGCTGCCCACAAAAAGGGCTCAAATGTCCATGCTGCCACAAAACTCTGCCCTCTAAGCCCTGTCTTAGTTACTCTCTCAGAAACCCTTATTGTTACATAATAGTTGAATGTAGCCTCATAATGTTGAAAAACGTGTAACTAGGTTCGATCTTCATAAGTATGAAATGTATTGTTGTAAATATAAAATGAAAAAGAAATTATTATTATTATTGGAGCATGGGTTTCATGCTCAAGTTCTTTTATTTTATAGGTCAAGCACCCATTGAGTGCTTCTAGGGTTTGTCCTAGGTATAAGAGTCATTGTCATATATGGAAGAGCCTATGGGCACATTGTAAATTGTAAAAAAAAAAGTGTTGAAAGTGTCAAAATACGTCCAAGATCAAGTCGACCTAAGGAGCTGTCAAGTCGACCTACATGAAGAGCCATGTCCACCCTTGAGGAAGCCTATATATAAGAGGAACTCGTCCTCCATTTGGATAACTCACTCTCTCATCTCTTATGCGAAGAAGTAAAAGAAGGAGAAGTCGAAAAGGAAGTGCGAAGAAGAGGAATTCAAAGTGTTTGGGTATTATCTATTCTTCTGGGAAGATCGAAGTTATGGTTTCTGTGCCGGAATCTCTTGGGGTTGGATTTTGGAAGCAAAAGAGAAAGGAAGGCAAGCAAAGGTCTCTTAGGGCATCTTACTAACCCTAGGACTCAAGTTAAGGAAAGCAAATGCAAGAGAAAGGCTATTAGAGGGAGATCGAAGTCTCCTAGAACAACAACAACAGTTACTGGGGAGCAAAATTTCGGATCTACTGGGAGGTTGAATATATTGCAGTAGAAGATCGCGGGAAACTTGATCTTGGAGGTTATTTTTCTGATTCTAGGTCATGGTATTCGTCAATTGATAAATCTGAAAGATAAGAAGAGATTTACGGGTTTTCCCCTCAAGAGGAGGGGTTTTGGCCCTGGCTTGCAACCTATATAGTGTGTCACTATTCCTATCTTTTTGGTAGTTGTTTGATGTATTGCACATTGGAATAATAACGAACAAAGCTAATAAGTAAAAGGTAACACAAACAGTTATCAAGTTAAGATAATTAACATATTCATTGCCCTATTGTTAGTCAAGGCCTTGATATGTGACAATGTTGGTTAATATGATGCTAGACGGATGGGTTACCAATTTGACTCTTCTTATGATATCTCTTCGGATTGAGAATAACCATGTAGCTCTTATGAATACCTCCCTAGTTAAGAGGGAGTGGTGAAAATTGGTAACTAGGTTCGGTCTTCATAAGTATGAAATGTATTCTTGTAAATATAAAATGGAAAAGAAATTATTATTATTATTGGAGCACGGGTTTCATGCTCAAGTTCTTTTATTTTATAGGTCAAGCACCCATATAGTGATTTTATGGTTTGAGCTACGTATAAGAGTCATTGTCATATATGGAAGACCCTATGGGCACATTGTAAATTGTAAAAGAAAATTTATTTTGTCTTGAAAGTGTCAAAATACCTCCAAAATCAAGTCGGCCTAAGGATTTGTCAAGTTAGCCTACATGAAGAGCCACGCCCACCCTTGAGGAAGCCTATATATAAGTGGAACTGGTCCTCCATTTGGATCACTCACTCTCTCATCTCTTATGTGAAGAAGTAGAAGAAGGAGAAGTCGAAGAAGGAAGTGCGAAGAAGTGGAAGTCGAAGTGTTTGGGTATTATCTATTCTTCTGGGAAGATCAAAGTTAGGGTTTTTGCGTTGGAATCTTCTGGGGTTCGATTTTGGAAGCAGAAGAGAGGAAGGCAAGCGAAGGTCTCTTAGGGCATCTTACTAGCCCTAAGACTCAAGTCAAGGCAAGCGAAGGCAAGAGCAAGGCTATTAGAGGGAGATCGAAGTCTCCCAGAACAACGACAACAATTGCAGCGGTTACTGGGGAGCAGAATTTCAGATACACTGGGAGGTCGAAGATATTGTAGAAGAATCTCGTGGGAAACTTGATCTTGGAGGGTTTTTGTTTGAGTCTAGGTCATGGTATTCGTCAATTGAAAGCTCTGAAAGATAAGAATAGATTTACGGGTTTTCCCCTCAAGAGGAGGAATTTTGGCCCTGGTTTGCAACATATATACTGTGTCACTGTTCTTGTTGTTTTGGTAGTTGTTTGATGTATTGCACATTGGAATAGCAATGAACAAAGCAAATAAGTAAAAGGTAACACAAACAGTTATCAAGTTAAGAGAATTAACATATTCATTGCCCTATTGAGTTCTAAACACATAAATTATGCTAAAGAAATTCAAGAGAAAGGATTGTTTAGGGTGGAATATTTCACCACCAAAACTAATCAGAGAAAAGGGGCCTTAAAACCCTCCAAGAGCCTCAACTCAAAAATCAGAAAGATCCACAATCTATGATGATTAAAATGAATCTCCACTCACCTATTTATAGATTCCCTTTGGGGTCTCCTACTTTTAATTTTAGGGGACCCTCCGTTTTATCCCAAATTTGGCTTTTATCACAAATTTTTCTCCAATTATCTCAAATTATCCAATATTACCCCAATAACATCAAATAATGGGTTTCCCCATTTACAAATGACTATAGCCTACAGGGTTGGATAGGCTAATTCGTCCTCCCTTACACAATTTAATTAGAAGAGGGCATTACAGAGAGGGTCATTTTTATATACTTGTGGATTCATTCATCACTAAATTGTATTAGTGATGTGAGGAGTGTAGTGCAATAGTTTCTCTCCCATATTCTCTGCATTGTATTACCACTCTTTGTCTTGGAGGACTAGGTTTGAGAAGTTCAAGGGTTTTTCTAGAGTTAGGATTTTATATATTAATGAAGTGTTTCAACTATCTAATTATTGTAGACTTCCATATATTTGATTTTCAACTTATGTTACCTTTTTGAAGGAATAAATTCTAGCACATGTTTATGTTCATTTGACATCACATATAGTTGAGATTGTTATGTGATTTAACCTATATCTTGAAGATGCTTCTGTAAACTCTATTGTAATAAAGTTAATTTTAGATATGTTATATGCATAGAAAAGTATGCACTAAGGGTTGTAACTTGTTTTAATTGTTGTACACTTATTTTGTGTCTTTTCTCGAGTTGCTTAGTGTTTTGGATTGAAGTGAAATATTATTTTTTTTGTTAAGCTTGGCAAGACCATTTAATTTTCTATTAATCAAAGGCAAATTTACACCACATAGATTGGCTAGGTGGCCTCAACTTGCCCCCGAGGGAAACCAAGTTTGTTGGCCACCTATCCGCATTGTAAGCCATCTAAAAACAATAGAGTCTTAATCTCTCTAGCTAAGTTATATATGTCTCTGTTTCATGTCCATATACTAGATATCTATGTAAACTTCTACTTGCATGACGAAAATTAAAAGCTATCCGCATAAAACAAAAGTAAACATGGGGAAGTGACTAGCCCTTCTACTGCTCCGAGGCTGATTCCACGGGTGCCGGGGCCTTAGCTATTGATCTAGGCATCTCATCCAGTTCGAGGTTGCATGGAATGTGATGATCAATTATGTCCAACCTGATGTCTTGCTTATGAAGCTGGAATTGAATTTTCTGCAAGTCTTGCTTGTAGCTCGGCATACCTTGGAGTGTCACTACCATTCCTATCGAGATTTGTTCCATTGCTTTGCCCAACAGACTCTTCATCAACCAATAGAGGTATAGGGTCTGTTTGAACTGCGTAATTCTTCCTCTGGTGTTGCCTAGTTTTGGGACTAAGGTCCTCTAGTTGTCCATATCCTCCTTTGTCTCACTGCCCTGTTTTATTTCCTCCTCCCACTCTTCTAACAGTTTCTGGATTCCTTCATTAGTCCCCTCACGGTAAGCCTCAACAGCTTCGGTGATAAGGTGTTCTACTAACTTTCTTCCCCTGCGGGGCTCCAACGTACTTGGCTCTTTATCCTTCCTAGGGGCCTGTCCACGCCTTCCTCGTCCACGTCCTCTCGCAGGCCAAGCCATATCAGAATTTCCTGAGACCTGTTGACAACAACAATTTGTTAATCCAAAACAAATCACTGTAATTTGGTTCCTTTCCTATATTGTATTGCCGGCGAAGTGAGCCACACCATGCTTCTCCTCGACCCTTACACTATCGGACCCAGAGCTAGGATGGTCGGAAGACCGGTCCCCAAATTGGGTCTGACTCCAGCCTCCCACTGTCACTCCCCTCCTCCATACCCAACACCTTCTAGTCACAGTTGGGTAAGCATCCCTCATCCTAGCATAATTCCAAGCAGAAGTTGGAAACCCTTCCCCCTCTGCCCAGGAAGTTTTAGCGTTGCCACTCGCTTTCTTGTATCAGCTTTCCATTCTCGGTCCCTTGCATTGCCAAAGCCCCAGTGGGAATTCCCGTTAGTCTGGTAATTGTTTTGGCTGCGACTGTAAGGTTTGCCTCCTATGCACTCCGTTGATTGCTCCCCACTTCCCCCATCTTCCATCTCATTACCCTCACCCATTTTCCTTCTACAGTCAGCGCCACACCAAACTCGGTTTACAGAACTAGGGTTCCCCAAACCAGACAACATATGGTCATCCCAATAGCAGCCATAGGCAATACCCGACTGGCACAAGATATAGACGCAAAACGAGGTAATTGCCACTAATTGCCTAGCCCATTGCCACCAGCGATTCTCAACCCCCCAGGTAATCTTCCTTATTTCCCCCCTCTCCCACCAGCAAAACCCCAAAAAACATACCCTAATATAGTTGCAGGTCGTCTCCAACCTTGGGGTTGAAAGAGTCGTCGACTTCCCGTTCGTCTGCAGCTGTCTTGCCTGCCGTGCTTACCTTTACGCCTTACCTCGCCTCTTGCCCTGCCACCTTTCCCACCACCCTTGCATGCACTCAAAGGTACATATCATTACCATACCTAGGCTGTCCCAATCACCGGTCTGCACCCTGATCGGGTGAAGTGAAATATTTGTTGCTATTCGATGGGGTAATTATATATTTCAGATCAACCCTAAGTCTAAAAATTCTCAAGGATTAGATGCAAGAAATCTCTCACAAGAGGTGAAATTTCTGAATTTGCAATAGAAAACATATATGGGAATTTATACGTGGTATCAAAACTATTTTGAATACGATTACATTCTTGGTGAAGGAGGAGTTTGAGAGAACAAATTTCATTCTCAAACAAAATCAACGTTGCACAAAGCAGGGACGAAGCGGGGACGCTGAAGCGTCATTTTCCAAAAATCTAGGAAGCGAAGCGTCTACTATATATATATATTTTATATTTTTTTGCATTTATATTAAAAAAACATCAAAAATACCAAATTAGTTGTAGAAGACAGGAAAACATGCATATTTTTACATAAATCAAGATAGATATGGCATCCATTGTACATCAATGATTAATTATTCCAGCATCAACCATCTGCAATCTAGATTACTCTTCTCTTGTCTAGTCTTTGCCTCTACTTCAATTCAATAGGGATTTTAGTCAACATTGCCTAATTTTGATCAAACAACTTAATCCAAGCCTTATAATATGGTAGAAAAAGCTTAACATGCCTGATCAATGATTTTGACTTGAGTGGAGGGTACGTAATTGCTAAGGCCATGACAAAGAGATTCAACAATCAATAACACCAACATTGAGGTACATATAGGGCTTGGTGCTCTTGATTAAATGGCAATCACATGCCCTCACACCTAAGTCACCTGACACGGGGATTCAGGACACGTAGGATTCAGGATTCGTGGTGTCGGATTCGGACATGCTGACCCCCGGAACAAGACACGTTATATATTATTTTATTAAATATATATATATATATATATATATATTAAAAATTAGATATTATCATGTTTCTTACACAAATTTTAGTTAATGATACAAATTTATTGATTTCAAACATAGATCTTCATCTATAGCTATTAGCATGCATAGTACATACAAAATTCAAATAAATGTCAGTGGTACTGATCACATAAATGATAAATCTATTAAAAATTTAAATCATGATTCATAATTCATAACCGAAAGACAACTTACAACTACAAGATAGTAAGATAAACACACTGACAACTGTAGTTTTCTCATTAAGTCATCAAATCAAAATGTGTTACATAGGTAGTGTTGGTGCAATGCCAATGGCAAATAGAAATAGAAAATATAAAACAACTACAGGTATACAAGCCTCAAGGCATCAATCAGCAATAGTATCAGAATCAGCATCACTGTCCCCATCATCATGGTCCCCACTGCTCTCCTGTGCATCCTCCTCCTCCCCTGTATCCATAGTCGCCTCTGCATCTGCTGGTATGGAGGTTGACCCCTCTAAGTCATCAAAACTAACAGGGTCTAGCGTTGGATCACTGAGATCCATGTTGGCCAATGCCAACTCAATAGTGGTGTCCAAACCCATATCATCAGGAAAGACATCCCACATCTTTGTCTTTCCCCTCAACCACTCTTCCCTCTACCTGTAAATAAGACGAAGGTTGGTGTGCACATACACCATTGTCTCTGCCCTAGACTGCTCAAGCCTGCTCTTCTTCACATTATGCAAATTCCCATATGTGCTCCAATTCCTCTCGCAACAAGAGGATGAAGTCACCTGAGAGAGGAGCCTCATGGCTAACTGCTGAAGAGGAGGGCTTGTTGCCCCATGATTTGCCCACCAAGAATAGGGCTTCTTAAGCCCCCTGTCTCTAATCACATCATAACCTCCAAATCGACCACTGCCAGTGGAAAACTCTGCAAAGGCATCCTCCACCTCAGCAAGCAATGCACTATCCTGATAAATCCGCCTGAATGCCTCTTTCCTCCCCTGTGAGATTTCACCATCCATGTGAGGAGGGAATCTGCGGGAAGGTCCACCATTCAACCACTCATGGCTGTAGTATTTGGGGTTCAATGAGTGAGCCAAACAATGTAAAGGTGTACAATTCTTGTCCCATCTGCTGACAAGAATATCCTGTATGGTATCACAGAAGGCAGAGGCTGATGTCTCATACTCGGGGCACTCACTCTGTAGAATAATGCTCCTCACAGACTCAATCATGGAATCCCATCCCTCATAAACCTCTCCTAGGATGGGTTTGTCTGTATCTGCAACTCGAAGCAAAGAAATGATAGGGTCCATGATCCGAATAATTAGATCTACCCTCTCCCACCAAGCATCATCTAGCACTGTGTCCTTCACTCTTTTAGAGGCTGCCTGATCTGTCTTTCTCCAAAAAGACCAAAACTCAGAAATAACCATGGACCCAAGAGCGGTCTTGACCCCCCTCAACCTCTTCAACATCATGAATGAAGATGCAAACCGTGTATCAGCAATCTTCAACAATGATAGATTGTTGTACTCCTTGTAGATAGTGAGGGCATTTGTATGATTTTGCACAAAGTTACGGATATGTCTTGCATCCTCAATAATGCTTCCAATCCAAAGCACATCAGAAGCAATGGATTTCAATGCTAAGTTCAATGAATGGACAATGCAAGGTGTCCAAAACACTTGTGGATATTTAGCTTCCACAATCATGCCAACAACCTTGCAAACAGGTGCATTATCTGTAATGATTTTCACACAAGATTCAACACCTACATCTTCAACAACTTTAATAAATAACTCACCCATAAATTGTGCATCCTTGTATTCGCCAAGTGTATCCACTGCTTTCATGAAAACTCGACCATTCAAGGAAGACACCATGAAGTTGATGATTGGGTGTCGTGCTGGATCTGTCCATCCATTAGAAACAATGCTAACCCCAGATTTTGGCCATGTTGCCACAATAGGCTCAAGCATTTTTTGCACCTGTTTTTTTGCCTTCATCAACAATGTGGTTCTCAGCTTCTCTGACCCAGGAGGCACATACCCTGCTGGAGCCCCTTGAGTTAGAGCTCGGCACATCTCAACAAATAAAGGTGAACGTGCAACATTAAATGATATGAAGTTTTGATATAAGAAGAAGGCAATGGTGAGATCAAGCTCTTCTCGTCTCTCTTTTTGGAAAATCTTGTCCATTGGACCAAGTGATCTTCTTTTTGATGCTTGTCCCCCAGTAGAAGTAGAACTCTCAAATGGAAATTTGGTGTTGGCTTTCCTCAAAAATGGAAGGGGGTCTTCATTCTTGGCTATTTTTGATTTTGAAGCCAGTGCCACATGTTCCATACCAACATTGGCCTCCTTTTGCAATTCTTTTCTCTTTTGTGAATTAATAGCTTTACAAAATCCAATCCCACAACCAGGTAAAGCCAACAAATGTGCTTTCACACGGTAATATGTGCTTTTGAAAGAAATGTTACAAAAATTGCATTTCCATTGCACATTCCCTCCTCCCTTTCCCTTGCTGTCTGGCCCATCCTCTCTTGTGACATATTTCCACAATGGATATTTATCATTGTCTTTAAGTTCTCTTCCCTGAACATTACTTGCAGCAGACTCTGATGATATTGGGGGAGGAAGGGCATCTCTACCCATGACATTCTTGCCCTTCCTTTGCCCCCTAACTGCTGCTGCCTTTGATTCAGCCATGAACACTGTTACCTCAGACCTGTAAAAAAAATGAACAAACTTACAATTACAAAGTATGCACAAATTTGTAAATAAAAAATGAAAATCTGCCTATTTGTAAATTTGTAAATAAAGGGACTGTTGATGTTATTTATCTGCCTATTACTGTATCTTTATGGTCATTAAAGATAGTTGAAAAAGTGCTGGAATTTTGGTGTAATATTCTCTTATTTTCTTAAACCTTAAGGAAAAAAAATCCCCTCAGGAGTCAGGACATTACACCACCTAACAGAATGTTAATCTGGTCACTGACTGTGCATTAATCAATTTTAAATTTTTAAGTGTCACGGCCACAGGCTCACAACATTCAAGATTTGATTCATTTGAAACATCGATTCTCTCAGCGCTGTGATCAAAATGTTTACAATGCAAGGTTTCCAATGTTCCATCAATCCAACACTGAACAGCACTGTAAATTATCATTATAAATTTATAATTTATATCAATATGAGATGGTACTGGTAGCTGTATTTTACAGGTGAGATGGTAGGTGTATTTTACAGGTGAGATCAAGGTATGGGTTGGTCACGATTTCAGCTTCAGTTGAATATTCTTTCATAATCTTAAGGACGAGCCGTCGAGCAACAACATAAATTAAAATATCTTAGCCAAGGGAAATGTTATCTGTGCAGTGTGAATTAGTGAGGTGTCCGATGTTTATGAAGGTTGATGTTGAGAGTTTCTGGAATACTGTGTAAAATCAGTGAGGTGTCCCATGTCTATGACGGTTGTAGAGTGAAAAGTTGAGAAAATGGTGAAAGACAAGGTAACTGGAGCTATAAATGGCATTGCGCTGCTATTGTCAATCCCCATAATCGGTACAGGAATATGGTTATCGGGCAAGCAAGATAACCAGTGCCTCAATTTCTTACAGTGGCTCGTTGTAGCCATTGGCGTACTGTTTTTTGTGGTTGGCCTCCTACGGGAGGGGAACAGAGAACCTTCACGGGGCTTTTCCACATCAAGGCTCTAGCAACGTCATGGTTGGTTAAAGTTTAAACACTGTCTGAGAGAAGGACCACGCAGCGCTCCCCTTTTTGCCTCTTTACATAGTGTGATAGGGACCTAGGGTCCATCTGCTAAACGTAAACCAATGAACCAATACCATAAACAAACAGTGAGATAGAACTTTCAACTTACCTGGTCGATTCTCCTTGCAGCTTGCTGAATGCTTTAAGCCTTTACTCCTTTCTCCAACAGCGCAAATCACTTGCCAAGTCGCCAACAGCACAAATCATTTCCCAAATGACAATTTTTATGAACAAACAGACCTTTTTTTATTCCGGCGCTGAGCTTAGCGTGTCCTGGAAACCGGACACGTGTCCTAAAATCGTGACACGCCCCTGAAAATCGAGACACGCCCTCGGACACGACGTGTCCCGTGATTTGGACACGAATCCGGACCGAATCGTGTCGGATTCGCCGGATTCGGGATTCGCAGAGGGTTTTGGACGAATCCGGTGACTTAGCCTCACACATGATATAATCCAATGAAACACCTGTTGGCATTATGACACAGGTTTGGCTCGATGACATAAGTGTTGTTCTTGATGGCAACTCACTGAAAGTGCAGATCACAAGTTCAGGCTCTCAAAATAGTAGAAAATGAGATACTCGCAGGTTCCTGTTCACAAAGTCGTGGACATATGCAGGTGCGCTGAACAAAAGTTGCGGACATGTATGCAGATTCTCCGAACAAAAAGTGCGGACATAAAGTACACGCACTTTCATGCAGAGAAAAGCGCGCACGTGGGAAATCTTATGGTTGGTCCATGGTATTTAGTCCGACATTTTTGATCCTATGGTTTTGGTCCGTGGTTTTGCATCTAAAGTATTGAACCCAGGTTTTGGGTCCCTAATATTGGATCTCTATGGTTTTGGACCATGGTTTGAGTAAGGCCTAGACTATAAAAAGGAAAGGAGATCATTTGGCTGAGCAACTAATGTGTTGAATATCTTGAGATGAACAAGATCTGAAATACTGGTGATCGGTTGGTGAGTTATGGCTGGACCTGAATCAAGGAGAAACCTGAGCATTACAAGACAAATCTACTGATGGGTCGAAATCCCTTTGGCGCATGATCAGATTGTAAATATGATAATCTGGGGTATAATTGAAGTCTGATAAATTATCTATACCCGCATGTTTGACACAGCGCAGGCGCGGATACCCGCAGGCTCAACACAGCGCAGGCGTGGATACCCGCAGGCTCAACACAGTGCAGGCGCGTATACCCGCAGGCTTGACACAACGCAGGTGCGGATACCCGCAGTTTTGACAGAGCGCAGGTGTGGATACCCGCAGGTTCGACACAGCGAAGGTGCGGATGCCCGCAAGTTAAAGAAGTGAATACTACAGACGTACGTAGATTTCTATTGGTGAAGTTGCGGACTTTTTCTTGAAATATGTTTTAGCTGTTTTTGTCTATTACTGCAGTGTTCAGGGTTTGAATTAGTGTCTGGTTACTGGTACTGTGTTCTGAGAAGTTATTGATTCAGTATTTGTACAAGGAAGTTGGTTGATTGTAGATCTATTTGATGTTTGATTGATATTCATGGATCCAGTTTGAAAATTTATGAAATGTGGTCCCTGGAAGAAAAGAGAAGTCTTCTGTAGGTCGGCACCTACGTACTAGTACCTCAGCTAGTACAAGAGCTAAGGGGGTTGTAGCTCCCTTCCAGAAGAATCTGGAGAACGAGAGAACTTGTAGCCTTCTGCAAGTTGAACCCTGCGTACTAGTATAAGACTGCACCAGTACAGAATCATTGTAAAAGGAAGTTTCTAATTGAAAGAAGATAGAGACATATTGCAGCAGGTGGTTTTCACCCACATTGGGTTTCCACCTTACATCTTGAGTTCTTTTGTGTGACTGTCTGCTCTACTTTTCTGTTCCTGCTTACTGTTATATGATTCTGACACACAGATTAATGATCAACATCTGAAGAATAAATTAAATTATAAGTCTAGGAGGTATACGCAAGTTTCATTAGTCAGATCTGCAAATCTTTGTATAAATTGAAAAAGAGTTTAATAATACTGATTCACCCCCCCTCTCAGTATTATTTCCAACAATTAGTATCAGAGCGGGTCCTTTAGGAAAAGCTTGATCGCTTGAAGGAAGATCTATCATCATGAGCAACTACAAAAAGGAAGCATCTATCAGGCCACCAATTTTTTATGGGAGCAACTTCGTCTATTGGAAGGTAAGAATCACTGCCTATCTTCAATCTCTTGGTACAGAAGTTTGGGATATTGTGGAAACAGGATACACATTTCCATCAGCAACTCCTACAGATGCAGCTGGTAAGAAGCAGTATGAAACAAATGCAAAAGTTGTCAATACTATATTAGGAAGTCTATCTCAATCAGAATTCGTCAAGGTTATGCAACTCAAAAGCACAAAAGAAATATGGGACAAGATCATTCTGAGCTATGAAGGAGATGAACAAGTAAAACGAGCAAAATTACAAACTCTTAGAATTCAATATGAAAGTCTCAGAATGCATAATGATGAAAGTGTGGCTAGCTATTTCCTACGTATAGATGAGATCGTAAATTGTATGAAAAACTTGGGTGAAGAAATAAAAGAAGTTGTTTTGGTTGAAAAGGTTCTAAGATCTTTGTCTCCTAAGTTTGATTCAAAAGTTTCTGCCATAGAAGAAAAGCAGAATCTACAGAGCCTTACCATGTCACAGCTGCACGGAATTCTAACTGCTTACGAAATGAGAAAAGGAGGACCATCAGACAGGAGAGAAGCTGCATTCAAGGCTTCAGGAAAAGGAGATTACTATGAGTCAGGACTTATGTCAGAAGTAGATGAAGAATCAAATTTTGTCAAGAACCTTCAAAGGGGAACTGGAAGATTCAGAGGTAAGCTGCCTTTCAAATGCTTTGTTTGTGGAAAAGTCAGTCATTATGTTGCAAAATGTCCTCATAAAGATAAACTAGACAAAGGTAAGGAACCTGTTAGATGGAACAGAAAACAGAATGTAAATAAGAAGAGCTATTACACGCATGAAGACAGTGATGGACTATCAAATAGTGATGGGGATGAACAAGGTAATGATGATAGACTTTTGATGGCTTTTGAAGATGATGATTTCTTGGATGCTATAAATGAAGAAGGTCTTTATGAAGAAATTTCTAAACTTAAAATTTGTTTAGAGGAAAAGAATATGATTATAGATACTCTAACATTCCAACTTGCTGAAAAGGATAAACACAATGAAGAGTTAGAATGTGAAATTGTGGGACTTAGAAAAGAAATTGAGAAAACAAAAGCCCTTAATCTTAGATTTGCTAAAGGATCTGAAACTCTAGATGAGATTATCAAAGTGCAACGTTCTTCTCTAATCAAGACTGATCTCGGATATTCCGAAGAAGCATCTCAAGCTTAGAAGCAATGCTGAAAAGGATAAACACAATGAAGAGTTAGAATGTGAAATTGTGGGACTTAGAAAAGAAATTGAGAAAACAAAAGCCCTTAATCTTAGATTTGCTAAAGGATCTGAAACTCTAGATGAGATTATCAAAGTGCAACGTTCTTCTCTAATCAAGACTGATCTCGGATATTCCGAAGAAGCATCTCAAGCTCAGAAGCAAGCGCAGAAGCCATCCAGCTCCAAAAGTTATCTTGATGCAGCAAGGAGTAGTGAACAAATTGACAATCGACAGCGAAAGCATAATGAAGATCACCAAGTAAATCAGGGACAATTTGCTTCAAGAATGATCGAAGATTATCAAGTAAATCGGGGGCAATCTACGTCAAGGATGAACAGAAGCCTCAACCGACCACAGGTAAATCATTCTCAATTTGGCTCAAGAATGGATGGAAACTACAATCATATGGTTGGTAGATTTGATAATCACAGGAATTTCTTCAGTGGCCAATGTTTCTCTTGTCATAACTTTGGTCATAACGCTGCTCAATGTGTTGCCTACAAGACCATTATGACTAGGGAAGCTCGAAAACAAAGGAGTATGACAGGAATCATGAAAAGAACCTACAATAACTTCTCTACTCTTGAAAATGAAATAGAATGTTCTATCTGTAACAACTTCGGTCATGAGGATTCTGAATGCAGAAGCAGGTTTCGGCAAACAACTCAGAAGGAGCAAGCTTCATTGAGTTCCAAAACATGGAAAAAGAAAGAAACGCAACTGGAAAGATGTGGGATAGCCTTATATGTGGAAGGACATGAAAATCAATGGTACATCGACAGTGGATGCTCGAAACATATGACAGGTAATAAAGAAAAACTTCAGTCATATAGTGCCTTAGAAAAGGAAAAGGTCTCATTTGGAAATGACACCCCTGCATTCATAAAAGGTAAAGGCTCTGTTCGTTTGAAAGAAAAGGTCAAGGCTGGTAATGTTATGTATGTTGATGGCTTAAAGCATAATCTATTAAGTGTCAGTCAGATGTGTGATCAAGGCACTGAGGTAATATTTCGATCAAATGGATGTATTGTTCGTGAGCTTGATATCGAAAAGACAATGATCAGAGGCATAAGAAATCCAAATAACTTATACGTACTCAAGGGAGAACAACAATAATGCTATTTAAGCAAGAATGATGAACACTGGCTATGGCACAGAACACTGGGGCATCATAGCTTCTCTCGGATAAGGAAAGCATGCAAATATCAGGCAGTTCGTGATCTTCCTGACATCAGAATTCCAGACAATACAATATGCAAATCATGTCAATTTGGTAAGCAAACCAGAACTAATTTCCCTGAGAAGGAAGGATCAGCTAGCAGGCCACTTGAACTTGTTCACACCGATATATGTGGTCCAACTAGGAAGAGGTCACCTCGAGGAGAAGAGTATTTCATATTGTTCATTGACGACTTTTCAAGGATGTGTTGGATAGGACTCATGAAGTATAAAGATGAAGCTTTCGAAAAGTTCAAGTCATTCAAAGCCTTGGTTGAAAATGAATCAGATCGCAGAATCAAATGCCTCAGATCTGATCGAGGAGGGGAATTTACCTCAGATGAATTTTTTGATTTTTGTGAAGAACATGGAATAAGAAGGGAATTTTCTACTGCAAGGACTCCTCAGCAAAATGGAGTAGTGGAAAGGATGAACAGAACGGTTCAACAAATGGCTCGTGCTATGCTTGATGAGTCTAGAACTCCCGCAACTTTCTGGGGTGAAGCCGCATTTGCTGTTGTTACTATTCTCAACAAGACAAACGTCCGGGTAAACAGCACTCAGACTCCTCATGAACTTTGGTACGGTAAGACTCCCACGGTAAAATACTTCAAAATTTTTGGAAGCAAATGCTACATTAAAAGGACTGATGAAAATCTTGGCAAGTTTGAACCTAGAGCAGATGAAGGCATTTTACTTGGCTACTCTCCCACAGCAAAGCTTACAAATGTTACAATAAAAGACTTGATGTAGTGGTTGATGAAGAAGGAAACACTCCTAGGCACGTA
Organism: Pinus tabuliformis; assembly: GCA_031772625.1. Taxonomy (NCBI): domain Eukaryota; kingdom Viridiplantae; phylum Streptophyta; class Pinopsida; order Pinales; family Pinaceae; genus Pinus; species Pinus tabuliformis. The sequence continues at coordinate 79,961,811 of CM062804.1, read as the reverse complement.
AAATCTAAAGATCTCGAAGATGGCGAAGACTATCCGTCAACATCAAGTGAGATTCATGATGAAGAAGAAACCCATGAGGCACCAGAAGAACAGATAAGGATAGAAGAAAAGACTCCATCCAGATACGTTCAGAAGAATCATCCAGAATCTCAAATTTTGGGGCAGAAAGAGGCAAGTGTACAAACAAGAAGAACCATTTCAGAAGCTTCAAGCTATCTAGCATTGCTCTCCTCCACTGAACCACAAAATGTAAGAGAGGCTTGCAAAGATGAATGTTGGGTCAAGGCAATGGAAGAAGAACTCGAGCAGATTGAAAAGAATAACACTTGGGAGTTGGTTCCTAGACCAAAAGATAAGAATGTGATAGGGACAAAATGGATTTTCAAAAATAAGCTGAATGAAAATGGGGATGTGGTTAGAAACAAGGCAAGACTTGTTTGTAAAGGATATGCGCAACAAGAAAGAATAGACTTTGAAGAAACTTTTGCTCCAGTTGCCAGACTTGATGCCATAAGAATGTTCCTTGCTCTCTCTAGCTTTCAGAAGTTCAAAGTATTTCAGATGGACGTAAATTCTATCTTTCTGAATGGAGACTTAAATGAAGAAGTATATATTGAACAACCAAATGGGTTTATTCTTGTAAATGATCGAAAACTTGTATGCAGACTCAAAAAGGCTCTCTATGGCCTTAAACAGTCTCCAAGGGCGTGGTATTATCAGTTGGATAAGTACCTCCATCAACAAGGTTTTATAAAAGGATCAACTGATAGCAATCTATATATAAAAATTGACAATGATAAGTTGCTGATACTTGTTTTGTATGTTGATGATATCATCTTTGGTAGCAATGAAGAAGACATGAGTCAAAATTTTGCCTTGGTGATGCAGCAAGAGTTTGAAATGTCCAAGCATTTGCCTTGGTGATGCAGCAAGAGTTTGAAATGTCCATGCTTGGTGAGCTCACATATTTTCTTGGTTTACAAGTCCAACAAAACAAAGATGGCATTTTTCTATCACAAACCAAATATCTCAAGCAAATCTTGAAGAAATATGGGATGGAGGATTCGAAACTGGTATGTACCCCTATGGTGACAGGATGCAGCCTTAGCGCAAATGATGAATCGGCCGCTGTACATCAACCAACCTATAGATCCATGATTGGTAGTCTGCTCTATCTAACAGGTACCCGACCAGACATTATGCATGCAATGGGAATAGTTGGAAGGTTTCAGGCAAATCCAAAGGAAACTCATCTACAGGCAGTTAAGAGAATCTTCAAGTATCTTCAAGGAACTCAAAACTATGGTTTATGGTATCCTAGAGGTACAGATCTCACACTTCATGCATACACTAATGTGGATTAGGCAGGAAGCGTGGATGACAGGAAAAGCACTAGTGGTGGTGCATTCTTCATGGGTCCTAGATTAGTATCGTGGTTCAGCAAGAAACAAAGCTCTATTGCATTATCTACAGCTGAAGCAGAATATGTAGCTATTGCATCTTGCTGCACACAACTCCTTTGGACGATGCAAACTTTGCAAGATCTTCAAATCACTTGTACTCCACCTATCTCCATCTTCTGTGACAATATAAGTGCAATCAGTATTTCAAAGAATCTTGTCATGCATTCAAAGACTAAGCACATACCGATCAAGTATCACTTTCTCCGAGAACAAGTGCTTGAACAAAAGGTCAAATTGGAGTATGTTCCCTCTAAGGAACAAGTCGCTAATATTCTCACCAAACCACTGCCCAGGGAGACATTTGAATACCTCAGACAAAAGCTGGGGGTAGTTGATGCACCATCCTGTTGTTGAATCTTGTCCGTTTCAGAGATTGTTGGCTGTACGCGAGTTTCATATGGGGTATACGCATACATACGCTGGTTTATGTGGGTGCAGTCGACTTGAAGAAAAGCAAGGATGAGAAGAGTCCGATATGGGTTTGTCAGAGACCATCTGGCACAGGTTCAGGGGGAGCATATATTCTTCCAATAATGAATTGTTGGCATTATCAGGAGAAGCAAGTGCAGAAGGAGAACATGGATACTAATCTGAATAATAATTGACAAATGTTGCTAATATTTTGTCTCTATATTTCTTTTTTCAAGGTCATGTAACGGCCTATCTTGGTTGCCCCACTATGCCTGGGATGGATAATGTAATATACTTATTCTATCATGTATCCCCACTTGGTTGGGAGTCGTATGTATGAGTCTTTGGTGATAGGAAGGTCAGTTATGATGTATAAAGTCATTTCTTTTGTAGAACATCTTTTTGCAGATCTTGCCTATATGTCAGGGGGAGCTTGGACAGCACAGCAGAGCAGAGATTTCAGCGTGTACTCAGGGGGAGCATAACCCTTTGCCCTTGATGTCAAAGGGGGAGTAAAGACTTTGAGTGACTTTGGGTTGCCATCAAGTCCATAGCGGGAGATTGTTGGCATTATGACACAGGTTTGGCTCGATGAGATAAGTGTTGTTCTTGATGGCAACTCACTCAAAGTGCAGATCACAAGTTCAGGCTCTCAAAATAGTAGAAAATGAGATACCCGCAGGTTCCTGTTCACAAAGCCGCGGACATACGCAGGTGTGCCGAACAAAAGCTGCGGACATGTACGCAGGTTCTCCGAACAAAAAGTGCGGACGTAAAGTACACGCACTTTCATGCAGAGAAAAGCGCGCATGTGGGAAATCTTATGGTTGGTCCATGGTATTTAGTCCGACATTTTTGATCCTATGGTTTTGGTCCGTGGTTTTGCATCTAAAGTATTGAACCCAGGTTTTGGGTCCCTAGTATTGGATCTCTATGGTTTTGGACCATGGTTTGAGTAAGGCCTAGACTATAAAAAGGAGAGGAGATCATTTGGCTGAGCAACTAATGTGTTGAATATCTTGAGATGAACAAGATCTGAAATACTGGTGATTGGTTGGTGAGTTATAGCCAATGTTTTTAAAACCGGAACTGGTGACCGGACCGGTCCACCTAATGAACCGGTTTATCGACCGGAACTGGTCTAACCGGGACTGGTTTGGTCTAAACGAACCGATTTTAAAAAAATACATTAAATAATTAATTTTTAATGAAACAAAACTATTTTTAAGATGTAAAACCATGATTCCAAGCCAATAGAGACAAAATATGCAAAGTTTGCTCATTTATATACCATGCAAAGGTGAATATATCAAAATGGCACCGAGTGCAATACATATCATCGACAAAATAGCAAAATACATAAGAAATGAGGCTCTAAATGGCCTATAAAGTCCAAAAACAATGTTGCAAGCTATGAGGCCATTGGCCTACTACAAGTCTACAGTGTACACATGATCAATCATCAAGTCCATCACCACTACTAGACACAGGATCATCATCAGGAGCTACATAGACATCATCTGGTTCAGAGTCTGAGGATGCCTCAGCCTGATCTGCAACATCAGTATCAATGCCACCAATGACAATAGAAGTGGACCTAATGGAAGCACGAGTTTGTCAACCTGCACGACTAGTGCCTTCCATTGGTTCCTTGCCTTTCCTTGATGCCGCTACTGATCCTGGTTCTGATGCCGCCACATAATCTGCCTCATCCCCCGCTAAAGCCATGTCGATATCAAAATCAGCCTCAAACACAGGATCTTCAGTCTCCTCCACCCATTCTGATGTTGGATCAAGATCGTCCAACACAATGGGATCTAGATCAGGTGATTTGCTCATCATTTGGTTCCTCCTCAGTCGAAGTTTGTATTGCACAAAAACAAGATCATTTAACCGTTTTTGTTCCAAACGGTTTCTCTTCTTCGTGTGTATGCGCTCAAAAACAGACCAATTGCGCTCACAACCTGAAGCACTGCAAGTTTGACTGAGGACTCTAATTGCAAACCTTTGCAATTGAGGACACTAGCCACCAAATGACTCCCACCAATGTGCTGCAAAGAAAAAGACAATAATTAGTAACTTAGTTTATAATTTGAATTGTAAAGAACGTAAACAATTTTAACTTGAAATGAAAAACAAAATGGAAATTGGAATTGCTTACCTGGTTGGTCCACATCTCTTGCCATCTTTGCCAAGTTTTTGCCAAAAGTACCACTTGCCATATTGAAAATAGTAAGCTGTCTATGTATTTCCAACTGGTCTACATGGTTAGGGACCATGCGCTCCAAGCAATCAATCAATCCAGCTCTAACCTCCCCATCATGCTGATCTCCTAGCCGATTTTTATAGTGATACCTTGGGTTCAAAAAATACCCGGCTGCATGTATAGGACGATGGAGTTGATTGTTCCATCTGTTATCAATGATCTCCCATATACGGCCATATTTAGCTAACCTGTCCTTGTAAGCTGCCCGTATCTGCTCCTTTGCCTGATCCATAGCTTCATAAATGTAGCCCATGGCCAATCTTTCCCCATCCACCAACCTTAGCACCTTAACAAGGGGCTCGGTAATTTTCACAAGCTCTACAGACCTTTTCCAAAAATAAGTGTCTAACACTTTCTTTTTGGTGTCTTTTCCATCTGGTCTACGAGCCCACCGAGATTCAGACCATTCTTCAGAGGAAAACATTTTCTGCAAGTTTTTATGTTGACCATTGAGACATTGCAACGTGAGGAAGTGAGTTGCAAATCTCGTAATTGCAGGCTAACAAGCTCTTTGCCTCCAGTGTGTTTCCTCATTAGGTTCAATACCCATGAGTGGTTGTAAATGTATTTTGTAATGCAGTTGGCATGCTCTACAGTGTTTTTTACCCACTCCACTTTGCCTATATCCTCAAGCATGAGGTCTATGCAATGTGCAGCACATGGAGTCCAAAATATGGTCTTATATTTGGCCTCAAGCATCTTTCCAGCAAGAACATAGTTTGAGGCATTATCAGTGATGACCTGCACAACACGCTGCTCCCCAACTTCCTGAATAACGTTATCCAAAAGCTCAAATAGAAGGATTGCATCCTTTACCTTATCAGATGCATCAACTGATTTCAAAAACATGGTTCCTTGAGGGCAAGAAACAAGGAAATTAATGATAGTGCGGTTCTTTCCATCGGTCCATCCATCTGACATAATGGAACAACCTGTTTTGAGCCATGACTCTTTAAACTCAACCAAATACTCATCAATGGAAGATATCTCTTTTTGCAAAAGAGCTCCCCTCAAGTCATGCATACTAGGGCCTTTGAAGCCCTTTCCTGCAGCTATAACAGAGTCCCACATAGCTTGGTAATAAGGTGAGCGAGTAGCATTAAATGGGATATCTGAATCATACCACCATCTAGCAATGTATTGGTGAGAAGTTTCTTTGCATTGTTTTTTCCAATGTTGATCCAAAGTGGGTTGAGAACTTGGCTAGGAGGAAGTGGGATTAGATTTAGAAGAGGCAATGTTGGCAGAAGATGAGAAATAACTTTGGATGTTTGCTCTCTTTGTTCCTTTTGATGGTTGGCCAAGTCCAACAGAAGGATGAACATAGTGAAAGGGGTCATTGGTGGAAGGGATAGAAGTGGAGTCTTGAATCTCATAATCATCATACCCACTCTCTTTCATGGCTTCTAATAATTCCCTCTTCCTTGCAATTTCATCTTGGATGGCCTTCTCCCTAGCCTTATCCTCATAAAATTTTTCAAGCTTGGCAATGTATTTTGCCCTAATAGGACCTAACAGAGCATTTGGTGCATCACATGGCTTTACTTGGCCTCTTATCCCAGCCAAGTGTTGTTTCAACCTAAGAATACCCCCACCTCCAATAGATTTATGGCATAATTTGCATATCATTTTTCCATCAATTACATCACAATGAGCCCATGCACTGTCCTTTCCTTTTGGAGCCATGTTTGCTTGAAATAATAACAATTTGCAAAGAAATCTGCCATTTAAAAAAAAAATTGCAGCTAAGCAAAATGGAAAACCAAAGATAAATGTAGGAAAACAAATGCACATGCAAGGCTCAAGCTACAAAATTTGATAGCATAGAGCTAGAGAGTTTATAGCATACATGATAGATCATAGAAGTGAGAAGTTTATAAGTATAACACATTAAAAAAAAATTCATGGACAGCAGACTCAAATGAGGAATTATCAAGTGCAAATCCTTACCTGGAAATGCAAACTAGCTCCCTTAGCCTCCTCTTGAAGATGGCAACTCCACTGACAGCTACACACTATCTCCAAAATAGCTCCAACTCCAACTCCAAGATGACTACTTCAGCAAAAACTCCACACTCTCCAAGCTCACAAACAAACTCACAAACACTCCAAATCAGTTGTGTGAGACAAATGAGAGTGAGAGGGGTCTCTTATAGCTTGGAGAGGGTGTTTTTGGAGGGAAAATACCTTTACCTCCCCCCAAAACCCCTAAACCACAAACCACCAACGCCTTTTTCCAAGATTCGGTGGGCATGCCATAAACCGGCCGGTTTTCACCGGTTAGGGCCAAAAATCGGGCAAATGAAGGGTCTGACCGGGTTTTTAGGCCGGTTCGGACCGGCCAGCTAGCTAACCGGCCGGTTTGACCAGTTACCGGTTTTTCTGAGCGGTTTTTAAAACTATGGTTATAGCTGGACCTGAATCAAGGAGAAACCTGAGCATTACAAGACGGATCTAGTGATGGGTCGAGATATCTTTGGCGCATGATTAGATCTGTAAATCTGATAATCTGGGGTATAATTGAAGTCTGATAAATTATCTATACCCGCAGGTTTGACACAGCGCAAGCGCGAATACTCGCAGGCTCGACACAGTGCGGGCGCGGATACCCGCAGGCTCGACACAGCGCGGGCGCGGATACCCGCAGGTTCGACACAGCGCGGGCGCGGATACTCTCAGGCTCGACACAGCGCAGGCGCGTATACCCGCAGGCTTCACACAACGCAGGCGCGGATACCCGCAGTTTTTATAGAGCGCAGGTGCGGATACCCGCAGGTTCGACACAGCGGAGGTGTGGATGCCCGCAAGTTAAAGAAGTGAATACTGTGGACATACACAGGTTTCTATTGGTGAAGTTGTGGACTTTTTCTTGAAATATGTTTTAGCTGTTTTTGTCTATTACTGCAGTGTTCAGGGTTCTGAATTGGCGTCTGGTTACTGGTACTGTGTTCTGAGAAGTTATTGATTTAGTATTTGTACAAGGAAGTTGGTTGATTACAGATCTATTTGATGTTTGATTGATATTCATGGATCCAGTTTGAAAATTTATGAAACGTGGTCCCTGGAAGAAAAGAGAAGTCTTTTGTAGGTTGGCACCTACGTACTAGTACCTCAGCTAGTACAAGAGCTAAGGGGGTTGTAGCTCCCTTCCAGAAGAATCTGGAGAACGAGAGAAGGTTGTAGCCTTCTGCAAGTTGAAGCCTGCGTATTAGTATAAGACTGCACCAGTACAGAATCATTGTAAAAAGAAGTTTCTAATTGAAAGAAGATAGAGACATATTGCAGCAGGTGGTTTTCACCCATATTGGGTTTCCATCTTACATCTTGAGTTCTTTTGTGTGACTGTCTGCTCTACTTTTCTGTTCCTGCTTACTGTTATATGATTCTGACACACATATTAATGATCAACATCTGCAGAATAAATTAAATTATAAGTCTGGGAGGTATACGCAAGTTTCATTAGTCAGATCTGCAAATCTTTGTATAAATTGAAAAAGAGTTTAATAATACTGATTCACCCCCCCTCTCAGTATTATTTCCAACAACACCACAATCCCATTGATCCCGAAAGCTATTAAGTCTGTTGAATTTTGAATGGGATATGAAATTCTATTTTCTCCATATGAAGTCTGATGCGGTTGGAACCAATGTTGCACTAATCGTTATTGGGATAATTTCAGCGCGAGGAAAAAATTGGAAAAAATCATAGAAATCGGGAAAAAATTGTTAATAATTGAGAAAAAATCGTAACATACAAAAATATTCATTTTTTTCAATTTTTTTAATATTTAAACCATCTACAACATAAAATAAATACATTGACACATAAATATGATAAAAGAACTAATATATAAGATGTTTAATATCATTTCTAGTGCTACATCACACATAATAGTGAATCATGTCCTGAATAGTAAGTCCTGACTCCTGAGTCCCAACTCAGCCTCAAAATATCAACAAAAAATATAATAATGTATCTCATGAGTCATAATGTCATATACAATGAAATGAACAAAATAACTAAAGTCTAATACTATTGATTTCCTCTGCCCCTCTTGCGAGAAAATGCCATAGCTTTCCCTTTCCCTCTAGATGTAGATGTTGGTGGAGTTGGCAGTGGACTCTGTTGTGCTCTAGAAGCTGAAGAACTAGGAGTAGGAGCTATAGGAGGTAGACCACGTCCTCCACTGGTGGCAGAGGTAGCCCGAGCAGGTGGTGTCACCTCCTCCTCCCCGTCCTCCTCCTCCCGCTCCTCCTCCTCCTCCTCCTCCCCCTCCACTACATCCTGCACTAACCAATCATCAGCGGACTCCATGAGAGGCCTCTCGGCCCCAACCTTCCATGCAGCAGTGGTGTCAATCCCATCCAATGAGATGGTCTCCATATCAGGTGTCCTCTCAAGTTGCCTCACCCACAATTGAAGATTGTAGTAGACGTAGACCATATCATTAAGTCGCTGGGATTCCAACCTGTACAAAGATCATGAAATAATAATTATAAAAAAAATATTGTTTAATGAATTCAAAAAATTATTTGGAAATTTGCAATATTTTAAATTTTTAAGTTTTAACCTGTTACGCTTCTTGTTGTGTATTTTTTCAAATACACTCCAGTTGCGCTCACACCTGAGGAGCTACACGTTTGGCTGAGGATTCGAATGGCAAGCTTTTGCAGAAGGGGTACCTTGGCACCATACATTCTCCACCATGCATCTACAACAAAATTACAAATAAAATTTTAAATAAACATAAGAAAAAAATGGAATTTGAAGGATAAACATTTTAATCGTCCTATCAATCACAGCCATATCAAAGCCAAATGTGCCACCTGCCATCCTATATGTCTCAATTTCTTTAGAGATTTCTGTACATTCTGCTGGAGATCACACCATCCTCTGGACACAGGTTAAGAATCCATCCATGATCTCAGCATCAAATACTAACCCACATGCGTAAGAAAATGCGGGGTTCAGATAGATCCCTGCAGTGTGAATGGGACGATGGAGTGTGTTGTTCCATCGTTCATCAATCACTCCCCATAGGAGGAGTTGTCTTTGAAACCCCTCATCTCCCTTATCATCATAGTAGGCCTGAATGGATTCTTTCGCCCTGTCCATGGTCTCATACAAATAGCCCATTGCGGGCTTCTCACTCTCAACTAATCGAAGAACCTTTACCAAAGGTTCAGTAACAGAGCACACCTCCTGCACTCCCACCCAGAAGTCTTCCTGGTATGAAACTAGTCTGCATATGGCCTCTCCCTCTGTTCTGCGACTCATTGTCAAAGCACGCCACTCCTCTGAAAGAAACATTCTCTTCACATCCCACGTAGAATTCAAGAGGGATTGAAGAGATATGAAACTGGTGGCAAACCGTGTAATGGCGGGGCGCGCCAACTTTTTGTTGTTGGTGAATTTTGTCATCAAGCTAAGCACAGATGTATGATTATATATAAATTTTGTAATGCTTTTGGATGACTCAACAATATCTTTGACAAAGGAAATTTTCCCTATGTCCTCCAACATCAAATCAATACAATGTGCAGCACAAGGTGTCCAAAATAAAGTAGGATGCCTGTCCATAAGCATCCTGCCAGCAATAACATAATTTGCAGCATTTTCCGTTATGACTTGGACAACATTTTCTGCACCCACCTCCAAAATAAACACATCCAACAAATCACATAAAGTTTTTGCATCTTTGATTTGTGCAGATTAACCATGAAGTTTATATGGGTTCTCCCCTTTTGGTCAGTCCAACCATCTGAGATCACAGTGTATCTTGTTTGTGCCCATGATTCCCTTAAATCCTCCAATCTTTTGGTGCAGTCAAGCTTTTCATTTTGAAGAATCCAGCCTCTAATGTCATGATAAGAAGGGATTTTGTACCCTGGGCAATAGTTGCAATAGCATCAACAGCAAGCTGGAAAAATGGATTATACATTACAATGCTGAAAGGAATATCACTCCAAAGGAGAAATTTGGCCAGCGACTTGTCAGCTTATTCTTTGTCAGTTTTTTTTAGCATTGAAGTGATAGATGGTTGTGAACCAGGTGTAGTTCGAGGAACAAAAAATGATGAGGCAGCTACCGGGTTGGTTGATGCTGCAGTAGAACCACTGCCACTTCCTTGTTCAGCTGACTTTGTTAGTTGCCTCTTCATTTCTGCTTTGGCCTCTCTAGTGTGGTCTAAATTTTCCAATGATCTCATGGCTTTTCGGATGATTTCAGGATTTGTATTTGTGCAAGGCCCTACATCAAATCCAGGGATTTGTGCAAGGTGATACTTCAATCTCTACACCCCCTCGAACATATGGTGCCCACACAACTTGCAAGACAAGTTTATTCTATCATTCCCTCTATCAGGTTCACCAAATTCCCATAGAGGTTCCAATTTCCTTGGCATGTTTGACTTTGAACTTTGAAGTTGAAAACTTGAATGGTGATTCGGTGAACCTATGGCAAAATAAGGATTACAATTTACAAGTTACAAACTTACAATTTACATTGTACAAAAACTAAAAAAAATTACATACAATTTAAGAAACCCCATTCCAAACCCAACCAAAAACATAGAAAAAACCAAAACAAAGTTACAAAACACAAAGTGTTGGTGCCCATACCGGTTTTATGGAGAAAATTCGTCTCCTCCTTAGCTCACACTTCGTTTTTCTCCTCTAGTTAGCGGATTCAGCTCCAAAATTACCAAGAGCTCACTCCAAGACTCCAAACCCCCGTTGCGCACCTGTTTGCTGTCCAAATGAAAAAAAATCGTGTTTTTCTAGTTATAAATTGCGCTACCCAACATAGCCATGATTTTTTCATAAAAATCGGCAAAAAAAATAAAAATTGTTTTTATCGTGCGATTTTATCGTTTTTTTTTTAAATCGCGATATTTTCGCAATTAGTGCAACACTGGTTGGAACCACTCTCAAACATCTTGAGTCATTTCATGGTAATGTTAAAAATTCAAGTAAAAGGATGGAAATGAAAGATAAAGGAGAATGTCACTTTTACTTTAAGAATTTAACAGTGACGGATCCGTACAGGACGTGGATCTGCCTCCGGATCCTTGGGTGAGGGGGCGGGGGGGGGACGGTTCCTGCAACACTGAACAAAGTACTCAAAATGTTTGGAATATAAAGAAATCCATGTGGACAATATATAAAATGTATATAAGAATTTGATAGTAGGAAATATGATGAATTTGATAGTATAATAGGACCCGTATATATACTGCAACAGAGTGCACTTTCATTAATAATCATGTCCTTTGGGAAAATTCCTTTCATAATTATTAATTATATTGTATTAATTTTTTTTGCAAATCGAAGTTCTATTCATTCATCAAAAGGAAAGTACATAGTTATCAAAATGCAAGTAGTCTCACCCCGACCGAGTTTGTTGACTACAGCTATCACCATATAACAAAGAAACAACAGCAAAACTAAGAGAGAAGTCCAACGCTTAACAGGTCAAAAACACCAAAAGAGAAATAGAACCAGAAGAACACCTGAGACCATGCTTAATCATCAGAAGTAATGGATGCTGGATTGTCTGGCCCGGTCCCTAGAGGGGGAGGGGGACGATATGAACACTGAACATGTTGCTCGAAGTGAGCCATCCACATTTCCAACTTCTCAACCTTTTCAACTAGCAAATTTGTCCGCGCCAAACCACCACAATCCTTTCTCTGACATGGCATTGAAAGTAATGCAATTGATTTAGCATGGCGATGACAACCTAATGGTCTTCCTTCTTGGTCCTATCGCAAAGTTCTAGGCGATCTAGAATAGTCTGGAGCAAGTCACGACAGGCATCAGAGCGTAGCTGCCGACCAACACCTCTTGCACACCCCTTCCAACGACTCTGACCCTGCACACCTGCTCGACCCCCATGCGCCACACTACCTCTCTTGACACCACTAGCTACATGATCCCCCCCTCACTACCTCTACCGCCACATGATCCCCGCCACACTACCTCTACCGCCACAGGGTCTCGACGCCGATCGGATCACACCACCAGTAGCACGGCCACCTCGCTTTGGACGCTCAGCAGCCCATACCTCCTGCGCCACTTTCATCTCGATGTTGGGACCACCTTGACTGGTCAAAGCTCCCCTTTGGTGGGGTTGGGAGCAAGAATTACGCGACACAGGATGCATGGTGATTGCCCAGGGAGACGCCCCCAAAACAGGACAAAGACCAATTTGCAACACCTCCACATAGAACTTGAGCCAAGGAGGGCCAAAAGCTAGCCCCAAATTATCCAGCAGAAGCCTACTCCTCAGAGCTATCAACCACCACACACCAGTGAAGAGAGTTGCAAGCAATCCTATAGGTAATAAACGCCCCAGCTAGACTGAAGCCTCTTCTTCTCTACTAACAGGGGAAGCACCTAGGCACAAAGACACCGACAGAAGGATTAGACACCAAAGCACAAAGACATGAGAAATGAACCCAAACCAATTGCCAATCACCACAATCACCTCCAAACCTCCCTTCCACCACCGAACCCAATTGTTGCTCACCCAGCGGAGTGTCTCAAGATTCTAGGGTAAGAACACCGCGAGTAGAAGACCCAAACAATAGTCGACGAAGAGAAGACACAGACCCCACCCCAAACATTGATAACACTCAGGGAAAAAGCTAGCAAGCAAAGCAGAAATAGACACAAAGGCTGACCAAATTACCATGCAGAATTCCCTCAAACTACTGACATAAGTGAGGAACCAGACAATGGGAGAGAGAGTCATCGCTTTTGCTAACCGTTGACAGTGTATGAGGCGACAACAACGTTTTCTCCACCACTCCCAGACTACCCAAGGGCCAAAGAAACGAAACAAATTACCATTCCTCAGACCACAAGCCGCCAGCCATCATATCGCTGCAACTATATATGACAATTCAAAACCCCGACGATCACCATAAACCAACTTACCATTCCAGCGCACATTCCTGTAAAGAGTGAATGAGATTTCGCATGCAACATCGTTAAACTCACCTTACACCTTACACAATGGGAGAACATGTTATCTGTCCTCCTTCCCATCCTCCGAATGTAGACATTCATTGCACATGCGTCTGGGATGCCTCGATGTTCGTCACCCCCGTTGGGGAATATTGTATTAATTATTATTATCATTATTGTTGATATTTATTTTATATATATTTATGTTCATAACATTGCCTTCCCCTTAGAAATGCTTTGTTCTCAAAGCATATTTATAAAAAGGTGTGATATATTTTCTTTGTTTTGTAATCTCTTTGCATCTTTCCAAATTCTTGGGGTTGTCATCTTTGATGATACAAAATGATATGAACCTCTGAATGATGAACACATTTGTTGATTTGAGAAATGATTTAACCATTCCAATTCGATCTTTTGTGGAACATTGCACTTATAGCATTTCCAAGATGAATTATTATCATGAGACTTGATGTTACTGGTGTCAATATTCTTCTGAAGATGGGTTAATTGTTTCCTTTGACTATTAACATTCTTCTACAGATGGGTTAATATTCCTCTGAAGATGGGTTGATATATTGATTGTTTAATGTAGTTGCTCTTATGATGTGGATGTTGATAAGGAGTTCTTGTAATATGATTTTCCCTTACCCTGTTTGTAATATTTTTTTGGCTTAGTTTAGGTAAATGATTTTCTTCACACACTGGATCTTCACTTGGTTTTTTTGTCTTTTGTACTACGACATCCTACTATCTCTTCACTTCAATTGAATTGAGACTTTTCTGAGCTGTGAGATTAATGGGATCTGTATTTGTTCCCTTTTCTTCAACTTGAATTTTCACATTTGAAGATTTTGATGCTTCCCTTTCAATTAATTGTTTTACTTTGTTATCCAACAACTCTTTATTATTCTTGAGCTTCTTAATTTGCATAAGTAATTTTTCATCATGATTCTTGAGGTGAAAAATTTCTCCATTCTTGTATGTGACAATTTTGCCAACTTCTTTCCACATATTGATATTCTTGAAGGATTACCTTGAGATATCTTTAATGTATTTTGGTGTCATTAAATCTAGCTCCAATATAACCTGTTGTAGTGTTATTTTTTTCTTGTTATGGGAAAAATTCAAAAACTTCTTCATATTTAGGATGAAGGACTCCAATGTTTTCATCCAGGGTGAACCCAGAATTATTTCACCACGATTGCTCCATAAAGTTCTAATAATGAATTGTGATATAGATGTATAATCTGTTGATTTCTGTAGCATCAGATGTGCTCTAGCCTTGAGATTTTGCAGAGAAGCTAAGACGTGTTCTCCAAAACCCATAAATCGTTTGGGAAAATTCCACCTAGAGATGGTTTAATTAAATAATTAATCATTTTTAATGTATTCCTAAGTCTAAATTAGGAAATGTGATTAATTAAAGGGTATTAATTAAATCTGGTGTGAATCTTCTAGATAAAGACAAGGATCAACTCCCAGTTAATCTTAGCCTTTGATTATGTTTTAATCTTGGTCGTTGGCGCTCCAACAAGAGACTATAAGAAGGAGCTTGATGGGCACTTCGAGAACACAACGAGATATTGAGATCTAGATATCGAATTCTCAAGAGAAGCAGTGATGAGTTGCCGGAGAGAGATCGAGTGATATTCTTGCAGTGAGGGGCAGGGATAGTAAACCGAGGGGATTTTTCCAGTTCCGGTGAGTGCAAGGCAGAGAAGGCATTGAGAGGTCCAAAGAGGCAACGCAGTCCTTCAGAGGGAATCCGCAATTTTGCTTAGGAGCAGTCGAGATCCAGTGCCAGAAGCTATGTTGCGAGTCTGGAGTGCTAGATCGTCGAGTTTCCAGAAGCAGAAGATCAGAAGGAGGAGGTGATGCAGTCCCTTGAGCTCTGACGCAGTGACAGCGTGAGCCCACACAGAGACTGTGCAATGATAGCGTAGGGAAACTCACCCAAAGCCCGAATCAGTGTCGGATCTCTAGTGACAGTGTGAGATATTTTCTCACTGCCTCTTTGCCAATTTATTCTTTGTATCGGATAGCCAGTTTGGGCATCCAAAGATTTGTACTCAAATTTACTACTGCATAATAATCAAACCCTCGGCTGTTGCACCGGTTTTCCCACATTGGGCTTTTCCAAGGACATTTGTCCAAAAATAATGGTGTACTTGTGTGTGTTTACTTGTTTCCTACACGCAGTGTTTTATGTTGTGAAGGCCGCAGTAGATTTTATTTCGATCTTTACTATGTAACACTGTAAATAACTTGATTTAGAAATTAACAAGTAGGAGAAATTTAATCATTTGCTATAGTAGGGATTTAGGTCACCAAATTTTCACATGGTATTAGAGCGTAGGTAGAGCTCAACGTAGAAGAGGAGAAAGAGGTTCGAATTTCTGTGTAGGTAGCAATTAGAAACCCCAGAGGCAGCGCAGTCCTTGTGCCAAGAGGATTGAGTTTTGAGGAAAGATCTATTTCTCTGAGTGAGTCGACAGAGAAATTAAATTTTCTAGATCAAAGCATACCAGAGGCAGAAGGGAGCAACAATATTTTTCTTGCAGAGCAGATCTTTAGCTAGGACGCAAATTTTGCCGCAGTTTGCTACTGCAAATAGCGCCAGGAGGAAGGAAGAGCACACACTGAGGAATTTCTTTCCTCGGGGGACTTTTGGCCAAGAAGTTCGAATTTTTCTACCAGAGCAGCAGTAGTTGTGTGCATAATTTCTCACTCCATAAGGTAGTGCGAATAACTGGGCAAAAACTACGCAAAGGAGAAGAGGAGTTCGACATTTTTAGAGAGATGGCATCCGCTAGGTTGAGAGATCAAGATCGGTTGGAGGGAGCCTCCAATTATGTGGTCTGGAAGGCCAAAATTTCCTGCCTTCTGGATGAACATGAACTCAAGACTTACTACAATAGTGTGGTAGCTAAACCTGCAAATGTAGATCCACTTAAAAAATACAAGAGGGAGATGGCGAAAGCTAAGAGGTTGATCCTCGATGGAGTTCGAGATCATGTGGTATCTCACATAGCTGGCAAGGATACTGCACAACAGATATGGAAAGCACTAGCTACGTTGTACCAAGGATTTTCTAAGCAACGAAAGATGTATCTTGAGGAGAAGCCCAAATGCACGAGGATGCAGAAAGGGGAGCATATAGACCCCTTCCTTACTAGGCTTCAAGATGTCCAGGACCAGCCGTCTACAGTAGGGTCAATGCCTCAACCCACAAAATTGGTGCAGTGAGCTCTGAATAACGTTTCCGAAGAATGGCAAGTTTTCGTCCAGAGTATCATGGGCAGAGAAAAACTGCCATATTGGGATCATATGTGGCCTGATCTGCAATAGGAGGAGATGAGGCGAGACTTGGTGAAGAGCACCATCAGTGGTAGCGGCAGCAGCAGTGGGTCGAACCAAGTTAAGGAAGAGGAGAATGAGGCCCTCACATCACAGGGGCAGCAGGAGCAATGTCGAAGGAAGGACGTTTCCAAAATCAGGTGCTTCAGATGTGGTGAGCTTGGCCACTACAACTCAATGTGCTTTTAGAAAGGACAAAGAGGAGAAGCAAGATCAGCAGGCTGCATCTGCAAAGATCGACACGCTGTCCTCCAGATTGGAGGAAGAGTTTGGCATGATCACTGAGATACCTCTAGAGGCGAGGTTGAGGCCCAATTGCATATAGTATAGATTTTCGTCCAATGGGTTTTGTTTTGACCTTCCACCTGCATATACTATGCATTTTGATCTTTATAGTGGTCTATTCTGCCCCTTTTGCATTATTTTTGAATTTTAGAATAGGAGTAAACAATATCAAAGGGAAGAGGAGATTTTCGACATTTGTGGCAGAAATGGAAACCAGTGGCTTGAGGGATCATGACAGGTTGGATGGGGCATCTAGCTACGTAATCTGGAAGGCAAGAATGTTGTTCCTTCTAGATGAGCATGCCCTCAAGACATACATCGAGACGGCGAAGGCGAAAAGAATGATCCTAGACGAAGTGAAGGATCATGTGGGCTGTCACATCGCTAGCAGAGGGACTGCTAAGGAGATGTGGGACACTTTATCTACATTGTATCAGGGAGCTTCCGAGCAACGGAAGATGTACCTTGAACATAAGCTAAGATCTGCTCATATGCAGAAGGGGGAGCGTGTGGATCCATTTCTCACGAAGCTTTAGGAGACCCGTGATGAATTATTTGCTGTGCGGCCTACACCTTAAGATTTAGAGTTGGTTAGACCGACCCTCAATTTTGTCTCAGATGAGTGGCAAGTCTTTGTCCAGAGTATCCCGGGCAAAGTAGCCTTATCGAATTGGGATGAGATGTGGGTAGCTCTAAAACAAGAGGAACTGAGGAGAGACTTAGTCAAGGTTAAACTTGACGGACGCAACAACAGTGGGTCGAAGCCCAAGGAGGAGGATGATGTAGCTCTTGCATCGAAGGGACAACAGGAGCACCAGAGACGTAAGAAGGACATCTCGAAGATCAAGTGTTTCAGGTGTGGTAAAATGGGTCACTACGCTACTCAGTGTTCTCTCAAAAAGAAGGACAAGGATGAGAAGCACGATCCGAAGGTTGCGCCTACAAAGATCGAAGAGGAGAAGTTCGCCATAACAACCGAGATACCTCCAGGAGGGGGGTGGGCTATTTGGAACTGTAGTTCGAAAGAGCTATAAATGGGCATGATCCTTGAGGAGCCCACCTCTAGGATCATTTCCTTGCTACTGGAGCCCAGATCAGAAGTAGCAAGATGGACTAGTGTCGGATGGTATCGAGGAGTGTCGGGATGACAGTTGCAGTGGCTAGGAGCGCCAAAGACTGAGTAGCGTAGTGCAGATGGTACAGAATAGAGGTCAGTTGTAGCGCAGTAGATTCAGAGGGTCTGTGCAGAGACTAGCAACAGTCAAGCTCCAACATTCACGTGGTATCATACTGAACACAGTTAGTTCAATAATTTTGGATGTATTTCCATTGTTGATTGAGTAGCAGCAACAGTTTGCAGTGCATTGGCAGTGGCAGTACTAGCAACAACACAGATGCAACACTTGAGAGGGAGTTGTAGTACAAATGCAGTGTTGACAGTGGCAGTGTCAGCAGCAACGCAGTAGTTGGTGGACAGCGTGTCAGACATCAGCAACGCATAGGACGATGCTTCAAAGTCAAAGCAATTCGCAACAGCGTATATTGCTAGAGCACATTACTCGCTAAGAGGGAGTATTGATTTGGGTAGCATTGGATGTGCTCTAGGCCTCAAATTTTGCAAGGAGGCTTGGGCACATGTATTCCAAAGAACCCAGAAAGCGTTTTGGGAAATTCCACCTAGAAACAATTTTATTAAAATGATTAATATTTTTTAATGGGCCGCTAAGTCTAAACTTAGGAAATTAAAATTATTAATGGGTATTAATCTAATTGTGGGTGTAACTTCTAGAAGAAGATGACAATCAAGCTAAAATGATCTTAGCCATTGATTAGCTTTTAATCTGGGTCGTTGAATGTCAACGAGAAGATTATTTAAGGAAGCTTGAGGGTCATTTGGAGGACACACCAAGAGATCAAAAGATCGAATTTCTGAAGTGAGAAGTTCTCAAGAGGAAATTATGATCGAGTAGATTTCTTGCAGTTGAGGGGCATAGATAGCATCCGGATAGAGAGATTTTCTCAGCCGAAGAATCATCAGCAGAGAGTGATCCAACACCTCTCACGCAGAGTGTGAGAGAGAGTCCGAAATTTTGTAGCAAAGTCAGTTTCAGAAGCCGGGAGACGAGGTGTGAGACCGGGAGGCTAAGAGCAATGACTCTAGGCAACAAATCGATTGGCTGGCTTGGTGACGCAGTGTCTAGGGGGGCTGACGCAGGGACTTCATGAGGACTGTGTAGAGGCATCGCTGGGCCTGCCAGAGGCACCTCATCCAGTGACCGGATCAGTCGGGATTTTTCTCAGTGATTGTGTGAGGTAATCTCACAAATCTTTCTGCCAGTGTTTCTCACTCTGTAACCTAATCACCCTTGAGGTATTCAAAGATGTATTCAGAATTTGCGATAAATCCTCAGATCTGCTGCACCGGTTTTCCCGCATTGGGTTTTTCTGGGGACGTTTGTCCAAAAATAACGGTGTTATTGTGTTGTATTTTCTTTCTTGCTCAGTGTCTTTGTTTTCGCATATAAATTAATTAAGTGAAGGCTGCAGTGTATGTATTTCAATATTTTCTGTAGGAAACTGCAAATAACTTGTTCATGTAAATCTAACAAGTAGGAGAAATACCATCAGTTGCTGCAGTAGGGATTCCGGTTTAGGAATTTTCACATCAAACATGTTTTGCATAACACGTTTGATGATGATGGGATTCATGTTTGGATGGAAACGGGGAAACACAGGATATTTACAAACTTGAATTCAGTTATTTGGGAAGTGGACCTGTGCTCTATGCTCTGTTAGATTGAAAAGTTTCTTCAAATCCTTTTTGATTCTATTTTCTTCTCTCTTCCTCCTGTGTCTTTTTTTCATCCTAGATGTCATGTAGCATTCTGAAGTATGAACTGAAATATGGCTTTATCTGAAGTATGTGGTTTGTGAGGGATGGGTGAGTGTGTAGGGAGATTAGGTCAAACATGTACTATCTGCCTAAGAACCACTGCAACTGTGTTTTATCAGACAGCACTTCAGGGAAATCTTCAAAATATTTTAGCATGTGGTCCTGAAGAATTGTGTCCTTTTGCTATCGTGGAACTGAGAAATTCTATCTCAGTTTTACCCTATGTCACATGGTTCGTGTTCAAATTCAAGTTTGACAACCATTAAGTTCGATTCAAATTCTAAGTTTTCTATGAAGTTTGTATGAGGTTCGATCATATACATTTTTCGATATATATATATATATATAACCAAGGTGGACTATTCCAAAACTTCATGGGCAGCCCCTGAGATTGTCATGTATATCATTTGAATGACGCACATGGATTGAACATTTGTCTTCCTGGTCTGAATGGTTTACCCACTGAGATTGGAGCCATTGAGTTCTCAGAGCACCAAAATTTTAGCACAAACCTACTAACCAGCGTTCCCTTAGCCATTCCCTCAGGGGTGCTAAAATATGCATTCCCTTGGGGTTGCTACGATATACAAGGGTTAGTAAACACACTTATGTTTAACAATGTCTCCCTTGCCTCGTACACAGAGCATGCTCTTTTAGGAACCTCCTGTCAACAGTTTGTTGAATAGCTTGCTGCTCTCGATTGTAAGGCTGCATTTATCAGTAGACCATAAATTATAATATCCTTTCAGTCCATGCATGGGTTAGATTTCATCTTTGTCGATATGCCACTATAAAGTAAATAAAACCAAATCCATAATTGTCAAAGGTGGCTCCAAAACAATTTTGGGTAATAGTTGGACACAACAGAGAGCGAGAGTCAATACACTAAAAGCATTTTTTCAGGTTGGATTGTCTGGTCTACTTCTTTCTCTTATTATATTTTTGAAAGGCGCTGGGGTTGGGATATAATAAATGATGTTTTATTGATATATACTTTGCATTAGAAAGTTCAAAATAACATTTTGGAGTGGTTGGTATTTGGTATTTGAAGTATGTGTTAAATAAACTTATTTTCTGGCGAGGTTGAGATCATTTTGTTTACTTTTTTGTGCACATGTAAATGATGTTTAGTTTTGTCTGTCTCTCTTAAAGACAAGTAACAAGTTTCAGAATAATTTCTCTTTTTTTTGAGACTTTAGAATAATATCATCTAATTGCATGGATGTGATTTGTGTATGTTTTTAGTACTGCTGCAGTTTAATTCCTTTCAGATTTTTGCATTTGTCGTTTGCATTTCTTCTTTTTCTAACTTGCATGCATATTGCATAAATTGCAGCTGGATCGTGTTCAACAAAGGTTAAGAGACAGGAAAATGACCCTTAAAGTGACTGATTGTTGAGTGGAACTATTTGGTAGTATGGGTTATGATCCAAATTATGGTGCAAGGCCAGTGAAAAGAGTAATTCAGCAGAATGTAGAAAATGAACTAGCGAAGGAAATCCTCAGGGGTGATGTCAAGGAAGAGGATACGGTTCTTGTGGATACAGAAATGACTGCATTTGCTAATGGTCAACTGCCCCATCAAAAGCTTGTTTTCAATGTGTTTCCCTCAAAAACTGCAGTAGATGACTCAAATGTTAGTGTTGCTCTTGGACAAAGTCTCTAAGGTATAGCGAGTAACTACTGTTTAATTACCCACCATTTATAGAGGTGGTGCTGCAAAGGGGAGTGTACAGTTTATTGCACATGTGAAAACTGTATAGGTAGTATAGACACAATTTTTGTCAAATATGTAATAGTGAAATGCCGATACTGAGGTACAATTTTGTTTGAGTGATTAATTAATTTCTTCTGTAAACCTTAGTATGTTGTTTTGATAATTTGAATAATTTAAGAAATTCCCATATATTCTACACAAAACCTTTACCTGTATAAGGGAATTTAACAGCATATTTTTTTGTTATGTGCGATTGAATTGGGGTATTTGATTCGGTATTGAAATATGTTCATTGTCACATGCTCTAATCTCGGTTTTGACAATGTATTGAAAACTTTGTATTAACTACTGTATTTTTATAGGTGGAGTGATAATTTCATGGGGAGGACTTCAGTCATGGTGTTTGATTAATTATTGAAATATGTAGTTAGTGTGTTGCTCTAACCTTGGGTTTGATGAAGTATTGAAATGAAATGAAATGGTTTTAACGATGTCCACGAGACCTCTCAGTCTCAGGGACCATCCACTATTGCTTAAACCATATTCAGATCTTTTTCTAGGCTGATTATGCTGTTATGGATCTTGAGTAAGAAATTTGCTGTTTTGTGAAGTCTTGTCTCCTCAAAAAGCTCACTAAGACTGTTCACCTTTAGGCTGCTAACAAACTGATGACAGATAACTTCATACGCTGCACACTCTTTGATAAAATGCCATTCTGTTTCTACCACCCCTTTGTTGCAAAAAATGCAAGTTTGTTCTTCCCAATCTTCTTTAGGGACCGCCCATCTACCAGTTTCACATCTTAAATGATGTGAGCTAGTCCTCAGCCGAGCAATTAAAATTTTAGCTGTTCCCTTGATTGAGGAACTCAAATACTCTTTATCATCATGCTTCCATGTTGGGTTAAATTCTTTGACATAATATGCTTTCTTTTTGCCTACCTGCTTTGTCCACATGGCAGTCCTAAATTTTTCTAACACCCACCTTTTTATCTCCTCCTTAGCGTGAGGGAAATCATGCAGATTTATGTCCCATTTGCCTAACCACTTTTTGTTTTGTTTCATCCATGTCTTTTTCCGGCAGTTTAGCTCTTCTTCAACAACCAATTTGGGCCACTGGTGCTTATCCATATTTTCAACCTTCTTTAGGTAACTTAGCAAATGAATGATCGCTGATGCCTCAATTGGAAACATACCAGCCTCAGCTAAAAGGATATCATATGGGATCGTTGATTTAACTTTGAGGCTACTTGTGATCAGGTGCTTTTGAATTCTTTCTATTTGTCGCCATTTGTGGCTTGACATGTTGCTCCCCCATATTTTGCAACCATAGAGGATAACTGACACCACTAATATGTTGATTTTGGGTAGCATCGGATGTGCTCTAGATCCCGAATTTTGTGGAGGGGCTAGAACACGTAAGATCTCCAAAACCCAGAAATTGTTTGGAGAAATTCCACCCGGATGAGGAGTTATTAAAATAATTAATATTTTTAATGAGTTCCCAAGTCTAAACTTAGGAAAATAAAAATATTAATGGGTATTAATAAGAATATGGGTGAGAAAGTTCTAAGTGACGAGGATCAGGTCTGTTTTAATCTTAGCCATTGATTAGAGATTAGATCACAATTGTTGATTCATTAACAGATAAAGTATAAGAGAAGGCTTGAGGGTCAGTTGGAGATACACCAAGAGATTAAAGAGTTCGATTTTCCTGGGGCATGGTTTGCTGAGAAAGTCGAGCTGAGTGATTTGAGTTGCAGTGAAAGGGGCAGTTCGGCAGAGGGAATTCAATCCAAGGCCGAGAATACATAGCAGAGAGGCAAAGAAGCAACAGGAGAGACAACACAACTCCAGAGAGGTTGACGCAGAAGATAGAGGGGTTGACGCAGTCACTTAGAGGCAGCGCTGCGATTTTTCTGAGGGGCAGAGAGAGCAATAGTTCAACATAGCGACTTCTGAGCAAGGGAGGCTAACTGGAAGGGTGACGCAGCTCCTAGAGGAGGTGACGCAGTTCTAGCGCAGAGCTTGGAGCAACCATTGTTGCCCAACACTGGGAACAACATTGTCATCTGTGGGGTTTGATCGTCCAGTTGCTGGAATTGCCAAATATCTGTCGTCTCCGAATAGAGGTATTTCTGCCAGGTTTATTCTTTGTTGGGTGAGCCGAATTTGGCACCCTAGTTGTATTTAGAAATCTGCTTAATAATACAAACCCTCTATATGTTGCATTGGTCTTCCCGAATTGGGTTTTTCCGGGGATGATTGTCCAAAAACAACGATGTCCCTTGTGTGATTGTCTCGATTTATTTTTCATGATTTGTATGTATGTGTAGTCTGCAAGAGTGTTTTCATCATTGTTTAAATAATTAAATAACTTGTTGAATGTAAAGAACAAGTAGGAGATGGAAAACCAGTGATTGCAGTAGGATTTCTGATGTGTAGATTCAGAAATTCTCACATTGTATCAGAGCATTGCAGATCATAGGGGAATGAAGACACTAGTCGAGAGATCCAGAGAATTTGCTGCAAAAAAGCAGCTGTCTTGAGTGACAGCGTTGTTTCAGAGGCAGAGGAGCAGCTGCAGGAGTTACGCAGAGCTAGAGGAGTGACGCAGAGGCTCACACAGTGCCTCCGTCATCATTTCGAGCCTACAAAGGGTGATGCAGAGCCAGAGAGGATCCCACGCAATAACTGCATTAGCTCTTTGGGCCAGCGCAGAGCCTGAAAGGTTCGAATCAGCTAGTTGTCGGGGCTAGAGAAGCAGTGTAGATTCAATTTGAGGAGCTCGAGGGACGCTGTTTCTGTTGGTGCATAACAGTGTCTGTGGAGACAGAGTCGAGGTAGAGGGCGTCACTGCCTTGAGAAATTTCTAGCCAAAGAAATCTAGATCCGAGTTGCAGCAGGAAGAGGATTGGAGAGGAAATGATTCGACAGTTTCTAGGACGATTTTCGTGAAGGAAATCAGGATTCAGAGGAAGTCTAGAGGATCTTGCTCCTTAGAGGATTTCTAGCGCCAAAGAAATCCAGATCCAAGTCTTGCTAGATTGACAGCAGGAGAGGGAGAAGAGAACCAATCCTATTTTTTAGCAGAGATGGCAATGAATGGGTTGAGGGATCAGGACAGATTGGATGGAGC
The DNA here is from genome assembly GCA_031772625.1 of Pinus tabuliformis. Taxonomy (NCBI): domain Eukaryota; kingdom Viridiplantae; phylum Streptophyta; class Pinopsida; order Pinales; family Pinaceae; genus Pinus; species Pinus tabuliformis. Next base: position 79,937,311 of record CM062804.1, on the reverse strand, counting down.
ATCCAATTTTGTCATCTGGAAGGCCAGGATCCTGGCAATCCTAGACAAACATCGCATCAAGGACTATGCCTTGAAGGTAGTTGTTGAGTCGGTCGACGTTGATCCGTTAAAGAAGTACGAGGAGGCCCAGGCTAAGGCCAAGTGCATGATCCTAGACAGGGTCAAAGATCATGTAGTACCACACATTGTTGAGAAGAACAGAAGGGAGATGTGAGAGGTGCTGATCACCTTGTATCAGGGATCTTCTGTTCAATGGAAGATGCTAGTAGAAAATCAGTTGAGACATTACCAAATGTAGAAGGGAGAAGAGATTGATCCCTTCCTTCTCAAGTTGCAAGGGATTCACGACTAGTTGACTATCGTGGGGTCTACACTAGATCCTGAGTTCATGGTCAGGACTGCCCTAAATGCAATCATCGATCACTGGGAGACTTTTGTCCAAAGAATCTTAGGTAGAGCGACTCTCTTCAGTTGGGAGGAGATGTGGGCAGCTCTTCGACAAAAAGAGCTCAGGAGGATGACAAAGACAAGGAGTAGCGGCAAGGGAGTCCAGGTCAAGAAGGAAGAGGAGGATGCAACTCTTGCATCGTCAGAACAAGAAGGGAAGCAGAAGAGAAAGGACATAACCAAGGTCAGATGCTTCAACTGTGGGGAACTAGGACATTATGACACTTAGTGCCTCCGGATGAAGGGTAAGGGGGAGGCTTCTGATTCAAAGGTTGCTCCAGCGAACGCTAACAAGGAGGGCGAGGATGACGATTGGGCCATGAGTGCTCATGCGCCTCTGGAGAAGAGGTGGGGTGACATGGAGTTGTAGTCGGGAGAACTACATGAAGGGTAGGATCCTTGAGGTGCCCAAACTCTTGGATCACATACGGCTACAGGAGTGCTTAACGAAAGTAGCAAAATGACGGGTGTCGGTTGGAGCAAGGTGTGATGGAACGACAGTGGCTGAGCTAGAGTCCCAAAGTCTAAGGCAGCGCAGTGGATGTTGTAGCAGTGCGAGAGGCACAGAGTAGGTTGCAGCAACGCAGTGGCAGCAAAGGGTCAAGACAGATCAGCAGCAAAGGTAGCTTCAGCATCACGAGGCATCCATACTGACCAACATGTAAGTGTTTGGGTGAAGTTTCAGTTGCTTACTTATCAGCAACTGAGTTGCAGTGTAGCAGTTAGCAGTGGCAGCGCTATGGCAACATGAGGCAGCGTTTTGTGAGGGAGCTGTAGTACAGATGCAGCAGTGGCAATGGCAGTGGCAGAGTCATGGGCAACAGTACAAGAAGTTGTGGTGCATTGGATAAAGGGTAGCAAGCTAAGCATCAGTAGCACAGAGGACTGATGCTATAGACCAATGTAGTACTTCTGTTGAGAAGTATTACTAGAGCACATTCCTCGCTAAGAGTGAGTGTTGATTTTGGGTACCATCTAATGTGCTCTAGCTCCGAAATTTTGTGGAGCGGCTAGAACACATGAGATCTCCAGAACCCAGAAATCGTTTGGAGAAATTACACCCAAATGAGGAGTTATTAAAATAATTAATATTTTTAATGAGTTCCTAAGTCTAAACTTGGGAAAATAAAAATATTAATGGGTATTAATAAGAATATTGGTGAGAAGCTTCTAATTACGAGGATCAAGTCTGTTTTAATCTTAGCCGTTGATTAGAGATTAGATCACAGTCGTTGATTCATCAACAGGAGAAGTATAAGAGGAGGCTTGAGGGTCAGTTGGAGATACACCAAGAGATCAAAGAGTTTGATTTTTCTGGGGCATGGTTTGTTGAGAAAGTCGAGCTGAGTGATCTGAGTTGGAGTGAGAGAGGGGCAGTTCGGCAGAGGGACTTCAATCCAAGGCCAAGAATACATAGCAGAGAGGCAGAGCAGCAACAAGAGAGACAGCGCAGCTCCAAAGAGGGTGACGCAGAAGATAGAGGGGTTGACACAATCCCTTAGAGGCAACGCTAGGGTTTTTCTGCGGGGCAGAGAGAACAGCAGTTCAACATATCAAATTCTGAGCAAGGGAGGCTCACTGGAAGGGTGACGCAGCTCCTAGAGGAGGTGACGCAATTCCAACACAGAGCTTGGAGTAGACATCGCCGCCCAACATTGGGAACAACATTGTCATCTGTGGGGTTTGATCATCCAGTTGCTGGAATTGCCGAATATCTTTCTCCGAATGGAGGTATTTCTACCAGGTTTATTCTTTGTTGGGTAAGCCAGATTTGGCACCCTAGTTGTATTCAGAAATCTGCTTAATAATACAAACCCTCTATATGCTACACCGGTTTTCCTAAATTGGGTTTTTCCACGGATGATTGTCCAAAAATAATGGTGTCCCTTGTGTGATTGTCTCAGTTTATTTCAGTTCATGATCTATATGTATGTGTATTCTGCAAGAGTGTTTTCATTGTTGTTTAAATAATTAAATAACTTGTTGAATGTAAAGAAAAAGTAGGAGATGCAAACCAGTGATTGCAGTAGGATTTCTGATATGTAGATTCAGAAATTCTTACATAATACCAAAGAGGGTTTTCTTAGTCTTCCAATCCCATAGTTCTATCTGTCTACACCTATTCTAAAGGAGGTAAGAAGCTTTCCACCCTCCTTGGATTCTCTTTGATCTACATGTCTCCCAGCTAAGCCTATAGTGAAAGTCAATTCCTAAATACTTGTACTCATCTACCACCTCCAAGGCGCTGCCCTCAAAGAGAAAAGTCCCCTGATGTTTCTTTCTTTTCAAAGAAAAAATCATGACTTTAGTTTTGCTAGGATTTACTTGCATTCCCACCTCTTGACAAAAGAGTTCTAAAGATTTCAAGTGTTATCTTAAACCTTGCGTCGATTTAGCGATAAGAATAAGGTCATCTGCATATAAAATTAGTTTCACCACATATCTTGCCAGCTGGATGCCTTCTCCTTTGGTGTTGTTTACCCGCTCTTCAGGCTTATCAATATTAAACCAAATAATGTGGGAGAAAGAGGACACCCCTGTTTGACTCCTATGTCGTTGTCAAAGCATTTAGACATGCCTTCATTTGTTCTAATTCAGGTTCTAACCCTCTCATAAAGCTTGTGAACAACTGCCCTATATTCCTTTGGGACCTTTAGTTCTTCCATTTTGTGCCATAGTTTATCTCAAGGAACGCTATCGAAGGCTTTTTTAAATATCTCCTTGATGTGTGGGGCTAGAAGCTTCATTCCCCATTTTAAAAATTTTGCCTGCAAACTGTCAAGGTCCTGCGCTTTGCCATTTGCCAATTTCTTTATACCTTGTTCAATATCAGCGACCAAAAATAGCTCTGTTGAGGATACAATAATGTGAGGCTTACTTTTCTCATTTGTCTACTCATAAAGAAGTTTTGCATAGTCTAACCATTGAGCCTCTGTGATAGTGTTTTCTATTTGCTTTTTCTTTTAATGTAGTTCCTTCCATAAACCTTTGGGATTATGTTTTCCCAAAGAAATTAATTCCTTCTTGAAATCACATAACTTTCTTTCTTTGATTTTATCAATTGTTTATATATAATTTTGTTTTCTTTGCTTGACTTATCTTTGAGAAATCTTTTCGCATCCTTGCATTCTTTATCATACCAGGTATTGGCTGGGATGGTATTTGTGATCCTCTTCATAGGCCTAGATCTCTTACATGCCTTTAAAGCTTTGTGTATTAAGGGGATCGACATACTACTGCAAACATAACTTTTATGTCTTCTGCTATTCTTGCAACCCTTTTGTTGTGTTTTGCCAACTGGAGGTGTTCTTTAAAAGCAGCGCTAAAGAGCTCCTGATTTTCTTGGTTTAAGATAATTTTCCCATGCTCTGAAACTTTCTTGGGCGAATGATGGGGGGTTCCCCCTTTCGATCTTTTGTACTTATACCAAGCTTAATAAGAAGAGGCAAATGGTCAGAGTCTAGCTCTATAGGGCAAAACTCAATATGAAAGTTCAACAACTTGGAAATAGACCTTTGAGAGCATATAACATAGTCTATTGTGCTTTTCCCATTGTATGTTTTACAAGTAACACTATTGGACTTAGACCATTTGTTCATGCCATTACATATAACCATGTCATTTAGGCTACAAAGGCCTAATAGTTTTGGTCCAAAGTGCGAAACCTTCCCTTTCCCATTTTGCGATATCCTCCTCCAGGGGTGCTCTTCATTTTCTCTAGGCCATAATAGATTGTTATCCTCTCCCATACCGTTGCCCAACTGAATAGATTGATTGTTTGTTGTTCTCGAATTAAAATCACCAATTAGGAATATTTCTCCCTTAGTACTAAAGCTTGAAATATTTTTTTTTAATGTTGTATATGGATCTTTGCTATCTAGGTTCCTTTCTTTGGAGAATTTTGAGCTTTTTGGGGCAAAATAGCAAGCAGCCAGCCATATTGTTGCATCCATATCTGTTATTTTCAGCCATATAAATTGTTTATTTGGGTCTTCTTTCTCCAGTTTTATAATCCTGGTCCATATTTCTTTTATTAGGATTGTTATTCCTCCATGCCCTTTACCTGATTTTGTTTCTTCATTCCAAACAAATATTTTAGTGTATCCTTCGAAGTCTGGAATTCTACATCCATTGTGTTCATGTGTTTCCATAAGGCAAATAATGTCTTTACCCTCAACTATGGGCCCCATCCCCAGTCCCCTTCTCCATGGATAGCCTCTACAATTCCAACTTACCATGTTTAGGTACTCCCGTGGGGCCCCGAATCCCTATTTCTTGTGTGTTACTCTATCAATGACTTGGGCTTTCCCATTTTTCAACCATGCCCACTTTCTTGCCTCTCTTGCTGATTTTACTTTCTCCCATTCTTTCCTCCTTTCTTCTTGTTGGACGAGTGTTAAGTCTTCATCTAAGTAGATACAAGTGCCTTTAAGAAACCCTCTATTTTTTAAGATCCTCACCTTGTCCTCCATGCATCTCAAAGTAACTCTCACGTGTTTGTCCCTTCCTACTCCCATAATCTTTCATATTCTGTTTGCCTGTTGAATCCCACATGTCCAATGCAGCGTCTTCTTGAGAAAATCCCTTGGTACAATATTTGTTCTCTCTTTTTCCCTAGAGTCTTTCAAACCTTTGATGATGATATTTGTCGCTTTTTCTTCTCTGTCCCTTTCTTCTCTCATTTGTCTCTTGATTTGTTTTTCTATAATTTCCTTTTGTTTACTTGTTGGTTCTTTTACCACCTGGGCCCAGGATTTAGCGTCTTTAATTTGCTCCATTAGCTTGTTTTATCTTATTTCTATATCTACAATTACTAACTGGAACTTTTCCATCTGATTTGTGCTAGCCGCTCCCATTGGCTCTAATTGATTTTTTCTGTTGCTTTTGTCTGTTCCATTTCTTGCTTTAAGTTGATTAGCTCTTGTTGCCCTTTCTCCATTTTGTTTTGTAGGCTTCTTACCTGTTCTTTTAACAACTTGTTCTCTCTTTCAATCCTCCGCTTAGCTTTTGTGATTTCTTTTAGTATCTGGTCGTCTTCTTGTTGTATCTGTGTCTCTAAAATTTCAAAAACTTTGTATTGGCTATGGGATTACATGTGGGGTGATATTTCTTGGTAAGTCAGCTTCCGAACTTTTTTTCTGCATTTTATTTCCGAATTTTGTTTTTGCATCTTATTTAATGGTGATGAATTCCATTACACTTTACGTCTATCATATTACAGATCCTAATTTCCTTTGTGTAACAATATCTTTTAAGATAAAATAAGTAACAGTATGATCATCTTGTGTAAGCAGATAATGCTTGTCTGAAATTTTGAATCAAGTGTATGTGCCCACATAACATTTTAATGGTCTTTTGGGGGTTTTAGGAAAAAAAAGGTTGAAATTTGTTCAGTTTTGGCGAAAAGGAAAGTTAGGCTAACCACCTTCAAAAATACATAAAAGGGAGGTGAATTAGAGATTGCAAATAAAATTGAAATTGACATTAGTTTGAGGTCTACAAAGCAATTTACATGACACGATAGAATTGTGTGGGGTTGGTTTCATGCCAATAAGATGAAGAAGACAACAAGATAATAGAAGAAGGATAGAATGGCAAGTCAGAAAACAACAAGTATTATTATTATTATGCTTGAGAACTGCCAATTTGTAGAGACAACCATTAGAGCTGTTGGTAAATCTAGTATTTTGCTTTACATTTTTTCACAAGATGTGTTCTTTATTTATTTTTTTACAAGATCAGTTATGGTTTTATATATTCCAATAAAGAGAGAGGAGCAAGCTCCTGATACATATGGGGTTGAAAAGAGTTGTGCTGAAGGAGTATATCGGGAACGCAATCATGGGTTCCTTTAGACATGAATCCAAAAATTCCAGAGATTTAAACTACATTTCTCACATGTTGTCGTACAAATTGAGAAAGCAAGAAAATACATTTACATAACATAACTTTCAGAAACTAAGAAACTTCAAAACACTTATGAGGCTTTTTAATATTTGTTTACAGATTGATTTCGTTGAGATCTCTGTTTACTACTCTGATAGTTGGAGTTTTCTCCCTCCTGATTCAGAGTAATGTTTTCTAGGTAGCTGACTATGTCCTCAAGGTGAGTGCACTTGTTGGTGAGAGAGTTTATTTCAACTTTCTGACTCTCCAATTGTCTCTTAAAATATGAGTTTACTTACCCTCATTTGAATCTTCAAGTCTTGGATTGTCTCTCTTATCTTGACGATCATGACTTTGTTAGCTCGTCATGTAGTGCATTTCTCAATTTGTGAAGCTCGGTCTACTGGATTTAAGTCCATTGTTGAGCGGTCTTCTGTTGTCTTGTGATCTAAGATATGATCCTCTGTGGTGTGTTGGTTCTTCCTGGTGTCTCTGCTAGGTGAAGGCCCTGTTGTTGATCCCTTGAGCTTGATAGAGTGATGCCTATGTTCCTTCTTGCTGGATGGACGAAAATCCAACTTCCCTTGATTAATGCATTAGTCTGCTAGCTTGATTTGAAACAGGAAGCAAAAGGGATCAAGCTTTACAGCAAAGAAAGCGAAAATGGGGAAGATAAGATAGATGCCAGAGATGAGAGCAAAATTGGGTGAAAAGCCAAAGGGAGAGCAGAGCGATGATAGAAAGAAGCTCACGAAAGGATTGCGAGCATGAGGGGAGCAGCAATCCAAAGGCAGTGATCTTGCAGGAGGCTTGGGATCGTAGAGAGGGGGAGTGAGAAGGGTCGAGGGAAGGCGAAGAAGGATGGAACGTGGGCTGAGAAGAAAGGAGGGGACAGTAGAGAAACAGGGAGCTCGTTGGGGAGAGAGATCAACATGAAGAACAAAGGATGATCGGGGAGTGAAGAGAAGAGAGGGAGGCCTAAAATTTAAAGGAGAGGGGGGAGCGGAAGTAGGCCAAATCAGCTGGGAAGAAATGATGACCTGGGAGAGCTCGATTAGAGACATATTGCATATCTTAGAGCGGATAGAATGGCAGAAATTGCGCAGTGTGATGCGTGTGGAGTCACGAGACCTCCATGCTCTGTCAACTGAAAAGGATTCACTGCGGGGATAAGTATGGGTACAACAGATCACATTTGCATTGAAACACAAAATATAATCGATGGAAGAGATTTTTGACATGGTTTTCCTATAGGGATGATAGGACTAAGGAATAGGTGTGAGGAACACATCCTAAGCTACTCTTGTTTCCCCTTCAGACCTGGCTACTGCCAAATTTGCATGGTGGTCAGCGAAGCTGTTATTTTCCCACAAGATATGTTTAAAAGTGACATTTCCCAGGTCTTCCATATTTTGCCTTGAGGATTTGGTGCATGGAAACATTTGGAGGGTTTTTTCTACTGATCATGGCTTCAATGATGATTGTTGAATCTCCCATTATAATAGGATCTTTGATTCCCTTTTTTTAGTATCTTGGTGCCCATTAGCAGGCCATAAGCCTCTGCCCTATTGTTAGAGGCTTCCCTCAACCCCCACTCATAAGTGACTAGATTATTTACCCCTGGTTCGAGGAGGATCCCTCTTGCTCCAGCTCTCCCCGGATTGTTTTTGGAGGCACAGTCAAAGAAAAGACAATGCCTGTTCAAATTTCCTTTCCATGTTGAAAATTCTTCCTTATTTAATCTAATTTTCCAGTTTTGAGTTGAGGTCTAACATTGGGACTGATATTCCAGTTACTTCTAATAGTTGCTTGGCTGTTCCAATTCCTTTCTTCTTGCGAGAGGTTGCTATTGTCTATTGCTTTTAAACCTTTCATGTTTAGAAATTCTGAAGTGAGTCCCCAAGTTTTTGACAGAACTCTTCCAATCTTTGGGGTTTGGTCTTTGAAGATGCTTTAATTCCAGTTTTGAGTTGGAGATCTAACATTGTGACCGATATTCCAGTTACTTCTGATAGTTGCTTGGTTGATCCAATTCCTTTCTTCTCGCTGGAGGTTGCTACTGTTTATTGCTTTTAAATCTTTCATGTTTAGAAATTCTGAAGTGAGTCCCCAAGTTTTTGATAGAACACTTACAATCTTTGGGGTTTGGTCTTTGAAGATGCTTTGATTTCTTGAGAGCCAAATTTGCCAACAAAGAAATGACGGGAGACTTTCCCAGAACCTTTTGATGGTTTGCTTGTTCTTCAATGAATAAGGGTAATTTTTTTCCATTCAGTGAAGAAGTCATTAAAGGTTATGGAGAAGTTGAGCTCCATTTCCAAAGGACTAGTAAGCTGCTTCCAACACTCTCTAGTAAAGGGGAAATCCAAGAAGAGGTGTTGGATGGATTCTTCTTCATTTAGGCACATTGAGCACCTTGACGGGTCGGAGAATCCCTTTCTTTTAAGGTTATCAATTGTAAGAATTCTGCCTTTTAGGAGAGTCCAACTGAAAATCTTAACTTTGGGGAGGCTTTCTGTCTTCCATACAGAGTTCCATTGGGCCTAATCTTGTTCATCTTGTTATGCCTGGAGAGTGATATATCCGGACTTAACTGAGTAAGCACCCCACTAGGATCCCAGATAACTGTGTCTTCATCTTTCATATTTGTTGGGGTTGATCCTTTGAGATGGAAGACTAAGAGATCCCATTGGCTTTTTAAATTTTGAGTCAGATTTGGAATGTATCAGTCATACCAATTTCTGTTTTTCCATCGAGATATAGAGTGCAAGGAAGTTAGCCCCTTATCTTGCATCCATTCTCTTCTCTTATTGAAACCTGGGTAGGATGATAAAGGCTCTTTCCCCATGATTCTGTCTCCCCATACCTTGATACTTTTTCCATTTCCGGGCATCTTCGAAGTGTACTTGGTGATAGTAGGTAACATTTTTTTGACTAGCTTCCATACTTGCGAGCATGGCCTTATTGGGACATTTTCATCTAGTAAGTGAGTTCTTTGATGATTAATATATTTTAAAGCCAAAGTTTGTTTCCACCAGTGGTCATTTCTGGTTATCATTCTCCATATAATTTTGGTCCCTAGGGCAGCATTCATAATTCCTGGCAGCCTTATGGATAAACCTCCCTTCTCATAAGGCAAAATTATTTGTTCCCATTTTACCAAGCTAAACATTTTAGTCTCGTTTTTTCTTACCTGCCATAGAAAACCCCTGATTATTAATTCCATTTGTTTGTGGATGCTGGCCGAAGCCAGAATAGTGGCATATTGGTAAATTGGCAGCGCAGTGAGCATGGCTTTGATTAGGGTCACCCTGCCTGCTATGTTCAACCACAGCGTGCCCCAACTTTGGTTTTTTTCTTCATCTTTTCAACTCAGCCTTTTGGTTTTCTTTTGATATGGGTAGTCCTAGGTAGAAGAAGTGATTCCAATTTGCCTATATGGGAATCTCAAGGATCTGTGATATTCTTTGCATGGTGCGGGGGGAAGCATTCCAACTGTATATTCTACATTTTGCGTTGTTTAGGAGACCACCTGAAACCTTCATGAATTTATCTAGAACTTTTATGAATCTTTGGGCAATAATGCATGAGGCTCCACCCATCAACAATGTGTCATCTGCGAACAAGGAGTGATTAATGCTTCTTACACCATATGAAATGTGCAAACCAGTTAGTGTTCTTTCTCTCCTAGTTTTTTCCAAAGCTCTACTTAACGAATCTGCCATTATTATATATAAGAAAGGTTAAAGAGGACAGCGCTTCCCCAACCCTCTAGAACTTTGAAAGAAATCACTCTGTCTTCTGTTTATCAACAGGGCTATCCATGGTCCCATAATGCAGGCGCTGATTACCTCAATGATGTTGTTTGAGAAACCAAATTTCTTTAAGACAGCAGTGAGGTAAGGAAGACTTACACGGTCAAAGGCATTGGCCATATCCAGTTTTATGATGATTCCATGTTCTTTTTTCAGCATGCTTGAGTGTAGAGCTTCCTAGACAACCAGAACATTGTCAATAATCTGTCTATTTGGAACAAAGCCTCCTTGGTTTTCCGAGATAATCTCAGGGAGAACTTTCTTAATTCGATTGGCTATGATCTTTGTTATTATTTTGTAAGAAGAGTTGCACAATGAATTAGGCCAAAATCTACTAAATGTTGAAGGCCTTGTATCCTTTGGAATTAAAGCCAGATAGGAGGATTTAGTAAAACCTCCCTTTTTTTTTTAATAAACACATTCCTTATCATTCTTATTAAATCCTTTTTTTATTATATGCCAATGCTGGCTATAAAAGCAATTGTGAATTTGTCCGAACCCAGTGCTTTATCCGGATGGAGGCCCCAAACAGCTACCTCGATTTCTTCTTCTCCGATTTCTTGCGTAATTTCTAAATTTTGAACAACACTTATCATGTTTGGCACATGCTGCAAAAAGGTTTCGAATTCTACTCTTTCTCCATTTGCTTTTAGGAGGTTTCTTAAATGTTTATGTGCTTCTTTTTTCAATTCAATAGCTCCTCTAATTTTCTGTCCCTCTATTTGGATTTTGTCGATATGATTTATGGCCCTTTTGATTTTCATTTGTGTTTTTATCCCTTGCTTTTAACCATAGGCTTCTTGACTTTATTCTTACCACTTCCACTTCTTTCCGGTTTTCTCTGTATATTTTCCAAAAGAGGGCATTTTCCTGAAGATGGTCATCTTTGGTCTCCTCCTCGTTTTCTTTTGCCTCTTTTCAAGTTTCTCCATTTTTTTTAATAACTCAACCTTTCTTTTATTTGTTTGTTTTCCGTTTTCTATGGCCCACTTTTTTAGTTCTTTTCTCAAGTTTTTTAACTTGGTTTCCCACACATAATAGGGGGACCCCGTGAATTTTTGAGACTACAAATCCGCAATTAGATTTTTGAAATCTTCATTGTTGTTCCATGTTGGGCAGTATCTGAAAGGTATTGGGCCTTGATTTTCCATCAGCCCCATAGAAATTACCAATGGCTTGTGATCTGATGTTGTTGTATGAATGATTCTTGATCTTGTTGAGTTGTAGTTGGAGATGATGTTGTCCTGAACCAAAATGCAATCTAATATTTCCTTTATATTGTTGCTTCCTACCCTTTTGTTGCTCCACGTATGCTTACCATTGTTGGGAGGAATGTTTATTAGATTGTTTTTTTCCATTATGTTTTCGATGGCATCCCTTGAAGAGTCTAAATGGTAAACCCCCCCAAATTCCCCAAATTTCTCCTCCGCATTAAGGACAAGATTGAGGTCCCCTCCCAAAATTATTTTTCTGTTTTATCATTTAAGGTCTCTTGAACCGTATTCCAGCATTGTTCTTTTTCTCTGAAGTGATTGGGAGCATATATGTTGACAATGCAAAATTGCTCATTGGTGGTTGTCTCTTTTAGGTCTGTTCTAATCCAGTGTTGTTCCCTTTTTTGCTGAAGCAACTCCCATTTTCCTTTCCTCCATAAGATGCATATTCCCCTTGAGGCCCCTATAGCTTGTTGAGTTGTTCCCGCGTAATTTTTTAGATTTTTGATCATTTTTTCCGAGTCTTGGCAACTAGTTTTGGTGTCCTGAAGCATTGGAATATCTGGGATTTTCTTTACTAGATTCCCTATAGCTTATTTACTTTAAAAGGCGTCCACAAACCATGTCAGTTCCAGGAGACTACAATCATTATTTATTTAGTTGATGCGCAGAGGGTCCTTTCCCTCTCTGGTGATTTTGGTTTTTCTCATTATTCCCAAATATTTCCCCAAAAAAGGAGTCGATGCACTGCTGCGTTCCAAAAGCATTTCTTTTGTTGTCACTTCATCTCTAAGTTCTTTGTTAGATTTTCTTCCTATTTTCTTTTGGTGATCTAAGGTTTGAAGTGATTCCTTTGATTGGTTTCTTGTCAAAATTCTATCAACTGAGGGGGGAGGAGGGCTGCAAGGGATAATAAGAACAGAGGGGGTGAGGATATGGGAAGGAGAGAGATGAGGGGAGGAGGGGTGGGATGTGGAAGGGATGGAAGGATCATCAAGAGGTCCAAAGGGGTTGGGATTGATGAAAGATGAGGAGATTAGGGGAGGATTGGTTTGGGGGAGAAGGATCAGAGAGGGGGGTGGGGAGCCTGGTGTTGGCTTGAGGAGGAGAGGAGTTGTTTGTTTGTCGTTTTTTATTTTTAACTTGTTCCCATTTTGCTTCAAACTCTTCTAAATTTTCACTTTCTTGTTTTTTTGGACATCTATTTGCAAAATGACCATATTCATGACATACCTTGCATTTAAACGGTATTTGCTCATAGTCCAGTTGTTGTATGTGCGTCCATTGATCTACTTTGATCTTTACTGCCTCCGGTAAGCCCTCCCTAATCCACTTCGACACATCCTCACACAAGCATGCATATTCTCTTTTGGTTCACATCTATCAATATACTTCCTTATTGCATTCCCGATGGCCCTAACAGATTCATCACCCCAACAGTATAGAGGGAGATGAGGGAGTCTTACCCAAACCAGCGCTGCGCTAGGTACATCCATTTCAGGGTCGAAGTCGGGGGTCCATTTGTTTAAGTACAGGCCTCGCGTGTCCATGAAGTATGGGTCATTTCTAAAGATTAAGTCTCGTTCTTCCTTTGGTTCGAAATGAAAGGTGTAATACACTCTTCCACAAAACCTTATGGAGATTTTCTCGTTTATTGAAGAGGACCAGTTCCTTTCAACCCATTTTTGAACCGAATGAGGTGAAGGCAAGAGTCCTGTAAACTGGCCGACCAAGCCCCTTTCTGATAGAGATGGAGGTAGAGAGATCTCACGGATGTCTTTGAGTTTCCTCACAAACTTGGATATCGAAGGTTTGTTTCTTGGGGGGCCAATGGCATAGATCAAAGATGCAAAGGCATCTGCATTTTCATCTTGCTCAAAGATCAGTTTTTCTGGAGGAGGATCTCCATCCTCCGATGGATCCGGTGGTTACATGATCGCAGCAGGAGGTTGCTCTGATCAGGTCGATACTCAAGACTGGGGAGGCCCTCAGGGTGCACTAGGGAGGGGCTTACAGGGAGAGCGTGCACTACAGTCCAAAATTTTTATTACAAGATGCATTCTTTATGATGAATCAAAAGTATAATGATTTTGTTGTATGTGGTTATAATGGGATGATTGACATGCATATGTTGGTTGGTAAGACAAACTCTCTTAGGTGGATGATTATCGTTGGTCCTTTTAGTCCCCATTTTCATGTTGTTTAGTCTTTATTCTTTGGTTGACTATCACTCAATGGTGGTAACTCCCATCATAAAGTAGGGCGACTATCACTTAATGGTGGTAACTCCCATCATAAAGTAGGGCATTTGAACATCTTGAGATGAATATACTAGGACACATATGGGAGCCTTAACTACTCACCTATTATGTTTTCCATGTAAAGGTGATTGTGCTCTCTAAGTAACACACCAATTTTGCCCCACATGGATCCTCTTTTGATTATATCTGTATTGCACTTTGGCCATGAGCCTTTAGAGGTGATTCCACTCATGTTTATTTAGTTTAACGATTCTCAAGGTAGTTTCATAGTTGTTCAAGGCATATCACATATATTGAGGCATTGACACTTTCTTCGAGGTACAAATGGGCTATTTGCATCCACATGGATAGCATCTACACATGCCACGCTGAAAATGTTAGAGCCCTCTCTTTTTTTCTTGGCATTTTTGAGCTAATTTGTATTCTCTAAAAGGTTGACCCACGTGTGTCCCTTTTATGACAATGGGTGGTTATTTGGAGCTTGTATTGATTATGTGGATGTCACTTAAATGATGTGTTAGCTTAAGTATATCACATCACACTCACTTGAGGCATTTTGGATGATGTGGAGATGACTTATAATCATAATTTGAAGACTATAGCCCAAAGAAACGTGTCGTCCACTTGAAGGGGCTTCTATTTGGTTCTTTGAGGGGTTGTTGTACTTGTTCAAGCGAGATGTTGGAGATTAATTGGGTAAGAATCATTCATTGCCATGTTTTGAAGCCCCCCAAATGCATTTTAGATGAAATGTTGTGCTTCTAAGACAAATCGGTCCTCTTATGGTTGACGTCACCTCTTTGAGAGGGTTTTAAGCATGCAAAAGCAATTTTTAATTGTATTTTGACTTTGTTTCCAAGATGTGTGGATGACAAGTAATTTATGTGTGATACCTTAGACTAAAATTGAGGAATAAAGAATGAGTTGTGACTCTCATCTATAAATAAAGGCCATCCTTTCATTTCAAATCTTTGAGAATTGTTGGGAACATTTGTTTAAGCCATGAATAGAAGATATTTTCTTGGTGTTTTGGTGTCAACTCTTTTGGGCTCTCTCTTGTTTAGTTATTTTACTTGGTTCATGAATATATTGTTGTGAATGATTTAGGACTTTTATTAGCTTGCAAGATCAATCCATCGGAGGGCAAAATTTTGTCACTTGGAAAGAAGATATCTAGGGTTTATTTCTCCCATATTCTCCTTGGTGTGGTAAGTGCTTATTCTCTTCTTGGGCTCTCTCTTGTTTGGTTATTTTATTTGGTTCATTGATTATATTGTTGTGAATGATTTAGGACTTCTATTAGCTAGCAAGATCAATCCATCGAAGGGCAAACTTTTGTCACTTGGAAAGAAGATATCTAGGGTTTGTTTCTCCCATATTCTCCTTGGTGTGGTAAGTGCTTAGTCTTTTCTTTTATTTAGTTTTATGCACATTGATACCAATTTTAATTATTTTTTTTCATTCCATTATTGATTTTGTTGATGAAGGCTATTCCTTTGAGGGAACTCTTTGTAGGATCTTGGTTTTCATGACTTGTCTTGATTAGACAAGGTATTATTTGGTTTGTAGGCTCCAATCTCTAATTCTAATCCATAAACATAATAACTCTTACATAGAATAACCAAATCTCAGAGACACATCTTATTTGATCCCACAATTCCTAAATGGAGATAAAACATTAAGGTTACTCCCAACAACCAATTAAAAAAACCCTAAAATTCAAATAGTTTTCTTTTATGTTATATGAAATATAAAAACTACCACAAAATATAATAGATATATGGTCAAAAAACTATTTTGTTGTCTAGTGCAAAGTTAAAGGATGATAATAAATATATTTAGATATTTTTGTCTAATGGTTTATTGTAAATAGTTGATTTGTAACTCTAATTGGGAAAAATGACCCTATAGATTTGTGTTTGAACGCTTTATTTAACATATTGTGGATTGATTTCAGGTTTTGTTATGAACATAATATATAATTAATAAATAATAAAGTGTTATTGAAGGGACATGTCCTAAAGGACATGATTATCAGTGAAGGGGCACCTTGCCTAGTATATATAAGAAGGGCCCTCATTTGTAATAATATCATATCTCTTGTATATTCAATACTCTTATATATGTTGGGTGTGGAGCCTGAATATCTTCTTGATTCAGAGGTATCGTGGCATTGGACCCCATTTCATAATGTGTCGCCTGTTTTTGTGCGCCGCCAGGGGGGTCCGGGGGGGGGCGACAACAATTCTTTAGAGCCCCCCTGGAGGGGGATCAGGGGCAGCACCCCCGAAGCTAAAAATACATGTAAAATTGCCTTGTAAAATGTTGTAATTTCGTAGTCAATCTGGGTTGTCCATTAAGCAGAAATCTAACGATAGAATTTAGGTTTTTTTGCCGTAGAAGGCAACCCCTCGCTATATATGAAGGAATTGTATTGCAGCTTTGTAGATGTGTATTTTGAGCGAGAAAGAGAGAAGAGATTGTGTGAGAGCGAAGAGGAAATTATAGCAAATCTATTGTAGGTTGTATCTCTTCATTTCGCTAGATAATATAAAAAGATGAAATGGTTGTTTCTCCGTGGACGTAGCCCAAATTGGGTGAACCACGTATATCTATGTCTCTCTTGTTTTATGTGTTTTCTGTGTTTATATTTCTGCAATATTTTATGTGTTCCATTGCTTTGTAATATATAATTTTCTAACAATATAAATATGATAGTTGTCATATTATGGATATTTACATGTTCTAGATATTCTAAATATTTCACTGCTTATATGAACCTTGTTCGTTACATTAAGCTAACTTCTAACAACCAACTAAAAAACCCTAAAAATCAAATCGTTTTCTTTTATGTTATATAAAATATGGAAACTATAACAAATATATGGTAAAAATAAATAAAATATGAAAACTATAACAAATATATGATGAAACTTTAGGGTGATTCAACACCTAGTCATACAAGTTAATGATAATTTCAAATCCCACAAGTCCTAAATGGAGATAAGACATTAAGCTTACTTCTAGCAACCAATTAAAAAAACCCTAAAATTCCAACAAGTTTTCTTTTATGTTATATAAAATATAAAAACTACAATAAAATACAACATATATATGGTCAAAAAAGTATTTTGTTGTCTAATGATAATTTCAAATGTAGATATGATTTGATCTTGTATATTATCATTGTTGGATTGGTTTTAAATGTATTTTCATTTAGCAAAGGCATACAAGATTTAGCATTAAGTGGTTTTAGGAATTCTCGAATGACTTTTGTTAGTCAAGGTTGTCATTGATGTCAATACGACATTGTTTGTGATGGCAAATTCTTGTGGTACGTGATGTTTCCCATTGATCATAATGTTTATAAAGATGTCACTTGATCATAATGCTCATAGTGATGAAAGTTCTTATGATGCCATATCAAGAAGATGATAAGAAGATGATATATGATGATATGGTGAGATTGAGGTCGATAAAGATTGAATACAGCATATGGATTGAATATATATATATATATATAGACAGACAGAATAGAAGTAGTGGACCCAAGGAGGAAATCCATCGGAAAGTCATCTGAAGTCATTGGGAGCCAAAGGAAAGGATATCGGAAATCACAGGAGTGAGAAGCCACAGGAGTGATAAGCCAAAGAGGAGAAGATCCAAGAGAAGAACCGCATATGCTCAAGAGAAAGAGCCAAATGAAGAAAATAGTGATATCAGAGGAGCAAAGAACCCAATAGTGATATCGACGGAATATCTAGCAAAAGAACCCAATCGGAGTAATAAACCATGGAAACCCTTAACAAAAGTTCACAATGCATGTAACAAAACCAAATCGGAGAAATCATATCGGCAGTATATAACATTGACACTTTTTATTATGTGTCACTGCTTAAAACCTCTGATATGTGATATTATGTGCAACCCGATCTCTAATCTTCGATTTCAATTGGACCTCCAATATGCGGACCCAATTGATTTTATTATAACGACTCTAATGTGATATCACATCCACTGCATTGCAAGTTCTAAAGCCTTGTCACATTAAAATCTCTAATTGTGATATGGGTTGCAAGCCCGATTGTTCCATTATAACACGCCTCAATGCAATATCGAATCCGTTGCGTCGCAAGTTTCAATGAAGGCTTGTCACATTAAAAACTCTGATTGTGATATAAGGTGCAGACCTGATCACTCCAATATAACACACCTAATATAATATCACATCCGTCGTATCGGAACTTTCCTATCGCAAGTCTTGAAGGGATGTCACGTTAAAACCTGCGATTGTGATAGAGTTGTAGACCCGATTGATTTATCAAAAACAGTGTATTGAATATCGCATCCACTACGTTGGAACTAAGGGCGATATGTGAATATCGGCGATGTTGATATCAGAGACAAAGCATGTGCAAAACTTGAAAACCTCTGATTCTCATGAAGTTGCGATTGCGGGATTAAAGAAATGGCGTGGCATGTGGGACCTCCAATGTGGGTATAGCCTCTCATATGTTACCATGTGGTTTCTATAAATAAAAAAGTATATTTGGTTGTGTTAGTGTTAGTCTTTCCAGCCTTCCTCCCGTGATCAAATATGCTCTTATAAAGTGATTTTGAAGTGTCAAGGTCAAATTTTGTCATTTCAAAGAATTTTCAAGCAAAATTTGGTCACTAGGCATTAGGTCTAGGGTTTGCTTTCACTCTTCTCAAAGTTGTCCAAATGGCGGTCCATGTCATCATTCAGCTGAGTCTATCATCATTCATAGGGTTTTCATTATCATCTCAGTGTCTAATGAGTCATTTTACACCTTGTTCATGCTTCAGTTGCGCCTAGGTAGGGTCATTTCCCTCTCCTAGGGTTTTGGAGGTAATTTCTCTTGGGCGGCCAAATCACCGGCAAAACTTGTTTCCTGATGTTCATACACCTTCCCCTATCCTTAAAGTACCTTATAAAACACTTCCCATCCCTTAGATCCGCTAAAATCCTCATTTTTGCACAAACCCTAGTTTCTAGCTACAACCTGGCAATTTTCTAGGTTTGGCCTGTGTTTTGCCCTTTTGGACCCCTTCCCCTCGCTCAATCTCTGAGATTCCACTTTCCCCTGCTTCCTAACATCCCTCCCCACTCCCAAAAATTTCCCCAAGAATTTAGAAGCCCCCTATCCCCTTCATTTCGCTCCATTTCGACAAAATTCCTTGTTCCACACATCGGGATAAGTTTCACTCAAACAATGTTTCAGAGCAATCAGAGATGAATTTTGCAAAACTGAGAGAGGTTTTTGCTCAAAACATGCCAAGGAAGAAAAACCTCCTTCACTTTTTACACAGGTGTCATGGTTTGAGAGAAATGTCAAGAATATCGTTGCCTCAGGAGAATCAAAGACACCTCTGAAGTGACCTTGGGAAAATCAAGTTTTCTCCTAGCTTGGTTGGCCAAATGATTTTCTTGATGGGTAAAATGATAACTAGACACAAAGAGCTTTCCAATGAGCTATCATGAGCTCAATTTGGGGTTGAGGAAGGCATTCAAAAGTTGACTGCAACAGCACTCTTCCTTCAGGCAGCCTCATTTGGCACTTTTTGACCAGTCTTGGGAGATTTGATTTTTGATAGGTCAAATCAACTCCAAATTGAAAAATTCCAGTTGGGTTGGAAAGTAGACTCAAAGACCTTTCCAACGAGCTATCCTGCACCTGATTCTGACACTGGGAAGGCCTCCAAAAGCCTCCTGAAAGGCGCGCGACCCGTCAGGCACCCTCTGCCAGTGCAAAAATTACACTGGCGCGACCCGTCAGGGGCGCGCGACCCGTTGGGGATTTCTCCACAGAAATTTGCCAGTGAGCTACCAAGGAACCACAAGTTGTTAAATTTGTTCAAGGTAGGCTCTCTACACATCATTTTGGTGGTTGGTTATGAATGTGTTTTAACCTCAAATCATGCAAGTGAAAAGACACTATATGGCTGCATTGTTAATGTGTAAATGTGCTAGGGTTTGTGTTGTTTCAAGGTATTCCCCTTGGTAAATTGTTTCCCTCCTTCCCTTTTTACTCATATTTGCATTCATATCTATTTTCCCCATGCTATGTTGTAAATAATTGCAAACCCTTTCCCCCTCCCAAAGTATCAAAAACTCAAACCCTACTCTTGCTTCACCATATGCATGCTATAAACATAAAAAAAAATTGGCGAATATGTGAAAGGTTTTGTAAATAAGTTTCTAAATGTCCCCTTGTTACATACATGTATTCCCTTATGTTCACTGTTTATACATGTATTCCTATATGCAGTGATTTTGTAAATGATTCCCTATATCCTTGTTATGTACATGTATGCCTGTATGTATGCAAATATTTGTTTGCAATGTATTCCCTAAATTCCCTGTTATTCATATATTCCCAATTCCTTGTGCAAGAGGTCCCTCCCCTAACATTTCCCTCATGTCATTGTCCCCTTGAAACAGCATAGAGTTCAGCACTTTTACAAGCAGAAACAGCAGTA
The DNA here is from genome assembly GCA_031772625.1 of Pinus tabuliformis. NCBI lineage: Eukaryota > Viridiplantae > Streptophyta > Pinopsida > Pinales > Pinaceae > Pinus > Pinus tabuliformis. Next base: position 79,917,187 of record CM062804.1, on the reverse strand, counting down.
CATTTTGCCCACTCTGCTCCTCAAACATGTTAGAATTTTGCCCACTTTGCTCAAATCCCAAAAAAATTTGAGAATTTTGGGTAATTTTGGCATTTTTTGGTAATTTACAGGTTTTGGCTCTTTAACGGGTCTCACCCCCGATGAGACCCTTTGTCATGGCAACTCCTTTTCACAAAAACTCAGCATTTCCTGATTTGTTATGCAAAGTTACATATGCCCATGGATGGACTTGAGTTTTTATGGAGTTTTGGGCCTCCAGAAGGTCAAAATACATGAAAATTTTGACTTTCTGCCACTTTTTTGAACTGCAGAAAGCTGTCTTGGGAGAATTGGTTTTTGATAGGGCAAATGAACTACAAATTCAAAAATTCCAGTTGGGTTGGAAAGTAGACTCACAGACCTTTCCAACAAGCCCACTTTTGCTCAATTTGGCCACCTGCAAGTACCCCAAACAAAGCTCCAAAGGGGCGCGACCCGTCAGGCAGGGGGGCGCGACCTGTCAGGCAGTTTTTTGCCAGATTGCACTGTACAGCCCAGAAAACGCAGATTTGACTCAGTTTGACTTTTTGGGGTTGAAGATGATTATCTTTGATGTAATTTTTGTAACTCTAAGACACTTTTACTCTTGTTTAACACTTCTAGAAGATTCATTTATGAAAAGGGTAAATATTAAATGAATGAATTGGTTTCCAAGTTTATAGAGGCAAGTTGTTTTGACTGCCTAGTTTGTAGTGCTTAGTTTAGAAGTGGTTGAAACAGCTCCTAGGATAGTGAGCTCGACCCATGGAGGCAGGGAAAGAGGTTAGATCATCTATATTATGTACTTTCTTGCTCATTTTCATGGTTGGACTCTTGAGGGAGAAGCTATCATTGTATTATTTCACTTGTATCTCTGCAATTTTTGGCTAAGGAAGACCAGGGTTTTGCAGTCCTCTTTGGGATTCTTGTGGACTCATGTGTTGATGGTGTGTTTCTCAATGTTCTTGTAAGCTTTGTTATGTGATTCATTTCCTTTCTTTACTTCTGCATATTAAACAAATGAAGTGTTAAAGTAAGAATTCATGTTTGCCATGCTCTGCTTTTAAGTTTGTTTAATTTCAATGTTTTCTACTGTTTAAGGAGGATTCAAAGTTATTGTTTTCCTCCTTAGCTCCTCACCTGTCTTTCTCATCCATTCACATCAGTTTAAGGCATCAATACTGTCTCCTACCTCGCCCCAAAGAACCCCCTGCAAAAACTGTGTCCAATCCCCGCACCCAAAATTGCCCTCTTCTCAATTTGCCACCAAAAACCCGAAAAACCCCAAATCAACCTTTTAAATCAGTTTACTAGCCTAAAATCAGTGTTACCTTGTTGGTCATCTCATCCCATTGAAGATCTGCCGAGATTGACCGGAGAGAGCCTTCTCCTGCCCCGTATGGCTAGCTACGAGGCTAAATGGTTTGATGTAGCCTTGAGGTTTACCTTTCTCAGCCTGAGGTGAAATTTCAAGCGCTAACAGGTTGAATAATAACAAAAGGCCCCTCCGATATATTTTTTAATGAGCCACCTCATGCACAAGTCGACCTCTTCTCTAATGAACGTTTCTTTTCAGTTATTGGTGAAACTCGTATAAATACAAGTCAAATGCATCACCTCAAGTATCTATCTCGATCATCCATCGTAGAGAAGGTGAGACAATTCACAACTCATGAACTTAAAGGAACAGAGGAAAGGACATCGAAGGTCGAGCAGGAAAGAAATTCTTTGATTGGGTTAATCTTTGAAAGGCTCGAACCTGTGATGAATTAATCTATAAAATAACTACAGACTCAACCTAAAGAACAATTTTATGAAGGTTCGCTTAGCAGCTCAGTTCGGTTTTGTACCTCCGTCTCAGATTTGTGGAAAGATTAATTCTTAGATCGATATGACCTCAGATCTGTAAGGTTTCATCTATCATCGTTTGAAGGAAGCAAAAGAAGACACCAACATTGAAGTGTTTTGTGAGTCTTCCTTGGAAGTAAGAATATCCCAAACTCAGGAAGCAATTATCTTGACATTGTGAATAGAGGGTCGAAACAGAGAATTGTATGGTGCAGACATTGAGGCTTAGCACAACCTATTGAAGATATCTTGTTGAAAAGCCTCAACAGATCTTGGAGTCATCATTGGAGACCATGATGCATTGTTGAAATCATATGAGGTGACTTTGTAGACTCTCTTTGGGTAATATGAAGAGTTGTGGAGACTCCTTCATGTGAAGACAAGGCTTTCATTGATGAGTAACGTGGAGATTAAGTGGAGGAATTGTTGAAGAAGATATTGGGAGTTGTGAACTATTACTAAACCCATCCTGACAAATTGACGCAGGTGGTTGGAGCATGATACTGACATGGTTGGTGCCTTGGAAGACAGAGGATAGGAGTCTTCATTATATGAGGTTGGAGCCTACACCAGACAGAAGATAGGAGTCCTTGTTATATCAGGTTGGAGCCCTAGAGGATAGAAGTCCTCAATATATCAGGTTGGAGCCTACATCGAAGAGAGGGTTGGAGCCCTATAGGATCGAAGTCCTCAAAAGATCAGGTTGGAGCTTGTACTAGAGATAGGGTTGAAACCCTAGAGGTTGGAGCCTCAAAATTGGAAGCCTTGGAAAATCCAAGTCGGAGCTTGGCAAAATACAGGTTGGAGCCTGGGAGATTGAAGATTTGATTCTTAATCTAGGGTTGGAGCCCTACACATTATTGTATTGAATTTATTGTAAATAGGATTGGAGTCCTCATCATTGATTAATAAAATTATTTATTCTTATTGTTCATTCTTTGTGTTGTAATTATAAGTGATCTAACTGGTAAATAATAACAATTGAAAAGAAATATCAATTCACCCCCCTCTCAGTGTTTCCAACAATTGGAATCAGAGCCAATACCTTCTTTCAAAGCCTAACAACTTGAAGGTTGATATTTAGAACACAAATGGAAAAGGAAGAAAACCTCCAATCCTTCTACAAATGTCTCTACCTGAACTATGAAAACCGAAGATAATCATATTGGGAAAGTTCCATTATTCAATGGAACTTTGATGTATGGAAGGTAAGAATGAGAAATTTCTTAATGGCTCAAGGCGTTGAAGTATGGGGATGAGTGATTATCGATAGCATGATGAAATAAGAATCCAAGGAATATAATACAAAAGCGATGAAGGCAATCTTGAATGGGCTACTAGATGCTATAAAGATCAAAGTGGAGAAATGTTCATCAACAAAAGGTATGTGGGACAAACTTCGTGATCTTCACTCAAAAGAAGCATTGACCATGATAGTTAGTCAAGAAGATGATGGATGCAAGAAGGAAATCCAGAATCCATTAAGGAAGTTGAAAACATGAGTGAAGACTTCAAGGCCAAGGAAGACCTAGAAGATGAAGAGAGTAAAGATGACTTTGAAGAGATAAGAAACTTGAAAAAGGAGAATGAGGAGCTCAAGAAGCAATCACAAGATAATGACCATGATCTTGATAAGACAAGTAAGGAAGTTAACCTATTCAAGCTTTGAGTTCAAGAAAGAGATGAGGATCTCACCAAGCTTAAGGAGGAATTTCATCAAAACAAGAGGAAGCATAATGAAGAAGTCATATCCATGAAAAATAAATTGGATAAGGAAAAGAAAAGAGAAGAAACTTTGTCCAGCCACCTTGAACAAAGACACGAGATCTTGAATAAACTTGAAGCAGAAATTGGTCAATACAAGGAAGAGGTCTCCTCCCTTAGATCTCAACTAGAAGAAACAAAGAGACAAGCACAAGGAGATAAGAAGGTGATGGAACATTTGGCTCTCATAGAAGGACAAGTTGATGATGCAGAAAAGGAAAGAAACACCATGATATGCCAACTAGAAGAAAAAGATGAAGAGATCTTCAAACTGAAATTAGATATCAACTTGCTCAAGGCCGAAACATGTGAAGCAACAAGGATGAAGGAAGAAATAGAGAATAGTTTAGCAAAGGAGAATGAAGAAATCTTTAGGATGAAATTAGATATCATCTCCCTTAAAGTAGACTCCTAATGAAGCAACACGAGTCAAGGAAGAAATTGAGAAACAACTAGCTAAGAAAAATGATGACTATGGAAAATTGGAAGAAGATATTGTTTCACTAAGGAAAGAAGTTGAACAAAATCTTGAAAAGTTATCAAGACTTAGATAACTTTCTCAACCATCAGAGATCTCCATTTGATAAGACAAGTCTCAGTTATACAGGGGAATCCTCAAATGTAAGTGAAGTAACTCATATTGCTTCAAACAACAGAGATGGGGAGAAACCTGGAAGAAACATTGATGTACTCAGTTTGAACAAAGGAAAAGAGAAGACTCAAGATGACATTCGAAGAAACCCTGCCATAAGAAGTTGCGAGGATGGGGTCAATACTTCAAGAGGTGATAAATCTAATCAAAGGCTTCTAAGACAGAATAATTTTAAAGTACATCTAGACAAAACTATGTAGAAAGTGTCAAGGATACAAGATGATATGGATATCATAAAAGAATTCCGAAGCAAAATAATTTTAGAAGTACATCAAGGCAATCATCATTTCCCAAGTACCAAAATTTATTTCATGTTCACTGCTATTCCTGCTCAAATTTTGGACACATGGGTAAGGACTGCAAAGCATATGAAGATTCCTATCAATTCTCCAGAAAAGGATTTTCAGGAAGAAACTATGTCACATCTTTCATGTTTATGACTAAATGCTTCAAATGTCATAACATTGGACATATGGCTCGTGATTGTAACTTATCTTGGGTTCCTAAAAAATCTCAAAGAACCACTGCCTAGCCAGAAAAGAAATTCACACAACCCTGGAGCAAGAAGAAGATTGGATCAGAAATCCTTTAGAACACTCAAGCCAACAACAAATGTTGTTGATCTGATGAATACATCTTTGACATATTTTGATGATGTGATTCGGCCAAGAAGAGATCATCCATACTGTTAGGAGGAGCTTGTGTTTTTGAACTTGCAATAACCAACTGTGAAAAACCCTACAAGACACTTGATGAGCTACCTATGGATAATCGTGCTATGAGGCATATCTCCTGGAAGTAATTCCATTGAAGAAAATCATCCATTTATCACTTGTAGCAATCTTTCTTGTCTAAAGCAAACATAAGAGCTAGAGGAGTTTATGCAGATAGGGGGAGCTGATTAATCATCTACAATTAAATTGTAGACAGTCTCTAGCGTTGAAAAATTAATGTTGCTGAGATCAGACTGATAGCAGAAGGCAGTGAATGCTTGGTAAAGACAGAAAAATGAAGCTATTGAACAAAGCTGAAGTCTGGAAGTGACATTTATAGAAGCAGAATGCAGTTGAATCAGAAGGACATACAAAAAACTACATAATATTCGAACTAGTCTTTGAGTCTCTGCAAAAAAGAATATGTTAGCGCTTGAAATTTCACCTCAGGCTGAGAAAGGTAAACCTCAAGGCTACATCAAACCATTTAGCCTCGTAGCTAGCCCTACGGGGCAGGAGAAGGCTCTCTCCGGTCAATCTCAGCAGATCTTCAATGGGATGAGATGACCAACAAGGTAACACTGATATTAGGCTAGTAAACTGATTTAAAAGGTTGATTTGGGGTTTTTGGGGTTTTTGGTGGCAAATTGAGGAATTGCAATTTTGGGTGCGGGGATTGGACACAGTTTCTGCAGGGGGTTCCTTAGGGCGAGGTAGGAGACAGCGTTGATGCCTTTAACTGAAATGAATGGTTAGGAATGAAAGATGAGGAGCTAAAGAGAGCAAACAATCACTTTGAATTCTCTTTAGACAGAAGAAAACATTGAAATTAAACAAATTTAAAAGCAGAGCATGGCTAGCATGAATTCATACTTTAACACTTCATTTGTTTAATGTGCAACAGTAAATAAAGGAAATGAATCACATAACAAAGCTTACAAGAACATTGAGAAAACACACCATCAACACATGAGTCCACAAGAATCCCAAAGATGACTGCAAAACCCTGGTCTTCCTTAGCCAAAAATTGCAGAGATACAGTGAAAATATACAATGATAGCTTCTCCCTCAAGAGTCCAACCATGAAAATGAGAAAGAAAGTACATAATATAGATTATCTAACCTCTTTCCCTGCCTCCATGGGTCGAGCTCACTATCCTAGGAGCTATTTGAACCACTTCTAAACTAAGCACTACAAAATAGGCAGTCAAAACAACTTGCCTCTATAAACTTGGAAACCAGTTCATACATTCAATTTTTACCCTTTACATGCATAAATCTTCTAGAAATGTTAAACAAGAGTAAAAGTATCCAAAAAGTGTCACAATTACATCCATGAAGATCATCATTAACCTCAGAGAGTCGAAAAGGGTCAAATCTGCAATTTCTGGGCTGAACTGGTCAAATCTGGCAAAATTTCCTCAACGGGTCGCGCCCCTTTTCTCAACGGGTCGCACACTTTGGAGCTCTGTTTGGGGCACTTCTCAGTGTCAGAATTGGGTGCAGGATAGCTCGTTGGGAAGGTCTGCGAGTCTACTTTCCAACCCAACTGGAATTTTTGAATTTGGAGTTCATTTGCCCAGTCAAAACTCAATTCTCCCAAGATTGCTTCTGCAACTCAAAAAATGGGCAGAAAGTCAAATTTTGCATGTATTTTGACCTTTTGGAGGCCCAAAACCCCATAAAAACTCAAGTCCACCCATGGGCATATGTAATTTTGCATAACAAATCTAAAAATGCTGAGTTTTTGCAAAACGGAGCTACGATGACAAAGGGTCTCACCGGGGGTGAGACTCGTTGAGGAGCCAAAACCTGTAAATTTCCAAAAAATTCCAAAATTACCCAAAATTCTCAAAAAAAATTGGGATTTGTGCTGTAGCTGATGCTAGTGAGTGCCATGATCTTTGAGGGATGCCTCAGCCAAGATACGGAGTGGATTGGTTTTCTTCCTCCGCCTAAGAGCCTCGGACAACCTCCTTTGGAACATTTTCATTTTGGCCTTGCATACATGCATCCTTGCCCAATAGTGATTCTTCATGTTTCTCAGCAGCTGTTTCTCTTGGTTGGCCTTAGCCAACAGCCTCTCCAAGTGGGCATTCTCCTGAATGAGCATTGACTCTCGGTCAGCAGGCAACGGATCACCGGGTCTTCTACGGTTCAAGACTCGGTCGCTACGAATCCTCCATAGCTCATCAAGTGCTTTCTCCTCCTCCAATTGTTTGTTCCGCTGCTCCAGGTAAGTAATAGTCCATTGGGCACCCTCAAATCTCCTCTGTAAAACATCATTTTCAGCCCTGAGATGCTGAATGATCTCCTTCGCCTCTTGGCTAGGAGAACTGGCCTCAAGATCAATCACCGGATCCTCATGAATCATGGGCTCTTTGCCCCTCTGTAGTACCTGTGCTGGTGAAGAAAGCGAGGCCCCTTCCACCTGATGTGGAGATAACACTCGCTGAGCTGAAGATGAAGGCGAGACCCCTTCCACCTGCTGTGGAGATAGTACTCGCCTAGCTGCTGCAAATAAGGCCCTTGGGCCTTTCTGATAAGTGACCAAAGGAGTGGAGCTAACATGTCGGGTGACGGGAGCATCAGGCTGCTGAGATGGTCCTCCCTCCTCATGAATGACCTCCTGATGTGGCTGAGGTGGCACTGTGAAAAACTCACGGGAGATGAACTCCTCCCATGAGATGCCCTACTGAGTCAACTGATGTGAGACTATGAGCTGAATCAAACCATAATGGCATAAGCTCCTGTACTGTTGGGCCGGGGTCTTCTTCTGCAACATGGGCACCATCCTCTGAATGTTATGAAACAAGAAGACCGGGATGTTCATCATCCTCACTCGGGTGAAATGCATCAAAAGGCGAATGTGATATGAGTACACCTGTGAAAATCTGCCCTCACAGGTAAAATAATGCATAATAAGCCTCATGATGGGAGCATACTCGCTCCGGAGAAATCTGAATGGAAAAACACCTGTCAAAAGTCTCACGAATGGTGGCCGGACATAGGGCTCAAAGTGAACAAAATCTAGCAATCTGCGCTTAGGCCACACCTCACCCACATTTGGTATCCCTGTAGCCTGTGAGATCCCATCACGGAGGTGCAAGACAAACAAGCGGGCCAACTCTCGATGATGCTGAATCTGAGAAATTCTCTCACAGAAATCATAACAAGACATATACTGAAAACAACTCACTGCCATGGGGCAAGCCTGTAATTCTGCCAGAGAGGTGGGCTCCTCTCGCTTATGATGTCCACCCTTACCACCCTTACGAGGCCTCCTCTATTCCTCAACCTCTGTAGATGATGAATGGTCATCACTTTGCTCATAAGTTTCGGTTTCTGACATGGTTTACGAGCAAAGTGGACAAATAAAATTGTTGTCTCTGCCTGCAAAAAGTGCTGAAATCTATGTTGTTTCAAGGGGAACAAAACATGAGGGAAATGTTAGGGGAGGGATCTTTTAACAAGGAATGGGAATATATAAATATTACAGGGAATTTAAAGGGAAATTTTGCAAATCATATGCATATAGGAACACATATTTGTAATAGGGAAATCATTTGCAAAGATTATTGCATATGGGAAAAACATGCATGAAAGTAAACATGGGAATATATGTATTCATGTTCAATAAGGGAAAAAGGGAAACCATGCACAAAACATGCTGACATTTTACCAACAGTTTTTGTTATTTTGCACATGCATATGGTAGAGGGGAATCAGGGTTTTCGTTTTTTGTTTTTGATGCTTTGGGAAAGGGGTAGGGTTTTCATTCTTTTTATTTTTAGTGATTAGGGATGGGGAAAGATTTTCATTTCATTTATAAAATGACATGGAAAATGAAATGTACATATGAATGTGAGCAAGAGGGAAGGGAGGGAAACAAACCAAAGGAAAAACAGCTTGAAACACCATAAACCCTAGCACAGTTTGCACATGAATATTGCAGCCATATAAGTCTTTCCATTTGCATGATTTGAGATTAAAATCATAGTATAAAGCCTTATATTCATCACCATCCTCCAAAAACCATGTGTAAAGAGCCTACCTCGACCAATTTAGATGATTTGAAGGGAGATTGAGGAATTTTGTTGAAGTTTGCAGGCAAGCGGTTCAACGGGTCGCGCAGGCCTCCCAACGGGTCGCGCCCGTAGTAATTCTGAACTGCGGAGGAGTTCTGGACGAGTCGCGCACCGCCCAACAGGTTGCGCACCTCCTTTGACGGGTCGCGCACCACTCTGCTGCCCGAAATCACTGTAATTTTGCTCCTTTCTCCAATCACTCTCTCATTCTCTCTTGCAAGCTCTAAAATGCACAATGAGAGTGAAAGGAGGGAATTTGGGCTTTTATAAGTCTCATTTGAAAAAATTTCATTTACAAACCCACTTTCTAATGTTTTTTCTTTTGACACTTTATAACACTGATTTTTGGTTTCCTTTATCCTGATTTCGACTCATTGAGTGCTTTGACTTGATTCTTTTTGCAGGTAGATCATCTGAGGGACTTTGGCAAGGGGACCAGGGTTACTGCTGTCTTTTTGAAGACTTTTTGGAATTTCATTCTTTTTACACAAATTTAACATGACCTTGGCTTTAAAAACAGAGTTTTTAAATCCAAGGTTAAAAATGAATTGTACATGATGAAAATATCAAAGAAACATGTTTACAATCCTCCCTCTGGCTTGCTGGGCACTCAAGGACTTTCAAAGACATGACCTTGCAAGGATAAATGACCAAAACCCTAGACCTAGGACCTTTGACCTTAAGACAAAACAAGACAAGCTTGAAAAAACTTAACAATTGATATGACCTGATCCAGCAAAGCCAAGAGGGGTATAATGGACCAACTCCTCCATCAGGTTTATGGCATGCCTAACGGAATGCAAGATTTGACACTGATGAGACACCTACTAATGCAAATGCAAAGAGCTTTTTGATCACTGATGGAGGGCTTTCAAGACCGACACTAACAGAATATACAACCAAAGGTTATAATAATTAAGGGATGAAGTAAAACAGACCCAACTCAGTGTAGTAGCATTGAAGAACTATAGAACATAATGGCAGAGGTGACTGAGCAGCATGATGATGGCATAAAAAGGAGCACAGGTTTAGGGGAGTTGTACAAGCAACAACAAAAGAAGCAACATGACAAGAAGCAACATGATAGGTGGAGTACTTGGGCACCCCATTTTCCATTGATGTCAAAGGGGGAGAGAATCTTGGGAGGGCAAGAATATTTCCATGAATGACAAAGGGGGAGACTATTAGTCAAAGTTGTCATTGATGTCAATATGGAATTATTTGTGATGGAAAATTCTTGTGGTATGTGATGTTTCCCATTGATCATAATGCCCATAGTGATGAAAGTTCTTATGATGCCATATCAAGAAGATGATATATGACGATATGGTGAGATGGAGGACCATAAGGATTGAATACAACATATGGATTGAATATATATATATATATATATATACACACACACATAATAGAAGTAGTGGACCCAAGGAGTAGTCCCAAGGAGGAAAGCCATCGGAAGCCATCGGAAATTCATTAGAAGTCATCAGGAGACAAAGGAAAAGATATCGGAAATCACAGGAGCGAGAAGCCACATGAGCGACAAGCCAAAGAGGAGCAGATCTAAGAGAAGAACTTCATGTGTTAAAGAGAAAGAGCCAAAGGAAGAAAACAATGATATCAGAGGTGCAAAGAACCCAACAGTGATATTGACAAAATATCCAACAAAAGAACCCAATCGGAGTATTAAATCGTGGAAACCTTTAACAAAAGTCCACAAGGCATGTAATAAAACCAAATCAGAGAAATCAAATCGGCGGTATATAATATCGACATCTTTTATTATGTGTCACCGCTCAAAACTTCTAATTTCCAATCTCCGATTTGAATGGGACCTTCGATATGCATACCTGATTGATTTTATTACAATGGCTCTAATGAAATATTGCATCCGTTGCATCGCAAGTTTAAAGCCTTGTCACATTAAAATCTCCGATTGCGATATGGGTTATGGACCCGATTGTTCCATTATAACACGCCTCAATGAAATATCGCATCCGTTGCGTCGCAAGTTTTGAAGGCTTGTCACATTAAAATCTATGATTACGATATAAGGTGCAGACCCGATCACTCCAATATAACACGCCCTAATATAATATCGCATATGTCGTATTAGAACCTTCGTATCGCAAGCTTTGAATGGATATCACGTTAAAACCTCTGATTGCGATAGAGTTGTGGACCTAATTGATTTATCAAAAATAGTTTATTGAATATCGCATCTGCTACGTTGGAAGTAGGGGTGATATGTGAATATCGACAATGTTGATATCGGAAGATAGAGCATGTACACTAGTTGAAAAACCTCCTATTTTCATGAATTTGCGATTGCGGGATTAAAGCAATGCCGTGGCATGTGGGACCTCCAATGTGAGTATAGCCACTCCTATGTTACCATGTGGTTTCCATAAATAACAAGTCTGTGTTATAATTGGTTGACTATTAACAAAAGGCCCCTCCGATATATTTTTTAATGTGCCACCTCATGCACAAGTCGACCTCTCTTCCAATGAACGTGTCTTTTCAGTTATTGGTGAAACTCGTATAAATACAAGTCAAATGCTTCACCTCAAGTATCTATATCAATCATCCATCATAGAGAAGGTGAGACATTTCACAACTCGTGAACTTAAAGGAACAGAGGAAAGGAAGCCAAAGGTCGAGCAGGGAGGAAATTCTTTGATTGGGTTAATCTTTGAAAGGCTCGGACCTGTGATGAATTAATCTATAAAAGAAGTACAGACCGCAACTTGAACAACACTTCTGTGAAGGTTCGCTTAGCAGCTCAGTTCAGTTATGTACCTCTGTCTTGGATTTGTGGAAAGATTAATTCTCAAATCAATATGACCTCGGATCTGTAAGGTTTCATTTGTCACCGTTTGAAGGAAGGAGAAGACGACACCAACATTGAAGTGTTTTGTGAGTCTTCCTTGGAAGTAAGAATAGCCCAAACTCTTGAAGCAGTCACTCATGAAGCAGTTATCTTGGCGTTGTGAACAGAGGCTCGAAACAAAGAATTGTATGGTGTAGACATTGAGGCTTAGCGCATCATATTGAAGATATCTTGTTGAAAAGCTTCAGCAGATCTTGGATTCATCATTGGAGACCATGATGCATTGTTGAAATCATCATGAGATAACTTTGTAGTCTCTGTTTGGGTAATATGAAGAGTTGTGTAGACTCCTTCATGTGAAGACAAGGTTGTCATTAATGAATTAACGTGGAGATTAAGTGGAGGCATTGTTGAAGATTGACATGGCTCGTTGAAGAAGATATTGGGAGATGTTAACTATTACTAAACCCATCTTGACAAATTGACGCAGGAGGTTGGAGCCTCATATTGACAAGTTTGTTGCCTTGGAAGGCAGAGGATAAGAGTCCTCATTATATCAGATTGGAGCATGCACCAGATAGAGGATAGGGGTCCTCATTATGTCATGTTGGAGCCTGCACCAAATAGAGGGTTGAAGCCCTAGAGGATAGGAGTCCTCAATATATCAGGTTGGAGCCTACACCGAAGAGAGGGTTGGAGCACTAGAGGATCGAAGTCCTCAAAAGATCAAGTCAGAGCTTGTACCAGAGATAGTGTTGAAGCCCTAGAGGTTGGAGCCTCAAAATTGACATGGTTGAAGCCTTGGAAAGTCCAAGTCGGAGCTTGGCAAAATACAAGTTGGAGCTTGCGAGATTGAAGATTGGAGTCTTCATATAGGGTTGGAGCCCTACACATTATTGTATTGAATTTATTGTAAAGAGGATTGGAGTCCTCATCATTGCTTAATAAAAGTATTTATTCTTATTGTTCATTCTTTGTGTTCTAATTATAAGTGATCTAACTGGTAAATAATAACAATTGAAAAGAAATACAGATTCAACCCCTCTTAGTGTTTCCAACAACTTTTCCTTGAAATCTGTGTTTTCTATGATTTTTAATTTATAAATCACACTTTGGAATTTATGGATGGTGGCAACCTTGCCCATTTTACAACATATTATGAAGAGATAACTCAACTATATCATTTGTCAATGATGTATGAAAATGATATATGACTTTGGTATGATATTATTCTCTAGCATGAAAGGTGATTTCATAGCGTCGATCTGTGTTTCTAATGTAACTAATGTTGAAAAGTGTAACTAGGTTCAATTTCATAATTATTTTTGTAGATGTATCAATTTTTATTTTATGTAAAAGAAAAATAAGAAAAATAAAAGCTATATTATTATTATTATTATTATTATTATTCATTAGTCAAGCATGTTCTTCATGCTTCTAGGATTCATTAAATCAAAGTCCTATTTGGTCTTCTTGTAAGAAAAAAGAAAAATAATTTTTAGAAATGTAATTTTGGTCAATTCACCTCAAGAAGCCAAGTCGGCTCTCCTGGATGTCAAGTCGGATCACTAAAAGGATGTGTCTTTTCACATATGAGAACAACAATATATTGACATGCATTATTTCGCATATGAGAGCGACTATAATGGGTCACAAAGATGTTGGGTTATGACTTTGAAATCATCTACAAAAGAGGGAAGGAAAATGTTGTTGCAGATGCACTCTCAAGAAAGGATTAGGATGTGGAATCATTGCTTTGTGCCATTTCTATTATTCAACCTGATTGGATAACTGAAGCAAAAGATGAATGGAAAAATGACGAAGAGGTGTGGACACTCATTCAAAAGTTGCAAGAAGATCCCAGTACATCTGATACATTTAGCTGGAAAAATGATTAATTATGTTACAAATGATTCATTATGATTCTTTTGGAATTACACACCTACCCCTTAGGAGGGCACTCAGAATTTTTAAAAATTTACCACAGGGTCAAGAAGGATTTTTTTGGGATGGCCTTAAATTTTATGTTCAAAAGTTTGTGGCATAATGTTTAGTTTGCCAACAAAATAAAGTTGAGACAATTAAGACGTCGGGTATGTTACAACATTTAGCCCTTCCAAGTCAACATTGGGAGGAGGTCTCAATGGATTTTATCACAGGTTTACCCAAGTCTGAAGGAAAGAGTGTCATGATGGTGGTAGTTGATAGAATTACCATGTATGCACACTATTGTGCATTATCTCATCCTTTTAAAGCCAATACAGGTGCTACTGAATTTATGGAAACAATTCAAAAGCTACATGAAAACTCAAAGATTATTGTAAGTGACAGAGATCCCATTTTCACTGGAAATTTTTGGACAGAATTATTTTCTTGCCTTGGTACTCAATTAGTTCATAGTTCATCTTATCATCCTCAATTTGAAGGGCAAACTGAGATAGTGAACAAATGTTTGGAAGGATATATTTTTTGCTTTGTATCTGATAAACAATCACAATGGGTTAAGTGGTTACCACTATCTGAATGGTGGTATAACACTTCCTTCCATACTACAACAAAAATGACCCCATTTATGGCACTTTATGAATAGAATCCACCATCTATCACATCATTTTTAAGAGAAAATTCTAAGGTTCAAGCAGTGGAAGATCACATCGAGCATCAACAATAAGTTCTCCAACTCTTAAAGGATAACCTCACTCTAGTGTAGAATCGAATGAAACAACAAGCATATCAGTATCACAGTGAAAGAAGTTTTGATGTAGGCCACTGGGTATTTTCACGACTACAACCTTACAAACAAATGTCTCTCAAGCAAGCTAAGAAGGATAATAAATTATCACCAAATTATTATGGTCCTTACAAGGTGTTGCAAAATATTGGTATTATGACATACAAATTGGAGCTTCCTGCATCTTCCCGAGTACACCCAACTTTCCATGTTTTGTGCTTAAATAAGGTTATCGATGACAAGCTCCTTGTTCAAACAGTGCTTCCTGAACTTGACAAAGAAGGCAAAACCATATTTGAGCCTGAAGCTGTCATGGAAACAAGAACTCAACAACTACATAATCAATTAATTTCAGAGTATCTCATTAAGTGGATGAACTTACCTGTTGAAGATTCCACATGGGAGGATGGGAATTTTATATAGAAGCATCCAGAACTACTCAAGCATTGAGGAGAACACTTTTTTGAAGGAGAGGGGCATGTTAGGCTCCTATAATAATACTAGTGTATCTCCCTTATTTTTATTGTTAGTGTAGCCCCCTGTTATTATTATTGTGCCCATGTATCCCCCATGTTGTTATTGTTGTGCCGCATAAAAGCCCACTATTGTTATTGTTGTGCCCTTACATTATTACTGTAATTTAGTCTTTCATTATATTGTGACCCCTTAGATTCCTATTTATACCAAGGAGTTCTTATCATTTGAATCATCCAATAATTGTTCATTTATGTAATGTAAAGGAGGTTTCCCCCTTGAAGAAGATAATTTTTATGTTGTTGATCTATATTTTCTTCCTTTTTGTGAGTTGGTTGCATAACAAGTTGGAAACTTGCAAGTCAAAAATTAAGAGATTACAATACAATATCATCGTATGATCATCTATGAGGTAGGAATTCCCATACTCATAATACAAATAAATCTAAGCATAAGTATGGAAATGTAGAAAGGTCCATGTCAATAAAATGAATTCATGGCCATCAGATATACATCATGGATCCATGCTCAAAAAGCTCAGTATGAACATAGCCACCATAAATACATTGTCAAACTATGTCACAATCATGAATACTCAAAACTCCAAGAAACATGGATGTATCATACAAAATCCAGGGTCTTCATCTCTATCTATCTGTGGTACGAATGTAACCATGTGAATAAATGTCTTGAAGTCGAACATGTCAAAAACCATCGATTAACAGTTAATGATGAAAATCGTTAATATATGTGAGAGAAACCACCAGTGATGACAATGGCCCTCAAGGTACTCTAATATAATCTATGGGGCGTGTATAAATGATCTGAAATCGAACACCAATATAATCATTCAATTGAAGACCAATGATGAAAACTTTTCGTCGAAAGAGAGGAAACCTGCCATTGAGGCATGCAATCTCCAATGTACAAAAAATGGTTTCTAGATCAACTTCCTAGATGATGTGCTGAAGTCAATAGGATGCTATCCGTTGCAGGAGGGCCTATGGTAAGTATCAAGATTTGAAGAAAAATAGAACAGTGATTGAAGATTTACTCAAGGATGGCCGACATAATAAAAGACTTTAAAGACTGTAAAATAGTTTTAGCTGAGGTTGAACTTCTCTTGAATATATTGGTGACACTATAATAACTTGGAAACACTTGACTCAAAACTAGACTAGAGACCAATGTTGGACATTTGATGGTGTGTGGGTGGCTGTGTAAGTATTGGCATTGATATCAAACAATGGTCAGCATGATGATTGGGTGTTTTCCATGGTAGCTATAGGATTTTTGTAGAAAATCATCATAGTAGCAGGCTTATTGAAGAAGCCATAAAATGATCATCATGGATGATTGGGTGTTTGGGACAAAACCCATAGTTGCTACAGTGCTCTATCAAGAATCATCATAGTAGCAGGCTTACCGAAGAAGCCATAAAATGATGAGTATTGTGTTGGTCAGGATTGAATCCCATGGTAACGACAGGTTTCATGTAGAGAATCATAATAGTCGCAGGTTTATTGGAGAAGCCATAAAATGATGACTATGGTGATTAGAAGTTCAGGATTCCAGACACAAGAAGAAGTGTCAAGGAGAAAAGAGTGGCAGAGATTTTGTGGTCGTTTTATACACAACATAAGGACTCAAAGCCTACATAAGACTCTCTCCATTGGGAAGTTCTCTGAACAAACTTTCCAACGATATGCGGAAGTCCAACGATATCAGTGTATCAGCGATCAGAGATCGACATATCAGTGTATCGACGATCAGAGATTGGCACATCAACGTATCGATGATTGGAGATTGACACATCGACGATATCGGAAATCAAAGGTGCGGTACATCGGAGAGGGTTGTATCGAAGGTTGGAGGAAATCGGAACCCTAGAGATCGGAAAATCGAAACTTCTTCAAGTGAGTGCAGGGCATAAAATTGCGATATCGGTAAGTGTCGATAAGCCTTTAAGAGCACCAGAAACACAAAAAGTAGAATAACAAAGGATTTATGTGCGAAACCAAGGTTGATGGGTCATCTTCTCTCTCCTCTAATCGGACACATGGTAGCATATGATCAACTCCAATAAAGTTATAGTGACAGTTGACGTCAGCGTGATGTGGCAGTTCGACTAGACACATGGCAACATATGATTGGCTCCGATAAGCTGCAGTGGCAGTTTATGTCAGCATGATGTGGTAGTATGACAGGACACGTGGTAGGGATATTTAACCATATTGGGTAGACTAATGGGCGAGAACCAGGTGACATGTGTCACCTCTAAGGAGTTGCCACATGGAGGTGATGACGTCATATCGGAGATTGAAAATTGGAGTATTGAGATATCAGAACTGTAGTGCAGTTGAAGTTTTGAAAAGTTCTGATATGGAGGGCTTCCGATATGGGGCTAGCACATGGTCAATAGAGCTCAACGAAGCAAGGGCGCAAAGCAGTTAACAAAGGGAGAATGGCCCCTAGCAGGAGTGTGAAGGCTTAGCACCATAAAACTAAGTGGCAGGTCATGGGCTCGGTCATATGAGACAGTAAATGCTCAAAGAGCTAAGCAAAAGGAGCTCGACAATCGAAGAATTAGGATTTTGGAACACTGCACCATTGTTAAGATAGCGATATAGAATTGTTGCGATATGGAATCACTCTGATAAGGAAGTACAAATATTTAAAGAATGCATGGGTTGGTAGCTGCAATATTGAATGAAGGCACAAAGGAGTTGGTAATTGAAAAGGGGAAAATCTTGCGGATGACTCTGTAACAAGAAACCAAGGACAAAATTAGTAGAAGAGATGAATTGGATTGCTTGAAGGAAGCAATCCATTGCTTCGGGTGCACGAATGGTTATGGTAGATAAGAACAAAATGGTCACCTTTGCAGACTGTCAAGATCTGTGAAATGATAAATAAGCATGGGACTCTTGGAGGAGTGTGCAGGTCATCTGAGAATTTTTTTCTCAGTACAGAACTTTGTGCAGGAAGACTACGGAGAACTGAGAGGACCATCTTTGTTTTTGGGCGTTGTGACAAGAAACTATCAGGAGACACAAGAGGAGCAAGCGAAACCATGCCTAAGTACAGATTGGAGGATACATGACAATGCAGAGAGACTCCCATGTGCAGTGTGGCTTAGTGGAACAAAACCATCACCAACAATGGAAAAGATGGGGAAGTGACAATATGTGTGAGTGTGTAGTGTTGTGAGAGTGTGCATCGTAGCGAAGAGGCTGAAGCACCAAAGAAGACATAGTATAATAGAACAGAAAGAGCAATGTTAGGATTGGGTGGAGAGTTGCAAGGGTAGTGTTGAGGAGAAGTCAATGAAGGACCCTTGACAGTGAAGGAAGAGCACAAAGAAAGTGTTGTTGTGGGAAGAAAGAGGAGATTTGTTGCAAGAGAGCACAAAAGGCAGAGTGCGGAAGTCAAATATACAAGTATCCATTGTTGGTATTTTACTTGTATTATTGTATGCCTTCGTTTTCAGTTTGAAAATTGTATGAAATAGTAGAACAGTGGCAAGGGCAGGTTGGTGCCTGCATACTAAAGAGGTTGGTGCCTCTAGGAAAGTTGGTGCTTGCTAAGCAAAGGGGGCCGGTGCCTCCTGTGAGTGGGTGCTTAATTTACATCATAAACAAACAACAAAATTTGTAGTTTTTTCACTCTGGGTTTCCACATGAAAAACATTGTGTCAAATGTGTGTTGCTCTTGTGATTGTTGTTTGAACATGTGTGTCTAAAATATTGTTGACTCACTGTATTTGTGAATGAATGCTCTCAAAAGTTAAATAATATAAGAAGGGACTAAAAGCATAATAATAAAACGAAAAGAGTTTCTCAATTACTGATTCAACCCCTTCCCCCCCCCCCCCCCCCCCCCGCTCCCACCCCCCCAACAATTCCTTATTCCAACAATTGGTATCAAAGACAAGTTCCTTAAGCAACAATTTAAACAATGGAAGGTAGATATATAAGGAATTATTTTTAGACAAGAGAGTGAAGAAGCTTACTCAAGTAGAATACCAGTCTTTGATGGGTCCAACTATGATTTTTGGAAAGTGAAAATGGACACATATCTTATCACCCTGGGAGTAGATGTTTGGAATTCAATACTAGTAGACTAGAATGTCCCTGATATTCCCCCCACTGATAAGGATCGTAAAAAATTATATGGGAACAATGCTAAAGCCAAGAATGTGATTCTCTTTGGTCTTAGTCAATCAAAACTTGTAAAAGTTATTCATTGTAAATCTGCTAAGGAAGTGTGGGTGAAGCTTAACCAGAGTCATGAAGGAGATGACAAATTTAAGCAAGCAAAACTTCAGACTTTTAGAATGAGGTTTGAAAGCATGAGAACGAATGAAAATGAAAGCATAGCAGAATACTTCCTCAAAGTTGATGAAGCTATTAATATGATTAGAGGACTTGGTGAAGAAGTCAAGGAAGAGATGATTGTTCAAAAAATATTAAGATCTGTACCCATGAGATTCAATGCCAAAATATCAGCTATTGAGGAAATAGATAACTTAAAGCATCTCAAAATGGATCAGATGCATGGTACTCTCACAGCCTATGTAATTAGAGTACGAATAGAGAAATCTGAACCAAAGTAAGTGGCATTCAAAGTATCCAGAAAGGGTAAGGAGCACAAATATCATCAGGACAACTCCAGTTGTGAATCTGATCAGGAGGTGGCTCAACTAACCGGGAAACTGAAGCGTGGCTCGGGAAAATATAAAGGGAAGTTTCCCTTTAAACTTTTTGATTGTGGAAGAGTGGGACATTTCTCTTCCAAAGAGGAAGAGAAATGTTGAAAGGGAAGAGGATTTGAAATTTGGAAACAAGTCTCAGACACATCAAAAGAAAATTCCCTATAAGAAGAAGGGGTTCTACTCCAAAGAGGATAGCTCAGCACCAGAGTCAGGATGTGAAGACTCATCGGAAAATGATTCAAAATAAGTATCTTTTTTATGAGAGATTCTTCAACGTAAATCACATAGAATATCATTTGTCGACGCGTTTCGAACCAACTAGTGTGGTTCATCGTCAGGACAAGTTGAAGAAAAAGATCTAGCTATGCAATTTAAATAGTATGAGCAGAGACCCCCAACGGCTATCTTCTCCAACGGCTAATTTTGACTATGGGACCAGAGTTAAAAAGTCAAAACAATATAATTCGATGACCATTCTTTTAAAATATATAAAATATTTTTATATAAATAAAATAATTAAATAGGTGTTAATGTTATTAGTTAGTCAAAAGTTTAATAAAAATATAAGTTATAAGAAATATTATAATACAACATACATAGGGTATAGAATAATAGTTAGTGAGAATAAAATAAAAAGGAAAAAATAATAGAAATATAAATGAACCAAGCTAGTAAGGGTAAAAGTTAGTTGAAAAGACAAATTAATAATAAATCAAAATAAAAGAGGAAAAACAAATACATCAAAAATAAAAATAAAAACAATAAAATAAAGCTAATAAAGGTACAAGTTAATTTAAAAATTAAAAATAAATAAATAAATACATAAATAAAATTAAAACTTAGGAAAAACTCAGAAGGAGGTTAGTCAAGGTTAAAAAAATAAAAATAATAATAATAATAAAATAAATAAATAAAAATAATAATAATAAAAATCAAAATATATAAAAGAGAACAGAACTAAGGTAAAATATAGTTGAAAAAGGAATAAAAATAATAAATAGATCATTATACTGAAGAAAAAATAATAATAATAAATAATTAATTAATTAATTAAAATAAAATTAATTAATTAAAATAAAATAAATTAAAAAATCAAATCAAATAAAAATAAAATAAATAAATAAATAAACTAATTAATTAATTAAAATAAAGTAAATTAAAAAATAAAGTAAAATAAAAATAAAATAAATAAACTAATTAATTAAGAATAAATAAATAAATAATAATATTAATAATAATAATAATAAGTATATACCCCGGCTGCGGGTGATTAGTCTGCCCATAAATGAACGGGCCGCCTCATTAAAAGGCAAGTGGCAGCCCGCTCCAGACGTGTGGACGGAAGCGTCTCGAAACCACCTCCTTCGTCCGGCTCAGTTAAATGCAGCCATTACTCCGCATGGGAGAATGGTCACGCGGCATTCTATTTCATTCGGCTCCATCGGCTCGACGATGCATTATGCAAGGGTGGTAATGGTGGGTATGGTCTGTTACTGGTCTCGGGGTTTAGCCTGCAACTTGCTCAGGTTGTGGATGAGATTGTTTTGGCCGAGTGTGCCAGGCTTTAGACCTCGGCCCTCTGTGCAGAAGGCCTTGGTCTTCATCCTGGCTCGCTCTGGCTCTCTGGTTTATCTGCTTCAAAAGAATTTGGCACCTGTGCGGTCTCGTTGGCTCCAAAGTTTCTGGGTTCTGTGCCATACTCTCAGCGTCGCCCTGGTTCACTCCGGTCAGCATTCGGGGGTGGTAAGCTCTGGTTTTTCCCTGTCTGTCATTTCAATTGATATTTCCTCACCTGGTCGGC
This sequence comes from Pinus tabuliformis, assembly GCA_031772625.1. Taxonomy (NCBI): domain Eukaryota; kingdom Viridiplantae; phylum Streptophyta; class Pinopsida; order Pinales; family Pinaceae; genus Pinus; species Pinus tabuliformis. The sequence continues at coordinate 79,895,554 of CM062804.1, read as the reverse complement.
TTTTGTGTGGCGAAAGGCTCCTTTGTACACCAGGCAGCACGATACCAGAATGCCGCGAGAACGAATGCGGCAACCTTGCCGACGGGGAGGCTCAAGAGGTGGCGCTCGTGGACGAGCTTCTCCTCCGCGGTCCTCAGCCTCACTCGGTTCTCCTTCCGAAGAAATTAACTCTCCAGGTGCTCGGAGGGGCCGCGGCAGAGGACGAGGGCGGGGTGGCACAGCGATGTGCTCGCTCGGCTCTCACCCTTCCACGCGGTTCCGGTTCCCCTGTGTTCTGGATAACGCCACCTTTTATGTTACTGTTCGGCTCGAGAAATGCGAGCACACCGACCTACCAGCAGCTCCAGCAGCCACGACCACCCTCGCCTGTTCAAAGCTCTCGACTGCAACCTACGGAGGCCTCGGGTGCGGCTGCGGGAGCAACGGCTGGAACAAGCGAGCCTGCACGCAATGAACCTCCCCACACGGATACGAGCGCCTCTGATCCCTACGCCTGCCGAGTGGTGGAGGAACAACCGTCCACCTCCATGGATGAGTAAGTCCTCTGCTTGGCTGCGCTTTCAATTCCAGAATGGCGGCTCCATGGTTTTTGCACGATACTTATCATCGTATGTAATGTCGGTCAAGTGTCTTGGGACGGGTATGAATGGTAGCTCTGAGTCTGTAATGGGAGCGGGTAGCATAGCTCAATGTCTGTTACGTGTCTTGTCTTTGGATCGTTGGGAAGTTCCGTGTCGTTTTGGCAGGGACAGAAAGCAATCTGCGTGTAACTAGTTTGTTATCTGCGTGTAACTAGTTTGTCATGTGTCCGGGTCTAGAGTCAGTGGACAACTCCTTAGCTCCACAGTTTTCAGGTTTATGTTCAGTCATAGCGCGCTCAAATGTTCAGTGGCGGCCATCTTAGCATGGCGGATGTACTCCTTTGTAACAATTTTTATATAATATAATAGCAGTAGTCAAATTTACAAAAAAAAAAAAATTAATAATAAGTATATATAAATAAGGCATATGAATAAGAAATAAAAATAAAACAGAGAGAACGACAAAAAATAAAAAGGGGGAGGGACAGATCAAAACGGATCAATCCTAGGAGGAAGGAAGGCTTCAGGGGGAACACAGAAAGCGAGCACAAAGCTATAAGGTGGGGGAAGGAGAAAGACTAAGACGACAGGGCAGGGATCCAACAGCTACTGATTTTCCAGCCGTCATCTCTATTGAGATTATTAGGCCTTCTTTCAATCTCAATAGCTTCCCTGAATTTACGATGATGGAAATGAGCAACCTTAGCAACAACCTTGGCCTCCTCAATACAAACATGATGCTTGGTCTTTTCCACATGCTCTGCTAATGCTGAAGACTTGGTTCTCCCATGTCTTAGGTCAGCTGCATGTTCGCTTACCCTTCAGGGAAGCTATTGAGATTGAAAGAAGGCCTAATAATCTCAATAGAGATGACGGCTGGAAAATCAGTAGTTGTTGGATCCCTGCCCTGTCGTCTTAGTCTTTCTCCTTTCCCCACCTTATAGCTTTGTGCTCACTTTCTGTGTTCCCCCTGAAGCCTTCCTTCCTCCTAGGGTTGAACCATTTTGCTCTGTCCCTCCCCCTTTTTATTTTTTGTCGTTCTCTCTGTTTTATTTTTATTTCTTATTCATATGCCTTATTTATATATACTTATTATTATTAATATTAATATTATTTATTTATTTATTTATTCTTAATTAATTAGCTTATTTATTTTATTTTTATTTTACTTTATTTTTTAATTTACTTTATTTTAATTAATTAATTTATTTATTTATTTTATTTTTATTTTATTTATTTATTTATTTTATTTTTATTTGATTTTATTTTTAATTTATTTTATTTTAATTTATTTATTTTATTTTAATTAATTAATTAATTTATTTTATTTTATTTTTTTTCCAGTATAATGATCTATTTATTATTTTTATTCCTTTTTCAACTATCTTTTACGTTAGTTCTGTTCTCTTTTATATATTTTGATTTTTTTTATTTTTTTTTTTTTTTTTTATTTTATTCTTTTTTATTATTATTATTTTTATTTATTTATTATTATTATTATTATTATTATTATTATTTATTTTTATTTTTTTAACCTTGACTAACCTAGTTTTTCCTAAGTTTTAGTTTTATTTATGTATTTATTTATTTATTTTTAATTTTTAAATTAACTTGTACCTTTATTAGCTTTATTTTATTGTTTTTATTTTTATTTTTGATGTATTTGTTTTTCCTCTTTTATTTTGATTTATTATTAATTTGTCTTTTCAACTAACTTTTACCCTTACTAGCTTGGTTCATTTATATTTCTATTATTTTTTCCTTTTTATTTTATTCTCACTAACTAATATTCTATACCCTATGTATGTTGTATTATAATATTTCTTATAACTTATATTTTTATTAAACATTTGACTAACTAATAACATTAACACCTATTTAATTATTTTATTTATATAGAAATATTTTATATATTTTAAAAGAATGGTCATCGAATTATATTATTTTGACTTTTTAACTCTCGTCCCATAGTCAAAATTAGCCGTTGGAGAAGATAGTCGTTGGGGATCTCTGCTCATACTATTTAAATTGCATAGCTAGATCTTTTTCTTCAACTTGTCCTGACGATGAACCACACTAGTTGGTTCGAAACGCGTCGACAAATGATATTCTATGTTATTTACGTTGAAGAATCTCTCATAAATTGATATGGATCACAGAAGCCTCAATTCGAAAATAAGTATCTTCTTATGGCCTTTGAGACAGACTCCAAAAAATAGGGTATGATGGACTCTAAAGAGGATGAAGAAAAATGTGTAGTAGACCTTGAAGGGGAACTCATCAGTGCCCTCGACGAGTTGAAGAAAGCAAGGAGGAAAAATAAGCAGTTGAAGGAACAGTTACAACATGCAAAGGAAGGCATGTATAACTTTGATAATGAGGAGTTTGCCTATCAAAAGGAAAATCTTGAAGAAGCTATCAAGAGAAAGAATAGTATAGCCCTTATACTGAAAGAAAAACAAGGAAATTGTGAGAGACTGGAAGAGGACAACAAGTAGTTGAAACATGAGCTTCTCAAGTTAAAAAGGGAAACGATCTCACATATATGCAAAGATGATATTTTGTCTTTAAAAGTTGAGCTAGAGGAGGCCAAATGAAAAGAAGAGGTTCTTCAAGACCTGATTCAAGTATGGGATGAAAATTGTTAGATTCTTGAAGCAGAGGTTCTCTCTGAGAACCGATCTTGAAAAAAAAGACCGGGAAGGGCCTAAATGAAAAATTTGTTGAAGGGACAAGGAGACTAGATCAGATCTTGAATAGTCAATGGCCCTCAAGAATCAAACCCGGTCTGAGATACTATAAGGCACAAGAATATTCTATTGGGAAGATAAACTTCAGGTCTGCAAGAGCTGAAGAATCACAGAACCATGAGAAGAAGCATCATGAAAGAGCTAATGAAGACAAAAGATCAGTGGTGCAAAGAGGAAATCGTCAACATAGAACAAACCAATCAACCAGACAACCAAGGAATTTTCATGCACAATCTCATAATGCTTCCAACAATAGGCATGCCTATTTGTTTTATGGTCACTGTTATAAGTGTCATATCTTTGGACATAAAGCCATTGATTGTAGAAGGACCAAAGTAGAAAGAGATGAAAAGCCCAGATATAATACGGATCAGATTTCTAAGTCTCAAAACGTTTCTCTCCAAAATCGGAATGTCTTCTCTCCCTTGCTAAGTGAAGTAGAATGCTTCAAATGTAATAATTTTGGGCACAAAGCCAGTGAGTGTAGAAGCAGGTTTGAATACCTGTCTAAGTCCCAAAATGTCAGACAGACACCTATCCAAAAGGATAAAGAAAGCTAGAAACTAAAGACCAAAAAGATCATGCAATGTGGACTTGCCTTATCAGTTCATAATCAAGAAAACAAATGGTATGTGGATAGTTGTTGTTCCAAACATATGACTGGGGACAAAAGAAAATATTTTTTGCTAAAGGAAAAGGGCAGAGGAAGAAATGTCACTTTTGGAAACAATGCTCCAGCACGAATCAAGGGAAAAGGAGTAGTCAGTCTTGATAAAAAACAGAAGCACGGAATTTGTTATATGTAGAAGGTCTCAAGCACAATCTGCTCAGTGTTAGGCAGATGTGTGATAATGGCTATGATGTGACCTTTCGATCTGAATACTGTAAGATCCGCAACATAAAGGATGGGAAACTAGTGGGAAAAGCAATCAGAACCCACAATAATGTATACATGTTTGAGGATTCCAGGGTCAACTGCTATTTGAGCAAACAGAGTGAAGCACAATTGTGGCACAAGAGGCTTGGGCACATGAATTTGGGCAGTTGATAAAGATAAGCAATATGGGAGCAATGAGAGGATTACTAAGACTGTCAAACCCTGATAACACAATCTGCAATTCGTGTCAGTTTGGCAAGTAGACTAGTACTCATTTCAAATCAAAAGAGTTCTCCTCATCCAAACCTTTGGAGCTCATTCACACATATTTGTGGTCCAACTAGAGAAAAAAACCTCAAAAGGAGAAAGGTATTTCCTGTTTCTCATTGATGATTTCACCAGGGCTACCTAGATTGTACTCTTAAAAGAAAAATCGGAAGCCTTGAAGCATTTCAAGAAGTTTAAAGCTCAAATAGAAAATGAGAAAGATTTAAAGATAAAATGCTTAAGATCAGACAAAGCAGGAGAGTACACCTCAAGAGATTTTGAGGAATTCTGTGAAGAGCACAACATTAGGAGGTAGCACTCAGTGGATAGAACTCCTCAACGAAATATAGTAGTAGAGAGGAAGAACAAAAAAATCCAAGAAATGTCCAGAGCAATGTTAGATGAAGCAGGAGTGTCTCACAAATTCTAGGGAGAAGCAGCCTAGGCGGCAGTATATATGTCAAACATAACTCAACTCGGGCCTAATAGTGATAGAACTCCCTATGAGTTATGGAAAGGAAGACATGCATCAGTTAAACACCTCAAGGTGTTTGGGAGTTGTGCTTCATTAAAAGGAATGAAAATAACCTTGGGAAGTTTGACTCACACGCTAACGAAGGAATATTGCTCAGATACTGTATTGGAAGAAAAGGATACACGTGTTACAACAAGTGGACAAGGAAGATTGAGGACTGAATTGATGTACTAGTAGATGAAGTACATTCACAACCTGAATCCTCTAAAAGTGATATGAACTCAAATGATGAAGAATGATCAGAATTTAGGTCTGCCAATCTGAATGAAACAGATTCAGACGGTGAAGGTGAGGAAGCATGCACGTCTTCAAGGCCAAAGACACCCTCCAGGTATGTACAGAAGGAACATCCTGAGAGTTAGATTCTTGGAGATCAAAGACAGGGTGTCCAGACTAGAAGGAAACTTGTGGGGAGTAAAAGATGTGTAAATTTGGCTCTACTATCATAGATAGAACCCAAGAACCTCTGTCAAGCAAGTGAAGATAAGTTCTAGGTGAAATCCATGAATGAAGAACTAGACTAGATTGAAAATAATGATACATGGGAGCTTGTTCCAAGGCCAAGAGAGAAAAATGTTATTGGAACCAAATGAGTTTTCAAAAACGAACTGAATGAAGAAGGTCAAGAAATTAGAAACAAATCTTGATTGGTTTGCAAAGGGTATGCCCAAATAGAAGGGGTAGATTTCGAAGAAACATTTGCACCAGTAGCTCGACTGGAAGCTATAATAATATTTCTTGCTCTTGCCATCCATAAGAATATCAAGGTATATCATATGGATGTGAAGTCTGCCTTTCTCAATGGAGATTTAGAAGAGGAGGTTTACATTGAGTAGCTAGAAGGATTTCTACTCTCCTCTGATGAAAGGTTCATATGCAAACTAAAGAAGGCCCTATAGGGATTAAAACAGGCCCACAAAGCTTGGTATGAAAGGCTAGACATGTATCTTCAGCAACAAGGGTTTAAGAAAGTCACAGTTGACAATAACCTTTATGTAAAATCTGAAGGCGACCATCTACTGATAGTAGTTATGTATGTGGATGATATAATATTTGACAGCGATTTGCAAAATGTATGCAAACATAATTTGAAATGTCCATGATTGGAGAACTGTCCTTCTTTATGGGTATGTAAATTACTCAGTCTCCACAGGGAGTGTTTATTTCCCAATCCAAATATCTCGAGGAAAACTTGTAGAAATTTGGAATGGAAGATTGCAAACCTGTCAGCACACCCATGACTACAAGCTACAAATTATGCAAAGAAGTTGGAACACCACCGGTAAATCGAACTGATTTCAGGTCAATGCTTACTGTGTTTGATAGCTTCAAGGCCAAACATCATGCAAGCAGTGGGGATTGTGGACAGATTTCAGGCTTTTCCATGTGAAAGTCACGTTGTTGTTGTCAATAGGATCTTCAAATATCTTCATGGTACAACATAATATGGATTATGGTTTGCTAAGAGTGAATATTTCAAGCTGAAAGCCTACATAGATGCAGATTGGGCTGGAAGTCTCGATGACAAGAATAGTACTTATCTTGCAACTTTCTTCATGGGTAAATGCTTGGTGTCGCGTGTCAACAAGAAATAGGGCTCTATCTCTCTGTTGACTATTGAAGAAGAGTATATCATTGCTTCTACTTGTTGTACACGTATTCTATGGATGAATAAGAACTTGAAATATATACAGGTAGAGATGATTGATCCTATTCCAATAACGTGTGACAACACAAGTGCCATCAACATCTCCAAAAATCCAGTCATGTATTCAAAGACTAAGCATATTCCTATCAAGTATCATTTCTTGAGGGAACATGTTACCACCCACACTGTCAGACTTGAATATGTGCCCACTAAGGAGCAACTGGCGGATATCTTTACCAAGCCACTAGCAAGGGAACCATTTGAATATCTTATGCAACATATAGGAATTTTGACTCCCCCCTCCAAATGACTTCATTTTGGAAGGTGGTGGCAGCTACTCAGCATGTGAAACTCATGGGAGAGTAGACTTAAAAGGTTCAGGGGGAGTGCTCAAGAAGTTTTATTTGCCACTGATGTCAAAGGGGGAGAAGATCGGCATTAGAGTAGACCATGCCTAGCCTAAGGGGGAGCTTGTAGTGTTGCGAGCAACGACAAAGGGGGAGATTGTTGGACATTTGATGGTGTAGGGGTGGATGTGTAAGTATTGTCGTTGATAGAGTTAAGGCTTCTGTGATCCATATCGGTTTTAGAGAAGATTCTTCGGCGAAAATCACATGGAAACTCATTTGTCGACGCGTTTCGAACCAACTAGTGTGGTTCATCGTCAAGACAAGTTGAAGAAACAGATCCAGTCCAGCAAGTTAAATAGTCCAAGCAGAGACTCCAACAGCTACAAAGGATTAACGGTTAATTTCTGACTCTAGAACCCAGGTTAAATTATTTCATTATTTTAATAATATTATTATTATTTATAACCAAGTAAATATGAATTAACGGTTAGTTTTTTAATAAAACTTATATATTTATAAAGCTTAATTAAAATAATAATAATCGGTTAGGAATAATAAATTAAATACTAGGTTGGTATAAAAGTTAATTAAAATTGTTGTATATTAATTTGATTAAAATTAATTATCATTAATATTTACTATTTTTAATTTCATAGAACTAAGGTGATGTCAAATAAGGGTTAGCATGATGATTGGGTGTTTTCCATGGTAGCTACAGGCTTCTTGTAGAAAATCATCACAGTAGCAGGCTTACTGAAGAAGCCATAAAATGATCATCATGGATGATTGGGTGTTTAGGAAAAACCCATGGTTGCTACAGTGCTCTGTCGAGAATCATCATAGTAGCAAGCTTACCGGAGAAGCCATAAAATGATGACTATTGTGTTGGTCAGGATTGAATCCCATGGTAACTGCAGGTTTCATGTAGATAATCATCATAGTAGCAGGCTTACTGGAGAAGCCATAAAATGATGACTATGGTGACTGGAAGTCCAGGATTCCAGACACAAGAAGAAGTGTCAAGGAGTAAAGAGTGGAAGAGATTTTGTGGCCATTTCTTACGCAATAGAAGGACTCAAAGCCTACATCGTACCCTCTCCATTGGAAATTTCTCTGAACAAGCTTTCCAAGGATATGTGGAAGTCCAAAAATGGACACCATGATCAAAAGTTATGGCCTGTGGAACTTTAGGGATTTGAAGCCTTAGGAAGGAAGCATATCGATGATGAGAGATTGGCATATCGGTCAGCAATCGGATATTGGTACATCGGTGTATCAGTGATTGAATATCGACACATCAGCGACATCGAAAATCAAATGTGCAGTACATCGGAGACGGTTGTATCAAAGGTTGGAGGAAATCAGAACCCCGAAGATCATAGAATTATAACTTCTTCAAGTGAGTGCAGCACATAAAGTTGCAATATTGGTAAGTGTTGATAAGCCTTTAAGAACGTCGAGAAATTCCAAAAGTAGAATAACAAAGGATTTCTGTTTGAAACCAAGGTTGATGGGTCCTCTTCTCTGTCCTCTAGTCAAACACATGGCATCATATTATCAGCTCTGATAAGTTACAGTGGTAGATGACGTCAGCATGATGTGGTAGTACGAATGGACACATGGCATCATATGATTGGCTTTGATAAGCTGCAGTGGTAGCTAACGTCAGCATGATGTGGCGGTATGGTAGGACACGTGGTAGGCATATTTAACCATATTGGGTAGACTAATGGGCCAAAAATAGGTGACATGTGTCACCTCTAAGGAGTCACCACATGGAGGTGATGACATCATAGCGGAGATCGGCAATCAGAGGGTGAGATATTGAAACTCTAATGCAGTTGAAGTTTTGAAAAGTTCTGATATGGAGGGCTTCCAAAATGGGGCGGGCACATGGTCGCTAGAGCTCAACGAACCAAGGGTGCAAAGATGTTAACAAAGGGAGAATGGACCCCGACAGGAGTGTGAAGGCTTAGCACCATAAAACTAAGCGACAGGTCATGGGCCCGGTCATATGAGACAGTAAATGCTCATAGGGCTAAGTAGAAGGAGCTCGGAAATCAAAGAATTAGGATTTCAGAACATTGCACCATATAGAATTGTTGCGATATGGAATCACTCTGATAAGGAAGTACAGAGATTTAAAGAATGCATGGATTGGTAGCTGCGATATTGAATGAACGCACAAAGGAGTTGGTAATTGAAAAAGGGAAAATCTTGCGGATGAATCTCTAACAAGAAACCAAGGAAAAAATTCGCAGCAGAGATGAATTGGAGTGCTTGAAGGAAGCATTCGACTGTTTCACCTGCACGAATGGTTATGGTATATAAGAACAAAATGCTCACCTCTGCGGACTTTTTAGGATATTTCGACACACAGGAAATAGTTAAGTATAACTTGGTCTAGTGTAGAGTTAGGTAAAGTGTGTTTCTTTACTATGTACTTTTGTAACTTACAATCTGACGATCGCGATATGTAGTGATCCGACGGTTCATTCTCTCCTCGGGATTACCGACACTTGATCCGTGGCTTAACACCCGATTAGTCCATGATCTCTATTTAAATAGAATGGAGGTTCATTTGTAGGGTAACCGTTCATGAGAGAAGCTTATGTAAATTTTCATTCTTTTATTAATAAATTGCCTGAAGTGGCCACGTTGGCTCAGGCCGTGGACTGTTTCCCTCTTTGAGGATTTTAACCACGTCAACAATGTTGGTGTATTGATTTGTGATCTGTTTGTGAGCGGTGTCCTTTGGTGTTCTGTCTGAGGAACTTACCCTGTAAATTCCTACATGGTATCAGAGATATTTGAGGGCCGCATCCGTTGGTGATCCAAATCTGAAGTCGGTGGAACTGCATCCGACTGTCGTTTCCTAGATCTACTGTTACTGACTACTTTCGGGCTGAGAGGATTGCTCTATTGTGTTAGGAGCATCTGTTCCAGTGAGGAAACCCTTTCGTTTGACGCGAAAAGGTTTCTGGTAGCCATAACTACATCATTTTTAAGATCTGGAGGTATACAGTGTTTATTTGCAGTTTTTAGTTATTTTCTCTCTGTTTATTTCGGCTTATTTAGCTCTTTGTTTTTTTATTACCGGATCTATACCTTTCATTTCTGCGCATGCTCTTTGCCCCGTGACTCTGTGCGATCTAAGCAAATCAGAAACAGAAAGGAAGGATTTTTCTCATGCGTATGCTCTTTTCCGCCGCGCCTTAATGTGATCTCGGAAAATCAGAAACATTGAGGAAAATATTTAGTTTCTAGCTAAAGCTAACTTCAAGCAGTAAGGTTTGTTTTTTTTCTATGTCTGTGTTGGGTTTTGTGTTTTTTGTTTTATAGGAAAAAAAAGAATTTCTCAAGTAAGCACGCACCCCAAAGCTTCAGTGGCTAAAAAAAAAACCTTCCTCTTTTCCAAAAATTACTAACCTTTTAATAGAGCTCACTTGGTCCAAAGCTACTTTATGAGAATAGAGGTCTTGAGTTCAAGCCTTTCTTTTGTTGAGCTAATTAGATTAAGTTTGGAAAGAGGGGCAGATTTTTTTTTTAAATATAACATTATCATTCATTTTCGCACATTCCCGCACTTCGTCGGCATCTTCAACAACTTTTCTTCAAAAATCCATAATTTCTTCATCCATAAGCCATTTTCAAAACCTTTTTTTGAATTAGCCTAATTTTTCAAGATCTTTCCATTGGAACACTTAGTTTCAACATCTATGGCTTCAGTTTCTGTTAAAATGAAAATTCCATGCCAAGTTATTCTTGATAGCACCAACTGCTTCCAATGGTGGTCCTACATTGTGGATTTACTTAGAAATAAAGATCTTTATAGAATAGCTTCAGGCCAAGAAACCAAACCGAAAGATGAAGATAAGGCAGCCAAATGGGAAAATAGGCAAGATCAAGCACATGGGTTGATAGAGATGTCTATTTCTCCAGACCTTAGATTCCATACTGTAGAACTTGAGACTCCTAATGAAGCAATGAAACAGATCACTAAAGTTTTTGGAATTAAAAATGAACTTAGAGCGCATCAACTCGAAAATGAGTTGCTTACATTGGACCCCAATAATTTTTCTTCCATTGAAGATTTTTTGTCCAAGTTCAAGACCCTTAGACTTCTCTTGGAAGGTGTTAAGGTTAAGTAACCTTATCTATTCCATTCATACTAAGTTGGGACTAGCCTACTCTGTGTTTGTTTCCACCTTCCATTCTACAATAGAAGCCTTCATTTCTCAAAGACAAGACTACAAGTCCCCTTCCTTTGATGCCTTTTGTGATTCTTTAATAAGAAAACAAGAAAATATCTTACATCTTGGTCTTCTTAATCTTGGAAACTCTTCTAAGAAAGCCTTAGCCGCCCAGTAGCAACCAAATTCAAAGAATCCTAAGAAGCGGTATCCTAAAAAGAATGGTCCTAAACCAAACAAGGGTCCTAAGCCATTTCAGTATCAAAATGAAAAAGCATTTCAACAAAATGATAAGGCAAATAAAAACAAAGGGAAGAAGACTGATAGACATTGCCACTTTTGTAATCGAGATGGCCACTTAGAATCCAAATGCTTTAAGAAGATGGAAGCCTTGGAAGCAGCAATGAAGAAGCATAACATCCATTTGGAGCACTCAACAACTTCAACTTCATCTTTAGGGATAACACTTTCTGCATGTGGTTGTCAAGCATCTCAATCTGGATATGCACTAAATGTATCTTCTTCTTCTCATTCTCATAAGTGGCTCATTTATTTTGGAGCTTCTTATCACATGGCAAAAAACAAAGCCATGTTTTCTTCTTTAAATGATTGTAACACCAAAAATATATATGTTGGTGATGATAGATCTCTTAGTGTTGTAGGGACTGGAACTGTTCATATAGACAATGGTCAATTTAATGATGTATTATGTGTTCTAACCTTATCCTGCAACCTTCTATCTGTGTATCAAATAACTCATTCAGGTGAAGGTAAAATCGTTGAATTTTCACCTCACGATGTTGTAATTAAGGACCTAAGAGATCCTAGATAGATTTTAGCTACTGGCATTCCTGATGATTCTACAAGGTTGTATAAGTTTAACAACTTTGGGTCATCAAATCTTCCGTCAGTATTTGTTGCTCATAATGATGAAGTGAGAAAACTTTGGCATGAGCGATTTGGTCACTTAAACTATTGCTCCATTCAGAATCTATGTAAAGAAAATATGGTGACAGGTCTTCTAATGGTATCTCGCAAAGATGGTGTTTGTTCCGGATGTGTACTCGAAAAACATCATCGGGATAGTTTTGAAAAATGTGCCTCTTGGCACGCCTCAGCCCCTTTACAGCGTGTACATAGTAATTTATGTGGTCCACGTCCAGTTGTTTCATTCTCTGGCTACAAGTATTTCTTAACTTTCATTGATGATTTCTCTAGACGCACTTGGGTATACTTCTTAAAACTCAAGAGTGAAGTATTTAACATGTTCTTGGCCTTTACGGCCTTTGTTGAAAAACAATCTTGACATTAAATTCTTAAGCTAAGATCTGATAATGGTGGAGAATATGTTAACAACAAGTTCATCAACTTTTGCACTGAGAATGGAATTCAAATGCAACATATTGTTCCATATACTCCACAACAAAATGGTGTAGCTGAAAGGAAGAATCGCACCTTAAAGGAAATGGCTAATTGTATGCTTCAATATAAAGGACTTAGTCTTCATTTTTGGGCAGAAGCAATTAACTATGCAAATTACATAATAAATCGCACTCCTACTAAGGTTTTAAAGAATATCACTCCAGAAGAAGCATGGAGCTCAATTAAACCAGATGTAAGTCACTTTCATGTTTTTGGAAGTGAAGCATGGGCCCATATTCCAGATGAGAAACATAAAGCTTTAGAACCTAAGAGTGAAAAATGTTTTTTTTTTGGATATTCTGAAGATGTCAAAGGATAAATATTTATTCCACTTAAGTCCAAAAATGTTATCATTAGAAGAGATGTAAAGTTTGCAGAAAATATATCGGCCTATGAGCCTAGTTTGGTGGATGTGCCACCTCTCTCTATCCTTTCTACTTCTGAAAATATTTCTTCTTCAGATGATGACAGCGAGGATGACAATCCTCCCCACCTTCTCAGGATCCTCCTTCAGCTCCTCAGCTTCCAAAATGGGTCCGTGCTACTCGGGATGCAGCAGGTGCTCTTGCTGGTGATCCTACAAATCAGTGACGTACACGTTCTCAGTTCGATAGAGCCTCTTCTTTACTAGCTCAAGCTTCAGCTAATTATGATCCTGACACCTTTGCAAAAGCTTCAGGCCATCCAGATTGGGACACAGCTATGAATGAAGAATATCGTTCATTATTGGAAAATGATACATGGGATCTTATTCCCCTTCCAAGGGACGAAAACTTGTTAGATGCAAATGGGTTTACAGAACCAAGTATGGACCAGATGGAAAAGTTGAGAAACATAAAGCTCGTCTTGTTGCTAAGGGTTTTTCACAAGTTGAAGGCATTGACTATACTGAAACCTTCTCCCCTGTTGCCAAAATGAACTCTATCCACCTTGTTCTTTCCCTTGTTGCCTCTTTCAAATGGGAAGTCCATCATATGGATGTTAAATATGCCTTCTTGCAAGGGGACTTGTATGAAGAAAACTATATGGAACAACCTACTGGCTTTATACAAACAGACTCTAGCCTTGTATGTCGGCTTAAAAAATCCCTTTATGGTCTGAAGCAAGCCCCTCGAACTTGGTATGCCAAGATGTATAGCTTTCGTTTAGAAACTGGATTTTCTAGGTGTCATTCTGGCAATGCTGTCTACACCAAGAAAGTGGGCAAGTCTCTTATCATTCTTGTTCTTTATGTTGATGATCTTATCCTTACTGGTAGTGATCCCAACCTTATAAACCATGTGAAGTCTAGCCTTAAAAAGAAGTTTGAAATGACAGACTTAAGACACTTGCATTATTTTCTTGGTCTTCAAGTCTTGCAATCCAAGGAAGGTATTTTCGTTTCCTAGTCCAAGTATGCATGTGATCTTCTACGCCATTTTCATATGGAAGACTGTAAGCCAACCCCTTCTCCCTTTTAATCTGGAGCCAAAATTTGAGTCACTTGTACTTCCCCTGAAGTTGATGCTACCTTATACCGTCAACTTGTAGGAAAACTTTTGTATCTAACCCATACTTGTCCTCACCTTTCCTTTGTTGTTGGCCTTATTGCTTGGTTTATGCAAAACCCACATGAAAGTCATTGGAAAGTAGCTAAAAGAATACTTCGTTATGTTCGAGGTATAGTTCAGTTTGGGATTCATTACAGTGCAGAAGCATCTCCTCTATTGGTTGGTTTCACTGATTCTGATTGGGTTGGTGACCCTGATGATCGGAAGTCTACTGTAGGTTATGTGTTCACTCTTGGTTCAGGACCTATTACATGGGCTTGCAAGAAACAAAGTTCCATTTCTCTTTCTTCAGCAAAAGTAGAGTATCGTCGTGTTGTAGAAGCTAGTAAGGAAGCCCTGTGGCTTCGTCAGATCCTGCCAGAGTTTGGCTTTCAGCAGCAGCATCCAACTACACTTTGGTGTGATAATCAAAGTGCCATTCAACTATGCAAAGATCCAGTCCAACATCAGCGCAACAAACACATTGAACTACACATGCACTTCATCAGAAAGCTCATTCATGACCATGTTCTTGAAGTGCAATATTGTTCAACAAATGATCAAGTTGCAGACATCTTTACAAAGGCTCTCATAGAGGCGAAGTTTACTAAACTTCGATTTATGGTTGGAGTTCAGGAAGTTGTCACTAAGGGGGGATAGGCTCTAATGCCTCCTTCCTTCTCCTATTGTGTCATATTTGTACATCCTTCAATCCTATCCCAAGTTGTTCTTAAGGGGGGATGTTAGGATATTCCGACACATAGGAAATAGTTAAGTATAACTTGGTCTAGTGTAGAGTTAGGTAAAGTGTGTTTCTTTACTATGTAATTTTGTAACCTACAATCCGATGGTCATGATATGTAGTGATCCGACGGTTCATTCTCTCCTCGGTATTACTAACACTGAACCGTGGCTTAAGACTCGATTGGTCCATGATCTCTATTTAAAGAGAACGGAGGGTCATTTGTAGGGTAACCGTTCATGAGAGAAGCTTATGTAAATTTTCATTCTTTTATTAATAAATGCCTGAAGTGGCCGCATTGGTTCAGGCCGTGGACTGTTTCCCTCTTTGAGGGTTTTAACCATGTCAACAATACTAGTGTATTGAATTGTGATCTATTTATGAGCGGTCTCCTTTGGTGTTCTGTCTGAGGAACTTACCCTGTAAATTCCTACAGGACTGTCAAGACCTATGAAACGACAAATAAGCATGGGACTCTTGGAGGAGTCTGTAGGTCATTTGAGAATTTTTTTTTCTCAGTACAAGAACTCTGTGTAGGTAGACTATGAAGAACTAAGAGGAAAATCTTTGTTTTTGGGTGTTGTGATAAGAAACTATCAGGAGACACAAGAGGAGAAAGTGAAGCCATCCCTAAGTACAGACTGGCAGATACAGGACATCGCAGAGAGACTCCCGTGTGCACTATGGCTCAATGGAACAAAACCATCACCACCAATGGAAAAGATGGGGAAGTGAGCATATGTGTGAGTGTGTAGGGTTGTGCGGGTGTGCATCATAGCAGAGAGGCTGAAGCACTTGAGAAGACAGTGTAATACAACATCAAGAGAAACATTAGGATTGGATGGAGAGTTTCAAGGGTAGTGTTGAGGAGAAGTCAATGAAGGACCCTTGACAGTGAAGGAAGAGAACAAAGAAAGTGTTGTTGTGGGAAGAAAGAGGAGATTGTTGCAAGAGAGCACAAAAGGCAGAGTGCGGAAGTCGAATATACAAGTAGCAATTGTTGGTATTTTACTTGTATTATTGTATGCTTTTATTTTCAGTTTGAAAATTATATGAAATAGTAGAACAGTGGCAAGGGCAGGTTGGTGCCTGCATACTAAAGAGGTTGGTGCCTCTAGGCAAGTTGGTGCTTGCTAACCAAAGGTGGGCGGTGCCTCCTGTGAGTGGGTTCTCACAAACAAACATATTTAATTAAGTGGGTGCTTGATTTACATCATAAACAAACAACAAAATTTGTGGTTTTTTTGCTCTAGGTTTCCACGTGAAAAAAAATGTGTCAAATGTGTGATGCTCATGTGATTGTTTTTTTAACATGTGTGTTTGAAATATTACTAGCTCACTATATTTGTGAATGAATTCTCTCACAAGTTAAATAATATAAGAAAGGACTAAAAGGACAATAAGAAAATGAAAAGAGTTTCTTAATTTCGCTCACCTGCAGATGACTCTGTAACAAGAAGCCAAGGACAAGATTGGCAGCATAGATGAATTTTAGTGCTTGAAGGAAGCAATCGACTGCTTCGCCTACACAAATGGTTATGGTAGATAAGAAAAAAAACGCTCACCTTTGCGGACTGTCAAGACCTGCGAAATGATAAATAAGCATGGGACTCTTGGAGGACTGTGCAGGTCATCTGAGAATATATTTCTCAGTATAGGAACTCTGTGCAGGCAGACTATGAAGAACTGAGAGGACAGTCTCTATTTTTGGGCATTGTGACAAGAAACTATCAAGAGACACAAGAGGAGCAAGTGAAGCCATGCCTAAGTACAAATTAGCAGATGCAGGACATCGCAGAGAGACTCCAGTGTGCACTATGGCTCAGTGGAACAAAACCATCACCAACAATGGAAAAGATGGGGAAGTGATCATATGTGTGAGTGTGCATGGCTGTGAGAGTGTGCATCGTAGAAGAGAGGCTAAAGCACCTGAGTAGGCACAGTGTAATACAACAACAAGAGCAACGTGAGGATTGGGTGGAGAGTTGCAAGGGTAGTGCTGAGGAGTAGTCAATGAAGATCCCTTGACAGTGAACACATAGCACAGAGAAAGTGTTGTTGTGGGAAGAAAGAGGAGATCTGTTGTAAGAGAGCACAGAAGGCAGAGTGCAGAAGTCAAATATGCAAGTAACCATGGTTGGTATTTTACTTGTATTATTGTAAGCCTTTGTTTTCAGTTTGAAAATTGTATGAAATAGTATAATAGTGGCAAGGGCAGGTTGGTGCCTGCATACTAAAGAGGTTGGTGCCTCTAGGCAAGTTGGTGCTTGCTAACCAAAGGGGGTTGGTGCCTCCTGTGAGTGGGTGCTCACAAACAAACAAATGTAATTAATAATTTACATCATAAACAAACAACAAAATTTGTGGTTTTTTCGCTTTGGGTTTCCACGTGAAAAACATTGTGTCAAATGTGTGTTGCTCATGTGATTGTTGTTTGAACATGTGTGTCTGAAATATTATTGGCTCACTACTCTCAAAAGTTACATAATATAAGAAGGGACTAAAAGCATAATAAGAAAACGAAAAGAGTTTCTTAATTACTGATTCAACCCCCCACCCCCCCACCCCCCACAAAAATTCCTTATTCCAACAACCAATATGAAGACTTTCAATGAGGTATGAACAATATACAGGCAAATGGATTTCCCAACCCTGAAACGAAAAAGTGACCGAGTGTCATTTTCAAGAGGGACTTACTGCCTTTTCAAATACAAAATTTACACATCTCTTTCTCAATTACCCCCACCATTAAGTACCTCTTTATTTTTACTCAAACTTGTGGAGGACAACATATTCTTGAGATATAAGCTCATCCTTCAGAGTATTTTTAACAAACCCTAGGAATGAGTGGTTTGGTATTATCATAATGGACGAGTCCTACATTGTTTACGTTTTACGAGCCTGATGTAGGAGCATCACACAAAACTTTATTTTCCATGTAATATCTAGAAATTCTAAGTTTGTTGAGTGAATAGTGAGGTGTGTTTCAATAAATGGATTATTATCCAAATGTAGATTGAAAATCATCCGAAGGATTGAAAGCTACTTGAGTGGATTTCTTTTCTATTTTCTTTCTAGTTAGATCCTACTTTTTTTTATCTAAAACAAAATATTGTTGGAACAATTTTTTGGCAAATTTAATAAAAAAGGTTGCCTACAAAAGGAGGCAATGTAGGTGTGGAGAATGAGAGTGTTTATTTTTCTTTAACCAATCCTTTTGCAATCTCTAAGTATATAATGCATATGTTAAATGCTTGTACAATCTTATGCATATTTATTTTAGAAGAGCGAGTCTAGATATTTTTTAATAGTAGGGTCGAGAGGTATATATATATATATATATATATATATATATATATATATTTGAAAGAGTGATTACAAGTGGGCCATGCAAGAGCGTTATGAGGTTTGCATGGTCGTGAGGCCATGCATAGGACTTAATATTTTTTGTTGATTTCAAAAACCATCACTTGACAACTCGTTAGCTGATAGAGGCCTCACTTAAGTGAACAGGCCAGAACCTTCCATTATGGGGTCCATTAAGAGGCTATACCTCGATGACCTTATTAACTTGCTTATTTGATGTGTTAGGATGTTGTGAGCGAGTGGGTCTTGCCTAGAGGTTTCCACCTCGAAGGTTCTTGGTAACCTTCCTTTCCAGTTTGTGGGATTTGTGAGCAGAACAAAACATTAATCGTGGGTCCCACCTAGAGGGTTTACACCGGCGACCTTCAAAATATTTTTTTCTCATTGCACTGGTATAGTTAAAGCGAGCTGGAGGAGATATTAGACAGAGGATTGAGTAGGGCCCCCCCCGAAACTCCTACCCGACAGTAATTTTAAATTTGTTCCCCTTCACGTTGACCTCCATTTAAAGGGTTGACATGGAGTCGACTGTGTATTGGTTAAGGTGGGATACCATGGAGACTATATACGTGGTTTTAATTAAAATGACCGACCACCAAAAGTTTTAATAATAGGGACAGTGCCACGTAGGTATGAACTTAAGTTACAAAGAGGGTCATAGAGGTTTGGAAATGTAGGTTTGCATCAGGTGGTATCAAAGTGCGACAAGCTCTAGGAAAAGAAAAAATTAAACATTGGTAAGTTTTCTCTATTTTTGATCAATTCTGTCAAGGATGGTAATTAGAGTTGGAAGAGGTAGAGGTTGAGGAAGAGGCCAACTAGTTGCGAATGCAGAGTTGAGAGAAGAGGCGATAACTCTTTAGCAAAGGTTGGAAGCCATGGAAGCTACCAAACATCATGATCATATAGGTGATACAAGTGAGGAGGAAGAACTCCAAGAGGGGGAAGAAGAAATAGTTGTAGAACCCCTAGAGGTCATATCTATAAAGTTAGTTTTCGGTCTAGTTTTCAGGTCAAAGGTAGAAGTACCTAAATACAATGGAAGTTTGGATCTAGAAGAATTGGTGGACTAGATAAATGCTTTGAACAAGCATTTTGAATATGCAAATATACCATAAGACAAACAAGTCAAGTTTGTTGTCACAATGTTGAGAGGACATGTGGCTTTATGGTGGGACAAAGTGCAGGAAGAAAGGGCCATGAAGAACAAACCAAAGATCAAGAGTTGGAGCTAGATGACTGCTAAATTGAAAGGCAATTTCCTTCCCAAATATTATCAGTTAATTTTATTTAGGAAGATGCAAAATATTAAGCAAAATACAATGAATGTTAGGGAGGATACAGAGGAATTTTACAAAGTGAACAATAGATCAAGACATAAAAGATACACCTGAGAGATTTTCCAGGGACATCAATTGGTTTCAATTTGTTATTCAAGATGAATTAAGCTTAATTCCATTGAGGTCTATTGACAAAGCAAATCAGGTTGCATTGAAGGCCGAGGAGAAATTGTCAACGAAGCAGAGTCAGAGGATGAGAACAAGAAGTTTTGGAACAAAAGCACAACAACAAAAGGGAGTGTTAGGAAAAATATTGAGGGGGGGTGAATCAGTGTTTTACACACTTTCAATTTTAATTTCTTATTCTGATTATTATACGTGACTATTATAAAGGAAACTAGCCAATGTACATGATTATTTCTACATAAACCCGCATATATCTAGATAAATTATCTAATCATTTGTACAACATTGATAAGTGCATTATTATTCCATTATTCATCAATTAAATAGTAAGTATGAGTAGTTAAGAATCAAATAGAACATAAACACACACAACCATATGAACACCAAGGTTTTTTAGGTGGAAACCCAATGTGGGAAAAAACCATTGTTGCTATCGTCTCTGTCTTCTTTCATTAAAAATAATCTTCTTACAATATTGTATTGGCGAAAACTTTAACCAGTATGTAGGATCCTACCTGTAGAAGGCTACAACCTTCTCTCGTTTTCCATCCCCTACTCGAAGGGAGCTACAACCCCCTTTGTGAAGACTAATATCCTTAGCTCTTTGTGGATCACTTTTTAGAATGTTTCAAACTGGATCCACTCTCAACAATTCTGAAATCAACTACTGAAATACTGGATCATCAAATATTATAATGTAACCAATGCAACTTTATCTATGTATGTACTTGCTTCTCCTAAAGAATACCCACATACATATCTCAAAATATTGATAACTGAATATGAATCATTGTACCACTAAATCAATCACCCAAACAGATACTGAAGCCAACATAAATCATTGAACCAAATATAGATTATCACATAGTAGCATCATCACTTATTCAACTTCTAATTCATAATCAATTCATCCCAATCAATACTGTCAAACACAGATTATTGTAAGAGAGACTTCATCGACAGACAACAAAAAACACAACAAAACAGATCAACCATTATCATCAGTTCATACTACAAAACCCTAGTTGGTGTATGTGACCCTTATAAGGCACTTCCACGTATGTACGACTTTTCACATTTGACACTAGCGTACAGATCTTTCCATATTGCAGAATATATACGCAAGAAGTCAAAATGAGATTTACGTATGTACGTGATCTTGCAGAGGCAAACCAATGTATAGATTTGAAATCACTGAGTCATGCTTTCACTGCAACCACATAATATACTTTGCAACCCTTACTGTCTCATATTCATGTCAGAGTATCATTAACACCACAAATCTATCATAGCTAGATATTTTCAACAAGAAAATCAAAGTACATATGATACCATACTTCATATTTTTTTGTTTTTTTTATCTGTCTTTTCCTTTCTCCTTGGTGCGCACCTGTTTCAAATCAAATCATTCATAGAAAATACAAAAATTGCACACTCAACACTTTGATCTCCATCTCCTTATATAGCTTAGGCCTTAGCCAATACCTTAGGCCAATCCCCTACTAATGCCAATGGTATTCTTTGACGGGATCAAATATCCATTGTTGCGCATTTACTATGGGCCAATACCATGGTAAAGACCCTTGGTATTGACAATACCATGGTGCGGAAATTGTACGTGACTTTTCTTCACCGTACCCACGTATGTACGCGGCCTTTATTCACATGACCCACATATACCTTCCGAACTTTGCCTTTATCATTCCTCTGTCTCTGAACTAATATGCCCTTTTTTATCTCGCTTGTAGCATCTGCATAATCATCATGTTGACATTTTTATCAAGTAGGTTTTCATTAAGGACAACACATTAGTCATAATGCCAACAATCACCCCCTTTGGATTTGATGGAAACCACTTTGGCGTTTGGTCACCACTACTTGTAGATACATGTAAACACATCTGTAGACATACCAAGCTTCTCTCCAAGCATTCTTCTCCAAACACCAAGCTACTCTCCCCCTTTGACATCAAGGGAAAAGGGATGATCAATGTTGAATGAAGACTTCTTGCCCCCTTCCTAAAGAGGACCATTGATCTACTGAATATGAACATTGACCATGCTCCCCTTGAGCATATGCTAAATCTTCTAGAAGATCTTCAAGGAAGTACATGACTCTATGACTCAACCAAATATGACCTTTCCTATCATCAAGGACTCATGCTTACATTAATCACCTAACACAATGGGGTTACATATTTGAATCACCATTACATCAAATGCCAAAAATAATGGGATTACATATATAATTGATTTGACCCTAATAGTCCAAACATGACTAAGTATTACAATGACTACATCATGGTTATTTACATGACCTTTACATCAAGAGAAAAATATGACATTTATGACCAATACCAAAGGAAGACCATGAGAATCTTCAACAACCATCATATACCATATAGGATCCTACATCATCGTCATGTATCACCAACATATAGGAGAACTAAGGGCATCATCATAAAGAAACATAATATATTCAGCTTCTTAAGCAACATATAGTCATCATCCAAAAATTCAGCAACAAATGTGTCATCAACAACATCACCAATCATAAGCATCATTTTGTAATAAGGAATTCTCAGGAAATCATAATGCCAACAATGCACTCCTAGAAATATAGAAAATACTCTCCCTAGACCTGTCCCAACTAATCGTTGTCAGGACTAATCATGTCCAACTCATCAATTAGTAAAGTCAAAACAACAGAAACAACCCATAACCATCATAATCCAATATCACTTCTAAGTAGCATCTGAATATCAAATGACTGTAACCAATCAATACTAGAACCAGAGGGCCAAAGAACAAATCACTGAAATATGCTAGAATCTCTCCCTAAGACTATCCCACTATTTCTTCATCATAAAGAAACATATGCTACTATCTATAACCGAACTTGCATATATACGTGACTGTCCTTCATGAGATATGCATACTGAAAGTAAACTGTAATAATTTATAGTATCAGCTCCCCCTGAACATGAAAGATCTGTTAGAATAATTAACAAAGTGATAAGGCAAAGACCACTCCTAGTTACTGTTTGAGATATTCAAAGGAATCCCGTGGAAGTTGCTTTGTAAATATATCTGCAACTTGTTCCTTTGAAGGGGCATATTCCAATTTGACCTTTTGTTCAAGCACCTACTCTCTCATAAAGTGATATGTGTTTGGAATATGTTTGGTTTTTTATTACATGGCAAAAAATTTCAAAATACTTATGGCACTAGTATTATCACATAAAATAGGTATAGGTTGAGGACAAGTGATTTGAATGTATTGCAATGTTTGCATCATCCATAGAAGTTTAGTATAACATGATGCAACAACAACATATTCTGCCTCAGCAGTAGATAAATCAATGGAGCTTTGTTTTTTTCTGAACCATGATACCAAGAGAGGTTCCAAATAAAATGGTCCTCCACTAGTACTCTTTCAATCATCAATATTACCTGCCCAATTTGCATCTGTGTAAGCATGAAGTGAAAAATCTGCATCTTTGGGATACCATAGACCAAAATCTTGAGTTCCTTGTAAATACTTGTATATCCTCTTGGCTATAGGGAGATGAGTTTCTTTAGGATTTGCTTGAAATTGTCCACAATCCCAACTACATGCATAATAACTGATCTCGTTCCTGTAAGGTAGAGCAAGATTCTGATCATAGATATGTATTCTGGTTTATTTACTGAAGGAGAATCATCATGTGAACTAAGATTGCATCATGTTAACATTGGTGTGCATACACGCTTGTAGTCCTCCATTCCATATTTCTTCAAAATCTGCTTGAGGTACTTGGTTTGTGAGAGAAAGATACCATTCTTTGTTTTCTGAACTTGAAGAGCAAGAAAGTATGTTAGTTCACCAAGTAGAGACATCTCAAATTTTTGTTGCATAACTGGAGCAAATTCTTGACTCAATTTATACATTACTTCCAAATATGATGTCATCTACATAAACAACAACTATTAAAAGTTTATCTATATCAAATTTTATACATAGGTTGCTTTCTACTAACCCATTTTTGAAACCTTATTGTTGAAGATACTTGTCAATACGAGAATACCATGCATGAGGAGCTTGTTTTAATCCATACAAAGCCTTCTTAAGCTTGCAAACAAGATTTTTATCAATTCATAGAATAAATCCTTCAGGTTGTTCAATATAAACTTCTTCTTCTAGATCCCCATTTTAAAATGAACATTTAACATCCATTTGAAATACTTTGAAGTTATGAAGCTTGAAAGTGCAAGAAACATTCTTATGGCTTCAAGTCTAGCTACAGGTGAAAATGTTTCTTCAAATTATGTTCCTTCTTGTTGAGCATAGCCTTTGCAAACAAGTCTTGCATTGTTTCTAATCACTTCTCCATTTTCATTTAGTTTTTTTTTGAACACCCTGTTTGTCCCAATAATAATTTTATCATGTGGTCTTGGTACTAACTCCCATGTATGGTTCTTTTATATTTGATCAAGTTCTTCATCCATTGCCTTAACCCAACATTCATCTTTTCTTGCTTGGTTTACATTTTGAGGTTCAATTGTGGATAGTAAGGCTAGGTAACTGGAAGTTCCAACAAGAGTTATTCTATTTTATACTCGATCCCCCTTTTCACCTAGAATTTGAGATTTCGGATGATTTTTCTAAACATACCTTGACAAAGTATTTTTTTATGCTTCTGTGCTTTTGATTCCTTCTTCTGGTGTTTCATTAATTCCCTCTCCTTCAACCTTTTAGCTTGTTGTATAAACAAGTTCATCATCTGCAAGTGCTTCCCTTTTAGTACCTGCGGATGCTTCATCAATTACAACATCAATGTGTTCAACGATCTTTTGAAATATTTTATTGTAGCATTTATATCCTTTGCTTCTAGAGGAGTATCCAAGGAGAATTTCTTCATCAGCTCTAGATTCAAACATTCCAAGCTTATCATCATTATTATTTATTTAACATTTGCTTCCAAAAACTCTAAAATGTTTGACAGTTGGAGGCATACCAAACCATAGTTCATAAAGAGTTTTATCACTATTTATCCGAGTATGGGCTTTCTTGAGGATTTTCATGGTTGTATGTGATGCTTCCCCCTCGAAGGTATGAGGCACTCCAGACACATCAAGCATGGCACATGCCATTTGTTGGATTTTTCTATTCATTCTTTCTGCCACTCTGTTTTGTTGAGGAGTTTTAGCTATAGAAAACTTCCTCTTAATACCATGTTGTTCACAAATGTCGGGAAAAAACATCTAATATAAACTTTCCTCCTCTATAAGATCTAAGACATTTGTTTTTTAAATCTAACTCATTTTCTAATAAATCTTTGAAAACTTTAAATTTATCAAATGCTTCATCTTTATGTTTCAATAAGCTAATCCAACACATACTAGTAAAATATGATGAGCCCCAGTATTACAACAAGAATTTTGCAACTCCTAAGGCTACCAACTTAAATTATCAACCCAGGGTTTGTACAAAATTAAGAGGTGTCGGCACTGTATGTGCAAGATGCAATGTGTCCTTTCGTTGATCTAATGAAGTGAATGTCATGGAATCTAACCTAAACTAGTTGTAGAAATAAACCATGGTACTCTAATTGCAAACAAATCAAATCAATTATTCTACTTGCAAAATGTAAATCATTAATATTATTGAAAATTACTTTGAAATAAGAAATTTAATCTACAAAACATAGCTAGGAAATTCGTAAACTCTCTACTTCACTTGCATTGAAGAGTTTCAAATGTGAAAATTGCTTCCTAACTCTATTTGTTGTTTTGTACTTGCAATGGAGGAAGGGGGGTCTAGAGTAGTCCTTAGGTCTCCTTAATCATGGATTTAGAGCCTAGGGGTAATTATTCATCTATACTAAGTCAAATTTGTAGTGGGGATGAAAACTAGTGAAGGAAAGTGATGCTACAGGTTTGCTACAGACGATTGCTACAGGAGGCCTGTAATGCTACATGAGCGAGAATATTGCTAAATTCCCAAGTAAATAAAACTCAAATGGGATGGATTTTATTTATTTATTAAGTAGGATGTCTTAGGACTCCATTCCAAGTGGAATCACTCCAAAATACCCATGTTAACATGTGCTAAAAAATAGCAGAAAATTACTACTCTAAAAACTAGAAATTCAAGAACTAGTGAGCTAGTTAACCTATCAAATTCCTAACCTAATCAAGTGAAAATGAAATGGGGTGAAATTTTTTATTAACTTGAATTTTGTTATGACCTAATACAAGTGGAATCAAATCAAATGAAGTTCATTAACATGTTCTAAAAAATATCAGAAAATTACTACTAATTTGTTACAAGGGACTTCCAGAAATTCTAGATTTGTGAACTAGTAAACCAACCCAAGTAACTCAATGATGAAGATGACTTTTCAAAGTTGTTATAAGGATTAATCATGATTTTTACTTTGTAAATAACCTACAAAATAACTTACTTCAATCATTTAAACGAATCCTACAACAAAAGAAGCATCAATACTGAATGCAGAAATAAAATAAAAAATAAGAATAAGAGATGCATGTGAATAAGAAGTGAAAAGAAGAAGAAAAAATTATACAAAAGGGTTATGAGGATCCTAGGGTGGCCAAGCCCAAGTATACTCGGATTCATATGAAGGAGACCAAACTTTATAAGTTAAAAATGACACCAACTTCATTATTTGAATCAATCCAAGTACATCCATGCTAGAAATGAAAGTAGAGTTGCTATATATATATATATATATATATATATATATATCTCCACAAGAAGACTAAGAAATACATGCCTCTAGAGGAAAATTCGAATTGGTACTTATAAAAAATTATGAGGATGCATTCTCCTTTAAAGGAGGAATCTTTTCTCTCCAAAATCCCTCAAATAGTGGATATAGTTACCAACACTAGGAATTTGCGTTAAATGATAGGGAACACATTCCTAGATTTTCTCAATCACTGGAGCTCCAAAATTTGTTAATGATTTCATTATATTTTTTTCATTTATTATCCAATTTTTATCCTCATGTAGCAGGGAGAAAGTCCCTAGATTATCTCCTCCTCCAAATCTTCACAATCTCTCCAATATTCTCATAATATTCTACAAAAATAAATAATATTAGGCACAAATATGAAATTATCTCTAAACCTTCCTAATGAACATATTAAAGTTAAAAATATGTCATCTAATGCAAAAAAGATAGGTTTAATGTGTTGAAGGATGGTTAGATGGGATTTAATTTATGTCTAATTTGGAGGCCCATCAAAATCATCAATGAATAATATGAGACTTCTTTCTCATAGGACCACACAAATTAGTATGCATAAGTTCAAGTGGCTTATTTGAATTACATTCTTTAGCATTAAATTGAACTTTGGTTTGCTTACCAAATTGACATGATTTTCATAAGTTGTTTTATGGCAAAGAGATGTTAGGAAAGTCACGTACTGCTCCCATTCTACTTGACTTGTGTAATTGATTGAAGCTTAGATGTCCCAATCTTCTGTGCCAAAGCCAACTTTCTTTTGATTTGATCAAGTAATAATGCCCTTAGCTACCTTCCAAGACGTAGACATTACCTGGAGTTCTTGTTCCCTTTATTATGATCTTACATGTATCAAGATTTTGTACCACACAATTCTTCGATCTGAAAATAACCTCATGTCCTTGGTCATACATTTGACTAACACTCAACAAGTTACATCTTAATCCATCAGCAAACAAAACATTTTTGTCTTTAACCTTATCCTTTAGCAAAATAGTTCCTTTCCCTTTAATAACAGCAGGTGAGTTATTTCCAAAGGTTACGTTCTTTTCTTTCTTTATTTCATTAAAGGACATAAACTTATCTTTATCACCTGTCATATGCTTTGAGCATCCACTGTCAATGTACCATAGATTTTCTTGATCTCTTGCATATAAAGCTAAACCACAATTTTCAGATTCTATGGTTTTCTTTTTCCATACCTTAGATGTTATTGTATTTTGTTCATTCTGAAGAGTTGGTCTCATTTTGCTTCTGCATTCAATCTTTTTTGCCCAAAGTTATTGCAAAAGGAACATTTTGTTTCATCTTGGAGAGGTGAGAAAGTATTGTAAGAGTATTTCTTTAATCCAATCTCATTCTTTTGTTTTCTTTCTTCTCTAGTCATGATAGTTTTATAAGTGACACATTGAGCAGCCTTATGACCAAAATTATGACAAGTGAAGCATTGACCATTGAAGTAGAAATTTCTGGGAGTATAGTACATTTTTATGTAGTTTCCCTTTTGAGTGTGGTAAGGATGGTTTACCTGAGAGACATTTGATCCCTATTTCCTTTGCTGAGAGCTATAATTTTTTTAACTGCTTCCCTTTACTGCATTGAGATAACTTTATATACCAATTTCAGAAGATTTTACAGTCTTTGATGATTCTCCATTGTATCCAAGGCTTGTTTTTATTAGAGGAGAGCGTTGTACTTTGATGATTTCTTCTAGGGTCTCAGATCCTTTAGCAAATCTAAGGTTTAGACCTTTTGTTTTCTCAAGTTCCTTTCTTAGACTTACTATTTCTAGTTCTAACTTTTCATTATGCCTCTCCCTTTCTAGAATTTGTTTCTTCAATGCCTCTTCTGCTAATTTAGCTTCTTCTAGATGAATTTTAAGTTGAGTTATTTCTTCAATGAGATTATCCTTTTCTTCTAGGGCATCCATAAAAACATCATCGGACTCATCAATACATTTATCTGCAAATTCCATAAGTAATTAATATTCTTGATCAGACTCACCTTTTTCACCATTTGAAAGACCATCATTATCTTTGTGTGTGTAGAAAATTTTCTTGTTTTCAAGCCTTCCTCTAAAATTTACTTTTGATGAATTCTTCCCTTTTTCATTTTTTCTTTATAAGGGCATTTAGCATCATAATGACCAACCCTTCCACATGAAAAACATTTGAAAGGAAGCTTATCTTCAAATCTACCAGTTCCTACTTGGAGTTTCTTTACGAATTTTGCCTCTTCTTCAACTGATACGTAACTTGATTCCTTAAACTCCTCATTTTATTTTCCTTTAGAAGTAATTTTGAATGTTGCTTCTCTGATATCTAAGGGACCCCCTTTTCGCATCTCATAAGCTATTAAGATCCCATGAATCTATTCAACAGTAAGGTTCTTCAATTCTTGAATTTCTTCAATGGTAGGTACTTTCAAATCGAATTTTGGGGTTAGAGATCTTGGGATTTTCTCAACAAGAATTGAATCTTTTAATCATCACCAAGATTTCTCATTGAATTAACAATCTCATCTACCCTAAGAAATAAACTTGCAATACTTTCATCACTATGCATTCTGAGAGTTTCATATTGAATTCTAAATGTTTGAAGTTTGGCACTCTTTACCTTAGTGTCACCTTCATAACTTTGGATGATCTTGTCCCATATAGCCTTTGTTGTATTCAACTACATAACCTTCACAAATTCTGATTTTTCCAAGCTTCCCAATAGAGTGTTGGCAACATTTCATTGGTCTCATATTTTTTCTTTTTTGCTTCATCTGTAGGAATGGAGGATGGATATTGATAGCCTCCTTCAACGATTTCCCAAACATCAACTCCAAGTGACTGTAGATAAGCTCTTGTTCTGACTTTCTAGAAAACCAAGTTGGTTCCATTAAACAATGGTGGCCTGATAGATGCTACTCCCTCTTGATTTCTCATCTTGATGAATCTTCCTTCAAGCAATCAAGCTTCTTCTGAAGGACCTTCTCTAATACCAATTGTTAGGAAAAACACTAAGAGGGGGATGGGGTGAATCAATATTTTATACACTTTCAATTTCAATTTCTTATTCTGATTATTATACGTGATTGTTGTAAACGAAACTAGTGTATGTACATGACTGTTACTACATAAACCTACATATATCTAGATAACTTATCTGATCATTTATACAACATTGATCAGTGCATTATTATTCCATTATTCATCAATTAAATAGTAAGTATGAGTAGTTAAGAATAAGATAGAACATAAACATACACAACCATATGAACACCAAATGTAGTGGAAAAACGAACCTAAACTTGAACCTCCAAAGGTAGTGGAAAAATGTGTTAACTTGCTAGAAGAGGGAGAAGCCTTATTGCTGAAGCAAGTGTTGGATGTCAATGGATTTGTGCAGAGGAGAAGCTTGTTTAGGACAACCTGCAAAGCAAAAGGTAAATGCTTCAAATTAATTATTGACAATGGGAGTACTAACAATTTGGTTTCCATGAATCAATATTTTACACACTTTCAATTTCAATTCCTTATTCTGATTATTATACGTGATTGTTGTAAACGAAACTAGTGTATGTACACGATTGTTACTCCATAAACCTACATATATCTAGATAACTTATTGATCATGTGTACAACATTGACCAGTGCATTATTATTCCATTATTCATCAATTAAATAGTAAGTATGAGTAGTTAAGAATCAGATAGAACATAAACATAAACAACCATATGAACACCAAGGGTAGTGGAAAAATGAACCTAAACCTGAACCTCCAAAGGTAGTGGAAAAATGTGTTAACTTGCTAGAAGAGGGAGAAGCCTTATTGTTGAAGCAAGTGTTGTATGTCGATGCATTTGTGCAGAGGAGAAGCTTGTTCAGGACAACCTACAAAGAAAAAGTTAAATGCTTCAAATTAATCATTGACAATGGGAGTACTGACAATTGGTTTCCATAAAAATGGTGGAGAAATTGCAGTTGGATAGAATGCCACATCATATACCATACAATGTTTCATGGTTACAAAAGGTCAATAAGTATTGGTAATGAGAAATTCCAATTGGAGTTTTAGATTGGAAAACACAGAGATTTCTTTCTTACAAATGAATATTTGTCACGTCTTGTAAGAAAGACCTTGGCAATATGACATGAGAGTGATTTATTATGGTCAAATGAACACCTAAGCCTTTGAAAAAGAAGGAAAAAAACACATGTTACTGCCTATAAAAATTGAAGGGACCAGGGAGATAGTAGATCTGAGCATATCGTTAATGAGTGAGAAATAATTGGTAACCAGGGATATAGAGAATGGGAAGCAGGAGAAACCAGATAAAACAAAGACTGCAACAAAATATTTGAGGGTGATTAATTTGGCTTCAATAAACCAGGGTTCATTTAATTTTGAAGGTGAAATGCTTAATGGACAGGTGCTAACAAAAAGTGTAGAGCCAACAATCCTTTCAGCAAAAGAAATGGTTATGACAAAGGAGATTCAAAGTAATGAGCAACCGTTCATAATTCTAAAGAACAATTAGAAGGAAAGGTTTAGGAACAATGTTTCAAATGGAAAAGTAATAGGGTACCTTGAGCAAGAAGCCAACATGAGACAACAAATCCTAAATGAATGGTTCCAATTAATCCTTGCAATTATGTGGGTTCTAATTGCTTGGATAGTGAAAAGAATGATTGTTCCAATTAAGGAGAAACAAGTTCAGGAAAATCATGTACCATATCAAGTTAAAAGGAGGAAAGTTCAACTATAGCCAGTGGGACCACGTTAGAAGGAATGGATGAAAGGATTTCTTAAATGGGGAAAGTACCCGAAGAAGAAACTTTGGGTATCTACTGCATTGCTATAGAAAAGCAGCAGAAGGGTACCTCATGGACAAGAGTTCGTGAAAAAAATGAATTCTAGGTGTATGGTGCAGGAGCATCATGCAAAATTTTATTTCTCCATGTAATTTCTAGAAAATCTAAGTTTGTTGAGTGAATAGTGAGGTGTGTTTCAATAAATGGCATATTAGCCAAATGTAGCTTGAAAATCATCAAGAGGATTGAAAGCTACCTGAGTGGATTTCTTTTCTATTTTCTTGCTAGTTAGATCCTACTTTTGTGGATCTGAAAGAAAAGTATTATTATAACAACTTTTTGGCAAAAATTGATAAAAAAGGTTTCCTATGAAAGGAGGCAGCACGGGTGTGGAGAATGAGAGTTTTTATTTTCCTTTAACCACTCCTTCTGCAATATCTAATTATATAATACATACGTTAAATTCTTGTAGAATCCTATGCATATTTATTTTAGAAGAGTGATTCCAGAGATTAATATGGTTGAGAGGTAATACACAAACACACACATACACACACATATATTTGATAGAGCGATTGCAGGAGGTCTGTGTAGGAGAGTTAGGAGGTTTGCAGGGTCATGAGGCTGCACACAAGACTTAATCATTTTTGTTATCAGAAACCATCACTTGACAACTCGTTAGCTGACAGAGGTCGGGCTTAATTGAATGGGCCAAAACCTTCCATTATGGGGTCCACCCGGAGACTATACCATGGTGGCCTTGTTAAATTGCTTATTCAATGTGTTGGTATGTTGTGAGCAAGTGGGGCTCGACCAAAGGTTTCCACCCTGGCGGTTCTTAGCAACCTTCCTTTCTAGCGAGTGGGCTTTGTGAGCAACCCATAATCTTAACCGTGGGTCCCACCTAGAGGGTTTACCTGGTAGTGTTCACAAGCATTTTTTTTTCATTGCTTCGAGATAGGTGAAGTGGGCCAAAGAAGATACTAGATGGAGGCTTGAGCGAGCCCTTCCAAAAACTCCTACTCGACTGTAATTGTAAACCTATTCCCTTGTCCGTCGATCTCCATTGGATGAGATGTCATGGAATTGACTATGTATTGGTTAAGGTGGGATACCATGGAGACTATATATGTGGTTGTAATTAAAATGGTCGACCACCAGGAGTTTTAATAATAGGGACATTGTCGTTTAGGCATGACCCTAATTTACAAAGAGGATTGTAGAGGTCCGGAAAGGCGGGTTTGCATCAAATTCCAATGAAAGGATAAATCAACTTCTTTCTCACATTTAGAGAGTTTGAAAAAAGAAATAAAAAGGAAACTCCATAAAGTTCTTTTTTGTAAATTTAGTATCCCGAGGATGAAAAAGGGTAAAAAATACAAGGGAGAACTCTTTTAGTCATGATTGACTAAAGTGTTCCCTCTTCATAATTAGTATACTCAATTTGGAAAAGGATTAAACTTATACTAGGTAGAAGTTCTTTCAAATATTTTTAGAGTGTGAAAGAACAAGTTCAACGCCTATCTTTTCATGTTTAGAGAGTCTGAAAAGGGATTAAGGAGAAATTCATGAGGTTCATTTTTGTACAGTTTTAATGAGCCCAAAAAAGTGATAAAATTATACTAATGTCGAATTACCATATTTCAAAATTTTATCCTATTATCTGCACATCCAGGTCAAAAATCATCATATTTTCCCAAACAAATGTATAAAAAAGGATTAATTATTGACAAATAGGAAAAAATGGCAATAATATTAATAAAAAATGACTTTTACCTCTATAAAAGGATGAAAAGTGAATTCATTTTTACCATTTGAGTTTTTACCAATTGTAGAGCCAAAAAACCCCATTTCACCCTTGATCTTTAGGAGATGATTCTAGGCAAACTGGTGGATGATTTCAGACGTTATTTATTCTAGGTAACAGTCCTATCCATTCTCTTCATTTCTATGGTTTTATTTTTCATTTTTAATGGTGAAATTTTAGGATTTAAGCTTCTTAAAGGTTGTATATTTCATCCTAATGCCATCACAGGGATTCCTTTCAGGGTCACGATGATCCTAGATAGTCATAGGTCCTACGGGAAATGATGTGACAACATCACACCGTTTCAAAAAATGGTCGTGATGGGTGTAAAATACATGAAAACATTTAAGTTTCTGAAGAAAATACCTTAGAAATTTTAAATGTTTATAATCTAAGATTTCTTCCTTTGCTTTTAATAGGCTTTTGATCCATCAAGATGTTTAAATGGAGATGGAGAGAATGAAGATCAAAATTTTATTACGGTGAATGATGCCAACACCATGTTGGCACTCTGATAATGTGGGCAAACAAAATATTTCATGATCCCTAACATTAAAGCTCAATCATAAATCCTAAAGTACTTGGTGAGAGCATGGAATGTAAATAATGAAATTTTGAGAATGGCTCCCACACTCTTACCATCGAGGTGGAAGTTATTTATTTCTTGACTAGATTGTCACAAAGAGGGGCCAGGGTTTTACTATCTGACCATAGGGGTGGTGGTGAACCCACTCATGATTATGTTACTGAATATTGTGTCTGGGGATCACAAAAGACCCACAATGGGAAGATTGAGATTAAGGATATCATATATCTTCCACTGAAGACCCTTTCTATTCTCTATTACCCGTGTTACTGGGAGCACAACTCCACACTTGGCCACTAAGGCCCAAATGTAGTATTCCATTGATTGTATGGAGCCTACAGTGTTCAATTGGTGCAAGGGGCTCCTAATTAATTTGAAGGAACAACTTAACAATTGAAAAATGGGTCGATTGAAACAGTTTGGTTATGGCTCAATCTTGGTATCGTTTTCCCTGGAGAGGTACCACTATTTCTTTCTCAGAGGGCGACAGTGGATGTTCATGGAATGAGAGAGCCTCAAATGAGGAGATGGGTTCACTTGATGGCATGTCATGGTGGCGACCAAATGATGTCCTTCATTCATAATTTCTTCATATTGATTTAGAAACAAATTATTATGATTGAGGATTACCCATATGCAAGGGTCGATTTTAGAGGAGATACAAACCTAATACTCCTTGAAGGAATGCGGTGGGACCAGTTAGGTAAAAATATTTCTTTTTATTTTTTTCAAAATATTTGACTTTTATGGATTTTTGTTTCGTGTCAAGACTAACCATTAAATTATCATGTAGATATTGGACCACTACAGCCATCAACGATTCCCCCTACTCAAAGGTGGGGCCAACAATAGGTTGATATTGGTGCACATAACCCTAAGGCAACCAAGGCACTTGAGGAGACTGAGTGAAACCTAGATGGGTGTTGGTACTATTTTATTGCCATTCTTGTCTTCTAAAAATCCATCATTTATCTATCATTTTCTCCCATAAACCCCTCATGGTCCATTGAAATTGATTAATGAAGCATTATAATTGTTATTTTACATTAAATTTAATTTATGGATTTTTATGTTAAAAATTGGAAATTTTCAACAAAATTACGGGATGTCATGACTTCCTGTAATTGGTTTATGTTGTGACACATGGCATGGCAGGAAAATCAAAACAGAGGATAGGGACGTGATCACGGATGTACATACATGGTGAAAGATCTATTCAGCATCGCATCTGGAGCTCCTGGATACATGGTCAATGCTGGTCAAACCCGGCCTTTTTGGTCATAAAAGCAGCAAAAAGTCAAAGTTACCTAAACTGATTTCGTTTTGTTTTAGAAATCAGTTAAGATTAGAAAAGAAAAAAACAAAAAATTCATTTTTTACTGTAAAAGCAGAAACATCTACGTGATAATGTATGTACATTTGATTGTAAACCTTAAGAATGTTAGTGAACGAAGGATAATAGATTTGAGCAGGCTTAAGACTGTGTATCCCAGAACTTTGTTCTTGCATGTAATTAATTTCCAGACTTTAATCACAGGCAGCGTTTCATCATTCCAGTGTTTTATTTGTTAACGGTTTCATCATCTGAAGTTTTCTAAGTGTACCATCAACGCGTGGACGGGCCCTACATGGAGACTGGTATACTTTCATTTCATTTTCATAGCATTTAGACTTCAGATCTGAATAGCGTTTGATGCCATTTCTTTTCTTGTGAATTAATTAATTCGATTAGAAGTTCTTGCGAGTGTTATTGTATGATTCATGGTGATAGCTTGAAAATTCAATTGCTAAATTATTGAACAAGATCTTGTAAAAGGTTTAATTGAACAGTGAATTTCAAAGTATCTCTATGGACTCTGTTTTCATGAGTTTGAGTTTTAGTATGCTTAAAAGAGTTTTTGGTTTTCATGAATGCTTAGTGTGTTAGCTGGAAAGAGTTTTTGTGAACTATATCCTTGTAAGTGGATTGAAGACTCAGACTAGTAACACTCTGTTTTAGAACAGCTAATTAAATTAGAGGATATAGGTGTTTAAATTGTGAAAGAAAACATATTCCAATCTCTTGTAAAAGAGTGTTGTAGCATGTCACAGTAGACACTTATCTAGGTAGATGAGATCCTTTTAGGTCTATAAATTTTAGATACATGCCTCTAAGTTTACTTACCTTGGTTGACATTAAATTTAGTCTAATCTAGACCCCTGGATTGGTCACTACATTTTGGCTCCGTTGTCGGGGAGGCGCAGCTAGAGGATTTCTAAAAAAAAAAACAAAAAAACAAAAACAAACAAAAACATAGATTTAATTTTAATTCATCATTTTAGAAGTCATGTTTGCTTATGTCTAGATCTAGAGATGATAAAGGTAGATTCATAAAAACCCCCCATCCCAAAACTAACCTACCACCAGGAGCAGACCCTTTAGAAAAAATTGAACACACAACACCAGCTGAGAAAGTCACCATACAAAAATTAGAGGATAAACATAAATCAGGGCAAAGACTCACACTCATTGAGAGACAAATTCTATTGGCACACGAATCACAGAAGAAACATCTCCCTGAATCCTCTATAAAAAGAGAAAGTAGCATAATAACTCAACAATCTCTCCTTGAACCTACTGATTTTGAAAAATCTCAAGAAGGAGAAAAATCACTAGAACAACTTCTCTTTGAAACAAGTGACACTGAACAAGGAATTAAATCAATAGAGGAATCTATCAAAATGGCTGAGGAAGGAGATGGATCAGCAAGAGGACCACAAAATCAAGGTCGAAGAGAGGAGGAAGAATCAACCTTTAAATTTCCTATTCAAGAACCAGGAGAAGATGAGGAAATAAAAATGAAAAACATACCTCCATCTGTGTTACCAAACTTTTATGGCATGGCTTCAGAAGATCCAGATTCATTCTTGTTTGAATTTGACATAGTATGTCGAACATATGGTTACACAGATGATGCCCATAGGCTTAGACTCTTCCCAACAACATTAAAAGCATCAGCATTAAGATGGTTCATGGGACTTGGTGAACATGCAATAAATGATTGGGATGGCATGAGAAGAATATTCCTAAAGCGAAACCAACCTTATTGCAGATCGAAAGATTCTAAAGATGATATCTTTAGGATGAATCAACAAGAGGATGAAAATTTTAGAGTAGTATTTGGAACGATTTGTTTACAATTTGCAAAAATCAAAACATAGGACCATGTCTCTTGATCTAATTCGAACAATATTTTTGAAGGGCATTCGAGAGGAATACTTAGATGATCTTAATTTGATGGGCAAAGGTGATATTTCCACTTTACCTTTCGAAGAAATTGCTGATTTATGTGAAAAGTATTCAAGGAGCAAAGCTAGATATGGAAAAAGAGCTCTATCATCTAAAGCCACAAAATCTGCTTCAGCAAGTGTCACAAGGGCTGAAATAGGAAACCTGTTAGAAGAATTCAAAACAGATCTATTAAGTACCTTAGGAACTCAAATTGACACTCTAAAAGCCAAGAAAAGACAAGAAGAGGAAGATCAATTAATGGCTGTCTTTTGTCCAAAATGCCGGAAGAAACATGCCTTGAAAGACTGCCCATTAGAAAACATTCAAGTTTGCGCCTTTTGTACTGAAAATCATGATATATTTCATTGCTCTAAAGTCAAGATTTTGCAGAATTGTAATGTGGAAGCAGCTAACACAGATATGGAGAATGTGTATTTCATGGGCGCTAAGAGACCGTGGCAACCTAGACCTCCCCCTCCAGGTATGTTTCCAAACCAAAATTTGTAATTTCCTGCACAAGATCAGATGTATGCTCAAAATTCTTGGAATGTGCCCATGCCATGGCAACACAAAAATTACCCATAGCAACAATGGAGACCATTTCAACAGTACTCTCAACAATATCAACCATATCCTCAACCATACCAACGGTATTCTCAGCCATATCAATAGTATCATCAGCCACATTTGCAATATCCTCAAACATATCAGCAATATCCTCAGCAACAAGTTGTTTATCAACCCCAAAACACTCAACAAGCATTGCCTGCTCCCCCACCAATAGATCCACCTCACTTACAACTCCCATCTAACCAACAACCTCCTAGACCCACTCAGATTCCTGCTCAGCCTGTACCAAATCCAAATAACAGAGCAGAGAGACCAGCTTACGATGTACATGAGGGACCATCATATCCCACATTACCTTTACAAAATATCAATTTGAGGTCTGGTAAGGTACTTCAAAAAGAACCTCCAATAGCTGAAAAAAAAGAGAGAAGAAAACGAAGAAAATGAAAATGAAACTCCAACTCAAAAGAAACAAAATGATGACATCAAAAATAAACAAATGCAACCGTTGCATCCACCACCTTTTCCAGAACGATTGGTCCAAGCAAAACTTCCCATGTCTATACCACAGTTTGATGTTTTAGATGAGCTAAAGAATGTCTATATAAAAATTCCACTATTGCAAGCCATAAAAGACATTCCCATATATACTAAAGCAATCAAAGAACTATGCCTCAAGAAGCCTACTAGGAAAAGAATTGATCCACAAACTATTCATGTTATTGGACATTTAGCTAGCCTTATGACAAACACCATTTCAATGGAAAAGTATGTTGATCCTGGTATTCCCAGAGTCACTACAATCATTAACAACATACATATTCCAAACACCTTAATTGACCTTGGGGCCGCAATAAATGTGATGACTCTTGAAATAATGAAGACATTGCAGCACACAACAATTGTTCTAGAACTAGCTGATAGGTCTAAAGTGATTCCTAAAGGGATTTTGGAGGACATAATTGTTTCATTGGACTCTTGGGAGTATCCAGTGGACTTTTTAGTTCTTCAGCCAAAGTCTAATTTAGGACACCCCATCATCCTTGGTAGACCATGGTTAGCAACTGCTGATGCATTCATAGGATGCAGATCGGGTAATATGATTATCTCATGAGGAACTGAAAGGAAACAACTCACTCTTTACCCATCAGCACAATCACCAGCAGTAGCACACAATTTATGGCTTGCTAATAAATACAATGATAAGGAAGAAGTTCAATTTGTTTTCAACATCAATCAAATCTATGATTTTC
This sequence comes from Pinus tabuliformis, assembly GCA_031772625.1. NCBI lineage: Eukaryota > Viridiplantae > Streptophyta > Pinopsida > Pinales > Pinaceae > Pinus > Pinus tabuliformis. The sequence continues at coordinate 79,856,789 of CM062804.1, read as the reverse complement.
AAGAACATAATAATGATGATTTGGTAGAATTGTTCCTTTCTCAACCTGATATTTCTGAAGAATTAAGAAATGACCAATACCATGCTGCAGATGAACTTTTGGCACAGAATTTTCAAGAAACATGTACCATTCATTCTTTGCAAACAACATTTCAGAACATTTTCCCCATTCAATCTATCACAAACACACAGAGCAAGACCATAGAGATTAGTCCAGGAAAAACTTTGAATATTAGCACTCACCTAGACTCATCTCAGGAGGAAAAATTGATTCAATTATTGAGAAAATATCAGAAAGCATTTGCTTGGGATTACACCGATATGCACGGAATTCACCCTGAAACATGTACTCACCATATTTACACGGATAGTAATATCAAACCAATGAGGCAACCGCAGAGAAGAATGAATCCCATACTTCAGGATATTGTTAGAGATGAATTACAAAAACTATTGAAAGTCAATTTTATTTATCCTATCTCTGACAGTCAGTGGGTATCCCCATTGGTAGTAGTGCCCAAGAAAAATGGCAAGTGGAGAATTTGTGTTGATTACAGACAATTGAACAAAGCAACCCTCAAAGATTATTTCCCACTACCATTTATTGACCAAGTGCTAGATACATTAGCTGGGAAATCATCATTCTCTTTTCTTGATGGTTTCAGTGGCTATAACCAGATCAGGATAGCCTTAGAGGACCAGGAAAAAACCACTTTTACTTGTCCCTGGGGCACTTATGCCTATAATGTTTTACCATTTTGACTTTGCAATGTTCCAGCTACATTTCAGAGAGTTGTAATAGCTATTTTTGCTGATTTAGTTCATGAATGTGTTGAAGTTTATATGGACAATTTTTCAGTGTATGGTAATTCATTCGAGCATTCATTAGAAAATCTTGAAAAAGTTTTGAAGAGATGTATTGAAGCTAATCTGTCCCTGAGCAATGAAAAGTGTTTTATGATGTTAAATGAAGGGATAGTATTAGGTCACTATATTTCTTCTCAAGGCATTAAAGTTGATCCATCAAAAATCCAGATCATTGTCAATTTGCCAATTCCAAAGACTCAAAAAGAGATAAGAAGTTTTCTTGGGTATGCAAGCTATTACAGAAGGTTTATTGAACATTTTAGTAAAATAGCTTCACCTCTGTTTAAGCTTCTAGCAAAAGATACACCTTTCAACTGGAATGAGAATTATCAACAAGCTTTTGAAACACTCAAAGAAAAGTTATCAACCACACCAGTCTTAAAAGGCCCTAACTGGACCCTACCATTTCACATCTTTACAGATGCATCTGATACTGTAGTAGGTGCCTCATTAGGCCAAAAATAAGAGTCTTTCAAATATGCCATCTATTTCATTAGCAAAAATCTAACACCTGCAGAATTAAACTACACAGTCACTGAAAAAGAAATGCTTGCCATCATACATGCTGTGAATAAATTCTGACATTATATCACTGGTTATGAGGTTTTTGTACATATTGATCACTCTGCCATTAAGTATTTAATGAATAAACCAATCACTAATGCCAGAGTTACCAGATGGTTGTTATTATTACAGGAATTTAATATTACAGTGTTAGATAGACCAACTAAGGAGAATCAGGTGGCAGATTTTCTTTCTAGACTGCAAAATTCAGGTGAGGTGTTCCGGTTGAAGATTCTTTTCCAGATGAAAATTTATTTGCAATTTCAATAGTGAATCATTGGTATGCTGACTTAGCCAACTATTTGTCAACAGGAAAAACACCTCCATATTTTACTCCAAAGGAAAAGAAGAGGTTGATCAACAAAGTGCTAGATATTCATGGGTTAATGGAGATTTATTTTACACCGGTTATGATATGATTATTAGACAATGTGTAAGAAATGATGAAATAATTGGTATTTTAAAGTCTTGCCATGATGAACCGTGTGGTGGGAATTTTGCAGCCAAAAGAACAGCATTCAAGATTCTCAGTCTTGGATACTATTGGCCATCTATTTTTAAGGATTTCAAGAAGTATGTGAAAAGTTGTGATAGCTGTCCAAGAATGGGCAGACCAACAGCTACAGATGAAATGCCACTTCAGCCTCAAGTAAATTTAGATCCATTTGAAAAATGGGCTCTAGATTTTATAGGACCCATCAATCCAACTTCAAAAGGTAAAAAGTACATCCTAGTATGTACTGATTACGTGACAAAATGGGCTGAAGCCAAAGAACTAGTCCGGGCAACTGAAAAAACAGTGGTAAACTTCCTTTTTGAAGAAATTTTTGTAAGGTATGGAGTACCAAGGGAGATAGTGACGGATCAAGGTACTCAGTTTACCTCAAAGCTGGTCAAAGACATCATAGAAAAATATAAAATCAAGCACAGGAAAAGTACACCTTACCATCCACAGGCCAATGGCCAGGTGGAATCTACCAATAAAACATTGGAAGGAATTATCACTAACACCGTAGCAATGAACAATAGAATTGGGAAGAGAAGCTCAAAGATGCACTCTGGGCTTACAGAATCACGCGGAAAAACACTACAGGATTTACACCATATCAGTTGGTGTATGGAAAAGAGGTATTGCTTCCTATTGAATTTCAAATTCATACTTATAAGATGGCTGCAGATTTAGGAATTGATCTGAATGAAGCACAAAAAGAGAGAATTCGGCAATTGAACCAGTTAGATGAAATGAGGCAGCAAGCAGAAGAGACAGCAATCCTAATGCAGAAACAAAGGAAGCAGTGGCATGATGCACACATTAAAAAGAAACAGTTCAAAGAAGGAGACTGGGCTCTACTCTTTGACTCTAAATTCAGAGATCATAAAGCCAAATTTACCACAAATTGGATGGGCCCATATGAAATAGTTCAAGTATATGAAAATGGATCAATCAAGATTACTACCATTGATGGAGAAGGCAACACCTTTCTTGTCAATGGTCATCGGTTGAAACTCTATCATAAGCCCATCAGCAAGGAGGATTTTATTCACACTGTATCTCAGCAAAGGGAGGTGGAGATATTGCAGCCTTCAGCTGTGATATCTCTACCTTAGTTCATTCAAATTCATTTAAAAAAAAAAAAAAAAACCAATAACGGTTTAGATGTGAAAACCAGACCCTGGCACACTCTAACCCAAAATTCTTACTAGAAAACCAATCATTTGGCTGGTAAGAATTCCTTATTCTACTTGTTTCCTGTTTTTCATCCATTCAATAATGACTTGAGGACAAGTCAAAGCATTAGTGGGGGAGAAGAATCAGCATTTTGTTTTCCCTATCTCATCTCCTCATTTTTATATCTTCAAGGAATTTGTTTCAGTACTTCAGTATTTCAATAAAAGAGTTGTTTTTGTTTTTTGTTCTAATCAGAGGGACCTGTTCAAGCAATATGCAGTGGGACCTGTTCAGAAGACTATGTTACCAGTACCAATATTAGAGGGACCTGTTCAACAAATATCAGAGGGACCTGTTAAAGACTGCATTCAAGATACATCAGGCTACTTCAACAAAGTTTTCAAAGGTTGCTTATCATCAAGGTTACATCAACAACAAGGATAAAAGAAGCTGCACAAACATAGTTCTTCAGTGTTCTTCAGATTTTAAAGGGACCTGTTATATTCAATTTCATTTCAAAGGGACCTGTTATATTCAATTTCATTTCAAAGGGACCTGTTTTGGACAGTGAAGACTAGTCATATTTGGACAGTGAAGATCAGTCCTACCTGTGCACGCCAAATCAACCATTGTCAACCAACAAGTGTAATGTATTGGTGAAATTTTTATTTTTAACATTTAAAATTCTTGAATTATTTTAGTGTTAAAAATGATGATTATGATTGCTTGTTATCAATTTCAAAAACCCCTATACCCATCACCCTTGTAACATTCCTAACTACTCAACTCTGCTATCACTCTGCTATCATTTCCCATCACACTTTAGCCTATTGCCATATTCCTACTACGATTTTCAAACCTTTTCCTACACCACTCTTCAAACCTTGTCATCGATCCATCATTTTTCAATCGGCCAAGTACCAACACGTAGTGGATAAGTCATTCCATTGGAAAGACAAGTGGTAAATCATTGGAAAGACAAGTGTTAAATGATTTCGTTCATTTTGAATGTGGGAGTTATAAAACAGTCTTTTGACCCAAGTCGGCTCATGAAACATATATCCGTTATCATCACTACAGCACTCTTTATATGTATATGGTGTTCTCATGATTGTACCTATGCAAATCAGTACCGCTCCTCTGTCTTTATGATGTGAATGCGCCTTCAACTCTGCATTATCATTATAGCAATTGGGTGAAGGTCGGCTGTTAAGTTTTCACTTTATAAAACTCTTAGCTCATAAAGTGTGTTACCATGTGAGTGTTCAAACTCTGAGTTTTTAAAGAGGGTCGAGACAGCAGGCGCTACAAAGGGAGAGCATAGCAAATAGGCTTACCACGAGTTTCTACCGCCGCCCAAGCAATTAAAGAAGGAAACCCTGAGAATCGAGGGCGTTACCAGGTCGGCTAAGTGGAACGCAGGAAAAGAGGTAACACATTGAAAAAACCCTGATTGAATTGTTAAGCATAAACAAAAGGGTTAGAACAGAGATTTTTTTAAAATGACCAATAGAGCAGAGCCTGAAACATTTGATAGTTCACAATATCATGATGACTGTGTCACGATTTTAAGGGAAAAACACTGGTTATCTTTTCTAGAGAAATTCAATGGAAACAATGAAGAAGTGACAAAGCAGTTTGCATTCACATTCAATGGAGAGAAAGCATTAATAGGAAACTTCTCTTTTAGAATTTCAGAGGATACCATAGCACAAACATTGGGAATCAGTCCAGAAGGGGAAAAGTATTTCAAAACCAAACAATTTAGGGAGAAATCATGGACTCAGTTTATGTCTAGGTCAAGGGTTTCCTCTGTCAATTGGAAAAAGGGTGTTCCCAGAAGTTGGCTAATTCACCCTTGGGACGAAATGGTATACATTATTCAAAAAAAAATTACATGTGAAGGACGTTACAGTATAGTATACCTATATCACATCAAACTTCTGTTGCACTTAAAAGGTCAATGCACCATCAGTTTGCCCTACTTCCTCTTACAGAGTTTGACTAAAATGTCGAAGACCATTCAAAAACGAAAAGGTAATGAAGATAAGAGTTTGTGTCATTTTGGGTTGATCAAAATTCTAATTGAATTTGAGTTGCAGAGGAGAGGAAAAACATGGAAAGAATTTTTAATTGCCAATCAAATTAAAGAAGATGAACAAGAATAGCAGCAAGAACGCACAGAGTTTATGCTTGATATTGATGAAGAAATCCCTGAGCGTAAGTCAAGCAATGTTCCTCAACCCAGCAGTGGTGTAAGGACAATAAGGATGAGGCAAGAAACTGCAAAGAAAATTGAACAAGACAAAATCTTCACTACTTATACGAGAAGATCAAGGAGAATACAAAAGAACCAAACACAAGATGATCAACCAGAGTCAAATGCAAATGCACCAATGGACATTGAAAGCAATACTAATTCACAGCCAGAACAGGAAGCAAAAATGGAAATCGAGAGTAACAAGGAAGAAAGGAAAGAGCCAGTACCTACAAACAAGAAACAAAGAAGGTTAGATAAACAAATTGAAGAGCTAAAAGAGGAATTGATGGAAACAAACATGTTGGAGAAGGTCATAAAGAAGGAAAATGAAATGTTGAGAGCTCAGAGCAAGAAGATTCAGCAAAAAAATGAGAAACTGAAGAAGCAAATCAAAGAACTTAAGACTGATCAAAGTGAAACGTGCAAATGGGCAACAAAATGGTACACTCAGAAAAAATCTCTCAAAGAAAAATATAAGAATCTGAAACATGAGTTCCAAGTTCAAAAGAATTCCCAAGTTTAGAAGAGTATAGATGTCTTGCTACAAGCGGCAAAGGCACAAGCAGGAATAGAATATAAAGGGAGCACATCAGGATTAGCATGAGGACATGCTAAATCATTGAGTTTGGGGGAGATGTTGGTACTATTTTATTGCCATTCTTTTCTTCTAAAAATCCATCATTTATCTATCATTTTCTCCCATAAACCCCTCATGGTCCATTGAAATTGATTAATGAAGCATTATAATGTTTATTTTACATTAAATTTAATTTATGGATTTTTATGTTAAAAATTGGAAATTTTCAACAAAATTACGGGATGTCATGACTTCCTGTAATTGGTTTATTTTGTGACACGTGGCATGGTAGGAAAATCAAAACAGAGGATAGGGACGTGATCATGGATGTACATACATGGTGAAAGATCTATTCAGCATCGCATCTGGAGCTCCTGGATACATGGTCAATGCTGGTCAAACCCAGCCTTTTTGGTCATAAAAGCAGCAAAAAGCCAAAGTTACCTAAACTGATTTCGTTTTGTTTTAGAAATCAGTTAAGATTAAAAAAAAAAAAAAAAAAAATGCCTTTTTGACTGTAAAAGCAGAAACATCTGCATGATAATGTATGTACATTTGATTGTAAACCTTAAGGAATGTTAGTGAATGAAGGATAATAGATTTGAGCAGGCTTAAGACTGCGTATCCCAGAACTCTGTTCTTGCATGTAATTGATTTCCAGACTTTAATCACAGGCAGCGTTTCATCATTCCAGTGTTTTATGTGTTAACGGTTTCATCATCTGAAGTTTTCTAAGTGTACCATCAACGCGTGGACGGGCCCTACTTTCATAGCATTTAGACTTCAGATCTGAATAGCGTTTGATGCCATTTCTTTGCTTGTGAATTAATTAATTTGATTAGAAGTTCTTGCGAGTGTTATTGTATGATTCATGGTGATAGCTTGAAATTTCAATTGCTAAATTATTGAACAAGATCTTGTAAAAGTTTTAATTGAACGGTGAATTTCAAAGTATCTCTATGGAGTCCGTTTTCATGAGTTTGAGTTTTAGTATGCTTAAAAGAGTTTTTGGTTTTCATGAATGCTTAGTGTGTTAGTTGGAAAGAGTTTTTGTGAACTATATCCTTGTAAGAGGATTGAAGACTCAGACTAGTAACACTCTGTTTTAGAACAGCTAATTAAATTAGAGGATATAGGTGTTTAAATTGTGAAAGGAAACATATTCCAATCTCTTGTAAAAGAGTGTTGTAGCCTGTCACAGTAGACACTTATCTAGGTAGATGAGATCCTTTTAGGTCTATAAATTTTAGACACGTGCCTCTAAGTTTACTTACCTTGGTTGACATTAAATTTAGTCTAATCTAGACCCCTGGATTGGTCACTACAATGGGATTACCCAGGGCATTCTAGACTCACAAGTTGACGATTAGATTTAGTTGGGGATTACTATTAAATACCTATAGTGGGAGTGCATGCATGGATATGTCAATTGCTTCAGTGTGTAGGCAGTGTTGTGGTGTGTTACTATGAGCATCATGCCTAGGACTTAGGCATTTAGGTTAGATATTGTTTTGGTACAATCAACATAATAAAGGTTGGAAATCTTATGGGTCTTGAACACTTTTTGTTGTTTAAAACTCTTATGAAAAAATATCTATGGAGACTATTTATATTGAGTTATTTATATTTGTACAATGTATGCATGTTGTGGTTCTTACAAACTACGTAAATGTATATCTAATACATAGTTTTCCAATGAATCTATTAATGTATTTAGACTTCTTGGAATGTGTTGATATTCTATGTAATCAAAATCTCTTTCTAAGAGACAAAATCTTTAAAAAAATCTTAAAATTGATGGACTCATAGAATAAACATTCCCTAGTTGCAATACTATGAGTTTAGAATCTAGTCTAACAACCAAACAACAAATACAAAAAGCAACAACATCAAATAATATTTCAATTACTGCACTATATTTCACAATGTTATTAGTTGTAAGACCTAAACATATACCATGTAGACTCACTAACTCATCTGTAGGCATATAAATTGCCCATGCAGCAAAAGAAAGATTATGAGTACTACATCTAGCACCATCAACAAAGCCAACATAAGGTAAAGAGAATGTTGACATCTACAAAGCAAGTATAACACAAGATAAGAAGCAGAATTATAAACTGTTCACAAAAAGAAAAATTGCAACAAACCAAAAAATATAGTACAAAATTGTATAAAGTACTAATGGAGAAAACCTATGCATATTACTTTTTGAGATAAAGTCCATTTCTGGGATCAGATAAAGGGATTCCATCATAATCCACCAACTCATAGGCACCTTTTTCAAGTACATGTTTTATGATGTAAGGGTCATGCCACATAGGATTGAATTTGCCATGCCACATAGTATGTAAGGGCCATACTCTTGATAATATAGCAAGACCAAGTCACCTTCAATAAACATTTGAGGATTAACATTTTTTTCAAAATGTGCTTTAATACGTTTTTTATGGGCCTCGTTAGCCAGAGTGGCATCTCGATGAGTCTCATCTAAATGTGCTAAACATAGAAAATGTTCTTCCTTTGTAGAAGTAGCAGGAAGTAATTCGATAAATAGTTTTAAGGATGGAATTTCACATTAAAATGGTAACCTAACTTCCAAACTATATACAAGCTGAAAAGGTGTAAAACTGATAGTTATTTTTGTTGAGGTGCGATATGCCCATAATGTTGAAAAAAATCATAAGATGTGAATTCTTTTTATGAATACCTATCATCCATTGAAGCATGGTAGTAATTTTTTTTTTCAAAACTTCTACTTAGCCATTGGTTTGGGGATAATAAGGAGTTGAGTTATCATGGCATAAACCAAACTTGGTAGCTAGGTCCAACATCATAAATTTTCGAACATGGGTGCCATGGTCAGTGACAATGGCTTGAGGGACACCGAATCTAGAGATTACATGGTTGAACATGAATAAGGCTGTAGATTTTCTGTCGTTATTGAATGTAGGTGTTGTAATGCTAGAGACAACCCCTGGCTGAGCATAGGTCAATGCCTAGGACATCTATTTAAAAAAACAACATATTTAACTTGTTGTCACATTATGACAATCATAAGACTTGTCTACAAGTAATGTTAAAGAAATTGTCTTGGGTGAAGACACTTCTCAAGATGGCCTCACTAAGAATGAAACTGATTCGTAGTTGTAACGAAATTATAGAAAGAAAAAATGAAAAGTCCTAAACTAAAGGAAAATGTGAAAGACTAAGAAATGAACTTGCAGAAAAGAGGAGCGCATGTTAAGGCTATTTAGTTTAAGATTACAGGTACTATAACTTCAGTAAATTTGTATGACAAAAACAACCAACAACTTCATTACTCGTTTCCGTAGAATAAACATAGTAAATGATTTACAAAGAACAAGAATGCATATCAGTTTCAAAAGGCTACTTGGAATCACCTTGAAAAGTTTTATTATTTTCCAAGAAATGATGAAAAAATTACACAAAAAATTATTGCCTTCTGAAGTAAAAAATCGTAACCGCAAATGGTTCTCTCAGGTTTCTTTTATAGTTGTCTTATAATGGTGTTAGTTATAAAAAAGTGTTAACTATCACAAAACTGCTAAACTACTTTAGTCCTATTCGGTCCTTTTAAGGACTTGAACTTTTACAAAATTGAGAACCAAAATTGTGTAATTATTACAAAAACACTATTTCAAAATTTGATAAAATAAATCCAGGTGGCTATCTTTCACTGGATGACTTGTGATCCATGTGCATGCTCGCTTGTTGAAGATCCAACTTCTGTTGCTGCTACTTTTGGAGACATCCATGCTATGCATTTCTTCCATACAAGGACATCTGAACTTTGACATTTAATGAACCTTGGATGGGCCATTCTGAATTAGTGATTCCACTATAAGATGGATTTTTTTGTAAAAAGGGTTTTAACCAACCAAAGTAGCTTAAAGTCCCTGTGAAGACAATTGACAATGGTTGCCCCTTTGAGAACTATTGTTTTCTCATGAGAGGAGTCAATTTTTCTTTTAGCTTCCACCAACAAAGTTTCATAGGTTTCTTGGGAAAGCAAATTTCCCTGTTGGTCCCAGCAGGAGGGAAATACTGCCCTCAATCTCTTATCAAAATTTGTATTAAACTTCAGAACAAATTCTCTAATTTCACCAAGTTTAGCCTTTGTTGTTTTTCTGTACAAGTTTTTCTACACCATCTTATTGATCTCCAGTACTAGTTTTGTTCTGCCTTCCACTTTCATATTGCTTAATTCTTGAGAAGACTTGGAATTAAGAAATTTGATCATCTTCTTTGCAAGTTGAGCATGTTGTTGGTTTTTCTCTTTACGAGACATGCCCCTGACAATCATTTTTGTTTTTCCATTATCAACATGATTTCTCAAATAGCTTTCACTTACTGAATAATACCATTCCATATTATTTCTCTGGCCTGTATAAGTGACATATTGCCTTTTACTTTTTCCCTCAATTCCTTAATTTCATTGCAAGATGTCTGATAATCCTTTTGATATTTTAATGCATTATCATTTTCCATAGTCAACCATTTTTATTAAATCTTCAAGAGTTCCTGTGTGTCCTCCAAGTTCTTTTGCATCTTCTAAAATTTTCAATTCTATCATAACTTTGGTCAATTTGTCAGCTATATCCTTTGAATCTGGTTATACTAGGACGGTGCAGACATGAGTATCCAACTTCTGTTGTAAGTTAAGATTCATTTATTTTAAGGCGGACACTTCATTGTTTCTTTCCAGCAACTCTCTCATCAATAACTCATTTTATTTCTCCACTTGGGCCACATCTAGGGATGCTTTACTTAAATCAATGTAAATCAATTATCTGGTTTTCCTGTGAAAGTTGATTTTATTAGGCAATGGAATCTCCCTTGCATCCACAATTAGATTTGTGGTCTTGAAACCTGCCGATGAAGAAAAAGTTAAAGTAGATGGGCGAGACAAAGATAATTTAAGTTGACGTCTTTCTAAATCCATGGCTGACAATAATCTGGTATGATACTCAAAATTTGAATGAGCTTCTAGCTCGGACACAACATTTTATTTTATTTTATTTTTATTCTCTTCGATTTGGATATACATCTCTTTTAGAACTGAAACAAATATTTGTGAGGATTGTTCTCGGACAGGGGAAGAAGGTGTGCATGTCACTTCTCACAATTTCAATTGAAAACTAGATACAATATATGAACTTCCAACAAGAGGCTCAGAATCCTCCTCTTTTTCATGCAATTTCAGCTTCTTAAAGATGTGTCTTGTTTCCTCATCTAAATCATTTATCTCTTCAAATTCCATCTTCAAGCCTTTTTCAATAGGGTGGGGAGTTTGGATAATATTCTAACTTAGAATGCTATTTCAGGTTTTAACTTTTTTCTCTGCGCGCGCTCCGTGACCTCCTGACGGATTCGGCCCCTGCTGATCTGGGCGCGGCCAGTGCGTTTGCTGGACAGATCGGGACAGCGGATCAGGATCTGTTCTGAATCAAATTGTTGGGATTGACCAGATTAGATGCATGGGGCTTCTGCCCTGATCCCAGCTCTTTCCGAATGGCGAAAGAAGGTGAGCCCATGCCTTCAGACCTAGATGCCTTCCGAGCCCTGGTTGCTGCATCTGAAAAGCGACCGATCTCGCTCTCGCAACAAAAGTTTGTGAAAAAGCTGGACAGCATCCCCTCGGTGTCTCTTCCGGCAGAAGAAGCATGCAGAACAACGTTAAATCTAGCTGAAAGGGGTCTTATTGGCCAGTTCACAGGGCTATGGCCATCCCCGAAGGCAGTAGATGAATGGGTCAATCGAAATTGGATTCCGCTGGTCAAGGAAGGTATAAAAAGTCATTTTGTAGGCAAAGGGATTTTCGTATTCGTGTTTGATAGCGAAGAAGATCGAAGCTTGATCTTCAGAAACGGACCTTATTTTATGGGGCCATGAGGGTTATACTTGAACAAATGGCATCCGGATTTTGATCCTGCTCAAGATGTTCCCACAGCGGTTCCAGTTTGGGTGCGCCTCCCACATCTCCCTCTTCATTGTTGGAGTCAGAGTTCGCTGAAATCCATTGGCAATGCCCTAGGCAGATATATAGATCAGGCTCCGAGAAAGGACCAGTTTTCTTGTGCCCGCATCTGTGTGGAAGTTGATCTAGAGGTCGGGCTCCCCGAAGCCATCAAACTAACAGTGGCAGACTGGTCGCACATTCAAGAATTAGACTATGAACAGTTGCCTTTTAAATGTCGACATTGCCACGAATACGGGCACTTTGTAAGGTATTGCAAAAAAAAAATAGAGGAAACAGCAGAAAAAGAAAAAGGTGATCAATGGAAGCAAGCAAAGAGAACAGCGAGCAGCAGGCAGAACAATAAAAACAAAGCAAAAGAGACAGTGAACAAATCAGGGCATGAAGACACAAATAATCAAAACAGTGGAAGCAGAGAAGCTGAAAGCAGTGCTGGAGACAAAAACCCCTTCGAATCCCTCACTCCACCGGAAGATCTGCCAGAGGCCGAACCGGAAGAACCACCTCAGAAGAACAATGAAGATATACAAGAGCCAGGTAATACTCCAAATCCGAATCCCAGCAACACTCCTTCTCCTTCTTATGCAGACATAATAAAACAAAAGAAGAAGAACCAAGAATACGCGGGCTCATCTGACGAAGAGATACTTGAAAGGCCACTAAAAAAAGTGGGTAGAAGAACAAACAGGGAAACCAGGGAAGAAGAATCAGAAAGGCAGAAAACCCTAGGCAGTCAAGCCACCATAGAAATGACCATCGGGAGAAATACAAGACCAAGGGCGTCCAAGCCAGGAGGCCCCCCCTTATCAAGCGGTAAATGATGCAGTTGATCTCCTGGAACTGTAGGGGGCTGGGTAATCCCAATAAGGCAGAGGCTATCAAAGACTTACTGAAGATGGAAACCGCAGACATCCTAATGCTCCAGGAGACTAAGATAGAAGGGGAAGCCCTTCTAAACACCAGCACGTTGAAATGGAAATATGACTCAGGAAAGACTGTCAGTGCAAGGGGTTCGGCCGGTGGAATAGGCACGTTCTGGTCAAAAAACTCATTCACTTTGGAACGATCCACAGAGACCCAGCATTGGATCCACACAGATCTGCGCCATACCGTAAGCAATCTCTCCTTAGCTCTTTTTAACTTGTATGTTCCTATCCATTACGAAGAAAAGAGAGAGTGTTGGAGGACACTAACAGACTATATAGAACAGATCAACCCAACAAACATAGTCATTGGAGGTGATCTGAATATCATCCTAGATCCCAAAGAAAAAAGAGGAGGGATTTATTCTAGGGACCCCTTCATCAACACTGTGGGCAATCTGATTTTACAGTGGGACTTAGTTGATTTCAAACCTATAAAAGGCAAATACACCTGGTCCAATAATAGAACAGGAGAAAATCAAATCTCAGCTAGGCTGGATAGGTTTCTTATCAGTAGTACATTAATGCTGGATAACAGAATGGTTTTTTCCAAGATCCTCCCCAAGCTTACATCGGACCACAAGCCAATTCTACTATGTATAAAAAAAGAAGAAGATCTCGGCCCTCTTCCTTTCCGCTTCAGCCCTCTCTGGGCAGGCAAAGACGGATTCTACGAAACAGTTCAAACGGCCTGGAGAATAGCTGTCCACGGATCCCCAAGTTATGTGTGGGAACAAAAAATAAAAAATACAAAAAAAGCTTTGAAAGACTGGATAAAAAAATCAATGCAAACCCCAACTAGCCAAAGGAAGGAAGTAGTTCTTCAGTTGGAAAGAGTCCAATTCGAAATGGAGGAGAAAGATCCCTCTCCCACAGATTTAGTCATTGAAAAAACTGCCCAAAGGAACGCATACAATTGTTTCAAAATTGAAGAAGAATACTGGCGCCTAAAGTCCAGAAGTTTGTGGCTCAAATCTGGAGATAGGAACACCAAATACTTTCATAGACAGTGCAGGGCACGAGTTTCCCGCAATCACATAGCAGAGATAACTAGCACAACCGGACAGGTGTATAATGGATTTTCACAAATCAAAGAAGCAGCGGTCACTCACTTTCAGAATCTTTTAAGTGCGGAAAGAAATGGAAATGAGGAGGACGCAGAGGAGTTCCTCACAACCATCCCAAACCTAGTCAATGAGGAGGACAACGACTCTCTGTTGAGCCCAGTCACGGAAGAGGAGATAACCAATGTAGTTTGGTCCATGGAACCGGATAAAGCTCCAGGACCCGATGGGTTCTCAGTTCACTTCTACAGAATTTGTTGGGAAATCATCAAAAACGACCTATTCAGAATGATAAGAGGAATCCTGAGGAAGGCAAAAGTAGGCGGAGGAATAAACTCTACCTTCCTCGCCTTAATTCCCAAGGAAACAAACCCAAGAACCTTTGACAGATATAGGCCGATTTCCCTCTGTAATGCATCTTATAAGATTGTGGCCAAGCTGCTGGCCAACAGAATCAAGCCTCTTCTCCCAAAGCTCATCTCTCAGGCACAAGGAGGATTCGTAAAAGGCAGACAAATTCTGGACAATGTCATCCAGATCCAAGAAGCTCTCCATTCCAGTCTAACTCGGAAAGAACAAGGTATGATTATTAAATTGGATATGTGCAATGCCTTTGATCGTGTTAATCGCTCCTTTTTGTTCAGGGTTCTAGCAGCTTTTGGCTTTAAACAGGACTTCATAAACCTCATCAAGGCTTGTACAGAAAACGTTTGGATCGCCCCAATGGTGAATGGCAGACCAACTGAATTTTTTCAAGCAACCAGGGGATTGAGGCAGGGCTGCCCTCTTTCGCCCTTTCTCTACATCTTGATGGCAGATGTTCTAAGCCGTAAGCTAACTCAAGAGAAACAAGTTGGAACCATTCCTGGGATAAGGATTGTTCAAGGCATAGCCCCGGTGAATCATGCGCTATTCGCTGATGATTCAATTCTGCTGGGGGGCGCATCCATGAGAATTGCAAGTGCTTTTAAAACCATTCTTCAACAGTACTGCAACATCACCGGTGCACTAGTCAGCGAAAGGAAAAGCGCAGTATACAGTTGGAACATCGATCAGCACGCTACAGACAGAATTGCCAACGTACTGGGGTTCAAAGGATATGCTCTGTGGGAAAAAATTAAATATCTCGGCTTACCATTGACGAGGGGCTCTAATCGAAATCAATTGTGGGAAGAGGTGATATCCAAATATAAAAAAAAGATAACAGCGTGGGGCGGAGTATGGCTCACCACTGGAGGCAAACTCACCCTCATCCGATCCGTGCTCTCCGCCCTGCCTACATACCAAGCCTCGCTGTTGTTGGCTCCAAAACAAATCACCGATCAAATAACCAGCATCATTCGAAACTTTCTCTGGAACGGAGGGAAAGGAAACAGAGATCGCTTCCACCTCATCAAATGGGAAACAGTGAAGCGCCCAATAGCAGAAGGCGGACTTCAAATCCGCGATCCCCAACATGCAAATCTGGCATTGGGCTGCAAACTCCTGTGGCAATTAATCACAGAGCCATCGCACCCAACCAGTCAGTTGCTGAACCTCAAATATTTACAAAAGCAATCAATCTCAACATTCATTCCAGCGCAATCCCCAAGAGGAACGCAGGCCTGGAGGCTTTGTTGTAGAGGGATCGATTTCTTCAGAAATCATTTATACAAAATCCCAGGAAATGGCAAAAATTCGCTTCTATGGAAAGATCGAATTATGAACCACTCCCCTCTCTCAACCATCAACGAAATCGCAGAGTTGAGAGCTTGGTTAATCTCTAAAGGAGTAAGGAAAATTGAGGATATAGCAGAGTGGGACTTCAATGGCAACTGGCAGCGTTGGTCATTGCCAATCATCCCAACCCACTTAAAAGAACAGTCAAAAATTCTGTTAGAGGCAATAACAGATTTTACACCAGTGCATAAGGAAGAGGAAGATTAATGGGGATGGGGAAAAACAGGAGAGTACACGGTCAAACAAGGCTACTTTCAAATGCAAGGAAAAAAGGAGTCACAGCACCCGGAATCAGTTTGGAAACAGATTTGGGAAAATTTCAGCATCCCCAAGATCAACTTCTTCAGTTGGACCTTATTCCACAATAAAATCTTGACCGGAGACAATCTGTGTAAAAGAAACATTGCAGGCCCGCATCGTTGTGCCCTCTGCAAGAACGCTCCAGAAACCTCAGCCCATTTGTTTATTGACTGTGAGTACGCACAGAAAGTGTGGAACAGTTTCTTGACAGGGCTGAATGTGAGACCCCCATCACGCTGCCAGATCACAGAATTGTTTCTGTCTTGGAAAACTCGGTACCCTCACAGCATCAACGAAAAATCTCTTTGGCACAAGTTGTGGATTGCTGCACCGAAATATGTATGTTGGAAGTTGTGGCTTTCCAGGAATGAATCTGTCTTCAACCAAAAAGACATCAATGCAGAAGCTGTAGCAAGGCAGGCCAAGGATCTTCTTTTAGAAACTC
Organism: Pinus tabuliformis; assembly: GCA_031772625.1. Classification (NCBI taxonomy): domain Eukaryota; kingdom Viridiplantae; phylum Streptophyta; class Pinopsida; order Pinales; family Pinaceae; genus Pinus; species Pinus tabuliformis. The sequence continues at coordinate 79,840,401 of CM062804.1, read as the reverse complement.
TGAGACAAACTAGTGTCAAAGATAGCACCCTCAGAAATGAAGAAAAGGCTTGGCTGGAAGGCTTTTCACCCATGCCAATTACACCAGCCATCATCCGCCCAATCCACAAGGAAAACTGGCAGTTTAGAGACAACTCGGACAACTTTCAGAATTGGTGGAAGTCACAAGGTAAATGCACAATATTCTTCGATGGGGCTTCGAAAGGAAATCCAGGCAGGTCAGGAGCAGGGGGAGTCATCTACTTTCAGAATGGCAGAAAAGAGGAATTCAGTTGGGGACTTGGGCTAAAAACCAACAATCAAGCGGAAGCACTCAGTCTATTAAAAGCTTGTCAACTGGCCAGAAAAGGAAATGCAAATGAAATTATAGTTTTTGGAGATTCAGAACTGCTGATAAGGTCTCTAATAAATAAGAAAGGCCTCAAAGATCCAGTCCTAAACAAGCAGCTAGCAAGAGTAAACAGATTCATGAAGGAATTCTCATCAGCACAGCTCTTCCATATCCTCAGAGATTTAAACACTGAAGCAGACAGGTTAGCTAATGCAGGATGCACTCTTGAAAAAAGTATGATCAGCATAAATGCAGGGGCACTGAAAATGGCAATCATTCCCTAAAAGAGCTAGGAGGACTAGAAAAAGCAGAGAAAAGCAATGAGAGTGAATTGTAATTCTTGCTCCGGCTTTAGCCATTCATAAATAAAAATACTCGTTTCAGTTAAAAAAAAAATAGGGTGGGGAGTTTCAATCTCCATTCCCCTTCCTGTTTCATATTGGCCAATTTTTCAATCTCTGGTCTGGAATCATGGGTGTAGGGAGCAAAATAATTCTCTACCCTTCTGTTTGAAATGATATGGCGAGCGTCATAAGGCCATTTTACTCCTTGCTGGAGTTGTATATCCCGAAGTATTATCTCAACGTCTTCCATAGCCTGTCTAATATTGATAATTAAAGGCCCAACAATCTTGGGCAGCTTGAATAAATGACCTTTCTTTACTGGTAGAAAATTAATATGATACACATTCAGACTTTGTCTAATGAATTCTAGAGCAAACAATCTCATTGGTAAAAAAGAAGGAAGCCTGTAAGGGGAAACATCTACTCCATACAATATAATCTCAACATGATCTTCGAATTGAAACCAATCTCCAACTTTGATATCATTTCTAAGTTGTAAGAAGGATTGAGCTTTTGGTAAGAGACACAGTGGCAAAAAACTGTTTATGATGGAATAAATGATTGACATGAAGGAGGCAATGAAATATTTAAGACCTTCATAATTTGGGAGCCTTCTCACAGTATCAGTCTAGTTTACTACTGAATGTTTCCTCTTATGAACATCCATTATGTTAAGGTCTACATGCATAAATTTTTCCACATGAACATAAAGGAACAAATAAAACATGAGTGATGGAAAACTAAAACAACCAGTAAAATTTAAGTTTGACAACTGAGAGTTTATCAACTTGTTGTATTGTTCAACAACCCCATTTTAATATATTATAAATTTCCTTTGAAATTTATTATATTAAAATAGGGACCCTTATCTTTTTGTTAATAAAACATTTTTTAAATACTTTAGTTTTAAAAAGCCTTTGATTTTATTTCTTAAAAAAATAAAATAGAAAATCAACACAAAAACTGTTAATAAAACCCCATAACCAAAGTTTAATACTTAGGCATTTTAATTAAAACCCAAGTATTAAACCTTGGTTATCGAAATCATTTCCAAAAGTTAAAACCATACAATAAAACCCACGACCTATACAAAATATAATTGTAATAAGAAATGGACCCGATGACATTATTAATTGAAAAACATAAAAAATCGCGTCTGAAACATACATAGGCCTTTTCCCCCATGGCTCATTGCAATGAGAATTGCGATCACCCGGATTGAAACACGGATGTAAATCCGCTATATAAAATATCGCATATGTAAGGACTATTGAAACAAGTCTCGTGGCCCCTTCCTTTAGCGATTGTCATCAGCCAGACCCGATGGGTTATACACTCCAGTTCATAAATTCTCTGCATTCGCGCAATTGCAAAAGCGAAAGGTTAAGCACTCCCCTCCCATCCTTCCAGACCCACCGTGATTATAAAATACAGTTAAATCAATATCGCATCTATAGTTACAAAGGGTCATGCCTCCCAGCCCATAACAAATGCGATTGTGATCTGACGCCAGCAGTGACATCAAATCCACGTCAACTAGTGATGTCACCTACATGTCACCTTTCCACTTGGATCTGCAATGTCATAGTGACGTCATCCCTTATGTCATCCTGCAGATCGCAAATCGCAAGTCTTTCGGGATTGTTGGTACCCAACCGCTCTGTTGTTGCAATTGTGATATCACAATCGCAAGATCCAAGGGTCACGCACCATTTTCGCCTTTGTTCATTAATTCCATTGATATGATTCAAATTTTCATCTATTTTGATAGGGATTCTCCCTCCTCGAGATATGACTCTAATTCATGCCCTCCCGGTCTAAAAGTGATTGTGATATGATTTCAGAAGGCCCCCTTTGGATTTTGATTAGAGTACTCTCTGTTTTAGATATGATTGTGATTGTAGTTCAATCCTGTTCCAAGCGATTGCAATTATTTTAGGTTTTGCCCCCGATTCTCAAGCGATTGCGATTTGGATTTTGGTTATTACATTAAAATGCTCCCCTTTTTTATTATAACTTCCCGATTGTTAAAACGATTGTGATTTAATCAAAATGGACCGCCTGTTTTTATTCAATTTTATATGAAAATACAATCTCGATTCACGATTTACTTATCCATGGATTATCCTTTCAGGTATAAACATAGCTCGACGAGTATGAGATGGTTACGGAGAGAAAGAGGCAGATTGATTCCATAGAATCTGCAAAAAAAACAAGGATATTTAGATAAATCTTCAAGGATAATAAGCCATAAATGGAATTTTATAAATTATCTTTAGAAACTGTTTTTATTTTTCATAAATATTAGGTTTTGAGATAAAAAGGTCTATTAAATCCTCATTTTCTTCTTCTTCTCTAAAATTAAAGGCTTTATTAATACTTAAAATAGGTAGAGTTTCTTCTTGTTGATCATCAGGCCATGATAGTAAAGAAGGTGATTGAGTAGGAGGATAGAGTGTGATGTGTTTCCTTTCATCTCCATGTGCTATGATCATGCTTCCTGATTTGCATCCAATGAAGGCATCTACTGTGGCTAACCATGGCCTGCCGAGAATTAAGGATGGCCTCTTAGATTAGTTTTTGGTTGCAAGATTAGAAAGTCTACAAGATATTCCCATGACTCCAAAGAAACAATGATGTCTTCAAGTATTCCTTCTGGTACAACTTTAGATATATCTGCTAGTTCTAAAATTGTAGTAGTAGGTCGGATATTTGGCAGTTTTAAATACTTCGTAGTTTCTATTGTCATGACATCTATAACAACTCCTATATCAATTAAAGTCTTAGGCACTGAAAATTTATTGATTGAAATGGTAACCATAGGTATCCCTCGATCAATATATTTTTCAATTGTTGTTTTTGAAGACATGATATTAGCTAGTTTGCCAATGACCTGGATTGTGAGTGGATCTCTTTTCTTTCTACCAGTTTTCTTAATGTATAATTCTTTTATTGTTTTTGTATAAATTGGAATATCTTTGATAGCTTGCAACAAAGGAATTTTGACATAAGAATTTTTTAATTCATCTATGATATCAAATTCAGGAAGAGAAATTGAAGTTTTTTGATCAACTAACCTTTCTGGGAAAGGTGGTGTTTGAGTCATAATAGTTTTTCTTTTCTGAATTTGATTCCTTGGATTAGACTTTTCATATTGTTCTCCTTCTTCAATTTGTTCTTCTATGATTGGTGGAGAATCTTTTTGTAGAACTTTTCCTGACCTCAAGTGGATATCTTGAATAAGAAGAATAGAATATGTAGGAAATAATGTTGTTTCTTCCACATTATAGGTTGGCCTCTCCACTCTGTTACTTGGATTTGCTACTAGCTGAGTTGGTAATTGAGTTGGTCTGGGTGGTGGTTGGTTAGAAGGCAGTTGAAGCTGCTGAGGTTGAGTTAGTGTAGGCATTGATTATTGTGTGAATGGATTTGATTGAGGGGATTGTTGGAATTGTTGATATGGAAATGATTGTTGAGGATATGGCTGTTGATATGACTATTGGGGATAGGATTGATATTGTTGAGGGTAAAATTGTTGGGGAGGTTGAGCTCCATAAGCATATCCTCGCCAACTTTGTGAAGGTTGGTTTTGGTCCTGCTGAGGAGGCCAAACCTGCCACGGCATAGGAGTCTTCCATGAATTTTTATACTGAAAATTCTGGGGAATTTGTTGAGGAAACTATTGAGATGTACCTGCAAAACGTGGTTGCGATGGTCTTCTTGGCGCCATATAATAAAATCCTTGAGTTTCTTCTAATTGACCTGCTTGCAACTCTTTTAATGTTGGACAATCATCTGTAACATGATTTTCTGTACAAAGTCCACAAACATGTTTATTATCCAAAGGACATTCTCGTAAAAGATGCTTCTTCCTACACGTAGGACAAAAGATTAACATTATTTTTTCTTCTTGTTGTTGTTTCTTCTTTACTTTTAATACATCAACTTGTGTTCCTAAGGTTCTCAAAAGATCTGTTTTAAAATTTTCTAACAAACTCCGTATTTTTGCTCTTGTTACTCCTCCTGTTGCTGATTTAGAAGCTCTAGAAGTTATCTCTTTTTCCTATTTTGGCTCTACCTCTAGAGTACTTTTGACATAATTCAGCAATTTCATCGAATGGTAAGTATGAAATATCCCCTTTACCAATCACATTGAGAATATCAAGATACTCATCTCGTATTCCTTTAAGATAAAATGTTCTAATGGTATCAAGATTTAGAGAATGTTGTTAGGATTTTTGTAGGTTGTAAAGAAATCGTTCCAAATATTCTTCTAAACTCTCATAGTCTTGTTGAGACATTCTAAAAATATCTTCTTTTGAATCTCTAGGCCTACAATAGGCTAGATATTTCTTAAGAAAAAAATTCTTCATTTCTTCCCAAGAAGTAATAGAGTGTTCTCGTAATCCCATAAACCATTTAATGTAGCTGCTTTAAGAGTAACAGGAAAAAGACGAAGCTTATGTGTATCATCAGTAAAACCATAAGTTCTAGACAACATAAGATATCAAATTCAAACATGAATGAATCAGAATCTTCATAAGACATTCCATATAAATTTGGTAAAAATGAAGGTGAATATCCTTCTTTTTTACCTCTTCTCCTAGAATTTCTCTAGTATCTACAATTGAAAATCCAAAAGTGGCTTCTTCATCATTTTCTATTTCTACATCTTGTCTTCTCTTATGATCCTATTCTCTTTTGGCATCTTCTTCTCTTTTCCTTTCTGCTTCTCTTCTTGCATCTTCTTCTTCTCTTCTTTACCATTCTTTTTGTTGCTTTTCGTATTGTAACCTTTGTTCTGAAGTGAGGATATTAGATCTTTTCCCTTATTCTGTCATATCTTTTTCAGTAGTTTCTGTTGGCATTATGATATAAGTATTGTCCTTGATGGAAACTCTATAGGTCAACTCAGTTTTGATAAGAGGCTAACAAGAATATTCAGAGGCAACAGGGCAGTGGTACAAAGGATCAAGAAGATGGAACTAAGGTCTATTAATCAGAATAAAGAAGTTGCAGGAAGAAGATGATGTATGAGCAGTTTAAGAGATATACGCAGGTTCACTTAGTCCAAGCACGTATACACGCAGGTACTAAGAACAGAAATAGTGTATAACGTACACACGCACTCCCACAGAAGGCAAAGCGTGTACATGTTGAAAACCATGGTTTTGGTCCGAAGTATTTGGTCCAAGGTATCTTTGGACCATGATATTGACCTTAGCTATTTAGTCTGAGGTATTCGGTCCGTGGTATTTGATCCAAGGTATTGGTCCTAAGAGGATTCAGTCCATGGTATTGAGAAAGGCCAAAAACTATATAAAGAAGAGAGGATCATAAGGCCAGGTGTGAAAGTGAATAAGATTCTAAGGAATACTTCTATCTGAAGTATATTTTATGTTACAAGGTTATGTTTGAGACTAGATCTGAAATATTTATGTGCACCTAAAGTTCAATATTGGATCAGGATCATGAGACCTAGAATGACTTATTCTTGAATGATCTGATATTGGTTGAGGCTAGATCTGATGTTTTACGTGTGTTTTATTCGTTATCTATCATGATCTGGGTTTGTTTGAAGTCTAGAACTACAGCAAAGTTCTGAGTCAATATTTGCAGATCTGTACGCAGGTTCGTCTCGGCAAAAGAGCGTATACATGCAGGTTCTGCTCTTTCAAGTAGCATATACAAAAGAAATGCTTGATGTTTAGAGATGACTGGTTTATCAAATCAGTATTGTTGATTTATTGCTGCTGTTATTTTACTGTTGTCTGTCAATGAAGTCTTCTTAGATTTTAATATAAATCTAAATGCATTAGGAGGTTGATATTTGATTGATTGAGAAGAAGTGTTTTATGTTGCCTGCGTGTGTAAAGTTTTGTAAGTTGCCAGTAGATGTTCAGTACACTGCTGGTTGGTACAGTTTGTGATTCAGAAATTTTATGATTTAGAACCTTTTGAGGTATATGCAGGTTGGGCTGAAGGAAGTAGCGTATACACGCAGGTTTTCTTCATTAAAGTAGCGTATATAGTCTAACACATGAATTTTTGAGGTTTAAGTTGGTTCTGAATGTTGATACAGGTTTCTGGGTTCAACACAGTAATCTGATTGTTTCAAATTAACTGCATGTTGGTTGATGAAGTTTGAGTTTCTAAACTTCTGATGGGTTACTGATAAGTCAAGGTCTTCATATGTCTTGATATATGCCAAGAGCATCCAGTTTGAAAATTCATGAAACGTGGTCCTTGGTGGAAGAGTGGAGTTTTCTGTAGGCTGGCACCTATGTACTAGTAAACATATTGGATAGTACAAGAGCTAGGGGGTTGTAGCTCCCTTCTAGTAGAAGTTGGTGAATGAGAGAAGGTTGTAACCTTCTGCAGGTAGAAGCCTGCGTACTGGTATGGGTCTGCACCAGTACAAGATTGTAAACATATTTTCTTATTATTAAAAGAAGACAGAGACGACAGCAGCAGGTGGTTTTCACCCACATTGGGTTTCCACCTTAAATCTTGGTGTTCATGTGTGTTGCATATGTGTGATGTTTTATTATATTGTTACTGCACATGGTTACCGTTTAATGTTTAATAAAGTACTGATGCACTGATCAAAAGATCAACATATGATGAATTAACTGAATCATACGTTCACTAGATATACATTGGTTTCCTTAAGAACAGTTGTGTGCACACGCGAGTTCCCTTCTCTGAAGTAGCGTATATAAATCTGATTATGGAAATGAAAAAGTTATTGATTTGTAAATATTGATTCAACCCCCCTCCCCCCCAAGTCTTATTTCCAAAAGTTTCAAGTGTTTCAATAACAAATTGATATTCAACTTGTTTTATTTGTTCAAAGATAGATTGATCTATTTGTTCAAGAATAGGTTTATCAATTGGTTTTCTTGTCTCTCTTTGTTTTCCTATGGAAGATGTTCCTATGTGTTTTTATTTTCTCTTCACTTCATAAGCTAACAAAGTTTGCCTTTCAACAAGAGTTAACCTTTGCCCTTAACGTTGTTTTTCCTCTAAGCCTTCCAAAGTTGGTTTTCCAGCAATTGGTGTAGTTAGTTCAAATGGAGGTAGTCATGCTTCTACCAGTGGTTTAGTAATTGAGGGGTCTTGTTTTGTGTGTTTACCCTTTTCATCTCTTTGTCTATGCATAAATGACCATAATGAAAAATCTTTTTTTTTAAGCTTCCTATTTTGATTAAATTTGAATATGCTTCCCTGACAACGACGCAAAAAATGTAAGGTCAATTTACTAAGTAAACTAACACATTTGTTTTACTTGTCAATCTAAGTTTGTAGACTTGGAAGCATGCCCAAAATATATGGATTTCAGGTGAAGTCAATTTAGGAAGGCAAAAATATAAGGTTAAAGGAAGGGCATGTTACAAATATATTATAAGTTTTAAAAGACTAAAAAGTTTATGGTTCAATATGCAGCAAGCAAGAGAAGAGGCTCCTAACTTAGGAGGTCCTGGTTGTCCTTCCTCACAGTATTGTCCCCAAGAATAGAAACTAAAGAGCGGTGATTTGTATTGTGTAGATAGCAAGAGAAGAGGCTCTTAACATAGGAGGTCCTGGTTGTCCTTTCTCACAGTTCTACTCCAATAACATTACCATTGCATCAAATAAAATTGGAATTCAAGAAATAATACAGGAAATGCAAAAAGGATGATTTTAGCTATGATTCATAACTTGATAGAAAGAGAATTTAACTTAAATTCTTGTTTGTCCTTTCATATGCAAATTTGACTTTAAACTAACATCATCCCAAAATCACACAAAAAGCATCACACATCTAAATAACTGAATCATAAATCTGAAACAAGAAATACTGAAATTAAAATTATGCTAATGTAATCAAAGTGTACTTAGCTTGGTATGGGGGCCCTCCAACCTTGCCTTGTACACCTAAGGAACTCTCAGCTACAACTAACTTATGAAAATATCCACAGCATGAACATCAACTTAGAACAATAGAAATTATTCTTCAAATTATCAAAAAGTCTCCAATAGTCTGAATACAAATTACATACATGAATGGTTCATAAACTCAGTTTAAATAAGCAAATTATCAACAAACTTAGCTACAATGGCTCTAACAGTCTTTATCTATCCTAATCCATCCATCCAGGTCGAACTCATCAAGTCTGGTTCACAAAATTAGGCAAAATCCCAAAAAATAATATTCTTCCCCTTTTTAATAGGGATTTTTGAATGACAGGTCATGTTTGACCAACGTTGATCGGGCCTATGTTTGCTCAATTCGACCAAACCAATAGGTGTTCATCCATCCATGGTTCCTAAGCGTTTCAAATATGCGCTCAGCTCTCGTCCAAATGTCCTACACATATGACTTTAATGGAGCTATTACGGGAATTCTTAGTGCAGTCCAAATTTACTCTTAAAACCCAGTTTTTACAAAAAAAAAATCTAAAATTTGAAAAACTTAATTTAGTTACCTGAATATGCAAAGTTAGAATAAAATTAAGCATATATAAGTGAAATAGGATGGAATATGGTAGTAAATGGATGGGTTTAGGATAGGCAAAAATGACCAAAATTAAGGGCCAACATATAGTTAACTTAGTTTTCTATACATAGTAGTTGACAAATATACAAAAATGAGGCTTATTAGTCAAGTAGATAGAAGCTAAAGTTTGTAGAAACGTGTAACTAAAAGGGAGAAGAAAATAAAACGTTGTTGGCAGATGTAGTTGTACCTAGAATACCACAAAGGTAGATTTGAAAGTGTTGCTTGTTCAAGATTGTGTGGAGGAGGTGGCTCCCTACAATGAAGAATGGCAGTCTCCATGCACTCCATCCTTTCATCCATATCTTGATAGAGAATTTGCAACTACTCCATGCCAAGGAGTAACTCATCCTTGTTCTCATTACACTCAAACAATACCTTGCCAAAGAGTTTCTTAATGTGTCCATAGAGTTCAATGGTGTGTAGTTATTGATTTTTTCGAGCCTGAGCAGTTCCAAGTCTCGCACCCATTTTGAAACCATAACCATAACATCTGAGTATGAGAGGTTCTCTCTATCCTCGATGACCTCTTGTTCCATATCCATAATTTCTTGTTACACCCCAACAAAGTAAATTAATAGTCACAGGTTGTTGAGGCATGGGTTCTAATATGATCTTGAGAGCTACTAGAATCCCCATGATCCCTTTCTCCTTTGCAAATTTGGCTCTTTGTCGTGGCAAAGTGAAGAGCGGAAGAGAAAGAACAAGATAGGTGGGGATGGAAAGAGTCGAACGATCTTGACGAGAGCGAGGATAAAGGACATAATAACAAAAGAGAAGCACATGGAGAGTCTTTCAATATCTCAGGGTGATAAACAAGAAGATAGTCTAAACAAAGCATATAGCTAGAAATACCATAACAGGTTTATGGGGAGCCTCTCGGCTGAGCTTATAAAACAAATATTGCGCAAGATTGAAATGAAATAATGGACAAGCTAGTTGAGGCCTTGCAGTATATACACTATTATGACTTTAGAAAGGAGATATGTCTTGTTAGGAGAGGCCCAAAATGGCATTGACTTTGTTTGAAGAGTAATTATGATCCTCAACAACGCAAAATCTAAGACGCCAATGACCCTGAATTTACTAAATCTTTGAAATAATACCTTACAAAATGTGACACCCCTCCAATTTGCAGTGGATTGCAAAGGGTGGGAAAAGGGAACCAGGGCAGGAGGCTCTAGTTCTTCCTCCAAACTAACATGGGCAAAATAACATGAAAGTGGTGTATTACACTGATAGTTTTGGAGCGTCTGTTGTTTCATTGTGTTAAAGATATAAAATGTGACAAGTGCATGTGACCAATTGCCATATTTAATTTTTGCTTCACAAATTTCCTTGGGGCGAGAACCACCATCAATGGCAATTCCCATCACAATTACCATACACATAAAACAATAAACTTCGTCGGTTTGCAGTTGCAACTGACTCATAGTCACTTAAGGTATATTCAGTGACATTTGTATCACATTCAATGGAGGGGGATCTGCCATGTTATCTCAAGACGCTTTGCGAGGGTGAAACTGGTTGTCCCTTCTCCTTTCCTCACGTGCCTTCCTATTCACTGCATACGAGATTTTTTTATTTATTTTTTAAATTAGTTAAGTATAAAAGCGAGAGTATATTTTCTTACAAATTATTTGAAATGTAATAATTAGCTTATATTCTTGAATAGTAGTCATCATAACTACAATCTTCTTCTTCTTTATTTTCTTTTGCAAATTTAGTAATCCTTTCATTAATCACATAATTAGAGATACATTTTCACTAGGATTCTTATTATTGTGGTCTGCCACTATAGAAACCACACTAAAGACAAAATAGGAGATCTCGAGTCCAAAAAGAGTATAAAAACAACATACAAAGATAAAGTTCATAGCAACTATGTTGGCTACCCATTGTGAAAGGCCAATCTGATTGCCAAAAAAGACTACAAACTATCTTAATTGGCTTGATAATAAAGCAACTAATAACAAAACATGCATAACTATTTGAATAAATAAAAAAGTAGAGAGCATCCATATGATGCATAGCAAGGTTGTAAGTCAGTGAAACAATATCAAGACAAGGTAAAAACCTCTATAGGAGTTGGGTCCGTAGGGTTGTCCAAAGGTTCCCTATCACCAGCCAAAGTTATTCTTATGTGGGCCAACCATTCATTTATATCACTATGTTCTATTTGTATCTTGTCCAACTGTAACATAATCTCCTGCTTGACTTTGTTTCTCTCAAGGAGAAACTTACCAAGCACTGATTTTCTGTGCTAATATAGGTCAATGGTGTATAAGTATTGGTTTTGTTGTTCCAGGTGTACCCTATATCTGGCACCCAGTTTGTCAGGGATGATAAAACTTCAATGTCAGTGTGTTGAGCACAAACAATTATCAAACTACCCAAATTGTCACGACTAATGAAATCCCTCAACAACGAGCATAGTGTCACGTCATGGAAGTTGAAGCGGGGAGGAAGTTGGACCAAGGAGAGGCTATGAGAGAAGAGGCACAAGACTAACAAAATGCGGATAGATAACAAACCAAAGAGGTGAGAGGTTTGAACAATGGAGTAGTCGGAAAAATCGGGAAAGAAAAGAACTATGATGCCACAAAAAGAGTCAATCTGAAATAACGAACTACCAAAGGACCATATAATAAGGAAAGTGACAAAAAAAACTCCCCCAAGACTTTGCAAATTCTCGATAAAATATAAACTTGCGACAATAATGAGAACGAAAAACCGAACGGGAAATAGAGAGGGTCGGGTTGAAGTAGCATGCAACCAATAATATGGATGAGTAAACCTCGAGGAAATGTCAACTAGAATATCTAACAAGTACCTTATCCAAGCAGATTTAGGTAACCAATACCATGACGCTTGCCATGTTCGTGCTTCGATTCGTCACAATGTTGAATTGCATTAACACCACTAAGGGGGAAGCCAGACCAGGAGGACCTTAACCTTTCCTTAGTGTGTAAAAGGAAGCAACATAGAGCCTTACAAGGATAAGTAACAAGGGATTGAGCATAGTCAAGATCAAATTGTTAATTTTTAAGCACCAATTGCTAAGGTCGTCGTCCAAATCCATAAAAATCCACACACCATCTAGAAGTTTCTTGTGTGCACCATCTCGATGTTGAAAAATGCAGCAAGAAATTCTCAATTTGATTTTGCCTTTATTAAATTGAGAAAATTCGAATTTCCACATTAGCAGACAACTTGGATGCAATTAACTTGTGTGACATGGCTTGTGTCACCTAGTTTACTCAATAAATCTGAGTTGGACGAGTTAGAGTTCATTTAATCATGTGTGATTGCTAATTTGTAGTAATCAAGGTTAGTTATTTCAAGTTGTTTTCAGTTAAACTAGTTCTAATTGTTGAAGGAACTAGTGGAAGGTTAGTTGTGCAGTGGGACTTCAGTCTAACTCAGTGATCATCCAGTTAACTGATTAATCAACCCAAAATAGCTAGTGCATGCAGAGAATTCGAGTTCCCTAGTTGTGGTGGAGATTCCAAGGCAATGTAACATTAGTTGTAGACTAGTCTTGAGTGTACAGGTGTTACATGCATTCATATGATTAACCTTGGGAATTGAGCAATCCATTTTGGAGAAATTCCTAAATAATAGGGGCCTAATTTCTCAGGAATTGTGCAAGGAAATAGGGGCTCAAGCAGAGGCATAAATTGACTAAGTCTGGGTTAGAGCTTCTCAGTGAGCAGAGAGATAGGTTATTCACTTGTAAGTTGTGCTCAGTTGAGAAAAGCAATTATAACACATCTCTATTCATCATATTAATGCAAGAAGGCATTGGGGTTTTTAGCAGATTGCTTTCCCCGGGAAAAATACTATGTGCATGTGTGTTATTTCTTATTGCATGTCTAAATTTTTTGCTCTAAATTGTGAATTAACTTCCGCAAAGCAATAGAGTAGGTTCGTGTGTTGTGATTTTGATTAAAACTTCATGAGCAGTTGCAAATCTACACCATAATTATACATAGTATCAGAGCAGGATTCACATTAGAGCGGGAATTTCGAAGTTGTTTCTCAAGAGGTTCAAATTTGCAACTTCAGTGTAGCAGGATCTCTTCAAAGTTGGGGGAATGACCTTCAATGTGGGTCACTTATTAATGGCAGCTAATATTTTTCTTGGATCTCTCTCATCGAGAGGTGTAGGATTGATCTAAAAGAGCCCTAAACACAATCATATAGGAGAGCCCTAGCCACAATCTTGGAGGATATCTAGCCGCAGATCTAATAATCCCTAGTTGCAATCAATAGGAGTTCTAATGCACAACAAAGGGAGCCCTAATCTGCAGCAAAGGGAAGGCTCTAATCCACAACAAAGGGAGCCCTAATCCGCAGCAAAGGGAAGGCTCTAATCCACAACAAAGGGAGCCCTAATCCGCATCGAACGGAAGGCTCTAATCCACAGCAAAGGGAGCTCTATCTGCAGCAAAGGGAAGGCTCTAATCCACAACAAAGGGAGCCCTAATCTGCAGCAAAGGGAAGGCTCTAATCCGCAGCAAAGGGAGCTCTAACCGCAGCAAAGGGAAGGCCCTTATTCGTAGCTAATGGGATCCCTAAACCACTGTCAAGAGGAAGCCCTAAACTGTTGTCAAGAGGAGCCCTGAGTCAAGGCCTTAGCCGCAACATAAGAAAGACTTCATCCGTAGCAAAAGGGACCTTATCATAGCATGAAGCAACGTGGGCATGGACAAGAGCAAGACAAGGAAGCCGCAGTCACAAGGAGGAGAGATTCAAGGCTATATATGTATGCGTTTGAGTGCAGGTAAGTGTTGTAAGCTTGCCCGAGTTCACGAGGAAAGAAACGTTGTTGTTTGGGTATCATTTGGGAAGGCAGAGTGTTACAACTAGCTATTGTGCTAGGCTGCAAGCCAGAGCACACAATTGAGGTTGTGTCAAGGGTGGAAAACACCTTCAAAGGGCAACGTGGCATGAGGGAAAGCTCTTCAAGATAAATTGCAGTTCTAAAAGGACTTATCTCCTAACTGTATGGTAGCCCTAACCTGAACACAATCATAATAGCAATGGGCAACAATACATATGATCAATATTGCTAGACGTAGGTGCTACAATGCGACAGCATGGCAATGATGAAGTATTATAGCATGCATGGTAAAACATGATGCAACATGGGACAACTGCAATCATGAAGAATCATGGACAACAACAACATGGTAAAGCATGGACAACTGCAAGTAGAGTGTTGTATGGGACAATAGTATAATACTTGATGCAGCTAGGACACAAAGCAGCATTGGTGCAGTAAGCACATAGGCATAACATGGTGCAGCCGTGGCACTAGGTAAACACTAGGACAACAACAACATGAGGTCCAATATTGTGATGATGGGTGCAACATGGTGCAGCATATGGACGAGATGCAATACATGATAGGTGAATGGGTCACCTTGGAGAATCAGTTGAAGAAGCATGTCTTCAACTGATCTCATGTAGAGATAATATATTAGTCGAAGTATTGACTTCTGTTGTATGTACCATCTCTCTCTCTCTCTGCTGAACTATTGAAGAACATATAAGAAGAATTGATCAAGGGTTTCCCCACATTGGGGTTTGTCCCTGGCTAGCGCCACATCTTGTGTCCTCTTGTCTTGGCTTGTCTTCTGCGATTTATGTTTATGTTCTATCTGCAGTTTCCTTTAATACTAATGTGATTGCTAAAGATATTGAGCTAACTTTGAAAATTGAAATAATTTGCTCTAAGCATAAAACATACATAAACTTAACAGTTTGTGTGTTATGATTTTGATTAAAACTTCATGAGCAGTTGCAAATCTACACCATAATTTCTACATAGTATAGCAGCAGGATTCACATTAGAGCAGGAATTTCGAATTTGTTTCTCAAGAGGTTCGAATTTGCAACTTCAGTGTAGTAGGATCTCTTCAAAGTTGGGGAATGACCTTCAATGGACTGAGATTAGAGTTTGCCTTGGAAGGCAATTCGAATTTCATTGCATGGAAGGATTGCATGGAGGTGGTATTTGATGACAATGGATTGCTATAATACATCAAGAGAGATGTTGCAAAACTAGCGGAATCTAATGCCCAAAACCTTGCTCAGTGGAAGAAAGATGTAACCACGACAAGGAGAATATTACTAGAGGAAGTACGAGACCACGTTGTCACCAATCTACATGGGAAAGAAACTCCTTATGCAATGTGGAAAGCACTGACAGATCTGTTCAAAAATAGTAGTGACCACAGAAAGTTGGCGCTTAAGGATAAACATCGCAATATCAAGATGCAAAAGAATGACACTATCCCGCAGTATCTAAGCAGGTCCACACAAGTTCGTGATGAGATTGTAGGAGTTGGTGTTACTATTTTAGATGATGACGTGGTAAGCCTAGCCCTTTTGGTCCTTCCCAAACGCTGGCATAGCTACCAAGATTCGGTGAATGGGATGGAGAAACTATCGAATTGGGAACACTTATTGTCTTATTTGGTAAAGAGGAAATAAGGTGGAATAACAGACATGGAACTTCATCCAAGGGTGAAGATGGAGAAATTTTTGCATTGGTTGGAAATGGAAAGAAGGGAAAAGGGAATAAATCTCAAGCCAAACCAGAATCCACCCAAGGGGGTAAGAAGAAAGATTCGTCCAAAATTAAATGCTTCAGTTGTCATTAATTCAGGCACTATGCCAAAAAGTGTCCACACAAAAAGTCAAGCAAGAAGACCTTAGGAGGAGCACTAGGTGAAGCCTTGGCTTCACACATCGAGCTTGACTTTGCCCTCATTACATTCATCGCCAACACAATGATGGGGAGCATTTGGTACTTGGACTAAGGTACCTCGTTCCACATGACAGTGTGTAGAGATTTTTTTAGTAACCTGAAGGAGAAAAATATTCAGATGCACATCGAGCTAGGAGACGATGGAAGGTACAATGGGATCGAGATTGGTACAATCACCTTTCAGAGTGAGTCAGGCTCCCCTCTCAAACTCGAGGATTTCATGTTCGTTTTGGGCCTAAAGAAAAATCTCATCTCTGTTGCAATTTTGGAAGACTGTGGTTATGCTACGATCTTCAGCAAAGGAAAAGCATTATTGAGACACATAGCCATGGGACAGGTGAATCGAATCGGGGTTCGTGTGAAGAACCTATATAAGCTAGATGTGGAAGATTGGGTTGCATTAAGCACTTAGGTGAAGAAAGTGCAGAGCCGCAATGTCGGTGAACTTTGGCACAAAAGACTTGGCCATTTGCATCATGGTGCCTTTAAGATTAGGCAAAAAATAACCATTAGCCTCCTTTAAGGAGCACTTAAGTAGCAGGATGTCTGCAAAGGATGTACCTTGGGGAAGCACACAAAATCCACATTCCATGATCAGGACAACAAAGCACATGCAGTCCTAAAAAGGATCCACTATGATGTCTGTGGACCTTTCTTAACAACCTCCACTACCAGACACAAATATTTTGTTATTTTTATTGATGACTTCTTAAGGAAGTGTTGAATCTCCTTCATGTAGAAGTAAGATGAGACATTCTCCAAGATCATAGAATTCAAGGCATTGGTTGAGAAAGAAATCGTCAATAAGGTGAAGGCTCTCAGGAGCAATAATGGAGTTGAGTACGTGTCAAATGAATTCAAAAATTTATGTGTGAAAGAAGGCATTCGATGGGAGTTGACAACACCTCACAACCCACAACAGAATGGGGTGGTAGAGAGAAAGAACCGTAGCATTATGGGAAATGCGAGAACAATGTTGCATGACCGAGGCTTACCTCTGCATTTGTGGGCTGAAGCATGCAACACAATAGTCTATTTGCAGAACCAAAGTCCTCATCGAATTCTTGGTATGATTACACCAGAAGAGGTTTTCTTGGGGAGGAATCCCAATGTGTTGTGCTTCAGGATTTTTGGAGCCTCTATTTACTGCCATGTCTCCAAAGAATCAAGGAATAAGCTTAAGCCGACAATAGAGTTGGGGGTGTTTGTGGATTACATAGAAACTCCTCACAACTACCGCGTGTACTTACCTTCCCTCATAATGACAGTTGTGTGAAGGGATCTAAAGTTTGATGAGGAGAAAGCTATGCGGTGCTCTCTTGAGAGGGAGCTTCAGATCCCACCAAAAGAGGAGCTTTTAACTCCAAAGGAGGAGCCTCAAGAAATTGTGGAGCAACCACAAATTGAGGAGCGGAGAGTGGAGACAGCCACTCAAGCAAAACCATCTAGAGAAGGAAGTAAAAGAACCAGAGAAGCTGATAGACTTGTGCAGGATGCGAGCGAGAATGTTGGAGCTCCTTCAAATTTGCACAAGTAGAGGAGGTCACTTGATTAATACACTGGCTACATGGCTCTAATGATTGAGGTTGTAGAGAATGAGCCATCCTCTTTCGAGGAAGCAATAAGGCAACATGTATGGGTTGATGCAATGGTGGAGGAATACGAACCCATTGTAAATAACAATGTTTGGGAAGTGGTCCCAACACCAACATATAAATTTGTAGTGGGTTCGAGATGGATCTTCAAGGTAAAGCAGGCAACATACAAAAGCATAGAGAAGTATAAGGCTAGATTTGTGACCAAGAGGTACTCTCAAGTTGAGGGAATTGACCATGAGGAGATATTTGCTCCTATAACAAGGTACTCATCCATTAGATCAAATTATTGCTTTGTCTACATAGGTGGGGTGGAACTTCCACCAAATGGATATAAAAACAACATTTCTCAATGGGGTTATTAAGGAGGAGGTGTGAATTGAACAAGCAAAATGTTTCGAGACATTTGATTGAGAGTCTCATGTGTGCAGACTTAAGCTAGCATTGTATGGTCTCAAATAAGCACCCTGTGCTTGGTACACCGGGATCGACAACTATCTCATTGGTTTGGGCTTCACCAAAAGTGAAGCAGATGCAAACCTCTATCACATCTTGGTAGAAGGGAAATTTCTTATTATTGTCTTATATGTGTAAAAATTTGGAAAACCCCGATTCCTATTGCAACAACTGATTAAGTTTCTTCACTTTGTTAAATGAACTGAACAAATTATTTACTGCATCCTACGGTAAATATCGAAACTAATACACTGTAGCCTTCACAAATAAAATATTGCGGAAGAAAAATAATGCTGGAAGAATAGATGCACACACACACAAATACACAATTATTTTTGGACAAAATCCCCGGAAAACCCAACTCGAGAAAACCAGTGCAACAGCTGAGGGTTTTATTATTATGCAGTAGTAAATATGAGTACAAAACTATGGATTCTCAAATATAGTAATCCATACAAAGAAATGACTAACAATAATTATAGTGAGAAAAATCTCACTCCCATTGGCGATCCGACACTGACCTTGGATCAAGATGAGCTGCTATCTACTGCTTCTGCGCAGTCCCTGTGTTAGCCTACGCAGTACTGCGTCCCACAACTCGGAACTGCTTCTCTCTCACTCTCTAATCAACTATTGTTTGGAATATGTACTCTCCTGGCCTTCGGGCTCCCACTTCGGATTTTGGCACTGAATCATTGCTTCTCCCTAGTAAAATATGAATTCCCCTCTGAAGCACTGCGTTGCCTTTGCACTGCCTCTCTGTGGTACTCACTACCTCTCTGCAATGCACTCACTGGAACAGGAAAATCTTTCTCTGACCTTACTATCCCTGCCCATCTCTCATTGCTTCGATCTCACTAGCTCTCTCTCTAGCAACTCAGCGTTCCTACTCTGCAGTTCGATCTGCCAGTAAATTCAAATTGTTGGTGGCTAAAGTGTGTTCTCCAACCCCTATCAAATTTCTTCTTATAATCTCTCATTGAGGCATCAATGGGCAAGATTAAAACATAATCGATGCCTTAGATTAACTAGAACTCAATCCATGTCTTCTTATAGAATATTCTCACCATGACTTAATTAATTCCCTTTAATTAATCATATTTCCTAAGTTTAGACTTAGAAAACATTAAAAAACAATTAATTATTTTAATTAAGTCATTTCTAGGTGGAATTTCTAGAAACGATTTTTGAGTTTTAGAGAATACATGTATTCTGGCCTCTCCACCAAATTTTGTGGCAAGAACACATCTGATGCTACAAAAACTAACAATATGTTGATGATTTGATTTTAACTGGTGATGGGCAACTAATCAGATCTTGCAAGGAGGACCTTGTGAGGGAATTTGAAATGAAGGACATGGGTCTCATGCACTACTTCCTCAAGTTGAAAGTATGGTAAGGCGATGGGGAACTATTTGTGTCTCAAGGCAAGTATGAAAATGAGATATCATAAAGATTTGCATGGAGAATTGTAAACCCATGGATACACCTCTAGCAACCAACTGGAGGAAGGAGGATGCCACTTCAAGTGAGGAAGTGGATGCTACTATTTATCGACAGTTAATGGGTTCACTAATGTATCTTGTGAACACACGACCAAATATGCACTATGCAATCAATTAGTTGAGCCAAGCTATGGTTAGGCCAACCAAATTATTTTGGAAGACAACTAAGCATGTTTTACGGTACCTCAGAGACACTACCTAATTTGGACTATGGTACAAACGGACAAAGGGAGTGAATTTGTGTGGCTTCACAGATGCAAATTGGGGAGGGAGTCCATTATACCGGAAGAGTACATTAGGTGGATTTTTCAGTGTTGGGTCCACAACGGTTTCCTGGTAGAATAAGAAACAAATATTTGTGGCGCTCAGCTCGACATAAGCATAATACATGGCTGCAAGTCAATGAACATGTGAGGCGATTCTGATGAGAAAGATAATTGTAGGACTGTTTGGTCAAATGATGGATTCAACTGTAATCTACTGTGATAATCAGAGCTGCATCAAGCTCTCTGAGAATCGTGTATTTCACAATCAATCCAAGCATATAGATATCTGGTATCACCATTTACGGGGCTGTGTGCAAAGGCAGATAATGTTGCTACACTACATTCCGATAGAGGAACAATATGCTGACATTTTGACAAAAGTTTTTTTAAGAGGGAAGTTCGAGTTCCATAGGTGCCAGATAGGGGTGGTTGATAATTCATTTCTTGCCGAGAGGGAGTGTTGATAAATGCAACAAGAAATTCTCAATTTGATTTTGCCTTGATTAAATTGAGAAAATTTGAATTTCCACATCTGCAGACAACTTGGATGCAGTTAAGTATTGTGACATGGCTTGTGTCACTCAATTTACTCAATAAATTCGAGTTGGGGGAGTTAGAGTTCAATTAAGCATGTGTGATTGCTAATTTATAGCAATCAAGGTCAGTTATTTCAAGTTGTTTTCAGTTAAACTAGTTCTAACTGTTGGAGGAACTAATGGAAGGTCAATTGTGTAGTGAGACTTCAGTTTAACTCAGTGATCATCCAGTTAATTGATTAATCAATCCAAAATAGCAAGTGCATGCAGAGAATTCGAGTTCTCTAACTGTGGTGGAGATTCTAAGGCAGTGTAAGATCAGTTGTAGACTAGTCTTGAGTGTACAAGTGTTGCATGCAGTAAGATGATTAACCTTGGGAATTGCGAAATCCATTTTGGAGAAATTCCTAAATAATAGGGGCCTAATTTCTCAGGAATCACGCAAGGAAATAGGGGTTCAAGTAGAGGTAGAAATTGACTAAGTCTGGGTCAGATCTTCTCAGTGAGCAGAGAAATAGGTTATTCACTTGCAGGTTGCGTTCAATTGAGAAAAACAATTGTAATACATCTCTATTCATCAGATTAATGCAAGCAAACATTGGGGTTTTTAATAGATTGCGTTCCCCAAGAAAAAAACTATGTGCATGTGTGTTATTTTTTATTTTTTATTGTATATCTAAAACTTTTGTTCTAAATTGTGAATTAACTTCCACAGAGCAATAGAGTAAGTTCGTTTCTTGTGATTTTAATTAAAACTTCTTGAGCAGTTGCAAATCTACACCATAATTTCTACACCTGAATAGTTAATGTGTACATACTTGGAAATGCTGAGGAATCAAACATTTGTATTATGACATATGGGAATAGGGGAGGCGGTTGCCATGCCTCCCTTCTTTATTAAAGGAACGAGGTGAAGAGATGATACCAACCTTACCTCACCTTGAACTTTATTTATCACTCTATATGGGAAGTCATTATACCCACTATTATATGAATCAACAAACGAAATATGATAAATTTTACCCCTTTTAAATATTACTACATCTTTATTTTCCAACCAATAACAAATACATAAAAATAGAAAAATATATACTAGCCTAAATCAATCTTAACTTCAGATCTATCAAGTGTTGAGAGGGATCAAATTTTCTTGATATGCAAACCTCTTTTAGAGTGAAAAGAGGTTTGATCCCTCTTGACGCTTAGTAGATCCAGAGCATGTGTTTCCTCCTAAGAAGTCACAGGTTCAAAACCAGAGGGGGTAGAGTATGCATGCCTTCGTAGACTTAGCAGTTAAATCACTGCGCAGAGGTGGGTCCCTTGTCCCACAAACAGAGGGGTCTCATACACCGAATTGGTGTCTGGCTTGGCCGTGACCTTAAAATTAGATGATGATAATAATAATAATAATTATTATAATTATAATTCCACATGAATACCATGTGTTCTCAATACTATGGGTTCTCAATACCATGGGCCATTTTTATGTTTACAGGGTTATTTTTATTTTTTATTTGTTTTTGAGAGTTATTGTCCTTAGCGCTAGAGGATATTATGTATTCGATAATACGTTGACCCTTAATTAATCTTGCGCTAACCAAAATTAAACCAATAATTTACAAAGTCCACATTGGAGAACAAATATATATATATATATATATATATATATATATATATATATATATATATATATATATATATTTCTATTTATTCAGGCTGTGATTGGTTGAGAGGGGTAGAGTTTTATTTAGTAGTGATGACTTCCAACATGAGATGGTACGATTGCAATTTTTTTAGTTAATATTGTAGGTTTGTTTAGTTAGTTATATTTGTATTTATTTTGACCTAGTTAAAATGTTCACATTACATTATTTTTTTTTTAGTCAAAATGTTAAACATTACATTGCAACATCTCTACCACACTAGGTTGGAGAGGGCCTTAGCGCAATTAACACAAACTTTATGGTTAGAGTATGGTCTTCAACTGTAGAATTCCAAAATGATTGCAAAAAGTGATTACACCAAGCCGCTCTCCAGCTAGCATGGAAGAGATGTTGTAAGGCTATGTTATGTAAACATTTTGAGTCGATCAAATTACAGAACAATAAAAATAAATTCAACAATTATAATGACTAATTAAAACATTTTGACCAAATAAAATAACATAATTTTTTTAATAATTATAATTATCAATTATTAATAATTAAATCAACTTAAATCCATTTTAATTTTGGAACGCCCAGAGATCAAATATCTTGTAAACCTCGCAGGAGATCAAATTGATTATAAACCTTAAATAAAAGAGATTAAATTTCTTGGAGAGCCAAAATTCTTATTGCTCAGTTAAGGACTAATTCCCATCAACTTCATTGTGAAACATGGCACTGGAAAAGGCCAAAAGAAGTGTGGGAAGAAAGAGTATGCATTTTTTGTTTTTCCAGAAAAGTGGGAACAAAAAACATTTCATTTTAGAATGCGAGGCCTTCAAAGACAACTAGAAAAGTTGAAGTGTGAGAGGAAAGAGTATGCATTTTTTGCTTTTCCGGAAAAGTGGGAACATAAAAACATTTCTTTTTAGAATGCGAGGCTTTCAAAGACAACGGGGAAAGTTATGCAGATATGCAGCTAGCTCTTGGGATAATCTATTTAGTGAGGGGTTTGTCGAGAAACTCAGAGCATTTATTTTGAAGCTTCACAGAAAAAAGGCCGAATACATCAACCAAATGAAAAAGCAACCTCTGCCATAAGCTATCTTTAACGTCCTGGATGTTGAAATAATTTATTTTTCTTTGTCCTTCGTACTCAATAGATTAGATTTGAAATTAACGTAAATCTAAATAACATAAATCAAGAGGGGTTGTATGACAATGTTGCACTACGAAAATATCAATTAAAAAAACATTATTTTAAAAAAGTGGAATGTAAGTCCAGTACAAAAGCAATGCTCTCGAAGCGCTAGCATTATACACAGATAAGTTCAAATATAAGGGTGCAGAGTTTAGTAAAGACTAGTGAGCACTGAAATTGAAGGGTTTATGGTTTAAACACGACGACCAGAGGAGCACGAAACTTTCAAGGGAATGGATGATTATCTCGAACAGCATGAGCAAGATCGCCTAAAGGAAGCGGGCAAAGGTCTTACGCCATGGGAACAGCACGCCACTGTAATCCACATGCCTCGGTTCGATTACCACGCGCCCTCTGCTATTCTACAGCGTTCCCATTCAGGGTTTCTTATCACATGTACCATTAGTATGTGTTCCTGCCCCCGTTTGTTCATTATTTCGTGTTTTTACAGCTTTCAATGGGTTTCTCAACTATCTCTTCTGTTCTTAATTACCCATAAAACACTCAGGCTGCAAGTATTGTCAGTCGAAAATTAATGTGGCGCTTTATACCTCTATTAATCAGAATTATTAAGTTCCCGTCCTGCAGCACATGGACTTAGGGCGTTATCCACTAGAATGTTGCTTTTGGGGTTTAGACCAAAAGTGTTTTCACCTAGCCAGGAGAGCACTCGATCTTTTAGTCTCTTAGTTTTGATTCAGGGACGAATAGATGGCTCAGTTTGGGTGGTTGCTTGATGCCCTTATATATACAAGGTTGTTAATCTTAATCGGCATGATGACTAAATTGTTCTGTGCACAAAATATGGGGAGTTGGTCTTTTGAACAGAAGTGGAACGTACTACATAGGAGCAGGAGTGTATGCACTTGGAGGATAACACGTAGCCCTAAATGAGCTTGGAATTATGTTATAGCGATAGACATCTTGGATGCTGGACACTTGACACGCACGTTGGTTGGTTGGTTGGTTGGACATGGACACGTACGTTGAGGAGAAAGATTGGAGCATAGTAACCACTTTGGCACTTGTTGAGGAGTGTCGGGCAGATCTCTCGAGGAGGGACACCTTGTGTGAGGACACAGATCTCTCGAGGAGGGACACCTTGTGTGAGGACACTTGAACACTTAAACAACAAGCCACCATGGGAGAGGGAGTGTTGGACTGATAGCTTTTAGATAACACACCATCTAAGAGGAGGGGCATTAAGCCCAAAGAGGATCATTCTTGGAGAGTGCACCACCATGGGCTCTTGTAAAGACTAGTATGACACCTGTCATCTTTGTATTTTATAATGCTCCATGCGAGGGTGTCTTGTTGGTCACATGTATGGACCATCTTTTATGTTGGCCTCCTTCACCTAGTTTATGTTGGCTTCCTTCACCTAGTTTGCACTAAGGGAACAAAGGGAAGAGAGCCTTTGCTTACGTAAAATATCATTGTATTTTCTATCCAATCAATTTAATTGGCTTGGAGAAGTCTTGCAAGGAGCAAGAATCAGGGTTTGTGATGTAAAGCCTAGGACAAGACAGGATGAAGAGAGAGAGTACTTGGATGTTCTTGGAGAGATTACTGTTGTGAGATGCACGAGGATGTTAGGGTTTGTGGCATGCAAGTAAATCCTAGAGAACTTAACAATAGAGCAATAGATGGTTTGTCTGGTTGTAGTTGTGGCTCTTGTTGTGAAGCAAGAGGAGTTAGTGCTAGGTTTCCTACTCCAGAGAGATAAGGAAAAGAAAAGCCATTGCCTTGGTGATATTACAACCTTGCTCTTGTGTCATGTATGGGAAAAATCCTGGATAGCCTTGCTTGATGAGTCTTGAGCTTGGTGTGATACTTTTTTGGAAGGAGACTTGGTTATTGTACTCTTGAGGAACCATGGAGATCTTGGTGCTTGCCTTGATGAAAGAAGAGTTGAAGGCATAGGTTTTGAGGACTCAAACCCTAGGATGGACATGTAGACTAGGAGGTAGTGTTAGAGTTGTTTTATAAGCCATGTACCGGTGTAATGCAACTTTGCAGAGGTTTCTAAATCTTAAGGAAGACAAGAGCACTATCTTCATGATTGGGTAGATTCTAGCATTGGTTATTCATGCTAATTTGTCATAACTTTGAGTTGAATTTGTTAATTGATTGAGCACCTACATAACATAAGGGAGCGGATTTACTGTTGTTCTCATCTGTTGAAATAAGACATTTCAGATCTGTTATATGGTTGGAAGGAGTGCTGTAAGGGTTTTAGCTTATGCTGTTAGTAAAATTGGTCGAGGAGAAGTGAAATATTGCTGCTGTAAATGGATATTTCAGATTCAACTCCAACATTGAAAGTTCATAGGAAATAGATTTGAGAAACCTTAAGGCTGAGTTGAAATTTCAAAATTGCATAAATGTACTGATACTTAAAATTTCTACATTGAAATAATTAGGATAGAGTCCCATACTTAGAATCCTAAACTACTAGTCAGCAAGGTCAACATAAACAAAATTAAGCCTTCACAAAAATCGGACTGAGATCTACTGTCATAAAAAACTGTAAGCCCCTTAAGGGCAATTGATTCTACTACAAATAACAACGAACCATATGTGGGTTATAGGGGGTTTTACATTGGGTGGTTTAGTCACCACCCACCACAACTTCTCTACTAGTATTCAATGTTCATACCCTAGGTCGTTTGATCACTTGGATTTCCTTCCCATGTTAGGAAAATTGACAAATTGAATACATGTTATGAGTTTATACATGCATGTAAATTGCATTGAAGATGTGGAAATGGGTTGATAAAAAGGGTCATCATGTGGGGAAGTTTGAAACATAGAAAGGAAAAAGAAAACTACCAAGAAATGAATAGGAATTTTAGGTTTGATGTAATATTGAAAAACCATATTAACTAGTTATTGATCTTTTAAAGAACAATAGACCATCAGAGTGATCATTAATGATGGCTTTATGTACCATGCATTAAGACTAACAATTAATGATGGCTTTATGTACCATGCATTAAGAATAACAATATGATATATCAATTATATTAATCACATTGGTATTAATTTAATAACAAGAAATAAAGAAAGAAAGAAATTATTTTAGCGTCGACGAGGCTAAAGGTAGCCTATGGGATAGATTATTTCTTCATCTGCTTGATGTATTCGGCCCTTTTTCTGTGAAGCTTCACAATAAATGCTCCCAGCTTCTTGACAAACCCCTCGCTAAATAGATTATCCCAAGAGCTAGCTGCCAGCATATCTGCATAACTTTCCCTGTTGTCTTTGAAGGCCTCACATTCTAAAATGAAATGTTTTTCTGTTTCCACTTTTTCGGAAGAACAAAAAATGCATACCCTTTCCTCCCACACTTCCTTTGGCCTTTTCCAGCGCCCTGTTTCACAATAGAGTTGATGAGAATTAGTCCTTAACTGAGCAATAAGAATTTTGGCTCTCCAAGAGATATTGGCCTCTATGTATGCTTTTGGTTGATGATTATGAGTGGGATTAAACACTTCAATATAGTAATTTTTCTTTCTTCCTAGCTCCTTATCCCAAGTACGTTTGTGGAACTTTTCCATAACAAAAGCTTTTATCTCTTTGTTGTTTATGGGACACGCATTCAAGCAAATACCCCATTTACTAAACCGTTTGTTATTTTGCTGCATCCAAGTTTTTTTGCTCTTGCACAATCTATCATTAAAGACAACCTTAGGCCATCTACCCTCTTCCATTTGCTCATTTTTTTAAAATACCTTATGACTCGCACCATAGTAATTGCTTCAATAGGAGCAGTGCCTGTTTCACTTAACAAGATATCTAAGGAACTGCACTTTTAATCTTAAATTTGTTTGTAATCAAACGCTTATGAATTTTTTCAATTTGTCTCTACTGCATGTCAGAGGTACTGCTAGCCCATAGTTCACAACCATAGAGAATCACCAGAATCACTAGAAGCACAATAATAAACAAAGGTTTATTTATTTATTTTTATTTATTCATTTTTGTTTATTTATGAGGAAAACCTTTGGGCACTTCCCTCATTTTGTGGATGGTACTTGTTGCCTCAAAATCTAGCAGGTCTTGGGAGGGGAAAGCTTACAAGGAAAAACTAGACCAAGGGACGACAATTAAATGTGGCTCACTGTCAGCACAACCACTACCTCCTACTCTTTTGAGGATTTTCACAACTAGGGAGGTTTCCCTTTGGTAGGTCACCAATGAGAGATATGCTAAGTCCAAGGAGCAAGATGAAAAGACAAGCTTATAGAGGACAACTCTTCCTATGGACAAGGTTCAACATGCAAGAGAAGGCAATTCACATCCTCCAATATAGCCTATTTAAGGCACAAAAGATCCAAGGCTTAATGAATAGCAAGCCTAATGTGTCAACCTAGAATCACAAGGCCAAGAAAAGGCTTCCAAACAATGAATATTAGCAACCAATGGAACAAGAAGCCTTCAACAAGCCCCAAGTTGAAGCCTAGGGCAAATAGGGCTTTTCTAGGGTAAGATCTATCTAGGGAAAATGATTTAGTCTTGAAATGGATGGATTAGCCACTAGAAGTGGTTGATTTTGAGGCAACCAACACTCCTTCCAATGTTGAATCCTTCCACAAGCCAACAACCTCAACTCTAGTCCAATTCGTGCCCTAGCCCTAGTTAGCGACTTATTCTTGAGGGGCCAAAAATTAGTTAAAGAGAGGGAGAATCAAATTTGAGGTGATTTTTTGAAGGTTATCAACAAAGTGACAAGGCATGTGCCTAGTCCTTGGGATGATGGAGTCAATAGGATTCCAAAATATGCTAAATCTTGGCAAGAAGTAGGGGAATGATGAAACCCTAGGTTTCAAAACCCTCGTTATTACTTTTGTGAGTGAGCAAAATCAATTGGGAGAGCTAGTTTAAAGATTCACCTATGGGATTGTCATTCACATTTTACTAATGAGTAATGCATACAATGCTATCATCTAGATTCCAATTAATTATTTTCAACAATAAGTAGCACAAATATAAACCCTATATTAACCATTCCATACATTAGACAGAAGAATAAAAATTTATCAAATCCAAGGCACACTTACAAGATAGAGTGCATGTACAAGCCTTTATTGCTCTAAAGTAACATCTCTATGACCAAAGAAATAGCTCCAAATAGCAAAGTACACCATAGAGTTGTTAGAAAATCAGAAAGGCAGAAATATTTTCTTATGTTGACAATTACTTGTGATATTCTTGTATTCTTATTAACTTTCTTGGTGTTCTTCGTTTATATTCTTCTGATCAAGCAATCATCGAATCAAAAGAATGAAGATCAATGACACCAGATATGGGCACTTAGCCAGGGCGAAACCCCTATGAAAGGGAAAACTCAGTCAAACTCTTCCTCTAGTAGTTTCAAATCAAAATGAGACAATCCAAGACCTTAGACCTAGATAGAGAACCTCTTCCAATCCACCAAGCCAACCTCTCAAGAAGATTTACCAACCTCCAAAAGTCAACTTAGGTAAAAAAGCAACAAAATTGCATCAAGCTCAAAATTTTTGTCCTACTACTTCAGAACTTCGGCCCTGCTTCAGATCTACAATTTCGACCCCCTTTTGCACTCCAGAAACTTGCACATGTGAAGCAAAATCAACAAAAAGGTCTTCAAATACTTTGCTAGGGTTCCTCCTTCGATCTAGGGGTTCTCCTTCTTTTCTTGAAGTTTTCGTTCTTCTCTCCTTCTCCTGCATTTGGAGATCAAACTTGCTTAGTTGGTGTCCCAAATGAGGTCGAGTAGCTGCCAATATATAGTGGTTTGAGGCTCCTGTTGAGGCCAACTTGGTGGAGGAGGCTTATTTGACTCAATTTACATAAAAAATAATTTTTCTTTCTTGATATACAACGCCCAATCATAATCTATTACATGATGACAAGGACTATGACTAATAACACAAACCCTAGAAGTCTTCAAAGGAGGCTATGACCTAAAAATAAAATAATAAAGCATGAAACCCATGCTAATAAATAATTTTCTTTTGTAAATAAATTTTCTCTCTTTTTTTTGACAAATACATTACATTATGACTCAAATACAATTATGAAGGCCAATACTAGTTACATTCTTCAACACTACCTCTTAACTAGGGAGGTATATATATATATAAGTACAAGGATGAACTGAAAATGATATGTTCTACAAAGAGTTATAGCATACACAATGCTAAAGATTAGATACTTGACCAAGGTATCTAATCAGTTAGGACTAAGGTGTTATCCAAGCTTTTGCCACTATCAGTACCATCAGGTTTCAACTCTAATACCAACCCACAAGGATTTAGGTATCGTATCCATGGTCAGAGCTGAACAAGAGCAACGATACCTTCCCTCTTCGGGATTTGGACATCATCATAGGTTGGCCAGATGACCTCCCAATCATCTTACAGACACTCAACCTAAGATGCTTCATCTCTCCTATTAACTAAATCGGATATAACCACTAGTCCAAGCATGCTTCTAAAATATTCAAACTTCTTATGGAGAGATCTTGCAAAATCACAACGCCAATTAGCAATAAACTTTTAATGCGCGCGCGTGTGTGTGTTAGCACAAACCTCTGAGGTCCTCAATTATTTTGATGCTGCCCAGGTCATCACAATATCTGAAGTTCCAAACTTATCTCTATGGAAGCTTCTTTCTTCAATTTCTTCAGTAGCACCAACCTCACCTAACACTTTTCAAAATATCCAAGTTTTGTTTTCAACTTTAAGAACAATCAACTGTAATGCTTTAGCTATTCTTCGATCTTATTCTTTCCTTTTCGATATTCTTCATATTTCAAGATCATGTCCACTTTCTCAACTATGGAGGATATACACTTTCCTTCATCCAAGCTCCCTCTCAACTTAGGGAGATCAACAACTTTATTCTTTCAGTTATACAAGGTTTTTCTTTTTGCATCATCATATTATCAAAGAACTTTGATTTTCCAAAACTTCATTCCTTCATATGGCAACAAGATCATCTTTCAATCATCAATGTTATCAGGGTTCTTACAGCTCCCTCCTTCCATCATGCTCAACATTATGATCAATTTATCAACAAGTATGAGGTAGGCAATCATCTTCAACAGTTTGAAGATTATGTACCTGCAAATCTTATCAGGAGCATGAAGTTAACTTTATCAATACGTCAACACAATGGGAGCATAATAAATCAGACTTCAGATGTCAAAACCTAAACCTAGTTAGGTTTACAATTAACATAATTCCCTTTTTTCTTTGTTCAAAAGATGACACAAAATTTCAAATAATATAGTCTTCTGTAAAAAAAGTATTTCTCTTCAACAGCATAATAAAACATTTAGTACAATGCTGTAATAAACCCAACAATACCAGTATAGTCTAGATTCAATCGATTCCACTACAATCCAAACAATTCCAGGCTAATCCCGAATTTCAGAGAGTTTAAACAACTGAATCCTAACCAAATCTGAATTATTCTAATTCACAGACTTGGAAAAAACATTTTGGTGAGTTCTGTCGAGAAATAATACCCGAGGTGATTTGGACCTTCGACTTCCTTCAGAAATTCTTCAAATCATACTTTAGTATCTTGGATTGCTTTAGGGAAATTCGTGGGTTTGCTACAATACAAAATCACTCCTATGTATTACCTCAAATGGCCCTTCGAACTTTGTTATAGGAGCACGAATCTCCTTGGAAACTCAAACCTGTTGCATAACAAAAGTATTCCCTCGAGTAGCCTCAGAGAGGGTTTTGATTTCCGTTGAAATTTCCCTTCGTTTGATTCTCAGGAAGTTTGGGTGGCCTGAGAATGATTTCGCTTAGTGTCAGTGACTCGTTTTTCAAAGAATGACAGTACTTGCCTCAACACAGATCCTTCTAGCTTCAGAAGATACCTCGACCTGCCTCTAATTTTTGTGTTTCTCCCTTAGGAGGAACTCGCAAGAATTCAACCTCAGAGAGTTGGATCTGCTTCAAGAATTCAATTCTATTCTTGCCTCAGAACAACTCGTCTAACTTCAAGAGAGATTCAGATGCCTTGCCTCAACCCTTCCACCAATTCCTTGGTATTCTTTATATAGGTAAATTTCCCTGCTTGCCAAAACATAATAGAAATGATAAAAATAGATTTACTAACTAGGGTGGAATCTTTCACCACCGAAATTAGTGGGCGAAATGGGGTCTTAAAACCTTCAGAGCCACAACTCAAGAAAACAAATGTATCATATCCAGTTCGATGATGCTTCATTTGATCTCAACTCTCCTCTATTTGTAGATTTCTCCATGGGATCCAAAATGTGAGGGGTTGCAACCCCCAATTTTGGGTTTTTCTGCCCTAATTGACCCAACTTTTCCACAATGTTGCCCCAACATTGTAAAAATTGGGTTTTTACCCCTTTATCAAGACTATAGCCTATGGGGTTAGATAAGTTATTTCGTCCTCCATTAGCCCATCAATTTGGAGAGGACATTACAGTCCCCCCTTCCTGAAATTGCTTGCCCTCAAGCAATTGCAAATTGGGATGTTGTAAAACTCGTTCTCCTTCCCATGTGGTGTCTTCTTCTAGTAGATTCTTCCATCTAATAAGATATTCTGAAATTACTTTGCCCCTTACTTTCTTTTCTTGCATTGCTATGATTGCTTCTAGAATCAACTCTAGTTTCCCTTCTTCGTCCAACTGGGGCAATTCGATAGAAGTAGTGGCCTGCTATCTGACAACCTTCTTTAGATATGATACATGGATGATGTTATGAATTCTACTCTCTCTTGGCAGTTCTAACTCATATGCCACTTCGCCAATCCTTCAAAGAATTTTGTAAGGCCCATAAAATCTCGGCTTCAACTTTTTTGCACTGCTTTTCTTGAGTGTATATTGTCTATATGGCTGCAATCTCAAAAAGACTAAGTCTCCTACCTTAAAACTGTGTTTTGTTGACGCTGGTCTGTGTACATCTTTTGTCGGTCTCTCTTGAAGTATGTTTGTCACCATGACAGTAGTTTGTTCAAATTCTGTGATTGTATTCTTCGTGTGACCCTGCCCGTTTGAGTTGTGCAAGCTCTCTGAAGTGTTGAAATTTCTAAGTCTAAACCGTTAGAAATTCTTCCTGCACTATTTGGTTTATTTCACCTACTTGTTTAATTTCTTAACAAGTTATTTAACCATATAAATACTGAAACTAAACACAAATGCAGTCTCAACCATCTACAGATCATCAACTGAAAGAATAGACAAACACACAAGGGACACTGTTATTTTTGGACAATCTTCCTCGGAAAAACCCAACTTGGGAAAACCAGTGCAACAGTTTTGAGGGCTTTATTATTAAGCAACTTTCTTGAGTACAACTGGGTGCCAAACTGGCTCACCTGATAAAGAAATCAATCTGGCAGTAATACCTCTCTTCGGAAGCAGATATTTGGCAAGTCTGCTCCGCGAAAAACTTTCCAACACCTCTTTGAGGCTCTACATCAGCCCTCCTGGCCTCTGCGTCAACCTTCTGATGTGTAGGCTCTTTGGCCCTCTGCATCACTCACGTAGGTCCTGGTAGCCTCTGCGCAATCCCTCTGGCCCTTTGCGTGGATCCTGCTGGCTTTGCGTAGCCTCCTTTGCCTCTCTGCTGGTCCTTCGGCGCTATCTCTGCCTCTTTGCTATGCACTTATTGCCCCTCGTTGCAACTCAGATCACTTGTTTGATTTCTCTCAGCAAACCCTGCTCCAAAAAATTGAACTGACTGATCAATCTGGGTGTATCTCCAACTGACCCTCAAGCCCACTCTTATACTTTTTTTTGTTGAGTCTTCAACGGTCGAGATTAAGTCCCTAATCAACGACTAAGATTAGATTTGGCTTGATCCATGTCATTTAGAACCTTCGCACCTAGTTTTATAATAATACCCATTAATATTTTTATTTTCCTAAGTTTAGACTTAGGAACCCATTAAAAATATTAATTATTTTAATATCTCTCTAACCGGATGGAATTTCCCCAAACCATTTATGGGTCACGGAGATCTCATGTGCTTTAGCCTCTCCACCAATTTTCATGGCTAGAGCACATCCAATGCTACCCCAAATCAACACTCCTTCTTAGCGAGGAATGTGCTCTACTAATGCTTTATCACTGAACATCACTTTGATCATCCAACACCGGTACCTGTGTTGATGCTTGGCATGCTGCCCACATCCTCTACACTGCTGCCTCCTGTATTGCTGCCCAACATCCTTTGCACTGCTACCTCCTGTACTGCTGCCCATGGCTCTGCCACTGCCACTGCTACATTTGTATTGCAGCTCCCTCTGCATTCGTGCTGCTGCTGGTCCTTCCTCCCAACACTGCATCTGCACTGCAACTCTCTCTCATCATGTTGCCCATAGCACTACCACTGCTACTGCTGCACTGCATCTCAGTTACTGAGAAGAAAGTAACTGATCTACCCAACTACTAACATCCTTGTCAGGCTAGAAGCCCTCTTGATGCTGAAGCTCCCTTTGTTGTTATCCTGTGTTCCCTATGCTGCCTCTGCGCTGCTACAACAACTCTGTGCCTCTCACACTGTTGCAAACACCTCTTTGCCTTTCTGCACTGCTGCAACCTCCTCTATGCCTCTTGCACTATTGCAACCCTCATTGCGCTGCTACAGATCCCTACACTCTAGCATTGTTCTGCCGCTGCATCCGCATCTTGCTTCTACCGACATCTGTCATCTTACTACTCTCACTCTGGGCTCCCGTAGCCGAGTATGATCCAAGAGTTTGGGTACCTCAAGGATCCTGCCCCACATCTTCTGTAGTCCTCCTGACTACAACTCGATGTCTCTCCACCTCTTATCTAGAGGTGCATGAGCACTCATGGCACAGTTGTCATCAGTCTCTACTTCCTTCTCCGTCTTAGCCGGCGTTGCCTTGGAGTCAGAAGCTTCTCCCTTATTTTTCTTCTTGGGACATTGGGTTGCATAATGACCCAACATAAGCACTTTATCTTGGAGATGTCCTTCTTCCTCTTCCCTTGATGTCCTGCAGATGCCAAAGCCGCATCCTCTTCCTCCTCTTTCTTGATTCGACCTCCTTTGCTGCTACTTCCTGTCTTGGTTAGTCGTCTGATCTCTTCTTGGTGAAGAGCTGCTCACATCTCTTCCCAACCTGGAAGTTTCGCCCTGCCCAAAATTCTTTGGACGAATGTCTCCCACTCCTCGGACACTGCGTTCAGGGCGGTCCTCACCATGAACTCCTGATCCGGCGTGGTCCGTATGGAAGTAAGTTGGTCCCGAATCTTCTGCAACCTGCTGAGGAATAGATCTATCTACTCCCCCTTCTACATCTGATATGACCGCAACTGATTCTCCAATAGCATCCTTGTTTGCATGAAAGTGCCTTGATACAATGTCGTCAAGGTATCCCACATCTCCTTTGCCATATTCTTCTCGACAATATGCTGAACTACATGATCCTTGACCCCATCAAGGATTATGCACTTTGCCTTGGCCATTGCATCCTCATACCTTTCGTTATCAGCTGGGTCGACTAGGATAGCCACGGTTCTCAAGGCGAAGGCCTTGATGCGATGTCTATCCAGAACAGATAGGATCCTGGCCTTCCAGATGACAAAGTTGGATGCTCCGTCCAACCTGTCCTGATCCCTTAGTCTGTTCATTGCCATCTCTGCTCTTCTCTTCGACTCCCTCTGAGTCTCTACTTCCTTCCTGGAAGTTCTCTATTAGACTCCCTTTGAGTCTTGATTTCCCTCCTGGAAATCTTCTCCTTGACTCCTTTTGAGGCTCGATTTCCCTCTGGAAATCCTCCTGCCAACTGTCGAACCGCTCCTCTCTGATCCCCTACAACACTGATCTGGATCCCTTGGCTAGAAATCCGCCTAGGTAGCGACTCCCTTTGCCTTGGTTTTGTCCTGTTAGGTACTGTTCTACTTCGACAGCAACAACACCCCACCAACTTCACAATCCACAATCTGCCCACAGCTCCTAGGCCCTAACATCTGAAGAAACTGAGCCACTTAGCTCTGCGCAATCCCGGTAAGGCTGAATTGCTCCTCTGGCCAACTGCGTCACTCCTACCTGGTTGAGCAGGATGACATGGCTCTTCATGAGCCTCTTCTGCCTCTCATTGCTTCTGTGCTGGCCCTCTCTCTGGCTCGAACTGATGACGCAGGCCCTCTGTTGCTTTCTGCTTAGGGACAACTTCTGTCTCTCGGGACAACTATTTCTGCTGCAAATTTTCTGATTTTGCTGGTGCCTTTAGCTCTCCTGTGATTTGCGACAACGCTCTGATACCACTTGTTGGGAATCATGATTGCCATTAGACCAAAACCCGCAGGTGTTAGTCAACGATCGCATCGCCAGAGATAAGGATCCACGAGAGGCGGTTAGTCCATGTCACGAAACACACGGGGAGCGTTGGTTTATCTAATGTCCAAGAATCTTCCCCCCCAACGCGAGTCGGGTGTGTATCGAACTTGTGACCTCCCTCTGATACCATGTTGAAATTTCTAAGTCTAACCTGTTAGAAATTCTTCCTGCACTATCTGGTTTATTCCATCTACTTGTTTAATTTCTTAACAAGTTATTTAACCATATAAATACTGAAAATAAGCACAAATGTAGTCTGAACCATCTACAGATCATCAACTGAAAGAATAGACAAACACACAAGGGATACCGTTAGTTTTGGACAATCATCCACAGAAAAACCCAACTTGGGAAAACCGGTGCAACAATTATGATTAATAAGCAACTTTCTTGAGTACAACTGGGTGCCATACTGGCTCACCTGACAGAGAAATCAATCTGGCAGTAATACCCCTCTTTGGAAGCAGATATTTAGCAAGTCTGCTCCACGAAAAACTCTCCAACGCCTCTCTGAGGCTCTGCGTCAGCCTGCCTGGCCTCTGTGTTAGCCTGGATCCCTCTGCGTTAGCCCTCCTGGTCTCTGCATCAGCCTGGAACCCTCCGCGTCAGCCTTTTGATGCTCTGCGCAGGCTCTCTGGCCCTTTGCGTCACTCACGCAGGCCTTGGTAGCCTCTGCGCAATCCCTCTGGCCCTCTGCGTGGCTCTTGCTGGCTCTGCGTAGCCTCCTTTGCCTTTGTGCTGGTCTTTCGACACTATCTCTGCCTCTCTGCTATGCACTCACTTCCCCTCGCTGCAACTCAAATCACCTGTTCGATTTCTCTTAGCAAACCTTGCTCTAGAAAATCGAACTGACTGATCAATCTTGGTGTATCTCCAACTGACCCTCAAGCCTCCTCTTTTACTTTTTCTTCTGAGTCTTCAACGGCTGAGATTAAGTCCCTAATCAATGGCTAAGATTAGATTTGGCTTGATCCATGTCATTTAGAACCTTCTCACCTAGTTTTATATTAATACCCATTAATATTTATTTTTCCTAAGTTTAGACTTAGGAACCCATTAAAAATATTAATTATTTTAATATCTCTCTACCCGGGTGGAATTTCCCCAAAACATTCTGGGTCTTGGAGATCTCATGTGCTTTAGCCTCTCCACCAATTTTCATGGCTAGAGCACATCCGGTGGTACCCCAAATCAACATGAAGTGTATATCCGGGTTCTCTTGATCAAATATATCTATCAATCTTCGCGTAAAGTCTACATAAGAAGTGATGTTTGCATGCACCAACGTAACTGGTCCATGATACCACCAATCATGTGCTTCTCCTTCTAGGTGTAGTGTGGTGAATTGGAGAGCGTTTGCTTCTAACATAGGATTCTCCTTCTAGGTGTAGTGTGGTGAATTGGAGAGCGTTTGCTTCTAACATAGGATTGGGCTTGAAGTAGGTGTCCAATTTTTTCACCCAAGTTCTTGCTGATCATTTAGATGATCCATTATAAGAAGGGAGGGATAGTTTATTTACCTTGCACATTAAAATAGAAATAGGCTGTCTCTAGGGTCTATTTCTGTATTTGATGTA
This sequence comes from Pinus tabuliformis, assembly GCA_031772625.1. NCBI lineage: Eukaryota > Viridiplantae > Streptophyta > Pinopsida > Pinales > Pinaceae > Pinus > Pinus tabuliformis. The sequence continues at coordinate 79,803,281 of CM062804.1, read as the reverse complement.
GCTGTTTTCATGGAAAGTCATGGCTGCCCAAGTATTCTATTTTAGTGCTGCATAGTCCCGAAAGTAATCATCAAACAATCCATTTGGGTCTGCTACTCCTTGGGTCATTGTTTTTTGACTATTTAAAAATTGAGGAAGTTAGAGCCTATGGCTCCTTCCATTGGTTGTCCTGTTTTGTGTTTGAGTAACAACATGGAGGAACTAGGGTTATGCCTGTTGCTTCCTTCAATACCAACCCTATTACCTGTGTTCAATCCACTGTTACCAAGATTATTTAGGGTTTGTACAATAACTTGAGCCATTTGCTGCTGTCCTTGCATTAACAAGTTGGTCATTTGGTGTTGCTGTTGGAGTATTGCATTTAGTAGGACACCAGGATCCTGTTCTTCTTGCCCTGCATCTGCCATGGTTGGATTATGGGTGTTCCTCTTTCTTCTTACTATGACGTTGTTCGTATCTTCTGGAAGCATACTAAGCTCATGCACTCACAAGCTGTCATGATGCTTTTGCTTTGATACCATTGTAATATCTTAGGGAAATTCCAACCCTAGGGTTCCTTAAGTGACTAGGATTTCAACATAATTCCTTTTTTCCTTGTTCAGAAGATGTCACAAAATTTCAAATAATATAGTCTTTAGTAAACACATTACTGCTCTTCAACAACATAATTAAACATTCAATACGGTGCTGTAATAAACCCAACAGTACCAGCGTAGTCCAGTTTCAACTAATTCCAATACGATCCAAACAATTCTAGGTTAATCCCAAATTTTACGGACTTTAACAATTGTATCCTAACCAAATCCGAATTATTCTAATCCACAAACTTGGAAAAAAAATCCTTTTGTGAGTTCCGTCCAGAAAGAATACCCAAGGTGATTTAGACCTTCGACTTCCTTTAGAAATTCATCAAATCTTGGATTGCCTCAGGGAATTTCCCGGGTCTACTACATTACTAAATTACTCCTTTGCGTTACCTCGGATGGCCCTTTGAACTTTGTTACAGGAACACGAATCTGTTAATTTTAGGTATGTTCTATTCTTAGAGCAATTTATTTGGATTTTCACAGTTAGATCAATATCTTTTTCAGATTAGCAATCACATTAGCGATAAAGTAAATTGCAGATAGAACATAAACATAAATCGCAGAAGACAAGCCAAGACAAGAGGACACAAGATGTGGCGCTAGGTAGCGACAAACCCTAATGTGGGGAAACCCTTGATCAATTCTTCTTCTATGTTCTTCAATAGTTCAATAGAGAGAGAGAGAGAGATAGTACATTTACAACAAAAGTCAACACTTTGACTTTCTATATCTATATGAAATCAGTTGAATACATGCTGCTTCAACTGATTCTCCAAGGTGACTCCACCTATCATAGTGCTGCATCTTGTCCACTTGCTGCACCTCACCGTGCTGCACCATGCTGCACTTCATGTTGTTGTTCCTATCACTTTGCTGCTTCAATCATTGAGCTGCTCTTATCATGGATCTGCATTCAATGTTGTACTCATCGCTGATCTGCACTCAATGCTGCACCATCACTGATCTGTACTCAATGACTGCTATGATGCACTTCATCATCAGTTGCACCTGTCACTGTGTTACACCCAATCATACACTCAAGGCATACTGTAATATATCATCATCGTCATGCTGCAATACCTCGTTGCTATACTACTCACATCATGATGTTCTTAACATACAACATCCACTTTGCTGCATATTAGCCTTAGCTACTTGCTATGGCTTGCAGCCTAGCAAAGCAACTAGGCTATAGTTCCAGATTCCTTCAAGCAGACCCAAACTAGACCCTAGATAACAGCTTAGCCCTCTGACTTCTAATCTAATGACAGCTGTTCCCAAACGTACCTCATTCATGCTTTTGACCAGCAGTGAGATAGCTGTAGTTATGGCTAGATGTGACAGCGGATGAGGACATCTTCACGTCTGAGATTAGGGCCTCTTTAGACCAACTTACTGCGGCTTGAGGAACTCATCACCATGTCATTCAAGTTACTTCTAGACCTTCCTTTGACGCTGTCCCTGTGCATCATAAGGCTATGGTATGGTTGCGGCTAGGGCACTCTTGAATACACTTCCTTTTGACTGTGTCTAGAGCTATTTAAGACCTCCTCTTTCCAGCTTGTATGAGTCCTTCTCTTGCTGCATAGAACCCTTAATGATTGCGGATCATATCTCCTAGGAGGACTGCGGTTAGGGCAGCATAGAGCCCTTCTTTTGCTGCGAAATAAGGTTGTACTTTACAGTGGCTTGATATCTCCTCCTAGTACTGCGGCTAGGGTTCTTTAGGACTTCTTTTGTAGTGTATAGATGTTCCCTTAGACAGCTGATAGATCTCTTATCAAACTGCGGCTAGGTATCTCCTTTGCCTGTGGCTAGATAACTTTATTGACTGCGTATGAGACTCCTTTGATCAGCGGATTAGGGCTCTTCTGTACAGTGGTTAGAACCCTTTTAGGACAGCGTATAGGTCTCAATTAGGCTCCTTCCTTTATTGCGTTTAGGGCTTCTCCATGACTATAATTTAGGGTAGCGTATAAGTTTCTCCATGGTTGATGCTTGATCTTCATTAGGGGTGCGTAGACTTAGGGCACTCCCTCTAGATCTCATCTTCATCAAACCCAAAACAGGGTGAAGAGAGATCACAAGAGTGAGTGAGTGTCAAATGACTTAAAGTCCTCTTCTATTTATACTAAAACGTAGAGCACAAGAGGGGGTTATTTGGTTGCTGGCCAACCTTGACGAATTGTCCCATAACACAAATAAATTCATATCTCCATGAATACTTATCGGAATCGGATGATCTTTAGATCAATCTTACACCTCTTGATGAGAGGGATCCAAGAAAAATATCAGCTTCCATTAATAAGATGACCCACATGAAGTTTGGCCCTAGTTGCCAATTTTAACACTCCCTCTCAACTAGGGAGAACTCCATCTGCTGATCCATATGTCCAACTGTACTATCTCTGCTATCGGTGCCCTACATTGCTCTGCTCTGCTCCGTTGAACCATGAAGAAGAATTGATCGAGAATGTCTCATACCATTCTCTATTGACCCGAAGTCAGTTTTATTGATCCCAGATCAATATCACAAGAGAGTTTCTCAAACCACTCATATTGATCCTAGATCAGTTACATTGATCCCAGATCAATGGAGGTCATCCTAGCATAGGGAGTATGGTAGATACAACGATGCGTCCATCGATAGTACTACTATGGTCCCTATCCTCATTTCCCTGCTCATTGATCAGATGAGAGGTACTTCCCATGAGTCCCAGACTGCATGGGTAGGATGCCTCGACAGGAGAACTAATCATCCTGTCCACAGGAGAACGAATCATCCTGTCCAGTGGATGCCACGGAGAACTAATCATCCTGGCCTACAGGAGAACTAATCATCCTGTTCCACAGTCGCCACAGAGAACGAATCATCCTGGCCCACAGGAGAACTAATCATCCTGTTCCACAGTCGCCACAGGGTGTCACAGGGGAAGGTTGAACCTTTTACCCTGTACATAGTGCACCACCAGGGGATGGTGAGTCGCCCTGTGGTCACATGTCGCTCCAAGAAGTACCCCGCGCCCCCCTAGAGCTCCCAGAGCTCAATACATCATACTCGACCCTCATAAGAGGGTCTCTCAACGACTCCAAGTCGTTCGGGAAAGTCACAGATTTGACCTTTCCCTAGGGCTTTGACAAAATGTCTGCGACCTGTACATCAGTCTCAATGCGATGGAACCTCCTCGCTCATCGACTTACCATATCCCAGATAAGGCAGTATCTGATGTCTATCTGCTGGAGCAATCATCGAATACGGGATTCCTCAATAATCGAATCCCCCCTCTGGTTGTCACAGAGAATCACAGTGGTATTCATCATGTGTACAAACAACTCATTGAAGAGCTTCCACAACTAGGCAGCTTCATACGAGATCATACTCGTAGCTATGTATTCGGTCTCGGCGGTGCTTATAGCAACCAACTTTTGTTTCCTGCTCATCCATGATATCGAAGCAGAACCCAAAGAGAACTAGCGTTGAGAAGTGCTCTAGTGATCCTCCACATTGCCTGCCTAGTCAGCATTCGAATAATCTCTCAATCCATGAGATTGTGCCCCGAAGATATCTCAGAAGATTCTTGGCACCAATCCAGTGAGGCTCAACCAAATATGAGCTCACCATGCTAACTGCAAAACATATGTTCGGACGGAAGTTCACCAAGAACATCAACGTGAATGAGTTTATGAAACTCAGAGGCATTTCCCAAATCTGGTCCGACATCATCACCATATAACTTCTGAAAGTTAAGATCCTCGAGGTAGTCACGGGCTTGCAGTTTACCATTCCACATCCAGAATCCAACTCCCTCTTACTTCTGCAAATGAGAGGGTCTGCACCTGTCAGAAATAGGTCGTCCTCATAAGGTGCTGGTATGAGAGGTCTATCATCCACAACCTTCAGGTAATGGTTTGGATCGGTTTAACTCCTAGTGAATCTCAACTTCATTAGACAACTATCAATCCTCTCATACTACGCTCGGGGTGTTTTGCTTCAAGCCATAGGGCTTTCTTCCACCTGTATATATGAGATTCCTGATCATGAATCTCAAACTCCTCGGGTTGTTCCAAACCTGTGGACCTGCTGCATGAGGGGAATGGTCCCCTTATAAGATTTTCCTTCAGTACATCTCAGAAATGTACTTTCATGCTCTTTTTGAATTCAGGCATCCCTGTCACCATCTGACAAACAGACGTCTGGTGCTGTGTCAATGGACATGGTCCCCAGTGGACTTCCTGCAACTTGATACAACCCTGAACTCAAAAAACATCTTTGAAAATTCTATTTTCAAACACGTACCTTTCCATCGATGAATGTCACCCTGTAACCTTTGATTTCCATTGCCGAAATGGACACCAAGTTCTTCTTGCAATCAGGTACATAAAAGAGATTCTTTAAATGAATTGAGTTACCCTTGTTCAATTTAGGGGTAACATTCCCTACACCCTTTCCGGGATAGGTGGCATCAACTCTAAGTATAATCCCACGATTGTTTCCATCTCTATCAAATTAGAGAGTGCACCCTACTATCCGATGAAGTGCCTTGAAGCACTACAATCAATAAGCCAGAGTCCTAAAGAATCTGAAGGAGAGGGCCAATACAAGATAACGCTTCTTTATCTTACCAAAAACCACATTTGATTCTTCATACCTAGGGTTCCTTGCTTTCTCTGAAGAGTCGGCCGTTTCCTTGATGACCTGCATTACCTGTCATTCCTCTGACCATTGAAGATGTCCCTGGAATGATTGTTATCATCATCAAGTGATGTGTCCCTGCCATTCAAACACTCCTTCGCATAATGGTCGAACTTATTACAACCAAGGCATCTGCCTTTCCTTCCACCCTTAGATCTGGACTTTCCATTGAAGTGATCTTTAGGTAGTCCATCAGAAACTTCCGCTGCGCCATTCTAATAATATTCTCTGCTTCGATTTCACACTTGGTGAATTTGAGGAGGGATGAGGAATCCACTGATCCTTTTGTCCTTTCCCAATTGTCTTCGGTGGTTGCTCTTTCACTCTTGCTAGGGCTTTGTTTTCACCTCAACTCTGATACCATGTTAATTTTAGGTATGTTCTATGCTTAGAGCAATTTATTTGGATTTTCATAGTTAGCTCAATATCTTTTTCAGATTAGCAATCACATCAACATTAGAGTAAACTGCAGATAGAACATAAACATAAATCGCAGAAGACAAGCCAAGACAAGAGGACACAAGATGTGGCGCTAGCCAGGGACAAACCCCAATGTGGGGAAACCCTTGATCAATTCTTCTTCTATGTTCTTCAATAGTTCAGCAGAGAGAGAGAGAGATAGTACATTTACAACAGAAGTCAACACTTTGACTTTCTATATCTACATGAGATCAGTTGAAGACATGCTGCTTCAACTGATTCTCCAAGGTGACTCCTTCACCTATCATAGTGCTGCATCTTGTCCACTTGCTGCACCTCACCATGCTGCACTTCATGTTGCTGTTCTTGTCACTTTGCTGCTCCAATCATTGAGCTGCTCTTATCACGGATCTGCATTCAATGTTGTACTCATCGCTGATCTGCACTCAATGTTGCACCATCACTGATCTGTACTCAATGACTGCTATGCTGCACTTCATCATCAGTTGCACCTGTCACTGTGTTACACCCAATCATACACTCAAGGCATACTGTAATATATCATCATCATCATGCTGCAATACCTTGTTGCTATACTACTCACATCATGATGTTCTTAACATACAACATCCACTTTGCTGCATATCAGCCTTAGCTGCTTGCTATGGCTTGCAGCCTAGCAAAGCAGCTAGGCTATAGTTCCAGATTCCTTCAAGCAGACCCAAACTAGACCCTAGATAGCAGCTTAGCCCTCTGACTTCTAATCTAATGACAGCTGCTCCCAAACGTACCTCATTCATGCTTTTGACCAGTAGTGAGATAGTTGTAGTTATGGCTAGATGTGACAGCGGATGAGGACATCTTCACGTCTGAGATTAGGGCCTCTTTAGGCCTCCTTACTGCGGCTTGAGGAACTCTTCACCATGTCATTCAAGTTACTTCTAGACCTTCCTTTGACGCTGTCCCTGTGCATCATAAGGCTATGGTATGACTGCGGCTAGGGCACTCTTGAATACACTTCCTTTTGACTGTGTCTAGAGCTATTTAAGACCTCCTCTTTCCAGCGTGTATGAGTCCTTCTCTTGCTGCATAGAACCCTTAATGACTACGGATCATATCTCCTAGGAGGACTGCGGTTAGGGCAACATAGAGCCCTTCTTTTGCTGCGGAATAAGGCTGTACTTTACAGTGGCTTGATATCTCCTCCTAGTACTGCGGCTAGGGTTCTTTAGGTCTTCTTTTGTAGCGTATAGATGTTCCCTTAGACAACTGATAGATCTCTTATCAAACTGCGGCTAGGTATCTCCTTTACCTGTGGCTAGATAACTTCATTGATTGCTTATAAGGAGACTCCTTTGATCAGCGGATTAGGGCTCTTCTGTACAGTGGTTAGAATCCTTTTAGGACAACGTATAGGTCTCAATTAGGCTTCTTCCTTTACTGCGTCTAGGGCTTCTCCATGATCTTCATTAGGACAACGTATAAGTTTCTCCAGGGCTAAAGCTTGATCTTCATTAGGGCAGTGTATAAGTTTCTCCATGGCTGAAGCTTTGTAAAGCCATGAAATTTTTAACAAGATATAACTAACCCAAATATAAGAATTTATCAATTTGCAGTTGAGTACATACCTGATGTTAAGTACCTACCTGGCGGAAGATGCTGCTGATTTGCTCCAGTTCCCGCTCCCGTTACCAAAAGACCAAAAAACCTCTCAGCCAAGCTAGGTATAGTCTCAGTACCCAACCCCAAAATACTTCAAATTCGAAGCATTTTGGCCCCGGTGCCCAAAAGTCTCAGGAACAACTGCTCAATCTCCATTAATCTCTGTATCTTCCTCTTATTAGTACCTCCTCTGTCTCCCTCTGTTTTCCTTTCCCGAATTCCCCCGTTTCTACAATACCCTTCCTCCTTTTATGTCCTTCCCAAACTCCTCCACTGCTTCCCTTTTCTTTATCATTTTAATTTGATAAGTTCATAAGTTGTAGAGTCGGTCATCGCCTTCTCCCTTTCCAATTTGCTGACCATGCAATCTTATTTATATAATATCTCCTTTATCATAATGTTAGGTTTCACTTTTATTTAAATCGAATTATTTTCATAGTATTTTGGTTTTATATATATTATTCTCTTTATTACATTCACCATTTAATATATATAAATGTATACTTTCCTTTAACTTTATATAGTAGAATTATATATATGTATTATGTTGGTGGTACGTATATCATATATCCTACTATATTCTTGTAAGTTAGGTATTCATTTCAATAGTTAATTCATTACCTAAATACGGACATTTTTTTAATATTAACTAATATATATACCAGTGCAGTGTAGGCGATGCATGCATATGTAGCTATCATATGCATGTCTCGTGTGCGTGCTAATATCTCTATGTTTCTCCATGGCTGAAGCTTGATCTTCATTAGGGCAGCGTAGGCTTAGGGCACTCCCTCTAGATCTCATCTTCATCAAACCCAAAACAGGATGAAGAGAGATCACAAGAGTGAGTGAGTGTCAAATGACTTAAAGTCCTCTTCTATTTATACTAAAACGTAGAGCACAAGAGGGGAATATTTGGTTGCTGGCCGACCTTGATGAATTGTCCCATAACACAAATAAATTCATATCTCCATGAATACTTATTGGAATTGGATGATCTTTAGATCAATCTTACACCTCTTGATGAGAGGGATCCAAGAAAAATATCAGCTTCCATTAATAGGATGACCCACATGGAGTTTGGCCCTAGTTGCCAATTTTAATAGAATCTCCTTGGAAACTCGAACTTGTTGCATAACACAAGTAGTCCTCCAAGTAGCGTCAGAGAGAGTTTTGACTTCTGCCGAAATTTCCCTTCGCTTGATGCTCAGGAAGTTTGGGTGGCCTCAGGATGATTTCACTCGGCCTTAGGGACTCGTTTTTCAAAGAATTTGACAATACTTGCCTCAACACAGATTCGTCTGGCTTTAGAAGATACATCTACCTGCCTCAGATTTTTGTGTTTCTTCCTCAGGAGGAACTTGCATCAGTTTAGCCTCCGAGAGTTCAATCTGCTTTAGGAATTCAATTCTGTTCTTGCCTCAAAACAACTCGTCTAGCTTCAAGAGAGATTCAGATGCTTTGCCTCAGCCTTTCCACAAAACCTTGCTATTCTTTAGGTAGATAAATTTCCCTGCTTGCCATAACAAAATAGAAAAGATAAAAATAGATTTACTAACTAACGTGGAATCTTTCACCACTGAAATTAGTAGGGAGAAAGGGGTCTTAAAACCCTCAAAGTCACAACTCAAGAAGACAGATGTATTAGATCCAATTTAATGATGCCTTCATTTGATCTCAAGTCTCCTCTATTTATAGATTTCTCTATGGGCTCGAAAATTTGCGGTATTGTGGGGGCAACCCCAATTTTGGACTTTTCTGCCCCAACCGACCCAACTTTTGCAAAATGTTGCCCCAACATTGGAAAAATTGGGTTTTTACCCCTTTACCATGACTATAGCCAACGTGGTCAGATAGGCTATTTTGTCTTCCATTAGCCCATCAATTTGGAGAGGACATTACAAGATCTCGGCCTATATGAACAAAACTCAGCCTTCTCCTCTTGGAAATACCTTCCAGGCTACCCAAATTCCAATACCTCCAACAGTGACCTCTCACAGGCAGTTATCGTCTAATATATCGATATTGGAAGGTTTCAGATAACAAGTTCAGATACCATGTTATATCTTCAAGACATGGAAAGCATATCTGCACTCCTAAATATAAAAAGATAATCTAGGAATCTGGAAACTAATTTAGTCAGTCAAAAGAACAGATAAAGGATGCTAGATCTGCAAACATATATATCTGAAAAATGAACAGTAAGCTCACTTTTCTCTTACTCCGAAAAGAAGAAATTATAATTGCAAAAGTTCAAAAACTGCGACTCTTTGATCTGTGTAGAGAAGTCACCCTGTCTCTCTTTTATAGACTAACAGAGGACCAGTGTTCTCACTGATTTTAGACTCTTCCACAGGTGCACCTTCCCTGAACCTATGTTCCTAGAATACTGTGCTTATCCTGCATGTATAAGACTGTCATGCATGAGCCTAAAACTCAAAGTAGAAAGTGCCTTCTGGGAGTAGAACGACCACAAAAGCAGTGAATCTATCCTTTATCTAAAACTGGAAAATCATGCACCTGGAACTGTTCTCAAACTGAAGAAAGGCAAATCTAAATATGATGCTGATTTTTAAAGATTACAAAAGCCCGCTAAAGATGGTGCATACATGCCCCTATATCACAAAACTATCATTAACTGCTATGCCTTCATTAACTGTACCTCCACACATTAATGTTGAACAGCTTTTAAGGCTGGAAATCAACTCTGCTGAAGACTGCTACAAAAAATTAAGGGCTGCATCTACTGGACGTGCCATGGAGAGAGAATTTCTACTGAGTAACAGGGAAAGCTAACACTTTGTGCTGTGATTACTTGACTGTGCTTTGGCAACCTTTGACCTACTTTGATCATCTGTGTACTTTTTAATAATTTTCCTTTTTTTTTTCTTTTATCTCTTATTGATTATTTCAATCTCCATGATCATGAGCCTTAACTTTGGTTGTAGAAATTGGTGACCACATGCTTGTGCCAGTTCTACCTCCATATTGATATTGGTTTTTTATTTATTTGTTGCACAAGGGTATCATACATCTTAGAGAGTTACCTTCTTTGGGGGTTAATAGTGCCACCACATATATATTGATTATATTATTGTGTTATGTTAGGGTAGTATCCTTTGCAATGGGTTACCACCTTTGGGCCTTGTCACCCACCATTTTGTAGATAACTCTTTTTGAGGTTGGAAAGGTCAGTTTTTGTGACCCAAAGTCAAAAAGATTGTTGTTTCATCTAGGTGGAAGCTGATCCTGTTCCTTATTGCAAAGGGAAGATAAACTTTCAGGTTCATTATCACGATAATCAAATATCTGGCTGGACATTCCTTGTCATTAGATGAACCAGGAATTGGATGGATCTCATACAGCTGGTTCTATGGTGTTGAATTTGACTGGAAACTGTCAAGGCTTGGCTCTTTCCAGATTTTCAGGAAGTCACTAAACAAAAGTTCCTTTTCGTCTCGAAGAAAACTAGGGCTGACACCTTGTCTCCTTTGAAAGTTACACAAGGAAGTATTATGCTGCAACATTAAACAAGAAGATCCTCTGTTTCTGTCACATAAACAAGGGACCAATCATAGTATGAGAAGCTACAAGATTATGGGTTGCAGGGAATATGTCTTGTAAAGCTGTGTGGAAAACTCACAGACAAGATCTAGGGTGGAGAAACAACCTTATTTTTGGCAAAGTTGTAAAGCAAAACCATGTATACATATCAGTGTGTGTGTGTGTGTGTGTGTTTTGTACACTGGAATAAATTGTGCTGAGCTGACCTCTCAAAATGAAGTGGGCCCAACCTATATAAATGATTTTGAGATAACCTTGAAATACATAAAGGAGGTCCAACGTGAATTAATATCTCGAGCCATTTTCAAATGCATACAAGGGGCAGGGCCAACCCTTGTTTGAGTTGAATCGTTTGACTTGTAAAAGGGGTATATCATCATTGATTCTTCTTGCTGCCTTTAAGGGTCATATGCCTACATTTTGATGACCTGGCCGCTTTAAAGGTTAAGCATTTGTCATGAAAGCCCTATGTCAAATGCTGTATTTTGGAGGTCCAATTAGCCAAACATGAAGGATACTTTGGGTTTGGTTTGCATGAGTTATGGAGCAAGCAATCTTGAAGGGCCTTGGAGGCTGGACATTCCCTCTTTGAAGGGCCTTTGGAGATTGGATGCAGTGCAATAAGGCCCCCTATACCCTCATTTATGGAGATGAATCACCTTTGAGGGATTTGATGTAGATTCTATGCGTGGCTTGAGAAGCCCCTATTTTGTATTTTCTTAAATTATTTAATTGGTGAAGGGGGCTTTCACTTAGGAAAATATTATTTTTTTGTATGAGGAAGTTGAGTCTCTCTTCCTATAAATAAAGGAACACTTCCTTTCATTTTATCATGGTTGGATTGGGTGAGAAATGCCTTAGCAAGTCTGAAATTTCTGTTTTCCTAATTTTGGCTATGGATGGATGAGTTGAGCAATATCTTGAGGAGTTTTTGTTGATGTGGATAGTTCTCTCTTCTTGATGAATGTTAGTAAAACTTGAATGGATACATGGTGATTTGAGTAAGTGGTCTTTCTCCATCTTGGTAATGTTCATTGTATTGGTTATTAAGTATTTTCGAAAGTGCTGTTAGTATTTTTATCTCATTGCCCTCTTGGACAAACCCTTCATCAAGCTCTTCTGAGATGCCCTAAGTTGAGCTCACTCGCTTGCCCCATATTTTTAAAGATTGTAGGGCACTTAGGTCAAAGTTCAAACCTCTAGGGTACACGCGTAGGTATGCCCTAGTCTTTGAACCTGAATCTAGTCCATTTCTCTTAAAGTGTGTTGCTCCTTGACCACATATGTCCCGAAAATATATTGGCAAGCTAAGTCACTGATCTTCTAGCCAATCCACAAATTGAAGGCAAAATGCTTGTAATAAAGAAGCTCTTATTATGACATTATATTCTCACATTTTTGCAACATGGTTTGCTAGGGAGGGAGAGCTCTAAATTTATAGATGAGGCTCTCAACATCTATACTCCTTTTGCTCCCCAAAAGGGTGACTTGTCACATTCACAAAATACTTGGAGACTAAGTCAAAAATTAATTTTTGATATTACATTACTTAAACATGCTTGGTATATTTTTTGAAGCCTTTCTTAGCTACAATGTCCTTTAGAAAACCCCCAATGTTCCTCAAAATAAGCTTGATGTCACCCAATGACTAGCACATGTCGAAGACTTCCCTTGATGAAGGTTGAAACTTGCACATGAATTATTCTTTGACTTGCATTGGATGCTTGATTTCTTGAGTTGAGATGATTTGTTGATGAAGAAAACCTCCCTTGGTCCATTCTTAGTTGGATTTGACTTGGTGTACTCCTTATCTTCCTCTTTGACCTTCCAATGTCTCCCTTGACTTAGTCGACTTGGTACTTTCGTCATTAAAATAGATGCTTTCTCCCCTTTCTTTGCCAATTTGGCCCGTTTCTTTGCTTGAAGACTTGTCTTTCCTTGCCTGCTTGATTTTCCTTGGTTCCAAAGTTTCATTGAGTTAGTTGGAGACAAGGTTACTTGGGAGTGGGAGCGGGAGTGACATTTTCAGAAGCTCCCAGTGTGGGAGTGATTTCGGGAGCATTTTATATAATATATATATATTTTTATATTTTGATGCATGTATGTCAACAAAAACATGTAGAATAATGAATTAGATATAAAAAACATAGATTGAACCATATAACAACAATCATCTAGAATTTATAATCTCCATCAACCATGTCCACAAGTCAGTAACATAGTAACATACAACATATTGAGTCTCATGATTCATCAATCTTAAGGTCTCAAGCTTTCAAAATTCAGTATATAACATTTATCATCATTGATCGCCAAAGTTGTACTTGTAAGCTAAGTGTAACCATTACAACAAATAATATCTGACATGAAATGAAATGTTATAAAATGAAATGACATGAAACAACTTTCAACTTTCACAAAGCATCATATTCATAATTCATTACTAATGAGTTATAATTGCCAACGTCAAACTTAAATTGTCATATATTGTTTACAAAAAATATCATAATAAATATGAAAGAGTCAATAGTTATAAAAACTTCTAGAAACTAGAAAAGAGAAGTAAATATATTATCTATTGCTAATGCTTGGGCCTCTTGCCGCCACGAGAAATGTCTAATTTTTTTATTCTTGTTGGAAAATCAGGATCTTTGTCATTAATATCGCCCTCTAAGCATTAATATCTAGAGGTATCTTTTTCATTACCTCTGGATCTATATAGGGATCTTTATCATTAATATCACCGTCTAAGCATTAACATAAGATAGAAAAAACATAGCATGTCAAGTCAAGATTTTATTTGAGTGATGCGTACATTTTTAGGAGGGTCATGATAGAGGAGTTCGACAACCAATGTCACTAACATCAAGGTACGTAGAGGGATTGGTGCTCTTGGTTAAATACGAGTTCCATACCCTAATACATGACAAAATCCAATGGAAACATTGCAATCCCACCAATCCTGAAATCTTGAAAAACTGATAAGTCTGTTGGATTTTGAATGAAATCTAAAATTCTACTTTCTCCATATGAAATCCAATGAGGTCAAAACCACACTCAAACATCCCGAGTGATTTCATGGTAATGTTAAAAATTTAAGTAAAAGGATGAAAATGAAGACCAAGGAGATTGTCACTTTTACTTTAAGAATTTAACATCACCATGAATCACATATCAATACGAGGGCCATAGGATTGATCATTAGGCTGCCCCACTCAAAACTTATTTGTCTCTTTGAAAAAAAATTGCATTTAGAATATTACTGCAATTTTTTTTGTAAAAAAGACTAAACGCTCCTGAAAACGCTTCCGAAAAACCAGGGAGCGTTTTTTTTGCCGGGAGCGCGCTTTCGACCTGCTCCTGCCCGGAGCATGAAATGGGAGCGGGATCGTGAGAGGGGGGACGCTCCCCCGCAACCCTGGTTGGAGAGCTCTCCTAGCCCCACATGTGTGGCCAACCGCTTAGAAAAGCAATTCCCAAGTGTATATTTCCAATGTCCTTGATTGCTTGAGAAATGTAGAACCTTGGTTTTGTAGCAAAAAAATTGTAGATAACTTGCCCCATTTGACTAAGAGATGACCCTAAAAACTTGCTCCAGAATATCCCATGTACCCTCAAAACTTACAAGTAGGATGGCTATTAATTTTAGGTATGTTCTATGCTTAGAGTAATTTATTTCAATTTTCACAGTTAGCTCCATATCTTTTCCAGATTAGCAATCACATCAGCATTAAAGTAAATTGCAGATAGAACATAAACATAAATTGCAGAAGACAAGAGGACACAAGATGTGGCGCTAGCCAGGGACAAACCCCAATGCGGGGAAACCCTTGATCAATTCTTCTTATATGTTCTTCAATAGTTCAACAGAGAGAGAGAGAGAGAGAGAGAGAGAGAGAGAGAGATAGTACGTTTACAACAGAAGTCAACACTTTGACTTATCTAGATAAGAGCATAGATCATCTCTAAGAAGATGATACATGAGATCAGTTGAAGACATGCTGCTTCAACTAATTCTCCAAGATGACTCCTTCACCTATCGTTGTGCTGCATTTCGTCATCACGCTGCACCTCACCGCGCTACACCATGCTGCACCCATCATCACTATGCTGCATCTCATCACACTTCATTAATCATGATTGTACCCATCACTGTACTACATTATGTGCCATTGCTGCACCATGTTGCCATCTTGACCTATGTGTTGGCTGCACCTTGCTTGCTTGTTGTCCCTAGCATACTTGTTGTTGCATGCTAGTTGTCCCTTGCATGCTAGCCGTAACATTGCATGCTTGATGTATTTGCTGCTAAGTACCATACAACTGCCCCAATGTTAGTTAGATGTCCCTTGCATGCCGCTCTCCCTCGGAGATAGATGCTCCGACTATTTCGGCAGTTCTGGCAGTGCCGGCTGTTCCCGGTAGTTCCGACAGTTCCGGTTGTTCCTGGCAGTTTCGACAGTCCTGACAGTTTCGACTTTTTCGACAATTTCGGCATTTTCGGCTTTTAGGCTTTTCTGGCAGTTCTGTTTTTTCCGGCAGTTCTTGCAGTTTCAACTTTTCCGGCTTTTCTGGCAATTCCAATTTTTCCGGATTTTCCGACAGTTCCGGCATTTCTGGCTTTTACTGCAGTTCCGACTTTTTGACAGTTTCGGCTTTTCCGGCGTTTCTGGCAATTTCGGCTTTTCTGGCAGTTCTGGCTTTTCCAGCAGTTCCGGCTTTTCCAGCAGTTCCGGCTTTCTGCCCTCTAGATCAGGGCAACGTTATTCCTTAGGATCTCTCCTCCTACTAAAACCCAAAGACAAGTAGAGAGAGGAAGAGATCCCAAGTGTGTTGAAATGATTTGAAGGCCACCTCTATTTATACTAAAATGTTGAGCACATGTGGGGTTTATTTGGTTGCTGGCTGACCTTGACAAATTGTCTTATAACGCAAATAAATTCATAACTCCATGAATACTTATCGGAATCGGATGATCTTTAGATCAATCCTACACCTCTCGATGAGAGGGATCCAAGAAAAATATCAACTGCCATAAATAAGATGACCCACATGGAGTTTGGCCCTAGTTGCCAATTTTAACACTCCCTCTCAACTAGGGAGAACTCCATCCGTTGATCCATATGTCCAATTGTACTATCTCTGCCATCAGTGCCCTGCAATGCTCTGCTGAACCATGAAGAAGAAGAATTGATCGAGAATGTATCATACCATTCTGTACTAACCCGAAGTCAGTTTCATCTGAAGAGAGTGTGTCACATCACTCTTACTGACCCAAAGTCAGTTTTATTGATCCCAGATCAATATCACAAGAGAGTGTCTCAAACCACTCATACTGATCCCAGATCAGTTTCATTGATCCCAGATCAATATCACAAGAGAGTGTCTCAAACCACTCACACTGATCCCAGATCAATGTCACAAGAGAGTGTCTCAAACCACTCACACTGCTCCCAGATCAGTTTCATTGATTCTAGATCAATGTCACAAGAGAGTGTCTCAAACCACTCACACTGATCCCATATCAGTTTCATTGATCCCAGATCAATGTCACAAGAGAGTGTCTCAAACCACTCACACTGATCCTAGATCAATGGAGGTCATCCTAGCATAGGGAGTACGGTAGATATAGCGATGCGTCCATCGATAGTACTACTATGGTCCCTATCCTCATTTCCCTGCTCATTGATCAGATGAGAGCTACTTCCCATGAGTCCCAGACTACATGGGTAGGATGCCTCGAAAGGAGAACTAATCATCCTGTCCACAGGAGAATGAATCATCCTGTTAGTGGATGCCAAGGAGAACTAATCATCCTGGCCCACAAGAGAACTAATCATCCTGTTCCACAGTCGCCACGGAGAACAAATCATCTTCGCCCACAAGAGAACTAATCATCCTGTTCCATAGTCGCTACAGAGAACAAATCATCCTGGCCCACAGGAGAACTAATCATCCTGTTCCACAGTTGCCACGGGAGAACTAATCATCCCGGACCACAGGAGAACTAATCATTCTGTTCCACAGTTGCCATGGGAGAACTAATCATCGCGGCCCACAGAAGAACTAATCATCCTGTTCCATAGCGCACCACCACGGGAGGGTGAGTCGCCCTGTGGTCGTATGTTGCTCCAGTAAGTACCCCAAGCCCCGCAGAGCTCCTAGAGCTTAATGCATGCAACATGCAGGACCCTTATAATAAGGTCTCTCAACGACTCCAAGTCGTTCGGGAAAGTCACAGATTTGACCTTTCCCCGGGGCTTTGACAAAATGTCTACGACTTGTACATCAGTCTCAATGCGATGGAGCCTCCTTGCTTATCGACTTACCATATCGCAGATAAGGCAGTATCTGATGTCTATCTGCTAGAGCAATCATCGAATACGAGATTCCTCAATAATCGAATCCCCCCTCTGGTTGTCACAGAGAATCACAGTGGTATTCATCATGTGTACAAACAACTCACTTAAGAGCTTCTGAAACCATGCAGCTTCACACGAGATCATACTTATAGCTATGTATTCGGTTTTGGCGGTGCTTATAGCAACCGACTTCTGCTTCCTGCTCATCCATGATATCGAAGCAGAATCCAAAGAGAACCAGCACTGAGAAGTGCTCTAGTGATCCTCCACACTGCCTGCCCAGTCAACATTCGAATAATCAAGCAATTTCATATTTCCAACAGTGTATCTCAATCCATGAGAGATTGTGCCTTGAAGATATCTCAGAAGATTCTTGACACCAATCCAGTGAGGCTCAACCAAATATGAGCTCACCATGCTAACTGCAAAACATATGTCCGGACGGAAGTTCACCAAGAACATCAACGCGAATGAGTTTAGGAAACTCAGAGGCATCTCCCAAATCTGGTCTGACATCACTACCATATAACTTCTGAAAGTTAAGATCCTCGAGGTAGTCATAGGCTTGCAGTTTATCATTCCACATCCGGAATCCAACTCCCTCTTACTTCTGTAAATGAGAGGGTCTGCACCTGTTAGAAATAGGTCGTCCTCATAAGGTGTCAGTATGAGAGGTCTATCATCCAAAACCTTCGGGTAATGGTTTGGATCAGTGTTACTCCTAGTGAATCTCAGCTTCATTAGACAGCTATCAATCCTCTCATACTACGCTGGGGGTGTTTTGTTTCAAGCCATAGAGGGCTTTCTTCCACCTGTATACATGAGATTCCTGATCATGAATCTCAAATTCCTCGGGTTGTTCCAAACCTGTGGACCTGTTGCATGAGGGGAATGGTCCCCTTATAAGATTTTCCTTTGGTACATCTCAGACATGTACCTGTTAGGATATTCCGACACATAGGAAATAGTTAAGTTCAACTTGGTCTAGTATAGAGTTAGGTATAGAGTTAGGTAAAGTGTGTTTCTTTACCGTTGTACATTTTGTAACTTACAATCCGACGGTCACGATATGTAGTGATCCGACGGTTCACTCTCTCCTCGGTATTACCGACACTTGATCCGTGGCTTGACACCCGATTGGTCCATGAGTTCTATTTAAAGCGCATGGAGGGTCATTGTTCGGGTAATCCGTGCATGAGAGAAGCTTATGTAAATTTTCATTCTTTGATTAATAAATTGCCTGTAGTAGCCACGTTGGCGCAGGCCGTGGACTGTTTCCCTCTTTGAGGGTTTTAACCACGTCAAAAATACTGGTGTATTGATCTGTGATCTGGTTGTGAGCGGTGTCCTTTTGGTGTTCTTTCTGAGGAACTTACCCTGTAAATTCCTACAATACCTTCATGCTCTACTTGAATTCAGATATCCCTATCACCATTTGACTCACATCAGGTAGGGCCCCATAGGTAAACCTCTGATGTTATAGATGTGATATGTTAATTGACATGATCCCCAATGGACCATCCTGCAACTTGATACAAATTGCCAACCCTAAACCCATGAGAAAAAACATCTTTGAAAATTATATTTTTTAACATGTACCTTTCCATCGATGAATGCCACCCTGAAACCTTTGACTTCCATTTCCGAGATGGACACCAGGTTCTTCTTGCGATCAGGTACATAAAAGAGATTCTATAAATGAATCGAGTTACCCTTATTCAATTGAGAGTTAACATTCCCTACACCCTTTTCGAGATAGGTGGCATCGGCTCCAAGTATAATCCCACGATTGTTTCCATCTATACCAAATTAGAGAGTGCACCCATATATTCGATGAAGTGCCTTGAAGCACTACAATCTATAAGCCAAATTCCCAAAGAATTTGAAGGAGAGGGCCGATACAAGATAACGCTTCTTTATCTTATCAAAAACAACATTTGATTCTTCATACCTGGGGTTCCTTGCTTTCTATGAAGAGTTGGCCATTTCCTTGATGACCTGCATTACCTGTCATTCCTTTGATCATTGAAGATGTCCCTGGAATGATTGTTATCATCATCAACTGATGTGTCCTTGCCAGTCAAACACTCCTTCGCATAATGGCCGAACTAGTTATCTGCCTTTCCTTCCACCTTGAGATCCGGTCTTCCAATGAAGTGATCTTTAGGTAGGCCATATTCCGTTGCGCCATTCTGATAATATTCTCTTCTTTGACTTCACCCTTGGTGAATTTGAAGAGGGATGAGGAATCCACTGATCCTTTTGTCCTTTCCCAACGGTCTTCGGTGATTGCTCTTTCACTCTTGCTTGGGCATTGTCTTCACCTCAGCTCTGATACCATGTTAATTTTAGGTATGTTCTATGCTTAGAGCAATTTATTTCAATTTTCACAGTTAGCTCCATATCTTTTCCAGATTAGCAATCACATCAGCATTAAAGTAAACTGTATATAGAACATAAACATAAATTGCAGAAGATAAGAGGACACAAGATGTGGCGCTAGCTAGGGACAAACCCCAATGTGGGGAAACCCTTGATCAATTCTTCTTATATGTTCTTCAATAGTTCAGCAGAGAGAGAGAGAGAGAGATAGTACGTTTACAACAAAAGTCAACACTTTGACTTATCTACATAAGAGCATAGATCATCTCTAAGAAGATGATACATGAGATCAGTTGAAGACATGTTGCTTCAACTAATTCTCTAAGGTGATTCCTTAACCTATCGTTGTGCTGCATTTCGTCATCATGTTGCACCTCACCGCACTGCACCATGCTGCACCCATCATCACTATGCTGCATCTCATCACGCTTCATTAATCATGATTATACCCATCACTGTACTACATTATGTGCCATCGCTGCACCATGTTGCCATCTTGACCTATGTGTTGGCTGCACCTTGCTTGCTTGTTGTCCCTTGCTTGCTTGTCGTCCCTAGCATGCTTGTTGTCCCTTGCTTGCTTGTCGTCCCTAGCATGCTTGTTGTCCCTAGCATGCTTGTTGTTGCATGCTAGTTGTCCCTTGCATGCTCGCTGTAATATTACATGCTTGGTGTATTTGCTGCTAAGTACCATACAACTGCCCCAATGTTAGTTAGATGTCCCTTGCATGTTGCTCTCCTTCGGAGATAGATGCTCGGGCTGTTTCGGCAGTTCCCAACAGTTTTGGCAGTTCCGGCTGTTCCCGGTAGTTCTGGTACTTTCGGTTGTTCTTGGTAGTTTCGACAGTTCTGGCTTTTCTAGCAGTTTTGGCTTTTCTGGCTTCTCTGGCAGTTTCGGCTTTTTCGGCTTTTTTGACAGTTCTGGCTTTTCTGCTTTTTCGGCAGTTTCATCTTTTCCGGCAGTTCCGGCTTTTTCGGCTTTTCTGGCAGTTCCGACTTTTTCGGCAGTTCCGGCTTTTTCGGCTATTCCGGTTTTCTGCCCTCTGGATTAGGGCAACGTTATTCCTTAGGATCTCTCCTCCTACTAAAACCCAAAGACAAGTAGAGAGAGGAAGAGATCCCAAGTGTGTTGAAATGACTTGAAGGCCACCTCTATTTATACTAAAACTTTGAGCACATGTGGGGTTTATTTGGTTGCTGGCTGACCTTGACGAATTGTCTTATAACACAAATAAATTCATAACTCCATGAATACTTATCAGAATCGGATGATCTTTAGATCAATCTTACACCTCTCGATGAGAGGGATCCAAGAAAAATATCAGCTGCCATAAATAAGATGGCCCACATGGAGTTTTGCGCTAGTTGCCAATTTTAACAATGGCCTTCTTTGACTAAGCATATATTCCTTTTGGATCACTATTTCTGAAAAATTCCAAGGGCCGTGGGAAGTAGAAGCTTCAATGCTTCACATGAGCAATTATGAGTCATGACCAATGACCCCTAGAAACATGTGCTTCAGGATCCACAAACTCCCTTGGGAATTGCAAACTGTTGGAAAATGTGAGACTGCCTTTTTGAAGAGCTGACGACACCAATCCCAAGGAATGCAATACACAGTCAATAAGATAACCAAGTGGGGAAAATGGTAGGTGAACCAAGATCAAAGTGATAATGTAAGGGAAGAGTACAATAGGTGATCAACTTTAAAGGATAGACATTAAGTGTTGACTTAAATTATGAGTCCTAATAGATCCATCTCCAAGATTCCTGCATACCACCGTAGGACATAAGAATGTCCATCAAATTAGGGAGTTACCACCCACTTGGGGTATTTTAGTAGCCCCATAAAACCAAACACCATGTAACTGAAGCTAAGATGACCAGCCATGACCATCCACACATTGGGGATCTAGGACACACTCTCACATAAAGATCATCCCACAGGGCTTTAGACTTGCATTCCTCGAGCTTACAATGGTGACGCCCAATAATGAATTTGCGCATATATGTAACGCTGCTGAAAGAGGGGTAACAAGACCAAAACTTTAAATTTTTCTTAGGATCTTGGTCTATACTTGGGATTTTCAAAAGCATCTTTAATAGGCAGGAAAATGTTTTTGAATTGTTGCCTTAAGCCATGGAAAACATTGATGGGATAAAATACAAGAGTCCTACAATTGGTTGGAAAAGCACTTGCTTGCCGTTAGTTGGTGGGAAATTCCAGAATGATAAGTGTTTATTGTTGATGTTTGTTAATTGCTTGTTATTCAC
The DNA here is from genome assembly GCA_031772625.1 of Pinus tabuliformis. Classification (NCBI taxonomy): domain Eukaryota; kingdom Viridiplantae; phylum Streptophyta; class Pinopsida; order Pinales; family Pinaceae; genus Pinus; species Pinus tabuliformis. The sequence goes on along the minus strand of CM062804.1, from coordinate 79,781,337 downwards.
TTCTATTATTTATCTGTGTTATGGATTTTGTAATGCAGTGAGTAATTCGGCAAGATTATAATATTTATTGTTAACTTTTGGAATGCCTTATGGTATGTACTATGAATGCTTTGTTTCTATGTTCAATTAATTTAGTAGTTATTGACATTTATACCTGGGAATGGAAATTTTCATAAAATCCATTAGTATGATTGCATAAACATAATTATGTTAATATTGTTTTCTGGTTATTAATGATGTTCAGTTATATATATTCTTTTTCATTAGCTGTCTCATTAATGAACTCTACGAATTATTGTAAGTTTGAGTGTGAATAGTGGTTAGTGTGCATTATTTTTGCCATAGTATGCATTGATAGTAGTTATATGATATTTCCATCCAATGCTATGTGTTGTTGTGAGATATGGTTGTGATAGAGGAAGACATTTTTTTATGTCTGTGGTCCTGACAGCTGAGGGAGGAAAGACCAAGGGCAGTGCATCCTAATAACTCTTTTGGAGGTTGTCCCAGGTGAGAGCTTTATTGTTTAGGATCAACCTAATAACTCTTTTGGAGGTTGTCCCAGGTGAGAGCTTTATTGTTTAGGATCAACCAAAGGAAATTTTTTTTTTTGATGGTTGCCTGGGACTTCAAGATGAGATTCCACTTCCAAGTATACTGAGATTGGCATTCAGATTTATTGCCCAAATTGACCTGTATGTGCCACCTTCTTTGTTTGCTTCCCAAACTAAGCAGTCATTTTGCTCTCTATGTGATAGACACTGTTTTGAGAGCTCCCATGTAATCTTCCCATTCAACAACAATTTCATCATTGAGCTCTATCCTAGTTGACTTCTCCACTATTTGTGGGTTGTGTGAATGTAACCATTACACAGGGAAAATATTTTTGAGTGCAGGGCATCTAGGAAAAGTCTTGGGGACGTTGGAACTTGGGACATGAAGGCCTCCTATCCAAAAATCTATGTCAACGCTTTAACTTTTTCCCTGTCTCCAATGAGTCAAGCCAAGTGTTTATCTATGAGGAAGTAAGCACCCACCAATGCTTTCCATATATCACTGAGGCACCTCCCACTTGGTTACTTGGATTATTGATCCATTCTTCCATGCTTTATGTGTGAAAGTATTTACTTCCCATAAGGTTCTGCCACATAACCTTTGTCAGGAAGATTCTCCAAAGGCATTTGCAACAAAGGCCTCAGAGGACAGGGGTAGAGCTCCAAGGCCCTGACCTGCTTCCCTTTCAAGTGCTAGGTTATTCATACTTTCTTAAGGTCATACTATCATGTTAAAAGTATGACACAATTGTGTTAATTCATGGATTTGATTATTTTGCATATAATAGCTTGTAAAGTCATGCATACACTTTATTTAATGCTCTGGATTTTTGTGATTTCGATAAATGATGGATATACAAGACCATTGATATACAATTCATAACTTCGACTATGAATTAATATGCAACATCATCTTCAATAGTTCATTGCATGCCCAGAAAAGCCATTGAGAAGTGTTGCTATAAGTATTGCTGTTCATATAGATGTTACTAAATTAGTGGATTAGAATACAAGTTTCACTTTTTACCTTAGTTTCTGTTATCAATTCAATGTTAGGACATTATTGGTTTTATCATCATTTTACACATCTTTTGGTTTACCTTGTAAACCTTCCCAAAAAATTTCTGCATTCTGGCCCTTCATTATTAGTTGGTATTATGTTGTTTCTAGTCATGGTTGACTAGGAGATGTTAAATTGATTTTGGTCATATACCATTTATAATGTTCTTTTTTCTGGTTTCCCTTATGGTGTGTTCAGGATGGACTTCTAGGGTTAGAGGCAGCTAGGTCACGGGAGCAGGTTTACTCCATCAGTGTGCCTCGGGCTTCTGGAGGGATTTCATGGGGTTTTGAGGAGTTTCTATGGGATCCGATGGCATTCACTTGGAATATTCTATCATCCACACAATTTGCCTTTTGTTCCATTACATTCCAACAACTTTTGAAAAACAGGGTTATTTTGGGCCTAACTCAATTAATTACGCTGAAGGTGGCATTCCGGGAGGAATACTTGATGAAACACCTTAATATAATAGCTTGTTGGAACCTGAACGAGAAGATCTACAAGATGAGATGGTGGGAAGTGACTTTCACTGCCCAGAGGAGGGATGGTGACCGATTTACCATTTTGCCGAATTAAAAAAAGGTATTTTAATTAAAATTAAAAGAGGGAAAAAGTACCAAGTGATTAAAATAATAATAAAATAAGGCTTATAGATGGGTCCATGAGATCTATAAAAGAGGAGGAGGAAACCATTTGAGGATATCTTGGTTTGAGCATTTGTCTTTAGTGGAGAATCCAGTTCTCTACCTTGGTATCCCCAGGATGGAAACGCTCAAGTGATTTGGTGAGAGTAGGCGAGAACCTAGCTTTCTCCCTTGGTGAATCCACTCAGGAGTCACAGGTTGCAGCTTATTGATTGGTTAGTTCAGTTTTGGAGACCTAGTGCAATATTGTGTAAAAATTTCATTACTGAAATTCTATTGCAACAACTGAAATTAATTCTTCTAGCTGTAAATTAATTTTGCAGTTTATTGCTACGACAACAACAAATAAATCACACTACAATCTTCACAAAAAAAAATACTGCGGAAGATAGACTAGAAACTGAGAAAATGTTGGCACACACACACACAAAATTATGACAGTTATTTTTGGACAAAAGTCCCTGGAAAAACCCAACTTGGGAAAGCTATGCAACAATTGAGGGTTTTTATTATTAAGCAGCATTGAGAAATTATGAGTACAATAAATATCACCAAACTGGCGAATCTATCCAAGAGAAATATTGACAAAAATTCTCTGAGGGAAATTACCCTCTTGAGCAATCCCGACACTTGATTGCCTCTAAAAAGCTAGTTGTATAACCAACTCTATGCAAGCCCTGTGTCACCCTAATGCAGTCCCTCAAACGCTTTGCCTGAATTAGCTGTGAATCTAGCCATCCTACCTGCTGCTTATAGGGAAATTGTCTTTCCTGCCCTTTGGAAAACTTTTCCGGCCTCTGGAATTGAAAACGAGCTCCTCTTTAGCTGGATAGAATTGCCCTCTTGAGGCTTTGTGCTGCTTCTGCGTAGCCCCCTGGAGAAAATCTTGGCCTCTTCTTTTTGACTCTTCGGAACTGGAAAAAATTCCTCTGGACTCATTGTCTCTGCCCCTCTTCACTTCCTTTCTCTGGCTCAAACTCTTCCGGCAACTACTATTGCTCTCTGGAGGATCGAACTGCCCAAGGAAATCAATCTCTCGTCTCACAAGTGTGTTTCACCATCTACCCAACGACTTTTAATCTCCAGTTGGGACTCCAACAACCAAGATTAAATCTTAATCAAGGGTTGAGATTATTTCCTTGTCGATCCGTGCGAGTTTTGAGAGAATTCTCACATTAATCAATTAATATTGATTAAATAACCAAAATTTCTAAGTGTAGACTTAAGAAATATTAAAAAATAGGTTAATAATTTAATTGAGACACTTTTAGGTGAAATTTCTAGAAACAATTTCTAGGTTATGGAGAACTCCTGTGTTTTAGCCTCTCCACAAAGTGTCAAGACTAGAACATCTCTGATGCTACAAAAACTAACATATTGGAGCACATTTCTTTGGGTGGCCATTCTCTCAGCCATTACCAACTTTATTTGTATTCCTCTTATATTAATAAAATAAGGCTGAGTTCTCAGTGCATGTGCATTTTATCGAATTTTCTTGCTGCCAGTTAATTTTTATAGTTCAAATTGTGAATTTTTGTTTAGTGAGTTAAATGACACAATTTTTATAAGAGATCACCTGCAAATTTTACATTTGGGACATTATAGTGGTACCAGAGTTGGTCTTTTGGCCAGCTTGAGGGTTTTACTGCAGATCAACTTTAGAGGAAGATCGAGGTTTCATTATTTTTGGAGGCATTATTGGATTTGGAAAGGTTGCATGTCAAGTGTTCGACAGAATGCTTCACAAATTGTCTGATGAATATTAGTTATTTGACAAAATGATCAACATTTTCTTTTTGGGCCCAATTAGTATTTTTTGAAAGAGGCAATAGCTGAATATTCTTTAAAAGGGGCGAATGTATTGTTTTGGCTAAAGCCAAATCGATTAGAAAGAAAGGCCAATTATTTAAGAGGGGCTGTGAATTTCATCCAAGTTGAGATTTATTGAAAAGGTAGCCAAATTTATTGTTAAAAGGGCCGACTCTTTGTTTCTGAAGGCGTAATATATTATTTAAAGGGGGTCAAGTCCAAAGTTTATTTTCAAGCCAAATTACATTAGGGCTGTAAATTAAATTTACAAGGCCGATTTTAATTGCCTGTTCTCTGTGAAATTCTTCAGCAGCGGGGGTTGATTTGCATGATTTGGAGGACCGTTTGCTAAGGCCGAGTGCACAGGACTGATCTAGTCATTCTTAGCAGCTGAAGACTGAGTTCTGAGGGAGATTGTTTACCAGTTCCCAATGCCACATTGTTTGCAGAGATCGAGTTAACTAACTTGCAGAGCCGCCATGACCGAAATGCTTGGTGAAATCATGAATTGTTGCAAGCTAAAAGCATTGTGGTGACCGTTCTCTTCCTAATGACCAAGAGCATCATTAAATAAGGGATCAGACCTTTTCTTTTTTGGACAGGGATCGAGATATTCATCTTCAGGCTGTGAGCAGTCTCTTTATTGAAGTCGAGTTCTCTTTGTCAAGAAGGCCATATATCCAGTGAAGTTAGAGGGTCGAAATCCCTCCCAAAAAATGGGACGAGTTTCATTACCAGTCGACCAAACTTTACATTCAGTTGTGGGTCGATCGAATTTTACAGGCAGAATAAAGGTCGAGTCGTTAATTGGAGGAGTATGCACTCATTTTTGTGGCTGGCTGAGCATTTAACTTCCTGTGGAACGAGCTAATACAAGAAACAGAGGTGAACAGGCCGTGCTTATCAGTCTTGAGCCCAAAGGTCCCTTTCTGCTAGCTGTGCGTGTTACCAGTGCTTCCGTGGTGGCTGTCATAGTTGACAAATTTCAAATTTGCACAGTAGTGTTGGGAAACAACTATCTAGTCCTGGTGCTGTTGAAGACACATTGAAATCTGTCCTACAAACTGAAGTAAGCCTTGCTGATATCTATACCACGTTCTGCCCTTTTATTGTGTTGCTGTTATTTCATTTGGAATGAAAGCAAGATGATATGGGGTCTCTGCCTTTAACTTTACGGCAGTACTATTTACATTTCTGGGTATGTTATAAGGCATTTTATTACATTCTGGTAGATTATTACAGCCAAAAGAAAAAAATATTCACTGTGAAAACTCACTTACAGCAATGTGCCAAAAAAAACTGATTGGCATATCTACTGGTGAAGAAATTTTATAAACTCAGATAGAATAGTGGTGTTTTCTGGTTTATCTCCAAGTATGAATTATGGGCTAGTAGTGGTGCTGTGCATTAGACAGAGCCAAGTGTAGAACCAGTGTATGTCTACAATGCCAATGCAAATGACAGAGAGGGGACAGTGTAATTTGATGCTCAAATTATACCTGTAGCAGTGACAAAATATTTGTGAGTTGAATACTTGTATTTGTCAAATATCTCATGTATTATTGCTGCAGTAAACTTTTGAGTAAGTTGTTGGGGTATTGGGTCTGCATGTCGGTGTAGTAGTCTTATATTATATGGGTGAATGATTTTATGGGTATGCTATAGAAGCCCTACATTGATTGGTGCATGGTGTAGTCATAGTATTGACAGTGTATTATCTTAGTCTGGGTCTATGTCAGATTGTTATATTGATTATTGATGCCATGTCAAGTTAAGTAGAGGTTTGGGTCAGTGGTTTTTATGTGGGTGTTTAAGCGCATGTACTTGTCACTATTGGACTGAAATATGGATCAAACCTTCATAAACTCCCTACATAAACTAGCAGCAACAATCAACAGATCCCTTTCCAAGGGGATAGTTACTTTGCTACAGCAAGAGCAGCCACAAAAAGACCATTAGTTGGGATACAAAATCTATGCACTCCGGACAGATTTGAGATTCATGGGGTTTCAGTAAAAGCTCTTCTCAAGTTGGAGGAACTTGCTTCACTCCTCTCCAAGGTGCATCAGTCAGATGGAAAGAGCTTGATTTGGGCTCTAAAACCTGCCATGCTTGCTTTAGTATGACAAAAATATTTGGAGCACCCTTGTGTAGGGGTCAAACTTATAGTTGCCTCTTGTCTTAGTAGTATCACGATGTTGACCACATCTATACTCCCTTACAATGATGACATTATAAGGAGAGTCTTCATACTGATAGTGGACACCTTTCAGGATTTGGATAATAGTGGCCCTACCATTGGGAACCATTGGGAAGAGGCTAGAGATTCTAGAAGTCATGGCCTTGGTTAGATCTTATGACCTCACGTTTGAGTTGGAGTGTGACAATTTGATCCCGCAAATGTTCCAATGCTTTTTTAGCATTAGGGAACATCATTCTGACACAGTCATAACACACATGTAGTCCATTTTGTTTGCATGTATGGGACGCTACAATGCCATTTGCAGGAGGTTGCAATCTAGATTGTTGGCCATTTGGAGGAGAGAACAATTGGTCTCACCTGCTGCTTATGAACTAGCCGAAAGGTTGGTTAAGTAGAACATTTGTCTGTTCATGAGACAATTGACCCAGGAGGAGCTGCTCAAGTTTAGTGGATCATGCAACAAGAATGAGCTGAGGAGGAAGGGTCTTTGCTTCATTTGCCACTTGACCACTCATGCTTGAGTGACATTGAGGAGATGTTAGGGGTAGAACACGAGGAGATTCTTTTTGACTTTTAGGGTGAGGATTCTTCTTTGGATGAGTCGATGGGGTCATTCGAGGATGCCTCTGGAGAGCATGAACAATGATGTGGAGTTGTGGAAAACAGGCTAGATTTATGTTCTGGTGTGTAGGATGAGCAACAAATTGTCCAGGGAGTAGACTTGCTAGATGTGTGACTAATGATTCAACATGGAGAGCACATAGAGGAGCATGAGCTAGTTGAGGGGGACGATATGCACAGTGTGGAGAGTTAGTTGGAGGCTCATGTTGAGTCCATGATAGAGGAGGATGAGCAGTCATCTTTTGGACCAATCATTGATGAGGAGTAGACAGATATATAGACAACCAACAAGGTGGTAGTATTTGCAGACACTTGTCGTGAGGAGGTGCTAAAGCCTGATAGAATAGTTTTGCAGGAGGTTGGTAAACTGGAGGAGCGTGCAGTTTCTGGTCAAATGAGGGAGCATCTTTTGGAAATGGCAGTGCATCCATCATTGGGCCTACCCATTGATGAGGTGCAGATAAGTGCAATGGCAGCCAACAGAGCTGTAGTATTCCAATGTTCCACCGAGGTTCCGAGACGAGGGGGTGAGGGAGCGAGGATACGCGGGAGCGGCCTATGCAAAAGCTCCCACCAATTTTTAGGAAACGTGGGGGGGACGTCAGGGTCTTAAAAACTTATAAATATAAAATATAATTTATAAAGTGAGTCCACTATGACAATTGGGTTTGAATTGAAAAGTTGCAAAGCATGATCAGTGATATGAATATCATTATCTAATATCATATACATTTAAAATTCTAATTTATAATCATACATCATACATTACGATTAAAGTTTAAACCATATTGATGTTCCACTTCCTACTATGAACATTGAATATTGAACAGTGAATATTGACATAAAATTATAAAAGTCAAGTCTGATACATCATACATCAAGAGTCAAAATTTCATAGAATTATAAAAGACTAAAGTTAAGTCTGATACATCAAGAGTCAAAATTTTATAGTCAGAATAACATAAGAACATCAACATATCAAAAGATAAACGAGCATAATTTTGCTCAAGCCTCAAGGTAATGCCCCGCTAGTCTCTGCATCTAGCTGCTGCATGAATAAATCAGGATCAACCATATCACCATCTGAATCTGAATCACTAGCATTCTCAAACATGCTAAGTGGCAAACTAACCAACCCCATCTGTTTCTCATCAAGTCTCTCCTCCATATCTACCTGTGCATCATCCTCTGGATCAACATCCCATCGTGTTGCTGGTCCCTTCAAATACTCAGGTGTCTTCCTATGCTCAAGACGTAGGGCACTGTGCACAGCAACTAACTTCTCCGCTCTTTTAGAGGTAAGCTTGTTCCTCTTGATAGAGTGGATGAAGCTATATGTGGACCAATTCCTCTCTGTTGCAGAGGAACTAGGAACGTCTTGCGAATGGAGTGAGGGGCCAGGGCGAATAATGAATTAAATTTATAAAAAAACGAATTGAAACCCTAAAGTATTAAAACTAATGTTAAATTTTAATTATAAACAAAAGTTTATTTAAAAAAATCGGGCCCCTCGACCCCCCACGTCCCCCCTCGACCCCCCCACAACCCCCCACGACCCCTCACGACCCCCCACGACCCCCTTTTCAGAAACGACCCCTCAGCACAAGGAAACGACCCCCTGGCACGTCCCCCTGCGTACCCTGTTTTTTGGGAGCATGGGGAAACGACCCCTTCTCGTCCCCAAGTGCCCGGAGCGCGGGGGAGCTAGGAAACTAGACCCTTGGGGGGGGGAGTCTTCGTGGAACACTGCAATATTTCTCCCAGGCAACAACTCTCTCCAGGAGTACGTAGACAGGGCGTGCAACACAGTTTGGCCACTTGTGCCCATTATAGGGAGAGAGGTAGAGCTTTCTAGATGGATCTTATTGATTAATTAGGTGGTGCTATATGAGTTGAGCATAGTGTATCAGAGTGAACTTGTTCCATATACAGGTTCCCATGCATCCCATCCTTCCCACAAGATGTATTGGCAAGAGATCATGAGTGGTATTTTATTAATGGAGAGATATTTTTAGTCATGGACATAGTGCGACAAGAGCCCTTAGATGTTAGGGATACTACATGTTTTAGTTGGCAGTGGGATGCAGGATGGCAACTCTTCAGCCATTCAACCCAACATCTGCTGAGTAGGATTGGCATTGGTTTGTGTCAGGGGTTGGATTGGAGAGAAGTGATGACTTGGTATTCAATTGATGGAGCAACATCTACGACCGAAGATAGAGCACAGTTGGAGTCATGGGATAGGAGAGTTGATGATTGGCCATTGTGGCATTGGGATCCAAGAGGATCTGTTGATGACAACATGAGTCAAAGTTTAATTTGGGATTTAGGCATTAAGGGATTTGTTCATGGTTGGGTGGCACAGAGGCATGGTATAACCTAGTGGTTTGTATGGGATCCAGATATTGGTTCTCAGTCGCTCTGGATTGCCAAAGTGGTCAACAGATATGGATTGCTTGAGGGCAAGCATTCTTGGGGTGGGAGGATTTGTAATGTTCCTTTTTCTGGTTTCCCTTATGGCGTGGTCAGGATGGATTTCTAGGGTCAGAGGCAACTAGGTCATAGGAGCAGGTTTTCTCCATTAGTGGGTCTAGTGGCTTGTGGAGGGATTTCAAGGGGTTTTGAGGAGTTTCTATGGGATGGGATGCCATTTGCTTGACATATTCTATCATCTGCACAACTTGCCTTTCGTTCCGTTTCATTCCAACAACTTTAAAAAAACAGGGTTATTATTTGGCCTAACTCAATTAATTATGCCTAAGGTGGCATTCCAGGAGGAATACTTGATGGAACACCTTAGTGTAATAGCTTGTTGGAACCAAAACGAGTATATCTACAGGATGAGATGGTGGGAAGTAACTTTCAGTGGCCGAAGGAGGGATGGTGGCCAATTTACCATTTTCCTGAATTAAAAATGTATTTTAATTAAAATTAGAAGAGGGAAAATGTACCAAGTGATTAAAATAATAATTAAATAAGGCTTCTAGAGGGGTCCATGAGCTCTATAAAAAAAGAGGAGACCATTCGAAAGATATCTTGGTTTGAGCATTTGTCTTTGGTGTGGAGTGGAGAATCCAATTCTCTACCTAGGTAGCCCCAGGATAGAAACCCTCGAGTGATTCAGTGAGAGTAGGCAAGAACCTAGCTTTATCCCTTGGTGAATACAGGTTGCAGCATATTGATTGGTTGGTTCAGTTTTGGAGGCCCAGTGTGGTATTGGAGCAAATTTCTTTGGGTGGCCATTCTCTCAGCGATTACCAACTTTATTTGTACTCTTATATTAATGAAATAAGGTTGAGTTCTCGCTTCATGTGCATTTTATCGAATTTTCTTGTTGCCAGTTGATTTTTATGGCTCAAATTGTGAATTTTATTTTTATAAGCAATTTCCTGCAAATTTTACCTTTGGGACATTACACCATCATTAGAAGATGTTACTTATCACAGAAATTACAATGCAACTGGTTTCCTTTGCCTAGGTGGGATAATCTAATCACCACGAGCATTTTTAATGACATGTTGTAGTGCCACCAACACCCAACTAGAGTAGAAATTGTTCACAAACAGCAGCTTTGTATTTGTTAGGTCCACGACTCACATTTTCTGCATATTCAATGCTAGTAACCAAAACATGCAAATATCAAAACAACAACTAACTTCAAATGGGAAAATAATGAGCAAATATTACTGATATTTAAAGGGTACAACTTACACAGAGCATGGATTGTGGGAATAACCTGCAAAGTATAAATTACACCATTGAGCTCAAAAGCATAAACCATGCTAATTAGATTGCATTGTTTTAATGCATGAAGAGTGCAACAATTAAGTACATATATTATTGGACATCTCAAATGGAAAGCATTAATTACTAATTAGATGAATTTGGAGGTAAGGGTTGATTGTCATTTTTTGGTGTGGCTCACATCGATAGAGAGATGCGGTAATAGAGTTGGGGAAATGTGTTTGTCTAAAGGACAGATTAGCTTAACTTGTACATACAATCTTGATATAAGAAGAAAATTGTTGTAAACTATTTAATTTCGTACACATTTCTATTGAAACATGTCAAATAATGTAGTCTAAATTGCTCTATCAATTTCATGGAGGGACACTACATAGCATAATCACCATCAAAACTTGAAGAATAACATTTGTATTCCATTATAACCTGTAAGACGAATTGCTCTTTCAAATTGATAGAGGGACACTCTATAGCATAATCATCAATACGGCTTTGAAGCACACCATTTCTATTTCTACTGAAACATTGTAAGACAGTTACGGATGGGATTAAAATACATGAATCTTTATCATTGCATTGACTTAGATATAAAATGAGTTGATTCCATTATCTGGATATAAAGTTTTGTTGTACGATAATAACAACTTTGAAGAGATTTGCTTGGAAATGTGATTATTGATTGCATGGTTTTTTAATTGAGATGTAATTTCTTGAAGCTCAATGTGAAATTTAATCTCTCTCTCTCTCTCTCTCTCACACACACAGACTCTCTCTCTCTCACACACACAGACTCTTTCTTGAAGCTCAATGTGAAATTTAATCTCTCTCTCTCTCTCTTACACACACACAGACTCTCTCTCTCACACACACACACAGACTCTCTCTCTCTCTCTCTCTCACACACACACACACACACCCACACACACCCACACACCCACATACAAATAGACACACACTCTCTCTATTTGTATGCAGGGTTGGGTGTCTATTAATGGTATTTGGGAATGTAACTTATTTTTACTTATGTAAAATGTGGCATTGGGATAATGTGTTGTATGTCTAGAGCGGGAGAAAAGTGCCACCAAAGAAGCAATCAACATACTTCAGAAGGTATGTTATCATTTTATTGAAAACTACCACGTATCTCTTAATCATGCTATCTTTTTAAGTTTTGATCTTCCAAATTAGTTGAATTGTTTGTGTGCATTTCAATTAGTATGTTAAGAGATTGAAAATTTTTAACATTTGCTTAGGAGTTCTTTCTTATCCATTTTCAAGAATTAGAGAATTCATATAAATCTTTCTTTAGTTTTACTAAAATTCAGCTTTTTATTTTTTAAAAAGTGTGACATTCTATATTTCATAAGTTTTGTCAAAAAGTAAGTTCCACATGGAGGAAGTGGACCATATAACCAGTTTCTATTGTCAACTGTATAAATTCATATGTCTTTAGCTAACTATTGTAAATAGGTAAAATCTATTTGACCATATAGCGGTAGCCAATTCCTTTGATAGTGTGACACTTTCGGTTGTACTACAAGAGGCATCACAATCCAGTCAGTGAAACTCAAATGAGAAAGAGGTCAACCTTGGCATCAAAATAGATAAAAATTATATAGGGAACTGCAATTACAGAATTCAAGAAATGAGTACAAGATATATTACAATCATAGTTTTAAAAACCGGTCGGCTTGAATCGGAAACCGGTCAAACTGGCCAAAAAACCCGGTTGAAGGGTCCATTTCGCCCAAATTTCACAAAAATCGGACCAAACCGGCTAGTATATGATGGAACCGACCGATTTATGGTCAAACCAACCGGTTTATGATCAAACCGACCGATTTTATCATAAACCAACCGGTTTATTGCTAGGGCAGCTATAAATCCCACAAAATGCATTTTTGTGTGTTTTGAAGCTGTTTTGATGGAAATTTGGGGATGTTTTCCTCCAAAAATAGTCCCTCCAAGAAAAACATGCCTACCCTCTCATTGTCCTAACACATCTCAACCCTAGCAATGTTGGCAATTAATGGTAATGTGAAAATTAAAATTAAAGGAAATGTCACTTTTACTTAAATTTTTAACATTACCATGAAATGACTCAAGATTTTTGAGAGTGGTTTTGACCTCATTGGATTTCACACGGAGAAACTTGAATTTTAGATTTCACTCAAAATTTAGCAGACTTAATGGTTTTCAGGATTTCATGGTTTGGGGGTTTGCAATGTTTCCATTTGATTCTATCATGCGTAAGGGTATGAGATTGGCATTTGATCAAGAGCATGAAGCCCTTTAAGAACCTTGATGTTGGTGGCATTGATTGTTGAACTTTGTTGATGTTGGTGGTATTGATTGTTGAACTCCTCTACCATGGCCTTAACAAGAATGCACCCTTCACTCAAAGGAAAACCACTGGTTAGGCATGCTAATCTTTTTCTACCACATTATAAGGTTGAGGAGATGAACCCTTCACTCAAACCAAAATCATTGGTTAGACATGTTAAACCTTTTCAATTTCTATCATGTTATAAGGTTGAGCAATCCAAGTCTGAAGACTTTGAGCTAGATGATGTTTATGTATCTCTTGTTGATGATCCCATTTCTAGTAGTGTTGAATCAATGATGAGTTTCATGAGTGACCATGTTGATCAATGATTTGTAGTTTTGATGTCTATTTTTGCTACTACTACTAAAGTTGTAGAGGAGTTTTAGGAGTCCACAAACTCGGAGCCATATTATTTATGTAGGTCATGTTGATGATCTCTTGTCTAGTAGTGGTGATGAGTTTGATCATGATGAGGAGTGATCATGTTGTTGATCACTAATATGTAGACTTGTAGTAGGTCAGTGACCCCATAGCTTAGAGCATTGTTTTCGGACTCTAGAGGCCATTTAGAGCCTCATTGATTATGTATTTTGTTGCTGATATGTATTGCACTCGATGCCATTTTGATATATTCACCTTTACATGGTATATAGATGAGCAAACCTTGCATATTTTGTCTCTATTGGTTTGGAATCATGGTTTTAAATCTTAAAAATAGTTTTTATTATTATTAAAAACTAATTATTTCATGTATTTTTTTAAAGACCGGTTCATTTAGACCTGACCAGTCCCGGTTTGAAACCTGGTTTATTAGGTGGACCAGTCCAGTCACCGGTTCCGGTTTTTAAAACTATATATGATCTATCCATGAGAGTGTAGTCTAGTGAAACTCGAAGGAGAAAGAGGTCAACCTTGGCATCAAAATACATAGATCTTAGAAATTATATAGGGAACTCCAATTACAGAATTCAAGAAATGAGTAAAAGATATATCACAATTGATTAAAATATATATGATCTATCCATGAGAGTGTAGTCTAGTGACAAGAAACAAGGTGATTGAGCTTGTATTAACTTAGAGACCTACGTTCAAAATTGTAATGACCTAGGGCAATTTTGTATCCTATGGTTTCTTATTACATCTACGATTTCAACAGAATTTCTTATTCGTAAAATGAAATAGCAGCTCAATTAATGGAATTAAACAATGATGCTTGCTTCAACAACCAATAAACATTCAATACAATCCAACAGTACCGTTAACATCCAGATTTAACAATTCCAATAGAGTGCAAATGAATTCAAACTAGCCACAGATCTTATACAACTGTATCTAATCAAGTCCGAGCTACCCTCGGTTAATCTGCAGACAGGAGAAAACCCCTTTTCAAATCTGTCCAGAGCAACTTCAGAGTCCAGACTTCCTAAAACAAAGTCTTTCTAACCGATTTATGGTCAAACCAACCGGTTTATGATCAAACCGACCGATTTTATCATAAACCAACCGGTTTATTGCTAGGGCAGCTATAAATCCCACAAAATGCATTTTTGTGTGTTTTGAAGCTGTTTTGATGGAAATTTGGGGATGTTTTCCTCCAAAAATAGTCCCTCCAAGAAAAACATGCCTACCCTCTCATTGTCCTAACACATCTCAACCCTAGCAATGTTGGCAATTAATGGTAATGTGAAAATTAAAATTAAAGGAAATGTCACTTTTACTTAAATTTTTAACATTACCATGAAATGACTCAAGATGTTTGAGAGTGGTTTTGACCTCATTGGATTTCATATGGAGAAACTAGAATTTTAGATTTCACTCAAAATTTAGCAGACTTAATGGTTTTCAGGATTTCATGGTTTGGGGGTTTGCAATGTTTCCATTTGATTCTATCATGCGTGAGGGTATGAGATTGGCATTTGATCAAGAGCATGAAGCCCTTTAAGAACCTTGATGTTGGTGGCATTGATTGTTGAACTTTGTTGATGTTGGTGGTATTGATTGTTGAACTCCTCTACCATGGCCTTAACAAGAATGCACCCTTCACTCAAAGGAAAACCACTGGTTAGGCATGCTAATCTTTTTCTACCACATTATAAGGTTGAGGAGATGAACCCTTCACTCAAACCAAAATCATTGGTTAGGCATGTTAAACCTTTTCAATTTCTATCATGTTATAAGGTTGAGCAATCCAAGTCTGAAGACTTTGAGCTAGATGATGTTTATGTATCTCTTGTTGATGATCCCATTTCTAGTAGTGTTGAATCAATGATGAGTTTCATGAGTGACCATGTTGATCAATGATTTGTAGTTTTGATGTCTATTTTTGCTACTACTACTAAAGTTGTAGAGGAGTTTTAGGAGTCCTCAAACTCGGAGCCATATTATTTATGTAGCTCATGTTGATGATCTCTTGTCTAGTAGTGGTGATGAGTTTGATCATGATGAGGAGTGATCATGTTGTTGATCACTAATATGTAGACTTGTAGTAGGTCAGTGACCCCATAGCTTAGAGCATTGTTTTCGGACTCTAGAGGCCATTTAGAGCCTCATTGATTATGTATTTTGTTGCTGATATGTATTGCACTCGATGCCATTTTGATATATTCACCTTTACATGGTATATAGATGAGCAAACCTTGCATATTTTGTCTCTATTGGTTTGGAATCATGGTTTTAAATCTTAAAAATAGTTTTTATTATTATTAAAAACTAATTATTTCATGTATTTTTTTAAAGACCGGTTCATTTAGACCTGACCAGTCCCGGTTTGAAACCTGGTTTATTAGGTGGACCAGTCCAGTCACCGGTTCCGGTTTTTAAAACTATATATGATCTATCCATGAGAGTGTAGTCTAGTGAAACTCGAAGGAGAAAGAGGTCAACCTTGGCATCAAAATACATAGATCTTAGAAATTATATAGGGAACTCCAATTACAGAATTCAAGAAATGAGTAAAAGATATATCACAATTGATTAAAATATATATGATCTATCCATGAGAGTGTAGTCTAGTGACAAGAAACAAGGTGATTGAGCTTGTATTAACTTAGAGACCTACGTTCAAAATTGTAATGACCTAGGGCAATTTTGTATCCTATGGTTTCTTATTACATCTACGATTTCAACAGAATTTCTTATTCGTAAAATGAAATAGCAGCTCAATTAATGGAATTAAACAATGATGCTTGCTTCAACAACCAATAAACATTCAATACAATCCAACAGTACCGTTAACATCCAGATTTAACAATTCCAATAGAGTGCAAATGAATTCAAACTAGCCACAGATCTTATACAACTGTATCTAATCAAGTCCGAGCTACCCTCGGTTAATCTGCAGACAGGAGAAAACCCCTTTTCAAATCTGTCCAGAGCAACTTCAGAGTCCAGACTTCCTAAAACAAAGTCTTTCTATCTTCAGCTTCCTTCAAGAGCACTCTCGAATCCTAATTTGCATCCCTGGGTTTGCACAGAGATTTTCGGTTCTGCTGCAGGTTCTGGTGCAGACCTTCGTACTGCCTCATTGATTATGTATTTTGTTGCTGATATGTATTGCACTCGATGCCATTTTGATATATTCACCTTTACATGGTATATAGATGAGCAAACCTTGCATATTTTGTCTCTATTGGTC
Source organism: Pinus tabuliformis (assembly GCA_031772625.1). Lineage (NCBI taxonomy): Eukaryota > Viridiplantae > Streptophyta > Pinopsida > Pinales > Pinaceae > Pinus > Pinus tabuliformis. The sequence goes on along the minus strand of CM062804.1, from coordinate 79,764,739 downwards.
TGGAATCATGTTTTTAAATTTTAAAAATAGTTTTTATTATTATTAAAAACTAATTATTTCATGTATTTTTTTAAAGACTGGTTCATTTAGACCTGATCAGTCCCGGTTTGAAACCTGGTTTATTAGGTGGACCGGTCCAGTCACCGGTTCCGGTTTTTAAAACTATATGTGGTCTATCCATGAGAGTGTAGTCTAGTGAAACTCGGAGAAAGAGGTCAACCTTGGCATCAAAATACATAGATCTTAGAAATTATATAGGGAACTCCAACCATGAGAGTGTAGTCTAGTGAAACTCGGAGAAAGAGGTCAACCTTGGCATCAAAATACATAGATCTTAGAAATTATATAGGGAACTCCAACCATGAGAGTGTAGTCTAGTGAAACTCGGAGAAAGAGGTCAACCTTGGCATCAATATACATAGATCTTAGAAATTATATAGGGAACTCCAATTGCAGAATTCAAGAAATGAGTAAAAGATATATTACAGTTGATTAAAATATATATGATCTATCCATGAGAGTGTAGTCTAGTGACAAGCAACAAGGTGATTGAGCTTGTATTAAATTAGAGACCTACGTTCCAATTGTAATGACCTAGGGCAATTTTGTATCCTAGGGTTTCTTATTACATTTAGGATTTCAACAGAATTTCTTATTCATAAAATGAAATAGCAGCTCAATTAATGGAATTAAACAATGATGCTTGCTTCAACAACCAATAAATGTTCAATACAATCCAACAGTACGGTTAACATCCAGATTTAACAATTCCAATAGAGTGCAAATGAATTCAAACTAGCCACAGATCTTATACAACTGTATAATCAAGTGCGAGCTACCCTCGGTTAATCTGCAGACAGGAGAAAACCCCTGTTCAAATCTGTCCAGAACGACTTCAGAGTCCAGACTTCCTAAAACGAAGTCTTTCTATCTTCAGCTTCCTTCAGGAGCACTCTTGAATCCTAATTTGCATCCCTGGGTTTGCACATAGATTTTCGGTTCTGCTACAGGTTCTAGCGCAGACCTTCGTACTGCCTCAGTTGATCACGTCGATCTCTGTTCAAGGGCACTAAGGTCAGGTTTGCCAGCGAGAGATACCTCAGAAAAACCCTTCATATTTAGCACAATCGGTATAAAAAAGGGATCTCTGGTTACTTCGTCTCCGATGCAAGCTATAACTACCTGTCCGTATAACTTCAAGGATTGATTAGGTGACGTCCAACCTCAGGAATTGCCTCAGCGTTCTACAAATCATTTGTTATTGCTTCAGGATATCCGATAAACTCGCATGGGGTTTGACGTCAGGACTCTTCGATCTGCTCCACGAATTAGTTTTTGCTTGCCTCAGAATCAACTCTTAGCTTCAGGAGGAATGTGAATATCTTTTTCAGGGCAAATTCTGCCTCAGGGTTCCGTCTACCCTCAGGAAACTCGTTACTATGCCTCAGGACAACTTCTATGATAATTTCAGATGACTTGTCTTAGATCTCTTACCCAAAGACCTTCACTATTCTTCAGATGTATGCCTTCCTGTGTGCCAGAACAGAAAATAAAAGATAAAATAGGTTGATATGCCTCAGACTTTCCCAGAAAGACTTCACTATCATATATTGCTTCCTGTTTTCATAACAAAGAAAAGTGACTAGGTAGGGTGGGATCACCTGCACTGAAACTAGTCCAAGGAGAAATGGGGTTTTAAAATCCTCAAAGCCTTAGGCTCAAAGAAAAACAGGGACAAATAATCCAATCCAATCCTGCCTCAAATGAATCTAACCTTCTTGTATTTATAGATTTCCTTGAGGGCATTTTTCTCCTTAATTAATTGAGCGGGGTTCACAACAAACCCCAACTCTGGGTTTTTTTGCCCCAGCTGCCCCAAAACTTGCCCCGTTGCCCAAACATTGGGAATTTTTGGGTTTTCCCCTTTATCCAAGACTATAGCCTATAGGGGTCGATAGGCTACTTCATCCCTTGGGAACATTAGAGTCCCCCCCTTCCCGACATTGCTTGAACCCAGGCAATGGCTTACTTGCCTTGCATCCTTCTTTTTGGTCATTTTCAATTTCTTCACTAGCATAGCTCCTCCACTCTAACTTGGGGGATTTTGGGCTGGTAAGAGGTATCTTATTTAGCTCAGTCTTTGGTGGAGCTGCTTCATGATGGACTGAGGTCATGGGAGATGCTTTGAATGCCAAACTTTTACTACGCATTTTTATCTCAACTTTTTGCAGCTCCCTTGTTTGGACTTACAACTGGTTTTTCTCTGCTTCCTTTGCATTCAAATTTGCGTTTAATTTTGAAAAAAACTCCTTACGCTTCTCAGCTCTCTCATTGCATCTAAAGCTGAAAACAACCTCAAAAGGAGCACTGCCAGACTTACCCTTAGAACCTCTGATTGATTTTGCGCTTGCAGCTGAGGAAAAGGTGGAATGGGCATCTTCCTCTAGTTTTGTATGCTTGGGTGTATCCAATTTCTGGTCACCTAGATGTAGATTTTCAGAGAGCAAAAGATTGCATGTTGTTTGTGTATTCATTTTCACTGACGTCTTGTCCCCTTTAGGAACTGAAGGGGGTGGGGTACCTCTTGCACCAATACACTGGTTCATATCACTGGCTACTACCTTGACAGGCCACACCATTGTAGAAGCCGTTTTGTCAATGGCAAGAGCAAATGGTTGTGGAACTGTATACTTCAATTTTGCAGTTCCGCTTTTTGTTGGTTGATGGACTGAACTTCCTGTAGCTGGCACTGTAACTTCCATATGTTCCAATGGAGACCTTTCTCCCCTCAAGTCGATGCTACCTCTTGGTGTAACCCTTTAATCCCTTTGATGGAAGTACTTGGGTGAAGTGGCCCTGACTTCTGTATTTGAAAGCATTCAGTTTTACCAAGCACACTTGAACTGGGCTTATTTGATTTCAACTCTGTCATACTTCCATTACTCCTAGAGTCTTCGCTCTTTTCCTTGTGTGTCATTAGACTGGCCTGCAGTTGGATCATGTATTTTAAATTGACATTTGTGGTCATCAACGTTGGAGGTTGGCTCAACATATACGTTAGCAAGATGTTTAGTCACTGATTTGTTGATTGCTATATTCTGAAAATCCTGATGTCCAGATGACCAACTCCCATGTTCAATGGAAACTGATGAGGAACCTGTGTAAATCATACGTGCTGCTGATGCAAATGCTGGAGGTGGCCACTGAACATCACATGTCAAATTGATAGATGATGCACCAGTAGAATGGGTAGAATGAATAGGCTGGATCCTACTTGATTCACTGGAGTTCTGAACAGGGGCTGACATTGAGTTGTATGATGATGACTTCTTGAACTCTTGAGAGCAGGAAAAGAATTGAGGGTCTTGATCATTGGACAAGGAATAAATATCAATGTTATCGTCCATAACCAGCGAGCTCAAACTCTTTTCCAAAACTCTGAATTCTCCACCTTCCTGATGTTCATTCTCATAATTTTGTTGGCTGCCATCTCCCTTTGTTTGAGGGTCATTCGACTCGTTAAGGTCAAACCACTCTTGGCCATTATCTGAAAATTTTAACTTGATTTCATGAGCTTCACCCGTGATAGCCTCTTCAGTTTGGTCATTGTAGTTCTCAGCGGACACAATTGCTTGAGCATCCTGCGTTGTATTTTTGGCAAACTGCTTACTTTGTTCTTCCGTTTTTACTACAGAGTCTTGGTACCCTTCAGTGGCTTCTAAATCATGCAATTTGGGACTCTCATCATTAAGTAATCTGGGAACTTTCTGAACTATGTGTGAAACCAATTTATACTTTTTACTGCGTTCTTTATCAACTTGAATTTCACTGTTTAATGTCTGTTTTACTGGAACTTCCAGAATTGGATCGTCAAGGATAAATTCCTCATTCCAATTTCCATCGATTGAAACCACAATTTGTTCTTTATTGGTGGTTTCATCAGCAATGTCTGAATCATGCGATTTGTCTCCACCTTTGTCATAATTGAGTTCGTTGTCATCTTCTTGCTGTCCATCAAGGCATACCATGTCGAATTTTCCTCTATTTTGTCAGAAAAACACATTAAGATTGCAGTGTATGTCAGGGTTGCTGCTTTCCTCATTACTATTGTTCTGTACTTCAGTTATGAGAGATGGGGGTCTCTCTAGTTCTATTTCTGAGCACACAATTTGTGTTAAATATTTCCTAAAAATGCCATCACATGGCCCTCCTTCCCATTCTTGATAGAAGCTGTCCCTTTTCATTTTTGTGTTGTTTTCTTTGTTGACATCAACTGCTATATTATCACAATTCACGGGGCTGGACATGGCACCAGAATTATCGTTCTTTTGAGAGGATATAACCATGATCAATCATTTGGGCATGCCTTTGCCCCTACTTCAGCTTCTCTTGTACTTTGTTTTTCTGTCTTGGGCTCACCATTAATATCACTCAATTTGTTTTTCTTGCAACAAGCCAAAAAATCATTCGATTTCCTTATACCTGCTTTCTGTTGGTGGAAATACTAAGAGTGGGGTGAATCAATAGTTCACTTACAATTAGTTAATTTTTCTTTTGCAGAGCATTAATTAACTTCAGCATCAGATAAAAACCATAAATCATTAGTGCACAAAATCAGAAGACAGTAGACACCAAATTTTTAGGTGGAAACCCTTCCGAGTGAAAAACCACCGAACACTTCTCTAATAATTTTATAAGTACGTCAATGCTTCAAGCCTTCAACTCCCGCTGAAAAGGAAACCCCAACTCCCTAGTACCAATGTTGCACAAGGACGTGTCCCCCATGGTGGGGTGCATGCACCCCATGTTTTCCATGCACCTGGGATGGGGGGACGCCTGGGGAAATGTTTCCCCATGTCGCCCTTTCGGGGAAACTCGGGGAGATGCAGGGGAAATGTTTCCCCACTGTGGGGGATGCGTTTCCCCTAAAGGGGTGCTTGTGCGCGCCCCTCACCCCCTTCCCTTAGAAAGGGCTAGGCACCCCCCCCCCCCCCTAATTTTGCTTGAAAACAACCCTAGGGCCCTACTAATGCTATGTAATGAATGGTAACCTACTAATGTGATGTAATTAATGGTAATATTAAATTCTTAATGTAAAAATATCCTTTTACTTAATTTTTTAACATTACCATTAATTGACTTAGGATGTTTGAGAGTGGTTTTGACCGCATTGGATTTCATATGGAGAAATTAGAATTTTAGATCCCACTCAAAATCAGTAGACTTAACAGTTTTCAAGATTTCAGGGTTGGGGGATTGCAACGTTTCTAGTGGATTCTATCATGTATGAGGGTCTGAAACTAGCATTTAATCAAGAACACCAAGCTCTCTATGTACCTCAATGTTGGTGGCATTGATTATTGAACTCCTCTATTATGACCCTAGTAAAATTGTAGCTATCACTCACACAAAATCTTGACTTGACATGTTAAGCTTGTTCTATCTTATTTTAATGCTTGGAGGGTGATATGGATGATGAAGATCTCAATATATGCAAAGAATTTGATGATATGTAGATAGTTGTTGTAATATGATTTTTTTGGGCTATAGAGGCTATCTAGAGCCTCTTTGTTGATGTATTTTTGGTTCTGGATTGCACTTAATGCTATTTTGGTTGTATGCATCCTTGCTATATATATGAGAAACCTTGGATATTTGTGTATAATGGGTTGGATTCAGATAGATGCACATGAATGTTTATGTATTTTTTTCAACATTTGGATATTTATGTATTTTTTTTGGTCCGTTTTCATTTTTCATTTTTATTCTATTTTTCTAGTGCCTAATTTTGGGGTCAACTGATTCAATCACCTATTTGGTTTGATAACATTGGTTCATTGTCGATTGTTCATTTTTATTTTTAACTTTTGAGTCTTGACTCTAGAAACTGATGACCTTAAGGCTTAGACCAAGTCTTTGATTCGCCACTTGTTATTATTTTTGAGTTTGAGTAATTTCAATTTACTATTCTAGTCATCAGACTTTAATATCTACTATTTGCTTATATATATATATATCTATATATATATATATATTGACTTTAATATCTACTATTTGCTTATATATATATATATATGATTCAAATTCAAATTCAATAATGAAATAATTGATTCATACATCATAAATTATTCAATGAAATAGAAATAGTAAAATATTGTATATGTTGATTCAAATTTATCATTCATTATTCTAGAATTTGATTAGTACTAAGCAAAATCATAGATATTACCCTGATGTCCCCCCTGAATTTCCCTCAAATATGAGGGTGTTCCCACATGTTCCCCTTGTGCGTCTCCCTGTTCCTGTCTCTCTTGTCCCGGAAACTTGGTGGAACATTGCCAAGTACTTTAGAAAAGTGTTCAATTTTTTAGCTCCAACTGGAAGGACACTCCAATGCCCTGGTTTTATCAGCTGCCACTGATAGGATGCTCCAACACCCTTGCAACCTCCAACTTGCCCTAGCACCACCCTGCCACCCTGAAGTGTTTTCAGGCTACAACTTGAAGGTGACTTCAACCACCTTCCTAGCACCACTCAACCAACCTGAAAATGATAAAGAACATTACCCACTTACAAAATTTTTAACAGAGAACCCTTGTTACAAATAAAACCCATACTGCAAATGAAGAAACCCTTTACTGCAGAAATTTAGTTGATATTACAATGTAGCCCTTACTGCTAGAATATAAGGATGAAGCTCTTGCTGTTGTATGATGATGAGACAACTGCTATAAGATAAAAACCCTTACTAGACAAATACTGCTTTGTTGACAAGTCTGGAAGATTAGATGTTTTCTACCTCATTTACTGCTGTCAAAATATGCTGATGCCTCTGCTTGTAGATGGTTTCCTTAATATGCAGACGCCCTATAATGCCCACTCCTATAGTCTAGAATAGCATCTGTGTCTTTAGCTTCAGAATCTTGCCAATCTTCATTAGTTGATAAACTTCAGGAAACTGCTCATAAAACCCTACCTCAGAACTCACCCTTCAGAATTGAGCTACAGTACGTATTTATAATGAATCTCAGAGATAGAGGGCTATTGATATTTCAGATTTTCTCGTTCAGATATCAGATCTCTGGAAGGTTGCCACAACAAAAAGAGACTTCAATGAATTTGGTTTTAACACATCATACCTCAATGAAACCTTCTTGTACTCACCTCTGTTCTCTGTCTTGTTTGCAGGATACTCAGGATTGTGCAATTGATATTTCAGAACAGTGAGCAGTATAGCATATCATAAATCAACGCGTACAAGAATCACTGTGTCCATGAGTCAAATATCATTTTTCACTTGTGATTGCTGTAAAAGATGCTTGAATAGCCTAACTCCTTATTTAAAGGTCGGATTGCTGAGAAGTCTGCCCTAACCGAGGACTAATCCATACCGCAATTCAATGCTTCAACTACATCCTCATCTTCAAAACTATTTACGCTCAGAAGTAGCTTAAGCTTGATGACTTCAGGTAAACTTTAGATCTGTAGATTCAGATTTGGATCATGACATAGCTTAGAGACATCAATAGGGCCACAGGCATATGTATGTATGCTATCAAGGAAACCTTAAGAAATCTGCAGTTTACTATTAAAGCAACTTCCCAGATCTATATCAAAGCCAAGCGAATAACTTCAGTTTTGTTCCTCACAACTTGCTTCAGAAATTTGCTGGCAAGGGCTTACACAGTGCCGAATTTGTCACAAATAACCGTTTAGTATTTTTTTTATGCTTCACAACTCCATTTTCTATGTTCCATGGCACAGAACTTAGCAATTTCAAGACCAAGCCTTCATGATAAAATAGAAGAACAACACAACATGAATTAGATCTTCGTTTTATGATTTCTGGACAGAACAAGCCCTTCAATCAGTGCGAATCCACTTGCAAGTCTTTGACAAATAGCGATATCCTTAAGCCCAAAACACACACACACACACACACACACTTATATGCCATAAACCCACAAACTTTGCTGTTCCTCAGGGCCAAAGTGCATAGAAACATGCCCAAACAGAGGGCTGGACAGTCCTTTGCAGTCTGCATTAAGGTTCAGATTGGATGTTCCTTGGATAAGCCACCATCAGTCCTCGGTTTTGTCCAAGGGGGAAATCTTGTACCGAGCAATCAACAGTCTTCCCTAATTGCTGATCCGTGACAATGAACTGCAGAGATGAATGGATATAGCCCAGCGAAACCCTTAAAAGAAAAACATAAACCAAAACACCCTTTCAAATCTGCCTCTCGTTAGATTTGACTCTTCTCCACAGGGACGGAATATTTCAGAACAAGATCACTTGCTTAGATGAGCATTTGATGCATACTCAAGAGGTGAGACATGGTGCCTTTATATAGTATTGGAGGGCATAAATTAAGGCAGCTGTCTTGAGAAACCCTAGGAGGGAAACCTTATATCAAAATTTAAAATTTAATAATGAAGCCAAAATTTTAATCCCTTTGCCACTTTGGAATTTAAATCCAAATTTAAATTCTAATGCCCTCGTAAAAAAATTAATTTAATTTTTTAATGAGAAGTCCTTTTGACCTCATGAGCTGCCAACTAATACTAAATTGCCAAATTTGGGGTTTTTGCCCACAAGCTGGAGCTTTCAACTTTGAACAAGCATATCTCTCAAACTGCGAGGGCTGTCGTGGCGTGCCATATACCGTCGGAATTGGCATGACGAGGAGAATCCAATGAAGGTGACATTGACCAAAAAGACCTTAGTTTTCCTTGTCTTTTTTGTCCTTAAAGGCGGGGCTCCACTGGGTGCTGCCTGGGTTGACATCAATGACAACCATAGTTCATCATCTGTTGCATGCTCTTATCGTCAAGTTCAAGAGATTGATCTCTTTCATTTACAGGAGTGTATAGCCATGTACACTGACCTAGGTTCGCCTTCTCCTCAAACATGTGTTTTATGGCTGGATACTTATGAAGATCACTGATAGGACTAAACCAAAATTCCTTCCAATCCTTCATGATTGCTTTGGAAAAGTCACCACTCTGGTGTGAGATAGTGTTGGTCACTTACCCAAGAACTAGATTTCATCGCAATACCTCAGGTTCGTAGGACACACAACTCTGATACCACTGTAATGACCTAGGGCAATTTTGTATCCTATGGATTCTTATTACATCTAGGATTTCACCAGAATTTCTTATTCATAAAATGAAATAGTTGCTCAATTAATGGAATTAAACAATAATGCTTGCTTCAACAACCAATAAACATTTAATATAGTCCAACAATACCAATAACATCCAGATTTAACAATTCCAGTAGAGTGCAACTGAATTCAAACTGACCATAAACCTTATACAATTTTATCTAATCAAGTCTGATTTACCCTAGATTAATCCACAGACAGAAGAAAACCCCTGCTAAAATATGTCTAGAATGACTTCAGATTGCCTAAAACAAAATCTTTCTACCTTCAGCTTCCTTCAACCTTCAAATTCTAATTTGTATCCCTGGGTTGCCGTAGAGAATTTCAGTTCAGCTATAGGTTCTTGACCAGACCTTCATACTGCCTCAGAAAAACCCCTTTGTATTTAGCACAGTCGTATAAAAAAGGGATCTCTGGGTACTTTGATTCTGATGCAAGCTATAACCAGCTGTCCATATAACTTCAAGGATTGATTAGGTAGCGTCCAACCTTAGGAATTGCCTCAACCTTCTACAGGTGATTCGTTCTTGCCTTGGGGTAAATTCACATGGGGTTTGACCTCAGGACTCTTTGATCTGCTCGACAAATTAGTTTCTGCTTGCCTTATATAAGCTCTTAGCTTCAAGAGGAATGCGAATATCTTGTCCCAGGACAAATTCGGCCTCAGGGTTCTGTCTACCTTAGGAAACTTGTTACTATGCGTCAGGACAACTTCCAAGATAATTTTGGACGACTTGTCTTAGATCTCTTACCCAAGGACCTTCACTATTCTTTAGATGTACGCCTTCCTGTGTGCTAGAACAAAAAATAAAAGATAAAGTAGGTTGATTTGCCTCATACTTTCCCACAAAGACTTCATTGCTTCCTCAGATATAGCTTCTTGTTGCCATAACAAAGAAAAGTAACTAGGTAAGGTGGGATCACTTCCACTGAAACTAGTCCAACGAGAAATGGGGCCTTAAAATCCTCAAACCCTCAATCTCAAAGAAAAACAAAGACAAATAGTCCAATCCAATCTTGCCTCAAATGAATCTAACCCTCTTGTATTTATTGATTTGCTAGAGGGGATTTTTCTCCTTAATTAATTGGGTGGGGTTCACAACAAACCCCAACTTTGGGCTTTTTTTCTCCAGCTATTTTAAAACTTGCCCTCTGTTGCGTTTTCCCCTTTATCCAAGACTATAGCCTACAGGGATCGATAGGCTACCTTGTCCCTTGCCCCAATTGATCCCTTGGGTAATGTTACCTACCACCAGTGGGTGACCACATAGGAGAATTTTTCTCCTAGATTTGTCTTTAGCCAGTAGCCAACAACCCCTTCACAAACATCACTGTGGCCAATGTTGTGCCAGATGTCTTTGCTCTTGGAGCCAGTCATATGTCCTTTTCCCATCTGTTGAGATCGTATGTTTGAAGGTGGGCCATCCAATCCTAAAGGTATGACTTTTCATTATGCAATTGGATGCTTATGCTTGTTTTTCTTGGGCACACTTGGGTATGGATTACTGGGAGACTTGGAAGGAGGATGGGCTTTGACTATAGTTTTGTTCGCTTACCTTAATTAGGGGGTTAATCCTTGACCCTATTCTCTTGGGATCTCTCCTACTGGCTTACAACTTTAGGATGGGCACTACTTCGGAAACCCCGATTTTCGTAGTGTGGTCTCGTTTTCTCTCTCCACATTTTTCACTGCCCTTCGCACATTACATGCCCTATTTCATCATCTTCCCTCTTTGGGTCCACAAGGCTCTGGTTGTTGAAGAAGGTGTAACTAGGTTCGGTCTTCATAATGACATGATCTTTGTATTTGATGTAATAAAAGGAAATAAATTATTTTTGTAATCTTGCTACATGGGTTTCATGAGCAAGAATTGTCCCTAGGTGAAAAGACCTCTTCTTGATGTCTTTAGTATTTATTTATTTGTCAAAGGGTCATGTAATGAAAGCTCTTTGTGAGCCTATGTAAAATGTGTACAAACCTAGAGCAGCTCTCCAAGACCAAGCTCAAGCCTACAAAAGTGATCACAAGAAGACTGCAAGCAAAATGATGAGAAGGTCATCATGTCAGCTCAATAAATGAATTAAATATATATATATTTAAATGTCACATCGGCTCAACATAAGGATACATCGGTTCACTCAACATTTCGGCTCAGTTTTGAGGGCAAACCACTATAAATAGGTGGCTGAGGTATCCGCAAAACACACAACACATAACTCACAATTTCCTCTCTGATTTTTCATATGGGCATAGAGGAAATCCGCACCACAGGAAAGGCTCACGTTTTAGGTCTCAGATGAAGGTATGCTATCATACTTCTGTCAGGTATGGAGCAGAGATCCGCATGAAGGTCTGACTGCACCTCGGCCAAGGTTTTAGGTGCAGTCATGACCTGATCTCAGAGAACGCATCATCGTTACACGTTCTGGGCTAAATATCTCGGCATGCCTGAATTTGATGACGCGGTGATCTAACACGAATAGATCTCAGATGGACAAAGAGGATTGTGTATTTATTGCAGCCTTGGCATGTTATAAACAGTGATCAGGACTGGAAGAAGTGACAAGGGTTACATCTTGGCATCTCTGTATTAATATTCAGATTTGTCTAGACATATCACAATGATGAAATATGTGATACTCAACATACCTGTGACCTGAAGGAAATATCTTCGGATGAATAAATCAGAGAAGGCTAATGGTGATCTCGGTATATCTATGAGCAACATCTCGACATACCTATAGGTGTTGTCATCAACCGGATGGAGCTGAAGGGTCTTAAGTCTTGTAACAAGGATCTCATCATACACTTATATTTGTTTCTATTAACTTGCATACCTCTAGGGCAATTACAGTACTGATGTATGTCATAAACCTAATCACTATCATTGTAATAAGCAGTATCACAGGTATACGAAGGAACAGTCTTAGCATCAAGAGAAATGCTGGAGTATGGTAATGAAGATCTGATAAATAACAATCATAGTGAAGACCTCAGTGATGTAATGAATAAGCCAAGTCTCTGCAATGCAGCAGAAAGATGTCTTCAATGATGCAACAATTTGAGCTAAAGGATTGATGTCTTGGTCTTGGAGAGGCAAGATGTGTCAAGGGTCATGGTCTTGGTATTAGTCAATGGAATCTCTATAAGAAGAATTTTTTGCATGGGTTTTCCTCTCCAAGAGGGAGGGGTTTTGGCCCTGGTAGATAGACAAACATTTGTGTTCTTGTCTCTTTTGGTTTTGATAGCATTTTGATGAAGCTAACATTCACATACTAATAATGAAGTAAACATCAAGCTAAGATAAATTGTTTAAATACTTTGCAAATTGTTATCATGTTCAAGAAGAATCACCTTAATATGCATGCCCTAAGATTCTTCAACATGGTATCAGAGCGATTGGTTCAGTAGTCAAAATAAGGGCAGATAAGAGACATTCAAGAATCAAGACATCCAAGCAAGCCAAAGATCTACATCTTGATCAAACCCTGGATCAAAGGATCAGCCTACAACAACAATATATAATAACAAGGATCGGTGCCTATCCATTCAAGGAGATAGTCTTCAATAGCAAAGGTTTTGGAGATCTACAGATAAAAACCTTCAGGATTCATACCAACAACTTTGATGCCTTCCACAGTCTCGGTCTACAACATGCCACTATTCTTTTCTATAAAAATTCAGTCTTGAAATCTCGGATTCTCAGAACTTATATATTTGAGGACAGTTGGAATGGACAAGCACTTGTTATAGAAGCCATACTATCTGATGGACAAGCAACCTCAATTCGAAGCTGCATACTACAAGGTTCCAGAAGTACAATCATATCAACAGTTTGTAGATCAAGATAACTTCCTATCAAGGATCTCGTTCGATGGAAGCATCAATACTGCCAAGATGAAGATTTCATCTTCACATCTCAAGAAAGTAATTTCATTAATCATTTTTTCTTTGAAATGACTTCACGAATGTAAGGAGATCTATAGGATAGATGGGTTATCTTGCATGGAATAAAAGGGAGTGACAGAGTCCTTATAGAGAAGGGAAGTCAGTGAACGGGTCTCCCTTTTAGTCATAAAAAAACTCTTAAGGTTCTATGAATTAAGAAAGGAGACATAAGAGGATATACTCTCTGAGATGAAGTGCAGAATGTGCCAAGGAATGGAGAAGTATTTTCATGAGATCTCAATTGAGAGATCCAGGAAAAAGATGAATGGATAATCATCATTGATAAGCAAGGTGACTGTAGTGTCCTATCTAGGGTGCTAGATTAGTCTATATTTATTATCGACCAGGATAAGTAAACTTCGAGGCATGCGTCTACAATCTATAGACATAAAGGATTCCTAACTAAGTGTTCATGATGGTAGGTTACAGAACTTCTTTACGGAAGGTTGAGGTATGCTCCCTATCACCTGGACACTCAGGTCACTCAATTAATCTACCTATTCTTAAAACACTGTGTATTACTTAAACCAAGATTTCAATCCCCTTACGAGGATGCTGTGCATGAAACCCCTGTTCAGTGAACACTCAGCATTCAATGTTTAACATTCATGAAAGATTGAAACATACTAAAATCATAAGCATACTTAAAATTCAAATACATGAGAAACAGGGTTCATGAAGATGCTTTTAAAAATAACGAAAGATCAGATCCCTTACAGGATACAGTTCAACGATCTCAGCGATGAATCCTTCAAGCCACCATCATAAACTTCACTCATACGAATTGCTAATTAAATCAACGAAAGCATAAACCAAACTCTAATCACTGTGCATACAGAAGTTGCTAATAAAATAAAATGACAGTATACCCGTTTCACGCAGGGCCCGTCCGCGTTTCAAAGGTATACTGGACTGCGCTCAAGCAACTATAGAATCAACGCAATAACAAAATCGTGACTGCAACTGAGTTTTGGTATTAAGTTCAAAAGCTCTGTTTTTTCAAAACGATACACAGATAACAACTAACCAACCACACATAACTGTGTTTACATATGTCTTTTAAAAAACTAACACTGTTTACATTTCGGAACGAATGTACATTCATTATGCGGCTGTTGCCGCTTTTGTTATGGAATAGTTTTTAAGTTGTTTCCATTCTGAACCGATTTCAAAAAGGAACAAAACTAAATCGGTTTAGAACCCTATGCTGTTGCTGCTTTTGTCGCCAACATGCTGTGCTTTGACCATCATTGACCGCGCATTCAGGAGTGTTGGTTCTACTGTAGGATAGGTGTTCGTCCATGCTTGTACATTCTATTTTTCATCCCTACCCTTTGCTTTAGCTTAGCTGTCATGCCATATGTCAAACAATAAACCAATTACAGGATGTTGTAACTTCCTGTAGTCTTTTTATCAAAAATCCCTAATTCTTTAACATAAAACTCATAAATCAATTTTAATGCATCTAACAACTATAATACTGTTAACTAATCAATTTCAAGGGGTCTAAGAGATGTATGAAGGAAAAAGGTAGGCAAACGATGTGTTTCAAGAGGAAAAATGAGGTCATGGAATGGTACCAACAGTGACAATTCTTTATGAACAAGAAGATCAACTCAATCAACAGTTTGCTGTCTCTATGCCAGACAGAGAAAGGTAAGTTGAAAAGATTCAACTATGTGCAAAGGAAGGATTAATAAAACAGAACAACACTATGAAAAGATTATGAAAAAGATGGATGGCTGAACCCTACGTATGGAGAAAATTGATGACATCGAAGTCTTGGATCATCAGTCAACTAGAAGACCCTATAAAGCACTGATGATAGAGTCCCTGGGTAAGAGGGAGCTCTGGGAAGTTTCTATGAGCAAAGGAACTCAAGCAAGTTTCTGAGAAAAGAGAAACTTGGAACTTGTCCCTGATTAAGAGGGAGAGTTAGACACGACATTCTTGTCTTCAGTTTGGAAGAAAGAATGGAGGATTGTGTAATCATCTGGCATCCGACACTCTTTGAGGATGTGGTAGGGAATCCAAGACAAGAGTGGGCAAGAGGACTGATATGCTTGAGGGCTGGGAACCCAAGATGAGAATAGAACTAGTAGGGCATACTCAGAGAACAACTGGGTGGGTATGACCCTAAGAGAGACAATGATGATGCGTGTCTATCAGTCATTGGTCTCGCCAACATTGTGTGCTCTGATCTAAGTGAGAGATAGAGCTGTTAGTCAAGGCCTTGCTAAATGGAAACAATGTTGGTTGAAATGATGCTATAACAGATGGATTGCAAATCCGATTCTTCTTATAAGAAATTTTGCAGATTGAGAATGACCAAGTACCATTATGAATACTGCCCTAATTAAGAGGGTGTGTTGAAGTAAGTGTAACTAGGTTCGGTCTTCATAATGACATGATCTTTGTATTTGATGTAATAAAAGGAAATAAATTATTTTTGTAATCTTGCTACATGGGTTTCATGAGCAAGAATTGTCCCTAGGTGAAAAGACTTCTTCTTGATGTCTTTAGGATTTATTTATTTGTCAAAGAGTCATGTAATGAAAGCTCTTTGTGAGCCTATGTAAAATGTGTACAAACCTAGAGCAGCTCTCCAAGACCAAGCTCAAGCCTCAAAAGTCATCACTAGAACACTGCAAGCAAAACGATGAGAAGGTCATCATGTCAGCTTCAAAATTGAATTAAATATATATTTAAATGTCACGTCGGCTCAACATAAGGACACGTCAGTTCACTCAACATTTCGGCTCAGTTTTGAGGGCAAACCACTATAAATAGGTGGCTGAGGTATCCGTAAAACGCACAACACAAAACTCACAATTTCCTCTCTGATTTTCCGTATGGCCATAGAGGAAATCCGCACCACAGGAAAGGCTCACATTTTAGGTCTTGGATGAAGGTATGTTATCATACTTCGGTCAGGTATGGAGCAGAGATCCGCATGAAGGTCTGACTGCACCTCGGCCAGGGTTTTAGGTGCAGTCATGACCTGATCTCAGAGAACGCAACATCGTTACACATTCTGGGCTAAATATCTCGGCATACTTGAATTTGATGACATAGTGATCTCACACAAATAGATCTCGGATGGACGAAGAGGATTGTGTATCTATTGCAGCCTCGACATGTTATAAATAGTGATCAAGATTGCAAGAAGTGACAAGGGTTACATCTCGGCATCTCTGTATTAATATTCATATCTGTCTAGACATATCACAATGATGAAATATGTGATACTTGACATACCTGTGACCTGAAGGAAATATCTTCGGATGAATAAATCAGAGAAGGCTAATGGTAATCTCGGTATATATATGAGTAACATCTCGACATACCTGTAGGTGCTGTCATCAACCGGATGGAGCTGAAGGGTCTTAAGTCCTATAACAAGGATCTCGGCATACACTTATATTTTTTTCTATTAACTCGCATACCTCAAGGGCAATTACAATACTAATGTATGTCATAAACCTAATCATTGTCATTGTAAGTCATAAACCTAATCATTGTCATTGTAATAAGCAGTATCATAAGTATACGAAGGAACAGTCTTAACATCAAGAGAAATGCTAGAGTATGGTAATGAAGATCTGATAAATAACAATCATAGTGAAGACCTAAATGATGTAATGAATAAGCTAAGTCTTTGCAGTGCAATAGAAAGATGTCTTCAATGATGCAGCAGTTCAAGCTAAAGGATTGATGTCTTGGTCTTGGAGAGGCAGGATGTGTCAAGGGTCATGGTCTTGGTATTCGTCAATGTAATCTCTATAAGAAGAATTTTTCGCATGGGTTTTCCTTTCCAAGAGGGAGAGGTTTTGGCCTTGGTAGATAGCCAAACATTTGTGTTCTTGTCTCTTTTGGTTTTGATAGCAGTTTGATGAAGCTAACATTAACATTCTAATAATGAAGTAAACATCAAGCTAAGATAATTTGTTTAAATAGTTCGCAAATTGTTATAATGTCAAAGAAGAATCACCTTAATATGCATGCCCTAAGATTCTTCAACACTGGTGTCCCCCTCCCCTTGTCAACATGTCTGGGTCGGGCTTGGAACAATGCCCTAGAGGTTGGTGCAACTAAAAAAAAGGATAAAAGCATAATATGGCCACATACAACAGGAAATCTACCACAAAATGCAAAAGATGGTTGAGACAATAAAATTTAGCACGTGGGAAAAAGCCAAACATGAAGTCTACCCCTTATAATTATGGCCATCACCTTGGTTCCTAGGGCCGCTATGAATGCCACTTGCATCATTAAGGAACCCATGTATGTCCCAAACCTTGCTGGGCGATGAACTACCCTACCTTGAGGGGTTAATCACTACTATATCATAAAGAAAAATCTATAAAAGGAAAATGAATAAGGGTGGAAAAACAAAGGTCAAGTTAACTCATGTACCATGATTGCTCCCTCCTACATCCATACACCCAAATGTGTGGACATTCCTCATCATTACCACCCTCGAGCCTATGTCATTTGGCCTTGAGACCCTTGTGTCCCCATCGACCTCATCATTATCCACACAACACCTACCACTTTAAGGATGTACCTTAGACATGTCCTTTCCTTTAGGGGTTGGGAAATCCTAATATGGTGGTTTATTAACTACTCCTACGAAGGGAGGTAACACCATTACATGCTCAAAGGCCCAAATCTTGAAGGGAAACCCACTATGAAGTCCCCACTTCTGCACTTGATTAACAAGCTTATTCACTCGATTGTGCTAATAATTATTGTATCTGAAGGTGAGGAGACACATTGGATCTTATACAACATTGGTAGGTGGTTTCACTTTGGGCTTGGCCTCCCTATACAGGATCTAAACCCACTAGATGATCATATTGACACTTGTAGGGGAAGCGTTGAGAGCCATGGGTTTCCATCATGTGATTGAGCATTATCCCATGTCGTGGGCAGCCTCAACACCTTCAACGACTTGTTCATTGCCCACATTATATGTGAGATGATGCACTTGTACAAACAGTGCCCCAACCGACATAACATTGTATACAGGGTTTGGCAATTGATTCGAGTCCCAGAGGAGGTTTGTCTCACCCTTGAGACATGGGAGGGAAAGCACCATCTTCCATTCCCTCACTTGGAGATGTCTAGAGGGTTATTTTACACTAGGAAACCCATGAGACCACTACTTGTGCCCCAGAGCCAATTTAGAGAACCACATGATGTCTTACTTGGAGATAAGGGGCCACTCCCTTGACCATCATTTATGGAGCCCTCTTTTTCATCATGGCACCTTGAGGACTCAATTAGGCCTTCCAAGGGCCCTCCTACACCATTACTACATCATTTCGGTGTCATTTTGGATGGATTATCTTACACTTTATGGCTATTTGGTGGGTTTGTCACCAAAGTTATTGTTATTTTGCACATTAAAGTGAATTTAGGGGCATCTTAGGCTAATTCAAACACTTGGAGGCTCATATAAGTAAAGTGAGACCTCATTTGTATCAAACATCATCATTACAATTACACTTCGATCTAATTCTCTTAAGGAATTTCACACTTTTCTCTTAGTTGTCTATTATGCATTTTGATATCTTTGGATCTGAAATTTTCCCTCTCTTGGAGCCATTTTTTTGATCTTGGGTTGGATATATCTTGTAAGTAATCTTGTTGAAGATTTTTGCATGAAAAATGTCTAATGTGTGGAAATTTTGTAACTAGCTCTTTCTTTTGTGCCCTAGTTATTGAATATTATTGTAAAATATTGTTAGATTGCAAATTTGTGCATGTTACTCATTGATAACAAGTAGATGAATGTTCTTAGTGGAGTAAAACTTGTTTTTCTTCCATGAAAACACATAGATCTTGAGTAGGTAAATGTTAAAGAGTGCTTGCTAGGGCATCACTTTTTAGCCTCCTTGAAGACAATTTGCCCATATTTTGAATCACATAGACTCCATAGCCCAAGGGTAAGTCACCAATCTAAGTAGATTTGGTGATTACCCCCTTTTCCCTTATCTTTTTCTCCTTCCAATTTTTTTTGGTTCTTTCCCTATATGTCCAACTAGGGCCTGCCACGAATTACATTAGAGAGGAGCTTTTGCAAAACCGCTTGAACAGGCTACTGCGTTGGTGTTTCCTCTAACTCTTCTCCAAATTTGAGGCAGTTCCCATGGTTGGATTATGAAAAAACTCAAGCCCTAGTTGCATTCCTGGAAATCATCTTGAACGTTTTGGTCAGAGGTCTTCTTAAGGGTTTTTGTACATAGTATTCAGTGGAATAAATCATTTAAAACCCTTTCTCTACACTACCTCGACCTAGTGAGCTCCTTGGAGGATCTCCTCCTGCAATTATTTATAAACCTTAGGTCTCGTGTGGTCCCATTCTAGGCTTCTCAAGAATAGTGGAAGCTTATATAAAGATATACAATTATCATACAAAGCTTCTTGAGTAGTCCTAATCATCTTTGGAGCCTTGACCTTAGGCCTTCTTTTCATCATTAGATATCGTTAACCCTAGGTCTAGGTCTCCTCGCAGGTCTTTCTTGGAAATACTTTTGCTTCTCTTGAAGCATTGAGCTTTTATTTGAGCCTCTCCTTTGAATGGGCCTTGGAAATTACATCATACCTAGTCATTGATTCTATCATTAATAGTGATTTCCCTCATACCGAGACGACTCCTATCGGTGAAAGTTCGTAAAGAGCATGAGACACTGACTGAGGTGACAATGGGGCTTTGCCCCATTGTTGTCATTTGGTCTAGTAGTTGTCCCTTAGGCACCCCTCCTAGGACACCTGCTAGATTGTGTGGCAATAGGGACATTAAAAAAACCCCTCGATTTGGTGCAGACGAGGGCAAGTGCAAGTCCTGGGTGACATTGGTGGCATTAAGACACCCCTCAGCACGACAAATTGGTTAAAAAGATTTTGTGAGATGTATCTATGTGTTGTGTGTGTGTGTGTATTCATATATATTAAGATGATGATGATTGAGTATCTGTAGGATCTTAGATGTGTTTATATGGTCGTATTTATTTGAATGGACCTTTGATATGTATGGTAATCTTGATTGGAATGTTTTTGATTTTGATAAAGAATCATCAACACAAATTCTAACTTCTAATGAATGAAAATTTATTTGTGTAAATGTAAATTTATCTTTTAGAAGGCAAGAAGAATAAAAATTTGTGACCTGTTACTCTTGCCGACTACACCTACCTACAGAGTAGTGAGAGAAGCCTTCAACCCCACAAGGTGTGGTTGGTGACAGGAAATTTAGAGAAGGGGCTGTCACATTGTCCCCGACTCTCTTCGTCTTAAGCTATCTCCTAGGTTAGCTAAGGGGGGTGGTCCCTAATGAAAAGTTAAGTTAAAAGTGATATGAGATTCTAGAAGAGTGTTATAGTGAAAATGAATTACTTATAATGATCTGTGAACAAAATATGATATGAGCAATAACAATGAAATTCATTAACATAAGGAAACCATAAATCTAGTGCCTTATAAAGAATTTGCTCAACAAAATAAAAAATACATTTGTTCAAAGTAAAGATAGAATGCTTCCAATAATGAAAGCAAAGTAACCTTGAAATGCAAACAAAAGATGTTAACACAAGATATTTGTAAGATATAAAATCAATTCATGAATCAAAACATATCTTGCCAAAACTCAACAATTAGAAAATTTACTTAAAAAAGAAGTAAAATAGGAGATGCTAAATGCAAAATCAAGATGTCAATATGGAATTAGACCTGAACATGAAATGAAGACACTTATTACCAATTTTTTGCTTTGAATTTTTTTTTGAAAATAAACTTTGCAATGTAACAACTCAAAACATTAAGAGACCAGTGAAGTAAATGTGATGGAAAGTGTTCTTGGTTAATTTTATTAACTAACTTTGCAACAAGATTGCAATTGAACTCTTCTATCCTCGGACTTCACCCTCGCCCAAAGATTTGGGTCTTACAGTGAGGAGTCCATAGAGGAGTAGAGGGTCCTTAAGATGTCTACTTCAACCAACTTATGTTGGAGGTAAAATTTTAGTGAGGCTTGGGGCCTTCCTATACTAAAATGTCTAGATGAAGTGCAAATTGTGTTAATTCCCCAATTAAAATAATTCTACATGCAAATGCTTCAAAGAGAAATATGATAGTTACAAAACTTGAGAGACTAGAATGTAAATGAGCTCATATGTTTTTGCACCATTAAATGGAAAATAGACAAGTAAAATGGAATAGATTGTTTTAAGCTACAATTGTTTCAAATAAATGATAATGCTCCAATAATTTCCATGACATATAACATAAATTGACTAAGTAGTGAAGCATGTACTTGAAGAAATTATGAAACAATTAAAACTTGCCAAAGTATGAAGTGTTTACACATGAGATAAGATTTGTTCAAGTTTACAAGTTTGAAGCTTATGCATGTGAGAATTTAAATACAAGATTAGGAAAAATTGCATGTGGAGTGAAATGTGTTAATTTTAAGCATGCACAAACTGAAATTAAGTGCTAAAAAACTAAGAAAAACTAGAAGCAAAATTAGTCCACCCATAAGAATCCCATCCTCTAAGTGAGGAAGGGGGATGCCATGGGAAATATCCCAAGCTCCCTCAAAGATTTTTTTTTTTTTTTTTTAATCTCTTATTAGCGTTTGAAATGGGTAAAAACGCCTTTAAGAGGGCTGCCCACAATATGAGAGAGATCCTTACAAAGATATGAATTTAACAAAGCTAGAATCTCTCTCAAAAAATATAACAAGCTTGAAGATGGAAAAACTCTCCAAAAAAGATTTACAAGGCCCATGACCTAGATGAGTTTGCAACTCTCTTTCCTTGAATAGCGTGAAGGGGTCTTGCATACACACGAGTGTAGCTTCCCAATGCTTCTCCTCAAGCTCCTTACTGCCCAATGCTCAAGCCTATGTGTTGCAAAACAAAACCAATTGTCAGTGTGAAACAATTTACTGTACAAAATACTAGCTCAAGTAATGGGAGTGAACCCCCATACTTGCCTAGTTTTAGAAATGACTCTTGAATAACACATATAACTTTGAAAGAGCTAGAATCAAAGATGTATTTTAAATTTAAATGGATGATCAAGCAGCTATAGAATAAGAAAAGTCCCTCTTGCTCTTCGTTGGATGGAAGATTTGGAGTGAAAAATTGTCTGAGTCTTGGGTCACTTTGACTCTAATAGTGAGTTGATCTAATTGAGATTTCTCCCACTTCCAGATGGATTCCTGTATACAATACGAAGGATCTTTCCTACACACTTGAGCAAGTATTAGTTTGCAAAAGGATTAGAGCAATATAATGAATAAGATAAACCAAACATTCTTCCTAAAATGAATTGACAAGCTTATTCCTAGAATACTACTCTAAATCAGTGATATGTGCAAGCAATCCAAGCAGGATGACAAGTATAAACTAATATCAATTCAATATGCAAAAGAAATTAAACACAATAGCAATAGCATGAAAGGACATCACCTCATAACGCCAAGAGAACATCAACCAAATAGCCCCAAAGTCTTGATTATATTAAGAAAAATATGCAAGTACAAAATGACAAAGTTTCCTCAAGCCTAATAGCTCATAACATGATACAATATGAGAGCCCATAGCCTCATTATATAGAGAGTTGGGAACAAATCTCAATGAAAAATGATCATGACAAATGGCATTGGAGCCAATCCCAAGGTAGAGAGAGCCAAACTCTAAGTGGAGATGAGAGAGCCACCAAAGCAAAATTGAATTCCCTGTGTGTCACCATGAACTCCTCCAAGAGAAATCGAATTCTCTATGTGGCACAATAGTAAACTGAAGTGTGAACCAAGACAAGTAGTTGACTCAAGTCCAAAACCAAACTCTATCCATGTGATGCCACCACTGTAGATGATCCCAATGAGGAATAACGTAGATCCTCCAAGAGAAACTCGAATCCCAAACTGAAGTGCTGAGTGTAGATGAAGTGGAGTGTAAGTGAGACAAACTCCCATGAAATCCTCCACAAAAATCCAGTCAAATATTCCTCTGTGCATTAACTCCTCCAGGAAATTCGATTTTTCCACATGTGCAAGTGTTGCATTAACTCTGGGAAATTCGATTTCTTTGAGATAATGGTGTATTTATGATGCAGTGTGCTCAATCATCATCCACATGTCCTTTGACTCAATCTTTTGACTTGGGATAATTTCCAAGTCATTTCCATGTCATTCTGTCACATGGAATAATTTATTTCTCTCTATTTATTTAATTCTAGCCTAATTAATTGCCACATTTTCCATTAAACATAGGAAAAATGGGTTTTGAGGGTCTAGAACACATTATTAACCCTTCAAAGTGTGTCATAGTAGAAAGTTGAGGGTGAAAGCTGTAATTTTTATTAGTGATACCCCATACAACTTCTCTAAACAACATTTATTACATTTCAATTGCAATTTTTATTTGCAATTTCCGCACTGTGGAAAACCTAAAAAATTAAAAAATGACTACCTAGACCTAGCCAAATTCCATGAATTTTTTTTTGTGATCTAGTATGGTAATATACATCGATTCTAGACATTAAGATGCATTAGGGGCTCAACCTTCAAACTGTCACCCCAACTTTGGGGTAAATTTGAGTGAAAAAACCTAGAAAATTATTCGCGCTAAAAAAACAAGAATATTTGACCAAGTAAAAAAAACATTCCAAGGTGTACTCGCTTGTTGATCGAGTCCCCAACACCCTAGGTCTATTACAAACTCAAAACTCATCATTACTAGCATCACGCAGGGTGTGGAATCTAGGTACAAGAAAAGATGATGAGAAATAGAAGTAGAGTTTAAAAACTTTGGTAATCTGATGATATTTGATGGTACAAGTGTCCTTTGGTACATCCTTGGGCATGGAGTCTTCATATAATCATCAGGTGCCATTCCAGTGGTCAACATGACCAATTCCATGTAGCTTCCATGGCATTTCACATGATGAAGTTCATTCAGTATCCCTTACCATCTCTGAAGTCAGGTGCAAATTAGTGGAGCCTTGGCCAATGCAACTACCTTGACAAGACAAGTACCCTATAATTAATCTATCTGTTTTAATCTTTAGTAGCCTAGGATAGAAGTTGGAGTTGGAAAGATAGGGATCCTTTTCCTAGTAATTCCATGAATACAAATTCTAACTTATAATAAATGAGACATTATTTGTGTGTAGATGTATATTTATGTTTTTTAAGGCAAGGAGGAGAAAAATTGCGGTTGATTCCACTATAGCTTTTGTAGATCAATATGTATGTTGAGCTAATGTTGAACTGGTTCCTTCCTGAGTTGAATGGCTTTTTGATTATTGCATCATGGAGTGGTTAGATATTTTTGCTTGAATTTTGCCTTGCATGAACTGCTAGTAGCTTGAGACTCTGCTTTTGCTGAAGAAAGAGAGAGGTCGTTTGTTTCTTGCAAGCCCAAGTGACAGGTTAAGAAGCATGGTTGAAAGCATAACTTTCAATAGATTTTTATCCCTCGAGCCGCTAACCTAGTGGGGATTTGTAAAACCAACCAACTTAGGAGATCCCCTTGAATTCTATTGTATACAAGTTGAACTAGACGCTAGATACACCGAGTATCCTCTACGTTGCATTGCAATGGCTTTCGTATAGTTATTGCATATATCAGGCAACATGGTTGACAACAAAGAAAATGTTAAGTTGACTGTGCATTAGATACAAGAGGTCACCAACTAATCATGTATACATCCACTTTAGGTGAGGTGTAAGTGACAATAAGCTTAACTCAAGAGTGGGAGGGAGACGAGGTTAATTTACAATCATTGATGTGAAAGCGGTGAAAAAGGTCATATGCATACTTAAGTTAGAAAGATAAATGACTTTCATGATTTGCAAAATTTGGAGGCCAAGAAAATAATGGATGGGTTTTGCGTTTGACATTTCAATTTTTTTTTTTTTTTTTTGACGTTGGATTTTGCTTGTTTTAGAAGTTTGTTGCTGCTAAAACTGAGTATAAGGTCATCAACATAAAGTAGGAGTATAGGAAGATGGTCACTTATCACTTGGTATAGACATTAGGGATATTGTAACTTCTATGAAAGGTAGAGTCAAGAAAAATTTAGTCCATATTTTTTACACCAAACCCAATGAGCAGACTTGAGGCCTAGCAAGGATTTCTTGAGGTGATAGATAATATTGGAGTCACTTTTAACAAGAGTCTTTGGTACTTGAGCTAAAAGAGAGGAAGCTTGTTGTAACTACAAAGAATCTGTATGGTGCTGGTTAGGATAACCAACTAGATCACCAATTCATTCGCTAGTTTTATGGATTCATCAAAGAAACTATGGAGCTTATGCAGGTTTAAGTTTAATAGACTCATTTGGAGGAGGTGGAATGGGATTTTCATCTTCACTGTCATCATCTAATGAAGAAAATCGATATAGAATAGAAGCAAAGGATAAGAAGAAGAAAATGTAAAAGGATATGGCACATGCGCTGATGATGGCTCTTAGGCCAGAGATATTGCAAACATTGAATTAGGCATGTTGATGAAGAGACCTTCATTAAGCTTGAATTTTCTTCTAATAATGACCTTTGTAGCATTGGGGACAAGAAGTTGATAACCTTTTACATCCTTTGAATAACCAACAAAAATGCACTTCTCACTTTTAGGCTGCAGGACTAGCCTTTTGTTGTCAACGTTATGTGCCCATATTTCATTGCCAAACACGTGGAAGTGGTTTACATATGGTGTTATGTTACCTTATGGTTCTTTTGTTGTTATATCTTTGGAAGTATTAGTTGGGGTGTAGTTAAATTTGTAATTGGCACAATTGGTAGCTTCTACCCAAAAAATGAGGTCTTAGTTTCTTGGATTGGAGCATGCAATTCTTGAAGGTGTGATTCTTTCTCTACACAAGACCATTTTGCTATGACGTATATGGAATTGTACATTGCATATGAATGCCTTGTTGATTGCAGCAAAGTGTTAAAATAGTTGTTTACATATTCATGTTCATTGTATGTTCTTAGCTTTTAGTTTTTGAACTTGATGTCCATATTGTTTTCCTACAAGGGTCTTGAAGGCCAAAGCATGCCAAAACTTTGCAAGAAATAAAACGTTGTATTTGGAGAATTTATCAATGAAGGTTATTAAATACTTGCACCTGGAAAAAGCGGTAGAAGGAAGAATACCACACAAATCACTCTGTACGAGTTGTAAGGTTGCGAGAGGTACATTTGTCAAAATTGTCTTGATGATGTTTTCAGAGTATACACTTGGAACAAACACCATCTCTAGATGAAACAAGAGGAAGATGTTGGCCATATTGTACTTGTTGCTGCAATGAGCGGTAGTTTAGATGGCCAAACCAATCATGCCAAAGTTTGCTCATATTATCACAAACAATAAAAATTAAAGGAAGAGACAATGACCTAAAGTTTTCAAATTTGTATAGCTTGGTAATATCATTGTTCGTTGTTGCTACAACATGATTAGGATCCTTTAATTTATTAATTATAATTTGGTGAGGCAAAAATCCATAGTTTTGCCTTCACAAGAGTGATTTGATATATAGATAGAAGGTTGCAAGAGAGATTTGAAACACTTAGACATTATTAAATTGACCATCATCTAGTTACTGTTAAATTGTTCTGTACAATGCCTAAAGCCCTGTCATCATTAGAAAATATTTATTTGGTGTTATATTGACTAAAACCAAAAAATAGGATTTTTTCCTTCACAAGAAAGAGTAATTTGATATATAGATAGAAAGTTGCAAGAGAGATTTGAAACACTCAAGACATTATTAAACTAACCATCATCTAGTTAAATTGTTCTGTACAATGCCTAAAGACTTGTCATCATCGGAAAATATTTATTTGGTGTTATATTGATTAAAGCCTGTTAATTTTAGGTATGTTCTATGCTTAGAGAAATTTATTCAATTTTCATAGTTAGCTCAATACATTTTCCAAATTAGCAATCACATCAGCATTAAAGTAAACTGTAGATAGAACATAAACATAAATCGCAGAAGACAAGCCAAGACAAGAGGAAACAAGATGTGTCGTTAGCCATGGACAAACCCCAATGTGGGGAAACCCTTGATCAATTCTTCTTATATGTTCTTCAATAGTTCAACAGAGAGAGAGAGAGAGAGATAGTACATTTACAACAAAAGTCAATGTGGGGAAACCCTTGATCAATTCTTCTTATATGTTCTTCAGTAGTTCAACAGAGAGAGAGAGAGAGAGAGATAGTACATTTACAACAGAAGTCAACACTTTGACTTATCTAGATGAGAGCATAGATCGTCTCTAAGAAGATGATACATGAGATCAGTTAAGACATGCTGCTTCAATTGATTCTCCAAGGTGACTCCTTCACCTATCATTGTGTTGCATATTGTCATCATGCTGCACCCATCATCAATGTTGTACCTCATGACTGCTGCACTGCTGTCCCATATACCATTGTTGAAACATGTTGTCATACAACATGTCTCATGTGCTTGCAACACCATGCTTGCCACTGCTATCCATGCTGTCCATGCTTGCCATGCTTACCATGTTTGTCATGCTAGTCATGCTTGCTGCTGTCCCACTTGTGTCACTGCTGCACAATTGTCATTGTTGTCCTATGTCATTGGGCTGTCCCATCATAGTTGCTGTCCCAACATGCTGCTGTCCCATCATAGTTGCTGTTCCTATGAGTGCTTGCTGTCCCACTGTTTGCTGCACCAAGCACCATGCCTAGCTGTCCCATTTATCTTAGCATATCTTGCTGTCCCATTTATTATGCAGCTGTCCCTTGCCACTGTTGCCTAGATATATGGCTGTAGCTGCTGTCCCTAACAGTCATACTATACCTTGCTGCTGTCCCATCATAGTTGTTGTTCCTATGAGTGCTTGTTGTCCCACTGTTTGCTGCACCAAGTAGCCCAGTTGTCCCATTTACCTTAGCATATCTTGCTGTCCCATTTATTATACTGCTGTCTTGGGCATGTTTGAGCCCTCAAATTCTCCTCAAACAATCCTCCCTTTCAGCCGCATTAGGCCTGCGTCTAGGGCACCTTATGCCTGCGGCTAGGGCATCATTGGTGTGTTTAGGACAGCGTCTATCTTCATCTTAACAATGGCTAGGATACCCTTGAGATAGCGTAGGTTAGGGCTGCCTTCTTTGATGCTTTAGGTATGCCTTTAGGACAACGTTTAGGGCAGCCTTTAGGATTGCGTTAGGGCAGATTTTAGGTCTGCGTTAGGGCAGCCTTTAGGTCTATGTTAGGGACTTCCCTTTGACAATGTCTAGGGCTTCCATTGACAGCTATAGAAACTTGCGTAGAGCCTTCCTTTTGACTGCGTCTAGGGCTAGGGCATCTCCTCTAGGGCGGCTCCCTTAGTCTTCTTTCCTCCAACGTCTAGGGCTTCCACTCCTAGATTTCTCTTCCACTAAAACCCAAGACAAGTGGAGAGAAATCAAGATAGAAGTGTGTGTGAGAAATGACTCTCAAGTCATCTCCTTTTATACTAAAATGTTGAGCACATGTGGGGTTTATTTGGTTGTTGGCCGACCTTGACGAATTGTCTTATAACACAAATAAATTCATAACTCCATGAATACTTATCAGAATCGGATGATCTTTAGATCAATCCTACACCTCTCGATGAGAGGGATCCAAGAAAAATATCAGCTGCCATAAATAAGATGACCCACATGGAGTTTGGCCCTAGTTGCCAATTTTAACAACGCCAGAAAATATGGATGTATCTTTACCGTTATGATAAGATACTCCAGAATCAAGAGTTCACTCATTTGAAGAAAGAGAATTTGATGCTTTGGAAGAGAAAGAAGAGACAAAAAGATAATGTCCTTTGAAAGGAGGAGAAAGACCCCACCTGCTATTGTTCTTATTCATAATCACTTTGAAGGCATCCATCTTCTTGAACTGATGCATCTATAGATGGCCATCTTGCCCACAAGAGTTAAAATGGTTGCTAACTTTTTTATCTCTAGATATAGTTCCTTTATTAGCATTTGGAGCTGGTCATGCAAAGATGCTAAATTTGTGATGTTTGGTGTTGTTCTAATCTTTATACTTGGCTCCTTCATCAATATTAGGGTGTGGTGAAGGTTGAGTGTGTTTGGAGTCTGGACCTTCGTTGCTTTTCTTTTTGGGTTGTTTTGTTATTGTCAGGGTGTTGCTTATTGGATGGTTTGAGGCCTTATTTCTTTTGTGCCATTAAGGTTTTTTTAAACGCAGTGTTGATAATATCATTGATATTTTGCGGAATATGCGAAATACTGTGATATTTTCGCCAAAACAATATATTGCAGGGTAAATATCCCGAGATTTTCTATTTTGAAAATATCACGATAATTTGTTGAAATATCAACGATATTTACGAAATATTGTTGATATTTTGACAAAATATCGCGAGACGACTTTATCATCACCGACCAAATTTTTTTTGTGGATCAAAGATTCAAGATCAATGAGACAAATTTAATTTCTTCCATCAATAGGTATGTTCTTAAAATCCCCTATGTTCTCAAAATCACCTCTGCCATGGACACCTTTTGGGGAAAGGGCATGATCTTATGATCGCGCCCTTTCGTCTAATTTAACCTAAAATTAAATAATAAACCTAAAATTAAATAGTAAAATACTAACTAATTTTTTACATAACATTGCCTTCCTCTCGAAATACTTTTTCATACTTCCGAACTAGATCTTGTATCTCTGGTGACTCTTCACTGGTCATATTTGCAGATAACATTTCTAATTGGTGAAGTTGTACTACATAAGCGGGTGCTCCTTTTCGACTCAGCTTCATCATCTGAGATGATGATACAACTTGATTTTCTGGTGCTTGGAATTCGTGTAGTTTGTTCTTTTGACCTCCCCATTTGAACTTTATAAATTGTACTTGATGGGTGGCGGCATAAGTACCTAAAGTTCGTAGCCATTGGATACCTAAGACTACATCTACTCCTCCTAACGGTATCGTGAAGAACAGAGACTCTGAATTAAAGTCTTGAATCTGCAATTTGACCTTATGGCATTTCCCCACCTTTTCAATCTTCTTACTGTTAGCTACCATCACTTTCATGTTTGGTAAGGGAAATGAAAAAATATTGAGTTTCCTTGCCACGATTGCATCTTAAAAATTGTGTGTGCTCCCAGAGTCGATGAGAACCACTACGTTGTTCTTCTTTATGTGTCGTTTTAACTTTAAGGTCTGAGGTTGTGATATACCTGTCATAGATGATATTGACACTTGCGAAATACTTCCGTCATCTCTAGTGAGAATTCTGGGGCATCTTCTATTTCTTCTATCTCAGAATCTTCACTGTTTGAATCATTGATTGCTTCACAATTATATAGGTTCTTTGGTTCTTTTCCTTTAGCACATCTATGTTTGGGATCCCACTTCTCACCACAACGTTTGCATTTACCCTCTTTTATCCATTGTGTTTCCACATTAGATTTTCATCTTCACAACGATGTGGTGGAACATATCTCGTATTATTTGAGTCCACATACAGGGGTATTCTTCGTCTTGAATATGTTTTTTCCGCTTTTGACCAAAATATTGGTTCGAATTTTTTTTCGGCTGTTTTTGCTTTTCGTCTTGCTACTTCTATTGATGTAATGTCATGCATCTAAAGTTCTACTTGTAAATGGGTTTTGAGTCCCGAGACGTATCACTGAATTAGACGAGATTCTAATAACCCAGGTACTCGTGTTACTAAGGTCTCCCATTCTTGAGTGTATTCATCCACACTTCCTTTTTGTCGTAATTTGATGAGTTTTGAAAAGAACTCTTCTTCCTTTACACCTTGGAACCTTTTAAAGAATACATCCTTAAATTTTCTCCAGCTAATGACGTGTGTTGTCTTTTTCCACCTCATATACCAATTATATGCTTCCCCTTCCACTTTCATGGATGCGTGCCTAAGCTTTTTGTCATCATCATTGATGTCATATATCTCAAAGTATTCTTCTGCTTTATTTATCCATGCAACATTGTTTTTTCGTTTCCATCGAATTTAGGCATCTCGACTTTTGCCCTTCGTTGGTATGTTGCTAATGGTTGAGCGAAAAAGGGTGTTGATTGGTAAAGGTATCCCAGAGTTGCTTGTTTGTAAGAGTTGTGTTACTCATTTCTTGGTGGAGTGTCGCTGATTTTTTTGGGGATTCAGCTTTTTCATGAGAGTCTGTTGATTTCGTTGAATCTGATGAGTTGTGCTCTTGATTTTCTTCATCTTCTTGTAGTAGTTGTGCGGTTGTATAATTCATCTTTTTACACAGAAGTTTCAGCAATGTTAAGGCCTCTTTGAGATCTACTTCTGTTTGGACATGGTGATTTTCCATCTTTATTTCTATTCGATTTGTCGTATCCTGAAGACTTTTGATTTCGTCAGCCTGTCCCTCAAGCTTGATCTGGAATTCATCTAATCTTTTATTGACCTCGTCGTGGTTGTTATTTATCTTATGCTCCGCATAAACCAATTTTTTTTGGAAATTTGCCATTGTCATTGTCGACGTTGAGCGAGTTTGTGGGGGCGTGTATTTATCTGCCAGCTTAAAATATATATATATATATATATATATATATTAATGTTATATATAAATTAATAATATAAATATATATTATATATAATTATCCGAAACAATCACGTTAACTGATGGAAACTCTTGACGGTTCAAAAGAAAATTAACGAATATCACCGCGGACGTGGCCAAAATACGATGGTAAGTCGGATGGCGGTAGAATGGATAGCGGACGGATTGCAGGGACACAGTGTGAGCCGGCAGCAGACGGAAGCGGAGCAGCAATGTGGACGGGGGTTGGAGGTGTAGCGGACAGACGCAGCGGTGAAGCGGGTGGCAAGAGGGCCGAGTGGCACGATTTTGATAGAAAACGATGGGAATCGTGGGTTAGAAATGGCGGTAGGCAACGGGAGCGGTGTGCGGGCTGGACGGAGAGTTTTAGCGTATTCGCAAAGGATTTGTATGGCGGAAGTGCGTGGACAGGGAGGTGGATGAACAGATGCAGAGATCACGATTGGCAGCGGATGGATGCGTGAAACCAGCACAAGCGAGAGGATTCGTTCCCTTTGATACCAATGAAGTGGAAACTTCTCGATACGCAGAAATATATATATATATATATATATATATATATATATATATATGATTAAAATGACCGAAGATGATTGTTACATTGGGGGTTCTTGGCTTATATATCGCCATGGACACCCTTTGGGGAAAGGGCATGATCTTATGATCGTGCCCTTTCGTCTAATTTAACCTAAAATTAAATAATAAACCTAAAATTAAATACTAACTAATTTTTTACATAACATCAGTGGATAGAGATGCTTCATCGACCCATTCATGCAACAACACTCTTTCTCAACCCCACATTTTCATACAAACGTGTCTTTGATTTTGATGGCCAGGTGATGGAAGGGCTCCATACCTGTATTCATAGGATGGTACCTGATCCTGAGTTTTGCAGCAAAATAAATAGCGAGATACAGTTGTATTAGGATTGTGTCTTTGATGATGCTATTCGGGAAAGGACACTCTTCATGCCACATAAGTGACAAGTCGCAACTCATTAGAATTTTCAATTTACTAATTCATAATTTTAGATTTTTTAAATTCAATTATGTTTTATTTGAAATTTTAATTATGTTTAGTTTTTAACTTTTTTTTCTTTATTTTGTTGGAGACGTTTGGTGGCGAAGCTATGATGCAAGGGCACTCAATCCCGAATCAAACTTGTATCTCTTCGGGATGTGAGTGCAATTGGAGTGTATTTGAGAAAATACACTCAAATAAGCACAACAAGTATAACTTTGAGCTTCAACCTTCAAGCGAGTGATTACATTTATTGTAATTAATGACCATCAATTGTCAAGACTCATTAGTTCTTTTGACACTCTTATAGGTAGGAGTTCTCACGCATAAATGATTTAGTGTATGTGCATTACAATCTCCGACTTCAACTTCGCGGGTGGAGCTTGAGGTGCCCATCATGGAGGAGTCACCTACATGGTTAGAGGAGGAACCATTAGTACATGGGCAGCAAGAGGAGGACTCAGGGGAGGAGCAACGACAAGAAGATGAGGAGGAGGAGACCGTGGGAGCATTAGCGTCAACACCATCTACTACAGATATAGGAGAGCACAACTCCATACCCAACAATCATTATTTGACATTAGGTGCAGGGTTAGGGCCTTCTATTGCTAGGGGCAGGCCTGACAAATAGCCCATCATGTTTTCCTATAAAAGGCGGAGACGGCACTGATCTTAGATAGCTAGCTGCTAGTTTTATTTGTTTTGCTACATATAACTCATGATGATGAGATACTTTTATATATGTGATGTTATTTTGTATTGCTTATTCACATTTGAGTCCTTGATTGGACAATTATCAGGGATCAACATGATTTGGTATCGCCTTTGATGTATTATTTTTATTTGACATCCAATACATCATATATATCAGTGTTTTGTTCATATTTATGTGCCAATGTGCTTATTTCATGTCGTTGTTGCTTTATGTGTTTAAAAATCTGAAAAAATGAATATATTATGCATTTTTTTATGTTTGTCGATATTTTCCGATATTGCCAAAAAAATGTTTTTAGGGCCCTCGCATATTTTGCCGATACCGATATGCTGATCACTCCATGCTGCAAGAAATTATTTTTCTTGATATAAGGAATCACATACTGTATCAAAAGAGGGTGTTCTGTAAGTAATACCTTGACTAAGAAAATCCTCTCTAGTACAGTAATAGTGAAAACCATCTAATCATCATCTTTGTTAATGCTGCAACCCAGAAGTAAGATTCAAGAGCCTTAAACTTTGAGAGAAAGTCTTTAATGGAAATTAAAATCATTAGGATTCAAAGTAGTGAATTCATTTTGTAGTTGGTGGG
The DNA here is from genome assembly GCA_031772625.1 of Pinus tabuliformis. Taxonomy (NCBI): domain Eukaryota; kingdom Viridiplantae; phylum Streptophyta; class Pinopsida; order Pinales; family Pinaceae; genus Pinus; species Pinus tabuliformis. The sequence continues at coordinate 79,730,686 of CM062804.1, read as the reverse complement.
TCCAGATCTTGTTATGTTTACACACACTTGTTCCATTGTTTTGTTAGAAACATCTAGAGTGTCAAGTTCAACCCCTTGATGCTGAAACTGCAAGTCATGAACAATTGACATCCTCATGAGATGGGGGCAACTTTTGTAACCAAGGTGACTTTGTAAAGTGAAGTGACTTACTTCCCAATAAATCTTCCATAAGAGATTTCCAAGAAAATTAATTAGTACTTGTAAGTATGATCTAAGTTGGATTAGCCATAGTACAATCTGTAAATAAGATGACATTAGAACCGAAATTGACAGTACATATAAAAGGTGGTTGCAAAGTCATGCACTTTCAGGAAAAAACAACACTCAAAAAGTTGTCCTTGAATGCTCAAGATATGCCTTCTGGATGTCTAAAAACCTGGGATGATTACAGACTATGCCTTCTGGATGTCTAAAACCCTGGGATGATAAAAGACCACTCTAGTGCTCATAGCACAAAAAATTAGCTGAGAAAAATAATTGCACTCAAATTGGACTTAGAACAACTAGTAATTTCAATTTGCCATTCTTTTGAAAGTCCCCAGTTGTTGCCTAATTCTTGGGTAAGGGGTTCCCGCAGAAACGCCATCGAGCTTGGGTGGATGTTAACTGCTCTTATAGAAGAAGATTGAGGGTGAGAGAAGTTTGAAGTCTGTTTTAGAAAATATGACAAACTGGAACAAAAGGAACCTTGGAGCCTTTGCGACTACAACACTAAAAGAGGCAAAAACCATTAAGCTATGGCTTGTTTGCTAAGATCGATCAAGGTGCAAAGCAAAGGGCATACTAGGATTAATAATAGAGAACCATGAAATATTCTGGAACAACATGGTAAATGTGAAATTTTCTGGTTAACCAAAACACAGCACATTTCAATCTTCAGCTGAAAGCAATAAATAAAAACATGAAAAACACCATTCACGAAATTAAAATTGTAGCAGAAAATGCGAGAAACCAATCACACAACTACCACAAGTATTTTTGGACAAATGTCTCTAGAAAAACCCCAATGTGGGGAAAGCCAGTCTTCAGTTTGAGGGTTGATATTATTATCTTCATAAAAACTGCTATTGAGAAATTACATCAACTGCTTGCCTCACACTAACAAAGCTCTGACAATATTTATCTTCTCCTTTGCTGATCAATTTGGCTAGGGAAATAACCCCTTGGCCCCTTTCTTGCAATGCACACTGCCTCTAGCAATTCGCACTGGGACTCTGGCAAAATCACACTGCTTACACGTGTGTCCTTTTGAAGCTCGATCTAGCTTCTAGTAATTTCGATGTGTCTTCCAGGCAATTTGCACTACCCCCTGGAGAACTCGCACCACCTTTGGCAAACTCACACTTGCTCCAGAAAATTAACTCGACCATCTTTTGCAGAAAATAAACTGATAGCAAAACCTCCATTTGAAATCAATAGCTTGAAGTCTCTTGGATGAAGTATAACTCCGGAAATTCTTTCTTCAACTACCGTTGCTGAAACCCTCTTAATGTCTCAGTGAAAACTCACCCAACTCGAATGATCTCTGTGATCTAATCTGTCTCCAATGCTGCCCATCAATCTCCCTTTACAATCTGTCATTCACAAATGAATGGCCATGATTAGAAGTTAAGTTGATCCATTTGATGGATAAGATCAACTTAGAAACTTTCTACAAATTTCTATAGGTAAATCGATCTTATCTAAACTAATGTCAATTAATTATGTGCTTTCCCTAAGTTTAGATTTAGGAAATATTTAAAAAATCACGAATTTACATAATTAAGATATTTTCTCTAGGTGAAACTTAGGAAAAATTATATGGGCTTGGAGATAATTAATTCCTCTGTGTCCCTATCGTCAATGGCACCTATCAAGACTAGAACACCTGTCCAAGCTACAATTTTTAACAGTAAAACAAGAATAGTGCAGTAAATTTAGAAAAGAAAACTCTAGGAAAGAATTATTTCATTTCCTTTTTGAATCACTAGAGAGAAGTGACAATATATTTGGCAAACATAGGTATTTTTGGACAAAACAAAAGGTGTTTTTAGCAGGAAACGATGTTTTGGACTCAATGGAAGGGTTCGCTAGATCCATGAATGCTAAAAAGTTGCAAAAACAGAACTGCTCTTTGTATGCAAGACAACTACGACACACAGTTATGCAATAGACAAAATCATACTCAGATCTACACAATACTCCTCTAGTCATTGCAGGCTGCGAGGATCTTAAATAAAAAATCAATGAAGCTTTCCATGTGCTCTGAAACCACGTGAGAAAAACATGATATATTCACACATGTTGAACAGTATAAAACAGCCACTCACACACAAATCATGAGAGACACCCTTGTATTTACTTGTTTAAAAACCCTCACAGAGGAAAACAAATCCATGGCACTTAAAGGCAATTTGTAACACATAAAATAATTTACATGAATGTGCCTCACTTTGATCATCAACAAATGTTCCTCCATGCTCTTTAAATAAATATCATGGACAAATCAGGGGTTAAGTCACAGATCATTGTCATTGATATTGAGGAGAGGTTGAGCAAGGGGAGGTTGGTGGGGGAGCATACATTGACTTAGGAAAAGATGACAAGGGGAGTAAAGCAATAGTGGATATTAAGCCAATGTGGATTTGGTCTCTATAAAGGATCTTGGGCTTTTATGACACACAAAATTTCCTTAAATTTGAAGCTATTATGAAAAGGAAGCTTGGAAGTCATTGAAAATTACAATCTCTAAGAAGGCTAGTTCAAAGAAAATTTTAACAGCAAACTGATACAAAGAGCATTATAGCTATCAGTTTTAGAGGATGTATTCTTCCCAATGATAGTGTGCTGCTAAATCTTACTTGGGAAAGCTATTCATAACAGTATATATTGGCAAATGTATATTTTGTCTTTGCTAAAAATGCAGTAGAGTTTTGTATACCGCGAGTGATAAATATTTTGATGAATTATAGTTCTTTCCATCTAAGAGATACAATGCTCCACTTTCTCTTTGTAGTATGTTCCAATTTGTCTATGAATTCGTCAATCTATGAAGGTAGGGATTTTGCCAACTGTCGGTTATATTTTAGAAAAGAATTATCCCAAGAGAAAGGAAAATGAAAAAATCACAATGCTATCTTCTCACTTTGAATCCTACGCATCTACATGGTATCCTTTATTATACGAACAAAGGGAATGGGAAGGGTAACCTGATTTGTGTAGGTTATCCCAAAGTTTGCATAGGAAGGGAAGGATATTCCTTTTCTTTACATAGCAAAGATAAGGACCTTATCTTCCTTAGCGGAGTGAAGGGAAGGTTTTCCTTTGCCTTGGTTGTGCTCAGATAAGTTATTTCTTTTGTTCACATACTTAACAGGAGATAAAGGGGAGGGAAGGGAGGTTAAGGACCTTAACCTCCCATCAATGTCACAGGGTTCGCCGAACTTGAACCTTGAAGTTCGAAGTTCAGCGAACCTCAAAACAAAAGTCAAATTCGCCTCAGGTTCAACCAAAGTTCGATTTAGGTACGCTGATTTGGTTCAGATTCTCTCCTTGGATTTCCATACAATGGTCAAATGTCCGGTTGAATGAAAGGAAAGTGTTCCCTCAAACCGATGGAGTTAATTCTTGAGGTTCTAATTGAGTTCTGAACTTTTTTAAAATTCAACACAGGTTTCAGTGGATGGTGACGCGCGTGAGTTCAAATAAATTTATAAATCTCGTAGTTGAATCACTCATTTATAAATATGGGTTTTCTCTCAGCTGTAGACACCTCATTATGGTGAGATCAGTTGAATCGTAATGCCCATAAACGACAATAATGGTTTGGGATATGCCTGCCTAATTACTCGAGTGCAGTTATTTTACCTGTTTTCCTTTCCCCGTGTCAGATTGGTCCTTTATTCTAGCAATCAAAGTTTATGAAAATTAGTAGGGTTGATCTAATATCATATCATAAGGGTGTTATTAAGGGTTGATGGAACATTGGAGGTTGTTTACCCCTATCCATACAAGTTGGAAATATGCGTAGTTTAAGATAGAAGCAAATGGAGAATTATGAATTATTAATATGTTGTAATATATATTATGAATTATTAAAAGTTATATTTATAAACATAGATTTTAATAAAATATATGTAATGATAATTATAATTAGTGTTAATTAACTTTTGAAAAATGTATATTGATGAAATTAATAATGTTTGCAAATGGAGAATTATGAATTACTAAAAGTTATATTTATAATATGTTATATATATATATATATTTAAATAAAACGAGTAGCTTTTAACATAGCTTATACTATAGACCTTCCAAAAGACTCCACCATACTCTATTAATCGACAAAACATATATGTAACTTAGAAAAGAAAACTGCTACCCGCTGCTACCAGGTTCAATTTCTCCCAAGGCCTCGTCCGAAGGCATGACCAGTTCTTCTATGCCACCAACCCCAGGTTCCAATTCTCGAATTACAGCGCCTGTGACACCTTCAACATGAGGGACAGAGCCATCCCCAAATCCAAAGACTTCTTTCAACACCCCGACCGTGGTTGTCTCGACTTTGACTTCGATGTTTTCCACCTTGTGACCTAGGCTCAAAACGTTTGTACTCAAACTTTCCATGGTTTTCTGGAGTAATTCCATGTCTTTACCAAGACCCGACAATTGGGCATATAGAACCGCCATATTTTCATTAATTTCTTTCACTATTTCCTTTATCACTTGCTTGTAGGAGCTATCAACCATGTCCTTTAAGTTCCCATTGCGACCAAACCCTGCCTCGCCACCACTTCCATTACTAGCAGATGCCATTTTCTTGGCAATTCTTCCCTGAACTGACAAGATCCTATGGTGAACCATCCGCAACCAACTGAAGAAGTTTCAACCCCCACTCCGGTTATCTGTTTTCCTTATCACTCCATGCATTTAGTTTTAAGTCCAAGCATGATAAAAAATTCTAAAATTTGGAAATGACAATATTTTCTGAAAACACAAATCTAGAGATTTCATAACTGCTGAAATCGCAGAAATAAAACACAACAAAATTATGACAGCCACACACAGAAAATCGTGCCAATTAGCAAATAGCCAAAACATAATTTTTTTCCATCAATAAAACAACATTAATTGCTGTATGGATTGCCTCGAAAAATGTGCCAAGAACTTGCTGTATGGACTGTACGGACCGTACAAATTTCAGCAGTACAGTTGCCTTGAAATTCGTGCCCAAATCTGCCTCGAAATTTGTGCCCTTTTTTGTTGTCTCTCTTCCTTGATTTTTGTGCTGTCCCTCTTCCTCGATATTTGTGCCTTTCTCCTACTGTAGAGTTTTGCCTTGGGATGCGTGCCAATAAATGCTGCTGCTCTCCTTCACTTCCTCACTGCTCAGAAATTTTCTCCTTGCTCTCTCTTCTCTTTCTCTCAAATGCTCATGAAAGAATGAATGATCTTTTCCTCTTCTCTTCTCCTTTTACTCTCTAAATGACCACTTGGGTTACCCTAAGATCTAATGGTTGAGATTCATTTAGATCTAGGGATGAGAATAAATGTGCATTTAATTCTCACTTTTTATTTTTTAACTCACCCACTTAAATAAAGAACCACTTAGCCTTTTATTTCCATAGTCACTTTTTCACTTTCTAATTCTTCATTGACTTTAATAAAGTCACCTTTAAATTAGAATGTAACTTTAGCACTTATAAAGTCACTTTTAAATTAGAATGTAACTTTACCACTTATAAAGTCACTTTTAAATTAAATTGACTTTACCATTTATAAAGTCACTTTTAAATTAAATTGACTTTACCACTTATAAAGTCACTTTAGGAGAAAAGTACAAATAAATTTGGACACTTTTCCCTAGGCCAAAGATCAAAGCCTTAGGGAACCACTTGTTCTCTGGTACCCAAATTTTAACACCAACTGCTATAAATAATAGCTTGGTTCATTCCGACATTCATTCCTGTCTTTTCTTCCATAAATGTGAAGCGATTTTGCATCATGGCTAAACAACTACCCTCCATCTCCACCACTGCCAAAACAAGCCTGGAACGAATAGCGATGGTACCAACCCAGCCTACAAATGGAACTGTAATAAATCTCCAAGTAACTACGCGAGGAAAAAAAGCCGACCTGTGACGGATCAGGGCCTACGAACTCCAACTATCACACCTGTTTTGCTCCCAACGCACTGCAGAAAGCCATCAGGATGTTGTCCATAATAATTGCCTGATTGAGGTTCTGCAAACCCGTACACCAGCTGTACTGCACCAGTTTGATAATTTTATACCGTATCAAGGGATATGACATATTTCAACTGAGTGGTTAATTCGTAAAGAGCCTTGCTCTAATACCACTTGGGCGTTGCCTTGCCTTTCCGCCAGTTGGTTGTTGGCACGCAATACGTGGAACATTTTAACATTTTCATTTTTTTTAAAGATTATCCTTATAATGATTGGGGAGGTTTCAGTTTCGAGGAGGTTCTCATGCTTGACGAGCCTCAAGCATTTTTGGATTACCATCATAGAGTCACCAATAATTATCAGGTTCCTGATACCCTTAGAGACGCTGATATTCAGTCCCTGCCAAAGAGAAATAGCTTCTGCTTGATTGTTCGTGGCATTGCCTAGTCCCCATGCAAACTTTAATTTAGTCTTTTCTTCGAGGTTTACTATCATCTCTCCCGATCCAGCTTCCCCGATATTTATAATATATATTATGAATTATTAAAAGTTATATTTATAAAAGGAAATTTAATAAAATATATATAATTATAAATATAACTAGTGATAATTAACTTTTGAAAAATGTATATTGATGAAAGTAATAATGTTAGCAAATTGAGAATTTTGAATTACTAAAAGTTATAATATATAAAAGATATATTTATTATTTATAATATATATTATGAATTATTAAAAGTTATATTTATAAAAATAAATTTAATAAAATATATATAACTATTATTGTTGATAATTAATTTTTAAAAAAGGTATATTGATGAAAGTAATAATTTTTAATATATATATATATATATATATATATATATATTCAAATTTAATGTCGAACCTCAGCCGAACCTTATTAAAAAATTCGAACTTGAATCAAACTTAATTGTCATAGACTCGAACCTAAACCCGAACCATGTGACATAGCCTCCCATATAGGGTGAAGGGAAGGTTATCCCATACCTTGGTTATAATCAGTTATATATTTTATTCATAGACCAAAGAGAAGGAGGTCGTTTTCTCATAAGGGGAGGTCTTCCAGTTTGTGAATAACCTTATAGAGGTCCTGCACCCGTTGGATGACCTTGCTTTAAGGTCAAATGAGCTTAATCCATAGTGAAGGCCCATTTAAGGAGCACAAGAATCACTCAAGACATGTAGACTCCTCTATTTACACAGGCTCAGCGTAGGTTGGAGATGACTAATGGTCCTCCCTTGCCATAGTTATGCATGCTCTAACTCCCATTCCATTGTCCAGTTTTTGCCACTCTTGGACGTTACAACAATATATTTCCTTCTCCCATTTTTTAAATTCATCTACATGAGTATTTTAGGAATAAGAGAAAATGGGTAGAAAACATAATAACAATCAAGTCATGTTTGAGTTTCTTTTGAAGTCCTGCTTTGTTTGATGACAGTTAAGTTGGTCATTGAGTGCTCCTGAGCTGCAAATGTGTCCCGATTGAGCGTGTTTTGGCCTTTAATTCCTTCCTCGTTCTTTTTTTGTATCATATTAAAAATTTGAACAGTGTATCATCTTGCCTAAATTTCATTCAAGAGCATAGCTATGTGTTGCTAGGGTTCGTAAAATAATTTAAGCTTTTCGTGAAGAATTCTAAATGTTACTGCACAAATTGGCCTTCTCTCTGGTTTGATTTTTACATGGTGATTTTGCCTTCTTACCAGTTTTCTTGTTTCTTTATATTTTTCAACTTGTGCAGTATTTTGACTTATCTACATGTGCATCAAGAGATGACCTGGGATCTGCTGATGCATCTCAAATTTTGAAGAGAAGCAAAACTGAACAAACTTCTGGAGGAATGACAGAAGCGCATGGCGTAGACCAGGTTGAGAATGCAACAAGCAAGAGGCATAAAAAGATGACCAAAGAAGAAGAGTTTTCAAGCTGTATACCTACATCTGATACACTCGATGATTTGGAATCAGAAGTTGAGTGCCTTGCATCCACAGGTTCTTATGGCGAACCAAATTCAATTCAAGAAATAGGGCAAGCTTCAGAGGAGTCTTCCTTTGTAACATATCATATTCCAGAGGGGAAGCACTTGAATTCTGGAGATGCTGATGTAAATGAACCAGCTAAAAAATCTTTTGTGCTCTCCCTGGTGAAGTTGGCAAGAAATGGGATTATATTCTTCTCGTTACCAGGAAACCATGTTCAAGATATTGTTGGAGTTTTGGCAAAAATATTTCAGGCCATGGAGTCAGGAGAAATAAAACGTCCATTGTAAGTCATTTCTAATGCAGTAGTCTTCCTCAATATCTGATCTATAATTACAGTGCATGTTATTTTCAATAGGCATATATTTAGGCTCATTTCTTATTTTTGTTTCAAATATTTCTTTATGGTTTCATTTGTTTGATTGGTTCTTTAGATTTTACATGTTGTGGGCCTGACACTTGTCTCTGTTCTGAAATGTTCTTCACTTCAGTAAATAGCGCATTTCCTGTAAACTACATCTGATCTTATTTTTGTTTCGAATATTTCTGGATGGCCTCTTTGTCTGATTGATTCTTAAGATTCCACATATCATAGGCCTGGCATTTTTTTCTGGTCTGAGGAGTAAGTTTGACCCTTGGTCAACGCTAGTCAACGTCTCTTAATTTGTCCAAAACAGATTCTGAAATTTTCGACTTGCAATTTCAGTCAACCCAAGTCAATGCCTAGGGAAGAAGATGCTCCAGCTTGTTGTACGAACTAATGAGAGAAGAGAGAGAAAGATACGTGTTGAGGTATGTCCAGATGAGGAAAATGCCTCTTCTATTTGTACACAACGTTGAGGGTGAAGAGACACGTCCATTGGGCTTCACAAGCCTACATTGGACTTCTGGCTGACCTTGACAATTTGTCCATAGAAGAAATAAATTCATAATTCCATTTCTAGTTCTCAGAATGAAATGATCTTTAGCTCAATCTTGCACCTCTCAAAAAGAGGAATCCAATAAAAATATCATCTCCATCATATGAGCTGTCCATGGTGGAGTTTGGCCCTAGTTGCCATTTTTAACACAAGACTCTAGGACCACCTTTCTCATCTAGCTTGCGAAATCTAGACCCTGTCTTGTGGTTAACACGATGACCTTGCAATCGTCAGAGCCACAATCTCTGCAGCGCCGTAGGCATTGGGTAGTTAGAATTCTAGGGGAGGTGTCTTTAATATAGCCTTTGCTATCTTTCCCTGGGCTTCTCTCCACAACCTACACTTGAGACTAGTTTCAAAACAACCGAGAGAAAGGACTGAGGTAGGCATTTAACTTAAAACTAACCAAGGATAGTGTGCATCCTAAGCAACAACTGTTCATCTGGTGACTTGGTATCCGATTTATATTGAATGAGTAATTTTGACCCCATAAGGCACTGGTCTCTCTAAATATTTAATCTAATTGTGATAATAATTAAAGTTGATAAATTGTCAATTACCAGGTTGCTATGCCATTCTGTTGTGCCTCTCAGACTAGTTGGTTCCCGACAAGTCCGAGCCTGACACCCTCGAAAATGCGATGCTCCTGTCAGCAATTAATATTGGACAGCCCCTCAATTTTTGGCCCAGGCTGCTCAGAAAATCACGCCCTGACAGCCTGCAATAAATGTCTGACAGGCCCCTTGATTTTTGTGCTCAGATAGTAGCAATAAATGCGCTGACCTTCTCCTCAAAACTCGTGCTCAACCTCTGCCTTGGAATTCATGCCTGTAGCTGTTGTACTTTGCTGTTTCCTGTTGTACTTTTCCCTTTTCCTACTGTAATAGCTCTCTCAGCCTCCTTTTCTCCTCTTCTCCAAATCTTTTGAAAAAAGCATGGAAAATGGTGCCTAATTCCTCCTTGAGTTTCCTTTTTGTTCTCTCATAATGAAGAGAGACCTAACCTTAAGATCCAATGGCTAAGATTAGATCTTAGCCATTGAGATCAAGGGTGGGGATTTAATCTCTCATTGACCCATAAGTCACTTTATCCCCTAAGTTCCCTTTTCATTAATTAACTCAAAAAGTCACTTTATGACTTTATGTCTCATAAAGTCACTTTAACTTTATTTCTCATAAAGTTAAGTCAAGGGGGTCATGTTAAGACACCTTTTCCTAGGCTAGACACCAAGCCTTAGGAACACTTGTCCTTGGTACACTTTTTCTAACAGTTAGTGGGCCTTCTTTAATGTGGCCATTTGCATTTATTCAAGGCTAACTACCTAGTGGGTGTTATTTAATAATAACAAAATTATTGGACTCAATTCACTTTATATTAAATGTTCACCATGCCTATACTATCATTAACTCTAGTGAGTCCTTCGTACCCAGTTACACTGCTAGGGACAATCCTACGACATCCAGCCATACCTCCTAACCCCAAATACTCCCTATATCGGACAATGGATTAACCCTTTCATAGTGATTGCTGACTGCAATGAGAAGCTTGCTTGTTACCCTAAATCAATGTTGATATTGGTCTGCAACATGTCTTGACATCCCCCTGTTTTTTATTGCATTTAGTTTTTTAGCATTTATGATGTACTTGCATATTCTCTTGTAGTTTCTTTTAGCTAGATACTTGGATGGTTATCCTTATTTATTTTTTATGGCATCAATGTAGGCGTTCCTCTCTCACTTCCACCATGTACCTACATTGGATGTCCTTTTTAACTCCAATTTTCCTATTTATTTTGGTCATTTCGTGGACATTAATAAAATTATTTTATCTTTTCTTATGTTCATTGCACATCCTAAAAATATTTGATAAATTATAGCAGCTCATCGTCTTGACACCAATAGTTGAGACTAAATTTATCACTGGAATGCATAATGTTTTCAAAACAACCATGGGTATGGAGAAATGGTCATGTGAAACATTAGTTGTTTTGCAAAGGCTCTCTTTGCAGAAGCATAGATGAATAATGCAAAAGTGGTCTCCAGTGATCTATTATTTGAGTCAATTTCACATTTAAAGATGATGGACATAATGGCTCTTGTACCCTGCACTTGGTTGTCCAGAGTTGGTATTGTACAGCAATCCTGCACGTGCATATTGATTGTAGTAAGACATTATGGATGATCTTATCCCATGAGTCGAACATGTTGAGCTCTATGTCCCACATAGTTGGTTTTTATGGAGGAAAGCACAGAAGTAAGCAGCTATTTTGTCATGTTGACCCTTTAAAGTGCATTCTATTCTTCCCTTAGCTTGTTTGATGATTATCTTTATCTAATTAATATATATTAGCTTTCAGAGCTGCTTTAGATGCTACTCCATGGATTGTACCCCTTATGTTGATATGTCTAATTCCCAGGGACTGTTTTTGGTAATTCTAGCATAATTAAAAGTTCAATTTTAACTTTTGCCAACGTAAAAAGAAATATAATTTGAAGAATCACATGTTTATGCTGAAGGTTATTGATTTGGCAAGAATGTGTGACAGCTGCCTCTGGTAATATTTTTGAATGAGCTATCCTTGTCCTTGGGTTAATGTTTTTGAGTACAATCTTTATCATTACAGGTACCATGCGATGAAGATTGGAAGTAACAACAAAATTTATTGATAGGAAGATTAGATTGATGCTCAATTGTCTAGGGATTTTTCTCACTGCTTGGGAATGTGACAAGCCACTAGAGCATATGGCAGACTGTCCAACTAGACTGAGTGCACACCAATAGAAATAAGTTCTAACATCTCAACCTCTTAATTACTCTGCTCAGTAGACTGGTTAGTGTTTTTCTAGATACAAAGTTAGAAGAGTAGTGTCATGTATCTGTTTGGTTCGATTAGTATGTCTGAATTTTGAAATAAGATGGAGTAGATGACTTCAGATAAAGTATTACTGTATTAATTTCCAAATCGTACTTCTCACAAATGCAAGGAGCGAGCTTCACACTTGCTGTAGTTATTTGCCACCCTCTTTTCTTCAAAGTTACTCTTTCATAACTTCATACAAGTGTTTGTATTAGGCGCAAATATGCTGGTATCATGCTTTTTGATTCACCTATTTTAGTTGATTTGCTATTTTTGGTATCTAAAGTTATCATGTAAGTGACAGGCCAACTGATTGTCAAACAAACTTCTTATCTCTCACAACATTGTCAGGATGAGAAAATGCCTCTTGTTTACTCTATTTGAATTCATCGATGTTGATATGCATGTCTATATTTCTTAGGTATTTTTATTTTATTATAGTAAAGAACTGAATTACTAAGTTAATGAACAAACACATTGCTGACTTTCTGAATGTATGAGTTTCATATTTAGGTGTGATTACTGAGAGAAACATTTCAGGTGGTGTCATCGCATTCTCCCTGTTCAAGCAACATGTCTATTGAAGGAGGATGATCTTCACAAAGTTGTATTGAAACTTGTCAAGGAGCACATTGGCGATACAAAATTTAAAGCTGAAAAGCCTCTCAAGGTTCCTTCTCCTTTGCCTCTCTATGATGCTTTATTCCAATTATATATTTTCTATTATTTTTGACTGAGAAATGGAAAATCGAATATTTGCTGCCTGAACTCTAAATTTTCTAAAATCACATACTGACTTTTTTCAAGTTTGCCTCTCCCATCATTATTGTGTTTGAATGGAGTACCGGGTTTAGCAAATTTGTGAATGTCCCATTGTGCAAATAATTAAATGCTTGATTGTACAGCTTTCTGAGGTTTTCAGACATTGACAATCTATTGTATGCATTTGTGTTTAAAATTTTGGATTTTCTGCTTGTAAGAGAGAGAGACTTTGTTATTACAGCTGCTTTACATTTGAATTCTGAGTGCTTGAACAGATAACATGCTTTCTCAATGTTATTTTTTCAGGTGCCAGTTTCAGATTTAATGTCTCATGCAGTTATTTTGCCCTCGTAAATTATTTTTCCCAGTAAATGATTTTTTTTGCAGTAAATAAAATCTGAAAACTACAAATAGAAAATTCTCTGGCACTTAACTCGGGAAATAGCAGAAGCAAATATTTGGAAAATAACCCAGAAAAAATTAAACAAGAACAGCAATTATTTTAACCCTCCAATCTCTCTTCATTTAATTTTTTCAGAGAAATAATGTGCTCCCTTACCAAGGAAAATGGCCGTCGAAAAATACAGCGAAATACAGCTATTGGAAGCTGGCAAAATCGGCCCCTAGAAATTCATCCTGCACTTTGCTGGCTGTCCTTCACTAGTTCGGCCCTCCTGAAGCTACTTGGCCCCTTTACTAGTGTGGCCTCAACACCCTAGCCTCCCCACACTTATGAAACCACTCCACAAATTCGAACGTGACACTTTCGGCCTCTCCAAGCTCACGGCACACACCGGCCTCAACCTCAAGCGAATCTCGACCCTTTTGTGCATTCACTTGAACTCCCAACAGCACACTTTTCTGATTTCTTGAGCCTGTGAATCTCTCACTCACCGAATCTGCACTATGACTAATGCAAATTCTTCAAAAAAATCTCTCTCTGAATCTCTATTGTGTTGTGTCTTCATCCTCTCCCTTATGCTGCTTTTATAATTCTCCATAGGCCAAATCCCTAATCGCCAGAGTGAGTGTGGGCTATGATTAAATCCTAGCTTTCTTCGATCAACGGTGGAGTTTAGATCTAAGTCACTTAAATAATTAATTATTTATCCTTAGAAGAACATTAGCCCAAAGTCTACATTAATCAAATAATTAATGAATGTACTTTTCCTAATTCCTAAGTTAAAATCTTAAGAAGAAGATCATATTCGTTGGGCCTTTTGAGCAACCACTTAAAGAGGACTTCTCCCGCAAGCTGTTGGTCAAAGTTGTCATTGATGCCAATATGGCATTGTTGAAGAGGCCCTAAAACCTAACTACTTGACTAAACCCAAATCGATTGATGAGCATTGATTGGTGCCAAATGCATTAAGAGCATTGATTTAAAACCCTAGCCGTAAAGTGCATTTAAAGATGAAACCCTAGCTTGCAAGAAACTTGGAAACCCTAAGTTTGGCAAACCCTAAATTCTATGTGAAGCAAGCCCTAAATACCCTATTTTGACCTAGCCTTTGTCCTATGCTTGATTAAGAAAACTCTAGCCTATGGTGCTGCCCTAAACAAACCCTAAGCAAGTCCTTGTGCATTAATGTATTATTGATGATGCCCTAAGAAAGGCCTAATATGCAAGCTGCCCTAGACAAGAATTGAAATCCTATTTTCATAAATTGCAAGACTTAAAGCCCTAAACTCAAAAGCTCCTAGATAGTCACGAAGAAAATATTTTTTCCACCATTATGAGACATCATCTTAAAAAGTCTTTATACCAGATTAAAGAGAGCGTCAAGCCCTTTCCAACAAGTATCCATCTGCCTTCTAACTCTTTGCCATTTGAGAGATATTAATTTTTAATTCTGACTGTCCCATACCTTAAGATTAGTCACATTAAAAATATTTTTTTGTTGTAGGGATATTATCTCTTTAAAGTCTCCTATACCAGCTTAAAGAGGGGCTCAAGACCTTTCCATTAAGCCCTTACTTGCCCTGTAACTCTCAAGCAATTCGAATAAATTAATTTTTGAATTTTATATGTTGAAATAAAAAGTCTGCTAGCTGACTTATGTAGGCTCACACACTTTTTCAACTGACATGTCTCTTCAGTAGACACAAACTACTATAAATATAAGGACGAGTTCTCCCATTTCTGAGCAAGAAAAGGCCATATCATCCGAAATTCGCAGAGAAAAGAGATAGTGACTGAGGCAAGGAAGAAGAAAGGCAAGGGTGAGTTTGGAAAGGGATTATCCTTGTAATTAGAGTGCAGATTCCTTGAGAGAAAGCCGCAGGTCAGAGTTTTTTTTTTTTTTTTTTTTTTCTGAATAAAGACTAATTCTATTAAGAAAAGAAAAGTATAGTACAATCAAGCTTGCAAGCAAGCGAAGCAGAAAAGCAAGGGAGCCATCGGTGAAAGGCTAACCACCTCGTGCTAAGAGACATTCCATGAAAGGACTAAGTAGACAAAGGAGAACAAAAAGAAAGAACTCGGCTTAGAGAACTACCCCGAGGAGTCATTTCCAACCACACGACATTTTTTGCCTTTTTTCTTGTTTACTTTGACCCACCCAGTGGAGTTTGGCTGAGCCATGACAATCTGAAGACTATTCTGCCTTGGCGGCAGAATCTCCTTGTCAGAATCTGAGGAAGAAGAGAAATGAGTATGTTTCTGAGAAAGCTGTGGGTCAGAGGATGCTGCTGGATCACCCGAGGGAGTGTCCATCGGAATCACATCATTCTTCACATCTGCTACTGTGGCCTCATCATTCTGCAAAACATCTTCAATTTCCTCCTCCCCCGAGCTAGAGAAATCTAGATTGTACATTGAGCGGGGAGGCTCACAAGGATTCTAGCGCTTGGATTTGGGTTTGCGATTTAGATTCTTTTTTTTTTTGGAGAAACTGAGAACATGTATTTTGGAGGTGCCCCGTTTGATGGCAATGGCGGCATCTGAAGGCTGTGTTCTCGTAATCTAAGGTTTGAGTCCAATGGAAATCTCCAATCTTGAGATTAATCTGATCCGGTAGTCCTTTACTGATGTCTATTTCTGCACAAAGTCTGCCGTAGGTGTAAAGACCATTTTCCTTTCTTGAGCTGTCTACAGCCAGGAACCGTCCCAAAGATTCTCCAATGGCTATGAAAACAGATGCATGCCATAGATGAGCTGGAAGATTCGGGAGCCTGACCCAAATGGGAAGCTTGGTGATGACTGCTGTAGAAGGGTCAAAATCTGGAAACCAGGGGGTGAGAAAGAGCCCAGCCGCACCCCAGAACCAAGGGCCTTCCATTAAGGCCTTCTGGTAATCTTCATTTGAGTCAAAAACCACAATGAAGAATCCTTTTGAACATAAGTAAATCTTGCTTTTTTTGGTCCAAGTGGAGTGGATCCATTGGTAAAGATCTGCTGTGCGAGGCCAAAGCCCATTAAATCTGCAGATGAGTGCCGATTCTTCGAAAATCTGTAAACGATTTTCAATCTCAGGATGAGTGAAATTGAGGGAGGGAATTTCCTCTGATTTATCTACCAAAAAAGGCTTTGGAGCCCCGTTTGGATGGGCTGTTTTCGAAGAAGACTGAGGTTGGGCAGCGTCTTTGCTAGCTGCATCTTTGTAAGAGAAAAAAGGGGCAGAGGAGGTCTGCCCAAAGGAACCACCTCTTAAACGAAAAGAAGCCTCGATGGAGGCGTCCTTATGAATGCTGTAAAAAGAGAGAGGTAGGGGATTCAATAGTTGCTTACCCTTATATAACAATCTGATGAGGGAGGAGGGGATCCCCAGCTGGCATTCCAGTTTTTGCAGTAGATCCTGGACTAGATCTGTTGCTCGAACCCAATGCATCCTTGTCTTTCCCAGTAGTTTGACTTGGATTTGAAATTCCTGAGATTCTTCCAACAGATCTGGCTGAGTCAAAAGAGGAACCTCTGCAAGCAAGTCTGGCGAGAATGAGGAGCAGATTCGCTGCTTGCCTCCGGCCAGAAGTGCCTTGTCCATACAGTCCTTCTGCGCATGTCCTGTATTCATGGTAGTCCATGAGACCACATTTCTTTCAGTCTTTGCCCAAAACAACTCCAGTGCATCGTCCACTCTCCCATTCTTCACAGAACCAGAAAGCGATGCCTTCCAATCAATAGCGTTTCGTTCAGGACTTTTCTCAAACACTTTGTCTGCAAACTCCATTTTCCCCCATTTAACATCGAATCTCCATGTGAGCGTGTTCAAGATGCTTCGGCACATCTCGAACGTCACCAGATTCCCATCTTTCCTCGCGCTGAACCGCGGATCCACAGCAACGTGCTGACTGAACCCTGTGGCTGCTCCGGCTGTCAAAGTGACGATATCTCCAGGGGTTTTGACATTAACAGCAGAAGTAAGAAGAGAAGCCAGTTGCCGGCGATCAGCTCCCATGGACACTGCCTTCTCAACGCACTGCGCTGCAACGAGGGCTGCAGCCGATGCCACGGCCATGCTTGTCTTCGACTGTCCCCCATTGTCTTGACAACGCGCCGTTGCAGCCGCTACAGCGGCCACGGCCGCGGCCACTCCTCCCACTGACATGGCGGCCTGTACCTCAGCATTCTGAGCACGGTACTTGTCTTTTTTCTTGCCCTTTTTTTCAGCTTTAACCCGCCATGATTTCTCCGGCTTAGCTTGTTTGTTCAGAGACTGTGAAAGAATGTTGTCCATAACCAGCTGCGATGTCGAGACCGATTGAATAACCCAATAAAGTGTCACTACTGTTATTGGTCACCGAGCCAGGGTAATGGTTTTTAGTTCAGCCGCAGGTCAGAGTTATCTCAAGAAACAGTAAGGAAATTACAGTGGCTGAAAGGTGAATTAACACGGAATTGAATACATTATATTGTCTGTAATAGCAGCAGCAGATCCAAACCACAGTAAGTTGAAAATCTCAGTCCAAGTCATGCTCAGAACTGTGGTCTTTTAAGTGTGATGCCAAGTTTCCAAAAAGAACTGTTGTGTAAAGGCAATATTATTGAAGACCCTATATAGGAGTTATTCTTGAGGTCCTCCTATGAACCTTCTGAAGCTATAACAGAGTTTTAATTTGGTTGTTGAGCTATTTTTTGAGCAGACTTGGAGAAAAATCATCTTGGAGAGTTTAAGGCAGACATGAAGAGATCTTGAACTTGGTGAAACATTGTTAAAGATCAGCTGAACCATTGTAGAAGCAGATTGTGGAGACATTCTTGAAGACATTGGTTGACCTTGTAATGCATGACTGAACCCCTCATGGAGTGGCCTTCCAAGGTCGAATTATTGGTGGTCAAATGAAGTCAAAACTGTGAAAGATGCCTCCTGAAATCCGCATGTGTGAGAGAGAGATAGGCTGCTTGCAATTTGTACAATGCAATCAGATGAGGAGAGAGAGAAATGATGAGTTGTGATGATGAGAAATGAGGATGGAGGTCTCTTTTGTTTATATGAATCAATGTGGGTGAAAAGACATGTCACTTGGGTTTCATGAGCCTACATGATGATGTGGTTGACCTTAATAATTTGCACATGTGTGGGCTTCACTTCAAAAACACATTTCTCCTTGTCCAAATTTAGTGATCTTTAGGTCGATTTTGGTCCTCTCGAAAAGAGGAATTCAATGCAATAATTATTTCCATCAAATGAGCTATCCAATGTGGACTTTGGCCCTAGTTGCCAATTTTAACCAGAAATCACTAAGGCAACCAATTAGGTTCTTATTAATTTTATTATGTTCTCTTCATCAAACAATTACCAAAACATGAACATGAAGATCAGACAATGGACACAAGATATAGGTTCCAATCCAGAGAAAAACTCCACAAGGGGGAAAACCTAGTGAACTCTTCTCTTCTTATAGAATCAAATCAAAGTGAGAAATCTAGGACCAAAAACAAAACCAAGACTGTCCACAAGACCCAAGTTAGCCCTCCTTCAAATCTTTCTCAATCAATTTAAAGCCAACCAAGTCAACGATAGTCAAACTCTGATTTTCAGCCCCTACAACAGATTTTTGGCCCTTGCAATAGGTCTGCCATTTTCGGCTCATGCAACTCTTTGAAATTTGGCTTGTGTGGCAGATTCTAGTGCAAAATTTTGCACGTGTGACAAATTCTTCTTCCTCATTGACTTTCGCTTTCTCTCTCTTGACTTTAACTCTTTTTCTTGACTTTTTCGTTGGTTTTCTTTCTCTTCTTGGCATAGAAATCAGAGTTTCTTGCTTGTCCTCCAATGAGGTCGAACTACACTATATATATACACATCCAGGAGGTCGAATACGTCCCTTCCAAGGCGGACTTGGTCTTGTGGAGACAAAATTGACTATTTTGACTTAAATAAAACTCTTTTTCACTTTCTTTCAAAAGTCCAAATGGGACTTGATTCCAGTACAATAAATTGACTCATGACAAATATTCTTATGACTCTATAAACCTTAGAAGCATGGAGAACATGCTTGACTAATGAAATAAATATAATAATAATAATTTCTTTTTCTTCTTTTGATATTACATGGAAAATACAAAGATACAAGTACAATGATAATTATGAAGATTGAACCTAATTACATTTTTCAACAGTAGTGTTGGCTGATCTCTTGTTGCGAGAAGACCTAGGTTTTGTAGTGAGGCTTTGCACTAGGCCTGCTAGACTTTGTGGTAACATGGCACTAACCAAATACATCTTAAAGGAATTTGACATGGAGACTGGATTAAGATGATCAATATTTGAGGGATTGGCTTTCTTTGAAAGAAGGGTCTACCATAAGGTCTTAGGGGTGAGGTGAACAATGTTGAGAAGCTCATGTTACAAGGAGGCAAATCTCTTTTACCTTAAGAAATATTGATACTTATTATAGACAATTGGGATAGAAGAACGATCTTGCATAAGACAAAAGTGAAGGTGTTTTTCTATGGTATTACATTCTTCATCAAGCAGATAGTACATAGGATGTGGGCGAATCAGTTTTGAGCAATCGAGGATATGGGGAAAAGAGTTAAAATAAGCATCCTAGGGCTGTTGAATAGAAAGTCATATTTGACAATGATATTGGGAAGGGAATATTTGTGATGAATTAGTTGAGGTAGATGCATCTACTAAGTTGTTCCACATAAGATGTCAAAATGGATAGTATGATGGTGAGAAAAATGAGACCTTCTTGATGGTGGGGAGGAGTTGGAATTGGGAAGGATAAAATCAGAATAGGCATGTATGACAACGAGTGAATGAGAGACATGGAAATTTTGAATATGGGCATTCAATGACCTAGAGGTGACGACATAATCAACTACATTGGCTCCTTTGATATGGGGAAATCACAAGTAATTGTTGGAATCTAGGATGCATGGGTGCCTATTAAGAATGCTTAGTGTGTGACTCACCTAGTTGAAGAGGTTGTCTCCAATATACTGTCACCAGTCTTTGCCCATTTATAGAATATCTTTGTGATCCAAAATCCTTCAAGTCCTCGCATATGCAAAGTTAGTCCTGAATGAGATCATGATTTGGTGTTATATGGTCTTAGTGCAAGCATTAAAGTCATCAAGAAGAATAAATTCACCCAACAAAGAGCAGTGTGATATCTTTATGTATAAGTCAAGATATGAGTCGCCATCAATATGGATCACAAAGGTCATGAAAGTTGGGGTGATGTAGAAACAACAACAAAAGCATCTCAAAGGGGGGTTGATCCCCACTTGAATTCAAGCTTGTATCTGCGATGCTCCTTCGATGCTATAAGAGAAACCTTAGACTTAATACGTGCCATGCCTCTGGAGCCCTGAATACCACCCAACCTCCATGTCCCATGTCTAAAAATTGAGATCTAGTGATAACTCCTAACTGGGGAAGGGCCTTTTCTGGGCTGTTACGAGTCTGTGAAAAAAGTAAAATTCCTCCATAAATAAGATAAAACAACAGAAGACCAAACAACACCATTACAATTCTAGAAACAAATAGAGATACCCTGTCATTCACTCATAGTGAAAATAAGATAATCAATATTGGATATGAAAGAAGACGATGATAAGATTACGAAGAGAGGCAAATAATAGGGTTACATGTTGCCTCTTTGTAACAGTCATGACTAATGCCTTAGTAATAAACAATAAACAAATATAAACTATTAAGTAATGTTATAATTTTATTTTATAATAAGGCACCTAACATGTACCCCATAGTAAAAGTATGGAAAGCTGGTGTGGATTAAATAGGATAACAACCTTCCCCAGACAGTGTAAATCCTAAACCTTTGTGTAGAAACCCGTAAACCCTAAACCTTTGTGTAGAAACCCTTTTTCACCAAAAATGAGATATTTCCAAGAGTGCATGCTGGATGGCTGAGGATAAGATGATACACGAGACAAGTAATTATAATTTATTTTTTGAAGTATTCCAGTTTAGTTGCTATTTTAAGTCCATAACAAGCAATCTTTTACTTAAAAGAAAGCAGGTCACAGAAATCTTTGCTGTATAATGACAATATAGAGCATATATGTTTATCACAAGTTGATCTGACCCGAGTTGCAAATGAAAAGCCATTGCTAACATGTAAGCATGTGCATAATTTACTAGAATGGCATGGTTTTTGTGTATATTGGAAAATTCTGTTTGAATGTCATTTGGCAAGGGATTTTGTCCTTTGTTTTGTGTTAAATCTAGAATCATATATAGGGTTTTCGTGCTTGATTTCGCTTGCTCAAGGTCTGCAGATGGAACCTGGGAAGTTTATGAATTGAACCACATAAATATTGCTCTCATTATGACAACAAAGCTTGGCTGATTGCATTTTTCATTGAAATATAGCAGTTTAAAGCTTGTGTTTATGACCTCCCTGGCTGTCTTATGATATCCAATGGCCACACTTACTAATCTCTAACAATTTTGATGATGTTGCCAGTTTGCAGTTGGCTATAATAGGCGAGGAGTGGAGGGACATGAAGTAAGCAGTGCAGGTTCTCGGAAGACTGGTGCGGTTGAGTCATCTATTCTTGGTCGAATTGAATGTCTTCAGGCTGTGGCGGGTGCAGTGAAAGAAGTCGTGATGCATTCAGCTGTAGACTTGCGGTCTCCAGAGGCAAGTTTGTAAAAGATGTGGATATATTTTGAATGCTCGAGGATAATAATTTTTTTGGTTTTCTTACAATGAATAAAACATAAATCTTGCTTATTTTTTTATGAATATACATGGGAGATTTTTCCTCTTTCCTTTTGCTTCCCACTGCATAAGTGTGAAGAATATTAGAGCTTTGGCTATGTTCTGTAGTAATGACATCTGTAAAGAGGATGTTGTTGATGCTGTTATTTTCAATCCAGCTTTGTTTAGACATTTCTTTATGCAAGCCGAGTCCATATTTGATCTATTTGTTGTTACCTTAATCAGGATAAGGGTCTTTTGATGGCCCCAGCTATTGGTCTTTACACGAGTTAGAGAAAAAAAATGTAGAAACATATAGCTTTCAGATGCCCTCAAACAGTTAGAGACTGTTTAGATAATCACATCATATTGGTGATGTTTTACTAAAATGTAGTTACAGTAATGATCTTGTGAGATATCATTTTTTTGGGATTAAGTACTGATTGAAAGTCATTATCTATGACTGATATCCATCGGCGTCTTTAACTAATGACCAATTTCTTATGGGTTTGAATAGTCTACTTAGTTCTTATTGCATCAGGTGATGCTCATGGGGGTGAAGAAGGATTGAAACCAGTGACATGAATCAGTTTCAATTATCACCTTTGGGACTTTGCACCTAGTAACCAGGACTTCCCAACGTCATCCATCCAAAGACTCCTCTGGCTCATGTTCGCTTACCTATGGTGTTTTCTCCATAGTCAAGAGCACTTAGCTTGCTGCCCCATTTGCAAAATCTTAGCAAGTATTATGCCTTTTAACTATCCAATCAGAACTCCATACTCATTACTTATGAACAATGTTCCATAGTGATGCACCCTAGATGTTGCCCTTCTTCTAGGGGCTGCAGGGTAATTGGGGAAACATTTTCCCATGCCTCCCTTTGGGGAAAACTTAGGGAAATGTGTGGAGAAACGTTTCGCTAGTGTAGCTGATGCATTTCAATTTTCTCTAAAAAAGGGTGTCTAGGTGCACCACCACCTAGAAGGGGGACACTTGGGTGCCCCCTTTCCCCTTGATATTTTGTCCAACTACCCTTGAAGATAGAACAAAGATAGGGGATAGAGCTTTTAGGAGTTTATGATGTTGGTAATTAATAGTAATATAAATTTCTTAAGAAAAGGTAAGATAAAGGAGAGTCACTTTGACTTAAATTTTTAACATTACCATTAATTGTTTCAGGATATTTGAGAGTGGTTCTTAACTTCTTTTTACCCACCAAAATGGGTAACTCCATAGGAGAAATTTTTTTATGCTATCTTGGATAGCCAACCAATCAACAACCGTACACCTTTACTTGTTGATGATGATATGCCAACTCCTCCACCATTTGCACTAGTCATGCACCACTCACCATCTGGCATTCCTCTTGGATGAAGTTGGGATACCACTCAACATGTACTTTGATCATTTTGAAATATAGTCGGTTACTTGATCATTTTGCAATAGAGTGATTTTACTTAATTTTTTACGCCTTTTAGTATGGATAAGGGGTGATATGGACGATTGACCGATCTTGACGGTAAACCTGTTCTCTCACCTTATGAAGGGGGTTAATCATTAGCCCTAGTCTATTGGGACATCTTCTAAGGCCTTAGGGTTATAGGAGGGGCACTACTTGAAATACTTGGATCGAAATAGCATGTCCACTCTCCTCTACCATACGTAACTCTTTCCATGTCATGTTATCACCTTTGTTATCATCTCCTTTCTTCAGGTTAATTGTTATTTGTTCATTGGGATTTGGCACTCTCTTATCCATATCCTTGAATGGAGCTAGAAAACATTGCCCTGGAGTTTGGTGTAGCTAAAAGAACGAAAAAGCAAAAGATGGCCACAATGAAAGAAAAATAAAAGTTAAAATGCAAAAGATGGTTGGGACATAACTTAGCACATGGGAAAAATCCTAGCTTGAGCTCTACCTTATTCATTAGCCATCACCCAGTTCCGGAGCACTTGATGCCCTATCTCATCGAAAGGAGCCCTTGCGTGTCCCAACCTTGATGAGCAAGAAATTGTCTCATCTTAGGGGGTAAAACAAATGCTATATCATAGACAACAAGCTTTGATCCTTGAGCTATGCACGAAAAAAAAAAAAATTGTAAAAAAGGAGTAAAAGATGCACCATAGGGGTGGAAAAAATAAGGCAAGAAGGGTAACTAATGCCTCCATGATTGCTCCCTCCATTACATTTATACACTCAAAATGTCGACATCCATTAGTTGGTCCTTTGACCATGGCTCTTGGCCATGAAGTCCTTCCCCTCCATTGCCACTTGCCCTAACACTTATGGATAGAAAGGTTGACCTTTGAAATGCCGCCACCCCTTGGGGGTTGTAAGCACCTAATAGGGTTGACTACTTAGCCACTCCTACAAAGGTAGGGAAGACTTTTTACTGGACATTAGAATGAACTAGTTCCAATATTTCCTTGGACCTACTTTCACTACTTGGAAAAGATTTATTAACATTCTTTCCAAGCGCACAACCTTTACATACTCCTTCATGCTCCATCTGCAATTCTGGAACACCTGAAACCATCTGATTAAAGCTGGCAAAGCTCTATAGTCAAGGTGAGCATATCTTCCATGACATAGTTCACATGAATTGATGTCATTATGCACTAATGATTGAGCTGGTTGTTTCAAGTCTATACAATCTTCCTTCACAAACTCTTATTACTCTAGTGGGGTCTATACTTGAGCCCTTGGGCCATAAGAGGACTTTTCCATCAACAAATGCTACTCTATGTCCTTTATCTTCCAAACATGAAAAATAAACCAAATTCTTTTTGAAACCCGGTATATATAATATATTGCTAAGATGAATGTGTTCACCTGATTCTAGCTCAATGGATGTTTTCCCAACGCCTTTGATTACATAATTGTTTTTATCTCTGAGCTCTAAGTTTTGTGATAGTCTCTTTTCCATTAGACTTGTGAGATTGTCATGATCCCTTATCATGTGTCTTGAGGCACTACTATGTACTAGTAGCAAATCATTGCTATCTGCAACAAAACCTGTAGGAGCAAAAAAATAGAAGAAATCTTTGTCACCTAAATCTTTATTCTTGGGTTTCTTTAGATGTTCATCTGACATTAATATCTGTTGTGATAACATGTTGCTTTCCCTCTCTTCATATCATTTGATCCTTCAAGACATTGGTTTTTAAAATGACCATATTTGTGACAACGATAACATTGAATCTTCGACATATCTTTCTTTCCTTGAGGAGCAGGTCTTCTACCTTCATTTCTTCTTTGGAAGCCAAACTTCTTTCTTCCTCCAAAATTCTTGGAACGTGCTACAAATGCTTGAGAGTCACCTTCTTCAGATCTTTGAATCTTTCCTTTTTATATAAGTTTGTATTCTTCTTGAGTACATGAGATCCATAGTTCTTCAAAACTTGGAATCTCCTTCCTACCACAGATACTAGATGCAAACGAATCCCATGAGTTAGGCAAACCATTAATTGTTGTAGTCACAAGTTCTTTATTGGAAATGATTTCATCAATTGCTTGAAGTTGATCTCTTAGTTGAGAGATCCTCATGAAATATGAGGCTATAGTATCATTTCTTGACATTTTAACATCACGAAGCTCATTCTTCAAACTCATTGCTTGACCAATGTTGTTGATGGTGTATAATCCAACTAGGGCATCATACATCTTCTTTGAAGTGTCAAGATTTGCGACATATGGAATCAAATGATCTCTGATGGAATCTACAATAATACTTTTGGCTGTGATATCTTCCTTCTCATATTTAGCTTTCCCTTCATCATCTGACAATTTAGTAACTTTTCCTTTCACAATATCCAAGACATCATTCTTTGCAAGCGTGAGGTCAATCCTTTTTTTCCAAGCCCTGAAATTTGTAGCTCCTTCCAACTTGTTATTTGACTTCATAGAGAACCCATGATCATAGATAGACAATTCAATTGTAGATGTAGGCCTTCAACAATGATCCTTTACTAAAGTTTCTTCAAGAGTGATCTCAATGTCCATTTCTTGACCAAAGCTCTGATACCATGTTGATTTTTCAAGTGCAATAGATACAAGCACTAATTTATGAAATAATGATAATTACTTCTAATGATGTAGATATTCTTTTAACAATTGCAGTTGATTATTAAGCAATTGCACTGCAAAAATTCAACCATAAATGCATAAGAATAGTAAAGATCACAATGCTCAAAGACAACGAAAGATTTATCCTAGGAAAACCCACTTGGGGGAAAACGAACAACCTTTTCCTTAAAGAAATTCTTCAGTTCAACTAGAAATACACCTAATTCCGCTAGTCATCTTGATGGTCAAACCTAGTCAAACAACCCTCTAGTCAAGCCTAGGAACTTTGGCCTTGTCTAATCTGCCTAGGCCAAATTTTGGTCTCCCAGAATCTACCCAGAGACTCGGCCTTGCTACCCAAAATTTTGGCCCTGCTGCTTAGAAGTTCGATTTGCTACCCAGAAGATGCCCAGAAAGTCACACATGCGAAGTCAAAGAGAGAGAGAGAGATATGCTTGAGATGATTCGTCTTTCTTCATCCTTCTTCTTCTTCGGTTGGATGCACAAAATATTTCTTGGCTAACTCCTTGACCTGATGGACAAATGTGGACTTGGATGGGAAACATGTGAAAAGGGGTTATAATGAGCGGAGGGGAGTGATGTATGTGGCATCGGGAAGCGGAACTATGCAACCAAAATTGGGATTTACCATGTAGTGTCGCTCCTAATGCTAGTGGCCAATAAAGGAGATCCCATGAGACTAGGATACAAGGTTAACCAACAAGTAGGACAAGGGGACGAGTACAAACCAAGCCGATCCTTTTCGTCGAATCCCCCCACTAATCCATGCCCAGAAGTGTCCATGCCAAGCAAGCAAAAATACCCAGCCACATAATGAAGGCCATACCTTCGGGGTTGGAAGATCCATCTTCAAACATACAATCATGACAGATGAGCGAGGGTGCATAATGTCTAGATCAGGTGGCAAAGATAATGGCTCAGTGGGCTATCTGGTGGTTGTTGGCTACGGGCTTAGAACCGTCTAGGAGAAAAATTTATCCTATCGGTGTCGCCCACAGGTGGCGGGTAACAGGGTCCACTCTTGTGGCAATTTAAGCACTTGATCTTGCTCAAGTCCTCCTTCTTACCCGTCTGAGAAGTTGCCACTCACTATTACCTTTGGAACCCTTTCCTTTGTGACTCTCGGCCATACCGAGCAAGGCTAGGTTCTCTTATATTCCTGCTTGTTGGCCTTAGTCTCTTTCTAGATGCACTCTTCTCAAAGCCTCTCCCAATTGGTAAGTTTCTCTTGGGGGCAGATTCCTTTGACAAATGGTTCCCATAAATTGGGAAAACCATTCAGTGCCACATTCACAAGTTCTACATCCTCCACTTTCTCTCCAGTGGTTGCAAGTTGATCCTGTGACTTGGTGATCCTCATGAAGTAATTGGTAATATTATTAGACTTTGGCATCTAGATGGATCTAAGCTTGTTTCTCAAGATCTTCTTCTTGTTCATGTTGTTGTTTTGGAATAGGTCCACTAGAGCTATGAACATCTCCCTGGTTGTTTTCCTCCCTGCCAAGTAAGGTATGAGTTGATCCTTCATGACATCCATGACGAAACACTGAGCGTTAATGTCCTCCTTTTCATGGGTCGTTAATTGTGCTTGATCTATTGTCAATTGGATCTCCTTATACAAAATCTTCCAAAGGTATTCTCCTTCAACAACAAAGTAACCCTTGCCTTCCAAGGCAGGAAATTTGATGCTCCATCCAATTGGTCCTCGGATCTAAGAATTGTTGCTACCATCTCTAGATCTAATAATGCTAAGTCCTATCACCCACAAAAGTAAATGTTGGTTTATAAACCGCTAAGGTCTCTTGTGGATCCGTGCTTTGGTCCTTTAAAACACTCACAAAATTAATCCTGATTGGTATGGTCTCCCTTTTTCTCTCTGAAGGATTACCTTTGCCAATCACACTGGCAAATTCGGTATTGTCCTTCCTACCTTGCTTTGCCACCACACTACTACAACAACTAGGTCACTCTTGCGCAACTACTGTGCATGCCACATACCCATATGTAATCACCTTTCTGCTTTTTTTTTTGCTTATCGCAACTACGACCCACCCTTTAAACCTTCATGCTATCAATGACTAAGTTACTATTTTCTGCAGGCCCGTTGTATCATGGCAACGAATCTTCCTTTTATTCCCTTGCTCCTTGCCTTGACAACTATCTTCCTTTAGGCCACTATTCAACTATGTCTACAAGAGCTATTTGGTAGTGTCTTGTTGGTACTCTTCCATGGTTTGAGTGTACCCACGGCTGCTCGACCTAGTGTTGCATGACTCATACTCATACAAGACTCGTCTAGCTATTGACTCAATGACTCATATAAGAATCGGGAATGACCTGTACAAGACTCGTCTAGCTATTGACTCAATGACTCATATAAGAATCGGGAATGACCTGTACAAGACTCGTATAAGGCTTTGAAAAATATTGGCAAAACTTAAAATATGGTAAATTTCAAGCACAAAAAGGAAACTAATGACATTTCCAATCCTTATAAGTTATAAAACCACAATATATGCAATAATTCATAACATCATCTCATAGCTATGATAGTACAACATGACATATTCGATTTTTGTAAGAAAAACATTTAGATAGTGAATAAGAAAAGGAATCATGATTTCATAATCAAAATAAAAAATGGCAGCAAGTTCAAAATTGAAATACATATGTCATAAATGATAAGTCATAGTCTCATAACAATCTTGAGTCTCATGCACAACTACGCCTAGAATAAGCCCTCGAGGAGCTAGTGCCAACATCGGAAGGCTGAAGCAACTGTGAGGCAGGTGTATTTGGAGTTTCCATTTGAGATGGCAAACTAGAGAGATCCTTAGTCTCTTCATCAAGCCAACTCAAATCAGGGGACTCCTCCACAACCCAATCAGACTCTAAATCAATACGATCCAATAAAATTGGATCTAGATCCTTTGGCTACAGTTGTTTTATGAGCATTCAAAGGTTGTAGTAGATGATGTTGAAGAATGTGACTAGGTTCGGTCTTCATAATTTTATTTGAGTCATAATGAAATGTATTTATCAAAAGAAATAAAAGAAATGTTTTCCCTTAGATAGGGTTTTTTTCCCTGATTGTCTGCCTACATCTGGTGTCTATGATCTTTGTGTTATTGTTTTGGTAATTGCTTGATGAACTAAAGATAAAGGAAGAACATAAGAAAACATGAGATATCACAAGTAATTATCAATATGAAGAAAATCTTTCTGCCTCTCTGATTTTCTAAGATGGTATTAAAGCTAAGGTGAAGAAGGAAGGAAAAGGCAACTTGAAGATCTATTAAGAGGAGAATAAGGAGTTTTAAGAAGTTTGAATCAGGGTCATATAAGAAGTCAAGTCTACCATCTTCAGGTACAATGTCTAACTCAATGAAGGGAGAAAACAAATAAGGAGCATCCAACTACAGGGCATCGAAGAAGAGGATAAACCTCATCCTCAAAAAGAATAAAGTCTTGGAGCTAGTCAAAGGAAAAGTAAAGAAGCCTACAAATGAGTCAAGTGATGCGGAAGAGACAAAGTTCAGAGAATCAAAAATATTAGCCATGACACTAATGGTGGATGGAATAAAGAATAATCTCATCCCATATAAATCCAACATAGATTCTGCTCAAGGTATGTATCAAATTATTTACAATCAAGAATCTTGGTCTAATTGCAAGTCGTAAGAATGAAATATGATCTATAAAGATGACAAAGGAAGACACTGTGGCATCCCTCTTTGTGAGAATAGCTAGAATCAAAGATGAACTCCAGACATTCGATGAGATATTACCTGGAAAGGAACTTGTAATCACTACACTTCTAGGATTACCAACATCTTGGAGTGCTTTTTCATTAGGTGTTAATAGTTGGAAGGAAACTCCTACATTCAAACAGCTATGGAATGCATGCAGTCAAGAAGAATTCAAAATTTCATTAGTGAGAAACAAAGAGAATGAAGAGGAGAAAGTTTCAAATGCCTATTCCGCTCATCACAAGAATAAAGGAAACTTCAAGAAGTCTAAAGGGCCTAGAAGGAAGATAGACATATCCAAAATCGAATGCTACAATTATCACAAGATGGGTCAGTATGGAAGCGATTGTCTTGAGAATCCAATAAATAAGAAGAGAGAAAGGGAATATGCAAATGTTGTTGGTGAAGGACCGCCAAAGAAGAACAAGAAGAAAGAATCCGAAGTCAAAGACTTATTTGTTAGGTACTCTTAGGAACCCTATCCTTCCACTATAAAGTTTTGAATTATTTTCCTTTATGCTTTGATTTTTAGTACTTATAGGTTTAACATGCTTTGGAAAAACATTGTTGAATTGTTTTGTTAAAGTTATAGTTATCCCTCGAGATTGGATAAAGAGGGAGCCCTCACCATTTTCCAAAGATAAGTATCTTACTCCTTACATTATCTTTCATATTTGGTTTTTCCTTTTTTTTATCTAGATGTGTTTACACTAGATGCTAATAACATTTCTTTTTATATTTTCCTTGTTTAGGAAAAGCTCGCTGATACGCTCTAGGGCTATGAAGAAAATCTCACAAGACAAAGCACTGGAATTGATGTCCTATAAGGTTGGTCTAGAAAGCAACTCAAAGTTATGTCTTATATCCTACGCTGTGTTCTCTTCAAGACAAAGGTACAAGCATTCATTCTAATAAATTTGCTTTACATTACTAATAATTGTTATGTCTAGGACCTTTGAGTCATAGAGATTCTTGTTTGGGAGATTAATCATTAGATCAAATCTACCCTCATTAAAATCATTATGTTTGTGGAACCCTAATAGGTTCCCTATAAAACCCTAACCTAAGGGTATGTCAATGCTAATAGGTAAACCCTAGTCTATAGAAACAACTATTCTTTCGATGTTTGGGTTTTTGTTGGTAATGCCATATTTGAAGGTTTTAATATGGAAACCCCAGTCATTTAGGGTTGGATGGTAAAGTGTTCCTAGACCTTGAGGTTTTGGTAAATTAGGGTTTATGAGTAAAACCCTTATGTATCAAGAGTAAGCTCCTAGGAATGAAACCCTAGGTGTATGTTTGTCTGTCTAATCAAAACCCTAGCCTAATCAAGATTGTTATATGTCTGACTTTAAATGTATTGATATTTGTGTCTTGGGCTTAATGAATGGATATTGATATGCTTGTGCATGATTATGAAATCGTTGATATATGTGCTAAGCAAATTGTTGATGCTTATAGTGTGCAAAGTCTAGGGGTTGTAACTAAGCCCTAATAGAAGTTTGATATTCTAGGATATGATGAGATGATATTATTTCCACGATGATGATAAAATCTAGGGTTTGCAACAAACCCTAATAGAAGTTGGTCATTTAGTTGATATCTTTGATTGTGTTGTAATTAGTTTTAATTGTTGACATCTAAGGCTTAGTTTCTCGAAGATGGAATCTAAGGTTTGCATTAAATCCTAGTAGAAGTCTAACATATGAATTCTAAAGTTGTTGGATGCATTGTAGAACTATACTTGTTTGAATTGCTTCTAGGGTTTGCAATATATTGTAGTAGATTATGTCATATCCCTCAAAGAAATATTAAGGCCCTAGATATAATGAGATTGATATCTTGATTGAGTTACTGATGTGATCTAGGGGTTATAACCTAAACCGAGCAAGAAGTTGAAGTATAGAAGTATGTGTCTCTTGCTGATTATGAACATAACTAAGTTTTGGTATTTGATGTTTGAAGTCTGATGCTTCCATTATTGTGTGATTCTAATATAGTTAAGATCGTGTCTCTATATATGTATTTGGTTGTACTTGCTGTCTAAGTTGTGCAGGTACATAATCTTCAAGATGATGAAGATGTTCCTTCGTAAAGTTGATCTGGTTGATAAGCATGGTGAAGGAAGTTATATGAATGATGATGAGAAGGATGGAAGCCATGAAAGATTCTTTGAAGTCATAGAAAGAAGTTAATCTACCTAGGTTAAAAGGGAGTCAAAATAAAAGGAAGGATATCTCCCAAGTTGAGAGGGAGGGCATATTATAGTCATGATGGATACCCTGAAGAAATTGGAGAATGCATATTGAGGTGTTGCTGAAAGAAGGAAAGAAGGATTTGGTTGTTGCATGTGAAGTAGAAAAGGAAGCTGAATGATTGAGGAAACCTTTGTCAATACTTGTTTGGGAAATCTCTAAGTCCTACTATAAATTGTGAAGCAACATCAAGATGTCTGAAGACCCCAAAGGTTTGTGTTTACTCATGAGCATTTGAAACGCTGTTAATACTTGGGGTTGTGATTGTTCAGGTAAATCTCTCGAAGTTTTTGAAAAAGCATGCTTGAGGTTAGAGAGATTTGATGCGTTAAGGCATTGTGTGTAAATGCCTGGGAGGACATTTGATCGACATATGTGTTGATGTCTAGTTCTCGAAGTAGTAGGGAGGGTGGCATTGGTCATAGAGCTTTGACCTTGCATTACACACCTAATTCCCTGGGTTGATGGTTAGCAAGTAAACCTAATGGTACCTAGAGATGCTGAAAGCTTTAGTCCATCTT
The DNA here is from genome assembly GCA_031772625.1 of Pinus tabuliformis. Classification (NCBI taxonomy): domain Eukaryota; kingdom Viridiplantae; phylum Streptophyta; class Pinopsida; order Pinales; family Pinaceae; genus Pinus; species Pinus tabuliformis. The sequence continues at coordinate 79,698,226 of CM062804.1, read as the reverse complement.
AGTCCCACGCGGATAGATTTCCCTGGTCAGAGTTTGGTCAGTGGCACCATAAGTGCCTAAACTCTCCATGGTTCATGTGTTTTGAGATCTTCCATGTACTTGTATATGTATGTATGAATGCCTCCCTAGTTAAGAGGGAGTGTTGAAGAATGTAACTAGGTTCGGTCTTCATAACTGTATATGAGTCATAATGAAATGTATTTATCAAAAGAAAGAAAAGAAATTATTATTATTATTATTATGAATTTTTAAAGCATGGGTTTCATGCTTGGGTCATCATGTTTTAGGTCAAAGTCCCCATTGAGGACTTCTAGGTTTTGTCTTGAGTCATTAGAGTCATTGTCCATTTAAAGAGACCCTTCTTGGGCTTTTGAATCATGTAAAAATAATTAATATTGAGTAAAATAAGTCATTTGTCACCTCCACACCAAGTCGGCCTACATGAAGATAATTCGACCTCCCGAAAAGGGTATATGTACAAGCAGTTCGAATTCATTTGGAAAGACATCTCACACAAGTTCGATATCCAAGAGAAGGAGGCAGAATAAGTGCAAAATTCCAAGAAGAGGAGGAGATTTGTTGGCAAGTCGAATTTCTTATTGAAGATTTTGTTGGGCTATTTGCTGGGTCGAGGATTTTGTTGGGCTACTGTTGGTTTGAAGTTTCGCTGGGCTACTTCTGGGTTGAAGTTTTGCAGAGTCGAAGTTTTGTTGTGGCATCTAGGTTGAAGTTGTTACAAGAAGGTTATCATCTGTAGAAGAAGGAAAGGGTTGACCTTGTTGTTGGAGGAAGTCTGAGTCGAGGTCAAGGAGTCTTGGATCATCTCGTGAAATAATTAAGGAAGAGTTGTTGACTAGATTTTCCCCTAGATAGGGGTTTTGCCTGGGCTATCCGCCTACATCTGGTGTCTGTGATCTTTGTGTTATTGTTTTGGTAATTTCTTGATGAACTAAAGATAAAAGAAGAGCATATGAAACAAAAGAATATCACAAGTAATTATCAATATAAAGGAAATCTTTTAGCCTTTCTGATTTTCTAACAAATGAAAACCAACTACTCTAACCTCTTTCTCTTTTTGTTGTGGATGTGCTCAAATACCGACCAATTATGCTCACAGGCAGAAATGATGCAGGGTTGATTCATAAATTTGATGTCAAATTCTTGTAATTATGGTGCCTCAAAGCCACAATCTATCCACCAATGAGTTGTAAAATAACAACAAAGATTATCAGTTTGCAACGCTAAACATATAAAAAATAATTAGCAAAATTACAAGCTAAGTTCTCACAATTTGCACTTACATGGCATTTTCTTGTCCTTGAGACGTTGGCTTGCGCTCAATCCAAACATGCCAGATGCTTTCTTGTACATATCTCGTTGCATGTTTATTTTGTCCTGAATATCTTGATCTAGGAACATCTTCTCAATGCATATAATGACACCTCTCATCACCTCAGGAATCTTTGAATGTTAGACCCCTCATTATAGAATAAGCTCGGATTGAGATATGCTCCCGCTACATGCAATGGTGAATGTAGTTGCTTGTCCCACCTGGAATCAATAATTTGCCATAAAGGGAGATATTTAGATTCATCTCCCTTGCAAAAATTCTTGATGGCCTCTTTGGCCTTGACCATGCTCTCATAAATATATCGCATTGCAGGTTTCTCTCCATCTATCAATCTCAAGACTTGCATAAAGGGCTCAGTGAAGTTGATAATCTTAGTGACTTTCTCCCACAAACTATCACTTAGGACAAATTCTTTCATTGTCAATGCTTTTGGTTTTGTACTATCTTTCCAAAATATTTATTGCTAGCTACAAAATATTCTTTTCAAAGCTTGGTACTCATACAAAACGCTTTGGAGGGAAAGAAAATTTGTAGCAAATTGTGTGATAGTTGGGTGACTAAGCTCACCCTCTGTGAATTTCCTCATAAGGTTCAACACCCAAGCATAGTTATAAATATACCTGGTAATTTGTTTACACTCTTGTGCAACATCTTGCATGGACTCCAACTTCCCAATGTCCTCTAGTACCAAGTCTATGCAATGGGCAACGCACAGAGTCCAAAAAATGGTGTGATATTTGGCAGAAAGAAACGTACCAACTGCCACATAATTTGTTGCGTTGTTTGTGATTACTGCGACAACATTTGTAACCCCAACTTCCTCCACAACATCAGCCAACAATGTAAAAATCAAATGTGCATCCTTTACATGTGCAGATGCATCAATGGATCTTAGGAACATGGTTCCTTTAGGGCAAGCTACAACAAAATTTATTATTGTTCTACCCCTCTAATCTATCCAGCCATCAGAGATAATTATGCAACATGTAAACTTCCATGAGATTTTAATGCTCTCCAATTGTGCCTTAACACACTTGAGCTCCTCATCTAGTTCATTCCCCCTAAGTGCATTATAAGATGGGGCTTTGTATCTAGGGCCAACACCTGCAATGTGCATCCACCATGGGTTGATAAAAATAAGGCTTTGCATAGTTGAATGAAAGATTATTATGGTACCAAAACGTCATCACTGACATATCTTCATCCTTTCTCTTCTTTTCATTAAAACTCTCCAAGGTTGGTTGAGATCTTAGAGTTGTACGACGAGGGAAGAAAATAGAGGTTATACTCTTGTTTGCCACAACACTTGAAGAGGAGTTACCTGCACTTTGATTTGGTGGTTCAATTTGAGAACTACCTATCCCAGGAACCTCAACCTTCCTTCTTGCCCTCTTAGAAATTTTTTCTTTAATCGCTTCCAAAGTAGATACCATTTCAACAATGACTTTTGGAGGGAAATGATCACAACATACAATACCATTCCCAGGAATTCTAGCTAGATGGTATTTTAGCCTATTAATGCTCACATACATTGTGGCATTACAATAACTGCACTTGACATGGTGGTCATTACCGGGAATGAGTCAGGTGTCCATGCTGAAGCACGAGGCTTTCTACTGCCCTTTGGTGGCATGGTATTTGAAAGAAAAAAATATAAAATTATAATTTCAAATTTACCTCTAAATTTAAACTTTGAGAATCTAAATTTTTTAATTTATGTTTCTCTGCCCGCAAGCCCTGTGGCTAAGTTTCTCAGTGACACATAGGGCCCGTGTGTGGTTGAGAAACTCAGCCACACATAGGGCCCATGTGTGGTTGAGAAACTTAGCCACAAAGCCTCAAGGCTCAAATGAAAATAAAATAAAATTTGAAACAAACAATCAAGTTTCATGAAACCTACTTGGTTGTAATGAAGTTGGGTCTGTGAAGCCTCATGCAAGAGCTCCTTCACTATCCAAAGCAGTCACTCAGCTCCTTCAGTGAAGACTCAACACTCAGTGAATGAGAATTAGAAATGAGCCAAATGACAAGTGAATGAGAAATGAGAGGGAGGGAGTTGCTTATAAATCATTTCCTTCCCTCCATTTTCCCTTTCCCTCCATCTGATCTCAAAATAATAATAATAATAATAATAATAATCAAAATTTGTTGCTAGGGACGAACCTTGTATGTGTCCGTGCAAGTTTGATACGAGTCTTATGTGAGTCAATGGGTCACGGTGGTTCTTATGCAAGTCAACTCGAGTAAGGGTCTTAGGTGTGGGTTGTATGCTTAGGACCATTTTGACATATGACACATTAAGACGTGCGAGCCTTGAGGGTCTTATAAGGGTCATGCTTCACTGACTTGACCTTCTCCTCACCTATGACAGGTGTAACCATGTCCTATCCCCACTTTGCGAAGTCAACTTTGCAGCCAGGTTGTTACACTTATGCAGGGGCTACTTTCTATGGCCCCCGTGGTTGTTTAGCATTTCTAACATTCTAACATTGGAGCTCACATTCCAGGAAGATCAAAGATTCTTATTGGTCAACTAAGAACTAACTTGCATCAACTTCAGTGTGAAACAAGACGGTAGCAAAGTCCTAAAGAAGCGTGGGAAGAACAAGTGTGTAGTTTTGCACTTCTAGGGCAATGGAATCGGAAAAACATTTCATTTTCAAATGTGATGCTTTCAGGGACATCACAGACAGTTATGGCAATATGTTAGCAACAATTTCCTGGCATTTTCTTTTCAGCAAGGGGACTGTTAGAAGGATGGGATAGCTCATCATCAATTTGAATAAGAGAAGGATTGAATTGCAAAAGGAAAAATCATAGAGGCTGGTGGTCCCATAGGCTATTTTTAGTTTGGTGGATGTTAAAATTGCATACATTCATTCGACAATGGTGACTGGTGGTTGTTGGCCTGTTACCTACATGGCACCCTTTATCTCTTGTGCCTACCATACGTTTTCCTTTGGTGGTTTTAACCTGTAATGACATCTTAGTGGCTTACTCAACTGGCAGTTGGACCTGTTGACCACTAAGTATTGTCTTGTGAGGCCTGTATTTTCCCTGTTGGTTGCAAGGCTTGACACCCTATGGCGACTTCGATGACATTGTTGGTCACTAGCGGCCCAAACATCACTCGTTGTAGTTGACAATCCCTATTGTTGGTGGCTAGCTTTGTTGTTGGCCACTTCTTCTCGCCCCACGATCCGTCTGCCTTTTGTCCATTCTCCGACCCCACTATCGACCTACAGACTGTCTCCCTTGACTTCCAACTCGACCCTCTGCTGGCAACTATACATGGTCTTTTGTCTATTGTCGCTGACTCCTGCCAACAATTCCCACTTGTAGCATCTCGACAACTCTTTCGACTATCTAGGTGACTAACAACTCTATTGGCCACTCATGGACTCACCTTGTCTCTCTGTTTTTTTCATTTTTTTAATTCCTCAACTTTGTCTCAACTGTGTCACTTTCAGTGGACTATTTTATTCTAGTTGCGACCCTCCTCCCACATCATCTATAAGAAAACTTGTATGGACGCGTACAACCAAAATTTTCCTAGCTGACTCCCATAGTTGTGATTAAACTTGGCCCTTGCAACACCTGTATGAATCTAGCCTATGTAAAATCATTTGAAGATCAATTTTGAAAGTTTCGGCTCCAATACCATGTTAATTTCTAATTCTAGCACCTGGTTAATTACTTCGTAACAAATTATGCAGATACTGAATAATAAGATGGCTAGAGTTTGAATATAAACAAAATAACCAGTGGAAGCAAATTAAATACACCAATCACACAATCACATGCACACATATTTCTGCCCTTCAAATCGGTTCTTCATTATAACTCAAAACCTACAAGGGTTCCTTTCTTGGGATAATAGCCCATTAAGGAAAATACATACAACAAGAACTTGCATCAGATCTAGTTGATCAAATCCTTCTTGGCTGATTTGGATCTGCCTTGTTGCCCCTTGCACCTTCCTCAAACATGGCACCCTTGAATGGAAGTCCTTCTCTGCCTAATCATTGAGATGTCCTTCTCTCAATGTCTTGTGCTCACTTAATATGTACTCTCTCTTAGCCTAGCCTTCCTTTTATAAGTTTGAGGCATTGACTGAATCCACAACTCTAATCTCGAAAGTGATTGACGGTTGAGATTAGATCTGCTTGGTAACATTGCTTGTTGGATTTGTTTATGAATGATCATTAAGAGTAATCGTACTTTTCTAGTGGTGAAGGTGCACTCTCTTGATATTGTTCTTGGATAGGTCCTTTCTTTTAAACTGTAAGAAGATTTCTAGTGGAGAATCTGCCCTTGAATTCATCTTGAAGCTCTTAGGAGTACTAGATGGATCTTCTAGGGTTTGTACCGGGCAACCCTAGTGATCATTGTAGATCCACTTGCATCTCTTCAAGGGTGTCCTTAGTTGACCTCATATGCCCCACCAAAAAAATAGTAGGCACTAGTTTTCTCCCAAATAGTCCATCATAAAACCAACTTTATATCTTTTTATTGTTATAGGGTTAAATTAGGCTTTGTAACAACTTTACATAAGTTTTCAGCCATAGATTAGCTAGACATTTTGATAATGATGCATTTACTTGGATAAAAAATGGTCTTGTTAACATATATTACCTTGCTGATTTATTTAACAGCCCTTCCAGGGCTAGATGTCATGTTTCTTTGGCCTGTTATATGTATATTGAATTTCAGACTGAGCTAATTAACTAAGCTCTAGTTTAATCCATTGTTAAGCCCCAATTTTAATTGATAATCATCTGTTCATGGGCTGATTTATTGCTGCTACCTTAACTTGTTCTCATGCTGTAATTTACTTTCTTATGAGTTTTAGAACAGCCAATAGTTTTTTCTTCTTTTGCAGTGTTTGGGGATCCTCTCTTCATATATTGACTTGCTAAGCCTTCTAAGTTGATCTAGATCCTCATCCATTCAATTCTGAAACTTGCATTGATTAACTACCTTATCTGTACCTTAAATATTATGTCTCATTGGTGGTATTTTGAGTAGTTACATAGGTGTTTTTAGACTTGATTTCCTCTTTCTTTATAAGCCCTTGAAGCTGGCATGAAAGCCTCCCTTGTGTAAATAGAGGGAAGTTGTTGCTTAAGTTATAGTGGTAACATTTCATGTTCCACTAATCTTCGCAGCTTGTGAAAGGCTTTGCACTAAGGAGCTAGATTTTGCAATAACATGCTGCAAACATATTGATCATCCAAAGTTTTTGTTTTTGTTTTAGAACAAGCAATTTTATGCAATATGACCATTATGGTATGGTGTTAGATATGATGGTTGTAACATAACCCCTACTATCCCTGGACCCAAATAAGGGTAGCAGAGGCAGTTACTTTAACTAACCCAAAATCCAATGTCTCGTTATGAAATTGGGGTCTAAATTTTTTGACCTCTTTCAACTTCCTCAAAACCTAAAACGGATGACATCGTTGTGTTCATCTCGTTGAGACCTAAGTCACAGGACATGTCCCTCAAGGTCTCATTTTTCGTATTGCACATGCTGGACACGAAACATGGCATAAAATGTGTCAAATATGATTTTTATCGTGTCCTAAAATTGTGACACATGTTTCGGCCATGGCGAAAACTTGCCCTAACTTGTTTCGATTTGAGGACATGTGTCCCATGAAAATCAATTATTAAAAGTGTGCAACTTGTTTTTTTTTAGTTTTTCTGTCTTTGTCCATAAGGTATTCCATTGGAGTTGAGCTTGTTGTGCATTTTCACTATTTAGTGTTCACATCTTGCTGGAGTTGCCTTGTGTTTAGTGTTTGGACATTAGCAAAGCTGAACCAAGATGAGTGTGTGACTAAGGTTTGTAGGGCTGAGCATGCAAGTAAGAGTTCTATGACAGAGCTTAACATACGACTGAGGGATTCATAGGTGGACCAGAGGGGCCTTTTGGCTTGCATACCTCACTGAGTAATCACCAATCTAAAAACTTACTATTTGAACCTCATCTATGCATCTTCACATCATTCCTCATAAATTAGAAATTAAAGAGTTTCTTTTGCGACGATTGAAAATTTAAACACATCACAGATTCACTTAAAATTTACCATGTAGATCTTAACAAAATTTAAATCTTAACTAAAGTTTTAAAGGGACAACTACACTGGAGATAAAATGGTAACCTTCTTCCTTCAGTGGTTAAGATGAGATAATCCAAGACTCTTCAACCTAGACACAGACTTCTCCCAACCACCAAGTCTGCCCTTCCTTCCAGCAACTTCGATTTAGATCTTCGACCTTGTAGTAGCAGTACTTCGACCCAATGAATCCAGAATTTCGACCTTCCTAGCAACAAAATTTTGACCCAACAAATTCCAGAACTTCGAATAAAAGATAAAGAGAAATAGCCTAGAAACTTCGACTTGTAATCATTCCTTCTTCTCCTTGAACTTCACACTTTTTCTGCACTTCCTTGATGTGTATCAAACTTGTTGAGTTGATGTCCAAATAGATCAAATTGCTCTTGTGTATATAGCCTCTTCCGTGGTCGGAATTGTCCTCTTTTAGGCTGACTTCATCAGGCATGGGTCGACTCGGTGTGGAGATGACAAATTACATTTTTGACTGAATAATAATTCTTTTTACATGATTCAAAAGTCGAAGAAGGGTCTCATTAAATGAACAATGACTCAATATAAAACCTAGAAGTCCTCAATGGGGACTCTGACCTATAAAATGATGATGACCCAAGCATGAAACCCATGATTGAATAAGTCATTATAATAATAATAATTTTTTTTTCATTCTTTGACTCAAATATAAATATGAAGACTGTACCTAGTTACATTCTTCAACACTCCCTCTTAACTATGGAGGTATTCATAATTTACACATGTATATACAAGTACAAGGAAGATCTGAAAACACAAGAACTACGAAGAACTTAGGCACACATGGTGCCACAAACTAGATTCCTAATAAGGTTAATCTATCCAAGTGCGACTAAGATGGACTAAAGCTTTCAGTTTCTCTAGATACCATTAGGCTTACTTGCTAACCTTCAACCCAAGGAACTAGGTGCGTAATGCAAGGTCAGAGCTCTATGACCAACGCCACCCTCCCTACTTCAGGAAATAGACATCAACACATATGCCGACCAAATGTCCTCCCAGGCATTTCGTATCACAGAAGATGCCTCCTCAAATCTCTTCCAAACACTTATCGTTAACGAGATGTGTGATATCAACCAAACCAAGCATGCTTATCAAATATTCAAACTTCTTATTAGGAAGAGACTTTGTTAACACATCAGTTCCCTGTTCGTCGGTTGGGACATACTATAGCTTCACGATCCCATATTGTACCAAACTTCTAATATAGTGGTACTTATTGTTGATATGCTTGATCCTTGCATGGAACACAGGCTGTTAAGACATCTTAATGCTGCTTTATTATTACAATTTATCACAGTAGGACTTAGAGTTTTCTCAAACAATCTGATAGATGTTTCCTCAACCATACAACCTCCTTTCCTACTTCACATGCAGCCACATACTCAGCTTCAACACTACTCAAAGCAACAGGATCTTGCTTTCTACTCATCCATGAAATCATCTCAGATCCGAACTAAAACATCCACCATTAGTGCTTCTTCCATTAGTCTCACTGCCACCCCAATCAGAATCTGTAAAACCTGTTAGCTTGACTTCCTTGCTATTACTTTAGGAAGTGACGTATAATACGACGTAGATATCTTAATATATGCTTGACAGTTTTCCAATGATCATGACGAGGCTCCAATTGAAATTGACGAAGTATTTTCACAACAAAACATATATTTGGTCTAGTGTTTACCAGATACATTAGAGAACCCATGAACTTTCGATAGGTGGTAGGATCTACGAGACTTGAGTTAGAGCTTCCCAACTTCTTGAGATTGGTGATCATGGGAGTAGTCATGGGCTTGGAATCCATCATACCGAATTTCTGCAACAACTTAATTATATACTTTCCTTGCCCCAGATATATCTCCCCAGGTTTTTTCCATACTTCCAGACCTAGGTAATAATGCATCAGTCCCAGATCCTTCATCTCAAATTCGGCAGCCAACGTCTTCTTGCATTCCTGTATCCTTTGCTCTACACCTGTGATAAATAGATCATCCACATATAGTAGAATAATGACTCGCTCATTATCCACAACCTTGATAAAGAGATTTGGATCAACAAAACTTTTGACAAACCCGATTCTTAGAATGTATGCATCCATTGTTGCATACCATTCCCTAGGAGCTTGCTTCAAAGTTTCAAACATATAGGCCCTTCTTGAGTCTACAAACATGAATGTCTTTGCCATTTATTTCAAAGCTTTCAGTTTGTTCAATGTATACTTTTTCATCGATGGTTCCCTTCAGAAATGTGTTATTTACATCCATTTGATGGATATTCCATCCCATTGTTGCAGCCAACGAAACCAAAGATCTTATAGTAGTATATCTTGCGATAGGTGCAAAGGTTTCTTCATAGTCTATGCCTTCCTTTTGAGAGAAACCCTTTGCAAAAAATCTAATTTTGTACTTGTCTATGCTTCCATCAACAACATGTTTGATCTTGTAGATCCATTTAGAAGTGACAACCAATTTGTCACTTGGTCTAGGAACGATTTCCCAAACCCCATTCTTCATGATGGATTGATATTCTTCCTGCATAGCCTTCTTCTGTACTTCTTGATGAGCAACTTCCTCAAATGTAGTTGGTTCAACTTCTATTAGTTTTGTCATGTATGTAGCATATCCATAATATCTTTTTGGTCTTTTTCTTTCTCTAAAAGTTCCTTTCGCAGCTCCATGTCCTTCGACATCTTCAAGAGTAGCTTTTAACCAATTTGGCCTCTTCCTTGTGTCGGGTATGATCACAAGTTGAATAGGCTCACTTGGTCCTTCTTCTTCTTCTTGATTTGTAGTAGGATTGTCGTGATGCTCTTCTTCTTCGAATAGTGGTATGTCTTCATCATCGAAATCAATAGGAATATCTTTAGATCTTTTGTAGGCATGATTTTCACCAAATATAATGTCCCTGCTTACTTCAATATGTCTTCCTTCCTTGACGTAGATTATATATCCCTTTGAAGAAAGACTGTAGCCGACGAAAATCCCTTTAATGCTTGTCGAATCCAGCTTTTTTTGTTTGTTGTTTGTGTAGTATACCTAGGGGGGATAGTATGGGGTACAGAGGGAGGTACCCAAGAGAATAATGTAATAATGGGATGGGCCATAGTTATAAGGTAAGCCCGTGGTATTAGATATATGGTATTGAAATAACCATGGTAATGACTCAAGGTATTGTATGTATGAGGCCTATATAGAGGCTAAAGACTCCCCATTGAGAGATGTCAATGAATATTGTATGGACAAGCATATGGCTTGTGGAGTGTTCTCTTTCTTTAAGGAGTGATTGTAAAAATCAATAAAGAAGCATTTCTATTTATTTCTATTTTGTTATTTCTTGGATATATTTGTATTCTCATATATTTCTGAGTCAGATCCATTACAAGGTCCAAGAAAGTGCTCCGATACCACATTTAATATATCTGACCTGCAATATATGAAATGATACCAATATACCCAATAACTGTAAACAAACACAAAATATAGAAATGCTTCTTTGTATTAATCAAACCTTTGAGGTAGGGTAGCACCATACAATCACTCTTTAAGGAAGGAGAACACTCCACAAGCCATATGCTTGCCCATACAATATTCATTGGCATCTCTCAATGGGGAGTCTCTAACCTCTATATAGGCCTCGTACATACAATACCATGTATCTAATAGCATGGGCTTACCTTATAACTATGGCCCATCCTATTATTACATTATTCCCTTGGGTACCTCCTTCTGTACCCCATACTATCCCTTCTAGGTATACTACATTCCACCCTCCTTAAACATGTTTCGTCTCCGAAACATAAGAAGAACACAAATAATAAGTTCTCAAAAGAGTAGTCCATTAGTATCATGCACGTGCATCTAGCCATCCAAGAGAAAGGTGAACCCTCGATCTAGCTGGTGCCTCGCTCACTTGAGATGGAAGTTGACCCTAGCGTCTCTTTTGTGTTGATGTGTTGTGGGTGGATCGCTGCCCCTCTCTATTTGTCATGTAGGGGGTTGTTGTCATTGTGGCTAATTTGTTGCCATTGTGTTGGTTGTTTTCTTGCAGGGTGATGTGGGTGGTGATATACTGAAGTTTTAACCAACTGTGTATCTTTCCTTAATTCGCCACCTAATGGAGCCTAATTGGTATCTGGTACATGTGGCGCCTGCTGTTGTTGCCTATCTTCCAATATTACTTCAACCACGGATTCCTCATCTGATATATTAGTGCCCGTAACATTTTCTGCTTCAGCCTCTTTGGACTCTACCTGTTTATTGATGGAAATATCCTGTAATGTAATTTTCTTCTTTTTATACCAGAGCTTCAGGAATTTCTTTTGCACATTAATATTGATAGTACCAACAAATTCCATCCAAGGATATCCCAAAACAACATCCACATTAGCCATAGCTGAAGCATGGAAATCAGAATGCAATACATGCTTATCCATAGAAATCTTCAAATCTTTATAAACTTGCACCTACTCATTATTACCATGTGTGTGCTCCATTTGTTTAGTTGGGATTTGCAATCTTTTTGCCAAATTAACATTTATAAAATTTTGCTTATTATGGACACAATGATCTTCTCCTTCTAAATACATCCATGAACTTGTAATAAGGAGATACTAGTAGAAAATAACTCCTTACATGTCTCATTCCCCTGTTTTCTAGCATGAGACCATTTGTTCAAAAGGAGTTTTTCAAATTCTTTATCCGAAAGTTTGGACCACTACTTGCAATCAAGTGAGTTCCACCATATGGAAATCTCTTCTTTTATACTAAGTCATACTAAACCTTTCCAATGTTTTGGCCATAATGACTTTTCTTTTTCTATGAATTCTTCAATAGTAGGGCCATTATCTTTCCCTGTAAAATATTTCTTGCGAGAAGGCGTGAAGAGGGTTTTGAAAAAAGTTACTTACTTGGTGAAAATTTAAAATGGCCATAGTGCGGTCAATATTGCTCAGAATCTTTATTATGACCTGTTTTTGGAAATGGAACAATCATTCTGCATCTTCCCATGTGATAAAAATCTCGATCTAGGCACTCTAGAATTTCAGATTCGCGTTGCAACTATTCCGCCGTCACAATTTTTTTTGAAAAAAGAGCTGATTTTAAATCAGAGATATCTCCCTCATTTGGACTCCGATTCGACTGTTTCTTTTTTTTTGAAATTGGGTAATTTTTCAAGAGGATCTCAGATCTGCAATTAGTTAATCAAAAATCCCCACAAAAATGACAAAAATTAACTGGAGATCCGCCGTCCACGAATTTTCGTCAAAAAATTCTGCAACACAACTAATTTTTAAATCAATGATATCTCCCTCATTCGGACTCCGATTCGACTGATTTTTTTTATTTAAAATTGGGTATTTTTTCGTAAATAATCTGGATCTGCAATTTGTTTCTTCAAATTTTGCACTAGAAGTTACAAATCTGATATGCAAACTTGCCACTCCAAAAAGTTCCTGCAAAAAAAAAATCTTCGCTTGGCCCAAGAAAGTGCTTTGATATCACATGTAATATATTTGACCTGCAATATATGAAATGATACCAATATACCCATAACTTTAAACAAACACAAAATATAGAAATGCTTCTTTGTTGATCAAAACCCTTAAGGTAGGGTAACACCATAAAATCACTCCTTATGGAAGGAGAACACTCCACAAGCCATATGCTTGTCTATACAATATTCTTTGACATCTCTCAATGGGGAGTCTCTAGCCTCTATATAGGCTTCATACATACAATACCATGGGTCATTACCATGGTTCTCTCAATACCATATATTTAATACCACGGGCTTACCTTATAACTATGGCCCATCCCATTATTACATTATTCCCTTGGGTACCTCCCTCTCTACCCCATACTATCCCCCTTAGGTATACTACACTTTGGAACGTGGATATAGGTGGAACATCCAAAGATTCGAAGATGGTCCACACATGGCTTCCTTCTTATGAATGCTTCTTTGGGTGTCATATTATCGAGGATTCTATGAGGTCTTTTATTTTGTATATATACAATGGTCATAGTTGCTTCTCCCCATAGAATTTTTGGTATTTCTTGATCAAAAATCAATGTTCGTATACATTCTTCAAGTGTTCTATATGTCCTTTCTGCAACTCCATTCTATTCGGGATTGTAGGGAACAATAAGCTCCTTCTTAATTCCTGCTTCTTTGCAATATGCAATTTTTTCTTTTGAAGTGTATTCTCCACTATTATCAGATCTCAAAGTCTTTATTCTTCTTTCGGTTAAGGTCTCTACTTCAGACCTAAATTCCTTGAATTTTTCAAATACTTCATCCTTTGATTTGTGTAGATAGGGCCATGTCTTTTTAGAGTGATCATCAATGGAGGTGACATAATAAGGTGACCTCCAAGTGATTTTTCAGACATAGGCCCACACACATATGAATGAATGAGATCCAATATTTCTTTAGACCTTATTTCACTGCTTGTAAATGGGTTCCTTGTATTCTTTCCCAAGGCACATCCCTTGCATATTCCTTCATGATCTTCTTTGATATTAGGAATGCTATTTACGAATTTATTGAGAGAGGGAATAACCTTATAATGTAAACATCTATATCTTCTATGCCATTGTTCAATGGGATTGATTTCCATGTGAACTAGGGCTTGAGGAGATGGTGTTATGACTTTATCAAAACCTCCTTCACGTATTCCAATAACCCTGCTTTATCAATACTTGAGTCTTTCCCCCAAGCCAAAACTTTTTCATCTACAAAAGCAATTTTGTCACCTTTATCTTCTAAGCAAGAAATTGAAAGTAGATTCTTTTTCAAACCTAGAACATAGAGTATATTGTTGAGATGTAGCTTTGTTCCAGTGTCCAACTTCAAAGAAGTTGATCTCAGGCCTTTAACAAAATAGCTTTTGTTGTTTCCCAATTCCATTGCATGAGAAGATTGTTCCTTTGATAGAGTGTGAAGTTGTATGCTATCTCCTATCATGTGTCTTGATGCTCCACTATCAATAATCCATGCATTGTCATCATTGAGTGAACCTGTGAGTGCAACCAAAAACCATTTTCTTTTGACCTTATTGAACAAGTTGTAGATGATTCTTTTGATCCAGCTTCCTGCAATATTGAATCCCATTTTCAAGTATCTTATCATAGAGGGAGTAGTCCTTTCTTTCAAGCCAATAGAGTGATCTCCAATCTTCCTTGACCTTACCCCTGATACCATGTTGAGAAATCAATGCTAGCAAAATTAGGGTTTGATTTCTCTTTCTTGATGATTACTTGTGAATTATGTTGGCTTCTTTTACTTTTTTATTATATTATCTTTCATCAAGCAATTACATCAAGAGACACAACATGTAGGCACTTTGCTAGGGCAAAACCCTCATCTAAGGGAAAACCCAAATTTCAAACTTCTTTATTCAATAGTTAAGACGAGATAATCCAAGACTATTCAACCCAATGTTGCACGAAGCCCCCCCCCCGGTTCCAAGCCCTGAAGCGCGTCCTGTACGGAAGTGCCCCCCCCCCCCCCCCCGGTTCCAAGCCCTGAAGCGCGTCCTGTACGGAAGCACCTAGGAAGCTTGGCCGCTTCCTGTTTTTTTGCCGCTTCTTGAAAATTTGGAAGCGTGGTACGAAAGCGTCGCTTCCAGGCCTCCGAAGTGTGCTTCGTACGACGCTTTCGGCCTCGGAAGCGTGGCGCTTCGGAGGAGGAAGCGTATGCTTCCGGAAGAGGCTGCGCGTAAGGCAAAATATATCTATATATATATATATATATATATATATATATATATATTTTTTTTTTTTTAATTTATGTTAACTTAGCATAAAGGGGGTGGGTTAGGGTGAGGTTAGAGTGAGGTTAAGGTGAGGAATGAAGAGAATAAAGCCCCCATTTATTCCTCATTTTCTCACTTTGAGTTTATGAGCGTTGGAGAAGAGAAGAGAGGAGAGGAGAAGAGAGGAGAGCTTGGAGGAGTGAAGGAGGAGGAGCTAGGAGAAGGAGGAGGAGCTTGGAGCAAGAGCTTGGAGGACTTCATCTACAAGAGCTAAAGAGGTAAGTTCAAACCCCAAACTCCCTTATTTTTTTGTATTTTTCTCCTCTCTCTCCTACTCTTTCCCATTGTTTCTACTTGCTTCTTTACTTACAGGTTGTCCACCACCTATATCCATATTCCAAGATGGTGTTCTTTTGGCTTCTATGTATCATTCCACCCTTGGTTTTAATGATGGCAAAGGGGAATAGGAATAGAAGGGAAGAAACACAAGAGGACAATGGTCCCAATATGAGTCACCCAATGTATGATGAGGAGGAAGGGTTTGAAGAGGAAGGGGATGAACCTGAAGGGGACACTGAAACACAAGATGGGAAAGCTACATCAACACCCTTGTGGAACTATGTGACCAAACTTGATGGGGGAAAGGGTGGTGGATCTTAAAAATTTGTGTGCCCTCATGGTTGTCATGGAGGAAAACCATATTGTGGTTCATATAACTGTTTGAGGAGGTATCTTTGTGGGGCGCTAGACAGTGATGAAAAAAAGGGTCATGTGGGGGTACAAGTTTGCCCAAACATTTCAACTGAACAAAGAAGAAAATACATCCAAATAGAGATGGCTGCACAACAAAAAAACAAGAAACAAAAAACTCATTCTGAATCAAGTGCAACCTCTAAATTTGGTCGCTGCTCATCTCCTCATGGTATTTCTGCAAGCTCTGGAGGTAGAAGAACAATAGGGGATTTCCTTAATGTTGCTGGGAGGGATTATGTGGATGGAAAGATAATCCGTTTTCTTTGTGCTTGCGGTGTACCATTCAATGTGCTTCGCTCTCCCTATTGGCATGAAATGGTAAAGGCCCTCAATGAAGCCCCAAAAGGATACAAGGCCCCCAACTATGAGAAAGCTAGAACAGTGTTATTAGAAAGAGAAAAAGCTAAGGTTCAAAGAGCTTTGACACGTTTTACAAATGAGTGGATAGATTCTGGGGTATCCATTGTATCAGATGGGTGGACAAATATTAGAAACCAACATTTGATAAATTTTCTTGGTGTTTCTTCTAGTGGTGCAGTATTTATTACATGTCATGACTCCTCCTTGATCAGTGCATCTGCACAAAACATTGCAAATCTCCTATTGCAATCAATCAAAGATGTTGGTACGAATAATGTGGTTCAAGTGATCACAGATAATGCAGCAAATTGTAAGGCAACAGGAAAAATTATTGAGCGTACTCATCCACACATCTTTTGGTCTGGGTGCCTGGTTCACACATTGAACCTTTTGATGCATGATATTGTGAAGGACAAAGAATGTGGGTGGATTACTGAGATTTACAGGAGAGGGAAGCAACTCATTAAATTCATCACAGGGCATACAAGGGTAAACTACTTCTATGTCACTTACTCCAAGTTGCAGTTGCTTAAAATTGCAAAGAAAAGATTTGCTAGTTATTACCTCACCTTTAGGCGGCTAGTGAAGGTGAGACAAGCTTTAACTAATCTGGTGTAGATGGTGCTAATGCAGTCAAGGACACTGTTCTTGATAGTTACTTTTGGGCACAGGTTAAATATGTTTTGCAATTCACCAAACCAATTTATTCCATGATCAAGTTTGCAGATTCAGATCGACCAGTAATTGGGGAGGTGTATGAGCAAATGGATAGCATGTTGGGGCAGATTAAAGACATTGTTGAGCCTAGAGATACCACCTTGTACAATTATATTCGTGTAGAGGTGGAAAACCGATGGGATATGCTAAATGTTCCATTGCATGCATTAGCATATGTTTTGACACCTAAATACTATCATCCATCATGGCTTTCAACACCACCACCTGGGGGGGGGGAAGCAGTAGAAAACCACACCAAGATCAAGAGGTTCACATAAAATATATGGCTGCATTGAGTAAATTAATCCCTGATGAGGAGGCTGCATTGGTACGGAGACAGGTGAGCAACTATACGCTTAACACTGGTCCATTTGGGAGCATGCATGTAATTAAAGATTGAGAGACTTTTTCTTCTCTTGAGTGGTGGAACATGCATGGAGGGGGTACTCCACTTCTACAGGCTTTGGCATTGCGGGTGCTATCACAGGTGGTAAACACTTCTTCTGCAGAGAGGTGTTGGAGCTCTTATTCTTTCATCCACAGTGTTAAAAGGAACAGGTTGAGTTTAGACCGGGCAGAGAGCTTGGTTTATGTTCATTACAACTTGCGATTGTTGTCCCATTACTGTGAAGATGCAAATTCTAATAAAGACCTGTTGATTTGGGACAAGAATCTAGAGGAGCCCAATTTGGAGGATGGAGTGTCGCGATTAGAGCAATTAGAGGATGCTCTTATCCAGGTATGTCCATTGTGGTATGAATTTTCCAATTTTTCCTTATAAAGCATTTCTCTAATTCATGTTTTTAATTTTTTTGTTAACTAGTGTTTTTTTTTTGCATGAATTTTTTGAGCGATTCCAGGATGATGATGATCGTGTTGATATGCCACCCCCACCCCCATCTGGTTCCTTGGTTCCTAGGTTCCATGGTTCAACATCAACAACAGGGGGTTCTTCTTCATCAGTTTCAATGCCACAACTTCCACGGGCACCATCTTCTTCATTGCCACCACGTGGAGGCCCGCGGCCACGTTCTCTTCGTGGTGGAAGGAGGAGAGATTAGTAGATATATTCACAATCTACTACTTTTTGTCATAGATTACTCATTAGACTTGTAGGCTTGTGAATTTGAATTTTGAACCTTTTTTGTCTTGGCGGTGACCAAGTGACATATTTTGTAAACATTATTATTTGAATTTTGGACATGACAAATGTTGACAGTTGCTCACTTGCTAGATAAATCATAATATGCTCTATGTTTTATGTTTTATAATATGCTTAAAAATTTGATGTATGTTTGTAATAGCTAGAATATAGATGATTGTTGTACATACTAGTAACTACAATGGAATCATGGATGCCATATCTATCTTGATTTATGCAAAAATATGCATGTTTTCATGTCTTCTACAATTAATTTGCTATTTGGGATGTTTGTTTTGAATATAAATGCAATATATATATATATATATAGCAGACGCTTCCGCGGACGCTTTGCTTCCTAGATTTTTGGAAAATGACGCTTCCGCGTCCCCGCTTCCAAAAAACGTCCCCGCTTCGTGCAACATTGATTCAACCTAGATACAAACTTCCCCCAACCACCAAGTCAACCCTTCCTTCTAGCAACTTCGATCTAGATCTTCGACCCTGTAGTAGTAGCACTTTGACCCAGGAAAATCCATAATTTCGACCTTCCTAGCAGTGGAATTTCAACCCAACAAAATCTAGAACTTTGATCTTCCCAACAGTATAACTTAAATCCAACAAATAGCCCAATAACTTTGCATAAAAGATAGAGAGAGATAATCTAGAAACTTCGACTTGTAATCCTTCCTTCTTCTCCTTGAACTTCACACTCCTTCTGCACTTCATTGATGTGTATCGAGCTTGTTGAGTTGATATCCAAATAGATCGAACTGCTCTTTGTATATAAGCCTCTACTGTGGGTCGAATTGTCCTCTTGTAGGCCGACTTCATCAGGCAAGGGTTGACTTGGTGTGGAGGTGACAAATTACATTTTTGACTCAATAGTAATTCTTTTTACATGATTCAAAAACCCAAGAAGGGTCTCATTAAATGGACAATGACTCTAATGACTCAATATAAAACCCAAAAGTCCTCAATGGGGACTTTGACCTATAAAATGATGACCCAAGCATGAAATCCATGCCTTAACAAGTCATTGTAATAATATTAAAAATTTCTTTTCCATTCTTTGACTCAAATATAAATACGAAGACTGGACCTAGTTACATTTTTAAATAGGGAGAGGGGTTGAAATTCAGCTAACAAGAAAGAGGGTAGCCTAAACTTATGGTGCAATGGACAAGATTTATCTGCGTGAGAAGCGAGATGAGGTTGATCTTACAATTGCATCCTTTTTCTATCTCCACTTCATTTCTTTTAATGTTGCATGATCATCTTTGTTTGTTGAGATGTGTTGAAATCTAGTTAATGTGGTTCCAACTAGGTATGTGCCTCCAAGTTTAGAGAATCTTAGAACCACAATGTTGGTTAAGGCAAGGAAGGAGGCGGATAAAATTCTACAACTTATTAAATTATCATGGATCTCATCTGGTGTCAGTATTGTTTCTGAATGGATGGACGGATGCAACAAGCCATCCTCTCATCAATTTCATGGTATATTCTCAAAATGGATTGGTCTTCTTGAAAGCAATGGGTGCTCTTGGAAATTACAAGGATGCACAATATCTAGGTGAGTTGTTTGTTAAATTTATTGATTATGTAGGTGTTGAATGTTGTGTGAAAATCATCACAGGTAATGCACTTGTTTGCAAAGTTGTTGGCATGATTGTAGAAGCTAAATATCCACAAGCATTTTTGACACCATGCATTGTTCATTCCTTGAATTTAGCACGTAAATCGATTGCTTTAGATGTGACATGGGTTGGCAATCTTACTGAGGATGCACGCCATATCCGAAATTTTGTACAAAACTATACCAATGCCCTCACAATATATAATGAGTACACACACATCTATTATTGTTGAAATTGTAGATACTCAGTTTGCTTCCTCATTCATCATTCTTAAGAGGTTGAAGGAGGTGAAGGTTGCTCTTGGGGCCATGGTTATTTAAGATCTTTGGTCTTTTTGGAGAAAGACGGATCAGGTTTCTTCAAAAAAGGTAAAGGACCCAATGTTGATGATGGTTGGTGGGAGAGGCTGGATCTTACCATAAAGATTGTGAACCCTATCATTTCTTTCTTGCGGTTTGCAGACACGAATTAGCCCATCTTAGGAGAAGTTTGTGAGGGTTGGGATTACTGAGAATGAGTGCCCTAGATATGAGGCATTAACAAGAGCTTATTGTCCACCATACAGGATATTCTTGTGTCCTCTTGTCTTGGCGTGTCTTCTACGACTTATGTTTATGTTTTATCTGTAGTTTTCTTTAATGCTGATGTGATTGCTAATCTGGAAAAGATATTGAGCTAACTGTGAAAATTGAAATAAATTGCTCTAAGCATAAAACATACCTAAAATTAACAGAGTTTCTCTAGGAGTCGAGGAGAGCAGCTCGAGATCAAGAAGAAGTCAAGAAAGGGAAGAGACAGAGCATCAAGGTTACTGACAAGGTTCTTGGGAGGATACTAGAGTCAAGGGTCTTTGTCATGGTCTTGGTACTCATGAATTGAAGATCTAGAAGAAGAATTTTGATCGGGTTTTCCTTTTAAGAGGTGAGAGGTTTTGGCCCTGGCTGACAAGCCTATATACTGTGTCACCTGTCTTTTATTGTGCATATTGGTAATTGTCTTGATGAAAATAACACAATAATAACATAACCAAGAAAAGACTATAAGCTAGAAGTAAAAGTATATCACAAGGAATTATCAAGCAGAGAAATCTTTTAACTGTTCATGGCTTTTTACTGTGTGTGTGTGTATCAATGTTGCGAACATTGGCATCGGGATAAAATCGGCAAGGGTCCGGAAAACCAAAAAATTGTAAAAATCGGGAAAATATTAGTAAAAATCGGCAAAGTTAAGATACCATTAAAATATCTTTAAAAATAAGCAAATATTAGCTAGGCCAAAAAATCGTGATTTCGAGATAAAATAGGGATGTTATCGAGATGTTCACAACACTGGTGTGTATTATGTTAATTATCGAAATTGAGTTAATACGCTCCAACATGTCACCCCCTTTAAAGGTTGAAACCACCTAATAGTGTCCTTGATTAACCCCCTTATTGAGCTTGGAGACACTTGTACATGTCAAAGCCCACTCTGGAAGGGCATGCCACCATGAAGTGCCCCATTGATTCCATGACTTGTAAGCTCTTTTACTTGATTATTCTAATGATTTGTTGTATTAGAGGGCAAGGGGATGCATTGGATCTTATTCAGAATTACAGGTGGGTCTCCATTTGGCTTTGGTCTCTTATATGGGGTCCTAGGCTCTAGCCCTCCAGAGGGCCACATTGGCACTTGTAGGGTGAGCGTTGAGAGCCATGGGCCTCCATAATAGCAGGAAGTACTTCATGGATCCCCTGCACCACTCATTGATTGCTTGTGCTCCACACTTTGGATGAGGGTGATGCACTTGGTTCACCATGCCTAGTCGGCTCCACACTTGCACCATACACTTGGAAGATGTTCCAGGGTCCAGATGAGGATGTGTCATGCTGCAAGAGACAAAGGGAGAGCTTATGTCATCATCCTGGCCCTTATGGATGGTTTACAAGCATTTTCGATCCGCTTAGAAACCCATGGGGATGTCCTTGTGCCCCCACACCCATTTGGGAGCACCACAGGGATTTGCTTGGAAAACAAGGGGCCAACCCCTTGTCCACTATGTTTGAGGTCCATTCTCACATCATGGCACACTTTGGACTTCATTAGGCCTCCTCAAAGGCCCAACAACTCATTTTATTGATCATTCTACCCTCTTGAGAGTCTTATTCTTATGTTATTGAGCTATCTTGGTGGGCTTGTCACCAAGGGATGTTATTATTGCACATTATTTTATTATTTGGGGCCCAAGTAGGTCAAATTAGGCAAATCAAACTCATTAGAGATTGTATAAATAGATGAGAGCTAGGAAACCGGATTCGTCCTAAACCCCCTGCGAATCCCGAATCCGGCGAATCCGACACGATTCGGTCCGGATTCGTGTCCAAATCACAGGACACGTCATGTCCGTTTCGGACACGTCGTGTCCGAGGGCGTGTCGCGATTTTCAGGGGCGTGTCGCGATTTTAGGACACGTGTCCGGTTTCCAGGACTCGCTAAGCTCAGCGCGGGTATGAAAAGGGCGTGTTTGCTCATTAATATTTTCATTTGGTAAGTGATTTGTGCTGTTGCAGCAAGGAGTAGAGCATTTTGGCAGCTTCATAATCAAGTCTAGGCCCTAGTATTGATATGCTATTCATGGTAATGTTAAATTCTTAAAGTAAAAGTGACATTCTCCTTAATCTTCATTTTCATCCTTTTACTTAAATTTTTAACATTACCATGAAATGACTCGGGATGTTTGAGAGTGGTTCCGGCCTCATTGGATTTCATATGGAGAAAGTAGAATTTTAGATTTCATTCAAAATCCAGCAGACTTATCAGTTTTTCAGGATTTTAGGATTGGGGGATTGCAATGTTTCCATTGAATTTTGTCATGTATTAGGGTATGGAACTCGTATTTAATCAAGAGCACCAAACCAAGAGCTTCTGAATATGTCTCTCCCGCTCCCGTTTTCGCTCCCGCTCCCCGCTTTCGCTCCCGCTCCCAAGTAACACTGTTCCTGATGATATGGGTCTGGACACCATTGTTGAGTTGGCATTGGCCAACATGGATCTCAATGATCCAGTGCTAGAGCCTGTTAGATTTGATGACTTAGAGGGGTCAGCCTCCATACCAGCAGATGCAAAGGCGACTATGGATACAGGGGAGGAGGAGGATGTAGAGGAGAGCAGTGGGGACCATGATGATGGGGACAGTGATGCTGGTTCTAATGCTGATTGATGCCTTGAGGCTTGTATACCTGTAGTTTTTTTATATTTTCTATTTCTATTTGCCATTGGCATTGCACCAACACTACCTATGTAACACATTTTGATTTGATGACTTAATGAGAAAACTACAGTTGTCAGTGTGTTTATCTTACTATCTTGTAGTTGTAAGTTGTCTTTCAGTTATGAATTATGAGTCATGATTTAAATTTTTAATAGATTTATCATTTATGTGACCAGTACCACTGACATTTATTTGAATTTTGTATGTACTATGCCTGCTAATAGCTATAGATGAAGATCTATGTTTGAAATCAATAAATTGGTATCATTAATTAAAATTTGTGTAAGAAATATGATAATATCTAATTTTTAATATATATATATATATATATATATATTTTTTTTTTTTTTTAAATATATATTATATATATATATTTTTTAATAAAATAATATATAACGTGTCCTAACGTGTCCTGTTCCGGGGGGTCAGCGTGTCCCGAATCCGACACCACGAATCCCGAATCCTACGTGTCCCGAATCCCCGTGTCAGGTGACTTAGGATGAGAGGTGATTCATTCTCTCATCGTCACTTGGATTGGGATTTAGTAGCTACTTGAGAATTTTGCATTCCCTTTTGGAGGACGAGTTTGGATTACATGGATGAATTTCGATGTTTGGATCTATGTCCTTGATCTTGGAGTTTCATTATTGGTATTATCTGATGATTGGATATACTAATTTGTACATGTAAGTGATCTTTTTCATGGTTATTCTTGTTATTTACTTTGTCACATGAAATGTTGTTGGGATTTTCGCTATATAAGTCTAAAATTTACAGTTTTTCTATGTGAAATTGTGGAAATTTTGATCTTTTGTCGTGTTGCATCATTGCATGGGCCATGTATGAATGGGTGAATATCCCTAGAGATTATTGTTGTTGAATGCATCTCGATAAGTCATAAATTATTGCATATCGAAGTATAAAGACCTCAAGTAGTTGCTCTCATGCCCTAATGCCATGCGAAATTGCTTGAAGGCCTCCTTGATTGGGTAAATCCTTTTCAAGCGATAAAGTTTCTTTGTCTCCATCTCTTTCTAGGCCTAGCCTCCATAGGTCACCTCAGGCATCATTTTTCTCCCATTGTACCCATCAAGAAAGTTCGATCTCTTGTCCATAACTATTCTAGGGTTTTCTCTAGAGGCCCTCCAAATTTCAAGAAATTTTGACAGTGGGATCTTGAGATATAGCAAGCCCTAGCGCAAGGATCATTTCTTGCCCTAGGTTTCCTTGGCTAGTGTCCTCATTTGGACCGTTGCATTCAATTATCGAAAGAAGATTTGTCCTTTGGTCCTTTTCTCTTCCATAATTAGGGCAAGCCTCTACTTGGTTAGTCAAATCCACATCCTTGACCTAATTCTGGGTCCACTTGGTCATGTGTGGTCCTACAGCTTTGCAACTGTAATTCCACAAAGATCACATAAAGACCAATTCTCCGCAAGGATTTTCGGGTCTAGGAAACCTCTTGACAAGATATACTCCCAAACCCTAGCCTCAAGAATCCTCCTAGCCTTTCCTAGAGAGCCTATCACCTTGCTTTTTAAGCAAGAAAACCATATTATTGAGTCTCTCCTATGAATGGGCCTTGGGAATCACCCTCCATATTTTCATTGACCTATTCATAATCATGATTCCTCATACCGGGTCTCCTCCCATAGGTGAAAGTCTGTAAAGAGGAGGGAGCCTTAGCGGAGGTGACAATGGGCTATCGCTCCATTGTTGCCCCTTGACCTAGTAGTTTCTCTATAGGATCCCCTCCTAGGACTCCTGCTAGTTTGAGCGGTAACAATTCCCATGTGGCTACTCAAGTCATACGCCACCTCATGCCAAGTGACAGTTGTCGACCCACCCATGACCTTCCATGCTCACAAGAACCCTGCTCCACAGCTCACATGGCCCAAACAATGACATAATGTATATTATATATTCGTTGTATGCGAGTGCGGGCCCTCTATGGCCACGTCACCCCATGAATATAATCCTAGCGGGTTACAATGTTGTTATCTGCTAAAATAGTTAGGGACGGCCCTTCGGGCTACATGGAAAATTGCAATATACTTCTGGCACTAAATCTTAGCCTCCTCCTTGAATAGTAAACTAAAGCGTTCATACCACATGGCACTCGTCCCCATTGAACGAGCCCACATGCCATTTATCCCGAGAATCAAATCTTGGGCATTCTACTATGACCTCCACTTGAAATCTTCGAGATCCAGGGTTTCGAGGTGATGTCACCGATCCTAAGCGTCGGGGTGATGTCATCCTTCATCACACTACATAACTGTGGGTCCCACTGCAAGTTCCAACCCCTTGTACGTGTGTTTTTCATGTCACAAGGAATTTGAGGTTTTTCTCCGTCGCTTCATACTGGGTGTCCAACCGGCCCCACTGCCACACCATCCTGGCAAATAGATCTTGAAGGGATCAGATCGTGCCTCCTCTTGGAACTTCCAAGAAAGTTTCTTCTAGGGTCCATCCAATAGCCATGAGCGCTTTCCCATTGAGTCTTGATGGCCCAGATTTCTCCTAAGCATTTGATCACTGCATCTTGTCACAGGATCAAAGGGGTTAAGCCATTCCTTCTGAAGTCCTAAACTCCAGACAAAGATTCTAGCCCCACGAGCTTAGTGACTATTAATGCGCTTGTACAGGCTTTTGCCTAAACCTCTGATGCATAGCCTTTAGCATACAAGGGCATAAGCCAACCCTTCCAAGCTATCCTCCCTGAGCTTCGCCAAGACCCGACCATGACCAGAACATCATTATACATGCATGTTCACACACACACACACACACATATATATATAAACTCTATGCTGTCTCTTTTGAATGGCTATTGCTCTTGAGCTTCTTCAAGACTTGACCGTGACCAAAAGACCATTGTACATGCATGTTCATATATATATATATAAACTCTAAGCTATCTCTTTTGAGCTTTTAATCAAAGTCCAACTAGTCTTGTCCATATGTCTATATATGTATAAACTAAACACAGGTCGAACTTGGCCACATAGATGCACACACACACACGCACGTATATAACATTTCCTCCTGAGCTTACAGGATTTAAATCAGGGCCAAATAGCTAATTCATTTCCAATTTATTTATATATTTAATTAACAGTGATGTGCTCATCTCACCATACACATACCTTAAGCCAAATTCCAAGCCCCGAATGAACGCAGCAATAAGCCCAGTCCTATAAAGATACTCAAAACACCTGCAATACATTTTTCATGCCAGATTCACATCCCTGGCCATTAATTTAGCCAATTAACAGCTATGTGCCAACATATATGATCAACGCATGAACCCTAAGTGAACAGGGATACATTAGTCCTCCATAAATGAACCATTCCTCATCCATTGCACATAATTTGGCATCATACAGGAATTCATTTTCCCTATGATTTGTTAGGGAAAATCAACACATTACCCTGTGCAAAACCTTTGGCCTTCCCGGCTTACAGATTAGAAACAAAACCTACTAGCATTTCTTTTAACAGGGTATATTCATTACAGAGATTTACCCATCTCTTCAATGTTCAGGCATTCAGACTATAGTTCTGATTCAAAAACTGACAAGGTTCACACATTCCTTGCATACAAGCCATTTAGACTAGGATTATACTCAATTTAACATAGGAATCTAGACCATTCCATATCCATGCCTTTAAAAACAACAATATTCATTCAAACAGGAATACCTCATTCCTCAGCATTACAAACCATGATAAATCATCACATTAAACAAGCATAAAGCATTCAGAACATGAGAATTGTAAGCAGACATTTATCTTTGATAAACTGAACCAGGCAATTGAGATTGGCACTTCAACTCTCCATCCAACCATAGACACAATGCAGCCAAAGCTTTCTTGCAATAGTCACCCCCAATCCAAATTCTAGAGCTTGAGGATGAGAGCTTAAGGGATTAACCAATTCTGCCAACTGAAACAAGGACTCTAGAGGACCATCCACCTCCACCCACCAGCTGCTTCCTGCAGACAATATCTCACAAGGGAAATCCAGAGGTCCACCGCCTCCACCCTCCGACTACTTCGCAGACAACATCTCATAAGGGAATCCAGATGTCCACCACCTCCACCCTTCAACTACTTAAATAATAACTATGTCTACACCATTACAGTATGAAGCAGAGAAATCCAGAGGCTCACCTCCACCCACACCGAATGAGGGAATCCAGGCGCTTATCACCTCCACTTTCAACAATTCTTTCACACAGTGGCTCCACCCAATCTCGGGAATCCAAAACCCACTGTAAAACCATAAACAAGCAGAGGGGGGCTAAGGGACTCTCTCCTGACCATGAATCCAAGTAACAAACAACCACCCAAGCTGTCAAGGGAATCTAAGGAAACCATCTCCACCCTCTCTAGTCTTACAACGAATCCAGAGACTATTGCCCTCCCTTGAGAGATATCCTTACTACCTCCTAATGCTCAACCGAATGATTACTCCCACCATTGCCTTTTGGTAGCCACACAGAGCATTCTGCTCCTTTCCTCCTGCGTTTTGCTTTCTCTTCTCTGTAGCGCAGTCATACCTCTGCCATTTTCTTCCTGGGTGCTTTTGACTCCTTTTTCTTCCTACTGCTTTCTCAGTGATACTCCTCTGACTTGTCTGCTGTTCTCTCCCTGTATTCAAGACAATCTCTCATCGCTACGTCAGAATGCTTTCTTTGCAAATGTTTTAACTTTTCCTCCCTTGTCGTGCGTGGAGTGTCGTCTAGGAGAATGTTTGTCTACCTGCCCACACATTAAGTGTGATTGTCTACTCCATTACATGGCTGCAACTGTTTTTGGTTGCGTGGGCAGACCTTCCTGTCGCCCCTTCCTTCTCGGCTACAGTGGTTCTGTCTTGCGTGGTTGTCTTCAAATCTCCCTGCTGCCAATGCAGCCCATCACTGCCTCTCTGCCTTGTTGATTTACCCAAGGCAGGCATGGCTCCTTGTCCTTCTTCTTCAGCTGGATTAATGGCATAACCAGTCGATTTAATCACACACCTACCAGCCTTCAATGGCTGTCATGGAACAGTCAAGCATCCTTCATATCCCAAGCAATCTCCTTCCTCAAACTCTGGAATCCGTATCCCAAGTTGCAGGCCTTTTAATTTATAATCAAAATACATGACATATTTACAATGTATGTAAGAGAGGAATTTGCCCAAAGGGGTTGTCACAATGGTCATAATTAGGACATAACCATATTTTACATATTTAATAAATGCTTAGTTAGAGACTCTATAATAAAGTGATCTAATTATTTGTTAATAAATGTTGTCATTAAAAGATTAGCCATTCGTGAGTTACATAACTACTTAGTCTCCTCTATGTAATGAAACACTGCATATCTCCATTATGAATTAATCTATTCTCTCTCATTCTTATGTGCATTCCTGTCTATGCTCTTGTGAAAAATATAGCTTGGATAGAAACTTCCGCACAGGTTCAGTGAACATGTGAGAAGTTGTTCGAGATATTTTTTGAAAAGTAATTCTATTTTGTAATTCACTTTTGTAAAAAAAAGTGAAAATCTGTTATTTAGCAGTTGAGTCTAAAAGTGTATCTCATGCATGACTTAGACTATGAGTAATCTTAAAATAGATTCCCAGCTAAAAGTATAAAGACATGTCAAAGTAGAGGCATTCAACACACATGAGCAGTTGAGTGACTGGAGGAGAAAAAGAGAGCGGGCATTCAGGCAGAGGTGAATCTTGGCAGTGGGCAGCAGTTAGTACAGGTGTCTGACAGTTCTGCACAGTTGCATGGAACAGTTCCATATAGTCATACAGACAGGTCCATATAGTCATTCGAACATGTCAGAAGTTCCCCTGCAGACAGCACAACATTTTCTCCTCTTGTTTTTTTCCAACAGGGTGTAAGAGCTCAGTTCAGGGTGTTATTTCATGTCTGTGCAGTGCTGTTATTGTGGGCAGTGTGTGTAGGCTTCCTTGTAAGTTTTTTCAAATGAATGAAAAACTGATTTGGAGTAATTGCCTGTGTATGTGTGGAACTGTTTTATGCTTTCTCTATTTAATTTCTAGCTATTGTGTGATTAATGCCATGGTCTGAACTTTAATCTCAGCATTGATTAAATTCAGCGATCTACTTGTTTGATCGAGATCATAAGGGCATTAGTCACTAGGGCTTGAAAATTTCATATATTCGTGTATATATAAAAACTAACAAAGTTTGTCACTAACTATATTTTTTCATGAAATCTATTTGATTGATAAATTATTCTTTATCGAGTTGTGATTACTATATGGATTGTGAGTTACGTTGGAGGTCGTTATTATGAAGTCCTTAGTATAAAGTCACAATTATAATTCGGTGAACGATGGTTTCCCCATCCATTGCATAGAAGAACTAAAACTGTATTTTCATGTCAAGTGGAGGAATCATTGTGTCTGTGCTCCATGCCTCCAGCTTTGTTGATCACCCATGCATAATTTAAATAAACTGTTATGTTGAACAAGAACATAATTCATTAGCCCTAAGGGTTAGCTCAATTGGTCAAGGTCCTGTTGCTAAAGCACCTCGCCATTGGGATGTCATGGGTTCAATTCTCCTCGATGCCCTTGGGGTTAGGCTCTGATTAGTTTGGCCGAGGGGTGGTCCCTTTGGGTGGACCTACGCTGATTTTCCACGAAACAACAAAAGAAAAGAAAGAAGAACATAATGTCATTCTGTTTGTTCTTGAAAGTATTGTTTCTGTTTCTGTTCTATTTATTTAAGCAATGTGCACACAAATGTTTTTTTAGCTTGCTCTATATCATTTTTATTAGTCTTGCCTCTTTATTTTTGGTGTATCCAACATTCAACAACCTTGATTTTGTCATTTGACACTTATAGCTCGTCAGTGGTCCAATCGGGATGTCCTATAAAAGGTTCCATAGAACGATATTTATTGGCTGCAAAATAATCTGTTGTTCAAAGATGGGAAGGTGGAAAGTTTATTATGGTCCTATAAAACTAGACGAGTATTCCAGCTCAAATGTTTGGTGTCCCATTAGACAGGAAGGACTAATTTTATGAGGAAGGAAGTGTTTGAATTTTGTTATTCATGGCTGAGAAAAACAACGACCTAATAATATTGGATCCTTGTACTTGATTGATGATTTTTTTTTTCAATTTGAGATATAACGATGTGCCAAATTTGATTGTGGTAGCTAAGCTTAAATTTCAGCCTGTTTATAAGCTTGCGTGATTTATAAATTTAGACCCCCTGGATTATATACCTCGATGCAAATATTGTGATGGATTACCAAATATGAAGCCTTCAAAGTCCATTTCCATTGCATGTTTACTTATAAATTCAGCCAGACTGTGACTGACTAATTGAAGTATTCTTTGCTTGGCCGCCTTGACTTCTCATGAATTCATTCATCCTAATTGGTTGGGGTGTATGATCAAAGTGGTAACTGGATATCTTTGAACTCATTCCACGTTAATCAGTTCGGCTGTTATTATGAAAAGCCGATCTGAAATTTTGTATTAAAGTTACTCTCAATATTCTTTTCTTCTAATGCCATTTGAGTTGTGCACAAGTAATTGGCATCTAGAGTTCCCTATGTACTCTAGTATAGAAATAGCTGAGGTAAACCTGGGAGGCATGCTGTTTTATGGACTGTTATTAACTGGGTGTGCTTGATATATGCTATTATGTTCTTGTGTGTTTGCTAGAGTCTTGACTAATAATTAATCCAAGGGTTGTTGGCATCAACTTTGCAGATGGCAGTGCTTGTTGAAGTTCTACCTCTTGCTGGAATACATGGTTCGTGCGTGGCTGCTATATCAGTTCTTCCTGGTGAACTTGTCAATGCAAAGCCACGTCTTTGTGTCAAACCATTTGTTTCAGATTCAACAGCCAACAAAAAGAAACAACTTCCAGAACAGTGAAAAGGTTATGATATTCGGCTAGACCCATTTCTTGGCTCAAACACTCCCAACACTTTTGTCCTCCATGTACTTTTCTCATCCTGGGAAGAAATATTATTGTTTTTCTGTAGAATGGTTCCTAGGATGTGTAAAATCATCAATAATTATTTTGGTTTGAGACCCAAGTCTATGTTTTATATTATTAGTTTCGCCGTAAACACTTTTCAGAAGTTAGAACTCATACAGAATCAGAGCTTTGACCTCTTGTGTCTAGCAGGAAGTATAATACCACTTCTCAAGACTTCGAAATTGTTTCTGAATGTAAGAACATGGGAAGAAATCAACCTGAATCCATCCCTTGGGACTGAACCTTAGTTGATAGGGAAGTGGTTTCTTTCATCTAACCTCAAGGTGCAGTAATTGACAATGGAAATTTTATAGTCAGCAATCTAGAAGCTTTTGACACGAAGAGGTGTAAACTGGTTGTCATAAAGCGTATCTGCATGGTTCAACAGAATCGATAGAAATGACAATAATGCATACTTTAGGCTAGTACCTCACCAAATCAGCATTTTGGATATTTAGATGCTAATTACTTCAGCCAGAGTAGAGTGTTATTATAGTATTAGCACGATACAAAATATCATTTGCAAGTACTCTACTTGAAGGGCATTTCATCAATTTATTTGGCATAAAAGCAAGTCAAAAAATGAAAATATTTATTCTCAGACTATATATGCAGCTCAATCCATATTAGCAATTTGGAAAGCAATTTCTATATTTTTCGGGTAATCATATTAATCTGTTATCAAGCGCTTACCAAACCTTGCACGTTAGTAACACTATTCATTACAATGTTCTGAGAAACAATATCAGTACAATTTTTTGGCAACTTAAAATAGGCTTCAATGGTGATTCTGTATCCCCACATTGTTGAATCTTCAATTTCTCATTTACACTCTCTACATAAACTGAGGTGAGACAGATTTGCCAACTTTGTGAAGAGTATATACATTTCCTTATAGTAATTGGATCTTCTTTTGGCTGTTGATATTTTCATTGGAGTAACACAGGAATTCTTTGTTATTCATGGTACTATATTGTAGAAGACTGCAGCTGTGCATTTACCTGTCAATTTTTATTAGTCTATATTGTTTCCTCTGCCTCCAGGCGTAGTTGAAAGTTATGACTCGGTATTGGGAAAGAGTAAGAGCATGATTCAGACTTGGGAAAAGCTCTAGAAAAGAAATCAAAACTGTCAAAGTTTCAAAATCTTATGAACTGGGCAAACTCATTGAGCCATGGCAAGTTTGACCAGATCTGACTGAATTTAGCACAAAGAAGCAGACTCAGATTGTTTAATAGCTGAAGCCTAAGTTGAACTGCTAAGCACTCAAAACACTCAATGGCCTTGTTTCAATGCCTAAGTAAGTCAGAATATCCACCTTTAAAAGATGATATACAAACATGCCAAAAGAAAAGAAAGGTAAGAAATATGTCCTACATCCACCTTCAAAAGATGATATATGAACCTGCCAAAGAAAAAATTTAAGTAATATGCACTGAGCTAAGTCTTCAGTCCTAGTAGTCTCACTATTTCAACATCAAACGATACATTTTGTTGTATTTTCCATTGTGCAATGCAGCATTCATATAGGAGAGGCTCTTTTGTTAAATTTTGCACAATTAAATACAGAAGTTCAATATGCCATTCATTTACATATTGAGAGAGGCCAACGTACAGGGTCATGTAGTAGAAATTCATAGGTGATAAACTTATTCAAATGCTAATATTGAGGATTATTTGGGGATCTCTGTAATAATTTATTGTATTTACACTCATAAATTTTGGAGGGAAAGAAAATATGTTATTTATTTTTGTATTTAAAAAAAAAGGGGGATAGGAAAATGAATAAAACTGTTCATTATTAAGCTCACAATGATACTTTGTACTTTAAATTTAAATTTCTATATAATTAAAGTAATATAATTGGTTAATATTTAACAATAACATTTAATATTATATTGATAGCAAGTTACTTAAAATATAAAGTGATGCCAATATTAAAAACTTCTAACATACATGTTATTTAGTGTTGGTGGTGTTGAAAAATCTAGGGTAGTTATAGCTAGTGAGATTCTTCTTAGCTTGATAACTATTTGTGAGGTGTTTTTAACTTTTCTTCATAGTCTTCACTTGTTATTATTAGAGTGTGTCTTCTTAGTTCATCAAATAGCTACCAAAAACAAAGAGACAAGAACACGAGGTGTTGGCATGTTGCCAGGGCCAAAACCTCTCACTATTAGAGAGGAAAACCCGCACAAAATTCTTCTTAGAGTGATTCCAATTGATGAATACCAAGACCACAATCCTTGACCTACCAGGCCACTCGAAGACCAAGACACCAATCCTCTTCTAGCTGTGAGATCATCATTACTGTTGCAACACTGAAGTCAACTTTACTGCATTACTGAGATTGACATTATTGTAGTACCAAGGCCATTACTTCTTCTTTATCGAGATGTTTGTTAAGATTATGACCTAAGGATCATCACTAAAATTATGATCACCATTATCCAGAATGCTTGTTGATACAGAGTGTAACCTTGTTATATATATGCCGAGTCTCTGGCTATGTTTCCTTCATGTATTGAGATCTTCATTGTTATAGGTATGTTGTGACTGTTTATTACGTCGAGACAGAGTATCATAGTTGAGTTACATCATAACAAATACATTGTGATCATAAGTAATCCAAGACTGTAATTATGTCGAGAGAGAAACTATATCAGTTATGCGTTGACTCAGAGATAATGTTGAGATTGTAATTGCATTGAAACTGTGATCACAGGAATGCCGAGACAATGTATTCTCTTCCTTCACCGAGACAGAGTATCCACCGAGATTGTATGCCGAGATACTACACTTTGTTGTGCTTACCGAGACTTAGTTACGATGAAGTCATTGAGATTATCTTTATGTCATCCATCTGAAGAGCTTGATGCCTTCTGAGATTGTGAAATCATTCTCACTGTAATTGTCTTTTAATAGTCCGAGATCCTGTAGATCTACCCACAAAGAATCTTAAAGAAATCCGAGTTATGTCCTTTTTCTTTTGCACAAACCCCATTGGGTATATGTAGTGGTCTGTCCTATGGGTAAGCCGACTTTAATTCATGAATAGATATGTCACTTTCATTGAACCAACATGACTATTCTTCAATATATATTTTGAGACTGACTTAACTGATTTCTTCATCGTTTTGCAAGTAGGCTTCTTCGTGCTTGTCTTGGAGGATTGTGCTTGTCTTGGAGGGTTGTTCTAGGCTTGTATACATTTTACATATGTGCTCAAGAAGAGCTCTTTAGATGTCTTTGACTCTTTGACTTCCTATACCTATGGAATGAGCAAGAAACTCATTTTTATAATTTACAACGATAATGTTTCTATTTCTTGACAAGTACAAAGATCAAAATTACATTTGTAAATACCGAATCTAGTTACACTTTCTTCAACACTCCCTCTTAACCAGGGAGGTATTTATAATAGTACTTGGTATTAGTAACCCATAAGAAGAATCGGATTAGTAACCCATATGTATCGCATCGTAGTAACCAACATTGTTTATAGAAAGGCCTTGATGTAGGGACCAACCCTATATATATATATATATATATATATATAACAAACTAAAAATAGAACCATAAGAAAATATCATTGGGAACTCAAAAATATTGAACATTATATAAAACTTTTCTGAATTGCACTTCATTGAACATATCATCAAATTTACATATTATTAACTAAAACCATAATGAAGTCATACAAAAAAATATTATAACAACATAGGTACCATTCATGAGGAGACGAGATTCGAACTTGACTTGACACTATTTGTCCTCCTTTGTTGTCGGTCGCCTCTAAGTGTGAATGTCGACATGCTTAATCTGAATGTAATGACCCACCGGTTGACCTCCTAGCCTACTCCTTGGGTACTCTCTTTCACCGCGGACCCCTGAGCTGCAATGGGTTTGTACAACAGGAGAATGTATTAGCTAGTAGATGAGAGAACTCTTTGGCTCAAGAGTCCCCTCTCTAAAATCCTCTACCACACCAAACTCACTATAATTCATAGTCACTACTTTGACATAGTCTCATCCATCCAACCGTAGGGTAAAGAAAAGTCCCTTCTCCCATGGCCTACCCCTCCTTTTATAGGAGTCCTCATAGGTGACACTTGGCATTTCATGCATAATTAATTATTTTTGATAATTCAATAGTTTGATTATTCACCCACCCATGTGTCACTCTCTCATTAAGGGTCTCTAAAATTATTTACTTAAATTTTAATTTAAAACTAATATTTTTCCTCACCTCAACAAAATTCTTATTTCTCCTCCTAGTTGTTTCTTGATCCCCTTTTTACTCTTTAATTTGTGTTCATTACTAAAGTCAATTGATAAGTCAAGATTTGATCTCCTATCTACTCCCTAATTTAACTCAAGTTATCTCTTAGATGAATATTCTTATGTTGGTTGTTGCCACATGGAGGTTCTCTAAATTTCTCTAAAATTTAATTTATTAATTTTATTTTAATTCACCATCATCTTCTCTTAATTAGGTTTAACTATTTTAGGATTAATATTTATCATTACATTTATGTCCTTCTTTTTCCTTTTTACCTAATTAGACTACATTATGTACCTAATATTTTCCAATATGGGAAAGGTAGAGTTTTTAAGGTAAAATATTTTATTTCTTCCTATGATCCTCTTAACCCAAGTTTTATTCTTGATTTAATTACCTTGGTTTTTAACATCATTTACTCTTGATGTGAATTTACTTGGTTTTCATATCTTGATTATATTTATTAATTTATTTATTTTTAATGATTTCAAGGGTGCAAAGTTTGATCGTGCCCTTCAACAACTTTCCTTGAAGTTCCAAGGGTGTCACAAGTAACAATTTATTTGTGATGCCAAGGGTGCCAAGTTAGTCGCGCCCTTCAAGAAATTCCCTTGAAGTTCCAAGTGTGCCACACCTAACAATTTATTTGTGATGCCAAGGGTGCCAAGTTGGTTGTGCCCTTCAAGAAATCCCCTTAAAGTTCCAAGGGTGCCACGCCACTTGCCCTTCAAGCATTCAGTGGCTATGAGGGAAAAGTATAGGTGCAACGACATAGACCACTATCATCTCTTATGTTGCTTGCTATGGTGAGACTAATGGTGTCGGGGATCAATAAATCTACCTTGATGCACACCCCCGGTAAAATCCTCTTGAACGACCCAACTTTGGGACCTGCCTTCATGACATGATCTTCAAGGCGAAGGTGTTTCAACCTTTCCAACCCAAGTCACAACGGGAGTGCTAGTGGGTGAGATTAGGGACACTGCCTCACCTCTTCCATGTAGTTCCATCCAATTGTACAACCCCATCACCCATATGTGAGTCATTCGGTCAAGCAACAAATATGTGCCTGCAACCACCGACATATCATCAAAATACAGATAAACATATATAGCAGGTTTCAACATTGACATAGAATTTCAAAGATAAAATAACATAAATTTTCATCAAACCAGATGTCGTCAACTTGTCATATGCGAGTGCCTTTGGTTGCTTCCTGCCATACTCAATCATCAGTAACAAGGTTTCTCGGTGTTAGTCATTGTTATAATAGCATCATCAATGTCACATAGTCATTCGCATCATTGTTCATTGTGAACCAGAACTAATGCAAGTAGGTAACATAATGGACACATCCATCATGGTTATCATCATCATAACATCAATGGAAACATACATATCCATCAAAGCTATCATCATAATGATATCAATAAAGAGCGTACATATCATTCACTGCCATTATCATCATAAATTCAATAGAAACTAAACATAACCATTTACGCTACAATCATCATAATATCAATAGGGAACATGCATAACCATTAATGCTACAATCATCATGATATCAATGGATAACATACATAAACATCGCAACCACTAATAATAGAGTCGTGTCCGGATCCTCAACCTGAGGTCCTCAAAGAATAATGTGTGGGCCTTAGGGTTAAATAAATGTTAATGTCATATCACTGTCAGTCAACTAGAGCGGGGCACTACATACACCCCTTCTTAATAATAGACTTCATCTCGAAGTCCTTGGAATAGGTAAGGAAAACAGTGACGCATCTCCTCAGCGTCCTGCCAAGTAGCTGAAATGGGACTATAATTGTCTCACTGGACCTTAACCTGGTCCACTAACTGTCGTCTAAGCTGCAAAGTTCGCTGGTCCAGTGTGCAAACTGCTTCGGCCATCATTGTTCCCTCGTCCGAAACCTACAAATGACTAAAGTCAATAACATGCGAAGGATCTGAAATATAATGACGCAAAACATAAACATGAAACACATCATGCATACGCGCTAAAGATGGAGGTAAGGCAAGCCTATATGCCACCAGCGCTTTCTTTTCTAAGATTTCAAAAGGTCCCACAAATCATGGAGACAATTTTTCTCTTTTCCAAATCTTATAGAGCTTCTTTTTTTTCTGGGCCTTACTCTCAGAAACACCCTATCTCCCACTTCATAACTCGGTCTATCCGATGAGTATCAACATAGCTCTTTTGTGCTTCATTTAGCCTCTTAATCATAGTCATTTGTTCTTCCATCTCTTGCACCACTTCTAATCCCATTGATACTCGGTCTTCTAGTCGGTCCCAACTGAGAGGTGTTCTGCAAGGTCTTTCGTATAAGAACTTAAATGGTCCCATCTTGATGGAACGCTGATAACTATTATTGTAAGCATATTCCACGAGGGGTAAAAACTCCTCCCATCTCTTTTGTTGGTCCATCACATACATCTAAAGCATGTCTTCGAGGATTTGATTAGTCATCTCTGTCTGCCCATTTGTTTCAGGATGATAAGCAGTGCTGAAGTTCAACTGGGTTCCCAAGGCTTCTTGGAAACTGGTCCAAAATCTTTTGTAAACACTGCTCCCCTATCAGATATGATCTTCCTAGGCACTCCATGCAATCTCATAAGTTCATCAATAAAAACTCTGGCTATTTCTAGTGCCTTATATGTAGTCTTAATTGGTATGAAATGGACGCTCTTGGTCAACGTGTCCACCACTACAAATATGGAATCATGTCTTCTTGAGGTCATTGGTAGTCACACAATGAAGTCCATTGATATAACTTCCCATTTAGATTTTGGTATCTCATGGGGTTGCAATAATCATGCTAGATGTCTGTGTTTAGTGTTTAGTTGTTGACACTCTAAGCATCTTGCTACTAGGTTCATGATGTCCTTCTTCATCCCTTTCCAAAAGAAGAGTGGTTTCAAGTCCACACTCATCTTTTTAACACCAGGGTGTGCCATGTATACTGCGTGATGTGCTTTATTCAAGATTAATTGGTGTATATATTCATTTGGTGGTACATATATCCTTCTTCGAAATCGTAGTAGTCCATCAAGGGAGCATTCTTCATATTTTGGGATCCTCATTTCATCTTCGCTCAAACTTTTTCTAACCCCCTGGTACCAAGTGTCTTTAAATTGTAAATCAAGCAGTTTCTCCTTCAAATTTGTCTTTAAGGGAATCACTAAAAATATCAGAGGCCTCCTACTTAAAGCATCAGCCACCCTATTTATCGTTCCTTTTATGCAAGTGATATCCAAATCATATTCACTAATTAGCTCAGACCATCGTCTATGTCTTGCATTTAAGTGGTCTTGAGTGAGTATGCGTTGTAGCCCACAATGATCACTGTTAAGATCAAACTTCCTTCCTAGAAGGTAGTGTCTCCAAATCTTTAGTGCATAAACAATTGTTGCCATTTCTAGATCATGGGTTGCATAGTTTTCTTTGTGGGTTCTAAGTTTCCTTGATGCATAAGTTATTACTCTTATTTCTTGCATCAATACACAACTCCTCTTGAGATGTCATATGAGATGAACATCCCGAATCAATATAGCATGCTTCACTTTTTTCACTATGTGCCATCAAACTTGAGATGAATAACTTCTCATTCCTAGTTTCTTCAACAACTATATTAGCACCTTTTCGCTCCATATCTTGCATTTTTGCATAACAATCTCTTTCAAGATGGCCAAATTTTTGCAATAATAACACTGTGGTTCTCCACCTCTTCGTCCATTTCTGCCTCCATCTCTTCCTTGTCCTCTTCCGCGAGATCCATCTCTGCCTCTTCCTCTAAATTGACTTGGATTCCTTCCTCTACCTCTCGAAGGAGATGTATTTCCTTGTGAATTTTGTCGATTTCTATTTTGATTCTGATTATGATATGGACCCCTACTCCTTCCTCTTCCTCTATGCTTTGCAAAAATGCATGTTCTACTTGATCAGATGGTTTATTTTTTTTCAACAGTTAACAAGAATCCACTTAATTCATCAATTTTCATGGTTTTTAAATCTTTGGAGACCATAATATTGGTAGTGACCATCTGAAACTTAGGTAGAACACTTCTTAAAATCTTCTCAATTAGCCTTCTTTCTGGAACATTTTCACCTAATGACCTCATATGATTAACAAGATCTTGCATTTTTGTGATGTAATCAAGAATGGATTCATTACTTTGCATATGGGCATTTTCAAAATTCCTCCTTAATGTTTGCAGTTTAGCTACAACAACACCTTCATATGTGTTTTTAAAGATATCTCATGCTTCTTTAGATGATATTGCACCATTGATTCTTGGAAATATGTATTCTTCAAGAGTGCTTCCTATAAGTGAAAGTGCTTCATTATCTTTCTTAATAAGTTCCTTAAGAGATTTATTTTCATCATCACTTAATGCTTTGAATTCATCAGGAGAAGGCATAGTGTATCCATCAGTTACAAGTTCTCATAAATATTTGGTGATGAATATAAGTTGCATATATTTTATCCAATAAAAATAGTTTGTGCCAACAAGTTTAGGCAATACAATAATGCTTGTCGCCATGAGGAGAGTAAGAGAAAATTAGAGAATTAGAGAGAGAAAGTGAAAAATGAACACAATGTGTCCCGCTTCAACCCAGGACAAAAACCAAATGTCCCAAAAATTGAGACTCAACCCCCACCACAAAATATCATTTTTATTAAAATGAGGTTATAAACATGGTGCAACAAACGCTCAATTACAACCATATTCTTCTTAAATATGAATTAATCATCAATGAAAATAATTAATTCTTCTCATCCTCCCTTTTCAACTTTATTACCAATTTTTTTTTACAAAGTATAACTTTATTACCAATGTTTTTTTACAAAGTATATATATATATATATATAATTTGATAAACTGTGCCCTCAACTTAAAAATTAAATACAAATTCAATTAAAAATATTCATTCTTTGATTTCTCCTCACTAATTATCTCTCCTACCTGCATTTCCCACTAATTCTCTCCCATTCATAAAGATTCACTAATATAATATCTCATGGAGAATGTAAAATTCATAAAGATTAAACTTCATAAATTCACTTTATTCTCATTCAAATGTCCCGTGAACTTTCACTTAGTGGAAAAAACAAAATTCATGGATGTCCATGAATTCTTTTTAACGCTATAAAAAAAAATGTGCGCATTATACTCTATAAATGGGTTTATGGCTCCTCACGTATGTCAGTGTATGTAAATGTTGCAGTTTATGTAAACGTTGCATTGGATGTCGTTGATCAAATGCAGTCTCAACCATAAAGAAAGTCAAAGGCGGTGGCTTTACAGCACTCCACACAGCGCGCAAGTCTGCAAATGTTAATGAATTCTGCATATTCAAATTTCAACATAGATTTGGTTTCTCAGCATTGCAATGCAGCGACAATTACACAAAAGAAAAATTAATGAGTGCAAGCAGCTCCTCACTAACGCAACTTCTCTTCCTATACAGGGAGGCTCTCATCATAATATAGTTAGTGCAGAGGAGAAAAAAAAATATGCTTGTAAACTTAGCGGCTCTTCACAATTGGGTCAGTGAACAAAATCTTTTTGCACATAAAAATAAAATTATTATTATTATTAATTTACCCACAACAATTACATGTGGTTCCACGACTATTGCATGGAACAGTGGTTTCATGCTCTAGAATACCTTCACAACATTAGGCTATGACAGTGGATACTTCAGAATATTTAGGGTGCTGCTACGAGTATGTCAAACTCCAACTCTATGGAGCTTTCTCAAATTCCTAATTGCCTATGCAATCTCTGATGGTGAATAATTCGAGATTACCCCACTGAACCCAAAGAAAACCAGTAATACTGTGGGCACTGATATTTAGACCAGTAATAGATACAGGTCTCAATTTTCATGAAATGTGTCTGAGATTGCGTCACTCGCATGTTTTAATTTTTTTTAATTTCGGTCAATCTCATAGTCGTCATATTATTTTATTTCCATAGATTTTAGTTCAAAGCGTAAGTCTATGTGATATTACTTTTAATTTTGTAAATTTTATTAACTTTAAAGTTAGATACGTTTTCAACTTAGTCATATATATTAGAACTTTAGTCATTAGCGTGTATCTTTGTTATACGCTCTCGAATGCCTTCACAACATTCCACAAAGTTCAAACTATGCTTCTAGCTCACGAGAGCTTCACAAAAATCGCATTTCGCTCAATGGCACCAATACATGATGTGGTGTTGTTTTATCTAAACTGTGGTTCGATTGCTGTAAGATTCACAATATGTCTATTGGTTCTGTTTTCGTCATTTTTGTGGCTCGATCATACACCTGAAGCTTGCAAAATTTTTGGCACGCTATATCATTTGTGTTGGTTGGGGTTCAGATGTCCTGGAGCTCAGATCTTTCATTTGTACTCTTGTTCAGTTCTAATTTCAGTGGTTTGTATATGGCTCGCTTTCTGTTCTATGCAGCAAGATATCACTTATAATCTTTAGCATCGTACTTTTTTGAAGAGTGGCATCGATATATCATTTGGTATATATTCAATGGTTATCCTATATTTATTGACATATAACACACATTACTGACAGCTGAATTTAATTTTTTAAACAACTCAAACTAATAACTCATCTTAACTCATGCATGCGGGTAGTTATCTCCGAGAATTTCATCCAGTTAATAATGACAGGCAGTTAAATGGAAGTGGTGTTACAATAGACGTCACAGAGTTATAAAAATGGCCTTGGATCTAAGCAAATAAGAGCAGCGAAGTAGAAATAATTTGAGGTCGAACCAACGTTCGAATTTTAGTTGTTCTCCAGCGTTCGTTTTAGTTCATGAAAATTGTGTCAAATTATGGTTCTATTTTATAAAGTTGACTTTGAATCCACAACGCTAAGCCCACAGTTTGTATATACGCAAAACCATAGCTGCCCAATCCATACTCTCTGTTCCCCCAGCTCTTGCTTGAATCTCTAAATAGCAAGAACATGAATCATGCTCTGCAGACAACAACATTGCAATCTCTTTCTCCTTTTCAAGCTTCTGCATATCTAGCAAGTCTCTGGTTGTTTCTGCTTCCAATTCTGAATCATTTTCTTCATGCTCAAGCTCCATCATATCCACGTGCTTAATGAGTT
Source organism: Pinus tabuliformis (assembly GCA_031772625.1). NCBI lineage: Eukaryota > Viridiplantae > Streptophyta > Pinopsida > Pinales > Pinaceae > Pinus > Pinus tabuliformis. The sequence goes on along the minus strand of CM062804.1, from coordinate 79,655,647 downwards.
CAGCTTCCATTTCATTGACAACTTTTATTTTTCCTGTTAGTGAACCATGTTCACGGCTAAGTCGCCTAGCCTTATGTGGATCATCCCATAAATCTGGCCTATTAAGTTCAATACTCAACTGCTCCAGCCTGGAGATAACCTTCTTCCATTTTTTTTAATGAGCTGAATTGATTGAGCTACAACCGCAGCATGGCTTCGCCAATCACTCTCTCTTTCATCAAGCATGTGCCACCCGTGATTGGCAATATCGTCTGTTGTCAATCTACGAGAGCCTGACTTTATCTCTTTGCAGTGCGCAGGAGACGAGCAGTAATGTCGTTGTAATATCATTGGCATCACCTTATTAAACCTCATCATCACGTTTCTCGTTGCTTTTACAAAATCCTTTTCACCTCCATCTTCAGACCTGTAAGCTTTTGAGGGGAACTGACTACATGAAGTCATTATATTTCTATTTTCAAACCCTCTGCACATGATAAACCTTAAACCCTCTTCCGCAAAATAAGGCTTTCGGGTGATTGAAGATGAATTAATGTCGAGCATCGATAAACTTGACATTGACGCGGGATTGAATGACAACAGAAGGAAGTTTCTGGCTGTTGGGCACCTTCTTCTGCTTATTACAGATAAACCCATTTTCATTGTTTGAAGGAGAAGTTGTGATATGCTTTTCATTAATATATATTTGGGAGTTTTAATTCCATTGACTTACAGTTTGTTCGGCATTGGAAATCCATGTTAAGTGCATATAGCCCAGTCCATTCTGTCGGATAAATGAATTTATAAGGTTGTCTGTCTATTTTGACGGAATCCTCTTACTCTGCATTTCCTGAACATGTTTCTCAAATTTAATGCCAGTTCGGTATAGTTCTTATCACTGGCCCTATAAACCTCACCACCTATGATATTTTTTTTAGGTGTTGAAATCTTTTTATAATTATCCACAAAATTATAATGAGTTATGTTGGAAATTGAGCATAGTTAGGATGTTGGTCATAATAAATTATTGTGCATGGAAGACATATTGGTGTTGGCTTGACTAATTCTGTTGTACAGCTATGAGATTTGCATCTAACAGACAACTAAGAGCCTTGAAAGGTCACCATACACAATTTTAAGGTAGAATGTAGTAGATATTTAACCAAAACTAGTCATGCATGGATGGGCCCATAGGTCTCAAGGGTTTAACTTGGCTCTGATACCAAGTGTAGGGACCAACCTATATATATATATATATTAAAACAAACTAAAAATACAACCATAAGAAAATAACATTGGGAACTCAAAAGCATTGAACATTATATAAAACTTTTCTGAATTTTACTTCATTGAACATATCATCAAATTTACATATTATTAACTAAAACCATAATGAAATCATATAAAAAAATATTATAACAACATAGGTACCGTTCACCAGGAGACGAGATTCAAACTTGACTTCTTGTTATTTGCCTTCCTTTGTTGTCGGTCACCTCCAAGTGTGAATATCGATGTGCTTAATTTGAATGCAATGACCCACCAGTTAACCTCTCAGCCTACTCCTTGGATACTCTCCTTCCCTGCGAACCCCCGAGCTGTAATGGGGTTATACAACAACAGAATGTATTAGCTGGTAGAGGAGAGCACTCTTTGGCTCAAGAGTCCCCTCTCTAAAGTCCTCTACCACACCAAACTCACTATAGCTCATAGTCACTACTCTGACATAGTCTCATCCATCCAACCGTAGGGTAAAGAAAAGTCTTTTCTCCCATGGCCTACCCCTTTTTTTGTAGGAGTCTTCATAGGTGACACTTGGCATTTCATGCATAATTAATTATTTTTCTTAATTCAATAGTTTGACTATTCACCCACCCATATGTCACTCTCTCATCAAGGGTCTCCAAAAGTATTTACTTAAATTTTAATTTAAAATTAATATTTCTCCTCACCTCAACAAGATTCTTATTTCTCCTCCTAGTTGTCTCTTGATCCCCCTTTTTACTCTTTAATTTGTGTTCATTACTAAAGTCAATTGATAAGTCAAGATTTGATCCCCTATCTACTCCCTAATTTAACTCAATTTATCTCTTAGATGGATATTCTTATGTTGGTTGTTGCCACATGGAGGTTCTCTAAATTTCTCTAAAATTTAATTTATTAATTTATTTTAATTCACCATAATCTTCTCTTTATTAGGTTTAACTATTTTAGGATTAATATTTATCATTACAATTATGTTCCTCTTTTCCCTTTTTACCTAATTAAACTACATTATCTACCTAATATTTTCCAACATGGGAAAGGTAGAGTTTTTAAGGTAAACTATTTTATTTCTTCCTATGATCCTCTTAACCCAAGTTTTATTCTTGATTTAATTGCCTCGGTTTCTAATATCATTTACCCTTGATGTGAATTTACCTGGTTTTCATATCTTGATTATATTTATTAATTTATTTATTTTTAATGATTCCAAGGGTGCCAAGTTTGGTCGTGCCCTTCAAGAACTTCCCTTGAAGTTCTAAGGGTGTCACGCCTAACAATTTATTTGTAATGCCAAGTGTGCCAAGTTGGTCGTGCCCTTCAAGAAATTCCCTTGAAGTTCCAAGGGTACCACGCCTAACAATTTATTTGTGATGCCAAGGGTGCCAAGTTGGTTGTGCCCTTCAAGAAATTCCCTTGAAGTTCTAAGTGTGCCAAACCACTTGCCCTTCAAACATTCAATGGCTACGAGGGGAAAGTATAAGTGCAACGACATAGACCACTATCATCTCTTATGTTGCCTGCTATAGTGAGACTAATGGTGTCGGGAATCAAGGAATCTACCTTGATGCGCACCCCTCGGTAAAGTCCTCATGAGCGACCCAACTTTGGGACCTGCCCTCATGACATCGTGATCTTCAAGGCAAAGGTGTTTCAACCTTTCCAGGCCAAGTCACAGCGGGAGTGCTAATGGGTGAGATTAGGGACAATGCCCCACCCCTCCCATGTAGTTCCATCCAATTGTACAACCCCATCATCCATATGTGAGTCATTCGGTCAAGCAACAAATATGTGCCTGCAACCATTGACATATCATCATAATACAGATAAACATATATAGCGGGTTTCAAAATTGACTTAGAATTTCAAAGATAAAATAACATAAATTGGTGTTCATCATTGTTATAATAGCATCATCAACATCACCTAGTCATTCGCATCATTCTTCATTGTGAACCAGAACTAATGCAAGTAGGTAACATAGGGGACACATCCATCATGGCTATCATCATCATAACATCAATGGAAACATACATATCCATAAAAGCCATCATCATAATGATATCAATAGAGAGCGTACATATCCTTTACTACCATCATCATCATAAATTCAATAGAAACCAAACATAACCATTTATGCTACAATCATCATAATATCAATAGGGAACATGCATAACCATTAATGCTACAATCATCATAATATCAATGGATAACATACATAAACATCACAACCACTAATAATAGAGTCATGTGTCCGGATCCTCAACCTGAGGTCCTCAAAGAATAATGTGTGGACCTTAGGGCTAAATAAATGTTAATGTCATATCACTGTCAGTCAACTAGAGTGGGGCACTACACTTGACTACCATCTCTAACTCTCATAAGGTCATAGCACAATGTTGGCGAGACCAATGACTTATAGACACCTTAGTCATCGTCTCTCAAGGTTCATACCCATCCGGATGTTCACTGAGTATGACCTTCTAGGACTATTCTTGTCTTGGGTTCCCAAACCTCAAAGAATATCAGTCCTCTTTCCCACTCTTATCTTGGATGCCCTACACATCTTCAAAGAGTATCAGATGCCAGATGATTACCCAATCCTCCATTCTTTCTTCTAAAATGAAGACAAGAATGTTGTGTCTATCATGTGTCTACATTTCCATTCATGGCCTTCACTTAGGCTTATGATTGTTAGTTCTGGTATAGTGCATGACACATGAAATAGAAAAACACAATTTTCACTCCTTTTTAATCAGAGGTGATCTAATCCAATCTCCCTCTTGATCAGAGACCTGTCAGAGCTCCCTCTTAGCTAGGGACTCTTCTATACATCATCAAATTCTTCTTCATGGGTTCTTCAGTTGCTTGATCAACTTTTCTCCTTGATGTCATGAAAGTTAGTTGAGCTTCTTTCTTGTAGGGCAATAGTCATCAATCACTTTCGTTCTTAGTTCAACATGTCATTCCTTTCTTCATGGAAAGTGGCCTTCTTCATATCTAGAACCTTCATCATATGACTACTTTTTTCTCATCATGCTTCTTTCATTCATCACATGAATGCTAGTTGTACTTGTCTGTAGCCCTGCATGAACTTATCCAGATATTTTTCAAGAAATCAAATATATCATTAAATCAAATCATACCTTACTAGGCGGCTCTTCATCATGACATCTTCCTGTAGGTATCAGCATCCTACATTCGTGTTGACACATCTCCCAAAGATATCCATTGTCAAGGGTCTACATCTTTTCCACCAGAATCTTCATATCTTTCTAGGAGATTTTTTAGTCAAGTCTTCTTGATCTTTTGGATGTTGATTGCCTTCATCATGGCTGCATTGTTCACAATCTCTTCCTTCCTCTCTCATTCCATTCTCAAGGTTTACTAATCAAAGTTCTTGTAATCGTAGTCAACCACCTCATACTTTATATGAGAATATATTATCTTGATTTCATATAGTGTGACTTATGATTTTCTGCATCTTTTCAAAGGAGGAGATACTTTTTCTCTTGATCATGCTTCTTAAGATAGAAGTAGTGATCCATGTTACTTGCAACCATACGACATTATAAAATACAAGCATACATACCTCATTTTACCTTTAGGTCATATAGGCTTCTTCCAGCAGCTTCCTTGATCTCATGTTGATCATGTCAACTTCTTTTACTAGCTTCTTTACCAATATGATGTACCTGCACCACTTAGACAACAAGTACAAACCAATTCTGTAGAAGCACGAATTGGTCATAACAAAAACTTTATAGTAGCGGAAGCATTTATAATTTTCATAATCAGCAAGAGATTACACTCTTAATTACTTCAATCATCTAGACCAGGTTTGATACAAACCCTAAGTCATATCAACAATTCAATCATGATTAGATAACTTGAGAAACCATATGATAGACTATCTACTAGAGTTTTTTGGTAAACCCTAGATTTTATCAACATGAATTGCTTCTACTAGGGTTTGATGTAAACCATAGATTTTCAATCAATTATGAGCATATAAGGAGTTTCTTACTAGAGTTTGAGGTAAACCCTAGATTTACCATCTATAAATTATCAACACAATCTATAGGTTCAGATGAATACACATACTAGTGAATTTAATCATTACTAGGATTTAGTTACAAACCTTAGATTTCACTCGTCATCCTAGAATTTTCAAACTTTGACTAGGGCTTGAATATCAAACTCTAGATCCCATAATCTTTAGAAAATTTGATCAACACATATTTCTAGGATATAGTCATCGTGTATAGACACATTATATAGTTAGACAATGCATTGACCAAGACTAAGCTAGGAAAAAACATGTACCTAGGATTTCATTCCTGGGACTTTTCATGGCATGGATCTTGCTTGTAGACCTAACCAAAACTTAGGGTTTTGATTCATTGTCAAAGCAAATCCTTATTCCATCAAAACTTCAATGGTTCAAGATTTCAACCTTAATAGGTTAGAGCTTCCATGATCATGACATTATCAATAAATCAACCAGTATATGAATTTCTTCATTGATAGCCCTAATTAGGTTTAGGGTTTCACACATCATCAATTTATGTCAATCAGTGTAGCAATTTTTATCATTAATATTCTTAATAAGGTTTAGTGATTGACATCTTATTAATATGCCCTTAGGTTAGGGTTTCCAAAGAACCTTTCAAGGTTCTTTTCATTCAAACAATTTAGAGATGAATAGGGTGATAGATTCATTGGATGATGAATTACCTCAAGCAAGAATATTTTATGATTCAAGAGATCTAAACAAGATGAGCGTTAGTAGTGTAGATAGGATTTGACAAAGAGAATAACAAAAACTTTATAATAGACATACATGTGACTTTTGACAAACCTTTGTGATGCCTTCCTTCATACTCCTTAATATTTTAGCAAGTCCTTAATAGTGGCCTGCAATATATGCTTTCAAGCAAAACTATGGTACTGAGAATATGCCTTCATTTTTCAAGTTAGATCTCTTCTAGAATATATAGGATCAATTTAATTTATTTCATATCTAAACTTTCTATGAATCACATGGACTATCTAATTGATATAAATTAAACTAGCTACTCTTAGAGATTCATACATACCTTTGACTTGTTTACTTTAATACTTACTTGGTTACTTAAGATCTTTAGAGGATCATTTCATCTAACTGTGATGACATCGAATCGGTGAGGCCTTGCTTACTATGGTAGGTTAGGTGGAGACTGTAGCATCACCATAGGTCGAGACGGAGCATCATCGTGGGCTGAGACTGAAGCATTATCAAAATCGTGGTATATTAGAGGAGGAGAGTTCTAAGATTGTTGTCGTGTTATGACTTAAGTCAAGGTGATGTCTTTGAAGTGGCATTTTCCTCATTTATGAATTTTTCAGTGGCATTCTTTTTATTGACACCACATCCTCATGACTGCCTTGAGACTGGACTAGCACTGTGTTTCTTTAACGTGGATCTTGATGTCCTTCAACTTGATTTGATGCCTTGTTAGAAACTTGATCCTCAGAATGTCTCTTTTCTGCCCTTTCTTTCACTGTAACCATAGCTCTGAAACCATGTTGAAGAATATAGGGCAATTATAGTTAATGAGATTCTTCTTTTCTTGATAACTATTTGTGAGGTGTTTTTAACTTTTTTTCATAGTCTTCACTTGTTATTATTAGAGTTTATCTTCTTAGTTCATCAAATAGCTACCAAAATCAAAGAGACAAGAACGCGAGGTGTTGGCATGTTGCAAGGGCCAAAACCTCTCCCTCTTGGAGAGGAAAACCTGCACAAAATTCTTCTTAGAGTGATTCCGATTAACGAATATCAAGACCACAATCCTTGACCTGCAAGGCCACTCCAAGACCAAGACACTAATCCTCTTCTACCTGTGAGATCATCATTACTATTGCAACACTAAAGTCAACTTTACTGCATTATTGAGATTGCCATTATTGTTGTAGTACCAAGGCCATTACTTCTTCTTTATCAAGATCTTTGTTAAGTTTATGACCTGAGGATCATGACTGAAATTATGATCGCCATCATCCAGAATGCTTGTTGATACAGAGTGTAACCTTGTTATATATATGTCAAGTCTCTGGCTATGTTTCCTTCATGCATTGAGATCTTCGTTGTTATAGGTATGATGTGATTGTTTATTACGTCAAGACAGAGTATCATAGTTAAGTTACATCATAACGAATACATTGTGATCATAATTAATCCAAGACTGTAATTATGGAAAGAGAGAAAATATATCAGTTATGCGTTGACTCAGAGGTAATGCTAAGATTGTAATTGCGTTGAAACTGTGATCACAAGAATGCCGTGTTGGGTGTGAAGCTTGATTATATTCGGTATTCAAAGTTTTCAGCTGGATGTATACCCCAGGAAGATTGTACACCCCTCCACACGAGGGGGCTTGTCCCCCTCGTGGGGGTCGGGGGGGTAAATCCCCCCCAGCTGGGGGGTCCGGGGGCAGTGCCCCCGAAGCTAAAAATAGATGTAAAATTACCTTGTAAAAGTCTAGTAATTTCTAGTCAATCTGGGCCGTTCATTAGGCGAATGATCTGACGGTAGAAGTTATGTTTAATTTAGGGTCTTTTGCCCTAGAAGGCAACCCCTCACTATATATGAGGGAATTGTCTTGCATCTATCTATATATGTATTCTGAGTGAGGAAGAGAGAGGAGATTGAGAGCGAAGAGGGTGTTACAACGAATCTGTTGTAGGTTGTATCTCTTCAGTTTGTTGGATAATATAATAAAATGAGGACTGGCTGTTTCTCCATGGACGTACCCCAAACTGGGTGAACCACGTATATCTGTGTCTCTCTTGTTTTATGTGTTTTCTTTGTTTATATTTCTACAATATTTTATGTGTTCCATTGCTCAGTAATATATAATTTTCTAACATGTCGAGACAGTTATTCTCTTCCTTCACCGAGACAGAGTATCCACCGAGATTGTATGTCGAGATAATACACTTTGTTGTGCTTACCAAGACTTAGTTACGATGAAGTCATTCAGATTGTTTTTATGTCATCCATCCGAAGAGCTTGATGCCTTCTGAGATTGTGAAATCATTCTTACTGTAATTGTCTTTTGATAGTCCAAGATCATGTAGTTGTACCCACGAAGAATCGAAGAGAAATCTGAGTTATGTCCTTTTTCTTTTGTGCATACCCTATTGGGTATATGTAGTTGTTTGTCCTATGGGTAAGCTAACTTGAGTTCATGAATAGATATGTCACTTTAACTGAGCTGACATGACTATTCTTAAATATATATTTCAAGACCGACTTAACTGATTTCTTCATCGTTTTGCAGGCAAACTTCTTCGTGCTTGTCTTGGAGGGTTGTTCTAGGCTTGTATACATTTTAAGTTTGTGCTCGAGAAGAGCTCTTTAGATGTATTTGACTCTTTGACTTTCTTAGGCCTATGGAATGAGCAAGAAACTCTTTCTTATAATTTACAACAATAATGTTTCCTTTTCTTGACAAGTATAAAGATCAAAATTACATTTGTAAATACCAAACCTAGTTACACTTTCTTCAACAAGTGGTCCACCTCATCTTCACAGAAAAATAATATTCCATAGATTTTATCTCCCTCTTGACACAAATTCAACGTTTCACAATACAAGAATCCCATAAAAATATAATACAAGATGTTCATGTGAAAATCAAAGTGCTTAGGTGATGAATCACAATGCTTGCTAGTTTTTTAGGTAGGTGGTATGGGTATGTCATGTCATCAATGAAATAGCACTTGCATCTCTTTTAGAACTGATAGTTAATGCTCCATCATATTGGGATCACTCCAATGCTAGAGGTACAAGTAACCTAGAAAACCACCCATATTGAGCATTTATTTGCTTAGATGCTTAATAGGCAAGCAATTGACTATGGTTTTAAGTTAGCTACACGCTATATTCAACATCATTAATATTGTGATATTATTTTCTGTTTATCTGTAAAAACTAGACTAAGTTGTACATTGGGAATGCCTCTTACAAATCATAAATAGTTTGCTGCAATAAGCTTTCATGATTACGGAAAATATATTATTACCCTTAATAATTGTTTATAATATCAAACGTTTCCTCTCATTAAACACCTTCATTTCCCAAATAAAAAAGGACCACCTTTCTATACTATTGTATGTTTGTCATGTGACACACCAATCCAACCATGTTGTTGAGTTGTGTTCCGCAAACATTGTGTACACTTAGTAATGGATGTTCTTTTCTTTGATCATGATTTTGTCGTACTCCATTTACAACCATTAAGCAGCTATCACCCATATGCTCATGTTTTAATTGGTTTATGTTGATATGTGTAGCTTAGGAGGTACTCCAAACCCTAGGCTAGAAGGTTTTGGAGGAATTGGCACCACAAATGGACTTGTGGGCTAAGAACCCAAGCGTGTGGGCTTTGCACCCAAGCTTGTGGGTGTGAATTCATGTATGGAAATGATGACTTGGCACATGCAGATGAAAGAGGATCCTAAAAGGAGCTAGGAGCAACTTCAAGCACCGTGAGATGCCTTGTAGAAATGGAGAAATAATTTTTTGTGTGTTTATGTGGGTAAAAAGGCGACAAGGTTCAAGTCACGTTTAGTTAAAGGACCCTCTTGAAAGAGTTAATCATCTGCCCTAAGAAGCTTATAAATCAGAGGGAGTCAAGGATATTTGTTTAGCATCCAAGTGTGAAACATCACAATAATACTTCTGAGGTAGCGGCAGGGATAAGAGGTCTAGCGAAGGTGGAAAAGGAGGTTTGTTTGGGTTTGTTTTCCTTGATTGATTAGGTCGAGTTGGTGTAGAAATTGCCAGCGTAGGAGGACGATGGTTTTGTGCCTGTTTGGGGGTTGGTTTTGTGGTGTATTATCTTGAAAATAGGTCGAGTCACTTTGTTAGGATTCGAGTTGTTGTAGCATCTTTCTTGAGGGTCGAGAAGGTATAAGAGTGGGTTGGGAGGTGTCTTTATGACTAGCACAAGGATTGTCCTGTTGAAGGAAGGGAAGTCACTGACCTTGCTGGCATAGATGGCTGAGGAGAAGGGTTATAACAGTCGTTATAGTTAGCCTTAACCAAAGGGCCAAGATTGTAGAAGAAGGACAAAACTCCAGGGAAAGAAGGACAATAAATTGTAAAGGTATGTTTGTTCTCTTGGTGTTATGTTTTACTAGAGGATGAGGTCCTAGTTTAGGATAGAGGTTGGGACAGTCAAAATAACAGTTTGTAGTAGGGTTGTAGTGACTTGTCCCAAGCCCTAAGTGCAGACATTAAAAGACTAATGAGTTGCTAGGAGAGGTAGAATTCTATGAGCTCAGCACTGATCCTTGAAGGACAAAGGAAGGAGCTCAAGGAGAGTAGATTGCATCAACCCTAGATTGCTTGTAAGAGAAGGACATCTATAGCTAAAATGGGTAACCCTCCATGCCCTAAGTGTGTCTTCATTGGGCGACACAAGAAGGCATTAGTGGGAGGAAGTCCCTGAGGGTTGTGCCCTTGAAGGGTTAAAGAATAGCTAGTCGGAAAGAAGTCCCAAAGGAGCTGAGGAGCAGTAATGGGAAGTTGATATTTTTTCACAAATGGAGTTGTGAACAACTCGAAAGAAGACCTTATGTGTTGATGCATTGATAGACGAATGGTCAACTAGAGGGAAGATTGGAGTTGTGTTCAATGACCTAAAGGAGTTGGTACATTGATAGAGGCAGAGAAGTGTTGTTGCATATCGAAAGCTGAAGGACTAGACATATGTGTTCAGGATATGACCAAGAGGAGTTGAGAGAGCATGCTACATCAGCCAGAAGGTGAGTGTATTTTGTTTGGACAGTTTGGTTGTCATAGTTGTTGACACCAAGTCCCAATTGTTGTTTTGTATCAGTGGATGTACGAGGGCCATTATCTCCGGTACGGGAGCCCTAGACAATTGTATTACAGTTTGTTAATATAACGAAGTTGGGTTGTTAAAATTGTAAAAAGTTATTTATATGTTGTGCACGTGTTGATTTATTGTTGCTTATATTTCGTTGTGCAAATTAGTTTGTTGTGGTACATTGGATTGGTAGTGTCAGTAATTCTAAGACCATAACCTAGATTCCAGTACTATGGAAAAACAACAATTTCACCCTTCATGAAAACATAATATGGTATGTTCTTGCTTAGACCTTCATTTCACTAGAAACTACATTTTGGAATGGGTAGGTTCAAAGGCATGTATTGATGCGAAGAGGTCGACCCCTCGGCTTGATCTGCCTCAAACATCCTTCGTCGTAGGAGAACCAAAACATGGTTATGTAGGCAATCCTCTTATTTAGGTTTATCCACACTTACTTCAGCCTGACTCATTCTACAACCAACGTCCAACATCCCGACATTCGACTGAGCAATGTGAATAGTCTCCTCCACTTCGATCTTGTTTTTGAAGTCTTGATTATGGCATTGCTTCACCTGTGCAACCCTCACCAAACAGATTTCAACCCTTTGTCAATGACTTCATCTCATCAAAAGTGAACTTTGATCGCAACTCACGTTGTTGACAAATAATCTTCCTTCCAGTTCCTTTCAGAATATGATCTTTATTCTCTCTCACTCTCGGGGGTTCTATTTCCTAGTAGTAGTTATGCTTGTTTCACTCTCATGCGTTTCGAGACTTATCTTGTTTCTATTTCTCGTTCTTGTGAACTTTCTTGGCCTTCCAAGTCTAGCAAGAACTCAACACAATTTTTGAGCCACACATAAATTTCACTCGAGAGACACAGGGACACCCTTTCAATTTACATAATAGACAATGTATTTATGCAGGCGGAGAATCAGAACACAGAACAACCCAAATTCTATTAAACTTCCAATTGAGTATTTACAGGGAATTGTAATGGTTCTCTAGTAGACCTCTATCACTCATGGGCTCAGTTTCTCTCTTGGCCGGATTTACATTCATTTGGCCACACCCAATGCCCTTAGGCTTACAATGACTATATACAAAATATAGAATAAATGTAATTTGTTTTAGATCCTAATCTATCTCCTTAGATCCTACAATCTTACCAAACTGATTTAAGATCTTGCTAAGATCTATCCCTAGAATGTCTCCAACTCACCCAAGATTTCGAGATTTATTTGGACATATCTGATTACAATTTATCAATCTAATTTATACAAACTTATAGATCTATGACTCATTCTTTAATAATTTAAAAAGTTGCAAAATTAGGGAACCCACTCCCTTGGTAAATACTAAGACCCCTAGGTCCTAATCGATAAGTTGGAAACTTGAGAGCCTATGCTCCAGCATCATTTATTCCATTTCTCTATCTTTGGCATCAAATTCATTTTTGTGATGATATTTGTTAAGGGTGTTCTCACTTTCTTTGTGTTATGCCCCAAATAGAACATTTATGGATATTACAACATAATATACCTAATACAATAGAAATACCATAAAAGTACTCAAAATATAATTCCATTATTCAAAAGAATAAGATGGTTGTCATAACTATAATGTGATGTATTGCTCTTGGAGAGATGAGTAAAAAATGCCATCCTTGGGAAGGAAAATGAGTCACATTCCCACTCGAAATAGGTATTTGATGCTTTAAGGCATGAAAATCCATAGTGTACGAGAGAATATATTGAATTTGAATTATGAATGTACACATGCAATGAACCACAACATCTATTCACAGTAGACACAAGTGATAACCTTGGAAATCATAGGTAACATAACAAAAAGTTATAATATAGTTTAGTGGTGTCTTAACAACATTATTGACCATGCAAAATGACATAACTCGTACATTACATTGATTCATATAGCTCATCTTTCTTCTATGGACTTATAGGAATTATAGCACTAATTTCTGCACTCCTTATGAATAATATGACCTTTGAGAGTCAATAGTAAATGACGAACAAATAGGAGAATTTGCCCTAAGTGTCACTAAGAAAATCTCGCTCCATGTTTGGGTTGGTGCTTATCGACCTCAGAGGGGTGTCCCTAGTCTTCGTCCCTACTATTCTAGCTTGTAAATTTGCAATATATCATAGAAAAATTGCCAAGATAATGGTCGTTTGACCAACAAGTTAGTGGGAAAACAAGAGTGTAATGATTCTTAAATTTAACTTGTGGAATGGTTCCTTGTGTTGAACTTATGCTTATACTGAGAAGGGGGGTGAGGGGTGAATCAATATGAGATCCATATTTTTAATTTTAAATGAGCATTCATTAATCATTCATTAACTTCAAAACATTAAATGCATGTAAACTCAAATCATAGTACATAGAGTTCAACGTAGGAACCCTTGCAAGAGAAAACTATAAAAGCTTATATTTATAAATGTCTATAGGCACTAGCCTCCTATTACAAGGCTTGTAAGTACCAACCTACTAGAGACACCAATCTCCTTAGTTGAGCACCAACTCAACAAGATATTGTTTAGGCACAAATCTACTAGAGACACCAATATCCTTGGCTAAGCACCAATTTAGCAAGACTTGTATAGGCACCAACGTAAGGTCTTCATACACAGAGTACCTCTGACTTCACTTGTATGCTTCATACTTATGCATTTCACAGTCGTGTCATACCCTTAATTGCCATGCTCTAATGCCTCTCCTTGCTTCATACCCTACACATAGCTTCAAACCCCAACCATATTTAGCCTTCATGCTATAGCAAACCTTATAGTACCATTCCCTAAAATATAACCCCAAACTAGTGCACTTCACAACAACACAACCCCTAAACAACGCATTTCATATCATCACAATCCCATAGTGCATTTCACCGCATTTTAGACCTTAGTCTTTCATAGCACACCCTTAGCACTCCAATAAAACTCCTTAGACTGCTCTTGTGCACCTTTAAGCCCGAAGAATACTCCTTAGCTTCTCTTGCAAACGTTGGATCTCTTTTGCACACTTTTACTTAATCTTCTTGCTTGGATACTCTTCAAATGCACTCATCTATCCTTAATTTATAGTGTTTTTGTGTTCACTTATTGGGCCAACTTGTAAAAAATGGTTGAGTTGACTTGTACTTTCTAACTAGGCTGACCTAACAAAATCCCTCACATCTCCTCATTCATATGTAGTTATAGGGAGTGTCATATACCCTTGGAAAGGTCTCGAAATAAGCTTTTCAACCATATATATCTTATGCTCCCATTTGACCTAGGTCTTTAGAGTAAAAAGGCCTTCAAAGATTGGGTATTCACACTGAGCATCAAAGCTTCAAAAACAATATTTGCGCAATCTCCATCATGCAATCTTTATTTGGACATCAGTGGTCTCCCCTTGTCGTTTACATCAATGACAACACTATTTCCAACAATCTCCCGTTTTGTCATTAATGGCAACCCTTAGTCAATTTTACAACAATATTATAGTACTCCCTCTACCTGCAACTCTCTTTGTATATGCAATTCTTCCTCTGTCTATAACTTCTCCCCCTAGGCTTACACTTTGTTTTACTAAAAAGATGAGAGGGATATCACTCTCAGCTTTTGTATGAGATATTCAAATGTTTCTCTTGGAAAGGATTTGGTAAAAATATATGCAACTTGTTCCTTGGTGGCAATGTATTTTAGCTTGACACTTTGTTTGGCCACTTGTTCTCTTAGGAAGTGGTACTTGATGGGAATATGTTTCATCTTTGAGTACACAACGAAATTATTTGAAATGTTGATTGCACTTGTGTTGTCATAGAATATTGAAAATTGTTGATCATATTCTACCTTGATATCCTTCAATGTTCGCTTCAGATAGAGAACTTGTGTGAAACACACTGTTGTTGCACTATATTTAGCTTCTATTATGGATAGAGATATTGAAGTTTGCTTCTTACTCAATCATTATACTAGACAATTGCCTAGAAATAATGCTCCTCCACTCGTACTTTTCTTGTCATCAATACTTCCTACCCAATTTGCATTGGTATATGTTGTTAAAGTGAAGTCTTTACTTCTTGAATGTCACAAGCCAAAGGCTAATGTGTCATTTAGATGTGTAAATATTTATTTGTTGCACTTGTCTCCTTTGGTGTAGATTGAAATCTTCCTACCAGTCCTAACTAAGTTACCAACTTAATGAGAACTCTAGCCAAAAACCAATGTGCAATAAACATGAAAAAACACCCCGAAAATTATAAGTGTTGATATCGCATCAACACCAACATCAAGACTTCTTTTTTATTTTTTCCCGATATAAAATCGTAATTTTTTTTTAATAATGGCATTAAAAACTAAAAATTTTGTGCAATAAACATGAAAAAACACCACGAAATCAAAAAGTGTTGATGTTGCATCAAAACTTGTTTTTGTTAAAATTCCAATATTTTTTAGCAAAGGCATTAAAAAAAAATTATGACTCCAAGAAACCTTAAAATTCCACTAGTTTTTTACGATAATGTTAAAGATAAAATATCAAAACTACAAAAAAACCTGAATTTTTCAACAATTTTCAACCATGACATTAAAGATAAATATCATGACTCCAGAAAACCTTAAAAGTTTGACATTTTCAAGCATTGCATTAAAGATAAAATATCTCGACTCCAAAAATCTTAAAATTTCAACATTTTTCAACCATGAGACTTAAAACCAAATATCATGATTGTAAAAACTTTAAATGTTTGACATATTTCAAAAACAAAAATCATGACTAAAAAAACCTTTAAAATGAATAGCTAAATCAAAGAGTCATTACACCAAGGGTATTTTTTTTAAATGCTAAAAGTATATCTCTTTTAAAATATATATATATATATATATATATATATATATATATATATAAAAGCACATGTATTTACATTATATTAACAATGGAAAATACAAAGTGTACATACTTGAGAACATGTGGAATTGTGCCTCTCGCCCATTAGAATACTCTTCCCCTGAGCGGGGAAACCAGAGAAGAAGTCACAAAAAATTCTCTACCCCTGGGAGGGGAAACTAGAGATAGAAGTCATGCTTACAAAATTGAGAAGGATTCTCAAGAAGAAAAATTCCATACTATGATTCTAGTGGCACTAAGCCATATGCCCGCAAACCAAACCAAAGGAACCAAATGGCCAAGATTGACTGACCTGAGATGAACCATAGAGCTTGAAGGGTTAACGCCAACCTGTGGAAGAGTCGCACTGGAGTTGCACTGCACCTGAGTGTTACATGTTTTTCCTAGCAACTTGTCGAGAATGTAGCAGTTGTAGGGGTCGGGACAAGGAGGGGAGGAGGGGGGAACAGTCACAATGGGAGGAGGAGCATGGTCAACATATTTGCGGATGGGAGAGGGATGACGAGCAAGGACTAAGATAATTGGGGGAGAGGTCAAGCCTACAGGAGGAGAATTCAAAGGCGAGGGAGCAAGGGAGGGGGGGAAGACACATTCGGAGGGAAGTTAATACTCAAGTCTCTGGCAAACCTTTTGAGGGAGGAGGAGGCATGGTTATGATAAGTTGAAAACTTTGCGAAAAATCTGCAATCCAACCAATGGCTCTCGACTTTTCCTTCTCCCTTTCCTTGAGCTGGCGAGCTAGGAGGTTACGGAGAGCCCAGAGCGTGGGTTGGCCACGACTCGTCTCAGCCTCCTCGGATTCAAGCACTTGACGTCTGAAGCGGGGAGGGATATGGGGACGGATACCATAGTCAAACAGGGTCGCAGAAATGTTGTTGTTGAAGGTAGTGGGGGGAGGGGGCTCTTCCCCTCCCCCTGCTCGCTCGGTGCCCCAGACCTCTTTCATTATTCATAACGAAGTTGCAGGAAGTTGAGGACGTGGAGTGAAGCTCTGAAGAAGCAGAGGTCGGGGAAGGGAGATTAACCAACCTGAGAGACAAAGATCTGAGTAAAATTACCAAAGGAATGAAGTGCAGGGAGTTCATATTGCAAAGAGATATACGCTCAGGGATGACAGGTGAAGTGGAGGGATGGGCATGCGAGGACAATCCTTATCGCTAAGGAATTTAATGGCCATTGAAACCACCTAGAGGATGGTTGTTGCCAAGTGGAGAGCACTGTCATTTTTCTTGGGAGCACGTGGCCTCATTCATGCGAGCACCTGGATCCAGGAAAGCTATTTTAAAGACTTAGTCTAAGACAACTTGACACATTACAATGAAAACATAAAAATAAACCATCAAATTAACACACAATGGGGACGGACTTGACACATTGCAATGGAAACTTAAAAATCAACCTTCAAATTGACATACAGTGGGGGTGGACACGATCTATTCTAACGAAAATCTAAAAATCAATTATCAAATTGACACATATTAGGGTCGCGTTACTAGTCAAGCATCAACACAACCCTACAACAACAACAACAAAAATTAAAAATCAAATTAAAAATTAAAAATAAAATAAAATTAATTAATTAAAACATTAAAAAAAACTTATAAACTAAACACGGCCAAAAGATCAAAATAAAATAAAAAAAATTCAAACATTAAATAAATAAATTATTTAAAAAAAATCAACAAAAACATTCGAGCATAAAAAATTAACAAAAAATAGTCCATAAAGTGAAAAATTCAAACATATAAAAATTTTAAAAATATATATATATTTTCTAAAAAGTTGTGTAATATCTTTTTTATTGTTTATTTTTTAATTTGTTTTTTGTTTTTTATTTTTATTTTTTTATTATGTTTTTTTATTTATTTTTTCTTTTCTAATGTGTTCTTTTTTATATTTTAAGAACATTTTTAATTTTTTTTTAATTTTTTGAAAGTTTTGTTATAATTTTTTTAAGTTTTTATAATTGCTTAATTTTTTTAGATTTTTATTTTTATTTTTCGTGTTTCATCTTTTTAAAATAAATTTTAATGTCTTTTTGGTAAATAAGATGTATTGTTGAATTGAGGCTTCTGTGATCCATATCAAATTTATGAGAGATTTTTTGGCGTAAATCACATGATATTTCATTTGTCGACGTGTTTCGAACCAACCAGTGTGGTTCATCATCAAGACAAGTTGAAGAATCAGATCCAGCATTGCATGTTAAATAGTCCCAGCAGAACCTCCAACGGCTATAATCCTAGACCAGGCAACGACTATATTGACTAACGACTAAATATGACTGGGGGACAGTTAGACGGACCAGGGGTATAAAAATAAGTTAATTTCATAGCTAGTTAGTTATATTATTATTAAACTAAAAGTCAAAGGGACAAATAATTATCCTAGGGGTTTTAAATATAAATAATAAATTAATTTTAAAAGATTATTAAGTAGATAGTTAGTTATAAAAAGTATTAACTAATTAATAAAAAGACAAATATTAGAATAAGTCAAGTGTTAGAAAAAATAAGATTTTAAATATTCATATTTAATTAATTGTCACATTAACCTAGAGGTATTTAGTTAAATTCAACTAAATACCTCTAGGTTAATGTGACAATTAATTAAATATGAATATTTAAAATCTTATTTTTTCTAACACTTGACTTATTCTAATATTTGTCTTTTTATTAATTAGTTAATACTTTTTATAACTAACTATCTACTTAATAATCTTTTAAAACTAATTTATTATTTATATTTAAAACCCCTAGGATAATTATTTGTCCCTTTGACTTTTAGTTTAATAATAATATAACTAACTAGCTATGAAATTAACTTATTTTTATACCCCTGGTCCGTCTAACTGTCCCCCAGTCATATTTAGCCGTTAGTCAATATAGTCGTTGCCTGGTCTAGGATTATAGCCGTTGGAGGTTCTGTTGGGACTATTTAACATGCAATGTTGGATCTGATTCTTCAACTTGTCCTGACGATGAACCACACTGGTTGGTTCGAAACGCGTCGACAAATGAAATATCATGTGATTTACGCCGAAAAATCTCTCATAAAGATGTATTGTATTATTGTATAGTGGCGGTATTTAAAATAAATGGATTGTGCGAGACTGCGCTCCAACACAAGAGCCAACGACCTTGGCCAAACTGGCAGCCATATTGACAGAATTATAGTGAAGCTTAACAAAAAGGAAGCTCTGTTTTCTGTGAGATTTACAATAATTAGAACCGAGAAAACTTTCAGAAATCAAAACTGAGGTTGACTCCAAAAAGAAACCAGAATATTGAGATGAACATAAACTGTTTGTTCCCAAGGCCTTTATTTTCTGTGCCGAAATTGTTGCCGCTTTCTTTGCAGCGACCACGAACTTGAAGGGGATAAGAGACAAAAAGGAGCTTGTCATGCGCATTAGGGGTTGGCGATGACCAGATCATCTTCCAGGCTAATTGGTTGTTCCTGGGTATTGCCTTCCTGTGGCGCCATTGCTGTCGGGCGGCTAGAGGAAGCACTGGCGACTTCTTTCTTCACACTAGGGGAGCCGTCAGCAGGGGAATGCATTTTTGTAGTAACCCATTTCTTTAAAATAGTGTAGTGTGGAGAGTCTCTTGTGACAAATCGGCAGTGGTGGACAGACTCCACGTAAACCACGAATTTGTTGGTAAGGTTATCAATCTTGTCCTCCACCACCTTTGAATGCTTTGCCTACTCCTGCATAGCCAGGCCGAGGATAGTCTTCATTTGCCACCAAAGATCAATGGTACGCATATAGATATTTTCCCTTGCTCTTGAGAGAGTGGGGTCTGGGATCCATGCGAAGTCAGTTGTTACTTCCGAGGAAACTCCTCTTCTTAGAGCTCTGGCTTGAGCCTCTAAATTCGCTATTCTTTCATGGGTTTCAGGGTTCACAGTGACAGAGAAATTAAGAGCCACGCGCCTAGCAGAAGACTTTGCGCGAGTAGTGGGAGGAGGGCCTAAGGTGTTCCGGTGCGATGATTCACGACCATGGTCGCACCCCTGACTGGGGGCCGGATTGGAACATCATGTGGGTGCCATGAGAGGGGAAGAGGTAGACAATGAGCTTGCAGTGGTGGGGGAGCAGGAAAGACAAGGCACCGTAGCAAGGAAGATGACGGGGAGGGGAGGGTGAGGGGGGGGGATTACTAGGGGCAGGAGATCCTCGAGGGGGCGGGAGGGGGGGGAAGATCAGTAGAGGGGAATGAAGGTGGATCGTGTGAGGTACTAGAGTTAGGTGGTGGGGAAGGTACCTCGCAAGACTGATAGGAAAAAAGGACAGCATCCGTGCAAGAGATCAGATCCGCAGAAGGTTTGGTTGGCACTGCTTTCAAAAGGAGTGTGGCACGGGGCAGATAATCCTCAAAACTGCAGGCTTTCGAACGTCTTTCTCCATCATTGAAGCGATAGGAGATATTCGAACAATTAATGCCCGTTTTTCCTATTATCCTTTTCATTTATGACTTCACATTGCTGACGGAGATCACTGTACTCCAGGTCCTACCAAGACCTTGACCGTAATCGGTAGTTACCCATCTTGCCCTCGTTTGCTAGCTTGTCCGCCAGCTTGTTTCCCTCTCGTCTAACAACCTGGAAGTGAAGCTCCTCCATGCTTTTTATATTGTTTTTAATTCTTTGTAGGATTTTATTTAGTCTCCAGTTGTCAGACACCTTGGCAACGTCCATACCCTGCTGAAGTTTCCTGCTTGCCTGCATCGCCAAGGTTGAATCTCCTTCTATGATCAGAGGCCTCAAATTGTAATGTTTTGCAATGGCGATCTCGTGTTCTAGAGCGAGAAGTTCATCTGCATTATTGGTAGAGATGTTGATGTTTCCCTCATAAATCCTTATAATTTCCCCCTGATCAATTCTAAAGACCCCACAAAAGCCTTTTAGTGCACCATCGTAGTTGAGTTGAAGGGTTCTCGTCTACGGAGGAGACCAAGGGACAGCAGGTCCTCTATTTCTAGAGATGGTGGAGGCAATGGGGGCAGGAGTGTGATGAAGATCTAACAGGGTTAGAATGCTCAAGTCCAAACAGCTGGGAGGTTCGATGGGACCATGCAGAATGGAGGAAGCCATGGATTCTCGAATTGTTTTCTTAACAATAGAGAGGGTGATTTCCTCTTGATGAGAGGTTCCTCTGAAGATTTTGGCATTTCTTTCCTTCCAAAGTGCCCAACATATGATTCCTGGAGCGAGGTTCCAAGCCCTGTTAACAAGGGGGTTTGGGGAGAGAGAGGATCTCCAATTTTCAATGGTGTTAAGAATTGAGGAGGGATCCCGATCTGTGGCTATGAAGACCAGAAACACCCAATTCCAGAGCTTGTTCGCGTAGGGGCATTCATTCATCAAATGATTTGTTGTTTCTTCATTTAGCTGACATAGGTTGCATCTAGAGGGTCCAATGAATCCCTTTTTCTAAGATTATCCCAAGTGAGAATTTTCCTATGCATTATGAGCCATAGAAAGATGGAGATTTTTTGCCAGTGTTTCCTTTCCCACAAAGATTTCCATTTTTGTTCTGGTTGAAGATGGTCATGGAGAGAAATATATCTATAAGCTTCCTTTAAATTGAAGTGCCCAGCCAGGTTTTTTTCCCCATCTTATCTTGTCCTCTGAGGTGTCGTAAAGTATTTGTCTTTTTTGGAGTTCACTCGAGAGCTCCTGCCAAACCTGAGGGTTGATTGGGGGTTCCCACTCGTTCTCATCTAGCCATTCTCTCCACCTATCACTTCCAGTGTTGGGTTTCCAATAATGACTAACCCTACTTTTGCCCCTGTTTTGCATTTCGTTCTTGATCTATTTAAATTGTTCCTTATCAAGGTCTGGCCTTTGTTGCCAGGCATCTTCCCAAAAAAGGGCCTTGTCCCCATTTCCCACCTCCTAGAAACTGTGTTTGTGGATGATTGCTCTATTTTCCCACGCCTGATTCCAAATAACTGATCCCTTTATGCTCCCATTGAGCCTAATGATTTGTTCTTATGAGTGGGTGGGGGAATATTTTGCCTTCCATAGGGTACCCCAGGGGGAGTTTGGATTAACTATCCAATACCACAAAGTTTTAGCTCCCAAGGCTTTTCCTAAGATCTCAGGGTCCCTGAGTCCAAGGCCTCCATCTTTTTTGGGTTTACACATTTTTTCCCAAGTAACCAAAGCCCACTTCTGTTTCTTTTCTGAGCCTCTCCATAGAAAGTTCCTTTGCAGATTTCTGATTGTGTTGGAGATCGCTTTAGGGGCAGCCAAGGCCGAATACAAATAGTGAGGAATTTCCTGTAATACCGATTTCACTAGCACGAGGTGACCTGCCATATTTAGTGATCTGAAGGTCCAATTGGCTAGCCTTTTTTGCATCTTGATTATCAAAGCTTCCCAAGTAGAGCGAGCCAAGGGTTTGTCAGTGAGGGGAACACCGAGGTATCTAGAGGGGAGATTGCTTCTTTGAAATTCTAGGATTCTAGCAATGTTTCCTTGAATAGCCGAAGGGGTATTGAAGAAGAACAACTTGGATTTTTCTTGATTGATGGAAGTGCCAGAGACTACAAAGAAGTCAGAGAGAATGGCCTTGAAGGATAAGGCTTCTTTTGCTATAGGGAGACCCATGAGTAGAGTGTCATCCACAAATTTTTGGTGCGTGGAGGGAGGAGCGGAGGTGTAAAGCTTAAGGCCAGAAAGGGCCTTGGAAGAAGAGGCAATGGTGATGGATCGACTGAGCCCTTCTTCCATTATGACAAAAAGAAAAGGAGAGATCGGATCCCCCTGTTGGATGCCTCTGGAGGGATTGAAGGGCTGAGAGGGGGAGCCATTCAGGAGAATCGAGAAAAAATCCCCTGAGATCATCATCATTATCCATTTTATACAATCTTTGTGAAACCCAAAAGCTACCAGGACCTCTCTCATGTAGGCCCAACTGATTTTGTTGAAAGCTTTGGACATGTCCAATTGAATCATCATACCAGGTTTTCTTTGGACTTTGAGAGAGTGGATTAATTCATGGAAAGGATTATGCTATCCATAATTTTCCTTCCTTCCACATAGTCGGTTTGGTGTTGGGAAATCAAGAGAGGCAGGATAATTTTTAATTTGTTAGCCAAAACTTTAGAGATAATCTTATATATGACATTGCAGAGGGCTATGGGATGAAATTTATCCAGGGAGTCTGTGTTGTCTCCTTTAGGAATTAAAGTGAGAAAGGTGGCATTGAGGGCTTTTAGGACAGATTTTTGGATTCTAGATTCCTCCACCAGGGCATGAACCTCATTTTTTAACATAGCCTAGCAAGCTTTATAGAAGTCAATGGTGAACCCATCCAGGCCTCACGCTTTCCCAGTGGGCATAGTCATGACTACCTCTTCCACCTCTTGCAGTGAAACCTTTCTCAGAAGCATTTTGTTGTGTTCCTTAGTGAGGATCGAAGGAATGTGGTTGGTGATTTTTTTAATGTCCCCTACCCAATCATTCCTTGGCTCTGTGAGGAGAGTTCTGAAGTACTGATTTAATTCCTCTTCCATTTCCTCATGAGAATGGATAAGGTTTCCTTCTCTGTTCTTTAGTGCTAGTATTTTGTTATTCCTTTTGTGTTGGATCATCGTTCGATGGAAGAAAGCAGTGTTTCTCTCCCCACACTTTAGCCAATTTATTCTGGATTTTTTATGCCAGAGTTTCTCTTCTTGTAATGTCCTTTCCTCCCAACTCTGTTGTAGCTTGAGCTCTTCTTGTTTTCTTTGATCTGTGATACCCTCATTGATGTTTTGTTGTTGGAGGAGTTCCATTTTATGCTCCATGTTCCTTTTGTTGGTGATTATGTTGCCAAAGGTTTCCCTATTCCATTTTTTGATTTCCTCTTTGATGGTTTTCAATTTCTGTTGAAATATGTACATCTTATTTCTGGTGGTTGGCCTCAAGTTGCTCCACCATTCTCTCATCTTGTCCAAGAAGTCTGGGTGCTCCAACCAAAAAGATTTGAATCTGAAAGGTTTGTTGTTTGGGCCAGGTGAGATATGAAGCTTCAGGGAAATCAGCCAATGATCAGAACCATATTGAGGGAGAATTCTAGCCTTCGTTTCCCAGGAGGTGAGATAGACTTCTTCTAAGAGGAGGAATTGATCTAGCCTAGAAGCTATTTGTCTTTCTTCCCCTCTTCTATTATTCCAAGTATAGGTGTCATTACTTGTAGGGATATCTATGAGACTGAGGCTTTCTATGGTGGATAGAAAGGCTTCTGAATCCCTATCAAGTTTTCTTATTCCTCCCTTCTTTTCCCCGAGATTGGTTATCATGTTGAAGTCCCCTGCAAGGATTTTAAAAGGTAGATGGATGGATTCCAACAGATTGGAAATACTTTGAAGCATCTTGATACGATCAACGACTTTGTGGGGGCATAGATATTTGTGACACAGATGCTCTCATTGGAACCTATGATTCTCAAGACAGTGGTGATGGAGTGATGAGTTGCAATAGAGGAGATGAGATCGTACATCGAGGTTTTCCACGTGGTCAATATTCCTTATGTCGATCCAATGGTAGAATTGGCTATGTAGTTGTAGTTTTTGAAGCATTTTTTTCTAGGAGAGGAAGGTGAGCTAACTCCATTTTAGTTTCTTGAATGAGGAGGATATCAGGTTTATCAACAAGGATTCTATTTTTCATGATTCTTTCTTACCTGAACCATTAAGTCCTCTAATATTCCATGCGATGTAATTCATTGGTAAATATTGGGGGTTAGGGCTAGGAACTTTACATTTCCTTCGTTGATGAGTCTTGCTCCCAGTTCTTGAAGAAGTTGGTTGGTGGTTTTTCTTCCCCTTTTATGGCTTGGGCCTTTTGGACTATACTTTCCCGTTGTTATGTTTGCCAGGATACCTTTGGTTGCATTGCTTTTAGATGGTGGATGATCTGAGCTGTGATTTAGTTCCTCTTGGAGGAGATAGGCTCCTTCTATTTTCTGGAGTTGATCTTCTGGGATTGTCGCTAGTCCATTTGTCTTCCATTCCTTTGCTATTGATACGAGGTCTACTCCTTCCAGTGCTTCTTCTATGGCACTTTCCTCTGGGGTTTCTTCTATCAATATCTATTCCATTTCTATGTCTTCCTGTGAGTTCTCATCTTCCTTATTGTTGTGACCCGAGCCTCTGTCCTCTTGTTCCTGGTTTGCTGTGGTTTTCCTGTCTTCTCTTGCCTCGTCCTCTGTTAGGTTGCTCGGTAATGTCTGTCCTTGCAGATTATTCAGAACCTCAAATTGATTTTGGTTGGCTATGTGTTGTTGTTCCTTCTTTGTATTGTTTTTCTTGTTGTATTTATTTCTTGTGTTTGCTCTGGTAAAGCCCTCGCTATCCTTTTTCTTGCTGGCTTGCTCAGTGTTTTGAGGCATTTTGTTTTGCGGACAATCCCTGAAGAGGTGTCCATGCTCATGGCACTTCCTACACCGGAAGGGGATGTGTTCATAATCTATGCTTTGGAGCCAGACTTCATCCCTAAAAATTAGTTTTATGGCTTCTGGGAGGGCTCCGGAGACATCAATATACACATATTCTGGCATAGGAGACATAGTGTCTACTTCGTGTGCCTTCCGACATTTTTATGTATTCTCCCAGTTGGTCTCCAATGCCTTTGAGGACTGAAGGAGCCCAATAGTCTGTTGGCAAGGAGTAGAGGGGCACATAGACCAGGACCCTTGTAAAATCCTCTTTTTCAGGAGTGAATTTTTATTTCCATAATCTCATGTACAGTCCTATTGAGTTAAAGAAGTAGGGACCTCCTTCAAATATCCTATCTCTATCTTCTAAGAGGTCAAAAATCACTGTAAAAAACCCCTTTGAACCTAGTTGAAGTCTGATTTCCCCCTTTGGTTTCCATTTGTCTTGGATCCACCAGTTCAGGGCTTTTTTTGTGGGCCAGATGCCCATGAATTTGCAGATTACTGTGTGTTCTTGCATATAATCTCTGTAAACAGCTACCCCTGGGTCTTGGATTTCGAACTCCAAAATATTTTTGGCTTTTGGGTTGCAGTTACTTCTTGGTTTCATTCTTTCTTGTTGCCCCTAAGCCTCTTTGATGAGAGCTTCCCTTTCTGGAGGAATAGCAGAGGTGGTGCCTTTGGCCGAATGAATCTCAGAGTTTTTTCCTTTCTCCAGCCTCTTAGCCCTAACTGCAGGGTCTGGTCTGGAAGAGTGGAAGGCTGTGCTAGAATCCAACTTAGTGAAGAAGGAATCTTGATCCGGTGGGCGACCGGTTACCATGTTTTTAAAAGAAAGAGCCCCAGGGTTATCGTCTTGCTCCCCCATGAGAGGGGAGAGGGCAACCAATCCACCAGTCACCTTGGCTAACCGAGGGCAGCCGTTGGAAGGGGTGGGGGTGGTCGAGAGGCCAACTGAGATTTTCAAGGTCGTGAGTTATTGGGCTGTATCCGCATCAAAATAAATTTTTATGTTAACTGGTTTATAGTGATTTTTTTTTTTTTCCAATTTGTTTTTTCAAATTTTTGTTTTAAATGTTTTTAAATTTTTTTGAAATATTTTTTATTTGGTTTTTTTTAATTTTTATTAGTTTTTTAATTATCTTAAACAAATTATTTTTATTTTGTTATTTTTTTTGGTTAAAGTTGTTTTTATTTTCCCCGATCGGGGTGAGTCCCGAGAACGATCAAAGGACAAGGAGTATTACTCTCCCCACATGCGACGATTATAATGTGAGCGGGGGATAGCAGGTGGGTGTTTGAAAGAAGCACGGGGAACCTTCTTGATGTGATGCTTGATATATTTATAAGGTTCATGGGAACGACAACAAATTTGGTGAGCCAGGAGATGAGTATAGGAATTGCAGGGGTAATTGCGTTTGTTGTGGATAGTCTCCTCGGAACCATTACCTAGTTCTCTGGTGGAGGGGAGACTCATCCCATTGAAACAACGGACATTGAAGCCCATAGAGCACCGAGAATTTGCAATGTGCCCATCATTTAGGACCCTAGAGCGAATTATTTGTGGAAATGGGAAGATTTGGAAGGTTCTCAGTCTGTCATCCCCCCTTCAGGGGTTGGATGGTGGTGGCAGAGTAGAGCTTGAGTTGTTTGTCAAGGCATGAGACCTTCTTAGCTTGTCTTGTTGGGTTGATGACACCTTCATGATGCTTCATCAATGAGGTTGTCCATGACAGGGAGGTGGCCATCAGGGCAAAGGAAACAAAGAGGAGAAACGAGAGCTTATAGCCCCTTGCAGAGATCTGCCTAGACGTGTGGACCTGTCAACCCCCTTAGACTCTATTGAGGCTCAAATTCATCTTCTCCAACATTCATTAGACTCGCTTACACAAATGCAATAAGTGGACCATGTCGACCTGGCTAGTTTCTCTACAGACACCTTACATAACCAGGGCGCATTCTCGATCGTGGGGCATCCCTTCATAGGAACTAGCAATGGCTACAAGCTCGTATGGATGGATTCGAGGCAAGAATGGCTCATATGGAGTCCCACATTCACGATGCCTTCAACCGTCCAGCTGAAAGAGGTACTGAGGCTAATGACCCCAATGTAGAACAAATGTAATTATGGAAGTAGTATTTTTACAGTTTTTTTATAGATTTTATGCCTAGTGGGCTATACATAGAAAGTGAACTAGTTTTCTCCAAATAATCTCATTTTTATTTTGTATGTACTCAAAGGCCAACAAATCAGGTCAGAGTGAGGCCACTTTTGCTTGTATGAGGAGTCTCCCACAATGTATCTATATCCTGATTTAATAGAAAACCGTTGAATTAAAAAACAAAATAAAATGCTTTTTTTTGTTATTTTTATTTAAAATTTTATGTGAATCATTATTTTTGAAAAAAGAACAATATTTTTTATAAAGTTTACTTTTTTTTCAACTTTTTCCGTTCAAATTTTTCCATAAAAATATTTCATTTGACATGTCATTTTTAGGGAAAATGTTCAAAAATGTGTATTTTTTAATTATATCATTATGGAGAATGTGCATTTTTTTGTCAAGTGTTTAAAATTATTATTATATAAGTGACAATCGTTTTATGTGTATTGAAGTATTAATTAACGACACATAAATACATAAAAATTCTAATTTTAAAATACTAATTTAATTATTTTATTTTAACTTTGCAAAAAAATGAAAATTACATTACAAAAATATATTGCAAAGAAAAACAAAAAGCACAAACTTGAAAAACACTTAAAAAAAAAACATCTTAGGAAGAAAAGAAGAAGAAGAAGAAAACTTGAAAAATGGTTAAATAACCAACATTTAAAAAAATTGTGCATACTTAAGACATAAGAAAATTTAAAGTGTCAAAAATATGCCAAAAAAAAAGTTGATGTTGCATCAATGCTTTTCAAAATCAACATGAAAATCATCAACATTTAAAATAAAATGTTCATACTTAATACATAAAAAAAATTAAAATGTCAAAAATATGTCCCCAAAAAAATGTTGATGTTGCATCAACACTTTTCAAGATTAGCATGAAAATCACCAACATTTAAAAACAAAATGTCAAAACTTAATACATAAGAAAATTTGAAGTGTCAAAAATATGTTTCTCCAAAAAAAAGTTGATGTTGCATCAACACTTTTCAAAATTGGCATGAAAATCATGATTTGATGCAACCTCTAAAAAAACGAGAACTTGATAAGTTGGTATAGTTCTCATTAAGTTGGTAACTTTGTTTACTATTGCTTGAATTATGTTTGGCCTTGATGTTTTCACAATAGTAGGTTGCCAATTTTTTACTTGTGCAATGTTTGATTTGCTTATGGGGATTCATCATATTTCCTTAATTTATATCCTATAATCATGGGTGTACTGACAAGTATACAATCTTCCATTCTGAATTTCTTTAACATCTCTTTGATGTATTTGTTCCTAGAAATGTATATGTCTTTGTTGGATCGAAAGATTTGCAAACCTAGAAAGAATGATAATTCTCCAAGCATGAACATCTCAAATTCTTTTTGCATTTATTCTGCAATTTTTTTGCTCATTCTATAAGCATTACTTCCAAAACTGATATCATCCACATATACCACAATGATTAACAGATTTATATTTTATGTTTTGATGTAAAGATTCATGTTTGCATCTCCTTTTGTGAAACCTTGTTGTAAGTGTTTTTTCAAGTCTTTAATACCAAACTTTGGGAGCTTGCTTTAGTCCATAGAGTATTTTCTTCAGTCTACATACACGATCTTCATTTTTTGACAATTGAAATTCTTTTGGTTGTTCAATATGTTAGACACCCAATCCTCAAGGATTAGGTGAATAAATTGTAAATATGTCAATAAAGGGAAATATGAACAGTTAGAATAGGAACCTAACTCCGAAGATGAATCCCAAAGGTCATTCTTCTATGTTATATAATTCTATTATCATTAATGTAAGAGTATCCAAGTTTGGGAGTTACTTCACCTAGCCTAACATGGTATCAAAGCCAAGTTTAGACATTGTTGCTTAGTATAACTCCTCTGCCAGATTGTTCCTTTGCCCATCATTTTTTCCGCAACTCTCAAAAGCATTCCTTTCCACCTCTGCCCTTGTAGAAACACATCCATTCACAGGTTTTCCATTGATGTGTATGGTATAGTACCTATCCTCTAGTCGCTTCCTTTCACTACCTTCATATTGATTTGAATTGTGTAGTGCCCTGCTCTAGTCGACTGATAGTGATATGACATTAACATTTATTTAGCCCTAAGGCCCACACTTTATTCTTTGAGGACCTCAGGTTGAGGATCCAGACACATGACTCTATTATTAGTGGTTGTGATGTTTATGTATGTTATCCATTGATATTATGATGAATATAGCATTAATGGTTATGCATGTTCTCTATTGGTATTATGATGATTGTAGCATTAATGGTTATGCATGTTCTCTATTGATATTATGATGATTGTAGCATAAATGGTTATGTTTGGTCTCTATTGAATTTATGATGATGATAGCAGTAAAGGATATGTATGCTCTCTATTTATATCATTATGATGATAGCTTTGATGGATAGGTATGTTTTCTATTGATGTTATGATGTTGATAGGTTTGATGGGTATGTATGTTTCCATTGATGTTATGATGATTATAGCCATGATGGATGTGTCTCCTATGTTACCTAGTTGCATTAGTTCGGGTTCACAATGAACAATGATGTGAATGACTAGGTGATGTTGATGATGTTATTATGACAATGACTAACACTAAGAAGCCTTGTTACTGATGATTATTGATTATGGCGGGAAACCACTAGAGGCACTCGCATATGACGACTTGAGGACACCTCGTTTGGTGAAAATTTATATTATTTTATCTTTGAAATTCTAAGTCAATTTTGAAACCTGCTATATATGTTTATCTATATTCTGATGATATGTTAGTGGTTGTAGGCACAAATTAGTTTGCTTGGCCGAATGACTCAATATGGGCGATGGGGTTGTACAATTGGATGGAACTACATGGGAGGGGTGGGGCAGTGTCCTTGATCTCACCCACTATCACTCTCATTGTGACTTGGGCTGGAAAGGTTGAAACACCTTCGCCTTGAAGATCATGATGCCATGAGGGCAGGTCCCAAAGTTGGGTCACTCATGAGGATTTTATCGGGGGTGTGCATCAAGGTGGATTCATTGATCTCCGACACCATTAGTCTCACTATAGCAGGAAACATAAGAGATAATAGTGGTCAATGTCATTGCACCTATACTTTCCCCTTGTAGCCACTGAATACTTGAAGGGCAAGTGGCGTGGCACCCTTGGAACTTCAAGGGATTTTCTTGAAGGGCATGACCAACTTGGCACCCTTGGCATCACAAATAAATTGTTAGGCGTGACACCCTTGGAACTTCAAGAGAAGTTCTTGAAGGGCACGACCAAACTTGGCACCCTTGGAATCATTAAAAATAAATAAATAAATAAATATAATCAATATATGAAAACCAGGTAAATTCACATCAAGGGTAAATGATGTTAGAAACCGAGGTAATTAAATTAAGAATAAAACTTGGGTTAAGAGGATCATAGGAAGAAATAAATTATTTTACCTTAAAAACTCTACCTTTCCCATGTTGGAAAATATTAGATAGATAATGTAGTTTAATTAGGTAAAAAGGGGAAAGATGAACATAAATGTAAGGATAAATATTAATCCTAAAATAGTTAAACATAATTAAGAGAAGAGGATAATGAATTAAAATAAGATTAATAAATTAAATTTTAAAGAAATTTAGAGAACCTCCATGTGGCATCAACCAACATAAGAATATATATCTGAGAGATAACTTGAGTTAAATTAGGGAGTAGATAGAGGATCAAATCTTGACTTATCAATTGAATTTAGTAATGAACACAAATTAAGGAGTAAAAAGGGGGATCAAGAGACAACTAGGAGAAGAAATAGGAATATTGTTGAGGTGAGGAAAAATATTAGTTTTAAATTAAAAGTTAAGTAAATAATTTTTGAGACCTTTGATGAGAGAGTGACACATGGGTGGGTGAAAATCAAACTATTAGATTAACAAAAATAATTAATTATACATGAAATTCCAAGTGTCACCTATGAGGACTCCTATAAAAGAACGGGCAGGCCATCAGAGAAGGGGATTTTTTTACCCTATTGTTGGATGGATGAGACTATGTCAAAGTAGTGACTACGAGCTATAGTGAGTTTGGTGAGGTAGGGACTTCAGAGAGGGGACTCTTGAGCCAAAGAGTGCTCTCCTCTACCAGCTAATATATTCCTCTATTGTACAACCCAATTGCAACTCGGGGATCCGCGGGGAAGGAGAGTACCCAAAGGGTAGGCTATGAGGTCAACCGGTGGGTCATTGCATTCGGACTAAGCACGTTGACATTCACACTTGGAGGCGACCGACAACAAGGGAGGGAAAATAATGGCAAGTCAAGTTTGAATCTCGTCGCCTGGTGAACGATACCTATGTTGTTATAATATTCTTTTGTATGACTTCATTATGGTTTTATTTAATAATATGTAAATTTGATGATATGTTCAATGAAGTGAAATTCAGAAAAGTTTTATATAATGCTCAATCAATTTTGAGTTCCAAATGCTATTTTTTTATTTTTTTAAATAAAATAAATAAATAAATATATATATATATATATATATATATATATATATATATATATATATATATATATCGGGTTGGTCCCTACACTTGGTATCAGAGCTATGTTGAACCCTTGATATCTATGGGCCCATGCATGCATGGCTAGTTTTGTTAAATATCTACTACATTCTACCCTAAAGTTATAAGAGTAAAATGCAAATAATTATAAACAGAAATCCAACTAATATTTTTTAGTTTAACACAAGTCCGGGAAAAAAACTAAAAACACCAATGCATGCCTAAACGTATTTCATATATTTGATTTGAATATAAGAACAAGTCTAGTACAATATGAATGTCTGACGAAGTGGCATAGGGATTCAAGAAGTTAAAAGAAACCACTCAGACCACATTAACTTTGAAAAAAATGTAAACAAATTAGAAACTCTGAATTGTAAGGAAAAACAATGCTAAGTTTCAGTTGTTAATCAGGGAAACTAGCAGAACCCGTTACTGATTCACTTATTTCACCCTGTGAATAAATAGTATTACGTAGCCATCCAAACCAGAAAACCAAATTCATAAAGAGCCACCGCATGACTAACTGAAAACACCTATTTCAAAATACTTGATGCAAACTGGGGCTTTTAAAGTACAATCAAACAAGAAGTTTTCCAAACTTGTGAAAAGCAAATCCTCGGATTCCACCACCGATCCATATTATTGCTCTCCAAAATTTTATAGAAATGTTGTTCAAATCAATATTGCCATTGTGTACTCAGGAAGAAAATTTAATATTTGAATCTAATACCATCATCGTGATACAAGAAACACATTTCCAATGTTTATACAATAAATTTTACTCATCATATCTCATTCCTTCAACCATAGCCTTCACCAGATAAGAGAAGTGATTCCAATGCTTTATTTTATTTTACACATAAAAGCGTTTGATTTTAGATTTATCTTTATATCGTTTTATTGTTCAAAAGCACAAATACGTTTACACTTCCACTTGATTTTGTTTGGCAGTTGCTACCCCAGCAACCATTATACTAGCTCCATTTTGGTAAAATTGTTTCTTCGTGTTTGAGGCATTGTTACCAGGTTTGGCAGGATCTGGCTCAAGTTCCAAACCTTTCAAACTGACTAAACTTCCAAAACTTCTTTAAAAAAATGGTAAGAATAAAATTTAAACAGAAAAACTTAGATTTAAAAGCCATAAAACTGCTTCTTTTAACTTATGTCTATTTGGAATTACATTCTTCTGTATGCTTATATATTTTTCTGTGATTATTTGAACTTCCGAGTAATGCGTATTATTTTTCCATGAAAAAAAAAACATTATATTTGACATTTCAAGCTTGGAATCAAAATATATATCAACTTAACCTTACAACTCATGATCAAATTTCATAAACACTTTGTGTCCTATCTGTTAGCGCTTGAAATTTCACCTCAGGCTGAGAAAGGTAAACCTCAAGGCAACATCAAACCACTTAGCCTCGTAGCTAGCCCTACGGGGCAGGAGAGGGCTCTCTCCGGTCTATCTCGATAAAGATCTTCAATGGGCGAGATAACCAATAGGGAAACATTGATTTTAGGCTAGTAACCTGATCAAGAGGTTTGATTTGGGATTTTTAGGTTTTTGGTGGAAAATTGGGGAATGACAATTTCAGGTGCGGGGATTGGACACAGTTTTTGCAGGGGGTTCTTTGGGGCGAGGTAGGAAACATTATTGATGCCTTTAATAGAGATGGATGGATGAGAATGACCGGTGAGGAGTTAAAGAGAGCAAGCAATAACCTTGAATTCCCTTTAAACAGTCGAAAACATTGATATTAAGCAAACTTAAAAGCAGAGCATGACAGTCATGAGTTCTACTTTAACACTTCATTTGCCTAATGTGCAGAAGGAAAAGTAAGGAAATGATTCACATAACACACTTACAAGTACAAAGAGAAACACACCATCAATACATGTGACCACAAGAATCCCAAAAAGGACTGCAAAACCCTGGTCTTCCTTTGCCAAAAATTGCAGAGATACAGTGAATAATACAATAAGAGCTTCTCCCTCAAGAGTCCAACCATGAAAATGAGCAAGAAAGTACATAATATAGATCATCTAACATCTTTCCCTGCCTCTAGGGGTCGAGCTCACTATCCTAGGAGCTGTTTCAACCACTTCTAAACTAAGCACTGAAAACTAGGCAATCAAAACAACTTGCCTCTATAAGCTAGGAAACCAATTCATTCATTAAATACAAGCTATTTCATGAATGAATCTTCTAGAATAGGTAAATAAGTGTCACATCAACATGAAAATACATAAATTACATCAAATATGGTGAAAAACCCCATCAAAAGTCAAAACTAGTAATAGCTGGGCGAATCCATGAGCTGTAAGTGAAAAATTATGAAATTTGCCAGATGGGTCGCGCGCCAAATCCTAACGGGTCGCGTGCCTTTGAGAGAACTTTTGGGGCACTTCTAGGTGTCCAAATGAAGCAAGAGTAGGCTTGTTGTAAAGGTCTATGAGTCTACTTTCCAACCCAACTGGAATTTCTGAATTTGGTTGTCATTTGCCCCTCCAAAATTGCAATCTCCCAAGACTACTTTCTGTGTGTCAAAAATGTGGCAGAAAGTCATTTTTTGCTTGTTTTTTGACTTTCAGGAGGCCCAAAACTTCATAAAATCTCTTGGCAATGGGTGAGCATGTGTAACTTTTCATGCCAAATCCAGAAATGTTGAGTTTTTTGAAAATAGAGTTGCCAAGTGAAAGGGTCGCGCGGGGGGTGAGACCCGTCAAGCGGAAAAACCTGTTTTTTGCTTTAAAAACCAAAAATCACCCAAAATGCTCAAAATTTCTTGAAATTTGTGCTGGGGCTGAACTATTTAGTGCCATGCTCCTTCAAGGAAGCCTCGGCCAAAATGTGGAGAGGATCAGGCCTTTTTCTCCGTTTTTGTACTTTGACCAACCGCCTTTGGAGCACCTTCATCTTTACCTTGTACACGTGCATCCGTGCCCAATAATGGTTCTTCATGATTCTAAGCAATTTTTTATCTTGGTTGGCCTTAGCCAACAGCCTCTCTAAATGAGCATTGAGCCAGATAAGCATAGCCTCTCGCTCAACTAGCACTAAATCACTGGGTCTTCTTCGATTCAAGATGCGGTCACTACGAATCCTCCATAACTCATCAAGAGTTTGCTCATCCTCCAACTGCTTGTTGCGCTGCTCTAGATATGAGATTGTCCATTGTGCCCCTTCTAATCTCTTCTGTAATGCATCATTTTCAGCTCTAAGGTGCTGAATGATCTCCTTTGACTCTTGGCTAGGAGAACTGACATCAAGATCAATAAGCTCTATATCTGGAACACCTGATGGCCCCTCATCAATCTTGGGCTGCTTGCCCCTCTGTGCTGCCTGTGCTGCTAAAGAAAGCGAGGCCCCTTCCACCTGCTGTGGAGATAACACTCGCTGAGCTGATGAAGAAGGCGAGACCCCTTCCACCTGGTGTGGAGAAAATACTTGCCGAGCTGCTGCAAATAAGGCCCTTTGGCCTCTCTGATAAGTGACAAGCAGAGGAGAGCTGACATGGCTAGTCCCGGGGATATCATGCTGCTGTGATGGTCCTCCCTCCTCATGAACAATCTCCGGATGTGGTGGTGGTGCTGTAAAGAACTCACGAGAGATGAACTCCTCCCATGTGATGCCCTGCTGAGCCAACTGATGTCTGACCACAAGCTGAATCAAACCGTAATGATAGAGGCTCCTATACTGCTGTGTTGGGCTCTTCCTCTGCATCAAGGGCACCATCCTCTCAATGTTCTGGCACATGAAAACAGGGATGTTCATCATCCGTACCCGTGTGAAATGCATCAATAGGCGAATATGGTACGAATATATCTGTGAAAATCTGCCCTCACAGGTGAAAAAGAGCATGATAAGCCTCATCATGGGAGCAAACTCACTCCTCAAAAATCTGAAGGGAAATACACCCGTCAAATGTCTCATGAATGCAGGTCTAATGAAAGGCTCAAACTGAACACTGTCCAACATCCTGCGCTTGTTCCACACCTCTCCAACATTCGGTATCCCTGTGGCTTGAGCAATCATCTCGGGTGTCAATGTAAAATCCACCCCAGCAAGGTTCACATGTCCATCATGCAAATGCAAAACAAATAAGCGAGCCAACTCCCTGTGATGCTGAATCTGAGAGATCCTCTCGCAAAACTCATAACAAGACATATAACGGAAACATGATACTGCCATTGGACAAGCCTGCAAATTGGTCAAAGAGGTGGGCTCCTCTCTCCTATGATGACCGCCCTTTCCACCCTTGTGAGGCCTCCTCTGTTCCTCAAACTCTGAAGCTGATGCATGGTCATCACTTTGCTCATAACTGGTTTCGGTTTCTGACATTGTTTTAGGAGCAAAATGGCTGAAATGTACTGTTGTTTCTGCTTTATAAACTGTTGATTAAAATGCTTACGAAGTTTGGCAATTTGTGGCTCCTTGGTGAATTTGCAGGCGGTTTTACAAAGAGGGCGCTGACGGGTCGCGCGCCTTTGACGGGTCGCGCCCGTTATAATTTTGCACTGGCGGAGGGCGCTCAACGGGTCGCGCGCCACTGACGGGTCGCGCGCCTGGTTCAACGGGTCGCGCGCCACTGACGGGTCGCGCGCCTGTCCAGCTCACAAATTTCGCCCAATCTCTCTTGCAATCACTTAGATGCACAATTAAACTTGGGATTTAGATGCACAATGAGGCTCGATGGAGGGAGATTGGGACTTTTATAACCTTATTTGAATTAATTTCATGCCCAAACCCACTTTATAATGTTTTTCCTTGACACTTTATAAACTTGACTTTTTGGTTTCCTTTTGTCCTGAAATTGACTGATTTGATGCTTTTCTTTGATAATTTTTTTGCAGGGGTAGCATCTGAGGGATCTTGGCAAGGGAGCCAGGGTTACATGCTGTCCTTTGAATCATTTTGAATTTTTACAAAATTTACAAAATTTTTGAGAAATGACTTTGGCTTTAAAAACAGGGTTTTTAAATCCAAAGTGAAAATTAACTGTACAAGATAGAATCTTTGGAAAAAATACTTTAAAAATCATCCCTCTGGCTTGCTGGGCACCTATTGACTTTCAGAAACATGACCTTGAAGACAAACTTGACCAAAACCCTAGACCTAAAAATTTGATCTCAAGACAATAAACAAGTAACCATGACAAAGTTTAATGACTGAAACAAGCTGATCCAGCAGTGCCAAGAGGGGGACAAAGACACCAGCTCCTCCATCAGGGTTATGGCATGCCTAACGGAATGCAAAGAATGACACTGATGAGACACCTACTTATGCAAATGCAAAGAGCTTTGATCGCTGATGGAGGGCTACTAGACCGACTCTAACATTGGCTCCAATAGGGATGGTAGCTCCGCTATTTGGAGGTACCAAGAACCTTAGACCTCTGGGAGAGCAGACCAGTGCTTTATCATCATTGGGCAATGGAGTCATTATTTACACCTGTGACCCAAATTTGGACAACTTTATTGACTTTGACAATTGACTGAAATTTGAGCAAACTTTGACACAAACAGACTCACTTTGTGCAGAAAATAGACTGATTTAAAACAACTGGAAAAAACTCACACTAACTAATCAACATCTTCAGAATTATAGCCTTCACCGCGGGCCCCAGACTAAAGATGAAAGATCAGTTCACACTTGCTGCAGAATGAAAGGAAAATGGTAATTACAATGAGAGTGATTAGAGCAGAAAATGCTCAAGCATGATACCTTTTGAGCAGCCGGCCATTCACTGACCCACCGAGACAATCATCACCATTCATTTCTTTGAGAAGAAAGGCATTTGGACCACGGTATGCTGCAATTTTGTAGGGACCTTTCCACAAGTTGTCGAATTTTCCATGTTTCCCTTTGTCTTCATTTCGGGCATCCCATCTCAGAACAACATCATCTATCTAAAAATCATCCGGCTTTGCTTTTTTGTCATAAATTTTCTTTATGCGCTCCTGCAACTTAAGGGAATTTTGAAGAACCTCCTCTCGTGTCTACTGTAAATGAATCATTTGACTAATCCGCCGTTGCATAGGATCCTCCTCACCACCAGCTTCTTGAAGCAACTTTGCTACCGGAATACTAAGAGAAGTAGGAAACACTGCATCTGTCCCATAAACCAGTTCAAAGGGTGACATACCAATTGACTTCTTTTGACTTACCCGATCAGCCCATAATGCATTTACTAACTTTTTGTGCCAGCTCTTCTTATTGATTTCCAGCAATTTCTTTATGATGTTTACTAGAGATTTGTTCGAAGATTCGGCTAGCCCATTTCCTTGCGGATGGTAGGCGGTCGAATGCCCCAAGCTGATATTATATTTGTAACAAAAATCAACCATTTTCTTCGATTTAAATGCTGCTGCATTGTCTGTAATCAACTTGTGTGGACAGCCGAAACGTGACAATATGTTATTCTCAAGAAAAGAAATAATTACCGAATCCGTGGCCTGTCGGGTGGGAATGGCTTCAATCCACTTCGTGAAGTAATCTGTGGCGGTCAAGATCCATCGATGCTGCCCGGAAGATGCTGGGTGGATTTCGCCAATAAAATCCAAGCCCCATTGCTGAAATGGTGCGCTGATTTCAATGGGCTTGAGAGGTAACGGCTGTAATTTCTGCTTTCCTTGAAAAATTTGACATTCATGACAACTCTTAACTGCTTTATATACATCAGAAAATAAAGAAGGCCAATAGAAACCAGCTCTTAAGATCTTATTGGCCGTGGTCTTCCAAAACAAGTGACCCCCACAGTCACCTTTATGAAAATCCTCTACTGCTGTCTTAGCTTCTTCTTCGACTAAACAATTCAGCAATATGCCACCGGGGTCTTTCCAATAAAGTGCAGATTTGATGATACAAAATTTGGCAGCCTTTAACTTCAATGTTCTAGCTTTGTTTCTAGGCATCCCAGGGGGTGAAGACAAATTTTGAAGCACATATACAATATCAGCATACCAAGGAGAGGAAACAAAGATATCTGATACCTATAGAGCTGAATTTTCTTCATCTTCATCGAATAAGGCAGCAATCAAATTGATGTCAAGGACATGAAGATTTGTTTCAGCCATCATCTTAGCAAGACCTTGACCCTTGATCAACTTTGTAGGCTTAATTTCCACATCATACTCTAATAGTGCAGCGATCCACTTACCCCTTCTTCCTTCCGGTTCTGCTTGTACCAAGACATCCTTAACAGCTGCGTTGGGAACATATGCCAAAATATGAGAATTTAGTATGTACACCTGGAAATCTTTCAAAGCTTTTACCAGTGCCAATGCTTGCTTTTCAATGATATTATAATTCAGCGCTCCGTCCCTTATGATACGGCTGAAAAAAGCTATGGGCTTCTCAACTCCATCTCTCTTTTGCATCAACACGGCTGCCAACGTATGCTCAGAAGCAAATGAAAATAAAATAAAATCTTGTGTATAACCCGGGCTGATCAAAGTTGGGGCTGAAGATAAGATTAAATTTACCAAGTTGAAAGACTTTACCGCCTCTTCGGTCCATTTGAGCTCGCTGTCCTTTTTGAGCATGTTGGTTATTTCTCTAAGATGTTCGGCAAGATTGGGAATAAAGCGACGCAGAAAATTCAATTTGCCATTGAAGGACTGAATCTCCTTCTTGCTTCGGGGCTGCTCTAATTGTTGAATTGCTTCCACCCATGCAGGATCTATACGAATGCCATCTTTAGAAATAATATGACCCAGCAGCTTGCCTTCGCTCATAGCGAAAAGGATCTTCTTCGGATTCAACGAGATACCATACTTTCTGCACTTTTGGAACACCTTAGTCAAATGAAACAAATGCTCTTCATCAGATTTAGAAAACACAGTCAAATCATCAAGATAAACGACCAAAAATACATCTTTCTCATTAGCAAAGGCCATGTCCATTGCCCGCTGAAATGTGGCGCCTGCGTTCTTCAATCCAAACGGCATCTTGGCATAATGAAATGTCCCCCATGAAGTAGTGAATGTTGTCTTGTCTCGGTCATCTTCATGTACCAAAATCTGATTATACCCGGAATAACCATCAAGCAATGACATCCTTGATGCCCCAACTACCCGCTGCAATATATGATCCATTTTGGGCAGCGGATAATTGTCCTTTAGTGACACCTTATTCAGATTTCTGAAGTCTATACACAAGCGAATCTCGCCGGTCTTCTTTCTCACGGGCACCAAGTTGGAAATCCAATCAGAAAATCGGATTGGCACTATGATTCCAGACTTATATAACCTGTTGACTTCCTTCTCGATCAATGGCAGCAACTTAGGATTAATTCTTCTCAACTTTTGTTGGAAAGGCTTTTGATTTGGCTTTATGGGAATGGTATGTTGAATGATACTTGTGTCATAAGTTTTCAAATCTGAATAGTCCCATGCAAAAACATTAGAAAACGAAGACAACAATCTGATATATTCTTTCTTTACCTTGGGCAACAATGCTTTCGAGAGCTTCACCATCTTTGGATTTTCGGCTGTCCCGAGATTCACATCTTCGACACCTTCTTCCGTTGGCCTCAAAGTTGGTTTGCGGGCCACATCATCTTGATCGAACAATTCTTCCAAAGGAATTAATCCTTTAGGAATGTAATTGTCCTTGAGCTGCAACACATCCATCTGATTTACTCCTTCAGCTTCTGTGTCTATGGAGATGTCTTTGAAATTACCCTCAATTTGCAGAAAATCTTTGATCTCTTCGTCATCTTGGAAAACTTGCTAACACCTTTGATTATCTGGAACTGTAGGACGATGCTTCACATATATCTCAAACTTATTACTAGAATTCATGGGTATTTTTAGATTACTTGCTGCCTTAGCCAATGCATCCGCAACACCATTTTGAATCCGAGGCACACATGTCAAAGTATGTTCTGAAAACATTTTTAAGATATCTAGGACAACATTCCGATATGCTCGCATACGAGGATGTTTGGCCTGAAATTCACCTTTCACTTGCTTTATAACCAACTCGGAGTCGCCATATACCGCTATCTTCTTTGCCTTCAACTTCCGAAGGATTTTCAGACCAGCAATAAGAGCCTCGTATTCCGCCTCATTATTTGAACAATCAAAAGCCAATTTATATGAACATACCCTTACCTTACTTGGAACTTGGTTTTGGACTGAAAATGTTAGGATATTCCGACACATAGGATATAGTTAAGTTCAACTTGGTCTAGTATAGAGTTAGGTTAGAGTTAGGTAAAGTGTGTTTCTTTACCGTTGTACATTTTGTAACTTACAATCCGACGGTCACGATATGTAGTGATCCGACGGTTCACTCTCACCTCGGTATTACGGACACTTGATCCGTGGCTTGACACCCGATTGGTCCATGAGTTCTATTTAAAGCGCATGGAGGGTCATTGTTCGGGTAATCCGTGCATGAGAGAAGCTTATGTAAATTTTCATTCTTTGATTAATAAATTGCCTGTAGTACCCACGTTGGGACAGGCCGTGGACTGTTTCCCTCCTTGCACTCTGAGGGTTTTAACCACGTCAAAAATACTGGTGTATTGATTTGAGATCTGGTTGTGAGCGGTGTCCTTTTGGTATTCTTTCTGTGGAACTTACCCTGTAAATTCCTACATGGTATCAGAGCTATTTGAGGGCCGCGTCCGTTGGTGATCCAAATCTGAAGCCGGTAGAACTGCATGCGGCTGTCGTTTCCTAGATCTGTTGTTTCTGACTGCTTTCGGGCCGAGAGGACTGCTCTGTTGCGTTCGGAGCATCTGTTCCAGTGAGGAACCCCTTTCGTTTCACGCGAAAAGGTTTCCGGTAGCCCTAGCTGCGTCATTTTTCAGATCGGGAGGTATACAGTGTTTTTTTTGCAGTTTACTGTTATTTTCTCTCTGCTTATTTCGGTCTCAGTTTATTTAGCCTTTTTTTTTTAACCGGATCTATACCTTTCATTTCTGCGTATGCTCTTTGCCCTGCGACTCTGTGCGATCTGGGCAAATCAGAAACAGAAAGGAAGGATTTTTCTCATGCGTATGCTCTTTTCCCTGCACCTTAGTGTGATCTCGGAAAATCAGAAACATTGAGAAAAATATTTAGTTTTTCGGCTAAAGCTAACTTTGAGATTTTTTTTTAAATTTCTAGTTTTTTGGCTAAAGCTAACTTCGAGCCGCAAGGTTCGTTTTTCTTTGCATATTCGTGTTGGGTTTTGTGTTTTGTGTTTTGTAGGGAAAAAGAGCTTTCTCAAGGCAAGCACGCAAACCGAGGCCCCCCCCCCCCCCCCCTCTCTCTCTCTCTCTCTCTCTCTCTCTCAAATTTTTTGTATAGATCAATTGGTTCAAAGCTATTTTAAGAGAGTAGAGGTCTTGGGTTCAAGTCTCCATTTTGTGGGGCGGATTTTTTCATTCCCGCACATTCGCGCACTTTGCCGGCAACTTCAACAATTTTTTTTCAAAAAGCCATAACTTCTTCATCCGGAAGCCTTTTTCAGAGCCGTTTTTTTTAAAACCGCCTATTTTTTCGAGATCTATCCATTGGAACACTTACTTTCAGCATCTTCAGCTTCAGTTTTTTTAAAATGGAAAGTCCATGCCAAGTCATTCTTGACAGCACTAACTACTTCCAATGGGTAGCCTACATGGAAGATTTACTTAGAAGTAAAGGTCTCTTCAGAATAGCCACAGACCAAGAGAAGAAACCAAAAGATGAAGACAAGGCGGCAAAATGGGAAAATAGACAAGATCAAGCACGTGGTTTGATAGGGATGTCTATTTCTCCTGATCTTAGATTCCACATTGCGGAACTTGAGACTCCTCATGAAGCATTAGAAAAACTTGCTAAAGTTTTTGGGATTAAAAATGAAATTAGAGCCCATCAACTTGAAAATGAGCTGCTTACTTTGGATCCTAATAATTTTTCTTGCATTGAAGATTTCTTGTCCAAATTC
Organism: Pinus tabuliformis; assembly: GCA_031772625.1. Lineage (NCBI taxonomy): Eukaryota > Viridiplantae > Streptophyta > Pinopsida > Pinales > Pinaceae > Pinus > Pinus tabuliformis. The sequence goes on along the minus strand of CM062804.1, from coordinate 79,612,525 downwards.
AAGAACCTTAGATATCTCTTGGAAGGTGTTAAAGTTAAGAAAGAAGATGGTAACCTTATTTATTCCATCCTTACTAAGTTGGGACCAGCCTACTCTGTATTTGTTTCCACTTTCCATTCTACAAGAGAAGCTTTCATTTGTCAAGGACAAGACTACAAGCCCCTTCCTTTGACTCCTTTTGTGATTCCTTAATAAGAGAACAAGAAAAACTCTTACACCTTGGTCTTCTTAATCTTGGAAACTCTTCCACGAAAGCGTTAGCCGCCCAGCAGCAACCAAATTCAAAGAATCCTAAGAAGTCATATCCTCAAAAGAATGGTCCTAAACCATTTCAGCCTCAAAATGAAAGATCATTTCAGCAAAATGATAAGACCAATAAAAACAAATGGAAGAAGACTGATAGACATTGTAACTTTTGTAATCGAGATGGCCACTTAGAATCTAAATGCTTTAAGAAGATGGAAGCCTTGGAAGCCGCAATGAAGAAACATAACATCCATGTGGAGCCTACTTCAACTTCAACTTCCGGAATGGCACTTTCTGCATGTCATTGTCAATCATCTCAGTCTGGTTATGCATTAAATGTATCTTCTTCTTCTTCTCATTCTCATGAGTGGCTCATTGATTCTGGAGCCTCTTGTCACATGGCCAAAAACCAAGCCATGTTTTCTTCTTTAAATGATTGTAACACCAAAAATATATATATTGGTGATGATAGATCTCTTAATGTTGTAGGGACTGGAACTGTTCATCTAGACAATGGTCAGTTTAATGATGTATTATGTGTTCCAACCTTATCCTGCAACCTTCTATCTGTCTATCAGATAACTCATTCAGGTGAAGGTAAAATTGTTGAATTTTCACCTCATGATGTTGTAATCAAGGATCTAAAAGATCCTAAACAGATTCTAGCTACTGGTCTTGCTGATGATTCCAAAAGGTTGTATAAGTTTCACAACTTTGGGTCATCCAATCTTCCCTCAGTATTTGTTGCTCATAATGATGAAGTGAGCAAACTTTGGCATGAGCGATTTGGTCACTTAAACTATCGCTCCCTTCAGCATCTATGTAAAGAAAATATGGTGACAGGTCTTCCTATGGTATCTTGCAGAGATGGTGTTTGTTCCGGATGTGTACTCGGAAAACATCATCGGGACAGTTTTGACAAACGTGCCTCTTGGCACGCCTCAGCCCCTTTACAGCTTGTGCACAGTGATTTATGTGGTCCTCTTCCTGTTGCTTCATTCTCTGGCTGCAAGTACTTCTTAACTTTCATTGATGATTTCTCCAGACGCACTTGGGTATACTTCTTAAAACTCAAGAGCGAAGTATTTACCACTTTTTTGGCCTTCAAAGCATTTGTTGAAAAACAATCTGGACATCAAATTCTTAAGCTAAGAACTGATAATGGTGGAGAATATGTTAAAAACACATTCATCAACTTTTGCACCGAAAATGGAATTCAAATGCAACATACTGTTCCATACACTCCACAACAAAATGGTGTAGCTGAAAGGAAAATCGCACCTTAAAGGAAATGGCTAATTGTATGCTGCAATCTAAAGGACTCAGTCTTAGTTTTTGGGCCGAAGCAATTAATTGTGCAAATTATATAATCAATCGCACTCCTACTAAGGTTCTAGAGAATATCACTCCAGAAGAAGCTTGGAGTTCCATTAAACCAGATGTAAGTCACTTTCGTGTGTTTGGAAGTGAAGCATGGGCCCATATTCCAGATGAAAAGCATAAAGCTTTAGAACCTAAGAGTGAGAAATGTACTTTTGTTGGATATTCTGAAGATGTAAAAGGTTATAGACTTATTCCATTTAAGTCCAAAAATGTTATCATTAGAAGAGATGTAAAATTTGATGAAAATAAATCGGCCTGCGAGCCTAGTCCGGCGGATGTGCCACCTCTTCCTATCTCTTCTATCTTTGAAAACATTTCTTCTTCAGATGATGAAAGCGAGGATGATAATCCTCCCCCACCTTCTCAGGATCCTCAACTTCCAAGATGGGTCCGTGCTACTCGGGATGCAGCAGGTGATCTTGCCGGTGATCCTACAGATCAGCGACGTACACGTTCTCAGTTTGAAAGAGCCTCTTCTTTACTGGCTCAAGCTCCAGTAAATCATGATCCTGACACTTTTGCAGAAGCTTCAGGCCATCCACATTGGGAAGCAGCTATGAATGAAGAATATCATTCATTGATGACAAATGATACATGGGATCTTGTTCCTCTACCAAAGGGACGCAAACTTGTTAGATGTAAATGGGTTTACAGAACCAAGTATGGACCAGATGGGAAAGTTGATAAACATAAAGCTCGTCTTGTTGCTAAGGGCTTTTCACAGGTTGAAGGCATTGACTACACTGAAACCTTTCTCCTGTTGCCAAAATGAACTCTATCCGCCTTGTTCTTTCCCTTGCTGCCTCTTTAAAATGGGAAGTCCATCAGATGGATGTTAAATCTGCCTTCTTGCATGGGGACTTGCAGGAAGAAATCTATATGGAACAACCCATTGGCTTCATACAAACAGACTCCAGCCTTGTTTGTCGACTTAAGAAATCCCTTTATGGCCTCAAGCAAGCTCCTCGGGCTTGGTATGCCAAAATGGATAGCTTTCTTTTAGAATCTGGCTTTTCTAGGTGTCATTCTGACAATACTGTCTACACCAAGAAAGTGGGCAACTCTCTTATCATCCTTGTTCTTTATGTTGATGATCTTATTCTTACTGGTAGTGATCCCAACCTTATAAACCATGTGAAGTCCAGCCTTAAAAAGAAATTTGAAATGACAGACTTAGGACACTTACACTATTTTCTCGGTCTTCAAGTCTTGCAATCCCAAGAGGGTATTTTCCTTTCCCAGTCCAAGTATGCTTGTGATATTCTTCGTCATTTTCACATGGAAGACTGTAAGCCAGCCCCTTCTCCCTTTCAGTCTGGAGTCAAACTTTCAGTCTCTTGTACTTCTCCTGAAGTTGATGCTACCTTATACCGTCAACTTGTCGGAAAACTCTTGTATTTAACCCATACTCGTCCTGATCTTTCCTTTGTTGTTGGCCTTGTTGCTCGTTTTATGCAAAACCCCCGTGAAAGTCATTGGAAAGCAGCTAAAAGAATACTTCGTTATGTTCGAGGTACAGTACAGTTTGGGATTCATTACAGTGCCAAAGCAGCTCCTCTGTTAGTTGGTTTCACTGATTCTGATTGGGCTGGTGACCCTGATGATCGGAAGTCTACTGCCGGTTATGTCTTCACTCTTGGTTCAGGACCTATTACATGGGCTTGTAAGAAACAGGCTGCCATTTCTCTTTCGTCAGCAGAAGCAGAGTATCGTGGTGCCGTGGAAGCTAGTAAGGAAGCCTTGTGGCTTCGTCAGATCCTATCAGAGTTTGGCTTTGAGCAGCAGCATCCAACCACACTTTGGTGTGATAATCAAAGTGCCATTCAGCTATGCAAAGATCCAGTCCAGCATCAGCGCAGCAAACACATTGAACTACACATGCACTTCATCAGAAAGCTCATTCATGACCATGTTCTTGAAGTGCAATATTGTCCAACAGATGATCAGGTTGCAGACATCTTCACAAAGGCTCTCACAGAGGCGAAGTTCACTAAACTTCGATATATGCTTGGAGTTCAGGAAGTTGTCACTAAGGGGGGATAGGCTCTAGTGCCTCCTTCCTTCTCCTATTGTGTCATATTTGTAAATCCTTCAATCCTATCCCAAGTTGTTCTTAAGGGGGGATGTTAGGATATTCCGACACATAGGATATAGTTAAGTTCAACTTGGTCTAGTATAGAGTTAGGTTAGAGTTAGGTAAAGTGTGTTTCTTTACCGTTGTACATTTTGTAACTTACAATCCGACGGTCACGATATGTAGTGATCCGACGGTTCACTCTCACCTCGGTATTACCGACACTTGATCCGTGGCTTGACACCCGATTGGTCCATGAGTTCTATTTAAAGCGCATGGAGGGTCATTGTTCGGGTAATCCGTGCATGAGAGAAGCTTATGTAAATTTTCATTCTTTGATTAATAAATTGCCTGTAGTACCCACGTTGGGACAGGCCGTGGACTGTTTCCCTCCTTGCACTCTGAGGGTTTTAACCACGTCAAAAATACTGGTGTATTGATTTGAGATCTGGTTGTGAGCGGTGTCCTTTTGGTATTCTTTCTGTGGAACTTACCCTGAAAATTCCTACAGAAAATGGGCTTCGAATCCACACACCTATACCAGCACCATCGCTGCCCACCGCACCATCAAAATCCATGGTCCAAAGACCATCCTCATCGTCTTCTAAGTGCTGAAAATGCGATGTTGATGCATTCTCTGTTTGCTGCCCATTTGTTTCAGCTGTTGGCTTTATGACAGCAGACCTTTCTTCACTTTCCTTTCTCAAAACTTCTCTAAAATTCTCTGTAATATCTGGTATATCTTCTGCTTGAACTAACTGACTATATATCTCATTGAAATTATCCGCAAACAAAACAAAAGATTCTAAATCTGTTTGTATATAATTTACAGGATGATTGACGGGCTTTTCCTTACTAGTGATCATGTATTTCATCTTTTGTTCCCGATACAACTTCCTCATCTGACCAAAAACGGGAATTGTAGCATAGGAAAAATCGAGCTGAAGTGTACCTTTGAGCTTGGTTCCCCATGACCTCGAAAGCAACATGCCAAATCGCGGAGGAATATCCGCCACCACCACGTCCATCAAAACATTCTTTGCTGGGATTTGATCTAGACTCACCACCAAGTCCTTGATCAAACCAATACATTTCACCCGGCTGGAATCAAACGAATACAAATCATGATACTTCCTTGTGATGTCAAGTCCCAGCTTCTCCATAATCGCTTTGGGTATCAAATTATGTGAAGCTCCCGAATCAAACATGGCATTGTGTAGCACATACTCATGTAATCACAAACTGATATAAAACGGAGGGACATCACTCTCGGGAGACTCACCATTTAAAGCAGGCCCAAAAATCAGCTCTGGCTGATCATCTTGTACATTTACCGTGTCTAGCATTGGATCAAAATTCAGCATCTTGGAAATCTGGCCTCGGTAAGTGCTGTTCTTCATGATTTCCGTCAAGGGAATAGACACCTTCAACTTTGCAATCTCATTCTCCAAACTGAAAGCTGAAACCTTCTCACTTTCTTTGACCGGATTGTCTCTCTTTTCAACTTTATCTCTTGGTGTATTTGATTGCTGATCTATCTTGGCTGCTGATGATGATTGACTTGTTGAAGGACCAACTATGTCTTTTCCTGTTGTGTGTGGGGAAGCCGAATCATTCTTTGCTGAAGTATCTTTCCTTTTCTGAATGGGATTTATGGGAACAGCTCGGTTTCTCAATTGTCTTTGCTGACCCTGCTGGGCTGATAAAGCATGCAAATATCCTCTTTGATACTCTTCGGATTCTTCTTCAAGTGCTGCATCATTTGACAAGATATAATGTTCATCCTGAGGGATGATGGAGTGACTTACCAACTCATCTTCTTCTGTAACATAAGTGGGCAGATCATCAGGAGTGAAGAAGTGATTCTCCTCTCCCACCGTATCACCTTCATCCTCTGATTCTTGGCTAACAAAATTCTGCTGAAAAGGAGGTTTCATTTGCTGCTGAACTGCTGCCTCTTGTGCCTTTGTTTCACGCTGCTTGATTCTATATTGTTGTTGTTGTGCACCTCGGAAATTAGGATTACGGATCTGCGGTTCCGGCTTGTCAAGACGAACATTTTCAAGTGCCCTCTTTATCTGTTCAACATCACGAAGAAGCTGATTTGAGGTGGATGCTTCCTCTTTGATTGTGACTCGCTTTTCGGCCTTCATTCTTGCCCTTTTATCATTTAAGTTTGCCTCAACACTGACAGCAATTTTCTGCATATCCTCCAAGGTAGGAGGATCTCTATCTCGCAATGAATAAGCCATCTCTGGATCAAAACCATCCGGAAACTTGAGAAGTGCTGATTTTCTTGACGGTCTCAAATCATCGGGAATAGCGTTGTAAACTGTATTAAATCTGATTATGTAATCTTGAACGGACTCACCCGGATTACGCTTGAGGTTGTTGTATTCGGCATTAATCTGAAGCGGATCCTTTCTGATTTCCCATCGATCTAAAAACTGGTTCTGAAGTGCTTCCAAGGTGGGAATGCTTCTAGCTGTCAACCCTCTGAACCACTTTCTAACTTCTCCTTCAAATGTTTGCACGAACAATCGCATGGTAACATCTTCTTCATCTATCTCATATAGATCAAATAAAGTGGTCATTTTGTCAATATGTTGCTGAGCAGAAATACTTTGTGGAGTGCCATCAAACATAGGGATTTTACTTTGATAATCGGCTGGCATATCATGAAGATTTTGGGGAAGAGCAAGTGGGGCAAACCGGGCAGCCATTGCTTTAGGTAGATTGGGTCTAGGAGTAGCGGGTGGAGTGAGTGTAGCTGTAGTATGAGGAGTATGAGGAGTATGAGGAGGAGAAGTGGTATGGGATGTAGAAGGCGAACCAACTGTAGATGGGGGATAAGTAATTATGGGAGAAACAGAAATAAAAGGAGGATTGGACTGCTCATGCGCCGTGATAGTAGATCCAATATGACCAGATATAGTTTCAACGAACTCAGCAAGATTTGTAGCGTGAATATCTGACTGAAGAGATCTTAAGATGAAATTGTCAATCAATTTATTGTGTTTTTCAATTTCAAGAGCAGCTGCGAAATCAGGGTTAGGAACTAGAGAATCAAGTGCACTTTCAGATTTAGTTTTGAACAAAGACAACTCAAAACTCTCGTCAAAATCAAGGTCTTCAAGATACTCAAAAATAGCTGGACATGAATGAGATTTGAATAAACGACCAGAATTGGAAGCCAGTTTGGAAATCAAGGAACAAATAACTAATCAGCCTGTGAAAACTCTTAACTAATCATCCAAAAGTTTAGAGTTTACAAATATACTGGGGTAAAGTGCAATTGAAGTGATGTATTCACAAGCTCACGGAGATTGACTGAAGCAACATTTATCTACTTCCGCTTATGCAAAGCAAAAGTGTTTCGAAGGCTACCTGGCGTAACTTCAGGCTCCGTCTAAGACTTATGAAGCAAACACATAAATCAACAAACAAGTTGTTCTCCTTAGTATGGTCGCCAGTGTGTTAGCGCTTGAAATTTCACCTCAGGCTGAGAAAGGTAAACCTCAAGGCAACATCAAACCACTTAGCCTCGTAGCTAGCCCTACGGGGCAGGAGAGGGCTCTCTCCGGTCTATCTCAATAAAGATCTTCAATGGGCGAGATAACCAATAGGGAAACACTGATTTTAGGCTAGTAACCTGATCAAGAGGTTTGATTTGGGATTTTTAGGTTTTTGGTGGAAAATTGGGGAATGACAATTTCAGGTGCGGGGATTGGACACAGTTTTTGCAGGGGGTTCTTTGGGGCGAGGTAGGAAACAGTATTGATGCCTTTAATAGAGATGGATGGATGAGAATGACCGGTGAGGAGTTAAAGAGAGCAAGCAATAACCTTGAATTCCCTTTAAACAGTCGAAAACATTGATATTAAGCAAAATTAAAAGCAGAGCATGACAGTCATGAGTTCTACTTTAACACTTCATTTGCCTAATGTGCAGAAGGAAAAGTAAGGAAATGATTCACATAACACACTTACAAGTACAAAGAGAAACACACCATCAATACATGTGACCACAAGAATCCCAAAAAGGACTGCAAAACCCTGGTCTTCCTTTGCCAAAAATTGCAGAGATACAGTGAATAATACAATAAGAGCTTCTCCCTCAAGAGTCCAACCATGAAAATGAGCAAGAAAGTACATAATATAGATCATCTAACATCTTTCCCTGCCTCTAGGGGTCGAGCTCACTATCCTAGGAGCTGTTTCAACCACTTCTAAACTAAGCACTGAAAACTAGGCAATCAAAACAACTTGCCTCTATAAGCTAGGAAACCAATTCATTCATTAAATACAAGCTATTTCATGAATGAATCTTCTAGAATAGGTAAATAAGTGTCACATCAACATGAAAATACATAAATTACATCAAAGAGGGTGAAAACCCCCATCAAAAGTCAAAACTAGTAATAGCTGGGCGAATCCATGAGCTGTAAGTGAAAAATTATGAAATTTGCCTGATGGGTCGCGCGCCTTTGAGAGCACTTTTGGGGCACTTCCAGGTGTCCAAATGAGGCAAGAGTAGGCTTGTTGGAAAGTTCTGTGAGTCTACTTTCCAACCCAACTGGAATTTCTGAATTTGGTTGTCATTTGCCCCTTCAAAATTGCAATCTCCCAAGACTGCTTTCTATGTGTCAAAAATGTGGCAGAAAGTCATTTTTTGCTTGTTTTTTGACTTTCAGGAGGCCCAAAACTTCATAAAATCTCTTGGAAATGGGTGAGCATGTGTAAATTCTCATGCCAAATCCAGAAATGCTGAGTTTTTTGAAAATAGAGTTGCCAAGTGAAAGGGTCGCGCGGGGGGTGAGACCCGTCAAGCGGAAAAACCTGTTTTTTGCTTTAAAAACCAAAAATCACCCAAAATGCTCAAAATTTCTTGGAATTTGTGCTGGGGCTGAACTATTTAGTGCCATGCTCCTTCAAGGAAGCCTCGGCCAAAATGTGGAGAGGATCAGGCCTTTTTCTCCGTTTTTGTGCTTTGACCAACCGCCTTTGGAGCACCTTCATCTTTGCCTTGTACACGTGCATCCGTGCCCAATAATGGTTCTTCATGATTCTAAGCAATTTTTTATCTTGGTTGGCCTTAGCCAACAACCTCTCTAAATGAGCATTGAGCCAGATAAGCATAGACTCTCGCTCAACTGGCACTAAATCACCGGGTCTTCTTCGATTCAAGATGCGGTCACTATGAATCCTCCATAACTCATCAAGAGTTTGCTCATCCTCCAACTGCTTGTTGCGCTGCTCTAGATATGAGATTATCCATTGTGCCCCTTCTAATCTCTTCTGTAATGCATCATTTTCAGCTCTAAGGTGCTGAATGATCTCCTTTGACTCTTGGCTAGGAGAACTGACATCAAGATCAATAAGCTCTATATCTGGAACACCTGATGGCCCCTCATCAATCTTGGGCTACTTGCCCCTCTGTGCTGCTTGTGCTGCTGAAGAAAGCGAGGCCCCTTCCACCTGCTGTGGAGATAATACTCGCTAAGCTGATGAAGAAGGCGAGACCCCTTCCACCTGGTGTGGAGAAAATACTCGCCGAGCTGCTGCAAATAAGGCCCTTTGGCCTCTCTGATAAGTGACAAGCGGAGGAGAGCTGACATGGCTAGTCCCGGGGATATCATGCTGCTGTGATGGTCCTCCCTCCTCATGAACAATCTCCGGATGTGGTGGTGGTGCTGTAAAGAACTCACGAGAGATGAACTCCTCCCATGTGATGCCTTGCTGAGCCAACTGATGTCTGACCACAAGCTGAATCAAACCGTAATGATAGAGGCTCCTATACTGCTGTGCTGGGCTCTTCCTCTGCATCAAGGGCACCATCCTCTCAATGTTCTAGCACATGAAAACAGGGATGTTCATCATCCGTACCCGTGTGAAATGCATCAATAGGCGAATATGGTACGAATATATCTGTGAAAATCTGCCCTCACAGGTGAAAAAGAGCATGATAAGCCTCATCATGGGAGCAAACTCACTCCTCAAAAATCTGAAGGGAAATACACCCGTCAAATGTCTCATGAATGCAGGTCTAATGAAAGGCTCAAACTGAACACTGTCCAACATCCTGCGCTTGTTCCACACCTCTCCGACATTCGGTATCCCTGTGGCTTGAGCAATCATCTCGGGTGTCAATGTAAAATCCACCCCAGCAAGGTTCACATGTCCATCATGCAAATGCAAAACAAATAAGCGAGCCAACTCCCTGTGATGTTGAATCTGAGAGATCCTCTCGCAAAACTCATAACAAGACATATAACGAAAACATGATACTGCCATTGGACAAGCCTGCAAATTGGTCAAAGAGGTGGGCTCCTCTCTCTTATGATGACCGCCCTTTCCACCCTTGTGAGGCCTCCTTTGTTCCTCAAACTCTGAAGCTGATGCATGGTCATCACTTTGCTCATAACTGGTTTCGGTTTCTGACATTGTTTTAGGAGCAAAATGGCTGAAATGTACTGTTGTTTCTGCTTTATAAGCTGCTGATTAAAATGCTTACGAAGTTTGGTGATTTGTGGCTCCTTGGTGAATTTGCAGGCGGTTTTACAAAGAGGGCGCTGACGGGTCGCGCGCCTCACCCAACGGGTCGCGCGCCTCTGACGGGTCGCGCCTGTTATAATTTTGCACTGGCGGAGGGCGCTCAACGGGTCGCGCGCCTGGTTCAACGGGTCGCGCGCCTGTCCAGCTCAAAAATTTCGCCCAATCTCTCTTGCAATCACTTAGATGCACAATTAAACTTGGGATTTAGATGCACAATGAGGCTCGATGGAGGGAGATTGGGACTTTTGTAACCTTATTTGAATTAATTTCATGCCCAAACCCACTTTATAATGTTTTTCCTTGACACTTTATAAACTTGACTTTTTGGTTTCCTTTTGTCCTGAAATTGACTGATTTGATGCTTTTCTTTGATAATTTTTTTCAGGGGTAGCATCTAAGGGATCTTGGCAAGGGAGCCAGGGTTACATGCTGTCCTTTGAATCATTTTGAATTTTTACAAAATTTACAAAATTTTTGAGAAATGACTTTGGCTTTAAAAATAGGGTTTTTAAATCCAAAGTGAAAATTAACTGTACAAGATAGAATCTTTGGAAAAAATACTTTAAAAATCATCCCTCTGGCTTGCTGGGCACCTATTGACTTTCAGAAACATGACCTTGAAGACAAACTTGACCCAAAACCCTAGACCTAAAAATTTGATCTCAAGACAATAAACAAGTAACCATGACAAATTTTAATGACTGAAACAAGTTGATCCAGCAGTGCCAAGAGGGGGAGAAAGACACCAGCTCCTCCATCAGGGTTATGGCATGCCTAACGGAATGCAAAGAATGACACTGATGAGACACCTACGTATGCAAATGCAAAGAGCTTTGATCGCTGATGGAGGGCTACTAGACCGACTCTAACACTATCTTAGTCTACGTATTACAGTAATCCATCCAAGCATATTGGGCTCAAGTTCCCTTCGTTCTTATCTTCAGTTAATCAGCAACAAAAACAGAGAAAGTCGTTAAGCAGGTCCCACAGTAAACAATTCTCTTGTTTCTCGCAAAACCTCGATTCCAGCTTGGATCAAAAGACAGAGAAGATTCAGTGGACAAAGGGTCCTCCTTGTATTCTTGAATGATTAAGGTTTTGACTTTGACTTTGAATTTGATTTTAAGTGGAACTAGAAAGGTGATCTCTATAGGATTGTTAAGGGTTTTAGGGTAATTTTTTTCCTTCCTTCCGTTTGCACGTTGGATTGTTAAGGGAGTCGTCTAACTCAACCATCACAAAATCGATTTTCTTGAAGGGTTTCAAGGTATAGCCGTGAGGGTTTGGAGGATAGCTGTGAAGATGAGATTTTTCTTCTTTGTCGGTTTCCCCATCATTTTCTGGGCGAAAGAATTGACCCTTTGAAACATAATTTCTAAAGATAGACTCAAGCAAATTTCAAAAGAATTTGAAAGAGGAAATTCTACATTTTTCATAGCCGTCTACTTTCTGGGCTCAAAATTTTTGAGGGCTGCAAACGCCACAAGGTTGCTCTAGCTTCATACTCAAGGTTTCACAAGTTTTTTTTTTAATTTTGTGGCACATTAATATATTCATTGAAGGCTCTTTCTCTCTGGCAGATTTATGAGATAGCCGCAGGCCATAGAGAAATTGTTTTTCTCTTATAAAAATCATCTAATCCTCCATGGCAATTTCTTCCAATCGCCTAGAAAGATTGCACTTGATCTCTGCAACACGTCAACGGGCTTCGTCCACAGCCTCGTGATCTGGTCGATCTCCAAGGGACTGTAGAATGGATCTGGTCTGCACAACATCGAAAACAACACCGATCATTTTAGCCATGAGCTCCGGCTGCAGAAGCTTAGGCATCTCTCTAACCAGAGCCTCGCCATGCTGCTCATTGGCTTCCAGATCCACTTCAATGGCGTTCGAAGATGAGGGTTTGGAGGCCAACATCAATGGCTGTCGCAGAGGCCTCAAAGATAGAATGTACGAAAGAAACGGATGAGCCTTCGAATCGACTTCCATGATTACTTAGATTCCTACAGATCTCAGTACATGCATTCACAAATTCAATCGATTCGTAACAAAGGGCAAAGCTTTTATTCCTCCAACGGACTTCAAAGGATTTGAAATCTAAACCTAGTGAGGGCAAAGGCATTTTAATATTTAATAAAAACTGTAAACATGCTGGTAGTATTTATATCATCATTATCATTTATAGTGTTTTGAGAACCTTTGAAAAAGTAAATATCAGATGGGAGATTGCGCGAATTTAATGATGGGCATTTTCAACAGGGAAATTGAACTTGGTATTCTCTCTCACAATTATGTTCTGGTTTGTTTTTCGACGTTAGATACAATAGATTGCAAAATTCCCATCTGTTGTGAAATATTAGTTATTAGGTACTATGATACTTTATATATAGCTCGCTTGGTACACATCATTATAGGGGATGTAGTATTTGGATTTATTTCATAGAGTGTAAGTTATGTTACATTTTAATATCATAATAAATTATATGTTAATTTGTGATGATATATGTATGTGTTAATGTTAATGATTATATATAAAAGTTTTAAATTTAATTTAAGTTTTAAATGTTAATTTAATTGTGTTTGTTGATCTAAGTTTTACATGGCATGATGTGATCTAAGCATACTAGTTGAGTAGATTGATGGTATCCTTGATTAAATCTTATTGGAATGTTTGAAATTGATAGGCGAATTATATAATCAAGAATTTTTAAATGCATAGATTGTTCCTTTAGAAGTATATAAACATAACAATAAATTATAGAACCACCCACGTTGGTTATGATTTTTAGTTGATTTTTATTTATTTATTTATTTTTATCTTATAAGAAAAAAAACGTGTTAAATTGTGGCAGGATTCATTGGTAAACCATGGTTAGAAGAGGTACAAGAAGAAGTGGGGAAACTAAAGGGCGCAACATGGTACCACCACAACAACCTACTCCTAACTCCCCACCCAATGATGAGGAAAACATCACAACACCGAAACAGAGACCAGTTGGAGAAGTATTGAACTTAATGAGATCATTCCAACACATGTCTGAGGCATTAGTAAATCATTTGGAACGAGATCATGGAGGACCTGTCATACAAAACGAAGCACCTCAAAAGACTACAAGAAATGATGTACGTCGAGATTTGGAAAAGGTCAAATTTCCATCATTTTGGGGGTCCACATATGGTCAATTTGTAGAGGCATGGTTAGAAAACATGGCTATGTGCTTTACCCTAAGAGATTACACCTCAAATATGAAGGCCAAGATGGGTATATTCCAGCTAAAGGGAAACACACTACTTTGGTGGAAGACATTATTAACCCAATTGGGGATGGATATATCAGAAGTAACTTGGGAACTATTTGAAGAAAAAATTAGAGAACGTTACATGTCAGAGGAGTTCCTTGAGAGGCAACTAAATGAATTCAATGCATTAAAGCAAGGGAGTCGCTCACTACCAGAGTATGAGGCTCGTTTCATGGAATTACTCCGTTATGCCCCTCACTTAAACACAAAAAAGCTCAAGGTGAACAAATTTTTGTATGGACTAAATGTTAACATTCGGTCCAAGGTTAGAATCTTAGTGCCTCGCACCTTACACGAGGCAGTTCAACAAGAAATCATTACAGAGGAGGAGATCATGACCAATGGACCTAGTAAGTCAACAAGGCCCATAGGATCAGGAGTACCAAGTGGAAACAGTATGGAACATAGAAATTTGCAAGGGGGTCCTGTGCTCAATCATCAAAAGTGGTTAGCAGGAAATCAAAGAACACCATATAGGCATCCAGCTCAGCATCTGCACAGGGTACCTCAACAAACTCATCAACCACAACAGTACCATCCTATGTGACAGCACCAAGTCACACCACCTCAGCACCGATCCCAACAGTCTGGATTTTTCCAGCAGATTTCCAGGCCAACTCCCAGTTCAGTTGGTAGTAGGATCCAAGCTCGTAAGAGGGGGTGTCATACTTGTGGAGGTCCTCACTATGAGAGGGATTTCCCTCAAAATACAGGCAATACCAACTCAACTAAGAATGCAACTATGGTGGGGGATCTGGGGAAGTCTCATCGCATCCATGTAGTGGTGAACAATCACCAGGTCGAACACCAGTCCACTATGTTGGAAACCTCGGGTAATATTGATGGTATGAGTTTTATCATTTTAATAGATCCAGGAGCTACTGATTCCTTTATTTCTCTAAATGCATTATCAAGGATTAAACATAAAGCAATTGCACAATATGAATTTAGACATGTAGAAATGGCATGTGGTATGAAAAGAAATGTAGGAAGGATGGTAAAGGATTGTGAGGTGGACCTGGGTGTATGTAAGACCAAGGTATCCTTGTACTCTACAATTTTAGGATTCTATGACATAGTTATAGGAATGGATTGGTTGGAACGACATGAGGCACTCCTAGACTGCAAAGACAAGATTCTACATTTCACAGACGATGACAGCCAAAGAAAATCATTAAGGGGAAAGAACCAAGGGGTGTCCTTGAGGTTCATCTCCTCCATACAACTAATGAAATATAGGCGAAAGGGATGTCAAATGTTCTCGGTGTTAGCTCTAAATGATAAGGGTGATTTTGAAAACCTTGATAAACATCCATTTCTTGTTGAATTTGAGGATGTATTTCCCGAAGAACTACTCGGGGTACCCCCAAAAAGGGAAATTGATTTCACCATCGACCTTAAACCAGGCACTGAGCCTATTGCAAAGGCACCCTATCGTATTTCAGCTCTAGAGCTAAAGGAATTGCAGATCCAATTAAAGGAACTGTAGGACTTGGGGTTCATACAACCTAGCATATCTCCGTGGGGAGCCCCTGTGATTTTCGTTAAAAAGAAGGATGGGTCTTGGTGACTGTGCATTGACTACCGTCAGTTGAGTAAAGTAACAATAAAAATCAATACCCTCTGCCAAGGATAGGTGACTTGTTTGATCAAATGAGGGGGGTGACTGTGTTTTCAAAGATAGATCTAAGGTCGAGATATCATCAGTTGAGTATCAAGGAAGAAGATATCCTGAAGACAGCCTTTAAGACAATATTTGGGCATTATGAATTTGTAGTTTTACACTTTGGACTGACAAATGCCCCGGGTGTTTTCATGAGTTTGACGAACGAAATATTTCAGGATTACTTAGACAAGTTAGTACAAGTCTTTATCGATGACATTTTGATCTACTCAAAGATCCCAAAAGAGCATGACAAACACTTGAGGATAGTTCTACAATGTCTTAGAGAAAACCAATTATACGAGAAGTTGTCAAAGTGTTCCTTTTACCAAACCAAGATTCATTATCTTGGGCACATTATCTCTGGGGATGGTATCGCAGTAGACCCGGTAAATATCGAGGCCATCATGGAATGACCAACACCAACCAATGTTCATGAAATACGAAGTTTCATGGGCATGGCAGGGTATTATCGTAGATTTGTCAAAGGGTTTTTGAAGATAGCAAACCCCATTACCAAGCTCCAAAGAAAGAACAAGAAATTCATTTGGACTGAAAAATGTGAAGAGGCATTCCAAAGGTTAAAGGTGTTATTAACGACAGCACCAATTTTTAAGGTGTCGGATATGGAACAAGAATTTTTGGTTTGCACAGATGCCTCCAAGGAAGGGTTGGGTTGTGTGTTGATGCAAGAAGGAAGAATAATAGCTTATGCATCAAGGAAACTTAGAACCCATGAAGAAAACTATGCAACCCATGATCTAGAAATGGAAACAATTGTTTATGCACTAAAGATTTGGAGACACTACCTTCTAGGAAGGAAGTTTGATCTTAGGACTGACCATTGTGGGCTATAACACATATTCACTCAAGACCACTTAAATGAAAGACAAAGACAATGGTCTGAGCTAATTAGCGAATATCATTTTGATATCACTTACATAAAAGGAACGGTAAATAGGGTGGTTGATGATTTAAGTAGGAGACCTCAGATATTTTCAGTGATTCCCTTAAAGACAAATTTGATGGAGAAACTGCTTGATTTACAATTTAAAGACACCTGGTATCAGGAGGTTAGAAAATTTTTGAGGGAGGATGAATTGGGGGTCCCAAAATATGAAGAATACTCCCTTGATAATGATGGGCTACTACGATTTCGGGGAAGGATATATGTACCACCGAATGAATATATATGCCAGTTAATCTTGAATGAAGCACATCACACAGTATACATGGCACACCCTGGTGTTAAGAAGATGAGTGTGGACCTGAAACCACTCTTCTTTTGGAAAGGGATGAAGAAGGACATCGTAAACTTGGTAGCAAGATGCTTAGAGTGTCAACGAGTAAAAGCTGAACACAGACATCCAGCAGGATTATTGCAACCCCATGAGATACCAAAATCTAAATGGGAAGTTATATCAATGGACTTCATTGTGGGACTACCAATGACCTCAAGAAGACATGATTCCATATTTGTAGTGGTGGACACGTTGACCAAGAGCGCCCATTTCATACCAGTTAAGACTACATATAAGGCACCAGAAATAGCCAAAGTTTTTATTAATGAGATTATGAGATTGCATGGAGTGCCTAGGAAGATCATATCTGATAGGGGAGCAGTGTTTACAGGAAGGTTTTGGACCAGTTTCCAAGAATCTTTGGGAACCCAGTTGAACTTCAGCACTGCTTATCACCCTGAGACAGATGGGCAGATAGAGAGGACTAATCAAATCCTCAAAGACATGCTTCAGATGTATGTGATGGACCAACAAAAGAGATGGGAGGAGTTTTTACCCCTCATGGAATTTTCTTACAATAATAGTTATCAAAGTTCCATCAAGATGGCGCCATTTGAGTTCTTATACGGAAGACCTTGTAGAACACCTCTCAGTTGGGACCGACTAGAGGATCGAGTATTAATAGGACCAGAAGTGGTGCAAGAGATGGAAGAACAAATGACTATGATTGGGGGAGGCTAAAAGAAGCACAAGATCGACAAAAGAGCTATGTTGATGCTCATCGGGTAGACCGAAGTTATGAAGTGGGAGATAGGGTGTTCCTAAGAGTAAGGCCCCAAAAAATCTCTATAAGATTTGGAAAGGGAGAAAAATTGTCTCCACAGTTTGTGGGACCTTTTGAAATCTTAGAAAAGAAAGGGTCGGTGGCATATAGGCTTGCCTTACCTCCATCTTTAGTGTGTATGCATGATGTGTTTCATGTTTCTGTTTTGCGTCATTATATTTTAGATCCTTCGCATGTTATTGACTTTGGTCATTTGCAAGTTTCGAATGAGGGAACAGTGATGGCCGCACCAGTTCGCATACTAGACCAACGAACTTTGTAGCTTAGATGACGGTTGGTGGACCAAGTTAAGGTCCAATGGGACAATTAGAGTCCCTGTAGTGCCCCATTCTAGTTGACTAACAATGATATGAGATTAACATTTATTTAACCCTAAGGCCCACACTTTATTATTTGAGGACCTCAGGTTGAGGATCCGGACACCTGATTCTATTTATTGGTTGTGATATTAGTGGTTGTGATGTTTATGTATGATCTTTATTGATATTATGATGAAGATGGCATTAATGGTTATGCATGTTCTCTATTGATATTATGATGATTGTGGCATAAATGGTTATGTTTATTATTTATTTGATATTATGATGTTGATAGCTTTGATGGATATGTATGCTTCCATTGATGTTATGATGATGATAGCCATGATGGATGTCTCCCCTATGTTACCTACTTGCATTAGTTCTGGTTCACAATGAACAATGATGTGAATGACTAGGTGATGGTAATAATGTTATTATGACAATAACTAACACTGAGAAACCTTGTTACTAATTATTATTGACTATGGTAGGAAACCACCAGAGGCACTCGCACATGACGAGTTGACGACACCTAGTTTGATGAAAATTTATATTATTTTATCTTTGAAATTCTAAGTCGATTTTGAAACCTACTATATATGTTTATCTATATTCTGATGATATGTTAATGGTTGCAGGCACAGATTAGTTGCTTGGCTGAATGACTCACATATGGGTGATGGGGTTGTACAATTGGATGGAACTGCATGGGAGGGGTGGGACAGTGTCCCTGATCTCACCCACTAGCACTCCCACCGTGACTTGGGCTAGAAAGGTTGAAACACCTTCGCCTTGAAGATCACGATGTCATGAGGGCAGGTCCTAAAGTTGGTTCGCTCATGAGGATTTTACCGGGGGGCGTGCATCAAGGCGGATTCCTTGATCCCCGACACCATTAGTCTCACTATAGCAGGCAACATAAGAGATTATAGTGGTCTCTGTTGTTGCACCTATACTTTCCCCTCGTAGCCACTGAATGCTTGAAGGGCAACTAGCATGGCACCCTTGGAACTTCAAGGGAATTTCTTGAAGGGCACGACCAACTTGGCACCCTTGGCATCACAAATAAATTGTTAGGCATGGCACCCTTGGAACTTCAAGGGAAGTTCTTGAAGGGCACAACCAAACTTGGCACCCTTGGCATCACAAATAAATTGTTAGGCATGGCACCCTTGGAACTTCAAGGGAAGTTCTTGAAGGGCACGACCAAACTTGGCACCCTTGGAATCATTAAAAATAAATAAATTAATAAATATAATCAAGAAATGAAAACTAGGTAAATTTACATCAAGGGTAAATGATGTTAGAAACCAAGGTAATTAAATCAAGAATGAAACTTGGGTTAAGAGGATCATGGGAAGAAATAAAATATTTTATCTAAAAAACTCTACCCTCCCCATGTTGGAAATATTAGGTAGATTATGTAGTTTAATTAGGTAAAAAGGGGAAAGAGGGACATAAATGTAAGGATAAAAATTAATCCTAAACTAGTTAAACCTAATTAAGAGAAAAGGAAGGTGAATTAAAATAAGATTAATAAATTAAATTTTAGAGAAATGTAGAGAACTTCCATGTGGCAACAACCAACATAAGAATATCCATCTAAGAGATAACTTGAGTTAAATTGGAGAGTAGATAGGGGATCAAATCTTGACTCATTAATTGACTTTAGTAATGAACACAAATTAAGGAATAAAAAGGGGGATCAAGAGGCAACTAGGAGAAGAAATAGGAATCTTGTTGAGGTGAGGAAAATATTAATTTTAAATTAAAATTTAAGTAAATAATTTTGGAGACCCTTGATGAGAGAGTGACACATGGGTGGGTGAATAATCAAACTATTGAATTATCAAAAAATAATTAATTATGGATGACATGCCAAGTGTCACCTATGATAACTCCTATAAAAGAAGGGGCAAGCCATGGGAGAAGGGACTTTTAGGGACCCTATTGTTGGATGGATGAGACTATGTCAGAGTAGTGACTATGAACTATAGCGAGTTTGGTGAGGTAGAGGACTTTAGAGAGGGGACTCTTGAGCCAAGGAGTGCTCTCCTCTACTAGCTATTACATTCCTCCATTGTACAACCCCATTGCAGCTAGGGGTTCGTGGGGAAGAAGAGTACCCAAGGAGTAGGCTAGGAGGTTAACCGGTGGGTCATTGCATTCGGATCAAGTATGTCATCATTCACACTCGGAGGTGACCAACAACAAGGGAAGACAAGTAACGGCAAATCAAGTGGAATCTCGTCTTCTAGTGAATGGTACATATGTGTTACAATATTCTTTTGTATGATTTCTTTATGGCTTTAGTTAAATATATGTAAATTTTATGATATGTTCAGTGAAATGAAATTCAGGGATGTGTTAGATAGTGTTGAATAAATTTGAATTCCCAATGTTTTTTCTCTTCTAGTTGTATTTTATTGTGATTAAAAAAAGAAATATATATATATATAGGGTTGGTCCCTACACTTGGTATCAGAGCTATGTTGAACCCTTGAGGCCTATGGGTCCATGCATGCATGGCTATTTTTGTTAAATAATATGATGAAAATCTCTAGCTAGTTTATCTCAGGGAATATCCATGACAGATGTCCTTGAGGAATTGTATAATTGTTGAATCATACCTAAAACAATGCTTTTAACAATGAGTTATAGCGTAACGTGGTAATGGTTAAAATAAATAAATAAAAAATAATGAGTTTTGGCCCATGACTTCATTCTCAAAACACAACTTGGACTACTTTCATTCTCAAACACGACTTGGGATACCCAGAGATGGACTCTGGATTGCGTTGTTTAAGAATACAAATGCTTCATTAATCAAATCTAGAACGAATATGGAAGTCGAGAATTGAACCACCGCTGACGCCTCATAGCACCTACCTAACAAAAACAAAGACAACGTATGGATAAAATTATTGTGAAGCTTGGACATTTTGACCAAACAGAGTTTTGTTGGGTTTAAACCAACTGAAATCACGTTCCAGGCAAGCGACGGCTGGGCCTGTGGAAGCAAATTTACTGAGTTAAATCGAAGGGAACTGTATTCCCGTATAGGCGGACCATTCTGCTAAAGAGATCATCGATTCACTGAAGAAGACGGCAGTAAAGGGCAGAAAAAGGGGTTTCTAGCGTAACACAGAGAAATCAGATCTCCTGTTTGCTAGTTGCTGCGTGAGAGACTGATTTTTAAAAGCAAAATGGAATTTTCTTTTCCATATGAGTTGTGTGATGGATTGGGCAAATCAGAAATCGTGCCATGAAAATCCTGCAGATAGAAAATAAATTGAATCAGTTTCACCCTCAGAAATCTATAATTATTAATTAATTATGCCAACAATGCCTTGCATCTGAGATTTGGGCGCGATTTTCGAGATCTGAGTGAAATTATTTGACATAAATTGATTGGATTGAAGATTCAAATTTCTTGGTGTTTTGGTGCTTAAGATGTGGATTGCCTCAATTATCCCAATCAAGATACACCCACTTGATAAGGTTTGGTGGAGATTCTTTTTGCGGAGCAACAGTGTTGTCGCACATCAAGATTGATTTGAACATTTTCTGCAGTCGAATTGATGTTTATCACAGCCTTATCCTCCAATGCCCAAGAATTTTTCTCAGTGTAGTGATGTGGCCTAGCTCTACTCTCTTGGCTCATTTGCGATGTGTTGTGGGGCCAGACCGCCACTCTGCGTGCTCTGCGATGTGTCTCTTAGGTTCAGTACAAATGGTTCTTTTACCTTTCAATTGTCTTAGAGTTCGCCATGCTTAAGATGGATGGAGTTACCAGTCATTTATCTAGTTGTGGTATAGAGAGGGGTTTTGACCCAGGAAATTCGGCAACTCTGTTTTCAACTGCAGTTTTCCATTTTGTGGCTTTCCTCTTAAGGACGGGTGTAGCGAAATTTTTATTCGAACATCAGAACTTGAGGTATTTTTGAAGGACCCCCACTGAACGTTGAATGTTGGCCTACATAACTCGCAGGCGACATGTTTGGAATGTGTCACTGGTTTACTATAAGGTATGACTACTAAGCTTTGGGCTTTTAACGTCTACATCATTGATGCGTTTGTAATATTAGTTGCTCTGTTTAATGGTATTTAACGATGTCAATTATTAAGTTAAAAAGTTCAAGCTTACTCTAGATTGACAGAGGAAATTAACTAGATTCAGTTGATACTTGATATCATAAACGATTTTCAGATATATACACCCTAGACATTTATGTAGTAGAAAGTACCAAAGTCGGATTTGAACTGCCCTTCGAGAAAAATAAAAATTTCACGCAATTGCCAAAACTATAGCCCTACAATTCACACACTGTATAATCGGATTCCAATTTCCTATAAACGTCTTTTACCAGCTGGACAAGCTCCCTCTATTACTGTGTTTCGTTAACTGCCCAATTAGGAAAGGTGTTGTGAAGCGTAACACCCATGTTCCAAAGATTATCATCCTAAATAGCCATCTAGAGAGGGAAAACCAAAGGAACACCAACATAGCAACACTTCTGTGCAAAGGCATGCTTAAAAAATTGTTAAGTTCTCTTCTGTACCCATGCAATTCACCATACTCTGTTACACCTAGTCTTCTATACACAGATCTGGAGCAGTACGCATAAGGCTCCATGCTATGGTGGTTTCTATGCATAGATTTTGGTGGTTTTCTCCTCTGTTCTACAACTTGATTTCTTTGGTGTCTACAAATTTATTTCAGTCATTTTGAGGTTGGAATCTCCTCTAGTTTGCAATGGATCGCTGGCCTGCTACTCAATGGCTGTGGGAATTGGAGGTCTCTCTCTTTTGTTAGAGAGCATTTCTCAAGAGTCGATGGACACTACCAGAAAAGAGACTGCAACTGTTGGGTAGAAGTGATTTTAATCCTCTAAATGATTTCAATTTTCAAGTTTTGTTAAATTATGTTTGCGAACTCTACTTGAAAGATGATTTTGATTTTTGTATAAATTTTGTTTGGAAAATTGGGAAATTTTTCTATAAATTTTGTTTTCCAAAGATATTTTGAAGTGGTAAATTTAAATGTTATAATTTTTATATTTTATAAAAGTCTTCAAGATCGACCTGCAAGACATGCAAAAATACCATCGAGAACGATGTGCTGAGAATCGCCAAGATGGTCATTGCCACACAGTTCGATGGCTTCATGCCTGTAATTTAATATTAAATGGGTTCCATAGAGTTCACATTCATTGCTTTTATATTGTGACTTAGCATAGATGACTGCCGCTCCATCCTCTGTATTTATATCTTAAAGAAATTGCGGCCTCGGGGTAGCATTGAGCTCGTCGTATCTTATTGCTAGGTTGGCGAGGTCAACTTATTGATATTTGGTCAGATAAGGTTATTTTTAAGTATTTTGTTAGGGAATTTTTAGATAATGGGAAATTTAAGTGATATCTTTGCAGTTTTGTCCTGAATTTGCCAACCGTGCTCAAATAGGAGCACTTGTGCTCTTCATTCAACGCATTTGAGATTTTTATTTTCACCGAGTAATGTGGACCCCTTTTCCAGAGCTCAATTAGTACTATGCATTCTGCAGTTAAATTGAATGGATGCAATGTGCTCCAAGAATGTTGATGAAATCCGTTTTACCCTAGGGATTCTGGAGCTGTTCATATGAAGTGCTTCATCTCTTTGTATAATAACTAAAAATAGTTTACCAGGGTTTTGGCAAGGGAATTATCTGCTATATTATTTGCTATTCAGTTGGACATAGATGAAGGTTTTTTTTTTCCAGACCAATTTCCACCAGTTTTGCAGCTTACCCAAATTTGTGGGCCAATGGAGAGTGCCACTTCTTTCCACATACGCAAATTTGGCCTTCTAGTCGTTGTTTTATTTTAAACCTTGAGCTTTTCTGTTCAGCCAGAAATGCCATAAATATACTGGATGCTTGTTTGGTAGAGTAAATTGAGAATTCATGCCTTTGATTTCAGCTAATGTGCATAAAAAAAAAACTATAATATTAAGAGAAGTTCTATTTCGTTGGGGTGTAAATTCCCAAAGACTCCTATAAACCACTGTCCACTGCTGAGCCTCTCATGCAGCCGCTGATGATTTTTGTTTTGTGATTATTCTCGCGCTTTGTGTTGTTTGTTTATGATGTTTATGGGACTCTATATGGATTGTTAAGCTATTGTACTGCCAATGGGCCAATATTCATCTAATGGGTCGTTTTTGTTTCTAAACCATCCAGTTTTTGAGTTTGTATGGTGCTCGTGGTGACCAGATTTGGGGCCTTCTTTGGGGTTGATAATGCACTGGTAGATCTCTTTTTATAGTAACAGCTAAAGGAAGTATCTTATAAAATAAAATAAAAGCAGAAACAAATTATACCCAAATTTGATATAACAGTTGATAGAGTAAGAGGCAAATCTACATAAGTTAGTTCTTTTTGAAATTACCCTAGTTTATCAACCAAAGGGCACCAGGTCCATGTAAAACAATTCCTTCACCGAGCTAGTTGCCTACATTAAAAACACATTGACAATCTCGCAACAAAACATCAACCAGTTAAAAACCATTTATAAAAAAAGAATATAGCTGCCCCTTTTTGGAGTAAGCACACTTACCTCTGTTTTTGTATTCAGCTGTCTTTGAAGTAGCTGTAGTGCCCACTCTAGTTTCCTGACACTAATATGACATTATCTTAGATACTTTATTCTTTGAGGACCTCAAGTTGAGGATTCAGACACATGACTCTATTATTAGTGAGTGTGATATTAGTGGTTGTGATGTTTATGTATGTTCTCCATTGACATTTTGATGATGATAGTATTAATGGCTAGGTATGTTCTCTATTGGTATTATGATGATTGTAACATTAATGGTTATGCACGTTCTCTGTGTATATTATGATGATTGTGGCATAAATGGTCATGTTTGTTCTCTATTGAATTTATAATGATGATAGCACTAAAGGATATGTATGCTCTCTATTGATCATGATGATGATAGCTTTGATGAATGTGTTCCCCTATTTTACCCAGTGTTGCACACATCGCGATTAAATCGCGATTTTTTGAATTTCCCGATTCAAAGCGCGATTTTTATCCAAAAAATCGCCAAATTTTTTTTATAGCGATTTTTTCGATAAAATCGCGATTTTTTCCTTAAAAATCGCCAGAGGCGCGGGCAGCGGGGGTTTTATATGGAAATTCGATTTTTTGTTTATTCATTCAGCAGTCCGCCGCGGAGGAGAAGGAGAAGAAGGGAGGGAGAGGGTTGCCGTCGGTTGTGGGAGCGAATCGAAGCGATTTTAGGAGGAATCCAAGCCAAGATCGCCAATTTGTCCATAAACCAGGTATGTAGATTAATTTTTTTTTGTTTTGGTTCTATAAAAACTTTGTTTTTCATTGTTTTTAAAGAATTTTTGGAAATTTTTCATTGATTTGGGATGGGTTATTTGTTATGACTATGAGAACCAATTTTTTATTTTTATTTTCTCATTTTCTTTAAACATTGTTTATTTTTTTTTATTTTTCATTGTTTTTTGGGTTTAGAAATTGGGATTTTGGAAATAATTAGCTTGTAATTTTGCAAATGCTAAATTGTAATTTGTATTTACTATTATCATTTATGTAATCCTAAATTCCTATTTCCTAATCCTTATTTTTCCATAGGTTTGCAAATTCAAAATTCAAAAACAAACATGCCAAGGAAATTGGATCCTTTCTGGGAATATGGTGACCCTAAAACTCCGAATGATAGACAAAACTTGATTTGCAAGTTGTGTGGAAATGAAATATTCGGGGGGGTGTACAGGTTGAAGTTCCACCTTGCACAAATCCCTGGACGTGATGTGGGGCCCTGTCTAAAGACAAATGCTGAAATTATCCAAAAAGCCATGAGAGCATTGGGAGAATTAGAGCACACTAGAGACGCCAAAGAAGAACTCAAAAGGCAACTAAGAAGGTCAGTTGAAGGAAGTGGGCCAAGTGGCACAGGTTCTACTGCAGCGTCAGTCAATCCGTTTGCTGCATCATCATATTTTGTTCCTCGAACCACACCTGGTTCACAACCAACTATCGGTTCAATGATGAAAAGAACTGAAAAAGAAAAAGCTGACAAGTTGATGACAAAATTTCTCCTCTGGAGTGATATTCCTTTCAGCATTATAAGGAATAATCCATTTTTCCAACCTACTCTTGATGCTGTTGCCAGTGTTGGCCCGGGGTACAAACTCCCTTCTCTTCATGATTTCAGAGGCCGGCTTCTTCAAGATGAAAAGCGTGACTGCACCCAAAGATTGGAGGATTTTAGGGCATCATGGGCACAAACAGGATGCACTGTTATGTCAGATGGTTGGACTGACCAAAAGGGGAGAACCCTTATAAACTTCTTGGTTAGTTGTCCCTTGGGGACTATGTTTATCAAATCTGTTGATGCAACTCATCAAATCAAAGATGCAAAAAATTTATGTGATTTGCTGGATGTGTTTATTTTGGAGGTGGGTGCAGAAAATGTTGTCCAAGTCATAACGGACAACGCTGCAAATTATGTTGCTGCTGGTAGAATGCTTATGGACAGGCATCCTACTTTATTTTGGACACCTTGTGCTGCCCATTGTATTGATTTGATGTTAGAGGACATAGGGAAAATTCCCTTTGTCAAAGAGGCTGTTGACTCATCAAAAACCATCACAAAATTTATTTACAATCACACATCTGTGCTTAGCTTGATGAGAAAATGCACCAACAACAAAGAGTTGGTGCGCCCCGCCATTACACGGTTTGCGACGAGTTTCATATCTCTTCAATCCCTCTTGAATTCTATGTGGGATTTGAAGAGAATGTTTGTTTCAGAGGAGTGGCGTTCTTCGCCAATGAGCCGCAAACCAGAAGGAGAGGTCGTCTGCAGACTTGTTTCATACCAAGAAGACTTCTGGGCGGGAGTGCAGGAGGTGTGCGCTGTCACTGAACCTTTGGTAAAGGTTCTTCGGTTGGTAGATGGTGAGAAGCCCGCAATGGGCTATTTGTATGAAGCCATGGATAGGGCCAAAGAAGCCATTCGGTCCTACTATGATGACAAGGGAGATGATGGGTTCCAGAGACAACTCCTTCTATGGAACGTCATTGATGAGCGATGGAACAACACACTCCATCGTCCCATTCATGCTGCTGGCCTTTTCCTGAACCCTGCATTTTCTTATGCATGTGGGTTTAATTTTGATGTTGAGGTCGTGGAAGGATTATTAACCTGTGTCCAGAAGATGGTGAGAACTCCAGAAGAACGTATGGAGGTCTCTAGACAAATTGAGCAATATAAGTTGTCAGCTGGCACATTTGGCTTTGAGATGGCTATCAATGATAGGACGGTTAAAATCCCAGGTATTTTTTAGTTTGTAGTATGTACTTTGTAACTTTGTTTCAAATTTCATTGTTTCTTCAAATTCCATTTTTTTCTTATGTTTATTTAAAATTTTCTTTGTAATTTTGTTGTAGACGCATGGTGGAAGATGTATGGTGGCAGAGTACCCCTTTTGCAAAATCTTGCCGTGCGCATCCTCAGCCAAACATGCAGCTCCTCGGGATGTGAGCGCAATTGGAGTGTATTTGAAAAAATACACAACAAGAAGCGCAATAGGTTAACACTTAAACATTTAAAATATTGCAAATTTCCAAATAAATTTTTGAATTCATTAAAGTTTTAAACAATATTTTTTTTATAATATTAATTATTAATTTATTATTTCATGAACTTTGTACAGGTTGGAGTCCCATAGACTTAATGACATGGTCTATGTCTACTACAATCTTCGATTGTGGGTGAAACAACTAGAGAAGACACCTGATACGGAAGCCATCTCATTGGATGGGATTGACACCACTGCTGAATGGAGGGTTGAGACCGAGAGGCCTCTCATGGATCCCACTGAGGATTGGTTAGTGCAGGATGAGGGGGAGGAGGAGGGGGAGGAGGAGGAGGAGGAGGAGCAGGAGCAGGAGCAGGAGCAGGAGGAGTTGGAGGAGCAGGAGGAGGAGGTGACACCGCCTACCCGGGCTACCCGGGCTACCACTACCACCAGTAGAGGACGTGGTCTCCGTCCACCTCAGCCTCCTGTAGCTGCTACTACTAGTTCTTCAGCTTCTAGAGCACGTCAGACTCCACTGCCATTTCCACCACCACAGGCACCAGCTTCTACATCTAGAGGGAAAGAGAAAGTTGTGCCATTTTCTCGCAAGAGGGGCAGAGGAAATCAATAGGATTAGACTTTCATTTTATTGTATATGACATTATGACATGATGAGATACATTATCATATTTTTTGTTGATATTTTGAGGCTGAGTTGGAATTGGGACTCAGGACTTACTATTCAGGACATGATTCAATGTTATGTGTGATTTTAGCGCTAGAAATGATATTAAACATCTTATATATTAGTTTTTTTATCATATTTATGTGTCAATGTATTTATTTTATGTTGTAGATGGTTTAGATATTAAAAAAATTGAAAAAAATTGAAAAAAAATGAATATTTTTGTGCCAAACGATTTTTTCCCACTTTTTTCCGATTTTTTCCCGATTTTAACGATTTTTTCCGCTTTTTTCCCGGCGCCGATTAAATCCCGATCGCGATGTGTGCAACACTGATTTTACCTACTTGCATCAGTTCTGGTTCACAATGAACAATGATGCGAATGACTAGGTGATGGCAATGATGTTATTATGACAATGGTTAACACTGAGAAACCTTGTTACTGATGATTATTGAGTATGGCAGGAAACCACCAAGGGCACTCGCATATGACAAGTTGACGACACCTGGTTTGATGAAAATTTATATTATTTTATCTTTGAAATTCTAAGTCAATTTTGAAACCTGCTAGATATGTTTATCTATATTCTGATAATATGTTAGTGGTTGCAGGCACAAATTAGTTGCTTGGCCAAATGACTCACATATGGGTGATGGGGTTGTACAAGTGGATGGAACTACATGGGGAGGTGGGACAGTGTCCCTGATCTCACCCACTAGCACTCCCGCCGTGACTTGGGCTAGAAGGGTTGAAACACCTTCGCCTTGAAGATCACGATGCCATGAGGGTAGGTCCCCAAGTTGGGTTGCTCATGAGGATTTTACCGGGGGGCGCGCATCAAGGCGGATTCCTTGATCCCCGACACCATTAGTCTCACTATAGCAGGCAACATAAGAGATGATATCGGTCTATGATGTTGCACTTATATTTTCCCCTTGTATTCACTGAATGCTTGAAGGGCAAGTGGCGTGGCACCCTTGGAACTTCAAGGGAATTTCTTGAAGGGCACGACCAACCTGGCACCCTTGGCATCACAAATAAAATGTTAGGCGTGGCACCCTTGGAACTTCAAGGGACTTTCTTGAAGGGCACGACCAACTTTGCACCCTTGACATCACAAATAAATTGTTAGGCGTGGCACCCTTGGAGCTTCAAGGGAAGTTCTTGAAGGGCACGACCCAAACTTGGCACCTTGGAATCATTAAAAATAAATTAATTAATAAATATAATCAAGAAATGAAAACTAGGTAAATTTACATCAAGGGTAAATGATGTTAGAAACCGAGGTAATTATATCAAAAATAAAACTTGGGTTAAGAGGATCATAGGAAGAAATAAAATAGATTACCTTAAAAATTCTACCCTTCCCATGTTGGAAAATACTAGGTAGATTATGTGGTTTAATTAGGTAAAAGGAGAAATAGGGATATAATTGTAAAGATAAAGATTAATCCTAAACTAATTAAACCTAATTAAAGAAAATAAGAAGGTGAATTAAAATAAGAATAATAAATTAAATTTAGAGAAATGTAGAGAACCTCCATGTGGCAACAACCAACATAAGAATATCCATCTAAGAGATAACTTGAGTTAAATTAGGGGGGTAGATAGGGGATCAAATCTTGACTCATTAATTGACTTTAGTAATGAACCCAAATCAAGGAATAAAAAGGGGTATAAAGAGGCAACTAGGAGAAGAAATAGGAATCTTGTTGAGATGAGGAAAATATTAATTTTAAATTAAAATTTAAGTAAATAATTTTGAGAGACCCTTGATGAGAGAGTGACACTTGGGTGGGTGAATAATCAAGCTATTGTATTATAAAAAAAAAAACTAATTATGCATGACATGCCAAGTGTCACCTATGAGGACTCCTATAAAAGAAGGGGCAAGCCATGAGAGAAAGGACTTTTGGGAACCCTATTGTTGGATGGATGAGATGATGTCAAAGCAGTGATTACGATCCTATAGTGAGTTTGGTGAGGTAGAGGATTTTAGAGAGGGGACTCTTGAGCCAAGGAGTGCTCTCCTCTACCAGCTATTGCAATTCTCCATTGTACAACCCCATTGCAGCTCGGGGGTCCGCGGGGAAGAAGAGTACCCAAGGAGTAGGCTGGGAGGTTAACCGGTGGGTCATCGCATTCGGATCAAGTACATCGCCATTTATTCACGGAGGTGACCGACAACAAAGGAATACTAGCAACAACAAAGCAAACGGAGTCTCGTCTTCTGGTGAACGGTACATATGTGTTGCAATACTATTTTGGTCTTAGTTAAATGTATGTAAATGTTATGATATGTTTCTTGAAATGAATTCCTAATGTGTTTCTCTTCTAGTTGCATTTTGCTGTGATATAAAAAGAAAAAAGAAAAAGAAGATATGTATATAGTCAGGATGTGGTCCTTACACTTGGTATCAGAGCTATGTTGAACCCTTGAGACCTATGGGCCTATGCATGCATGGCATGTCGTGTTAAATAATATGATGAAATTATCTAACTAATTTATCTCATGGAATATCCATGATAGGTGTACTTGAAAAATAGTATCATTGTCGAACCATACCTAAAACAATGAGTTAGTTTTGGCGTAACGTGGTAATGGTTAAAAAAAAAAAAAAAAACTTTTGATTTTATTTCATGTTAGATCTCTATTTTGCGTGCAAAAACACCTCCTATAATCATGGACGTTACTTTGCCTTTTATTCTCTAGTTTGAAAATCTTCATGCCAGTTTTGCACTCGTTTGTCTGCTTAACATGCTCCAGAAACCCTATCTGCACTTGCATTTCGTTACTGGATAACATTGAGTGGTTCTTCTGACTCTGTTTATTCTGATAATGTGAATATGAAGAGGCAATTGAATTCCTATAAATTGTAACTGTGATTCCAAAGTTAATTGAATCATCAAGAGAGATATATAGACTTCTGGTAATTTTATTGATTAGCGAGTGCCACCATGGTGAAGTCCCAAAGTAAGAGAGATATTATCACCACTTCCAAACTGTACAAATGACAAGTCCTGTGGATGATACAATATCCCTCTGCTGCCATTTAGGTGGTTGTAATTAGAAGAAAACATTTTGTTGCATCATCAGAGCTGCCTGAAGATGTTTCCTCCTCGGAATAATTTAGGGTAGCTTCAAGGTTATGATTGAGTTGTGTAGATCAGAGAAACGGAATGGATTTAGACCTCCCGATCCTATGAACCGAACATATTTGATGCAACCCTCCTTTTATTCACTAAGTGAAATTTGAGATTCCGATGATGATGCGTTCATTGTAACAGGTTGCTTAATTTTCAATTTTTGCATAAGGCTGACAAGGTCCTCATCGCCATAAGAGTTAACAGACAATTGGGTATTAACACACTACGGGTCGTATTGGTAGAAGGGATTGTTCCAGAAGCCAAGGATGAGATTAATGCATTGATGTAAAGCTTTTATATTCATCCTTACTTTATTTAAATTTTTATCAGACGGAAAAAAATGCTGGTTTATATTATGTGCGAGTGCATAAGTTCAAAAATGTATTATATGTACAATAACTTGCATAGATCTTCCAACAAACAAAGAAACAAAAAATTTAGACATATCCGCCATGGTTTTTAGAAAGACATCAACATTAACAGCATAACACAAGGGAAAAAGAGATATTCCCAAACCAAAAACCTGAAAAGATAAAAAGGAACATAACCATTTAAACTATCATAGATCAAAATATGTAGAGTCAAGAATAGCAGTTATGGGAGGGGAAAAATGCCCTCTGCATGGATAGAATTACTGTGAAGCTTGGACATTTTGACCAAACAGAGTTTTGATAGCTTTAAACCAACTGAAATCACATTCCAGGAAAGAGACGGTTGGGCCTGTGGAAGCGAATTTACTGAGTTAAATCAAAGGGAACTGTATTCCGGTATAGGTGGATCATTCTGCTAAAGAGATCATCAATTTGCTGAAGAAGCTGAACAGCCGGTACGGCGAAGCTTAACTTTTTCCGTTACTGAGCCTCTTCTGGCTTGCATATCATCATAACAATCTCATGTCGGGCTGAGATTCCTCCATTTTGAATCCGGCGCTTGCAAAATGAGCGTTGGAGCAGCAATCGGGTGGCATTCAGGTCACGGATCGCGTTGCTGGTGAGAAACACTTCTTCTCCTCATCTTGCTCTTTCGAACGGTACCAGATGATCCCCGATTCGCCCTCCTTTGACCCATCTTTGCATGCATGCGCTAAACGCTGTTAAGGTAGCTTTTGAGCCATTTCATCCATCAAATTTGGGTTTTGCTTATAAAATGAGATTAAATTTTGTCACTTCGTGTAATTTTCTAGCATATTTAGCTATTTGGATGGCGTGGAGCCGAATTTAAGGTCTCTGCACCCACGATGGTTGTTCAGCGTTGTTTGATTTTGGTTTAAATGCCTTGCATGTCGAAATAGAGTCCTGCAGTCCACGATTTGACGTTCTGAACCATTTTAGCTTTGTTCACGTCTTTAAGAAGAATGCAATGTTTTATGAGCCCAGATCGGAGATGATTTTCCAATATCCCTTGCTTTTTGTATTTCAATTTGACGGCCTCTGAGGTATGTGCGGGTCTGGTTGTGATCACTTCTTTGTTCAGCCATATTGAAGCTTCATCTTGGATATGTATTTTTTATTTTTCAAATTTTTTTTACCTTCATTTTAGCTCAAATCGACGATTTTTTTTAAGTTTTGTGCAAAAAAAAACTAGTTCTTCTGCCGCATTTGAGCTTCGTTGTTGATTAATTAATAGTTTAATTTGAGTTATGTGCTCCTTGTGAATTGTGCGATGGATTGGACATTGTTCTCTTAAAATCTGAGCAACTAGATTAGTTTGTTTTCTACCGTGTGATGTGTGAGAAACTGGATGCTTGTGTCGATTATTTGCTGAATTTACTAGCGAGGTTGCAAGATTTGAAGAAGATGCAGATGTGGGTAAAGGACTACACAAAAGAGTTTTACTCACCATCCAGAATGAAAAGAGCCTTGAATTTATTGCCCGTATGTGAATGGGCTGTGTTCTGCCATTTAAGATGAGTTTATTGTTAGATGAGGCTTATCTACTAGCTTCGAGGGTTGAAGAGAAGTTGGCTCGAAATACAACGTGCTGGGAGAAAACGAATGAATGTACCTACCGTGAAATTCCCCTAAGCCGAGGCTGTCTGGTTCTTGAAAAAAAAAAATGCCCCCTCCTCTGGCGGTAAGTTCTAATTTTCATTCTCTCGACATATGTTATGAAGCCAATCAATCCAGCTCAATCAATGACTCTCCCTGCGGCAGTATCTACACTCTCCACTTACTCCAGCAGCCAATCTGGTCGCTCATGTTAAACATAATCAAATTTTATAGAATATTTTATTCTTAAGAAAACCTGAAAACATATGGAACACACTTTCTTTTAATATCCAAAGGAACTTGAGAATCCAAGGGTTTTAGAATAGTGAATCCAGGGATTTGAAATGGCCTTAATTATAGTGCATGTTTATTGTAATTTATTTAATAATTTAAATTGATTTAGTTGATGGTTTCTGAAATGTAACTTCTTTAATAATTTAAATTGATTTAGTTGATGGTTTCTGAAATGCTTTACCGTAATTTGCAATTTAAATTCTGAAATATTTTAGGGTAATTTGGAATTTACAAAGTATTTGCATGTCTTTTTGGTTTATAATTTCAGGCATGTCTTGTTAGAAAAGTAAGTATGGTATAATTGTTATATTTTACTTTCTACATTTTTCTATTATTACTTGAAAATACAGTAAAAGTTTAATATTTTTCTGGTTCCGGTATTTTTGACAGTGTTGTATTTTTAAACATAATAAAATGGTATTAATTTTTCGGGTTTTTTGACATATTTTTGTTGATTTTTGTTTGAGTTTAAAGTAGATCATATATACATATTTTAACTTTCTTGTGACTAGTGGTTAAAGTTGTTGCAAAATAATGTTGAGCCTAAGGTTTTCAAGGAATTTATTTTTACTAAATTATTCATTATGGTTTGGGAGTTGAGATATTATAATATGATAATAGTGTCTATAAGTTATAAAACATATTTTACACTAATGTACAATTTGGTCATATGGTTGGATTCTTTTAAATACAACATCAATAGAATTCTTACCTCAACAACTTGCATAAATTTTGGTGGGCATTAACCATGGTAAATCTCCATATTGACATTCTTAAGTTAAATTATGCTTAAAAAAAAAAAACAAAAAAAATTTGCATAAATAATGGTGGGCAATAACTATGGGTAAATATGCTTCTTTACCTGAACCTAATAATAACTCAAATAGCTCTTGCACTATTTTAGTTTAACATTGTGAGAACCATTACATTATTTTCATTATTTAATTATTTTTCCGTATAAATAATGGAATTTAATATTATATATGATTTCATTATTAATACTTGTTCTTATACCAAAGTATAGCATTGTGTCATATCATACACTTTTAGCTATATAAGCACTTATATATTATATCATTAATGTAAGCCCAGATTAATTATTGTTTCGAATTGGTATCTCTATCATACATGCATGTAATATAATAATTACCCTATTCTAGTGGTATGTTATATAACACAATATTTACCTAATCTTAGTATTAATATTAGGATTTTTATTAAAATCACAAATCATTAGAAACTTACTACTATTAACTCAGTTTATGTTATGCGAACCACCCTACCATTTACATGACATAATGTAGTCTAAGCCTACTATGCTGAGTAGATTGAATGTATTTTTTTGATTAAGTCTTATAGGAATATTTGAAATCAAGAACCTATAAATACATAAATTGTTCCTTTGAAAGTATATTAGTGTGTGAATGACTTTACTTGGTTGAATGCATCATATATTAATTTACCATGAGATGAATATTGATTGTGATTGTCCTGCTTCTTGTTTTGTTGTTTCTTAATACATAAATAATTGTGGGTTGCAATGATCACCAGATATAGTCCTTTAGTTTATAATGAAATCCATGATAAAGATACCTTGGGAAATTCTAACCTGCCCACTAGAAAGTAAATCAATTTGGATATTCACTTACTAAAGAGTCATTATTTCTTAGAATAACCCATATTCAGATTCCAAGTCAAACTAAAATGGTAGACAACTATGACGTCGACCAATGTGAGCTTAGATTGGAGGGATTGTGTACCTACTATTAATTTCCTTGAGAAATGGCCAATAAGAATGAAGAAAATGGGGAGCAAACTTTTGATGAAAAAAAAAAAAAAGACTTGCATTATGAACATAGTATGAAGGATGATCATAACAAGGACAATTGTTGGACATTACATCTCAAGCTCATGTTCGAAGGAACTATACTAGAAAGACATTCTTGAATATTCAAGAGGTTAAAGGAATGAAAATGAGAAGCATTAGATTTTATGACAATGTTTCATGAGGGCCTAATAGAACTAATTAGGTAAAAATAATAATAATAAATAAATAATTTTGTTGAGAAAATTACTTAATCCAAAAGATGAAAATGATTTTGTTGATTGATTTTAATTCATTAGAGAAAATTTGCTTAATTTAAAAGTCAGAGATGCCTGTTACCAGAAGGTTAGCAAGAGTTTCAGGAAGGGTTCCTAGGATATGTGTCGTCGTTTTTCCTTTATGCTCTAAGGACTTCGGGACGAAGTCCATTGTTAAGAGGGGATGTATGTAGTGCCCACTCTAGTTTCCTGACCCTAATATGACATTATCGTAGATACTTTATTCTTTGAGGACCTCAAGTTGAGGATTCAGACACATGACTCTATTATTAGTGAGTGTGATATTAGTGGTTGTGATGTTTATGTATGTTCTCCACTGACATTTTGATGATGATAGTATTAATGGCTAGGTATGTTCTCTATTTGTATTATGATGATTGTAACATTAATGGTTATTCACGTTCTCTGTTGATATTATGATGATTGTGGCATAAATGGTCATGTTTGTTCTCTATTGAATTTATAATGATGATAGCACTAAAGGATATGTATGCTCTCTATTGATATCATGATGATGATAGCTTTGATGAATGTGTTCCCCTATGTTACCTACTTGCATCAGTTCTGGTTCACAATGAACAATGATGCGAATGACTAGGTGATGGCGATGATGTTATTATGACAATGGTTAACACTGAGAAACCTTGTTACTGATGATTATTGAGTATGGTAGGAAACCACCAGGGGCACTCGCATATGACGAGTTGACGACACCTGGTTTGATGAAAATTTATATTATTTTATCTTTGAAATTATAAGTCAATTTTGAAACCTGCTAGATATGTTTATCTATATTCTGATAATATGTTAGTGGTTGCAGGCACAAATTAGTTGCTTGGTCGAATGACTCACATATGGGTGATGGGGTTGTACAAGTGGATGGAACTACATGGGAGGGGTGGGACAGTGTCCCTGATCTCACCCACTAGCACTCCCGCCGTGACTTGGGCTGGAAGGGTTGAAACACCTTCGCCTTGAAGATCACGATGCCATGAGGGCAGGTCCCCAAGTTGGGTCGCTCATGAGGATTTTACCGGGGGGCGCGCATCAAGGTGGATTCCTTGATCCCCGACACCATTAGTCTCACTATAGCAGGCAACATAAGAGATGATATCGGTCTATGATGTTGCACCTATATTTTCCCCTCGTAGTCACTAAATGCTTGAAGGGCAAGTGGCGTGGCACCCTTGGAACTTCAAGGGAATTTCTTGAAAGGCACAACCAACCTGGCACCCTTGGCATCACAAATAAAATGTTAGGCGTGGCACCCTTGGAACTTCAAAGGACTTTCTTGAAGGGCACGACCAACTTTGCACCCTTGACATCACAAATAAATTGTTAGGCGTGGCACCCTTGGAGCTTCAAGGGAAGTTCTTGAAGGGCACGACCCAAACTTGGCACCTTGGAATCATTAAAAATAAATTAATTAATAAATATAATCAAGAAATGAAAACTAGGTAAATTTATATCAAGGGTAAATGATGTTAGAAATCGAGGTAATTATATCAAAAATAAAACTTGGGTTAAGAGGATCATAGGAAGAAATAAAATAAATTACCTTAAAAATTCTACCCTTCCCATGTTGGAAAATACTAGGTAGATTATGTGGTTTAATTAGGTAAAAGGAGAAGGAGGGATATGATTGTAAGGATAAAGATTAATCATAAACTAATTAAACCTAATTAAAGAAAATAAGAAGGTGAATTAAAATAAGAATAATAAATTAAATTTAGAGAAATGTAGAGAACCTCCATGTGGCAACAACCAACATAAGAATATCCATCTAAAAGATAACTTGAGTTAAATTAGGGGGGTAGATAGGGGATCAAATCTTGACTCATTAATTGACTTTAGTAATGAACCCAAATCAAGGAATAAAAAGGGGTATAAAGAGGCAACTAGGAGAAGAAATAGGAATCTTGTTGAGGTGAGGAAAATATTAATTTTAAATTAAAATTTAAGTAAATAATTTTGAGAGACCCTTGATGAGAGAGTGACACTTGGGTGGGTGAATAATCAAGCTATTGTATTATAAAAAAAAATAACTAATTATGCATGACATGCCAAGTGTCACCTATGAGGACTCCTATAAAAGAAGGGGAAAGCCATGAGAGAAGGGACTTTTGGGAACCCTATTGTTGGATGGATGAGATGATGTCAAAGCAGTGATTATGATCCTATAGTGAGTTTGGTGAGGTAGAGGATTTTAGGGGACTCTTGAGCCAAGGAGTGCTCTCCTCTACAAGCTATTGCAATTCTCCATTGTACAACCCCATTGCAGCTCGGGGGTCCGCAGGGAAGAAGAGTACCCAAGGAGTAGGCTGGGAGGTTAACCAGTGGGTCATCGCATTCGGATCAAGTACATCGCCATTTATTCACGGAGGTGACCGACAACAAAGGAATACTAGCAACAGCAAAGCAAATGGAGTCTCGTCTTCTGGTGAACGGTACATATGTGTTGCAATACTATTTTGGTCTTAGTTAAATGTATGTAATGTTATGATATGTTTCTTGAAATGAATTCCTAATGTGTTTCTCTTCTAGTTGCATTTTGTTGTGATTAAAAAAAAAAAAAGAGATATGTATATAGTCAGGATGTGGTCCTGTTGTGCCCTACAACAACCCCCCATTTTCATATCATTTATATTTACAAAATTATTATATGAGATGGGTCCCTTTAGAAGTTAATTGGTATCAATATTGCATTATTTGAAAAAGGTCCGCAAACCAAATGAAGACATTATATAAAACCTTTTGAAGAACCCATTTTTGATCAAATAAAATAATCTTTTATCATTGCGATAAAGCGATCGCAAGATCGCATATCGCAATGACATAGAAAACACAAATAAGTGACATATGGGTTCCCGCCGATGCGATATCGCTATCGGCTATCGGCAATACTCTATGCAAGTCTTAAAGCACCCCAAGCCTTTACCCCCGATGCGATGCGATACCGCAATCGGCAATCGGCAATCGGCAATATCCTATGCACAATAATAAGGCGCCCAGGTCATACCCCCGATGCGATGCGATATCGCAATCGGCAATCGGCGATACACTATCTATGCACATTGTTATGCCCATTCACCCCGTTGCGATGCGATTTCGCTATCGGCGGTCGGTGGTATGCTATCCATATGGTTATATAACACCAATTCTCCCGATGCGATGCGATATCGCTATCGGCGATCGGGGTTTCAAAATTGTCAACATAAGGATTTAGGTGTTCCCGACGCCCGATTATGATATAGCGCGGATTTCAAAAAAGCCGTTAAATGGAGGGATATTACGATCCATGCATATTTAAAGCTTGATCTCTTAAGTAATCGGTCACCCGCACTCAACCGCCAAAATATCCATAGCACGCTTAAGCGGGCCATTCAGCCGAATAATGGTATAATGAGCATTTAAGGGGTGGCAGGTCTTAAACGGCCATTTAATGTAATTGTAAGATCTTCCCATGGATTGTATCCGCGGCCATTTTTAAGAGTTAATCTCTCAGCACGCTTTGATCAGTATATCTTTCCCATATTGGATTTTCATTAGCATATCTCTGTGTTACGTTTATTTTCGCCGCTGTGCAGAATTCATCCATAGGAGAAAGCTCAAGCAAGATGGGGAAGAAATCCAAGAAGACCACAGGCGCTTCCGCTACACCAGCTGCAGGACAAGCTGTCGTGGACAAAAAGAAGGGCTTGATATCTGATACTACATGTACGGGTCTCGTCAGAGTTACTTGGCAAGGCACCTACAACCTGATTGAAGCCGAAGAACCAGCAAGGACAATAGTAGAAGCTACTGTGGATTCAACTCGGAAGTCTGAGAGTACTCTCAAGGATTTAGCCGACTCTTTCCTTCACCGGATAGCGGCCAGGGAGCAAATTCTCCCATACACAGACGTAGTGCGGTGGGCGATTGAAGAAATCCCAATCTTGGATAGAACCTTCAGCACCAGAGACGGGAGAATTTTCGGGTCATTCAGGGCGGATGATCTAAGGCAAATGTACCATTTGCCCGAGCCAGAGAAGATATATAATAAGGCGTTCCTGGAGAAATTCGCAAATGAAAATGAAGTTGAATCCGAACCCATCCGGGATTGGAGACAAAATCTGGCCAAGCACAAACACGAATCTTCCGGTAAGTACTCGGTTGATTCTCTGGCTTCTCCTTATTGCTATGCTGGAATAATGATGTGTAGATTATGGGGATTGCATGACTCTGCTAATTTTACCATAGAAATGGTTCCTCTCATGGAAGCAGCATGCAACAGTATAATTATGGATTGGGCCACTATCCTTTTTGACAAATTAGCACAAGCTGTGCTTGAGTTTAGAAGCAAGACCCGTATTTCTGAAAGGGTAATTCCCCCATTTTACTACAGTGCCTATATTCTAGATACCCTCTGTTTTAACTCTGAATTCCCCGTACTCGGCTGGAGGTGGACTGCACAAGACCCCACGCCTATTCATATATATCATCAGAAATTGTGGAAATCTTCTTATAAACATCATCTATACCAAGTCTGTAATGGCTTTATGTTGCCTATTTATTATTCCATTTTCGATAAACCTGCTCCCAAGATTTCCTATCAAGCCGGAATTGATTTAACCGGAATAGGTAGATGGTTCGGAGAGGAGAGATTTACCTACATAAGAGTTTTCGGTAGCCAAGCCTGACCTCATGTCCTCCCTTTGTACATACCGGATAAACTGCTAGCGAGGGAAATTTCTTACCAAATCATAGCTGAGAGTGTTACACAAACGCTCAAGAAAAATAAGAAGCAAGGCTGGCCCTCTTTTCCTTTGAAGTGTGGTGTATATACCTTGCATGATCTCAAACATGCAGAAAAGGAAGCCACAAAAATTCAATCCTTGACTCTGGCGACTCTCCCAAATAGGCATTTCGATCCAAATAAAGTTGCCTATAATGCACTGGAACAGGCCAAACTGACAAGATTTGATCATAAGGAAGATATATTTGACGACCTGTTCTCTTCAGCTGAGTCAATAAATCAGGTTAAATCATTCGCCAAAGAAAAATATAATGATGAAGGGTTGACT
The DNA here is from genome assembly GCA_031772625.1 of Pinus tabuliformis. Classification (NCBI taxonomy): domain Eukaryota; kingdom Viridiplantae; phylum Streptophyta; class Pinopsida; order Pinales; family Pinaceae; genus Pinus; species Pinus tabuliformis. The sequence continues at coordinate 79,572,043 of CM062804.1, read as the reverse complement.
GAATTTAATAAACTTAGAGAACAGAGGTTGCAAACTCTGCCTCTAGATTTACTAGCAACAACCCCAGCGACATCATCAAGCGAGCCTGGTCGGCAACAGTCAAAGGAACCTCCGGTTATAACAAAGGATCATAAGAAAGAACAGGAGGAAAGACAGAGAAAAGAAAAAGAGGAACAGCAAATGAAAGAGCAGGAGGAAAGACAAAAGAAAGAACAAGAGGAGCAATAGAAGAAAGAACAGGAAGAAGTGCGGAAGGAGTCCCAAGCCGAAAAGCAAAAACAAACCACCATTGATGTCAATATAGATACTCGTATTGACCCTAAATTGCTCCAGGAATGGAAGCAATTTGACTCTATCATCAGTGGGTTGGAATGTTCCAAGGATACAGACACTTCCAAGACAAACGATACACAGGACATCACTTCACCTCAGGTTCTAAGTGGAACCAGCGGCCCACCCATTTCTAAGGATGTTGAGGTAATACCAAAAGACCCCTCCGACCAAATCATTCTCCAGGTAGAAGATATTCCTCCCCTGGATGTTTTCTACAGCCCGAGGCATAAAGCAGTGGTAAAACGACAAAGGAAAAGAAGGAAGATTGATCAACCTTCCCTTTTCCCAGAGCAAACTGTTACGGGCAGCGTGGTTTGGAAGGAGGAATTCGACCCCTCCGATGACCTGACAAAACTGTCACAGTATGCGGGAGCCTATTCGGCAGCGACAATCGATAAGGCATCGGAGGTAAGTCTTCTACTGAAAACCAAGGATCAAGAAATTTTCGCATTACAGGCAGAATTGGCTGAGACAAAGCAGAAGGCAGAGCAGGCAGAGCAGCAATTGTTGACACAACAGCAAGTGAACAGTCAACTAACTCAGCAATTGCAGGCAGAAAAGCAAAGGATCGACCAAAGCGCGATCCAGAAACAGAAGGAATTATCAGAGGCATTGGCACAATTAAGGGCAACAAACGAGCAAATGATGAAAACAAAGGATGAGCAAATCGCTCAATTGTCATCGCAGCTCGAAAAAATAAAGGGCGCTCCACAAGTGGCTGAATTCAGAGCAGAAGCATTACAAATAAACACTGCATTAATATCCCAAATTAAGCTCCTGTGTCAACAAATCGCTCAGGCAGAGCCACTGTGTGAATTAACGACATCCATAAATCAGCAGGTAGAGAAGGCCAGAAATGAATTGGATCAAGCCGAAGAGATCATAACTGCATTTCTTGACTGGCAAGATTCTGATCAAGGGAGAGCAGCAAATTTGCCCAGGATCTTAGAAACACATAAGGATATACTCTTCACAGAATGGCAGTCTCAGATGATGAAAGCAGAGAGGGCGGCTTCAAGATGTAAATCAACTTCCAGCAATCTAGTTGAACTAGTTAACAACACTCTCTACTTATCAAATATGATTTCCCAATGTACACCAGGAAAATTGACAACAACAAACACATTGGAGCAATCATGTTATCCTGATTTAGAGGAAAAGGGGAGATTAATCGCTGGGATTAACAGTTTAACCATGGACGCATATTGGCTCTTCCTAATTAAGCCGCATACACAGAGAGCCGCCCTTAAGTGCCTAACAGATGCGATCGGGTATATAATTCCCGATATTCAGGATGCCACCTATGCCGCCCAGCTCAGTTTGCGCCTCAAAAAACCTCTTGAAGTAGAGCCAATGCTTGCGATAAGTCAGCTCAGATTTAAAGGCAAGCAGCCTACTTTAGGAATCATGTCGCCGATTGCCAGATCGCTGAGGAAAATAGGATCAAGATTTATTGATACCGATTTAGTAGGATTTCAGTTTAGTAGATATTTAGATTAATTTAGTATTTATAGACCCTTTCATTGTTTTGGAAAGGGTCGTAAAGTTTTGTACCAAACTTAAAAGACTGAAGTTTGCACTATTGTGCTTCAGTCAATATTCTTTTATGAAACTGGACCAGTTGTTCTTAATTCGACAAGGAAGCTTTTTATGCAATTGTGCACTATTGTCTTTGTTGAGAATGTTTTTGCGTTGAAGGAAGAACTACAAGTAGTGATTGATATTGGGAGTGTCAAGCAGCTCATATGGTATTTTTATCTATGTTTGAATTCATTCCTTTCATATGAATTGTTATGTGATTATTCTTGCTATTATTGATTATATGCATGCACTGTGACAGCAGATCTATATTCATTCCACTATTGGATGTTTATGATGTTTTTTTTTAATCATGTATATGTCAATGATATAAACGATAAGTGTGGTAATATCGATTTAATCGCTTTGCTTAACTATTTAAGCACAGTAATCATTAATGAAATAATGTCCCTGTCTGTTAGATGGAGTCATCTATATGCCTGTTTATAGACTCGGATCATCAAGCGCTGCACTTTAAAGCTCAATAAGTTCCCGGGATAGATCATAATTTATGTATTCTTGTTAATAGTTTAGTTATTCGCTCACCGCTAGCTTAGTTTATAAATCATCCATTCATCCTGTTTATCCACTTTTGGGAAACTGGTCCCATTATACCCAGTCGAAGCCACTATTCCAAACGGAAAAGGAGCTGTACTAAGGTCCGGACCGGGTGGTTATCCCCAATGTTGTTGCAGCGATTTTCGAGGCTTCAACAGGTCCTTACAGTATCCCTTCCTAGAGTAGAAACATCCTGAAGTTGCACTGGTAAAGACGTAACCATTTCCTTCATTGATACAAATACCAGTAATGTTAAATTAAATTTATTTAACAAAAATAAACGAGAATCGTCTTCCTAGGGTAGGAATGTCTTGAAGTTGCACTAGTAAGGACGTAACCATTTCCTTCATTGATGCAGATATGACTCATGTTAAATAGATTATATATATATGAAGACATGAGAAATGGAAGTTGAAATGAAGGATTTATTCAAGTGTTGGACAAACTAATTTAATTGCAGTAACCAATTTGGAGACACATACTACTGTATATATGTATTTGGAAGAACCTATAAAGAGACTAGTGATTAACCAAAATGCGTTCTCACAATCAACATTCATGACAACCACACTTGTATTTGGACGAACTATAAAATATAACATTTGCTTTCACTTTCAAATTATTTAAGTTTTAAAGTGAGTTTAAGTGAAAAGATAGGTTTTTGTTTGAGTGTAGGAATTTAAGATGAAGAGTTAGAACACATGGTAAAACATAAAGTTACCTAGATTGAAAAATTAATGGAGTTTTAGAGTTCTTCTCACATTAAGAGACCACTCTAGAGCAACATAGACAATTCCTAAGTGTTGTATTTAAAATTCAAATCTTGTTTTTTTCAATGGCTGTAAAATGACTACTGATTAATTTATTGGAACTGCAAAATTGAAGATTGGCTTCACCATTGTTGAATAGCTCTTGATGAAGAGAAAACATGTGTCAATGTGTTTACTTTTGTGGTGAAACACATGATTTGGAAAGTGAAATAGCTGAATTATTATCACAGAAAACAGGACTTGGTTCCTTCTTCTTTTAGGCCCAAGGTCAAATATCAATATTCTTAACCAAACTGCTTGGCAAGTTGCTCCTGTTACTGCTACATACCCTGATTTTGGTGATGAAATGGAGACAATGAGCTGCTTCTTGGATGCCCATGAAATTAGTCTTGTACCTAGGTGAAATGCATATCCTGAGGTGCTCTTTCTGCCATCAATACTTTCTACAAAATCACTATATGTGTGACCAACAAGATGATTTCATTTGGAATCAGTGTACAAAAAAAAAAAAACTACGCAACCCATGATCTAGAAATGGCAGAAATTGTTTATGCACTAAATATTTGGGGACACTACCTTCTAGGAAGGAAGTTTGATCTTAGGATTGACCATTGTGGGCTACAACACATATTCACTCAAGACCACTTAAATGCAAGACAAAGACAATGGTCTGAGCTAATTAGTGAATATGATTTTGATATCACTTACATAAAAGGAACGGTAAATAGGGTGGTTGATGTTTTAAGTAGGAGGCCTCGGATATTTTCAGTGATTCCCTTAAAGGACAAAGTTGAGGGAGAAACTACTTGACTTACAATTTTAAGACACCTGGTACCAGGAGGTTAGCAAAAGTTTGAGGGAGGATGAAATGAGGGTCCAAAAATATGAAGAATACTCCCTTGATAACGATGGGCTACTACAATTTCAGGGAAGGATATATGTACCACCGAATGTAGATATACGCCAGTTAGTCTTGAATGAAGCACATCGCACAGTATACATGGCACACCCTGGTGTTAAGAAGATGAGTGCGGACCTAAAACCACTCTTCTTTTGGAAAGGGATGAAGAAGGACATTGTAAACTTGGTAGCAAGATACTTAGAGTGTCAATGATGTAAAAGTTGAACACAGACATCCAGCAGGATTATTGCAACCCCATGAGATACCAAAATCTAAATGGGAAGTTATAACAATGGACTTCATTGTGGGACTACCAATGACCTCAAGAAGACATGATTCCATATTTGTAGTGGTGGACATGTTGACCAAGAGCGCCCATTTCATACTAGTTAAGACTACATATAAGGCACCAGAAATAGGCAGAGTTTTTATTGATGAGATTATGAGACTGCATGGAGTGCCTAGGAAGATCATATATGATAGGGGAGTAGTGTTTACAGGAAGGTTTTGGACCAGTTTCCAAGAAGCCTTGGGAACCCAGTTGAACTTCAGCACTGCTTATCACCCTGAGACAGATGGGCAGACAAAAAGGACTAATCAAATCCTCGAAGACATGCTTCGGATGTATGTGATGAACCAACAAAAGAGATGGGAGGAGTTCTTACCCGTCGTGGAATTTGCTTACAATAATAGTTATCAAAGTTCCATCAAGATGGTGCCATTTGAGTTCTTATATGGAAGACCTTGCAAAACACCTCTCAGTTGGGACCGACTAGAGGACCGAGTATTAATAGGACCAAAAGTAGTGCAAGATATGGAAGAACAAATGACTATGATTAGGGAGAGGCTAAAGGAAGCGCAAGATCAACAAAAGATCTATGTTGATGCTCATCGGGTAGACTGAAGTTATGAATTGGGAGATAGGGTGTTCCTAAGAGTATGGCCCCAAAATAAGCTCTATAAGATTTGGAATGGGAGAAAAATTGTCTCCACAGTTTGTGGGACCTTTTGAAATCTTAGAAAGGAAAGGGTTGGTGGCATATAGGCTTGCCTTACCTCCATATTTAGCACGTATGCATGATGTGTTTCATATTTATGTTTTGCGTCATTATATTTCAGATCCTTCACATGTTATTGACTTTGGTCATTTGCAGGTTTCAGTCAATGAAACAGTAATGGCTGAACCAGTTCGCATACTGGACCAGCGAACTTTTCATATTAGATGATGGTTAGTGGACCAAGTTAAGGTCCAGTGGGACAATTATAGTCCTAGTTTAGCTACTTGGGAGGATGCCGAGGAGATGCATCGCCATTTTCCTTGCATATTCCATGGACTTTGATACGAAGTCTATTAATTAAGAGGGGGTGTATGTAGTGCCCCGCTCTAGTTGACTGACAATGATGTGAGATTAACATTTATTTAGCCCTAAGGCCCACATATTATTATTTGAGGACCTCAGGTTGAGGATCCGGACACATGACTCTATTTATTGGTTGTGATATTAGTGGTTGTGATGTTTATGTATGATCTCCATTGATATGATGAAGATAGCATTAATGGTTATGCATGTTCTCTATTGATATTATGATGATTGTGGCATAAATAGTTTTTTTTTTATCTATTTGATGTTATGATGTTGATAGCTTTGATGAATATGTATGCTTCCATTGATGTTATAATGATGATAGCCATGATGGATGTGTCCCCTATGTTACCTACTTGCATTAGTTCTGGTTCACAATGAACAATGATGTGAATGACCAGATGATGGTAATAATGCTATTATGACAATAAATAACACTGAGAAACCTTGTTACTGATTATTATTGAGTATGGGAGGAAACCACCAGAGGCACTCGCACATGACGAGTTGATGACACCTAGTTTGATGAAAATTTATATTATTTTATCTTTGAAATTCTAAGTTGATTTTGAAACCTGCTATATATGTTTATCTATATTCTAATGATATGTTAATGGTTGCAGGCACATATTAGTTGTTTGGCCGAATGACTCACATATGGGTGATGGGGTTGTACAATTGGATGGAACTGCATGGGAGGGGTGGGACAGTGCCCCTGATCTCACCCACTAGCACTCCCGTCGTGACTTGGGCTAGAAAGGTTTAAGCACCTTCGCCTTGAAGATCACGATGTCATGAGGGCAGGTCCCAAAGTTGGTTCGCTCATGAGGATTTTACCGGGGGGTGCACATCAAGGCGGATTCCTTGATCCCCGACACCATTAGTCTCACTATAGCAGGCAACATAAGAGATTATAGTGGTCTCTATTTTTGCACCTATACTTTCCCCTCATAGCCACTAAATGCTTAAAGGGCAACTGGTGTGGCACCCTTGGAACTTCAAGGGAATTTCATAAAGGGCACGACCAACTTGGCACCCGTGGCATCACAAATAAATTGTTAGTCGTGGCACCCTTGGAACTTCAAGGGAAGTTCTTGAAGGGCACAACCAAACTTGGCACCCTTGGCATCACAAATAAATGGTTAGGCATGGCACCCTTGGAACTTCAAGGGAAGTTCTTGAAGGGCACGACCAAACTTGGCACCCTTGGAATCATTAAAAATAAATAAATTAATAAATATAATCAAAAAATAAAAACTAGGTAAATTTACATCAAGGGTAAATGATGGTAGAAACCGAGGTAATTAAATCAATAATAAAACTTAGGTTAAGAGGATCATGGAAGAAATAAAATATTTTATCTAAAAAACTCTACCCTCCCCATGTTGGAAAATATTAGGTAGATTATGTAGTTTAATTAGGTAAAAAGGGGAAAGAGGGACATAAATGTAAGGATAAAGATTAATCCTAAACTAGTTAAACCTAATTAAGAGAAGAGGAAGGTGAATTAAAATAAGATTAATAAATTAAATTTTAGAGAAATGTAGAGAACCTCCATGTGGCAACAACCAACATAAGAATATCCATCTAAGAGATAACTTGAGTTAAATTAGGGAGTAGATAGGGGATCAAATATTGACTTTAGTAATGAATATAAACTAGGAATAAAAAGGGGGATCAAGAGGCAACTAGGAGAAGAAATAGGAATCTTGTTGAGGTGAGGAAAATATTAGTTTTAAATTAAAATTTAAGTAAATAATTTTGGAGACCCTTGATGAGAGAGTGACACATGGGTGGGTGAATAATCAAACTATTGAATTATAAAAAAATAATGAATTATGCACGACATGCCAAGTGTCGCCTATGAGGATTCCTATAAAAGAAGGGGCAATCCATGGGAGAAGGGACTTTTAGGGACCCTATTTTTGAATGGATGAGACTATGTCAGAGTAGTGATTACGAACTATAGTGATTTTGGTGACGTAGAGGACTTTAGAGAGGGGACTCTTGAGCCAAGGAGTGCTCTCCTCTAACAGCTATTACATTTCTCCATTGTACAACCCCATTGCAGCTCGGGGGTCCATGGGCAAGAAGAGTACCCAGGGAGTAGGCTGGGAGGTTAACCGGTGGGTCATTGCATTTGGATAAAGTACATCATCATTCACACTCGGAGGTGACCGACAACAAGGGAATAAAAGTAATGGCAAATCAAGTGGGATCTTGTCTTCTGTTGAACGGTACATATGTGTTACAATATTCTTTTGTATGATTTCTTTATGGCTTTAGTTAAATATATGTAAATTTTATGATATGTTCAGTGAAATGAAATTCAGGGATGTGTTAGAGAGTGTTGAATAAATTTGAATTCCCAATGTTTTTTCTCTTTTGGTTGTATTTTATTATGATTAAAAAAAGAAAATATATATATAGAGTTGGTCCCTACAGTCCCAGTTCAGCTACTTCGGAGGATGCCGAGGAGATGTGTCATCTTTTTCCTTACCTATTCCAAGGAATTTGAGATGAAGTATAGTATTAAGAGAGGGTGTATGTAGTACCCCGCTCTAGTCGACTGACAGTGATATGACATTAACATTTATTTAGCCCTAAAGCCCACACTTTATTCTTTGAGAACCTCAAGTTGAGGATCCGGACACATGACTCTATTATTAGTGGTTGTGATATTAGTTGTTGTGATGTTTATGTATGTTATCAATTGATATTATGATGAAGATAGAATTAATGGTTATGAATGTTCTCTATTGGTATTATGATGATTGTAGCATTAATGGTTATGCATGTTCTCTATTGATATTATGATGATTGTAGCATAAATGGTTATGTTTGGTCTCTATTGAATTTATTATGATGATAACAGTAAAGGATATGTATGCTCTCTATTGATATCATGATGATGATAGCTTTGATGGATATGTATGTTTTTTATTGATGTTACAATGTTGATCGCTTTGAAGGATATGTATGTTTCCATTGATGTTATGATGATGATACCCATGATGGATGTGACCCCTATGTTACCTACTTGCATTAGTTATGGTTCACAATAAAAATTGATGTGAATGACTAGGTGATGTTGATGATGCTATTATGACAATGACTAACACTGAGAAACCTTGTTACTGATGATTATTGAGTATGGCAGGAAACCACCAGAGACACTCGCATATGACAAGTTGACGACACATAGTTTGATGAAAACTTATATTATTTTATCTTTGAAATTATAAGTCAATTTCGAAATCTGTTATATATGTTAATCTATATTCATATGATATGTTAGTGGTTGCAAGCACAGATTCGTTTGCTTGGACAAATGACTCACATATGGGTGATGGGGTTGTACAATTGGACGGAACTGCATGGGAGGAGTGGGGCAGTGTCCCTGATCTCACCCACTAGCACTCTCATCATGACTTGGGCAGGAAATGTTGAAACACCTTCGCCTTGAAGATCACGATGTCATGAAGGTCGGTCCCAAAGTTGGGTCGCTCATGAGGATTTTATTGGGGGGTGCGCATCAAGGTGGATTCCTTGATCCCCAACACCATTAGTCTCACTATAGTAGGCAACATAAGAGATGATAGTGGTCTTTGTCGTTGCACCTATACTTTCCCCTCGTGGCCATTGATTGCTTGAAGGGAAAGTGGTGTGGCACCCTTGGAACTTCAAGGGAATTTCTTAAAGGGCACGACCAACTTGGCACCCTTGGCGTCATAAATAAACGGTTAGGCATGACACCCTTGGAACTTCAAGGGAATTTTTTGAAGGGTACAACTAACTTAGCACCCTTGGCATCACAAATAAACTGTTAGGCATGACACCCTTGGAACTTCAAGGGAAGTTCTTGAAGGGCACGACCAATCTTGGCACCCTTGGAATCATTAAAAATAAATAAATTAATAAATATAATCAAGATATGAAAACCAGGTAAATTCACATCAAGGGTAAATGATGTTAGAAGCCGAGGTAATTAAATCAATATAAAACTTGGGTTAAGATGATCATAGGAAGAAATAAAATATTTTACCTTAAAAAATCTACCTTTCCCATGTTGGAAAATATTAGGTAGATAATGTAATTTAATTAGGTAAAAAGGAGAAAGAGGGACATAAATGTAAGGATAAATATTAATCCTAAAATAGTTAAACCTAATTAAGAGAAGAGGATGGTGAATTAAAATAAGATTAATAAATTAAATTTTAGAGAAATTTAGAGAACCTCCATGTGGCATCAACCAACATAAGAATATATATCTGAGAGATAACTTGAGTTAAATTAGGGAGTAGATAGGGGATCAAATCTTGACTTATCAATTGACTTTAGTAATGAACACAAATTAAGGAGTAAAAAAGGGGGATCAAGAGACAACTAGGAGAAGAAATAGGAATCTTGTTGAGGTGAAGAAAAATATTAGTTTTAAATTAAAATTTAAGTAAATAATTTTGGAGACCCTTGATGAGAGAGTGACACATGCGTGGGTGAAAATCAAACTATTGGATTAACAAAAATAATTAATTATGCATGAAATGCCAAATGTCACCTATGAGGACCCCTATAAAAGAAGGGGCAGGCAATGAGAGAAGGGACTTTTTTTACCCTATTGTTGGATGGATGAAACTATGTCAAAGTAGTGACTAGGAGATATAGTGAGTTTAGTGAGGTAGAGGACTTTAGAGATGGGACTCTTGAGCCAAAGAGTGCTCTCCTCTACCGGCTAATACATTCCTCCATTGTACAGCCCCATTGCAACTCGGGGGTCCGCAGGGAAGGAGAGTACCCAAGGAGTAGGCTAGGAGGTCAACTGGTGGGTCATTGCATTCAGACTAAGCATGTCGACATTCACACTTGGAGGTGACCGACAACAAAGGAGGGCAAATAGTGGCAATTCAAGTTTGAATTTCAATGAAGTGAAATTCAGAAAAGTTATATATAATGCTCAATGATTTTTGAGTTCCTAATGCTATTATCTTATGGTTGTATTTTTTGTTTGTTTAAAAAAAAAATAGGGTTGGTCCCTACAAATTGTCACATATAGATAGCATGTTAGGGTGAGCTCTACATTTGCATCCAACTTTCCTTCATATATTAATTGTTGCCTCTCCATTATCAACCCCTCTAATCTCATCGCTCTTCGGCTCCTCATCTTCGTTTGATGCTAGGGGAATGAACCCATTGTGATTTTGAGTCCACGCCCATTTTTCAAGATCTCCACGTTGGCAACAAGAAGCCTGAAATACCATATTGATCTTTGGTTCTAGTGAGACCCCATCAATATCTTTCGATTTTTTCATTTCCCCTAATTTGGAGGGCACCCCATAACTTTTTTATCTTGGATTTGGCAAAATAGTTTTGGCCAATTCCTATTGTCAAAATTGGAGTGAAGACCGACACATTCTTTGGTGGGTTCATACACCAGTTTGATTCATGGGGTAAAGAATGATCGATAGACAGAATTATGTGTTGCAAGAGGCCCAAATCAAATTTGCATACACAGAGCTCCCTTCTGGTGTAAGGGTTGGAAGTTAGCATTGGGTGGAAGTTCCAGTTCTTGGATCATTGATAGCAATTTCACAACTTTGCTAGCAAATTCCTCAATTTGACAAGCCTAATCCTTTTGGGGACTGGTATGATCATAACAAGCACATAAAAATGTAAATCATAATTGTTGTTTTTGGTTGGGTATTTTTCCTTCTTGCATAATCCAATATATATATATATATATATGTAGTTGAGTGAAGGATGAAAGAGTTGGTTGCATTGTATAATATTCCTTGTAAGTGAAGCAAATCTCTATTATAAGGTGTAGTATATGTAGTAGTGTGTTGGGTTCCTAAGCATTTGCAAAGATTTTACCATATTCTACTGAACCACCTTCTCAAGAGGAGATTCAGGAGTTGTTGAAGTGTAACATTCTAGGAGAGAGAAAATATTATTGGTGCAGTGATTCGAAGATTCATTCTCTCATTTCCATTGTAAGTGTAGTGGTGACTAGAAAGGAGAACTATAAAGAATGGTCAATAAATATTAGGAAAAATCTCATTTTTAATTACTTGTGGAAAGGCATCTATGACGAAGAGGATGACAATGCACATACCAAGCCCACATAAAATAAAAATCTTTCCGTTTCAAAGAACAAGGACAACAATGCCTATGCCCTGATTATTGTTTCTATAAGTGAAAATGTGAGTCATCATATGGTTTCAATTATAATTTATTATGGTGCATTGAAAAAGATGAAATAGTTATATGACTCACACTCAATATTGGAAGTTGTTGAATTCATGGTCAAACTCTTCAACCTTGAGTTAAAAGACGATGACCCCTTGGCCCTAGCCTCAAATATTAGTGTCATCATTCATGATATAGATGCCACTGGAGTTAAAATGGACATTACTCATACATCATTTGTCAAGGTCCTCTATCCTACATACTCTCACTACATTGAATCCCTACAAGCTAGTGTGCAACTCAAGGCCATTGCTTTTGACACCCTAGTGGACAATTATGTGGAATGAGATAAAGCTTTCAAGAAGACTCAAGACAATAGCTCAATGCCCTGAAGAAGCAGTGTGCATTTCTCACAAAGATAAGAATCAATCATGTGATTCTCCTAAAAGGAGAGGCAACAAAAGAGTACATGGCCCAAAAGAATCACAAAAGTGGGGGGGTAAACACTATCAAAGAGATGTTGGAAAAGTAACTAGGTTCGATGTTCATAATTAATTTGTATTCTTATGTAAATGAAGAAGAATAAAATTGTTATTTTTAAGCAAGGGTTTCATGCTTCTTTTAATTGGTCAATCTAGGTTAAGCATGTTCTTCATGCTTCTAGGATTTGTCATTGTCTTGAGTCAAGAGAGTCAATGTTAAATTGTGTAAAACCCATTTGGGAATGTTGTATTATATAAAAGAATTTAATTTTGATTTCAAAAAGTCAAATAATCCTCTAAATACAAGTCAACCCTAATCATGATCAAGTTGCCCAAAGAAGAGGCCTATTCAAGCGTATGTGGAGGCTATTTAAAGAAGGAGATATCAACTCATTGTGACACTTTTGCAGTTCAATCAAGTAGTAAGACCAAGGAATATTAGAAGCGCAAAAGACTAAAAGATAAGCAGGAAGACTAAGCAAAAAAATAAGATTTGATCTCTATCATTTTCTATTCTCTTATATGAATATTCTTGGGTTGTTGGAACTGCTACATAACTGAATATTGCAAGATAGTATTGTAGATCTAAAGGAGGGCTGAAATCTTGTCTAGAGCAGAATTTGAAGGATTTGACTCTCATTAACCTTGGAAGATATTGTTTTGAATAAGTGATTATGTGGAGGGCTTACTTGGTATTTTGAGGAAGTTTGACTTTGGTCTTTTGGGTCTTGAAAGTCTCATTTTGATCTAATTCTATAAGTAGGAGATTGTTTGGGTTTTCCCCAAGTTGAGTGGTTTTTCCCTAGCATGGAGCCTATATCTTGTGTGTACTGTCTCTTGTGATCTTCATGTTTATATTGGTAATTTTTTTATGAAGAAAATAAACACAAAAAATAATAAGAAGCCAACAAAGTTCACAAATAAGTATCAAGCAAAGGAAAATCTACATATATCTAAATCCACCTTAATTTTCCAACAAGAGAAACATCTGATCTTCATCGCATTTGTTGTGATAGAGATGGACATGATGCATCCACTTACAAAATTCCCTTGGAGATAATGAAGCAAGGCTACAAAGAAGACACTCGTAAAACACTAGATCCAACAAAAGGTAAAGCACTTGAATCCTCCCATTGCAATGTTTCCTATTGCAATATTGGACTAATTGAAGATTTGTTTCATACTTCATTTGCTTCTTGGAAATATGCATGGCTACTTGATATAGGTGTAAGCTGCCATATAATCTTTCAAAAATACTTCTTTGTGTTGAAAATATTAAGAGGTGGGGGGTGTGTGGGGTGAATTAGTATTTCGTTACTTTTAACAAATTTTAACTTTTAAAACATTTGATGCGCATAAATAATGAGGCATAGATATTTATACAAGAAACACTTATACAATTTTTTCTTTGTAAAATATTTTGTAAACTCCTTCGTACAAAGTAAGCACCAACTTACAACTTTTGTAATCACCAACCTACCAAATATTTTAGTCCCCTAGCTAAGCACAAATTCAGAAGTTCCGTAGGCACCAACCTACAAGAGACTCTAATCCCATCATTTAAGCACCAACTCAATGATTTGTAGGCACCAACCTACAAATTCTCTTGGTTCACACAAATTTTCTTTCTTCAGCGGAGTTTTCACCCACCATGCCACGCTTAGATTTGCACCTGTTGAGGCTCCGAATTGATGATATCTTCATTGTCACTTGACCATTTTGGAACCATTTAAACCCTCATTTTTCCCATATACAATCATCATTTGTGTATGATTAAGGAAAACTATGATTAAAAAAGGATTTCAAGGTAAAACAATATTTATTGTTGAATGTCTATAGTTTTAAATGCATTTAAAGGACTAATCTAGGTTAGGACCACTAATCAAGGTTATGAAGCAGGCCCTTTAACCCACATAGATTCTTGCAACCACACTACATAGTTGGCATAGGTGTGCACCCTCAAATTCAAAATAAGCACATGGGTCTTTTAAGTGACGTCATTTAAATGCTCTCTCTTCATTCAAACCAAACACACATTCAATGATGAGTGATTCGCTAGCATTCCACATCAGTGGTTAACCATAGAAAGATATGGATGAGATCAAGGGTTTTGTGTATCAATCTGTTTAAAAAAAACATGGTTACACGTTCTCAAGTTTGGAATTTTGTTATTTCATTGCTCTGATTCTTTACAGGGATCATTAGACCACCTATATCTTACCCGGTTTAGGTTATGCATATTAGTATTGTTTCCATGTATTTTGTAATGTATAAAACAAGAGCCTGGCCTATGATTCAAGTTAACGAGGTTAATTATTATCTTAATATTGTGAATACAATCCCATTGGACCACTAGGAACACACCTACACATGTTCATGTCAATGTAATTTGTGAGTTGATAATAGAACATTGTTGTTGATCATTTTTATGCATTGTGTATTGAATCTGGTGTGATTTTAATTTTTCTTAGGGAAATGTTGTTGGTTGGAAAGGTCAAAGGTCCCACCAACCTAGCGTCATGCCTCTTTGTATTCCTATATCTCTAATGCAATGTGGAGTGTTGTCTAGGTTTTGCAAAGTGAATATTGCTTTATTGTTCTACTTAATTTGAGTCTATAGCAGATTTGTGGTCCTGACATTTCATGTGTGGATTTGTTTCATGATACTAGCTCTCTAACATATTGATAACGTGTGGATCAGGTATATGTTGATTGAAAATGATTTATAACTCATAAATCTACTTTATATCATTTATATTTTGTACTTGATATATAGATTCAATCTGATAATGATAGTATTTAGCGTTTAACACATCGACCTACCCTATTTGTGTAATACGAATGTGGTTGCTTGATTTATGAATATGGGCTTGGCTTGTTTCGATAGCTACACATTTGTGCTTAAGATTGTATTTTATTGATTTGGTATTGGTAGTAATGTGCATGGTGTGGTGATTTTACATTCTTTGAATGTTTAATTATTTGTGCTTTGTTGCATATTGTCCTTTAAGATTGCAGGGGTGAAATTGATCAGTAAAGGCTCCTCTCAAGGCATTGCAACCTCTTGTGACTATGGAAACATATTTTTCCTCTGAGTATGAAAGATTTCAATCACTAAGAGGAGGGCCTTGCATCAAATGCCTAGTGGTCACCGTAGTTATGTTTCTTACTGCATTCAATTGGTTAATAAAGCTTGTCCACTAAAGGAAACCAAAGTGCATTGTAACTTTGCATGCAATGGTTGATGTCTAGAGATGAGAGATTGTTTAATGGGTTGTGTCATGTGAAGGCTATGAAATAAGCACCTATTTGAGTATAGCTTCTCTAGATTACCCTTTTGGATTTAATTGTTGTCAAGTATAGGGGCAAGATATGCTAAAGACAAAACTTACAAACAACCTATAGGAATTTGGTCATCCTTACATAAGTAAAGTGTCCCTAAGTCTATTTTCCAAGGACCAAATCCCTCATTCATGATAGAAAATATAGGATTCACATTGCAGTAGTTAGAGAAAAGAAGCATCGATGTCCAAACTTATGCACATATAGTGTATTGCCTCTAAGATTATGCTCCTAGATTGACAAATTTATGTTATGAATTTAACATCAATAAATTCACTCAACAACACCTTCAATCTTGATCACAGCCACTTGTCCTACTTCTTTGTCTCATCCTGGTCCTTGATTCAAATTCATGTTCCTTAGTTTGCTCAATCATTAGTCCTTAACTTGATTTGTTGACAGCACACTATTTATGCCTCACCCACAAACATTATTCAAATCCCACATCATGAGTTGTCACAAGTTCTCACAACTGAACTATTTTTTAGGGCTCTGCATCCTGTGCACAATCAAGGGCATGCTCCTGTTGGAAATATTAAGAGGGGGGTGAATCATTATTTCCTTTTAATTGTTACTTTTACTAGTTAGATCATTTATATTTAGAACACAAAATGAACAATAGAAATAAATGCTTTTAATTAATATAATCTTTACAATGAATCAAGTACAATATAGGTAGGGCTCCAACCCTTGTTGAAGACACCTATGCTCCAACCTGGGATGTGCCAAGGACCTACTTGGAATTTAGTGAGGCTCTGACCTCTAAGACTTCGACCCTATCTATTCCAAGGCACCAACATTGAGTTCAGGAGAAACAACTCCAAGGACACCAATCCTTTAGCTTTTCTTTGTCAAGATATGTTAGGTTGTTCTTCACAGCTCCCGATTTCTTCTTCAACAAGCCCTGTCAATATTTAGCTTCACTGTAGTCTTCCACTTTACATCATCAATGACAACCTTGTCATATAGAAGGTGTCACCATTGTTCTTCATGGTACCTGTTTGGTCAATTTAGTGTGTCCTAAATTGCTACATTAATTATCAATCCGAGAGTCATAAACTGATGAAGTGTGGCGCACTATATGTGCAAAATAACCTTTCCTTACTTTTTGTCGTTTTAGATTTTTATTTTGTTTTGGGGGTTTTTATCTTCGTTTATCTCCTATTATGAATGAAAATCCTATTCTTAAGTCTCTAGAAGGCAAGTATGGATATATATTTTAGGCAATTATGTCCTCTATAATGATTTCCAGCACTTAACACTCCAGAAGATCTTAGAATATACTAGTGATGACAGTAATACTTGAACAAGAATGAAAGATGTGCTGCTATCTAAAACAAGTAATGAACTATTGATCATGAAACTATCATCTCTGCTGCTGTCTAAATACAGAAAAATGATTTAAGCTACTGCACTCAAAGAAATCAAAAATTGCAAGGAAAGTAAAACTAAAATCAAATTACATCATTCATAGTTCGACCTCTCGCTAGTTAGTCTAGCTATGGCTTTCGAAGATAATCGTCAATAACATGAGCAATCTGATATCTAATTACAGAAAAGTAAAACTAAAATCAAATCACAACATTCATAATCTGATTCCTCGCCAGTTAGTCTAGCTATGGCTTTCGGAGATAATCATCAATGACATGAGCAATCTGATATCTAATTGCAGAAAAGTAAAACTAAAATCAAATCACACATTCATAATTCGATCCCTCGCCAGTTAGTCTAGCTATGGCTTTCGGAGGTAACCGTCAATGATATGAGCAATTTAATATCTAATTGCAGAAAAGTAAAACTAAAATCAAATCACACATTCATAATTCGATCCCTCGCCAGTTAGTCTAGCTATGGCTTTCGGAGGTAACTGTCAATGATATGAACAATTTAATATCTAAGCCAACTAACAAAGCAAGTAAACAAAACTGAAATCAACAAAAAAGAACTGGAATTAAAAACTAGGAAAAGCAAAGTCAGCAGAGAATTAATCCCATGTCATTAGTCATTGTGAAAATTATATGCAGATGCCCGGGCTGCCTACTCTATCCTGAAACATACATGCACTGATCAGTGTTATACAAAGCTGTAAAATCATGAACAGAAGTGGAATGTTAATATCATGACAATTGAAATATACACAGGTGGAATATATGCAATGGAAATAAGAAAACAATACATAAAAATTTACAGCAACAAGGGAAACGAAACCTCAGCGTACAGGGGCCCTTTGCACAGCCTCGGTCAACAGGCTATCAATCCAAGATTATATTCACGCAATCATGTAGAAACAGAGTCTTCTTATATATTTCAAAACACAGTTACAGCAATAAAACTAGTGTCACGGCATAGCGGTTTTTTAACAGCAAAATTACATTCAAAAAGACTAAGACTATGCATTATAGAAACGTGTTATTTATAACAAAGTTTACATAACTGTTTTCTTGTAGAACTGCGTGAACAAGGGACACGTAAAAGACAGCATCCATGGATTTAGCGTACTGGTTGCTGAGAATATTAAATATATCAATTGTGGCTATTAGATTCTCATCATGGGTCAGTCTATAGGTGGCAACAGACCCCAGAGAGTTAGGAACGGCCACGCATCCTTCAGAATCCTTCACGTATTGGAAAAGACAGTTTGGCTGCCGTAGGACTCTTACGTTGGACCACCGTTTGACCACCGTTGACCACAGCTTCCCTTGATGAATTTGGCTGAACCAATAGGACCTGATCCATGTCCAGGTCATTTCTAACTTGCCCATGTGGCTTGTTTTGCTTGGTGACACCTACAACATAGAGTTTAACAAAAACAGCTGCGGAAAGTTGAATCAGTTGCGAAAAGTGACTGGATTCCTCAGCTAATGAGCAAAATCTAGTTCAAACAGCAAACACAAAAACATAGTCAGAAAACCACTTAAATGCTCTTTTAAAATCAATATGCAATGATCTCTGATAGCTTATGGAGTGCTGGTAAGGGAGAAAAGTCTGGGAAAATGTGTAGGAGAGGTGTAATTTCAAAGCTCTACATACCCCCACTGTGAAGGTGTTGCATGTCCCCATGCAACCAAAACTTTAATCACCCTCCTTCAGTTCATGTGTTCTGAGACCTCTGCCAATACATCCAGCCTTCTCTTCTTCTTTCTTGGGACCACTACCATCCTCGGCTTCCTCATTAGACACCTGAATTTAAGGTTGATGAGAGCCCTGCTCAACCTTCTGTTCTTTTTCTTTAACTTTCTATTTTTCTTTTGCCATAGCCCAAGATGCAACATGGTGTTGTCATGAATAATCTTATCTAATCTGCCCTGTTCCTTCAATGTTTCGTTTTCTCTTTTGATATGTCTATTTAAGACCTCCAGCTCAAAAACTTCTTGTTTCAGTGATTGGATTTGAGCTTCTTGGGCTGTATTAGGTTGGGCAGATGAAGTGCCTGGATCTGTGGCCGTTTTCTCCAAGGACTCTATATAGTCATACATTTCTTGCTGGTTCAGGTCTATCTCAGGTGTGGTCTTTCTTGGGCTAACCCCAAAATCCTGTTGAGAAGGACTGATCTCAAAATCTGGCCGAGAAGGACTCATGTCAAAATCTGGCTGAGAAATAGGAGTATGGTGGGGACCACGGCTAGGAGAAATTGTTGAAGGTTGTTCCGGTGTTTCCCCTCCTAAATCAATAAAGTGGGGCCCTTTAATTTGTATTTTTCTCAACTTCCCTTTAAGTCTGGAACTTCTCCTCAAATTTTGTGGGCTAGAACTCTGTTTTTCTTTCCCTTTCTTCTTGGCTACAGCTAACTGTTCTTGAAGGTAAACTAGTCTTTCAGACAGTATTTGGTGGTCCTCTTCTGAGGAAGGTTCTGGGGTTTGATGAACAACCTCAATACTTCTTTTTCCTTTTGATTTTCTTGGTTTCTTACCCTCAGTTCTTTCCTTCCTATCTTCAGGCAGTTTTTCTTCCCTACTAGTTTCTTTGACTGTGTTAGTAGGGGTATCCTGAATTCTATCACTTGTTTTCTTTCTTTTGCTTCTCCTTGATGTGCTGCTTTCAGGGGTTTCTTGTGGATCTTTAAAGAAATTTCTAACTAAAAACTGCTCCCATGTGTCCTTCTTTTCTTTTAACTGTTTTTCTATCAAAATCTTCACAAGGCCATGGTGATACAAGTGGGATTCTACATCCCCCAGATTCTTTTGGACTGTGGTGGACATTTTCTTCAGGCTATTTAGCAAGAAATAGGGCAAATTAAGAGTTTGGTTCTCTAGAAAATTCATCAGCAGGCGGGTGTGATACATGTACATTGACCCGAATCATCCCTCACAGGTAATGAATTTTTGGATTATTAATAGTAAACTAGCCCATTTTTCTTGTAAAGCAGAGATAGGGATTCCTCTATTAAAGATGGTTACATCCATACTTGGATTTCATAGGATAACCCTCCATGCTCTCTCGTCAAAGCTCTTATTTTTGAACCACCGTTCTCGCTCCTATGGGAGCTCAGTTGCAGCTGCTATGGACGCCTCTGTGACTGTGAATTTAAGGTCTCCAATCTCCACTTCTATGTCGTTAAAGGACCTCGCAAAAGTCTTCGTAACTTCCTTGTTGTAGCCTTTGAATTTCTAAATAAATTGTAACCACCGGGCCTTCCTTAGCATGCTTTTCACTTGCAGATACCCTTCCATAAATTTGGGCCCTTTTGGTTCTGCTCTCAACAGAGGACCCATTCTTTCCTCCTGTCTTAACACGTCTGCGTGGGTATTGGATGAACGGAGGTGAGACGGCTGGGTTAGCGGGAGATGGACAGGATTTATGGAAAAAACCAGTGACTGTAAACGGAAAACAGAGAACAGGTAGCGGAAGTGAGTTTATGCAGCGGAGCAGAGGCTTATGTGAACAGGGTAGGAATACAAACACGACTTGAATAGGATAGTAGGGGAGTAAAATGAGCCCGACAGAGTTTTAAACTGAAGTAGACGTAAACATGCTCAAGAAATGGCTGCGGAATTTGTGCGGTGGAGAAAAGTCGTGATCAAATCAACCACGTCCCATAATTACAGGTGGAGTGTCAAAGTACAGCCGAACACGAGTTAAAATCGGAGGCTTGATCATGAGGCCGTTTGAAAATAAATGCAAGGCTTGTGGAGGAATCATATAGAGGTCGTGGAATGGTTATGGAGCTATCAACGCCAATCATTGCATATAATGGAGCCGTGGTTTCAAAACTATGTAAAATGTGCTTTTAAATGCTATTTGAAATAAATCTTACCCATACCTTGGAATTTTTGCCACTTTTCGTCCATTAACCTTTGATCAACTACTCCTTGTTGATGCTTTTAGGTGCCTCATATCTTCAAAATAGGTCCTTGGTCATACCTGCATTTGATTTTCATGATCATTTAACTAACATCTGACTGTCAGTTTTGAAAAACAGAGTGATGGCTGCAGAAACTTCTTCTGGTTGCGGAAACTGGGTTTAGCTGCAGAAACTGACACAGCAATCATATGACTGAATGGAGATGGATAAATGATAACTGAATGAATGAAAATGGTCATGAAAAAAAAAAAATATTGGCGGAATGAAATGAAATGGATGAAATGGAGTGGAATGAAATGAAGTGGAGTGGAATGAAGTGGAATGAAATGAAGTGGAGTGTCACAAAACTGTGAAATGAGAGAGAGAGATTTTTTTTTTGGAAAATATAGGGCATCAGGAGTTCCTGATTTTCGCCCTGTATTTTTTGTATAAGACTGCCAATCAGTGATTGGTTTTCAGGTTTATACACATTTTTTTTTTGTAAGAAACAGAATAGAGCAAAGGCTAGGCTAGTGGAGAAGAAGGATTCTTCTTCACCAGCGTTATTATAGAACTATCTTGAAAGATTTTGACAAATTCCTCTTTTAAGAGTGGCTTATGATAGATCTGTAATCTGTGGCCATTCATAATAAGAGGAGTTCGATGTTCATCAATGGTTTTGATTCTTACCGCTCCATTGCTAAAGATTTTGTCAATCTCATATGGCCCAAGCCAATGAGTCTGAAATTTTCCTTTAAAATCTTTAAACTTGGAATCAAATATCAATGCCCAATCTCCTTCTTGAAACTTTTTCTCCTTGATGTATTTGTCATGCCACTTAGCTCTTTGATATTGAACTAGATCAGTTCTTAGGATTGACTCTTGTCTGATCTCATCTAGCTCATTCAACTGCTCCATTCTATGTTTTTGGGCTTCTGATAGATCCATTCCCAATTGAACTACCATCTTGAAAGTTTTGACTTGGAACCCAATGGGGAGCAGGACTTCTTCCCCATAAACAAGTTCATAGGGAGAATGTCCTGTTGTATTTCTCCATGCAGTTCTGTAGGCCCACAAGGCTTCAGGAAGCCTTTCTACCCAATCTCTTCTGTGTAGATGAACAATTTTGGTGATGATGGCTTCAATAACTTTTTTTGTAGACTCCACTTGACCATTTGCTTGCGGATGGTAAGGAGTAGATTTTTTGTGCTTGATTTTATATTCTTCAATCAGCTTCTCCACCAAGTTGGATGTGAATTGACTTCCCTGATCTATCACAATTTCTCTTGGAACACCAAAGTGAGTAAAAATATCCTCATAAAGAAAACTAACAACTGAATTTTCAGTAGCGGAAAATAATGCTTTGGCTTCTACCCATTTAGTGACATAATCAGTACATACCAATATATACTTTCTTTGTTTAGATGGTGGATTAATAAGTCCAATGAAATCTAAAGCCCATTTTTCAAATGGTTCGATGAGTACCTGTGGTTGCAATGGCATTTCATTTGATAGGGTAGGTTTCCCTACTCTTTGGCAGATGTCACACCTTTTGACATATAGTTTTGCATCTTTGAAGAGGGTTGGCCAATAATATCCTAAAGAGAGGATCTTATAGGCTATCCTTTTGTCAGCAAAGTGTCCACCGCATGGTCCATCATGACATGTTTTGAGAATATCAGGCATTTCATCTTCCCTAACACATCTTCTGATCACAATATCTGGCCCTGTTTTAAACAATTCGTTAGAAATCCATGAATATTTTGAACTCTCCTGAACAATCTTTCTTCTTTCACTAGGAAATAAATGTGGAGGTAGTTTCCCTGTAACCAAATAGTTAGCTCTATCTGCATACCAAGGAGTCTTAGTAGTTACTGCAAATAAATATTCATCAGGAAACTTATCCTCTATAGGAGAATCTTCTTTAGTATTCTGAATCCTAGACAAGAAATCAGCTACTATATTTTGTTTCCCTGGTCTATCCAACACAGTAATATTGAATTCCTGTAAAAGTAGGAGCCATCTTGTAACTCTACCATTAGTAATAGGTTTGTTCATTAGATATCTAATCGCAGAATGATCCGTATGAATAAAAGTTTCATAGCCTATTATATAGTGTCTACACTTATTAATTGCATGAACAATAGCCAAGAACTCTTTTTCAGTTACAGTATAGTTCAACTCAGTGGGAGTCAAATTTTTACTGGTATAGTAAATGGCATAAGGAACTAAATCTTTTTGACCCAACACAGCTCCTAGAGCTGTATTTGAAGCATCTGTAGAAATATGGAAAGGGAGTTTCCAATTCGGTCCTCTCAAGATATGCGCTTCAAATATTCTTGTTTTCAAAGTTTCAAATGCTGATTGACAATCAGGATCCCATTTCAATTCACAGTCTTTTGTAAGTAGTTTGAAGAGTGGAGATGCTATTTTAGTGAAGTTTTCTATAAATCTTTTATTGTATCCAGTAAATCCTAGAAAACTTCTAACATATTTTTGACAATTTGGAATAGGCAACTTGGATATGACTTCAACTTTTGATCTATCAACTTTAATCCCATCTCCTGAAATATGATGTCTCAAAACAATACCTTCAGTAAACATCATAAAGCATTTTTCATGGCTTAATGAAAGGTTTGTCTCTTTACATCTTATAAGGACTTTTTCCAAATTTTCTATTGCCTCTTCAAATGAATTACCATAAATTGTAAAATCATCCATATAAACCTCTACACAATCATGGATTAGATCAGAAAATATTCCTAGTACTGCTCTTCGGAATGTTGCGGGTGCATTACATAATCCAAAATGAAGTACTCGATAAGCAAAAGTTCCCCATGGACAGGTAAATGTGGTCTTGTCCTGATCCTCAGGTGCTACCTGAATTTGATTATAACCACTAAAACCATCCAGAAATGAAAAGTACTTTTTGCCTGCTAATGTATCTAATACTTGATCGATAAAGGGCAAAGGAAAGTGATCCTTCAAAGTTGCTTTGTTCAATTCCCTGTAATCAATGCATACCCTCCATTTACCATTCTTTTTGGGTACTATAACCAAAGGAGAAACCCATCGGCTATCTGAGATTGGATAAATGAAGTTTACATTGAGTAGTTTTTGGAGCTCTTCTTTCACTATCTCCCTAAGGTTTGGATTCATCCTTCTCTGAGGTTGTCTGATTGGTCTATTGTTTTCCTCAATATAGATATGATGGATGCAAGTCTTAGGGTCAATACCTTTCATATCAGTATACTCCCATGCAAATGCAGTAGAATGTTTTTGCAAGATTTTGGTTAGCTCTCCCTGTTGTGATTTTTCCAAATTTTTGTTGATATTCAGTGCTTTACCTAGAAAAATCTCAATGGTAGAACTACCAAACTCTTCCATAGAGTAAAGAGACATTTGTCTTGATGATAAATACTCAATGTCAGAATCTAACTGAAATTGTGTGTGGTCATATTCTGAAGATGTTTCAAAATTTTCTAATGTGTTCATAATTTGACTATCTTCACTGATTTCAGAAATGGTAAAGACAGGTTGTATAGTGTCCTCATCATCGACCCATTCATTGTCTCCTACTTCTGTAATTGCTTTTGCTGGAGTATACATATTGAATTTCTTTGTCGAGCTACCATCAGAAATGTACATATCCCCAGATCTACAACTAATGAAAGCATCAGTTGTGGCTAGCCAAGGTCTTCCTAAGATGAGTGGATGCCCTCCTAAATTACTCTTGGGAGTCAAAATCATGAAATCTACTAGATATTCCCAAGAATCTAAGGACACTGAAATATCTTCTAATACACCATCTAGTTTGATTATTGATCTATCTGCAAGTTGCAGTAAGGTAGGTGTAAAAAGAAGATTAGGAAGTTTAAATTGTTCCATAGTCTGTCTACTCATAATGTTGATAGCAGCCCCTAAGTCAATCAAAGTATTTGGAATTTCTATCCCATTTATATGTGTCTTGACAATTGGACTACCTAGATCTACATATTTCTGCATGGTAATTTTTCCCATCATGATATCTGCAATTTTTCCTACCAGGTGGATTATTCTTGTATATCTTAGTCTCCTTCATAGTCTTTTGAGACTCAACTCCTTTATTGTTTTTGCTAGAATAGGAATCTCTCTAATGGCTTGTAGCAAGGGAATGTTGATACAAACATTCTTTAATTCATCTAGGAAATCATAGTCAGGCAACAAGATTTGTTTTTCCACCCCTTTGTCAATTTGTAGTCTTTCAGGGAAAGGAGGTGTGGATGAAGATGCAGGTTGCTTAAATACAGGAGTTGTGGGGGTTGACTCTTTTTCTTTTTCTTTTTGAATGTTTGGGTTTTGAAGAGATGCTTCCTCAGAACCTTTATTGGCTTTAAGAGAATCCTCCTCAGAGGTATCTTGCTCCTGAACATCTATAGAAGGTTTTTCTGAAACTCTACTAGACCTGAGTTGTACATCATTGAGAGGAACAATCATATAGGTAGGAAATTGTTGTCCTTCTACCATGTAAGCATTCTGAGGATTTTTATTATTGGGGTTTGGCAATGGCTGGGTTGGTAGTTGATTTGTCTTTTGTTGAAATGGAAGAAAGAGTTGAGAATTTGGATTTTGTTGAGAAGGTTGTTATTGCGGAAATGGTAATGAAAGCTGTGGGTTTTGATTTGGAATTTGTGGATTTTGTTGATTTTGAAAAGATGGAGGATATTGATAAAATTGAGCGAATCTCCCATAAGGATTTTGCATCCCTTGTGCCCATGATTGGTACGGATTTTGAGATTGGGGCCAAGGTTGTTGCCAAGAATTCCAACTTGGTGGGAGCTGAAAATTCATAGGATTGTTAAATCTTTGATTTTGTGGCCCCTACCATGGTCTTCTTAAAACAAAACAAAGGGATTCTACTAAATTTGGATCTTCCTGAAAGACAGCTTTGAGCCCAAGAATTGAAGGACAATCCTTGGTCTCATGGCTTTCTGAGAAAATCATACATGTCTCTACAACTTTTGCATCCAAGGGACATTCCCTTAAAGCATGTTTCTTTCTACATTTTGGACAAAAGATGGCTAAGGCTTCGGCTTCTGCTTTCTGCTTGTTTTGTATTTTAAGGGTGTCTAGCTATTCACTAAGGCTCCCTAGAATATCAGTTTTGAACTCATCAAGCATATTGCCAATCTCTGCCCTACTTACTGATCCAGTTGCAGATTTGTTTGCTCTAATAAGAGAAGGATCTCTAGGCCCTCTTCTAGTTTTAGATTTTCCCCTTGAGAGATGGACACATAGTTTTGCTATGTCATGGAGTAGAAGTTGAGAAATATCTCCCTTCCCCATCATGTTTAAAATATCTATCCATTCATCTCTAATGGCTTTCAATAGAAGGGCTTTCAAGGTTTCCTCATCTAAATTGCTCATTTTTGCTCTCTTTAAGTTGTATTGAAATCTTTCAAGTAAATCCTCCAAGTTTTCATCTTCTTTTTGCATCATCTTGAATACCTCATCCTTATGATTGGTGGGCATACAATTATCCAAGTATCTATCCAAAAATGTTTGTTTCATATCGTTCCAAGTCCTAATAGATTGAGTGACTAATCCCATGAACCATTTCAAAGCATCTCCTTTCAATGTTGAAGGAAACAGTTTGAGTTTTTGAGAGTCTTCCATATAGTCATAGGTTCGGCACAAGACTTCAAACTCAAATAGAAATGTTTCAGGATCCTCACTTCGCAACCCATAAAAGTTTGGGAGGACAGATGGTGAAATATTTTTCATTGTTGTATGGGTCTCCTCATCGGCTATAGGGAATCCAAATGAGTTATCTCCATCCCTATTTCCCCCATTGTTACCTCTACCTCCTCCTCTACCTCCTCCTCTACCTCTACCTCTACCCCCTCCTCCAAATCCATTCACTACTTCCTCTGTCATGATAGTTTCCCCAGAGTTCTCAGAGTCCTCTAGTTCTTCTATTAATGGAGAACGAGGAAGAATTTCTCCCTCCTCTTCTTCAGGTGATTCTACTTCTTTGATTACAATGTATTCCCCTGTAGAAGTGAAGAAAGGTTCTTCTCCTAGGTCAGATTTGATGGATAATGTGGGAGAGTCTCCTAATTCAGCTGCTGCCCCTTGAATTCCAGGAATTCTAAGGCTGGGAGTGTGAGTCGAAGATGATGGAGGTGTATCTTGTCTATGCCTTGAAGTAGATGGAGTTGTGAAAATCGAACTTTTAGCTCTAGCTATAAACCTTCCCCTAGAATCTCTTGCTCTATGCATGTCATTTTTTATATTTTATTTTTCAAGTCAGGCTAATAATTCTTTTTCTGATCTTCCAGGTCACACTAGGTGCAAGAAGAGATCATAATCAAGAAATTATTAAACTAACAACTCTCTCTTCTGATCCTCCAAATCACACTAGGTGCAAGAGGAGAGCATACTTCAAGAAGTTATCAATTTTTCCCTTCTCTTTTTTTTTTTAAAAGATTGGCTACCTAGTTACACTTCCCCGGCAACGGCGCCAAAATGTTTGGTCAATTTAGTGTGTCCTAAATTTCTACATTAATTATCAATCCAGGAGTCGTAAACTGATGAAGTGTGGCGCACTATATGTGCAAGATAACCTTTCCTTACTTTTTGTCGTTTTCGATTTTTATTTTGTTTTGGGGGTTTTTATCTTCGTTTATCTCCTATTATGAATGAAAATCCTATTCTTAAGTCTCTAGAAGGCAAGTATGGATATAGATTTTAGGCAATTATGTCCTCTATAATGATTTCCAGCACTTAACACTCCAGAAGATCTTAGAATATACTAGTGATGACAGTAATACTTGAACAAGAATGAAAGATGTGCTGCTATCTAAAACAAGTAAGTAATGAACTATTGATCATGAAACTATCATCTCTGCTGCTGTCTAAATACAGAAAAATGATTTAAGCTACTGCACTCAAAGAAATCAAAAATTGCAAGGAAAGTAAAACTAAAATCAAATTACATCATTCATAGTTCGACCTCTCGCCAGTTAGTCTAGCTATGGCTTTCGGAGATAATCGTCAATAACATGAGCAATCTGATATCTAATTGCAGAAAAGTAAAACTAAAATCAAATCACAACATTCATAATCTGATTCCTCGCCAGTTAGTCTAGCTATGGCTTTCGGAGATAATCATCAATGACATGAGCAATCTGATATCTAATTGCAGAAAAGTAAAACTAAAATCAAATCACACATTCATAATTCGATCCCTCGCCAGTTAGTCTAGCTATGGCTTTCGGAGGTAACCGTCAATGATATGAGTAATTTAATATCTAATTGCAGAAAAGTAAAAATAAAATCAAATCACACATTCATAATTCGATCCCTCGCCAGTTAGTCTAGCTATGGCTTTCGGAGGTAACCGTCAATGATATGAGCAATTTAATATCTAAGCCAACTAACAAAGCAAGTAAACAAAACTGAAATCAACAAAACAGAACTGGAATTAAAAACTAGGAAAAGCAAAGTCAGCAGAGAATTAATCCCATGTCATTAGTCATTGTGAAAATTATATGCAGATGCCCGGGCTGCCTACTCTATCCTGAAACATACATGCACTGATCAGTGTTATACAAAGCTGTAAAATCATGAACAGAAGTGGAATGTTAATATCATGACAATTGAAATATACACAGGTGGAATATATGCAATGGAAATAAGAAAATGATGCATAAAACTTTACAGCAACAAGGGAAACGAAACCTCAGCGTACAGGGGCCCTCTGCACAGCCTCGGTCAACAGGCTATCAATCCAATATTATATTCACGCAATCATGTAGAAACAGAGTCTTCTCATATATTTCAAAACACAATTACAGCAATAAAACTAGTGTCACGGCACAGTGGGTTTTTAACAGCAAAATTACATTCAAAAAGACTAAGACTATGCGTTATAGAAACGTGTTATTTATAACAAAGTTTACATAACTGTTTTCTTGTAGAACTGCGTGAACAGGGGACACGTAAAAGACAGTGTCCATGGATTTAGCGTACTGGTTGCCGAGAATATTAAATCTATCAACTGTGGTTGTTAGATTCTCGTCATGGGTCAGTCTACAGGTGGCAACAGACCCCAGAGAGTTAGGAACAGCCACGCATCCTTCAGAATCCTTCACGTGTTGGAAAATAGAGTCTGGCTACCGTAGGACTCTTACATTGGACCACCGTTTGACCACCGTTGACCACAGCTTCCCTTGATGAATTCGGTTGAACCAATAGGACCTGATCCATGTCCAGGTCATTTCTAACTTGCCCATGTGGCTTGTTTTTCCTGGTGACACCTGCAACATAGAGTTTAACAAAAATAGCTGCGGAAAGTGACTGGATTCCGCAGCTAATGAGCAAAATCTAGTTCAAACAGCAAACACAAAAACATAGTCAGAAAACCACTTAAATGCTCTTTTAAAATCAATATGCAATGATCTCTGATAGCTTATGGAGTGTTGGTAAGGGAGAAAGTCTGGGAAAATGTGTAGGAGAGGTGTAATTTCAAAGCTCTATAGTACCCAATCAAATCCTCCAAGTTTACTTCATGATGACTGCAGGACGACATCATGTCTTCGAGGATGTTTACAATGCTTCTTCAAGTCTTATTTATCCACACATCACAGGTTCCAGGTGACTGTTATTTTCACAGGTCAATAAACTTCAAATGCAAGCTTCAATCTTCCTATGAGAAATAATCCTTCACTGCATCAGACCACTATTCAAAATATCACACTGCCCAATGCACCATGTCCCACCAAGACTTCAGCAATGACAATCCTTGCACCACACTACACCATTGTCCAATGCACCATGCTACACCAATTTACTGATCTGAATTTTGATATGATGCTACAAATGATAACACTTCAATTTGTCTTCAATAAACTGCACGAATTTATGCACCAGCTCTAATAATAGTTCTACACCTTCTTCAAATCTGGTCCAAGGTAAGTCCCAAAGATTACTTCAAGTTACCTCCAAAGGTCTGCACCAAAGTTTGCACCATGACTTCTGCACTACACCAGATTATCTCAAGACTACTAGACCACTGCTGCGCCAAGAATTCTTCAAGGGTGTCTTCAATAACCCTTGACCAAACAAGATATTTGTATGTCTTCAATGGGAATATTCTCCGTTCAATACAATTTAGCTCTTCACTGTACTTTGTGCTTGACTTCAATTATGCTTGTTTACCGTTAGTCGTAATTGTAGCCCAATTAATTCTAATCCACAGATTGTTGCTTCAATTGTATCCAAGAGTCCAGGCAAAAGATTTCACCATAGTCCAGCTATGCCATTGTCCAATTATGCCACTTTCCAAGCAATACTATAGTCAAGCTATGCCACCAAGCCACAGAGGATCACTGTCCAAGATCACAGGGGAATGATGGTTGTATGTTCAAGTCACTATCCTAAAATGATGATACACAGTTCACACAATGATACTTCATCGTCTGAAGAGAGGATCCAATCCACAGGGAGTAATACTACCAAGGTAAGTAATGTTGTTGCACCAAATGTATGCTTGAGTCACAAACCACAGGAGATCTTAAATCTGTGTCAATTGCTAAGTCCATATGGTGTTGTCCTCTGTAGTGATCAGACCCAAACAAAATTCATCGTTGCCCTTTTTTTTCTTAAATCCTATACTCCTTTTCTCCCTTGCTCACGAGCTGTGAACAATGCTCTTCTTCCTGTAATTATCATCTCTTTTTTTCGAGAAAAAAAGTCAAAACATTTGTATTTATAGTGATTTTTGCCCAAACAAATGAAGGGACACGTCACTACAGGTAATACGGCTTGGGTAGGCTAGCACAGGTCGTCTTATTGTCATAAATAAATTTCTTAACTTCAAAAGTCAATTTCTCCCAAACCGCTTGGAGTTTCGGGCCAAGTAATAGCTCATTGGAAAGGAAAAGTTATGCTCTAAAAGATGGTGTAGGTGTCACATTCAGAGGCTGCCTCTAATGTAGTGAAACTTAATTTTCTTTGTGATTGTCCTTAAATTTCTGTGCATAAAATATTTGGAACAGTATGAGGAATTTTTTGGGACAGCGTGGCTTGTCCATTGTTTTGCACCAATAATGTCATCATGATAGTATCCAGCATCATGATGAAGGTATAGCATCATGTATTCAATGATAGTGTAGTAATATGTCATAGTGCAACCTTCATTAATTTGTCAAAGACACCAAAGTAGTCTTCCAATTATGTCAAAGTGTGGTCATTCTATAAAGAGTATGGGATTATCACATTTATGATTTCATCAATTATAGTCCTCCACTTCAAATGCTTGTATATTGGCACCTAAGGTCTACATCACCAATCAAGGCAACATTATAGTTAGTTCAAGGACTTGTTCGGGCAAGACTTCTTCATTAGTTGCTTAACATCTTCATGGCTTGACATCTTCTTCAAACAAGAGTTATGACATCATCATTTGGAACTAGGCATCTCAAGAATATTTTCCATCTTAGCTAGTGCCATATTGACATCAATGAAAAACTAGATTAACAATCTCCCCCTTTGTCATTGATGGCAATATTCTTGCCCTTCCAACATTCTCTTCTCCTTTGACATCAATGGCAAACAAGGTGCCCAAGTACTCCCTTTGTCAAGCTGCTTCTCTTCTCCATGAATAGTATATCTTCATGGGTATGTTACTTCCCCGGTCATGGTGCTCTTATTTCTGGAAATGTGGTCCATGATAGGTGTTCTTACATTCCTTCATGTGATAAACCAACTCCCCATGTTTGTACGACCTCCTCTGGCTCATGAAAGATTACCTGCTTAGTGATCAAGTGGAAGAGATCTTCAATAATAGTTCATGGATGAATAATGGATCATGTTCTTCAATGGAATTGCTCCCGAGAGACGATCTATCAAAGGATGATTGTCCATGTGGCTCATCAAGGATTTCATAGGTCCCATTAACGGATAGCTTTTGCAAGAATTCTTAATCATCATAAGCTCCCCCTAACTATATGCATGATCTTCCTTTTGGCAGAGTCTCCCCATCAAATGCTTAGAATGTCAAAGATCAAGTCAACAACATGTGTTGTTGGTTGGAGAGTTCAAGGGACTTTCGGATTGTATTTGCCTCCTTCTCCATACTTGTGTAACTTTCTTATCTGGCATAGTTCTAGCTTGAGTAGGTGCCCAAATCAAGTTACAATTACGTGCCATATGACCAATGTTATGACACTTGAAGCATTCTATGTTGTTCATGAATAAGAATTCATGACTTCTTCTTGTGAAATTGCTTCTCGAAGATTGACAAGGATCATTATAAGCCCTACAATATTTTTCCATCTGTCCAAAGTTTGTACAAGAATAACAATAACCAAGAAATAAACTTTTGTACCTGGGGGAGAGAGATTTCCTTGATGTTCTTCTGAAGCCTTTCTACCTTGGGTTTCCTTGATAATATTCATCGCCTTTTGTATTATTGACATCATCTGCAAGTCTTCTTGGAGCAGGATTTCTTCCATTGTTGCCTTGACTCTTCTCCTTGCCTTTGTTGGAACTGGGAGCATCATTATTTCCATCAGACTCCCCATGTCCTTGTTGTTTGAAGTATGGTCACCCTTGCTTGAGGATTCAACTTCATAGCCAAGACCTGATTTATTAAATGGAGATCTTTGATGGTTGAGCATGTCATCCAAGGCTTGAGAGCTCTTCAAGATGTTTTCCATCCCTTCAACCTTTTGCCTGAGGGAGGCAAACTCTTCTTCCAATCTTTCACAATCGTTATTTTTCTTGGCAAGTTGTTTCTCAATCTCTTCCTTGATACGTATTTCTTCATTTGCTTCTAATTTAAGGGAGATGATATCTAACTTCATTTTGAATATTTCTTCATTTTCCTTTGCTAGACTGCTCTCCATTTCTTCCTTGATCCTTGTAGCTTTACATATTTCAGCCTTGAGAAGGTTGATGTCAAATTTTAATTTGAAGATTTCTTCATCCTTTGCTTTTAGTTTACATATCATGGTGTTTCTCTCCTTTTCAGCTTCATCAACCTATCCTTCTATGATTTCCAATGCTTCCATTTTATTCTCAGATCCTTGTACTAGCTTTCTTTCTTCTTCTAGTTGAGATTTAAGAGAAGAGACCTCTTCCTTGTATTGATCAATCTCTGCTTCAAGTTTGTTCAAGCTCTTGTACCTTTGTTCAAGGTGACTTGACAAGGTATTTTCTCGTTTCTTTTCCTTATCCAATTGATTTGTCATGGATATTACTTCTTCATGATGCTTTATTTTATGTTGATGACATTCCTCCTTAAGCTTGGCGAGCTCTTCATCTCTTTCTTGTACTTGAAGCATGACAAGGTAAACTTCCTTCTTTGTTTGTTCTTGGTCACGAACTTGCACTTTCTTCTTGAGTTCCTCATTTTCCTTTTTCAAATTGATAATCTCTCCCATGGTAGCATAAGTTTAGTAAGGAGATTTTCTTCAAAATCGTCTTCATCCTCTTCATCTACTAGGTTTCCCTTAGTCTTATTGTCATCATTCTTATCTTTAGCTATCTTGATGGTCTTTGGATTTCCTTCTTACAATACATCATCTTCTTAATTAGTGATCAATGCTCCTTTTGAGTGAAGATCGTGAAGTTTATCCCATAAACCTTTCGCTGACGAAAATTTTTCCAAATTAACCATGATTGAATTTGGTAGCCCATTAAAGATTGTCTTCATAGCTCTTGCATCGTACTCCTTGGATTATTCATTCACTAGGTCATTAGTAATCACTGATTTCCATACATCAATGCCTTGAGTTACTAGGAAATTCCTCATTCTCATCTTCCATATCTCTAAATTTCCATTTAATATTGGAATATTTTCAAATTGATTGTCTTCAGATTTGGTGGTTGATGAGGACACATATTTAGGGGGATTGGAGGCTTTCTTCCTTGACTTCCCCATTTGTGTTCTAAATGATCAACCTTCAAGCTATTAGGCTTTGAGTGAAGGTACTGGCTCTAATACCAATTGTTGGAAATACTGAGGGGGGTGAATCAGTATTTCTTTTCAATTGTTACTTTTACTAGTTAGATCATTTATATTTAGAACACAAAATGAATAATAGAAATAAATGCTTTTAATTAATATAATCTTTACAATGAGTCAAGTAAAATATAGGTAGGGCTCCAACCCTTGATGAAGACACCCAAGCTCCAACCTGGGATGTGCCAAGCACCTACTTGGACTTTAGTGAGGCTCTGACCTCTAGGGCTTCGACCCTATCTTATCTGAGGCACCAACCTTGAGTTTAGGAGAAACAACTCTAAGGACACCAATCCTTTAGCTTTTCTTTGTCAAGATATGTTAGGTTGTTCTTCATGGCTCCCGATGTCTTCTTCAACGAGCCCTGTCAATCTTCAGCTTCACTGCAGTCTTCCACTTTACATCATCAATGACAACCTTGTCATATAGAAGGTGTCACCATTGTTCTTCATGGTACCCAATCAAATCCTCCAAGTTTACTTCATGATGACTTCAGCACAGCATCATGTCTTCAAGGATGTTTACAAGGCTTCTTTAAGTCTTACTCATCCACACATCACAGGTTCTAGGTGACTGTTATTTTCACAGGTCAATAAACTTCAAACTCGAGCTTCAATCTTCCTATGAGCAATAATCCTTCACTGCATCAGACCACTGTTCAAAATATCACACTGCCCAATGCACCATGTTGCACCAAGACTTCAGTAATGACAATCCTTGCACCACACTACACCATTGTCCAACGCACCATGTTGCACCAAGACTTCAACAATGACAATCCTTGCACCACACTACACCATTGTCCAACACACCATGTTGCACCAAGACTTCAGCAATAATATTCTGGCACCATGCTGCACCAATTTACTGATCTGAATTTTGATATCATGCTACAAATGAGAACACTTCAATGTGCCTTTAATGAATTGCACAAATTTATGCACCAGCTCTAATAATAGTTCTGCACCTTCTTCAAATCTGGTCCAAGGCTAGTCCCAAAGATTACTTCAAGTTACCTCCAAAGTTCTGCACCAAAGTTAGCACCATGACTTCTGCACTACACCAATATTTCAACACCAGATTATCTCAAGACTACTAGACCACTGCTGCACCAAGACTTCTTCAAGGGTGTCTTCAATAACCCTTGACCAAACAAGATATTTGTATGTCTTCAACGGGAATCTTCTCAATTTAATACAGTTTAGCTCTTCACTACACTTTGTGCTTGACTTCACTTATGCTTGTTTACCACTAGTCTTCATTGTAGCCTAATTAATGCTAATCCACAGATTGTTGCTTCAATTGTATCCAAGAGTCCAGGAAAAAGATTTCACCACTGTCCAATTATGCCACTTTCCAAGCAATATTATAGTCAAGCTATGCCACCGAGCCATAGAGGATCAATATCCAAGATCACAGGGGGATGATGGTTGTATGTTCGAGTCACTATCCTAAAATGATGATACACAGTCCACACAATGATACTTCACTGTATGAAGAGAGGATCTGAGCCACGGGGAGTAATACTACTAAGGTAAGTAATGTTGTTGCACCAAATGTATGCTTGAATCACAAACCACAAGAGATCTAAAATCTGTGTGAATTTCTCAGTCCATAGGGTGTTGTCCACGTTGTTCTGTAGTGATCAGACCCAAACAAAATTCACCACTGCCCTTTTTTTTCTTAACTCCTGTACTCCTTTTCTCCCTTGCTCACAAGCTGTGAACGGTGCTCTTCTTCCTGTGATTATCACCGGATTTTCTTTTTTTGAGAGAAAACAAGTCGAAACATTTGTATTTATAATGATTTTTGCCCAAATAAATTAAGGGGCACGTCACTAAAGGTAGGCCGACTTGGGTAGGCTAGCACAGGTCAGCTTACTATCATAAATAAATTTCTTAACTTCAAAAATATATTTCTCCCAAACCGCTTGGAGTTTCAGGCCAAGTAATAGCTCATTGGAAATGGAAAATTATGCTCTAAAAGATGGTGTAGCTGTCAAATTGAGAGGCTACCTCTAAGGTAGCGAAAAATAATTTTCTTTTTGATTGTCCTTAAATTTATGTGCATAAAATATTTGGAACAGTATGAGGAATGTTTTGGGACAACGTGGCTTCTCCATTGTTTTGCACCAATAATGTCATTATGATAGTATCTAGCATCATGGTGAACGTATAGCATCATGTATTCAATGATAGTGCAGTAATATGTCATAGTGCATCCTTCATTAATTTGTCAAAGACACCAAAGTAGTCTCCCAATTATGTCAAAGTGTGGTCATTCTTTAAAGAGTATGACATTATCACGTGTATGATTTCATCAATTATAATCCTCCACTTCAAAGGCTTGTATATTGGCACCTAAGATCTACATCACCAATCAAGGCAACATTATAGTTACTTCAAGGACTTTTTCGGGCAAGACTTCTTCATTAGTTTCTTAACATCTTCGTGTTAGGATATTCCGACACATAGGATATAGTTAAGTTCAACTTGGTCTAGCATAGAGTTAGGTTAGAGTTAGGTAAAGTGTGTTTCTTTACCGTTGTACATTTTGTAACTTACAATCCGACGGTCACGATATGTAGTGATCCGACGGTTCACTCTCACCTCGGTATTACCGACACTTGATCCGTGGCTTGACACCCGATTGGTCCATGAGTTCTATTTAAAGCGCATGGAGGGTCATTGTTCGGGTAATCCGTGCATGAGAGAAGCTTATGTAAATTTTCATTCTTTGATTAATAAATTGTCTGTACCCACGTTGGGACAGGCCGTGGACTGTTTCCCTCCTTGCACTCTGAGGGTTTTAACCACGTCAAAAATACTGGTGTATTGATTTGAGATCTGGTTGTGAGCGGTGTCCTTTTGGTATTCTTTCTGAGGAACTTACCCTGTAAATTCCTACATGGTATCAGAGCTATTTGAGGGCCGCGTCCGTTGGTGATCCAAATCTGAAGCCGGTAGAACTGCATGCGGCTGTCGTTTCCTAGATCTGCTGTTTCTGACTGCTTTCGGGCCGAGAGGACTGCTCTGTTGCGTTCGGAGCATCTGTTTCAGTGAGGAACCCCTTTCGTTTCACGCGAAAAGGTTTCCGGTAGCCCTAGCTGCGTCATTTTTCAGATCGGGAGGTATACAGTGTTTTTTTTGCAGTTTACTGTCATTTTCTCTCTGCTTATTTCGGTTTCGGTTTATTTAGCCTTTTTTTTCCCGGATCTATACCTTTCATTTCTGCGTATGCTCTTTGCCCTGCGACTCTGTGCGATCTGGGCAAATCAGAAACAGAAAGAAAGGATTTTTCTCATGCGTATGCTCTTTTCCCTGCACCTTAGTGTGATCTTGGAAAATCAGAAACATTGAGAAAAATATTTAGTTTTTCGGTAAAAGCTAACTTTGAGATTTTTTTTTAAAAATTCTAGTTTTTTGGCTAAAGCTAACTTTGAGCCGTAAGGTTCGTTTTTCTTTGCATATTCGTGTTGGGTTTTGTGTTTTGTGTTTTGTAGGGGAAAAGAGCTTCCCAAGGCAAGCACGCAAATCGAGGCCCCCCCCCCCCCCCCCCCCCCCCCTCTCTCTCTCTCTCTCTCTCTCTCTCTCTCAAATATTTTGTATAGATCAATTGGTTCAAAGACTTTTTAAGAGAGTAGAGGTCTTGGGTTCAAGTCTCCATTTTGTGGGGGCGGATTTTTTCATTCCCGCACATTCGCGCACTTTGCCGGCAACGTCAACAATTTTTTTTCAAAAAGCCATAACTTCTTCATCCGGAAGCCTTTTTCAGAGCCGTTTTTTTTAAAACCGCCTATTTTTTCGAGATCTATCCATTGGACCACTTACTTTCAGCATCTTCAGCTTCAGTTTTTTTTCAAAAAATGGAAAGTCCATGCCAAGTCATTCTTGACAGCACTAACTACTTCCAATGGGTAGCCTACATGGGAGATTTACTTAGAAGTAAAGGTCTCTTCAGAATAGCCACAGACCAAGAGAAGAAACCCAAAGATGAAGACAAGGCCGAAAAATGGGAAAATAGACAAGATCAAGCACGTGGTTTGATAGGAATGTCTGTTTCTCCTGATCTTAGATTCCACATTGCAGAAATTGAAACTCCTCATGAAGCATTAGAAAAACTTGCTAAAGTTTTTGGGATTAAAAATGAAATTAGAGCCCATCAACTTGAGAATGAGTTGCTTACTTTGGATCCTAATAATTTTTCTTGCATTGAAGATTTCTTGTCCAAATTCAAGACCCTTAGATATCTCTTGGAAGGTGTTAAAGTTAAGAAAGAAGATGGTAACCTTATTTATTCCATCCTTACTAAGTTGGGACCAGCCTACTCTGTATTTGTTTCCACTTTCCATTCTACAAGGGAAGCTTTCATTTGTCAAGGCAAAGACTACAAACCCCCTTCCTTTGACTCCTTTTGTGATTCCTTAATAAGAGAACAAGAAAAACTCTTACACCTTGGTCTTCTTAATCTTGGAAACTCTTCCTCGAAAGCGTTAGCCGCCCAGCAGCAACCAAATTCAAAGAATCCTAAGAAGTCTTATCCTCAAAGGAATGGTCCTAAACCAACTCAGCCTCAAGATGAAAGATCATTTCAGCAAAATGACAAGACCAATAAAAACAAATGGAAGAGGACTGACAGACATTGTAACTTTTGTAATCGAGATGGCCACTTAGAATCTAAATGCTTTAAGAAGATGGAAGCCTTGGAAGCCGCAATGAAGAAACATAACATCCATCTGGAGCCTACTTCAACTTCAACTTCCGGAACGGCACTTTCTGCATGTCATCGTCAATCATCTCAGTCTGGTTATGCATTAAATGTATCTTCTTCTTCTTCTCATTCTCATGAGTGGCTCATTGATTCTGGAGCCTCTTGTCACATGGCCAAAAACCAAGCCATGTTTTCTTCTTTAAATGATTGTAACACCAAAAATATATATGTTGGTGATGATAGATCTCTTAATGTTGTAGGGACTGGAACTGTTCATCTAGACAATGGTCAGTTCAATGATGTATTATGTGTTCCAAACTTATCCTGCAACCTTCTATCTGTCTATCAGATAACTCATTCAGGTGAAGGTAAAATTGTTGAATTTTCACCTCATGATGTTGTAATCAAGGATCTAAAAGATCCTAAACAGATTCTAGCTACTGGTCTTGCTGATGATTCCAAAAGGTTGTATAAGTTTCACAACTTTGGGTCATCCCATCTTCCCTCAGTATTTGTTGCTCATAATGATGAAGTGAGCAAACTTTGGCATGAGCGGTTTGGTCACTTAAACTATCGCTCCCTTCAGCATCTATGTAAAGAAAATATGGTGACAGGTCTTCCTATGGTATCTTGCAAAGATGGTGTTTGTTCCGGATGTGTACTCGGAAAACATCATCGGGACAGTTTTGACAAACGTGCCTCTTGGCACGCCTCAGCCCCTTTACAGCTTGTGCACAGTGATTTATGTGGTCCTCTTCCTGTTGCTTCATTCTCTGGCTGCAAGTACTTCTTAACTTTCATTGATGATTTCTCTAGACGCACTTGGGTATACTTCTTAAAACTCAAGAGCGAAGTATTTAGCACTTTTTTGGCCTTCAAAGCATTTGTTGAAAAACAATCTGGACATCAAATTCTTAAGCTAAGAACTGATAATGGTGGAGAATATGTTAAAAACGCATTCATCAACTTTTGCACCGAAAATGGAATTCAAATGCAACATACTGTTCCATACACTCCACAACAAAATGGTGTAGCTGAAAGGAAAAATCGCACCTTAAAGGAAATGGCTAATTGTATGCTGCAATCTAAAGGACTCAGTCTTAGTTTTTGGGCCGAAGCAATTAATTGTGCAAATTATATAATCAATCGCACTCCTACTAAGGTTCTAGAGAATATCACTCCAGAAGAAGCTTGGAGTTCCATTAAACCAGATGTAAGTCACTTTCGTGTGTTTGGAAGTGAAGCATGGGCCCATATTCCAGATGAAAAGCATAAAGCTTTAGAACCTAAGAGTGAGAAATGTACTTTTGTTGGATATTCTGAAGATGTAAAAGGTTATAGACTTATTCCATTTAAGTCCAAAAATGTTATCATTAGAAGAGATGTAAAATTTGATGAAAATAAATCGGCCTGCGAGCCTAGTCCGGCGGATGTGCCACCTCTTCCTATCTCTTCTATCTTTGAAAACATTTCTTCTTCTGATGATGAAAGCGAGGATGATAATCCTCCCCCACCTTCTCAGGATCCTCAACTTCCAAGATGGGTCCGTGCTACTCGGGATGCAGCAGGTGATCTTGCCGGTGATCCTACAGATCAGCGACGTACACGTTCTCAGTTTGAAAGAGCCTCTTCTTTACTGGCTCAAGCTCCAGTAAATCATGATCCTGACACTTTTGCAGAAGCTTCAGGCCATCCACATTGGGAAGCAGCTATGAATGAAGAATATCATTCATTGATGACAAATGATACATGGGATCTTGTTCCTCTACCAAAGGGACGCAAACTTGTTAGATGCAAATGGGTTTACAGAACCAAGTATGGACCAGATGGGAAAGTTGATAAACATAAGGCTCGTCTAGTTGC
Organism: Pinus tabuliformis; assembly: GCA_031772625.1. NCBI lineage: Eukaryota > Viridiplantae > Streptophyta > Pinopsida > Pinales > Pinaceae > Pinus > Pinus tabuliformis. Next base: position 79,531,666 of record CM062804.1, on the reverse strand, counting down.
TAAGGGCTTTTCACAGGTTGAAGGCATTGACTACACTGAAACCTTCTCTCCAGTTGCCAAAATGAACTCTATCCGCCTTGTTCTTTCCCTTGCTGCCTCTTTAAAATGGGAAGTCCATCAAATGGATGTTAAATCTGCCTTCTTGCATGGGGACTTGCAGGAAGAAATCTATATGGAACAACCCATTGGCTTCATACAAACAGACTCCAGCCTCGTTTGTCGACTTAAGAAATCCCTTTATGGCCTCAAGCAAGCTCCTCGGGCTTGGTATGCCAAAATGGATAGCTTTCTTTTAGAATCTGGCTTTTCTAGGTGTCATTCTGACAATACTGTCTACACCAAGAAAGTGGGCAACTCTCTTATCATCCTTGTTCTTTATGTTGATGATCTTATTCTTACTGGTAGTGATCCCAACCTTATAAACCATGTGAAGTCCAGCCTTAAAAAGAAATTTGAAATGACAGACTTAGGACACTTACACTATTTTCTCGGTCTTCAAGTCTTGCAATCCCAAGAGGTATTTTCCTTTCCCAGTCCAAGTATGCTTGTGATATTCTTCGTCATTTTCACATGGAAGACTGTAAGCCAGCCCCTTCTCCCTTTCAGTCTGGAGTCAAACTTTCAGTCTCTTGTACTTCTCCTGAAGTTGATGCTACCTTATACCGTCAACTTGTCGGAAAACTCTTGTATTTAACCCATACTCGTCCTGATCTTTCCTTTGCTGTTGGCCTTGTTGCTCGTTTTATGCAAAACCCCCGTGAAAGTCATTGGAAAGCAGCTAAAAGAATACTTCGTTATGTTCGAGGTACAGTACAGTTTGGGATTCATTACAGTGCCAAAGCAGCTCCTCTGTTAGTTGGTTTCACTGATTCTGATTGGGCTGGTGACCTTGATGATCGGAAGTCTACTGCCGGTTATGTCTTCACTCTTGGTTCAGGACCTATTACATGGGCTTGTAAGAAACAGGCTGCCATTTCTCTTTCGTCAGCAGAAGCAGAGTATCGTGGTGCCGTGGAAGCTAGTAAGGAAGCCTTGTGGCTTCGTCAGATCCTATCAGAATTTGGCTTTGAGCAGCAGCATCCAACCACACTTTGGTGTGATAATCAAAGTGCCATTCAGCTATGCAAAGATCCAGTCCAGCATCAGCGCAGCAAACACATTGAACTACACATGCACTTCATCAGAAAGCTCATTCATGACCATGTTCTTGAAGTGCAATATTGTCCAACGGATGATCAGGTTGCAGACATCTTCACAAAGGCTCTCACAGAGGCGAAGTTCACTAAACTTCGATATATGCTTGGAGTTCAGGAAGTTGTCACTAAGGGGGGATAGGCTCTAGTGCCTCCTTCCTTCTCCTATTGTGTCATATTTGTAAATCCTTCAATCCTATCCCAAGTTGTTCTTAAGGGGGGATGTTAGGATATTCCGACACATAGGATATAGTTAAGTTCAACTTGGTCTAGCATAGAGTTAGGTTAGAGTTAGGTAAAGTGTGTTTCTTTACCGTTGTACATTTTGTAACTTACAATCCGACGGTCACGATATGTAGTGATCCGACGGTTCACTCTCACCTCGGTATTACCGACACTTGATCCGTGGCTTGACACCCGATTGGTCCATGAGTTCTATTTAAAGCGCATGGAGGGTCATTGTTCGGGTAATCCGTGCATGAGAGAAGCTTATGTAAATTTTCATTCTTTGATTAATAAATTGTCTGTACCCACGTTGGGACAGGCCGTGGACTGTTTCCCTCCTTGCACTCTGAGGGTTTTAACCACGTCAAAAATACTGGTGTATTGATTTGAGATCTGGTTGTGAGCGGTGTCCTTTTGGTATTCTTTCTGAGGAACTTACCCTGTAAATTCCTACACTTCGTGGCTTGACATATTCTTCAAACAAGAGTTATGACATCATCATTTGGAACCAGGCATCTCAAGAATATTTTATATCTTGACTAGTGTCATATTGACATCAATGACAACCTAGATTAATAGCTCCTATCTATAGGAAAGCTTTGTTCATGGTGATCGGCCCTGCTTTTCTTGGACCTTAAACACCTTCATTTTCCAAGGATATCTCAGTGTTAACAGTAACTAATATGTGCATAAAAATATCCACAACAGGCCTTCAAAATTGTCACAAATATGCAAATATTCAATTGTTTAGGTCTCGACCTATTCAATAGATCTAATGTCTATTTCAACAAGGTTTACCAGGTAGCCCTTTACAGAGGCCTTTCCTACTTCAAAACAAGTGTAAAGGCTACCCAAAATTTTGTTTTCTTAAGCACAAAAACTTGGCCTTCACTTCAATGTGCAATTTAGTCTGTCTATGGCCTGCAACTAGGGTAATTCAGACTTGCAACGAAGACAATTCGGGCCTGCACTAAGGGTTGATTACTAGCTAATTTAGGTCTTTAATTTAGCCTGATTTTGGGCATGTTCAGTTCTGCAATTCAACCTTGCTTCGGGTCTGCAACTCACTCTCAAAACCAGTATGAAATGTATCCCCAAAATAGTGCAAAATAGCCTCCTACAACCTTTATACATCTACTATCACTTGTTTAGAGTGCCTTATAGTCATGCGACCTTGATAAACCAAATCTTGGCCACTTCCAAAATCCAAAAGAGTAAGAAGAAACAAAACTACAAAATAAATCACTTACCCTCTGCAAACCTCCTTGTCTCAACTCAACAGTCTTCTTCTACAACTTGCTTTGGCCCTTTTCCTCAGCTCAAATTCTCTAGTCACCACAGGCCTTATTCCTTGCATAGAACATAAGTTACTTTCCTCAAATGTCACCACAAGAATTGGAGTTGGTTAAGCCTTAATTATAGGGTTGACTTTAGGTCGAATTTGTTGATCCATGTATATAATTAAAAATATTCATTTTTCTTCAACAGTGAAGAGTGTTGGGTGTGTGTTATGTTCTTTCCACGACTATCCTCCTTGTTGGGGGGTCACACGGGAGGCAGTAGCCCCCCCTATCAGGGGGTTTGCATGGGGAAGTAGCCCCCACTGCCCCGAGAATTTTTTTTGTATGCGGACCCAAAGATGGTGGGCCTACCTAACCATGGTTTTGTGCATGGGTTTTGCACATGGTTTTGGGCATGATAGTTTTTTTCCCATGGTATTTTGTAGATCTGGTCAAGGGAACTATGGTTATGTTCTAATCTAGAGTTAGTGGATTGGGATTTATGAATGCTTCGACATGTATATATATGTATTGTAACATTGAAAGGAAAATAATGAAAAATCAATCTAGAAGTCCCGGTTTTGGGATCCATGGGAAAATCTTTGTGTATATTTGTTTTATGTTCTCGCCATTGTATATTTTTCTGTTTTAAGAATTTGTTTGCAGGTAATTTATGTACAAGGTTAAGAACTACAAGGAGTTAGGAAGCATGCCACCTATCACCTGAAAGGTATTGAAAAATGCAACTTGATTATGTAACTTTCCACTTCATTAGGATTTCCTTTGACATCAATAACAACCATTTTCAACACATTGAAGACCTCAGTGACAATTTAGATGAAGCAATGTACTTTGCAAGAAAGTCGAGGCTCAAGCCACTAGACTTGGCACCATCATGATTAAACTGCCTGGTCTTCCTAATTTTCTTTTACACGATGTACTCTACCTTCCAAAACTATGGAAAAACCTTTTGTACCTTATTCACATTTTATAAAAAATCCACTCTATTCACATGTTTGGTGGAAATTTAGAGATAAATAAAGCATATGAGAGCACAAATGTCATTATTTGTGTAAAGGAGGAAAGATTATTGAAGTTGCAAGGAACATATGCTCATGCACAGGACTTTGCATGCCTTTATTAGTACAATGAATATGCATTGGCATCCAGACTTCTATGGCGTGCAAGATATGGACATATAAATTATGATGACATTCATTTTTTGAAAAATAATGGTGTTTCTAGTTTGCCAATTATTCCAAGGAAACTAAAGAAATGTGATGCTTGTATCATAGGAAATATTGCAAACAACCCTTTCATGATTCTACTTACAAAGAATGTAGGAAACTTGCACTAATTCATTTTTATTTTTGTGGTCCTACGCATGTTCCTTCTACAAATGGAAATAAATATATGTTGACTTTTATGAATGATTACATTAGGATGTGTTAGCTGTACCTGTTGAAAAGTAAATCAAAAGCTTCTGAAACTTTTTGAAAATTTCATGCATGGATTGAAAATTATGCACAATCACATATTGGCTCCCTCCGTATTGATAATGGAAAAGAATATACTTCTAATGAATTTGAAAGCTATCACCGCTAACATGGGATTCAACATCAAATTATTGTTCAATACAATCCTCAACAAAATGGTGTAGCTAAAAGAATGAGTAGGACTATCTTAAATATGATTCGCTAAATGATGTTTTTCAAAAATGTGAAGTTCAGGTTTTGGGTTGATGCAGTTCTATGTGCAGTATATGTTAAAAACATATGTCCATCTCATGCCCTCAAAAATTAGATTCCTTATGAAATGTGGTTGGCCACATTCCTTCAATAAATCATATAAGGATCTTTGGCTCCAATTGCTATGCCTTTATTCCCAAGGAAAAAAGAAGCAAGCTTGATGCAAGGAGTTGAAAGTGCATATTCTTGGCATATTCAGATACTACCAAAGCATATCATATTTACAATGAGGTAAATAATAAGTTTGTATTGTCTAGAGATGTGAATTTTATTGAATCTTCCAAGACTAACAACATTATTACGTGGCGCCTTGATCATTTGGATAGATTCAATCATGAAAAAACTTATCATGACTTTGATAATGAGATTCCACATCTTGAAGGGGGGATTCCTATCTTGGATCAATATATGGAATCTCCTTCTAAAGCATTGTCTCCCCCCTATGAATTTATGGCCAATTCTTCAAATTAGAGAGACCCTTTGAGTGATGTGATTGAGAGAATTGAAAGGATAAATCTTGATGCAGCCCCATCTCAATCAACAGAGCAACCTAGAACATCTCAAAAAGGTCCCCTAAAATTGCTCACCAAAGCACTTGAAAGTGTTCATCCTGATGAGGTTGGAAAAAACAGAACCAAAATTTATGCCTAACAAAATGGAGGTGATGTAGATGATTCTGATCTAGTTGATGATATGGATGTTTCATATGATTGTGAATTCAATTTTTATACTAACTTTGCACCAACTTCCTTTAAATAAGTTGCTTCACATGATGAATGGAAAGAAGCAATTCAAACAGAGTATGATTCTCTCATAAAGAATGGAACATGGAAGTTGGTGGACCCTCCATTTGGAACCAAACCAACTGGTTGTAAGCATATTTACAAGAGATAGTACAAGTAAAATGCCTCACTTGACGAGCACAAATAAATTCTCATGGAAAAAGGATTTGCACAAAAGAAGGTGTTGATTATGAAGAGACCTTTTCCTCCCAGGAAAAATGGGCCACCATCTAGATTCTCTTTGCCGTAGCAGCTCATAGTGGACGGAAAGTTCACCAAATGGATGAGAAGATTTCTTTCTTGAATGGAAACTTGAAAGAAAATGTATTCATGTCTCAGCTAGAAGGTTTTTTTGTGAAGGGATAAGAACAAAAAGTATGCAATCTCATCAAATCCTTATAAAGCCTAAAACTAGCATTATGAACCTAATATGAAAAGTTGACTGAGCATATTTTGAAATTAAACTTCAAACAATTTAATCATGAAACTCTTTTTGTCAATAAAATTGGAAAAATTGTGGTCTATATTGTGGGATATGTAGATTATATGTTAAACAATGAAAACTATATTGCATCCATAAAGAAAGAGTTGAAGAAAGGATTTCATATGACAAATTTGGGACACCTTCACTACTACTTGGGCAATGAAGTAACCCAACTTCCAAGGCATATATTCTTTTCTCAAAAGAAGTACATTAGAGAATTGTGGAACAAGTTTTGCATGGTTGAATGAAATCTTTTGTCTACTCCAATGGAACAAAATTTGAAGCTTGCATCTAATGAAGGGAATGAATTTGAGGATGAAACTAATTATAGACAGGTTGTAGTAATGGGCAATGAAGTGACCCAACATCTAAGGTATATATTCTTTCCTCAAAAGAAGTACATTAGAGAATTTTGGAATGAGTTTGGCATGGTTGAATGCAATTCTTTGTCTACTCCAATGGAACAAAATTTGAAGCTTGCATATAAATAAGGGAATGAATTTGAGGATGAAACTAATTATAGACAGGTTGTGGTAAGTCTTATCTACCTCACCACTACCGGAAAAAAATATTACATTTGTTGCTGGAATTCTTTCTAGGTTTATGCAAAAGCCTTATGAAGGAAATTGGTATATCGCAAAAAGTGTTCTAAATTACTTGAAAGGAACTTAGCCTTTTGAACTCAAATATTCCCTGGTGGATGAATTCATTCAATTCCAAAAAATTCCACAATAGAGGTAGAATATGTGGTAGTTGTAGAAGCAACAAATGAGATTGTGTGGCTTAAAACAATTCTTGAAAACTTGTAGGAGAAACAAGTGAACTCTACTCCCCTTATAATTGATAATACTTCTACAATTAAGTTGGCCAAGAATTTGAAATTCATGATTGAACCAAATATATCAACACAAAGTATCATTTTCTTTGATATCATCTAGAGGCCAAGACTATTCATCTAAGACATTCTTCCACAAATAAGCAAATTCCAGACATCTTCAACAAATCACTTGGGAGAGAAAATTTTGAAAAATTCCAAGTGATTCTTGGACTCACAAACACCCCTTTGGATTAAGAGGAGGAATGTTAGACACCTAATCCTCAGGAATTGAGTGAATAAATTGTAAATATGTAAATAAAGGGAAATATGAACATTTACAATAGGAATTAACCTTGGAGGATCAATCCCAATAGGCGCACTTTTATGTTGTATAATTATATTCTCATTAATTCAAGAGTATCCAAGTTTGGGAGTTACTTCACCTGGCTCGACACAATATATATTTATTCTTCTAGATTTCCATTTAGAAAGGTTGACTGGACATCCATTTGATAGACTTTGAAGTTCTTGAAACACACTAATGCCAAAAATGCTTTAATTGCTTCTAATCTTGCAACTGGAGCAAAGGTTTATTCAAAGTCAGTAGCCTCAACTTGAGCATACCCTTTATAGACCAATTCTTGCATTATTTTTTACTACTTGTCCATATTCATTCAACTTGTTTTCAAAAAATAGAGAGAAAAAAGGTGGGGGGGGGGGGGGGGAATTGGTTTTAAAAAAAAAAAAGAGAGAGAAAAAAACATCTTATTTTAAAATTAAATTTATAAGTTTTTTTTATAAAATATGTTTATATTTCCTGTTTTTTGAAAGGGAAAAAAACTAACTCTCTACCCTCATTTTACTTTTTAAAATAGATTAGTGGTTAGAATTTTAAGCACGACATCCACTCCAATCCAAATTTGTATTGGTATGTTTTGATAGCATCCTAATGCACGGAAAACCCTTGGAGGCACATGTTTCACATCTACTACATAATTCCCTGCCCAAAGAAATCTCCATTGATCTCTAACAAACCTACAATCCCAATAAGCAATGCATCATGCCAATGTCCTTCATCCCAAACCTAGATTCCATGTCAGCTTTTCACCTTGGCATGCACTTTTATGCACCTAGAGTGATCCCAATGGATCCTATAATACTCTCTAAGTCTTCAAAATCTCTTAAAATCATGCCAAATATCAAAATAATCGCATGAAAAGAGCCCTTATAATGGCGGAAAAACACTATCGGGAGGCCAAAAACACATGAAAACAGTGAAAAATAGAGTAGCGGGGGCGTGGACAGTGAATGCACAGTAGCCGTCAGATATGGCCGATCAACAGTCCAAATCTGATCGGCAAATCGCAATTGGCATAGGTAGACAGCAGATATCAGCAAAGACCATATATAACTCACGATGGCGACCGGTGGAGTCAACTAGGACCATCGATCAAGTGCGCAGATCGATGGCCCACGTTGCATCATGGGATCGCTATCGAAGATTACAAGAGCGCTTACAATGGCCCGGGGTTATTGCGATGTGCGATTGCAATCAATCACATCGCGATATCGCAATCGGGGCTACACAGAGGAGCGGGCTATATACACATACATATATGCGATCCGATGAACCAAACTCGACAATTATATAAATATTATTTCATAAGATTTGAGATCCACAGAAAAGGCATTTTTAATGTATTTTTCGTATTTCGTTTATTAAACGAAATACAAAGGATGAAGCGCCGATGTGATAAGCCGGACCCGAAAGGGTTCCTTAAAGCTATTGTATATTATTTCAGATCTGCCATAAGCCATTTTTACGTTATTTTCACGATTTTTAACGTATTTTTAAAATACAAAGGAGCAAGGCCAAAGCGACTTGTGATAGAGATGAGGACAAACCCGATAGAGGAATAGACCGTATTTAAGGACTTTTGAAGTCCGAAATGAATAGAGTTTTGGCGGAATTTCATAGTTTCAATGCGTTTTCCTGTGTTAACAGAAAACGACCACGTTTTGGGATTTCGAAGGATTTCAAAGGCTCGACGACCCATTCCGTTATAGTACAGGTGGCCACCATCCCTAGAAGTGTTTAGCAATGATTGTTAACGCTTAGAAAGGGGTCTGAGCGGACAAAGGTCGGGGAGACAGAAAGCCAAGAAGCTGAAACGAACAAGCAGCGTAATTTTGTCTTTAAAGCCATAGAAAACAGAAGCAGTGTTGCAGGCAGTGTCGAGACAGAGCTAAGACAGAGACAAAGAGTGATTGAGAGAGTCTATGTATTCAGAGAGGCTTGAGAGGTTCAAGCAAAATCTTGTTGTTGTATCTGTTGTGTATTGAGTCTCACATTGAGCTCATACTATTGTAAAACTCTGCTTGAAGACACAATAGAGAGGCCACCACTGAAGGATGGACCAAGAGATGTAGCCCAAGAGTATTGGGTGAACTCCTCATTAAATTTGTTGTGTTATGTGTTGTCTATTATGTTTGTTTACTACTTCATTGTCTATGTATTTCGCAATCTTATCGATCCATTGCATAAAATAACATAGGCACATCCAAGCACATGAGTCTGTAATACCTTATCAATTGTCTTAGATCTCATTATCAGATCAAGTGGTATCAGAGCTTTAGGTTGCTAAGGTTAGACAAGATTGTGTTGGATTAGTGAATGATAACTAGGTCAAAGCTCAAACTAGGAGAAGGAGAATTGGTTGAGGCTAACCCAGAAATTGAGAGAGTCTATCCTAGGAGAAGCATGGCAGAAGAGATCCCATTGGAATCAGAATCTTAGTTCATGGACAATTTCATGACCATGAGAGCCATGGTAGAAGAGATGTATCGAGAGTTCAAGAAAGGTAGAGGTGAAAGTACTTCAACCTCCAAACAAGACAAAGGAGCTAAAGAACCTTCTCTAGATGCCCCAAAGGGAAAGGGAAAGGAGAAAAGCCTTCTACACCTACACCTCCTGATAGTCCTGAAAATAAAAAGAAGAAAACATCTTTGATTAAATTAGATGTTAAATTTGATTTGCCAATATATGATGGAGAATTAAATGCAGAGAAGCTAGATAACTGGATTAGACAGATTGATGTGTATTGCAGGGTGTAGAGCATCGATTCAGACAAGAGTAAAATTCAGCTCTCCAGCCTACGCCTTGGAGGAACTACCTTAGTATGGTGGGAAGGCAGGACACAAGCTGACTTGAAGAAGCATGGTAAAATTATTTCTATCTGAAGTGAATTAGTTTTTGCAATTAAAAAACAATTCTATCCACTAGCTTATATACAGCAAGCCATGATGATTTGGCAAACTCTTTGCCAGTTAAAGGGGCAAAGTGTACAAAGTTGCACCCAAGAATTTAGAGAAAGAGCTTTAATTCTAGGCATTTCTTTAGACTCACTTGAAACTTTGCTGAAGTATATAGGTGGTCTACACAGCTATTTGAGGCACACCCTTCTCATGTTTAACCCTACTAGCATATATGAGGTATCTGTTCAGGCTACCCATCTAGAGGCTAGAGGCAAGAATGTGAACCCAGAGATTAGGGGATCATCGAAGCCCACTGCAAGCAAGAACAAGGAAAAGAGGAAGCAGAAATGGAAAGAGAGGAAGGCAAATGATGTACAGAAAGACAAACCTTCATGCACTCACTGCAAAAAGGATGGACATGATGATGAAAATTGTTGGTCTTTGCATCCAGAGCGGAAACCCAAGAAGTTTGATGGCAAGAAGAAGAAGACTGCTGCTGCTATACAGAAATATTTGGAGTCAGACTCAGGTGATGAAACAACAATCGCAGCCACAGGTATAAAAGGTTATCCTCTTTAGAGAATGCAGAGATCAAGAAGCAGGTACATTAGCTGCTCGATAAAGGGTTCATAAGGCCAAGCACATCACCATGCAGATCTCCAATCATGTTGGTGAGGAAGAAAGATGGTTTGTGAAGGATGTGCATTGATTACCGAGAACTGAATAAAATAATGATCAAGAATCGTTATCCCCTTCCTCGCATTGATGATCTATTGGATCAGCTAAAGAAGTTGTTTACTTTTCCAAGTTGGACTTGCGTAGTGGTTACCATCAAGTCAGAGTAGCAGAGCAAGATGCATGGAAGGTTGCTTTCAAAACAAAGCAAGGGTTGTATGAATGGCTAGTTATGCCTTTTGGCTTGACTAATGCTCCTACCACTTTCATGAGAGTTATGAATGATGTACTTAGACCTTTTATTGATGATTTTGTAATTGTATATTTGGATGACATTCTTGTTTTCAGTAAAACATGGGAAGAACATTTGAGGCATGTAAAGCAGACTCTAGATGTTTTGAAAAAATAAAATCTCTATGTTAAGTTATCAAAATGTGAATTTGGCAAAACATCTTTGAATTACTTGGGTCATATTGTAGGGGGTGGTGAATTGAAGATAGATCCCGCTAAGGTTGAAGTCATTGTAAACTAGCCTAAACCCAAATCTACTACAAAAGTTAGAAGCTTCCTAGGATATTGGAGAAAGTTTATTGCTAACTTTTCCTTAATTGCAGCTCCCTTACATGCTTTGACAAGATTGAACAAGGTGTTTCAGTGGGGAGGAAAACAGCAGAAATCCTTCGACACCTTAAAAGAAAAAATCAGTACAGCACCAATACTATCATTTCTAAATCTTCAAAGACCATTTGAGATCGAAACAGATGCCAGTGACTATGCCATGCGAACAATGTTGATGCAACATGGTAAACCCATATGCTACCATTATGAGACTTTTAATTCTGCAGTAGTTAATTATCCCACATATGATAAAGAATTGTATGCATTAGTACAGAGTGTAAAGAAGTGGAAACATTACTTAATGGGCAAAGAAACAGTTATACATACTAATCATTAGCCACTTCAATATTTGCACTCACAAACTAAACTGCAGCAATCAAGACACTATAGGTGGATGGGTTTCCTACAGCAGTTTCATCTAGTCATCAGATATAAAAAGGGCATACACAATAAAGTTGCAGATATGTTATCCAGACCAATTATAAATGCATCTACTATACTTAAGCATAACTCGGTAATGCATGAAAGCTACATTGAACAGTATGCTCAAGATATAGATTTTAAAGATGTATATGCAGCTTTAAGTAATGGCAAAAAGGTAGAAGAATTGGATTACTATGTTAAGGACCAACTCTTGTATCATTTGGGAAAGCTATGAATTCCACAAACTGAAAGAGTTAACATAATTAGGGAGGCACATACTTCTCTGATATCAGGTCATTTTGGTGTAAGTAAAATAGTTGCACAGCTGCAAAGATACTACTATTGGCCAAAAATGCATGAAACAGTTTCTAGATATGTTAAGGGATGTACCATGTGTGCTAAAAGTAAGCCCAGCAATAGAAAACTAGGCTTGTACACTCCACTACTAGTTCCTTCCCGTCCTTGGGAAAGTGTTTCCATGGACTTTGTTGGGGGATTTCCAAAATCTAGAAAGGGACATGACTATTTATATGTTATTGTGGACAGGTTCAGCAAAATGTGTATTTTAATACCTTGTAACAAGCAGATTATAGCCAAGCAAACAGCGAAGTTGTTCTTTCAGCATGTCTGGGTGCATTTCGGGTTACCCTCTTCCATAGTATCTGATCGAGATTCCCGATTTGTTGGGAAGTTTCGGTCAAGTCTGTGGGACTTAATGGACACCAGACTGAATAAAAGCACAGCCTTTCATCCACAAACAGATGGCCAAACAAAGGTAGTCAACAGGACAATGATCCAGTTGCTCAAGGGTTATTGCATCAAGCATCCCAAGCTTTGGGATGAACATTTATGTTATATGCAACATGCTTACAACCATGTTAAACATTCTTCTACACAGAGATCTCCTTTTGAGACCTGTTTTGGTTTTATACCAAGGTCTCCCTTGGATTTTGTCTTTGAAAAAGACATAGCAGTTGCTGGACACAGTGATGTGGACAAAGCAACCAGGTTCATTGAACAGATCCAAGAAATTCACCAAGCAGTGCAGGAACAGCTGGAAAAGAGCCAAGCCAAGTATAAGGCAAGGCATGATAAGCATCGGGTGGAGCACAGCTTCCAAGTTGGTGATCAAGTCTGGCTATATATCAGCAAGGACAGAATGCAAGGTGAAGGAAAAAAGCTGAAGCCAATAAGGTATGGGCCTTTTAAGGTACTTGAGAAAATTGGTGAGAACGCTTTCCGCCTTGATCTGCCAGCATACATGCACATCTATTCAATGGTAAATGCAAAAAACTTAAGACTGTTTGAACCTTCATTAATTGAAGATCCCGAAGAGCAAAGTCAATTGCCTTCCATTGATGATCTGTTGCCTGAATATCTCAATAAGTTGTAGGAAGATACAATTCTGGATAGGAAGGTGAGAACCACGTGTTGAGGGGATGTTGAGTACCTTAGGACCGGGCTTAAAGGTTCAAAACCCAGCAGTGCAAAATGGATAAATGTTGGGCAAGTGAGGCAGTTGTATCCTCACTTGAGCGATGCTTGAAAACCAACTTTTGGTGGTCCAAAAGCAGTGGGAAGGCGTGATCCAAATGGATCCTAGAATGCTCTCTAAGTCTTCAAAATCTCTTAAAATCATGCTAAAGATCAAAAAAATCACATGAAAAGAGCCCTTAGAATGGCGAAAAACACTATCAGGAGGCCAAAAACACGTGAAAATAGTGAAAAACAGAGTATCGGGGGCGTGAACAGTGAATGCACAGTAGCCGTCAGATCTGGCCAATCAACGGTCCAGATATGATCGGCAAATTGCAATCGGCACAGGCAGACAGCGGATATCGGCGCAGACCATATAAAACTCACGATGGCGACCAGTGGAGTCAACTAGGACCGTCGATCAAGCACGCAGATCGACGGCCCACATTGCATTGCGGGATCACTATCGGAGATTACAAGAGCGCTTACAATGGCCTGGGGTTATCACGATGTGTGATTGCGATCAATCGCATCACGATATTGCAATCGAGGCTACACAGAGGAGCGGGCTATATACACATACATATATGTGATCTGATGAACCGGACCCGATGGTTATATAAATATTATTTCATAAGATTTGAGATCCGCAGAAAAGGCATTTTTAATGTATTTTGCGTATTTCGTTTATTAAACGAAATACAAAGGATGAAGCGCCAATGCGATAAGCCAGACCTGAAAGGGTTCCTTAAAGCTATTGTATATTATTTCAGATCCACCATAAGCCATTTTTACGTTATTTTCACGATTTTTAACGTATTTTTAAAATACAAAGGAGCAAGGCCGAAGAGACTTGTGATAGCGATGAGGACAGACCCGATAGAGAAATAGACCATATTTAAGGATTTTTGAAGTCCGAAATGAACAGATTTTTAGCGAAATTTCACAGTTTGAATGTGTTTTCCTGTGTTAACAGAAAACGACCGCGTTTTGGGATTTCGAAGGATTTCAAAGGCTTGACGACCCATTCCATTATAGTACAGGTGCCCACCATCCCTGGAAGCGTTTAGCAATGATTTCTAATGCTTAAAAAGGGGTCTGAGCAGATAGAAGTCGGGGAGACAGAAATCCGAGAAGTTGAAATGAACAGGCAGCACAGTTTTGGCTTTAAAGCCATAGAAAACAGAAGCAATATTGCAGGCAGTGCCGAGATAGGGCTAAGATAGAGACAGAGAGTGATTGAGAGAGTTTGTGTACTCAGAGAGGCTTGAGAGGTTCAAGAAAACTCTTTTTGTTGTATCTGTTGTGTATTGAGTCTCAAATTGAGCTCATACTGTTGTAAAACTCTGCTTGAAGACATAATAGAGAGGCCACCACTAAAGGTTGGACCAGGAGATGTAGCCTAGGAGTATTGGGTGAACTCCTCATTAAATTTGTTGTGTTATGTGTTGCCTATTATGTTTTTGTTTACTTCTTCATTGTCTGTGTATTTCGCAACCTTATCGATCCATTGCATAAAATAACATAGGCACATCCAAGCACATGAGCTTGTAATACCTTATTAATTGTCTTAGATCTTATTATCAGATTATATAGCATGATGAAAAACCCCAAAAATTTGTTTATTTGATGTCTTTCTATTCGTGGTTGGCTTGCCACAAATAGCTTCTCCCTTCAAGAAAGGAATTGGATGTCTAAAGAGTGACTTAGAAAATAAATCAATATTATCTCTCTTTCTCTCTAACTTCGTCTATCTTAACCCACCTAAAATTACTCATTTCCCTTGGATCCCCCTCCCCTTATGCCGTCTCATCAAAGGAGCAATTCTCACTCCTTTAATGGCGGGGGGGGGCACAATGGGACCATCCACCACTTCTCCCTAAAGGCCTAGCATGTCGCTCATTTGAGTGGAAATTGTGACTACTTCTTTGAGAGGCAAACATTGGGCGAGGGGGAGATACGTGTGGTATAGGGGACGAGGGTATCAAATGTTGTGGTAATTTTAGGAATTGCAACCCCTCCTCTCCCCCACTACTACTCTTACGGGGGGGATGGTTTGGGGAGCTGAGGGGCTGTTGGGGTTTGCAAAGATAATTCTAAGAATCACTTGCGAGGGGGGATCAAAATTAAACTTCTTTAAAAGGATAGTCTTAACCACCTATATCATTACAACAAAAAGTTTAAAATCAACTTCAAAATAGTAAAGTGGTACTCTTAGTAACACCCACATTTTCTTTTGGGGTCAAAATTGCAACTTTTTTAAGACCCTTGGCCTTGACAATTGATGCCCTTACAACCAAAATCTTAAAATCACACCCTTAAATTAAAAAGAGATGCTACTAATAGCATGCTTGTCTTTTTTAAAGCTTAAAATTTCAACATTTTTTAAACCAAGGCCTAAAAGGTTTGTGTTCTTGCAAATGAAATAATTAAAAATGACAAAAAACAAAAATAAAAATAGAGAGGCAAAAGGGAAAATTGGGGAAAAAACCCAAAGCAAAGAGAAAAAAGGTGTTATTTTAAAATTATTCTATTAAGATTTTTTTATATAAAATATGTTTTAATTTATTTTTTTAAATGGGGTAGGGAAGGGGGGAAAACTAACTCTCTCCCCTCATTTTGATTTTCTTAAGTAGATTAGTGGGTGGAAATTTAAGCACAATATCCATTCCAATCCAAATGTGTATTGGTATTTTTGTATGACATCCTAATCCATAGAAAACCCTAGGAGGAACATGTTTCATATCTACTACATACTTACCCTATCCAAGGAAAATCTACATTGGTCTCTACCAAGGCTCCAATCCCAACATGTAATGCATCATGCCAATTTCCTTTATCTCAAATTCAACTACCATGTCAACTTTGCACCCTATTATGTTTTTTTTGCACCTAGATACCGATGAAAGAACCCAAAAAAGTTGTTTTTTGGATGTCTTCCTCTTCATGACTAGCTTACCTCAAATGGACCCTCCCTTTAGGTAGGCAATCTACTATGTTTATGTTGATTTAGTGATGAGTTAGATGATAAGGCAATATTATCTCTCTTTCTCTCTAACTATATCTATCTTAGCCCACATGGAATTATCCGTTGTCCTTGGTTCCACCTCCCCCTGTACCCACTTATCAATGGGAACTCCTTTAGTATGGGTGCACAATAGGAGCACCCCCCACCCCTCCCTAGAGGCCTAGCCCATTGCTCATTTGAGTGGAAATTTTGGTTACTCCTTTGAGAGGCAAACAATGGAGGAGGTGGGATGAGGGAGATGATTTGCTGTAGCAATTTTGAGAATTGAAACCCCTCTTCTCCCCCACCGCTACTCTAAGGGGAGGGGGATGAGATGGTTTTGGGATTGGAGGGGGTCGTGGGGTGTAGGAAAATAATTTCAAGAATCATTTTTGGGGGATCATAATTACAACTTCTTTGAAAATACGGTCTTAACAACCTATATCGTTGCCACAAAAAGCTTAAATTCAACCTCGAAATAGTAAAGTGGCACTCCTAGTAACACCTTCCTTTTCTTTTCGGGTCAAAAGTGCAACTTCTTCGAGACCCTTGTCTTTAAAAATTGATGCCCTTACAACCAAAATCTCAAAATGAAACCCTCAAATTCAAAAGATCTACTACTAATAACATCTCTTGACATTTTTCAAGCTTAAAATTGCACCATTCTTCAAACCAACGCCTAAAATCTCTCTCATGTTAAAAAAAAAAAAAAACAAAAAAAACAAAAAAAACAAAAAAACAAAAAAACAAAAAACAAAAAACTCATTAAAAATGGAAAAACTAAAAAATAAAACATAAACATAAACATAAAAAGAGGAAATAAATAAAAATAGAGAGGAAAAAGGGGAAAACCCCAATACAAGGAGAAAAACATGTTATTTTAAAATTATATTATTAAGGTTTTTTATAAAAATATGTTTTAATTTTTACTTTTTACTTTTTTGGGAGAGGTGGGTGTGGGGGGGGAGAGAGAAGAAAAACTAGTTCCTTTACCCTCATTTTAATGCTTTTAGATAGATTAGTGGGCATAAATTTAAGCACAACATCCATTTCAATCTAGATTTGTATTGGTATTTTTTGATGACATCCTAATCTATAGAATACCCTAGGAGGCACATGTTTTACATCTACTACATACTTAACGTACCCAAGGAAAATATCCAATAGTTTCTACCAAAATAATAAGAATGAATGCATCATGTCAGTGCCCTTCATCTCAAACCCAATCACCATGTCAGCTTTGCACATTCCTATGTGCTTCTTTGCACCTAGAGCACGATGGAAGAACCCCAAAAAGTTGTATGTTGGATGTATTCCACTTTCTAGTTGAATTGCCACAAATGGCCCCTCTCTTTAGCCAGGCAACTAACTATACAGATGGTAAGTTAGGAATGAGTTATCAGATAAAGCAATATTATCTCTCTCCCTCTCTCTCCAACTCTGTCTATCTTAGTCCACCTGGAATCATCCATTGCCCTCAGTTCCCCCTCCCCCTATTCCCACTCATCAAAAGAACAATAGTTACTCCTTTAGTGGGGAGCACAATGGGAGCACCCCTGACCCCTCCCTACAGACGTAACCCATCACTTATTTGGGAGGTGGTTGTAGTTGCTCCTTTGAGAGGAAAACATTGGAGGAGTCAAGGGTGAGTTTTGGGATTGGGGAGAGGGGATGAGGTGTTATAGTAATTTTGAGAATTGAAACCCCTCATCTTCCCCCACAACTACTCTGAGGGGAGGAGGTGGGATGGTTTGGGGAATAAACAAGGCAATAGGATGTGTGGAAATAATTCTAAGAATCACTCCTCCCCCACTAAAATAATTTTGAGAATCATTTTTCTCCACGATCTCCATTTTTTTCACTTTTTTAAATTGTTCTTTTAGATTTTTTAATATTGTTGTTGTTATTATAATAATATTTTTTAAGTTTTTATAAATTCCTTCATTTTATTTTTTAAAATTATTACTTTTAACCAACTAAAAAAAGTTAAAATAAAAACATTGGTTAAGTATTTTTCCTTACATAAAAAAATGTTTTATTAATATATATATATATATATAGATATAATTATTTTTTTCCACTTTTTAATGTTTGCAGCCATATGGGCTATGGGCTTTAAGGCAATCGAGTAAATAATGTTGCAAATTTTAGTTTGAAAAAAAAAAAAAAAAGACAAAAGGTGTTATCTTTAATTTTTTAATTTATGGGATTATTTTAAATTTGGTTATAAGTGCACTACTTATCAAAACCATGTGTCCCATAGAAATTGCAATTTTGAGACCCTCATAAAAGGGGTGATGTTAGCCTCCTGCTGCAGCAGGTATTCATCTTTCATGATTGACATTTTTACATGCCAAATATGTCATACTCTGCAAGCTGCAGTGTTCCATATTTCCACAAGAAGCAATGAAAGTGTGCTGGTCCAAATGCCACTGCTGTATTCCATTTGTGATGAGTTTTTTCAGTTAAGGGAAGGCCAAACAGCTAAATCTTGGTCTCCCTAGATTTCAATTTCCTGTTGTAGAATATAGAGAAGGTATCTGTCCAAACAGCTAAATCTTGGCAGATTTGTAGATAAGTAGAGAATCAAAGGGACCCAACTGTTTAATCTGGGCCCTGGCAGAAATAAGTGTAGATTTAGATAGGAAAATTTGAAAAAAAAAGAAAAATTGTAAAGCTGGGTCTGCAAGTCTAAATGCACCCACCCATAAAAAAAGAGAAGAAAAATGTTAGAAAAGTAGGCTGGGTAGGTAGTTGTGTGGTCGCAGAATGATAATTTGTGATCAGTTTTGTGATACAAAGTATTTTATCTTTTCAGATCACAGTGCAGGCAATTTTATGCAAAAGGGCTCAAAGGTGAACATCACTAACTCCCCTTTCTTCTAAACTCCCCAAAGCCACTTACTAACTTCCCCAAGAGGTCAAGATCTGCTTGAGCCTCTCAGTTTCATCATTTCCATGACATTCGCCTTGGTGAGGATCTGCTTCACCCAAGGATTGCTCACTCATCTTCTGTGAGCCTTCTTTTCCCAACAAAGCCTAAGGTCTCATACCTTAGCGCCCTCTGTTCATCTCCATATTAACTACTAACTTTATTATATAACTCCCTATCAGTTTTTCCCATTCCCCTATTAAACTATGCTTATAAAACTCCCCTATGTAAATATTCCCTCCCTGGCAATATAGCCATATTTTTATAAGTCCGGGAAAAAATGGTCCATCTGGGGCTGTTTTTAGCCCATCCGAGTCATAGCAGGGATTAATCTGACACCTGGTCAGACTAATAACCTCTTCCCTAACTCTAAAAACCCTCAAAAACCCACTTTTTATCCCTTTACCCCAAGTTTTGGGCATAAATTGCTAACCCGCGCTCAAAAAACCCATAAACCCGCCATTTCCTAAGTCTAAACCCACCGCGCGCTATATTTAAATGGGAATATTCCCGCGAATATCCCTGCCCGCTAACCCGCCGCCGCCTCGCATCTACCGCCAACCGTTGGATCTTCCGCCCCGCAGATCAACAGTGGGCGGGCCGTCCCATCTCCAAAACGCCCGAGCTTTAGCGTCCGGGAGATGGGCGGTATTGCCGCCGTACCTCCCGCCACGCATCAAGCGTTGGGCCGTGGTAGAGCCCTCTCCCCCGAAACCGCCTTTATCCATAAGCGGTGCGCCCAAAACCGGAAACCGCCCCTGCCTGAAGTCACCCGCCTGCCCAGTGACGTCACCCCCTGCCCAGTCACTATGTCGAGTCACCTGCCTGCGTGGCCTCCTGCCACGTATCCCTGCCACCGTACCTGCCATGTCACCATCCGTACATGATGATGTCATGCTGACGTCATCCCGCCACGTCATCCTGCTGACGTCACCCGCCGTACTATGTCACGTCATGCTGACGTCATCAGCACTTTTTGGGCGCAAAGGCACGAAAATCGCACTTCGGAGCCCCAGAATCCGATTCTGAGGCAGTTTTTGATGAGCTAGATTTTTTGGGCCTGAATGGGGAATCTTCAGGGAATCTTTTCATTCTGCGGCCCCCAGCAAGCCCGAAAGACGCCGAATGACCCATTTTTCCTCGCGAAGCTTGCCGGAAGGAGCAGAAAACAGTTTCGAAAGAAACAGAGGCCGAGCAGCGGCCATTTATTTGTGAATAAGACCCACAGCACCTCAGAACAGCATCAATTTATTGCCAAAGGGTATCAGAGGAAGAAGGAGAGCCAAAGAGTATCAGTCGAAGATTTTTTAAGGGCTCGAGGTACTTAAACATTGATGAGCCCCCCAGAAAGTCAAATCAAGAGGAGTAAGCCCATCCTAGCTCTCAAATCACAGTCAGAGGCATTTAAAACCGCCGAACAGCAAGGGTGCAAAGACCAATGCACAGTTATAACAGATGAAGAGCACAGAGCCACCAGGACAGATATTAACTCATTTTGATACAGCTGCCCCCAGCAAAGCTCAAAGATATTTTCTGGCATTTATTTCTAGATAGGATTAGGTTAAAGTAATCAATTTTCTGTCAGACCTATTAGGTCGGCTGTAATAGATAATTTTGGATAAATCTTCCCTATATATACCACCCTCTGTATTGTTTAAAGGGTCGGTTGGTTGATAGTTTTTCAGTGGAGACTCGCACTGTATACCTGATATGTTTTCTGTAATCAAAGACTGCTGAAAATCTTGGAGGAAAGACTATCTGCTCTGTGTCTAATGGTTTCAAGAAGTGAATTTGGAATTCATGTGCTGCAACATGACTCAATAAGTTTTCCTATCTCTGTTTTTTCCATTTGATATACCGTCTAAATAGCAGAAAGAAAGAATAGTCTAGAATTGGTTTAACTGCCCTCTATGCTCATTTTCTGTTGTTTCTTTATGTTTTCCTCTGGATCAGTCATGAATATGAATTCCCTTCGGCTCATATTTCCCCTAATCCATTCATCTTTGACAGTTGTCTAGGAATTCTTAACTGCTCCTAGATAGAGCTCATTCACTTTCCCCCTTTAAGCATAGTGAGAGATTCTTTGTTGCCTCTCATTCCTTATCCCTCATTCCATCCTTTTAAGCTTTAAGTGTTGTTTCATGAGCAGCTACCTTGCTCTTTATTTCTCTTGTGACCAAGAAAACGCACCAGCAGTCCGACTCCTTGACTCCACGCCCAATGGTTTGAAACTTCCAGACTATGCCTTGCCTCTCTGTCTGAAAACATCAATTTTCCCACCAAAAAACAAAACAAAAAACCCTCTGAACTCGAGACCTAGCCTAACATCCTTTTTAAAAAACAAAGCTAAATCTAAAAGAGAGAGCCCTCTCTGATTGCAGGTTGGCTAGAACCTGCAGTCCAAAGTTGGTCTGTGGTTACCTCGGCCGTATCCTTTTCCGGAGCTTAAGGACAACCTGAGTGATAACAGGTGCTACTGGGAATGCCTTTTTTTTAATTTTAAGGCTGATTTTAAACTTTTTAATTTTAAGGCTGATTTTAAACTTTTATTACAATGGTATAAATTATTAAAGTCATATTTCAAAAAAAGTAACTATGATAATAATTTAATTTAAAAAAACATAATATTAATAATATATTTTTTTAAATAGAAACAAAAACAATACTTAAATTCAAAAAGTCACTCATCATCAAATTAATAACTATGTTATGTATAATTTACTCAATAATTATATTATGTCTAATTTACTCATCTTTAAAATATATATAAAAGAGAGTTAAAAAGTAGTTGATAAGACTTGTTAACATTTAGGATCTTGACAGTTTGACATAGAAATTTAAAAATCTCAATAAGAAACATTAATTGATTCTTGAAAAAAATATAAACAAAAACAATATTTAAATTCAAAAAGTCACTCATCATCAAATTAATAACTATGTTATGTATAATTTACTCAATAATTATATTATGTCTAATTTACTCATCTTTAAAATATATATAAAAGAGAGTTAAAAAGTAGTTGATAAGACTTGTTAACATTTAGGATCTTGACAGTTTGACATAGAAATTTAAAAATCTCAATAAGAAACATTAATTGATTCTTGTTTAGTGAAAAGATGGGTCTCTTTTTAAAGTACTAACATTAACTAAAAGCTTAAACAATAAATTGAAAAATTCACTTAACAAAAATTTATTTTTGAATAATTAATTGAGCCAAGAAGCTCATTCTACATCCCAGTATAATGTGTAATTTTGTTTGTCCATCATCAAAGTTGAAATTTTACTCATATCGGCCCAAAAAAAATTTAATAATAATAAACCATACAAAATATATAAATAATGTCCATTCATAAAAAATATTATATATGAAAAATTAAATCCCTCTCAACTCATAATATTAAATCCGTATTTAAAATAAATATATACAACTTAAAAAAATTCCCATCATTAGGATAATTATTAACTAATCTAAGAGCTATTATATATTTAGTTAATATTTAAACGTGTTCCTCTTACATTGTGCAATGCAACCCATTCTATATGCCCCCCACCGATACCTGCATTGCACTATCATTCCATGTTTTTATATGAAGAAATGCATAAAAGCGAATTTACATGTTTAATTCAGCATGGGACCTATTTGCATGTACAACTATCTCTTTCCATATGAGATTATTCAAAGTGTGACAAGGTCTTATCAAGTTTTCGGACATATCCTCCTTGTGGAAAAATCATTAGTGGTGTATTAATAATAATGAGAGGTTAGGACCTTACACATACACTTATATACAATTTTATAATAATAAAAAAATTAAATATATTAAATAAATTTAAAATTTTATATTTATTTTTATTAAAATAAAATACAAAAATTAAAATGGTCAAAAATTATGTTTTTAGTGTTTTTCTTGTATATAAATATTTTGATATTAATTTTTTTTTGTTTTAATTAATTTTGATATTAATTTTTTTTGTTTTAAATTAATTAATATATATATATATATATATATATATATAATTGAAATTTTTTTGGATAATAAATATCATTTTATAGAATTTAATTTCTTAAAAATCAACTCAATTACTTTTTATTACACTTTTTTATCCATATTCATTATGATTTTTGGGATTTTAATAAATTTGAATGTTTTTAATGCATTTTTTAATTGCATTTTTTTTATCAATATTTATCATTAGTTTTGGGATTTTAATCAACTTGACTATCTTTTAAGAATAATGCATTTTCACATTTTTTTGATTTGATATTTTCATCACTCCCCATCATCTTTCAGCTCTATGATGCAGGAGCATCCAACTAGGGTTAGACAAGTGGAGGTGTTTGACTCGCAAGCTAAACAGGTTCACAGGTCATTGTACCTAAATTGTTTTTTTTCTTCTTATTTTATTTCCTTAGTTATCAGCAATTTCGGTTTCGTTTTCTATTAAGGAGTTTTGTTTTATTTATTTACAGACAACAACAAAAAAACAAAAAAAAAATCTGTTTCTTTTAAAATTAATCCTAGAATTTAGATAAATCGGAAATTGACAGTTTCTTATGGTAACTGTATGTAACTGTTAACAGTTTCCAAAAACTGTTTAACAAATCATATAAAAGCAAAAAGAAAAAATCATTGTAAGGTTGATTTCCATCATAGTAGAAGAGCAATAAAGAATTTACAAGTAATATTTCATAGTCATCTGAATTCCATGTGCAATTAGTTTCTTTCCTGTTCTTAAAATATATTGAGCGCATTTCCAAACAGAAGCAAGCATTAGAAATTGAAATCTTTTAGCAGACATCAAGACAAACAAAGACAGCAAGACCGAGAGCGTGAAAGTGTTGTTGCAAGCATACAGAGAGGAAACC
The DNA here is from genome assembly GCA_031772625.1 of Pinus tabuliformis. Classification (NCBI taxonomy): domain Eukaryota; kingdom Viridiplantae; phylum Streptophyta; class Pinopsida; order Pinales; family Pinaceae; genus Pinus; species Pinus tabuliformis. The sequence goes on along the minus strand of CM062804.1, from coordinate 79,507,883 downwards.
ATCGAAGAACCGACAAGCCTCACAAACAACCACCTACAGTTCTGAGCAGTAACGAGCGTACAGCAAAGCAAACAAGCAGAGGGTTTCACATTTAACATCACCAGAATCACCAATACGAAAACAACATCAAAGTCCAGGTACTACAAGACTCATTATATAAATATTTTCATTGCAAACACAGTTTGAAAGATAAGTTACAAGAGTCTTTGCAAAATAATTTATAAGTTAAGTTAAACAGTTCATATTACAAGTAGACCGAAGACCTGGGTTCAAAACCCTAAATTACATATACATAAGTTAAACCAGTTCGTGTCACAAGTAGACTGAAGACCTGGGTTCGAAACCCTGAACATACGCTCACCCTAAAACCCCAAAGATCTTAAGCAAGACAAGCAACCTATCCATATTCCACAGAGGGACTAATTAAACGTCAGAGAGGTTGAAGCCTGAAACTAAGACACAACAGCATCAATAGGTTACAAGTATGAACATCATGGAAAGACCCTACCCGGTCTAGCGAAGTGCAAGAGGAGCCGAAGCCACCATTGCTCGCTCACCTTCCACCTGCAACCACCACAAGCAGAGAATCAACAACAGAACACAACAGAACTCAAACGAGTAAAGAAACAGGGTAAGGGTTTCACTTACCAGAGAAGGGGTCAACGAACTGCAAGCAGAGAGACAACAACAGGCCGCAAACCGGCAAGGGACCCTGCTCACAAGGAGCATTCACTGTCAGGACCAGAAAGAGAAGCATAGCAAACACTAAAGCAAAGAAAGAAAACATACCTGAGGAGTCTACGAGCTGAGGACGAGAACGGGGTCACCTCGTGGCTGCAACCTGAATGCACAAGTAACCAGAAGCAAGATTAAATAGCAGAGCCATCAACCAGTGAAACATAAACACAATAATGCCAGATACATTCAGGAGGAAATAAGTTGTCATCGTGTCACAGCAAACCTTCGGACATAGTCGCAGAACGCCGAAAGGCAGCCCAAAACCCTCAGGCAGACCGGCAAGCAAATACAGGCATCCATCAAAACAGATAAAACACTAGCAGAGTCCTGCTACTGGACAAGCCATGGCCGAGAAGCCAAGTTGAGCGCCAGAGCAACATTAACGAAACCCTCAGGAGGAAAACCAGAGAGCAAACCCTCTCAGCGCAAACAAACAACAGTCGAAATGACGGACCAAGTGAGGAGCTAGGGTTACAAGCACAGTGAAGGCGGGAGAACAGAGCCCGAGGTCGAGACAGGTGTCTCCCTCACAAGAGTACCATAGCAATCACATTAATCACAACCAAAATATCTAAGTACCACTACACCCTACCAAAAATCATAAATTTAATAATTTCGAATAAACCAAATCTTGTGTCCAGTTAGAGTATGCGGGCTGGTCCCATCACTCTATACCCAAGATTTCACATCTCTTCGATTTGTTTTCCCATTTACACACTTTTTAGCACTTGGTATTTTTATATGTTAATGTTCACCTTGCACCTCCATTCCTATCTCACATTTTGTGCAACAGACAAGACAAGTGCAATTCAACACGGGGTTCAACTATGAATTCACTCTCTAGTCTTCCAAAATCAAATTTAAATTTCTTTATTCCACTAGCTAGCAAAGACCTCAAGACTTAAAGGCTTGTGTTGAGCAAGGGTTACAAGACTGGGAATGAAAGGAGAAAACATCCACAGAATTGTCAACGAACCAATATGTGTGTGTCAACTCAACAACAACAAGAGACAATATTGGGAAAAGGGATTTGTTTTTCTTTATTGTTTCTCATTTCACAGTCTCTACTAGTCTTTATGATGATTGGATCCCCTTCTATGTTGCTTAGAAGAACCTTCGAATTAATCTAACCCAACCTCTTTGTCCCTTGGTTCTTCACATTATCAAGTCATTTCCTCTATGTAGGGTCTCAACTCTTGATCACTACTCTTGGGCCCTCTCCATCAGGTGCATTTCTTCACTAATAGAATTGATAAGAACATGTTCAAAAATATTGTCCCCAATAATCAATCATAGTTAAAGCTAGTAAGGGAAGGGATAAGCCAAATTTATTCAAAACCAACAAGCCTTTTTGTCCCAATAGTGACACATTAAGAACTCTAAATAAAATTGCACAAAACTGAGAAATTTTAAAGATGCCAAGACAGTTTGAAGACAAACATGGGGAAATTCATGAGAAAATTAACCAATTGCATATTGAAAGCAATATTCTACAAAAGATATACAACCAGCTTGTCTTAATCCTCACTTCAACCATGGAGATAGTTATAAATCAAAGAACTATCATGCAAAGGACTAAAGATGAAATAGCAAGTCTAAGGAAACAAATTGAAGAGCTACAACAATCATTGAAGAAGACATCAACAGACTAATTAGTTTCAAGCAACAATACCAATCAAGTTTTAAGTTGAAGTTTGATAGGAAGTTTGAAGAAACAATGGCGTTCCCAGCTCCCGCTCTTTCGCTCCCTGGGTGGCTAAACTCGCAGGTCTCCTCCTCTGCAGCTCCCAAGTTCTTACCCTCGTACGCTCTTTCGAACCGGTCGCGAAGCAGAGATAAATGCAAAAGGAGCGAGAATACCAAGGTAAGGGTTTCGATGGCTCCTGAAGCAAATGCGGGAGAAGCTCCTACCTCTGCGCAACTGATATCTGGAAGCGAGAAGCAACTTTCGGGGCCCGAGAATGGTGTCGAAAGTCTGTATGCCCTTGCGAGATACAGGGATTGTGCTGTCATAGTGGCGGGAGCACTGGCAGCTGGATACGCCGCGGGTACCACTTCTAAAAGAACGAGAAATGCTGCATTCGGGGGCGCTCTGGCTCTCGGAGTGGCAGGCGGAGACACTGTTTATGCTTTGAACTCCATAGCTCCCAGGATCGCCGTTGCTGCTCAGCACATCAAGAACGTCAAATGCGGTGGTCCCAACTCTTTTTTTAACAGGGAAGAGACTGAATCCCTACTTCATAAGTACGGGGAAAGTAAACAGAAAGAAGCTCTCAATGCCGAGCTACGCAACCCTCATGAACGAATGCGTCGGCAACCCTTTATTGGCGGAACCAAGGAGGATGCAGATGATATGTTTGACAAAATACCCCTGCGTGATTCTAGCCCAAACAGGGGCTTGTTCTCTGTCTCAGCTCAAACGGAGAGCGCTGGAAAGGATTACGGTAGCCAGCGGAAAACAGAAATTTCAAAACCATTCCAGATTCTGATCGCACACATCTCCGGCAAGTCAATGCTGCATTGGGTGAGATCTTCAGATCTGGTGCAGGATCTCAAGCTACTCATGGAAAAAAAGACGGGGATTCCAACAATGTATCAGCGTCTCCTTTATGAAGGTAAACAATTGGAAGATACCTGTCCCCTGTCCTGTTATAATATTCAAAGAAATGCCTCCATTACCCTGTCCATGCGTTTGCGAGGGGGTGCTGCTGGACAGTCCTCTTCAGCTGCAGCCTTTTCCTATAAAGATGCAGTCCATTCTAAGAAGCCCAAGGAAAGAGCTCCCCCTGCTCCAGCTCCCAAACCCTTCGTAGTGGACAAGTCGGAGGATATTCCTTCCATTGAATTAGCACATCCCATGTTGGACAGGCATTATCAGATGTATGCAGAGAATGGCATCATCTGCAGGTTCAATGGTCTTTGGCCTAGTACAACAGATCTGTACCAATGGATTCATGCAAATTGGACCAATAATTGCAAGGTTCTTTTATGCTCTAAAGGCTTCTTTATAACAGTGTTTGTTGACAGTGATGATTACCAAAGAGTCTTAACTAAAGGCCCTTGGTTTTGGAATTCTGCGGGTCTGTTCCTTACTCCGTGGTTCCCAGAGTTTGATCCTTCCACAGCAGTCATCACCAAACTCCCGATTTGGGTTAGACTCCCTAACCTTCCGGCGCATTTATGGAGCTTTGTTGTATTTGAAGCCATCGGCAACTCCTTAGGTCGTTTCCTTGAAACAGATCCCTCAAGAGGGCTAAAAGGAATTTATACCTATGCCAGAATCTGCGCAGAAATAGACATAAGCAAGGGACTTCCTGATCAGATCATTCTCAAAATAGGTGATTTCCATTGGTCTCAACCTCTGGATTACGAGAATACAGCATTTCGGTGCCGATATTGTCATCTCACAGGGCACCTTCAAAGTTCGTGTCCTTCAATGCCATTCAAAAAAAAGAAAGCCAAATCCAAGCCAAAAGATAAAAGCTGGAAGCCTCATGATCCTCCCCCAATGGACGTGTTTTCCAGCTCAGATGAAGAGGACGTGGAGGAAGATGTGGAAGTCGTAGAAGAAATGACAGAACAGGTCTCTCCCTCGGTGCGTCACGAGGAAGCAATAGTCCCTCCCAACGCCCAGAAACGAACTCATGAGTCATCTCCTTCGGATTCAGACAAGGAGCTTTCGCCTCCAGTCCAAAACAGTCTTCAAATTGTTCTTGACCAACATGGTCCTAATGGTTGGGTCAAAGTCGGCAAGAAGAAAGGGAAAAAAAGTCGACCAAGTGAGTCCACACTCGGTGGGTAGTTCCTTTGGCTTGGTCCGGACTCCCTTCTTCTAGTTCTGTAGGTTCAGCTCTGCTTTAGTCTCTTCTTCTCTTGGGAGCCGAGGTGGGTATTTTATCCTTTCCGGCTGCCCTTTCAGTCTTGTGGTTCTTGCCGCCCTGCGTGGTGGGCAGTCTTCTCTCTTTAGTTTCCTGAAGTCCAGTTTGATAACGTTTTTGATTGTTGGAAGTATAGGAGCCTCAGCGCTGTTTTCCCTTCGGGGCAGACTGAGGCCCCTAAGTTTTGTACTTGTATAATTGTTTGTAGATAATAGAATCACCGCAGCTTACAAAAAAAAAAACAATACCAATCAAGTTGAGCAAGTTCTGCGAAATTTAAACCTCCCACCCTCTCTAAAATTAAAAAAAGCTAGGTAAAAAAATGTTGTCCGTGCTTAAAAAATTGTTTGTGTTTTATAAATTTTGCTTAACTTTAACTGATTTTTTTTATTTTTTTTAATGTAACTACACTTTTCTTTTTGTAAAAGAAATTTTATATATATAACGAACGTTCAAAACATCATAAATCATAACACTTTTAGATAATCTCTTTTATTTTAAACTTTATTTTTTTAATAAAATAAATAAATGAAAGATTGTAATCATTAATAACAATTACATAAAAATATGTAGAAAAAAACTTTTAAAATATCATAAACCATGGAGAATTGTACGTGGCCTCATTTATTTGCCCTATATTGATATGGGTTCATATAAAGCATAGAAGATTATGCTTAACCAGATTGGAGCCCAAGTCATGATTCTGACAAGTGGCACATTATTACTCAACTATCATACTCTATTATTTTTCATTTTAATTTATGAGTGTTATCAAAATGACACGTCACTTTATGATGTAGGTGCATTTTGTATTTTTTTGATGTGAACAAAGATCATTAATGTTAGATAAGTTTTTTTTTAAGGATAAATTATGGGAAATTGTTAACTCATCATAATAATTTATGTTTGTTTTAGAATCAAATTGATTTAGTTATCATTATAACTTAGGAATATATTTAGGAGTTTGTAAGGTAAATATATCGAGATCTTTTTTTTTCTAAGGAAAGCCACGTAATGAAAATTAAGGGATGCTTCTCCACACGAACAAATAATATAATTAGTAAATATGTTCACTAAACTAGTGTGCTTAATCTAAGGGGATTCAAACTAAGCACTCATTGATATAGAATTAGTCAAATACACAACAATATTGGCAACAACTAGTTGAGCTGACCCCATCAAATAAAAAAAATTGTACTGTCATCCCACTCTCAAGCTCTTAAACAAGAGCAAAGATTGTTGGTACCTTACTACCCACATTCAATCCATGAGGAACAAATGTGTCACAAGCAAAATTTAACCCTATGCAAGAGGGTAATAACTTATTTATTTAACCACGCATGTTAAACCTGATTAATTAGATTAATTAACATTGTATTAAATGATAACTTCTCATTTTTAAATTGAAATGGAGTCAATAAAGGATTTTAATTAAAATCATATAAAATACTCTAAAAATTAATACAAATTTGACAAAAATGGTCAACAATAATATATAAGCTCCAATATATACCATAATCTTCAAATTAATAAAAATAATGACAAGGAAGTGGTGTCTTCGATAAATATAATGATTAATGTTTTTTTATCCACACATAACCAAGCACCTCACCCTCGAGCTTGTAGGTGAAGGTAATATATTATTTAGGGCTCAATTATGTACAACGGCGTGGCCCGAAGCCATAAGAATATACTCAACATGTCGCAGGCAGTATAAAATTGAACCTAGGCAGGCAATATAACTATCATTCCTCCCAACCACCTGAAATAAACCCAATTGAGATAATGGTTAATTGATTATGGTGTGAATGTGTTTATTATTATACATATTGGAATCATTTTATGACATAAATATCTCTCTAAACCACAATGACATATTATTAAACAAATAAATCAAATTAAAATAATTATTTCTTTAAAAAAATGTACATGTGTGTGCATGACTATTGAGGTGTGCAAGTAATATCTAGTATTTGGTATGCATAATGCAACTTGTGTTAAATGTTGTAATGGTTTTGAGGCCTTATCCCTTGAATTTGCATGCTAGTATAAATCAAGCAGTAACATAAACATTACCATAGGGGAACTAACCCTAAAACTTATAAGAAAATTTTGGACAAAGGATGGCTTAGATAAAAGGGGTCAATGCAAGAGATTGAACTTTTGAATATGCATGTAGTGCCCGCTCTAGTTGACTGACAGTGATATGAGATTAACATTTATTTAGCCCTAAGGCCCACACTTTATTATTGGAGGACCTCAGGTTGAGAATCCGGACACATGACTCTATTATTATTGGTTGTGATGTTTATGTATGATCTCCATTGATATTATGATGAAGATAGCATGAATGGTTATGTATGTTATCTATTGGTATTGTGATGGTTGTAACATTAAATGGTTAAGTTTGGTCTTTATTGAATTTATGATGATGATGACAGTGATGGATATGTATGTTTCCATTGATGTTTTGATGATGATATCTATGATGGATGTGTCCCCTATGTTACCTACTTTCATTAGTTCGGGTTTACTATGAACAATGATGTGAATGACTAGGTGTTGTTAATGATGCTATTATGACAATGACTAACACTAAGAAACCTTGTTACTGATGATTATTGAGTATGGCGGGAAACCACTAGAGGCACTCGCATATGACGAGTTGACGACAACTGGTTTGATGAAAAAATTATATTATTTTATTTCAAAGTCAGTTTTGAAGCCTGATTTATATGTTTATCTATATTCTGATGAGATGTTACTGGTTGCAGGCACATATTAGTTGCTTGGCCAAATGACTCACATATGGGTGATGGGGTTGTACAAGTGGATGGAACTACATGGGAGGGGTGGGACAGTGTCCCTGATCTCACCCGCTAGCACTCCCGCCGTGACTTGGGCTGCAAAGGTTGAAACATCTTCACCTTGAAGATCACGATGTCCCAAAGTTAGGTTGCTCATGAGGATTTTACCGGGGGACGCGCATCAAGGCGGATTCCTTGATCCCCAACACCATTAGTCTCACTATAGCAGGCAACATAAGAGATGATAGTGGTCTATGACGTTGCACCTATACTTTCCCCTCGTAGTCACTGAATGCTTGAAGGGCAAGTGGTGTGGCACCCTTAGAACTTCAAGGGAATTTCTTGAAGGGCACGACCAACTTAGCACCCTTGGCATCACAAATAAACTATTAGGTGTGGCACCTTGGAACTTCAAGGGAAGTTCTTGAAGGGCACAACCAAACTTGGCACCCTTGGAATCATTAAAAATAAATTAATTGATAAATATAATCAAGGAATGAAAACTAGGTACATTTACATCAAGGGTAAATGATGTTAGAAACTGAGGTAATTAAATCAAAAATAAAACTTGGGTTAAGAGGATCATAAGAAGAAATAAAATAGGTTACCTTAAAAACTCTACCCTTACCATGTTGGAAAATAATAGGTAGATTATGTAGTTTAATTAGATAAAAGGGGAAAGAGGGACATAATTGTAAGGATAAAGATTAATCCTAAAAAAGTTAAATCTAATTAAGAGAAGAGGATGGTGAATTAAAATAAGATTAATAAATTAAATTTTAGAGAAATGTAGAGAACCTCCAGGTGGCAACAACCAACATAAGAATATCCATCTAATAGATAACTTGAGTTAAATTAGGGAGTAGATAGGGGATCAAATCTTGACTCATTAATTGACTTTAGTAATGAACACAAATTAAGGAGTAAAAAGGGGGATCAAGAGACAACTAGGAGAAGAAATAGGAATCTTGTTGAGGTGAGGAAAATATTAGTTTTAAATCAAAATTTTAGTAAATAATTTTGGGAGACCCTTGATGAGAGAGTGACACATGGGTGGGTGAATAATCAAACTATTGAATTATAAAAAAAATAATTAATTATGCATGACATGCCAAGTGTCACCTATGAGGACTCCTATAAAAGAAGGGGCAAGCCATGGGAGAAAGGACTTTTGGAAACCCTATTGTTGGATGGATGATACTATGTTAGAGCAGTGATTACGAAACTATAGTAAGTTTGGTGAGGTAGAGGATTTTGGAGAGGGGACTCTTGAGCCAAGGAGTGCTCTCCTCTGCCAACTATTGCATTCCTCCATTATACAACCCCATTGCATCTCAGGGGTCCGCGAGGAAGAAGAGTACCCAAGGAGTAGGTTGGGAGGTTAACCGGTGGGTCATCGCATTCATATCAAGTACGTCGTCATTCACATTCGGAGGTGACTGACAACAAGGGAAGACAAGTATGGAAAATCAAGTGGAGTCTCATCTTCTGGTGAATAGTACATATGTGTTGCAATATTATTTTGTATGATTTCTTTATGGCCTTAGTTAAATATATGTAATTTTATGATATGTTCAGTGGAATGAATTTCAGGGATGTGTTAGATAGTGCTGAATAGATTTGAATTCCCAATGAATTTCTCTTCTGGTTGTATTTTATATGTGATTTATTTTAAATATATATATATATATATAGAGAGAGAGAGAGAGAGAGAGTATGGAGCTGGTCCTTACAATGCATAACATTAACTACTCTAAAATATACAAAATCTACTATTTTTTTTGTAAATAAGCTTTTTTCTATTAAACTAATACGAGATTACATACTATCAAAGTCCTTTTGGTTTTCCAAATTGGAAACGAGACCAACGGAAAATTATATTTTGTCCCAAATGTCCATATATTAACCAGATAAATACAAAAATCTCTATTGACCAAGACTCCATTGTGCAAGACATTATGCCACAGTACTAGTAAATTCAAGGTGAAGTAGAAAAACCATAAGTTAAATGATACCATCAAGAGGGTGTGGAGATATCAATCACGCTTGGTATGGTTGGATCGATTGGAGGTGCAGGATTTCATTTGTTGCAGAATTTTTCCTCAATGCAAGTCAGTTCTTCATGTTCTTCCCACCCCATCAGGGTTTCTCAATCTTTGTTTATCAGATTGATACGTCTCAATTTGCAGCCCTCCCATAAGTGATTGTTCCAACTTGCCAAGAGATGAAGGTGAATGTCATTGCATCCAAGTTGGCCAAAAACTCCACCACCATATTGCTTGTTATCCTAACGTGAGAGGGAATAATGATGAGGATCATATCGATCAAATCGTTAATATATATGATATATTTTCTAATCTTCATGTGTGGAATTTTTTTTTGGAGAAGTTCCATTAACAAATTTCTTTACTCTTGAGATTACTAGCTGAGAACCACCCTCTAGAATCAACCTAGAAAATCCTTACGATGATGCAATAAAAACGCCAGTCTCTAGAGCTACAAAGTTGACTACATTATTACTTGAATGGCACATACTATTTGCAAATATAAACATTGGTTTCCCATAGTTGTCATGAAAGATTCATCCAAGACCAGCAAAACCTAGATTGCCTTTAGATGCCCCATCAAAATTAGGTTTAAGGAATCCAAGGGTAGGAGGGCTCAAGGAGGTTGGAGGACTAGCACATGGACTTCTTGGAGGTAAAGGATTGATAGAAGGAGATGGAAACAACTGGATATTATGCAAAATTTTCAACTTCTCAATCTGAAGATGACCAAGGGTGTAGTAGTGTTGTTTCATAGACACTTTGCAATGATTTTGTGTAGATTGCCTCCCTATCTGATGATCAATTATTAAATATGTGATTGTTTCTCTCCTTCCATATGTTCCATAGCAAAAACCCTGGAATGAGAGCCCAAGCTTGATTTACAAATTCAACCTTCAATCATTTCTATGATGCCATTCATATTCATGTCTGATTGTCCAAATAAGTTGAAGAGTTGGTACCATAGGGTTTTAGAAAAAGCAAATGTATTGAGCAAGTGATCCAAGTTCTTTGCATCCAGTCTACACAAAAAATAGAGGGAAGGACCTTTGAATCTTCTATTGACAAATTTATCCCATGAAATGGCTCTTTTATGTAGTAACAACTAAAGAAAATGGGCAAATTTGGGCCATAAGTTCTAAGCCCAACCCTATTTCAAGATCGATTGATGAGGAAGATTGATGTGACCTCCAACTAATTTATATGCCTCTTTGATTGTGAACACACCCTTCTAGTTATATCCCCATTAGAGTTTGTCTTGTCCCTTAGAGAGCAGATTCTTTTGTTTGTGAATTTCTTCCATTAATGTGTCCATATTGGCTTGATCAAGATTTTGGGGCCAAATTTCCTTATTTGTCCATTCTCTCCATGAGGTGCGCTCCAATGTATGGTCCCAATAATCTGTTATTATTGAGAGACCTCTAGATTTCATAAGCTCTTTTATAGCAAGAAAATATTGTTTTCGTGATTCCATCCAAAGCAAGGCATCCTTTCCTTCTTAGACTTCCCAAAAATAGTGTTGGTGTACGATGATTTATTAGTGTTGGCGAAATTCCATATTGAAGATCCTTGAACAGGGTTTTGAGCTCTCAATTGTTGTTTCCATGATTGATAGGGGTTATATTTCCTATTCCAAAGTTGCCTCCATAACTCTCGCCACCTTGGATCCACCTCCACCATAATTTTCCCCCAAAACATTATTTACAATTTATATATCACAAACACTGAGACCTCCCGCCATTTTGAGACGACATAATTTATCATAGACTACAAAGGCCCATTTTCTTGCACAAAATAGATGTAAAATAAACATAAAAAGAATGGAAAAAAGCTATAAAATAAATATCACAAACAAAGATGGAAATACATTGTAAAAGGGACAAATAAAGGATGTTGAATCGAGGAAATTTACATGCAGAATATAAAGAAATGTGTAAAAGTGAATGTAAAAGGAGACAAGAAGAAAAAAGAGGATGTCATGGGATTATTGTGCTTTCCATTTCGAATTTACATGAAAAATATAAATAAGAATTCTCTAATGATGTGTTGTAGTGGTGCAGGCCCATTGTTTGGAACTAGTTATCTGTTTACAATGGCTTCAAGAAACATATTAAAAAATCCTTGTGTGTGGATTAATGCCACTAATTCCTCCAATAGGTGATTGCATCCATTCATGGAGTTGTTAAAGGCTAGACATTGTTAAACTTACGAATCAAGCTATGGGCGATATTAAAATCATCAATGGCTTTAACTCATTTTGGATCAATATAAAGGGTTGGTGTTGAGGTAACTTTCTACCCATGGGAAGATGTGAGAGGGCCCTTATTTGGAACCAAGTACTTTTCTTCACCACTAGTTGTATATTTTTGTGGATGAATAAGGGTTTTCTTAAATGATATGGGTTTGCCTTTGTTTTCCCCTTCAAAATGAAAATCCTTTAGAGTTACAGAGGATGGGGTCATTTAAATATTTTGAGACCTATCACAATGTTGAATCAAGTATTAAAATGTTGAATCCTTTAGTATTTTATAAGCCATTAGAGCTCAATCATCTTGTTTTTGTTCATTAGAAAATATCATTGTTTCTAAGAGGTGAAATTTATAAGCTTAAATTGAAACATGGCTCCACAATAGTAATGGTGTAATATAGTTACCCAATTAATGAAAACTATGACCTCAAAGCAAGAGATCTAGCTTTAAAATCTCATATTTTTGGGTCGAAAACACCAAATGAACCTTTGAATAAAAAGTGGTGATATTGGAAGCACCATTTTTTGGGAGTCAAAACTGGCACCAACTACACCACCTTTCTTTTGAAGGAGGAATCAAAAGTATGATTTCTTTGGAAGGATGGCCTTAAGAACATATACCATTGCAATAAAAGGCTTAAAATCAACCTTGAAATTGGGCACTCCCAATAGAAACCCCTTTTTATTTTGGGTCAAAATTGCAAGTTCTTTGAGACTTGTAGCTTTAACAACTAATGTGCTTACAACCAAAATCTTTAAATAAAACCCTTAAATCAAAAAGAAGTGTTACTACTAACACTCTTTGTCTCTTTTCACTGTCAAAATTGCAACATTCATTAAATCAAGCCCTAGAAATCTTGTGTTATAGCTAGCAAAATCATTTAAAAGGAAAAAAAAATAGAATATGCAAATTAAAATAGAGAAAACAAAAACAAGGATGGGCCAAAAAAATGTTGTTTTAAAAGAAAATCATTATTTTTCTAATAAAATATGCTTTAATTTTTTTAGGAGAAGTAAAAAAACTAACCCATGTCCTCATTATAATTTCTTTTACACAAATAAATTAAAAAAGAGATGTTAAAAATGAATTTAAAAATAAAAAATGCAAAAATTAACTTTAAAATAATAATCAATTATTAAATAAAAATAGATGGGTGAGGGAAACAATGCCCCTATCCCCATGCCTGCTCCACAACGTACCAATGATCACAGCTTTTCTTGGGGGTGGGGTGACATAGTGGGAGCATAGCCCATCCCATTCTAGAGGCCTAACTATGAGTGCCACTTTTCAATTTAGAGTTGATTTTAAGCTTTTGGTTACAATAACAAGGTTTTCAAGGTCATTCCCTCGAAGAGGTTGTAATTTTGGCATCTTAAAAATAAAAATAAAAAAATGATACTATTGATGCCACTTTTTTATCTATGGGTTGATTTTCAGGGTTTTGACTATGATATTTTTAAGGTTTTGGTTGCAAAGGTAGTATTTTGATCCCAAAAAAAGGAGGGTGTTACTAGTAACCCCACTTTTTCAAACAAAAGTAAAAACAATGACCCAATGCAACCTTTAAAAAAAGAAAACTTTGAATGGTTTTGATCAAATTAATAACTATGTTGTGTCTAATTTACCCATCTTTAAGTGAATGGACATCCCTAAAAAGGTTCTCACAAATATCTAGAACATTCCTCTTACTAGCAAATTAGAGAATAATTGGTTCGAAAAAAGGAGGTGACAAAAAAAGGAGGCTTTTGGTTTAGGATCAATCCTCCCTTTCATTCTCTCTATGAGTGTGATTCTACTTATGATTTGCACCATCCATGTGCTCTTATGGATTTGGGCCAGGACATATAATGAATATTCAAAAGGCAAAGAAAGAAAAATTGAAGGTAAGAGTGCTTCAATTCAAACATTGTTTATGTAAATTCTTAAATAGGATATAAATAAATCAACACGATTTGGAATTATAATGGGGGTTTTGGTATAACATACGAAGCATATTTGGAAAATTGGAGTCAAAATGAAACATTCTTCACAACATCATTCTCAAATTGGCATAATGGACACAGATTGGTCACTTAGTTTCTATAGTGATATCAAACGCAAGTGAGTTTAGTGACATGTTTGTTCACCAACTCACGCACTTGAATATTCCAATGCAAGATCCTGGTAAAAAAGTAGTAGAAGAGGTCAACATGTTGTCGTTGAGACAAATACCCTCCCAAATTTTGCGTACACTCGAATTTTGGAGCCTATTGTGGATCTTTTGATCGGTCGTTCTGTAGTCACTTCTTGGTCACTGATGATTTTCAGATCCCTTCTTGGATTGGAAGTGTCGAAGTCACTTTCTTACACATGCTCAGTCTGTAACAAGTGCATGAGCGCATTCTTTTACATAAGCTTGGACAAGCATAGCACGTTCCATCAAGATTGTGCTTATGCGATGTCCAATCCATGTTAACAGTGAATGCACACTGATTACGATAGTTTCTCACATTCTAGTTGTGTTTGTACTTCCATTTCAGTGAGTTTTGCAAACTGTTGCTTCTGCGCACCTTTGTTTTCGCAAGTGTCTTTTTCATGTTTTCGGTTGTCGCTTATGATTTCTTTCACTATAATTAATGTCTTTTTCATATTTTTGGTCGTCGCTTTTGATTTATTTTACTAAAGTTAATGTCATTTTCATGTTATCTTTTCTTTGGCATGTGTTACTTTCATTGTCGTTCACATATCGCAAGAGTCGTCCGCACTTTAGCAATTGTCGTCTTTTCACATGTTAGTTGTCGCACAATGTATGTACGCTTGTTCTGGTGATTTCAATGGGTTATCTTTGTGTGACTGAGTTAATCTAACCATGTGAACATCATTTGCACTCATTCCCAAAATTTTAAGAACTGTCACACAAGTGTCATCGCAAAGTGTACCTTTAGTGTCGCACTTGTTATAAATTCATCGCAAAGTTGTTGCATTAAGGGAAATATGTTGTTAACATGTTTTAGATGATATATGTTGTTGTGTCATAAAATTGTTTCAAGTGTGTGATCACATTCAAGTCCTATCACTGTTCACATCAGTTTCATTGATCCCACACACAGCCAAATTTCATAAAATTCCTAGCAACCTAGCCTCATCCAGCCCTCCTGAACTATGCATTACATAGCCTTAGCACTCAAGAAGCGACTTTGTCTCTTGGCACTGCACAATGCACACTCTCTGCCTCCCGGAACTATGCATTTCGCAACCTCAGTGCTCAAGCCCAACCCTTGAGTCCCAGAGTTGTGCAATCTTTCCCTCTAGCCAGGCCTGAACTGCGCATTGCACAGTCTCATACCTCAAGCCCAACCCTTGAGCTCTTGATTTGCGCAACTACACAATCACTTGGCCTGTTTTGCCTCTCAAAACCATGCAGTGGGCTGAAACAGTGCAAAATCCCTTCAACCTGGCTCATTGACTACCAAAAATGCACAACTTCTCTCTCCTGCCCAGTCAGTACTGTGCATTATTGCGCAGTCTCAAGGCTCAAGCCTCAACCATGAGCTCTTGAACTGCACAATTGCACAATCGCATGGGCTCCTATGTCCTCTAGAACTGCGCAATAGGTTGATCCAGTGCCCATACCCTCGTCCTGTCACACTAAGCTCCCATATGTTAGAAAATTAGAAAAGTAGAAAGATTTTTTTATTATTGATAATTACTTGTGATGCTCTTGATTTTTTATTATGATTCTTCATTTCTTATTTCTTTTAGTTCATCAAGAACTTACCAAAACAATATCACATAAACAATGGACACCGGATGTAGGCTCACAGCCAAGGAAAAACCCCTCTCTAGGGGAAAACCCAGTCAATAATTCTTCCTTCAATAGTTTTCCAGAGATATTCCAAGACTTTACCTTGATAGAAACTTTCCTCCACACCAAGTCAACCTTCTTCCTTACTCGCTGATGATCCTTCTTGACCTAGCAGCAACAACAACAGTGGCAGCACTTTCTTTGACCCAGCAACTTCGACCTTGCCTTAAATACTTTGATCTTGGCCTAATACAGCTTCTTGAGGTGGCAGCATTACACGACAACTAGCTACGGCATCAACACGGCAACTGGCTATGGCATCAACAAGAGAACTTTGATCTTCCAAACTAAGGCAAGAGAGAGAGAGAGAGATAGTTGCACCAAAGGTTCAATTTTTCTTTCTCCTTCTCCTAAACCAAATGCACACTTCCTTCTCCTCCTCCTTCTATTTTTCACTTCTTTCGGCTTCAAGAGAGATCGAACTTGCTTGTGAGTGTGAATGCTTCAAATGGAATTTGAATGGCTTCATTTATAGCACTTTGGTGAGGTCGAATAGCCTCCTTTGAGGATGACATGATCATCTTAAGGCCGACTTGGTGTGGAGACAACATAATTCATATTTGACTCAATACTTAACCTTTTTACATGATTCAAAATCCCAAGAAGGATCTCTTTAAAAGTACAATGACTCTATTGACTCATAATAAATCCTAGAATTCCTAAATGGGGACTTTGACCTAAAACATGGTGACCCAGGCATGAAACCCATGCTTTAATAAGTCATAATAATAATAATAATTTTCTTTATTCTTTTGACAAGTACATTACATGATGACTCAAATACATTAAATTAAGACCGAACCTAGTTACATTTTCCAACACTCCCTATTAACTAGGGAGGTATTCATCTTATACAATTACAAGGAAGATCTCAACTATATGAACCATGAAGAAATTTTAGGCACCGCAATGCCATGGACTAGATTCATGACCAGGGAAATCTATCCATTGGTCTCTCAACAATTTAGGCACCGCAATTCCACGAACTAGATTCCTGACCAGCGAAATCTATCCGGGTGGGACTAGGATGGACTCAAGCTTTTAGCCTCTCTAGGTACCATCAGTCTTACTTGCTAATCATCAACCCAAAAATCTAGGTGTGTATCCAAAAACGAAGCTCTATAATCAACACCACCTTTTCCAACTTTGGGACCTAGAAATCAAACAATGTGTCGGCTAGATGTCCTCCCAGGAAATGCTTCACTCATAAATCCTCATCACTCCTTGATCCTATAGATCAAGGATGACCAATCTCTCCCATTGAAATTGATTGGTAACCAACATGCTATCAAAACCTTCGAGAGATTCCCCTGTACAAACACAACCCCAATCAATAAAATACTTTCACATGTACATAATCAAATAGAAACCTCCGGGGTATTCCAGAAAACTAATGTTTCTTCTTATCATAGAAGGACTATCAATCGAATCTTTGTCAGAAGATTCCTCAATCATAAACTTTACTTTCCTACTTCTCATGCAGCAACATATCCTCTGAAATTCATTCTTCAATCAAAACCAAGTTATGCCCTCCCTTTCAACCAGGGAGCATCTCTTTATCTAGACTCCCTGTTAATCTCAGGGAGATCATATTCTTATTTTCATCATCAGATAATCTTTCGTGGCTTACAACCATTTCATTATATTTATCATCATTAACATCATGGTAATCACATCAACGAACATCTTCACCATATTGAAGATTGTGTACCAGCACAACATAGATAGCAAGTACAACCAAATCCATAGAAGAATGAAATTAGCCATAACAGAATTACGGAAGCATTTCAACCTTACATATATCATATACCCAAACTTAATTACAAACAAGAGACATATACTCTTCAACATCTTACTAGGGAATTTGTCATAAACCCTAGACTACATCATAACAACTTTCATTACATACTGGGTTTCAATGTTTCTTCTAAAGTTATGACATTCCCTACTACAACATATAGAAAACCCTAGAAACAATTTAAACAAATGCAAATTTACAAAGAATCTAACACCTTCCAGAATTCATATGTTAGACTACCACCAGGTTTTCATACAAATCCTAGATTTTATCCGAGATAATTAATCAATCAAAACCAATCACAGCTTAGTCATCAACATGACTAGCTTCCACTAGGGTTAGTTGTGAACCCTATATTTTCAATCAACCATCAATCACAACTAAAACTCAGATTTCAACAATCTTACACAAGTCTCAAATTATTACATTTTCATCATGCGTCAGATATTTTTACTTCTACTAAGGTTTAACTCCAAAACCCTATAATTTCATTTTCACAATCTCAATAATCATTATATAAATAGATCTCAGATTGTTATGTCACGCATACTAGAGATTTTAACTACTACTAGGGTTTAGCTGCAAAACCCTAGATTTCCAAATATCATCATCCTAGAATCTCAAACAAGGACCCTAAGACTTATGACCATTAACTCTTAGGTCAACACATACATCTAGGAATTCATCAGCATATCATATGTCAAACAACATTAATACATTAGACATATAATGACCTAGACCAAGCTAGGGTTTCGACCAAATGTACACATATATATACCTCGAGTTTCATAACTTAGCAAAGCAAACCCTACTATTCAAAAATTTCAAAGGTTTGAGATCTCAGACAAACATCATTCAACCCTACCAAGTTAAGATTTCATGATCATACCGAGATGGAAAACATGACATCATCAACAAGAACTTCAAATAGCATTTCACAATAACCCTAAGTAGGCTAGGGTCACACATTGTCATCATACCTTTAGGTTAGGGTTTTCCAGAGAACCTGTCTAGGGTTCTATAAAATCAGTTAAGAATATGAATGGGGTAGATTTATCAATTGATGAAACACCTAGAACAAGAATCAATAAGATTCAATATAGATAGACAAAACAATGTTAGTAATAGGTTGTCAAATGAATAAACATTTACTATAAAGAAGTCAATGTTTTGTAGTTTAAGGCATACCTTTGTTTCTTGACAAACCAAATCTTGGGTGACTTTCTTCCATGCTCCTTGAGGATATAGCAGATGTCTTCCTAATCAAGACAATAGAGGGAGAATGATGATTAGTATTTAATATAATCAAAACTAAATGAGTACATGAAACCAAAAACTGAAAGGAAATGAGATACTTATCTTTGGGAGTTGTTGGGGGCTCCCTCCAAAGCTTGAGGGATACCTATAAAATTACAAAAACAAATAATGTCTTTTTCCAAAAACATGTTAAAAACCTATAAATTTTAAACATAAAAAATGCAAAATAGAATATCTAAAAGCAAAGGAATTAATAGCATAAATCCCTTATATCAGATTCTTTAAGTTTGACTTTCTTTGGGTCTCCTTCTTCAGCAACATTGGCTTGATCTCTTTCTCTCTTCTTGTTTCTTGGATTGTCAGGACAATCACTCCTGTAGTGACCCTTCTTATGACATTGATAGCATTCTACCTTGGACATGTCAACTTTCTTCCTTGGTCCTTTCGATTTCTTTCCTTTATGTTGAGAAATGTAGGCATTTGAAACATCTTCAAAATTGGAAACTAAAGAGATCCTCAATTCTTCAGGACTACAGGCAGTCCATAGTTCTTCAAAAGTAGGAGCTTCCTTCCAACTGTTAATTCCGGCAGCAAATGCACCCCAAGTAGGTGGCAATCCTAATAGAGCGGTGATCACGAGTTCTTTATCTGGAACAATTTCATCAATGGCCAAAATATCATCTCTGATTCTTGTTATCTTCACAAAGAAGGAGGCCATTATATCTTCTTTAGTCATCCCTTAGCTCATTTTTGAAACTTTCTACTTGACCAATGTTCTTAATAGTGAATAACTTTGACAACGCTTCATACATTTCCTGAGCATGATTGATGTTGACTATAAATGGGACAAGATTGTCCTTTATTCCTCTTACCATTAGATTCATGGCCGCCAATTCTAATTCTCTGAATTTTACTTTGTCAGCATCACTAGAGTCATCTATATGCTTCTTTACTTTTCCTTTGACTAAGTCTAGAACCTTGTTCTTTTCAAGGATGAGGTCAATCCTCTTCTTCCAAGACCTGTAGTTTGAGGCTCCTTCAATTTTTTACTCTCCCTTGATTGTGTTAGACATCTTCCTTGAATATAGTGGACTTCTTCCCTAAAATAACCCTTTTGTATGGTTCGTTGATTAAGTTCTTGAAACTTCCTTTTTATTCTTTCTTCACCAAAGCTCCGATACCATGTTAGAAAATCAAAAATGCAGAAATATTTTCTTATTCTTTATAATTACTTGTGATGTTATTGATTTGTTATTATATTTCTTTATATCTTCTTTCTTTTAGTTCATCAAGAAATTACCAAAGCAATAACACATAAGACAATGGACACCAGATGTCGGCTCACAGCAAGGGAAAATCCCCTCTCTAAGGGAAAACCTAGTCAAGGCTCTTTACCTTGAAAAGAACTTTCCTACACACCAAGTCAGCCTTCTTCCTTACTTGCAGATGATCCTTCTTAACCTAGCAGCAATGGCATCACTTTCTTCAACCCAGCAACTTCGACCTTGCCTGAGAGACTTCGATCTTCACTAAAAGACTTTGATCTTCACTCAAAGCCTTCGATCTTGGCCCAATACAGCTTCTTGAGGTGGCATCATTACACGACAACTGGCTACGGCATCAACACAGCAACTGGCTACAGCGTCATATGGAAACTGGCTACAACATTAACAAGAGAACTTTGATCTTCCAAACTAAGGCAGAAGAGAGAGAGATGGTTTCACCAAAGGTTCGATTTTTCCTTTCTCCTTCTCCTAGACCAAATTCGCACTTCCTTCTCCTCCTTCTTCTATTTCGCACTTCTTACGGCTTCAAGAGAGATCAAACTTTCTTGTGAGTGTGAGTGCTTCAAATGGAATTTGAATGGCTTCATTTATAGCCATTTGGTGAGGTCGAATAGCCTCCTTTGAGGCCAACTTGATCATCTTAAGGCTGACTTGTTGTTGAGACAAGATAATTCATATTTGACTCAATACTTAACCTTTTTACATGATTCAAAAGCCCAAGAAGGGTCTCTTTAAAAGTACAATGACTCTATTGACTTAGAATAAATCCTAGAAGTCCTCAATTGGACTTTGACCTAAAACATGGTGACCCAAGCATGAAACCCATGCTTTAATAAGTCACAATAATAATAATAATAATAAAATTTTTATTATTTTGACAAGTACATTACATGATGATTCAAATACATTAAATGAATACCAAACTTAGTTACATTTTCCAACACTAGATTGCGCAATTTTCTTCCTCAATCTAGCCTGAATTGCACATTGCGCAGTCTTAAGGCTCAAGCTTCACCCCTGACTGCTTGAGCTGCATAATTGGGCAGCTACTAATCCTCTTTCCCAACCTATCACCTAGTTCAGGCCCAGTTCGTGGATCAATATGCACCATCTTAGACTAGGGGTTTATCAGACTAATGTCATCTTTTGATGAGTGGATTGCAAATACATGTACTCTATCATGTTATGGAAAGATTATGAAGAAGGAGATAGAGAAGGAGGACATGCTAGAAGACACATATGGAGATGAAGGGATAAGATGATCATCAAGCGAGAAGACGAAGGAAAACTAGAATATAACAGAAGATTAAGATCAATATCACATGGAATACTCCTCGTCTTCAAGTCATAAGGAGGAGGAAGAAGAACATATACCATCTTTTCGAGAAGACACAAAGAAAGAAGCAGCAAGAAGGACAGCTTGGCATTGTCACATCATCATGTGGTCCATTTCATCAGTGTCATGTCAAGTCCTATCACAAGTCATCATATGTCACATCATTATTGTGGATTATGTAATTACCTATTCAAAATGTATTGTAAAGTGGAAGTATAAAGGACACATTCAAAATATGAAGTCATGTAAATTTGAAAAGTCATAGGAAGTCAAACAGTCATGATGGTAGTCAAAGAGTCACAAGAAAGGTGAAGCATCGACTCTTGGTTATATATACACCCTCAATGTATGAGAAAAGGACTTTTCACCTTGGCTCCTCCCGCACAGCATTAGAGAGACAAAATATTTCTTTTGAGGAGTAAGGAGTGGCTCCAATGCTCCACTATTGGAGCTTGTGATGTTCATTGTATACATGTGTCTTGGAAACTTTACTTAATAACAAAAGCCTTCATGGTCAGCACATTATTCATGCATGGATTATGAATATTCGTAAGGCTATTTTGTGGATGTTTGTATTTCATGTTTGCTTTTATCTGTGCTAAAGTAGTTGAACTATTTTGGTTATTTTAGTACTTATCTTATTGAGAATGTGTTGTAATGGTTGTTATTGTTGTCCCATCTGTGCGGACTATTCCGCATGATACCAGATAGTTCTTTCTCATTCATTGGTTGTAATAATCGTTGCATCTTTTGTGGACAATTCCACTCGATGTCAGACAGATCCTACTTGTTTGCGTGTGTTTTTACTTGGGTGGTACTATTACCTCTCTCTTAGAGGCTCACTTTACTCTTTTCCTCTGCAGTAGAAGAAAATTGGCACACCTACAACCAAACACTCACCAGGCACGCCTTCTTTCTTTTTGAATGCACCATGTGTTCCTCTCTCTTACTGATAGTTAGAGCCAAGGCAAGTATGTAAGAATACATGGCAACTAGGCCGAAATTTTGAATGGGGCTCCTATTCCAAATAGTGTGAGGTCTAATTTGGACTTCACATCGGGGAGACCCCTTGGTTGACAGATTTCCAACACCGTCAACACAACAATAATCATGTTATTGATGAATTCTATAATTTTTTTCTAGACTATACAACTTCTAGGCACTTTTTGTAGAATTTACATTATTAAATATTTCTCTAAAATTTCGTATATGAAACTACTTATGTTAGATAATTACTAAATATTTTTATATATAATATAATTACAAGTATTTATTGTATCATTTTTCTTAATATAAAAATATCTACTAACTCTTATAAAAACATGACCTTAATTTTATTATAGCTATATAACTAGAAATTGCCCCTAAAGGTGCAAAGATACACCAAAGGAATAGAAGATTTGGGAAGATCATCTTGCCATGAATAGAGCCCACTGCTAAATGAATGTAATTTCTGCCAAAATCTCTAATGCAAGCACCACGAAGTGAGCCCACTGCTCACATCCTATGCTTGAGAAAAAAGTGTTGACATGCATGAGCACAAAGTGTTGACATACCTTGCCCCAGGTGTGACACCCCCGGCTATCTACCTTTTCTCCACCACAAGATGCCACAAGTTCCATATTTCCACCAAGGTGTGAGATCGATCTCCCTATAGGTCGTAGAGCCTAACGACTCATTCCCCAACCCGCATAAT
Organism: Pinus tabuliformis; assembly: GCA_031772625.1. Taxonomy (NCBI): domain Eukaryota; kingdom Viridiplantae; phylum Streptophyta; class Pinopsida; order Pinales; family Pinaceae; genus Pinus; species Pinus tabuliformis. The sequence continues at coordinate 79,484,949 of CM062804.1, read as the reverse complement.
GGGTCCTCCTACGAGATTCCATTAGTCTAGTCAACACTACTTAGAGGATCTAGTCCAGTATCTGGAATTGAAGGGGGGGTTTGGGATTAATTAGATTTCGTAAGGAGTTCACATGCCAATTATGTTAAATTTTTCATGGCCACATATGCTTCCTTTGATGATACTGAAGTCTCTAGGGGAGTTCAGAGCACATATGGCTATTGGATATGTTCAAAGGTTTAGGGTTCCAATGGCATTTGGAGGGCATCATGCTTCTTTTATGGATACTTCACAAAATCATAAGAGAATCATGCCCGAGAGGATTATAGGAGTGCATGTGGATTCAAATGATAAGCCAACTCTTCATATATGGTGTGTGAGACTGCTTCCTGACCGCCTTATTTGGGTGTTCTTGGAAAGATCTATGCTAACCAGGTCAAAGATTTTGGCGGTGAGGTTGATAGCTTGCACTTTTCAGAGTGGCAAGAGTTTTTTATGGTGACGTTGATGTATTTCACTGTTTAGGGTGCCACGTGGTTAAAAACGATTTTATGGAAGCAAACAAAAATGGATGGATCTTATTAGCTGGGATGAACAATGTCTTCTCAACCCAACCCCGCAAAGGGACACCTTTGGTGTGAACTTCATTTTGATAATATGTTATGCGTGTGCTCTACTTTTTCCATTATGAATATTGAGATGGAAACAAAAGGAATCAGGGAAATATTTTGATACCAACATCAACAAGAAGAGGAGGATGGAATGTCAAGGGAGGTGTTTATTATGTGGAAGGTGAGCAAGTGAGAGTAATAGTGATGTGGTTTAGGTGGTGCAAGTGTCTAACTTGCATTTAAGTTCTTACCATCGAGAGAAATCAGAGCACTTGAAGAAATTGTTAGCTCAAAGATGAAGCACATATATAAGAAAACATATGAGAGTACTAACTTCGGGGTTCTTGATTCTCACCTTTGTGCATCATTGTGAAATGTGTTGTATGAAATGCTTTTAAGTGGTGAAACCATGAATCAGCATATATATATCTATATATATATATATATATATATATATTATTTTCGTGGGTGGAACTATGAAATAGGTCATAAAATTCTTGATCATTAGTGGTAGATCTTAAAATGCTTCTCCATCAGTGGTCCATCATCATAATGGAAAAACATTCCATGGAATCCATTGTTATGAGTTAGTCACTATATACATTGTCAATACACAAGCATGATGGTGTTTCTAAAGGGGATAATGGAAAGGAACATATACAACTTAATTTCACTCTAGTTGATTATGTCAAAGTAGGTATGGATAGGATATTAGATTAGCAATTATTGCTAAAAATTTGAAAACACTATATATATATATATATCTTTGAAAATTTTGAAAATAGAGTTTTCTAAAAAAAATTCAAATAATCTTTATATAATATTTATTTTATTAGGCCCCGATGAGGGTGCACGATCGTGGCCATATGGGGGATCGGGGCAGGACTTATTCCCCTCTCGATATGTGAACCAATGTACATTTGGCATATGGGAAGCATTCATACATCACATGGAAGTTTCAAGATGTGATCAGGCAAATTTATATGGGAACAAGAGAGTAAAATTTTGGTGTTTGTAAGTTTGGGTATGGGCAGTCGTGAAGGTGGCGAAGACAATGAAGTGTATGTGCAGGTCGCCAATTTGTGAAATATTCTTAGGCCATGGAAATCTGTGATAATGAATCCTGTTTGCAAGTGGGTACTTCTCTGGGATACTGTCGGACGCTAGTCGTGCCAAGTTTGGGACCCTAGTGAGGTAATTAGCTGGCAGTTTCATTGTTATTGGGATGATGCAAAGTGAGAGAGGCACTCTCTAAATTGGATAACAGGGGCAGAGATATTGAGATGGATCTCTGCTTAAGTCTTTATGGTAAGTTCTCTTGGTGGTTTATTCAACCTTTATAGTGTAGGTTTTTCTTATAGATGGGGGTTAGAGTCTATTAGCAATGTTTGTTCCTTGGCATTCCAATCACCCACTAAGGGTAGCCTAGGATTTAGAGACTACCAGGTCCATTGTGGTTGTATTTGTGGGTCAATTTCATTTGCTTTGTTTTCGAGGTTTGAGTCAGTTGTATGGGAATATAGCCTGGTATTCCAAGGCCCTCTAGCTGAAAGCGTAGATAGATGGCAAAGGGGTAGCTAGTGTGGTGAATTCAATGTTTGATCTATTTTTGTATGATGATTTTTGTTGTGCTAATAACAGTTACAAATTTGTAAACATGTGCTTTCTTATTGCTTCTTGTACTGAGGTTTCATTAGTTGTTTGTGCATACGATCAGGTAAATTTCCTTAAGTTTTAAAATGACATTCATGAGCAAAATAGCTTCAAAACAAATACTGAACAACGAACATTCAAAGTATAGAAAACCATCAAAGAGACACTTTAACATAGTGTTTTGATGAAGAAGTTCACCCCTCCTGGGCTACATCTCCTAGGTCCAGCTTCCATGGCTTGGGCCTCTGTATTAGCTCAATGTGGAAAAAATTTGTTTTAAAAAGCTCTATGGCTCCTGATACCTGCACCAATGTGTTCAGAATGTCCAAATTAGCTAAGAACACCTCTTTCTGAGCTCAATTTGGTCGAAAATTGACTTCGCTATGGCTCAGTCAGTCTTTTCCTAGAAAAGCTCCACTAAATCTAGAATGACTCCAGTTAGCGCACTAATTTTGGAGGTAGGCCCGAATTTGGGGTCACCTCCAAATTAAGCTGCAGTTAATTAGAGTTAAACTATGCTTAATTAATATTAAAACGGGATTAGCGCTAACATAAATTGTAACCTCTTGCGGCTTTGGTGGATTGTTCACATGCGGTAGTTAGCATAGCATTAACCGTCGTGGTTATGGTCCGTCAGAACCATCGAAGCGCTAACCGTTAGGCATTATGGTGATAGCGTTCACATGGGAGACTTAACCCGTCACAGAGTGGGTGGTTAGCTGACCGCCGAATAACCATTTGATGTCACAACCTTGTGTTCACATGGTAACGGTTTGGTGTTTGGTCGATAGCCGTCGGAACTAAACTGCAACCATTTGCGGTTTTATAACAATGCATTCACATGGGGGGAGGTCTGGCCTGAGGGTTGGCCCTCCCCTAACCGCCAACTCCATTTCTGTTAAACTTTAAATGTGATCAGAGTTGTAACATGGTAAGCACCACCCAGTAGAGCAAGAGGTTAAAGCATATGGTTTGCGTGCGGTAGGTCATGGGTTCGACCCCGAATTCTGCCATACATTTTTCTCCATTGTGTAGACAGCCAACCCGACCTTTGGGAGGTGCCACGTGGCGGCCTCCGGGCTTGCCACATGGCATTCTTCTATTGGTCTAAAAATGAAACAATAGAAACGTGCCAACACACCACTGTACAATCCAGCCAAACATTGCCACTTGTCCATCCCTGACTCATTGTTGACCTGTGTTGACCATGCCTAGTCACCTGCCACGTCAATAGTACGGAATGTTGACTGTGTAGTGACTGGGCATTTTTTTTGCAAATTTTGCATGTTTAGCAAAGCGATCAGAACGCAATAACTTCCTCATACGAATTTGGTTTTTGACGAAACGAGTTGCGTTAGGATCATTTTTCTGAGACAAACGTAGTCATTCAGCTTTCGAGCCATTCTAAGAACTTTGATTTTTGAGCTAAATACTGAGCACCTAATCATTCCTCCCCATTAGAAGCCTTTTGGACCCCAAAAGCTATTATCAATGGTTCAACAGGTGAGGGTACAACTCCCTCACCTTCTCGGTCTGCAACCATTTGGCTTGAGAAGGCTTTTTTCCCTTGAGTCCCACTCTAAGGTATTCGACATCCCCTCTCTTTGAAGTCCTGGTTCTTTTGTCAAGTATGAGATCTTGCTGAAGCTCATCTAGATATTCTGGCGAGAAATCATCTATTGATGGCAGCTAAACATGCTCTCCTTGATCATCAATCAAAGGAGGCTCAAACAATCTCAAATTCTCAACATTAACAACAGAGTATATTTTCATATAAGGAGGCAAATCAAGCTTAAATGCATTGTTACCAATCTTTTCCAGAATTTTAAAAGGACCATAACGAATTGGTTTAAGCTTTTTACCTTCCCCTTGAAGTCTCTCTTTGCTAATATATAACCAAACTTCGTCGCCAACTTGAAATTTGTGATCAACCTAGTGTTTGTCATGCCTTGCCTTGTAGCTTCTTTGACTTTTCTTAAGTTGTTCTTTCATTGTATGGTGTATCAACTGAATTTGCTCTATGAACTTCTTTGCCTTATCGATGTGACTGTGACCATCGATGGCAACATCTTTCTCAAAGATGAAATCCAATGGTGATCTTGGGAAGTACCCATAACATGCCTCAAATGGTGATGTATTTGTGGAAGAATGCTTTGCGCTGTTGTATGCATGTTGTATGTAATGCAAATGTTCATCCCACAACTTGGGATGTTTGTTGCAATATCCTCTAAGAAGATGAATAATTGTTCGATTGACCACCTCAATTTTTCCATCTGTTTGTGGATGAAAGGATGTACTCTTCTTCAACTTTATGTCCATCATGTCCCATAAATTTGACCAAAAATTCCCAACAAATCAAGAATATTGATCACTTACAATAGAAGTAGGAAGACCAAAATGAACCCAAATGTTTTGGAAGAAAATATGAGTTGTTTGTCGAGCTGTAATTTGCTTTTTACATGGTGTTAGTATGCACATTTTGTTGAACCTATGTACAACTACATAGGTGTAATCATGACCTTTCCTTGACAATGGAAGACCTCCTACGAAATCCATTAAGATACTCCCATGGACGTGAAGGTACCGGAAGTGGAGTGTATAAACCAAGTTTCCTATTGCTAGGCTTACTTGTAGCACATAAAGAACATCCTCTTATGAAACAAGAAACATTATCCAACATGTGTGGCCAATAATAATACCTTTGAAGATTTGCTATTGTCTTACCAACACCAAAGTGTCTAGTATTCAATGAAGTGAGTGCCTCCCTTATGATATTGTTTCTTTCTCCCTGTGGAATACAAACTTTCCCAAGTGATACAACAAACTGTTATGTACATGATAATCCATCTCTTCAATTTGGTTTCCTTGACTCAAGCTTGCATATACTTATTGAAATTCACTATCATTTGCATATTGTTCTATGTAACTTTCATGCAAACATAATTATACTTGAGTATAACAGATGAATTTACATTAGGCCTTGAAAGCATATCAACTACCTTGTTGTAGATTCCCTTTTTATACATGATAACCAAATGAAATTGTTGTAGAAAACCCATCCATCTGAAATGTTGTGACTGCTGCAACTTTGACTGTGACTGTAAGTACTGCAATGGTTGATGGTCGATATGGATGTTGGTATCATTCCCCATCAAATAGTGCTTCCATTTCTTAACACTTTGTACCAATGCATAAATTTATTTTTCATATGTGGGATAGTTATTTATAGCTCCATTAAAGGTTTCAGAATGAAATGAAATGGGCTTACCATGATGCAATAGAACTGCTCCCATGGCATAATCGCTTGCATCCATTTGAATCTCGAATGGTTGTCTAACATCTGGAATTGCCAATATCGGCGTTGCACTTATCTTTTGCTTCATAGCATCAAATGCTTTCTGGTGTACATCTCCCCAATGGAAGACTCTCTTGACACTTATCAATGCATGTAATGGAGCTAAAATGGAAAAAAAAATAGCAATAAACATCCTCCAATATTGTGTTGCCCCTAAAAAGCTTCTTACCTCTGTAATTGTATTGGACGTGGGCCAATTCAGAATGACCTCAACCTTAGAGGGGTCTATCTTCAGCTCGCCTCCTCCAACAATGTCTCCCAAATACACTAAAGAAGTCTTTCCAAATTCACACTTCGACATCTTTAAAAACAATTGTTCTTTTCTCAAGACATCAAGTACTTTGTTTACATGTATGACATGTTCATCTCTTGACTTGTTGAATATGAGGATATCATCTAAGTAGACAATGAAAAATTCATCTGTAAATGGTCTCAATACATCATTCATTACCCTCATGAAACTAGTTGGAGCATTTGTAAGACCGAAAGGCATAACAAGCCACTCAGACAATCATTGTTTAGTTTTAAATGCAGTTTTCCAAATGTCTTCTTCAACTATTCTAACTTAATGATAACCACTTCGTAATTCTAACTTAGTGAAATAATTTTCATACCCCAACTGATCAAGCAAATCATCAATTCTTGGGAGAGGATAACGATTCTTTACTGTGATTTTGTTCAGAACATGGAAATCCACACACATGCACCAAGTTCCATCCTTCTTTGACACCAAGACAATGGGTGAACCACATGGCGAAGTAGATGGGCGTATGATACCTTTGTTCATCAATTCTTGAATTTTCTTTTTGATTTCCAAGTTCTCCATAATAGACATGTGATACATGCCAATGTTTGGAAGTGGAAAATCATGTTGCAACTGAATCTCATGTTGAATTCCCCTCTTGGGAGGTAACCCCTTTGGTCCCTAAAAAATCTCGCCATGCGTGCTTACCACATCAAACAAATAAGATTTCAATTTATCATCACAACCTTCAAAGATTCATAATCAATATCATTATTTTCTTGATCATGAGAAGCACAAATTTTTTACTTGCATTTACTAGTCTCTTCATCTGCCCTGCATTAACCAAAGAAATGTTCAGCTTTTTGCAATGGGCTCTCACTATGCACTCCACCCCATTCTTGAGAAATATGTATTTGTTGTCATGGCAATAAAATACTACTTTTCTCTCATACAAATAAGGACTACCCAAAATGATTCTTGAGATGTCAAGTGGAACTACATCTAACTCAACTTCATCAATGAACTTTTCAGTAATGGCGAACTTGAATAAACACTTCCTTGTAACCTGTAAGTTTGCATTGTTAACTATCCAACCCAATGGATATGGCTTATGATGAGGTACAGTTTCAAGGTTTAGTTTTTTTACCAAGTCTTCTGAAATCAAGTTTGATTGTGACCCACTATCAAATAATGCATCAATATTTGTATGATTTGAAATCACTCTTACATGAAACAACTATATTCTTGACTCTTCATTTGCAGTGTTGTTCTGATTATGTGATGAACTAGTGCTTGCAACCGTTTCTTTTCCTTTTGTAACCATGGCTAAAATCTTGGTCTCGTCACCAGAGTCTGAACCAAGGTCATGTTGTGTTGTAGCAGTCATCTTTTGGTTTCCCTTATTGTTTTATTTATTAGGCCTTAATTCGGGATGCAATTTCCAGCAGTGGGATTCATCATGCCCCTCTTTGGAACAGTGTTTGCATGTGATTTTCTCCCCTTCTTTATTCACACTTGCATTCTTTTTTCCCTTCCATTTTCCACCCTTTTCTTTCTCCTTACCCTTGAATGGCTTCCTCTTACTACCCTCTTCTTGAATGTTCTTTCCTCTGTATTCAAGGTGCGTGGCTTGTACACATACCTCATCTAAATTGTTTGGATTGAACATAAGAATAGTATGTTTCATATAGGAATGTAAATCCCCAATATATTTTAGCAATGTATCTTGGGAATTAAAATTCACTCCTAATAATAAAGCCCTTTTCCTAAACTCCTGTGTATAATCTTGGATTGTTTGGCCTTTAAGCTGCCTAAAATTCTACCAACTCATAATGGCTTTTTGCATATAGGCTAAAGGATAAAACTGTCTTTTAATTGCAGAAACAAATTCAACCCAAGTGATGGATATCTTACCATGGATTTTCATTTCCTCTTGAGTCTTTTCTTCCCACCAAACTAGTGCAGCTCCTTCTAGCCTCAGTGAAGCCAACTGGATCTTTATGTTATATTCTTGAAGGTTCTTAATTCTACAGTATACCTCCAACTGTCTAATCTAATTGTCCAACTTTTCTGCATTCACCTCTCCATTATACATGGGAAGTTTGATTTTATATCCAATTTCAGTAATGGAGTCTTTCCTTTTGGGGTTTTTGAATGAGTATGAGCAGTTTCAGTGGTGGTGGTGGAAGATGATGATGTGTGAGATGGTGAAGATGATGAGGAAGATGATGAGGATGGTGGAGATGGAGGTGGCTTTCCACCATTCCCTTTGGAATCCTTCTCATGTTTTTTATCCTTTGAGCTTCCTTCTCCATGTGAAGGTTTAGAACTCTCTCCAACCATTCTAGTGTTCCTCTCTTCATAGAGGACTTTAACCATCTCAGTTAAAGTAAAGAAATATTTCTTGAATTATTCCTCTTCTGAAGAGGGACCTTCAGGCTCTCTTTCTCCAGACATAATGGTTGTGGATTTAGGCTTAGAAATTAGTACTGCTTGTACCTCTTCAATATTAGTTGAAGACAAAACTTGAGGAGTTTCAAGTGCAGCTGGAACTGGAACTTTGGGTGGTGGAGATTGTGGCCTTGTGGCTCTCCTTCTTCTGGGCATTACCTCAGTAGTTTCAACCAATAGCTTCCCTTCTCCTTTCTACAAATTTAACCTTGTAAGCATCACAATTTTGCAACCATTAAAACCCTAATTGCACAAACTCAAGCAATAAAGCAATTCAACCTTTGCTCTGATACCAACTTGATCTGTTTTTGTATGATTAGTTTTGTTGTGCTAATAAAAATTACATATTTATAAACATGTGCTTGCTTATTGCTTCTTGTACTGAGGTTTCCTTAGTTGTTTGTGCATACAATTAGGTAAATTTCCTTAAGTTTTAAAATGACATTCATGAGAAAAATAGCTTCAAAAAAAATACTGAACAACAGACATTCAAAGTACAACAAACCATCAAAGAGACACTTTAACACAGTGTTTTGATGAAGGAGTTCACCCCTCTTGGGCTACATCTCCTTGGTCCAGCTTCCATGGCTTGGGCCTCTATATTAGCTCAATATGGAAAAATTTTGTTTTACAAAGCTCTATGGCTCCTGATACCTGCACCAATGTGTTCAAAATGTCCAAATTAGCTAAGAACACCTCTTTCTAAGCTCAATTTGGTCGAAAATTGACTTCTCTATGGCTCAGTCAGTCTTTTCCTAGAAAAGCTCCGCTAAATCTAGAATGACTCCAATTAGCGCGCTAATTTTGGAGGCAGGCCCGAATTTTGGGGCACCGCCAAATCTTCCACCATATTAAATTACAGTTAATTAGAGTTAAATTGCTCTTAATTAATATTAAAATAGGATTAGCGCTAACATAAACCGTAACCTCGGCAGCTTTGGTGAACTGTTCACATGCGGTGGTTAACATCGCATTAACCGCCATGGTTATGGTTCGTCGAAACCGTCGGAGCGCTAACCGTTAGGCGTTATGGTGATAGCGTTCACATGGGAGACTTAAACCGTCACGGAGTGGGTGGTTAGCTGACCGTCGGATAACCATTTGATGTCACAACCTCGCATTCACATGGTAATGGTTTGGTGTTTGGTGGATAGCCGCCAAAACTAAATTGCAACCGTTTGCGGTTTATAACAATGTGTTCACATGGGGGGAGGGTTGGCCTGCGGGCTGGCCCTCCCCTAACCACCAACTCCATTTCCGTTAAACTTTAAATGTGATCGGAGTTGTAACATGGTAAGCACCACCCAGTAGAGAAAGCAGTTAAGGCGTATGGTTTGCGTGTGGTAGGTCATGGGTTTGACCCTGACTTCCGCCATATATTTTGCTCCATTATGTAGATAGCCAACCCAACCTTTGGGAGGTGCCATGTGGCGGCCTCTGGGCTTGGCACGTGGCATTCTTCCATTGGTCTCAAACGGCCTCTGGGCTTGGCACGTGGCATTCTTCCATTGGTCTCAAAATGAACCAATAAACATGCGCCAACACACCACTGTACAATCCAACCAAACATTGCCACTTATCCATCCCTGATTCGTTGTTGACCTGCGTTGACCATGCCTAGTCACCTACCACGTCAACAGTACAGTCTGTTGACTGTACAATGACCGGGCATTTTTTTTGCAAATTTTGCCTATTTAGCAAAGTGATCAGAACATAATAACTTCCTCATATGAACTCGATTTTTGACGAAACGAGTTGTGTTAGGATCGTTTTTCTGAGACAGACGTGGTCATTCAGGTTTCGAGCCATTCTGAGAACTTTGTTTTTTGAGATAAATACTTAGCACTTGGTCAATATTCTTCTAAGGGTGCATTTTTGTTGAAGAGATTTTGTCCCAAGTAGGTCTTCTGAAAATTGGATTGACAGAAATAGTTCCCCTCTCTAGTCTTAACGAATTGGGTCTTCCGGTGTGTATTCAAATGTTTAGAGTTACAATTCTATTCTGGGGAATGTCGAGTTGTTTTGGTTGGTGTCAGAGTTGTTGAGGGAAAGAGACTGTTGCATTTCTATAGAAGTACCTTGATAAAGAAAGAAGGGCACTCTTGTCGGGGGTGGCCTCCCTCAAGAGAGACTTGGATTTGGCAGTGTTGGAACTCTTATATTGGGTATTGGGGTTTGGAGGTTTCACCATATTGTGGTGTATTATGGGAGCTTAAGTGTTGGTCTCAACAGGCTGGGGTTTATGTGAATATGTTCAGGCAGTGTGGCAGAGCGTGGAGAGGAATAGGACAATGATGGCAGGGAGACGAGCACAAATGCGAAGTCGTGGCGATGGAGGGAGAAGGAGGTATTGAAGTAGAGATAGAAGAGGATGTGGCCCATAACCGAGCTCATTCTCCTAGTCATGTGGTTCTTCCTCCCCCTTTTGATACCTTGGAAGCATAGTTGCGACATGTCACCACTCTCCTGGAATAGTTGGGATAGAATCGCCATGATGATCCAAATGAAATCATAAGTTTCATGAATGATTTGCAGCGCAATCAATGGAACATGCAGGATTGTTTGGCTTCACTCCAGCGAGGCCAAAAAATATTGGTTCAACGTATATAACAAATAGAGGGGTGAGTGGCTCATTTAGAAATTCATGTTCATGGGGAACTCAGGCCCCTAGATTCATCGAGTAACAAAACGGTTAATCCTCTTGGTCAATGATGTATGTGGGTTGTGTGTTTATATTAGGGGTCTTTTGGGCATAGTAGTCTTTTCGTTTCTCAATTATAAGCAGATTCTGGAATTTTGTAAATAGTTTTTGTGCTTCTCTTCTGGCCAACAAATCAAATAGGAGTGAGGCCAGAAGAACAATGAACATTGGTCAAGCATGTTGTAATCTTTATATAAATTAATAAAGGTTTTTGGGCCAACAAAAAAAAATTATTCTATTAGAAATAAGAGTTTTCATATTTAGTGATTTTGTTTTTCAAGATGATTTTTCCAAATCTTCTATTTCTTCAGTGTATATTTGCACATTTAGAAGCAATTACTAGTTAATTTTAATGGCATTTTTTTTAATAATCATAATCTTATCCATTTAAGTTTTAAGACAATGCCATTAATATCTCATTGCCTTTAAACACATCGACAATGCACTAGTTCTACAAATTCTTTAGTTAAAGTAAAGTTGAGATATTATTTTAAAATACATCATTATGAGGAAGTTATTCCCTATAGCATAGTAGATTGGATGTTCTACACTATTACTCAGTTGTTCTTTTCTTCTTGTTATAAGAGTCGATAAATATTCGGACGAAAAATTAAAAAGTAGTTAGATACTCAAAACATTAAAATGATAAGTTGCTCTTAAAAGTTTGCAAATTACCAAATCCTATGGGTTGATAATTGGTAAGATTCTTGAGAATGCAATCCCAAGTATTAATCATCATGTAACAAGTAATATATTTTTTTCATTCCATCCATTAACTATCATATTACTTTTTGTTAAATGCACAAAAAATATTGAAAAGCAATAATACAATAGGTGTAGCGAAACCAATCACTTTACAAATAAATAAATTTAAATAAAATAAAAAATAACAAAAATTGAATACTCAACCGTAAAAAAAAAATAAGTAGCAAAAACATTTTGGTAAAAACAAATTAATATATATTCCAAAACAAATAATACTATTCCTAAGAAAATCATAATGAGATGGGTGGGAATAATCTCACATCTATGGAAAAAAATTACTAGAAAGACTTCTAGGTGTCAATATGGGTGGAATAATTTCAAATAGATGCCAAAAGATCACAAGAAAGCATTGGTTGTCATTTTTGGTGAACAATAATTCTAACCGATAGTTACAATAATTCTAAGTGTAAGCATATGGTTGAAGTTTTTTTATTTGGTTGGGAAGTCCCATTAATTCCAACTAATAATAGTTGCAATATTTTTGGTTCCTTGCACGGCACAATTGTATTCAAATTAGTAAAGAGCTCTCGTTTCAATACTAAAAGTTGATTGACTATTTATTACTTTTATTTTATTTGGATGAAGTTAAAAGTGATGTGATTGTAAGAGTATGCCTTCAAAATTTTCATTAAAATAAATAACGTTAATTGGATTTTTTCAAAGATGCGATTGTTATTTTTTTAATAAAATTTAATTTTTATTAATGATGTGTTAAACTTATATTAAATATATTATTATAATGATTTGAGTTTTTTTTTAAAAATATGTAAATTTATCATAATTTAGTAGTCAAATTAATAGTGAGGATAGTTAGTTCTCGTTGTTATTATTCAATGGTCAAATTAACCGTTAGTTGTTATTTGTGAATGCAAGGAAAAGCATACCACTTCAAATGACTTGTTGGTGGTTTGTAACGAGGTAGGCTTCCACTCCTGTAAGATACCTCTGGGTCTTGGGTCATTAACATATTTCCTTACATCTGAAGAAGACAAGCTCTTACCCAAATAGAAATAGTTTTAAGGCATAGTTCAAGACTATATAAAGATTTGAGTTTTATTGTTATATGTCTAAAAATATAATATATATTGAAAATATAAAATCATGCATGATAAAGGAACATGAGCCCTCCTATGATGATTATTAGAGGTTGAAGGTTTTTTTCTTCTACTCTTGCTGCCGCCGTTGCGCTTGAGGCGGCAGGGCCGCCTCTGGTGAGGTTTCTAGCAGCCCTTCTTGACGCCGGCGTTGGGAGCTTCGACGCCATTGCCGTGCTGCCGAAGTCTGCTGTCTGAAATTTGAGTGTCGGGGGAAGATTCAGTTGGTTTTGAAGTTTTTACAGTTCCTGCACAGCCTGTGGCAGAGCTACATCTTTCGGCCCCCGCTATCCTACAGATCCGAACCCTCGCGACGCGCAATATTCATTCACCAAAGCGCGGCACTAAGTTTTTTTCCTCGTTTTCGGCTCTGAGACTCCGGGTTGGAGGTCCGCTCGTCTTGGGCTCTGAGTATCAACGGAAGAGTTCCGGGGGACTTGCATTGTGTATTGAGTCGGGAGGCTGCGGCGAGTTTTCGTGTCTTGCAGGTTTCGGCGGTTTTCTGTTCGACCCTACCGTGCCGCTCTGCTTTGGCGGTCAAGCCAAGGAGTAGGCCTTTGGCATTTTTGATCTGAGCCGCGGAGCGGGTGCGGGGATTTTTGGTTTTAGTTTTACTCTTCGTGGGGGCGAGGTGGCTGCCCTAGCCGCCTCTGCCCCCGGACTTGCCTCTGCTCTGGTTGGGACCTGATGGGTTCCTCTGCTGTGGCAGATGGTGCTATTTTTGGTCGCTCACTAGCATACCCCTGTGGTTTTCTTGGAGCGTTGAGGGAACTGGGATGTGGAGGTGACTGTCTCTGCATCGTTTCGTGCCGCTTCATCATGGTTGTTTCTTGTTGGGGTTTCTGTAGGTTGCTGAGGATGTATGGGGCAGTTTGGTTTCTACCTCTGGTCTCTTCAGTTTTAGGTGGAGAGTTTGAGGGGGCGGAGGAGGAGTGGCTACTTTGGCTGCTCTCTTCCTCATTTCGTGCCTCTCCTACTTGTCTGGGAGGCTAGATTTAGAGTTTACTGTTCACATTTTCCAGCTTCAGGAACTTTTTTTTTGTTGTTTTGTTGTGATGGGTATGGGTATCTGTTTAGTCAATTTAGTGTTTCTAAATTGATGTCATTAATTGTCAACCCGGGGCTCGTAAGATGATGAAGTGAAGGTGTACTATATGTACTTAAGCAACCTCTTAGATCTTTTTGTCGTTTGGGGGTGTTGTTTGTGGTCAATTTATCTTCCTAAGATAGAATGGAGATTTTATAAACAGATGAGTGAGTGTGTGTGTAAGGTGATTTCTAAATGAGTGAGTGTGTGTTACAGGTGATTTTTAACTACCTTCTAAACTTGCAAAGAAAAAGCTTGAAAGAAATAACTTGAAATGAAACTGAAAGCAAAGAACCACTTTCTAATGGCACTAGACACTATTCATGCTGCTGCAAATAAAAAGGTAAGAAAACCACTTTAAAAACCAATGATAATGTTTATCTCTTCCTAACTCTCTGCTTCCAACATATGGTACTATGTAAAACACGATTAGGAAGTAGTTAGAGATGAGTTTAAAAAGTGATAAAAAATGAGAAAAATCTACTTTAAAGACTAGTTATAATATTCAGCTCTTCCTAACTCTCTGCTTTCAGCATATGGAATTATGTGAAGCACGATTAGAAAGTAGTTAAAGATTAGTCTAAAAAGTACTCAAAGCCAGCTGTAATTTATTAGTATTCTGATCTCTAAAAGATGAACAACTTATGATAAAGAGACCATCAATATGTTAACATACAACTTTGAGAAACTAAACTAGAAATCAGCTATGAAAATAGAGTAAAGGCAGCAACTTTGAATATGTCAACTGAAAATACCATCAGATATAAAGCAAATACACAAAGACAAAAACAATCCCGGGTTAAAAACCTGCAAAAGAACAATACTGATCAGTTTAAAATAAATGCTGGAAATGAAATGACATGAGATCAAATGGTACACTATTATACATGATGAAAGAAATAGAAATTGCTGAAAGCAGGAAAATGAAATCAAACACTATGTACACGGGCTGTCATAGATGGGGGCCCTCCATCCACGCAACCAACTTAAAAGATCAGCTACGAAAAGGTGAACAGAACAGTCTTCTTTTTATAAAACCAGCATGTCAAAATACAGTGAAAAGTGTTGTAGGAACAGCCTTCTAAAACAGAGTTTTTATAACAGAATCAGCGCAGCAATTACAATATTCAAAAAGCTAATCTATAAGCGTTGACACACGCCTTATTTATAAGCGCAGAGGCAAACTACCCTCTGCGTGAATTAAGCAACTACAGCCTAACTTATTAACTACGCAGCAACACGCAGTCTTAACTAATTAACTTGTGCAGCAACACGCAGGCAACTCCGTGCACTTTTGAGGGAAACGGTCATCATGGGAGACAAATCTATGTTTGGATCCTGTCTTTAGCTGTCTTCGTGGCGTGGAGGAGGTGCCAGCTATAGTTCCGTGTCCCAACTGCTCACGGCTCTCGTGCCACTGTTTAGAACTTGACCGTTTGACCGAGGGAATACCTGCGTTGACCAAAGGCATACGTGACTGGTTTGGCTCAGCCAATAGCATACGATCCATGTGTACATCCAACCCAACATGCCCATGTGGCTCGTTCCTTGAGAAGACATGTGGAGCATATCAAACAACAAAAAGGTTGCGGAATCTCTAAACAGCTGCGGAATTGCTGAACAGCTGCGGAATTGCTGAACAGCTGCGGAAACTCTGTTTATATGTCAAAAATCTAAACCAACAGTAAAACATAAGCAAAGTTAACCAATTATGCTTAAAGACATCAAATGTAATGATCTGGGTAAGTTTATGCGGAAAATAGAGCAAAAGAGAGGGATAAGTGAGGAAAAGCTGTAGGTAATGATGGATAATCAAGTGCAAGTTAGAGGCTCTACATACCCCCACTACGAGGGTGTTGCATGTCCTCATGCAACGAAAACATTGTTTAATCCACCTGCTGAGATGCCTCTGCTAAGACATCTAGTCTTCTCCTCTTCCTCTGTGTGGCCACATTGACTCTTGGTCTTTTCATCAAACATCTGAATTTTAAATTGATCAAAGCTCTGCTTAATTTCCTGCATTTCTTCTTGAGCTTTTTGTTTTCCTTTTGCCAAAGGCCCATATGAAGCATGGTATTATCTTGGACCATCTTGTCCACATTGCTCTGTTCCTTCAGTTTTTCATTTTCTTGTTTGATGTGGCGATTTAGTACCTCTAGCTCAAATACTTCTTGCTTCAGTGATTGAACTTGTTGTTCAAGAGGTAGAACAGTGCTTGGACCAGCAACAGCTTGTTCTAATGTTTCCAAGTAGTTATATACTCTCTGCTGGTCTGGGTCAATCTCTGGTGACCTCTTTGGACTAGGCTCATGCTCAAATTCAGGTTCATGTTCAAATTCAGGCTCATGCTCAAAAGGACTTTCCTCACGTGGAGGGCTAGTCTCAACCTGCTCAACATGTGGAGAGCTTTTCTCAAAGTCAAGTCTTGTAGCAACCTTTTTAGGTGTGCTCAAGTCAATAAAGAATGACTCTTTGTTCTTTGTGGCCCCCATTTTGCTTTGTAACCTGCTGCTCCTTCTCACGGTGGTGATGCTCTGTTTCTCTTTTTGTTGCTTCTGTTTTTGTTTTTGCATCTTCTTGGAAAGGGCAGCCTCATGAAGTTGGGCCAACCTATGTGCCAATGGCTGAGTGTCCTCTTCACTGGAATTCTCAGGAGTAAGGTAGGATTCTTGGGCTATGGCTTTTCCTTTATCTTTCTTTTGTTTCTTCCTACTCTTCTTTTTCTTTTGAGCAGCTTCTTGTACAATTTCTTGCAGGGTTTCTGTAATGATTCCTTGGGCTGTTTGATCAATGTCTACAGCAGGTTCAGGGTCAATTTCATGTTCAGAATGATGGGCAACATTTTCTTCTTCAACAAGGTCTTGGACAGCAGTTTCTGGGGTAACCTCTTCTTTTTTTCTTCTACTCTTTCTAGGCACAGAGGCTTCTCCTGCCTCTTCGAAGTGGTTTCTCACAAGAAATCTTTCCCAGGTATCCCTTTTGGCCTTTAACTGTTCTTCAACTAGTATTTTGACAAGCCCATGATGGTATAAATGTGGCTCAATGTTTCTTGGGTTTCTTTGGACTATTGAGCACATTTTTCTAAGGCTTGAGAGTAAAAAGTATGGCAGGTTAATGTCATGCTCTCCTAAGAAATGCATCATAATTTTGGCATGATAAACATATAGAACTCCAAACCTTCCCTCACATGTAAAGAATTTTTGTACTAGTAGAAGCAGAGCTGTCCATTCTTCTTTGACAAGATTAATAGGGATTCCTTTTGTAAAGATGCTAGTGTCCATACCTGGATTCTTCAGAATTTGCTTCCATTGCTGGTCTTGTACTGATCGGTTTTTGAACCATCTCTCTCCAGTTTGTGGTAGTGAAGTGGCCTGTGCCAAACTGCTCTCGGTGACTGTGAATTTCAGATCTCCTATCTCCACTTGGTTGTCTTTCTCTTTGAAAGAACGTGCAAAAGTCTTTGTGACCTCTCTATGATAACCCTTGAATTTTTGAATGCACTGGAGCCAATTTGCCTTTTGCAAAGGGTCTTTGACTTGGGGATATCCTTCCAGAAATTTGGAGCCCTCTGGCTCTGCCCTCAGAAGTTTACCCATCGATTCTCTGGCTCTGCTTTAATACTCTTGAGGAAGGGTTATACGGTTTCAACAGTGGCTTTAACTCAACAGCTTTACGGCTTCAACAGTGGTTTCTACACAGTAGACTTACGGCTTCAAAATAACAGCCGTAATACATTCACAACAGTGGTCAAAGTTTAGCAGAGGAGATAAACGAAACAGAGTATGGTTACGATGACAGAATGGTGAATAAGGCAGAGCAGTGGAAAGCAAGGAAAATGTGGAAGTGAAACAACTGCGTGAATGAGATAATACATGCGTAGGAGGGTTATGAATGATGGGAAGAAACGGTGAAGTCCTTAGACTTCGGTCATGAGTGTATATTTGGCTGCGGAATCATAACGCAGAGAGCCGTAGTACAATTGTCTACGTCACTTAGGTACGAAAATTTAAATGGAAACACAGCCGTGTGTGGGCTTTTAAATCGTGATGAATGGTGGCTGTTAAGGCTGAGAGATACGGGGATTTTGGTCGAGTAATGGAGAGGATTGGCAATCATTACATTGAATGGCAAAAAACACAACCCGTAAACTATGCAAAATGTTATAACCATAGGTTTAGAAATTAGATCATACCTTAGGTGTCCGCGTTTTGATTCCTTTTGCTTATCTGACATTAACCTTTCATTGTTTGTTGCTGCTACATGACCTTTCAATTTTTGCTGATGACCTTTGGACTGCAGATTCCTTCTTTAAACAGACTGGTTTTTTTTTTTTTTTTTTTTTTTTTTTAATGCAGGTGCAGAAAGTGTATTGGCTGCGGAATTGGGATATTGGCTGCGGAATTTCTCCTCAGCTGCAGAAACTGCAGAAATACCCTTCTGACTGCACAAAACAACTTTAGCTGTGTAAAAATAAATTTGACAATGACTTTATTGGTGGAATGGAATGTAATGGATGGATGAATGGAAAGAAATGAGGTGGAGTGAGAGTGGTTGAATGAATAAGATGGTGAATGAAGTGGATGAAATGGCGAAATGAGATGGAAGAGAGAGGGATTTTTTTTTGGAAAACATGAGGTGTCAGGTGACCCTGATTTTCACCTCAGGTTTTCTGCATAAGACTGCCAATCAGAGATTGGTTTTCAGGCTTATACACTTATTCTTTTTTTTTCTTTTTCTTTTTTTCTTTTTTTTTCCTTTTCTTTTTCTTTTTTTCTTTTTTTTTTTTTTTTTTTTTTTTTTTCAAAAACCAAAGATTAGGCTGATGGAGGAGAAGAATCCTTCTCCACCAACCTGATTGCAGAATCTTCTTTAAACAACTTGACAAATTCCTCTTTTGAGAGTGGCCTCTGGTAGACTTTCAATCTATGGCCATTCACAATAAGAGGTGTTTGAAGCTCATCAATGGTCTTCACTCGAACTGCTCCATTTTTAAAGACTTCATCAATCACATATGGCCCAAGCCAATGAGTTTGAAATTTTCCTTTGAAGTCCTTAAATTTTGAATCAAACAATAGAGCCCAATCTCCTTTCTGAAACTTTCTTTCTTTGATATGACGATCATGCCATTTAGATCTTTGGTGCTGAACTAGATCGGTCCTTAGAATTGCATCTTGTCTTATTTCATCTAGCTCATTTAGCTGGTCCATTTTGTGTCTTTGGGCTTCTGTGAGGCTCAACCCCAATTGGACTGCCATCTTGAAGGTCTTGATTTGGAACTCAATGGGGAATAGGACTTCCTTCCCATAAACAAGTTCATAGGGAGAATGTCCTGTTGTGTTCCTCCATGTAGTTCTATAGGCCCATAAGGCTTCAGGAAGCCTTTCCGCCCAATCTCTTCTATGAAGATGAATAGTCTTAGTGATAATGCCTTCAAGAACTTTATTGGTAGATGCCACTTGGCCATTGGATTGCGGATGGTAGGGAGTAGATGTTCTGTGCTTGATCTTATATTCCTCCATCAGCTTCTCCATCAATTTAGATGTAAATTGGCTGCCCTGATCTGTTACAATTTCCCTTGGGACACCAAAACGAGTGAAAATATCCTCAAAAAGAAATTGAACAACTGAATTTTCAGTGGCAGAAGGCAATGCCTTGGCTTCTACCCACTTAGTAACATAATCAGTACAAACCAGTATATACTTCTTTTGCTTTGATGGTGGATTAATTGGTCCAACGAAATCTAGAGCCCATTTCTCAAAGGGTTCGATGCATACCTGAGGCTGGAGTGGCATTTCATTTGAAGGAGTTGGTCTCCCAACTCTTTGGCAGCTGTCACACCTTCTAACATACTGCTTTGCATCTTTAAAGAGAGAAGGCCAATAATATCCTAGAGAAAGGATTTTATAGGTTGTCCTCTTGTCAGCAAAGTGCCCGCCGCATGGTTCATCATGACATGCCTTAAGGATGTCAGGCATTTCATCTTCCCGAACACACCTTCTGATTATACAATCTGGCCCTGTTTTGAACAATTCATTAGAAATCCAAGAATAATGTGAACTCTCCTGAATGATTTTCCTTTTCTCATTAGGAAATAAGTGTAGAGGTAGCTTACCTGTAACTAGATAATTAGCCATATCTGCATACCAAGGGGTCTTGGTAGTTACTGCAAACAAGTATTCATTTGGAAACTTATCTTCTACTGGAGAATCTTCATTAGTGTTTTGGATTCTAGACAAGAAATCAGCTACTGTGTTTTGTTTTCCAGGTCTATCTAACACAGTAATGTTGAATTCTTGTAAGAGTAAAAGCCATCTTGTAACTCTACCATTAGTAACAGGTTTGTTCATTAAATATCTTATGGCAGAGTGATCAGTATGGACAAAGGTTTCATAGCCGGTTATGTAGTGTCTAAACTTATTGATCGCATGTACCACAGCTAAGAACTCTTTTTCTGTAACAGTATAATTTAACTCAGTGGGAGTCAAATTTTTACTGGTGTAATAAATGGCATAGGGATCAAATCCTTTTGTCCCAAAAACAGAGTGATCAGTATGG
The DNA here is from genome assembly GCA_031772625.1 of Pinus tabuliformis. Taxonomy (NCBI): domain Eukaryota; kingdom Viridiplantae; phylum Streptophyta; class Pinopsida; order Pinales; family Pinaceae; genus Pinus; species Pinus tabuliformis. The sequence continues at coordinate 79,464,454 of CM062804.1, read as the reverse complement.
ACAAAGGTTTCATAGCCGGTTATGTAGTGTCTAAACTTATTGATCGCATGTACCACAGCTAAGAACTCTTTTTCTGTAACAGTATAATTTAACTCAGTGGGAGTCAAATTTTTACTGGTGTAATAAATGGCATAAGGGATCAAATCCTTTTGTCCCAAAACAGCTCCTAGAGCTGTATCTGAAGCATCAGTAGAAATGTGGAAAGGGAGTTTCCAATTTGGCCCCCTTAAGATGGGTGCTTCAGATATTCTAGTCTTTAAAGCTTCAAAGGCAGATTGACACTCAGGATCCCATTTGAACTCGCAGTCTTTGGTAAGCAATTTGAAAAGAGGAGATGCTATCTTAGTGAAGTTTTCAATAAATCTTCTGTAATATCCAGTAAACCCAAGAAAACTTCTAACATCTTTCTGGCAATTTGGAACAGGTAACTTAGAGATGACTTCAACTTTGGATCTATCAACCTTAATCCCATCTCCTGAAATATGATGTCCTAAAACAATCCCTTCAGTAAACATCATAAAACACTTTTCATGACTTAAAGAAAGATTTGTTTCCTTACATCTTATCAGTACTTTTTCCAAATTTTCCAAAGCTTCTTCAAATGTATTACCATAAACTGTGAAATCGTCCATGTATACCTCTACACAATCATGAATCAGATCTGAAAAGATTCCTAGTACAGCCCTTTGAAATGTAGCGGGTGCATTGCACAATCCAAAAGGGAGTACTCGGTAGGCAAAAGTTCCCCAAGGACAAGTAAATGTGGTTTTGTCTTGATCTTCAGGTGCTACCTGAATTTGATTATACCCACTAAAACCATCCAGGAATGAGAAATACTTTTTACCTGCTAAAGTGTCTAGTACCTGATCAATAAAAGGTAGAGGGAAATGATCCTTTAAGGTTGCCTTGTTCAATTCTCGATAATCAATGCAAACTCTCCATTTACCATTCTTTTTGGGCACTATAACCAAGGGAGAAACCCATTGGCTATCTGAAATGGGGTAAATGAAGTTTACCTTGAGCAATTTCTGGAGTTCTTCTTTCACGATTTCCCTAAGGTTTGGATTCATCCTTCTTTGTGGTTGCCTAATAGGTCTGCTGTTTTCTTCAATATAGATGTGATGAATACAAGTCTTAGGATCGATTCCTTTCATGTCAGTGTATTCCCATGCAAATGCAGTGGAATGTTTTTGCAAAAGTTTAGTTAATTCTTCTTGTTGTGGTCTTTCCAAGTTTTTGTTAATGTTCAATGTTTTTCCTGGAAGGATTTCAACTGTAGAACTACCAAACTCTTCCATTGAGAAGAGAGACATCTGTCTAGAGGAGAGATATTCAATGTCTGCATCTAACTGAAACTGTGTAGAGTCATATTCTAAAGGTATTTCAAAATTTTCTAATGTATTTAGAATTTGACTATCCTCACTGATCTCAGAGATGGTTAGAACAGGTTGAATAGTATCCTCATCATCAACCCACTCATCTTCTCCTATTTCTGTTATTGCCTTTGCTGGAGGATACAAGTTGAATTTCTTGGTGGAATTACCATCTGATATATACATGTCCCCAGACCTACAACTGATAAAAGCATCAGCTGTTGCTAACCAAGGTCTTCCTAAGATAAGAGGATGTCCTCCTAGATTGTTCTTGGGAGTTAAAATCATAAAATCAACTGGATATTCCCAAGAGTCTAGGGAGACTGGAATGTCTTCCAATACACCATCAGGTTTAATGATTGATCTATCTGCAAGCTGCAGTAAAGTAGGTGTAAAGAGAAGGTTAGGAAGCTTTAACTGATCCATGGTCTGTCTACTCATGATGTTGATAGCGGCTCCTAAATCAATCAAAGTATTTGGGATTTCAACCCCATTAATATGAGTCTTGACAATAGGGCTACCGGGATCCACATACTTTTGCATGGTAATCTTACCCATCATAATGTCTGCAATTTTTCCAACTAGATGTATCCTTTTGGTATCTCTGGTTCTCTTTCCTGTTTTCTTCAAACTCAACTCCTTTATTGTCTTCGCTAGAATGGGAATTTCCTTAATGGCTTGTAACAAGGCGATCTTGATACAGACATTCTTCAATTCATCTAGAAAACTATAGTCAGGCACCCATATTTGCTTTTCCACTCCTTTGTCAATTTGTAATCTTTCAGGAAAAGGAGATGTAGCTAAAGGTGTAGGTTGCCCAACTATGGGAGTTTTAGAGGTTGATTCTTTTTCTTTTTCTTTTTGGATATTTTGGTTTTGAAGTGATACTTCAGAACCCTTATTGACTTTGAGAGATTCTTCCTCAGAAATGCTTGGTTGTTGAACACTTATAGAAGGTTGATCTAAGATTCTACCTGATCTGAGTTGTACTTCATTGAGAGGAACAACCATATAGGTAGGGAATGGTTGACCTTCCATCATGTAAGCATTTTGAGGGTTCCTATTATTTGGATTTGGTAATGGCTGAGAGGGAAGTTGATTTGATTTCTGCTGGGATTGAAGCGATAGTTGAGAATTTTGATTTTGTGGAGGAGGTTGTTGTTGTTGAGGGTATGGCAATGATAGTTGTTGACCTTGATTTGGAAGTTGTGGAGCCTGCTGATTCTGAAATGATGGAGGATATTGATAGAATTGAGCAAATCTCCCATAAGGATTTTGCATGCTTTGCATCCATGCTTGAAAAGCATTTTGAGGTTGAGGCCAAGGTTGTTGCCAAGGATTCCAATTTGGTTGGGATTGAGAATTCATAGAGTTGTTAAACCCTTGATTCTGTTGCCCTTGCCAAGGTCTCCTTGCAATAAAACAGAGAGATTCAAGTGTATTTGGATCCTCTTGAAAGACTGCTTTGAGGCCAGGTATTGAAGGACAATCCTTAGTCTCATGAGTTCTTGAGCAAATTACACATGTTTCTACAACGTGTGTGTCCAAGGGACATTCCCTTAAAGCATGTTTCTTTCTACATTTCGGGCAAAAAATGGCCAAAGCCTCAGCTTCTGCTTTTTGTTTATTGTGAATCTTAAGGGTATCTAGTTGTTCACTAAGACTCCCTAAGATGTCAGTTTTGAATTCATCAAGCATATTGCCGATTTCAGCCCTACTTACTGATCCTGTTGCAGATTTATTTGCTCTAAGGAGAGAAGGATCTCTAGGCCCTTTTTGAGTTTTTGATTTGCCTCTTGAGAGATGGATACAAAGTTCTGCTATATCATTGAGTGAAAGTTGAGAAATATCCCCTTTCCCCATCATGTTTAAGATATCTATCCATTCATCCCTAATGGCTTTTAATAAGAGGGCTTTTAAGGTCTCTTCATCCAAGCTACTCATTTTTGCTCTTTTCAAATTATATTGAAATCTTTCAAGTAAATCTTCTAAGCTCTCATCTTCTCTTTGTATCATTTTAAAAACCTCGTCCTTGTGATTAGTAGGCATACAATAGTCCAAATACCTATCCAAAAATGTCTGTTTCATTTCATCCCAAGACCTAATGGATTGAGTGAGTAACCCCATGAACCATTTCAAGGCTTGATCCTTCAGTGTTGAAGGGAACAATTTGAGTTTCTGAGAGTCATCCAGGTAGTCATAAGTTCGACACACCACTTCAAACTCAAATAAAAATGTTTCAGGGTCCTCAGTCCTTAACCCATGGAAATTTGGGAGGACAGATGGTGATATGTTTTTCATAGTGGCTCGGGAATCCTCGTTAACAATGGGAAACCCAAATGAATTATCCCCATCTCTATTTCCTCCTCCAAGGGGACCTCTACCTCCATTATTATTGTTGTTTCCTCCTCCTCCTCTACCTCTACCTCTACCTCTACCACCTCCTTCTTCCTCTGCCATGATGGTTCTCCTAGGGATTTCAAAATCTTTTGGTTCCTCTACAAAGGGTGAATGAGAAGAGATTTCTCCTTCTTCTTCAGATGATTCCACTTCCTCAATTACAATTGGTCTTTTTGTAGGAGAAAGAGAAGAGTCTCTTCCTGGTTCAAATTCAATAGAAGGTGTAGGAGAGTCAACTCTTGGCTCTTGAATTCCAGGAATTCTAGGACTAGGAGTGTCGGTTGGAGATAAGGGAGGTGTCTCTTGTCTATCCCTTGAAGCAGATGGACTTGTAAAAATTGAACTTCGAGCTCTAGCTAAAAACCTTCCCCTAGAATCTCTAGCTCTATGCATGTCATTTTTTTTTATTATTTTTCTTCAAGTCAAGTTAATAGTTCTTTTTCTGATCTTCCAGGTCACTCTAGGTGCAAGAAGAGAGCATACTCAAGAAACTACCAAATCAATAACTTTCTCTTTTCTGATCCTCCAGATCACCTTGAAGTGCAAGAGGAGAGCATACTTTGATAGGTTATCAACTTCTTTCCTTGAAATTTTTATGTTTTTTTTTTCTAAGAATATGGCTACTTAATTTCACTTCCCCGGCAACGGCGCCAAAATGTTTAGTCAATTTAGTGTTTCTAAATTGATGTCATTAATTGTCAACCGGGGCTCGTAAGCTGATGAAGTGAAGGTGTACTATATGTACTTAAGCAACCTCTTAGATCTTTTTGTCGTTTGGGGGTGTTGTTTGTGGTCAATTTATCTTCCTAAGATAGAATGGAGATTTTATAAACAGATGAGTGAGTGTGTGTGTAAGGTGATTTCTAAATGAGTGAGTGTGTGTTACAGGTGATTTTTAACTACCTTCTAAACTTGCAAAGAAAAAGCTTGAAAGAAATAACTTGAAATGAAACTGAAAGCAAAGAACCACTTTTTAATGGCACTAGACACTATTCATGCTGCTGCAAATAAAAAGGTAAGAAAACCACTTTAAAAACCAATGATAATGTTTATCTCTTCCTAACTCTCTGCTTCCAACATATGGTACTATGTAAAACACGATTAGGAATTAGTTAGAGATGAGTTTAAAAAGTGATAAAAAATGAGAAAAATCTACTTTAAAGACTAGTTATAATGTTCAGCTCTTCCTAACTCTCTGCTTTCAGCATATGGAATTATGTGAAGCACGATTAGAAAGTAGTTAAAGATTAGTCTAAAAAGTACTCAAAGCCAGCTGTAATTTATTAGTATTCTGATCTCTAAAAGATGAACAACTTATGATAAAGAGACCATCAATATGTTAACATACAACTTTGAGAAACTAAACTAGAAATCAGCTATGAAAATAGAGTAAAGGCAGCAACTTTGAATATGTCAACTGAAAATACCATCAGATATAAAGAAAATACACAAAGACAAAAACAATCCCGGGTTAAAAACCTGCAAAAGAACAATACTGATCAGTTTAAAATAAATGCTGGAAATGAAATGACATGAGATCAAATGGTACACTATTATACATGATGAAAGAAATAGAAATTGCTGAAAGCAGGAAAATGAAATCAAACACTATGTACACGGGCTGTCATAGATGGGGGCCCTCCATCCACGCAACCAACTTAAAAGATCAGCTACGAAAAGGTGAACAGAACAGTCTTCTTTTTATAAAACCAGCATGTCAAAATACAGTGAAAAGTGCTGTAGGAACAGCCTTCTAAAACAGAGTTTTTATAACAGAATCAGCGCAGCAATTACAATATTCAAAAAGCTAATCTATAAGCGTTGACACACGCCTTATTTATAAGCGCAGAGGCAAACTACCCTCTGCGTGAATTAAGCAACTACAGCCTAACTTATTAACTACGCAGCAACACGCAGTCTTAACTAATTAACTTGTGCAGCAACACGCAGGCAACTCCGTGCACTTTTGAGGGAAACGGTCATCATGGGAGACAAATCTATGTTTGGATCCTGTCTTTAGCTGTCTTCGTGGCGTGGAGGAGGTGCCAGCTATAGTTCCGTGTCCCAACTGCTCACGGCTCCCGTGCCACCGTTTAGAACTTGACCGTTTGACCGAGGGAACACCTGCGTTGACCAAAGGCATACGTGACTGGTTTGGCTCAGCCAATAGCATACGATCCATGTGTACATCCAACCCAACATGCCCATGTGGCTCGTTCCTTGAGAAGAAATGTGGAGCATATCAAACAACAAAAAGGCTGCGGAATCTCTAAACAGCTGCGGAATTGCTGAACAGCTGCGGAAACTCTGTTTATATGTCAAAAATCTAAACCAACAGTAAAACATAAGCAAAGTTAACCAATTATGCTTAAAGACATCAAATGTAATGATCTGGGTAAGTTTATGCGGAAAATAGAGCAAAAGAGAGGGATAAGTGAGGAAAAGCTGTAGGTAATGATGGATAATCAAGTGCAAGTTAGAGGCTCTACAGTATCCTCCACTGGTCTATTTTTCTGCAGACTGTTTTGGGGTTTACATACCCATTTACTTGCTGCCCTGTGTGAGGGCTTTTCTGGTATACTTTTTTTGAAGTATAGTATTTGTAAGTGGCTTAGCCCACACTTCTGCATATGCGTTTCGCATCTACAACATGTAATTTTCTGAAATTAATGGAAATTACGGATTTTCTCCTCGAAAAAAAAATATATATATATATATATATATATTGAAAGTTTTTAAAGTTATACTAAATTTATAATGGATCCTCTTTCGGACTTGAAATGTTAACAACTTTGGTATATTAGTATGGAAAATTTGAACTCTCTATCTACAAAACAAAACGAGCCATATAAATCTAAAATCTGTCGTTTTTATTGTATAGTTTTTAGTTTCCAAAAAGATAATATATAGAAAGTTTCTGAATTTTAACATTTACAATTAAAAGAATTATATTTTTGAAATTTTGTGTTTAAAAATATATAAATTTGATTAAAAATTAATATTTTTTAATTTTTGTTATTACATTTTTGAGTTTTTATTTATAAATATGTTTTTTAGTTTATAAATCAAATTAATAGAGTGTTTTTTTAAAGGAGGTTAAATTGTAATTAAGAAATTAAGATTGGATATTATTAGAAAGCAGATGAGTTTAATGGAAGTAGATTTAGTAATGATTAGAAGGATGTTGGTTTTTGTGTGAATATTATTTAGAGTGGAACTATTTTTTGGTTTTGGAGTAAGACTTAAAATTGCTTTTGATTTGTTAAGAGTTTATTTACCTTAGATGTAAGGAAACAAGTGAACAACCCCAAGACTCAAAGGCATCTCACAAAAGTAGAAATCTACCCCTTTATAGACCACCAATGGATCATTTCAAGTGGCATGGTTTTCTTTTAGTAACATCAAAGAGTCAACCAACATTTATGGATAATAACTAGTAATAGTTGTCCTCATTATCAAATAGTAATTTATGATAAGTTTTGTCACTTTAAAAAAGTATATGAAATTAATCAATTTATTTTTATCTTTTATTTTTATTTTATTTTATGCTAGAGGAATCGACAATTGGTCCAGGCTCATACTCGCATGACACGGGGTCAATTCTAATTGTTATCACTATAACCTCTATTTTTACTTGCCACGACCCTTAGACAAGGCACAAGTCTGATAGTCGAGCGAATTGAACATGGAATCTTCATCACACACATAACTTTACATAACACTAGCTTCCCAAGTAAGCTACTCCCCGAGGGCTCAATCACATATTATGTTATTCATCAAAATTAAACTTTGATAATTAACTCCTAATAATAACTTTGTAATTTCTGATTATCATCCATTCTCCTTTCTCCGTAACTTCTTTCACCTTTTCAACTTCCTTCTTTAATTTTGTTTTGTATTTAAGAATGAAGCCTTCATTTATAAATATTCCTAACCCATTTAAGTTGATAGCTTTGTTCAATATGTTATAGGGTCATTAGAGCTTATTTTAACATTAATCATCCTCTCTTTATGTAAACAATTTGTCAGGATGCTTTGTTTCTATGACATAAATTGTTTCAATTTAGGATTTGTTGTTTAATTATTCTTTCACTTTTGATAGTGTGTCTTCATCTTTTTGCTCTTTATTACCTCATTAATATAATACAAGTTTTATAAAATAAGATAATAAAAATCTCATAAAACTTTGATAAAATAAATACCCTTAAAAGATTACACATAAGCAAAAAGAATTTTGATAAAGTAAATAAATAAAAAAATATATATAAGGGATTATAATTATCGTTAACATTTATAAAAAAACATGTGAAAAGCTTTTAGTGTATCATAAACCCTCTAATATTTATATATATAATCACATTTATGAACTTTGAAAAAATAGTAAGGGAACTAGGTCCAGGGGGTGTTGGGTTGTCATTTATGACTAGAGAGGAAACATTCAAATTACCTACTCCCAGAATCTTGGTATCACTTCCAACAACTAATGCAAGGGCATCCGAACACCTTAGTGGAAAAAAAATTAGAGAAAGAAGACATGTGAGCAACCACATGGACAACAAGGCCAACCATGAACCGAATTCAGTTAATGAACTAATTTCAGTTAAAACTGAATTTATGTATAATAATATATTAAGAATTCATTAGTGAATGAAGAAGACAGAGAAAAACCTGTGCATGTGAGAGAGGGTAAAATGTAGTTGCTGGAGAATTCTTGATTAAGGTTGAGATGCCTTAAATTGTAACCGAGTTTGTAAATAATGAAAAATGCCTCTTTGTGAATTTATGTCTGAGTGTGAATTGTTTATAGGTTCAGGTTTATGATTTAAATCTGTGTTACGAGTTCGTTGATCCGTTCGCCTTCCTTTTAATGCCTGGTAGCTCAGGCTTGAGCCCCTATTCCATTTCATTTCATAGGCGGGTTTAGAGTTGACGGTTGCAAGAGATAACATTGATTTCCTGAGTCTCCCTCGTCCCTCTCCATGGCGGCCGCACCATCGTGTGTATTCAGTTCGTCATCCGTTATCAACAATGATCGCTTGAGCACCTCTTCGAGGTGTCTCGACCCTGTGACCAAGAGAAAGGCAGTGGCGCCTGTAGACATCAAAGCATTCGTGGGGAATCTACCCTAGAATGTCAACAGTGTCGAGTTATCAGAGTTTTTCAAGGACATGGGCGATGTCACAACGGTTGAGGTAATATACGAGACTATATATTCTTGTTCTTGTCATTTGTCCCACTCGAGAACTTGCAAGTCAAGCTGTTGTCGAGGCCAATGTTTTGTTGAAATTCCATGCAAATATTGGTGTACAAGTAGTTACTAGAGGCACCGGCTTACCAAAAGAACAGAAACGACTACAAACAAATCCTTGCCAGATATTAGTGGCCACTCATGGAAGGCTTCGTGGGCCCATAACCCACAGGACTGAAGAACGATTTTATTGGGGAAATGGGATTTTGGTTCACCCCAAAATCTCGTCCCCATCAAGTGGTATCAGAGCAGGAAAATATTTCCTGCGGAAAGGAGTTTTTTCATGTGAAGAAAGAAGAGGTACAGTTTTGCTGAAGATTTGTAAGCTTGTAATTTTTTAATTTATTTTGTGAAGGTGAGAAGATTGCAGCAAACCTGGAGCAGGAGTGCTCAATTGGTTCGAGAGGAGAGAACCAGAGAGATGCTGAAGGACTAAGCTCAGGAGAGAAGCTTGGTAAGGTATCTGGTAGCAAGGAGGACTTGCTATTACAGAGGTTTGGTTGCAACTCACAGAAGACCATGAAAGCAATTTCATTGAAGAAGTAAAATAGTGGGTAGAATTGCTAAGGAAACGCATATGACAAGGAGGTCATAATTTTTGTACCTCGGGAGTCTGATGCAGGGGCATCCAAACACCTTAGTGGAAAAAAAATTAGAGAAAGAAGACACGTGGGCAACCACATGGACAACCAGGCCAACCATGAACCGAATTCAGTTAATGAACTAATTTCAGTTAAAACTGAATGTATGTATAATAAGATATTAAGAATTCATTAGTGAATGAAGAAGACAGAGAAAAACCTGTGCGTGTGAGAGAGGGTAAAATGTAGTTGCTGAAGAATTCTTGATTAATTCTGAGATGCCTTAAATTGTAACTGAGTTTGTAAATAATGAAAAATGCCTCTTTGTGAATTTATATCTGAGTGTGCATTGTTTATAGGTTCAGGTTTATGATTTAAATCTGTGTTATGAGTTCGTTGATCCGTTCACCTTCCTTTTAATGTCTGGTAGCTCGAGCTTGAGCCCCTATTCCATTTCATTTCCTAGGTGGGTTTAGAGTTGACGGTTGCAAGAGATAACATTGATTTCCTAAGTCTCCCTCGTCCCTCTCCATGGCGGCCGCACCATCTTGTGTATTCAGTTCGTCGTCCGTTATTAGCAATGACCGCTTGAGCGCCTCTTCGAGGTGTCTCGACCCTGCGACCAAGAGGAAGGCGGTGGCACCTGCAGACATCAAAGTATTCGTGGGGAATCTGCCCTGGAGTGTCGACAGTGTCGAGTTGGCAGAGTTTTTCAAGGACGCGGGCGATGTCACAATGGTTGAGGTAATATACGAGACTGTATATTCTTGTTCTTGTCATTTGTACCACTCGGGAACTTGCAAGTCAAGTTGCTGCCGAGGCCAATGTTTTGTTGAAATTCCATGCAAATATTGGTGTACAAGTAGTTATTGGAGGCACCGGCTTACCAAAAGAACAGAAACAACTACAAACAAATCCTTGCCAGATATTAGTGGCCACTCCTGGAAGGCTTCGTGGGCCCATAACCCATAGGACTGAAGAATGATTTTATTAGGGAAATGGGATTTTGGTTCACCCCAAAATCTCGTCCCCATCAACAACCAAGCTAAAACCTATGCTTTAATATAGGGTGCAAAATTGGCCTCCTCCTTTAGTTTGTGGAATCTTATCATTGTTGGCAACTCTAAAAACACCATCCATAATCTTTATCTTAACAATAGCCCTTCCAACCCCATATTGAATGTTATTTTCTCTAAACTAGCTTCATTCTCCCCTATTTTCCAAAGCTCATCTTCTTCCACATTCCTAGATCCAACAACTCTCTCACATACTCACAAGCCAACAAGCACCTCTTAGAAAATGTTGTGGTAATTATGATTAATGGGCAATGGTCCCCCCTTTTGATCCCATGACTTTTCCATCATTGTGATGTCCCACCAACCTTTGGACCACATGTTAGCCTTTCAATATCATATGAGGGGTTATTATCTCATCATCTCTAGTTGCTCTATCACTTTGTGTCTCTCATCATATTCCCTCCCTACACTTCTAGTTAGATCAAGGTGGGATTTCATAGTTGTAGATGGAAATGGCTATCTAGAGGTTTTATTATGTTTTTTTGTGGGTTCTACTCATGATGGGAAAGGTAGTTTGTGTGCATAGGCTTTATAGTCCCCGTGTTCTCTGGATTTTCTTCCTCTGGTTTCCCTTATTTCCTTTAGCCTCTCCTCCTTTTGGGCTACTATCACTTTTCTTTGCACTGTTGACATGGGATACCATAAATTCAATGCTATTAAAGTTTCCATTGGCTAGAATGAAGGCTATATCGAAGAACTTCATTCCTCCCTCCACTCCCTTCATATTTATTTGGCCGAATTAGAAGCCCAAATTGAAGTGTCGATTGAGTATTTAATCTAGCACAAGGGCCTAATTTGTTAGATGTGAGATGAAATTGATGTGTTAAGGGGCTTTCTATTGGAATTTCAAAAAGGTCAAAAACTGGAAATCCAATGGGTCTCCTCTCTATGTTTCTCAAGTTCAACATCCTCACCAACAATGCACAACAATCTCCCAAATCTTAACAAATTTGTTCCATAAACATCATCAAAGAACTAGGAACTTAGAGGCTCTTCTCGACCTACAAGTCTCATTTGGTGTATTGTTTCTTCATCTATATATCAAAGTATTCCTCCATGTCTACCTTGTAAATATTTTTTTGAACTTTTAGTATTTTACTCTTTTGAATTTTATAATGAATTTAGAAAGCTCATTGTTTTGATTAGACTCAAGTCATGCTCCTACTCTATATGTCTTTATAACATTCATCATAATCTAAATTTTATTAACATAATATAATTTTTCCAATTTTTGTGTTAAAAAATAATATAAATATATAAAAAATTGTAATCATGATTAATAATTATAACAAAATATGTGAAAAAAATTATAATATGATAAATTATACTAGCTCTATTTATTTACCCTATATTGATATTGGTTCATATAAATATGGAAAACCCTACTTAATCAAATTTGAATTAAAATCATCATATTTATTAGGTGGATTAACATTAATAACGAGTATTACAATCAAAAGGATGGAGTACACGAGCTCTAGTAGGGTTTCATTTCTCGTTGGCTTTTAGCTAGGCGCCGCCACCGATCATGAGTCGGGGAGCGAGTTTGTTATTGTTTGCATGGAGCCAAGGTGATGGGAAGTCTCTCTCACTCTCATCTGGGAGTAGATTTCGAATCGTGTACGTAGAGATGTGATTCATATAATGTCAACACGTGATCTAATATCATGAAGGTATGAGTTCTGAAATAAAATGAAATGCAATTTTAATGTCCACGAGACTAGATATAGTCTATGGGACCACTAGCTTCCCTGTTTTTTGCTTTTTGAAATTCAATCTTCTTATTATTCAAATTAATGAGTTGACCCAACATTTTAACAATACCCTCATTGAAAAGACAATGCCAAGGAACCTATGTTAACATACTGTTGTAATTGTCTCTGATGTCTCTGAAAGCATCACATTCCAAAATGAAATGTTTTTCCGACACACCCGTTCTTCCCAAGCTTCTTTAGGTCTTTTCCACTGACTTGTTTCTCACCGTAGTTGATGTGAGTTAGTTCTTAATTGAGTAATAAGACTCTTTTCTCTCCATGGAATGATAGCTCCAATGTACTCTTTTTGTTGGAGATCCCAAGTGGGGTTGAATTCTTAAACATAGTACTTCTTCTTTATACCCAACTATTTTCCCCATATATGCTTACAAAACTTCTCCATAACAAAACTCTTTAAATCCTTGTTATTTGTGGGACATGAATTGAGGTAAATATTCCATTGTTTCATCCATTTTTTGTTTTGTCTCATCCATGATTTCTTTCTTTCACTCATTCCTTCATTGAAAATAACTTTATGTCATCTACCTTCTCCCATTTGCTCAATTCTTTGCATATACCTTATGAGATGCACCATATCAAAGGATGAGATCAAAGGACGCGACGATCTTTTTTGCTTTATGAAACTATTAGTTTTATGATCCGTCTGGGGAGGAGGGGTAAAATGTGCCCTAAGGGGTTTCTCAATGATCCAGAAGGATCCATCGATCCAATTGTACAGATGTTCAAAGTGTCGTCATCAGTGTTCATGGGTGTCATTCAGTGTCGTCGTCGCTTCACTTTAGTTTCGACAGTGTTAGTTATGATCAGGTTGTTCAAGTAATGTTCGTAGGTTCATGGCATTCAGTTGATGTGGTTTAGCACCTGGTTGTCGAATTGAGTTCATCAACAGCTCCCCAGGGTTTGGTCGACGACATGTGTTTTGTCATTCGACAAACAGGTTTGATGTGTCTACATGGTTTCTGTCGTGGCAGAGGTTCACTGTCCGGGTTGTCGTTGCAAAGACAACTAGGGTCGATGATGTGCATGGGTTTTTTCATCGCGGGTGATTTTATGTCATATAGTGACGAAAGATTGTAAAGGGCTTTCAAAATTCTAGATCTAAACCCTAATCCTACATATAAAGTCCTAATGGCTAAACCTAAAACCTATTTCCTACGCTAAACCCTAATACATTACATCTATGTATTAAAAAACACATTGAAAAACATTAAAACATATTCCTAAACCTATCACATCACGTGATAAACCTATGTTTAACCACCCCTCGGCCTTTGAAAATGATTAAACATTGCTAAAACAATGCAAATACATTACAAAAATAGCATAGTAGTCCCTGACCGCGTGGCTAACCGCAGCGGGACCGCGCTGACATGTGAATGCAGTAGAGTTAGGTGAATAGTTAAGCGGGAGGTTAGTGGAAAACCGTCAGTGGTAACCGTCGGCAAGTTCAGTGGAAGTCATCTGAACGATTGATAGGCCGTCGGGTTATGTAACCGCCAGAGTAAACCGCCAACCTAAACTGCGGCGGAACCATGGAATAGCTATCACATGCAACAGTCACTGCCACCACCAGCCGGAACTGCTGGCAAATAAACCACTCACCAAACAGGTGGTCACATGCGCTGTCAAGCGCCTCCGCCCAGTTAGCTAACCGCTAACAGCATTCAAGCCAAAACTATGTTATTTTTGGGTTTTGTTTGTAAAATTGGATTTTAATTAATTCAAAGACCATGACAATGACCATAAGGTGTCAAAACTCCACCAATTCGAACCTACAAGTCAGCCAATTCATCCAAAATGCAGCCAAGGAGGTTATTATGTATTTACAGGGTTATAAGAGGCGAATTTCTCCATTGAAGAAAGGAGAGAGTGCAATTTGAGTTTTCATGTGCAGGTTCTGGAGGGATATAGACTGTTTTGTTTTCAGGGATTTCGAGAGCACCAGGAGTCGGATTTGGAAACCGTAAGCGGTGTGGGAAAGCTGGTTCAGAGAGCTAACTAATGACAGTGACTAGAAGTGCTTTTGAGCACATTCAGTCTAGTATTTTCACTCTGTAATCCACTTCTTCTTTCTCATTCCTAATCAAATGGTCACCCATCTTGAAAGCGGACCCGGAGACGTAGTCCATCAGGGATGAACTCCGTAATCAATATCATTGTCTAGTATATTTGTGTTTTCGTTGTTTATATTTCAGTTTTGCATCTTTCTTATGGTTTTTCAGCTGTTGTATAGTGTTCTTCTCCAGTAGTTTTTCTCGTTTTCTGTGCTTTCGGTTTTCATTCAATTCACTAATGGCTAATCAACTCTACATCAATATTTAATATATGATCATTTCAAATCATATAATTTGGTATTAGAGCAGGTTTTCCTTTGTAGAGTTTCCATTGAATGTTAACCAGGTCTAAGTCGCAATGAGGAGAAGGAATCCTTGAGCAAATTGATCCAAAGATTGGAAAGCGACAAGTCGTTCAGAAATCGACCATGTCAGGACCTGATGCAGGTGAAAAAACTGAGACTAAGATGAGCGAGAAACAGTTTCAGTAGGCATTCTTAACTATGCAAAAGATGTTGGGAGAATTGTACGAAGACAAGAAGGCGAGAGATGCAGCATCCTCTTCAAAGACATCGAAGAAGGACAAAGGTAAAGGAAAGAGTGATAAACCTCCTTCACCTCCATCATATCCATCATCCTCTTCTTCTTCTTCTTCTTCTTCTTCTTCTTCTAGTGCAGCATCTGAAATGGATAAGAAACCTAAGAAGTCATCTCTTTTGAAACTTGATGTTAAATTTGAGTTACCTGTTTATGATGGTGAAATGAATCCTGAAAAGTTAGATAATTGGATAAAGCAGTTAGAAGTGTATTGTCGCATTCAGAAAATTTCTAATGATAAAACTAAAATTCAGTTAGCTACACTTAGAATGGGGGGAACAGCTTTAATTTGGTGGGAAAGCAAAACTCAGTTAGATGTTAAGCGTACAGGAAAAGTTATCTCTTCATGGTCTAAGTTTTTGAAAGCTCTTAGGAAACAGTTCTATCCTTTAGGATATATGCAGCAAGTTGTTATTGATTGGCAGCATCTGAGGCAAGGTAAAGGGTAGAGTGTTCAGGATTTTACTTAGGAGTTTAGGAAGAAGGCATTGGCGCTTGGTATTTCATTGGATACACAAGAAAATTTGTTAAAATATATCGGCAGTTTACATTCATATTTGCAGCATACTTTATTAATGTTTAATCCTGATGATATTGACGAGGTGTGTGTTCAGGCCAACCATATCGAATCAAGTGGCAAGCCATTCAAGTTGTCATCTCAGTCATCCAAAGAGATGGAAAGCAGAGAATCTAGAGACAATAAGGGGAACAGTTCGAAGAGAAAGAAATTAGCAGTTTTTCAGAAGGAAAGACCTACTTGTTCTCATTGCCAGAGGATCAGTCACGATGAATCGAAGTGTTGTAAACTTCATCTATAACTTAAGCCCAAAAGTTTCCTTAAGGCGAAGGATGAAAAGAAGGCAAATGCAGCAATCCAGCAAGACCTTGGTTCAGATTCAGGTGATGAACGGAAAATAACCGCCATGGTTACGATAGGTAAAACTTTTGATACTGGTTCAAGTTTGAAATCTAATGTATCTTCTTCAAACATAAATCCTCCACATGAGGATAAACGATTTGAACTCTTCCACATAAGCATAACTACTAAGCATACAAAGGTTGACACAATGTTTGACAGTGGATCGCAAGCAAATTTAATATCTGAACATATATTTAATCAATTGGGATTGGAGACACAGAATCATCCAAAACCATACCCATTAGGTTGGATTAATAAATCAACTCAGATACATGTCACAAAGCAGTGTCGGTTAAAATTTGCAATTACATCTAAGTACATTGATGAAGTGGAGTTAGATGTGGTCCCAGTAGACATTTGTGGAGTTGTCTTAGGGAGTCCTTATCTTTATGATAGAGATGCAGTATTTTACAGAAGAGAACATAAATATCACCTAAAGAAAGAAGGGGTTGAATTTATTGTTAGGGCACATAAAGTCAAATCAAACTTGGATTTAACTGTTTCAAATCAAGTTAAGCAGTTTATAAGTTCAAGTAAGTATGTACTCATGGTTATTAAGGAACAACATAAGGTTGATTGTTCAAGATGTGAGATTCAGTTTATAGATCAATTGGTTAAGGTGGTTAATTCTTTTCCAAGAAGTCTTATTCATGAACAGGATGAGCAACATGAGATACATTTAATGTCCTGTGAACATCTTCTTAAAGACGGAATGAATCTCAATTCATTCAATCAACTGAATTATAGAAGCTATCATCATCAGCAGTGTATTGCAAGGAATGATACATGTGAGTCTAATCAGAGACTTGTTTCAAATGGTATGTTTAATTTCAGTTTCAAGGGTGCAGGTCAGTATTGGGAAAAGTCAATGTCGCATTTCATTGGGATTGCACCATCATTTCATGCTTTTAAAAGTAATGAAACCTCTCTTCAAGTGGAGAGGAAGTCTATAAGTTTTCATGACAAAGAATTTTCAAAAGTAGATTTAAAGTTTCCTTACGTAGGTTTGAAAACTAATGCATTAACTAAAAGTGTAAGTCAATGGAAATATTAATTAATAGACATAGTGATTCAAGTAAATCAACAATTACTTAGATACTTTCAGAATCAAACTAAGTTGCAGCAATCTTTACATCACAGCTGGATGAGTTATGGGCAGCAAGTTCACTTAGTAATCAGTCAACAGGAAAGTATATTAAGTCAAGTAATTGATATGAAATCAAAATCAAAGGAATCTTTGAATATTTCAGTTATTCCGGAAAGTAGATTGTTAATACCAATCAGATGTATTGAACAAAGTTATACAAACATTGTTTTCAGAGATGTTTTTGAATCACTAACTTATGATTCTTCGTGGAAAGAATCAAATTGCCATTTTGACAACAGGTTGTTTGCCCATCATCACAAATTGTACATATTGCGGATAGAAGAAACAGGTCACCGAATCAAAATGTATCATGGTCAGCATCATCAGGATCATCGCATGCAGATGATTGATCGAATGTATTGGTACATCGTCAAGTCAATATGGAAAGAGAGGGAGTTCTACCCTCATCAACTATTTAATTAGTCAAACTTTTGTGGTCCAAAAGCTTTCAAATGGAGAGGAATGATCCAGGAGGATCCATTGATCCAATTGTACAAATGTTCAAAGTGTCGTCATCAGTGTTCATGGGTGTCATTCAGTGTCGTCGTCGCTTCACTTCAGTTTCGACAGTGTTAGTTATGATCAGGTTGTTCAGGTAATGTTCGTAGGTTCATGGCATTCAGTTGATGTGGTTTAACGCATGGTTGTCGAATTGATTTCATCGACAGTTCCCCAGGGTTTGGTCGACGACATGTGTGTTGTCGTTCGACAAACAGGTTTGACGTGTCTACATGGTTTCTGTCATGGCAGAGGTTCATTGTCCGGGTTGTCGTTGCAAAGACAACTAGGGTCGATGATGTGCATGGGTTTTTTCATCGCAGGTGATTTTATGTCATATAGTGATGAAAGATTGTAAAGGGTTTTCAAAATTCTAGATCTAAACCCCAATCCTACATCTAAAGTCCTAATGGCTAAACCTAAAACCTATTTCCTAGGCTAAACCCTAATACATTACATCTATGTATTAAAAAACACATTGAAAAACATTAAAACCTAGTCCTAAACCTATCGCATCAAAAACTATGTGATAAACCTATGTTTAACCAACCCTCGGCCTTTGAAAATGATTAAACATTGTTAAAACAATGCAAATACATTACAAAAATACCATAACAGTCCCTGACCGCATGGCTGACCGCAGCGGGACCGCGCTGACATGTGAACGCAGTGGAGTTAGGTGAATCGTTAAGCAGGAGGTTAGTGGAAAACCGTCAATGGTAACCGTCGGCAGGTTCAGCGGAAGTCATGTGAACGGTTGATAGGCCGTCGGGTTATGTAACCGCTGGAGTAGACCGCCAACCTAAACTGCGGCGGAACCATGGAACAGCTGTCACATGCGACAGTCACCACCACCGCTAACCAGAACTGCCAGCAAATAAACAGCTCTCCAAACAGGTGGTCACATGCGCTGTTAAGTGCCTCCGCTCAGTTAGCTAACCGCTAATGGCATTTGGGCCAAAATTGTGTTATTTTTGGGTTTTGTTTGTAAAATTGGATTTTAATTAATTCAAAGACCATGACAATGACCATAAGGTGTCAAAACTCCACCAATTCGAACCTACAAGTCAGCCAATTCATCCAAAATGCAGCCAAGGAGGTTATTATGTATTTTCAGGGTTGTAAGAGGCGAATTGCTCCATTGAAGAAAGGAGAGTGGAATTTGAGTTTTCATGTGTAAGTTCTGGAGGCCCGATATAGACTGTTTGTTTTCAGGGATTTTGGGAGCACCGGGATTCGGATTTGGAAACTGTAAGTGGCGTTGGAAAGCTGGTTCAGAGAGCTAACTGATGGCAGTGACTAGAAGTGCCTGTGAGCACATTCAGTCTGGTATTTTCACTGTGTAATCCACTTCTTATTTCTCATTCCTAATAAAACGGTCGCCCATCTTGAAAGCGGACCCGGAGACGTAGTCCATCAGGGATGAACTCCATAACCAATATCGTTGTCTGGTATATCTGTGTTTTCGTTATTTATATTTCAGTTTTTCATCTTTCTTATGGTTTTTCAGCTGTTGTAAAGTGTTCTGCTCCAGCAGTCTTTCTCATTTTCCGTGCTTTCGGTTTTCATTCAATTCACTAATGGCTAATCAACTCTACATCAATATTTAATATATGATCATTTCAGATCACTCACCCTGCCTTTTCTCCTCACATGCAACGATCTTTTATCACTATTTTAATGGGTATACAGTCACCAAAGGAGAGGCCACATGAGCTAGATATGGGGTTTATGGGTCAACATCTTGGGGATTCACCCTCCTAAGAGGGAACCCACTATTTTTCTCTCTTGATGTGAGACATACTGAGATGGGAAAATTTCATAATTTTTTAAAATACTCCAATGGAAATACTTTTGTCTGAAGGATATAGGATTCGAATCTTGTGGAAAATTTGAAGTAGACTATTCAGAATAACCTATAACCTATGTATACATGTATGTTTACAAAATCTATTATTTTAGGGGAAATTATTGCAAGACATCCTTTAGCCAAAAGATTATGGCATTGAAAGGAACTCCACCAAAATTTTAAATCTAAGGCTGCAAGGTGGAGCCTCAAGCTTCAAAAAACCCCATGGACCGGGATCTTTTAAGGATGCAATGAAAGGAAAGGTTGTCATTTCTACAGATTATATCCAAAATATGCCCAAGACCTTACATAGTCAAACAAGCAGAAAAAGCACCAGCAATGGATGTTAAACTTGCATACGTAAAAAAAAATATTATTGAACTATAATCTACAGCATTAATAGGTAGATTTAATAGATTTTGGTTGAAAATTGAAGATCTACATCAATGGATATATCTTTCTTGGACACCCAATTGTGAACTTTACTTATGTTCCAAGGGTTTTTCCATAGTCCGATTTGACATAGAGAAAGCTAGGGAGAAAGTCCTAAATGATGGGTCATGGTTTTGCAGTAGAGTTGGACTTTATATTACCCCATGGTTCCTAGAATTTGATGCTACAAACATGGTGGTCACTACAATGTCAGTCTGGGTGAGATTACAAAATCTCCCCCTCCCTTTTCGGCACCATCAAGTCATGGAAGATATTGGGAATACTCTTGGAAAATTCAAAAAAATGGACATTGACATAACAAAAAAATGTTTCTTCACATTTTCTAGACTTTGTGTGGAGATAGACCTTATTAAAGGTCTACTTGAGCGTATTCATCTAAAACATGAAAACCTTCAATGGACTCAGATTCTTGATTATGAGAATACTGCATTTAGATGCCAAATTTGTTTTCAAACAGGACACCTGCAGAACTCATGCCCACGGGAAAAGATAGATCCCAAAAATGAAAAAATGATAAGCACATAAACCAAAAGGATGGCAAGTACCTAACAGTTTGGAGGATGAAGAAGAAGAGCCCATGGAAAATCCTCCAAATATGGATGCTCAGACACAATATGGCAGTCAGGGAGACAAAAGATTTGGGAACTAGTCAGGAATCGTGACCCATAACCAAAAGGGTTAAGAATTAGCAGAAATCATAGCACTAGAGCATCGGAAAAATGAGACACTCATTGAAAAGGGACAAGGGGGTATAAAGAGAACCCATGATGTTGAGACAAAAAAAGAAGCTCAAAAATGAAAGTGCTCAGAATCTCCCCAAACCAGTGTCAGATCCAAGTGATTATTGTCCTAATTCGAATGCCACTTGAATCACCTCAATCTGACATCATATGAGGAATTTAGGATGTTCTAAAGTTTTGGCCAAACAGCTTAAAAGTAAAACATCAGGATTCACTGGGTTGCCGACTGGGCAAGTCGTACAACTGACATCATCAGCGGACTGTGCAGAGTACGGATCACTGTGCACCAATCTGAGCTCGAAAAGTGGCAGGGAGGCAAGTGTCACATTTTTATTGGTTAAAGGATTTCACATTAGGCCAATGAGAGGGTGCCACATGGCCCTCAGTGGTTGGTTAAATTTTTTATTAAAGGGCCTCGATGGGTTTCGACCCCTAGACCTCCTGTAGCACAACTCCACATCTTACCACCAAGACACACCATTAGTTCTTATTATATATGGGGCATTGATTATATTTATTATGACATGGTTTCAACATTTGGGGGAGGAGTTGGGAAACATGGCCCCAACTCTAGTCACCTGTCACACCATAAGGCCAACGACGAACAGGAAAGGACTAAGGCGACGAGGGGTGGTTAGCCTGGCCCCCGATCCTGTTGATAACCATATCACCACTCGGTGGGTTTTAAAAATGGCACAGGGCTTGTTAGCACCGGTCTCAGTCACGTGGCGACCACAAGACCATCGGTGAAGGGCACAAAACCGGAGGGATGGACACATGGCCCAGTTCCTGGACACATGGCCATAATGTGACCGAGAGAGGGGCTTAGTCGGTGGGGGCAGGTGATTAGCCCCAACCCTCAACCATATGTGCCCACATGACCGCCCTTTTGGGCCAAAATTTCGGCACTAAGGCCATATTGGTCAATTTAATGAGGCAAAAAATTACACTGTTGCGAGCAAAATTGTCACTCGGCGGTTGGCAAAAAAACATGATTTGTAGAACAAATAACATGTTTTGCCAATTTGTAGGACATTTAATAAGAAAACTTTCAAGGAGCATATATTGCTCAATTTTTAACTTTTTTTAGCTCAAGAAGAGCCTAGATGGGGGTTTTAGAGTATTATGAATTCAATAGAGACATCATATTTTTGATTTAGTACTGTATGATGGAATTTTTGCAGAGTCGAGTCTTTTAGTGCTAGATACAGAGAGAGTTTTGAGGCCATATGGATGCATATTTCAGTATGGAAAAGGCATAGATAGAGGTTTTCCAGCCTTCCAGTTACATCTACAATAGCTATTACTTTAGTAGAGTATATATTTTTAGTATTTTCTCAGTGTGCTTATGGGAAAATCCCTTTTCAACACTTCATTGTGAAGTAGTTGTATGTTTATGCTTTTTTATTTCAGGTGGAGTACAAGGACCTATTGTGAGAGAGTCCTTTTTCTGTTGACATAATCATGACTTGTTGTAGGGAGTCATCTTTTGAGTGAGAATTCTTTGTAGAAGAATATTCTTCATAGGAGAAATGATGACACTCCAAAGTCAACAATCTGTAATGTGCTCATTTGCTACTGAAACCAATAAAGTGGCCTAGCCATTGGAGCAAGGCCCGAAGACATAGCCTAAGAGGGGTGAACTTCATTATCACTTGCTTGCTTCTTCTTTGCATGATTATCATCTTGAGTTGCATATGAATTTGTTTCACTTTTAAGTTCATGTGAAAACTTAACCACTCATCTTTGAAGAGGTTGCAAAACTAATTTTACCTTTAAAGACCCAAGTTTATCAAACTTGCAAAGTGTCAGAGGACAATCGTTTTTCCATTTTTAGATCAACTTGTGTATCTGAGAGTTCATATTCAGACAAAAAAGTCTTTGTGAAGAAAAATGAAAATCAATTGGCAATAGTAACAATTGATCCCAACCATGAGGTTTAACAAAAAGCTCAGTGAACAAAAGCAAAAAAAGAAAAATTAAATTATTATTATCACACTTAGCCCTTAACAAAATTTTGTTTTTTTACCCTTTTTTTCTTTTAATTATACATCAACTAAAAAACTAACATGATCAAATATTTGAAAGCATTTACATAAAGTAATTTTGTAATTTTGTTCTTATTAAAAAATTAAATAAAATTACAATTTTTCTAAAAAAATATTCTATTTTATTGCTAAATTATTATTAATTTTAAAAAAAATGAAAATAAAAATCATTCATAATTTAATCTATACACATTAATATTTTTTATTTAAATTTCCTATATAATTTCACTTCACTTCATATATTCGTTGTTAACTTGGATCCTCTATCAAAGATCTCAAATCATCATTACAAGAACCGCTTGGTGGTGATGCTAAATCATGGCTACCCATACGACTTCAAATATGTTTCCAAAAAGATGACCATGACAAGTGTCTTTGTTATAATACACAATATTTGATTGGTTTTGATTGAAAAAGTGATAACACCTTTTACACCCATATTATTTATTGGACCTGAAATCAAAGATCAACTTTTCATCACTTAAATTACAATTATTTCTTTTCATATGAATATCCTGAGTGTGACAAGGCCTTCATGAACAAATAATTAGGGGGTGTATTAATGATAATGAGGGATTATGAACTATATAATTATTGTGGTAATGAGAAATTGAATATAAATATATTTTTTATAAAATAAAATTTTCAATTTGTTATTTTATTTTTTAAATATTTTTATTTATATATAGGTGATATTTGATTACGATTATCATGTTTGTATTAATAGATTTCATGCATGTGCACTATAAGTGGTGTTGGTGTGTTTTTAATTTTTTCTTTCAGACTGTAAATTTATTGATCATGATGATGCCTAATCCATTGCTCCAAATCCTTTGCGCAATCTCCTTGTCCTTGGCCCTCATGCCTCATTTACTTCGCAACCCCCTACTCCGACAATGGTGAACCTTTTGGTTATCTGACTCTTTGCTTCCTCTTGTCTCACCCAGATTTTCCCTGAAATTCCTTTGTCACTCGCCCTTCTATACTCTCATCTCCCTCCTAGAGAATCATTGTCATCCCCCCTGCGACTTTGAACTCCCCTTCCTCACTCTCCTAGCTGCTATTGTGGTTCACGAGCATGGACGTGGTCATGGGCATCCCCCTCATGTTGCAAGTTTTGACAAGAACTTAGTTCTCTTCGACAAAGATATTCCTATGCGCATATAACGAAATGTGGCTTCTCTGGAAGTCGATGGAAGCAGACACCTTGGTTAGGGTGTATTAATGATAATGATGGGTTATGGACTATATAATTATTGTGGTAATGAGAAATTGAATATAAATGTATTTTTTATAAAATAAAATCTTCAACTTATTATATCATTCTTATATATATATATATATATATATATATATATATATATATATATATATATATATATCTATATATATATATATATATATAGGTGACATTTGATTACAGTTATCATGTATGTATTAATAGCCTTCATGCATGCACACTACAAGTGGCGTTCATGTGTTTTTAATTCTCCATCAATCCCAATGACACCTGATTCATCGCACCAAATCCTTTGCGCAATCTCCCTATACTTGGCCCTCATGCCTCATTTACTTTGCAAGCCCCTTCCCCGACAATAGTGAACCTTCTGGTTATCTGACTCTTTTCTTCCTCTTTTCTCGCCTAGGTTTTTCCTGAAGTTCCTTTGTCACTCACTCTACGATACTCTTGTCTCTCTCCTAGAGAATCATTGTCATTTCCCCTACAACTCTAAACTCCCCTTCCTCAGTCTCTCGGCTGCTACTGTGGTTCACGAGCATGGATGTGGTCATGGGCATCCCCCTCATGTTGCAGGTTTTGACAAGAACTTAGTTCTCTTCGACCCAGATATTCTAGTGAGCATAGAACGCAATGTGGATTCTCTAGAAGTCGATGAAAGCAGG
Organism: Pinus tabuliformis; assembly: GCA_031772625.1. Classification (NCBI taxonomy): domain Eukaryota; kingdom Viridiplantae; phylum Streptophyta; class Pinopsida; order Pinales; family Pinaceae; genus Pinus; species Pinus tabuliformis. The sequence goes on along the minus strand of CM062804.1, from coordinate 79,439,794 downwards.
TGCCTTGGTGATGATCATTGGGCCCTCAAAAATCTATTGGCCAGACACTTGTGGAAGCAAAAACAAGCCAAAGAGGCTGCCACGAGGGAGGTTGTTGAAGCCAATGCCCAAATTAGTAGCCTCCATTAATCTTTGTGTCAATTATCATGTTACTTTGGCATCTCCTTCCCTCCTATCCCCCTCTCCCCTTCCTCTTCTAGCTCCCAAGACGACACTAGATCCCTCTCCATCTCCCTTGCTTCTCCCTCCCCTTCCATGTGAATAGATGATATGCAGCTACATGGTCAAGCGAGAAGGGATGCAGAGAAGGCATTGGCATGGCAAGCTTTGAGTTCATATGGTTGTCTCATTGTTGAGGAGCAGTCGGAAGACGCAATAGCTCAATTGCAGACCAGCAATGCGCCAAATGGCTCTATGACCTCCAAAGGCAAGCAAATTGTTTAATCTGTCTTTCATAATGGCTCCTATACCCATCTCTCAGATAACACCTCATAAGGAATTTTTGTATTTTGGTCACCATTTATATTTGTTACTCTCTTCGACTTTGTCTAGGGACTAAGTTTTCTTTAACTTACATTTTTACTCGGAGGACTTCTGGTTTCCTATAATGAACAATTGGTTCCAAAGTTATTATCATCAACATTACCATAACTCTGTAAATTTTATATATTATTTTTATTAATATAAAATTATGACTTACTCTATATATAATTAGTTTAGTTATATTTTTTAAAAAAATTAACATTAAATATTTTACATATTTTAAAATCCAAATTTTATTTAAAATACATATTTACAGAGTATTAAATCCAAATTTTATTTAAAATACATATTTACATAGTATTATTTAATTTTCTCACTTGAAAAATCAACTCTTCTCATATTTCTTCATAAAAACTTCACAATAAACCTTTTTTTTTTCTTTTCTTTCCTATCAACTCTTTTCAGAATGAATAGTTACTTAAAAATACACCCTTCACAAAAATAAATAAATCATACTCGATTAAATCATTACAAACTTGGGTGGCAACAAAACCATATTGTATTAAATATTGCACTAAAAGCATGTTATTGTCATTTTTCATAAACAATAAGAGCAACCGATAGTTGTCATAATATTGTTTACATGGGGTGTACTACACCATCATGACAAAGATATTTAATTCTCTTCATTTACCCTTCTCAACCAGTAAGAAAATTCAATACATGACAAAGTACGAATACATTTTATTATTAATTAACCACTTTGCCTTATCATTAAACCATAGCTAATTAAATGTATGGTATGTCAAGCGTGCACCTTTTAATACTCTAATGTGCAATATTCAATTACTTAATCTATTTTGATTAAAAAAAGTTAGAATGCTTATGGCTAAGATTTATGAGTGCAATCTTAGTGACTTGTATGTAATACATAAATATTCTTATTATCATTTAATTAAATTTGAGTTTGATATAATACTGTGATATTATCAGAGAGTGTAAATTTAGTTTAGATATAATATTGTGATATCATTACGTGTGTAATGAACATTTTAGGAGGGAAAGCTGATTTAAAGAAATTGTTATTGGTTAAAGTAATTTCGAAAATTATAAAAATTAATAATAAATTTTTTGAGTGGTGTTTATAGAGATAATGTATTTAAAAGAATAGATAATTAGGTAAGGATATCATTATTTATAAGGAATCAATTTTTTTTAATTTGAAATTCTATGAAGGAAAGATATAAGTATAAAAATAGCCTTGAATCACAAAAGATGGGCTCTAAACTCTACTCTAGACAATCAAATGATGAATTGTATGTGTGCAAAGAATGATGCATTGAAGAACAAAAGTTTGATATCTTTTTTACTTAACCTAATCAGCCCAAAGAAAATTGGGTCCCTTAAAAACATAAAGGATGGCAAGCCAGATGCTTATGTCGAACAGATGCGTCTTGGATGAGATACCTTGGAAGGACTCTGAAAACACTATCTCTCAAGTAGGGCAAGAGATATATATCCCTTATTAAATTGAGGCCGATAAGCATGTTTCATACTAAAATGATGTCTTTAAAGTTGAACCCCCAAGGAAGTATAGGTTGTGGTATTTTGATCGTTGTACATTGAAAATGGAAGTGCTAGTTAGAAAGAGCATGATTTGAAGCATTGGAGATTACTAATCAAGTTCATTATCAACCGTTGAAGATCACAAAATCTATATAGGGCATCAATTGTTCTCTACCACAGATTGACAAGGAGATGAAAAAAATCATGTCCCTGGAAGAAAGAAGCAAGGAGATTGGGACATTGTAAAGAAGACAAACATTCCCATCCTTTATACTCTCCTTAAGAAAAGACGCAACTCATCAATGTAAGCCGCAAGGAGAATTGATGAGAGAGGGCACCATAGTGCTCTTATTGAAGTTTGAGAGACTATGAGCAATGCATAGATGACAATGAATTAACTATCTCATGTTGGTAAACATAAGGGTCTATGAAATACTAATGGTATCAAGGCCTCTCTTAGGACTAAGTCAAATGTCTCTTGAAATTCTAGAAAACAACATAAAACTTTTGAAGTGCAATGGCATGCCTCCTTCAGCATGGCATGGACTATGAAGATGTGATCAATAGTTGATGCTCCGGGTGGAAACCTACCTATCCTCTAGCCTAGAGGAGCTTCTTAAGCTTATCCAAAGCCCACAAATGAAGGAGTGTAACATAAACATTGGAGATGGTGTGTTTAATTATGATGGTTTTATAATTCTTCAAGTTTGAGTTTACTCTTGATTTGAAATTGGGTGGATGATATAGTGGTCCATTATTCCCATCTTTCCTTTAGGTATTTGGTTGAGCTTGATTTTATATTTTTCTCATTCTCAAATCAAGTATGTGTTATGTGATAGAGAGCTAAGAAAAAACATGAGTAACTATTTTATATTGTATGATTTGTATCAACATAACATGTACATAAGAGCACATTTCAATTTCAATATCAAGATCAATGTCATTAAATTCGTATCTATATGAGTCACTGTTCATCTTCTCAATACAATACATGTTGTAACTTGGTAAACATGGATTGGTGTAGACAAATAAGGATATTGTAAGGATTGTGTGTGAATTTGGTGCTAAAGTGTTCACATGTTCATTAAAGAGTATTCACATCCACTAAGATGAGCACACAAGTTCTAATGTATATGTGCAATAAATGAAACCTACATATTTTTTTTAATAAAAAATGAAACTAAATTCTTATACTTCAAAAATATACATTGTGAACACAATTGTTACATTCTTTCCAATTTTATTTGCTTTTCTTTACTTTCTACTCTTAATAATCTTTTTAAAATTCAAAATTTTCATTCTTTACACTCATACAATTATTCTTATATACTCACATACACTAAAAACACATATAAAATAAAACAACATTGGTAAGTTAACATTTTAAAAAAACATATAAAATAAAACAACATTTATAATTTAGTGATTATTGAGAAGTGGTTGTTTCATTAAATTTAAAACTAAAATATATCTACAATTACATAAATATATCCATGGATATACATTATCGTTAATAATAAACAATAATTCCTATAAATAATTAGCTTATGAAAAGTGTATGTGCAATAAACGAAATGTATATATAATTCCAAAATATGTTTAGAGTAAATAAGTGTATGCATATGAATTAATTATCATTTTTAATAAACAATAATTCCAATGGATAATTACCTTATTGTTGTTTCCTTGCCCTTCACGTTATATTTTAAATTTACATAAAATTTATATATTTATTTTTTAGTGTACAAATCTCAATAATTTCATCTAATAGTTACCATGTTATGGCTTCCTTACACGGCACCATTGTATTCAAAATAGAAGAGTTTTTAATGGATAATAAAATTGATTTGAGTGCTGTATAGTATATTATGTTTGTTTTAATTGAACGATGTTTAGATGAATCACATTAATTGGTTCAAAATGCTTAGGTCAAAAAATTTTCTTATATGATTTTTACCAAAAAAAAAATTTAAAATAAATATTTTCTTACTATCATTTATTTTATTTCATATTATAGTAATTTTTAATCTTAGTAGTTACATGTGATAATGTTTTTCTTTTAAGATTTTATATTTTTGAAATTTTATATTAAAAAATTAAAATTTAATTAAAAAGTTAGGAAAATTTTTGTTTTATTTTTATTTAAAATTTGTGGTATTTTAGTTTTTGAGTTCCAATTTATAAGTGAAATCAAAAAATGAATGAATGAATGATTTTAATGACATCCATGAGGTTAGAGAGTCTAAGGGACCAAGAGAATAACAACCTTAACTCATCTTCATATTATTTTTGATGTCAGATCTTCTGTTATGAGTCTTGACTAGAAGGCTAGCAATCTTATTGATCTTATCTTTGTCAAATAGATGGTGCATGTTGTCAACTTTTAGATTGTTTTCATATTGACTGCTGATATCCTCTTAGGCTACACACTCCATGACAAAGTGTCATTCTGTCTCCACCACACCCTTATCGCAGAATATGCAAGTTCTCTCTTCCCAAACCTCCTTGGGGATCTTCCACCTCAAGAAATATGCCCCTAATGAAGTCTCAAAACCCTTGATTTAATTATGGTCAAGCTCCAGAACAATCAGAGGTAAATATGTATCTATTAGTCCATTGCCAAAACGTTTGCCTTTTTAAAAACATTGTATGGCTCAATGCATTGTTTCAGTTTTCTAATTCATGCCACTAGGATAACCATACTTCGGCCTTGTAATTTTCAAAACTTTCTCACAGTGATAGATTACTTTAGGGCTATAAATATGCAATAAACAACAACCCAACCGTTGATATGTAGGAGGTGGAACAACTTTTGACAAATGTGCTTCAGGATTTTTTTCAAAGAGCCGAGCCAGCCGAGTTGTTACCAAGTCGGCTGAGTCGATGACTCGCTTGGCCGGCTCAGTAACAACCTGGCTAGTCGTTCCGTTTTGGCCACCAAACCTACCCGACCAGGGATTGGCTTGGTTTGACTCGACCATTTTTTAAAACACTGGTAGAGAGTACTTCTAATCCTCATAAGTAAAGAAATAAATTAACCATTAAAAAAAATTAAAAAATAAAAAATTAGGAGTCATTTAATATGAATATAAATATAAATATAAATATACACTTTTATGAATCACTAAGTGATATGGTTTTTATTAAATAATATCAACCAATAGTCATTATTCGTAAGTTACTAAATTATAATAAATTTCACCATTTTTATTAAAAATAAAATTAATAAAATATTTATTAAAATTAAATTTCAATTATTATATTTCATTTTAACATTATACAAATATTTAAATTAAATAAAATTTATACATATATTTAAATTTGAAAATAAATAATAATAAAATAAATATTCTTCCTAAAATAAATAAATAAATACAAATATAAAAAAATTGTAATCATCTTTAACACTTATAAAAAAATAAATCAAAAAATTTCAAAATATCATAAGTCATCGAAGACTTGTGCATAGCCTCATTTATGTGACCCAGACTAATATGGTAATATGGGTCCATATAAACAAGAGAGGTCATGTTTAAGGGGATTTGAGCCCCAGTCATGATTAGAAGTATTTTGTTTTATTGCTAAACCAGTTTTAAGAACATTTTAGCAAAATTGAAGATGTAAATTAAATTATTATTCTTGAAGATACAATTATATAAATTATTTTTATTAAAAATTATTTATTATTTGAATTTAGTATTTTGGATTTGTTTTAATGAGACGTTTTTTTAAGTTGGTTTTAGTATGAAGGTTATTAGTTTGAAATTTTATGGATACAAAAATCTAATCATGTTAAGGGTTGGTGTGGCTAAGGCTAAATGCGATGTTAAGGTGATTTTGACAGCTTAGATGCCCCTAGGTCGTAGTTTCTTAGCCAAATGCTAGTCTCGCAAGTCATGAACAAACTAGCTAACAAAAAAAACTTCATTTTCTTGTCTATGTTAACATGCGCCATTTTAAAAATAAAAGAGCATCCTTGTCAAACTTTTAGTTTAATTTATTGCGCCAAAATGCGGTCTCAAGCCTATGGAAGAGATATGCTAAGGTTATGTTATGTAAACATTTTGACTTGGTCAAATTACATAACAATAAAATTAATAATTATAATTATTAACTAAAACATTTTGACTGGGTCAAATTACATAAAAATTAAAATTAAAATTAAGTAAATAATTATCAATTATCAATTATTAATAATTAAACTAGCCTAGACCCATCTTAACTTTGGATCAACCAAAGGCTGGGAGGGATCAAATCTCTTGAGGTGCAAACTTCTTTTAGAGTGAAAAGAGATTTGATCTCTCTTGGCGCTTGGTAGATCCAAAGTTAATATGGATCTAGGCTAGTCATTATAACAAACACTTTGTCTTGATGCTAAATCATGGCCATCAAGACTTCTTTGCATTACAGTAGCGAGGTGATTTACAATCTAGTATGGAGAGAAAATTGTCATGGACAAAAGAACATAACATTGTATTAAAAAATTGTGAAGTCCTACTAGCACAACCGGTTGAGGATGGGCCTCGTTAGCAAGGTGGCCCTATTGGAAGTAATGCTTCCATGTGTTGTTGTGAGTTGTCATTGTGAGTTCCCAAGCGTCAATCTAGAAGTTGTTGTTTCCTATGTATGAGTTGTAGTCATGATCTAGATGTGTCGAAGTCAGTGTTTTATGTCCTATATATTTGTAACTATTGTGATCAATAAAGATATCAAAGTGTGATTTATGTGTGATTTTTCTCTCCATATGTATTTCTAACATGGTATCAGAGCTTGTTCTAGCTTAATTCCCTTACAAGAAGGCCAGGAAGATGTGAAAGCCATGAGAACTAATCCTTTGTACATAAATTAGTTTAGAGTTTAATTTCAGTGTTTTTGTGTATAGATTTGTTTGTGTGTAGATTTATTTCCTGTGTAGATCTAGAGTCCTCGCAAAATTGTTGGGCGTGATTGTGAGAAGGAACGTAGTAGTGGAAGCTGAGTGTTGCATTTTTATTCATTGTTATGAAAAGGCGCAGACAGGTTGATTCCTTGGAACATAAAAGAAGGGAACGACCTGCTCGAAACCCTAGCGGAATTGTCAGAATTGTTGCAGACTCTTATTGCAGAAGATATTTTATGGTCGCCACGGCTCACCGAGGATAAATCATAAATTATATACTGCTCTCCTTCCATTTAAAAAAAAAAATGAGAACTTGAACCATTTGTTAATAAAAAAAATAAAAAATAAAAATTAAGTTACACAACTCATTATACACTTGACCAAAGGAAATTCAAATCCTATATGTAATAACAAAAGTTTGAGATAAATCCATGATACACAATCATAGGCTTTTGATAAGTCAATCTTTATTATCAAAACTAGGTATCTTTGAGGCTTAATGGAGTGGAGTCCTTCCTGCAACAAACCTATGGCTTTGTGGATGAGCCTACCATTGCGAAACCAAAATATTTAAATGTAATATTTGGATAGCATTGATTCTAATATGACCATATTCACTTTCGCTATAATTTGTATAAATGATGGCATAAAACTATTGAATATTCAAAATAATTGTTTTCGAATTGTTTTTACGACATAAATATCTCTTTAAACCATGATTAGATATTATTAAATAAATAAAAATCAAATTACAACAAATTGTTTTTTTTTAAATACTCATGTGTGCATGATTATTGATTGGTTCAAATAGTCTCTAACATCTAATGCACATAATGCAATTTGTATGAAATGTTATCAAGGCTTTGAGTTTGTGTTCCTTAACCTTGGTTGGGAGCAACAATCAAACACTACCACAAGGGAGTTATGCCTTAAGCCTATGAGAAGAGTATAGACCGAGAGTACTCTAGTTAAGGGGGATAATACAAGAGATGGAACTTTCTAATCAATATAACATTGTGGATCAAATACTCATACTTACACTTTAATTAGGTTAAATTGTAGTTGTCTATAACGCGACTTTTTGAAAATCTTTCCGGCGGGTTTTTCTGGTCGAAATCCGGCAGGAATTTATTGGAATCGCAAGTTTGATAGCTAGTTTCTGCACAATGAAAGCGTCCCAGGGTTTTTCAGGGTGCTGAATCCAAATATGCAGTTAAAAAACCATTTTAACTGCAACAAATCAAGATTTAACCTCAATTTCTTCCGCCGGATTCCGTCACCGGAATCTCCAAAAAATCGCATTATAGACAACTCCGATTAAATTTACTAAGATTTTAAAATAGATCTAACTACAATGCAACCTTAAGCCTTTTCAAACTTTCCACGACTTACGTAGTGTAAGTTATCATCTCATTAGGGTAGATATGGAGAGTTAGTTTTACTTGTCTAAGATATAAGGAGGTTCACTTTGCCTAACCGTTATATAGATACACAATGATTAATTAAGAGTTTTAAAGGATATAAAGTGTTCACTTTATTAGTTATAACTTAATATGAAGATAGATGGTTCGCTTAGTCTTTAAGGAGATATATTGAGAAGTGTGTCAATAAATCATAAATCATTTCTGAGTTTTTTTTTCCTTATTTCGTGGAATACATATTTTGGGGAATCTTTTGAGAAATTCTCTTCATTTAAGGATGATATACAAGGTGAATCAATTAGTTGTAGTGTTTGGTAATTTAACCCAGTGGAGCGTTAAGTGAGGCCAAATAAATAAGACCATAGAGGAGGCTAACTTGGGGACTTGATCTATAACTTTCTATTTGTGATTTATAGCACATAACCATTTGAGCTAACCCATTTGTGATTCATAGCACATAACTATTTGAGCTAACCCATTGATGTAAGTATTCTTTTTATTTGCTAGAAGTTTGTAACCATTTGAGCTAACCCATTTGTGATTCATAGCACATAACCATTTGAGCTAACCCACTGATGTAAGTTTTTATTTGCTAGAAGTTTGTAAAAATATAAACGATTAAATTTTTTAAATTAGCTATTCATGATTCCTTTATTAGTTAAAAAAATCATTAATTAAGAGTTACTTCAAAAATAATAATTAATATGCCATAGTTAATACCAAATTGTGCATGAGATATATGAAACTCATTTTTTTGTGGGACAAGAGACCCTGTCATTTTGACTATTAAAATATATGGAGGTGTACGTACTCTAGCCCCTTATGGATTTGAACGTATGACCTCTTAAAAGGAAACACATATTTTTAACCATTAAACTCCCTCTCTTTCTCTAGATTATTATTATTATTATTAAAAATAAGAAGATAATTTGTTGAGCCGAGAGGCTCATTCTACAACTCAGTATGATGTATAACGTTGTTTGTTTGTCATTAAAGTTGAAATTTTGCTGATGTAGGCCAAAATAAAATTAAAAAAAAAAAAAAAAAAAAAAAAAAAAATAACTATACATCATAATAAAATTTGCACATGAAAAAATTGGATCCCTTTCGGCTCATGTTAGTTCTGTATTTAAGATGGATCTATGCTGGTATTTTATGTATTTTATTTTTATTTTTAGTTTTATGTAATTTGACCGAGTCAAAATGTTTTATTGATAATTATAATTGAGGTGATCTAACTTATAAATGAAATAGCATTCTACACGAATTTTTTTTCGTTAATTTTAACTAAAATCCAACAGAGATTTTTAAAAACTTGAGTTTAATTTGTTTAATCTATAGAATTTAAGTGCCTTAAAAAAAAATTAGGATGTTAAATCTATTTATGTATTCAAAAATACATTTTAAATAACAAAAAATCACATTAACTTGAGTTTAATTTGTTTAATCTATAGAATTTAAGTGCCTTAAAAAAATTTTAGGATGTTAAATCTATTTATGTATTCAAAAATACATTTTAAATAACAAAAAATCACATTCTTTCACGACATTATTTTACCAATTCCAATAAAAAAATCTATTTTATTTATAAATTAAACTACACCATTATAATTATTAATTTATTTTATTTTAAAAATTAATTTATTTTGTTTTAAAAAATCAAAATATTTATAAAATATTACATCACATTACAACACAACATCTTTAAACATAATTAATATAAATACAAATTATAACTAAATATAATTATTATACATAACATTTCCACCTCCTATGGAAAAAAATACTAAATAATCTCATGGTCATCTTTGGTGAACAATAATTCTAAGAGTTACGATTGTTGGTTCCTTGCACGTTACATTATATTCTAAATTTAAAAAGATTTCGGTTGTTTTTTAATTATTTTAAAAGCCTCGGTAATTATTGGTTCCTTGCACGGCACAATTATATTCAAAATAGTAACGATTGTTTTATTCGAATGAGGTTCAATTATACCTAAAAACCATTTTTAAAAAGCCGTATTTTAACTAGCTGGAGGAATTGCTCGGAAAGTTATGGAAATTCTGGTCATATTTAGAGAAAATCTGGTAAGGATTTTTGTAAATCCAAGTTATAGTTGTTAAACTTCAAAATTTTAGGTGTCCTAGACGTTTTTGATGGTGTTGAATCCATTTCCACCATCAAAAACACGATTCAAACGCTGCCTCTACAAGATTTATTGAAATTTTTTTGCTCGGATTCCGGCCACTTTTGGTCGTGCGGGCAATTCCTCCGCCTCGGCAAATGACTCCTTTTAAAAATAGATATTTTATTTTAATTATTTATTTTACCTAACCTAAGGGTAGGTTTTAAGTACAAATGTTAGGATTTTTTTTTGGAGGTTGGGTTTTGTTTTTTTTAATATTTTTTTGAATTTGCCTTTGGAATTAAATTAATGAAGTGTTTTTGAGTGGGTAAGAGGATAAAATGTAGGTAAGAATATTTGGTTTCATGTTATTAGAAAGTATATGATTTTATAGTTTTAGTGATGAGCATAAAAGATATTAATTTTCTTGTGGATATTATGTTAAATTTATTTTTTGGTGTTGGAATAAAACTTTAAACTATTATTTTATTGTTAAGAGTTCAGTGTTTTTAAATGTAAGCACATGGGTTAACAATCAAAACCTAGAAGCATTTGGTAGGAGTGGAAGTTTTTTTCTTTTCTTTTTCAACTGAAGGAATTGTGCCTAGAGTAGCTATCAAGCATACATAGTCTTGCCCAGGATTGGACCACAAGACCTATGGGGACCAAACTTTCCCACCTAACTGTTGGACCACATCCTCAGAACCTAGTGGTTCATTTCAAGTGGCATGGTCTTCCTTAAATAAGGTTGATGAATTAACTAGTACTTGGGAATAGTACTTATAGATAACTATACTCACCACTAATGGACAATTAAATTATGATAAGTTTTACCACAAAAAAAAAACTAATATTAACAAAATGTTAAGTCATCAAAATTAAATTTTGATTTGAGTGATAGAAGCAGGGGTGGGGGAACAATCAAGTTGAAGCTTATGCTCTTATGGTGAGTATCGAATTGGCTTCCTTCCTTAGTGTGTAGAATATGATCATTGTGGGGACTCCCAAAACACCATTCGACATTTGTGTTTGGGCTCTAAATCTTTTAAAGCTTTGTTGAATTTTGTTTTCCTTCATATTTGACTCTTCTTGCTCTCTTTCTATAAGCTCCCCTTCCATACTGCCCCAATCCAATAATTCTCTAGCAGATTTGCAAGCAAATAAAGCTATTCTTGAAAATGTTGGGTGTAACACCTCCCACCCCCTTTAATCATCCCGAGTTGTGGGAGTGTTACTTGTTTGACCCGATCTCCAAGGTTTATTATGAAGATGGGGTTACAACAACCTATTTTTCCTCAAAGTGTTCAATTTTTGAAACTAATTCCATCGTTATGTTCTACTCATTGAGAACTTTACAAGGATATAAAATTTACCTCAATCTGAGTTCCAAGTAGAAAGTTATGCCCCTTAGAAATTTATCCCATTAAGTAAGCCATGTCACAAATAGAACCCTATGTGGCACCCACGTGCCATGCTTGGCCCATGTGGGGTCCATAGGGCACCCAAGCCGTTGTGAATTGGGTCGCTTGGTATATTGATGTCCAATGAGGTTTGGTCGAAGGTCGGTATCAGACCATCAACATTAGGCCTATCATACACCTGTTTAACTCCTTCAACTCTTGTTGGCTCGATGGTTGACATCCCGGTGGGGTTCATCCAACACATCTCATATAAGGTCAAACCCTTTCATCCTCGATACCTCTTCACTTAACCTTGCCCAAATGATCGATAAACCTATGTGGCACCCACATCCTATCAGTCTCAGCACATTCTTTCAGTTCCCTAGTGTTGTGTCTCTGGTACTACATTTTCCTGGGCCAATATTCGAACACTTCCCCTAGTTCCATATATCCTCGGGATCACTTCCACGATACTATTTCCTAGTATTACAATGATCAGGTTAGTAGTTGTTATAGTTCCCAATACTACAGTCCCTGAATTGGTATCATTTGTCATCCTCGGGTGCCACTTTCCCTCGAATCATTTCCCTCGAGATTGTTTTCCCTAGGTACCATTTCCTCGACACTACAATCCATGGGTGGTAGGTTTATAACATCAATTAAATAGTGCTTAACACTGAATTAAACATCTTAATTAAAACTGAATAATAATTAATCCCATGTGTACCATTCACAAGATTTTACATAGAATCACGTTATCTCAATGACGTTGTTCGTTTCATCAATTCATTGAAACTTTAACTAAACCATCATTGGTTCATTTCCCTGAACTTCTCCCTAATGCAAAGCCTGTGCATTTTGCAACTAGGGTTGGAGACGTTGAATGTCTATCCTCAATTTGAATCGACTAACGATGAGTAGAAAGTATATTAGTCACCGTGTCCACTTGAACCAATAGTCTGTAAACCTTCCTACTCGACACCATTATCTCCATTTCGATCGACCACTTGTGATTTTTTATCTTCGTTGTGTTCCTTTTCCTTTTTTCTTGGTGCCTCCCGTTGATCATTGAGACATGGAAACATTTATCGATACTCACAAAACACAATCTGATGACTTGATTTGACTCGTTCCCTACGGACCCAAGATGACGTGTGGATTCCATGTTTTGCTCATGCAAGGTAGGAGCATCTTTATGTCGATTGTGGATTCCCAGAATATTTCGGGATCGGATTGACATGGACGAGATCAATTATTTGACCTCGCCCATGTATGTCAGATCTCAGAATATTTAGAGAATCAACAATCAACTCAAGCTCAAAGTGTAGGATGTATTACCTCCATAACATTTTATCAAGTATGGATAACCATTGATTTATGGGATCATTGCCTCCCTCAGAGTTCCTTTAATAATCATGGTTCCAAGGACCATTGATAAGGCTTTGTTAGCCATTCCATTACATATATTGTTAATATCTCCTAGAACATGTTTTACTTGAGGTTGTGGAATTAATGATAAATTTTCCATGATTCTTGTGTAGAGATGACACAATTTAGAGTATGAAGGAGAAGTTCCCAAAGCAAGATGAGAAATAGTGTTATTAGAGCCTCGTATCATAATAGGGGATTTGATTGGGAAGGATGCAATCGAAATAATACTTTAAAGAAGAGCATACATTTCAACATGATTATTGGAGGCTTTGCCTAGATTCCATGAATAATCTAATTTGATTTGTCTTTCAAGGCCAAAAAACACCCTACACTTACCACCCCTAATTATTATATATACTAGCCTAGATCCATCTTAATTTCGGTTCTACCAAGCACCAAGAGGGATCAAATATCTTGATATGCAAACCTCTTTTAGAGTGAAAAGAGATTTGGGCCCTCTTAGTGCTTTGTAGATCCAAAGTTAAGATGGATCAAGGTTGGTTTAATTATTAAGTGTAATTAATTATAATTATAATTATTAATTTTATGTATTTTATTTTTATTTTTACTTTTATGTAATTTGATCGAGTCAAAATGTTTTATTGATAATTATAATTGACGTAGTCTAACTTATAGACGAAATGGTCGTTTTCACTAAAAATTTTCTAGTTAATTTTAACCAAAATCCAACAACGATTTTTAAAAACTTGAGTTTAAGTTAAGCAAAGTCTTTCAATAGAAATCACATAAGAGAAATTTTTGGTCGATGCGTTTCGAACCAACAAATATGGTTCATCATTAGGACCAAATGAAGAGGCAAACCATGGCAAAGGCTTAAATAGAGAGCAATCTAGAGACATAATTTCAAGTAACTGCTATATTTGAACAATAATATTTAAATTATTATATTAATTTATTAATATCAGATATTATTAAGTAAAAGTTACATTAAACAGCTAGTTTTTGAAAAATGATATTTAAATAATGATATTAGTTTATTAGTTTATTAAAAAATATTAATAGGTAACGACTATGTTAAATAGCTAGTTTTTGAAAAATAATATTTAAATTAATTTATTAAAACCAAATATTACTAGTTTTTGAAAAATAATATTTAAATAATGATATTAGTTTATTAATTTATTAAAACATATTAATAAGTAACGACTATATTAATGAAACCAAACATTACTAGTTTTTGAAAAATAATATTTAAATTATGATATTAGTTTATTAATTTATTAAAAACAAATACTAATAAGTAACCGTTATATAATAACGTCCATGAGGCTAAAAATAGTCTATGAGACCATTAGTTCCTTGTTTTTCACTTTTTCCAATTCATTCCTTTTCTGATTCAAATTGATGATGAGCTAGCTCAACCTTCCAACAATCCCCTTGCTAAAAAGACAATGCCAAGAAATTGATGCCAACATGTTCTCATAACTTTCTCTGATATCTTTGAATGCATCACATTCCAAAATGAAATGTTTTTCCAATTCCACAGCCCCAGACGTGCAAAATGTACACACTCGTTCTTCCCAAGCTTCTTTAGGCCTTTTCCACCGTCTTGTTTCACACCGAAGTTGATGTTGTTGAAAATAGCAACAAGAAATGATAAAAATAGAATCCAAAAATTCCAATTTTAATTTGTCCTTGAATTAAAATTGTGAATTAAAATCAAATTTAGTCTCACCAGCTGCTTGGAAATAATTAATTAATTCATTATGGATTAATTAGTTGGAGAAATTCAAGTTAGAAGTCTTTCTGAAGTCATGCAAGAGTTATCCCTTAAATTAAGGAGATAAGATTGAGTTATATTTGAGTTGTAATTAGTTAGCTCAGTTTACTGAGTTAAGTCCAGTTAAATTAGTTCCAAACTGTTTGAGGAACTAATTGTGAGTTATCAGTCAGTTGATGCATGCATGCACTCAACCAATGTACTCCAGATAACTGAAGATTCCCTCATCAGAAACTCATGCATGTCTATTCTGAGAAAGACCCAGTTGAGCTAAATGTCAAGGACAATGTACTATCAGTTGCATGTGTTTTCCTATAAAGGAAACTCATCCATGCAGTCAAGGTAACGTTCCTTGAGGATTGCATAGTTCATACAAGGTGTGAAATTAGTGTGAAAGATCAGTTTTCCACTTGGTTGGAGAAGATCATCCCAGAGGAACAACGCAAGGAAATAGGAGCTTGGAGGGCAGAGGAGAAGGCTTGTGAGAAGATTTGATTGCCTGTGAGCATCTAGGAGGATTGTATTGAGAGCTGGCTAGCTGTGAGAGCTAAGAATTTCTATAATTCTGATGTATTTCCACCTTGTATGATAATACAGATAGTGGGGTTTTTCGCTGAGGCTTTCCCCTGAGTATTTTCTATGTTTCATGTGCATTGATTCTTCTTCTTCTGGTTATATGTGTCCAGCTCAATCTTGCTCAATTTTAAGCTTCTGCAAGTTGATAGTAGAAGTAGATTATAGTATTTTTCTTTGGTATATTGCATTATCAGGTTAATCTACAGTCAGATTTTCTACATAGGTCTCAAAGCGAGATTTGTAGAGAATTTGCAGAATTTCTACATGGTATCGGAGCTAGATCCATAAAGAAATTTCTACATGGTTCAGAGCCAAGTTTATCGAAGATGTGAATAGTATACAAAGAAGAGAATTCGAAGTTTGAAGTTCGGGGTTGCAGGTGTAAATGAATTCATATCATACTTCAATTGAGATGGGACATTATGTGACTAATTGCCCATCGAAGAAGTTGAAGAAGGGATCCTAAGAAGGATCGGAAGGTGAGGCCTTAGCCTCTTAGTTCGAAATGGACTTTACCCTCATCGCATGCATGGTGTCATCGATGATGGGTTGTGTTTGATATCTTGACAGTGGAGCCTCATTCCACATGACTGGCGATAAAAGTTTATTCAGTGCCTTGGAGGAGAAAGACCTCAAGATGCGCATAGAGATGGGTGACGACGAAAGGTATAGTGTTTTAGGAGTGGGAATGGTTGCTTTTTAGAGGGAGCATGGAGCTCCTATCACCTTGACAGATGTGAAGTATGTGCCTGGACTGAAGAAGAACTTGGTATCGGTCGCGATGTTGGAGGATAAAGGCTACGATGTTGTCTTTAGTAAGGGAAAGGTTTTCCTTAGACACATCACCACGGGACAGGTGAAACGGATTAGTTCACAAGTTAAGAACATGTATGCCCTTGAGGTTCAAGATGCATGCAAAGCCTTGAGGAGTAAGGCAAATGTTAGAGACTTGGTGGTTGAGAGGGAGAGTAAATTACCTCTCAACATGCAGCCCCAGAAGAAGTCTCAGACAATTGTGGAGGAGCCACAATTGGAGAAGCAGAGAGGAGACCGAGTGAAGAGATCCACTCATGCAAATACCTCCATTAGGGGGGAATTTCGATCCAAGTGGGCAGAGGGATCACATGTAGCCATACCTCTAGGTGTGAGGTGGGGCGATGTGAAGTGATAGTCCCAAGAAGGCTAAAATTGGGCAGGGTCCATTGAGATGTTTTATCTCATGGATCGTACCTTGCTACGGAAACCCAAAGTACATAGTAGCGGGAGGAATCAATGGGATTGATGCAGTCAGAGATCAAAGTGACAGAGGCTAGAGCAGTCAGATACTGAAGAGCGCAGAGAAGGATTGACAACAGTGCAAAAAGGCAGAGTCAGCAGAAGCACAAAGTTTTTAGTTGACAGAGGCAATAGCAGTTAGAGACTTTGATGACAGATGCATCATACTGATTCAGGTTGGATGTTTTTTTGTTTCTGGAGTTGCTAGAGCAACAACACTTGAGAGAAGTGTTGCATGCATAACATTCCAAAGGTTCACGATCGGGATCGAGTTGAATTCCTTTCTTGTTGAGAGGGAGTGTTGAAAATAGCAACAAGAAATGATAAAAATAGAATCCAGAAATTCCAATTTTAATTTGTCCTTGAATTAAAATTGTGAATTAAAATCGAATTTAGTCTCACCAACTGCTTGGAAATAATTAATTAATTCATTATGGATTAATTAGTTGGAGAAATTCAAGTTAGAAGTCTTTCTGAAGTCATGCAAGAGTTATCCCTTAAATTAAGGAGATAAGATTGAGTTATATTTGAGTTGTAATTAGTTAGCTCAGTTTACTGAGTTAAGTCCAGTTAAATTAGTTCCAAACTGTTTGAGGAACTAATTGTGAGTTATCAATCAGTTGATGCATGCATGCATTCAACCAATGTACTCTAGATAACTGAATGTACTCTAGATAACTGAATATTCCCCCATCAGAAACTCATGCATGTCTATTCTGAGAAAGACCCAGTTGAGCTAAATGTCAAGGACAGTGTACTATCAGTTGCATGTGTTTTCCTATAAAGGAAACTCATGCATGTAGTAAAGGTAAGGTTCCTTGAGGATTGTGCAGTTCATATAGGGTGTGAGAGATCAATTTTCCACTTGGTTGGAGAAGATCATCCCAGAGGAACAACGCAAGGAAATAGGAGCTTGGAGGGCAGAGGAGAAGGCTTGTGAGAAGCTTTGATTGCCTGTGAGCATCTAGGAGGATTGTACTGAGAGCTGGCTAGCTGTGAGAGCTAAGGCTTTTTATAATTCTGACGTATTTCCACCTTGTATGATAATACAGATAGTGGGGTTTTTAGCTGAGGCTTTCCCCTGAGTATTTTTTGTGTTTCATGTGTATTGATTCTTCTTCTTCTGGTTATATGTGTTCAGCTCGATCTTGCTCAATTTTAAGCTTCTGCAAATTGATAGTAGAAGTAGATTATAGTATTTTGATTTGGAATATTGCATTATCGAGTTAATCTACAGTCAGATTTTCTACATAGGTCTGAGAGCGAGATTTGTAGAGAATTTGCAGAATTTCTACAGATGTGAGTTGGTCCTTAATTGAGCAATAAGAGCATTTTCCCTCCATGAAATGATAGCTCCAATGAACTCATTTTGTCGTAGATCACACGTACGTTTGAATTCCTCGATGCAATATTTCTTCTTTCTACCCAACTCTTTTCCCATAACTCTTTACGAAACTTCTCCATAACAAAATCCTTTAGCTCCTTGTTATTTGTGGGACAGGAATTGAGGTAGATATTCCATTTTTGCATCCATGTGTAGTTTTGTCTCCTCCATGTTTTCTTTCTTTCACTCATGCCTTCATTGAAGATAACATTATGCCATCTACCTACTCTCATTTGCTCAATTCCTTTTAGATATCTTATGAGCGGCACCATAGCAATTGCTTCAATGGGAGTTGCTCCTGTGTCACTCAACATTATCTCATAAGGATTTAAACTTTTTATTTTGAACTTGCTCATGATCAAGCGTTTTTTGATTTTCTCAATTTATTTCTATTTTGAGACAGGAGTGCTGCTAGCCCACAATTCACACCCATATAGCATCACTGGACAAACTAGGAGTCCAAAAATCACTTTAATCATTTTCCAATCCCATAACTTTACCTCTCTACATTTTTTTTGAACGGCATATAATGCTTTCCACCCTCCTAAAATTCTTTTCTTTTTGCAGTCCTCCCAATTGAGTTTGTTGTTGAAATCAATCCTAAGGTACTTGTACTCATTTACTTCTTTAAGAATGTTGTCTTCAAAGAAGAAAGTATGTTGGCTCTGCTTCATTTTATTAGAGAAAATCATTATTTTGGTCTTGCTAGTATTAACTTGCATTCCCACTGCTCTACAAAAATGCTCAAGGGTATGTAAGTGCATTTGCAATCCATCGGCCGATTTAGAAATCAATACAATATCATCAGCATATAAAAGAAGCTTTATCACAAACTCCACCAACCGAACACCATCTCCACCTTGCAGATTTAGCCACTCTTTCAATTTATCAATATATAGACCAAAAAGAGTAGGGGATAGAGGGTAACCTTGCTTGAATCCAATGTCACTTCTAAAGCTTTCTGAAATACCTGGTGAGGTTCTAATTTTGACTTTCACTTCTCCATAAAGTCTATGGACAATGACTCTATAATGCATAGCAATTTCAAGTTCTTCCATTCTACGCCACAAGTTATCCCTAGGGATTGTGTCAAATGTTTTTTTGAACGACTAGTTTTTGAAAAATAATATTTAAATTAATTTATTAAAAGATAAATCAAAGTCAAACTCTAAAAAAGGAAGGAAGTAAAAAATTATAAAAACGAGTCAAGACCCTGATCGAGACAAGATCATTTAATAAATAAAATAATTAATGAAAATAAAATAAACTAAATTGAAAATAATTAATGGAAAAACAAATAAAATAAAACAAAAATATACACAAGTCAAAAGAAATATATAACTAAATAAGTAAATAAAATAAAAAATATATATATATATATATATATATATATATATATATATATATATATCCAAAGAAAAGTAATCAATAAATAAAAGAGGGTCAACAATAAAATATGGGGTTGAAGCCCATTAAACAAATAACAAAAATACTAAAAGGAGTTAAGAACGAATAGGATGATAAAATACATAAAAAGCATGAAGGATCAAGAAATTAAACTCTAATGAAGAATAAATCAACAACAAATATTATAAAAAGGACGTCAATACCTACATAGATAAACAAACAAACAAAATAAATTCCAAAAAGAAGCCTAAAAACTAGGAGGACACGACAAGGACCCAACTTCTACTAATATTCCAACCATCATCTCTATTCAAATTATTGGGTCTTTTTTCAATTTCTAGGGCCTCCCTCAATTTACGATGAAGGAAATGACTAACTCGAGCAACGACTTGGGCCTCCTCAATCGAGATGTGATGCTTAGATTTATCTGCATGCTCTGCCAAAGCAGAGGAGCGGGTCCTAACATGCTTGATGTCACCGACATGCTCACGAATCCTTTGATTAATCAAGCGACCAGTCTCACCAATGTAGGTAGTCCCACAAGAGCATGGGATAACATAAACACCTTTCATATTCTTGGGATCCACTGGGTATTTTACAGATCTAAGGGAGCTCTAGATGGTATTTAAAGGCCTAAAGATTGAAGCCACATTATGCTTCCTTAGGATCCTCGCAATCTTGTTGCAGTCCCTTGCATAAAAGGAAGATGAACACCAGAAAATCGATTCTTGGTATCTTTCTTAGCACTATGACCTTTTTCAGCTTTGAGGAAAGCCTTACTACATTGGTGTCTACTATACCCATCATTAAAGAAAACACTTAGGAGGTGTTCTTTCTCTTCATTGAGATGGTTGTCATCGGAAACTCTTAAAGCTCCAGTCGCTAAGGTATGGAGAACACCAAGCCTTTGAGCTGGGAAATGATGAGAATTAGCATGAAGATATTGTTCCGTATGAGTTTTCTTACGAAATACCTGATGAGAAAAAGAGTCATCATAATTCCTTGAGAGGAGGACATCAAGAAAGGGCAGACTACCATTACATTCAAATTCCATGGTGAACTTTATCGAACTAGATTCATTATTATGATGGAGGAAAAATAGTTCCAACTCTTCTTTACCATGGGACCAAATGACACAAGTGTCATCCACAAACCTCTTCCACGTCTTAAGTAGAAGACGAGAAGAAGCTAAGGTCTTTGATTCAAAATCCTCCATGAATAGATTAGCTACTACAGGGGAGAGGGGGGAACCCATGGCGACACCACAAGTTTTCTCATAGAATTCCCCATCGAATGAAAAGAAAGTAGAAATAAGACAAATACCAACTAAATAAGTCGTATCAGGATCCGTGATGTGCTTGATGACTTCGATGGCCTCGTTTATAGGGATATTAGTGTAAAGGGAGACCACATCGAAGCTCACAAGCTTGTCATCTAGATCAATCTTGAAACTCTTTAACTCATTAACAAACGATGCAGAGTCCTTGACGAAGGATTTTGTATGGCCAACAAGGGGCTTAAGCTTCTGGGCTAAATATTTAGCAAGAAGATAAGTTGGCCCTCCTATCATGTTGACAATGGGTCTCAGCAGAGCCCCTTCCTTATGAATCTTTGACAGACCATAGATTCTGGGGGTAAGAGGGAAACTTTCAATAAGCTTATCGCTGAATGAGTTGACCGAGCTACTATCCTTTATAGCAAGAGAACAAAAATATTCTTATTATTGTTTAATGATTTGAGAGCATCAAACTCCGGTTTGTTGATGTTGTTCTTGGGAGGCTTTGTCTTTCTAAGGACAACCACACAATCTTGACGAATGATATCTTTAGTGATGTCAGTAAGTCTCTAATACCATATTCAATGTCACAGATGATATCGTCGACCGGGATCTTTCTAGGAGCAAGAGAAAAATTTAAACCTTTCTCCAAAAGACTAAAGACAGGGGGATCAAAAGAAAAGCTAGAGAGATTGACAACCCTATTACTAGAAGAGGAAAGAAAATTAGAACAAACAATATTATCCAAACCTAGAGTCTTATTACCAATCCTATTATTATTACAATTATCAGAATTGAAAACAGAGTCACTAACCTCATTAATATTATTATTATTATTAAGCCCAGTGATATTATTATTATACAAATTATTATTATTATTCAATTGAATATTATTATTAATAGAACCACTTCCACTATTTTCGAAACCAACAGAAACCAAAGAAGAATTAATGGACAACAAACCTGAGGGAATCTGACCCGGTGAATTTGTAGAGTTATTACAGCCAAAACACGAGACCGTTCCAGCTTCACCCTTGATGGCAGAAGGGTGAGAAACACCGTCAACCCAAGATCGGAGAGCAGAGATTTGATTAGAATTAATTATGCTTCTGGAAGGACCACGAAAGCAACTAGACTCATTAGGCTGCGAGATCAATTTCTCTGAGAGCTTACTGAACTTCTTGGATTGCTTTACTTTCCATATTTCTTCCAGACGAGTAGATTTCAGTGCCGAGCATGCCTCAATCCTTGACCAAAGGGGAGCAGAGATCTCATTTGAAAGTTCCAAATGGAGAGACAACAAATCACGAGAAATGAAATCCAAAACCTTTCTCACCCTGCCAATCTCCAAACGAACCAATGCCATGTTGACATTAAGAAAAATACGAAAGTAACTAGAATTATTAAAGGGTACTTAATCTGAAGGAACGAAGGAACAAAGGAAGAGTCTCTACATCGTTTTAGAAAATCCAGATCTATCTTCAACTTGGAAACCCTTACACGAGACCATTCAAAACTTTAATAGCAGTGGCCCTTCTGTATAAGGTAGTAATTTCTGTATTCAGGCTTATGTGATCCATAATGAATTAAGTTTAAGTTGTTTAATCTGTAAAATTTGAGTGCCCCCAAAAGTTTTCACGGTGTTGAATCTATTTATGCATTCAAAAATACATTTTAAATAACAAAAAATCTCATTCTTTCATGAAAGTGTTTTACCAATTACAATGAAAAAAATCTATTTCAATTATAAGTTAGACTACACCATTATAATTGCTAATTTATTTTATTTTGAAAAATCAAAATATTTATAAAACATCACATTAATGATTTTTTTCCCATGGAAAAAGTCGTAATTTCTATTAATTTATAAGAAATTACAATTTGTAGATGCCGAGGCATATGCATATGGAGGCATGTTTGCCTATCAAGATACATGAAACTGTCTAGATACTGAAAAAAGCTTAACTGCTAATCGTTGTTACTCCACGCAGGGAGTTTGTAATCAACCATATTGTATCAAAACTTCCCTCAACAAAAAGAGGGAAAAAGGTTCAAAATTGTATCATCTCTGCGCAGAGAGAGATATATTATGTACCGAAACCAACACTGTTGTATATACAGCCGTTAAAATAGATATGAGAAAAACATAATTTATACAATGAGATCAACAAAATATTGGGCTTATAGCCCAATTTGTCCATGTTCTACAAAAGGTCTGTGGTAATATTGATGGTAAGTACCATCAATTTCCTCCTGAATCAACCAGTCATTGCCCTGTAGATGCGCTGCCTCTTTTGAAAGTTGATCAGCCTCCGAGTTTTGTTCCCTGTAAATATGTCGACAGACAAAAGAGTCAAAAGTGACTATCAATCTACGAGCTTCTCCTAGTATATGCCTCAAAGTATATGCATTGCAGTGTGATGCATTGTTGAGCCAATTACACACAATTTTTGAATCACCAAACAATTGAAAATGTCTGCAATGATGTTCTAATGCAAAATATATCATCACATTAATGATATTACAACATCTCTTAACATAATTAATATAAATACAAATTAAAACTAAATATAATTATTATACGCAAAATTTCCACCCCCTCATTGTCATATTTGGTGAACAATAATTCTAAGAGTTACCAGATTGTTGGTTCCTTGCACATTACAGTATATTTAAATTCAAACAGATTTCAGTTGTTTTTTAATTATTTTAAAAGCCTCCGTAATTATTGGAAAAAATTTACTAAATAATCTCATTGTCATATTTGGTGAACAATAATTCTAAGAGTTACCAGATTGTTGGTTCCTTGCACATTACGTTATATTTAAATTTAAACAGATTTAAGTTGTTTTTTAATTATTTTAAAAGCCTCGGTAATTATTGGAAAAAATTTACTAAATAATCTCATTGTCATATTTGGTGAACAAGCTACCAGATTGTTGGTTCCTTGCACATTACGTTATATTTAAATTTAAACAGATTTCAGTTGTTTTTTAATTATTTTAAAAGCCTCGGTAATTATTGGTTCCTTCTACGGCACAATTATATTCAAAATGGTAAAGAGCTCTCCACGATTGTTTTATTCCAATGTGAGGTTCAATTATACCTTAAAAAACCATTTTTAAAAATAGATATTTTATTTTAATTATTTATTTTACCCAACCTAAGGCTAGGTTTTAAGTGCAAATGTTAGGATTTTTTTTTTGAGTTTGGGTTTTGGTTTTTTAATATTTTTTTGAATTTGCCTTTGAAATGAAATTAATGAAGTGTTCTTGAGTGGGTAAGAGGCTAAAATGTAGGTAAGAATATTTGGTTTCATGGTATTAGAAAGTATATGATTTTATAGTTTTAGTAATGAGCATAAAGGATATGAGTTTTCTTGTGGATATTATGTTAAATTTATTTTTTGGTTTTGGAGTAAGATTTTGAATTATCCAAGACCTAGTTAAACGTAAGAACGCTAGTTAATAATCCAAGACCTAGAGGCATTTGGTAGGAGTGGAAGTTTTTTTTGTTTTGTTTTGTTTCTTTTTTTGTTTTGTTTTGTTTGTTTGTTTGTTTCTTAGGCATACTCCTTCCCGAGATTGGACCACAAGACCTGTGGAGACCAAACTTCCCCACCTAACCGTTGGACCACATCCTGAGGACCTAGTGGATCATTTCAAGTGGCATGGTCTTCCTTAAATAAGGTTGATGAATTAACTAGTACTTGGGAATAGTACATATAGATAACTATACTCACCACCAATGGACAATTAAATTATGATAAATTTTACCACAAAAAAAAGAATATTAACAAAATGTTAAGTCATCAAAATTAAATTTTGATTTAAGGAGTGATAGAAGCAAGGGTGGGGGAGCAATCAAGTTGAAGCTTATGCTCTTATGGTGAGTAACAAATTGGCTTCCTTCCTTAGTGTGTAGAATTTGATCATTGTGGGGACTCCCAAAACACCATTCGACATCAGTGTTTGGTCTCTAAACCTTCTAAAGCTTTGTTGAATTCTATTTCCCTTCATATTTGACTCTTCTTTCTCTCTTTCTCTAAGCTCCCCTTCCATACTCCCCCAATCCAATAATTCTCTTGCATATCTGCAAGCAAATAAAGTTCTTCTTGAAAATGTTGGGTGTAACACCTCCCACCCCCTTTAATCATCCCGAGTTGTGGGAGTGTTACTTGTTTGACCCAATCTCTAAGGTTTATTATGAAGATGAGGTTACAACAACCTGTTTTTCCTCAAAGTATTCAATTCTGAAACTAATGCAACTGTTACATTCTACTCATTGAGAGCTTTACGAGGATATAAATTTTACATCAATCTGAGTTCCAAGTAGAAAGTTATGCCCCTTAGAAATTTATCCCATTAAGCAAGCCATGTCACAATTAGAACCCTATGTGGCACCCATGTGCCATGCTTGGCCCATGTGGTGCCACACCACCACCATGTGGGGTCCATAGGGCACCCAAGTCATTGTGAATCGAGTCGCTTGGTATATTGATGTCTAATGAGGTTTGGTCGAAGGTCGGTATCAGACCATCAACATTAGGCCTATCATACACCTGCTTAACTCTTCCAACTCTTGTTGGCTCAATGTCCGACATCGCGGTGGGGTCCATCCAACACATCTCATATAAGATCGAACCCTTTCGTCCCCGATACCTCTCCACTTAAACTTGCCCGAAGGACTGATAACCCTATGCAGCACCCACACTCTTTCAGTTCCCTAGTGTTGTGTTTCCGGTACTACACTTTCTTGGGCCAATATTTAAAGACTTCCCCTGGTTCCATATATCCTCATGATCACTTCCACGATACTATTTCCTAGTATTACAATGCTTAGGTCAGTAGTTGTTATAGTTCCCAATAGTACAGTCCCCGAACTGGTATCGTTTGCCATCCTCAGGTGCCACTTTCCCTCGGATCATTTCCCTTAAGATTGTTTTCCCTAGGTACCATTTCCTCGGCACTATAATCCATGGGTGGTAGGTTTATGACATCAATTAAATAGTGCTTAACACTGAATTAAACGTCTTAATAAAAAATGATTAATAATTAATCCCATATGCACCATTCACAAGATTTTACATAGAATCACGTTATCTCAATGACGGTGTTCGTTTCATCAATTCATTGAAACTTTAACCAAACCACCGTTGGTTCCTTGCACAACTTGCGATCTATTTAAACTTATTTAAAGGGATATGATTATCGATTCACCATGCATGAACACAAAGGTTCTCATAATTAAATAAGAAGAGTTGTTGTCTATATATTAGACATTGCTAATCCTATGAACGAACTGAACTTATATACATAAGCCCTTGTTGTCAACTAAGAGAGCATAAACACACAATTTCTCATATCAGTCATGGACATAACATTGAACAACACAATTCAGACATTCATTTAAATCATACACACACTAGGTTTAGACTAGTCATAAACATAACAATGAACGTCATAGTTTGTGATTCAGATATGCATATGTAATATACTTATATGTATGTCTCAAACTGGTTAGCAATTGAAGGAGGAACTTCCACTCTCCACCCAACCATAGGCTAGGTATGCTACAACTTTCATACAGCTGACCACCCCCGCGCTAGATCCAATGTTTGAGGAATGCTTGCTTAGGGAATTCACACCAAAAGCTTGGTTAAACACTTCGAAGATGGATCACAATGTCTATGTGTTTTATCAATTGCTCTCTAACAACAAGCACCAAGGTGGTTTATTAGTTGTACCTACTGTTGAAATGTAACTAGTGTTTGTCTTCATAATTATGATGTCATGACTTGATGTAATCATTGTAATTGTCAAAAGAAATAAAAATATTTATTTTTGTAAGAAGGAAAATTATTTAGACATGGGTTTCTTGCCCATGGTTTTGGTCCTAGGCTCTGCAACCATTGAGTGCTTTGGAGAGTCAAAGTCAAAGGTCATAATGTGAAACCCCTTGAAGGGCTCTTATATCAATGTAAAGAAAAATATTTCATGTCATGAAAGTGTCTAGAAACTATCCAAGAGATCAAGTTGGCTAGCCCTAAGGGTGGGCCTAGAAGAGGCTTAAGGACCCACTCAAATGACTATATATTGGAGAGGAATTCATCCTCCAAAGACACACTTGTGCATTCGACTTTCTCAAGAAGATTTGAGGAAGAACAGAAGTGCGAAGAGAAGGAAGGAGGACAAAAAATCTGGAAAATTGTTTTGGGTATTGATTTATCTCTCTCTCTAGCAGTCGAATTCTAAGTGGAAGGACAGGCTACTTCAGATCCAAATTTGTGAAGAAAGGAACATATTTTGTTTGGGTGGTTGGCCTGATCTCTTTAAGGATAGTCTAGAGTCTTGGTCTTGGAAGTCTTCATTGAAAATTCTATAAGAAAGAGTTCTCTGGGTTTTCCCCTTTGAAGGGGTATTTCCCCTAGCTTGGAGCCTACTTTTGGTGTATTTCTTGCACTTGCACTATGATCTTCTATTTGGAAATTGTCTTGATGTTAAACAAGATTAACCTATGATGCTAAAGAATTAACCTAACTCACAAGAAAATGTCAAAGGAATAAGAGAAATCAATTAATAATATCCTTAATGCTTTGCCCTAGATTTCTCAACATGGTATCAGAGTGAGGTTCACTCATTTAAGGGAAAGAGGAAGATCATAAAAGGATTCTAAATGATAAGGAGAACTCTGACTTATAGGACCAAGCTCCTTGAAGGAAATAACTCAAATTTTGGGCACATATAAAAGCCCTAGTCTTTGTGTAAATGCTACAAGTCAGAAGAGGAGAGAGTGAAGGTCTTAAAGAGCATATCATCTTTGTTCTAAAGTGTCAAAAGACTAGCTTGATAGGAGGATGATTCCATTGATGTAGAGATCGAACCTCTGGGCACATTATCAAGGCTTAATTTCAGAATCTAGGTTGCAAGTCTCATCAAGGTAGTGAAGGTATTTAAAAGATAATTTTAGCTCTATTTCAAGAGACCAAATTAATAGTGAACAACTCTCCCAAGAACACACTCTCTGGAAAGCAGATTGAGGTTTTATGGGCATTACTATTAGCCCTAATCCCTGTCATAAGGCCGTGTAAATTCTTCTCCAAAATGAGGTCATAAAAATGTTATTTATCAAAATCGAGAGCCTTGCCTAGTAGCCGCAAGGAAGCCACATTCTCTCGAATTGGAGCGAAGCTCAAATGTGTCTCCATAAGGTATATAAAAGTCTCCAATCTTCTGAAGTCATTTCTAGTATGTATGATCTATGTCTGTGGAAAATTTGTTCCAAGTGTTGGAGGGCATCAAAAGCCTATTTATTGAACTTATCCACCAGCCATAAAGGAAGCAAACCCTCTATCAAAATTGAAGTATCTGTGATATTAAGGTTTCCATCAAAATCCATAGAAAAGAACCAATTCATTTGAAATTTCTATGGTATGCCCTAATAAGTAGAATCAAGATTCTATTCCTTCTCCTATGCAAATAATCCAAGAACGATTATGTTGAAGATTTTGAAGCATAAGTCTCAATGTCAAAAAAATCTTCTATGTACTTGAGTATGAGATCTGAATCCCTCTTCATAAAAAAATTGAGCATTAGTCCCCAAGGAAGAGGAGTTGAGACTCCTATTACGTGATTGTGCATAAAGGAAGACCTAGATCAAAGGGTCATTAAGCTGATCATTTCATTTGATCACCTTGCTCTAAGTTCAATCACATAAGAATATGTACATTCTGCAGTAATAGGAGTATTTCTAACCCATGGAGATAATATAAGTCTCCATAATGTGTGCCTTCTATAATGATGTGGTTAGCATAATGATGCACACACACACACATACTTAGTTCTCAGTTAAAGTCGACCTATGGAGATTTTTCAAAATTTACAATAGCAATTGTTGAATACGAGTTTATATTGAAACCCTTGTCTTAGGGTGTAGACATTATGGAATATTTGGTCACGCTTGGAAGAAAGGGGAGCTACAGGTAGTAAGTGAATACATCAAGGATAAATCCCTGTCTGAATATCTATTAATAAGTCTTCTAGACATTAGTAATAAAAGTAGCATATTGTCCATGTCCTGAAATTCTGAAGCAAAAAGAGCAACAAACTTGTTCCAGATATTTTGAAAGGAACACTTAGAAAAGAAAGTCCTATCGGAAGAACAATGATGTCCCTGTTTGAAGTCTCATTGGTAGGAATTCTTGAAGATGGCAACATATCAATATAGATTGAAATACCTTTGTGAAGATACCATGACATTTGAAATTGGAGGTATGTAACCATAAGGTATGTATGCCATATTTTTGTTAAGGGTCCAACATACAATATACCAGGGTTGATTGATTGTAGTGGGTTTTTTGAAATTAGTGAAACCCTAGTCATATAAAAACACTAATCTTGTTCCCTCATAGTAAATTGAACCCTAGGTCTTTTAGGGTTTAGCAATCTAGTGCTCATGAGCATGGATAAGGTTGGAACCCCTGGTCTAGGGTTGGCACCTAAAACCCTAGAAGTACAACCTTTAAGTCTCATGGTAACCCTAGATTATCATATAGATATCATGCTCTTGTTATTATATACTTTGCTTGGGGATACTTTTCAATGAATGTTGTAGGTACAGGAAGTAAAGGAAGGTGGATGGGTTGATCCTCTGTTTTGAGAAGCATGATGGAAGGAGGGAATTGTACGGACCCTTGGATCCTCAGGCACTATGATAGGTTCATGAAATAACTATGGAAATATGGATGCCTGGTACATAGAAAGGAGAAGTAGAAGGTGAAAAAACCTCTTATATGGTTAAAAGATTGTAGTCAAGCATTATAATTATGGCATGATGCATCATGTTGAGAAGATGGCATCATATGAGAAGCATGTGATTGAAGTAAAAAAGAGCTTATGACATCATTGTAGAAGCTTGAAAGATAGTTGAAGTAAAAGTCTACATGGTTGCAATAGTCATTATGATAGAAAGAAAGTAGCTCATGATATCCTCATTAAAGGCATGATAAGGAAACCAAATAAGTAGCATATATGGTTGGAAGAATGTCATCTAGGATGATAAAAATACATATCAGCATACTTCATCATCATTATAAAAGGGAATTTGTAGGACGAGGATCATCGAGATCCTCTACTAGAATCTTAATAAGAATGTTCACCAGCAAGTGTCTCACTGATGGTTTACACTCCCCCTTGAGTGGGTTCCTTTGTTTAAAACGATGATGGTATGATGACATAGGAGTGCAACATGGTTGAAGTACTTTCAAACAAGGAAAGGAAGCTGCCAAAGAAAATATAGATGATCAAAATGAGAAAAGAGGTATGTATGTATTTGATAGACTAAGTCATGTCATCAGATAGTTGCAGATAGCATGGGTGAATGATCTATCTCATTATCATGATCGAATAAAAGGAATATCTTCCATTGGAAATATGCATGAAGGCATAATTCACATATTGACAAGATGAAATCGACATAATATGACCTCATATGGAATATGAGGTAGTTGATAAAGATGAACGAACTATGGATGGAAGTTCTTGGGAAGCAATATGTGAAGAAATAAATATGAGATCACAAAAGCTACAACTATGGTCAACATCTGATTACTAGAAGAATTGGTTGTGACATCTCCATAGAGAAGGTATGAAGACCCTAATAAGGAAGAAGACCCTTGACATTGAAAGTCTTGGAGACGTGTTTATGTAGGATGTTGTAAGAAGTAGGTTCCATGATGAAAGGCCATCACAAAAGGTAACTTTGATTTGATGTTCATTTTTTATCTAAGAACAACATCTGGATGGGTTAATACAGGGCTACAAAAAGAGAATTGTAGATGTCACCTACAACGAGCACTTATGTGATTGGATCAAAGATCCTGAAAGAAAACATGATTTGGAAGAGGTAGTTGTATGAAGAAAAGTGAGATGTGGACTAATAGACTACTTTCTGATGAAGAAGGAATACATGACTGATATGATTCATAAAGGAAAGTGATGGATGGTTGATTCCCTACAAGATGAAGGCTCCATAAACAAAAAGTCATTGTTGGAAACAAGTCCCTGCTTAAAAGGGAGCTTGGAAGCGAGTCCCTCGTTAAGAGGGATCTTGGACAAGTCCTTGGATAAGAGGGAACTTAGGTACATTCATTAATAGGAATGGGTAAATATTCCCTAGTTCAGAGGGAGAGAAAGACACATCATTCTTGTATTCACTTCGTGAAGAAAGAATGGAGGATTGGGTAAGCATCTGGCATATGATACTCTTTGAGTATGAGGTAGGGCATCCAAGATAAGAGTATATGTAAAGTAAATTCCTTGAGGATGTGGTATTCCAAGATAGGAATTGTCTTGGAAAGACATACCCTGTGAACACCATGGTGGGGTATGTGCCTTGAGAGACAATGATGATGGTGTCTATCCGTCAAAGACCTGTTAGTCAAGGCCTTGCTAGGTGACAATGCTGGTTGGTTTGGTACAAAGAGATGACTTACTAATCTGACTGATCCAGGAGGATCATGTCAATCCAGCATGAGCAAAGTCTTCAGTGGTTCAACATCGAAGTGATCATCAAATGATCATTGGTCGATGAGGTCTTGAACTTAATCAGCTTCGCCAATATTCATCGTCAGCATTTAGTGCCCGGTATCTTCAGCTTCGAAATTGATGTTTATGGTTCAGGTTGTCCGGTGATGTTAATGGTTTTCATGGTGTTCGAAGGATATGTACCTGGTTGTCATCAGTTCTGCCGGGGTTTGGTTGTCAGGGATAGAACAAGTCGTCTTGTGGGGTTTTTATGTCACATTGTGACAATTGTTGTAAAAAGAGTTCTTTTGTTCATTTGACCAAATTCAAAAGACTAAACTCTAAATACATCATATTAAAACCCTAATGTATAACCTAAGTCCTAGCCCTAACACCTACAAAACCTAACCTATAAACTACACTATGTATCTAACCTATGCTTTAAACCCTCTCGGGCCATGAAATCACATAACATATGAATAAACATTACAATGTGTTTCATAAGTCCCTAACCGCAACTTTCTAACAGCATCGGAACCTTAGCCTCATTCACATGTGAGCGGATAAGGGGATAAGCCGTCGGGGTTATCATGGCAGTAACTAACCGCAACAGATGACATGTGAACACAGTACCGTTGACCAGGCAATCGAGGGTATCTTCGCGCCATTTGGTGGCAGTTGCGGTCAGACAGGAAACCGTGACATGTGAGCGCTAGGATAACCAATCATCAACCGCCATGGCCAACAGTCAGCGGAACTGTCGGCGTTCTAACCGTGAGCTCAGTCACCTGATCACATGAGTTGTCAGCATCCTCTGCCCGGTTAGCTAACCGCTAACAGTCTAAGGGCTCATATAAGTTTTTCAAGTGGGTTTTTGTTCGGATTTAGGATTGTTTAATTACACCTAGACCTAATGTCATTAAGTGACATTAATTAAACCCTAAACCAACCCTATTTTGAGCTAATTCACTCCTAAACTCAGCCTAAGGAGGTTAGAGTGCATTTGCAGGGTTATAAAGATAATTTGGCTCGTTGAAGTGAAGGGAGAGTGGTTTTCGAGTTTTGTATGCAGATTATGGAGGATATAAGCTGTTTTGTTTCCAGTGTAACAAGAGCATCCAGAGTCAGAATTGGGAACCGTGATAGGCGTTGGAAAGCTAATTCAGAGAGATTTCTTGTGACAGTGACCAGAAGTGCCTGCATGCACAATCAGTTTGGTTAATTTTTTGTGTAATTGACCTCCTCGGATTCAATCCTAATAAAGCGGTCACCCATCTTGAAAGCGGACCTAGAGACGTAGTCCATTAGGGACTAACTCCGTAATCAATCTTGATGTCTGGTATCACTATATTTTTCTTGCTTTTCACTTCTATTTACATCTTTCTTATGTTTTAATTCTGTCGGCAATTCATCCCTTTTCAATTGATTCTTATGGTTAAAGCACTAAAAGTTAACATTCAGTTTGTTGATGGCATTATTCAATTCTACTTCAGTTTAACATATGATCATTTCAGATCATATAATTTGGTATTAGAGCAGGTTGCGTTTGTAAAATTTTTCCAATGAATGTTAACTAGGTCTAAGTCAAAACGTGGAGAAGGAATCCTCGAGGAGATTGATCCAGAGATTGGAAAGCGAAGAGTCGCTCATAAGTCGATCTTGACAGGATCTGATGCAGGTGAAACTCCATAAACTAAGATGAGTGAGGAAAAGTTTCAACAAGCATTCTTGAGCATGCAATAGATGTTGGGAGAACTCTATGAAGATAAGAAGGTGAGAGATGCAGCTTCTTCTTCAAAGACATCGAAGAAGGACAAAGGTAAAGGCAAGGCTGATAAACCTCCTTCTCCTCCATCATCTCCATCATCATCATCTTCTTCTTCTTCTTCCAGTTCAGAATCTGAAACAGAAAAGAAACCTAAGAAAACATCTCTTTTGAAACTCGATGTAAAATTTGAGTTACTTATTTATGATGGCGAAATGAATCCTGAAAAGTTAGATAATTGGATTAAGCAGTTAGAAGTGTATTGTCGTATTCAGAACATTTTTTATGATAAAACGAAAATTCAGTTAGCTACACTTAGAATGGGGGGAACAACTTTAATCTGGTGGGAAAGTAAAACTCAGATAGATGTAAAGCGAAAAGGTAACATCATCTCTTCATGGTCTAGTTTTTAAAATCTATTAGGAAACAATTCTATCCTTTACGATACATGCAGAAAGATGTTATTGATTGGTAGCACTTGAGGCAAGGTAAAGGGCGGACTGTTTAGGAGTTTACTCAGGAGTTCAGAAAGAAAGCATTGGCGCTTGGTATTTCATTGGATACCCGTGAAACTTTATTAAAATACATAGGCAATTTACATTCATATTTGCAGCATACCTTATTGTTGTTTAATCCTGATGATTTCGATGAAGTGTGTGTTCAAGCCATACATATTGAATCAGGTGGCAGACCATTCAAGTTTTCACCACAATCATCCAAAGAGTTGGAAATCAAGGATTCCAATGACAGTAAGGGGAAGAACAATTCAAAGAGAAAGAAATCAGTGACAGCTCAGAAGGAAAGACCTACTTGTTCTCATTGCCAGAGAATCGGTCATGATGAATCTAGGTGTTGGAAACTTCATCCCGAACTTAAGCCTAAAAAGTTCCTTAAAGAGAAGGATGAAAAGAAAGCAATTGGAAAATCTAGCAAGATCTAGGTTTCGATTAAGGAGATGAAAGGAGGATAACTGCCATAGTTTCGACAGGTAAAACTTTTGACACTGGTTCAAGTTCGAATACTATTGCATCTTCATCAAACATAAATCCTTCAAATGAGGATAAAAGAGTTGAACTATTTAACATAAGGATAACTTCTAAGCACACAAAGATAGATACAATATTTGACAGTGGATCACAAGCAAATTTAATATCTGAATATTTAGTTAAGAACTTGGGTTTGGAGACACGAAATCATCCAAGACCTTACCCATTAGGATGGCTAAATAAATCAACTCAGATAAAAGTCACAAAACAGTGTCGATTAAGATTTTCCATTACAGCTAATTACATTGATGAAGTGGAATTAGATGTGGTTCTAGTAGACATATGTGGAGTTGTCTTAGGAAGTCCTTATCTTTATGATCGTGATGTAGTATTTTATAGG
The DNA here is from genome assembly GCA_031772625.1 of Pinus tabuliformis. Lineage (NCBI taxonomy): Eukaryota > Viridiplantae > Streptophyta > Pinopsida > Pinales > Pinaceae > Pinus > Pinus tabuliformis. The sequence goes on along the minus strand of CM062804.1, from coordinate 79,405,156 downwards.
AGAGAGCATAAATATCACCTTAAGAAAGATGGGGTTGAATTTATTGTCAGGGCACATCAAAGTAAAAATCACTTGAATTTAGTTGTTGCTAATCAGATGAAGTGATTAATAAGTTCAAATAAGAGATTTGTACTCATGTATGTAAAAGAACAACATAAGAATCAACATGATACTTGTTCAGGTTATGAGTCCTAGTTTAAAGATAGTTTGATCGAAGAGGTAGAAACTTTTTCAATTCTATTTAAAGAAACCAAACATATTACTCATAAGCAGGGAATACAACATGAGTTACAGTCGATGCCTAAAGCTCCTCTTCCTAATGTCAGAATAAATCAATTCAGTCCAAGTTTGGAATTTATAAGTTACAAGGATGCAAATCAATATTGGGGAAAGCCAGTGTTACATTTCTCTTGTATTGTATCACCATTGCATGTTTCAAACAGTTTTGAAGCCTCTTTTCAAGTGGAGAGGAAGCCCATTTGTTTTCATGTCAAAACCTTTTCTAAAGCAATGTCAAAGTATCCAGTACATAAAAGGGAAACTTATGCTTTAAGGTAAAGTTTTAATCAATGGAAACATTATTTAATGGGTGAGGAAACAGTGATTCAAACAGATCAACAACCACTTCAATACTTTCAAAGTTTGAGTAATATTCACAAATCGGACACGGACCCGAGATGCGATGGCTTCAGATCACGTAGTTACAGAAAAGCTTGGCAGAAACACCGCGACCTACATCCTGCAAGCTTTGCCTTCGTTGCCCTTTCACGCAGGGTGGATAGCCATAGGAACTAGAGGGCAGCACGTCTCCTCTCAAAGAAAGCTCCGGTACTCTGAAACCCTGCCTCTGCTGGAGAAGAAACTTGGATCTGAAGCTAACAATGCATGCAACCTGTACGCCCTTAAGGAAAACAATGCATCCACTGTTGCAGTGCGGACAAGTGATGTCACCAAGGGCAGGGACTGCAGCAGGGTGGACTCCAAGACTAAGAAGAAGGACGGGCTTCTGAGTAAACCAGACCTCAAGGACAAGAAAGGATTTATCAATGCTGACCTAAGGATGCATATCGTCGTGGATCTACGCTTCAGATGGGTTTTGTATGCAACTAGGCCAATCGATAATGCCAAGAAAGGAGAAAAAACCCTTAGATCTGTATACGATCTAATAGATCTGGGACTGATCTCACTAACGAAAGTTCAGATCTGGGAGCAAATAAGCGTAGAAATAAAACCCTATCCTGACCCACAAGCAGAAAACGGTCTGAAAGGCAAGCTGAAAAGCGAAGAATTAGCGGTATGGAATAGGACGACCTGGGTAACAGATTGAGGGTTTTTGACAACTGGAGAAACTCAGTTGTGACCATATTTCACCCCCTCAGCACACACTCAGCGTACCCGTAAGGGAATCTCTAGGAATACAAGGATATGTGGCGAATCAATTGCAGAAGGGAAAAGTTACTCTCAGTTAGAACCAGAACCTGAATCGCAGGTAAACCCTTTACCCTTTCAAATTTTTATAAAAACCCCTTCTGGGAAGACATATCTGGGTTGGGTACAGAGAACCAAATCAGTACAGCTTTTGAAAAACCACATCTTCCAGCAAACTGGTTATCCTGCAAGATCACAGGTTTTGATTTTTGGAGGCAGAGTACTCCAAGACCATAAATCTCTTATGGATTACAATATATCACCTGAATCCACTATCACACTCAACTTGAGGCTGAGGGGAGGTGCGGCAGACCCCCGCAAAACAAATCCCTCAGGTAGTGGCATAGGAAGCAGTACAACAAAAACCCCTGAAACACATCAAAAGCAAAAAAGTGCAGGGTTAACCTTCAAAGACATTCTTGAAGGAAATAAACTAGCTACAATAGCAACAAAACAAGCAGGCACAACACCTACCCCATACATTGTGGAACAACTGAGTTATACCCCAGAATTAAAATTGGATACACCAGAAATAGACGAGTACTGTTCTTCTTTTGAAAAACAGGCATTAATATGTAGATTCAACTATTTTTGGCCCAAACCTATGGACCTTTTCCTTTGGGTCTTCAGAACATGGAACAATTCATGTGACATTCATCTTTGTTCCAAAGGATTCTTCATTGTCAAATTTTGTATAGTAGAGGAAAGAGACGTCATTATGAGGGAAGGACCATGGTTCATGGGATCCACGGATCTCTTCATTACTCCATGGTTCCCAGAATTTGGTCCAAATACAATAGTTGTATCGTGGATGTCGGTATGGGTCCGTCTACACAACCTACCACTACACTTCTGGAGTCCTCAAGTCCTGACTGGAATAGGCAACACCATTGGGCGATTTATCAAAATGGATACAGAAATAACAGAGGAAGGAATCTACACTTTTGCGCGCATATGTGTGGAAGTAGACCTCAGCAAAGGACTTCCAGACCAAATACAACTAAAGTATAAATAGTGTTTGGACCCAGATACTAGATTATGAAAATACTGCATTCAGAAGCAGAATTTGCCGCCAAACAGGGCATCTTCAAAATACATGCCCAGAGGCCAAAAAAGACACGCGTAAGAAGAAGAAAGTAGGAAAATAGCCAAAGGGATGGCAATTCCCTTCACCAGACCCTGACAATGTCTATGACGAGGAGAAAGAGAAGGAAAAGGAACAGGCCATTCCTAAAGAGAACAACCAGACACAAAAGGAACTAGAAACTGAGGAATTGGTATCACATGAACTGATGGACTCAGATTCAGACAAGGAAAATCCTCGCCCTGCGAGGACACTTCTCTCGTACTGTTTTCATCCTTGCCGAATCAAGGGGAGTAGCGAAAGGTCGAGAAGAAAAAAGGGAGAAAAGTATAATTTTCTCCCCAAATGTACTTTATATTTCTTAATACCTATACCATTTTTTGGATATTTACACAAGTGCTCCCTGCGTGGAGCCATGATTTTTGGGTTTGATAAAACTCAAAGATATCAAACCTCAATATGCATATGCTATGGCATCTACAAAATGTAATTTCTTATCATTAATAGAAATTACGACTTTTTCCACGGGAAAAAAAAATGCTTTCAAAGTCAAACTAAGTTGCAACAGTCTTCACATTACAGTTTGATGGGTTTATTGCAGCAAGTTCACTTAGTAATTAGGAATCATGAAAGTACATCAAGTCAAGTAGCTGATATGATGTCAAGAATGTCTTTGAAAGTTTCTGTCATTCCGCAAAATAGATTGTTAATACATGTCAATAGTATTGAACAATATCCTGTAGAGATTGCTTTCAAAGATGTTTATGAATCACTAATTCATGGTACTTCGTGGAAAGAAGTCAATTGCCATGTTCATAAGAAGTTGTTTAACCATCTTCACAAGTTGTGCATACTGCAGATGGATGGAACATTTCACAGATTCAAAATATGCCATGATCAGCATCATCAGGGTCATCACTTTCAGGTGGTTGATCGAATGTATTGGTACATCATCAGGGCAAGGTGGAGAGTGAGGGAGCTCTACCCTCATCTGTTATCTGTCTAGTCAAAATTTTTTGGTCCAAAAGCTTTCAAGTGGAGAGGATTGATCCAGGAGGATCTTGTCAGTCCAGCATGAGTGGAGTCTTCAATGGTTCAACATTGAAGTGATCGTCAAATGATCATTGGTCGATGAGGTCTTGAACTTAATCAGCTTCGCCAGTATTCGTCGTCAACATTCAGTGTCTGGTATCTTCAGCTTCAGCAGTGATGTTTACGGTTCAGGTTGTCCGGTGATGTCAATGGTTTTCATGGTGTTCTAAGGATATGTACCTGGTTGTCGACATATGGTTGTCGTCAGTTCCGCCGGGGTTTGGTTGTCAGGGATGGAACATGTCATCTTGTGGGGTTTTTATGTCACATTGTGACAATTTTTGTAAAAAGAGTTCTTTTGTTCATTTGACAAAATTCAAAAGACTAAACTCTAAAGACATCATATTAAAAACCTAATGTATAACCTAAGTCCTAGCCCTAACACCTATAAAACCTAATCTATAAACTACACCATGTATCTAACCTATGCTTTAAACCCTCTCGGGCCATGAAATCACATAACATATGAATAAACATTATAATGTGTTTCATAAATCCCTAACCACAGCTTTCTAACCGTGGCAGAACCTTAGCCTCATTCACATGTGATTAGATAACGGAATAAGCCGTCATGGTTACTAAGGCAATAACTAACTGCAGGGGAGTTGCATTAATTGCAGTGGATATAAATCAGGGAACCGGTGACATGTGAACACAGCACCGTCGACCAGGAAGTCAGGGGTATCTCCACGCCATTTGGTGGTAGTTGCGGTCAGGCAGGAAATTGTGACATGTGAGCGCCAGGATAGCCAATCGTCAACCGTCATGGCCAACAGTCAGCGGAACTGCCGATGTTCTAACCGTGAGCTTAGTCGCCTACTCACATGAGCTATCAGCATCCTCCGCCAGGTTAGCTAATTGCTAACAATTTACGGGCTAATATAAGGTTTTCAAGTGGGTTTTTGTTCGTATTTAGGATTGTTTAATTACACCTAGACCTAATGTAATTAAGTGACATTAATTAAACCCTAAACCAACCCTATTTTGAGCTGATTCACTCCTGAACTCAGCTAAGAAGGTTAGAGTGCATTTGCAGGGCTATAAAGACAGTTTGGCTCGTTCAAGTGAAGGAAGAGTGGTTTTTGAGTTTTGTATGCAGATTCTAGAGGATATAGGTTGTTTTGATTTCAGTGTAACAGGAGCAGCCGGAGTCAGAATTGGGAACCGTGACAAGCATTGGAAAGATAATTCAGAGAGCTTTCTTGTGATAGTGACTAGAAGTGCCTGCGTGCATAATTAGTCTGGTTAATTTTCTATGTAATCGACCTCCTCGGATTCAATCCTAATAAAGCGGTCGCCCATCTTGAAAGCGGACCAGGAGACGTAGTCCATCAGGGATGAACTCCGTAATCAATCTTGTTGTCTGGTATCAATGTATTTTTGCTGCTTCTCACTTTTGTTTACATCTTTCTTATGTTTTAATTCTGTCAGAAATTCATCCCTTTTCAATCGATTCTCATGGTTAAAGCACTTTAAGTTAACATTCTATTCACTGATGGCATTATTCAATTCTACTTCAGTTTAGCATATGATCATTTCAAATCATATAATTTGGTATCAGAGCGGGTTGTGTTTGTAGAATTTTTCTAGTGAATGTTAACCAAGTCTAAGTCGAAACATGGAGAAGGAATCCATGAGGAGATTGATCCAGAGATTGGAAAGCGAAGAGTCGCTCATAAGTTGATCATGATAGGATCTGATGTAGGTGAAACTCCAAAAACTAAGATGAGCGAGGAACAGTTTCAGCAAGCATTCTTGAGCATGTAGAAGATGTTGGGAGAACTCTACGAAGATAAGAAGGCGAGAGATGCAGCTTCTTCTTCAAAGACATCGAAGAAGGACAAAGGTAAAGGCAAGGCTGATAAACCTCCTTCTCCTCCATCATCTCCATCATCATCATCATCTTCTTCTTCTTCCAGTTCAGAATCTGAAACAGAAAAGAAACCTAAGAAAACATCTCTTTTGAAACTTGATGTAAAATTTGAGTTACCTGTTTATGATGGCGAAATGAATCCTGAAAAGTTAGATAATTGGATTAAGCAGTTAGAATTGTATTGTTGTATTCATAACATTTCTGACGATAAAACGAAAATTCAGTTAGCTACACTTAGAATGTGGGGAACAACTTTAATCTGGTGGGAAAGTAAAACTCAGATAGATGCAAAGCGAAAAGGTAAAGTCATCTCTTCAAGGTATAAGTTCTTAAAATCTCGTAGGAAACAATTCTATCCTTTAGGATACATGCAACAAGATGTTATTGATTGGCAGCACTTGCGGCAAGGTAAAGGACAGAGTGTTTAGGAGTTTACTCAGGAGTTCAGAAAGAAATCATTGGCGCTTGGTATTTCATTGGATACCTGTGAAACTTTATTAAAATACATTGACAGTTTACATTCATATTTGCAGCATACATTATTGATGTTTAATCTTGATGATTTTGATGAAGTGTGTGTTCAAGCCATACATATTGAATCAGGTGGCAGACCATTCAAGTTTTCACTGCAATCATCCAAAGAGTTGGAAATCAAGGATTCCAATGACAGTAAGGGGAAGAACAATTCTGTTGGACACCTAATCCTAAAGGGTTAGTGTGGAATTCGAAAAGACTAAGCAGTCCAAGAGACCTTGGGATCTGAAACCCAAGAGTCACCTATTTTACTATAAATGTGTATCTTATGTTAATAAAAATTGAACTCACTGATTTATCTTTCATATTGTTTGTTGTCCATGTGTGTTTAACATGGTATCAGAGCCATGATGAGTGGCCTCTTTTCCCTGAGCAACTGGTCTGAGTTGCCTTGAGTTGCCTTGAATAGTGTTGACTAGAGCTGGCCTAGTCTTCTGTAACGCTCCATTAATTCTGCCATATAACGCATCTGTCCTCTGCGTGATTCTCTGCACCTCTCAGCGCTCTGTCCTCTACCTCTGCCAGCGCTCTGTCCTCTGCGTGATTCTCTGCACCTCCTGCGCTCTGCCCATATACTCTGTCGATTCGCTGCCCCTCTCTGCGCTGCCTCTGACCTGACTGCGCATCCGTTTCCTCTGAGAGACTGCGCATTTTTTGCCTATACACTCTGCTCGCCACGGCCTCCGTCGAAACTTTCATCACTGTGGAAGAGGCGCGGGGTCATTACCAGTCTATAGGTCGGTTTCCAAAGATCACTAGTCTGCTCTCTGTTGAAGATCGATACAAGACATGCATGGGTCATTTTGAAGAGATTGGGAAACCTCTTCAACATTACGAAGGCGTCGACTCCGGGAAGCTCTACTCTCTTCATCTGAATAGTTCTCACATGGTTCATTCGCATTGTCAAGATCATTGCATATCAAATTCACAGGACGTTGTGATTCCGTGGATGTATCATTACTTTGTCTGCCTATAGTATCAAAGCCTTTGTGCGTCTGACGTTTTGGATCTGCGGATTATAAATTTTATGGTCTCTGTGTATGAGCTACAAAATTTTTGGGTCTTTGCGTGGTCAACTCACATTTAAAACAAGTCTATATAAGTGTTGCCAATGACCGAGACCAATCGACTGCACTATGTGATTTTCCATACGCGTCTTTTACTTTTCCAAAATTTGAATGTTCGATGAAAATGGAAGCAATTTCAATGAAAATGTGCGGCTCTTCCACTCGGAGATACTGAAAGGATTGAGATCAATAGGGTGGTCTGCACTCTCCGATTTTTGATTATTTACTTTTCCAAATAATCTACGCCTTTTTAGATGCGCTGATGTGAATGATTTAACTTTTAAATGTGAACGCTCCTTGAAGATGGAAGGAGATTTCAATGCGCGTGTGCTACCGTTAGACTATCTCTATAAAGATGACAAAAGGCGTCCATATCTAAGCTCATGATAAGATTGCCTAGAAGGTGCGCGGATGATATCTCCACCTCATTGTTCCAGCCCTCTGAGTTGATAAACAGGATGGAGACCAATGACGTCAATGATAGCGATTGCCTGGAATGGGCTTTCATATTTGCTATATAGTAGCTGTCGTACCTGATATTTAGTCTTTTACTTTTCCAAAAAAAAAAAAAACCTCCGCCTTTGAATTTTGTTGGTTATTTGTCTCTAGTTCACACATATAATAATGTTCCAAGGGCTGCCTTCCAAAGCTCGTTTTTCCAAAAGCCGGTTGTGAGAATCAAAGCATCAATGCGCTATTCAAATACGCTGTCCATTTTGAATACGCTGTCCATACATTAAAATACGCTGTAGAAATACACACCGAAACCCTTCAAAGATAGTAGAAATGGGAATATCAATCTACAGTGCACTTATCTGACGTGCTGGGGAGAAAGAATCACAGCATGTTTAAAGATAGAGGATGTATCCTAAGCTACAATGCGTTGCCATTGCAACTGAATATTACAAGGGGGGCAAAAATACTAATAACTCAAGTCTGCAGTGACTGAAATGCCTCAATAAAAGCTGAGGAATCGTTGAGTGTCTTTCTTGCACGCCAATAAACTGAACTAGCTGCATTGGATCTTCCAGCCTTTAACTCTTCTGCGCAATAATCCAGCCATAATTCTATGTTCTGATCATAAAGCTTCAAGGCAGAATCATATAGTTTGCACATATTTTGAGCAGCCTCCTCACAACCAACTGCTGCAAGTTGTAACTCAAATGTAATACAGTGTTTGTAAAAGTCAAGACTTGGACCTGGCAATGCTAGGAGACGATTGTACATTTCTCTAGCACACTGAACCCCTCGATTTGAAGACTTGACTGGGCGTATGCTGCATTATCTCATTCTTTGTGTGCCTGTTGCCTGAGCTTGGTGTTCTCTCAAGTCAGACCCTTGTATTGTGTATTGATTCATGTGTTGGTGTTAATAGCTCAGTGCGTTGAATGACTGGTTCATTACCACGGTTTGTGACTGCGGTGAATGGTGTGAATACAATGTTAAATGGTCCTTCTGCAATAGTTATATGTTGAAAACTGTACATTGTTGAAAACTGTACATGGTTGCACACTAATCATTTGCTGCATATTTATAAAGAATATTGCTGGTTGTGATCAATTTTTAAGGTGTAAATCAGACATTGAAGAAAAAATGGCCAGAACCAGTGAAGTATTACAGTTCCTTAAAACTTTGATATTATCTACTGTTGATGACACATTAAAAATCAGCAAAGGATCTCTCTCAGAAATTCAGACATGTTTACAATATGCACAAGAAAAGATAGAGTTTTTGTAGCTTGAATCACAACTACAACAGGAAGAATTACAGCAGTGGAGTCATCCTGAACTTGTTTCTGTTCAGAACAATGAAGCAGACTCCCATAAACAGCAAGTCAATATTGTTCAAGTTCATTTAGATTCAGTACCCAATAAAGCAGCAGCTGTACATGCAGATGCAGAAACTCAGTCTGCACTTCCCAAGCCCATCATCAGACCTTGGGAACAGCTTGTCCACAACAAGCACAGAACTGGTCTTGGATATGACAAGGACTTGTCCTTTCATATTCCAGACTACACCAAGCCCATTCAATTTCAGAGTGTCGGATTCATCCATGACAGTTCACCTGCTCCTCATGACAGTTCAACTTCAGCTGTTCCAGATTCTGCCCCTCTTCCACAGCAACAACAACAACAAAAACAACAGATCGTGAAATGCCAACACTATGACCGAGTTGGCCATCTGAAAGATCACTGTTTTGATCTTCATCCATGTGAGCACTGTCATAAAACCAGCCATTCTTCACACAGGTGCTTCAAAAACAAACGTCCTGCAAGAACAAAGATTCATCTTGGATGGATCGCTTCTTGGCAATGGGCATCAACAGCCAAGAAGATATTCCAAACACATGTCAGAACTTGTTCCAGAGTATTGAACAGTCTTGCAGTCGAGTTTTCTCCATCATCTCACCTTGTATCTGACAGGGGGGGAAATGATGGTCATCTACAAGCTTCAAAGCCACATCAAGCGAGCCTGAGCCACAACCTGCCACACCAGTTTCAGAGTTGCAGCCAGAGACAAAGATGCCCGTGAATAGATTGAGAACACTTCCTCTAGCAGAAGACACCAGCTTCTTGCCAGTTTTGGAAGAGTTCCAGGAATTGCATTAAGCATTCCAGAGTTGTTGGTTATCCTTAAACCATCACAGGTTGAGACTTCCCTTTTCAGGTTGAAGTTTTACCTTTTATGCGAGGTGAGGCCTCCCTTTTATGGTTGAAGGTTTCCCTCTTTAAAACAATAGCATCACTTCCTCTAGCAGAAAACTTCAGTTTCTTGCCAGTTTTGGAAGAGTTCCGGGAACTGCACTAAGCGTTCCAGTGTTGGTGGTCATCCTTAAACCACCGCCCTTTATACCAACATTTCATAGAGCACATTCAGCCTAGTGCTGCCATGCATTTTTTGCACATGTTGTATTACAGCTCTCTTCTTGGACTCATACATAACCCTTCGGATTAAGGGGGGGAATGTTGGACACCTAATCCTAAAGGGTTAGTGTGGAATTCGAAAAGACTAAGCAGTCCAAGAGACCTTGGGATCTGAAACCCAAGAGTCACCTATTGTACTATAAATGTGTATCTTATGTTAATAAAAAATGCACTCACTGATTTATCTTTCATATTGTTTGTTGTCCATGTGTGTTTAACAAATTCGAAGAGAAAGAAATCAGCGACAACTCATAAGGAAAGACCTACTTGTTCTCATTGCCAGAGAATAGGTCATGATGAATCTAGGTGTTGAAAACTTCATCCTGAAATTAAGCCCAAGAAGTTCTTTAAAGAGAAGGATGAAAAGAAAGAAATTGCAACAATCCAACAAGATCTAGGTTCCGATTCAGGAGATGGAAGGAGGATAACTGCCATAGTTTCGACAAGTAAAACTTCTGACACTGGTTCAAGTTCGAATGCTATTGCATCTTCATCAAACATAAATCCTTCAAATGAGGTTAAGAGAGTTGAACTATTTAACATAAGGATAACTTCTAAGCACACAAAGATAGATACAATGTTTGACAGTGGATCACATGCAAATTTAATATCTGAATATTTAGTTAAGAACTTGGGTTTGGAGATGCAGAATCATCCAAGACCTTACCCATTAGGATGGGTAAATAAATCAACTTAGATAAAAGTCACAAAACAATGTCGATTAAGATTTTCCATTATAACTAATTACATTGATGAAGTGGAATTAGATGTGGTTCTAGTAGACATATGTGGAGTTGTCTTAGGAAGTCCTTATCTTTATGATTGTGATGCATTATTTTATAGGAGAGAGCATAAATATCACCTTAAGAAAGATGGGGTTGAATTAATTGTCAGGGCACATCAAAGTAAAATCCACTTGAATTTAGTTGTTGCTAATCAGATGAAGTGATTAATAAGTTCAAATAGGATATTTGTACTCATGTGTGTAAAAGAACAACATAAGAATCAACATGATACTTATTTAGGTTATGAGTCCCAGTTTAAAGATAGTTTGATTGAAGAGGTTGAAACTTTTTTCAGTTCTATTTAAAGAAACCAAACGTCTTACTCATAAGCAGGGAATACGACATGAGTTACAGTCGATGCCTAAAGTTCCTCTTCCTAATGTCAGAATGAATCAATTCAGTCCAAGTTTGGAAGTTATAAGTTACAGGGATGTGGGTTAGTATTGGGGAAAGTCAGTGTTACATTTCTCTTGTATTGTATCACCATTTCATGTTTCAAACAGTTTTTAAGCCTCTTTTCAAGTGGAGAGGAAGCCCATTTGTTTTCATGTCAAAACCTTTTCTAAAGCAATGTCAAAGTATCCAATACATAAAAGTGAAACTTATGCATTAAGGGAAAGTTTTAATCAATGGAAACATCATTTAATGGGTGAGGAAATAGTGATTCAAACAAGCCAACAACCACTTCAATACTTTCAAAGTCAAACTAAGTTGCAGCAGTCTTCACATTACAATTTGATGGGTTTATTTCAGCAAGTTCACTTAGTAATCAGGACTCAGGAAAGTACATCAAGTCAAGTAGCTAATATGATGTCAAGAATGTATTTGAATGTTTTTGTCATTCCGCAAAATAGATTGTTAATACATTTCAATAGTATTGAACAATATCTTGTAGAGACTGTTTTCAGAGATGTTTATGAATCACTAATTCATGGTACTTCGTGGAAAGAAGTCAATTGCCATGTTCATAACAGGCTGTTTAACTATCTACGCAAGTTGTGCATACTGCAGATGGATGGAACAGTTGATAGATTCAAAATGTGCCATGATCAACATCATCAGGGTCATCACTTTCAGGTGGTTGATCAAATGTATTGGTACATCATCAAGGCAAGGTGGAGAGTGAGGGAGCTCTACCCTCATCTGCTATCTATCTAGTCAAACTTTTGTGGTCCAAAAGCTTTCAAGTGGAGAGGATTGATCCAGGAGGATCTTGTCAGTCCAGCATGAGCGGAGTCTTCAGTGGTTCAACATCAAAGTGATCATCAAATGATCATTGGTCGATGAGGTCTTGAACTTATCAGCTTCACCAGTATTTGTCGTCAGCATTCAGTGTCCGGTATCTTCAGCTTCAACAGTGATGTTTATGGTTCAGGTTGTTCGGTGATGTCAATGGTTTTCATGGTGTTCTAAGGATATGTACCTGGTTGTCGTCAGTTCCGCAGGGGTTTGGTTGTCAGGGATGGAACAAGTCATCTTGTGGGGTTTTTATGTCACATTGTGACAATTGTTGTAAAAATAGTTCTTTTGTTCATATGACAAAATTCAAAAGACTAAACTCTAAAGACATCATATTAAAACCCTAATGTATAACCTAAGTCCTAGCCCTAACACCTAGAAAACTTAACCCATAAACTACACCATGTATCTAACCTATTCTTTAAACCCTCTCGGGCCATGAAATCACATAACATATGAATAAACATTACAATGTGTTTCATAAGTCCCTAACCGCAGCTTTCTAACCGCGTCGGAACCTTAGCCTCATTCACATGTGAGCAGATAAGGGGATAAGTCATCGGGGTTACCGTGGCAGTAACTAACCGTAGTGGATATAAATCAGGGAACCAGTGACATGTGAACATAGTACCATCGACCAGGCAGTCAGGTGTATCTTCGCACCGTTTGGTGGTAGTTGCGATCAGGCAGGAAACCGTGACATGTGAGTGTTGGGATAGCCAACCGTCAACTGCCATGGCCAAAAGTTAGCGGAATTGCCGATGTTCTAACCCTGAGCTCAGTTGCTTGCTCACATGCGTTGTCAACATCCTCTGCCCGGTTAGCTAACCACTAACAATCTACAGGCTAATATAAGGTTTTCAAGTGGGTTTTTGTTAGGATTTAGGATTGTTTAATTACACCTAGACCTAATGTCATTAAGTGACATTAATTAAACCCTAAACAAACCCTATTTTGAGCTAATTCACTACTAAATTCAGCCTAAGGAGGTTAGAGTGCATTTGCAAGGATATAAAGATAGTTTGGCTCGTTGAAGTGAAGGGAGAGTGGTTTTTGAGTTTTGTATGCAGATTCTGGAGGATATAGGTTGTTTTGATTTCAATGTAACAAGAGCATCCAGAGTTAGAATTAGGAACCGTGACTGGTGTTGGAAAGATAATTCAGAGATCTTTCTTGTGGCAGTGACTAGAAGTGCCTGCATGCACAACCAGTCTGGTTAATTTTCTGTGTAATCGACCTCCTCGGATTCAATCCTAATAAAGAGGTCGCCCATCTTGAAAGCGGACCCGAAGACGTAGTCCATCAGGGACAAACTTCATAATCAATCTTGTTGTTTGGTATCGTTGTATTTTTGTTGCTTTTCACTTCTGTTTACATCTTTCTTATGTTTTAATTCTGTTGGCAATTCATCCCTTTTCAATTGATTCTCACTAAAGCACTTTAAGTTAACATTCGGTTCATTGATGGCATTAATCAATTCTACTTCAGTTTAACATATGATCATTTCAGATCACTCTTCTTATGAGAAATTTTCAATGGAAGTTTTGTCCGTGTACCTGTTGTCAATTATGAATACCTCCCTAGTTAAGAGGGAGTTTTGAAATGTAACTAGTGTCGGTCTTCATAATTATGATGTCATGACTTGATGTAATCATTGTAATTGTTAAAAGAAAGAAAATTATTTTTGTAAAAAGGAAAATTATTTATACATGGGTTTCTTTCCCATGGTTTTGGTCCTAGTTTGTGCACCCATTTAGTGCTTTAGAGAGTCAAAGTCAAAGGTCATAATGTGAAACCACTTAAAGGGCTCTTATATCAATGTAAAGAAAAATATTTCGTGTCATGAAAGTGTCTAGAAATTGTTTAGAAATTGTCCAAGAGATCAAGTTGGCTAGCCCTAAGGGTCGGCCTAGAAGAGGCTTAAGGACCCACTCAAATGACTATATATTGGAGAGGAATTCCTCCTCTAAACACGCACTTGTGCATTCAACTTTCTTAAGAAGATATGAGGTGGAACATAAGTGCGAAGAGAAGGAGGAAGGATAGAAAATATGGAAATTTGTTTTGGGTATTGATTTATCTCTCTCTCTGGAAATCAAATTCTCCTTGGAAGGACAAACTACTTCAAATCTGGGTTTGTGAAGAAAGGAACAAATTTTGTTTGGGTGGCTTGCCTAGTCTCTTAAAGGATATTCTAGAGTCTTGTCCTTGGAAGTATTCATTGAAAATTCTATAAGAAAGAGTTCTCTAGGTTTTCCCCTTTGGAGGCATTTTTCCTTGGTTTGGAGCCTACTTCTTGTGTCTTTCTTCTGCTTGCATTGTGATCTTCTATTTGGCAATTGTCTTGATGATACAAATAATTAATATATGATGCCAAAGAATTAACCTAACTCACAAGAAATTTCCAAAGACATAAGATAAATCAATTAATCATATCCCTAATGCTTTGCCCTAGATTTCTCAACACCTACAACAAGCATCAGGGTGATTTATCAGTTATTCCTAGCACTAAGTACCATAGTGACTTACTCTTTAATTTGATTTCATACACAGGGATTCACCCAAGGTTCCAATGGAGTATTTCTCAATCTCAGGAGTAGGAATCCACTATCTCGATGGTTTATCAACTATTTTTTCATAACAAGCACCACAAGGGTCTAATGTCCACTGCCCTGGTGTTTTATTAGCTGATCAGTAAGCACCACATTGATTCAATCATCCACTTCTCTTGCCACTAACCACACAGGCTTAGACAACACAATCTAGTGGCTCACATAGTTCACGGGGATTTCACCAAAGTTGACAAGGGTCTAACTCTTGCATAAGACTCTACACAACATTTCAAACATCACTTTGTTGTTTACTACCAAATCCCGACCATGTCCACACATTCCAATGATCAACAAAATGCCCACAAGACCATTCTGCCAAGAATTCTCACACAAAAAGTATCCAACGCCCAAGAGAGAACTCCTCTTCAGTTGTGCGTGCTTCTATAATATTCCTGGCATTTTGTTGTGTTTGTTAGGCTACAGACCCGTCTCTTCTATATGTTATGGGAATGGACATTGTCCTCTATTTCCACCAACTCCAATCACATCTCATATTTTGATTGTCAATGAGTAGCTCTCCCCTAGTCGTATCACATAATTAATTGTTGACAAGTTAGCTTGGCCAGGTCTGCCAGTGGATGACTCATTAACTTCAACAATTACATGCAGTATTCATGACGTTTCAAGCAAGCTCCCTCAAACATTGGGATCCAAAAAGTCATCCCCTCCTTTAGTTGACAATGATATTTAAATGTTTTATATACACATTGTATCATCCAACCATGGCTTGATCTGGACTTAAACAGGAACGCAACAAATTACAGAGATAACCATAAACACATATATGCAGCGGAAATAATACTTCATTTCATTAATGTAAAATACTGAGATATGCTTACAAACAGTAATGGAAATAAACCAGCTAGGGCGATGGTAGCTTATCTCTGAGAAGAGATGTGTGGTGGCTACATGCCTTTGAATTGTGTTACAATGAGGCTCGAAGACCTCTTTATTGTTGAGAAACAATGTAAAACCCTTCACATCCCAAAACCTAACCCTAGAAGATGAAACACCAAATTGTGGGCCTCATTTTGGTAAATTGGTACATCAATTTCCCGGGGTCGTAACTATGGCGTACGATCTTCGTTTGACGCGTATAATAGCTCATTAGAAAGATCTATCCGAGCACTACAACTTTGGGAAGGTGACTCATGTTGCCCCCAAATTTCCCAAAAAACGTCGTTTAGGGCCTCAAAACGGCTCCAAAAGTTCATGACCCGAAAAAACTACTAAAAATAGTAAATTGTGCTACAATTAAGGAAACTGAAAAACTGAAAGAGACAGTTGTGGGGGTCCAAATGGGATAGGTGGGTGGCCACCAACATCCACCTGGATCATGGCTCCTGTGCCCATGTTGGCATTACAGTCACATTAAAAAGTCAAGGTAAATGAAATGGTTGTCATATTGGGGTGCAAGTGATCAATATGAAATTTTCCACTCATGCAATCCCATAATTAGACTCTCATTTAAATTCCCTTGCTTTCCCAAGGAATGCATGTATGTCATTTGTCACCAGCGAATCATATAAAGGTTGCCTCTCCCATCACTCCTTATGCCTCCATTATGCCTTGCCTCACATGATATATTCTCCCCACACTATAATTTGGATTGTTGTGGGATTTTGTAGACAAGGAAGGACATGGTTGTTTAATTGTTCAATTATGGCCTTGTGTGGGATTTGTCTTAACAAGTATAGGGAGCTAGTGCTCAAACTTCTTTAAGCCTCCTAGCACTATTGTCTCCCCATCATTCATCCATGCTTCCACCCTTGTTTGTTCACTCTTTGGATTCGTTTGTCTCCCACAACCTTCACTCCCTACAAGCTTGTCGTTCCCCAGCCTAGTCTGTCAATATGGCTATTCGTAGCCTCCCACCTATTAAGAATGCTCTAGATTAGCACAAAGGTGACATCATAGACCTCTACTCATCCTCTCACACCATGCACATCCAATTGGCCAATTTAGAAGTCAGACAATAAATGGAGATTATGATCCAACACAAAGATTTAATCACCTAGTTCTAAGATGAAATTGGCATATTATGAGGTTTGTTATCATAACTTCGTGTGGTACATCACCACACTTTCTAGTGGCACTCCTCTCTAGGTATTTTTGCTACAACTTCCTCACCAAAGGTGGATTATACTCTCCCCAAACCTCAATGAAGCAATTCTTAAAGGCCCCCAACAATTCTAGAACTCAGAGGCTCTCCTCCCTTTATAGGCCTAATTTCATGTTTAGTTTTTGTATCTATGCCCTTAAAGTATATATATATATATATATACACACATACTTTAAGGGCATAGATACAAAATTATATATAACTAATTTTGTAGGTCTAATTTCGTGTTTAGTTTTTGTATTTATGCCCTTAAAGTATATATATATATATATATATATATATATATATATATATATATATATATATATATAACTCAAAACTAATTGTAGAAGTCACAAATCCTATTATATATAATATAAGTATGGCTCTCATTAAATGACACCCTTAATTATTATACTTTCGTAATATCCAATTGGATGCAAATTTTTGGGGAAAATGATTTACAACATTAATTACTATAATTCAAAAAAATAAATTCAAGTAAAAATCTTATATAATCTTTGATAAAAATAAATATAATTAAGTGAGTCTTATAAATTATATATAAAGTTTTAAAACATTCAAAATTTTGAATGGATGATCGAATAGTTATTAAAAACAAGTAATACTAAACCAATCTAGATCTATCTTAATTTTGGATCTATCAAGAACCGAGAGGAATCTAATATCTCAAGGTGCAAACCTCTTTTTTGAGTGCAAAAATTGAGGAAAGGTTTGCACCTCGAGAGATTTGATCCTTATTGGTGCTTGATAGATCCAAAGTTAAGATGGATCTAGGTTGGTTAACACACACATGCAAGCACACATATATTTCACGTCTTTAACTAGACTATATTACATAAGAATATCATTGGAAAAAGCATGGGTTGTCAAAAAATGGAGTCCGAAAACTGCCAATGGTAAATTGACTCTATGACCTCAATTTTCCATGAACTACCATAACAACATTTATTAACATTAGTTTGTTATAACCTTTTAATTTTAATTTATTTTAAATAATTTGTCCTCTCCAATTTTTTCATTTATTTTTATTTTATACATTTATTTTGACTAAGTCAAAATGTTTACATAACATAATAGGACATTACAACATCTCTTCCATACTAGGTTAGAGAGTGCCTCTCGACACAATTATTAAAATAAACTAGCTTAGATCCATCTTAACTCCATATCTACCAAGTGTCGAGAGGGATCAAATCCATTTTCATTCTAAAAGAGGTTTGCACCTCAAGAGATTTGATTCCTCTCGGTGCTTGATAGATCCAAAGTTAAAATGGATCTAGGTTGGTTAAAATCTGCCCTTGGTTTGCAAGAGCACTTACTATCCCTTGAGCATTTTTGTAGAAGGGTGGGGATGCAAGTCAATATTAGCAAAACAAAAGTAATGGTTTTCTCTAAAAAAGGAAAACATAACCAGCATAAGTTCTACTTTAAAGGTAGCATTCTAGAAGAAGTTGTGGATCACAAATACTTCATAATTGACTTCAACAAAAATCTAAGTTGGGACACCTATAGAAAGGAAATAACTTTGGGGCGTTGGAAATCATTTTATGTTTTTCAAAATAGCTATAGATATGCAGAGTTATGGGACTAGTAAACCACTCAAACTCTTTTTGGGCTTCTAGTGATTCTGGTGATTCTCTATGGTTGTGAACTCTGGGCCAGCAGTACATCAGACATGTAGTGGAAACAAATTGAGAAAATTCTGAAGTGTTTGATTACAAACAAATTCAAAATTAAAAGTGCAGTTCCTTATGCTATCTTGGTAAGTGAAACAGGGGCTGCTCCTATTGAAGCAATTGTTATGGTGCAAGTCATAAGGTATTTAAAAAAAATGAGCAAATGGAAGAGGGCAGATGGCCTAAAGTTGTCTTTAATGACATATTGTACAAAAGAAAGAAGACTTGGATGCAACAAAATAACAAATGGTTTACTAAATGAGGTATTTGCTTGAACATGTATCCAATAAATAGTAAAGAGATAAAAGCTTTTGTTATTGATGAGTTCCACAAGCGTATTTGGGATAAGGATTTAGGGAGAAAGAAAAAGTATTATATTGAAGTGTTTAATCCCACTCATAATCATAAAAAAAAGTGTACATAGAGGCCGATGTTTCTTGGAGAGCCAAAATTCTTATTGCTCAGTTAAAGACTAATTCTCATAAACTCCATTGTGAAATAGGGCACTAGAAAAGGCCAAAAGAAGTGTGGGAGGAAAGAGTATGTATTTTTGTTCTTCCGGAAAAGTGGAAATAGAAAAGCATTTCATTTTAGAATGTGAGGCCTTCAAAAACAACAAAGAAAGTTATGTAAATATTTTGGCAGCTAGCTCTTAGGATAATCTATTTAGCGAGGAGTTTGTTGAGAAGCTTGGAGCGTTTATTGTGAGGCTTCACAGTGAAAAGGCTGAATACATCAACCAAATGAAGAAACATTATGTCCCATATGCTATCTTTAGCCTCGTGGACGTTAAAATAATTTTCTTCCTTTCATATATATTAAATTTGACACAGTCAAAATGTTATAATTAGTTATTATTATTTTTTATTTTATTTTTATAATTTAACCGAGTCAAAATGTTTATATAACATAATACGACAGGACAAGATATGACAACATCTCTTTTATGCTAAACTAAAAAGCGTCTCCCAATACAAATATTAAAAAATAAATATAATATTAATATCCCTCGATACCCCTAAATATTATACCTAATTCAATTTTTCCTTATATTAAAATAAATAAAAATACAAATAATTGTAATCATTGTCCACACTGAAAGAGAATATAAGTTATTTTTTATTTATAATATCATTTAAAACATACATATGACTTCAATTACTGGCCTAAAACTAATATGGGTCCTTAAAAACATGGACAGCCGTGCTTCTAGAGACTTGAGCCCTAGTCATGGACAACCGTGTTTCTAGAGACTTGAGCCCTAGTCATCATTATAACAAGTGCCATATTTTATTGGATACACCATGTTTAATATTTTTTATTAAATTTTAATTAAAACTTACACTTAACTTGATCCATTTGTTCCATGTTAACATGGATCCTTTTGAGCATAGAAGAACATCCTTGACCAACTTTAAACTTAAATCATCATTACATCAAGTGCTCTGTTTTAGTGCTAAGCAATCCAAACTTTTCCTAATATGTTCCCAGGAAAGATGACAATGCAAATGTAAATCATATTGTCTATTCTCTCATACACAAGATTTGATTGGAATGACCATTTAAGATAATACATGACAAGACCTTTTAAACCTATATTGTTTATTGGACCTGAAATCAAAGATCAACTTTTTCATTGGATAAAAGATAAATTGGTTGATAATGAATATATCTATTTTAAATTTATTTTAAACAAAAATAAATGATTTATAAATTCCTCCATGTTTAATTGATCACAAGCAATATATAATATGGATATATGTTAAATTTATATATATTATAATTATTATTTTAGGCTATGAATAATTATTTTTTCCATATTTATTATTATTTTTTTCATGAAATTTAATTTATTTTTAAGTAAGATAATGAATACATGTTTTTTTATCTAATAAATTAAATCAATCATTTTTATAAGAGTATGAATATTTTTATCATTATTTAATTATAAATTTTAGACACTGAGATAGTATAATTAAAAAAAAGGATTTTTTTGGTTGTTTAGTTTATTTTTATTATTAAAATTTATAAATTTAATCGATTTCAAAATAAATTGCAACAAAGATTGTGTTATTTCTCGATATAAGTGATTAATGAAGAGATGGAGGTGACAAGGTGTCAGACCATCGTCACCACAGGCAATACCCATGACAAATGTGGCATGTCCAACAGGAAGGGCCATTAACATTGATTTGTGCATGCATTAAGTTTTATGGCTTCTCGTCATAGCAAACAAGAAGGTCTCACTTCTAGAGAGTTCGCTTGTGGTTTGGTGATGGTTGTTCTTCAGATTTGTATGCTCCTTGTTGTTATGTTTTTAGACCAACTTCTTTCCATATCTGATATGGACTTTCTTTGTGATCCACCTCTCTTTGCAACCCTCTCTGTTGACCTCTACTCTTTCCTCTTATTCTCTCAGTTGTTCATTGACTGGAGGCCAAGCTCTATGGGAGACGTTTTCAGATCTATTAGTTGGCTCAGGAGGACTTAAAGTCTTATCATGGCTGCATACTCTCACCCCCTCGATTCTTTTGTATTTTAACCCTTCGTGCTACTTCCTTCCCTCTATCAACATGACTCGCCAATGCGAAAGATGTCATAAGGGTGGTGGAGGACCAGGTTCTTTGGGTGGTGCAAGAGCTTAGTTTCATGTTGAATTATCTTTTCACCTCTATCACAACAAGACTCCTCTAGCGGTGCATCTTAAGCTCAATGTCTTGAAGGAATATTTCGGCAAGAGCATTAGAGTTAGTCGAACATGAAAATGCTCAAGGAGATTGCAGCCTTTGTGCTAGATATTGGGTGCACACGAAGCAGGCAGAACTAGGAGCTCCACATAATAGACCTATATTGGCACTTAAAAGCACTCCTTGGTAAGGTTCTATTGGAATGCCATCACATGCAAGATAAAATCATGACAAAGCTCAAGGTAATTAAGCTACAATTGGTTGACATCAAGGGATGTTTGGCTCATATTAGAGTAAGCATTGCTTTAGGCTTGGCCCCTAGCACAAACAATAAGGACACAACTCAACCAATTGAGGTGGAAACCTGGTTGTCCTCCTAATTTTTATGTTATAGTCCTCTCTAGATTTTTTTATGACATTTGGAACAAGATTTTGTGAAAAATTATGGTAGTGAGCTAGTCCTCCCAAGCATTGGATAACTCATAAACACTACTATTTGTTATGTTTTATTTTAGCTCTAAATCTACATTACACCAATGGTCTTTTGTTTTTGTTATTTATTTGGTTCCTGTGCAATAGACCAATTGATGAACAA
Organism: Pinus tabuliformis; assembly: GCA_031772625.1. Classification (NCBI taxonomy): domain Eukaryota; kingdom Viridiplantae; phylum Streptophyta; class Pinopsida; order Pinales; family Pinaceae; genus Pinus; species Pinus tabuliformis. The sequence goes on along the minus strand of CM062804.1, from coordinate 79,383,435 downwards.
CCATCTTTGAACTATGTAATTTTGTGGATTATCAATAAAATTTTAAGCATACAAAAACAAATAAAATGTGATGTAGACACATCTTGTTATTCTCACTGTGATTAAGATCATCATTGTGATCAAGATCATCATTGTGATCAACATCATCGTTGTTAAATAAGGAGGTTGATAATTATTTTAATTATTTTTTAACCATGGTCAATTGTTAATTTTGTTGGGAATCACGATTGTCATTAGACCCAAACCCACATGTGTTAGTCAACAATCACATCGCCAGAGATAAGGATCCATGAGAGGCGGTTAGTCCATGTTGGGAAACACACGGGGAGTGTTGGTTTATCCAATGTCCAACAAATTCATCATAATGATTGTATGTGGATTTAGGATCAAATTGACTACCAATATAACCCAAGAATATCCAAGAGACCATAAGCAAGATGTGTTGATATTTTCTTTTTCTTTTTCCACAAGAGAAGCAACATATTAAAATCCAAGGGATGCCTCTCCATATTTGTGGATGATATCCTAATAAAAGTGTTGAGTAAACTGTAATATTCCTAATGGAAATATACAATGTTAAACAAAGCAAACATAGCAGAAACACATACAAAAATTTACAACACATTTAACAACCGTAAATCTCCATGAACTGCGCTGATCTAAGCCATTTTATTAATAAATAAGAGGGTACAATGTGGTGCTGGAAAGAGTGCACCTGGGCTTGCTCAAGGCAAGCTAGCTAAGCCCAAATGAACAATAATAAATCCCTCTCAAATATGTTGTTGCTCTCTCCTGGTTCTGCATTGAAACTACCCAGAAAATACGATGTTGGCTGCAAAGAACAACTACTAAGGCCTCCTTGGATGCTCAGAAAATTCCTAGAAATTAACCCCAAGCTCTCCACCAATAACCCAAAAAAACCTACGAAGGAATTGGCCAAATATTAACCTTGGAATTTAGGCCCAATTTTCCCTTAGGGAATGTAGTCGCTAACTGAGTTGGGGCCCCTGTTTGACCCCTTAAATCTGCTCAAAAAACTTTGCCAAATTAATCTTGGCCTCTCCTCAATAAACATATGAAAACCGAGAAAAGGTTTGTCCTAGTTTTGACGCTCCAAAATTGACCCCCAATTGCTTGGGCCTCATCCATAAGCAGAAGATGTAACCTGTAGCAAATGTTGTGTTTGCTGCTCCGCCAAAATGTTGGAAAATCTCCCACGACACTTCCCTGGACTCCACTTCAACTTTCAGCCCCTATCTCTCTTCACTCCTTAACCTCCAAGTGTGCCTCCTCCAAGAACTACACAGACCTTGAGTTGTTGCTACCAATCCTCTCCACAAACTCGCACTCCCTGTTGTTGGGACGAACTGGTACAAGTAGGACTCTCTCCTTGAGCTGGCACTCGAAGTCCACTGAAGCAAGGGTTGAGATCTTCGCTCGGAGACACTCGTGTACTAAACAACACTGTAGACTTGGCTTCAGCTCAAACGTGCTATGTCAAAGACACAATTTATGAATAGATGAATGAATGACCAAAATGAGTGCCTCTTGTTCTATTTATCAAAGAGCCTCCAAGATGCCCATGTGGGCCCAACTCGATTTTCCATGCCAACTTCTCTCCAATAAGAGTGTCTTCCACATGTGGGCCATAATTCTCCATGAGGTGGCCCCAGGAACCACTAGAGCCGCAATATTTCCCTTCCTTCCTAATGTTTGGGCCCCCACTTAATCCTAAAATTCATGTGAGTCCTGTGAACCCACATCTCCTAAATACAAACATGAAATAAGACAAAATTGATATTTCCTTTAGCAATATTACTAAATGGAAATATCACATAAACTAGTGCACCTAACACAAAGAGATTCAAACCAAACACTTATTAACACAAAATTAATCCAAACCCAACAATATTAACATCAATTGATTAAACTAACTTAAACATATTGTCTTACCCTAAAACACTTGAATAAAAGTGAGATTATCACTACCTTACTAACTAATTGACTCACAAAAAATAAAGTGTAACCACCAAAATTTAAACCCAATTAAAAAATAACAAACTTCTCTACTTAATTATTCAAACTAAACTTAATTAACAAAATCAATTAAAATCTTTCAATATGATGAAATATTATTAATTAAATATGATGAAAGATTATTAATTAATAATGTTGGGAGCTTTTTGCAAATTGGATTCTATATGAGTTTAAGCGTACACTCCATTCATTTATGTTTTGAGTGGACACTTTGCTGGCATATAAAAGCCATAAAATTAAGATAATGTAACCATAAATTAATTAATTATAATGTAAATAAATTATAAATATATAAATGGTATTTTAAATATAATTATCTTTTTAAGCATAATTGCATATTAAATAAATAATTCACATTCAAACATTTGTATTTTTAATCCACTTTAAAATTTATTTATTAAAAAAGGCCAAATCAAAACCAGAGTGACCTGCAAGCTTCCTTCAATTGGATATTCTTTCTATTTTAACGGTCAGATTTCCCACACCCTATTCGAATTTCAAACCCCAAAATCTCTGTCCTTGTGTTCCTCCTCATTCTTCCGCAATTGCCGTTGAGACGGAAGGAGGGCCCTGCCTGCGCGCTCCACACTGAAAACAACAACACAAAAAACGCTCTAAATTTAACAACTCCGTCTACCTCGCCGTCTCGCTCGCTCCAATTGCCTTCCGTGTAAAGCAGGCCTCCAGATTTTTCCCGTCAAGAGACGGCATATTTTCCCCCGGCATTCGCCTTCTTCCGTACATGGAGCGTTTCGCCCTGCTTTCTGCCCGGCCGCGGGCGATAATGCTCGGGTTTGGACCCAGTTTTTGATTTCCGCTAGGTTTTATAATTTTATCAAACCCTCGTCTATTGGCTTCTTGCTGTTGGTACTCTTGTTCCGGTATGGTGCTTGCAGGAGATGGCATTGCGGCCACAGAGGAAGGGGAGGACTGGCTTCATTTTGATTTCCTTTAGTGCGGTGCTTTCTTCTTGCCAGAGGACGAAAGAAAGGCTTTTCTGGAGAGTTTGTGTTTAAAGGTTCACTTTCGAGGAGCTAAAATGGGGTGCTTTTTCGGATGCTTTCGTGTTAAAGATAAGGAGCGACCGCGCGGCAACGTTTCAGCTACTCTGCCGCCTGTCAAGAGCAGGGTACGGCTCTTGCTTTTGGCTTTCTTTTCTTTTGTATTGATGTAGCTTTAGAGGTCTCGATCTGTGTTTTTGTGGCCTGGAAATTTGTTTGAAGGCCGATGAGGTGCCGAGATCGCATTTTTAGTTGCTGGAAGCGCGTTGTTGTGGCTTTTGCAAGTTTGAGCCACTAGAGATGCATGCTTTTGCATTCTTACCGTGCAAATGGCATTTTTCTGAGCTTTTGAGCCTTTAGAACTGTATATTTTGGCGCTTTTCGCAGGAAAATCTCTTGCTGGAAAGTTCGTTCTATTTTGAATCCCTTATGCCTTCATTTCTTGCGCATGCTTAACTTTGAGAAGATTTAGAGGAACGGATTTTGCTTTTGTTTGCTATAGATCTATGTGAAGAAAGCCGGAACTGTTCTGAGCGATGCACATGGCTCCTTTCGTGGATTTGAATATCTTTGAAAGAATTTCAGCCGCTTTGACTGTGGATTTGAATCGCTTATTCGTAAATTCATTCAGAGGGCGATTTAAGCCGTTTTAAATGGCGGATTTCCGTTACATAGCAGCAATGTCTTCCCAGGGGAATTGTCAGCGATTTCCTTTCCTAAGTCTGTTATTCGGCATGCGAATTTCTCTCAATATAAATAAGCCGGCTGACTTATAACCTATACGGTTGCTTTTTATTCCGTGTTTAAGGCATATAAATTCTTTTCTATTGAACCATAGACTATGATATCTGTGAGGACTTGAAGCCTATTCGAACAGATAGAATCTTCTGCTTTGAGGAACAATCTTCCTGCGAATATTTAAGGAGAAGCGACGACTGTTTTGAGCTCTTAAATATTGTCATTCTTTTTATTCATATAATAAAATGTATTTCCTAGACATTCTATCAGAGAATTGAACCGGTTTACTTCAACTTTGCAATGCTTTCTCCAATGATAATCTGAGTACGCCATTGAAGATATTTAAAGTTACATCAGTATTTTTCGCTCATGTTAACGAAAATCACTTGCATCGCAATTCAGAATTTCGACGATTCTATCGTCGTTGTTTTCTTAGGGTTTGCAGTGTAAAATTTGAGGGCTATCAGTAGGTTAAAACATCAAATGTTTACCTGTTTGGTAAATGAAATTCGTCAGTAATATGAGATTCGAGGAGACCATGAATTTTCTTTAAGCCAAGCTGTTGTACATTTCAGGTTTTAGATCTGTCTCTTTAAAACCTTATAGATAAACACAATATATTATCCTCAGGTAGAAATTTCAATTTTTTCTATTGGCTTAATTTGCTATTTTATTCTATTTTTTAGCAGTGTCGTTCTGTTTGAATTAATATGCTATTAACCTCTATTTTTTGAATTACAACCTCATCGGTACACTGGTGTTTAAGTGGTGCTTAGAATATTGTTTGTATCAATTTATTCAGGAACTTCTGATTGCAAATAACCAGTCTCAGTCTGGCCGTTTCAGTGGTTCTTCCCAAGACACTGTTGGATCTTCACCCTTCCTCACAGGCAAGTATTATGATTGCTCCAGAACGTTCTACACATCTCTGTTTCATGATCTTTGTACATAATTTGCCCTTCTGATCAAAATTTTGCTTATTTCTTTAAAATAGCATTATCAGAGTGCACAGAACGAAAGAAAACAGAAAATTTATGTCGAAGGAATAATAGCATAAAGTGGACATCGCAGTTGATTGCCCCTGCCGAAGTTTCTGCTGTTCCAGAGCCCAAGGTTTCATTAAATGGTCCGAGTCCTGAATTTGTCCCACCTGGCACGCCTCCCCGTAGTTTGGCGAAGGCTAGGAATCTTCGCGAAGAGGAGGACAACAGGGAGTTCAATGATGAGGTCTGTTAATTTTTTCAGAATTCCTTGGTTTATATCAATTGATTAAGAGGAAATCGTCAACATTTTGTATGTATTTTGCCTCATCTCAAATTATTGTTAGCACTGTTGTTTCTGCATGACATTGCTAGCACTGTTTTCAATAAAACACCGTTTGTTAGGTTTGATTCGATAATTGTAACTAATTGTTTTTATCAAATTAGGTTTAGGTATTTTCTAAGTCATCTGTAGAATAAGGATAATCCGCCATTTTTCAACAGGTGAAGTACCTTAAGTCATGTGGAACACTTCTGAGAACTCCATCTGAGATTCGTGAAGCATCTATAAGGCAAAGAACTCCATTTGAATATGATAAGAATGTCAATTCTGAATGGCACTCATGGTTTCCTCATCCTCCAGTCCGAGAAATTCAGTGGGATGGTCCACCTGGAGAGTCTCCCACACCACCTGCTCATCTGCATGAGGAACTTTGCAAGATTCCCACTCCAAATTCGATATTGCATGTTCCAAAGCAGCCTTCTACAAGGTTAAAAATTTCCAAGTTTTTCATACTTCTTTGGGGATACTTTCATAGTTGAATTGCTAATGGTTGCTCCTAATGTGCAGGTTTGAAGATAAAATGCATCAAAACGAGGATAATGAATATACCAAACAAGATTATGGACATTTAGGAAACAGAGAAGAGAAGACTGCACACGGGGATGTTAAATCCTCTTCATCAGCAGGGTCCTACTTTGTTAGTGAAAATGAAGATCATTTCCAACCAATAAGTCCTATGTCATCTAAATTGCTTGAACCTATAGTTCATAAGCACTCGAGATATGGTGATTACCTGACTGTTGAAGAGGACAGTGATTCGTTCTCGGATGCAGGGTCAATTGCATCCCGTGATTCAGCAGCCAAGCATGAGAACATAAGTTTCAATCAGTTTGATTCGGAAGCTAGTCTAGAACCACAAACCCCTCCTCTCTTCAAGTCAACTTATTCCCCACAGTCTACTCCTTTAAGGCTTACAGGTAACATGAACACTCCATGGACAGGATGTGCAAAGACTCTCGAGAATGCAGGTGTGAACAAAAATGCTAGAATCCGTTCACAATATGTATATCCTGTTCTAAATCCTGTTGAAAACCTATCACAGTGGAAGGAACTTAAAAAAGGGGTTCTCAAGGATTGTGAGCCAAAGAGCAAATCATGGTCTGATATTCTACAAACACCAGGATCAAAAGGGGCAGCCACAGATAATGGTACCCCAAAACTTCCTTGTAGCTATTCAATCTCAAGAGCAGATTCAATGAGTAAAGAGAATTTTCTGAGTGAAGAAGAGGTTAAACTCACGCCTGATTCTTTGGATGTAGTTGATGAACTGAGCCAAAAGAGAAAACATGTTACCATCACTCCTGATCCAGTTTCTAAAACACCTAAATCAGCAGGGCAATTTCATCATATCCCTGAGGAGACACCACCATCACGTATACTGCATGTGAATTCTAGCCTATCTCACTGGCTGAAAACACCACAAATTGAAGACGGCAATGTTGGACAGTCTAAAGGGATGTCGGGACCATATGCTAATCAACAGTTTGAAACTCCAAACTCAGAAGCTAAAACATCATGCATCTTGTCACCTTCCAGTTCAAGCCCGAGAGTTCGACAGATGCTAAGCTCACCTTCAAGTAAAAGTATTGACGACAAACCTATATTAGGAGCCTTATCGATTCAGCAGTTACAATATACATCCCCGGCAAGATCATCACCATCAAGTAAAACTAGTGGAGATGATGACAGACCTATTATAGGGATGGTTGCAGCTCACTGGAATGATAAGCAAAGTACGTCTCCCAAGTGGTGGGATGGAAAGGGAATACCAAACTCAACAAATAAATATAAAGAGGTATGTTTGGTTTTCTTCTTATTTAAGTCTGGCGGGCTGGGGGAATGGTTAAGCCATACTACTTGGTAGTCTGTGTCAGTATGGACAAAATTTATTCAAGAATTTTCTCCTGACTGTTTTGCAGGATCAGAAGGTAAGTTGGCACACTACACCTTTCGAAGAGAGATTAGAGAAGGCACTCTCCAATGAAGGCGGATTCGAGAGGTACCCTCAGCACAATTAAACATTCATGCCTTTATTTTTATTTGAAGTAATCTCATTTCTTTCTGAATCGTCTTGTATTTTTGGGATTTTTACAGCCGAGTTTTATGTTGAGCTTTTTCACTAGTGTTTGAGTCTGGGTCATGGGGTTGGAATAATCTACTTTTGTTTTTATTGAATGTTGGTGACTAATGGTTATGTCACTGCAGGAAAACTTTTTCTGGAAAACCTATCAATTTTGATGAATGCGAGGAAAGTGATACTGCAGCATCATAGCCAGTTGTTCATTAGCTACTGTGAGCATATGTAGCTATAGTCCATAGTTTTCATACGTTGTCCATCATGTTTGCACGTGATCTCAATCTCTTGACTGGAATGGAAATTTCACAATTTCTCTGAAGACTGTATTGAAATGAGAGGTTTCAAAGAGAGGCCTTTCAAGGTTGAACCGCTGGATTGTGATAAGGGCTGTAGCATTATATTTTTGAGGTAATTCTATAGGTTGTATATAGAGAAGATCTCTTTTCTCTATGGAGTTTTCTTTGTAATTGTCACCTGTAATAATGGCAGCTTCTATTTCAATTTTACATTCAAGGTATTTTTTTCCCATTCAACCAGCAATGCCAGTGCTTCCTCCATTTGCGCATAATTTGGAAGCTACTTCTGCTTACTTTACTCTCTCTTTTCTGTATGTTTTAGTTTCCTGCACTCATAAACCAGTCAATGAGTTTAAATGTTCATTTGAGAGTAGGTTGCCCAGCTTTTATCAGTATAACATATGTTTCAGTTTTGCAAGTCTTCTATTTCGTAAATGCAAGCGAATTTTGTTAATCTGCTTGGTCAAATATAGAACATTGTAATGTTCTACTATAAATAATTTAGCTTGCCAAATTTTTAATGCCTGCTGCTGCTTTTGGAGATGCATGATGTGTGTGAGAGATTATACATATGTATTTTTATGATTGACCAAGATGTTAATGTCCAAATGTACACATTAAAAACTAATGCATGGTTAACATATCGTTGAAGTTTGAGACCACACGCTTTACAACTTATCATGCAATCGATTTTACTTAATTGTGATGTGTTTTATTTACATTGTGAATAAAAGCAAAAATTATTTATGGTTATTTTTAAATAATAAAATTTAATTTAATTAGATTATAAAAACGACATCTTTTGTTTTGGTGATCTTAAGTTAGCTTATTCGAGCATCCATTCTTTGTTTGGACAAATCCTATCCAATGAGATGATAATACCTAGATCAAGATCCCTCATCTAACTATTTATCCACTCCACTGCCAACTTTGAATCCTTGAAAATTTGTTGCTCTAAGAGACCCCTTTCCACTATTATCCCAACTAAAATGAGGATCACTTTGACCTCAAACATTTTGTTGTTCCCATACCTCAAAACCACAAGTTGAAGTTCAATATTGATTCTCCAAAAATGTATTGTACTCTCACTCAACACCTACATGAATTCCCCACATAAGCACCAAGATTGATTCTTATCGGTGTGTTCAACCTCCACTTGCCTCATAATTTTGATAGGAATTTCTTTCTTAAGTCAATCATATATGAATATTGAATTTTGTAGAAAATCTAAAGGGGAGAGTCCATTGAAACTTCATTACTTGCTTTGGACAAAGCTCAACAAACAATTAATTGTAGAGCATATATCCTACCACTAGGCTCCTAGTTGATGCAATAGACTAGACTTCTAAAGAAAAATGGCATCCTGCAAGCATATGAGCCATTGATTTGGAGGCACTTCTACACATGGAGCACCAACCAAGACCAAATGATCTTTTAAGTAGAACATACATGTAAGGACCTAGTTAGATAGAGTCATTCATGAGAAGAGCCTTGTTTAATCAATGGCCCAATTTTCCATGCCTTTTTTCACCATTGTTGGATGATGGGGGCTTGCCCATAAGAAAACATTGCATCTATCCTAACCATATCGTATAAAACCCCCTAACAATGATCCTCTTCCCCTTTGAGGGCTATAAAAGTTTATGACAACCTATGAACTAATCCAATCCAACTCATTCTTCTACTTCCTCCAAATGTTTTATGTGCTCTACGTCCTCCCACCACCCTCCCCAAAAATTTGAGGGTACCAACATATTCACATTTGCCAAGGTTGACATATTGTAGTTCCTTAATTTAGAATGCAAACCATCAAACTTGTATTCATTCTCACATGCAATTTGTGGATCAACACCAAGGTACCCTTTCCAACTTTCCAAGCAAGCTATTTTCCCTCACTCAAGAAAGCTTGAACCAATACTTTACGCATCTCTTGTAGGGTATCTAATCCACTCTCCCATTAACTATGGAAGAAAAATGACATCCTACAAGCATGTGAGCCATTTATTTGAAGGCACTTCTACACATGGGGCACCAACTGAGGCCTTCAAGTGATCTTTCAAGTAAAACATCCCATGTAAGAACCTAGTTGGATAATTCCATCCATGAGAAAAACCTTGTTTAAGTAATGGCCCAATTTTTCGTTCCTTCTTTCACCGTTGTTGGATGACGGAGCTTGTCCATAAGAAAACATTGCTTCTATCCTAACATTATTGTGTAAAACCCCCTAAAAGTTGATGACAATCTATGAACAAAAGCATCTTATGTCTCTGCTTCTTAATCCAAAAGCTTTAGGTGCTCTACCTCCTCCCATCCTCACCAAAAATTTGAGACTACCAACATATTCACATATACCAAGGTTGACATATTGTAGTTCCTTAATGCAAACCATCAAATGACTTATATTCATTCTCATAAGCAATTTGTAGATCAAGACCAAGGTGCCCTTCCCAACTTTCCAAGCCAGCTAGTTTCCCACAATCGAGAAAGCTTGAGTCAATGCTTTCCACATCCCTTGTTAGGGTTTCTAATCCACTCTACCATAAAGGATGGATATATTTCCTCACAATCACCTTCTTCCACAACTCTTCACTAATCATCATCTTTCCTAAGCTTTTTGCAACAAGAGTCGTCCCAAAATGTTGTTGAGCCCCCATGCCCTAACCTTCTTCGTCTTTTGCTACCCTGTCCCATCTTACTAAAGCCATCTTCTCTTTTCTCCTTCCCTATCCAAAGATCTCACATGATTTTGTGCAAAACCCATTTGGGATGGAAGCCAAGGATTGCCTCTAATAACACCTTTGCTAGGGTTAATCTTCCCTAAGAGAGCCATCTTGTATACCAAGATGTGATCTGTCTTTTATTATTCCACAGCCAACCCCTATTCCCATACTCAATGGCATAGGAATGTGCATGTGAATGCTCGTAGGATGATGGATTGGGGAAATCCTTGTGTTGTTTGTATTGCATAGCATCATTGTTTCCTGTCAAATTTATATATTTGTGTATATGTTGATTGGATGAGAGAATCCCATGGTCTATATGTTGTATAATATAGAGCCTCGACGGATTGCAAGTATAATGTTTGACCCTATTAGAGAGTCAAGTGGTTTGATAATTGCTTGTTGTAGGTGTTGATTTTTTGCATGATTAAGTGAATGTTGGGTGTAGCATTGTAGTGGAATGGGTATGTGTTAAGATTGCATGCATGTCTTTGATGCATTTACAAATGCGATTATTATACATTATAAAGAGGACAAATGATGATAATTGACCTTTTGAGACTACATACTCCATTGATTGATTGCCTTGGTGAAGAGGCTGAACTTAATGGCTATTGTTGGCCTTAGTAAGACGACTATTATTTTAAAATTTATAATGTTGATTGGAAAAGAAGGCTGATTTTAAACTGATAATAATAGCCTCGGTCAAGAGGTTGATTTTGAGTTAATGTTGAGTTTGGTAAAAGAATCCCTTTGGTCAATGCTTGCTTTGCTTAAATAGAGAGAGTTTTTAAAGCTCTAATTTTATTTAACATTTGACAATGCATGTTATGTCCATAACTGGGTGGACAAAAGTATGACAACCCAGTGTTTGGTCCATGGGATAATGGACAAGGCTATGGCAGTCATGGAAATGACAAAGGAAGTTCTCTTGACCTTATTTATATATGTGATATGTTCATGATAATGCTAATGTTTATATGCCTATATAAATGCCATTGTGATTAGCAAGTTTTGTTAGGAGTCATTCTTGTGTAAGGATGACGACTTGTATTTGTTTAATGCGAGTCGGGGTGACATGAGAAGTTGTCCAACATTATTCTTGGTTGTGTGAGGAATCAATTGGGCAAGAATTAGCCTTGGCTGATTGATGATCTTATTGTCATAAGAATATGGCTTTTATATGCTCATGTTGTATCGTGCAAATGACAAGGAAATGTTGACGGTGGTGTAACAACAAGGAGTTGTTGAGAACACTTGATAAATGGGCTTTGTTAATGACGTGTGTGTGAGTGTTTGAGCACCTTGAAAGGACACATCAAGAGGGGAGCATGGGAATTTTCTAGTCTGGGTGAAGGAAGTTGGTTGCAGGACAAACAAGAAACAACTTGATGATATCAAAGTGTGCAACAAAAGCATCAAGAAGACTACAAAGGAGCCACATAAAGTGGTTTATCCAAGGATAATTTCCATGTTTATTTAGTTGTTGGGAAAACAATTGTATATGTGAACTACAATTGTAATCACGTTGTAAATATAAAACTCTAACTCATTTATGCTTGGGTTAAGCATGTTTTCTTTATGTTCAGTCATAGAACACCGAGGACAATGTTACTCTAAGGGGGTGGGATTGTGACATCCCTTGTAGGTTAATTTCCCTTGTAAAACACTTTCCTTGTAATTATGTAACTATAAAATTTAAAATGGCTGAGAGAGGGACACATATTCCAATGCTTAAGGAGGGAGATTGCTTGAGGCCTTGGTTGTTTTAAATATCAATCAAGGGATGACTAAGTGGTTTTTAATAACGTAGATGGTGTATTAAATTCAGTTGAAAAGGACATGCCCATGTTCTTGTTGGGAAAAAATTCCAAGCCAAGAAAGGACAAAAAATTAATGAAGAAGTATGGGTTGTGCTGGCCACGAGGGCATGAAAAGATAGACGATTGGTCTATGGAAAATGACGAGAAGGCACTCCTCGAGGTAGTTAGAACAACCACAAGAAGTGGAGGTCAGAAACGTCTGGTGAATCTTACTTGTTTCATATGCATAGTGAAACAAGGGAGGCTAAGAGGCTCCTGTTGGAAATCGAAGCGATGCATGATTTGCATACGCACAGGCAGAAGACTCTGTGCATACAGAGGAAGTAATTGGAGACCAAGAGGCTCCTGTTAAGTGATGAAAGGCGAAGATGTTCTTGGTAACATTCTTTAATTCGGAAGGGGCAAAGTCAACATAGGGGAAAGAAAGCAAGAAATTCTTCACTAAGAGGAAGGAAATACAAAGAGGAAACTCGTTAAGGAGGGAGAAGTCAGATTGAAAACTGACTCGCTGATGAAGCCAAGGGGGTTTACTGGTTGAGGATAAAGAGTAGTGGCTTGCCAAGGACTGAACAAGCCACTAAGAGTGGTTTGCCTTGGACTGAAGAAACCATTGGGAAGCTTGTGGACTGATGAAGGTATTGGCCAGGAGACGGAGATACTCAGGTACTTGGGGTGACTAAGTAAACACCAGGTGTGGCCCTAGGCTAGGAACATTGGTGCTTGAACTCCTTAAAGAAATACCTAACAAGGGTGATCTCTGTGCTCCCATGATAGTTTTTCCACCTGAGGAACCTTCCAATGTTAAGCTCCCATTTACTTGTTGTTGCCTGAGGACTGAAGAAACCACCGAGTGTGGCTTGCATTAGGAAACCACCGAGAAGCTTGTGGTTTGAAGAACCTATTGATTTATCAGTAGCTTGCCACTAAAGAACCTTCTAATATTTGCATATTAAGCTCTCCTCCTCTTGTAAGTGAGTAACGACTTGTCTAGGGCTAAAGAAACCACTAAGAGTGGCTTGCCTTAGGACTGAAGAAACCACTAAGAAGCTTGTGGTTTGAAGAACGAATAATTAGTAGCTTGCCACTAAAGAACGTTCCCATGTTTGCATGTCAAGTGCTTCTCCTCCGCTAATCGAGTAGTGGCTTGCATAGGGATGAAGAAACCACCAAGTGTGGCTTGCCTTAGGAGTGAAGAAACCATTGGGAATCTTGTGGTATGAAGAACCTAGTGATTGATCAATAACTTGCCACTAAAGAACCTTCCCATGACATAATAAGATTTCTCTCCTGGTTCAAATATGTGATGAAACTGATCAAGATCAGGATCTATGATGTGACAATGGGAAGTTGTTGAGAGTAGTTGAGGAGAGTAAGTCCTTATGCATTTGGTTATTTAATTGGCTAGTGGGTAAAGGTGGGTTACCTTAGAGGCCTTGTTTCATCTAGAATTATTAACCTTACGTGGTTTAACACTCCATCCTCAAGCTCTAGGATCTAGCTGGGGGGCGACAATTGCAAGAAAGACTTGGTTGTAGCTCATCTAAGGTTGGGTGGAGAGTTGAAGACTTGGATGCAACTCGTCTAAGGTTGGTTGGAGAGTTAAATATACTCTTGTGTCTTTGTGCATGTGATTACCATATCTCTATTTATTGTGGTGAAATAATGTCATGGTTATGTTAAAGAGTGTTGTTTTCCTGCATGAATGAGGAATATCAATATCTTATGTAAAGATTTCAAGGAATGGTTCATTTCATGTGGATATTCTGAGCTTGAAATTAACCTAGGAATGCTTAAGCATGAAGAGACGAGAATATTTGTTAATGATTAAATAAATGCATTAACATGTTTGGATATTTGATCACTATATTGATAAATTGTTCATGTTAACAATAATAAGGAATTTGATTTTTCCTTTAGAAGTGCTTCATGAATAATTTCCTAGGAATGGGTTTGTCCTTGTCTCCATCCTGAGCCTACAAATTGGTCTAAATGGCTTGGGTATGAAGAGATGGATTAATCTATGTTAATCAATGAATGACTGCATCCAAATGTTTTGGCTATCATGTCGGTATTTGTCCATAAGCTCAGAAGAGATAGCGTAATTACTTATATACATATGTGTACACATATGCATATATATGTACAAACAATGGATTAAAGGCCATGGCTGAGTCTCAGTAAAGCTTAGGAGGGATAACCTCAGAAGAGCTTGCTTATACCCTTGTATATTTATAGACTACATGTCAGTGGCCTTGGCAAAGACTCTTATATGTGTGATAACAATTACTAAGCGTGGGGCTAAAATTCTTAAATCTGAAGCATAGGACTTCGGAAGGAAATGGCTTAACCCTCTTCTATCCTATGACCAGGTGCAGTGATCTAACGCTTAAACAATGGAGAGATCCAAGTCATCGAGAGATGAACACCTATAGCCACCCACGTGTCCTGAAGGTTTGGTACCCCATATATTTCGACGAGAGGTTGAGCAAGTCCTATTGGGATTGAAGTGGCAGGACAATGTGGTAGGGTGGGGTCAGATGTTAAGTGTTTGGCGCATCAAGGTGGAGAACCCCCGAATCACACATAATGTGAAAAGCTATGAATTGCAGTGGTTCAAAGAGCTATGTGGGACCTAGGCCGTGTGAAGGGTGTGACGATGGATGACATCACCCCGACATTTAGGACCAATGATGTCACCTTGGACCCCAAATATTTTGGACAAAGGGCATGGTAGGACTCTCGGGACTTAAGTCCCATGTTTGCATGTCAAGCGCTTCTCCTCCGCTAATCGAGTAGTGGCTTGCATGGGGATGAAGAAACCACCAAGTGTGGCTTGCCTTAGGAGTGAAGAAACCATTGGGAATCTTGTGGTATGAAGAACCTAGTGATTGATCAATAACTTGCCACTAAAGAACCTTCCCATGACATAATAAGATTTCTCTCCTGGTTCAAATATGTGATTCTATGTGATATAAACAACCCATGCGATGAAACTGATCGAGATCAGGGTCTATGATGTGACAATGGGAAGCTATTGAGAGTAGTTGAGGAGAGTAAGTCCTTATGCATTTGGTTATTTAATTGGCTAGTGGGTAAAGGTGGGTTACCTTGGAGGCCCTGTTTCATCTAGAATTATTAACCTTACATGGTTTAACACTCCATCCTCAAGCTCTAGAATCTAGCTGGGGGGTGACAGTTGCAAGAAAGACTTGGCTATAGCTCATCTAAGGTTGGGTGGAGAGTTGAAGACTTGGATGCAACTCGTCTAAGGTTGGGTGGAAAGTTAAATATACTTTTGTGTCTTTGTGCCTGTGATTACCATATCTCTATTTATTGTGGTGAAATAATGTCATGGTTATGTTAAAGAGTGTTGTTTTCTTGCATGAATGAGGAATATCAGTATCTTATGTAAATATTTCGAGGAATGGTTCATTTCATGTGGATATTTCTGAGCTTGAAATTAACCTAGGAATGCTTAAGCATGAAGAGACAAGAATCTTTGTTAATGATTAAATAAATGCATTAACATGTTTGGATATTTGATCACTATATTGATAAATTGTTCATGTTAACAATAATAAGGAATTTGATTTTTCCGTTAGAAGTGCTTCATGAATAATTTCCTAGGAATGGGTTTGTCCTTGTCTCCATCCTGAGCCTACAAATTGGTCTAAATGGCTTGTGTATGAAGAGATGGATTAATCTATGTTAATCAATGAATGACTGCATCCAAATGTTTTGGCTATCATGTCGGTATTTATCCATAAGCTCAGAAGAGATAGCGTAATTACTTATATACATATGCGTACACATATACATTTATATGTACAAACAATGGATTAAAGGCCATTGTTGAGTCTCAGTAAATCTTAGGAGGGACAACCTCAGAAGAGCTTGCTTATACCCTTGTATATTTATAGACTACATGTCAGTGGCCTTGGCAAAGACTCTTATATGTGTGATAACAATTACTAAGCGTGGGGCTAAAATTCTTAAATCTGAAGCATAGGACTTCGGAAGGAAATGGATTAACTCTCTTCGATCCTATGACCAGGTGCAATGATCTAACGCTTAAACAATGGAGAGATCCAAGTCATCGAGAGATGAACACCTATAGCCACCCACGTGTCCTGAAGGTTTGGTACCCCATATATTTCAACGAGAGGTTGAGCAAGTCCTATTGGGATTGAAGTGTCAGGACAATGTGGTAGGGTGGGGTCGGATGTTAAGTGTTTGGCGCGTCAAGGTGGAGAACCCCCGAGTCACACATAATATGAAAAACTATGAATTGCAGGGGTTCAAAGAGTTATGTGGGACCTAGGCCACGTGAAGGGTGTGACGATGGATGACATCACCTCGACGTTTAGGACCAATGGTCACCTTGGACCCCAGATATTTTGGACAAAGGGCATGGTAGGACTCTCAGGATTTAAGTCACGGGGTGACTTGGCACGTGTGGCCTATTCAGTGGGGAAAAGTGTCACGTGACGTAAATGCTTTTATGTATAAGTCAAGGGGGCGATTAAGCTTTGTCGCAAGGTGTATATTGCCACATAGCCTCGGAAGGTTGTCCCCAACAATTTCAATGGGAGACAATAATGAAACCCACCAGGATTCTATTCCCAGGGTGATGTGCCATGGAGGGCCCGCATCCGCATACATTGTATATGCTACATATTGTTGAGAAATCTAGGGTATGGATAGTTAAAAGATTTCTTTGCTTGATAATTGCTTGTGATATACTTTTACTTCTTAGCTTAGTCTTTTCTTATTTATGTTATTATTGTGTTCTCTTTATCAAGACAATTACCAGTATGCACAATAAAAGACAAGTGACACAGTATGTAGGCTTCTCAGCCAGGGCCAAAACCTCTCACCTTTTGAGAGAAAAACTCGATCAAAATTCTTCTTCTAGATCTTCAATTGATAAATACCAAGACCATGACACAAACCCTTGACTCTAGTATCCTCCCAAGAACCTTGTCACTAACCTTGATGCTTTGTTGCTTCCCTTCCTCGCCTTTCCTCTTGATCTTGAACTACTCTCCTCAGCTCCTTCTAGAGAAATTCGGTCTCTATCCTTCACACTCCTTCTTGACTTCTTCTAGAGAAACTCGGTCTCTAGGATATCACTGGCTTCCTCTAAAGAATCTTGGTCTCCTAGAAGAATCCTTCCTTCGTTTCCCTAGGAGAAACTTCTCCTTCGCTACCCCATAAGAAGCCTCCTCTTTGCTACCCAGAAGAATCTCTTCTTCGCTGCCCAGAAGAAACCTTCTTCTTCGTTGGTCCAGAAGAACCCTTCTTCGCTGCCCCAAAAGAAACTCTTTCATTGCCCTTCCTTCGCACTTCCCTTCTGCCTCTTCTTCGCACTTCTGTTTCACCTTTACTTCGCACTTTTCCTTCACCAAATTCAAGTCGAGTCGCTTGATTGAATGTGTGTCTTTAAGTGAGGCCAAGTTGGGCTATTTATACACCTCCACACATGTCCTTTAGGATACTTTACATAGACAAGATTGACTCTTTTACAAAGTGTAACATGACTTCATTACATGACAATGACTCTAATATTTTATGACTAGATGACAAATAAATCCTAAAGACTCTCAATGGGAGTCTTGACTCAAAACAAAATCCATTTCTCATGAAACCCATGAAGCAAGTCAATATAATAAATTTATTTTTTTTATTTACATCTCATTACATAAAATAATATTTACATGTCATTATGCAGATCGAACCTAGTTACACTTTTCAACACTCCCTCTTAACTAGGGAGGTATTCATAATGGTAATTGGAATTTCTCAATCTAAAGAATCTCTCATAAGAAGAATTCAGATTTGTAACTCATTTGTATAGCATCATATCAACCAACATTGTTACATAGCAAGGCCTTGACTAACAACTCCATCTCTCCACAAGATCTGAGCTTAATGCTGGTGAGACCAATGATTTATAGACACACTCATCATTGTCTCTCTCAGAACATACCCCACCTGGGTTCTCTCAGGGTATGCTCCATGAGGACTATTCTTATCTTGGACTCCCCAGTCCTCAAAGAATATTGGTCCTCCATGACTACTCTTTCATGGGATGCCCTATCTCATCCCCAAAGAGTATCGGATGCCAAATGATTACACAATCCTCCATTTTGTCTTCCCAGGTGAAGACCAGAACGACATGTCTATCTCTCCTTTTCAAACCAGGAGGACATATTCCATTAAAGGAATGTACTCATTCCTATCACAAAGGAATGTACCTAAGCTCCCTGCTTAGGAATTTTCCAAGTTTCTTCCAAGTAAGAAACTTCTTTTCAGGCTCCCTCTTAACCAAGGACCTATCACAACTCCTCATGTGGAGATCTTGAAACAACTAGCTTCTTGAGGAGCTCCTTCCTTTGATGTCATGAATTTGTTCTTCGTTAAAGAGTCTTCATCTTTGGGAACTTCTACATAAGGACACAAATCATCCATCACTTTTATCCATGAGTTAGTCATGTCCTTAACTCATTAGAAAGTGATCCATCAAATTTTCCATATGGCTTTGCTTCATGTCATTTTGCTTTCATGCCATATTTTTTGGAAGGACATTACATCCTTCTATATGGTTTGCTTGGAATTCATCCACATATTTCCCTTTGGTAGTCCTACATAAGCCCATCCAGATATTAGTTCAAAAATAAATGAACACTTTAAATCAAAATTACCTTTGTGATGATCTTTCACCATGACATCTTCCTATAGGTATCAACATCCTGCATGCATATTGACACATCTCCCATTGATATCCATTGTCAAGGGTCTCTATCTTTTTCCAACTTCCATCAGAGTCTTCACATCCTTCCGGGAGATCTTCTAGTCAAATCTTCTTGGACTTCGGATGTTGAATGCCTTCTACCTTCGTTGCATATTATCACGATCTCTTCCTATCTTTTCTCACACACTTCATTCCCAGGAGCTTCCAATCAGAGTTCCTTAATTGTAGTCAACTTCCTTATGATTCATATGAGAACATATTATGTTGATTTCATCTAGTGCGATTTATGCTTTTTCTGCAATCTTTTGGAGGAGGAGATTCCTTCTTCTCTTGATCATATTTCCCAAGAGAGTGATCCATATTATCTACAACCATATGACATGACTATCAAAATATCCTATGTAAGCATACTATAGGTTTTAACCTCGTACAAAAATTATCTGCATACGAATTCTAAAACACAGAAAATAAACAATGCGAGAGCATAACACATATACACAGAGATTTTCCCCTGGATCCCAAAATCGGGACTACCAGCTTGATTTTTCATTATGTTCCTTTCAATGTTACAATACATATATAGACATGCTGAAGCATCCAATACCATGGACCGAAAACCATCGCGCCCAAAACCATGTGCAAAAACCATGCACAAAACCATAGGTAGGTTCGCCCACCTAATATAACACAACCCAACAAATACATACCTCATCTTCCTTTCGGTCATCTAGACTTCATGTAGTGGCTTTATTCGAAAGAACTTTATCCTGCTTTCTTGTTATGTCATCATACCATCATCCCTTGAATCCCATGAATTGGAATTCCTGATGAAACATTTGCTTCCTTTCTAGATCAATGAATCCTTTGATGAGGATTCCATCAGAGAAACTTGAGGATGTTTCATATCCTCACCTGACATATGTTTTCTTTATTGACTATGATGATCCCAGTCGATGATGACCTTTGTTTCTTTCTATAAGTATCAATGAGGTTTTTCCAAGAGCTCCCATTCTTTGTAATCAGTAGAATTTGTACTAGACATATTTTTTGCTTCCCATGTCACGAGCTCTTACTTCTAATGCTTCTATCATGGTGCTATTTCTAATCTGATGCATTCTATTTTATTTACACTGCATCCTATCTATAACTTACAAGTGAAAAGTACCTTCTAGTGAAGAAGATCATCTCAATCATAGTAGAGATCTTTTCGCTTCTTCTTTCTTAAGCCTCTTTGTCTCAGGTTTTTTCACTTCCTTAGTAGAATAGTCTTCTTCCATGTCCCTCTTACGTTTAGGACAGTCTTTTCTATAGTGCCCAAGATTTTGACAACCATAGCATCTTTCCTTAGCCATGTTTTTCTTTTTCTTTGGAGTACCAAACTTTCCAAATTTTCCTTTTCGTCTTGTCACTAATTGTTCCCGTCTATCTGATTTTTTGTCACTTTCTTTCTTCATCCTTTCTTTGTTTGCTTGCAAAGAGACCATAATTTGATAGCTTCCTCTTCATCAGTAGATATGAGGTTACCTTGTTTATTAGTTAGTGCATTTAGAATAACGGAGATCATTTCTTTCTCAGATACCATCTCTCCTAGATCCTGCAATTGACCTTTTATTTGAGATGCTTTTGAAAGACATGACGATATCCCTTCATCCTTTGACACCTTCAATTTGTATAGATCAGATCTAAGTGATATGGTCTTTCCTATCGTTCTTTCAGAGAAAATTTCTACCAACTTATCATAAATTTCTTTAGATGTCTCCAGCTTGGCTACATAGGAAAGTAGAAGACCTTTGATGGATTCCTTGAGAATCTTTTGAGCCTTTAGATCCCTTTCCATGTACTCAGATAATGCTTGTTCTTCGGATGGCTTGAATACTTTTCCATGAACATGATCAATGACTTCATTTACTTCGAGGACTATGTCTATTCTTATTTTCCATTCAAGGAAGTTTGATATCCCAACCAACTTTTGGTTCTCCTTGAAACATGAAGTCATTTTTACTAGATTGGATTATAATAAAAAGGTACTTACTTGTGAAGATCGAATCTTCAACTTGATGATGAACTTGTTGCTTCTTACTTTGAATCTTTAAGAAGATTCTTACTTCGGCGAGGGAAGATTGCCTTCTATTTTGCTTCAATAGAGAGAAGATTGCCTTTCGATCTAATATTCCTTAGATTTGAAGAGATTCTACTCCTTTGATGATGTATAAGTGATGATCTCTGAAGTGCTTCTAGGGTTTCGGTTTGATGATGATCTAGATATCTTGCTTGGTGTTCTTTGACTTTCTTTGATGTCTACTTGCTTTGACTTCCCCTTCGTGTCTTCAGCATCTAAGCTCTGATACCATGTTAAGAAATCTAGGGCATGGATAGTTAAAAGATTTCTTTGCTTGATAATTGCTTGTGATATACTTTTACTTCTTAGCTTATAGTATTTTATTCTTTATGTTATTATTGTGTTCTCTTCATCAAGACAATTACCAATATGCACAATAAAAGACAAGTGACACAATATGTAGGCTTCTCAGCCAGGGCCAAAACCTCTCACCTCTTGAGAGGAAAACCTGATCAAAATTCTTCTTCTAGATCTTCAATTGATAAGTACCAAGACCATGACACAGACCCTTGACTCTAGTATCCTCCCAAGAATCTTGTCACTAACCTTAATGCTCCATTGCTTCCCTTCCTCGCCTTTCTTCTTGATCTTAAACTACTCTCCTTGGTTCCTTCTAGAGAAATTCGGTCTCTATCCTTCACACTCCTTCTTGACTTCCTCTAGAGAAACTCAGTCTCTAGGATATCACTGGCTTCCTCTAGAGAATCTCAGTCTCTAGATCTATATCTCGATCTCCTAGAAGAATCCTTCCTTCACTACCCTAGGAGAAACTTCTCCTTCGCTGCCCTGGAAGAAGCCTCCTCTTTACTACCCCAGAAGAATCTCTTCTTCGTTACCCAGAAGAAACCTTCTTCTTCGTTGGTCCAGAAGAACCCTTCTTTGTTGCCCCAGAAGAATGTCTTTCGCTACCCCAGAGGAAACTCTTTCGTTGAACTTTCTTCGCACTTCCCTTCTACCTCTTCTTCGCACTTTTGTTTCACCTTTCCTTCACCGAAGTCAAGTCAAGTTTCTTGATCGAATGTGTGTCTTCAAGTGAGGTCGAGTTGCTTGATCGAATGTGTGTCTTCAAGTGAGGCCGATTTGGGATATTTATACACCTCCACACATGTCCTTTAGGACAACATGTTCACTTGAGGTTAGGCCTACTTCATTTAGCAGTTTTCTCCCATCGTTGTAGGCCGACTTGAAGAGGATAGGTGACAAGGTCTTGGAGGATACTTTATATAGACAAGATTGACTCTTTTACAAAGTGTAACATGACTTCATTACATGACAATGGCTCTAACATTTTATGACTAGATGACAAATAAATCCTAAAGACTCTCAATGGGAGTCTTGACTCAAGAAAAAAAATCACTTGCTCATGAAATCCATGAAGCAAGTCAATATAATAAATTTATTTTTCTTTTTCACATCTCATTACATAAAATGATATTTACATGTCATTATGAAGATTGAACCTAGTTACACTTTTCAACACATATTTGTTATAAGTTAGTTCGCGTGGACCATAGGAAAGGGATTATACAAGACATCGTGTGAACGGGTCGATAGCTGTGTGGAACCCCACGTGGGTAGTGGCAAGGCCATGACTTGGGCAGTGACATGGGTGCTACATGGAGACCACGTGGGCACCGTAGGAAAGTTGGATGATTTGCCACCATCTAATAGGTTGATCTTTGAACAACCATATATTTTGATCCGGAAGTCGGATTGGAACACACTTTATATCGTTGGAAAGGTCTCGGAAAATTTAGTCCCCATTTCCATAATTGGACTTTGGAGGTCGGGTTATTATAGTAGTTTCCTCCTATCCTTAGTACGATATATATATATATATATTTTATTTTTATTTTTTTCTTTGAGTCTGAAAAAAAATAAATATGTTATTTCAATTTGAAAGTTGATTTTGTGGTTTTGGTTCACTGTGATTTTGATTTTTAACATTATGTTTTCAAATAAGCTGAAATGTTCACCCTAAAGGAAAAACAGGGTGTTACTATTAGAATCACTTTTCATTTCATGGTATATTTTAAGGATTTTATTCAAAATGATACTATTTGGTTATACCACAATTTCACCAAAACGTAATTCTTTTAACCTTGAAGAAAAAAGGGATTATGTTGGGACACTGGTTTTTGTTTTTGGGGATTGATTTTAAGGTTTTTGTTTGCAATTTTATATATGACGTTTGCTTAACTTTGAAAGGAAAAGGATGATATTGATAATACCATTATATGAAATGAGAATAAAAATAGCCACTAAATGTGACCTCTAAAAAGATGGAATGTTGAAGGGTTCTCATAAAGTTGGTAACTTTGTTAAGATTAACATGTGTTAGAGATAAGATCAAGAGATTGACAATATAAAGATATGCAATGTACAAGGAGGGGAAAATGGGGCAAAGTCTAGATGAGTCCAATATCTCCACAGACCATGATCTTGGATCAGACTCTTGTTCGTCCCTATTTTTTGTTGTAATTCTCTTTGTAATATTGTTATTATAGTTTAGTTGCATTAAACATCTTAATGAGGGTTAGAATTACATGGATAAACCTAATAATTATGAGGAAGTTGTTTCTACAACATAAAAAACCTCCTACCTAGAAAATTACAATACCATGTTTCTTTAGATAAATGGTCTACGATCACATACATGCCCCAATATGCCATGATCCCGAGGGCATTTACAAGGTAGTAGTGCCTCTTACTAACATGACAATTAATAGGTTGCAAGGAAAGTACGCTCACTCAACCTTCTTCGCTCATATGTCTCACAAAAAATCAAGAAATGAAATTCCTTAATTGAGGATACTCTATAATACCCCTTTTACATGCTTTCCAAATTACCTATTTCACATGCTTATCTACATGCGCATTAAGAAAAGATATGGATAATGCCTAACAAATAGAAATACAACAATTGAGGGGCAATAACTTGAATGGTTGGGATGTAAGTTTCGTACTCTCCCACTCGAGTTCAAATCCCAAATATGTATTGGCTCATTGTATCTTAGTTGAAAGGGTAGGTGCTCCCATTTGGGACATCCTAACTTTAGGTTGAAATTCGAGTTTCCTACTAGGTGTGGCTTGTGGATTATTTCACCTTAGGATCAATTCCCTATTTCTTTCCTAGATAGTCCTGATTAGTGATCAATTCTCTTGAATGTAACAAACAAACAAACATAGATATAATGTCATGATGCCATAATTGAAACACATACAATCCATCAAATTTACTCTATAATTGAAATAACAACTTTGACTTGTTTCTCCTTATTTTTTACACAAATAAATATCCATATATACCATATGTGGGATGTAGATGTTCTGGTCCATTACATAAAAGTTCATCATGCCACTTACATGAATTGAATCTAGGTGGGGAGAATCCCAATTATTCCTCCCAACCACTCAAGATAAACCTAATTAACAACAACTTTGTCTTTTATCACACCATTAACAACCATATTTTATCACATTGCATTATTACTGAGACAAAGTTGCTTATACCTACACTTTGAGAATGTTAAATTTGTTTGGTTATATGTAAATAAGAAAATAATGTTTATTTCTTTTATCAAATGATTTATCAATATTTTTATATTTATTGTTATTTTAAATTTTTAAATATGAATAAATTTTAATTGTAGATGTTATTTTATGACTCCAAGGAATAACAATATAAAGTTGTTTTGCCTAAAAAATGTGCATATAAATTTTTATTTTGAAAGGAGTAATTTAAGTTTTTTTTTTTTTTTTTAACAGAGTCGTCTACTTGTATATTATAAAACATCAGTTCAGAAATCTAGTACAAAAAAGGAAAAGCTCTGAGAGCTGAGGTTCAAAAGTGGGTGCGCAGACCCATAATCCTCAAAGCTTCTCTTGATTAAACATAAAACTAAAAGCCAACGGCTATATTGCCTGACGAACGAGCCTCCTAGCCAACTAAATTTACAATGCATAAGTATTAAGGAGAGTGCTGTGTGACCGAGTCATCCGGGAGGTGTTCCCTCCTGCTTACTCTAGTTGAGGCTTCAGCTTGCTGGCTTTCGGTGAGGGAACGAAGATGGTCTATGGCAGCTTCCATATGAATGCAGCGATCCTTTAAATCTTCGATCTCTTTCTTCCTTTTCTCCAGCTTTTTGCGTTTGGAGTTTCTGTCAGCGTGGTAATCCTCAGTCAGCTCCTTCACTTGCTTGTTCAGGGCATTGATCATGACTACATGTGCTTTGCACATGTGACACTCCTTGTTGTTGAAAATATTGCCCATAGAGTTTCTAGGCTGGGGCTGATTGGCAGGCTGATTGTGCTGCTCAGCCATCTTGTATGAAACAGGTTCAACAGTGCCTCGAGAAGTGTCAGGAGTTATGGAAGGCGTAAGGTTGTTGCTACCGGGCTGCTTGATCGGAGCAATATGAGACGGGAGGCTCAGATGCTGTGTGAGGGCGCAGCTGAGAACATAAACCAAATTATTAGCACTAGTAAAATCACAGAAATAAAAGGAGTTAGTTACCCTGGACAGTAGAGTGTCAACTGAATCCCGGGACGGGAAGGGCGTCTTCGAACGTTGCTTGGTATTAGAGAGGGCAGTGTGAGCAGAGGGAGTCTGATGATTGCTGCCAACCGAGAGGAGCTCGGTGATTCCTTTAACCCAGATACTGATCTTGCAGCCTTGAAAGGGGCCTTTTGACCGTTGTCCCCGCCTCCAAAGAGCTCTTCGCCTCTGTCTCAGATTGCAATGGATTGTGGAAGCGCTGAGAGACTCGCTGTGCTTTATAAGAGCGAAGTGGGCTTGTTCACGTTTGTAACGAGGAGTGGTGAATCTGATCTTGGCTGTCATGAGATCCTTTGAGTTGATTTTTACCCGTCCTTGGGGCCTGAAGCCAGCATGGGCGTGATCACGCCCTCTGATTTTATCTGAGGTGTACAATGATGAGTTCCTGCCTTTTCCTGCATTCCTCGATTCCGGAGGCCGATACGTTGTCCTATATCCCCAACTTCGGCAGTCGAGAAGGATATGGTTTGGAGAGGATCGAGTTTGCGCAGGCCAGCAGTATTGAAGCGGATGCCTGAGGTGACTGGTAATCTGGTGCAAGGGGATAGCGTGTTGACTATGGAATATCTTTGTCATAGAACTCATTGTTTTCCTTAACCTTACCCGTGGGTCTTCCCGTGGCCTTGTTGGCCAGCTCGTCCGCTTCCGAATTGTAGCTTCTTAGGACGTGCTTGAAGGTCACTTTGTTGATGCCCCTGGTCTGGTCCGCTATTCTTCCTTTGATTCTGTTTAAAGCAATTTGGTTGAAGTCTTTCCCAGTATTCATGGCTGCTATGAGAATTGCAGAGTCCCCTAACACTAAGAGATCATGAATGCCCAGCTTCAGGGCAATGGAGGTCCCCAATAGGAGGCTGTATGCTTCAGCCTTATTGTTCGACATGGTACCCAAACTCCACTCATAAGTGACGATTGTTTTCCCTTGAGGATCTCTAATTATTCCCCCTGCTCCAGCTCTGCCTGGGTTGTTTTTTGAAGCCCCGTCGAAGTGAAGCGTGGACCTCTTTTGATTTTGGATCCAACTATTGATTTCCTCCTTTGTCCCTCTGAGTTTCCATTCCTTCTGCCCTGTTCCTTTTATTGATTTGCTTTTTGTTTTTAGCTTATGGTTGAATCTTCGGACCCATTCCTTCGCCCTCTCATCTGTGTAAACCGGGTCAGCATGATGGATCCCATTAGCTTCAATAGTCTCTGTTATGAGCGCAGTTGTTTTAGCCAGAATACTTGTTATACTAGGTTTTTTGTTTTTGAATATACTTTCGTTCCTGGCTAACCATAATTGCCAGCAGAGGTTTGAAGGGATGCTGGTCCATAATCTCTTGGCGAGGATCATGTTCTTGCTTGCATAAGGGAAGAGTTTCCCCCAACCTTTCTGAAGTAGAGAAATCTGATTGGGTAGATCTCCTATGTCTAGAGGGCTAGTTATGAGTTTCCAGCAGGACCATGCTACCGGACACTCAATGAAGAGATGGTTGATGTTTTCCTCCGCCTTCCTGCACATAAAACAAATTGAAGGACCCTGAATACCCTTTTTCCTTAGGTTTTCTGCTGTTAGGATTTTGCCATGAAGCAAGGTCCAATTAAAAAGTTTGATCTTCGGAAGACTTTCAATTTTCCAAGCTGCTTTGTAGGATTGCCAATTGTTGGGTGCTGCTAGGTTTTGAAGCGCCTTGTAACCTTCCTTGACTGTGTAATTGCCTCCAGTTGGATCCCAAGCGTAACTATCATCTCTCATTCTGCTTGTAGGGGCTGCCCCTGCAAGAGATAGCTTAAGTTCGTTCCATAGGTCGTCTAATTCTTTAGGTAGGTGCATATTTTTCCATCCTTTCCAGCTGTTTTGATCCCAAAGTGAGATGTCGAAAAGGGTTTTAAGGTTAGCTTCTGACATCCACAGCTGCAGTGGCCTCAAATTGATGGACTTTTCCTTGGCTTCCGAACCCATTATTCTATCCCTCCATATGCTGATATGTTTCCCATTACCTGGGACTTTAGAGATATGAGACTTGAGAAGGGGTAAGGTTTTTTTGATCAATTTCCAAACAGGGGTACATTGCCTTTCTGTGATTACATCAGAGAGGATGTTGCTATTGCTCCCACTCAGATATTTCTTTTTGAGAACCTCTGCCCACCAGGATCCCTTCTCTTTTAAGATTCTCCAGGTTAGTTTAAAGCCCATTGCCAAATTTGCCAGCCTGGGAACTCTAATTCCTAGTCCACCATTTTCTATGGGGAGGATGACCTTTTCCCATTTTACTAAACTGAATTTTTTCGTATCTTGCTTTCCTCCCTTCCAGAGGAAGCTTCTTAAGATCAGCTCCATATGCTTGTGAATGCTTGATGGGGCGAGGGTAATGGCAAATTGGTAGATAGGGAGGGCTGAAAGGATTGCTTTGATGAGGATTGTTCTGCCCGCCAGGTTAAGCCAATACATCCCCCAACCCTGTAGTTTCCCCCTCAGCTTCTCAATTAGCTTGACCCAAACTTCGTTTTTGATTGTCTCTTTGGCCAGAGGCAGTCCTAAATACATGAAGTGAGACCAGCTTGATTGAGCTGGGATTTCCATAATTATAGAGATCCTTTGGGTTATGTATCTAGGAACATTCCAGGTATAAATCATGCATTTGTTGTTGTTTAATTTGCCCCCCGAGGCTTGAAGGAAGAGGTCCAGGATGGCCTTGAATCTCCTGGCCATGAGGCTTGAAGCACCGCCTATTAAAAGGGTGTCATCTGCAAATAAGGAGTGATTGATCCCCTTGGCTCCTCGGATGATGTCCACTCCTGTTATTTCCTTTAACTTTCGCTTGTTTTCCAAGTGCAAACTTAATGTCTCTGCCATGATGATATAGAGGAAGGGGGAAAGAGGACAGCCTTGCCTCAAGCCTCTTGTGCTCTTGAAGGCTCTGCATGGCCTACCGTTGATTAAAGGAGCTGTCCAATTTTGGGAAACACATTCCATAATCCTGCTGATGAAATGCTCTGAAACCCCGAAGTTTGCAAGCACAGTCCTCAGAAATGTGTGGTTTACCCTGTCAAAGGCGTTCGCCATATCCAGCTTAATTATCATACCCTTCTCATTTCTAGCAACACTGCTGTGTATCGCCTCCTGAACCAGAATTACATTATCTGTTATGTGTCTCTTGGGGAGAAATCCTCCTTGGTTGTCCGAGATGAGTGAGGGAAGGATTTTTTTCAGCCTATTTGCCAGAATCTTTGTGATGATTTTGTATGAGACATTGCATAATGAAATAGGTCTGAACCTGTCAAAGGATTGAGGGTTGGGCTCTTTTGGAATTAGAGCTAGATGCGAAGATTTGATACTGCTGCCCATTTTACTTTTTGAGTGGAAATTTCTCACCATTCTTATGAAGTCTTTCTTGATGATGTCCCAGTGTGTTTTGTAGAAGCTCACCGTGAAGCCATCCGGCCCGGGTGCTTTGTCAAGAGGCATGCTATTGATTGACCACTCAACCTCCTCTATTGAGATTTCTTTGTCCAGTTCACAGTTTTGGGCTTCTGAGACCTTTCTCTCAATGATGTTAGCGAAATCTGTATTTTCTTGATAGTGGGGATCGGAGTAATTTAAGTTTTAACTTTCCAAGAAAAGTTGGATTTACAAAATTGTATCTAGAATTGTTTTTTTGGTAATAACATTATTGTACGCAAAGAACAACTAGCATGTAGATAACTTGTTTATATTATGGAATACTATTTCTCAATTTTGTTTATTTATATGTTTGAATCTTGAATATCAATGAGAGCGACATTTGATGATTCATAGGAAGAGAACATATTTCATTTTTTTATTTATTTATTTATATGTTTGAATCTTGAATATCAATGACAGTGACATTTGATGATTCATAGGAAGAGAACATACCTAGAATATAAAAAACATTGGAGATGTACATAAACAAATAAGTGCAAGCAAAAACTCAGACGTGGAAACTTACATAGTAGTGGAATATATTACTATCTAAATGATAAGTGATAATAGCCCTGCATCTCATTTTTTTAGAATTTGTAGATAAGAGTAGGAGAGAGACATGAGTAGTGGTGCACTGTCTTTGACATGTGATGAATCTAAAAGATTACGATAAGAATTAAGTTACAATCTGTCAAAAATAAATTGCTTTTAACTGAAAGCCATAAGTGAATATTAAATTAAAAATGAAAATATTAACTTGACTTTGACATGACTTAGTTTATTTTTACTTAAAAATCCATAAATCAACATTAGATGTAATTTAAATTTGAAAAAATTGGTTTCAAATTGTTGTGATTTAAAATTTAGAAGTATCATTTTTATTTTAAAATGTACCACAATTTTTTTAATATATATTTTAAACATATATAAATATTGATAATTATTTACACATGAATCAATGATTGTTATTGGCACAAACAATATTGATTATTCACTATTGGAATGTTGTAATGTCCAATATCAAGATATTAGACTTTCAGAGGTAGGGTATTGGTATGTTGAGACCCAATTATCGGAAATTTCCTCCCAATATTCATAACGCTCATTAAGGTGATGGATGTGGCATGTTGGCATGACATGTTTTGGTGATGTGGCATGCTAACATTTTGATGACTTGGTGAAATGATGTGGCTCGAAGCATGTCTTTGATGACATGGCATGTTGTCGTGGTGTTGATGTGGCATGTCAACGTAGCAAGATGACGTGGATTGAAGTGCGTAGTAGCGCTAAGATGGCTACCAAGTGGAAATCAAGGTAGAGGTAACATGGTATTAGATACAGGAGTTCAAGGCTATTGGGAGAACTATTGTTAGCTGTCATGATTTCAGGAGGTTGGGACCTCTATATTGGGCTTACCCTTAGATACTAACATAACTCAAAATTCATGTTAACTATTAGAGATTGGTTTTTTGTTATTTAATTATGGTACATCAACTATCGTCCTTTTTGGGTATCAGGTGTTGAGAGGTTGAGAAAAAGCTATTATGGTTTCCTTTTGAAACTACTGAAACCCAAGAAGGATCTTGACATGGCATGCAGAGTGGTAGATGATGTAGTGAGAGGGCATGATGAATATTGCCACATGTTAGTGATGTGGTGTTATATATAGCGACATTTAGGCAAGGGATGCCACACGTTTGCTACATGAAAATGGTATGCATGTTATGCGGCATTGGAGAATCATCTTGAAATGGGTATAAATTTGTGTCCAAAGCTTGATTTGGATGAACTTTAGTGTCGGAAAGCTCTTGACGAGTAGAAAACAATGTTGGTCTTGGAAATGAGTTTTGAAGTCATTAAAGGAATATGATTTTTGATAAGCCCACCTCCTTAAAGTGACCTTGGAGGTCAGGTCTGGATACTCCACATCCTTTATTAGGAATTGAGGGGCTAGGTGTGTTATAGGAAGAAGAGGAGGATAATGAAGCATAATCACCCCAAATGATGTTTCTCATGCAAGGCTTTGCAACTATAGTGAATTCTAAGGAGCAATGCAGACTTCTTTCTAAAAACCAAATAGCTATCTCCCTTGTGAATAATACAATGTCTAATAAAGATAAAGCTTAGAAAACGCGCCATACATAATTATTAAGCGATCAACAAAATATATCCAAAATGCCCACAATGGGTATGCTTTTCTCTGATTTTAGGTTTATTTATGATTTGCAAAATAGTTTTGATTTGAATCTAGTTTAGAAAGATTTATATGAGGAGGCCTCTATGTTATGCTTATGTAATAGTTAGAATAATTTAGTCTATAAGAGCTAATTTTTAATTTTGGACAATATCTAAAAGACTAACTTTATCTTTGTATTATATATTATATAGTGTATCCACATCAATTTTTTAATACAACTCATTTAGTTTTTAAAAACTACGAATCTCGTTAGTTACATTGGCATATCAACACCTTATATCCTTAATTAGGCAGTAAAGGGTTGGGTATGTCACATTAGTTGTAACTTGTTTCTTTAAATCTAAGAAAAATGCGAACTTACTTCTAGGAAATTGATGTGATGCATTCGTAGTTAAAAAATGGGTATTAAAACCACCCATCTATCGAGTACGTTTTCAAATACTCTTCTTGATGGTGACGTTGAGGCTCTTAAATAGAGAGGATTGGATATGGACTTGTGAAGTGGTATTGTTTTTGTTGGTAAAAATTTTTGTCTTACCTTGGTCTATATTGGAGTAAGAGAATATCATGGTCTATATTTCTCCCTTGTTGTGGACATTTGCAAACTATGTTGGATGTGGGCTTTTAATTTATGCTATATAGACATTTTCAAATCATGTTGGAATTGGGTTTTCTCTTCTTGTACTACAAGAACCTCCTTTCTATTGGGTTGAGCTTGGGCAATCATAATACTTCTTTGAGTTTGGACTAATGGTGATTTATACATGTTCTTTAGAAATATCTGGAAGAGGAGGATGGTGAAACATAATCAACCTAGACGATGTTTCTCATGTGAGGCTTTGGAACTATAGTGAATTCTAATAAGGCATGATAGAGTTCTTACTAAGAATCGGGTAACTATCTCCCTTATGAATAATAGACTTTCTGATAAAAATGAAGCTCATAAAATAGGGCATACAAAATTTTTAAAATTTATGAGTGAACATTAAAAAAACAAATTGAGAAGATGGAGGTTGACTATGCTTTGTTGTATCAACTAGTCCTAGGTCTAGCTAGCAATGCTCAATTTAAGGTATCACATCCAAGGATCTCAGTTTGGCATGTCCTTGACATGGAAAAATATGAAGAAGCATTCCAACAAGCACTAGGGGATTCAGTAATGGAACATGTGGATTAGGAGGCCAAGCAATCAACAAAAGCCATCAAAGAAGTCCACAATGGGTATGCTTTTGTTTACTTTTAGGTTTATCTATGTTTTGCAAAATAGTTTTGAGTTGAATCTAATTTTATAAGATTTATACTAGGAGGTCTCTATGTTTTTTTTTGTAAGTCAAATTTCTATTCATAGTTTCAAAAGGAAATACATCAGAGGAAAAACGCAGGTAGTCTCACCTTGACCAGGTTTGTTGACTACCGTCGAAAGCATATGACAATGAAACAAAAAACCAAAGAGAGACACAGTCCATAATTTCAAAGGCCATAGGCCCCAGTAAATAGATAAAACATATAAAACACCTGTATCCATGCTAGTCGTCAGAGGTGATGGAAGTTGGGTTGTCCGGAGCTATACCAGGAGGTGGTAGAGGACGAAAGGAGTATTGGACATGCTCCTCGAAATGGGCCATCCAGGCCTCTAGTTTCTCGACCTTCTTTGATAGCAAATTATGGCCGCACCAGACCACCATAACACGCTCTCGAGTATGACATTGGAAATAATGCATTTTGTTCAAGGTTTCTATCAATTCAACCTGCTCCTAATGTTTAACCCGCTCTAAATTCTCCAGACGATCTAGAATTGACTGAACCACATCTCGACAGTTCTCCATGCAACAACCTTGTCATTGACCGTGACCACCCTGACGCACCGGCACACAATGCCTGGAACCACCACGATGAACATAACCCCCTCGCTGCAAAATGGGTAGAGCGAGGCGACCCCGAATCCCAGCTGAGTCCTTGCATCTACCACCTCGAGGTGTTGACCCCACGCATCTAGAATGCCCTGACCGACCAACACCTTTGCCTCCTGAAGTCGCGTGGATCAAACCCTCTACACTTAGACCTTCCGGACTCCCTCCACCATTGCCAGACACTAGCTCAAGCTGAGGCAAGGACTTAGCCACGCTTGGCCTATAGGCGAAACTTAGGTTGAGGACCATATTAAACTAGGAATCAACCGCATGCTTGAAACCCCAACACCACCTAAGTGAGATGAAGACCACCCTTACAATAGCTCCCAAACAATCCAAGCAGGGGTTAAGACCACCATCTCCAGCTGAACCTCCTCTCCCTCCGATGTCAGACACCCACAACTTACAAAGATATTTCCCACCTCGAACCAAAAACATATTGATGAGCCTAGGTATTGCAACAAGAATGCTGCAACTCCTAGGGCTACCAACTTTACTTATCAGCCCGGGGTTCATACAAACTTGGAGGTGACAGTGCTATATGCACAAGTAAAAGTGAAGGTACTGCATGTTGTCACTATTCATCTAGCAAGAGACCTAAGGGGTTCCAAGCCAGACTTCTATAGGGTCAGAAGAAGCTTGATTTTGATGGAAGAAGAGCAAATCTATCCTGAGGGAGAGCTACTCTATTGCAGTAATGAAGAAATCAACATGTAATGCTTAAATCACACCATACCATAGCTAACCAGTTAAACAGCTATGCCTAAACATAATTTGTAAATCAACACTAACCTAATTCTAATTATCTAAGCTGCAGAAGTAAAGATCGTCAAAACTAGACTAAGGTGTAAGAAAATAACTAAACTAACTTGGCTTTCAAGCGAAAGAGAAGTCGGAGGACGAAATCAGTGAAAGGAGGATGTGAGGGAGAAACAATGCATAAGAACTGTTGGATCAGTCGAGTGAAAGGCAAATGAACGGCAGAGATCAGATCGTAAGAGGTTACATAGATAGATGGGTGAACATGGTTAACTAATAGGATGAACTGTGGAGATCTTATCGCGAAGGCTTAAGCGAATAAATGGATGAACGAGTTTAATGAACAGGATGAACAACGGAGATCGTATCGTGAGGGATTGAGTGAGTGGATGGACGAACGAGGTTAACAAGATATGAATGGTTGAGATCTAATCGCACGGGTGAAGTCAAGAGATAGACAGACGAGGCTAACAGGAGCGATGAACAGTTGAGATCCAATCGCGCGGGTGAAGTCAAGAGAGGGATGGACGAGGCTAACAGAAGCGATGAACGGCTAAGATCTGATCGTGCGGGTGAAGTCAAGAGATGGATGGCGGAGATCATATCACGAGAAAAAGAAACGTGCAGAAATGATGGAGTGGGTTTCCAAGGCGGTAAGTAGTTTCTCGCGTGCCCTTCAAGCTGTAAGCAGTATTTGGAAATTTCATGCAATTAGCCTTATAGCACGACACGTAGCATGAGAAAACCACTTTTCTCGCGTGCTCTCGAGCAGATAACGTTCATGCACTAATCCGCGCGAGATTGCGCGATAGCCGTTGGATCAGGTGGGGTTGATCAACGGTGGAGATCAGCCAAGCTAGTTGGCGATCGAGTGAAGCGACAACTGTCAGATCAGGCAAGGCAGATCGATGGTGGGGGTTTAAAGCGCCTAAAGGTGTGGAGGTGACGTGATAGCTGTCAAATCAGGCGAGGTAGATCGACGGTGGGGACTTAAAGCTCATAAAGCAAGTGGTGGACTCCATGCGAGGTAGCAGTTGGAGAAAATAGTGAATCAGACGGTGATTGTGAAGGTTTGTTGGTGATCA
Source organism: Pinus tabuliformis (assembly GCA_031772625.1). NCBI lineage: Eukaryota > Viridiplantae > Streptophyta > Pinopsida > Pinales > Pinaceae > Pinus > Pinus tabuliformis. The sequence continues at coordinate 79,348,617 of CM062804.1, read as the reverse complement.
GACGGCGAGGAAGCGATGTAGGAGGAACGTGTTGAAGGCAGTTTCAAATGAAAATGACAGAGAAAACCAGTGAAGGTGAACAAATAACTGCATCAAACAATGAACTCCATAGCTCATGCGAGAACCAGAAACTGTGTTTTTGGGGTTGCTGAAGGGTCTCTTCCTCAAGTCATGGTCCCAGAGGGAGGAGATGAGGCCGAGACACCTGTGCACAACCTGATAGTGATATTTTTCCTCTAACTAACCTGTGAACTGAAAGAAGGCACAAATGGAAGTAAACTGAAGCAAATGCAGCTACTGAAGCAAATGAACAGGAAAACCATGAATAATCTACGCTATATTGTTGTAATGAAAGTGCAACTACTTAAGCAAATAAACAGTGAAAACCATAAGGCTACTTAAGCAAATGAATAGAAAACCATGAAACTACTTAAGCAAATAAATAGAATAGAACTCTATGCTAGCATACATATACAGTAAAGAGGAGTTGTGGCTGCTTGGGTCGGGCCCTAACCCAAGAGCTTCAGCCCTCGAAGTTAACTCAGAGTTGGCTTAAACAGAACTCATCTTTATTATGAAAACCATGGATTATAGAACAAATTGTCACAAGTCTCTTGCAACTCAGAAATAAAACAGAGTTTTTACAATAGAAGTCTGAATCCTAATGAGGTCCTAAGCCTCTCTATTTATACACCTGAAGTCTCTAACAACTTCCTTCCCATTAGGGAGGCTTGGCCTCTAACTCAAGGAAAACTGGTTTCTGTCCCTTTCACTTGCTTGGCTGTCTTCTAGTCTTCAAGGTGATGGTTGTGTGCACTCCGAGTTGATTGTGGAATATTCGAATGGAGGGGTAGTAAATGAGGAGGATTTACCTCCTATGGTTACTCTCCCTTGTCCCATTCGAGTCTTTGCCATAGTTCTTTTGCTTTTATCCTTTATTCCTGCATTACATGCACATTAGACCACAAAGCCAAATATCTAACTCTAACTCATTTCATAAACAAAATATAATCAAAAGTATGCAAACAAGTTGTGAGAATAGTTGGTTTGACTAAGCTAGGAGGTGAATTAAGGACAATTAAGGCCCATATAATTACTCAATGATGAGGCTCGTCATCACCCCCCTATGGAAAGTGTTGCTCATCCCCTGAGCAACTTAGTCAATGTCCATGTCCTTCATGGCTCTGGTAGCCTCTCTGACATCCCATGCTTCTATTGTGGTCTCTTCTTCTTGTTTATAGAAGACTGCTTTGCTTTCTACTTCTTCCCACTGCCTCTTTTCCTCTTCTTCTTTTCTCCTTTCTAGCATCCCTAAGAGTAGTGGTGGATTGAGTTTTAGGCCTACCCAATTGACCTTCAACCTTTGCATTGATTGCTTATACATAGGTGTTTTGTTGAGTTCTTTTCTCAACCTTTGAGGGGAGTGATATTCTCTGATCTTCAAGCTGTGTGGCAGTGTGTTCCATCTCCTTTAGTAGGCATGTATATTATCATCTTAGCAGCCTAAACATATCCTCAAAATGTGAAATTGCTTGCTCTTGGGCAGTAAGATATCTAGGTGCCAGCTGAGGATCATTTGCAATTAGATTATGGGTGCTGATTAGGGTCATGGGATTTGATTGTTCAACTCTGATAAAAAGAGGTTTATTTTGCTCTCTGGCCAATATTCTTTTCATCTCTGTAGCCCTTGACTTTTCATGGTTCATCAATGATGCCAAAGCCATTAATTGTAGATCTCCTAGCTATGCATTAGGGTCCCAAATATTCATATATGTGAGGGCCATGTTATGCAAGTAAAGCTCATCCATTTTGGTCTCATGCTTTAGTGTACTTTGATCACAAAGATCAACAAATTGTCTGCAGTCCTGAAATGGCATGGTGCTCCTTTGTGCTAGTGTTTTAATCTAAATTTGCAACCATTGTTCTCTAAGGTAAAGAGCATAGGATTTAGCTATCGTCCTACACTAGATGGCATCCAAGGAGAGGCTGGCCATATATGCTAGTTGGTCTTTCCTTTCCTGCAGTTTTCCTCTTTGGTTTTCTTATCTTCTTCCTTTTGTTGTCCTTTCACATCTCCATCAGTTTCTTCCTTTGTTTACTCCTCTTGTTTCAGCATCATCCTCCTTGTCTTCTTTCAGTATGTTCCTCTGTATTAGCTTCTTCCTCATTCATCTCATCCCATCTAGCTCTGTATCTTCTTCTTGTTTTGCCTCCTCCTCACTTATAGAAGGACTAGCATCATAGATGATGGTTTTGATGTCATCCTCTTCTGGTAAGTCTCTGAAGACTAACCATTTTATAGGGATCCTGAGGTTTTGGAGGGAATCCTTAATGAGGATCCTGATCAAACCATGGTGAGCCAATTGTTTGGAATTCCCTTCCTTTACTTTGCAGCTGGAGTCTTGTTGACATGGCGAATTTTCGCTATACCAACAAGGGGAACTAACCCAATCACAGACCCCAATTAGATTTGTTTTCTTTGGAGTGGCTAGTTCCAATGGGTTTTAAAGGACCCCGTGCACTGTTATAGGTGTTGAGAGATTGCTTCCTAGAGGAAGACTTCAATTAAATCAACAAAAGAAACAGCTAACCTATATGCATCAAATCCTAACTACACTACTGCTAACTACTCTAATCTAGTCCTAACTATCCTAATCTATCCTACAGGAGCAAAACAAAAGGAGGTTAAACGTCATATATAAATCCCAAGTCCACATGAATCAATTACTAGTCCACATAAGAACATGGTTGTATTAAATCCTAATCACAATCCAATTACTTATACAAGAATATACATTCCTTTCCATACAAATAACACTTGCAACTGATGTTTAACAAATTCTCGAATCAACAACCTTTCATGAATTATCAATGCTATTGAATTACATTCAAATAACCAGGGACAACCACGAACTGCTAGTTATCAATATGCATAAAGCAAATCACATTTGTCTTTATACCACCCACAACACACTGATTCGAAACATATGAGACAAAAGGGAAATAAGTTTGAAACAACAGGCTCCTTCTTGAACCAAATAGTCTTCTTTATTCACAATAAATCAAAGCTGTTTTCTCCCAAAAAAAAACCCTCCTCTCCTATCCGGAGGTAATACTTATGCAGTAGGGAATGACCCTCAGTCTTCCATGACCTTTCATTTCCCCTCTTTTCATTACACAGATCAACATATACAGATAAGAACGGTCGGTGAAACTGCTGAAGTCGGAGCATTCTACTTCCTGGGGGAATGAATGGATGCCCTTGGAACAGAGAAAGACTGCATATCATTTCTTTTCACCTGTGTGGAGTGGCTATTATTCTCTATCATTTCTTGAAAGAAACTGAAGATTCTGTGCTCATCATCCCACATCTGGCATGCTTTGTGATGTATCTAGAAGTGATGACATCTTGATGGATCAACGCTATCATGAGTGCTTCTATTGAACTGAGAGAGTGCCTCCATTATGCACTATGGCGGTATGTATTCCCTTTTGGAGAGTGTGTTTAGCAATATCGACACCGGTGGCGCAGAGGTGTCATCTTGATATAACTTACATTTATCCATTACTGGGTTTGCTCGAATTTGCCTGCATAAATAATTCATATCAGCTATGGTTATGCAAATATGATAAAAATGCTTAAAAACATAGATCTTGCCTTCATTAAGCGTTTATAACATCAAAAGGAACAAGCGTGAAAGAATTGCCCCTTGGTTTTTTAACCCATGCATTGATTAATTCCCGCAAGCGAAAATCCAATTTACACTGAAAACCATTGCATAACACATAACCGGATCCGAAACCCGAACCTGAAATATTCTAGGCAACACATTGCTTCAGCAAAGAGTAGAGAGACTGGTGTTTAAGAGTAAATCCATCGAAAAGCAAAAGATCAACGACGTAGGGAGGAAGTGGTTTCCCGTACCCCACGTGGTATTTCGGAAGGAGTCTAAGTGGTAACTAGTATTGCGAGGAAGGCCTCCGATTCCACTCTTCAAGCGACATGTAGCAACTGGGAGGAAAGAAGATATCGCTTTTCGGGTGAGTATTCCTCGAGCTACTTGTTCACCTGAAATCTGCGTGGACCGTTGGATCCACGAAGGGTAGATCAATGGTGGAGGGACTTGACACAGGAAAACACGGAAAACCCCGTGGTCGGGCCGTACAGCTAGACTTCAAATCTTATGAGCCGCGTTTAATAATCCCTTCAGCTCCGCAACATAAGCTTTCCCTTTTGAAAACCCCGGACCCAACGTATTATCACAATATAAGGGAATACACGGGAAAACTCATGGCCGACTATAGGGCCGGACTTGAAAAATTATGCACCCGAATTGATAGTTATCGACGGGTCCGTATATAGTGGTGTGCCTTATATATAAGCCCCAGAACCCACCAATTGCGATACACGATAGGGCTCCGGACCCGACGTATATATATATATACCGCTGGCAGGTCCGCAATGTTAAACTTCCCTTTGAAAATCCCCTACCTCAATACTTTTCGAAAAACACAGGAATATACGGGAAAACCCGCGTCCGACCATAAGGCTGGACTTGAAATAATATGCATCCTGGTCTATAATCATCGTCAGGTCTGGAGTGGTGTGCCTTATATATAAGCCCCGGAACCCGCCGATTGCGATACGCGATAGGGCTTCAGACCCGACGTATATATATATATATATATATATATATATATATACCATTGGCGGGTCCGCAATGTTAGACTTCTCTTTGAAAAACCCCTACCTCAATACTTTTCGAAAAACACAGGAATATACGGGAAAACCCGCGTCTGGCCATAAGGCTGGACTTGAAATAATATGCATCCTGGTCTATAATCATCGTCAGGTCTGGAGTGGTAGCGGTGTGTCTTATATAAAGGCCCCAGACCTTGCCAATTGGGATATGTGATGGGGCTCTGCACCCGATATATATATACTGTAGTTAATAATGACATCGGGTCTGGAAGCCATGTGCGCCTTATATATATATATATATATATAACCTGGGAATCTTGTCGATTGCGATATGCGATGGGGCTCCGGACCCGAAATATATATAATGTGGTTAATAATGCCGTCGGGTCTGGTGCCTTATGGTATGCGTTGAATTGATTGCGATAGGCGGAAAAGGGGTGATTTATGTATGTTTGTGAAGCATTTCCATTATAAAGAGTTTTAATGGAAATAAGGTGCGATAAAAGGTTTTTGAGGGTCGAAAAGGTCCCGATGAAGGGTATGAATGAGTGGATAGAAAGGGTTAGAGATGAACCATGCGGTAGGTATTTGAAGAGGGGGGCTTAACCATTAGGCATTGAAGATTTGATTTGGCAACGAGTTGAAGTCTCTGGGATAAAACAGATCATTCAGAGAGGTGAAAGATCAACTTTTTTAGGGGACCCATTCAAAAATTGCTATCAAGGCAGGTATTAATAGGGTGGTGGTTGTGGCCACAACAAATGGCGAACCGTTGGGTGAACCAGTTATCTCTGTTTCCAAGTAAACCTTGGATCAATAAGACATCAGGGTGTTAAGATAAACTTGAAATGAAAACTATACAGGTGGACAGGCATGGGTTCCACTTCAACATTAATTTCTTCAGGTGGGATAAAGACAAATAGCTTCTACTTACTGATAGGGTTTTGACAGGTATTCTCCAAGGGTAATATTATGGAATTTATTGACCTTCCTTTGCCTGTTTCCTACTTTCAAAAATCCTTCCAGGGCCATCACTGGTCTGTCAATACCTATTTAGGTGTGTACCTTAGCTCTTTATTGCTCATCAAACTTGATGTAGATATGTTTATCTGCACTTTATATGATAATTTCAGTGCTATATTTTCATATGATTGAATGGGGCGCAGTCATGGATCATGCCATATTTTTAAACTGCTTAAGCAAGGTTGGGCTTGCTGTGTCAACCAGTACTCTGAGCCCAACAACAGTCCTTACTCTAACTGGCTTCCCAAACAACCTGTCCTTCTAGATTGGCACAAGGACTTGACATTTCATTTTATTTTAAATAAGTCCTTCCAGTTTCAGGCACAAGGACTAGAGCACAATTGGATTTTCCACATGGTATATGACAGTGAGTTTAGCCCATGAAAGGAGATTTACTTGTAGATAACAGGTATTGGACAATTTAGTGTGGTGGATGGGACCAATGGAGAATGACTGCAAACCTTATAAGCAAGTATAGGCTAGGTCTGAGTGGGATTTATTCAAAATGCAGCATTCCTCCATGCCAGTCTAGTTGTAGTTACACACTTTTCGTTTTATAAAGAAGCCCCTACATGCTCTAGGTATCCACGTTATCAATAGATCTCGCCTAGTTCCCAACAGATGTTAATGAGTGACTTCGGTTTGAATTATACCTCTGAGTTTCCAGTTCTCATGGGCTAGTTGAAAATTTGTTTGATTTGCAAGGTAATGATGGATTTAGGATCAACAGAATCATCAATAGGTTAATGAAGGAGGTGAAAGCTAAAGGTGGCAAATGCGGGCAATCTGAAAAGGTAAAATGAGACTAGAGGACCGAAATCAGTTGGCTGAAAAGGACTGCAATTCAAAACAAAAGGAAAATAAACTTTACAGAAAAACAAGAAAGGAAAACACGAAAATGTAACTAAACTAGCGGCAAAAAATAAAATGAATCCTAACCTATTCAGGAGGTAACCACCATGTGGTGGCTACTGGAAGTATATCTTCAAATGTTGGTAACAGGGAGTTTTTCAGTTTCTCCCCGTAAAGTTTTCAACCGGTAAGTTCCTTGACCAATTTTTTCCACAACTTGGAATGGGCCCAGCCATAAGTGTTGGAATCTTGTGTGTTTACCTTTTGGCTCATTCAACTTGTCCCATTTCAAGACTAGCTTTCCTACTGGGTAATCTTTATCTCCTACCAAATGGCGATCAAACCACCTCTTCACAATCATTTGGTGATTTCTGAATTTATTTCTGGCTTTATCTCTCAATTCCTCCAACCTCACCAGTTGGTTGATCCTTTCTTGAAGTAAGGCTGAAGGGATTCCTCTTGAAGCCTAGGAGAGCTATAAAGTGGGCAGGGTAACGTTTGGAGGCAAGATGGCTTCCTGTCCATAGACGAGGAAGTATGGGGAGTTTCCTAAGGCCACTTTTGGGGTGACCCTATCGGCCCAAAGGGCATTTGTTAGAGCATTGTGCCAGTTCCTCTGGTTGTCAGCGACAGATTTATGGATTAGTATGAGGTTCTTATTTGAGGACTCGGTAACTCCATTTTCCTGGGGGTAATAGTTCGATGCATACCTTATGTGAATTGATTTATCAATAGCAAATTCAGTCAATTTCAGTGATGAAAAGTAAGAAGCATTATCAAATATGAGAGCGTCAGGAATGCCATACCTGTTGATAATGAATTTCTCAATAAATGATATTACCTCATCTTCATTCACCTTCCGAAGCAGGATGGCTTCGATCCATCTGGTGAAGTAGTCGGTCGCTATGAGTATATACTTATGCTGCTGTGAAGAGTTTGGAGTGATCTTGCCTATGACATCCAGGCCCCATTGCTGGAATGGGTGATAAATCATAATGGGCCTAAGGGGAACAACTGGCTTTCTTTCTCGTCCTGTGGCAGTTTGACATACCTTGCATTTCCGAGCGTAGGCATGCGAGTCTCTAAACACTGTGGGCCAATAATATCCGACTCTTAATATTTTGTGAGCAGTGGTCTCTCCGCCATAGTGACCACCTACTGGGCCGTCATGCATTTCTTTCAAGACATGGTAGGCATCATCCTTTTCCAAACACCTCAGCCAGATTCCGTCATAATTTTTTTTGTATAATGTGTTATTGGCCAAATGATACTGATTAGATTTCATTCGAGCGCTCTCTGTTGTGATGCATCTGTGCATTCGGGACATGACCCCCATGCAAGATAAAAGCGGATGTCATAATACCATGACTCAAGATCCAAAAGGGCTTTCGACGTTTCACGCTCACACATCAGCGCTTTATTAATCCATACGGATCCTCCCTGAATTCCACTTGTGCATTCTGTAAGTTCTGCGCTTCTGGTTCTTCGAACGCCCCTACTTTCTTCGCCAAAGCTTCTACCGCGAGCTCACACAGTCCCTGCCCTCGAACTATCTTCGCCGACTTAATCTCGAGGTCGTATTCTTGAAGTGCGGTTATCCAATTTCCTCTCTGTTCATCCATTTCTTTTTGCACGAAGAGGGCTCTTACAGCAAGATGGGGAACGATCACTTTAGTCCTGGATTTTAATAAATAAGGGTGGAAATGTTTTATGGCCTTAAAAACCACAAAGCCTTGTTTCTCCACGTTTGGGTAGTTCAGTTATGCTCCCTGGAGATTAGAACTCATATAGGAAATGGGGACTTCGTTGCCCTCGTCATTTTTTTGGGTGAGGATTGCGGCATATGAAACATCAGAAGCGAAAGTGTACAAGAGGAATTCCTTGTCGAAATCGGGACTAACCAACGCAGGGGCTTCTGCAATGGCCTCTTTAATTCGCTGAAATGCTTTCCTAGCTTCATCGCTCCACTTATACACCACGTCTTTCTTCATCATTAGCTGCATGTTGCGCACTATTTTTGCGAAACCTGAGACAAATTTCCTAACGAAATTGATCTTCCTGAAGAAAGACTGCATTGCCCTTTTATTGGCAGGGGGTTGTATTCTCGTGATGGTCTCTATTATTTTAGGATTAATAACAATCCCTTCTTTAGAGAGGATGTGACCTAGAAGCTTCCCTTTTGTGACTGCGAAGACGCTCTTCTTGGGATTCAACGATATTCCATATCTTCGGCATCTTTCGAAAATTTGTTTCCGGTGGTAAATATGATCCCTTTTGCGATATGAATACGCAGTAATGTCATCCATGTACACTACTACTGATCTGTTGATCAATCCTCGGAAAGCTATGTCCATGGCTCTCTGGAATGTGGCGCTTGCATTAATAAGTCGAAAAGGCATTTTATGATATGCGCAAGTGCCCCATTTAGTGTTGAAGGTTGTCTTTAGCTGATCCCCATTAGATACCAACACTTGATTATACCCTGAAAACCCATCTAATAGGGACCACATTTCAGACCCAGAAATGCATTGAAGGATGTGTTCCATAGAAGGGACAGGATAGTTATCCTTTTGCGATGCTTTGTTCAGGTTTCTAAAGTCGATACACAGCTTGATGTCTCCATTTTTCTTTCTCACTGGCACGAGATTGGCTACCCAACGGGTGTGTCTGACCGAAAAAATGATTTTATCATCCATCATTTTGTTTAATTCTTTCTTCACCAATGGTTCCAGGCTTGGATGCATCTTGCGAAGCTTTTGTTGGTAGGGCTTAGCCTCCTTTTCCAAAGGAATTACATGCTGCATAACGCTGGTGTCAAAGGTTTTTAGGTCTCCATATGTCCATGCAAAGATGTCCTTGTATTCTTTAAATAACTTCACAAAAGCAACCTTTTCTTGTGGAGAGCACCCCAAGCCCACATTAACAGTTTTTGGGTCTTCTTTGGTTCCAAGGTTGATAAATTTGTACTTCATGGATGAGCTATGTGTTTTGCAATTGGTCGACCTTTTGAATTTATCATGCAAGTCATACAAGCGCTCCATCTTGATAGCTGCCTTGGTAATCATATTGGACTAATCCTTTTCCTCATCTTCCCTCTCATTCATAAGCCTATCGTGCTCCTTTTCATCAATGATTTCATTCTTGAATGTCTTCTCGCAGTGCAAGAACTCAAGGATTTGCTCGTCATCTTTGAACACTTGCCAATTTGAGATGTTATCAAGCACAGATGGTCTGAAAATCAATTCAACATAACATTTATTCTTCTTTAATCTAAAATCAGGCAAAAGTTTTGCAGCCATACCAGCCATCAGATCAGCATCTTGGTTTTTTCCTCGAGGTATGTATGTCATATTAAAATAATAAAAGCTATCAATTAAGTTCCATACCTCATGTTGGTACCTTACCAGGTGTGGCGAATTGTAGTGTATCCTCTTCCTTACCTGGTCCACAATTATCTGAGAGTCACCAAAAACTTTAAGATTTTTTACCTTCATAGCAATGGCCTTTTTCAAGCCCTGCAGCAAACCTTCGTATTATGCCGTGTTGTTGGTGCATGTGAATTCCAACCGGCTGGTCATCAGATGTTGGTTCCCTTGTGGATCAACAAGAACACTCCCAACACCTGCACCTTCAAGGCAGTTAGAGCCATCAAAATAGAGTGTCCAAAATATAGAGTCTAGTGTTACATCAATTGAATTGCTTCCTACGAAACTAGTTCTATTATCTACTATATTACAAGGTGGTTCATCAGTTGGATTACAGGGGAGAGCTTCCAACTGTGTGTTTATTGCAATTTCTTCAATTGTTTCTGCATGGAATTCTCCAAAATAGGTTTCTGTGGCACAAACATTGAAACTATAATTCCCAAGGATAGAGTTGGTAAACATTACAGGTTCATTGGGACCGTTTAGCTCCGTCACTACATACTTCATGTATCTTTCTCGATCAACTCTCAACATATCACCTTTTCCCTTCTGAGGCAACAAGAGATGGGACCAATTAGTTGAGAAGTATCCATTCACTTTTGCTGACCAGTCCCTACTAACAACATTCCATAAGCCTCGGGTATGTTGACTACAACTATATCAATGACTTGTGTGTTTTGTGGTTTAGTAGTCATCTAAATCAATACATATTTCAATTCCCCAATTACTTTCACATTTGTCCTATCTAATTGCATGATTCGAGTTCCAGTTTTCTCAGGTATTGCATGAAGTCTTTTAGCAACAGCGTAAGGCATCACAGTGGACGAGGCACCTGAGTCTACCAAGCAATTGTGTATGTTCATGTTGAAGATTTCAAATGTGATAAGGAAAGGGGGAGTCATGGATTTTTATTTCCTTCCTATCATGGCCGCACTGACATCTTGGGGGTTCGATTCATTTTTGACAGAGTGGCTTCCATGGCTAGTGGCTTTTGGGATGTACTGGAGGTACTAACAGGTCTGGACACCGACTTCTTGGTTTGGCTGCTTGGGATGGTGGGAGTTTTGCAGTTCCGCTCATTCATAGCTTTCAAGAGCAAATCTCTTTGCTGTGTTAATTTTAGCAAATCAAAGTATGTTATATTAGCCCTAGATTTCTTAAGATCATCCACAATGTTGTAATCAATGTTATAAACAGGGTAGGGCAGAGTAAACATACTGGTTTTTCCATTCTTAGGTGGGGGTTTACCATTTTGATTCGCCTTCGTTGCAGTCAGAGATGTATTCTCTTTCTCTGGATAGTTTGCAACAGGAGTATTCTTGGACTCACTACTAGGTCTACCCTTCTCGACAGGAACTTTGGGAGCAGATGCCTTCACAGGGCAAACATCTTTCTTGGTCTAGTCTACAGGCTTCATCACACTCGCAAGTGGCCCCTTACTTCGTGTGTGGATTTCATTAGTGTGGATTTCTGCCATACTGTCTCCTTGGTCATCATCGTTCTCATTTGTGTAGAAATCCCACAATACATTGATTTGAGATTCTTCTTCCAAGGGCTCTTCTACTTGGTATTCTTCCTCATTTTCTTGTTCTGTCTCTAGCTCCGCTATTGGTTCTTCTTGGTTAAGGAGCGATCCGATAAGAGCCAGCTCTTCTGTATTTAAATTCCCTTCATTGGGTGGAACAGGCAATGCAAGTGGACCATGACCACCTTCTATATTTTTGCGGTAGAATGGTTTAAAAGGTTTTCTGTTGTTATAATCTCCTCCATTCCCACTTGTACTCTCTCCAGAATTCCTTTTCATATCGATGACTGTGTTTGTCAACTTCTTAATGATCCGATGCAAACCTTCGACATCTGTGGTGTCCCTTTCTTTGCCCTCGGCCACTTTGTTATCACTCCCATTATTCTTCTTGGATGACTAAGAGGATTTCTTTTCTCCGGTTGTTTGATGACATGCTGTGAGACTGATCATTTCATTCTCGACTTTTACTACTTCATCGATAGCACCCTGTAAGGTTTGTGTGTTACTCCTCTTAACCCACATCGCAATAGGGATAGGGAGAGCAGTGATGTAGAATTCCATGAGCACCTCTTCAGTAGGTCTAGCGTTAGCCGGGAGTCTGTTTGTAAGGACCAGATTCAGACTATTTACATTTTTTTTTTTTAACAACAAATACAACCAGAAAAGAAACGCATTGAAATTTCAAATTTATTTAGCACACACATTCCTGACACTCATTTCAGGAAAACATATTATAACATTTACATACGTTTAACTAAGATCAATAGTAATGAAATACATGTGTACCGTTCACCAGAAGGCGAGACTCCGCTTGCTCTGCTGTTACTGGTATTCCCTTGTAGCCGGTCACCTCCGCGAGTGAATGATGACGCACTTGATCCGAATGCGAAGACCCACCGGTTAACCTCCCAGCCTACTCCTTGGGTACTCTTCTTCCCCGCGGACCCCCGAGCTGCAATGGGGTTGTACAATGGAGGAAAACACTAGCTGGTAGAGGAGAGCACACCTTGGCTCAAGAGTCCCCTCTCTAAAATCCTCTACCTCACCAAACTCACTATAGCTTCGTAATCACTGCTTTGACATCATCTCATCCATCCAACAATAGGGTTCCCAAAAGTCCCTTCTCCCATGGCTTGCCCCTTCTTTTATAGGAGTCCTCATAGGTGACACTTGTCATGTCATGCATAATTAATTATTTTTTTTATAATTCAGTAGCTTGATTATTCACCCACCCATGTGTCATTCTCACATCAAGGGTCTCCCAAAATTATTTACTTAAATTTTTATTTAAAACTAATATTTTCCTCACCTCAACAAGATTCCTATTTCTCCTCCTAGTTGTCTCTTTATTCCCCCCTTTTATTCCTTAATTTGTGTTCATTACTTGAAGTCAATTAATGAGTCAAGATTTTATCCCCAATCTACTCCCTAATTTAACTCAGGTTATCTCCTAGATGGATATTCTTATGATGGTTGTTGACACATGGAGCTTCTCTACATTTCTCTAAATTTAATTTATTATTCTCATTTTAATTCACCTTCCTCTTTTCTTAATTAGGTTTAAATTAGTTTTAGGATTAATCTTTATCCTTACAATTATGTTTGTCTTTCTCCTTTTTCCTAATTAAACCACATAATCTTTCTAGTATTTTCCAACATGGGAAGGGTAGAGTTTTTAAGGTACTCTATTTTAATTCTTCCTATGATCCTCCTTATTCCAAGTTTTATTTTTGATTTAATTACATTGGTTTCTAATCATCATTTACCCTTGATGTAAATTTACCTAGTTTTCATTCCTTGCTTATATTTATTTTTAATGATTCCAAGGATGCCAAGTTTGGTTGTGCCCTTCAAGAACTTCCCTAGAAGTTCCAAGGGTGCCACATCTAGTAGTTTATTTGTGATGCCAAGGGTGCCAAGTTGGTCATGCCCTTCAAGAAATTCCCCTGAAGTTCCAAGGGTGAACATATTCCTTTTTATAGAGGCTTTGAGGATTTTAGAGAGGGGACTCTTGAGCCAAGGTGTGCTCTCCTCTACCAGCGAGTGTTTTCCTCCATTGTACAACCCCATTGCAGCTCGGGGGTCCACAGGGAAGAAGAGTACCCAAGGAGTAGGCTGGGAGGTTAACCGGTGGGTCTTCGCATTCGGATCAAGTCCGTCATCATTCACTCGTGGAGGTGACCGACTACAAGGGAATACCAGTAACAGCAGAGCAAGCAGAGTCTCGCCTTCTGGTGAACGGTACACATGTATTTCATTACTATTGATCTTAGTTAAACGTATGTAAATGTTATGATATGTTTTCCTGAAATGAGTGTCAGGAATGTGTGTGCTAAATAAATTTGAAATTTCAATGCGTTTCTTTTCTGGTTGTATTTGCTGTTAACAAAAAAAAAATGTAAATAGTCTGAATCTGGTCCTTACACTTGGTATCAGAGCACAAGTTGAACCCTTGAGGCCTATGGGCCCATGCATGCATGACTAGTTTTGTTTTCTATATGTGGGTATTTTTCTAAAATCAAATTACTCAAGTTTAAAAAAAAAAAAAAGTTTCTTTCCAACTGACCATTTCCGAACGACACATAATATTCAATCTCGAGGATTTGTCAATTATAAAATTTGATACCACCTTTCCTTTTTATAGAGGCTTTCCATAGCTCTAGAAAATTGCAGATTAATTGTTGTACATCTGTCTATTCAACCAACTTGCCAATTATAAAATTTTGTATTGATACGACTTTCCTTTTTACTCTAGCTTTTCCATAGACCTCGAAAATTGAAGGCTAATGGCTTTTCTAAAGGACTCGCTGCCGGACATTATGATTACGTGTAACCTCAATAATTTCAATGAGTGACTAAACTCTGTCATTGTCCTAGTTACCTATATTTACAGCAAAGCACGCAACATGCATGGTAAGTATCCTTCGGTACAATTTTGGTGGCATGCGCAAAATTGTTGATTCTCATTTACAGTATAAAACCAACGTAAAGGATATGGTGTACACTGGGGCTGGACCATTGCCCTGTTTTATATTAACTGTTGAGTAGACATAAGAGGTGGAGTTAGAATACAATTCAAAGTCGAAGCGAATAATTTGTGTGGTCTTTTCTCAATGAATAAGGAGCATGGAATATGCGGGACCATTCATTCCGAGATTGCGACAGGTCCTGCCAAATCCCTTGTCGGTAATCCATGGTTACGTTGTAGTGGTTTTGTAAGAACTCGTTAATCTCCAGCCTGGTCCTCTTAAACGGGTCTCTAAAAATCTGAAATTGAGAGGACACACTGATTGTGACTGTATACTCTGAGTATATACTGTGCATTTCGTAAATAGTCCGAAATTGTAAAATAACATTGGGGCAGAGGCCTATATATTTCCACTTGTGCTGCTGGTTAGCAGCGTAGTGCATAAGCTGTTGTTGACATGGCTTGTTTAAGATTGTAGAGCTGCTGCTTTTTCGTTCAGGTTTTTGCTTCTGGGTACTAAATTGAGCTATTTTATATGAATCTCACGGATGTAAACCATTGAATAAATTCTTATAATTAGAACTTCCATACAAGCATACTTTCAACTTATGGACTGATCCAAGCACTAAAACGGACTATTGTGTTCGTACTGAAGTGTTCATAGGCATGGTCATAGCAAACTCTCCTGCCTGATGACATGTGTATTGTTTTATAGTTTGAAATCTCAACAAAGAATTCTCATTCCTTACTCGTAGTTCGAGGAGATTCTTAAATTGCGGAAGATTATTGCAGTTTTTAGCCCTTTCCCATCAATCGTGTGCAGTTTTTCCCCTGAGGAAGAGATCAACCTTGACGCAGCAGCAGCTTTATTAGTTTTAAGAACACTCCCAATTCACCTTAGATAAGTAATACAATCTAATGAATAAAGCCCTTTATATGAATCAGAATCAAGACTGTTAATAATCCGGGAAGATTTCTATTCTCTGAATTAGAAAAACGCAGATCTAACATAAAACCTTCATAACAGTGTTGAACGCTGTTAATCAATAGATATTATATATATCGCTACCACAGGTCTGGTTCCGCCAGCTAAATTCGTTCACACCTGGAGATTCAGTATGCGCCCAAGTTTATGTTTTAACTATTCCAATGCAATATCACACCAACTCGGTATACGCTCCCTTCAATCTGCGCTGATATGGTGTCAATCATCGATTTTCCCAAATCGCTATTTTCAAAATATAACACTATGGATAGTCACCAGATCTGGTTGTCCAATATCGAATCAACCATTTAACTCGATATGCCACAATAATTTGGCGTTTTCTATGCTTCAAAGCGAAACTGTCGGAGTTGTTAATCACAAAACTAGTGAATATCCAATCTCATCTGTTACCACAGATCTGTTGAGTTCTCAACTGCAGTTGGAATCGCCTTATTAATATTACAACTGACAATTGACAATATCCAGAACTTTGATGCGAGATTTCAGGAATCGGCAATTTCCATAATTCGGTGTTGTCCCTAATAATCCGCGCAGTCTCTTCTAAGTTGTTCTCTGTGGGATGAGATTTCACTCACAAAATTTAACACGTACAATTTGTCATACACAGATAAGTTCAAATATAAGGGTGCAGAGTTTAGTAAAGACCAGTGAGCACTGAAATTGAAGGGTTTATGGTTTAAACACGACGACCAGAGGAGCACGAAACTTTTAAGGGAATGGATGATTATCTCGAACAGCATGAGCAAGATCGCTTAAAGGAAGCGGGCAAAGGTATTACGCCATGGGAACAGCACGCCACTGTAATCCACATGCCTCGGTTCGATTACCACGCGCCCTCTGCTATTCTACAGCGTTCCCTTTCAGGGTTTCTTATCACATGTACCTTTAGTATGTGTTCCTGCCCCCGTTTGTTCATTTTTTCGTGTTTTTACAGCTTTCAATGGGTTTCTCAACTATCTCTTCTGTTCTTAATTACCCATAAAACACTCAGGCTACAAGTATGGTCAGTCGAAAATTAATGTGGCGCTTTATACCTCTATTAATCAGAATTATTAAGTTCCCATCCTGCAGCACATGGACTTAAGGGGTTATCCACTAGAATGTTGCTTTTGAGGTTTACACCAAAAGTGTTTTCACCTAGCCAGGAGAGCACTCGATCTTTTAGTCTCTTAGTTTTGATTCAGGGACGAATAGATGGCTCAGTTTGGGTGGTTTCTTGATGCCCTTATATATACAAGGTTGTTAATCTTAATCGGCATGATGACTAAATTGTTCTGCGCACAAAATATGGGGAGTTGGTTTTTTTTTTTTAAAACAGAAGTGGAACGTACTACATAGGAGCAGGAGTGTATGCACTTGGAGGATAACACGTAGCCCTAAATGCGCTTGGAACTATGTGATAGCGATAGACATCTTGGATGTTGGACACTTGACACGCACGTTGGTTGGTTGGTTGGACGTAGACACGTTGCATAGTTGTGAGCCTTTGTAAAGCTGCAGTTTTTCTATCCCTCCATCTTTTGCCAAATGAAAATTTCAGATCATCTTCTAAGTCACTCCACTGTCGATAACTTGAAACTCGAAATCCTTAATTTCACCATTGTTTTCATTGGGCAGACTCGGCTCCAGCGGCTTTTGCAAGCTTTCAACCTCGACAATGTTCTCACAATGGCTTACTGCCTCAATCCAATTTCGATTAGAGGCCACCTTGAACGAACGATAGATTCGAATAACAGTGAAAATCTCGTCCCACTTTCCACTTGTCAGTTCTCTGAGCTTTGGACGCAATCATAATTTCTGGCATGGATTTCTTTCACATATGCTTATTATCTGTTTTGTGTTACTTATTTCACATGTGTCACGAAGCTGCTGGGGAGCCTTTCTGACTACAACACGTCGACAGACAAGTGCAGATTGTTGCCATTTAACGCGTCGGTGGCAGTGAACAGTGTGGCCCTATGTAAAACCTTTGCAGGCCAGCTGTTCTTTTATTGGCTCGGGGACTAACTTGGCCGCAAGAAAGTCAAATGAAGGTTATGAATTGCCAGTTGCCTGTGGAGAGGGTTGGATCCCTCTCTACTGTAGATTAAACTGAAAATGCCAATTTAGAGTGGTCGTATTAAACTGTTGTGTTGCTGAAGTCACCATGTTGGTGTGTCATTGACAGAAAAGTCTAACTGCAACTTGTGTATGGAAGAAGAGAGGCCAGTGTAATGAGTCTAAGTGTAACTTGTCCATGGACTGTTGGATGGTTTCTAAATGGTCAAAGATATTGGAAGATTGGAGAAACTATTCTTCATTGGACTTATTAGACATACTTGTGGTGATTACTTTTACTATTGTTACAAGACATTTCAAGTGTTACTGTTACAAGACGTTACAAGACAAGTGTTAATAGTGTCTAATGGTTCTGAAAAAAAAAAATAAAAAAAAAATGACGTTATAGTCTAGAGACTCTATCTTTCATAAAAATACGTGACAACCTAATGCAGTTTGAAATTTGCCATATTTTGAAATAGCTGGAGATGTTGATCAAAACAATTAACTAATTAGACAGCAAGTATTTATAATGATGAGGGGTGCTAGAGATATTAACTCACTCTTGTTTTATTGTTAATGGGATTATTCATCATACCCAAAGGTGTTGGTTAGTTTATTAATATCGTAAGGTAGAGATGATCTCTTTGCATGAGTTCTTGTTAGATCACGTTGGACATGAAAGATTTTCATCTAATTAACTTTTGGAGTGGTGTGTGTGGTTGACTCATTTTCTCAACAGATTATTGATGTGGTTAAGATATGGTATGAGGTTTTAGACAAAAAGTTTATATACATTTATATTGTATTAGTTCATGATTGAATAATATAATCATGATTCAAGTTGGTGTGTAAAGAAAAACATGTCTTCTCCTATTTTCTATCACAAGATGGATGACACAAGGGCCTAAATTTTTTTAGGTTAATGATCAAACCAAATCTTTTCCAAATTTACAATCCACGTAAGTGTGCTAAAGAGTTACATCTAGTATGTTAAAGAGAGTTTAAAAGCCAAGTATAAGTGTATAAAAATGGAATTGCACAAACATGCCCAAGAGGTAAAATAAGACTGCTTATAATTAATCAATAAGATCACATGGTGAGGTGATATAAATTAAAGCTTGATTTGTGTATTTATACACAACTCAAGTGAGGCATCCTTCCATAGGAGTTAAAGACTGCTTAAAAAAAAAGATGTGGAAGAAATATCGTTGGACAATATAATATTGTTGTATGTCTATTCCAAGCATATGGTAATACACTTATGATATACTTCAATACACTTATGATATAATTCAAAAAAGAGTAACGATATTTAATATAATGAGGGTTTCGCATATAATATTTTATAAAATAGGAATTATAGTCTTTTCAATATAATTTATCTCTATGTTACAAATGTGATGTCGTATTACTATAATTTGTTTATTTGGAGTGGATGGAAGTTAACTTCTATCTAACTTAATCAATTAAACTAAGATTTTGTAATCTTGAGTAAAATATTCTTGATTTTGCCTTTCTACCATAGAATATTTGAAACATATACCTTGACATCTATGCTAGAAGGTGTCAACACTTAGAATTGTATTTTCTTATAAAAACTTTTCAGTTTTGTTTAGTTAAGACTTTTTTGACTTTTGATATATTGTTTCTATTGTTGGGTGATTATATTATAACAATTTTATAAATTCTCAAGATTTAACAAGTCTTTTGTGTGTTATGGCCATTTTGGTTTTCTTCTATATATATATATATATATATATATATATATATATATATCTGTTATTGAAGAGTAATTTTTGCAAATGGCTAGATAATGTTGCAGGCACATTACAAGGTTTTGAGCAATGCGTGAAAAAAAAAAAAAACACACATACTCTTCGAATACAATTTTGGTGCAACTTTTGTGTTTCTTTTCGGAATTTTGTAATAAATTTTAGTTGAAATTGTGAGTTGTTATTAAAAACGAAACATGGTGAAAGAAACGAAGAAGACCGGATGAGAAGAGGTGGAGATATCAATATATCTCTAGATATTTTGCATTTGTGTTCATGTAAGTGTATTCATGTACTCATGCAACCATATATTGAACTTTAGGTCTAGATAATGTTAAAAATAGAAAAAGAGATTTTAGCGTGTCCATATAATTACTTTTGAAGTGCTTGTCTTTCAGTATGTAGTGCAGAATCCCTAATGTGGTCAACGAAATTTTTATTTAGCCCAAATTGTATTTAAAGGAAGCTTCCATGAAGGTTGTTAAATGTTTATTTAAAGTTTATATGAAAGTTGTTGAAAATGATGGCTTGGAAGTATTTGCCAAAGTTATATAAATTTAAGGAATATATTTGTTAGTTTAAATGCTTATTTAATGAAAGTTTACATGAACATTGTTGAACGAGAGTTGGAAGTTTATGAGCAAAAGTTATGTTTATGAAATATTTTGTTAGTATGTACTGAGAAGTATGTTTAATTTTATTGAATGAGGATAAATAAAGTGATACATGGTTATGTTTTTTTTTGTGTAATGTAATAGGAATATTGTTAAGTAATATGTTTTTTTTTGTTTAATATGTAATGTAATAGGAATATTGTTAAGTAATATGGTTAATTTTATTGAATGATGGTTTGGAGTTTTATATGTAAAAGTAATTTTATGAAATATTTTAGTATGTAAATTAATATAAATATTGTTGATTAATATGGTTAATTTTTAAAAGTCAATAAAAAGTTAAACTAAAATAATAAAACATGTTTGTTTCATTTAGATTTAAAAGGAAACTAAAATTCTAAGAGCAACCATGTTAGAAGCATTAAATAGACAAAAGTAAAAGGAAAGTGATATAAAAAAAATAAAAATAAAAAATAGAGTATTCATTAGCAAGAGAAAATTCTTGGTAAGAGGTCACATTTGAGTATTTCTTGTCTAAGAAACACTAATATTGACTTGGTGGAAGACTAGTAAGTTACAAGTGAAAATGTAATTCCTTACTATGAATATCTTTGGTTTACACAAAGGCGCTGCATTGATAGCCAAATATGAGGGGTGGGGAATTTTTCTTTTTAAAAGAGAATCACTATTATGGATAATGAAGGAAGAATCATTTCAAACTAATTGTTAGTGATTCATAATTAGCATGATTCACCAACATGAATCCTAAAACTATTTTTAAGATATAACCTGTTTTTTCTGTGCTTATTACTATTATGTGATTACCAATCATTGTAAATTCAAATTCAAACAAGCTTGGTGCTGTAAATGACCAAAGTCAATAACATGCGAAGGATCTGAAATATAATGACGTAAAACAGAAACATGAAAAGCATCATGCATATGTTCTAAAGATGGAGGTAAGGCAAGCCTATATGCCACCGACCCTTTCCTTTCTAAGATTTCAAAAGGTCCCACAAACTGTCCCATTAATACTCGATCCTCTAGTCGGTCCCAACTGAGAGGTGTTCTGCAGAATCTTCCATATAAGAACCCAAATGGTGCCCTCTTGATGGAATTCTGGTAACTACTTTGGAGGACACCAAAGAGATGCGTCATTGTTTTCCTTACCTATTCCAAGGACTTCGAGACGAAGTCCATTATTAAGAGGGGGTGTATGTAGTGCCCCGCTCTAGTTGACTGACAATGATATGTCATTAACATTTATTTAGCCCTAAGGCCCACACTTTATTCTTTGGGGACCTCAGGTCGGGGATCCAAACACTTAACTCTACTATTAGTGGACGTGATGGATGTGTTTATTTCCTATTCGATATTATGATGATGATATCTTTGATGTATATGTATTATTTCTACTGATGTTATGTTGATGATATCTATGATGGACGTGCTCCTTACGTTGGCTACTTATATTAGTTCTAGTTCACGATGAACAATGATGTGAATGACTAGGAGTTGTTAATAATGCTATTATGACAATGACTAACACTGAAAAACCTGGTTACTGATTATTATTGAGTATGGCAGGAAACCACCAGAGGCACTCGCACATGACGAGTTG
Organism: Pinus tabuliformis; assembly: GCA_031772625.1. Taxonomy (NCBI): domain Eukaryota; kingdom Viridiplantae; phylum Streptophyta; class Pinopsida; order Pinales; family Pinaceae; genus Pinus; species Pinus tabuliformis. The sequence goes on along the minus strand of CM062804.1, from coordinate 79,327,069 downwards.
ACGACACCGGTTTGATGAAAAATTATATTATTTTATCTTTGAAATTCTAATCAATTTTGAAACCTGCTATATATGTTTATCTATATTCTGATGATATGGTAATGGTTGCAGGCACATATGAGTTGCTTGACCGAATGACTCACATATGGGTGATGGGGTTGTACAGGTGGATGGAACTACATGGGAGGGGTGGGACAGTGTCCCTGATCTCACCCACTAGCACTCCCACCGTGACTTGGGCTGGAAGGGTTGAAACACCTTCGCCTTGAAGATCACGATGCCATGAGGGCAGGTCCCAAAGTTGGGTCGCTCATGAGGACTTTATCGGGGGGCGCGCATCAAGGCGGATTCCTTGATCCCCGACACCATTAGTCTCACTATAGCAGGCAACATAGGAGATGATAGTGGTCTATGACGTTGCACTATACTTTCCCCTCGTAGTCACTGGATGCTTGAAGGGTAAGTGGTGTGGCACCCTTGGAACTTCAGGGGAATTTCTTGAAGGGCACGACCAACTTGGCACCCTTGGCATCACAAATAAACTACTAGATGTGGCACCCTTGGAACTTCTAGGGAAGTTCTTGAAGGGCACAACCAAACTGGCACCCTTGGCATCACAAATAAACTATTAGGTGTGGCACCCTTGGAACTTCTAAGGAAGTTCTTGAAGGGCACAACCAAACTTGGCATCCTTGGAATCATTAAAAATAAATAATAATAAATAAATATAAGCAAGGAATGAAAACTAGGTAAATTTACGTCAAGGGTAAATGATGATTAGAAACCAATGTAATTAAATCAAAAATAAAACTTGGAATAAGGAGGATCATAGGAAGAATTAAAATAGAGTACCTTAAAAACTCTACCCTTCCCATGTTGGAAAATACTAGAAAGATTATGTGGTTTAATTAGGAAAAAGGAGAAAGACAAACATAATTGTAAGGATAAAGATTAATCCTAAAACTAATTTAAACCTAATTAAGAAAAGAGGAAGGTGAATTAAAATGAGAATAATAAATTAAATTTAGAGAAATGTAGAGAAGCTCCATGTGTCGACAACCATCATAAGAATATCCATCTAGGAGATAACCTGATTTAAATTAGGGAGTAGATTGGGGATAAAATCTTGACTCATTAATTGACTTCAAGTAATGAACACAAATTAAGGAATAAAAGGGGGGAATAAAGAGACAACTAGGAGGAGAAATAGGAATCTTGTTGAGGTGAGGAAAATATTAGTTTTAAATAAAAATTTAAGTAAATAATTTTGGGAGACCCTTGATGTGAGAATGACACATGGGTGGGTGAATAATCAAGCTACTGAATTATAAAAAAAATAATTAATTATGCATGACATGACAAGTGTCACCTATGAGGACACCTATAAAAGAAGGGGCAAGCCATGGGAGAAGGGACTTTTGGGAACCCTATTGTTGATGGATGAGATGATGTCAAAGCAGTGATTACGAAGCTATAGTGAGTTTGGTGAGGTAGAGGATTTTAGAGAGGGGACTCTTGAGCCAAGGTGTGCTCTCCTCTACCAGCTAGTGTTTTCCTCCATTGTACAACCCCATTGCAGCTCGGGGGTCCGCGGGGAAGAAGAGTACCCAAGGAGTAGGCTGGGAGGTTAACCGGTGGGTCTTCGCATTCGGATCAAGTGCGTCATCATTCACTCGCGGAGGTGACCGGCTACAAGGGAATACCAGTAACAGCAGAGCAAGCGGAGTCTCGCCTTCTGGTGAACGGTACACATGTATTTCATTACTATTGATCTTAGTTAAACGTATGTAAATGTTATGATATGTTTTCCTGAAATGAGTGTCAGGAATGTGTGTGCTAAATAAATTTGAAATTTCAATGCGTTTCTTTTCTCGTTGTATTTGCTGTTAACAAAAAAAAAAAAATTGTAAATAGTCTGAATCTAGTCCTTACACTGTTGAACAAAGTGTTGAACCGGATGTTAAAATCCTTGACCTTTTCTTTGGTTTCCATTTTCAAACGGGATAGTTCTAAAACTAAGGTCGCAGGTGTTTTGTCATCACCATATTTGTCTAGGAAGGCCTGTTGAAAGGCAGCCCACGAGGTGATCGATCCTGTTCTCAAACTAAAGTACCATGTTGAGGCCGCACCAATCAGAGTAAAAGGGAATAGGCGGCATACTATATCTTCTTCGGCTACCCCCAACATGCGCACGGCCAAGAAGAAAGAGTGACTATGGTTATCAGCGGTGTCTCCCCGCTCAGGGTCGAATTTAGGTAGTACTCTTTCTACATTTTTAGGTAAGGGATGCTGCTGCCCAGGTACCTCTACGGCATCCTGAGCGAGCCAGGTAGGGAGTGCTACCAGAGGAGGTGGGAGTTGGTTTCCACCTGGTTGAAGCCGATTCCCACCTAGAAGAGGAACGTTAGCCATATCGTGGATAGAGATGTTCTGGTTGAAGGTTTCTTTGAGGCGTTCTTTATTAGGATTGCCCAAATCAGGCCAAGGGTTACCTTCAGAGAGTGGATCTTCAGGAATTTCTTCCTAGAGAGTGTCGACACTTTGCAGGGATTCAAGCACAATATCTTCAAGAGATGGGGTTGCAGATGTCTCTTCGTTTATGGAACAGATCGTTGGCTTTCTTTTAGTTGTCGGAGGTAGAAAGTGAAAGATGGGGAGTTGAGAGAGGGAACGGGCATAAGCCTGAGTAAGTATTCTTACTGGTTGTTCCTGAGTGATAGGATACTCCCACAGTGTCTCTTCTTCGAAATGAGGCTTTTCAGAATGGGAGGAAGGGTCTTTTCAACTTTCATGATCCATGCATTAATCTTTTAGAGTCCATGCGCGACATTTATAGATGAAATCAAAAAAAGCTATGGACGGTGGTTCAGGCCCTCCTTCTAGCGCCAATTTGTTAACATGGCGAATTTTCGCTATACCAACAAGGGGAACTAACCTGATCACAGACCCCAATTAGATCTGCTTTCATTTGGAGCGGCTAGTTCCAACGGGTTTTAAAGGACCCCATGAACTGTTATAGGTGTTGAGAGATTGCTTCCTGGAGGAAGACTTCAATTAAATCAACAAAAGAAACAGCTAACCTATATGTATCAAATCCTAACTACACTACTATTAACTACTCTAATCTAGTCCTAACTATCCTATTCTATCCTGCGGGAGCAAAACAAAAGGAGGTTAAACATCATATATAAATCCCAAGTCCACATGAATCAATTATTGGTCCACATAAGAACATGGTTTTATTAAATCCTAATCGCAATCCAATTACTTATACAGGAATATATATTCCTTTCCATACAAATAACACTTGCAACTGATGTTTAACAAAGTCTCAAATTAGCAAGCTTTCATGAATTATCAATGCTATTGAATTACATTCACATAACCAAGAACAACCATGAAATGCTAGTTATCAATATGCACAAAGCAAATCACATTTGTCTTTATACCAGCCACAACACACTGATTCAAAACATATGAGAGAAAAGGGAAATAAGTTTGAAACAACGGGCTCTTGCTTGAACCAAACAATCTTCTTTATTCATAATAAATCAAGGTTGTTTTCTCCAAAAAAAAACCCTCCTCTCCTATCCGGAGGTAATACTTATGCAGCAGGGAATGACTCTCAGTCTTCCATGACCTTTCATTTCCCCTCTTTTCATTACACAGATCAGCATATACAGATAAGAACGGTTGGTGAAACTACTAACACGTCGAGGTCACCTTTGTCGAAGCGTTCTACTTCCTGGGGGAATGAATGGATGCCCTTGGAACAGAGAAAGACTGCGTATCATTTCTTTACACCTGTGTGGAGTGGCTATTATTCTCTATCATTTCCTGAAAGAAACTGAAGATGCTGAGCTCATCATCCCACATCTTGCAAGCTTTTTGATGTATCTGGAAGTGATGACATCTTGATGGATCAGCGTTGTCATGAGTGCTTCTACTGAACTGAGAGAGTGCCTCCATTATGCACTATGGCAGTCCGTATTCCCTTTTGCAGAGTGTGTTTTGCAATATCGACACCGGTGGTGCAGAGGTGTCATCTTGATATAAATTACATTTATCCGTTACCAGGTTTGCTCGAATTTGCCTGCAGAAATAATTCATATCAGCGATGATTATGCAAATATGATAAAAATGCTTAAAAACACAGATCTTGCCTTCATTAAGCGTTTATAACATCAAAAGGGACAAGCATGAAAGAATCATCCCCTAGTTTTTTAACCCATGCATTGATTAAGTCCCACAAGCGAAAATCCGATTTACACTGAAAACCATTGCATAACACATAACCGGATCTGAAATCTGGACTTGAAATATTCTAGGCAACACATTGCTTCAGCGAAGAGCAGAGAGACTAGTGTTTAAGAGTAAATCCATCGAAAAGCAAAATATCAACGGCGTAGGGAGGAAGTGGTTTCCCGTACCCCAAGTGGTATTTCGGAAGGGATATAAGTGGTAACCAGTATTGCAAGGAAGGTCTCCAATTCCACTCTTCAAGTGACACATAACAGTTAGGAGGAAAGAGGATATCGCTTTTCGGGCTGGTATTCCTCGAGCTACTTGTTCACCCAAAATCTGCGTGGACCATTGGATCCACGAAGGGTAGATCAACAATGGAGGGACTTGACACAGGAAAACACAGAAAACCCCGTGGTCTGGTCGTACAATCGGACTTCAAATCTTATGAGTCGCGTTTAATAATCCATTCAGATCCACAACATAAGCTTTCCCTTTTGAAAACCCTGGCCCCAACGTATTATCGCAATATAAGGGAATACATGGGAAAACCCGCGGCCGACCATAGGGTCGGACATGAAAAATTATGCACCCAAATTGATAGTTATCAGCGGGTCCAGTATATAGTGGTGTGCCTTATATATAAGCCCTGGAACTCGCCGATTGCGATATGCGATAGGGCTCCAGACTCGACGTTAGACTTCCCTTTGAAAAACCCCTACCTCAATACTTTTCGAAAAACACAGGAATATACGGGAAAAACCGCGTCCAGCCATAAGGTCAGACTTGAAATAATATGCATCTTGGTCTATAATCATTGTCGAGTCCAGAGTGGTAGCGGTGTGTCTTATATAAAGGCCACGGACCTTGTCGATTGCGATATGCGATGGGGCTCCAGACTCGATATATATATATTGCGGTTAATAATGACATCGATCCTGGAAGTCATGTGGGCCTTATATATATATATATCTATATAACCTGGGAATCTTGTCGATTGCGATATACGATGGGGCTCTAGACCCGAAATATATATAATGTGGTTAATAATGCCGTCGGGTTCGGTGCCTTATGGTATGCGTTGAATTGATTGTGATAGGCGGAAAAGGGGTGATTTATGTATGTTTGTGAAGCATTTCCATTATAAAGAGTTCTAATGGAAATAAGGTGCGATAGAAGGTTTATGAGGGTCGAAAGGGTCCCGATGGAGGGTATGAATGAGTGGCTAGAAAGGGTTAGAGATGAACCATGCGGTAGATATTTGAAGATGGGGGGCTTAACCATTAGGCATTGAAGATTTGACTTGGCAACGAGTTGAAGTCTCTAGGATAAAACATATCATTCGGAGAGGTGAAAAGTCAACTTTTTTAGGGGACCCATTTAAAAATTTCTATCAAGGCAGGTTTTAATAGGGTGGTGGTTGTGGCCACAACAAGTATATGAGTGATTTCATCAAGAAATAGGGTATGTTGAGTCTTTGGTGAACTGGTGTTTCTACCCCAAGTCTTAATTCTTCAATCATTCTCAAATGGTCGCCATAATAATACTATATCTATGGACTCTTGCTTTCTCTTAAGAATTTCCTTTTTGCCACCTTTTCACTTATAAACCAAATACCTCTTAACCTTTACAACTTTTGATCAAATGATGCATATGAGTGAGTGAGTGGGATAATTACTTGTGGTCTTGATTCCATGCTACAGTTGTCAAAGATTAGAGGTGTTGTTGATGGTCATTCTTCTTCCTCCTCTACTGTCTTCTGATGGTTTATTAGATTTTGCAGGTGTTTGTGACTGAAGATCTGATGTTGTTGCTGCTATTGTGGAGCTCTTGGATCTGTTGTTACTGCTGTTGTGGAGCTCCTGGATTATCACTTGGCAATGTTTGGTTTCTCCCTTAGAATTTCTTGATCATGTTGCTGGATGGTGTTGTGAGGATGTTGTAATGAATGGACAGAGGGAGTAGGAGTGTATGTGGATGCAGGGATGATGGTAATGGTTGAGGTGATTCTGTTAGAAAACACAATCGTCACCTAAATTGAAGCAATGAAGTGAAAAACAATAGAATTGATTGAGGGATGCGTGGTAAGGAGTGGAGGAGATGAATATATGTGAGGCAGGGTTCCCTTTAGATCTTCTCTTTTCTCCTTGTTTGTCTTTTTCACCCACCTGCAAATAACAATTATGTTTTTTCTTTTTTTATTGTTATATATATATTTTTAAAACACCTAGGCTGCCTCAGAGAGGTTTTCACCTTAGATATCTGCCGTGGGCAACTCAAGGAAGGTTTTCACCCAAGGATCTTCTTACTCTTTTTCATTTTTTTCTCATCCTTGGGCTGCCTCATGAGGTTTTCAACCCAAAGATGGGACTTAAGCGCCTCATGGAGGTTTTCACCTGAATCATTATTCTTTTTTGCTTTTTCAGTGACCTGATGAGGGAGGAGTTGGAAATTGCTCTACCATCGTCACTATCTTATTGATATTATCAATGAACTCTTGTTTTGATAAAGGCCTCTTGTACATTTTCAATCGGTGTCCATTAACTAGCAACGGAATGGCTTCTTCATCAATAGTTCTGATTTGCGTTGAACCATTGTCATGGCATCTTTCCACCACATAAGGTCCGAGCCATCTTGTCCTTATCTTGCCCTTGAAGTCTTTAAACCTAGAATCATATAACAATGCCCAGTCTCCTTCTTAAAATTGCTTCTCCTTGATGTGCTTGTGATGCCAAATCTTCCTCTGAAGCTGAATTATCTCTGTATGTAGGATGGCCTGCATTTTGAATTCATCCAAGCCATTCAACTGTAACAACCTTTCTTTCTGTGCATGACTGAGATCCAAATCTAGTTGGGCTGCCATCCTTAATGTGTTATATTCAAACTCAATGGACAACAAAGCCTTCTTCCCATAGACTAGCTCATAGGGTGTAAATCCAGTGGTGGTCTTCCATGTTGTATTATAGGCCTAGGTGGCCTCAACTAGTCTTTCTACCCAATACTTTCTACTGCTGCTCACTACCTTGGTTAAGATGTTCTCCAGTGCCCTATTGGTCACCTCCACTTGCCCATTAGCTTGTGGATGTTAGGGAGTGGAGGTCCTATGCTTGATTCTGTGATGGCTGAGCAGTTCTTCAATCATGCTAGAGGTAAACTGGCTGCCTTGTTCTGTGACTAGCTCTCTAGGGTACCCAAATTTGTAGAATATATTCTCCCTTAGGAACTCAGCCACCTTCTCTTCTGTTGCTGCCTTAATTGGTTTGGTTTCAACCCACTTAGTCAAATAATCAGTGCACACAATGATGTGATGTTTTTTCTTTCAAGGAGGGTTGATAGGCCCAATGAAGTCCATGTCCCACTTGTCAAATGGCTCAAAAGTCACTTGAGGTTGTAGGGGCATTTCATCTCTTAGAGTAGGCTTTCACATCCTCTGGCACCGATCACACTGACTAATATACTTTTTCACATCTTGGCGAAGAGTAGGCCAATAATAGCCTGCTTTCAACACTTTGAATGTTGTCCTCTCTGTTGCAAAGTGATCTCCACAAGGCCCACCATGATAGGTCAGAAGGATGTCAAAGACTTCATCTTCCCTTACACACTTTCTTAAGATTTGATCTGGGCCAAGTTTGAATAGATTACCCCCAATCCAGGTGAAGGGGTGCTCTTTCTGACTATCTTGCTCTTTTCTTTAGAGGGCAAGTTTGGTGGGAACTATGATGATACAGATAGTTTGCTATATCAGCAAACCATGGGGAGAGAACTGAAATAGCAAACAAATGCTCATCTAGTAACTAGTCATCCACCATTCCTTCTTCACTTGCAGGCAGATTCATCCTAGATAGAAATTCAGCAACAACATTTTCCTTACCAGGCTTATCAACAATAGCTAGATCAAACTGTTGTAATAAAATCAACCATCTTATGATTCTAGCATTCACATCTGGTTTATTCATTAAATGTTTGATTGTAGCATGATCAGTATGCACAAATGTTTGACAGTCTTTAATGTAATGCCTAAATTTGTTTAATGAATGCACAACAGCTAAGAGTTCCTTTTCGGTCATAGAATAGTTTAGCTCAACCTTTGATAGGTTCCTACTGATAAAATAGATGGCATAGGGCAGTTTCTCCTCTTCCTGACCTAAGGCTGCTCCTATGGATTTGTGTGAGGCATCAGCATGAATATGAAAAGGGAGGGCCCAATTTGGGCCTCTAAGGATTGGTGCAGTTGTTAACTTACCCTTTAGAATGTCTAGGGCCTCTTGACAGCTATTTGACCATATAAACTCATAATCTTTGGCCAAAAGCCCAAAAAAAGGAGAGGCCAACTTGCTGAAGTCCTTTATGAACCTTTGGTAGTATCCATCTAACGCTAAGAAACTCGTGACATCTCTCTGCTTTTGTGGAGGTGGGACCCTTTGGATGATTTCTATTTTGTTTGGGTCCACCTGCAGTCCTTGCTAAGATATTGAATGACCTAGCACAGTCCCTTCAGTCATTAAGAATTCACATTTTTCTGGATTGAGAGACAGGTTCATTTGTGTAATACTTTGCCTAAGTTAGTCAGGGCTTCTTAGAAATCACAGCCATAAGGTGTAAAATCATCCATATAGATTTCCACAGCATCATGTACTAATTCAGCAAAAACACTCAAGACTGCTCTCTAGAAAGTGGTAGGAGCATTGCATACGCCAAAAGGAAGGACCCTATAGGTAAAATTACCCCAAGGACAGGTGAATGTGGTCTTATCCTAGTCTTCTGGGCAGATTTGGATTTGGTTGTACCCACTGGATCCATCTAGGAAAGAAAAGAACTTCTTCCCTGCCAAACCATCTAGCACTTGGTCAATGAAGGGTAGGAGGAAGTGATCCTTCTTTGTGGCTTTGTTCAACTCTCTATAATCAACACAAATCCTCCACTTACCATTTTTCTTGGGAACTAACACTAAAGGAGAGACCCACTCATTGTCTGAGATAGGATAAATGAATCCTGCATCTTATAGTTTTTGCAGTTCTTCTTTGACTATGTCTTTAAGAGCTGGATTCATCCTCCTTTGTGGTTGTTTGACTGGCTTGCAACCTTCTTTGATGTATATGTGGTGAGTACACACTAAGGGGTGTACTCCCTTCATTTCCTTGTAATTCCAAGCGAAGGCTTCTAGGTGTTCTCTTAACATGTTGCATAGCTTTTCCTCTTCTAAAGTAGAAAGAGATGGGTTGATTTTCAAAGTTCTCTCTAGGCCAAATTCTATGGTTTTGACACGGAGTGGGCTGGAATTGGCCAAGCATAAGTCAATGGGATGACTGCTCTGGGTTTCCCTTACCTCTTCTTCTAATGGTAATGAACTAGGAGTTGGACTTTGGAGCAGGTGTTCAATTAATTCATCCTCATCTTGATGTCCTCCTCCTATGATTGCTTCCAAAGTATAAAGTTGGGCAGAATAACCCTCATCTCCTCCTCCTCCTCCAACCATAAAGGTAAATCATGCTCTAGGGTAGGTTGAGCAGGAGGTTATAGGATTAACTATTTGGACATATGCCCATTCTTGATGGTCATATTCCCAGCTCTGCAGCTAATGTAAGCATCAGTTGTGGCTGACCATGGCCTCCCAAGGATGAGAGGGTAACTAGTAAGCTTAGCCTTAGGCTGGAGAACTAGGAAATCTGCAGGGTACTCCCAGGAATCAATGGAGACCATCACATCCTCCACAATTCCCTCAGGGGTGATTGTGGAACGGTCTGCAATTTAAATAACTATTGTGGTCTTTCTCAACGACCCTTGGAGGTTGAGTTTGAGCATGGTGTCCTTAGTCATCACATTAATGGCAGCCCCCAGATCAATCAGAGTGTGTGGGACAATGGTGCCATTAATGTGCACATCTACTACAGAGCTTCCAGTGTCTAAATATTTTGGACATATTACCCGCCCCAACATTACGTCAGACAACTGCCCAATGACATTAATGGTAGGGGAATCCCTTTTTCTTCCTCCTGGATGCTTGAAGCACTTCTCCTTAATCAACTTGTTGTAAATGGGAACATCTTTGATGGCCTGGAGAAGGGGGATTTTTACACATAGATTTTTCAATTCTCCCAGAAGTTCAGTTTCTTCTGGGGTAGGCTGGGGTGGTTGGGCTAATCTCTCAGGAAAGGGTGGATTTACTTTCAGATTGCTTTCCTCTCTTTCTTCCTCAACTTCCCTATGTGGAGAGGGAGGTTGGTTATCCGTGAGAATTCTCCCAGATCTTAGGTTTATTTCCTAGATTTCTACAGTGTAAGCTGGGTATGATGTCTCTCCATTGTATGCTTGTTGAGCCTGCATATTGTTTGGGTTCGGATTTGGCTGTGCAGGCATCTAGGATTTCTTAGGTGGAGTAGAGTGTAGGAGTTATGGTTGGGTAGGTGGTGGAGGCAATAGGGCTAGAACATTGTTGAATTGGGGCCTCCACCCCTGGTGTGGGGTATTCCACTGATGTTGTTGCTGAAAATAAGGTTGAAATGACCGGCTAGCGGGGCTGGGATTGATACTGAGATGCATAGGACCAAGGAGGGGGTGTAGACCAGGAAGGATGAGCAGGGGGTCCCCAAGAAGGTATAGTTGTGGCTTGGTTGGGTTTGTAGTATGCATGGGATGGCCCTTGCATACCCTGTTGGTATGGTCTAGGCCCAGGAGATCTCCTTTGGTTGATATAGCAAAGCTGCTCAGTGACCCCTTCAGCCCCTTGATATACAGCTTTGAGTCCAGGTAAAGAAGGGCACTTGTCTGTGGAGTGGTTTTCTTCACAAACTGAGCAAATCTTAATACAGTTCAATGGACATTCATTCCTAGGATGCCTCTTGGTGCATCTAGGACAAAAGATGGCCAAGGCTCTCTCTGCTTCCTCTTGCTTCCTTTTTATGTTAATGGTCTCTAATTGCAAGGAAAGGGTTTGCAGCATATCACTTTTGAAATCTTCCAACATATTTCCAATTTCACCCTTGATGGATAAGTTGGAGGATGATGTACTAGCCATAGGTTGACTACCCCCACCATTTTTCTTGGCTAACCTAGAATGGTTTCTAAAGACAATCTTAATATCCTCATAGGGTAATTAGTAGACATCTCCTTCTACTGTCATATGTAAGGTATCCAGAAGATCCTCCCTTACTCCTCTAAGTAGGACCAGCTTTAGTGACTCAAGGTCAAGTGTGCACCTGGCCCTTTTGTAATTGAGCTGGAATCTTTCTTCATAGTCTTCTAAGGATTCATCCTGGCCTATGTTCATCCTAAAAATCTCTTCTTTAGTTTCCTTTGACCTACAGTAGTCCCTATATTTGTTGCTAAAAGTCTCCTGCATCTGAGCCCAAGTTGTGATGCTATCTCCAGGTAAACCCATGAACCAACGCAATGTTGCATCCTTGAGGGTAGATGGAAACAGTTTCAACTTGTGCTCATCATTTGTATAGTCATAGGTTTGGCATATAACAACAAACTCAAATAGGAAAGTGTCAGGGTCCTCTGTGGTCAGGCCATGGAAATGAGGTAGAGCAGAGGGCCTTATATTCTTCATCTTAGTGTCCCCATTGGTTTCCCTGATGGGGAAGGCACTCTCAATTCTCTCTCTATCTCCCCTATCATTTTGGTTTCCAGCCATTGGTTCAGTACGAATGGTTTCTTCCTCTTCTTCTTCCCTTGTAGGTTCTTCAAATATGTAGGGTTTCTCACCTAAAGGTTCATCCACTTCACAGTCACCAAAGAAGAGATAAGGTTGACTGTTGGATGTAGTGGGGGTATTTGTCAAGAATTTACCTGAATTATCCCTATTCCTACGAGGCATGAAAGGAAATGTTTTTGGGTTGGTTTTTGTAAGATTTTGTTAAAGCTAGAAAGTACTTGCAGAATGGAAAGGAAAGCAGATAATGACAACTGAAAGAAAGAAAGAAACTAGATTACTTTTGCAGAAATAAACTAATGGAAGAAAATTGAAGACTAGAAGTAGAAGAAAAGAAAGTTGGAGACTAGGAAATAGAAGAAAGCAGTAATTACTTCTACTTAGACACCTCCCCGGAAACGGTGCCAAAAAGTGATGAGCCTAGGTATTGCAACAATAATGCTGCAACTCCTAGGGCTACCAGCTTTAGTTATCAACCCGGGGTTCGTACAAACTTGGAGATGACAATGCTATATGCACAAGTAAAAGTGAAGGTACTGCATGTTGTCACTGTTCATCTGGCAAGAGACCAAAGGGGTTCCAAGCCATACTTCTATAGGGTCAGAAGAAGCCTGATTTTGATGGAATAAGAGCAAATCTATCCTGAGGGAGAGCTACTCTACTACAGTAGTGAAGAAATCAACATGTAATGCTTAAATCACATCACACCCTAGCTAACCAGTTAAATAGTTATGCCTAAATAGAATTTCTAAATCAACACTAACCTAATGCTAATTATCTAAGTTGCAGAAGTAAAGAGCATCAAAACTATACAAAGTGTAAGCAAAAAATTAAACTAACCCGGCTTTCAAGTGAAAGAGCAGTGGGAGGACGAAATCAGTGAAAGGAGGACGTGAGGGAACAACAGTGCATAAGAACTATTGGATCAGTCGGGTGAAAGGAAAATGAACGGCGGAGATCGGATCACAGGAGGTTACGTAGATAGATGGGCGAACAGGGTTAACTAATAGGATGAATGGTGGAGATCTTATCGCGAAGGCTTAAGCAAATAAATGGATGAATGGGGTTAATGAACAGGATGAACGACGAAGATCGTATCGCAAGGGATTAAGTGAGTGGATGGATGAACGAGGTTAACAGGAGATGAATGGCCAAGATCTAATCGCGCGGGTGAAGTCAAGAGATAGACGGACGAGGCTAACAGGAGCGATGAACGGCTGAGATCTGATCGCACGGGTGAAGTCAAGAGATGGACAGACGAGGCTAATAGGAGCGATGAACGACTGAGCTCTGATCGTGCGGGTGAAGTCAAGAGATGGGAGACGGAGATCATATCGTGGGAAAAAGAAACGTGCGGAAATGATGGAGCGGGTTTACAAGGCAGTAAGTAGTTTCTCACGCGCCCTTCGGGCTGTAAGTAGTATTTGGAAATTTCACACGATTAGCCTTACTACGTGACACATAGCACGAGAAAACCACTTTTCTCGCGTGATCTCGGGTGGATAACGTTCGTGCACTAATCCGCACAAGATTGCGCGATAACCGTTGGATTAGACGGGGTTGATCAACAGTGGAGATCAGCCAAGCTAGTTGGCGATTGAGTGAAGCGATAGTCGTCGGATCAGGGAAGGCAGATCGACCGTGGGTGTTTAAAGCACCTAAAAGTGTGGAGGTGACATGATATCTATCAGATCAGGCGAGGCAGATCGACGGTGGGGACTTAAAGCTCATAAAGCTAGTGGTGGACTCCACGCAAGGCCGTAGTTGGAGAAAATAGTGAATCAGATGGTGATTGTGAAGGTTTGTTGGTGATCGGACGATGAGGAAGCGATGTAGGAGGAACGTGCTGAAGGTAGTTTCAAATGAAAATGACAGAGAAAACCAGTGAAGGTGAACAAATAACTGCATTAAACAGCGAACTCCATAGCTCATGCGAGAACCAAAAACTGTGTTTTTGGGGTTGCTGAAGGGCCTCTTCCTTAAGTCATGGTCCCAGAGGGAGGAGATGAGGTCGAGACACCTGTGAACAACCTGATAGTGATCTTTTTCCTCTAACTAACCTGTGAACTAAAAGAAGGCATAAATGGAAGTAAACTGAAGCAAATGAACAGGAAAACCATGAATAATATACATTATATTGCTGTAATGAAAGTGCAACTACTTAAGCAAATAAACAGTGAAAACCATAAGGCTACTTAAGCAAATGAATAGAAAACCATGAAACTACTTAAGCAAATAAACAAAACAGAACTCTATGCTAGCATACATATACAGTAAAGAGGACTTGTGGCTTCTTGGGTCGGGCCCTAACCCAAGAGCTTCAGCCCTCGAAGTTAACTCAGAGCTGGCTTAAACATAACTCATTTTTATTATGAAAACCATGGATTACAGAACAAAATGTCACAAGTCTCTTGCAGCTCATAAATAAAACAAAGTTTTTACAATAGAAGTCTGAATCCTAATGAGGTCCTAAGCCTCTCTGTTTATACATCTGAAGTCTCTAACAACTTCCTTCCCATTAGGGAGGCTTCGCCTCTAACTCAAGAAAAACTGGTTTTTGTCCCTTTCACTTGCTTGGTTGTCTTCTAGTCTTTAAGGTGATGGTTGTGTGCACTCCGAGCTAATGGTGGAATATTCGAATGGAGGGGTAGTAAATGAGGAGGATTTACCTCCTATGGTTACCCTCCATTGTCCCATTCGAGTCTTTACCAAGGTCTTTGCCATAGTTTTTCTTTTACCCTTTATACCTGCATTTCTCCTTGCTTTTATCCTTTATTCCTGCATTAAATGCACATTAGACCACAAAGCCAAATATCCAACTCTAATTCATTTCATAAACAAAATATAATCAAAAGTACGCAAATAAGTTATGAGAATAGTTGGTTTGACTAATCTAGGAGGTGAATTAAGGACAATTAAGGCCCATATAATTACTCAATGATGAGGCTCATCACATACACCCCCTCTAAAGTGACCCCTCACAATTCTAGTAAACCAAAACCCATGACAAGCTCGCAAATGGCACCACCTCGCAACCCAAGACCCTGTGCATTAGCAGGGGAGGCGCACTTCTATAATCCTGCTCCACCAAAGGCAAATTCGCAACCAGCCCAGACTGAAACCGCACCAAACAAACCAGAAGCCATAACAAACCACCCCTGTCAGACACACATACACCACGTTCCTTGCAGACTTGCTCTTGTCAATCCCAATTCAGCAATTGAAAGCTACCCACACCCACCAGCAGGGGCAGAACCTTCTATGACAATATCGACCCTTCAACTAGCTCGGAGCACCTGTGCAACACCCTCCTCTTCTCCCAACACTCCACACACAAGCTCCAAAACTCTCTCTGCTGCAGAATGACCATCGAACACCCCCACCACCCTCCATAATGTTAATGCACTCACCACCCTCCGCAAGACCCAATGTGTCTTGAGGTTTCCCACACCGGTATTTATTGTTTCTCGTACTAAAGATAATATGGGAGGTTCGTGAAGCCAACCAACCATCCTGTAGCCACGTGCTTACCATAGACACCCACACGTTCCCTCAAGAACATCCTCCTTTCCGTTCCTCACCCCATCGAGGATATTAAGAAATTTCTATATTATATTTATGTAATTATTAGAAAAAAAAAAACCTAAAAAATAATTTTAAATGTTGGACAATATCTAAAAGACTAACTTCCCAAATACTCTTTTATCTTTGTATTATATATCATATGGTATCGCTGCATTAATGTGTCAATACAAATCATTTAGTTTTTAAAAATTGTTATTTAGTATTATGTTCAACCTGTGATAGATTGTGGCCCAATAGTTGATAGCCAATAAATCATAAATTGATGATGGGAAAATTCCTTGTTAGCTGACAATCATCGTCGGGTTCCCTTAGTGTTGGGGATTGGGATTCACATTTGCAGCTAGTTGAAATATTCTTGGGTACATGATGCCTCACGCTCTCATAGTCTATATTTCGATAGGCTGATGCAATGCAATTAATGGATGAGAAAACTCCTTATTAGCCTTTTTTGAACGTTAGAAAGTATTCACAGAAGCCTCAATTCAACAAAGTATTAATTCTTTACAATCTAAATTCCTTTTTTCTAATTTAATTTTTTTACATATAAATAAGTTTAATTGTTGATGTTAAACATGCATAAGTTTAATTGTTGATGTTATTTACCAAGCCCAAGGAAAACCTATATAATTGTAAAGCTGGTGGAAGTTTGTTTATTGCTTCAAAAATATTGATATTTTTTTTGAAAAGAGTGGTTTAAGTTAAGTTTCAGAATAAAAATGGATTTTATAAAAATATATTTGAAATTTACTTTGCTCTTAGTGACATTATTGTTGGTACAAGGTAAAAAGAACTATTTAGACAATTTTTAGAGTTTCAATGCATTTGTTTTACTATTTCTCATGTTTATCTATTTATATCTTTAAATATTTGAATATCAATGAGAGTAATGTTTGGTGATTCAAAAGATTTCAAGGGTGCAAATACATACTTGAGATTACAAAAATAATGGGGATGCACATCAACAAATATTTGCAAGCATAGTTTAAAAACCTAAAAACTTAGAAATTTTAGAAAAAATTCAGAAACCTCTGACAAAAGAATGTTTTCACAAATTACTATTTCAAAATAAGGGTCATTGTAGAGAGAGAAATTGTTTAGAAATGTTTCATAATACAAGTTCCTTAAATTACATATATTCATAAGCAAGTCAAGCATAAAATGTCAAAGATTTTACAAAAAGCTTAAAGGTGTCCAAAAACATAGCTTGAATGGCCCATTTAGTTTAAGGAAAAGTTCTATGTCAGCCAATATATAGTTTGTGATCTATTAGTATTAGGGATTTTTCGCTAAGTCTCGGCCACTGTGCACTTAGATCGATGTCATCATGTCACGTTGATACACTACATCATTCCTACATCAGAGAGCCACATCATCCCATACCTTCTTCATGCCATGTCATTGTGACATGTTAGCACTATGTTAGTAGCACATCAACATGCCACGTCAGGACTTAATAATTTTCAGGACAATTCACAATGATTTTTTTTATTTTTATTTTTTAACAATTAGGTTTAAACGAGATAAAAATTGTTTATTCTTGTGATTTATTTATTTATTTATTTATCATTGTTAAGTTGTGTGAGTCTTGAGATGACTACATGCTTAACTTTTGGCTTGAGAAACCACAACCCAAGGGCATCTAAGACATCAAAATCACCAGGGGATCGCACTCGGCCTAGGCCACAACAACCCTTAACATGACTGGATTTTTGCCCATGAAATTTCAAACCGATGACCTTCACATCATAGAGTGCCTTAACAATATACCCATCACCATTTATTCTATGCTCATAAGCATCTATTCTTATGCATTAACCAATTAAATAAATATATATTTTAAAATTTTCAAACATAATCTTTTAACTTTAAAATATTCAATTTAAAATTGGAATTATCCCTCTGGACTTTAGTAAACTTTAAAAAAAAAAAATCAAATTTTGTAAACTAATTGAAATCAAAACAATTTAACTAAATAATAATTATAATAAAAAGAAAAGAAAACAAATTTTATTAAAAAAAATATTATTTTTCCTATCAAATCATACTGTTGAATCATAAAAATCTAGGAATAGTATTCTCTTCGATTTTTATAAAGGTTCTTATTAATTCATTAGTCCCTGCCTCCGGCATAGCAAGGACTATAGTGATCGATCAATTGTTGACTTCCTATTAATTCGCTTTGACCAAATAATATTACCCGTACATTTGAGGTTCAAACCAATGTTTTAAAAAAAATGTTCGGCTCAACATTTTTATCCAATGTTTCTGTTTGGAGGTCTTATTGTCGGCCTTGCCTACCCAGTGAGTGCAAGTTATTTTATCCTAAGTGTTTTAAAACAAAGGTCGATCAAGTTATTTTATGCAAAGTAATAAGGTTCGGGAAATTATTTTATACAAAGTTTTTGTAACTTAGTTTACACTTGTCACCATTGTGTGCTGACATGATTGTTTATAGTTGTCACCACCTGTCTTCTTATCTATCCATTCCACCGCCCTCCCGCTCCCTCTTGCCCCTCTTCATTCCATTGAAGGCAGATTGTCCACCGCCCTCCCGCTCCCTGTTGCCCCTCTTCATTCCATTGCACACAGATTGTCCATTGCAGTGCATCCACTCTTCATTCCCGTGTTGATCTTTGTCCAGGTGTGTTTTCTCTACGAGGATGAAGTCGTGCGCTGAAGCATTTGGGATTATTGTAACATAAACGACCTCTAGCTTCCACTGCAAAGACGTTGGGGCGCCTGAGGATTAGTTCAACAACCGACGCTGCCATAGTACGTCCCTGCTTGGGGAGAAGGTTCTATAACCTGTAGATAGAGATGCCTTTATCAGGAAGAAGAATCCTGCAGATGTAGATGGAGAACGTTGTAGATGCAGATGGAGAAAGCTCGATCAGGTGGAAGAAGCCTCGAATGACCCTGCAAATGGAGAAGGTCAACTATGCTAATTCCACTATTGTAAGTTCTGCCCTATTGCTGGCAGAAAAGCCATCTCCGAATTCCACTCAATTTGGATAACAGAAAACTTACCAGAACAAGAAGAACAGGCAGATGTGCAGGCAGAAAAGGTCAACAAGATTTGTTTATACTATTTCCAGGCATACAAAGTAAACAAGCAACGAGCAAGTAGAGAAATGGCTTACCATGTTACTGGTGGTATACTTGAGCAGTCTAGAGGAAACCGTGGTGCCGAGAATCTGAGAAATCTGGTAGAAAACACTTCTTAAAAGCATGGCGTGCCCTCCCGCCAGTCCAGCGAAGGTCTCCCTCAGGTCCCGTTTTTAACCTGACTGTCGAAGGTATCCCTCAGGGCCCATTTTAACTTGACATTCTCATAGTCTTAGTTGCCTCCTCTATATTAACAACACTGCTTATGCTGTTGCTAACTATTTATTTTGGGGGAAAATCTGAAGTGGCTTAGCCTAGCCTTCTTGATAACTTGTTGATACACTGGTCAAAGATTACTCTACATGACGAAAATAACTAGGATTTACTGCTCACATTGAATAAATTTCCTTCCAACTATACCATGATCAACAGATTCCAAGCCATCCTGTAAAATATTCGAACCCATCCCAAAAGTCCATCCGGTAAAATCTGCTTGTAGCACGAACTTTAAATTGTACCGAATGGTTTTTTTTTTTTCGGCCATCACATACTATTGCTACTGCACGCAGATCAATCGACAAGCATGTACAGAGAAGAGATGCATTAATTCCATATTTGCAATATATCAAAGTAATGACAGGCACCATTCAACCATGTCAGTCGTAATTTAAATGATATATAAAAATTGTTGGACCGCTGTGGCTGCAATATTAATGTGTCTGACACGTTCAGTTTTGCTAATAGCTAATGAAATTTTAACTAACACTGCAGCTGAGAGTAAATGAAAATGAAGAATACAATATCATATTATGGAATTAGCAACGAAAATTCCAATTACATAACCATCAACATTCAGAATAATACCTGTGATATGTATAATTGTTACACAGGATTAAGAAATCTAGCTAAGACGGTTAGAATATATTGTTATTTAGAGCCATAGAATATAGTGATCTGAGGAGAAATGTGGAACCACGAAATTCTATTTCGGAGCACATAACAAACCCTAGCTTTAGGAGTGTAGCACGTCCGAGAGAAGCTTATACCGTCGACAGAATCTGCCTTTGTTGGGGCTTGTCAGGTAGCTGTACGGGGCACTTTAATGTAGGGTTCAGCGATTGCCTTGCAGTGTTGTAAGAGACCGGATAGCTGTTTTTTCTTGCTTCCTCCAAATTGGCTTTTCTTGCTCCCTCCAAATTTGATGTCGAGTTTAAGACTACTAGGCTTAGCATTAGCCTTTCTGGGTTTCTTCAGGTAGCTTCTTGGCATTCTTACTACCCATTTCCTGCAATTCAACTTTCTTCTTTTGGCTCTGAATTTTCTCTTTTGCTTGGAAATGGAGACACCAGTCACATACATTTGCGTCATCTAAATGTGATTGATCAGAATTTAACCTGCTGCAATATCTGCAAGAGTGCTCACACAGTTCACATATCAGAATTAAAATAACTATTTTACAGAATATCAGAGAAAATGACTGTATTCGATGAAATCACTAGGAGACAGAGTTTCACAGGTGTTGAAATCGGTGGTGGCATCTGTGGCATTTGAACAAGAGTTCCTGAAATCCAACGTCGCCACACATGCAACATTCTCTTTCTTTGTCTTTCGTCGTGTTTCCGGGCGTATCTCGGATATTCTTCCCTTCTTGTTCCAGGGCCATGAATGAAGCCTCACCCATTTTACCGTATTTGATTTTCAAACCATAGGCATTTGATGGACCTTCTAGCTAAAATGGCTAGAGATTCGAACAAAGCTGGGCGTATAAGGGTATGGGGATCCATTTTCCCAAAGCATCGGTCAAATTTCAAAGTTCAAACGTTATGTGTAACTCTGCAACTTAGCGGTTCCAGATCCCAGACAATGATAGCCACCTGCTTTGTTCAGAGCAGGAAAGAATCGTGGCCGACGTTCTTGTGATATAACGTGTCGTGAGAAACAGACACAACATTCGTTTCAGAAAAGGAAAACACGCACACCGGCAATATCTTCCAGAGAGGAAAAAAAGGCTCACAGCCCACACACAACATCCGTTTCAAAGCCTAACACTTCTGGCTATGAAGGTTGTGGTGGCCGGAAGATAAAACATCAAAATTTGGGAATCAATAGTTGAGACACCTGGCATTCATGCAAGGTTGATTTACCTTCCGGCCACCAAAAATGCATTCACTATACGCTTACTTTATAATTGAATAATATATACACTAAACTTACTTTATAATTCAATAATATAAATATGCATACTTAATTAAAGAGTTATTTGATAAATATCGTATATTTATTATTTTATCTATGTGTATACGTAATTTAATGCTTCACATATCTCCATCTGTGACACTGAACGCTTTTGTGGGATTCTACGAATATGAAATTAACATTTCGATTATAATTCTTGTACTTATTTCTGCGCATTTTAAAAACATTTGTAATAACAAAAACGCTTTTATGGATTGGAGGAATTTGGAATTGACGTTTGGACAATGCTCCCTTGTCAATACTTCAACATTAATTGTTTGCCCACATCTTACGCTTTCAGGATGTGCGTCCCCAATATCATGTTGCCTTCAGTTCTGTTAGAATCTTTTAACTGACATATAGGTTTTTACAGGAAGAGTTAGATTGGCCATGCCAGTCCTTATTGTTTACTTTAATTGGAAATAAAGACATACAGATCCTCGCCTTTTTCTAAATATGAGTCGCCCTGAACTCCCTGTCCTGCACCGAAATTTTTGCAACACATGTTTTTTTGGCATATGGATAAAGATAGGCAGGGACTACCACTACGCAGTTGCCCTTGTTTATACTTTAATATTTTTTTGTTAGCTCTCTTTGTAGATGATTAGATTTAGTAAATTTTATACCTTGTTTAAAAGTCACTTTATTCAATGATGCTTCAAAAACTGTCATAAAAATCAATTTATGCATTTTTGGATGGTGACTACTCAATGCATTCAATATTGAAGTACAATATGATAGCTTCGATATTGAAGTACAATTGGATAGATCTAATTGTAAATGTCAACAATATAACATATCATAAATGTTAATTGAGGGTTTCAAAAACTTTTTACAATAAACTGATAGGTAAAAATTGTCATATTAATCATAACCATAACATTACACAATATAGGCCCCACCCAAGACCTAGTCTAGTTACAAAAAAACAAACATTACATAATATAAATGAACTATAATACATGTATTTTTTTATTTATTTTTTCAATAAAATACTCTAAAAATTATTTGGTATCATGTAATTAAACGATGTTCGCTTGGGATAGCTCAATTGGCAATGGTTGTGGAAATGGTTTCTCACCGAACTGGAAGTCTTGGGTTCAAATCTTGTGCTATCCCCGAGATCGGGGTGAGAAGTTGGATATGATGAAGATGTAGTCCTACCAATCTTATAAAAAATAATCTTAACATAAACAATAATAATAATAATATTACATATTACATATTTATAATTAGATAACATAATTTATTTTTATTTTTATTTATTTTTATGTGGTTGATGGTTTGAGATCGATGAATCGCTACATCCATGAAATATTGTTCTAGGTGGTTTGTTGGAATATTCACCAATACTAAGGGGGTGAATTAGTATTGGGCACATTTTAACAATTTGAATTGTCATGTAAACATTAAACAAGTAATAACACTATTCAATAATGCACAACATCAAAGACAGTAGATAAGATACTTTTAGGTGGAAACCCTTCTAGGGGAAGAACCACTGAACGCTTTCAATGTAAGTCTTAGCCTTCTAAAATCATCCAGTAACAACTAGAAGGAGGCTCCAACCGCCTAATTTATCAGCTCCAACTGAAAGGATGTGCCAATACCCTGGTTCACCAACTCCAACTAGAAGGAAGCTCTAATCCCTGGGTTTTATCAACTTCAACTAAAAGGATGCTCCAACACCCTAGTTTACCAACTACAACTAGAAGGAGACTCTGACCCCCTAGTTTTATCAACTCCAATTTAAAGGATGTTCCAACACCCTGCAAGCTCCAACTTGCCCTCACACAACCCTACCACTCCGAAGTGTTTTCAGGCTCCAACCTAAAAGAAACTTCAATCTCCACCTTGACCACCCAAATGTTGATTTTTGTAGCTTAGGAGGTACTCCAAGCCTTGAGGATCGAGGGTTTGGAAGAAGGATCTCCACAAGTGGCCTTGTGGGCTTGGAACCCAAGCTTGGGGTTTTGCACCCATTGGGATCTGGGCCAAAACCATGAAGAATTTGAGCATGAGAAAATTTAAGTTGATAGAGCTTAGTGTGTCGATTCCAATGCTCCAAAGATCACTCAAATCAAAGCTTTAGAAACAAAGTTATGTATTTTTGAAGTTGACAATTAATTATGGACAGTCAAGTCATGTAGGCTTGGTCCAAGAGACATGTCTCTTCAAATGAATTCGTGGAGCCCTCTTTATGTGTATATATAGAGGTGGAGTGGAGGACTTATTTCTCATCCTTTATGCAAAAAAAATACAAGTGAAGAACTTAGTGATGGCAAGGTATTTTCTAGGTTAGTTGCAGCAAGGGAGAGGCAGAACCAATGTGGGAGAAGGAGATTGTTTGAAGCTTGTTTTAGGGTGACCGAGAGCTGGAGAAGAGTCGAGTACCCTAGGGATGTTTTAGGGGCTATTTTAAGGGATGTTTTGAGGGTAGAGATCCCTGCTTAGGGAGGCCACAGGCCCTAGAGCCACCGCAAGCCTGTTTTAAGCGAGATAGAAGGGTCGTAAGGCCTATCCAAGGGTGTTGTAGTAGAGATCAAGAAACATGGAGCTAAGGGATTTATGGAGAAGGGAATGCGAACCAAAGGAGGACTGTTGCAACAGTTTTATGAGGGTTGTCAAGATTGTGTTTAGTTCCCTAACCAGACCTAGAGTTGCAACAGTCGAGAAGACCCTTAAACAATGACTTGGAGCAATGCTTGTGTTTTATGTTGAGTCACAGTTTGTTGAAAAGATTTGGATAGATATTGCAGCCTGTGGAAGCCATGCATTGGAGTTGACTTAGGTGTCGGAAAAAACTTCAATTAGGAGCATATTCCACAGTGAAGGATTGGGCATCATTGGTATGTTGGATGGCAGTGTGTTGATAGCCCAAAGTAGCCCTAGACAAGCTATCTTGACGTGACAAAGAGGAGCTGAAGGTTGGGTGAATATTGGTGCCGAAGTACAACACCTTGATGGACAAAGGTGACTGTTAGCCTAGCAGTTTGGAGCTCGGGAATTAGGCCTACCCAGAGAGCAGATTCGATCAGCCCGTGTACACACTACAGAAGTGACTTGCAACATTATTAGGTGGCATCCCTTCTAGAGTCTCAATGTGTTGTCCTTTGAAGGACTAAGGGACAGTTAGTGAGAAATACGGAAGCGAAGAACCGACATGACAAGATATGACATTGAGTCTGCGCAACATGTTTGTCATTGTACCTTGGATACCATAGACTATTGTATTATTCAGATTGGTTTAATATAACGAATATTGGGTTGTACATTATTGTACAATTTTGTGAAAAATTGTGTATACTTGTGCATATGTGATTTACTGTTGTTTATATTTCGTTGTGCAAAGTATGTTCGTTGTGATTCTTTGTTTGGTAGTGTCAGATATTTTAGGACTCTATCCTAGACCCAAGGTTGTGGAAATTCAACATGTATGAAAGCGTATCTAAGCTACTTTGAGGGACAGTCAATCGAAGTGTGCACAACGAAGCAACTCAAAGGGAGTTGTGGGTGTCTAGATCATGTAGAAGAGGGTTCGGATGAAGCCATGGAGATGTGGTCTTGAATGGCCTGGCATCGAGATTGTTTGGGAGTTCTAGTGGATTGGTGGTGAGCCTGGTGAATAACAGTTTGTTGTAGGGAAAATTGTTGATCATGGACTTCCATTGAATTGTCATGGATGGTTGGGATAGCTCGAGGGTTTCTTTGGCTTGAACGAGATTAGGTTGATCAAGATGGCTTCATGTGATGGACTATAGGTTGGCAGGCTAGAGTCTTCATCGGATCGTGATGTTGCATATCCGAGATTGGAGGGATTTGCACAAGTGGTATTTGCTCTAGGAAGATGAGTGCTTGCAGGACTGAGCCATTGGAGATCGTATAGGCTAAGAGGGAGTCTAGCCTAAGAGGGAGCAACCCTATGGAGGCTTGGGATCTTTAGGTTCATATATGATGAGGCAAAGGCACTACCGAGATTTCCATATTCATTCTACAGGGTATGTTGTAGTGATGGATGCCAAATGGGCTAGTGTCGTCAATGATGATGGTTACTTCCTAGTCTTGGAAGTACCTTCCTCGCTAAGAGGGAGTGTTTATTTTTGTAGCTTGGGAGGTACTCTAAGCCTTGAGGATTGAGGGTTTGGAGGAAGGAGCTCCACACGTGGCCTTGTGGGCTTAGAACCCAAGCTTGGGGTTTTGCACCCATTGGTATTTGGGCCAAAACCACAAAGAATTTGAGCATGAGAAAATTCGAGGTGATAAAGCTTTGCGTGTCGATTCCAACACTCCAAAGATCACTCAAGTCAAAGCTCTAGAAGCGAAGTTATGCCAATTTTTGAAGTTGACAATTAATTATGGACAGTCAAGACATGTAGTCTTGGTCCAAGAGATATGTCTCTTTGAATGAGTTCGTGGAGCCCTCTTTATGTGTATATATAGAGGTGGAGTGGAGGACTTATTTCTCATCCTTTGTGAAAAAAAACACAAGTAAATAACTCGGTGATGGCAAGGTATTTTCTAGGTTATTTGCAGCAAGGGAGAGGCTGAACCAGCGTGGGAGAAGGAGGTTTTTTTAGCTTGTATAGGGTGACCGCGAGTTGGAGAAGGGTTGAGTACCATTCTTGGAGAATCCATAGCCTTAGGGACTGTTTTAAGGGATGTTTTGAGGGTGGAGATCCCTGTTTAGGGAGGCCACAGGCCCTAGAGCCACAACAAGCTTATTCTAGGCAAGTCAGAAGGGTCATAATGCCTATTCAAGGGTGTTGCAACAGAGAACAGGCATCATGGAGCTAAGGTCTTGCTAGAGAAGGGAATCTAAACCAAAGGAGGATTGTTGCAACATTTTTATGAGGGCTGTTAGGAATATGTTTAGTTCCCTAAACAGATCTAGAGTTGCAGCAGTCAAGAAGACCCTTAAACAGTGAGTTGGAGCAGTACTTGTGTTTTATGTTGGGTCATAGTTTGTTGACCAGATTTGGATAGATATTGCAGCATGTGGAAGCCGTGTATTGGAGTTGACTTGGGTGTCAGAAAGAATTCAATTAGGAGCAGATTCCGCAGTGAAGGATGGGGCACCATTGGCCTGGTGAAGGGCAATGTGTTGATAGCCCAAAGTAGCCCTAAACGAGCTATCTTGACGTGACAAAGAGGAGTTGAAGGTTGTGTGAATATTGGTGCCGAAGTGCAGCAACTTGATGGACAAAAGTGACCGCTAGCTTGGCAGTTTGGAGCTCGGGAATTAGGCCTACCTAGAGAATAGATTGGATCAACCTGTGTGCATGCTACAGAAGTGACTTGCAGCAGTGTTAGGTGGAAGCCCTCCCGGAGTCTCGATGTGCTATCCTTTGAAGGACTTAGGGGTAGCTAGTGAGAATTACAGAAGCGAAGGACCGACAAGACAATATACGACATTGGGTATGTGCAACATGTTTGTCATTGTATCTTGTATACCATAGATTGTTGTATTATTCATATAGGTTTAATATAATGAAGATTGGGTTGTACATTATTGTACAATTTTGTTAAAAATTGTGTATACTTGTGCATATGTGATTTATTGTTGTTTATATTCCATTGTGCAAAGTAGCTTCGTTGTGATTCTTGGTTTGGTAGTGCCAAATATTTTAAGACTTCATCCTAGACCCAAGGTCGTGGAAATTCAACACCAACCACATTGAAAATAAAAGATAATTGAATAAGATTTGACATTGTCCCTGTCATTACGTCAACCTACAACCATCATTGTCTTTGCCATACAATAACTATACCAAATATTAACCCTATCTCAACAACCCTGCTCAAACATATACATGTCTCTTTCAAGCCCTAGTAGTACCAGGCCTTAATCATACAAATTCTCAAAATGTAGCAGTATGCATACTTTTGAATTTCACAAACGTTGTCCCCCATTAGGGGAATTTTGAGGTCTAAAATGGGCCTCCTAAGAAAAATGTACAACCAAAATAAAATTTTTAAGAACTAATAGGATTCAAGATGATGATGTCAACCATGGGGGATGATTCACCATTTTTGGAGTTAAAAAGTACAAAGAAAATAAAATAATAAAATAATAAAATTATTTTTCCAACTCATATTTTCAACTTATCTCCCTGATGTTTTACTCAAATTTCAAGCGGAAGTACTCGTTGGATGCAAAATTTAATTCCTCATCCAAGGAGTACCCATGTTGCATACTTTCGATGGACCCTGCTGCATGAAAAATGAGAAATGCATGAAAAAATGAATTTCTCATTTTTCATGTAGCAGGGTCCATTGAAAGTATGCAACATGGGTACTCCTTGGATGAGGAATCAAATTCTACATCCAACGAATGCCATCACTCGAAATTTGAGTAAACCCATGGGGAGATAAGTTGAAAAAATAGTTTTTCTTTTCTTTTCTTTTTTCCCTCTAAAATTTGATGATATAATCTAATCTTATTTTATTATTTCCACTATTATTTTATCATTTCCTTAGGAGGCCCATTTTAGGCCTCAAAACTTCCCTAATGCAGTGATACAACTCATTGACAATCTTCTAACAACAATATCGATACAAATACGGTCTTCTCAGCTAAACATAATATCAATAAAGCTCTCAAACCTATACATACTTTGATTTCTCAATACTTTGCAGCTATATATAAACTCTCAGATA
Source organism: Pinus tabuliformis (assembly GCA_031772625.1). Classification (NCBI taxonomy): domain Eukaryota; kingdom Viridiplantae; phylum Streptophyta; class Pinopsida; order Pinales; family Pinaceae; genus Pinus; species Pinus tabuliformis. The sequence continues at coordinate 79,299,591 of CM062804.1, read as the reverse complement.
TACAACTCACTAACAAACCAAATCCCTCTTTGTTCATCAATCTACATTCAATACAGTTTCTATGACAAACAATATATCAGACTCACTCGTCAAACAACAAACTTTGTTCTTGGCGCTGTCACATAAATTAACAACCCTTAATAACTTTGTCACACAATGATGACATTGCAGCCTTACTCTCAGCAAAGCAACAATTTCTACTATCATGAGTTCCAGTGACTTAATAGTGGCCATTAGTAACAAATACAAATTGCCTAGTGTTTCTGCCTTTTGTGTGAGCTCAACATTTTATGGATAGTGTATTCAACATGCTTTAACAATTTTGTCATATATTCTGAAGATAAGCCTTATGACAGGTTACAATCTTTGCAGTCAGGATATTTAGCCTCGGGTGACAATACTTGAGAAATCTAATTTATCACAAGTTTGCCTTGTCAATCACTTACAAGCCCTAACCACATCTCACAATTCATCACTCAAAAATCTAGAACACTATATCACACTTAACTCTAGATTAGAATTGTTAACAAATTGGATCACAAGTTGTTGCAGCAGTACATTACACTAGAATGTGTGTCACATGTTTACAGAAATGAATGTAATCGATCATGCTATATCACTTCAAAATATTATCTATAAACACTCTAGGTTATCACAATTGATCATATTTACACATTGCTCCACATTCAGATATGCCTTTATTAGATCTCTAAGACAACCATCACATTGAAGGACCATTATACAATCGCTCCATATCAAATAAAAACAGAATTCACTGTTCAGAATTTGAGGATACACTGGATCGGAGATGATTGTGCCCTTGAATCATACATCAACCCAGTTTCATGTGTCAGAACAAATCAACCACACTATACTACCCAAGCGATGCATTCATACAAAATATACATAGACCACATATATTATGAAGATATCACTCACTGCATCAATTTACACAATAAAAACCACGATATGGTTTGCAGTACTCATGAAATTATACCATTTTGTAATAAGATGAAGAGCAAATTAGAAGGTACTTGTGACAAAGCAATAGTTATAATATTATGTCCCTTGTACTTGACACAACAAGAGAAAGAACGATCAAAGATTGATGTTAGCATCAATGACAACATCATTCAACAAATCTACCAAAAGGGATCATTTCTCGTTGGCTCAAACAGAGCCTAGCCCCGAGAGTGTCGAGATAAATTAAACCTATGACCTCTCAATAATAGAGTTGCTTAATTACAATAACTCGACCAATTGATTAGATGTCAAGATATTGGTGTATCCGGAGGAATTAAGGGAATTTTGAGGTCTAAGATGGGCCTCCTAAGAAAAATGTACAACCAAAATAAACTTTATAAGAACAAATAGGATTCAAGATGATGATGTCAATCATGGGGGATGATTCACCATTTTTGGAGTAAAAAACTAAAAATATTAAAAAATAATAAAATAATAAAAATACTTTTCAACTCATATTTTAAACTTATCTCCCTAAGGTTTTACTCAAATTTCGAGCGGGAGTACTCGTTGGATGCAAAATTTAATTCCTCATCCAAGGAGTACCCATGTTGCATACTTCTGATGGACCTTACTACACGAGAAATGAGAAATACATGAAAAACGTGATTGCAATCACGCTTTTCATGTATTTCTCATATTTCGTGTAGCATGGTCCATCGAAAGTATGCAACATTGGTACTATTGGATGAGGAATGAAATTATGCTTCCAACAAGTGTTACCGCTCAAAATTTGAGTAAACCCATAAGGAGATAAGTTGAAAACACAAGTTGAAAACACAAGTTGAAAAACTAGTTTTTTCTTTTTTCCCTCTAAAATTTGATGATGTAATCTAATCTAATTTTTTATTTCCACTATTATTTTATAATTTTCTTAGGAGGCCGATTTTAGACCTCAAAAATACCCTAATGGTTGGGACCTCCGTTATAGGATTTTTCTCCTGATACTGTAGAAACCCAATAAGATTTTGATGTGGCAAGTTGACGCGATATGTTGGTGTGGTAGGTTTTGATGTGTCTTTGTATGGTGGTGACATGCAGAAGGAAGTGTCACATGCCATCTACATGGCAAGCTGACATGAATTTATATGACATGTGGGTGTAGAATTTTCTCTACAAATCAGCTAGCTCACTAATATCATGTAGAAATTTCACCTGCAGATCAAACTGATATATGTAATGTACTAAAGCATAATACTAGATCTACATCTACCATAAACTTTGCGGAAGCTATTCAACCATGAGCAATATCAAGCATGAACACATGTAACTCATAAGAAGGAATCAATCACACATAACACATAATATATCACTGGGGAAAGCACCAGCATAAAACCCCAACACTGTATTATCAATCAAGTGGAGATCCTCAACAACATACAAAAAGAATCAACTCAATAGCTATCTTGCTCTCTCTATAATTAGAAGATGATGAAGATCATAGACTACCTAGGCCTCAATATATAGGCCACAAGTCCTCCAATCTCCTATAATACGTATTTCTCTTGGAAATAGATCCTTCTCCATGCAAAGAATACTTACTAGAAATATCCAAGCATTTGATAGTACACTGTCCCTTATCTGATCTCAACTGGGTCTCTGTCTGAATTGACATGCATCAGTTATCCATGAGGGAATGCTCAGTTATCTGAAATAATAGTTGTCACATGCATGCAAGCATTAACAAACTATATTTCATTATTTTAACAACTTGTTAAAATAATCTAACTGGACTTGACTAAGTTAAACTAAGTCAACTGATTCTCTCATTATAGAACTGAACCTTATCTCCTTTAATCAAGGGATAAATTCCTAAATCAAGGGAGAAAATAATTGCATGATCTCACAAAGACTTCAAGTTTAATTTTCCATAATTAATTAACTCATGGAGATTAATTAATTTATATTTTAAACTGCTATTAAGACCAAATTCGTTTTTACTTCCTAAAGTTAGACCAGGGATTGCTAAAAATAGGAAGGGACCCAGAAATGCTATTTTTAGAAGATTCTATTTTTAGCAGTTTCACCTCTCACCCAGGGTGGCCAAACTGCTATTTTTAGAAGTGCTATTTTTAGGAGTTCTATTTTTAGCACTTTCTAAATTTAGCATTTCTTGTTGCCCACTTTTCAATAGTGGGCATAGGGACTGTCATGTGCCTATCACGTGGTAATGGTACAAAAGCTGATACGGCGCTTAGGGCACAAATTTTCAAATGGGCATTGTGCTCAAAGCTTAGAATTGGATGAAATTTATATCGCTAGAAAGCTCCCGACAAGTAGAAGACGATGGTGGTCTAAAAAATAAGATTTGTGGTTGTTGAAGAAAGAAAAACTTTGACAACCCCACTTTCTTAAGGTGACCTAGGAGGTTGAGTTTGGGTACCTTGCATCCTTAAACACGCTACAAGGGCATTGGGGTATGTTACAAATGATATCAAAGTCAAGGCTTAGCACTTGGACTGAATAGGCTCAGAAGAGAAGGAATGAGTTGTTCTGGTTAATGTTAAAGGTTTGTTGTACTAGTTAAAAAATAAAATTGTTGGATTAAACTTTGTTCACTTATTTGACCCAACTCTTTACCTATTCAATAATGTGGATAACCTTTCCTAGGCTAGTTGTGCCCAATTAAAATGAGATACTCTCACTCCTTTGGGACTACAATTTCAAACTTTCTACCTCAAATACTTATAAATAGAAAGGCTAGTGTCTTAGGTTATTTCTAGAGGAACAAAGTCTCTTAAGTAAAGAAGAACCTTTAAGTCTTCCCATTAAGATAAAAATGCAATCATTGCTCTTCTTATCTGAAAGTTGTGGATTTGAGCACTGCCCATATTTTAGCTTATCGAGAAGATGCCAAGTTGGAGATAATATTTTGGGATTCCTTCACAGGCTAGAGAAGATTTCTGAGCCTTTTAGAAGTCTTATGAGTAGGTTTTTTCCTATTGAAATCAATTTAAAACCTTTGAAAGGTATAAGAGGTATTTCAGAAGTTATAAAAATTCAGTGATGGCCCCTTGAATTTCAAGGATTGGAGCCTTTAACCTTAATCTCTATTCATATGGTATAATAGGGTTTGTGACCAAGCACTTAGTCGAAAGGTGCTTAAGTTCATAGGCAAAGTATCAAGCTTTTGGAATATCAAGAGTCAAGGGTCGAGAATACATCAAATTATTATCTATTGAAAACCCTCAATATTGACAAATCCCAATACATCTGGCAGTTAATGGAGATTAGTTTATTAGTTGATGGTATGCTATTGAGCCTTATGAGACCAACCTTTGAAATATTGGTGTATTGACTTATTGGGACGTTGGGACATTGGAGTATCGACTATGTCTTACCATTGAACTAAGTTCCCGATAAACATTTATTGATTGATGGAGAGGTTTTTATCAAGTGCCTATGGGGTATAGAGACCCATGTTATTGGATTTTGAGAGATCAAGCCCCAAATGTTAGGAAATCCATCGACTAATGATTGCACAAACCCCCTAATGATGATAGATCCTGATACGTTCATTGGTGGATGGAGAAATTCCCATTAGATGCTTAAAGTGTATTGGCCTTTGGGTGATTAGGATGTGGGTATTAGACATCAAGATGTCCAATGATTGAGATGAGTGGAACTTCTAACCAACCCCGATGCTAACCTGATATGTTTCTTGACTAATGGGAATTTTCCTTACAACTTGCCATGGTAGATCAACCTTTTGGCTATCGATCATTGAGTGATAAGGTCTTTGGGTCTTTGGTTGATCTTATATCTCTCAAATTAAAGACATGCGCCTTTTAACTGATTTCGTTGTAATAAAGACGCCTCTTTCTATTGATTTCGTTGCATTTATGGCCTCTCAAAGTGGAAAGTCTACCTATCGATTGTCCATTTGAGCCTGCCTTAATCTCCATAATTGCATTTATCCATTGTTGTAATTATCAAAATATTGATATGGATTCTTTGCAAAAAAAATCTATAATAATAATTTAGATTAAACAACTATGTTAACAATTTGCCATATCACATATTGAAACAATGCACTTTAATATAAAATTTAAAAACAATTACTCTTGTTGTTTTACACATTGCCACCACATGGATTTAGTTTATTTTGCAAGAATGACATGGGTTTATGTGTGAACATAATATTTTTAATATAAATTTGATATATAATATGTAATATATATATATATGTATTTTCTCAGTAAATGCTAAATCTATTAAAGTAAAGTAACAGTAAAATTACAAGGAGGACTGAGCCTCAACAGAGAGGACCTGCATGCTTCCAAAACTGACAAAACTATCCCATACTTGGGAGACCATTTACATTGAACATACATCCAAGTTGGAGTAAGATCTTCCAACTTCGAGACCATAAGTGCATAAACAAAACCAGAGTGAAAAACTCCTGACCGCGCTGACAACACCATATAATCGTTGGACCCAAAAACAAACAAAAAGAGTGCTAAGAAGGCAAACAAGAGTCATCATATGAGCTTATCTTGGTCCAGCTGCACTTCCTCCACTAGACATTCGTTGCCATACCATATATCTTCACCATGCTCTGCCTCGCCCTCCCCGCTGCCACCTGGGGGATTCAGAGCCTGAGGAGAGCTGCTTGAACTTCCGTCATCTTCCAACGATGCCGACGCGCCATGGATGCTACCACCTGGCTGCATATCCAGAGGATCACTGCTCGAACTGCCTTCAATTCCCTTATCTGCTTCCTGCAATCCACCTTGCTTGCTTGTCTGACCAATATTGCCCTGCTATTGCTTTGCGCCATGGCCACCCATGATTCTGAGACCTTCCTGAGAGGAATCTGCCATGTCGCTTGCAGAGACGGGGTTAGAAGACTCCTCCTTCGTGAAGATAATGGAAATGTTAGCAGAAATGATTGGCCGATTTAAACTGCTCTGGAACCTGAAATGGAAGTTCTGAAAAGCATGATACGGGAGTGGTCTGCGGGAGGGACTAGACGGGGGCGTCATATCTTGAGGGGCGGGCTAAGAAGTCTGAGATCACCTGCGACCTCCTCCTCCTCGGCTCCCACCACGACGACTCAGCAATCTCTGTCGGACCATGGCTATTCTGCAGAACCGAAGAATAATGGACCAAGTAGGAACACCGGGACGAAACAAACAACAAAGAATAGAGCTCGCATGCCCAGAGCAGGGCCGACCGGATGGGAAATAGCGATGGAAGTCAGGTACCTAAATATGCTTGAGCTTATCACTAATAGCAGAGGTGTATCCTCTGTGAGGATGCTTCAGAAGGGATGGACCACAACAAAAAGCCCGATAGCAAACCGTAAATGGAGGGGCTGCAAACGGCCTGATTAGAACCATCTGGACCATGTAACTATCAAGGAAGAGCATTAAATCAACCTGCTTGATGATTTGAATACACATAATGTGAACCTGCTTGGGCCTTGCGCTAACCTGGAGATGAGCGCTCCGCTTCAGACTGCAGGACACTATGCCGGCGTTCATAAATGAGCTCATTAACTATGAAATGAATCACCCGCATCCGGGTATATAATATGTATATATTAAAAATGAATTTATATTTAAATTAATTTTGTATTTATTATAAATTTTTAAAGATTAAATTTTTAAAAAGAGATTTGTATTTGAAAGATTTCTTTTTTTATAAGTTAAAATGGATACATATTATTGATAAGAATAATAATCTCAACTTAAGAAAAGAAAACTTGATCTATGAGACTTATTTGCACGGTAAGATAATTACTTTTGAATCTATGACCTATTATAAGAAAAGATATGGTCTTAACCATTCAAATATTTCACTGGTGTGCTTCATCTAGGAGGAAGAAAAAGAAATTACATCGTGAAAGATTTGAACTTTTTAATATATAATAAATTTGAAATTATGATAAATTTAAATTAGGATGAAAACAACTTGTTAATTTATCATATATTATCACAAAAATTGTTGTCACTTGCACATGGATGGAATTTGAAATTTTTGTCATCACGATTTGTCCACTTTATTGTTTTTTTTTCAAAATAAAAAGCAATATATATTCATATAAAGAAATGATTACATAATGCAAATGCAAGAAGCATAAGCCAAACCGTGGACCGAGCCACATACAAATCTGCATAAACAGATCACCAGATAAAGCCCCGAAAGGCCAATATGCCCTGAAAACAAGGCGAACCCATCTGAAAGGTGCAGAAGAGGCACCAAATCATAGAACAGAGAAGCAACGGAAAAAAGCGCAAGATCTGGCCGCCCAATTCAAAAGGAGAGGCACGAAATGAGGAAGAGAGCAGCGAAAGAAGCCACTCCTTCCCCGCCCCCTCAAACTCTCCACTCGAACCAGACGAGAAACAAGATCACAGCCACAATCAACCGCATCTTCCTGCAGGAAAGACCAACAGAAAAAACCATAGTAGCGGCACGAAACAGAGCAAAGCCCATAGTTCCCTCAACGCTCCAAAGGATATTCTGCGGCCAGAACAAACCTAACTGCCACCGAGAAGGAGAAGACCCACTGGAGCAGAGGCGAGAACAGGGGGCAGAGGCGGCATGGTAAGCCGCCGCCTCGCCCCCGCTCAGAGAAGACTAAGAAACCAGAAGATGAAAACAGCCTGTAGGAAAAAACCCCTCTGCTAGCCTCTCTCCGCCTGACTCAAGGGAGCCCGCTCCTCACGCCCTGATCGCCTTTGGAGAAGCCCCGCAGATTCGCCGCGCTCCTCCCGGATCTGCCGCTCCTGCTCCTCCCGGATCTCCTGCTCCTGCTCCTGTTCCCTCTCGCTCCTGATCTCTCTCTCCTACGCACAAAAACCTCCCGCCCCTGCTCCTGCTCCCTCTCGCCTACGCACAAACCCTCCCGCTCAGATTCACCTCTCCTGCTGGCCTCAAACCCTCGGACCTGTTGCTTTACCTCCCGCTCCTGTTCGCCGACCCTGCTCTTTGCTGCGTTCAAACCTCCCGCTCGCTCTCTTGCCGCTCTCCGCCCCTGCTCCTTTGCTGCTTTACCTCCCGCTCGATGAACTACGCTCTTGCAGAGAAAGCCCTCGTTGCTCTGCTCGCTGCTCCAACGCTGAAACCCCTCAGTGCTCCAACGCTCCTCGCAGACAAAGCCCTCGCTGCTCCCCCTACCTGCAAGTCCCCCGCCCTCGTTGCTCTGCTCGCTGCTCCTTAAACGCAAGACCCCGTGTAGCCCTCGCTGCACGCCCTCGTTGCTCTGCTCGCTGCTCCTTTGCTGGAAGACCCCGTGAAGCCCTCCTCGCTGCTCCCCCTACCTGCAAGACCCCGTGAAGCCTTCGCTGCTTGCCCTCGCCCTCGCTGCTCGCCCTTCGCTGCTTGCCCTCGCCCTTCGCTGCTCGCCCACTACATGCTTATATTACTATTTTATTTGAATTCTACGCTTGCCACGTGAGATTTGAATCTCTAGTCCATTAGAAATGAAACTCTTGATTGTATCATTTTATTTTTATTGTATCTTAAATTTCCACCTATGTTATGAATACATCCTCCATGATTTGAATGTCGCATTTGAAACTATAAATACATGTTTTATATAATTTTAAATTCATCAACCATTCATTTAATTTTTGTTGGGACCTTTAGTACTAACCACCATTAACTAAACTAATTTTAATAACTTAAAAAAATAATAATCTTAAAATGTCCACCATTCACTTCATTTTCACCGGAACCTTTAGTACTCCACTATTCACTAAATTTTGTTTGGGACTAAGCATGTTATAGATTAAGATGAAGTCCAAAAAGTACTTTAATACCAAGCATACACACTTTTGCATTATTAATTAAATAACATTTAAAATTGTTATATAATTTATCTTTAATTATTAAAAAAATCAATATTCATTTTTACTAATACATACGTGAATACTTCATACTTGTTTTAAAGTAACCATATAACTTAACACCAAATTAATGTATGATGATAGAAAAATAAAATGAAAATTGATATAATATAATAATTCATTTTAAAAGTAGCCACGCTCCTCAACGTCGAATGTATTTATTGTAAAAGAATATCAACGAAGCTGAAGGTGAAGGACTTGATTGGATGAGTTGAAGAGTTAAAGTATCATGATAGTTTTGTGCATAGGAATTTCAGTCGAATATAAATTTTCAACTTGTGTCTAGATCTTTGTTTTAGAGGAGGACTCATAATTTTTAACTATATAGGGTAGTATATATAGGGTAGTATTTTAGAGTCCTTACAAATAAAAGAGTTCAATTATGTGGAAGGAAATGTAACTAGGTTCAGTTTTCATAAATGTATTTTTGATATTTGTATTTATTCAAGAAAATAAATATTATTTTTATAATATATGTCAATGAGTTTCTTGCTCATTGAAATAGGTATAGCACATGTTAAGTGCTATAGGTGAGTCAAATAGTCAAAAAGAAATGTTGAAGGCCTTAAGGGCATGTTTTTTTTGACAGAAACGGTTAGTTTGATATATTGATTCTCGGTAGAAATGCCTCATTTCAGGTTACAAAGAGATAGGCAGAGCTCAGATTTCTCCTCGGCCAGGAACCAAATGGCTTCCCCCCTAGTGAGCCTGCAAATTCTATAAACTATATTACGAGTGATCTTCTCTATCTTTCCTGATTTACAGATACAAACAAACTGCTCCAATAAAAGACAGTAAAACATTTTAAACAGACAGTTAAGGGATGGGATCCCAGCCTTCGTCTCCGTCTCTTAGAAGAACTCCGAGAGGGAGGAGAACTGCTTTATTGGCTTCAGCATCAGCTTCTTTATTGTTGTCTCTGTTAACATGAAGAAATTCCAAACTCTGAAAGGAATTTATCAGGGATCTAATTCTGCTCATCAATCTTGATAACCTTAAATCTGAAGGAGAAGAATTGTCCACAATGGCCTTTATAATAGACTGGGAGTCCCCAAATACAATTGCCTCTTTGATACCCAGAAAAATGAGTTGTTTGAGACCCTGGAGAAGAGCCAGAGCTTCGGCTTGAATGCTGGTATTGAAGCCCACTCCCCAGGCATATCTAAATTCAGTTCTGCACTCTGCACTTTTGACTACTTCACCTGCACCGGATATACCAAGATTACCTTTTGCTGCCCCGTCAAAAAAGAGAGCATTTCTTGCCTTCTTGATGCAAAACTCAAAGAATTCTACAACCTCAAGGCATATTTGCCATTTGTTTAGAGGAGAGGGATGCCTGGCAATCTCAATGAAATGGAGATCAAGAGAAGCGCCCCATTCAGCTTCTTGTCCACTTAGATCTGCCCCGTCAAGCTGATCTCCCAAACAGTGTTTTAGATGGCTTTTGATTTTTACCCAGATAATCTTGGGATCGCTCTTCTTGGCTCTGAATATCCTTTGATTTCTTCCCAACCATATATGCCAGCAGATTAATTTGGGAAGGGTGAGCCAGGCTTCTTTGATATGAGTGTTCTGAGGAGTGCTACCCGGGTACCTTAGCTTCCAGTTTGAAAACAGATCAGAGCAGCGATTAGGGAGGGCGAAGTCTACGCTCCATGGGCTTAAGGCCTCTTTCCACAGTTCAGCAGTAAAATTATAGCAGAGCATCAGATGGGAGGTGTTTTCTTCGTCGTCCCCACATAGCGAGCAATGGGAGGGCCCCATGTAGCCTCTTTTCCGAAGCCTGTCGTCAGTCAAAATTCTCTAGTGACAAAGAAGCCAGCAGAATGAGTCGATTTTAGGGATCGTTATTTGAGACCAGATTCCCTGCCAGGGCTTCGGATCAGGAGGAACATGAGGTTGCAGAGAGATCTACCCATAACCCTGCGCGACTGAGTAGCACCCAGGGGTCGGACCCCATCCCCGAGTGTCAGATTTTCTGCTGTTCATTGGAGCTTTGCCTTTTAAGACGGATAGGAAGATGGCGTAATCTTTGGAAAGGTTCTGAGGCACCTCTAGATTTACCCAACTCTGCCAATCGCCATTCTCCCAATGTGATATGTCCCACAGAGTTTTAAGACCCGCTCTGTCCATCCAGTCTCTCAACAGAACCAGGGAGCGATCTTCAAATAGGGGATCACTACCCATGATACGGTCATCCCATATTTTATTGCGCTTGCCATTTCCAGGGATCCAGTGCGCATGGAGATTAATTAAGGAGGAAGCTTTGGCGCACAGTTTGTGGATCATCGTTCCGGATATTGATTTGGGATTGTCCAGACAGCGTGTTCTCTGCCCATGGAAATATTTTTTCCACAACGCTAGCTGAGCCCAACCCGGATTTGGGGCAATTATCCTCCATAGTAGTTTTTCACCCAATGCGATATTTTGCTTACTAATGTTCTTGAAATTCAGGCCACCTTCCATTCTGGGCAAGGAGATTATGTCCCAGTTTAATAGAGGTATTTTTTTCTCATTTGCTTTGCCGCCTTTCCAGAAGAAATTCCTTATGTAATCCTCCATTTTCCTCATGATGCCAATAGGAGCCATCATAACTGTAGATTGGTAAATGGGAAGACTGTTCAAGACAGCTTTTATAAGCACTGTCTTGCTAGCCAAATTGAGCCAATTGAAGCCCCAGGAATGGATTTTGAACTTAAATTTTTCCAACAGAGGCAACCAATCTCTGTTGAGGGCCCTTTTATGGAAAACAGGGAGCCCCAAAAACTTGAAAGATGACCATGAAGAGAAGGCTGCGAAGCCGAAACAGTTGGAGATAGCTTGGAGCGATCTGGCAGTAGAATTCTAACAGTAGATGTGACATTTACCTTTGTTGAGGCTGCTTCCAGAGTCTTCACAGTAGGCATCCACCACATCTTTGAATTTTTTAGATGTGGGCAAGGAGGCTATACCCAGCAAAAGAGAGTCATCCACAAATAGCGCATGGTTTATGTTTTTGACACCTCTTGCGATGTTCAATCCCATTATTTCTTGATCAGTCTGCTTTTTATTTAGGAGGAAGTTGAGAACAGAAGCTTGGAGGACAAAGAGCAAGGGGGAGAGAGGACACCCTTGTCTCAGCCCTCTAGAGGCTTTGAAGAATTCAGTAGCCCTCCCATTCACCAAAGGGGCAATCCAAGGCTCACTAATACAAACCTTGATCCAGTTGATAAATTTGAGGCCAAAACCAAATTTGTGCAGGACATCGAACAGAAATCTGTGTCTCACCCTGTCAAAAGCGCTTTCAAGATCTAGCTTGATAACCATTCCTTTCTCTTTCCGGTTCAAGCTTGAATGGATCGCCTCTTGGACCAGGATAAAATTGTCTACAATCTGTCTTCCCTGAATAAATCCTCCCTGATTCTCAGGAATAATGTCTGGAAGGATGATTTTCAGTCTGTTTGCGATCACTTTTGTTATCAGCTTGTAGCCTATATTGCAAAGGGAAATAGGATGAAATCTAGTGAAGGAATTGGCGCCTTTTTCCTTAGGAATAAGGGCCAAGAAAGCCGAATTGGTGCTTCCCCCAATTTTCTGACAAGCTTGAGATTTCCGGACCATTCTGCATAAGTCTTTTTCCACAATCTGCCAACTGTTCTGCAAGAATTTGGCAATAAAGCCATCTGGGCCCGGGGCCTTATCTGGCTCCATTGCAGAGAAGGCGGCTTTTATTTCATTATTAGTGACTTCTGCTTCCAAAAACTGATTCTTTTTAGCAGTAATCAGAGAGGGCACCTCATTCACTAAAGTTGATGTGTGCCCCAGGCCCTCTTTTTCACTATACAAATTTTTGAAGTGGAGGAAAGCAGCGTTTTTATACTTTGTATGTCTCTGTGGTTAATGTTCTCTTCCTTGATTTCTGAGATGGAGTTGAAACTTTTCCGGGCTTGGGCTTGCTTGTGGAAGAAGGAAGAGTTCCTATCTCCAACCTTGAGCCAAAGCCTACGAGACTTAATTCTCCAATACTCTTCCTCGGCCAGGCTTGCCTTGAGAAATTTTTTCTGAAGTTCAGCCTCCTTATATAGAGTTTCTTTTGTGATCTCTTCATTTTCCGATTTCAGATGATGAATCTCGAGACATTCTTGGATCTTTTTCCTTTCCACTGCTGGGTTAGGAAGGGATTTTACCCAAGATTTCAATGCAGCTTTCACTCTCCTGAGCTTTTCCTCCCAAACAAAGAAGGCAGAGCCGTTGACTGGTTGCTTCCAAGTATCTTTTACTAATTGCATAAAGGACTGTTCCTTAACCCAAAGGGGACTGAATTTAAAAGGGATAGGACCTTGATCCATATGAGCCAGAAGATCAAGTTTGATGGGTCTGTGATCGGAGACACTACAAGGGAGAATGTGCATTCTAGACTCTAAACCAAGAAGAAGGAAAGTACTTTGAACAAAAAATCGATCTAATCTTGCAGCGATGTGTCCCGGACCGAGTCTTTTATTGGACCAAGTGTACTTGCCCGATGAATGTTTTATGTCGTTCAAGTCCCAATCCTGAAGCAGATCCTCAACCCATTCTTGCGTCGGATCCCTTACAATGCTTCCTCCACGCTTTTCAGCTAGAGAAAGGGTGAGATTAAGGTCCCCTGCAATGGTGATGTTCTCTAAATCTTCCGAATCTGCCATACTTTTAATGGATTCCCAACAGATCTTTTTCTCACCTGCGCTGACTGGAGCATACATGTTGAAGAGACAGAGAGTCTCATCTGAATCGACATGTTGCAGCTTAGAGAGCAGCCAATGGGTGTTGGCGACCTCTTTGATCTTTGAGAATTTGTTTGCGTTCCAAAGGGTGCCCAGGCCTCCTGAGGCACCACGAGCTGAAACAGCTTGCCCTTCACTTCTCTTCCACAATTTTTTGATGATATGGAGGAAGGCCTTGTCCTCCATTTTAGTCTCCTGGATGAGGAGTATATCAGGAGATTCGGTTCTTATCATGCTTTTGACGGCTTCTTCTTTTATTCTGCTCCCCATACCCCTACAGTTCCAAGAGACAATCTTCATCACTTGCTTTTTGAATGGAGAGCTCCTTTAGAGCTCTGGGACTGGTTTTTGGTCGTCTTCAGAGTTTTTGCCAAGAGTTTCTCGAGGGTTGGTTGGCTTCCTTGGAGTTTGTCTCTATAAGTTTCCTGTTCTCTTTTTTCATGGGCAGATTTTCGGCCTCTCAATGATCTTCTAACCGAGGTTTGTGAATCCCCTATTTCACCTTCTTCTTCTGAATCCTCGATCCCTGCACTTCCTCAGCCTCTTCTGTGGGTATCTCTTTCGGTCTGTTTGCATTACTTTCGACTTGCTTTGGTCCCGAGGGGGGCTCTTTGTGGGGCGATACTTCTTTCTGCATCTCTATTTCTTGGGGGTCTTCTATTGTTGAGCTTAATAACGTATATTTGTTTCCTTGTTCTTCCATGAGAGGTGTTTGAATCCCATAGCTTGCCTAGGGGACTTTGCCATTTATATTGCTAGTTCTAGGGGCTTTGTGAGCGGTTTTGGTCCTTTTGACCTGAGTCCATCCTTCCTCCTTGCCTTTCTCCCCTTCACTATTCTTTGGACAACCTCTAGCAAAATGGCCATAGACATGGCATTTCCTGCACTTGAACGGAAGCTGCTCATAGTCCAACTTTTGGAGATGCGTCCAATTTCCAACCTTAATCTTTATTGCCTCGGGAAAACCGACCTCAAGGTCAACTTTAACACAGATTCTAGCACAGTCGTATTGGTCTTTGTTGTTTGCTCAATCAATGAACTTGCCCAAGGTGTTTCCGATGTGCTTAAGAGACTCCCAATTCCAACAATGCACTGGCAGGTTGGGCAATCTAACCCACACAGGGACAGCTGTGGGAACGTCAACTGCTGGGTCAAAATCGGGTGTCCACTTATTTAGATACAGCCCTTGAGGGCCCATGAAATAGGGGTCGTTGCGGAATATCAGATCCTTATCATCCTTTTCAGAGAATTCAAATAGGAAGAATCCCTTCCCTAGAAAATACGAAGTGACTTTGCTTTTGATCAGCGGTGCCCAATTCCTTGCTACCCAGCTCTCCGTGGTTTTGGGGGAGGGCCAGAGTCCAGTGAACTGTCTAACCAAAGCATGCTCTGCCAATGATAGGGCGACCTGTATCGGCCCCTCCGGAGGGAGCTCAATCTCAGGGATGTCATCCTGACGCTTGACAAACTTTGCAGCCTCGGTCACTTTCTTCTTTGGGAGAGAATCCAGCAGTTTAAGAAAAGCCTCAGCATCAGAGAGGGGAGGCAGGGGTGGCTCCATTGGAGCGACGCCTTAGCTCGATCGAAGCGAGCGCACACAAATCCCAGTGTTTATAATCCTTCAAGCCAACCCAGAAAAGGAACCTCCGTAGAACTAGATCAGAGAGCCGAATCGCCGCGCAGAAAGGGAGCTCCACTCAGGATGGGAACATCGTGTAGAAAGGAGGCGCCACGTAGGATCAAAGTTGCACAGGAAACCCTCCGAAGCAGCCACAGGGCCGAGTCAACGATCTCAAGCGCAGATGATCAATTGCAGAGCAGCGTTCAGGTCCTTAAACTTCATTCGAAAACACCCTTAAGGGCATGTTACACTATGTATGAATATGTATTAAAGTCAAGAGAATACCTCCAAGCAAAGTCAAGTCTCCTCCTATGCAAAGGCACCATAAAAGAAGCTCCTTCAAGCATAGAAACCATCTGAAGTCTGCTCAACAAGTTGACCTAAAAGGAGGGGCATTCCACTATAAATAGAGGTTGTCCACTCCAATACAACACAATCAAGGAGCTCTGAAATCAATGAAGTAAGGAGGCAAGTAAAGGGTAATAAAAGGAAGAGAAAAGGGTCTCTAAGGGTAGTGAGGAAGGAGGAAGAAACAACGAGACTTAAAGGTCTGTTCTAGGGCTTATTATAGTTACACATGCGAGAAAAGGAGGGCTATTTGCGGTCATTACAACAACACTATCACAATCACATATCTATCATTGTTTGGGCTATCAAAGTAGGCCTATAAGGCCTCTCTCTCATGTGAAGAAGAGGCTCACTCAAGCGAGGAAGAAAGGAAGACTCTATCATAAGAATCTGGAAGGAATCCTCCCACATGTGTGAGAGACTAGGGCTACACTACAGCCATAACGAGTCTGCAACCTACACATGAAGAAGGAGCTCAGTTGGACAAGAGAGGGAAGGTATCCTTATAGATGAAAGACTTCAATAAGTATCAAAGATATGCATCTCTTTTAGAGCTAGCATAACAAGGACTATCACCAGTTGCTGGAAGAACGAAGTGCCGAAAGAAGGAGGATAGAGTGTCAGGGAACAAAGTGTCGGAAGAATGAAGGACTTGACTTATGCTTGGAGGATATTCTTGTCAAGGGTCTAGGGTTTAGCATTGATCAATAGAAGCTTCAATAAGATAAATTCATGAAATGGTTTTCCTCTCAAGAGAAGAGAGGTTTTGGCCTTGGCAGAGAGCCAACATCTCGTGTTCTTATCTTATGTTTTGGTAGCAGTTTGATGAAGCACACACACGTGCATTAATAATAATAAGAAGAAGATTAAGTTAACAAGAAAAGGTAAAAAGGCTCCACAAATTGTTATCAAGTAACGAAGAATCACACTACACCTAAATTTCCCTAGATTATTCAACATGGTATCAGAGCTAAGGTGACACATCAAGGAAAGGGCATCTCAAGAGCACTTATCAAGGAAGGACATCTACAAAGTTGAAGCATCAAGCCTAGATGTATCAATCACTTCGAGGACAAGAAGGTCTCCAATCCATCATTCATCAAGGAAGTCTACATAGAAAGAAGAAGAGCCTCACATAAAGGCGCCTACAAAGAAGATCAGATTGAAGCAAGACCTACATCAAGCTACAAGTCATCAAGCAAATCTCATCATCAAGCAAGTCCACTTGCAGAAGGCAACTTGAAGAACATCAAGATCCTAAGAAGACAAGCCATCAAGTCTTCAATGATAAATCAAATCCATTAAATTTAAAAAATCTATCAAGTAAGTATATGTCCCCTTCTAAATATACATCAATGTCTTTTTGCGAGGAAAGCAACAAATTGGTAGGTACCAATAACTTTCTTGCATGGAAGAAGAGCACTGATCTACTTCTCAAGGAGAATGAACTTCTAGAACATATCAAAGGGAATATCAATATCCCTTCTAAGGAACAAACTCAAGCCTTAGCTAAGTACAATAAGGATGAGACAAGAGCACAAAGGATTCTAATAGAATCAATCAAAGACTCTCTCATTCCTTATGTCTTCAAATTTGAAACATCAAAAGAAAATTATGATAAGCTACTAGAGTTATTCTCGGTATCCACAACTGGAGAAGTAATATCTCTAAGGAATGTATTGTACAAAATGAAGATAACAAAGGAAGGAATAGCTCCCTACTTCATCAAAATCTCTGAAATGAGATATCAACTTCAAGAGCTTGGGGAAGTCATGTCTGATAGAGAGATGACAACTGTAGTACTCAATGCTCTACCTGAGGGTTGGGGCAAATTCACATAAAGCATATATGCCAAGAAGGAAGCAACCACACTCAGTGAAATGTGGTCTCTGTGCAGGATAGAGGAAACCAGGCTTAAAGCAAAGGAAGATGTGGAATCAAAGGAGCAAGCATTTGCTACCATGGCAAAGAGAAAGGGAAAATTTGGTCCACGAAGAACAAACAACAAAGAAATATCCAAAATCCAATGCTTCGGATGCCAAGAATATGGCCATTAAAAAAGGAATTGTCCTAAGCTTAAGAAGGACAACAACAACAAAAGAAAGAGGGAAGAAGCTCACATGACTCAAGAGGTGAAAGAAGAAGGAAAGAAGCAAAAGAAGGAAGATCCTCTGGATCTCTACTATGACTAAGTCAAACTATTTACTTCAAGTCTTCTTTCAAGTTTTTGAGTAGTATAGGAGCATGTGGGAATATAATAAAATTGCATGGCTAGAAACATCCTCTAGAATCTAGAAGCATTGTGTACATAGAGTTCAAAATAATCATGTAGAAGAAGCATTTATAAATAAGAACAAAATACATGGTTAGAATCATATTCTAGAATATAGGAGCTTGGTAGATATAGCTCAAGATATTCATGTAGAAGGAGCATACCTAGTATAGGACTTCATCCACAATGAAAGAAAATTGATCATGATTAAGAAATCTTAGAAGACCTCCATCATCAAAAGAAAAGAAACATTTGCAAGGCAAGGGTCTTTAAGATCCTATGATGGAATCTTCAAAAGAAGGTTCATGAACCTAAGCAAATGTCTCATTGTGAATCTCATTCATGGGATTCAAGAAAAGGATGATATGTAGGCAAGCTAAGATGAAGCAAGAGGGGCCACACTAAGGACAACCAAATGAAGCTAAGATGATCAATGGAGAATCAAGATGAGGTATGTATGCATCAAAGTTTAGTCATGCTACCATTTGTGTATTATTGAGTCATGGGAACAATTCTATAACATGATCAAGTATGAAAGAATCTCTTTCACCAAGTACAAGCTCAAAGTCATGTACTAGAATGCAATGAAGGTCAACAAAAGAATATGCTCACATAAGGAGTATAAGGTTGTTGACTATGAAGCAAGAAGAAATGTTGACTAGTCCAGGAAACAAGCAAGGAAGAAAGATCCCACAAGAAGCATAAGATGGTTGACCTATCCATCTAAGAAGAAGCAAACGAAGAAAGAGATCAAGCATGTGAAGAACAACATGATCACCGAGAATCACTGTCTGACAAGATACTTTGAAGATATCGCCTGAGAGAAGGTAGCACAACTCTGACAAAGGAAGGAAGGACACTTGACACTTATGAAGGCCTTGGAGATATGAAATATGCAGTGAACTGATTCTTCTCTACAAAGATGTCTTGATGAAGAAGCCATCCAACAAAAGAAAAGTAATGTTGAAGCAATATTAGGATAAAGTCGTGATGGGCTACTAGGTCGAAGCATGTAAACAAGCAAGTACAACGAAGCATCCATGAGAAGAGTATTCTGAAGCATGGATAGATGACAATGGAGTAGCCAAATGACAAGAAAAGCTAATGTATGGAAAGAAAGACACTTTCCACAAAGGAAGCAATGACATGAAAAACTAGGAAGGAAAGTGATCAATGGATGGTGCCCTACCTAGAAGATGTTCGTACAAAGACTTCATGACCTCAAGCAAGAAAGGAGATCAAGCAGCTAAAGGACCCATGAAGAAGAAGTTGTCGATGAATGAAAGAGTCCCTAGTTAATAGGGAGCTCTGACAAGTCCCTAATTAAGAGGGAGTTTTGGATCACCCCTGATTACAAAGGAGTGAAAATTGTGTTTTTCCATCTCATGGGTCATGCACTAGACTAGGACTAACAACCTTAAGTCTAGATGAAGGCCATGAATGGAAATGTAGACACAAGATAGACACAACATTCTTGTATTCACTTGGGAAGAAAGAATGGGAGGATTGGGTAATCATCTGGCATCTGATACTCTTTGAGGATGTATAGGGCATCCGAGACAAGAGTAGGCAAGATGATCGATATTCTTTGAGGGTTGGGAACCTAAGATAAGAATAGTCCTAGAAGGTTATACTCAGAGAACACCCGAGTGGGTATGTACCTTGAGAGATAATGATGAAGGTGTCTATAAATCATTGGTCTCACCAGCATTGTAGCTCACGATCTCATGAAGAGATGGAGTTGTTAGTCAAGGCGTTGCACTATGGCAATGTTGATGGATATGATGCTATAACAGATGGATTGCAAATCTGGTTTCTCTTATGTGAATTCTTCAAGATTGATAATAGCCAAACACCTTGTAATGTTGTATGAATACCTCCCTAGTTAAGAGGGAGTGTTGAAGGAAATGTAACTAGGTTCAACCTTCATAAATGTACTTTTGATATTTGTTTTTATTCAAGAAAAGAAATATTATTTTTATAATATATGTCAATGAGTTTCTTGCTCATTGAAATAGGTCTAGCACATGTTAAGTGCTATAGGTGAGTCAAATAGTCAAAAGGAAATGTTGAAGGCCTTAAGGGCATGTTACACCATGTATGAATATGTATTAAAGTCAAGAGAATACCTACAAGCAAAGTCAAGTCTCCTCTTATGCAAAGGCACCATCAAAGAAGCTCCTTCAAGCATAGAAACCATTCGAAGTCTACTCAACAAGTCGGCCTACAAACAATTAAACAAGTTGGCCTAAAAGGAGGGACAATCCTTTATAAATAAAGGTTGTCCACTCCAATATAATGCAATTAAGGAGCTTTGAAATCAGCGAAGTAAGGAGGCAAGTAAAGGGTAAAAAAAGGACGAGAAAAGGGTCTCCAAGGACAATGAGGAAGGAGGAAGAAACAACGAGACTTAGAGGTCTGTTCTAGGGCTTATTATAGTCACACATGTGAGAAAAGGAGGGCTATCTGCGATCATTACATCAACGCTATCACAGTTACATATCTCTCATTGTTTGGGCTATCAAAGTAGGCCTATAAGGCCTCTCTCTCAAGCAAAGGAGAGGCTCACTCAAGCGAGGAAGAAATGAAGACCTTATCATAAGAATCTGGAAGGAATCCTCCCACACATGCGAGAGACTAGGGATGCACTACAGTCATAACAAGTCTACAACTGCACATCAAGAAGGAGCTCAATTGGACAAGAGAAGGAAGGTATCCTTATAGATGAAATACTTCACTAAGTATCAAAGATATGTATCTCTTATAGAGCTAGCATAACAAGGACTATCACTAGTTGCTGGAAGAACAAAGTGTCGAAAGAAGGAGGACAAAGTGTCGGGGAACAAAGTGGTGGAAGAAGGAAGGACTTGACTTGTGCTTGGAGGATATTCTTGTCAAGGGTCTAGGGTTTGGCATTGATCAATAGAAGCTTCAATAAGAGAAATTCATGAAAGGGTTTTCTTCTCAAGAGAAGAGAGGTTTTAGCCCTGACAGAGAGCCAACATCTTGTGTTCTTGTCCTATGTTTTGGTAGTAGTTTGATGAAGCACATACACATGCATTAATAATAATAAGAAGAAAATTAAGCTAACAAGAAAAGGTAAACATGCTCCACAAATTGTTATCAAGTAACGAAGAATCACACTACACCTAATTTTCCCTAGATTCTTCAACAAGCTACTTTTGGCGGGTGAGATGATCTTATATATGGTTTCGAATGGTTTTTAAGGTAAGCATCTCGACTCTGACGTATTTAGTTAGGGAGAGCACATTGTAGGTTGCATCATGTGTCGTATAACTAGAGGAACAATAAATGGAACAGGTAAAAAATTAATATACACGCAAATCAACAATGATCACTATACATTTCAAATAGTCAGACAAAAGAATGGAGGGCAAGGACAATAGTGACATCACACCCTGGGCTTTAGAGCCTTGGTGGTGGTAGGTCGCTGACGTCATTGCCCAGGGACTTGAAAACCTAATGTATACTTTAGAAATCTAAAAAAAAAAAATGTAGAGAGGAGGAAAATATTTGTGTATGAGCAAACTAATGGCCAGGCCGATCACTATAATAAAAGGTTTTCACCGGGATACACAAGGACTTGCCAACATGTTTTTTGCCAATTGTGCTACCACCCGAAGACATTTAATTTAATATCTAAAATTTGCATAAAATTTAATAACAAAAAAAAAACAAATTCAAATAGTGTAAACTAATGGAATGAATGAATGAATGATATTTTAATGTCCACGAGATAAAAAATAGTGTATGGGACCACCAGTTTCCCTGCTTTTCACTTTTTGCAATTCAATCCTTTTCTTATTCAAATTGATGATAAGTTGGCCCATCCTTCTAACAATGCCCTTGATGAAAAGGCAATGCCAAGGGATCGATGCTAACATATTGCCATGACTGTCATTGATGTCTATGAAAGCATCACATTCCAAAATGAAATGTTTTCTTGATTCTAGTGCCCGAGAAGTGCAAAAAGTATACACCCATTCTTCCCAAGTTTCTTTAGGTTTTTTCCACAATCCTATTTCACACCAAAGTTAATGCGAGTTAGTTCTTATTTGAGTAATAAAAATCTCTGTTCTCCATGGAATGCTAGCTCTAACTTTGTTCTCCATGGAATGCTAGCTCTAACTTATCTAAGTATTAATTATAATATACTGCCACACGATAACATATCTCACATCAACATGTCTTCTATATGCCAAAAATTAAAAGCCCTGAAAAAGGGAGTCTGTATATGGATCAAAGGAAGGAGGGAGGAAGAACATAAAGCCCTATTTGACATTGATAATATAATTTGGAATTATAATGACCCTGATGACCCTCTATTCTTCTCAGATTTATACCGATCCTATATTATAGATCTGGAGGAAAAAAGGAGAACGGTTCTCCTGTCTTAGGAGGAAGATATTCGAATGAAAAGTCAGGCTATATGGGTTAATGCTAGGGATAAAAATTCCAAATTTTTTCACATCCATGCTAATCCTAGGAAGCAATAAAATGCGATTAGGAAGATTGGGGATGAAGATGGGAAAATTCAAAACTCACAATCGACTATTGAACTAGATGTTCTCAAGCACTTTAGTGAGTTATTCAAGGCACAAGACCCTGATTTTTCTTCCCAAATGGATTATATAACACTTGTCCCTAAAATGTTCTTTGAGGAGGAAAATGATATGTTGGGTCAGCAGATATCTCGAGTAGAACTGACAAAGGTTTTGAAGGACCGTGCGAAGGAAAAGAGCCCTGGACTGGATGGGTGGGGGGGTATAAATATTTCTACATTGATTTGAGTTGATGATTCTAGATCTCCTGGCGGTTCTTGAGGAATTAAGGATACATGTGTTCATATCAGGGGTCATCAATGCCACATTCATTGCCTTGATTTTTAAGAAGGAGAACCCTAGGACCTTTGCAGCTTATAGATCGGTCTCCCTTTGCAACTCTGTGTATAAGATGATCTCCAAATTAATTGCCTGCAAACTCAAGCTGGTACTGTCGAGGCACATAACCACTGAACAGTTTGGGTTTCTGGACGGCAAGCAGATTTAGGATGCCACTGCCATTGCACAGGAGGTCCTACATACAATGAAATCCCATAAACAAAAGTCATGTCTACTCAAGGTTGATTTGATCAAGGCATATGATTGTGTGGACTGGGAGTTCCTAAAACTGTTATTGATCAATACTCGTATCTCCCCTTAAAACATTAAATAGATTTTGGCGTGCATCGATATTGCTAATTTTACAATGATTATTGATGGATTGCCGACATAATTATTCAGAGCTTATAGGGGGCTGAGACAAGGATGTACTCTATCTCCTCTCCTCTTTTTCCTAGTGATAGATTGTATGAGCTGCAAGATGAGAGATGCGGGCGACAAAGCACTGATCTTTGGGGTATGTGTTACCAGACAATATGTCGTCACACGTTTAATGTTTGTAGATGATTTATTATTTGGTGGCGAGTCCTCTCTTGTTGAATGGACACATATACATAGGATTATCAAGACTTTTGGAGAGACTACAAGATTATGGATGAGAAAATCTAAATCTATCCTGGTATATGGCGACAGAGAGGATTTGATGACCAGGGACATTATTAAGCTATTTGATATTGCATCCATTCAATACGATGAAGGCTTTGTATACCTTGGTTTGAGATTGAAACCAAACTGGTATTGCATTAAGGACGAAGACTAGATGATCGACATGATTTTTAAAAAATTGGATGGGTGGAAACACAAATGGTTGTCGATGGGAAGCATAATTATTATGCTGAAATTTGTGCTACAAAATATATCGGTATACTAGATGCATTTGTTTATGTTACCTGGGTCCAACCTTTTGGGGAAGATTCATTTAATTAGATGGGCAACATTGGCCAAGCCAATTGAGGAAGGTGGATGGGGGATCATAGACCCATCAACTTTTAACAAGGCTCTAATTATCAAAAATATGTGGAGGGCTATGTCAGGATCTGAAATATGGTCACTAATTATTAGAGATAAGTATATGTATGGCCAAATGTTCACATCCTGGCTTAGGAATGGTGCCAGGAAGAAAACATGTGCCTCCTACATCTGGTGTAGCATGATGAAAAACTTGCATTGGCTTTTGGGATTCATTCGTTGAGAGGTTGGTGATGGAACTAAGATAGAGATCGGGTTAGAACCATTTTTGACATTTTTGAAAACGAGTTTATTTTATGATAAATAATTGTAAACATAAAATAAAAAAGTGACAAATGTACTTCCTTTTTATCTATGATAAATAAACCTTTTTTTCCTCTTAAACAGAAAGAAAGAAAATAAGTTACATGGAATGCTTACGTTTATATATTTGGTAATTGTTTTTAACCAAAAACTCAGGGAACCGCTCGCGCTACCGGGAATTGGAAAGGTGCGTTTTGTGGGCTCGATCTACAGTGCATAGCTTTTATATTTTATTTCGTAACAGCAGAAAACATGGCCTTATTTATATACGTGTCAAATATAAATATATAACTAAAATCGAATTTTATTATCTAAATGTTTCGAGATTTCTTGAGAAGTACGCAATGACTACTATTTGGACATGTCTTTCAAGTTATCAGTCACAATGAACAGAGCACAATGAAATGCGGATGCCCTGGAATAAACATAGACGAGTATATGTGAGAGCAGTCTAGGTTCGTGCTGTTCATCATTTACGAGCAGAAGACTCATCAATTAAACATTCATTCCTTCAGAGCCACCCGGGATTTCATCATCGGCATCATCGGCATTCGAACGGAAGGTTTATTCGCTGGAAAATACACCAGGTTCTTTTGCTCCCTTTATGTCTTGTAATATCGCTTTATTTTACTGCGTTTTTCCTTTCCAGTGTAAAGTTGGTGTCTATTTGGGAGGGTTTCTAGTAGGATTGTGTCTTCTGCGACGAGTGGGTTCCTGTCGTAATACCTAATTCTATCCGGGCTGAGCTGGGTTGCGAGTAATACATTCATAAGTTCGCATGCATTAGACTCTTAGTTTTGAACTTCGGGTATATAATCAATTTTCACCTCGACTGCGGGCATCCACTGTTCCTCCCGCGTACCTCCCGCGTACTCCAGCAGCAGGAACGTATATTCGGCCAGGTCGCATAGTCGCGTTTTTGGCCAGGTCACATTTTCCGGGGATATTCTGCCTTGTCTATATAAAGTGCATAGCCAGATCTGCTCATTCAACTTATCCTGACGATGAACCACACTGGTTGGTTCGAAACGTGTCGACAAAAATTTCTCCATGTGATTTTCGCTGAAGAATTCTTCAAAAATGAGATATCTCGAAGACTTAAAATGCGCGATTTTGCGACTAGTCGCAAATACAGTGGAAAGGAACTGCTACTGGTGAAGGTCGCATAGTCGCATATTCAGTGCAAAGGAACTGCTACTGGTGAAGGTTGCATAGTCGCATATTTGGCCAGGCTGCATTGTCCGGTGGCATCTCTAACACTCTAGAATGCGATCATGCAACCAGTCGCAAATACGGTGAAGAGAGATAACTGTCCACGGAGGAAATCCATGGTGGGAGTCTTTGCGAGGTGAATTGCATTGTATTGGTCTGATATATTCTCGCCCCATCCGTCCAGTACTACCACTGCTACTAGCTTACCTTTCGGGAGCTTAGGGTGGTCGGCCAATTTCCATGTTGTTATGCCACTTTTCATATCGATACCAGCAACTTCAAAAACACTACGAAAGTTCTTGGTTGAATGCAAATGAGCAGATGAAATGAAGTGAAAATGGTTGTGGGCGATAAATCAAGGTGGTTCCGACAGTCCGGTTTAATCTAGAGGCTTCTCGAGGGCTCGAATCGCTGCGTTTATCAACTTTATGAAAAGGATATTGACTAGACATTCAACCGCAAGCAACAAGCGCTTTGGAGTCTCTAACAACCCACTTCAACCATTGCGGAGGGCATATATTAGAGGCATCCATCCATCGACCGAGATCAACTCCAAGGTATTATCAAGCCGCCTCATCATCAATCGATCAAGAGTGCGGTCCGAGCAGTGTGGTTAGCAATGAGAGCAGCGAGCAGTGCAAAAGCAGGGATCTTTTATGCAACAGAAGCATTGAGCTAGCAAATGCATTCAAACATGATAAAAGAACAAGAAATTTCAGAGCAGGTGGAGACAAATGATTTAGGACAAGTGAAAATTGCCTCATCCGCCAAAGCTGAGAAGTGGGTTTGGGTTAATGCCAAACAATATCGGGGCATTTTAAAACGAAGAGTAGTCCGTCTAAATTGGGAGCAAACAAGGAAGAAACGATCTAAGAAGAAAAGTACTCGAGCCTTTCGCAAAAAGCACCCAAACAAGTCTCCTCTACAAGCACGTGGCAACAAGAAGCCTAGAGGAAAAGCACTGATGATTCTAGCTTATATAGTCCCACATCCACACCTCTCACTTGGTCATCCGATCTTTATGTGAAAGAATTGTTAAATGCAAAACAAAGGTTGGAGGCCTTAGAAGCTAAAGGGCAGGAAAGAGATCATAAAATTCATATAATAACAGCTGAGGACAAGGTTTTAACAGAAAGCAATAGAGTTTTAAAAGAACAAGTGGTATTGCTATAGGAAGCTCTTCTGATAGGGAAGACAAAATGGCAAGGCATGAAGGCGGAGGTGCAAAACATAAAGAAATCTGTAGTGGAAAGTACAGAGGTGGTGAATGTGAAACCATCCCGAGATAAAGGGAGAATAATTGCCCAAATAAACAACCATGAAGAGAACGCAAGAGAAGAAACGAAAGGAGATTCCACCAAAGTTTCCAAAACTTGGGCTCAAGTTATTAGCAATTATGCTAATAAGGAAGGAGAAACAAATATTAAGGTTGACAACATGCAAGATAGTGAAGGCAAGGAAAGACAAAATAGGGTAGCAAACATAATTATTAAAGGGGTGAAAGAATATGGGAAAAATGAAAGTACTCTTGACCTTGCAAAGGACTTCTTGAAAGACAAGTTGCTATGGCAAGGACAAATATGCCAAGCATGGAGGGTGGGTAAGCTTAACGGGGAGAGAACCAGGCCCATAAAAGTCATTATGCCTAGCTTGGGTTATAAATACACCATTCTAAGCAAGAAACATATCTTGAGGGGTTCTCGTTTTTCCCTAGAAGAAGATTTAACTATATAAAGCAACATGAGGAAAGAAGGGAGGAAATTTTAAAGGTTAGGGCAGCAAGAGATGAGGACAAGGGCTGCAATCTCTTTGGTAAACAATTGCTTACTCTATGTGGGGCCTTTGATTTAGTCATTTGTAATGGCTTGACTAGATGGGCAAACTCCAGTAATTTCACTTACAGTACTTACAACAGAGCAAGTGTGGTAGATTATGTAATTTGCTCACATGGTTTGTGTGAGAAATGGAGGAAGTTTTGATTGGAGATCAGTTGTGGGACTTGAAATCAGATCACAAGCCAATTTCTCTATGTTTCTCTTGGATTGGAAAG
The DNA here is from genome assembly GCA_031772625.1 of Pinus tabuliformis. Lineage (NCBI taxonomy): Eukaryota > Viridiplantae > Streptophyta > Pinopsida > Pinales > Pinaceae > Pinus > Pinus tabuliformis. The sequence goes on along the minus strand of CM062804.1, from coordinate 79,272,234 downwards.
AAACAGTTAGAGTAAAAAATTCAACATGTTTAACAAAATCTCCCACAGGGCAGAATTCTTTTGACCCTAGAAAATTGTAATACCTTCAAAATGACGCTAGAGAGGCTCTTTGGGAAGGAGAAAATTACAATTCACAACGCTGATAGTCATGAATTAACACATTTAATTCAATGTGCACTTGCAAAGTGCAAAGAGCAAAAATTAAGAAGTCTGAAACAAATTGCTTTCCTGTTAATGCATGGTTTGACGAGGAATGCAAAAAGGCAAGGATAATATGGAAAGAGTCAGACAAGGGTAACATAAAGCTCAAAGCTTACAAGCAATTATTAAGCAAGAAAAAGACCGATTTCATGGCTTTAAGGAGGGAAGAACTAATATTCCTTGGGAAAAATAATCTCAAATTATTTTGGAAGGAACTCCAACCGAAAAAGATGCAAATTGGAAATAATATTACAGCTTCTAAATGGTTTGACTATGCAAGACAACTATATGAACAGGTTTTCAAGGTTGATCCTCCTCCCTTAGTCAACACTGATACTGAACCCTTCACGGTACAAAAGATAGAGATGGGTATCAAGAAGTTGGGTGTTGGAAAAGCAAAAGATTTAGCTGAACTCCAAGCAGAATATCTAAAGTGGGGCTAAAAAATTCTTGCATCTCACATTACAAAAATCTTCAACAACATCATACAACAAGAGCTCCCCACAGATTGGAAAACTAGTCTGGCAATACCTCTTTTCAAGAGCGGTGACGTCAATAATCCCTCCAATTATAGGACCATCATGATAAACCCTTTGTTTGCAAAGCTATTTGGAAGCATGCTAGAAAACAAAATTAGCAAGTGGGCAGAAGAAAGAGATAAGCGTGCTAAAGGGCAAGCAGGTTTTAGACCTAAACATTCTACAGTTGATCATTGTATAACTTAAAGGCACATCATAGAAAAATGTGGGAGAAAAAGGAAGAAGCCTTCTGTTGCTTTGTTGATTTCAGAAAAGCGTTTGACTCGGTTCCTAGGGATAAGCTTTGGCACAAAATGGAGGAACTTGGGGTTCCTAAACATTTGAGAGCAGCTGTGCATAGGTTGTATGAAGAGGTGAGAGTCAAAATTAGAACTTCAGCAGGCATTTCTGAAAGTTTTAGAAGCGATATCGGGGTCAAGCAAGGTTGCCCACTGTCTCCTACCCTTTTTGGTTTATATATTGACAAGCTTGAGGAGTGGTTAAATTCACAAGGGGGTGATGGTATCTATTTGGGCAAGTTTGTTATAAGGCTTCTTTTGTATGCAGATGACCTTATTCTTATTGCTAAATCGGCTCTTGGTTTGCAAGAGCACTTACTATCCCTTGAGCATTTTTGTACAACTGTGGGGATGCAAGTTAATATCAGCAAAACGAAAGTAGTGGTCTTCTCTAAGAAAAGAAAACATAACCAACATAAGTTTTACTTTGAAGGCAACATTCTGGAAGAAGTTGCGGACTACAAATACCTCGGAATTGACTTCAACAAAAATCTAAGCTGGAATGGTTGTAGAAAGAAAAGAACTTTGGGGGGTTGGAAAGCATATTATGCTTTTCAAAATAGGTGTAGAAAGGCAGAGTTATGGGATTGGAACGCCACTCAAACTCTTTTTGGGCTTCTAGTGATTCCGGTAATTCTATATGGTTGTGAACTATGGGCCAACAGTACATCCGACATGCAGTGGAGACAAATTGAGAAAATTCAGAAGCGTTTGATTACAAACCAATTTAAGATTAAAAGTGCAGTTCCTTACGATATCTTGCTAAGTGAAACAAGGACCGCTCCTATTGAAGCAATTGCTATGGTGCGAGTCATAAGGTATTTAAAAAAAATGAGCAAATGGAAGAGGGTAGATGGCCTAAGGTTGTCTTTAATGATAGATTGTGCAAGAGCAAAAAAACTTGGATGCAACAAAATAACAAATGGTTTAGTAAATGGGGTATTTGCTTGAACGTGTGTCCCATAAATAGCAAAGAGATAAAAGCTTTTGTTATGGAAAAGTTCCACAAGCATATTTGGGACAAGGAGCTAGGAAGAAAGAAAAATTACTATATTGAAGTGTTTAATCCCACTCATAATCATCAACCAAAGGCATACATAGAGGCCAATATCTCTTGGAGAGCCAAAATTCTTATTGCTCAGTTAAGGACTAATTCTCATCAACTACGTTGTGAAACAGGGCGTTGGAAGAGGCCAAAGGAAATGTGGGAGGAAAGAGTATGCATTTTTTGTTCTTCTGGAAAAGTGGAAACAGAAAAACATTTCATTTTAGAATGTGAGGCTTTCAAAGACAACAGGGAAAGTTATGCAGATACACTGGCAGCTAGCTCTTGGGATAATCTATTTAGCGAGAGGTTTGTCGAGAAGCTGGGAGCATTTATTTTGAAGCTTCACAAAAAAAGGGCCGAATACATCAAGCAGATGAAGAAGCAAGCTGTCCCATAGGCTATCTTTAGCCTCGTGGACGTTAAAAATAATTTCTTTCTTTCTTTCTACTTCAGGTGTCTGTAGCGTTTATCGTAAACAAAGGCAATAACGTTTATCGTCATCTCTCGTAGGGATTACTAGGTAGTCATTCAAGCATGGCAGTACCCTTGATTACAGTTTGAGTTTTATGAATTAATAAACATTTAATGAAATTAGGGTTTTATGTCGAAACTAGGTTTGAATTAGATGCATTTAAGGATGGTTTGATATGTTTAGGAGAGGATGGGATTTCAGACCAAAAAACATAGGTTTGAATTAGACTAATTGTGGTTAGAAGAAATAAGGTTTGAACAAAACTAACTTAACGATGTTTTTGGAGAATATTGGGTTTTGCATTTCGTTAAGTCAGGGTTGTTCTGAGAAAAATTAGGGTCTTGTTAGATGGATTATTGGATGGTTGGAAAAGATTACGGTTAGGATTCGTGTGATGAAAGGATGTTGAGTTACACGAATCATTTGGTGCTTGGTAAAAGACAGAGTTTGAATTGGGAGCTTAGATGAAATTATCAATGGGCGAAGAGTTTGAAGCTTCGAATTTGCTGAATTTATGGATGCCTAAGAAAAAATGATTTTAGGTCATTCTATAGATTGTTTGATTTGTTGAGGTTCTGACCAATTCTGTATGCTATTTTTCTTTTCAGCTTTGGTTTGAGCTATTATCATGGCATTTCAAGACCGTTTAAATGAATCTCATTTCTAAATTCGGGTGCTTCTAGAAATTAGGGCAAAAGTGGAATATATAAGGAATCCTGAATCAGAGAGTTTTTGAAACTGAGTTTCTCCAGTTCAATTTGAACAGAACACTTCAAAAGCAATCCAGTCATAGAACTTGAGTACATCATGAATGAATTGTCAGATCTAAGGCCATAAAGAATAGGGTTCTCACCACTTTGCAAAAGCATCTGTACAGTAAAAAACCTACTTCCCCTGCCTTCACTGTCAGAGAGACCATTGGTGTGGTTGAAAATCTCTAAACCTTGTCCAACCTATAAGCCTATATCCATGATCCATTGATTGGCCATGGTATTGAAAGGATTGAGTGCTTTGTCTTTTGTGCATTTTTGCTGCCCTTTGCTTGAATACTCCAAAAATATTGATGTAGCTTTACTCCAAAAACTGTATGGATAACTTCGCCAACATTGAAAGCTTACAAATCCCAGTGTCTTAAAGTCGTCTAAAAACAGGTTTGAAAGGTGTGTGACTACTTTAGGTCCTTTTTCTTTGGAAATTACATTTGATGGTATAAGTTTAAAGGATAATCATGATTTCATAGATTAAGAATGAAGTCCGCTAAAAAATAAGCAAGATATTCTATGCTCGATCAAATCAATTTAGGTATATCTTCTCATAAAGCATCTTTTGCTGAAGGTTCAACAGTATCATTACCCAATGTTGGTGACTTTTTCGTAGGATGTTGGAAGAACCAAAGTCATTTTCTTAGGCAATAGTCCTTTCAGGGTTCACCATTTCTCACTTTCATCTTTATTTTCTAGGTCAAGGCTTTAATTTTCAAATTATAAATCCATTTGGTCCCTATTCTTGCTTCATGTTATATATTTCATCCGAATATTCATTATCATCTCTCAACAACCTTATTTTTGTTTTTTGTTTTTTTTCATCCCTTCATTGCTTACAATCTATAAGTAATTTAAGGGGAATTATTTATATCAATCATGTACAATGCTCGTGAACATTGTAGGAAACAACTTTACCTAGCAGGCTTCTTCATCCCACATGTTAGAAATCTAAATGGTTGTGCAAAACAAGTTTCTTGGAATTGACAAGTTTCTATATTAGTTTGAACGAAACACTGCCAAAGAAATAAAGGCATAGAGCTTGATTACATCCAATGAGGTGTCAGTTCCAAGCCATGAAGAATAGGGTGCTCATAACTTTGCAAAAGCCTCTGTACAATAAGAATCTTATTTTTCCCTTGGCTTCTCTGCTAGTGCTAGAGGGACAAGTGACGTGGTTTAAAATCTCTAAACCCTGCTGATGGTTCCCAGCTGTATCCATGATTCCTTATTGGCTATGCTAGTGAGGAGATTGAGTGCCTTTATTGTTTGCCTTGCTTTTTGCTTGCTTGTGCTGTCCATTGCTTAAGTACTCCAAAAAACTTGACCCAACTTTAGCAAATGTGAATCTCACAAAACTCGGTCCCTTATTGTTGTGTGAAAATGGGCTTGGAATGATGTGTGACCACTTTAGGTCTTTCTCCTTGGAAGTTACATTTGATATTAAAATTTCAATCCAAGTAATGACCAAGATTTCATAGATCAAGAATGAAGTCCACTAAAAAATAAACTACACATTCTATTCTCCTCCAAACCAATTTAGGCATATCTTCTATTGAAGCATTGATTAGAGAAGGTTCAGCATTTTCATCACCTCATGTTGGAGACTTAGATATTCACTTCCAAGTAAAGTGCTTGGTTCATACCTTCCTCTTAGGATGACAGGGACAACGAACTTCATCTTATTATACTCAGGGAATAGTCCTCCCAAGAGGGACCATTTTAGGACAGCAATTTCACTTTCATATCTATTTTCTTGATGAAGGATTTAATTGATCAAATTATAATGCCGTACATTTTCCCCACGTTATATATTGTAGATTTCATCTGCATATTAATTATCATCCTACATTGACATTTTTTAAAATCATCCCTTAATTTCTTACATTCCTCAAGTAATTTGGGGGAAATTCTCTATACCAACTATGTGCAACGTTTGTGAACATCATAAGAAACAACTGTGCCTAGTATGCTTCTTTATCTCACGAGTTAGCAATCTAAATGGTAGTGCAAATGTTACAATGCCAGTGAAAATGTTCTCTTTTAGTCCCCACTAAATTGTTAGAGAGGTACCACTATGTTTAGAATGTTGACAATAACTAGAGTGTTGTTAAGAGGGTCATGGGTGTAGAAATTTTGTGAATTCAAGCGTTAATGCAATTTCAGTAATTTCACCTCTCTCCTGGAGGTATCCCAGATCTTAACCCTGTGAATTTACAACCTCAGGGCTGATCTGGAATATACTTTTACAGCAGCAAACAGTGGACCATATTTCACTCCTTTTTGACCCAATCAACAAGGCAATCCAAGAGCAAGGATACCAAATTTGTGCCGGCAAGTGTCAGCCCTCCAGGGCAATCTAATCAAAAGTATAAACCAGATTTGAAATTCACTTTCTTACCTGCCCTATCCTCTTCAAGATTAATGTTAAAACACTTAAAAATTTCAGTGTTAATTTATGTCCAATCAGCAAGATATACAAGTGCTTGAAATTACCAAACCACGAAGATAAAGATAGCTGGAAATCAAATATGCAATAAGACAAATTTGGATAACGAAAAACTTAATGTATATATATGTAGATGAAGTCAACCATAGCCTCATGCCAAGTCTAGTATAATACTCTAACTGGTCAAAAGCCTAGCTAGGGAAAGCCAAGAAAACACTAGCTCCACCAAAGATTCTCTACAAGCTAGTATCAACGTAGCAAACCTCCTTGGCTAGACATCTTCTCCTCTTCTTCTTCAACAAGTACAACCTAAGGTTTTATCCCAAACCCCTTCCTCCAACTTCTCCAAGGGATGATACCCTAACCCTATTACTCCAAAAGCTCTGAAACCATAGTGTCTCCAAGATAAGAGAGAAATAAAAAAAGTGAAGTATATTGAGAGAGAGAGAGAGACAGATGCATGCTCATCTCCTTATATGTCACGCAACATCATCATGATACAATGATCATGAAAGTAATCTCTCCTTCCTTTGAGAGTAAGGGAGGCCATTAATACATATGTGGGCCTAAACCCTTATGAGCAACCCACAAAACCAGAAGTGGGCTTGCACATATGAAGTTCTACACTCTGTTATATATATATACGAGGGAAAAATATAACACTCTACCATAACAATATATATAACACTCAACCATAACAATATATAATACTATCTTATATGGTTGCACATCTCCATACACCAACATGGTATTGGGGCAAGAACGTATGGAGTGTGAGAAATTTCATGGGGAGCCTCAAAAGATTATGCAAAGTCAAGGTGAAAATGAAAATAAAAAGGCAAGATGTGATTATTTAAAATGAGCATTAGGTAGACATTCTTTTAATGTCTATAATTTTGAAGCAAAATAGAAGTTTATTTGATGGACATTGTAATATTGAAGTAATATAGAGAAAATCCCTTGATGATAATAACGTACACCCCCTCACCCGTAACCCCCAAGACACACACACATAGGCAAAGAAATTGCCACCCTTGGGGTTATAGTCACAACACCTATCATGATGCAAGTCTCCCTTTACATATGTTAAATTGGCAACTAGGGCCAAACTCCATGTGGGTTAGCTTATTTCTGGCAGCTGATATTTTTATTGGATCCCTCTCGTCGAGAGGTGTAGGATTGATCCAAAGATCATCCGATTCCGATAAGTATTTATGGAGATATGAATTTATTTTGTTTATGTAATTATTATCAAGCCGACCAGCACTTATGTAGGCTCTAGAAGCCCAATAGACGTGTCTATTCATCATCTTTGTTTTTAGTATAAATAGGTGAGGACTTGAAGTCATTTGGGGAGATATTCTTGAAGTGATCTCCTCCTCTCCACGTCTTGGGTTTTTGGAGAAGGAGAGACACCAAAAAGAATACGTTGGTCTAGCTGCAGATGTTGCCCTAATCTTATCCGCTGTAAATGAAGACACACAGGTCATGAAGGTCCCTACACGCAGTAAATGGAACAGCCCTGAACACCGTCAAGTGATGCCCTAATACGTTGACCTGTAGCCTTATACGCAGGCCCTAATACACCTAAACGCAGGTACTAATATGCTGTCCAAACAGCTCTAAATGCAGCCGTAGTAATATGAAGGATAGCTGCAGTAATATGAAGGTCAAGCCGCAGTCATAATAATCTGGCCGCAGTCAAAAAGAGACCTGTAGCTGCCAAAGTGTGAAGGTTTACGCAGCCCTAAACTACAGCCACGTGAAGCCCTAAATGCTCTAGAGGAGAAGACTTTATACGCTGTTTCCAGCAGCCCTAAACGCAGTAAAAGGGAGGCCCTAATACGCTGTTTCCAGCAGCCCTAAACGCAGTCAAATGGAGGCCATAATATGCTGTTCCCAGCAGCCCTAAACACAGTCAATGGAGGCCCTAATACGCTGTACCAATAGCCCTAGGAGATGATCTTAACACAGTCATTAAAAAGGTTCTAACTCAGTCATGAAAGAGGACAACCCTAATGCGCATATACTCTATCTATGAATGCTCCAAAAGGACGCAGTCCTAATGTGAAGATATGCTGCAATCAAGGATGAATATAGCCTTCAGTCAAAGCACAGGAATCCTAGCAGCAACGATATTAAAGACTGCTGTTCTCAAGCATGGGTTATGTATGATAGCAGTTGTCTCTATATTAGAGGACTGAGGGAGAAGCTGTTTAGTAGGAGGGTGCAACTATAGCCTAGCTGCTTTGCTAGGCTGCAAGCCATAGCAAGCAGCTAAGGCTGATATGCATATGGCAGTGTAATAGTGTTACAGCATGATAGGCATGGGCAGCATGATGAGTAATGATGTAAAGGGCAGCATGATCAGCAAGACTACAAGATAATGTAGATCATGGGCAGCATGATCAGTGAAGTATGGTGCAGTATGAGTGGTACAACAAGAGAACCAGATGCAGCATGATGATAGGTGAAGGAGTCACCTTAGAGAATCAGTTGAAGCAGAATGTCTTCAACTGATCTCATTGTTATAGAAGATGATCTATGCTTAGATCTAGACAAGTCAAAGTGTTGACTTCTGTTGTAATTGTACTCTCTCTCTCTCTCTTTCTCTGCTGAACTTTGAAGATAAAAGAAGATTTGATCAAAGGGTTTCCCCACACATTGTGGGGTTTGTCCCTGGCTCGCGCCACATCTTGTGTCCTCTTGTCTTGGCTTGTCTTCTGCGTTTTATATTTATGTTCTATCTGCAGTTTATCGTAATGCTGATGTGATTGCTAACTGTGAAAATTTAAATAAATTGCTCTAGCATAGAACATACCAAAATTTAACAACATAAAACACACAAACACCTTCATGTGTCTTGTAAGCAAAAGACAATTGAAGAAGAGTCAACCATTAAAGAACGAACACAAAATGCTTCTAAAGAAAACATGATTTTGGGCAAGAAGTGTAGAGTTCTAAGAAGAAAAAATAAATATAATATACGAGACAATGCCAAATTTCTCAGTGGAACTACACACTTAGAGGTGATTTGTTACTTTCTAAAAACTATTTCTTATTCTTGAAGTTTCTTTGCAATGCAAAGGGGAAAATAGTATACACAAGTATTTTGTTTATAAATTTTGTACATAAAAAGCTTAGTTCTCTCATAAAAAGATGGAAGCCACTTTGGAGAAATTTAATGCTCACATCTATTAGATGTAAAAAACGAATTACATTTATAGCACAAAATTCATTAGGGAGCCAAGGGGATTGTGCCCATACCCACACGAGAAGACAAAATTATAGATTGGCAGTGTATGGATGATAAGGCTAAGCTAGTTATGGGAGTAACTATATCTTATTTGAGTTGCATAACCTTGATTTGGAAGAGTCATCAAAAGAATAATGGGATGAATTAAATGGGTTATTTGAATCAATGGTACAAACATCTCGATTTTTATCGTGATAAAATCTCAGAATCACGATTTTTGGCGTAGCCAATGTTTGTCAAATTTTATCGATATTTTGGTGATATCATAATTTTGCCGATGTTTGCCGATTTTTACGATATATCGTTTTTTTGGACCCTTGTTAATTTTATCTCAATGCCAATGTTAGCAACATTGGTTTGAATCTAAGTTGAACAAAACGCTGAAACGTCTAGAAGTTTCCAAAATGGGTATAGCTGGAAATGTCACCCCTAGTGTTGAAGAAAGTGTAACTAGGTTTGGTCTTCATAAATGTAATTTTGATCTTTGTATTTATAAAAGAAAAGAAATATTATTTTTGTTATTTATATCAATGAGTTTCTTGCTCATTGCATAGGTCTAGTACATGTCAAAGTGCTATAGGGAAGTCAAAGAGTCAAAAGAAATGTTGAAGACCCTTAAGGGCATGTTACACCATGTATATTTATGTATGAGAGTCCAAGAAATACCTCCAAGCCAAGTCACAAGCCTCCTCCATGCAACGACATCACTAAAGGAAGCAATCTGAAGCATAGAAGTCAAGTTGGCCTAAAGAAGGACCAAACCTCTATATATAAGGATCATTCCACCCGTCCAAAGCCACGTAATTCACCTCTGAAATCAACGAAGGAAAAGGACAAGTATAGGGTATGAAAAAGGATGAAGAAGGAGCCTATAGTGCAGCAAAGAAGGAAGGAAGAAAACTGAAGTTAATAGGGCTGTCTTAGGGCCTATTACAGTCACACGTGCGAAGAAAAGGAGGCTCTCTTTGCTGTCATAACAACCCTCCTATTATAGTCATAAAAGTTCGTTGGTTGGGCTAAGAAAGGAGTGCCTATTAGGCCTCTCACTCAAGCGAAGGAAGGAGAGCAATCTGGCACCAGTTTCTTGAAGGAGTCCCCTTACACGTGCGAAGAAATAGGGCCACACTACTGTTACATAAGACCTGCAATTATATCTCAAGGAAGAGCTTGATTGTAAGAGGGATAAGGTACTCTTCATAAGGGAAGGAGTCTACTAAGGAACAAAGAAAAATATCTCTTCTAGTGCAAGCATAACTAGGGCTGCTATCAGTTGCCGGAAGAAGAATGAAGTGCTGGAAGAAGGAGGACGAAGTGCCGGAAGAAGAAGGACAAAGGCTTGACTTGTGCTTGGAGGATCTTCTTGTCAAGGGTCTAGGGTTTGGCATTTATCAATAGAAGCTTCAATAAGAGAAATTTCAAGAAGGGTTTTCCTCTCTAAGAGAGAGAGGTTTTGCCCTGGCTGAGAGCCAACATCTTGTGTTCTTGTCTCTTGTATTTTGGTAACTGTTTGATGAAGTAAGAGAACATACACTAATAATAATAAGAAGAAGATTGTGTTAGCAAGAAAAGTAAAAGTACTTCACAAATTGTTATCATTGCTAGAAGAATCTCATTATAACTCAGGTGCCCTAGATTCTTCAACATGGTATCAGAGCTAAGGTGACACATCAAGGAAGGGCATCTCAAGAACACATACAAGGTTGAAGCATCAACTCTACAAGCTAAGGGTTTCAAATCCATCAAGGACAAGGAGGTCTATCATCTACTCTTCTAGATCCATCAAGGAAGACTACAAAGCAAGAAGAGCCTTTCATATAAAGGCACCTACAAGAAGATCCATTAAAAGAAGAATCTACATCAAGTTACATCATCTTCAAGAAAAGAAAAGCACTCCAATTCAAAGAAGTCTTCATCACCAAGCAATCTCTTTGAAGGAAGCAATTTGAAGATCACCAAGATCCAAGAAGGCAAATCATCAAATCTTCAAGGAAGGAGCAAGACTTCTTCATCATCAACACTATCAAGTAAGTACTTGTATGTCCTCTTCTAAACATATCACAATGTCTTTTTGCAAGGAAAGCAACAAATTGGTTGGGACTGCTAATTTCCTTGCATGGAAAAAGAGGACTGATTTACTTCTCAAGGAGAATGAACTTCTAGAACACATCAAAGGGAGTATCACTGTCCCTGCTAAGGAACAAACTCAAGCCCTAGCAAAATATAATAAGGATGAAACAAGGGCTCAAAGGATTCTAATAGAATCCATCAAGGACTCTCTCATTCCTTATGTTTCCAAACTTGAAACATCGAAAGAAATCTATGATAAATTGATAGAGCTATTCTCAGTTAGCACAACTGGAGAAGTGATATCATTACGCAATGAATTGTACAAGATGAAGATATCCAAGGAAGGAATAGCTCCCTACTTCATGAAAATCTCTGAGATGAGAGATCAACTACAAGAGCTAGGAGAAGTCATGTCTGATAGAGAAATGACAACTGTAGTACTCAATGCTCTACCTGAGGATTGGGGCAACTTCACATCAAGTATATATGCCAAGAAGGAAGCTACCCCACTAAATGAACTTTGGTCTCTATGCAAAATTGAGGAGACTAGACTCAAAGCCAAAGATGATGTGGGATCAAAGGAGCAAGCATTTGTTGCTATGGCCAAGAGAAAAGGAAAGTTTGGCAAGTTTGGTCCATGAAGGACAAGTAACAGAGATATGTCCAAAGTCCAATGCTTTGGCTGCCAAGAATATGGACACTACAAAAGGGATTGTCCCAAGTTTAAGAAGGACAACAATAAGAGGAAAAGAGAAGAAGCTCACATTACTCAAGAAGTGAAAGAAGAAGAGAAGCAGAAAAAGGAGGACCCTCCAGATCTATACTATGACTAAGTCAACTTCTTTACATAAGTCTTCTTTCAAAGTTTTGGGTATCATAGGGACATGTAGAAGTAGGAAAAATGGCATCTTCAGGAATATAGGAGCATAATGTAGAGATAGCTCAGATAAAGATATTCATGTAGAAAGGATGTAGCTATTGAATGACCTCATCAATGCAGAAAGGAAATGATCATGATAAAATCTTAGAAAGCCACTATCATCAACAAAGAAGAAGCATTTGCAGGATGAGGACTACTAAGATCCTCTGGTGGAATCTTCAATAGAAGATTCATAACTTTCAGAAAAAGCAGATGTCTCGATAGGAATTCCACTCATGGGATTCAAGAAAGGATGATATGCAGGCAAGAAAAAATGAAGCAAAACAAAGAGGCAATCTCAAAAAGCTATCAAAGGAAGCAAAGATGATCAAGGAAATAGTCAAGATGAGGTATGTATGCATCTATGTTTTCAGTTTAAAAGTCATGTCATCATATGTATTAATGAGCATGAGGGATGGCTCTAAAAACATGGTCAAGAATAGGGAAGATCTCTTTCATTAATAACATGCTCGAAGGCATGATTTACACACCAATAAAGGTCAACATGAGAAATTCCCTCATAAGAAGTATGAGGTGGTTGACTAAACAACCTATGAAGAAGCATATGAGAAAAGAGATCAAAGATGAAAGAACACCATGGTCACTAGGAATCATCATCTGACAAATTCGTTGAAGACATCTCCTGAAAGAAGGCTCGAGAACTCTGACAAAGGAAGAAAAAGATCAAAGGACCCTTGACACTTAGAAAGGCCTTGGAGATATGAAGATATAGGATACTGATTCAAGTCAACAAGATGTCATGATGGAAAGCCATCTAGCAAAGTACTATTTCATTTAATTTTTGAGTAATATCGAGATGAAGTCATGCAGGGCTACTAGAACAAAGTATTGAAAATGCAAGTACAACTAAGCATTCATATGATGAATATTCCGGACATAAGCATGATGAAAAAGAAGTAGCTATATGACAGAAGATCCAGACATGTATCAAGAAGGCCACTTTCCATAAAGGAATGACATGACAAACCAAGAAGGAAAGTGATCGATGGCTGATGCCCTACAAAGAAGAAGCTCAACTGAATTTCATGACATCAAGGAGAGAAGTTGATCAAGCAGCTGAAGGACCCACGAAGAAGAAGTTGTTGATGTGTAGAAGAGTCCCTAGCTAAAAGAGAGCTCTAACAAGTTCCTGATTAAAAGGGAGCTTGGGCAAGTTCCTGATCAGAGGGAGCTTGGGTACATTCCTTCAAGGAATGGGCATATCTTCCCTAGTTGAGAGGGAGAGATAGACACAACATTCTTGTCTTCACTTTGGAAGAAAGAATGGAGGATTGGGTAATCATTTGGCATCCGATGCTCTTTGAGGATGTGTAGGGCATCTAAGACAAGAGTAGGCAAGAGGACCGATATTCTTTGAGGGCTGGGAACCCAAGATGAGAATAGTCCTAGAAGGTCATACTCAGTGAACACCCGGGTGGGTATGTACCTTGAGAGACAATGATGAAGGTGTCTATAGTCATTGGTCTCGCCAACATTGTGCTCTGATCTAATGAGAGATAGATCTATTAGTCAAGGCCTTGCTGTGGAAACAATGTTGGTTACTATGATGCTATAATAGATGGATTGCCAATCCGATTTCTCTTATGTGAATTCTTCAGATTGAAAATAGCCAAACACCTTGTAATGATTTATGAATACCTCCCTAGTTAAGAGGGAGTGTTGAAGAAAGTGTAACTAGGTTCGGTCTTCATAAATGTAATTTTGATCTTTGTATTTATAAAAGAAAAGAAATATTATTTTTGTTATTTATATCAATGAGTTTCTTGCTCATTGCATAGGTCTAGCACATGTCAAAGTGCTATAGGGAAGTCAAAGAGTCAAAAGAAATATTGAAGACCCTTAAGGGCATGTTACACCATGTATATTTATGTATGAGAGTCCAAGAAATACCTCCAAGCCAAGTCATAAGCCTTCATGCAACGACATCACAAAAGGAAGCAATCCAAAGCATAGAAGTCAAGTCGGCCTCAAGTCATCAAGTCAGCATAAAGGAGTAGACCTCTATATATAAGGGTCATTCCACCCCTCCAAAGCAATGCAATTCACCTCTGAAATCAGCGAAGGAAAAGGACAAGTATAGGGTATGAAAAAGGATGAAGAAGGAGCCTCTAGTGCAGCGAAGAAGAAAGAAAACCGAAGTTAATAGGGTTGTCTTAGGGCCTATTATAGTCACACATGCGAAGAAAAGGAGGCTCTCTCTGCTGTCATAACAACCCTCCTATTACAGTCATAAAAGTTCGTTGGTTGGGCTAAGAAAGGAGTGCCTATTAGGCCTCTCACTGAAGTGAAGAAGAAGAAGGAAGGAGAGCAATCTAGCATCAGTTTTTTGAAAGGCCACATTGTTGTTACATCAGACTTGCAAAATTATCACAAGGAAGAGCTTGATTGTAAGAGGGACAAGGTACTCTTCATAAGGGAAGGAGTCTACTAAGGAACAAAGAAAAATATCTCTTCTAGTGCAAGCATAACTAGGGTTGCTATCAGTTGCCAGAAGAAGAACGAAGTGCTGGAAGAAGAAGGACGAAGTGCCGGAAGAAGAAGGACAAAGGATTGACTTATGCTTGGAGGATCCTCTTGTCAAGGGTCTAGGGTTTGGTATTCTTCAATAAAAGCTTCAATAAGAGAAATTTCAAGAAGGGTTTTCCTCTCTAATAAGAGATATAGGTTTTGCCCTGGCTGAGAGCCAACATCTTGTGTTCTTGTCTCTTGTATTTTGGTAACTGTTTGATGAAGTAAGAGAACATACACTAATAATAATAATAAGAAGATTGTGTTAGCAAGAAAAGTAAAAGTACTTCACAAATTGTTATCATTGCTAGAAGAAACTCATTATAACTTAGGTGCCCTAGATTCTTCAACACCCAAAAAATGGAAACGTTGCCCGAAACGTTGAGTGAAACATCATATATATATATATATATATATATATATATATATAACACATTATCTTGCAAGAAAAGAAAGAATAGGACACATAAATGACATTTTAGAAGGAAAACCAAGTCTATATCAATTTTCATAGATGAGATGTATAACACATTATCTTGCAAGAAAAGAAAGAATAGGACACATAAATGACATTTTAGAAGGAAAACGAAGTCTATATCAATTTTCATATATGAGATGCAAAATCCAAAATTAGCCTTTATATATGAGGTTGCACATTGAAGGTTCCAAAACCAAGATCTATACATGAGGCTATATGTATGGCTGAAATGTCACCCTTGGAAAATGGAAATGTTGCCCAAAACATCGAGCCAAACATCATATATATATATATATATATATATATATATATATATATATATAACACATTATCTTGCAAGAAAAGAAAGAATGAGACACATAAATGACATTTTAGAAGGAAAACCAAGTCTATATTAATTTTCATAGATGATTACATGATGCAAAAATCCAAAATTAGCCTTTATAGATGAGGTTGTACATTGAAGGTTCCAAAACCAACCTTTATACATGAGGCTATATGTGCTAAAATTGAAATAAAACATGAAATAAGTTAAATATTGACTGTATATTAGTAATCATAACAATCTTCATCCTCATCAACAAAAATATAACAAGATGCTTGTCCAACATAAGAGGCAATTCTACTAGTACATCTAGTTCCGCTTGAATTGCCACTAATATCAAGAGTAGCAAGAGCTCTGTGTGTAACTTTTTTAATGAAATTAGCTTAGAAGTGAAATAAACCTTATGAAAAGTATTTAATTAAGCATTTTAGGGCCATAGAAGGGACCCATGCCCTTATTTGCCGCTTGAGTGTGCTCAAAACAATCACATAACTCTCTAAAATGTTGTAGTTTTCGGCTGAAACGGCTCCGAAACACCACCGGCTATATCGTATGGTGTTTCAGAATTGCAAAATACCATACGGTACGAACGACAATGTTTCTGGGAAGTTTCAACCGAGTTTTGGCATTTTGATACGTTTTCAGTACTAGTACGTTGCCTAGGTAGGTGTTTCGTGCAACATAGGTTTGAATTGAAGGCATTGAAAGCCAAATTTTTATTATATTTGTAGTTCTTTAACTTAAAATAACAAGTTAGGCAAAACTATGTCAATACATACATTTGAAGATTGTTTGGCTTGAGGAAAGATGTCCTCAACCTTTTGATCCATTGGCTTATTGGACCTCGATGTGAGCCATGAAAATTGCTCAACAATACAACGCAAAACATTCTAATAATGCATGAAAAATATTATATTCTATCAGATCTCATAATGAACAATTGCTTACTTTTTTGTGGTATATACCTGTGTGCTAGATACTTCACATAGAAATGAGTGGGAATTGATTGAGTCATTTTCTAAAGCATTGTGCCCATCACACATGTTCTTATTTCGTATTGGCATTAAACTTACCCTCCTTGGTTTTGAATTGGTTGGATAGGCTTCATGTTTTGGAAGGCACTTGTGTTTTTTATGTGACCCCCATGGGGATGACTCCAAGACTAAATGTGAAGAACCAATATCTGATCAGCATGATAAACTTGCATGCACACAATGTACACCAAATATGTATGTGGAGTAAAATGCGGAAAAGTATTATTATGATGAGTTACAAAATAATGCCTTGTACGTTAGGACAATAACTCTTAAATAGCCCAAACCTCAAATACATTTGAGTAAGTTAAAATTGGAAACTAGGGCCAAACTCCATGTGGGTCATCTTATTTATGGCAGCTGATATTTTTATTGGATCCCTCTCGTCGAGAGGTGTAGGATTGATCTAAAGATCATCCGATTCTGATAAGATATGAATTTCTTTTGATTATGGAATTATTATCAAGCCAGCCAGCAACTTATGTAGGCTCTAGAAGCCCAAACGTCATGTCTATTCAGCCTCTATGTTATTAGTATAAATAGAAGAGGACTTGAAGACATTTGATACACACATCTCTTGTGATCTCTCTCCACGTGTTTGGGTTTTGTGGACAGAGAGATCTAGAGGAGAATACGCTGTTCTAGAGGCTGATCTAGCCTTACCCTAGCTGCAGTCAAAGAAGGCATAACCGCAGTCTGATTGGAGCCCAAGTGCCCTAGCCGCAGGTCAATCAGCAGCCCTAATCTACGCAGTCAAGGAGGCTTCCATAACGCAGTGAGGGGAGGCTTGAACGCTGTCAAAGGAAACCCTAAAAGAGATCTAGCCGCAGTCATAAAGGTTATCTAAGCCGCAGTTGGAAAGGCCTGAACCAGCAGTATGTGAAGGCCTAAATCCGCAGTTCTAAAGAGCCCTTATACACTGTCCAAAGAGGCCCTTACACGCTAAACAGAGGTGCCCTAAATCTGCAGTCTATTGGGCCCTAATTCACAGCTAGAAAATGATCCTATTACGCAGGAACTTGACTCTAATACGTAGCTACAGGAGGAGACTTAATCCGCTGGTCAAAGGCAGTCCTAACAACCATCATAAGAAGACTTAGTTGCAATCCTGAAGGAGATCTAATACGCAACCTAACTGCAGTCACCAAGCCGCTGTCATGATGAATCCATATTGCTGTAGATGACAGCGTGGACTGTGTTAAGCATGTTGTTGTAGATGACAACGTGGACTGTGTTAGGCATATTGCTGTAGATGATAAATCCATATTGCTGGACAGAAGTATCCACTGTAAAGAGGAGCCTAAGTCTAGTTGCTTAATGAATGATGCACAGGCAGCATGATGATCATGGACTTAAAGGGCAGCATGATGATGAATAAGAACATGATGAATGGGCAGCCTGATAGATGAGATCACGGGCAACATGCAAGGGCAGCATGATGTATGCTATCAAGGACAACATGATGTATGGGCAGCATAGTGATCATGAGCAGCATGACGATGCATGATGCAGCATGATGGTGCTACACGGTAAGGTGCAATAAATGGACGAGATGCAGCACTATGATAGGTGAAGAAGTCACCTTAGAGAATCAGTTGAAGCAATATGTCTTCAACTGATCTCTGTAGATATCAAAAGTCAAAGCATTGACTTCTATTGTAAATGTACTATCTCTCTCACTTTCTCTGCTAAAATTTGAAGAACATAAAAGAAGAATTGATCAAGGGTTTCCCCACATTGTGGGGTTTGTCCCTGGCTAGCGCCACATCTTGTGTCCTCTTGTCTTGGCTTGTCTTCTACAATTTATATTTATGTTCTATCTGCAGCTTACTTTAATGATGATGTGATTGCTAATCTGGAAAAGATAATGAACTAACTGTGAAAATCGAAATAAATTGCTCTAGCATAGAACATACCTAAAATTAATAGTGTGTATGTTAAATTATGGTATGTTCTATGCTTAAGAGCAATTTACTTCAAATTTTCTTATTAGCCCAATATCAATTTCTAGAATTGCATTCACATCAACATGATAGTAAAATGCAGATAGAACATAAATGTAAACAGTAGAAGACAAGCCAAGACAAGAGACACAAGATGTGGCACTAGCCAGGGACAAACCTCAATGCGGGGAAACCCTTGATCAATTCTTCTTATATTCTTCAATAATTCAGCAGAGAGAGAGAGATAGTACAATTACACAAATTTGTGATTTTATAATAGCAACAATAAAACCCTAACCAACAAAGTCAAAGTTGGTCAAACAGGTCAGAAATGACCTCAAGTCAACCTCAGTCAACTCGGCCTCCAACAACAATGATAGGTAGCCCAAAATAGTCCAAGAATGATGGTCAAACAACAGTCAACATAGGTGGATGTCTGCGGTCAACCTTCAACAGTCAACACTGGTCAAATGTATGGTCAAAACAGGGCAACACTTTGTTGCCTCTTATGTCAAACTAACCTCTTTGCTGGTCAACGCAGTCAAAACTCAGCCTTGCTGCTCCACAGTCATCCCAAGTCAACGCTGCCCTAGATCAGACCTGCGTCCTTCCTTCTTCCCACGTGTGAGTGACCTGCTCCTCCTACGCATACGCAATCAGACTAGGAGAGAGAAGAATGAGATGATGAGATGATGGGAATAATGCCACAAGGTCTCCTCCTTTTATATGCCACGTTGAGGATAAGCTAGGGGTGTAAAACATTGTTTTGCTTGTTGGTCGACCTTGACAAATTGTCAAGAAATACAGATAAGTTCATATCTGCATGAATACATGTCAGAATCGGATGATCGTTAGATCAATCCTACACCTCTCAATGAGAGGAATCCAAGAAAAATATCCGCTGTCATAAATAAGGTGACCCAGATGGAGTTTGGCCCTAGTTGCCAATTTTAACACTCCCTCTCAGCTAGGGAGAACTCCACCTACTAATCCATCTGTCTGTTGGTACTATCTCCGTCATCAATGCACTACTCTGCTAAACTATGAAGAAGTGATCGAGAATGTATCATATCATCCTCTACTGACCCGAAGTCAGTCCCAAATAAAAGAGAGTGTCTCATGGCACTCTTACTGACCCGAAGTCAGTCCCAATGAAGAGAGTGTGTCATACCACTCTTATTGATCCGAAATTAGTTCCAAAAGAGAGTGAGTTATATCACTCTTACTGACCCGAAGTCAGTTCCAAATAAAGAGTGTCTCATACCACTCTTACTGACCCAAAGTCAGTTCCAATTGATCCCAGATCAGTGTCATCCTAGCATAGGGAGTATGGTAGATACACGATGCGTCCATCGGCACTACTATGGTCCCTATCCTCATTTCCCTACTCATTGGCCAGATGAGAGGTACTTCCCATGAGTCCTAGACTGCATGGGTAGGATGTCTTAGCAGGAGAAGGATGAACCACTCTTCCTGCCTACATGTCGCCATGGGGTATCACAGGGGAACGCTGAACCACTCACCCTGTACACAACAAACCACTAGGGGAAGGTTGGACCACTCACCCTATGGTTGCTCATCGCTCCAAGATGTACCCCAAGCCCCCTGGAGCTCCCAGAGCTCAAAGTATATATCATACAGGACCCTCATAAGAGGGTCTCTCCACGACTCCTAGTCGTTCTTGGAAAGTCAAGAATTTGACCTTTCTCAGGGCTTTGTCAGAATGTCGGCGACCTGCTCATCAGTGCCAATATGATGGAGCCTTATCGCTCCTCGTTGTACCATATCCCGGATAAAGTGGTACCTGATATCGATGTGCTTGGAGTGATCATGAAATACAAGATTCTTTGATAAACGAATCCCACTTTGTCGCAGAGGATCACAATAGTATCCAGCGTATGACCAAACAACTCACTAAAGAGCTTCTGCAATCAGACAACTTCACAGGAGGCCATACTCGCTACAATGTATTCGGCCTTAATGGTGCTCAAAGCCATTGAATTTTGCTTCCTGCTCATCCAGGACATCGAAGTAGAACCCAAAGAGAAACAACACCAGGAAGTGCTCTTTCGGTCCACCACACTGCCTGCCCAATCAACATCGGAATAACCACACAACCTCACATCTATGGCAGTGTATCTCAGTCCATGAGTGATTGTGCCTCGAAGATATCTCAGAATATTCTTGGCACCAATCCAATGTGAGTGATGAGGCTCAACCATATAATGGCTCAGCTTGTTGACTGCAAAACATATATCCGAACAGGAGTTCACCAAGAACATCAATGCTCTTATGAGTTGACGATACTCGAAAGCATTTCCCAATACAGGTCCGACAACACTATTGCATAACTTCTTGAAGTTAAGCTCCATCGTGGTAGTCATGGGCTTACAGTCCACCATACCAAATCTCTCCAATATCTTCACCATGTATTTTCCTTGAGATAGGAAAATTTCTCCTGGATTTTGCCAGACCTCTAACCCTAGGAAATAGTGCATTAGTCCTAGGTCCTTCATCTCAAATTCAGAAGCCAACTCCCTCTTGCATTTGTGAATGAGAGGGTCTGCACCTGTCAGAAAGAGGTCATCAACATACAACACCAGTATGAGAGGCTTATCATCTTCAACCTTAAAGTAAAGGTTCAGATTGACTTCACTCCTAGTGAATCCCAACTTCATCAAATAGCTATCGATCCTCTCATACCAAGCTCGGGGTGCTTGCTTCAGCCCATAGAGAGCTTTCTTCAACCTGCATACATGAGATTCTCGATTATGAATCTCAAACCCCTCGGGTTGTTCCACATAGACTTCCTCTTTAATCGAACCATGCAAGAACACGGTCCTGACATCCATCTGATGTAGGTTCCATCCTTGCGAAGCAGCAAGGGCTATGATCGAGCGGATGGTGGTGTATCAAGCAACTGATGCAAATATCTCATTGTAATCCACACCTTCCTTTTGAGAGAGGCCTCGAGCAACAAAGCGAGCCTTGTACTTTTCAACACTCCCATAAGCTCCATGCTTGATTTTGTAAAGCCATTTCGAGGTGACAACTGTTTTGTCCTAGGGTCTGGGAACCACATCCCAGACATCATTCTTCATGATGGACTTGTATTCTTCATTCATAGCATCCTTCCATACTTGATGCTTTATGACTTCTTCGAACGATGTAGGCTCGTTTTGAATGATGGTGCTCATAATGGTCAAGTATCCTTGATACCTGGTCAGCTTCTTGCTTTCACGGAAAGTCCCTCTGGGTGCAATATGTCTCTCGGCATCTTCAAGAGTCCCCCTAAGCCATGAGGGCCTCTTCCTAGAAGAGGAAGGCTCTTGCGGAGGGGGATCAATAGGATCCATAGGTTCTTCAACATCGGGCATCGTTTCATCTTCCTTCTCATCCAACTTCCTGGTGTCAACTTCTTTATCTTTCCTTAGAATAGGAAGATTGTCAACCTTGCTAAGAGCCATATCTTCGTCAAAGGTGACATCATGACTTATCTTGACTTCCCTTTGACCAACCACATAGATTCTATAGCCCTTAGAATTTTCGCTACAGCCCACAAAGATTCCCTTCTTTCTAGATGCACCCAATTTGCTTCTTTTTTGTTTTGGCACATGAAAATATATGGGACTTCCAAAAATTCTAAAATGAGAGACACCAGGTTTCTTACCAGTGAACATTTCTTCGAGAGTCTTGGAATCCAATGCTTGATGAGGGCATCGGTTTTGAACATATATGGCGGTATTTGCAGCTTCGGCCCATAGAAACTTCGGAAGCCTTTGATCATGGAGCATGGCACGAACAATTTCCACAATTGTACGATTCTTCCTTTCAACCACAACATTATGCTTAGGAGTGTATGGTGTTGTGATCTCCCTCTTAATGCCAACTTCTTTGTAAAAGTCATGAAACTCATTGGATTTATACTCGGTCCCATTATCAGTCCTTAAAATGTTGATTCTCTTCTTGGTTTGATTCTCGATCAAGGCTTTGAAGTGACGGAACCAGGTGAACAATTCATCCTTCTTTTTCAAGAAGTATATCCAAGTCTTGCGAGAATAATCATCTGTAAAGGTGAGATAATATAGATATCCTCCCAAAGGTTTTACGGGCATCATACCAGATATGTCAGAGTGAACCAACTGCAAAATGTCGGAGGTCTTGCTATGGCTTGAGGGGAATGGTCCCCTTTTGAGCTTTCCTTCGGCACATCCCGGACATACACCTTCATGCTCTACTTTGAATTCGGGCATCCCTATCACCATTTGTCTCACATTGGGTAGAGCCTTATAATGAAGGTGGGCAAACCTTCGGTGCCATAGTTCAGACTGTAGAGATGTGTCGCAAGACATGACTCCCAACGGACTTCCTCCAACTTGATATAAAGAGTCAACCCGGAACCCAAGAGTGAAAGCATCTTTAAAATTCTTTTTCCAAACACGTACCTTGCCATCGATGAATGCCACCTTGTAGCCTTTGTCTTCCATTGCCGAAATGGACACCAGGTTCTTCTTGAGATCAAGTACATATAAGACTTCTTGCAAATGGATCATGTTACCCTGATTTAATTGAAGAGTAACATTCCCTACACCCTTTACGGGATAGGTGGAATTGTCTCCAAGAATAATCTCCAAGTTTGTCTCCTTCTCTATCAGATTAGAGAGAGCTTCCTTGTAACCAGTGAAGTGCCTTGAGGCACCACTATCAATAAGCCAATTGCCCAACGAGTCCGGAGGAGAGGTAGTGGAGAGGGCCGATATCAGATAATACTCATCTTGCTTATTATTAACAACATTTGATTCATACCTGGAGTTCCTTGCTTTCTTGGAGGGTTGACCACTTCCTTGATTTCTCGCATTCCTCTTTCCTTTGCCATTGAACCTGCCATTCCTTTGATTGTTGGAGTTGCCCCTGGAGTGATTGTGATCATCGTCATGTGATGTGTCCTTTCTATTTGGACACTCCCTCGCATAATGGCCAAATTTATTGCAAACGAAGCATCTTCCCTTCTTTCCACCCTTTGATCTGGGCTTTCCTTTGAAATAAGCTTTAGACCCAGAATTATTTCTCCTTTTGGCATGAGAGGAGAAAGCAGTGGGGTTGCCTTTGCTCGAAGGCATTTCTTGCTCCACCATCCTTGTCTCTTCTTCAATGCATCTTGACATTAATTCTTCAAATCCCGGAATTCGGTCATTATTGAGAAGAGTGGTTCTAAATATATACCATTCGGATGGGAGCCCTCCAAGGGTAGTGATAGTTAGTTCCCTATCAGGAATGACTTCTCCAATCGATAGAAGATCATTCTTGATCTCAGTGATCCTTAAGAAGTAGGATTGAATATCCTCGTCCTTGCCCTTCTTAATATCCTTTAGCTTATTTTTGAGGAACAAAACTTGATTTGCATCACTAACTTTAAACAGGCTTACTAGTATGTCATAGATCTCCTTGGAGGTGTTCAACTTAGAAATGTAGGCCACTAGATGCTTGTCAATTGAGTCTTGGATAATCTTCTTCGCTTTGACTTCACCCTTAGTTTTCTTGTTCTTTGTAGCAGCTGATGCATTTGATGGAGGCTCCAAGATTTTCCCCCTCACATAGTCCAACACTTCTTGCTCTTCCAATGTCAGATCAAGAGACATCTTCCATCTGTGATAGTCAGACTTCTCACAGAGCTTGTCTTCGGCCAGGAAGTGGGATGAGGAACCCATGAAGCCTTTTGACCTTTCCAACTGTCTTCGGTGATTGCTCTTTCACTCTTGCTTGGGCTTTGTCTTCACCTCAACTCTGATACCATGTTAAGTTATGGTATGTTCTATGCTTAAGAGCAATTTACTTCAAATTTTCTTATTAGCCCAATATCAATTTCCAGAATTGCAATCACATCAACATGATAGTAAAATGCAGATAGAACATAAATGTAAACGAGCTTATTAGTTTGTCGTAGATCTCATTGGAGGTGTTCAACTCGGAAATGTAGGCCACTAGACGCTTGTCAATTGAGTCTCGGATAATCTTCTTCGCTTTGACTTCACCCTTAGTGTACTTGTTCTTTGTAGTAGCCGATGCATTTGATGGGGGCTCCAAAGTTTTTCCCCTCACATAGTCCAACACTTCTTGCTCTTCCAATGTTAGATCAAGAGACATCTTCCATCCGTGATAGTCAGACTTCTCACGGAGCTTGTCTTCGGCCGGGAAGTGGGATGAGGAACCCATGAAGCCTTTTGACCTTTCCAACTGTCTTCGGTGATTGCTCTTTCACTCTTGCTTGGGCTTTGTCTTCACCTCAGCTCTGATACCATGTTAAATTATGGTATGTTCTATGCTTAAGAGCAATTTACTTCAAATTTTCTTATTAGCCCAATATCAATTTCCAGAATTGCAATCACATCAACATGATAGTAAAATGCAGATAGAACATAAATGTAAACAATAGAAGACAAGCCAAGACAAGAGACACAAGATGTGGCACCAGCTAGGGACAAACCCCAATGCGGGGAAACCCTTGATCAATTCTTCTTATATTCTTCAATAATTCAGCAGAGAGAGATAGTACAATTACACAAATCTGTGATTTTATAACAGCAACAATAAAACCCTAACCAACAAAGTCAAAGCTGGTCAAACAGGTCAGAAATGACCTCAAGTCAACCTTAGTCAACTCAGCCTCCAACAACAATGATAGGCAGCCCAAAACAGTCCAAGAATGATGGTCAAACAATAGTCAACACAGGTGCAGGTCTGCGGTCAACCCTCAACAGTCAACGCTGGTCAAATGTATGGTCAAAACAGGTCAATGCTTTGCTGCCCAGAAATGCGGCTAGCCTAGGAGAGGCTGCCCAACCCAAACCGCAGTCAAACTAACCTCTTCGCTGGTCAACGCAGTCAAAACTCAGCCCTGCTGCTCCACGGTCAACCCAAGTCAACGTTGCCCTAGATCAGACCTGCGTCCTTCCTTCTTCCCACGTGTGAGTGACCTGCTCCTCCTATGCATACCCAATCAGACTAGGAGAGAGAAGAATGAGATGATGAGATGATGGGAATAATGCCACAAGGTCTCCTCCTTTTATATGCCACGTTGAGGATAAGATGGGGGTGTAAAACACTGTTTTGCTTGCTGGCTGACCTTGACAAATTGTCAAGAAATACAAATAAATTCATATCTCCATGAATACATGTTAGAATCGGATGATCGTTAGATCAATCCTACACCTCTCGATGAGAGGAATCCAAGAAAAATATCAACTGCCATAAATAAGGTGACCCACATGGAGTTTGGCCCTAGTTGCCAATTTTAATATTGTACAATAGTTATTATTGACAATATTGACCTCTTATATATACT
Source organism: Pinus tabuliformis (assembly GCA_031772625.1). Classification (NCBI taxonomy): domain Eukaryota; kingdom Viridiplantae; phylum Streptophyta; class Pinopsida; order Pinales; family Pinaceae; genus Pinus; species Pinus tabuliformis. The sequence goes on along the minus strand of CM062804.1, from coordinate 79,246,593 downwards.
AGTTCACAATCCTTGCCCATGTAAGTTCACTACGAGCTCAACCTACTATCTACATTTGACCATTTAGATATCGTCCATTATGGTCATAACATAGCACCCCTTAAAGCTCCGTAGTTTAGGGTTTTGCATGGGGATGAAATCAAGTAATAAGATTTACTTAGATTTTTTATGTTTTCTCCACTGTTGATTATCTATCCATCCATAATGGATAATTTCTGGTATCAAACCTTAGGATCATCAAATAGTTTCTTTTCTTTCAATTCCATGCATCACTATAACTTTGTTAATTTGTTGTAGTTGTTGGCCTTTGAGGATATCTTGTTCAAAGGTATCCCTCAACCTTTAGTTTTATTAATATTGTTGATTTTGCCATCTTCTTCCATGGAAGTGAGAATGTGCACCTCTTTGTATGCTTGAAACCTTTCTTTAAAATGGGGATGTCGGTACGATTGAATTGTAGTAGACTTTTCTTCTTTGTCTTCTAATTTATCTTCAATTATTTCTTCTAGCTTATTATGGTGTTCTATCTGTTGTGCTTGTTCTTGTTCTTGAATATCATTAAGCACATTTTTTAGTCTTCTATTTGGGACTTTACCTCTTTGAGAAAGATGTCAACTTCCTCATTTATCTTTTGATGACCGTTTTGTGCTTTCTCTCCCCCTTTCTATTTAGGCTAAAGGGTGATGGTATCCAACTATTTGTTTCACCCTTCTTCAATCCTTGGTTGCATTTTTGACTTGGCCTCATCAATATTTAGGGTCCTTATTTCGCTTTCGACGACGTTCTTATGTTTTCTCCTCTTTTCTTTTGAAGCTAAAGGATGATGATATCCAACTATTTATTTCAACCTTTTCAATCCTTGCTTGCCTTTTTTGGCTTGACCTCATCAATATTTAGGGCTTCTTCAACCATCTTACATATTTCCTTTTCAGATCTCTTATTGATCTCCTCATATATAGTCTTTACTTCTTCCTGATGTAGATGTTTTTTTTCTTATTATTATTATCATTAAGAGGATCTTGATTAAGCTCACATGTCCATTTTTATTTCTTTGTTTTTCTTAGCCAATTCTTCCTTTCAGTCATCATTTTCCTTCTTTCATTGTATTACCTTTCCCACTTTTAAGTTCTTAATCTCTTTAAGAAGCATTTGACCAAGGTATTGTAGCTTAGACTATTGCTCATTTTTCTCTTCTTTGTCTATCTATGATTTGAATATTTCAACATCTTTCTTCTGAAGTGCTTTTGCTTCATTTATTTCATCTTTTGTTTCTGCATGTTACCCTCATGTTCAACACAAAGGGTATTTATTCCTTTGATCTTGTTTTCTTTATCAATCCATTTGAGATGATTTGTTCAAAGTCTTCCCATGTTTAGGCTAACCTTGTGTCTCTATGGATACTACTTCACAAGTTAAGAGCTTCACCATAAAAATAGATTGGTTAAATCCATATTTATCCATTTCCAAACAACTTTGACTATTTGTTAGGATCTACGTCATCTTTATCTCTGTTGGACACCTAATCCTAAATGGGTTAGTGTGGAAGCCGAATAGACCAAAGCAGTCCAAGAGACCTTGGGATCTGAAACCCAAGAGTCACGTATTGTACTATAAATGTATATCTCATGTTAATAAAAAATGTATTGCTTGTTTTATCTTTCATATCTCTCTTGCTGTCCATGTGTGTTTAACATGGTATCAGAGCCATGATGTGTGGCCTGTGTAGTTTTCTTCCTCAGGGTTTATCCTTTAGTTAAAAAAATGAGATGTTGTTATTCCCTGAGCAACCGGTCTGAGCTGCCTTGAATAGTGCTGGCCTTGTCTTCATTACCTGTAACGCTCCATTAATTCTGCCTACCAGTTCTTCTGAATACAATAATCGCTCTCTGACTATCATAAACGTTTAAAAAAAGAACGTCATTACACCTGCGCCTCTACTGCCTGACAATTCACATGATTATTCTCACCTGCGTTACTGAATGTGATTGAATAGCCATTAAACTTGAACGCTGTGGCACGCTGTATCGGAGCACAGGTCCCAGGCTCCTTTTTTGGCGTGACTTGTAACTCCTCTGTCCCATACTCTGCCATAACGCATCTGTCTGCTATTGTGCATCTGTTGGTTAACGCCTGACATGGTGAAAGTTTGAGATTCTTCAAACTGAGGCTGCGTGAATGGTGGAAGGAGCCATTTCATTTTTCTGAAAAAAAAAAAAGACAGTAAAACTTTCAGGCGTTGATGGTATGGAGTCGTTATGGTCTGCGGATGCTGAATGAGCAACTACAGTTGTGGTTATTGCTCGAGAAACAAGACTGTGGTTTTTCGGCGGTTAAATCGGCCTCGAGATGCATTACGCTGGTGTAAACCGCCTAAAAACCTCAAGAATTCCAGAAGGAATAAGCCATCCCGAGCCATCATCCGAGCTAGGTCATCGTCACTGTAAAGATCCATCTTCCGACGCCGGCCTTCTTCGTTAATCAAAGGACATTGCAACCGAATATACCAAGCTCGAAGCTCACTCGAAGCTCACTCGTAAACACATCAACTCTCATGTTGTTCACCAACTCCTTGAAATAACAGTCTTCATAGCGTTCATAGATGAGACTGCCTTTAATTATTTCTGACTCATCTAAGTCAGGTCTGTGATAAAAAGGGCCAAGAGGAAACTTCTGAGGCGCATACAGTTTCTCCTGCTTACTTTGGGAGATAGCAGGCGAGTCATTGGAAATGTGGGAGATGTTTTGGGGGTGTGTGCCAGCCTGATCGATTACTATTTCAGTTGGCTGTGCCGAGTAAACACGATCGGCGGGCCTATTCCATACCCAAAACCTTTTAAAAAGGTCAACTAGTCCGTGGATACTGGAGATGGTTCGGATGCCTCTTCCAGCCTTCTCTTCTCGCTTTGGTGAGTAAGTGGGCATATCTATAAGCGAACTAATCCTCCTTGGCACCGGCGAATTCCAAAACCGATATGATTCAAGGGTTCTCTAAGAGGAGCTCCAAGGAAATTGTATATTGGGTGGCATATAATTCCAGCCCACATAAGTAGTTGGTCCTCCATATTCTGGTATAGCCTAAGAAATTTTTTACCTTGGAAATGGGCACGCTAAACCAGAGTAGGTAGTCTTTGTAACTTATTACAGTTTAAATTATGAATGGCGCTGTTGATTGAATAATATAACACATTGAATGCAGTTGAATGCGTGATAAATTGGTACTGTGGGAAAATCGATGTATATCAAGATCGATTAAAGCATTTTCTGCAGTGGTGTTGAATTTGTAATGATGCCTTCGATAAGCCATTGCCATTAATAATGATTGTGTTCAATGCGTTCACCCGTTGTTTGATTGCCTGATGAGAATTGAATCACAGGTCAAAAGCGCAGTGGAGAAGCAATGTAACGGTTTTTCTGGATGTTGAAGAATGTATCGGTTCATTTGCAATCGATCATCAGAGTTCTGCTGGAGAGCAAACAGCGTTTTGATAATCCAGAAATGACATGCCAGAAGGTGCGATCCAGAGTTGATAAAAGTTTGATGAATTAAATCTGAATTGACAGCGTGGACAGAAATGCTGAAGACGCAGTTTGCCAGAGTATTTGTAAGGTTAAGCATGTTAATGCAATTCCTGTGGACGATGATTTGCTGAAGAAAACGTTAAATACGATGTAGGAGTTGCAAACAAGAATGAAGTTGCAAGTGGAAACCGGACGCAGGTTTGAAAAGTCTTGCTAGTTGCTCTATTCCTGGACACTATTGAAATGAAATCGAATTGTTGGATTGAACTGTAAGAGCGCAGGGTGAAAGTTTGTAAAAAAAAAAATAAAAATGGAAGTTATGATGAAAACTTGGGATAATTTGTACTAATCATGGTTTTATAACCATTATTGTTTTGTACAAAGAAGTTTCCAAAAGTAGTTGAATTTGCCAGAAGTGGATTTTCTTAACAAGTGATTGAATGGTATTTTGATATGATCAAGCAATGTGATTCCGGGAAATACAGGTTGCTGCATCAACGTATGAAAGTTCTTGAGAAGTAATTCTCGGTTATGCATTCGAACAGTGTGAGTAGTTTGAATAATTTGAGAAGTACATTAAAGCAGCGAGTCATTTGCTACATTGAAATTGGTATTGTGCTGTCTGCTACAGTGACTTGGTGATATTGGCATCCTGCTACTCATCTAATAGTTGCAATTATTTACTATTTTATAGACCAATTTGTAGCTGAAGATAACATCACTTCTCTGATTATATTGGTTTGAAATGGATAGAATAGATGATGTATTGAAACTACTGAATAATTTAATACTTTTCACTGTTGATGAGATGGTTAAGATCAACAAAACCTCTCTTTCCAATATCAAAATTTGTCTCCAAAATGCACATGAAAATATTGAGTTTTTGCAGCTTGAGACAAAGCTGCAGCAAGAAGAACTACAACAATGGAGTCATCATTCTGAACCTGTTTCTGTTCAGAAGATTGAAACAGACTCCCATAAACAACAAGTCAATAATGTTACAGTTCATTCAGATAAAGCAACAGTTGTACATGCAGATGCAGAAACTCAGTGTGCACTTCCCAAGCCCATCATCAGACCTTGGGAACAGCTTGTCCACAATAAGCACAGAACTGGTCTTGGATATGACAAAGACTTGTCCTTTCATATTCCAGACTACTCAAAGCCCATTCAATTTCAGAGTGCCGGATTCATTCATGACAGTTCACCTGCTCCTCATGACAGTTCAACTTCAGCTGTTCCAGATTTTGCCCCTCTTCCACAGCAACAACAACAACAACAACAAAAACAACAGATCGTGAAATGCCAACACTGTGACCGAGTTGGCCATTTGAAAGATCACTGTTTTGATCTTCATCCATGTAAGCACTGTCATAAAACTAGCCATTCTTCACACAGATGCTTCAAAAACAAACGTCTTGCAAGAACAAAGATTCATCTTGGATGGATCGCTTCTTGGCAATGGGCATCAACAGCCAAGAAGATATTCCAAACACATGTCAGAACTTGTTCCAGAATATTGAACAGTCTTGCAGTTGAGTTTTCTCCATCATCTCACCTTGTATTTGACAGGGGGGGAAATGATGGTCATCTACAAGCTTCAAAGCCACATCAAGCGAGCCTGAGCCACAACCTGCCACACCAGTTTCAGAGTGGTAGCCAGAGACAAAGATGCCTGAACATGCCTTCAGTTGGCAATCTGGGACACTTCCTCTAGCAGAAGACTTCAGCTTCTTGCCAGTTTTGGAAGAGTTCCGGGAACAAAATTGAGAACACTTCCTCTAGCAGAAGACACCAGCTTCTAGCCAGCTTTGGAAGAGTTCCAGGAATTGCATTAAGCATTCCAGAGTTGTTGGTCATCCTTAAACCATCACAGGTTGAGACTTCCCTTTTCAGGTTGAAGTTTTACCTTTTATGCGGGGTGAGACCTCCCTTTTATGGTTGAAGGTTTCCCTCTTTAAAACAATAGGATCACTTCCTCTAGCAGAAAACTTCAGTTTCTTGCCAGTTTTGGAAGAGTTCCGGGAACTGCACTAAGCGTTCCAGTGTTGGTGGTCATCCTTAAACCACCGCCCTTTATACCAACATTTCATAGAGCACATTCAGCTTAGTGCTGCCATGCATTTTTTGCACATTTTGTATTACAGCTCTCTTCTTGGACTCATACATAACCCTTCGGATTAAGGGGGGGAATGTTGGACACCTAATCCTAAATGGGTTAGTGTGGAAGCCGAACAGACCAAAGCAGTCCAAGAGACCTTGGGATCTGAAACCCAAGAGTCACGTATTGTACTATAAATGTATATCTCATGTTAATAAAAAATGTATTGCATGTTTTATCTTTCATATCTCTCTTGCTGTCCATGTGTGTTTAACAATCTCCACTAATACATGGTGTCAATGTCATTAGTTCTTGCCTCAAACATGTAGAGTCTAGTCAAAATCCATAAATTCAAATGAATCTCTTTAATTTGACATTCCAATGAAAATTATTACCATTTTAAGTTGGCTTCCGATTTTAGACTCTTCTATGGGCATTGTTCAACACCTGTTATATATCTGAGAATTTTTTTTAACATTGTTGAAATTGAATTTTAACAATCTAAAATGTTTACTCCTAAATTCCATTGGTCTCACTCAATTTGGATGTTCCAAGAGGAAGTCATGGTTGATTTCCCAGACTTGTTGTGAGAGCAAGGTTGTACAAAAAAGTTGGACCACTAACACCCTTTTATGTTTACTTTCAAATTTGTTGGTCTTACCACAATTGGATGTTGGAACCTTCAAATATGTGTATATCGGTGAACCTTACTAGTTTTAACAAGATTCAAGATTGGTGGAAAACCTTGTGTTGCATGCCTCATATCTGATGGAATTTTGAAGTTTGAACAACAAAAATTTGGATTTGTAATATTTTTATGTGTTTCATCACCATGTGCCATTGATCTTTACTGTAATTGGACTTCAAAATATTCACATGTGTGTGATCTAGTGAAACTTACTAGTTTTATCAAGGTTTCCAAACTAGGTCAAAACCCTAATTTGTATCGACTATACCACCTAGATTCCCACACAACTGAAATTTTGACCTGAGATAGTAACAAATGTCTTATTTCCAAAATTTTAGGTCTCACTCAATTTGGAGGTTCATAGAAAAAGTTATGACTTTGATGGTGAAATGTGCTCCTGTAATAGGGTAGGAGAATTTTATGGCTTTGGATTTCTGAAAATATTAGGGTTTGCAAAGATTTCTAGTAATTGATGCAATTTATTGAACTCCTTCAGTAATAATGCCAACTATTTAAAAGAATAATAGTTTATTCAATATCATCAACCCATCCACAGTAATGCAAAGAAGCTTTAATCGTTATTAACGAAATTAACAATGTTGCGAAAATCGCAATCGCGATAAAATCGACAAGAGTCCGAAAAAGCAAAAAATTGTAAAAATTGGTAAAAATCGGCAAAACATTGGTAACATTAAAAAAAATACAATTTTTATTTATTTATTTATTTATTTTTTTTAATTTTTAATTTATTTATTTTTTTCCAATTTTTTAGTATCAAAAGCATCCATGATTTTTTTGACTATTTTTACGATTCTTTGGCAATTTTTACGATTTTATTGTGATTTTTTCATTTTGGAAAAAATCTTGGTGATTTTTTTCATGTTTTTTTACGATTTTCATTTTTCTTTTATTTTGGAAGAATTCGCCGATTAAATGGCCATGCGGAAAAAATCCCGATTTTTGCAAAACTGAGAATTAATTTATAGTTCCACAAATTAATATCCATGTTCAACTTAGATTAACCATGCACGGAATACACTAACTCAAAACTCATACAATCCATAATTGAAGAGAAATCTTTTGTAAGTTCCATCTGCAATTGACTCAACTCTGCACATAATTCGAAACTATAATTTACGAGCTTTACTACAGTATCCGAAATTTGGGCTATGAAATTTAAGAATGACACAGTGATACTATTAGAGCTTTTAATCGTGGAAACCCTATTCAGACGTCCACAAATCAACTTCCGGTGTTCTCTTCTTGCCCAGGGTTACAAACTACTTGCCCAAACCCTAAACAGTGACTCGAGTTTGTTAACGCTTTAGAGACCCCGATCTTCTGATTGCGTATTCAACCCAAGAGACTCTTTGTTGATTATTAACTCAATAACCATAGTTGTTCAACTTGCATTCAATGTCAGTGGATATAATCTACAGTCTTTCTTCAAGAGAAAATCCTTGCGTATTTGTTCAAGATGTGGCAACATTGCTTTTCCACGTCTGATTTGTTCAAAGAAACACTCGACGATTTTTCAGAGTGAACTTTGACTGCAGACCGTAAGCAAGGACGTCACAGATAATCTTCGCTGCCCCTGTTGTTTTCCGTGCTTAGGCTTACGAGCTACCTTAAATGCAAAGAATTTGCTGCTGTGGATACTTTGTGCCCAGACCTACAAGCCAATCTTAAACCAAACACTCGTTGCTTTAGAAAATGATCTTGTGCCCAAATAAACCACAAATAATTCGCTGTATCCAGAATGCTTTCCGGTACCGAGAATAGATAAGAGAAATGCAAACACTGTCAACTAGGGTGGAATCTTTAACCACTGAAATTGATAAGAAGAAAGGGGTCTTAAAATCCTCAGAGCTAATGCTCAAAATTGGATGAAATGATCCTCACTTGATGATCCAAATGAATTCAATCCTCCTTTATTTATAGACTTCCTTGAGGGGTTTCATCTTCTTAATTGGTTGAGTGTATCTTACTCAAAACCCCAACTGACCCAAAACTTGCCCAACAATGGGTATTTTGGGTTCTTATCCCCTTTATAAAGGACTATAGCTTATAGGGACGGATAAGCTACTAAGTCCATTTGTTCCCTAGTCGTAGGGACATTACAGTCCCCCTTGCCCGAAATTGCTTGCCCTCAAGCAATTGCATATTCGGGTGCTATAAAATTCGTTCTCCTTCACACGTTCCATCCTCCTCCGGTAAATTATTCCATTTGATGAGGTATTTCAGAATTACTCTTTCCCTTAACTTCTTTCCTGCACTACCATGATCGTCTCCAGAATCAATTCCAACTACCCCCTCTTCATCTAATGGTGGCAACTCGATAGAGGTGGTGTTCTGCTGACCCACAACCTTCTTGAGGCATGATACATGGAATACATTGTGGATTCTGTTGTCACTAGGTAGCTCCAACTCATATGCCACTTCGCCAACCCTTCGGAGAACTTTGTAGGGCCCATAAAACCTCAGCTTCAGTTTTTCTACGCTGCTCTTCTTGAGTGCAGATTGTCTATAGGTTGCAATCGCAAGAAAATGAGATCTCGTACCGCAAAGCTGCGTTCCGTCCGATGTTGGTTTGCGTACAACTTCTGTCGATTTTGAGCAACCTGTATATTTTCCTTGAGTACCCTGAGAATCTCTTGACTCGCCTTTATCTAGTCTTTGGCAAGGGGTGCCTTGCTGTCACCAAAAACCTTGTCTATGAAAGATGGTGCATCATATCCATACAGACCTTTTGAAATTTGTCATCCCGATGGATAAATGGTAGGTGGAGTTGTAACAATGTTCCCCAAGGTACAACCACTTAATCCATGCCTTCTGCTGACCTGTCACATAGTTGCGCAGATACCCTTCAATCCACTTATTCACAATTTTTGTCTGATCGTTGGTTTGCGTGTGATAGCTAGTGCTAGGGGTCAATTCGGTTCCCACTAACCTGAAAAGCTCTTGCCAAAATGCGCCCATAAATCTACTATCGCGATCGCTAACTATGTTCTTTGGTAGCCCATGTAGCCTAAAGATCTCTTTGAAGAACAATTTTGCCACTTGTTTGGCTGAGTAATCAACTGAGATGGAAAAAAAGTGTGCAAATTTAGTCAACCTATCTACCACTGTGTATATGCAGTCCTTTCCTTGGGCTTTGGGTAACCCTGTGATGAAGTCCATCAAGATGCTTTCCCATTTTTGTTTTGGAATTGGTAACGGTTGGAGGAGACCTGCAGGATGTGTATGCTCAACCTTATTTTGTTGACATGTCATGCATTCCTTGATGTATTTCATCACATCTTCCTTGAGCCCTTTCCACGAGAATCGTTCCCGAATCTGGCGATATGTCTTGAAGAATCCTTGATGCCCAGCTGAAGGAATATCATAAGATTTTTTCCTTAAGTGTAGATTTAGGAACCAAATATATCCTGTCTTTATAATAAATGACTTCATCAATTATTTTGTACTTGTCATCTTAGATGATCTTGTCGATTAGGGTGGCAAGCAAACTGGTTGGCATATTCTGCTGAGATGTTTGCCTTCCAGTCTTCTATAATTTATATGAGAGCACATGCAATTGGTTTCCTGGAGAGTGCATCGGCCACAACATTCTTCTTCCCTTTCACGCACTTAATTTCAAAGTCGTAAGCTTGGATTTTGCTTACCCATTTCTGTTGTCGTTCATTCAGGTCCTTTTGACTCAAGAAATGGCGTAGATTGTTGTGGTCTGTCCTGATTACGAATCTGTTGCCAACCAAATATTGCCTGAACTTCGCTAATGCGTGCATGATAGCTAGCATCTCCTTGTCATATATGGAGTAGAGTCTTTCAGAATCTTCCAGTTTTCGGCTTTTGAATGCGATGGGATGACCCTTTTGCATAAGGACAACCCCTATTCCTTTTGACACATCACACTCCAATATGAATGGTTGACCAAAGTTAGGAAGAGCCCGTACTGGACCCCATTATTTCTTTGGGCTTGTTGAACACCCTGTCAGATTCCTCTGTCCACCTAAATGCTCCCTTCCTGGTTAAGTTCGTTAGAGGTGCACTTAATTGGGAGAACCCTTTAACGAATCGTCGGTAGTAGCTGCAGATCCCAAGGAACCCTCGTAATTCTGTTAGGGTTTTAGGTGTAGGCTAATCTACTATTGCATGGATCTTTTCTTGATGAACTTGTACCCCCCTTTGCGCTAATCACATATCCCAAATAAAGGATTTCTGTCAATTCGAACTCGCACTTTGATGCCTTGGCATAAAGGGATTGTTCTTGCATGATGCTCAAGATTTGATTCAAATGCTCCTAGTGATCATACAATGTCTTGTTGTAGATGAGAAGATTGTCAAAGAACACTAATAAAAACTTCCCTTAGTTGCTTGTTGAAGATACTGTTCGTGCATGATTGGAAAGTGGTAGGGGCATTGGTTAGACCAAACGGAATGACCAAAAATTCAAAGTGTCCGTAGTGATATGATTTATGATATCTGAATCATAAATCGATCTTCGAAAATTGCGTTGCCTCATGTTCATCGAACAATTCGTCGATCCTGGGAATGGGGTACTTGTTTTTGATGGTTTTCTTGTTGGGAGCTCGGTAATCCACATTCTCCACGTGCCATCTTTATTTTTCACTAAGACTCTAGATGATGCAAACAGGCTTGAGTTGGGTTTGATATGGCCCATGGCTAAGAATTATTATATTGTTTTTTCTATCTCGTCCTTGAACTTCTTCGGATCTGTATGGTGTGGTGATCACAAGCTTAGCTCCTTCTTCCAATTTTATAATATGCTCAAATCCTCTTTTAGGAGGCAATCCTAGAGGAATGTCGTCAAACACTGAAGCATGCTTGTGCAATACTTGTTGAATATCTAGCCTGTATTGTGGTTTGTCATTGTTGGTAGTTTTTTGGGTCATGACCTTACATTCTGCTGCATATGCTATATCCCCATGCTTGAATAGGGCTTCCATCCTCCTAGCTGACATGACCTATGGGCTGCCATTTGACATGCCTCTTAATACAACCTTACTACCATTTGGTGCTCTGAATTCCATTTCCAATGCTTGGTAGTCCATCGTGTGCTTGCCCAACGAATACAACCATTGAACCCCCAATACCATGTTGAGGTCTGCAAGATCTATTACATAAAATTCACTAGTAAAAGTATAGTTACCAAGAGTTAGACTCAAACTTGGAATTATTTGTATGCAATCCAAGTTGTACTCATCCACAACTATCACATCCAATCCCTCGAATTCTTCGGTGGGAAGCCCCCTTTTAGCGACTAGTGTTGCATTGATGAAGTTGTGCGTGGCTCCACCATTAATTAGGGCTATGATGCGTTGTCCCTTGTCGACTCCCCTGACCTTGAAGGTGTAATACTTGGGCCTGACCCGAAAGGTGTACTTGCAGTCGTGTTTTCTTTTCTTCACTGGTTCTTTCTTCATGTGGCAGTTCTTCCTTGGGGCCGTTAGCCTTTTCTTCTTCCTTTGCTTCCTTTTGTGGTAGCGCTTCATTGGTTCTTGGAGTGGCCTCTGCTTCTTCTTCATCGTTAGAGAGCACTTCGATGTAATGAATCTTCCCCTTTCCTAAACAACGATGTCCAGGTTCCCATGGTTCCCTGCAAGTAAAACATAGTTTTTTTTCTCCTTAGTTCACTTCGAGTTTCCTCATCTAGTCTGTCCTTCTTGGGCCCATCACATTGGAAAGACTTCTTCTCCTTATCTTTTGGAGGAATGAAAGGCTTGGATGGAGCCTTAGCTTTAGCGGTTGCATTTCCCATGTCTCGAGTCTTCTTGATGGCTTCTTGAAGAGTGGTGGGATTGAATGCCTTGACCCATCCTTGTAGGGGTTCAACTAATGCTTCAGTGAAAAGCATAACTAATTTCTCTTCATATATATTTGTTACCATAACTGTGGTACGTTCAAATTTTGCAATAAACTCTCTATGTGACATTGTTTGTTTAAGTAGTGCTAGTTATTTGAAGTGGATTTCTAGGTTCTTTCGATCGAATCTTTCTATCATCCTTGTGTAAATTCTTCATAAGAAGTGATGTTGGCATGTTCTAGAGTCACTAGACCATGATACCACCACTCATGTGCTTCCCCTTCTAAATGTAATGTGGCAAATTGGATTGCATCTGCTTCGGCCATAGGATTGAGCTTGAAGTAGGTGTCCAATTTTTGCACCCAAGCCCTTGCTGTACATTTAGATGATCCATCAAATGAGGGTAAAGGAAGTTTACTCACCTTGCGAGCTAATTCTCCATTACGCTGTCCTCGGGGTCTATTCCTGTATCGAAAGTTGTTATACTAGTTGAAGGTCATCACTGCTTGAGTAGTTTCTTCCAATCTTGCATAATCCTAAACATAATTGTTAAGGAGTTGATTTGGTTCAACTGCTTCTTGGGTTGTTGGCACATGGTTATCTGTGAATTGTGGTAGAAGTGGCTGACTGCTCTTTCTGCTGTTTGCTTGGTTGTTTGGCAAACTAGGATTATGGTTTCCACTTCCATCCGTGATAGTTCTATTGGTGGTAGTGACATTTGGCTGTCCTATGAAGTGAGTGATCAACATTGCGATTTGTTGTTGCCCTTGGGTCGATACTTGTGCTATCTTTTGCTGCTCTTAAATCATTTGTTTCCCTTAGTGATGCAACTGTTGATGCATCTGTTGCTGTCCTTGTATCAATTCCTGAAGTAGAATACCAGGGTCATGTTCACCTTGCCTTGTTCTCTCTCCCATGGCGGAATGATGGTTATTCCTCTTTTTCCTTACAGTGACGTTGCTTGTATATGCAGGAAGCATACAAAGCTCATGTACTCACAGCTCGCAGGATGCTTTGCACTTTGATACCATTTTAATAGGGTAAGAAAATTTTATGGCTTTGGATTTATGAAAATACTAGGGTTTGCAAAGTTTTCTAGTAATTGATGCAATTAATTGAATTCCTTCAGTAATAATGCCATATTTTTAAAAGAATAATAGATTATTCAATATCATCAACCTGTCCACAGTAAGGCAAAGAAGCTTCAATCACTATCAATAGAATTAATTTATATTTCCACAAATAAACATCCACGTTCAACTTAGATTAAACATGCATGGAATACCCCAACTCAAAAATCTGACAATCCATAATCAAAGAGAAATTTTTTGCAAGTTCCGTCTACAATTGACTCAACTCTACACAAAATTCGAAACTATAATTTTCAATCTTTACTACAAAATCTGAAATTTAGGCTATCGAAGTTTAAGAATGATGATATTACTGGAGCTTTTACTCGCGACAACCCTATCTAGACGTGCGCAAATCAGCTTCCGGTGTTCGGTCCTTGCCCAGGGCTACGAACTACTTGTCCAAACCCTAAATGGTGACTCGACCTTGTTAATGCTTCAGGGACCGCAATCTCCTGACTGCACATTCGACCCAGGAGACTCTTCGTTGATTATCAACCCTGTGACCATAGTCGTTCAACTTGCATTTAATGTCAATAGATATAATTTGCGATCTTTCTTCAAGAGAAAATCCTTGCGTATTTGTTTGGGATGTGGCGGCGCTGCTTTTCCGCATCGACGATTTTTCAAAGAAACCCTTTTTCCTTATTATTTTATTGGTGGGGTCATTTTCCACTTTTTGCCCCCATTTAAATAAAATATTAATTTGCCGCCATTCAAATAAAATAATAATTTGCCTCCCTTCTCCCATAAAATATTAATTTGAGGCATTCTGTTAAAATAATAATTTGCCTTCCTCCAATAAAATATAATTTGCTGCCATCCCATTAAAATAATATTTTTTTCCTCCTCTCACAAAATAATATTTTTCCTCCTTTAATATTATCCAAAAAATTGCAAAACTCAAGTGATTTTTGCATGCACAAAAATTTGGAACATCACAGTTTAAATAAAAGTCTTGTCATTTGTTGGATCTAGGGGCGTGGAAGAGGGCTAACTTAGAAAAAGAGGAGAAGAAGAGTTGGATCCTAAAGAAAATGGATTTCAATGACACAAATTGATGGGGTTATCATATAAACACATATCAGATGGTATTTTTAGGGTCACCCATGATGTTCAGATTTTGAACACCGAGGGAGGAGGCCAATTCAAAACCCAGTGGGAGAGTGTAGGCCTGAGGTTGATTATTGGTAACATTGCGAAGATTTCAAGAGCATCTGGTTTCAATGTAACCTCCAGGATCAGAAATGACCCCTCCCGGCTCCCATCGCCCTTGACTCTAGAGGCCATTGTCAACATCTATGTTCATGTATTTTTCTCGTAATTTTAATTTTATGTGTTTCATAAATTATATCTCGATGTTCGTTGTTTGCATCTTTTAATGCAAATAATTGTTTAGCTGACAAGTATTGATTGCATAAGTATTACTTAATTGAATCATTATATCACTTACAATTAATTTCTCAAATTTGTGTTATTTGGGAATTTATTTCTTAAGTTAGTTTTTATTCTGTTATAATTAGCATAATAGAGTGTCATGTAACCCTTCTTTTGATTGAAGGACTAAATTGATTTATTTATTGAACATCTTTTCTTCCATTTTGTAGGTTAGACGTGTTTGCAAAAAGGTTCAAGTCATATTCAAATACATTGAGCAATTTCAACTCATTCAAAATGGTAAGTTTTTTTCTACATTCTAAATTTTGTTTTTATACACAAGATAGTCCTTAAATTAGATTCCCATGGGTAGAGTATTCACGTATGGCTATATGTTTCTTAGAATATTTGCATCTAGTCATAGTGGGGAACTGGAGGAAGGTGTTTATTAGGAGGGGTGTTTTAGTGATGGATGATAGTACTGTGAGAACTGAGACAGTAGGGCCTAATGGGAAGGAAAGAGGAAGTGAGATTAATTTGGAAAAATTATGATATAGTTGTAGGAAACATGATGATACTAGAAAAATGACATGATTTAAAATAATAAATAACCATCTAAACCTCAGACAATGTAAAGTCTATGATTTCAATTACACTTTTTATATGATCAATATGAAAAACTAGCAAAACTAACAGGTGTGACTATAAGAACAGTAGAAGAAAATAGTTTGAGATTGATCACAATGAAGGCTATTTGTGATTGACTATATTCTTATTATTCACATTTTCTATCATTCAACACTTACACTGTCACTTTGCATTCAAAATTTTTATTTCATCATTTTTCTTCATTCAAGTTATTAAGAGTCTCTATCATATCAATAAATTGAGTTAACTCATCTATCATATCAATAATTTGAGTTATCAATAAATTGAGTTAACTGATCTTATTTAAAGTTAAAATGACCAGATTAATCTTAGACATATTTAGCATATTTAAAATTTTCGGAATAATTAGATGTTCAACCAATTTTGTTAAGATTGCATTGAAAAGAGTTTCTGAATGTTGTGTTGCAGGTTCATCCACTTGCTGCTGGAGTTTCAGTGGCAGCTGTTGCCTTGGCAAGCAAATATGCCATAGAAGCTTGGCAAGCATTCAAAGCACGCCCGGTTGTTCCTCGCATGAGAAAATTTTATGAAGGTGGATTCCAACCTGTAATGACAAGAAGAGAAGCCGCCTTAATCCTTGGAGTAAGGTAAATTTGAATCTGTGGAATTTGTAAAGAAGCTGTACAAGGCAATTTAAGAAGCATCGTAGGGGAGTTTGTGAGTCATGACTATTACGTAGATTGTTTTTTCCATGTATGCATTTTCTCTGTTAAAATAGCTGATCCAAAGCGAGCTCTTTATAGTAACTGTTGTCGCGTGGAAGTGATTTAGCTTTGAAGTTAAAATGCCATTTTCTCTTGTATTCTCAACTTTATGGTAAATTATATGCGTGCAGGGAACGAGTTGCTATGGAAAAGATCAAGGAGGCACACAGAAGAGTAATGGTCGCAAATCATCCGGACAGTGGTGGAAGCGACTATCTAGCCTCGAAAATTAACGAGGCAAAGGATGTAATGCTTGGGCAGAACAAGGGTAGCGGATCTCCCTTCTAGAATTGCCATGTCCGATTGTTTCCAACATTGGTTCTTGTCCTTGAATTCTAGAGTCGAAGTAGATTCTCCTGAGCAAAATAGCTAGTGGGGCATTCGGCGAAATTCTGTCTAGTTGGTAAATTTATGTAGGATTTAATTGAGAACTTCCAAGTAGGATGTCATGGAGTATACGATTTCAGGATTTGGAAATGAACACGGACTACTATAAATGCTAATTGCTAATCTGGATTAAAATTTTTTCAATACCCCTTAGGGTAGTGGACTCATGTTATTGAGAGGAGGCTAACAAAATGCCCTATTGGGCCATTTAACAGAAAAACTATTCTTCTGTAAATAAGATCCGTGTTCTAAAACGAATATTGATCATTGGATGACTCCGTTTATGGCAAAGATTACAGGAACTTGGTTCATTGGATTTCCCGTTGCTATTAACTGCTTTTAAAGCGGTTGTGGACTATGTAACCAAATTCTGCAAATTTCTTCCAAATTTTTTCGGCAAAATAGAAAGAAAGAATTTTAACGTCCACGAGGCTAAAGATAGCCTATGGGATAGATTGCTTCTTCATTTGCTTGATGTATTCGGTCCTTTTTCTGTGTAGCTTCAAAATAAATGCTCCCAGCGTCTTGACAAACTCCTCGCTAAATAGATTATCCCAAGAGCTAGTTGCCAGCATATCTGCATAACTTTCCCTGTTGTCTGTGAAAGCCTCATATTCTAAAATGAAATGTTTTTCTGTTTCCACTTTTTCGGAAGAACAAAAAATGCATATTCTTTCTTCCCACACTTCCTTTGGCCTTTTCCAGCGCCCTGTTTCTCAACGGAGTTAACTGAGCAATAAGAATTTTGGCTTTCCAAGAGATATTGGCCTCTATGTATGCTTTTGGTTGATGACTATGAGTGGGGTTAAACACTTCAATATAGTAATTTTTCTTTCTTCTTAGCTCCTTATCCCATGTATGCTTGTGGAACTTTTCCATAACAAAAACTTTTATCTCTTCGCTGTTTATGGGACACGCGTTCAAACAAATACCCCATTTACTAAACCATTTGTTATTTTGCTGCGTCTAATTTTTTTTTGCTCTTACACAATCTATCATTAAAAATCAACTTTGGGCCATTTACCTTCTTCCATTAAATTTTTTTTTTTTAAAATTCCAATTTCAAATTTCAAAGTGTGTTTTTGCAAGTTTCAAATAAAATAGAATTGTTAAAGAAATGGAATGATTAGAGGCAAATCGTAGATAAAATATTAATACTAGATAAAATATTTTGCGAATTTATGAATTTAACCAGAAGTGCGTGGATATGTTGCCACGTGTCATACAAAAGCTAATGCCATGTAACAATAACATTGACAAACCATGTGGCTGCATTCTATATTTGATGTCGGTGTTCTATTTTAAAAACCGAAACGGAAGGAAAGCTGGGGACGCACTTACAGGACAATGAGCCCTGGAATTCATGAACCCCCAAAATTTCAGAAAATTACATAACTGCGAGGCTATGCCCGTAGTCCTTTCAACATAACTAACAGCCTATTACCATATAAAGTGGGCTAACAAAACAGCCTCGCATTGCATAAAAACCTAGATTTATTTTATAAGAAAACGTGCAAATTGAGTGTTCTTGCTCGGCATCCACCTGAATGCTGAAGGCCAGGTTTGTGTTTTCATAAGCAGTTTCAACTGTCTCCTCATCTTTAACTACCACTTTTGACTGACCCAAGAGAAACCATTGGGAAGGAGGGGAAGGAGTGGGAGCTCTTTGCAAGGCCAGGAATCCACTTCTGATTGACCAAATAGAAACAGTTGGAAAAGTGGCCGAGGAGTGGGAGCTCATTGTAAAGCCCAGAATTTCGTGTTGTTATTTGCTCCACTTTGACTGATAGCTTTGCATTCCTGGATAGTGGGAGCTCATTGTAAAGCCCAGAATTTCGTGTTGTTATTTGCTCCACTTTCACTGATAGCTTTGCATTCCTGGATACAGTTATGTGAAAATTGATTGTGAGAAATTTGTATGTAATTCTTTTCTTGACTTCTTGTTGTTTGCTCCACTTTCAATGATAGCTTTGCATTCCTGGCGAATTTAAAATTTTAATAAAGGGATAATACAGTTATGTGAAAATTGATTGTGAGAAATTTATATGTAATTCTTTTCTTAACTGATTGTGAGAAATTTCTATGTAATTCTTTTGTCCTGTTACATTGATATGTTGCTTAATATTGTGGATTGTCCTACTTTTTGAGCATTTTAACTATATGTAATATATCAATGCATTGATTTTGATTTGGTTGTGTGAATGGTTGTCTGAGGTGTGTTCAACTTGCGAATCGCAAATATTTTGGTTATTAAGTATAATGGTAAACTTTTTATGAATAGCTACTTCCATTTGTTAATTGATCTTGAATGTGTGTTTAACTTGTCAAAATATCTGGGTATAATGGTAAACTCTGTATGAATAACTACTTCCATTTGTTAATTGATCTTGAATGTGTTCAACTCGTGAAAATATCTGGGTTTTTTTGAATCAGTGATCGGAGAATCCACAGTATGAACATTTTTACACCAACGTTTCAAATCCCAAGTGGGATCCATCATCAGGGTTGAAGAATGATGAAAATCCAATATCTGGGTTATTAAGCATAATGGTAAACTCTGTATGAATAACTACTCACGTTCAACTTATGAAAATATCTGGGTTATTAAGCATAATGGTAAACTCTATGAATAACTACTTCCATTTGTTAATTGAGATCTTGAATGTGTGTCATTATTATATATATTAAATGTGTGTCGTTAAAGGATCACTCTTTTTTAATCATTTTTTAAAGAAATAAATCTTACTATATTTTTAAATTTGTTCGATGACAATCATTAATATTTAAGTTATATATATATATATAATTTAAATAATGGTTATTTGAGATTTATTGGTATAATTTTTAATTTTAAAAAAATAATTATATACACTTTTTTTTAAAAATAAAATTGGTTTATATATAGATACAATTTGATCTAACTTAATGATTTATAACACTTGTTTCTTTCTATAAGGTCATAACTTGAAAACTTTTGTAAATTTTAATAGTCAAATTGCTATATGAAAAATGGTCCCATACACCTTTTGTTGTTTGATTTGGTTGTCTTTAAAATTAGATTATATATATAATTATTTTTATTTTTATTTTATGATTTTAGTTGTAATTGTGTTGGTTTTGTAGCTTAAAGGTTAAATTCAATTGGTTGAGTCTCTGCAATTAAAACATCTTTGCTATTTAGAGATTATAGGTTAAATTTTTTCGCCATTTTCGGGGTTAGGCTTTATGTTTGGGCCGGTAGGGAGTGATCCTTTTGGGTGGATGTCCCTAGTACAAATATTTCGTGGACGTAGCGGTCACTAATCTCCGGGGTTCGTGAACTAGATAGAAAAAAATGTGTTGGTTTTCTAAATGTTGGTTTAAAGAAAGTGCAATTTTAATTGTGAAAGAAAAATCAAATGTGTTACAATGTTTTGATTTGAATATTGATACCATGAGTTTGGTTCACAACGATATCAAATTTCAAGGCTATGGTTTAAAACAAGTTGTAACACTAGCTTTGAAGAAGAAGAAAAGGGGGTGCTACTTCTAGTTTTTAGGCTTGATTAATATTTTTGTTTAAAGTGGTAGTGCTTGTTGAGAACATGGTTTTAACCACATTAATTTTAATCCGAAAAAAGAAGAAGATGGTACTACTATAAACATGACTTTTTGTTTGAGGGGGTCATTTGAATTTTTTTTATTTGCAACTTTGTAGATAACAGTGGTAATTTTTTAAAGTCAAACTTCGAAAAACAGTGTTATCAATAACACCATTTTTTGAAACGAAGGTAAAAATAGCCACTAAATGTGACCTTTAAACAAACAAGAACTCAATATACTCTTGTTAAGTCAATAACTTTATTGTGATCAACACTATAGGTATGTTTAATAGAGCTTTAGTAACCCAACAAAAGATTAAATCTAAGCTTCTACAAAATAAATATCTTTACAACAAACAAAAGAAAGGTCATTGTAGTAACCAACTTCGAATGGTGACGAAGGAACAAAATGAAAAAGTAAGAAGATTAAGAGACATTGTAGTTTTTGTAGGCGACATGGCCATTTGGAGTCTAATTGTTTTGAATAAATGTAGGTCTTAAAAGAAGCACAACATCAATCTTGATTCTTTTTTCCCCAACTTTTCTTCTTGTGAATGGCACTTGTTGCTTACGTTTTTTCTTTCAATGCAATATTTACTACTTATAATAAACGACTTCTTAATTCTAGAACATCTTATCGTATGACGAAGGATAAAGTCATTTTTTCTACTCTTAATGAATGCAACATCAAACTTAAACATTTGTTAGTGATGATATATCTCTTACTATTGTAGGGTCTAACGCAATGCAATTATGAATCATGGCCATTTTGATGATATCTTATGTGTTCCAAGTCTCTATTTCAATATCCTACTAGTATATCAAATCACTCATTAAGGTGAAGGTAAAACAATAGAGATTTCAATTGATTGAGTTATAATCAAGGATTTAAAAGATTATAAGCATGTCCCAACGATTGGAATTGTTGATATACTGTTACGATGT
Organism: Pinus tabuliformis; assembly: GCA_031772625.1. Classification (NCBI taxonomy): domain Eukaryota; kingdom Viridiplantae; phylum Streptophyta; class Pinopsida; order Pinales; family Pinaceae; genus Pinus; species Pinus tabuliformis. Next base: position 79,225,665 of record CM062804.1, on the reverse strand, counting down.
ATAGATTTGACAACTCTGAGTCATCATCTTTTACATTAGTTTTCATCACTCATAGCGACGACTTAAGCAAATGTTGGCATGAGTGATATAGACATCTAAACTGTGGCTCATTCAAGTAGCTGTGTAATCAAAATATGGTGACTAGGTTTCCTCTTGTTTCAATTAGAGATGGTGCTCATACCAATGATGCTCTTGACAAATATCGTTGGGATAGTTTTTAACAAACATGCCTCTTGTCATATTTGTGTGATCCACTTCCTTCTTCTCGAGTTTGTTTCCAGGTCTTTGTCATGTTTTTGGCTTACAAGTCCTTTACAGAGAAACAATCTAAACATCGACTACACAAGTTAAAAACATATAATTGAGGTGAATATGTTAACAACAAATTTACACTTGCTAAATTGCAGCGGGTGTTTAGATGTGACATATTGTTCTATATACGCAACAATGAAATTGTGTTGTTGAGAGAGAATTAAACTTTAAAGGAAATGATAAATTGTATTATCCAATCTAAGGGATTAAGTGATTAAGTCTTCATTTCTAGGTGAACATCATTAATTGTGCGAATTACATGGTCAATCACATTTTCATTTTGAAAATTATAACATTAGAAGAAGCATGGAGTGAAATTAAACCAATTGTACACCACTTCCCTCCATTTGGTAGTGAAGCGTGAACTAACATTCTTGATGAGAAAAGAAAAGCATTACAACCTAAAAGTAAGTAGTGCATTATTGTTGTAATTTTGAAGATGTAAATGGTTATAGACTTCTTCAACCTAATTTCATTGAAATTTTTACTGGGAGAAATGTGAAGTTGGATGACAGATTCTCATTCTATGAGACTAATCCAATGTTTGTGCTATCTTGAGTAAAAGAACTTCTTGTTGTTGCAACAAACACTCCAAAATTTTCCTTGCATCCAAATTTTGGAGCCTCCTTATGGTCATGCCATCTTTCATTTCAAGCCATTAAGGTTGTGTTAGGTCATGTTGTTCAAGTCTCCCTTCAAGCATTCTAAGTGTCAAAGCGACTTGCTTTTGCATGCTTATCTTGTAATACAGGCATAACAAACTTCTTCTAAGCAAGCCTACCAGTCAATGTGTATCCTTGGAAGTCAAGTATTGCACAATGCCTAATGACAGTGACTGTGCAGTGTTTAGAAATGGTGACTGTGCAATCCTTGATGACAGTGCTTACGCAATCCTTGTGGACAGTGCTTGCGCAATCCTTGATGCTAGTGCTTGCACAATTCCTAGAGATAGAGACTATACAATCCTTATGGATAGTGACAGTATGAGGGAATCCTCTATAAATAGTAATTGCACACTCTATGCTGACAGTGAAAATGTACTTCTTCAAGTCAGTTAATTCACTCTTGGTTCCTAGTTTCTCGAAATGCTCTAAGCACATTCACCAATCTTAAGCCTAATTGCATGTTTGCTCCCCCCTATATAAAGAGTCTAGTCTGGATCTCATCCTTATTGATCTGAAATGACCATAAGTTAAAAATGATGTAGAATTGATTAGCCATTATTGAATTGATTGTTAACTGAAAGTGCGGAAATCGAGGAAACTGCTTGAGAAGAAAGATTTTACGACAACTGATTAAACATAAGTAAGATGCATAACAGAAGTGAAAACAGTAAAAACACAACGATACCAAACAACAAAGTTGATTACGGAGTTTGTCCCTGATGGACTACGTTTCCGGGTCCGCTTTCAAGATGGGCGACCGCTTTATTAGGATTGAAACAATAGAGGTTCGATTACACATAGAATAGACTAGACTGAATGTGCACGCAGACACTTCTGATCACTGTAAAAAGGAAGCTCTTTGAACTAGCTTTCCAACGCCTGTCACGGTTCCCAATTCTGACTCCGGATGCTCCTGTTACACTGAAAACAAAACTACCTTTGACCTCCAGAATCTGCATACAAAAATCAAAACCACTAATCCCCACTTCAATGAACAAAAACCCGCCTCTTATAGGCCTACAGGTACATTCAAACCTCCTTTGGTTGAATTCGAGATGAATTGGTTGCATTCTAAATGGGTTTGGAGCCTTGGTCTAGTTGTACAATGACACATAGGATGGCTTGCATGGTCTTCGAATTAATTTGTTAACCAAGACTGCAACAAAAACCCATTTTGGATCATATAATAAATCTCTAACTATTGGCAGTTAGGTTGACCGGGCGGAGGGGCTGACGGTTATGTGACACCAGCCGCGGTCTAACTACAGGCTGCCACCTCCAGCGGTTCCGGTTTGAAGTTATTGGGTGTTCACATGTCAACTGTTCGACGGTTTATCCTTTGCAGTTAATGTTAACTCTCTGTTGCAAACACTAACTCCACGGTTAACATATCTGCTTCTCTGTTCACATGGGCATGACCCTGCTGCGGTGAAGGATGGCGGTTAATTTCTAAACTCTGACGTTTACACACATCTAGTCACATGGCTTGGTTGCGGTTATGTGATTGATATGTTATTTGTAATGTTTTAACATATTAACATAGGCCGAGAGTGTTTAGAGCTAGGGTTAGGTTTTTATGTGTAATGTTTAACACATAACAATGTTTGGAGTATGGTCTGATACTTAGGTAATGTATTTGACTACATTTGTAATATGGTTTAGAGCTTAGGTGTTAGGTTAATGGTATTTAGTGTATGGATTAGGTTTAGGATTAGGTAAAAAATAACCTTTTACATCAAAGTGTCGCAGAGTGAACTTTACGACGTTTGTTACATGATGACGACAACCAAACCTTACTCAACGACAACCCATATTGACACCAAATTCTGCGAGGCGTATGACAAACACATGTCGACAACCAAATCCTCGCAGAACTGACAACCACATGTCTACAGCCAGGTACAACACCACATCAATGAAACACCATGAAAAACCATAAACATCACCTGGATAACCTGAACTATAATCAACTCTGTTGAAACTGACGACACTGAACTGAGTGCTGACAACGACCTGTGCAACTGATCTGACGAGATCCTCCTGGATCACTTATTTTCATCTTTTTCTTTTGAGCTCTATGCACTATTGGAGTATAAGGAGCATCCTCTCACTCGTGGTTGCAAATGTCCATCTTTTGAGTGAGTGCCTCTTTCACTTTCTTTTGCTCTTACATGTGTTGTTTTGCTTGTTTTATCTTTTGCAAGTGTCACTTTTGCATTTTTTCATTCTTGCTTGTGTCATTTGTGTTTTCTTTGTGTTTGCATGTGTCACTTTCACTCTTGCATGTGTTGCTTTCACTTGTTTTCACACATCTTAAGAGCACCATGACACATCTTCTAGAGGCAACTCCAACACACTCTTTTGCACTAGTTGATGTTATTTATCAATAGAACATGTGTTGGACATATTCTTATGGCATAACACACCTTTTGGTTGTAGTCGACGCTTGTGTCGTAAAAGTACATCTAAAGTGTCGCACTTGGAGATAAGTGTCGTTTTACCGTTGTTTCACTGTACGCTTGTTGGTTTTGGGTATTGTGTGTCTTCTTGTCATGTGCTTGGGTGTATATGTGTGTGTGGTCACGTTCGAGACTTGTTATATGCTCTCACTCTCCTATCTCATTCATCTCACACTAAGTCAATTTTGGAGTCCTTCTCTATCCTCACATCTTGCACAAGTCATGAGCACACTCAACATTTTAGCTAAGTAATGAGTGCATTGCACACTCCTAAGCCTCAGTGATGAGACCCTTACCTCCTAGACTTGCGCATTGTGCCCATCTTGAGGAAAACCTCCTCCAACTGCGCATTGAGAAACCTCAAAGTACAAACGCTTGAACCTTGCTGCTTACACTTTCCCATTGCGCAACCCTTGACCCATCTTGCCTTGTATTGCACATTGTGTAGTTTTAGTGGAAATTGGAGTCATCTTTGAACCCTTGTAGTGTTTAACCACGCAATCCCAAGAGCTACTTTCTTAGCCACTACACACTATGCAATTACAGTCCCCAAGCCTATATTCTTGTCTCCTGCAAAGCTCAATTGCACAATGCCTCGACCAACCTTTCCCTTACTGTGCATTGCGTAGTCACAATGGAAATGAGGGCCATCCTTCAGCCATTGCAGAGCTCAACTGTGCAATACATGGATCCTCTCTCTCAAGCACTACACATTGCGCAGTCATATTGCCTAAGCTTGTGATCCTTGCCTCTTAGACTTGCCCAATGTGCAATTCATGTCTTGCCTCTCCCTTGCCACTGCACATTGCGAAATCATAGTGCAAAATCCTTCACTCCCTGCCTCCTGAATTTGTGCATTGCGCATCCCCAAGTTCCTCTCTCAATCCTTGTGCACTGTCCCATCACAATTAGCTTCACATGAGCAAATGAAGATAGAATAAGTGATTTTTGGGCTGATGTTGTCTTGTCATGAGTGAACTTCATTTGCAGGTGTTATCACCCTATCATGGAAAGATGATGTTCAAGGAGGTTAACAAGAAGAGATTACAAGGACACTCGTGGAGACAAGACACACAAATACTGCCATGGAGGAGTAAAGGAATCTTGGACTATGATAGAGAGAGGGTGAGGATGAAGTACAAATCAAATCTAGTATGAAAATTTCAAGACTGAGCAACAAAGAGAAGAACTTACCATTGATACATTACAAGGAAGTCCATGTCATAGTCACCAAATTATGGCTCCTAAAAGTGTCAACACAAGGGTGTTGTTTTGTCTCATGTATTATTGCCACATTATTGGTGGAATGTAATGATGCAATTTCAAAAAAATGAGAAAATGTAAAATGTGCGGAAGCCGAAGGGTAGCACATGGAACATGAAGAGTCACTAGGAAGTCCTTGAGTCATGTAGGAGCTCGAAGGTTACATAGAAGCTCAAGAGTCATGAGGGAGGTCATGAGTCACAAGGGAGGTGGAGAGTCACCTCTCTTGTTATAAATACACCCTCGTAACTCAAGAAAAAGTACTTTCTCACCTCGACTTCTCTAGCTTGGCATAGGAGAGAAGATCATTATTTGGAGTAGCAAGTGGTGACTTAATGTTATGCTATTGGGGCTAGTGTTGCATTGTTGTAATTGTGTATCTTGGAACTTCCACTTAATATTTGATGTTATCAGAGCCGACACACTTTCATGCATATATCGTGGATATTGTAAGACTATTCTTTTAATGTTTGCGGTATATGTTTTCGTTCATACATACTAAAGAAAATGAACTATTTCATTGGCTTTGGTAAATATCTTTTTGAACATGTGTTGTTATTTTCTTTCATGATCATTGTTATCTTGTGAATTATTTTGCAAGCTAACTAATGAGTCATTCTTTGCTCTTGTATGTTTCTTTTATGATAGTACCATTACTTTTCTTCTAGAGGCTCACTCTTTCTTTTCCCTTTTGTGAAAGTACCTTATATACATTGCAATTGTATGCCACACAATGTCAACATTCTTGTTTCAAACGTTATGTGCATACTCTCTTATGTTATTTATTGCTCTAAGGCAAGCCTTTAAGTTATGGCGGTCAAGCCTATTATCTGGATGGGTATCCTACTCCAAATGGTGTGAGCTCTAGTTGAGACTTCATACCAGGGAGACCCCCCTATGTTGGCGGACTTCCAACCTTGTCAATGAAACCATCTTCTATTCCCAACTTTTCTATTAATGATCTTGCTTTGGTTTCTCCTTCAAATGATGAAGTGAGGATTAAAAACCACCTTTTCCTACTCACCTTCCTCCAACTAGATCTATTGAACATGAAATTGCACCAACACGACCCCTTCTCAAATGGGTCCATATAACAGGATAAGCTATTAGTGATCTTGTTAACGATCCTATAGATCAATGTCATACATGTTCATACTTCTAGTGAGCCTCCTCTCATTTGTTTAAAGTTTCAAAGATCGATGATCCAAAAACATTCACATAAGCTTTTAGCCATCTACATTGGGACACAATAATGAATGAAAAATATTATTCCGTGATGTTCCTTAATGTCGAACAATATTCAGGATCTTGTACCTCTTCTTAAAAAATGAAAAGAAAAAGAACAATAAAACATGTTAGATGTAAATGGGTGTATAGAACTAAATATGTATTAGATGGGAGTGTTCAAAGACAAAATACCTAATTAGTTATCAGAGGATTTTCACTAGTTGAAGGAATTGTTTGTATGAAATCCATCCCCGCCTCCCCCTTGCAAAAATGAATTCCATTTGCCTTGTTTTATCCCTTGCCATCTCACATCAATTTGGGGTCCATTAAATGGATGTTAAACCCACATTATTACATGGGGATTTGTAAGAAGAAACTTACATGGAACCACTGCTATGTTCAAAATTATTTCATCTTTGTTTGCTATATTAAGGAATCTTTGTATGGCCTTAAACAAGCTCCTTAAGCTCAATATGCTAAAATGGATAGATTTCTATATTGATTTTTTTTGGATGTCGCTCTATCCCTAATATCTATACGAAGAAAGTAGGTAACCATCTCATAATACATTTTTAATTTTTTTTTCTTTTTATGGTGATAAACTTATTCTCACTAGTAATGACTCCAAATTTTTAAACTGTGTGGAATCCAAACTTAGTAAGAAATTTGAAAAGACGAACTTAAGTTATTTGCATTATTTCCTTGGCCACCTCCAAGTATTGCAAATTAACAAAGGATTTTCCCTTTGGGGGTGTAAGTATGCATGTGATATTTGTTGGGCGTGGAATCCCCCCCAAGGCATGTTTTAGGGCTTAAAGCCCAAGTTTTGACTAAGTCCATTGTAAAGACTCCGCGAATTGTGGGCGCGGAGCGTGAAGTCATAATAGAGTCATAGGGTTGTTCGCCCTTGTTTTTGTAATGTAATGTCAATTTGAAAGATCTACCCATGGTCCGCGGACCATGGGATTATATAAATAGAGCGAGGTTCTAAGTGTAGAAAGAGAGGAAGCATGGATGAATCTAAGAAATCGATGAAGTATTGAGTCGAGGTGTAGAATTGTGTCTTTGGGTCATAGAAGTAGGAGAAGTCTCTACAGCTGAGTGCGCAGAGGCCTAGTAGTTCGCAGCTGAGTGCACGGACCCTTGCAGCTGAGTGCGTAGGGTAGGTCGAGTCTGTAACCGTGGGAAGAATTAATAAAAGAGAAGTTTTACCATATTTTTGTGTATATTTTCCTGGTTTATGTATTATTGGGTATGAATTGCAAGTTTACTGTTTATTTACTGCGCAAACTCATATGAATGTGCTGAATAAGTAAATATAATATAAGGCATCTGCTTACGCGAAGATAACTAATTGTTATAAGAATATAAGTAAGATCTTGTGTGTGACTTAGGGAAATAGTGCAAATCGTTGTTCGAGTAGTGTGAAAGCCCCACAACCCATGGTTAGGGCTACACGAAGGAGAATATATCAGGGCACGAAGGCGAGGAAAGTGTGCGAAGTAACCTGCGCAAAGGGACTTTCAGTGGGACCAAATCAACCCCTCATACATCTCAAGAGTGCGGAAACCTGGTTCCAACACCACCCATACTACTTCGGGTGAGACCTCAGTCCGCGCTCCGCGGACTGTTGCTGAAAGGGCCAATAGTACAGGGATTTGTTTGGCTAATTAACTCTGAACCTGGGTCAGGCCCCAACAAGCCAACAAATGGTTCCGTTGCCGAGATCGAGATCTGCATAGAGATGTCTGATGTCGTATCATTGGAATCCAACTAAGAAAGAAATTGAAGGTTGGTTGGACAGAAGAATTCACGAGTTCATGGTGCAGGAGAACAGGGATCCGCGACTATCAAAAGAAGAGTGGTTAGACTGCTACTTGTACACAGAGATCCACGGAATTTTCTTCGCATCTTTCCATACTGAGTTGTACGAGTGGATTGCGAAGCTAGCAGATAGCCAAAGAAGGTGCAAGCTCGATAGTCCTATTGTGTGGACCCCAGAGTTGGTGCGCAGATTGAAATCATCGGAGGATAATATCGCGCGTGCTGTTGATCACTGGCTCGATCGAATTATAGGAGGATTCATCATTGAGTTCGTGGTAGATACTTCAGTCAACTATAGCGAGGCAGAGCGATGCTTCCTCAAAGGACTGCGAGGTAAGTACGTTAAGTCTTTGAACACTTGGATTAAAATGCTACTATGTGAAAATCGGGTTATGCGAATACATTGATGTTCGGGGCTACGCGAAGTGGGAGAATTTACAGAAACGAAGGTAGTTCAAAACTAGAAACTAGCCCTTTGATTTCACCTCGGCGAGGGAATGATGAAGAGCTCCCGAAGGTATCACCAAGAAGTGCGATCAATTTGATAAGGCAGAGGATTCTATGCATACCACTCCCACCCACTCCATCACCAGCTTCACCGCCTTCACCCCCATCTTCGCCCATACCACCTCCGCCACCACCGCGAGTCAATATGGCAAGCGCGATAAAGTTGCCGGTGTTCAAGGGAGTAGGAAATGAAGATCCAGACTAGTTTTGGTTCGTGATAAAAGCTGTATGGGAAGCGCAGGGAGTTACAGATGACAATATAAAGAAAGCGACGTTAGTCAGCGCTCTGCAGGATCACGCACTGACCTGGTATATTAAGCATTCTAATGACAATTGAATGCGGGGATCACAAACATCCAAACTGCGCTGAATAGAGAATTTAGCAGACCGAAGTCAGAGGCGTAGTCAATCATTGGGTTCAAGGAGATCATGATGCTACCAAGCGAGACTCCTTGGGAGTTGGATCAGAGACTGAAGTGCACAATTCGTGAAGCTAATATGACTTTGACAGATGGACAACACCGCAAATGGTTTGTAGCATCGCTAACGCCGCATTTAAGGAACACGCTGTCACAACAGAGGCTAACAACTCAGGCCGAGGCCTTGGAGATCGCGATGAGGCTACATGAAACCCCGATACAGGATCCTAACTTGGGAGTTCAGCAGATCCATGCGCAGTTGAAAAACTTGTGCCTTGAGATGCAGAGTCTGAAATAGGATAGGACAACTCGCCCAGAAGTGCGCGACGAGGTATGGTGTGTTAAATGTAAGGGTCAAGGTCATGACAAGGACCACTGCCCAGTGTTCGCAAATTACCTTGCGGGAGGAGGACCGACGCTGTTAAGACCGGAAGCCCAAGCAGGACCTAGCATGGCGCCTGCGTTGTGGTGCGCGATTTGTCAAATAGGAGGAAAGCATGCTACGAACAACTGCCATTTGTTGCAGAAGTACACGTAGAATTCACAACAATTGTTATGTAATTTCTATAAATCAGTGGGACATGATGAGCGCACCTGTAGAAGTTATGAGCTGATGATGGATAAGACTCCCACCTACAGAGTTCAGGCCGAAATGCGGCCTAGTGTGTCAAATGTAAGGGTCAAGGTCATGACAAGTACCACTGCCCAGTGTTCGCAAATTACCTTGCGGGAGGAGGACCGACGCTGTTAAGACCGAAAGCCCAAGCAGGACCTAGCATGGCGCCTGCGTTGTGGTGCGCGATTTCTCAAATAGGAGGAAAGCATGCTACGAACAGCTGCCATTTGTTGCAGAAGTACACGTAGAATTCACAACAATTGTTCTGTAATTTCTATAGATCAGTGGGACATGATGAGCGCACCTGTAGAAGTTATGAGCTGATGATGGATAAGACTCCCACCTACAGAGTTCAGGCCGAAATGCGGCCCCTTGACCAGAACGCAGGAGTGGCACGAACCAGATTTCAGGGGCACAGACGAGGCCGAGGTGGAGGAGGACCTGGAAGAGGTCGCAGACAACTGATATGTTACAATTGCGGGGGGCCAAGACATTATGCCCGTGATTGTACGAATCCAACGTGCCCCTCATGCTTCTTTTGTACATTGTTTGATCATGAGGCAGAGGATTGCCCCACACTGATACCGAGGCTGCGTGACAAGGGAGCGCTCCAATCTCCCCTGACTCAGAACCTACAAATGATGAGGTATGAGCTGCGCGAGAAAGACCCTAATGTGAAAATTGTGCTCCGAAGTGGAATTATGATAGTTGATGATAATTGCAAGCAATCTGAAGATAGTACTTGGGTTTGCAAGGCTCCGACGAAAGAACCAGAGTTTGATTTGGAGTGCGCTAAGGAAATCTTCATGGAAGCTAGGAAGAGCTTCGCTGATGCCTCCACTTCAGGAAGCAAAGACAGACCAGAGCCAGAAATGGACCCATCGATGCTCACGATGTTCCTAGAAACATGCATGAAGCTGTTGCGCGACAGTAAGGCTGTAAAGGGATTGCAGGAACTCATTAATAGATGTGTTGGGACCGCGCTAGGAGAACTGTGCGTAGTCCGGAAGATTGGAAAGCACGCGATGAGGATGGGAAGAGAAATGAGATTGACCGCGCAGATTGGAGAATATGAGATGGACCAAGTGATTCTGGACCTAGGATTAGACGCGAACGTTCTGCTGAAGCAGACATGGGAGCGCATGGGGAGGCCTACGCTACAATGGTCTCCTATCCAGCTGTGAATGGCAAACCAACAAAAGATAATACCTATGGGGAGATTGCAGGGAATCACCACAGATATCGAAGGAGCAAGTGCACAAGCAGAGTTTGTAGTGATAGAGATTGTTGATGACAGCAATCCCTACCCTACGCTATTAGGAATCGATTGGGCCACTGACATGAACAAGGTGATAAATATGAAGAAGTGCAAGATGATTTTTGAGAAAAAGTCTCTGCGTGTAGTTGTACCTTTGGACCCTGCAGAAGGATCGCACTACACGGAGCCAGTGCACAACTATGAAAGCGACGACGATTTAAACTGCATGTATAAGATAACCGCGTGAGAGCAAGACTGGTAAATCCCACCGTAGATGGGCAAATCTCATGGGAGCGTGAAAGTTCCTGTACGCCGAATTCAGATGAAGAGATAGAGCGATGGCAGAACCGGTTACACGAGGTAACCACGCTGAACTACAACATGATCACAAGATCGTTGCACTGCGTATCAATGAAAGTAAGAGATCTGCCTACGTATGATGGGTTAAGCAAGGTTGATGCTTTCTTGAACAGATTCGAAAGAGAAGTGCCAGAACAACAATGTTTCGAGGCTTTGAAATGGGTACTGCGTGCTATGCCCGCGAGGTGGTGGGGCACGCACCAAGGAAGCTTTGAGGACTGATGCGAATGCAGGAGAATGATGCGCATGTGGTTTGGGAAGCCTCAAATGTGATTAACAGACAAGATTGCCGGACGGAATGATCCACACGCACACCTGTCCAAATGTACACAGACTTCGCGTTAGGAGACATGGTCAATAAGCATGTGCGTGTGAGGCAATTACGCGAACAACCCCTCTGGTTGGAACAACGGAGTATGGAAAGAACGAGTGTGCAAAAGGTTATCCACGCAGAAGCCTTTAACAAAGTGTGCGAAGCGCTGAACAAGGTATATGATGTGCAGCAGACTGATTGGGACCTGCGCATACTAGCGGTATTATGGGCTTATGCGACAACCTACAAGAAACTGACGGGACAGACACCGTTCCGGTTGGTAAATGGAGTGGAAGCTGTAATGCCAATGGAGTATATTATGCCTAGTTTGTGCATAACAGCACTCACAAGTATGACAAACGACGGAGCCCTGGGGGAGTGGCTCGCGCAGTTGGAGGAACTCGAAGAGGAACAATTTTTGGCTGGATTCCATCAACAGGTACAAAAGCAGCGCGAAAAGGCCTGGCATGATCGACATATCAAGTTGTGCACCTTCAAGGTAAATGATTTGGTGTTACTGTATGACAGTAAGTTTGATAAATTCCCAGGAAAGTTCAAAATGCATTGGCTGGGACCGTATGTTGTTAAGGAGGTCATAGATGGAGGCGCGGTGCAGCTGGTAAAGCTAAATGGAGAACCTTTCCCAGGAAAAGTGAATGGCAGTCGATTGAAGCCATACACGGGTGGCTCGGTCATCTGACTAGCCGACATAAGCACAGTCTTCGCACTCCAAGTAGCTAGAAGAAGGCGCGAGACTATAAACAGATGCAGGGGAGCACTTCTGACACTGCGGTCTTGGAACAACGAGTATAGGAGATTCAGCAGGCAACTGTTCAGTGCATTGCCGACCTTGCAGCCGTTCGAGCAGAGTTGGAGGGTCTCCGCACCGATAGAGTGACTCGAGGGCGAGTCACAATGTTTGTGTTGGGGGCCTGTTCGGCATGGAATCCCCCCCAAGGCATGTTTTGGGGCTTAAAGCCCAAGTTTTGACTAAGTCCATTCTAAAGACTTCGCGAATTGTGGGCGCAGAGCGCGGAGGTGTAAAAGAGACATAGGGTTGTCCGCCCTTGTTTTTGTAATGTAATGTCGGTTTGAAAGATCTACCCATGGTTCGCAAACCATGGGATTGTATAAATAGAGTGAGGCTCTAAGTGTAGAAAGAGAGGAAGCATGGATGAGTCTAAGAAACCGATGAAGTATTGAGTCGAGGTGTAGAATTGTGTCTTTGGGTCGTAGAAGTAGGAGAAGGCTCTGCAACTGAGTGCGTAGAGGCCTAGTAGTTTTCCGCTGAGTGTGCAGGGCAGGTCGCATTTGTAACCGTGGGAATAATTAATAAAAGAGAAGTGTTACCATATTTCTATGTATCTTTTCCTGGTTTATGTATTATTGGGTATGAATTGCAATTTTACTATTTATTTACTGTGCGAACTCATATGAATGTGCTAAATAAGTAAATATAATATAAGGCATCTGTTTACGCGAAGATAACTAACTGTTATAAGAAGATAAGCAAGGTCTTGGGTGTGTGACTTAGGGAAATAGTGTAGATAGGGTGTGACTTGATGATCACAAGTCTATTGAAGGTTACATTTTTAGTCTCAGTGCTAGACCCATCACTTGGACTTGTGGGACGTAACAAACTTTTTCTCTTTCTTAACTAGTAGAGTATACAACAACAATTAATGCAAGTAAAAAAACATTATGGTTTCAATAGATATTTTCAAAATTTGGATTATAGCAGTGAAACTTGACCACACGTTGCTGTGACAATCAAAGTGCCATCAATCTTACCAAATGTATAGTTCAACATATTACAATAGGCACATTGAGATATACATGCCCTTCATCAGAAACCTTATTCAATATCTCATTCTTGAAGTTCTCTTTTTCCATCTAGATGATCAAGTTGCAAATATTTTTGCAAAATATCTTACAAAAATGAAGTTTTCCAAACTTTGAGATTATATGTTAGGAGTCTAGGAACTTGTCACTGATGGTGGATAGGCTCTAATGTCTCATTCCTTCTTCTATTACATCAACTAATTTGTAAATCCTTCAATCCTATTTGAAGTTGTTCATAAGAGAGGATGTTAGGATATTTAGACACTTACGAGTCAATTAAGATCAATAGGTCTAACATGTGTTTAGGTAAAGTGTGTTTCCAAAATATGCATTTGTAGTTATGTAATTCAACAATGATAACATGTTCTAGACATAAAGTGATTTGATGGTTTATGTTCCTCTCCACACTAATGGCTATATTGATCTATGGCTTAACACTTGATTGGTCCATGATCTCTTTTGAAAGAGCATAGATGATCATTTGTTGATGATAAATTATGAGAAACTCATATGCATTCTTTTCCCTTTTGCATTAATATATTCCCTCAAGTGGCCTCATTGGCTCAGGGCATGCACTATTTCCCTCTTTGTGAGTTTTAACCACATAATACGTTGGTATATTGATCGTTGATCTATTTGTGTGAGTGGTTTCTTAGAGTGTTTGACCTATGTGAACACACCTTGTTTTCAAATATATAACCCATTAGGTTGTATGAACTAGTGGGTATTAGAGTCAGTTGTGAGTTGATGAGAATCAATAGAATATTGACTCTACATTGTATGACTTGGTTCTAAATTGTTGTGTGATAGATTGAATGGTGATTATTTGTCTTGACATTATTTTGTTACAAGCCAAAGTGTTGCATGTCGTTGTGCAATAATAAAATTGACTTGGTATGCCACACCCTCAATTACACAACCCACCTATATGGGCACATGTAACATGTTAATAAAAATTTAGTGATGTATTTAACTATAGCTTAAGTTATTATTCATATGATAATATAAATACATTTTGAAATTAGGTTGGTCAGTGGGAAACATTATGATTCTTTGGTAACTCCTTAATCTAACTGATTATTGACCTAATATTATCTAGCATTTAAAATGATATTAAGAGGTAGGGAATAACAATGCAACACTTTGAGATCAATGTGATTCCATATGGAATAGACACTATGTCCCACAATGTAGATTTTTTCTAGTTTGTTTTTACTTTTTATTACATAGCTCTTAGTTGTTTTTGTATTATGAGTTCATGTTTGAGGGAGTGTGGATCAGGTAAGGTGGCATGTTGGTGTGAAGGAATTAATGTAAGTTCCTCAATGCCTATTTTCTTTATGAATGTATATATGGTTGTTTACATTATTTCTCTTTCTTAGAACTATGGTAACATAATTGATTGAAAAATTTTGATTTACAATATTGTTTATAACATTTACACTTTAATATTCATTTAATTGATCTCATTATGAGGGGGGTTCATTTTGATATTTATGAAGGGATATAACAAGACCCATTATTGATCATCTCATTGGCTTGATAAACATCACGTTTCTCCTCTCCCTTCAACATGTATTTAGATCATTTTTATCTTGCTTTCTCTTTCTATGAATTTTTTTCTTTAGCACCTCTTTAACCTTACCTTCTCCAATACATCATTCTCCTTACTACCATTGTTATCCCTATGCATATTAACATAGGGATCCATGATTTAATCCCAAACTCCGAGCAGAGTAAAGCCGATGCAAGGTGGTCCTTATCACTTGCCATCATCAACTTGATTTTCAACCCACCTCTTGGCTCATGTGAATTGATCCTTATTAATGATAAAACTCGTTGATAGTAATAATTGAGGTATATGCTTGAAAATATAATTCATTAATAAATCACGAGTTTCCTCTCCCTTGTACTTATTCCCCACTCCATCAAGTAAGCTGCAAAGATCCTTGTGCAAAACACTCAATGAAAGGTAGCAAACTCCTTACATTACATGATATGTCACCCCATACCATTTAATTTTTGATACTTCAATTATATTTTGATTGGAACTAATCCTAATTACAATAGTACCAACTAAAATTTTCATGAGTGTGCTACTCATGGTGACCTTACCATAATAACTAAGTTAGAACTCTTCTTGTGCCAACAAAAACACCTATTAAGATAACTAAGGAAAATTATGTGCTACCTACGAATAATACATAAATCATATATATCTTTCTAAATGAGAGTTCTACTTCCTAAAACTAAATTGAATATATTTTCATATCACAAATTTTGGTGACACTATAGAGCACTTAGTTATACATGCATAAGGCCAATGTCTATATGGCATGAAATAATTCTAGAGTCTTAACACACGTTGTCTTTGTGTTAGCCATTCAAACTACTATGAACCCTCACACCCCTCTTTTGATTGTTATTTGAGACAATGATGTAATCAAGCACCATAATAACATCCACAACTATAACTATAGCGAATATCAACGAAGTAAGAGAAATTGATGCTCTTACATCAAAATTGGTTTTCCAAGGTGTGTATATATTCATAGTCAAGCTCACTAAGTTTTGGTAAGAGTGTGCTTCCATGATCTGATTAGTGTATTTGGTGCATCTCTCATGTTGTGACATGGTTTCTTTATCCATAGGTAATATTAATCTCTAATTATTACGGCTTGTGGTGCATTCTTGCTCATGACATCATAGAAATGAAAATTTTGATTAGTTTGTTAAGTTAGATGTCACATTTGGTCTTATAGATTCTAACAAATGAAATAAAAAAATCATTTTTCAATGTTAAAAATAGACGCTCTTAGACCTTATTAAACCTAAGGAACGTAGGTTGAACATATATTAAAAGTGGATTAAAAAACAATGAATATTTTAACAAAATCATTAGTGAAGCTTACCCATATCAACCTATATTTGTTCTCAAAGTTTACCCTAATCATGTGTTGGCACCTTGAGGTCAAAGCTCCAAGTCACAATTAATATGAAAGTTAAAAAGTAATTCTTTAGAATTTAGAGTCTCTTTTGGTTTTTCCCCGTCATATCTTAGCCTCCTATATGTTATTTAGGTATGTAAACTACCAATCTCAACTTTTTATTCCCCAAATTGATTATTTCCTTTGTATCTTAGCTTCCCCATACTTTATTTAGGCATGTGGGCTATTAATCTCAACATTTTTTGATGCTTAAGGGACATTTTGATACATTATCTGGGATTGATTCCTTCTCCATTTATAGGCCCTCATGTTGCCCCTAATCTCATCACATATTCTATTCCATGTTGATTGTGTTGATATGGGGGCATAATATTTTCAACCTTAAGGATGTTTATAGTTTTTTGAGCTACTCTTTATATTTGTTTTGCATAATTACATTTGGATGCAACTTCAATGGCATTCTTATCATTATCATTGATCATTTTGATTTGAAAAGTCTATAAATGTATTTGATTATAAAATGCAAATGACATGTCTTCTATTTTGCTTGCAAGCCCTTTAGTGATAGTTTTGCATCTTGTTTGAATACACCCTTGCATTGTTATCCTTGACATTTCTTGTCAATATTTATCTCTCTCGATGTGCACAATTGTGCATGCACTTCAACTCTACAATTATTGGGTCATTGGCCAATTGAGATTTGAGTTTGGAATTGGGATAACCTTTTTAAGATGGTCTAGTAGCTCAAATGATATTACTGTCTTACGTACCTTTTCCCATGCACAAAGGCACACTTGTCTGAAGTATGACAATGTACATATATATAGGTAAGTGATAATATTATTGCACTTTTAATCTTGTTGCTTCAATGATGACCCCTTCTCTATGGTATCATAGCGTATTAAAGGCATATGGTAAATTTTGCATCGTAGAATAACACATGATTAGTAAGAATGCTAGTTTAAACTAAGCATTTCAATTGACCTTAAGCCAAAGCTTATATAATTCACAATGAATTTGTTGCTTATTATAATTCTTAGACAAGTCTCTATTTAGTTTGAACTTTTAGCCACTCTAATGTAGCTCCCCAAGTTGTTAAAATGAAAGCAAAATGAGGGAAAATTGAATGGAGGCTAAAGTATTACTTATCTTATAAAGCTAAATGAAGTTTTGGCTTTCATTCCATTATCATGTGCTTAGTCCCTTAGATGAAAAGTTCATTATGTTGCTTGCACCCTTACCAACCTTCAACTCAAGAATGTGTATTCTAATATGTCAATAACATCTGATGACCAAAATTTGATAGTTTTATGTGGATCTCATATCATTAAATTATCAAATTTGATATTTTCATTTGGCTTTCAACCTTTCGAATGTTCTACAACTAAAAAATGTGTGGATGTTTTACATAATTATACTGGTAAACTATAAGCTAACTAAATGTAGTATGTCAATAAAATAACAAGTGTAGTTACAAAATAAACCATTGAACAATTCTACTATAAAATCACTATTATGAGAAGGGAGGGTGCAAAGTTAAACAACTTCGCAGTAAGGAATATGGAAAGTTCTCAAATGTTTACTTGTGGTGTGGATTGGTCTTTTGGGCCAAAATCTTTACCTCTATCAAATATGAAATTTGGGTAAGGTTAGCATAAATCTCCAATCATATGATGCTTTGTAGGGGTACTAACATGCCCTTTAGAGAAGGGTAGAGAGCATTTGCAACATTTATTGTGGATTGGTCTTTTGGGCCAAAATCTTTATCTCTATCAAATATGAAATTTGGGTAAGGTTAGCATAAATCTCCAATCATATGATGCTTTGTAGGGGTACTAACATGCCCTTTAGAGAAGGGTAGAGAGCATTTGCAACATTTATTTTGGGTTGGGAAAGTTTTTGAATTTTGGGTTGGACAAGGTTTATGAACTATGAAGTTTCAATAATTGCTTCTTCATTATCCCTCCTACCTTAAGATAATTATTTTAAAATGCTTCAACATGACATTTTATCCTCTTAGTTGCGATAATGGATTTCTATAGAGAATTAGGTTAAACATACATATATTCTAATTTTTAAACCTAATTTTGATATGCAGTTTTGCCTTAAGTGAAGAGTTAGTCTTGCCTTGGAATCCAATTGTTGAAACTTTTCTATGTGCTTTTCAATGGTTTCAACAAAATAATTATTTTCCAGCAATTATATTTTTCAGGGCGAGTATTTGATTTGGAGGTTGTGAGGATCGCTGCAACTAGGTTGAGGTCTGAAGACCAATTGGAGGGAGAATCCAATGATAGATCTTGGAAGGAGAGGACAACATTGGTGTTGATGGAGAATGGGATCTGGGAGTTTGATCAACAACTCACCCCTCCTGTTGATACTACACAATTGGTCGTCCATAACCAAAAGAACGTGAAAGCTAAGAGGATTATTTTGGATGGGTTGAATAATCATGTGATTCCTCATCTTTCTGGAAAGAAGACAACCATGGATATGTGGGAGGATCTGACAAAGTTGCACTAGAGTGACAATCACAACAAGAAAATGGTGTTGAGGAGCACCAAGATTTCCAGATCAGATACAATAACGTCTTATCTTGCCAGGATCACACAAGTTCACAATGAGTTGGTTACAGTGGGGGAGGTCATGTCAAAAGAAAACTTGGTAAGGACGGCCTTGAATGGCTTCACTAAGCCATGGACTCCCTTCATCAAGGGTATCGTGGCATGTGAGGAGCTTCTAGTATGGGAGAGATCGTGGGATGACTTCATCCAAGAGGAGATTCAAGAGGAGTCTCTACATGGTGGCCATCAAATAAGTGATGATGAGAACCTTGTCCTCGCTGGTCAAACAAGCAAAGGGAAAGTGGAAGACCAAGAAGAATTAAGGAGGAGACGCTGCCTCAGGAGCTAAAAAGAAGAAAGACATGAGCAGAGTAAAATGCTTTGCAAGTTATAAAGTTGGCCATTGTGCAAGTCAATGTTCGAACAAGAAGAAGGGAAAGGGAAATGAACAACCTGTAACTTCAACAAATTCACAAATTAGTGAGTTTGCCACCAAGTTCGAGGAGTTCTCGTTGGTGTCTTGTCTTTCTGGCACCATAGTGAAAGGTTCTTGGCTTGTGGACAATGAATAAAGATTGATGCCTTCTCTTTCCCCAACCATCCCTGACTCTTATCCTATTCCCTAGTGCTTCTTGTCATATGACGAGATCACAAGAGTTGTTCACCAGTGTTTCAGAGGATGACTCAGAGGTACATGTGGAGATTGGAAATAATGGCAAGTGTGTTGTAGAGGGAGTTGGGACTATTCAGTTTTGGCTAGAGTCAGGAGAGCCTTTGGAGGTGACAAAGATACTATATGTTTCAGGGTTCTCTAAGAACCTTCTTGCAGTCTCAGACATGGAACAAGGGATACGAGGTTTACTTCTGAGATGGATAAGTACTTGTTATGCCAGGAGCTTCTAGTTCAAGCATAATACGAGTGGTTGGGAGTGGATAGGGGAACTTGTACATGTTAAAGGGTTATGTAACATGGTTCATGGCAATGATAGTTTATGTGAATTATGCACGAGAGGATGGGTCACTTGCACCATAGAGCCTTACTCATATTGAGGGAGATTGTCACTAGTTTTTCGAAGTTAATGTAGAGTAGTAAGATGTATGAAAGGGTTGCGGAGTTGGCAAGTATGCCAAGTTGACCTTTCCTAGCAATGACAAGTAGTCCAAGGGCATATTGGATCTGGTACATTCAAATGTGTGTGGTCCTATGTCAGTGGCATCCTTGAGTGGATATAACTATTATGTGACATTCATTGATGATTTCTTCGAGAGGATGTGGATATACTTCATGAAGACTAAGGACGAGATCTTCAGTCAATTTCAGGAGTTTAAAGCCATCATAGAAAACCAAACAAGGAGGAAGGTCCAAGTTCTGGGGTCAACCAATGGGGGTGAGTATACCCGCAATGACTTCAAGAACCTCTACAATGAAGCAAGAATCAAGAAGGAACAAACAATGTCTTACAACTCACAACAAAATGGACAAGAAGAACATAACCATCATTGCAACTGCTAAGGATCCATGATCAAGATCTGCCCATGTTTCATTGGGAAAAGGCTTGCAACATGGTAGTGTACATTGAGAACATGAGTCCTCATAATTTCTCAGGGGAAAAGCTCCCAAGGAAGCATTCACAAGGGTGAAATTGAAGGTGGGTCATTTTTGCATCTTCGGGTGTCCAGTTTATATCCATGTACCTTCAAAGAAGAGGACAATGTTGGAGCCGTCAACACAAAAGGGCATCTTTGAGGGGGTACAACAAGACTTCAAAGGCATATAGGGAATACATTCCATTGTAGGGGAAGACTATGGTGAGTAGGGATGTCAAGTTTGAGGAGAGACAACCCTTTAGAAAGTCATATGAACCGCTTTCAATAGTGGTTGAGGTTAGGGAGCAAGAGGCTCCAAAGATTGAGGAGAGATCAACACCACTGGCAGCGATGAATCAACCTTCAAATCAGGAGGAGATGGAGGCTCTTAATTCTA
Organism: Pinus tabuliformis; assembly: GCA_031772625.1. Classification (NCBI taxonomy): domain Eukaryota; kingdom Viridiplantae; phylum Streptophyta; class Pinopsida; order Pinales; family Pinaceae; genus Pinus; species Pinus tabuliformis. The sequence continues at coordinate 79,205,104 of CM062804.1, read as the reverse complement.
TTAGGAGGAGGTCGAGATGGCTTGAGCAGACACTAAGAGATACTTAGGAGCACGTGGAGGCTTCTAAGAGTACTTTTAAGGAGAGTAGACCACTGTTACAAATAAAGTTCATAAACATAGTAGAATACTCGGAAGATCTGAAATATATAAATATCCATGATAGGACATATATTTATATAAGAATGTATAAAAGATATGAGATGATGAGATGTTACAAATAAGGGTCCCGTATATATAGTTAGGCAAGTACTCTTTCACGAATGGTCATGCCCTTAAAGACATGTGTCTTCTATACTAACCACTAGTTAATTAATAATTATTATAATTAACATTATTACATATATTTGTATTGTTTTATATATATTTTATTCATAACATTGCCTTCTTCTTCAGAAAGCCTTGTCCTCAAAGCTTATTGCTTGACAAGGTGTGTCATCTATTTATTTGTCTTTTAATCTTTTCGTATTTTTCAGAGTTCTTTGAATTGTCATCTTCGTTGTTACATGATGAGATCCTTTTAGTGATAAATAAAATTGTCGAACTAAGAAGAGATTTGACCATCCTAAATCAATCTTTTGTGGAATCTTGCGGTTGTTGGGAATTTGTGATGAATTGCTATAAGAGGACTGGATTGTGCAAAGTTCAGTGTTCTTTGGAACATAAGTTTGTTGTTTATGTCCTGAGTGATACAAATTCATAGATTGATTGAGATGTTTGTTCTTGTGATTCAGATGTAGATAAGGAGTTTTTTTGGTTTGTTTTTCCCTTATCATGTGTGTGGCAATATTCATAACAACAACAGAGATAGTGTTTCCTAATTATGTGGCAGTCATGAATGTTTCAAGCTTAGCAATTATGAGGAAGCAACAAGTTTGGAGGGATGCCATAGTGAAATAGTATGCTTCCATAATGAAAAACAATGTGTGGGATATTGTGTAGAGGCCAAAAGGGAAATCAATGGTTAGTTTAAGATGGATCTTTAAGATCAATTTGTTGGGTTGTGTTATATTCTTTCAATGACTAGCACCCCTAGTTAACTAGGGGGTAAAAGGGGGGCGGAGCCCCCCCTTTGTTGCGCAACAAGGAGGTCATAAGGGGGTTTGAGCGGGGTGGATAGCCCCCCTCTACGGGGTCCAGGGCAGTGTCTCGGGGAATTTTTTTTTGGACCCTATATTAGGTGGGCAGACCTTCCTATGGTTTTGTGCATGGTTTTCGCACATGGTTTTGGGCGCAATGGTTTTCGGTCCATGGTATTGGATGCTTCGGCATGTATATATATGTATTGTAACATTGAAAGAAACATAATGCAAAATCAATCTAGTAGTCCTGATTTTCGGATCCTAGGGAAAATCTATGTGTATATGTGTTTTATGTGTTAGGATCTCGCTTTGTTTATCTTCTGTGTTTTAGAATTCGTATGTAGGTAATTTCTGTACAAGGTTAAAACCTACACAATCATGTTGTGAAAGGCAATATTAAGAAACACAAGGCTAGGTTCGTGGCAAGAGGGTTCTCCTAGAAGGAGGGATTGGACTATGAGGAAGCAATTAGTGCAATTGCGAGGTATACTTCTATCAAGTTTGTTATATTTATTGTTTCAGAGATGTGGAGGAGGATATATCAGATGGATGTGAATATAACCTTCCTCAATCGGGCAATTGAGGTGTACATTGGGTAATATGGCTTTGAGGTGCATGGGAGAGATTTCCATGTATGAAGGTTGAAGCAGACATTATATAGACTCAAGCAAGCACCAAGAGCATGGTACTCGAGGATTGATGGGTATCTACTAGGTATGGGCTTCACTAAGTGTAAGGTGGATCCCAGCTTGTATTACACAATTGATGGAGATGATCCACTCATCTTGGTGTTGTATGTTGATGATCAACTTCTCACAAGCTTAGAGAAGCTCATAGTTATGTGAGTGTAGTCTCGTTACAGACTTTGAAATTAAGGACATTGGCATGATGCACTACTTTTTTGGAGTTGAAGGTGTGGCATCAGAGATGTGAGATTTTCCTGGGACGAAGAAAATATGTAGTTGATATGTTGAGGAGATTTGAGATGGTGAATCGCAAGCTTGTGTCTACACCCATGATTACCAACTTGAAGAAGATGAATGCTTCTGAGTGAGTTGGTGGATCCCACATTGTACAAGCATTTGATCAATTTTTTTATGTATCTGGTCAATGTTAGGCCATATATATGCTTTGTTGTGACTATTTGAAGCTAGTTTATGGTGGAGCCAAGGAGGGTACATCAGGTGGCAACAAAGCATATGCTCGAGTAATTATGAGCTATAGTGGAGTATGGGCTGAGATATTTCAGGAGTGCAATACAGTTGCGGGGCTATACAGACTTAGATGGGTTGGGAGTGCAATTGACAAGAAAAATACCTCAAGGTGTTATTTAAGCCTGGGTCAGCTGTGGTTTCATGGTTTAGTCGGAAACAAAGTTCAGAGGCCAAAGTACATGGCAATGCGTTTGGTGAGTTGTGAGGCCATTTGGCTTCGCAAGATGCTCACATGGTTATTTGGTCTAGAGTTGGATCCCATTGTGATTCACTATGATAACTAGAGTTGCATCAAACTATTGGAGAACCAAATGTTCTATGACAGGTCTAACCATATAGAGATTAAATACCACTTCATCAAAGACATGGTCTAGAAAAAAGTTGTGAAGCTTTAGCATATCTCCATATATAAGCAGGTTGTTGATATTCCCACCAAGCTCCTTGTGAAGGGGAGGTTTGTCTTCTACATAGATAAGATGGGGGTGGTGCAAAATACCTTCCTCACTAGGAGGGAGTGTTGATGATGATAGCTCAGTCTTATAGGCTAGGTGTCAAGCATGCAGAAGATGTCCAAATGCCTCTTAAGGTATTTGCTCATGTTGAGTGAGTGAATTTTATGATCTCCCTAATCTAGCTTAGGAAAAATACATTGGTTGATTTATTAATTAATGTTGGCTATTGGGCTAAGGTTTTCTAATAAAAAGTAAATTAATTTACTTTAGTGAGTTAGACCTAATCTCTGCCATTGATTTCAAGTAAGGCTTAGGATTTAATCCTGACAATTCATCACTTAGGAGACCAAGGGTTTGAGATCTCGCTCAAGGAGAATTTAAAAAAGAAGCCTAAAGGAGAGGTGGAAGATACATCAATTTCATTGGGAGAGAAAATTTCTCAAGAGTGGGAGACTCAAGACTTAAGGGAGAAGAAAAATGTGGAGCTGCAAGTTCAAGTGAACATGAATCTTGCAGGTGGCGCACACAAGTGAAGGGCTGATGTTTACTTTGGGGTTGAGGCCAAGAGTGTGCTGTGAGCTTGGAGAGGCTAAGAGGGTAAGGTTGAGTTCAAGCAGGTGTGCTGCAAGTGTGGGAAGGCAGAGAGGATTAAGGCTGCATGAGTGTAGGGGCCAAGCAGCCTCAGGAGGGCCAAACTTGTGAGAGGCAAACAACTGAAGTGCAGAACAAATTTCTGGGGTCCAATTTTGTCAAGTTCCATTCGCTGTATTTTCTGTGTATTCTCTGAGGGTCATTTCTCCTGTTAAGGAAGTCCTTAATTTTCCTAAGTAATAAAAACTGAAGGAGAATTTGGAGGGTAAAAATTTTGCTATGTTTGTGACTAATTTTCTATTTAAATTTCCACTGCAAATTATTTAAGTTAAAATACCAGTGTACTTTTATTCAACAATTTTCAGAAAATTAATTTACTGGGTTAAATATATTTTCTGGGCATAAAATACATTGCTCGGAATTTAAATCAGATCTGGTGTTGAAATTTTTAAACAAATACCTGACGAAATTCTAAATTCTTCCTGATAAAATAAAATTACTACTATCAGGTCGAAGTATGGTTAAGGGCTTAAACCACCTTTTTCCTGATGAAGTATCAGGTAAAACTGTTTCTGGTTGGTTCACTACAACTCAGTTGAGTCCGAACATTTACTACAGGTGACCAGGAGAATCTGGCAAGACCTGCAGTGTGCCCAAGTATGTCTTGCCACAAAGCCATCATTCACATTGGACGGTTTTATAAGATTTTCAGATGATAGAATCCTTATGCTGCCCTTAAAGGTAAATCCAGGATACCTGAAAAAATTCTAAATTTTTCCTGATATAAATAAAATCACTCCAATCGTGTAGCAAGAAATTGATAGAATGAAGATTCAAGGCTAATCTGAGATGAAGTGTAGCATGGTTAAAGCAAACGAAGGCCATGTCATTAAAAAGGCAAAGGTAAGATAAACATGATGTGCATGCAGACCAAGAACAAAACTGTTCGGCATTAGAATAATTTAACCAATTCAGTGTCCTTACATTCCAGAATCCATACAGTATGTGAAACACAGCAACACCGCATTGCTGGAGATTGTAACTCCTGACATTTCTTGCTGTAACCATTCTGATAAATGATGCTTTCGATCAGGCACAAGGAAGTTCAGTGCTGCCAAATATTCAGCTATTCATTGATGGATAATTTCTGAAGCATTTGACAGAAGTTGGAAATAATGACATAAATTAAAGAGGCCGAGGCAGAAGGGTTCATCAATCTACCTCTCAAAGATTAAGTATTGCCTCTGCATTTCACTGCAATTTAAAATGTTTACAGCAAGGGAAATCAATTATGTACAAGGGACGCATGAATGATGGAATGGAAAATTCAGGTCATTATACTCTGTTCCAAGTCAATACCAAAATAATGTCGAGGATATCCACACAAACTCAAGTCTTGGCATCAGACAAACCATAATCTCACTCCATATTACCACGAGTTTAAATATACTCCAATCCAATCAAAGGCTTTCTGATGAATCACGACCAAATACGGTGGCAATCCAGGAAGCTGTAGAAGTGAGTGTCTCCACATTAACGTTAGAAGTTAATCCTAATGGGGTTACAGTTACCTGACAGTTACAGAAGCCATGGTTAGTTAAAGAGTGCAAGAGTGAATTGATCCCATGTAAATTCCACAAAATTGACAAGAGACAAAACGTGTAATTGGAAACTTACAAATCCTTCTTCCAAAGCTCCAAAGTCAAGATCATCATCTGTTTCTCCATATTCACTTTCAGAAAACTGCAAATGAGTTTGCAGGAGAGGTGTTAAAAAACAAAATTAATTTCATTCCAACCATTGTTACAACACTAAGGTTAAAAACAGTTTCCCGTATCAATAGTTTAGGAAAAGTTGCCCACCAGAACAAAACATATAATTTGCCTGAATAGGGTAAGTAGGGTAAAAGGAAAAAAAGAGGGGGGATATTTCTTTGGAGAAAAATTAAAATACTATGTTCTCCAGGTCATATGAATTCATATCACTGTCATTACCAGATGGCAGAAAGTGTTCATGTTAACATAATGATTTTGGTCAGCCGAACATTTGATGTTTCAATGTACAGGAAAAATCACTATTAATATTCAACACATAAATCTTAATATGGTAAAAGTTGCTCACATGGGAATGATTGCTGTCTAAGGGCACCCTTTCATAGGCATAGAAATGGGTGTTTTGGTTCCGGTTATATGGTATTCCTACAGGATATCTTACAACAAGAAAGAGGTACTCTCAAACATAAAAAATAAGAATTGTCTACAATAGCTAACGTCACTTGCCTTACTACTGTTAAATTCTAGGATCTGTTTGCCAAATCATTGCTGCTATTTTAATAGTATTGAGTTGCATTAGACCTGCTGTTACAATTTGCTAGACTGTTGTTAGTGCAACTCCTGAGATCCCTAACAGCAGGGACCCTTACAAACCAGTTTCATCTTCTGTCATCGAGTTTGAACTCATAACTGTGATATCAGATCTCCAAATAACAGCAGCATTCATACGAGATTTCAATCATAAGATCAGTTCTTAATTTTAGGCTCTTAACATTAGAGCAAGTATGTACCATGCAAGTAATGGCATCTGTGTTCTCCATGGCATTAACAAAGGCAACCACATTGGCACCTTCCATAGCATGGCTGCAAGCAAATGAGCCAGCAGGTACCTAACAGTGTGTTTGGTCTAATCCTTTAATGCATTTAAATAGCCAGAATGGACACACAAGATCCATAACCTCTCTGACACTGCCACCATGGACAAAGAAAGATTAACATTACCCTAAAATGAGAATGTCTTGTATAAAACTAGAACCTTTGGAAGCCCCAGGTGTTAGCTCAACTGGTAGATGCTCTTGTGCCAAGTCCACAGGGGCATTGGAATCAAATCTCATCAGGTCCTTTGGGGTTACTAGTAATCTGTGGCTGGTGATTGATCCACCTTCCATCTGGATTTCAGGGAACAAGGGGCGAGCTCCATAAGGGCTAGAATGGTACCACATCCATTCTTTGTTTGAGTGTGAGAGGGAGGGTTGAGAATCAGTGAGATTACTTCCCCAGGGGAAAAAACTAGAACCTCCAGTTGGCTAAGGAACTAGGTTTCATCAAAATCCTGCAGCAAGCAGACAATTTACATTTCTTTTAAGAGATGCAAGAATGCTGGCAAAGAATATTTCTGTAATTAGTTAACTTTCCCAGACAAACTGTACATGTTGAGAATTACATCAACTGGCAGAGTTGGTAGGAGTCCCTGCCAACTCAATTCCACAATAGCCCTAAACATGAGTTGCAGTAATTATGCATTATAAGACAGAAGGTTGAAAAATGAAATAATACTATTCAAAAAACAAGACTGGCAGAAACAAAAGTACAAAGATATAAGCACCAATCTTGTACTCATGAAAAGCCAAGACAAATGGTAAATATATACATCCTAAAATACTGCCATAGTTACCATAGGTTCATCAATTAGTTGCACAAGTACAATAAAAAATGAGAACAAGGGCATGTACATAAAACAAAGTATACGTTGATCCAGCAACTTACCCACTACCCTGATCCAGCCAATGATTAAGTATAGGGGAAATGCAATATTTGTTATTATACATAGCATTCCTCAATCAATTTACCTCAACGATTCACCAATTCCACCTCCTTACTTTCACTCAATTAAAGGTATCTCACTAAAACAGGCAGCGACAAGGAAAAGTGGGGAATTCTTGGGTCGCAGCGATAAGGAAAAGCAGGAAATTCTTGGGTTGCAGTGACAAGGAAAAGTCGGAACATGATAATAAAGAATTATTGAGAGGAATCAACAAGAAAAAGTGGGAAATAGTAGCAAAGGAAACCACGATGAAGAATCTCTGCCATGATTCCAATAGTACCTAAAACAGGCATAACCAAAATATTGAAATTACAAGGGTACATCTAGAATGTAAAGCTAACTTTGCTTACTGAAATTGGGGACAGCCAAACTTCATAAATAGCAATTTCGAAAAAAGTTTTAACCAAATTGAGTTATCTACAAGATGCACACTAGAATACAATTTTCTGCCAGATAAATACTTCCAAATGATTTTCATACAGTTTTCTTATGTCACGGATATCATTGTGCAATTACACTTCAGCAAATATCAACAGTAAATGCAGCGGAACAATAAAGATCATAGAAAGGCAGCCATGCACAATAGAGACAACAAATTTTACCCTGGGAAACACAACCTTGGGAGAAAAATCCCGCAACTTTTCTTTAGGATAAATTATTCTTCGGCAAGGTTTACAGATCAACAACTTTGTTTAGTAATCTGTGCCAATATTCAAGTCAAGTACCAGCCAAACCTGGTCAAATTCAACATTTGGCACTTCACAGTCCTCTGTCTTCTTGCTGTCAGTACTCTTGTCAGCGTCATAGCACTCCTGTAGCAGCCTGTCCAAACTTCAGCCTGCAGCTAGCGCTGCAGCCTGCGGCCAGCGGCCAGCTCTAATTAACCCTCCAACAGACCTTGGTTCCCTTACTCGGCCTCCTTTGGTGCTAGCTGCAGCTCCCTTCCTTTTCTGTTCAAGAAGACTTGTTCTTGCTTGGTGGTAAAAATGAAATGTCACATCATCTATATATACTTGTTGAATGGGGGTAAAATAACCCAAGGGACACACACCCTTTCATTTGGTTGCGCTGACTTGATTTCCTGGGCTGTCATGTCACTCCAAAATTAAATTAAATTTTAATTTTTCCAGGCTGACTTGGAGACCCCTTTAGCCATGCGGGAATACCTCATGATAGGTACCATACTACCATCTAATGTGACAGATATTGCAAGGAAAATAAAAAATAGTGGAAGACTAACAACTTCAAATGCCCAATGCCATGGTTATAGGAGGGGTGGACATTCTAATAGGAGCAATGGACAAATATTAGCACTTTTCAAATGGTCTCAAGAAAAAATTCACTGAATTCTGATAAATGGAACTTTACAAACTTTAAGGATTCCAGCCGGTGTCAACCTAGCTAGTTAGCATCATCTCATAGAATAGAGAAACTGATCAAAAGGTAGGACACGTTCTTCCAAGGAAGGGTAAGGTGACCAAACGAAGGAGATGACTGACCTTGTAATTGATTATATATTCCACTGAAATTTCAATTATACAAATTTAGAAGATCAATGCAGGAAATTTGACAAAACAAATAAATACTGCCCAGCCACATAAATTCAAAACGACTAAATTCAAGAGATCAATAATACCACAACAGGATTTGATAAATAGATGATGTATTGTTTTTCAAAACATATAGGTAGGGTTATATCCTGCACAGAACATTGAGGTCAAATTAGAACCAGGATCATGCCCCAACAATGTCAAAATATGTCATCATCCACACCACAAATGAAATATAATGCCTCATTCGTGAATCTCTTGAATGTGGTTTCATCACACTGCAAAATCCCCTAGGCCTCCCTAGTGATAGTTGGTATGAAGGAAAGGTGGACAGTTCAAACTCAATGTCATCTTCCATGAATCAAACAAATCCACGTTATAGGATATAAATGTTGATTTGGGGTAGCATCGGACGTGCTCTAGCCATGCAAATTGGTGGAGAGGCTAAAGCACATGAGATCTCCAAGACTTAGAAATGGTTTGGGAAGATTCTCATGGTTAAGGAGATATTAAAATAATTAATATTTTTAATAGAGTTACTAAGTCTAAACTTTGGAAAAATAAAATATGAATGGGTATTAATATAAAACTAGGTTAGAAGGTTCCAAAAGACATGGATCAAGCCAAATCTAATCTTAGCCGTTGATTAGAGATTTAATCTTGGCCGTTGAAGGACCAACAAGAAAAGTATAAGAGGAGGCTTGAGGGTCAGTTGGAGAATACACTAGAGTGATTAGTCATTCGATTTTTTAGAGCGGGGTTTGCTAAGAGATAGTCGAATCAGTGATCAGTTTGCAGCGAGGGGAAGTGAGTACGAGACAGAGAGGTAGAGATAGTGCTGAGAGACCAGCGCAGAGGCAGAGAGGCAGACTTAGAAGCTAGAGCAAGCCACACAGAGCTCAACAGAGACAATGTAGAGCCAGAAGGGCCTGCGTCATCCACGCAGAGGGTAGTAGGAGTGACGCAGAGGGCCGTAGAGGTTGTGCAGTGCCTCAGAGGGCTGGCGCAAAGGCCAAGAGGGCTGACACAGTGCTTCAGTGGAGCTAGAGAGGGTTTCGTGGAGCAGATTTTCTGAATATTTGCTTCCGAATGGAGAGGTATTACTGCCGGTTATTTTTCTCTGTCGGGTGAGCCAATTTGGCACCTAGTTGTACTCAAGGATATACTGCATAATAAATAAACCTCAGAATTGTTGCACCGGTTTTCTCGCATTGGGTTTTTCCGGGGACGAGTTGTCCAAAAATAACGGTGTCACTTGTGTGTTTGCTATTTCTTTCAGCTGTTGATTTGTAGATGGTTGAGACTGTATTGTGTTTATTTTGATGTTTATATGTTTAAATAACTTGTTCGTAATTAACAAATAGGAGAAATAAACCAGAAGAATACAGATAAAATTTCTAATGGTTAGACTTAGAAATTTCAACATGGTATTAGAGCGTGGTTGCAGATGACAGGAGAGTTGAAGGCACCAGCTGAAGCAGAGCAATTGCAGTAGAAACAACTGTCCCGAGTGACATAAGCTATTCCTTACAGAAAGCGACAGAAGAAGGGTTGACGCAGAGGGATTGTGTCATCAATTCGGGCTAGAGAGAGGCCAACGCAAAGGTTGAGGAGGGCAGAAAGAGGCTCACGCAGAGCCATGCAGAGACCAGGAGGGTTGACGCAGTTGGCTAGGGGAGCAGTTCGGCCAGTGTCAAGATTGCGCTGAGCCTAAAGGCTCAGTCCTTCGATTGCTGGGGTTTAGGAAGCTGTGGGTAGTTTGTGAGGAGTGAAGTTGGTGGGGTACTGTGGGCAAAATAGTACCTAACAGGGCAAAACCAAGGTAGAGGGAGTTGCTACCGAGGCAGATTTCTAGCCAAGGAATCTGGATCAATGTTGGAGGTGCAAAGAAGATCAGAGAGGTGCGACTTGACGATTGGCAGGAGGATTTCCAGAAGGGAAATCGAGACTCAGATGGAGTATAGCAGAGAACTTCCACGCGGGAAGTAGAGAGACTCAACAAGAGTCGAAGAGAGAACTTCCAGAGGGAAGTAGAGAGACTCGGAGGAGTCAACAAGAAGAGTAGAGAGATGGCCATGAATGGGCTGAGGGATCAGGACAGGCTGGACAGGGCGTCCAACTTTGTGGTTTGGAAGGCCAGGATCCTGTCCATTCTAGATAGACATCGCATCAAGGCCTTCACCTTGAGAACAATGGCAATCCCAGTTGACTCGACTAATAATGAAAAGTACGAGGAGGCAATGGCCAAGGCGAAATGCATCATCCTTGATGGGGTCAAGGATCATGTGGTCCAACATGCTGCCGAGAAGGAAACGACAAAGGAAATGTGGGACGCCTTGAAGAAATTGTACCAGCATACTTCTGTGCAGAGGAAGATGTTACTTGAGAATTAGCTGCAGTCATACCAGATGCAGAAGGAGGAGCAGATAGATCACTTCCTCGGTAGATTAAAGGAGATTCGGGACCAACTGACTTCCATAGGGGCCACGCTGGATCAGGAGTTGATGGTGAGGACCGATCTAAATGCAGTCTCCGAGGAGTCAAAGACATTTGTCCAGAACATTCTGGGCAAGGCAGATCTTCCAGATTGGGAAGAATTGTGGGTGGCTCTTCGTCAAGAAGAGATTAGACGGCTGAGCAAGATGGGAAGTAGCAGCAAAGGAGTTTGGATCAAGAAGGAAGAGGAAGAGGATGCAACTCTGGCATCTGCGGGAAAGCAGGAGAAGAGGAAGAAAAAGGACCTCTCCAAGGTTAAGTGCTTCAACTATGGGGAACTGGGCCATTATGCAAACCAGTGTCTGAGGAAGAAGAACAAGGGAGAGGCATCTGACTCTAAGGCAGCTCTAGCGAAGGCAGATAAGGAGGTAGAGGAGGATGACGATTGTGCCATGAGTGCTCATGTACCTCTAGACAAGAGGTGGGGAGACATTGAGCTGTAGTTAGGAGGGCTACAGGCGATGAGGGGCAGGATCCTGGAGGTACCCAACCTCTTGGATCAAATCCTTGGTACGGGAGCCCCGAAGTGAGAAGTAGCAGGACTGGCAGATGTCGATAGAAACGGATGCAGATGAAGCGGTAGAGAGTGCTACAGTGCAGTAGTCCCAGGCAGCGTAGAGCTAGCAGGCTGCAACAGTGCGAGATGCACGGAGGACATTGCAATAGTGTAGGATGGCATAGAGAGGTTTGCAGTGGTGCTAGAGGCAGGGAGTTGTTGCAGCAGCACAGAGGCAGTAGAGGGAGCATTTGATAGCAGCAGAGAGAGCTTTAGCATCGGGAGTGTTTCTAGCCTGATAGGGATGTCAGTAGTTGGGTGGATCAGTTACTTACTCCTCAGTAACTGAGTTGCAGTGCAGTAGTACGATGCAACATGATGAGAGGGGGTTGCAGTGCAGATGTAGTGTTGGGAGACAGGACCAGCAACAACACGGATGCAGAGGGAGCTGTCGTACGAATGTAGCAGTGGAAGTGGCAGGGCCATGGGCAGCAGTACAGGATGCAGCAGTGTAGAGAATGTTGGGCAGGGAGGCCTAGCATCAGCATAAGTACCAGTGCCATATAATCAGAGTGATGCTCAGTGTGGAGTATTACTAGAGCACAGCCCTCGCTAAGAGGGAGCGTTGATTTGGGGTAGCATTGGGTGTGCTCTAGCCATGAAAATTGGTGGAGAGGCTAAAGCACATGCGATCTCCAAGAACCAAAAATGGTTTGGGCAGATTTTATCCGCTTAAGGAGATATCAAAATAATTAATATTTTTGATGGAGTTCCTAAGTCTAAACTTAGGAAAAATGAAATATTAATGGGTATTAATATAAAACTGGGTTAGAAGGTTCCAAAAGACATGGATCAAGCCAAATCTAATCTTAGCCGTTGATTAGAGATTTAATCTTGGCCGTTGAAGGACCAACAAGAAAAGTATAAGAGGAGGCTTGAGGTTCAATTGGAGAATACACCAGAGTGATCAGTCATTCGATTCTCTAGAGCGGGGTTTGCTAAGAGATAGTCGAATCAGTGATCAGTTTGCAGCTAGGGGCAGTGGGTACAAGACAGAGAGGCAAGGATAGTGTCGAGAGACCAACGCAGAGGCAGAGAGGCAAATGCAGAAGCCAGAGCAGGCCACGCAGATCTCAACAGAGATAGCGCAGAGCCAAAAGGGCCTGTGTCATCCACACAAAGGGCAACAGGAGCGACACAGAGGGCTGTAGAGGTAGTGTAGTGCCTCAAAGGGCTGACACAGAGGGTTTTGAGGCTGACGCAGAGGCTAGGACGGCTGACGCAGTGCTTCAATGGAGCTGGAGAGGGTTTCATGGAACAAATTTTTTGAATATTTGCTTCCGAATAGAGAGGTATTGTTGCCAGTTATCTTTCTCTGTCGGGTGAGCCAGTTTGGCACCCAGTTGTACTCAAGGATATATTGCATAGTAAATAACCCTCAAAATTGCTGCACTGGTTTTCCCGCATTGGGTTTTTCCAGGGACGAGTTGCCCAAAAATAACGGTGTCACTTGTGTGTTTGCTATTTCTTTCAGCTGTTGATTTGTATATGGTTGAGACTGTATTGTGTTTATTTCGATGTTTATATGTTTAAATAACTTGTTCGTAATTAACAAGTAGGAGAAATAAACTAGAAGAATATTGATAAAATTTCTAAAGGTTAGACTTAGAAATTTCAACAATAGATTTCCAATTCTCCTTCTGGTCCAACAAATATCCCAATAACTTTCCAGATAGCCCTGAATAAGGTCTTCCACCCTTGCCTATGAAATTCATCCCTTCTATTTTTTATGCCATTTTTATTTATAGAAAAAACTAAAAGTTACATTTAGATCAAGCAGGACGTCACTTAAAGAAAATAAACTTTTCATGCTGAATTTAAATGCAACTTTGTGAAGATAATATACAACATTGGATCTACAATCTGGATATTAGATAAGTATATTACTATATACCAAAATTGCATTTTGGGTCTCCATGAGCAAGTCATGCCTTTTGGTCCAACGAATATCCCAGTAACTTTCCAGGTAGCCCTGAATAAGGTCTTCCACCCCTGCCTATGAAATTCATCCCTTCTATTTTTTATGCCATTTTGAATTATAGCAAAAATTAAAAGTTACATTTAGAGCAAGCAGGACGTCACTTGAAGAAAATAAACTTTTCATGCTGAATTTAAATGCAACTTTGCGAAGAGAGTAAATATTCAGGCCATGTCATTTCAAAACGAGTGATGATGCAATGAAATCAAGGCAATCACTAAATGGCCAAATTTAAGGCATGTACCTAAATTGCATGATGTTTTAGGCCTCAACAGTTACTTATTGACTTCTGCTTATAGGCTATTGCTTTTCAGAGTCAAAAGGTCAGGGTGAAGGAGAAACTTCATCTTCATACAATAAGAGAATGCCCACCATTATGCATGCACTTAGAGTCTTAGACAATAGAATCTAGAGACAGTATATTTACTGCATCTAGCCAAATCATAGGAGCAACTATCATGCAATCGTCATCCTATTGCTTTTCAGAGTCAAAGAGTCAAGAAGAAAGAAAAACTTAATCTTCATACAATAAAGAAATGCCTCTGATTATGCATGCACTTTAGAAAATTGAGTCAGTATCTTTACAGTAGCAAACTTTTCAAAAAAGGGCTGCCAATAACAGTTTCCCATCATAACTCCTACAACAACCACACTATCATCGGAGCAAAATATATTGGATAGCAAAAACCAACAGCTCTATTTTGAGATCCTTTATGAAAAAGTAAAAAGGTAATATCTTGGCTGACACACCTCTCATAGAGGGAAACAACCAAATGAAAAAGAAAACCTATGTTCCACTCCCACCATCATTCCCTAGTGATCAGACAGTGTTCAAGCCAACTATGTAAACAATCAAGAGATGGAAAACTCGTTGAGGACATTGAGAGTAACTTAAAGGAAAGAAGAATAGGAATTTTTCATATAAGAAAAGAACACTTCACACTGACATCTTTATAGAACAAATAATCAAGTCAACAATGTCCCTAGAGATGATCATGAGATATTTTGAAATACATTATAAGTTATAACATGTAAGAATCCTTCTCGGACAGAATAAATAATGAGATCCACCATAGATGGAGTATTCATTCAATAGTAATGCAGGGGCTTTTTGTAACCCCCACCAAAGCTAAAATCCCCCAGAGGCTTGTTTTCCCCTTGTGGGCCACATCTTGCCTATGTAAGTGGGCTGTCTCATCTACATAAGCTATCCTAAATGAGGATGGGGCCAAGCAAATGCCCTGGACATATTTGGCAAAGTATATCCTCCCCAATTGTAGTTTCTTGACCAAGGGATTCTTTCAAGTGTTCTATGAGTTGCACTGGCACTCCCATATTGTATTCATACTGATTGTACTCTTCAGTCCCATTGACCTACTTTTGCGGTCATTTGTTGGACATTAATAAAATTATCTTATCTTATTCTAGCTTCACTCTATTGTGATATTCCTATACTGGGAGGGCTAAAAGCAAAAACAATGACACCTAACATATGGTAGAATTTGATAAATGTCAAAGAACAAAAACAATAATTTGGCATTGGCAGGTCTACTACAGCAATTTCACTTCCCCGAACAAAAAAGAGGAGTTATCAATAAATTCTAGTACAAGCTTACCAATATCCGAGGGTAAACGAGCTTGTAATGGTAAATTGATTAATGAAGTACTCCCAGTTCACTGGCATGCAAACTAAGCCCACTACAAGAGAAATTGTTGTTGTGCTTATTAAAAAATATACAAGCAGCACAGGTTTTAGTAAAGCCATCGTCAAGCACAGAAACCCATTATTTACAAGTAACTTTGGGAAGGATTTGTTTCAACAAACTGTAACATTACTGACAATGTTGCCCACCACTTACAAAGTACTAGAAAGATCAGGGTCATAAACTCATTCACAGACTTCCACAAGAAACAAACAAGGTAAATATCATAAATGGTTTAGTTAAGTCTCACTATAATAAGACTTACAAGAGATCAAAACAACTCCCTTCACAATACGTTGAAAATATGAACCTCCAAAAATAAAGATAGCATAACATCAGAAATCAAAGTCCCAACAGTAAAATATTGATAGGAGTCCAGACAAATCATCAAAATGCTTTAAATGCACAAGGAGATTCTGTAAAATGGTACAGAAGAGTTAGGCATGAAATAATTATACTCCTTGCTTTTCAGTTAGGCATGATACTGGCGTCCATAAATTTCACAAATCATTTAAGATGACATAAGTCTGTAGCAAAAGTTTAGGATTTCTGGTTATTAGACTTGACACAAGTCTTTTGTAGGCAGAACACCTAAACCAAGAAACTATGCATCAATGATGGAAATTTCCCCTCTTTATTTTTTGGTTTATTTATTTTTAATTTTATGATATATAATATTGCCACTCTTGTTAATTTTAAGCAACAATGGTATGTTCTATGCTTAAAAGCAATTTTACTTCAATTTCTTTATTAGCCCAATATCAATATCCAGTTTAGCAATCACATCGACATGATAGTAAAATGCAGATAGAACATAAACATAAACAATAGAAGACAAGTCAAGACAAGAGGACACAAGATGTGGCATCAGCTAGGGGCAAACCCCAATGTGGGGAAACCCTTGATCAAATCTTCTTTTAGTCTTCAATAGTTCAGCAGAGAGAGATAGCACAATTTACAAATCTGATAATTTATAAGAGCAACAAAATAGTCCTCCGACTCCTAACTAGAAAAGTCAACGCTGGTCAACATGACAGATTTGACCCTCAGCAAATTGGTCAACTTCAGTCAACTTTGGCCTCCAAACAGCAAGATAAAACAGCCCTCAAAACAGTCAAATTCAGCCCAGTCAAAATCTGGTCAAACAGCCTACCTACGGTCAGACCTATTTGCAGTCAACACTGGTCAAAGTCAACGTTTAGCCTCGATTTATGTGTTCAGAAATGCGGCCTGTGCAAACAGAGATAGCCCTCACAAAAATACAGTCAAAGGAGTCAATGTTGCTGGTCAACGCATGGTCAAATTGTCCCAGAAATTCGATCTCCTGAAATTTCGCTCTCCTGAAATTTCGGACATGTGGAGAGAGAGAGGCCTAGAAATCTGTACCCAATCAATGAGGAAAGAGAGAGAAGTGTGTCCAAATGAGGCTAAGCCACCTTCTATTTATATGCAACGTTGACGATGAATAGACGTGACGGTTGGGTTTCTGAGCCTACATAATTTTGCTAGCCGACCTTGACAATTTGACCAAAATCAAAATAAATTCATAACTGCATTTATACATGTCAGAATCGGATGATCTTTAGATCAATCCTACACCTCTCGGAGAGAGAAATCCAAGAAAAATGCCAGTTGTCATAAATAAGATGACCCATGTGGAGTTTGGCCCTAGTTTCCAATTTTAACACTCCCTCTCAACTAGGGAGAACTCAATCTGCCAATCTGTACTATCTCTGCCATTAGTGCACTGCTTTGCTCTGCTGAACTATGAAGATGAATAAGTGATCGAGAATGCATCATACCATTCTCTACTGACTCGAAGTCAGTCCCAATAAAAAGAGTGTCTCATACCACTCTTAGTGAGCCAAAGTCAGTTCCAATCAAAAGAGAGTGTCTCATACCACTCTTACTGACCCGAAGTCAGTTCCAATTGATCCCAGATCAATATTAGTCATCCTAGCATAGGGAGTATGGTAGTACACGATGCGTCCATCAGTGGTACTAGTACTATGGTCCCTATCCTCATTTCCCTACTCGTTGGCCAGATGAGAGGTACTTCCCATGAGTCCCAGACTGCATGGGTAGGATGTCTTAGCAGGAGAAGGATGAATCACTCATCCTGCCTACATGTTGCCAAGAGGTATCACAGGGAAGGGCTGAACCACTCACCTTATGGTTGCTCATTGCTCCAAGAAGTACCCCAAGCCCCCTGGAGCTCCCAGAGCTCAATGTCCATCTCATATAGGACCCTCATAAGAGGGTCTCTCCACGACTCCAAGTCGTTCTCGGAAGGCCAAGAACTTGACCTTCCCCAGGGGCTTTGTCAGAATATCGGCAACTTGCTCATTAGTCCCAATGTGATGGAGCCTTATTGCTCCTCGTTGTACCATATCCTGGATAAAGTGGTACTTGATATCTATATGCTTGGAGCGATCATGAAACACGAGATTCTCTGATAATCAGATCCCACTCTGGTTGTCGCAGAGGATCATGGTGGTATCCAACACATGTCCAAACAGCTCACTGAAGAGCTTCCTCAACCAGACAGCTTCACAAGAGGCCATACTAGCAGCTATGTATTCAACCTCGGCGGTGCTCAAGGCAACTGATTTTTGCTTCCTGCTCATCCAGGATATCGAAGCAGAACCCAAAGAAAAACAACATCTAGAAGTGCTCTTGCGATCCATCACACTGCCAGCCCAATCAGCATCAGAATAACCATGCAGCCTCACATCTCCAACAGTGTATCTCAGTCCATGAGTGATTGTGCCCTGAAGATATCTCAGAAGATTCTTGGCACCAATCCAATGTATATGATGAGGCTCAACCATATATTGGCTCAATGTGTTAACTGCAAAACATATGTCCGGACGGGAGTTCACCAAGAACATCAGTGCTCCTATGAGTTGACAATACTCAGAAGCATTTCCCAATTTAGGTCCAACAACACTACCACATAACTTCTTAAAGTTAAGTTCCATCGAAGTAGTCACAGGCTTGCAGTCCACCATCCCAAATCTTTCCAATATCTTCACAACATATTTTCCTTGAGAGAGGAAAATTTCACTTGGCTTTTGCCAGACCTCCAACCCTAGGAAGTAGTGCATCAGTCCTAGGTCCTTCATTTCAAATTCAGAAGCCAACTCCCTCTTACATTTGAGAATGAGAGGGTTTGCACTTGTCATAAAGAAGTCGTCCACATAAAGTACCAGAATGAGAGGTTTATCATTTTCAACCTTAAAGTAAAGGTTCAGATCGACTTCACTTCTAGTGAATCCCAACTTCATCAGATAGCTATTGATCCTCTCATACCAAGCTTGGGGTGCTTGCTTCAACCCATAGAGAGCTTTCTTCAACCTGCATACATGAGATTCTCGATCATGAACCTCAAACCCCTCGGGTTGTTCCACATAGACTTCCTCTTTGATCGAACCATGCAAGAAAGCGGTCTTGACATCCATCTGATGTAGGTTCCATCCTTGCGAGGCAACAAGGGCTATGATCGAGCAGATGGTGGTGTATCAGGCAACAGGTGCAAATATCTCATCGTAATCTACACCTTCCTTTTGAGAGAAGCCTCGAGCAACAAAGCGAGCCTTGAACTTTTCTGCACTTCCATCTGCTCCATGCTTGAATTTGAAGAGCCACTTAGAAGTGACAATTGATTTGTCCTGGGTCTAGGTACCACATCTTAGACATCATTCTTCGTAATTGACTCGTATTATTAATTCATAACATCCTTCCATACTTGTTGCTTCACGACTTCTTTGAATGATGAAGGCTCATTTTGAATGATAGTGCTCATGGCGGTCAAATATCCTTGATACCTGTTCGGCTTCTTGCTTTCATAGAAAGTCCCCCTTGGTGCAATGTGCCTCTCAGCATCTTTGAGAGTCTCCCTAAGCCATGAGGGTCTCCTTTTCGAGGAGGAGGATCAATATGATCCATAGGTTCATCAACATCAGGGATCGTTTCGTCTTCTTTTTCACCTTGATTTCCTGTGTCAGCTTCTTTGTCCTTCCTTAGGATAGGAAGGTTGTTGATCTTCCTGAGGGCCATATCTTTGTCGAAAGTGACATCATGACTTATCTCAACTTCCTTTTGACCAACCACATAAATTATATATCCCTTAGAATTTTCACTATAGCCCACAAAGATTCCTTTCTTCCTAGATGCACCCAACTTGCTTCTTTTCTCTTTCGGCACATGAAAATATACGGGGCTTCCAAAAATTCTAAAATGAGAGACATCGGGTTTCTTACCAGTGAATATTTCTTTAGGAGTCTTGGAGTCAATGCTTGATGAGGGCATCAGTTTTGAACATACACAACGGTATTGGCAGCTTCAGCCCATAGAAACTCTGGAAGGCCTTGATCATGAAGCATGGCACAAACAAATTCTACAATTGAGCGATTCTTCCTTTCAACCACACCATTTTGCTCGCGAGCGTATGGCGTTGTAGTTTCCCTCTTAATGCCAACTTCTCTGCAATAATCTTGGAATTCATTAGATTCGTACTCCCATTATCAGTCCTCAATAGCTTGATTTTCTTCTTGAATTGGTTTTCGATCAAGGCTTTTAAGTGTCGGAACTAGGTGAACACTTCATCCTTCTTCTTCAAGAAGTAGATCCAGGTCTTGCGAGAATAATTATTCGTAAAGGTGAGATAATATAAGTCTCCTCCCAAAGAGTTTACGGCATCATACCAGATATGTTGGAGTGGATCAATTGCAATATGTTTGTGGTCTTGCTATTACTTGAGGGGAATGGTCCCCTTGTAAGTTTTCCTTTAGCGCATCTCAGACATACACCTTCATGCTTTACTTTGAACTTGGGCATACCTATCACCATCTGTCTCACATCGGGTAGGGCCTTATAATGAAGACGGGCAAACCTTCGATGCCATAGTTTAGATTGTAGAGATGTGTTGCAAGACATGGCTCCTAATGGACTTCCTCCAACTTGATACAAAGTGTCAACCCTGAACCCAAGAGTAAAAGCATCTTTAAAATTTCTTTTCCAAACACGTACCTTTCCATCGATGAATGCCACCTTGAATCCTTTGTTCTCCATGGCTGAAATGGACACCAGGTTCTTCTTGAGATTAGGTACATATAGTACTTCTTGCAAATGAATAATGTTACCTTGATTCAATTGAAGGGTAACATTCCCTACTCCCTTCACGGGATAGGTGGCATCGTTTCCAAGGATGATCTCCAAGTTTGTCTCCTTTTCTATTAGATTAGAGAGGGTTTCCTTGTATTTGGTGAAGTGCCTTGAGACACCACTATCAATCAACCAATTTCCCAAAGTGTCTGGAGGAGAGGCAGTGGAGAGGGCCGATATAAGATAATACTCTTTTTGCTTATTGTTAACAACATTTGATTCTTCATACCTGGAGTTCCTTCATTTCTTGGAGGGTCGACCATTTCTTTGATGTCCCGCATTCCTTTTTCCTTTGCCATTGGACCTGCCATTCCTTTGATCGTTGTTGTTGAAGTTTCCCCTAGAATGATTGTGATCATCATCATGCGATGTGTCCCTTCTATTTGGACACTCCCTTGCATAGTGGCCAAAATTAATTCAAACAAAGCACCTACCCTTCCTTCCTTCCTTAGATCCAGGCTTCCCATAGAAATGACCTTTAGACCTTGCATTATTTCTCCTTTTGGCATGAGTGGAGAATATAATGGGGTTGCTTTTATTAGAAGGCATTTGTTGCTCCACCATTCTTGTTTCTTCTTGAATGCATCTCGACATCAATTCTTCAAACCCTGGAATTCGATCATTGTTGAGTATAGTGGTTCTAAATACATACCACTTAGGTGGGAGTCCTCCAGGGGTGGTTACAGTAAGTTCCCTGTCAAGAATGACTTTTCCAATCGAGAGTAGATCATTCTTGATCTCAGTAATCCTCAAGAAACAGGATTGAATATCCTCGTCCTTGCCCTTATTAATATCCTTCAACTTATTCTTGAGAAATAGAATTTGATTAGCATTACTAACCTTGAACATGTCGACCAACCTGTCGTAGATCTCCTTGGAGGTCTTCAATTCAGAGATGTAGGCCACTAGATGCTTGTCAATGGAATCCTTGATAATCTTCTTTTCTTTGAATTTAGCCCTATTGTACTTGGTCTTCGCAGCAGCCAGTGCATTTGAAGGAGGTTCAAGGATTTTACCTTGCACATAGTCCATCACTTCTTTTTCTTCCAAGGTCAAATCAAGAGACATCTTCCATCCATGATAGTCAGATTTATCATGGAGCTTGTCTTCAGCCGGGAAGTAGGATGAGGAACCCATTGAACCTTTTGTCCTTGCCCAATTGTCTTTGGTGATTGCTCTTTCACTCTTGCTTGGGCTTTGTCTTGACCTCAGCTTTGATTCCATGTTAATTTTAGGCAATAATGGTATGTTCTATGTTTAAGAGCAATTTTACTTCAATTTCTTTATTAGCCCAATATCAATATCCAGTTTAGCAATCACATCAAAATGATAGTAAAATGCAGATATAACATAAACATAAATAGTAGAAGACAAGCCAAGACAAGAGGACACAAGATGTGGCACCAACCAGGGACAAACCCTAATATGGGGAAACCCTTGATCAAATCTTCTTTTAGTCTTCAATAGTTCAGGAGAGAGAGATAGTACAATTTACAAATCTAATAATTTATAACAATAGCAAAAGAGCCCTAACCAGAAAAGTCAACGCTGGTCAACAGGGCAGATTTGACCCTCAACAAATTGGTCAACTTTAGTCAACTTCGACCTCCAAACAACCCTCAAAACAATCAAATTCAGCCCAATCAAAATTTGGTCAAACAGCCCACCTGCGGTCAGCCCTAGCAGTAGTCAACGCTGGTCAAAATCAACGTTTAGCCTCGATTTTTGTGCTCAGAAATGCGGCCTGCCCAAACAGAGATAGTTGTCACAAAACGAAGTCAAAGGAGTCAACGCTGCTTGTCAACGCATGGTCAAACTGTCCTAGAAATTCAGACTCCTGAAATTTCTCCCTTGAAATTTCGGACGTGTGGAGAGAGAGAGGTCCAAAAATACGTACCCAATCAATGAGGAGAGAGAGTGAAGTGTGAAGATGAGTGTGTCCAAATGAGGCTAAGTCACTTTCTATTTATATGCAACGTTGAGGATGAATAGACGTGACTGTTGGGCTTCTGAGCCTACATAAGTTTGCTGGATGACCTTGACAATTTGACCATAATCAAAATAAATTCATAACTTCATTTGTACATGTCACAATCGAATCATCTTTAGATCAATCCTACACCTCTCGGAGAGAGGAATCCAAAAAAAAATATCAGCTGTCATAAATAAGATGACCCATGTGGAGTTTGGCGCTAGTTTCCAATTTTAACACACTCCCAACATGTTTCCTACAAATCCCTGTGGAGCTTCTATCCACATTAATTTCCCTTCCCAGTGGAGAGGAACTATTAAATGTCCTTTTTGTTGATGACTTTGCTCTCACTCCATAACTATCCAATGATTCTCCTAACAGTAGTGTGTTGCTTTGGCATTTTTGCTAAATACATTTGAGTCATTATGAGTGAGAAAAGAATTTATCATTGTGAGTGAGAAAAGAATTTATCACTTGGCTTGATGTGAGATGTAAACTCATCCCACCACAGGGCACATTGTCCTAGTTAGGGATCCCATTCGAAATTGTTGTACCTATAAAAGGTTCAATTGGTCTAGATTCAGTGCAAAATTGAAAGCAAGTGGCTACATTAGGCAGCTCACAACATTTTTCTTCCAGGCCAGCTGCCACATCACTGTAATGAATAGAACCCTAGCTGTAAGTAATGTTTTTACAAGTATTGTCTCTTTACTCCTAGTATATGGTACAAAAAGATATAGATATGCTTCTTCAGTGTGTTCTTTAGCGGAAGGTGGGTAGGCAAAGGGATCTGGCATACACGCACTTTACCTAGAAAGGATGGAAGGCTTGGCTCGTCAAATATTCCTGCCAGTGCTTACGACGTTTGTTAGTAATGTTACTAATTGATCTTGCAATTGAAATCCAAAGTCCAAAAAGCAGATGCAAGCCAAGGATAACTCAAGAGGCATGTAACTATCATGGTATCACCTCAACAAAGTTACAAACCCTCTTCTCACTTACGACCAACTCTTCTCCAATACAAGTGGTGTGTCCCTAGCAGTGGATTACAAAGGCATGGACTAAATGGTTGAAGGTGATGTGAAGAGTTGTTTTAATAAAAGAGATTTTTGGAAGATTAAGTAGGTTTATTTTAGAGGTGGTTGATGGTGCATTACTAGTGCCAAATATCCAATGAGCGAATTTGGAGTCAAGGACTTCTAAGAGGGCTGGAAAAGATGAATGGATGGGGGTAAATCTGTTGCCCAAACATGTAGAAATCAACCTAATGATTATGGATTTTGTTAGTTTTTGTGTAGCTCGAATAAGTGTTCTAGTCTCTATTGGTGTCTATGTGGCTAAGGAACATAGGAGGATAAGAATCTCCAAGACCCAAAAAATTTTTCTAAGGAAAATGCCTTAATTAGATTAATTAGCCAATTAATAGATATTTTTCAATGTATTCACTACAAAGCATATCCCTGGACTGGAGTTCACCAAGAACATCAGGGCCCCCACGAGTTGATGATACTCAGAAGGATTTCCCAAATCGAGCCCAGCAACACTTTCGCATAACTTCTTGAAGTTAAGTTCCATCGAAGAAGTCACGGACTTACAATCTACGATCCTAAATCTTTCAAGTAGCTTCACAATGTATTTTCCTTGGAAAAGGAAATCTCACCTGGTTTTGCCAGACCTCAAAGCCTAGGATGTAGTGCATCAATCCTAGGTCCATCTCGAATTCGGAAGCCAACTCCCACTTGCATTGATAAATAAGAGGGTCTGCACCTATCAAAAAGAGATCGTCCACATAAAGTACCAAGATGAGAGGTCTATCATTTTCAACCTTGAAATAAAGGTTCGAATCAACTTCACTTCTTGTAAAACCCAACTTCATCAGATAACTATCGATCCTCTCATACCAAGCCCGGGGAGCTTACTTCAACCCATAGAGGGCTTTCTTCAACCTGCATACATGTGTCTTTTGATCTAGAACTTTGAACTCCTCGGGTTGTTCTACATAGACTTCCTCCTTAAGTGAACCATGCAAGAAGGCGGTCTTGACATCCATTTGATGTAAATTCCATCCTTGAGAGGCAGTAAGGGCAATGATCATACAAATGGTGGTGTATCGAGCAACTGGTGCAAATATCTCATCATAGTCCACACCTTCTTTTTGAGAGAAGCCTCGAGCCACAAACCTGACCTTGAACTTTTCAACACTTCCATCAGCTCCATGCTTGATCTTGTAGATCCATTTCAAGGTGACAACAGATTTGTCCTTGGGTCTAGGGACCACATCCCAGACATCATTCTTCATAATTGACTCATACTCTTCGTTCATAGCATCCTTCCAAACTTGGTGCTTCACAGCTTCTTCGAATGTGCAAGGCTCAGTTTGAACAATGGTGCTCATGGCAGCTAAGTACCCTTGGTACCTATTCAGCTTCTTACTTTCATGAAATGTCCCCCTTGGTGCAATATGTCTCTTGGCATCTTTGAGAGTGTCCCTAAGCCATGAGGGTCTCCTTTTTGAAGAGGAGGGCTCATGGGGAGGTGGATCAATGGGATCCATCGGTCCTTTAGCATCGGGCATCGGCTCATCCTGCGGTTCTCCCTGCTTTCCTGTATCTTCTTCTTTGTCCTTCCTTGGAATAGGAAGGTTCCTAATCTTCCCAAGGGCAACATCTTCATCGAAGGTGACATCATGACTTATTTCCACTTCTCTTTGACCAGGCACATAGATTCTATATGCCTTTGAAGTTTCATTGTAGCCCACAAATGTTCCTTTCTTCCCAGATGCATCCAATTTGCTTCTCTTTTCTTTCGGCACATGAAAATACACGAGACTACCAAAAATTCTAAATGACAAACATCAATTTTCTTACCGGTGAAAACTTTTTCGAGAGTTTTGGAGTCCAATGCTTGATGAGGGCATCTATTTTGAACATACATGGCAGTGTTGGCAACTTCTCCCCATAGGAACTTCGGAAGGCCTTGATCATGAAGCATGGCATGAGTGGCTTCTATAATAGAACGATTCTTCCTTTCAGCAACACCATTTTGCTCAGGAGTATATGCGGTAGTAGTCTCCCTCTTAATATCAGCTTCTCTACAATAGTCATTGAACTCATTTGATTTATATTCATTTCCATTATAGGTCCTCAATATTTTGATCTTCTTCCCTGTTTGATTTTTAACCAAGGCTTCGAAAGAGCGGAACCATTGGAATGTTTCATCCTCCTTCAAGAAATAAATCCAGGTTTTGCGAGAGAAGTCATCCACAAAGATAGCATAATACAAATATCCTCCCAAAGATGTCACGAGCAACATATCAAATAGATCAAAATGAACCAATTGCAAAACGTCACTAGTCTTGTTATCACTTGAGGGGAATGGTCCCCTTGTATGTTTTCCTTCGGCACATCCCTGACAAACACCTTCATGTTCTACTTTAAATTCGGGCATACCTGTCACCATCTTCCTTGCATCGGGTAGGGCTTTATAATGAAGATGAGCAAATCTTCGGTGCCATAATTCGGATTGAAGAGATGTATCGCAAGACATAGCTCCCAATGGACTTCTTCCAACTTGATATAGGCTATCAACCCTGAATCCAAGAGTAAATGCTTCTTTGAAATTTCTTTTCCAAACACGTACCTTTCCATCAATGAATGCCACCTTGAATCTTTTGTCCTCCATCGCCGAGATAGATACCAGGTTCTTCATTAGATTGGGCACATATATACTTCTTGTAGGTGAATGGTGTTGCCTTGATTCAATTGAAGAGTAACATTCCCAACTCCTTTCACGGGATAGGCGACATTGTCTCCAAGAATGATTTCCAAATTTGTATCATTTTCTATCATATTTGAAAGAGCCTCTAATACCTAGTGAAGTGCCTTGAGGCACTACTATCAATCAACCAATTTCCCAAGGTATCGGAAGTAGAGGTAGTAGAAAGGGTAGTTATAATATAAAATTCTTTTTGCTTGTTATCCACAACATTAGATTCATCATACCTAGAGTTTCTTGATCTTTTGGGAGGTCGACCATTTCCATATTGAGTAGCAGGAGCATTCCTTTTTCCTTTGTTGTTGAACCTGCCATTCCTTTGATTGTTGTTGCCCCTGAAATTGTTGCGGTTGTTGTTGTCATCATCCCGAGGTTTATCCCTTTTATTAGGACACTCCCTAACATAGTGGCCAAACTTGTTACAAACGAAGCATCTACCCTTTCTTCCATCTTTGAATCCCAGTCTTCCTTGACATTGCTTCTTTGAACCTGCATTGTTCTTCTTTTTTGCATGAGTGGAGAATATAGTAGGATCATTCCTATTTGAAGGCATGTCTCTCTCTATCATCCTTGTTTCTTCTTGAGTACATCTAGTCAACAATTCATCAAAACGTAGAATCCGACCATTGTTGAGGATAGTAGTGTTGAACACATCCCATTCACGAGGGAGACCTCCAAGGGCAATGAGAGTGAGCTCCCTATCAACAATAAATTCTCCAATTGATAGATCATTTTTGATTTCGGTGATCCTCATGAAGTAGGATTGGATATCTTCTCCTCTTCCCTTCTTTATGTCCTTCAACTTGTTCTTGAGAAAGAGGACTTGGTTTGCATTCTAGCTTTAAACATGATAACCAACTTGTCACACATCTCCTTAGATGTGCCCAGATCAGAGATGTAAGCAACTAAATGCTTGTGAATAGAATCCATGATGATCTTCTTGGCTTTGACCTCACCTTTCTTGTACTTTGTCTTAGCGGCAACCGGTGCATTTGAAAGAGGTTCAACAATCTTTCCTTGCTCATAAGTCCATAGCATCATACTCTTCCAAAGTCAAGCCAAAAGACATCTTCCATGCATGATAATCAAACTTATCATTGAGCTTGTCATCAGATTTGAAGTAAGATGAGGAGGCCATTGAATCTTGTCCTTGACCAACAAATCTTAGTGATTGCTTTTCTCACTCTTTCTTGGGCTTTGTCTTCACCTCAGCGCTGATACCATGTTAATATGTTAATTTTAGATAACAATGGTATGTTCTATGCTTTAGAGCAATTTACTTCAATTTTTCTTATTAACCCAATATCAATTTCCAGATTAGGAGAGAGAAAGATGTGTTGAGTGATGATGTCCAAATGAGGAAAAAGGTCTCTCCTATTTATACACAACATTGAGGGTTAAGAGACACATCTGTTGGGCTTCATAAGCCTATGTTAGACTGGAGCCGACTTTGACAATTTGTCCATAGAAGAAATAAATTCATAATTCTAATTCTACTTGTCTGAATGAGACGATTTATAGATCAATCTTGCACCTCTTCAAAAGAGGAATCCAATAAAAATATCATCTCCATCATAGGAGTTGTCCA